>OW028666.1:542500-5342500 GCA_932294365.1 Diachrysia chrysitis
AGTATCACGATGATAAGAACCATCTCGATTACGTCAGCTTTCAAACAAAACAGCTGAATCAAATTTGGTCCCCCCGTTTTGGAGGTTTGATGCCAATATGCCATACACAGATCCACAGATACCCAGGTTGATCTTATATTACGCGTCTTTATTCTAATAATGGAAAGTAATTAAAATAAGGGAAGTCCAAGTTTTATTAACAGTTTATCCCCAAATACCCAAACACAATTTAACTTTAAGACGTAGTTACTAAAATGAGAACTAAAATTAAGTTAGGTTTAAGTATACGGCGATAGTTCGGATACGTTCGGCTATTACCGTCAATACTCGGGCCCTGCACACGACGAGGTCACAGACATTTAGCCTGCTAACCCACTCGACGGCTGCGAATAAATTAGGTCGAAATGTGGGACAAGGATCTTATATAGATTAGCAACGTAAAATATTTGACTAAATTCGTTTTGTCTCTTAATTTTTATTTTTTTTAACAATCTTTATAGTCTGCTTAATTAGATTCGAAAGTTTATTTGTGTCAGTGACTTTTTTAGTATTTACATTTTCACAATCAAAATGACTGTATGTGTATATTGTGTATGCCATTAGATAAAACATGATAAACTTTGTTCCACTGTTTATTTATGTTTTTTTTGCATGATTCCTTTTGTTTAGGGTGTACAATAAAGAATAAATATAATTACAAATAAATACTTTAGCTAAAAAGACAGTTTATACAATTTATTCAACTAACTTTTTGAACATACTTATGTTTGTAAGTCATGGTTTTTAGCGTACTCTTTATTCACTATGAGTACTTTGTGGTTATTATTTAAAGTACTTTGATAACAAACAATAAGTAATGCATAGTCAAAGTGATCACGTATGTATGCAGTTACAGTTGCTGCGAGATGATTTATCCTTGACTGTTAACTGATCGGTCTTCTTTATTGAATAATAAATTATAAATTGGTTGACTGGTAGAAAATGCCATAAGGCATTAAGTCCGCCTATGAACAACTTGCATAAAGTATAAATAAATAAATTAACGTCGACATAAGTCTATAACAAAGAAAGTATACTCATTAAACCTAGCTATGATTGGATTCTTCCTCTTCTTCTCGTGTCAATTGACTCTCAAGCTCTTTCCGACCAAAAAGTTGCCACCTGAATTTCCCGGTCGTTGGCCTCCATTACGTCCTGGAGGGTGCAGGTAGAAGTGCAGGACGGGCAGGACAGAAGATGCGCTGTCTTGCGCCGGGGCACCACATTCACATTGAATATGTGAAGGATCGATGTAGCCCCACTTGCTCAGGTTTAATTGCAGCGACCCACTTGAGTCAGTAATGGGTTGAGAGATTTCCAAATAGTCCACTGCAGGTCGTGTTGTAGTTGCAGTTGTTGTTTGACTCTGGAAATTACTTTTCTGGTACATTTTTCTCCGAGTTTGAGTGCTTATCCATTTATTATTTTCATGTTTGATACAAATCCAGGAAACGAAGTCATCTGGTGGTGCAAAGAAACAATACACAAGATAGAAAGAAAATATAATTATTTTGGTTTTGTTTCCATTGTTTTCCTTTTTACTTTAAGCTTCGTTTGCTTTTTTAAAGTTGTTCATATAATAATGTTCTTTTGGCTGTATACATGTTACTGAGAAAATCAGTTACATATTAATTAATCTAAATCTTGATGCTTATAGTTGTGACAACATTTTGGAAGGTTTTTGACGTTTGTATATTTGTTGAAGCCTGAAAGGGCGAATATATAAATGACCTCGAGAGTATCACTATTACAAAAACTAAACAGCAATGTGTTAGCCCAGACGAAAAGATATCCAATCGTACGGCGTATGACATGCTGCAAGTCGATCCCGTAAAATTCAAACAACAACTCGCATCTCACATCGCTTGGTTCGAGTGCGAAGTGAGCATCGAAGTGACTGGGGAATTAGCTTCATCTCATACTTTATATAGTCAAAATCTGTTTATTTAATCAATTAACAATTTTAAATATTTACAAACTTAACTCAACTATATATACATACAAAAGGAATTATAAAATAAACTAATCTATATAAGATTAGTTTATTTTATAATTCCTTTTGTATGTATATATAGTTAAGTCAACATCTTACGTCATTTTAGTTCAACTGTAGCGTAGGCTAGCGCTAGTAAAAAATTCGAATTATCAACCGAGTTTTTTGAATGCCAATCAAGAAACTCACAGCGGATTCAGATTCGAAGTTTAGAATGAGGTTGTACAGAATCACACCGCAGTACGGCAGGCGTCTTAAAGCATGAATGCAGCGACGCGAGCGCCACGTTGCAACTTCGTCGACAGAGTTTCAGTTTTCCATATAAGCTGCAAGCAGGCGTACACTAAGCGTATAGTGACGAATACGCGTCTATGTAGGTATGCTTTCGTGGACAGTAGGCCTTCGACTTTTCCAAACCATGTCGGTGCCGGCTTTCAGTCAGTTAGTCACCTGACACAGCTGAATGCGAGAATAATATGGACCTTTTTTTAGTATAATTAAATTAGTAAATATTGTAATTGTTCCAGACTTGTCAAGTCGAAGTCATATATCATAGAATTTGTTATTTTTTGATATGGGAAAAAATAATTGAACTCGCGCCACTGTTACCGCTACCGACACCTCAGTATACAAGTATCTACATTTCTATTGTAATTGTTCAAGTTTTCACTTTTGTGGGCACTCCCGGAGTGCCACTGTTTTTTTTTAACATCTAATATCAGAAATCTAAACTTTAGGACCAATGCTTCTTTATGTGATCATGGCAATTAAGGATGATCAACTTTAATTTCGCCTGATTAACTTACATGAAGACAATCAGTTTCCATGTGTCATTTAGCTTAAAACAAAAAATCTAGAACATTCCCTGGTTACAATTCTTATTATGATAACAGATACCTAAGTCGAATGACCTAAATTCATAGACCATATGTGCTCCAGAATAAAGTGCCTAGCAACTAGTGTCGAGTTGCGTTCATGTGTGTCAAGAACACGAAATAATTCTTGATCAACTTCTGATTAAGTGTCAAGGACGAGTCATACGCACTTAAAGTAAACATAGACAAGCATAGAGCGTGCGCATCGCTAGTAGTTACGCTTATGCCAAGCGTAAGCACGATAATTATTTAAAACAAAACGGTTTACTCACGCATATTCTCGAGTCGAACTGACTCGCGACATCACCGCCGCCGCGTCAGCTCATGATTAGGGACTCCAATTGAGTCTGAAACTAGTCGGGCGATCCCGAGAATATGCGTAAGTAAACCGTTTTGTTTTAAATAATACTGAATACTCCTCACGAATGTAAACACGATAGCTAAATGTATTACAAAGGTTACCGATTTAAGTGATTTTCCGTGCGACGACAGACGTTTATGCGAAAATATCGATGTTCGTTCGTACGTTTTAATAAAACGGTGGTGTTTTGATACTAATTTCACGATTTTACATGTTCATACTAGTGCCAACAGTTCGTACACGATATGCGCGTTCTATAGTTTACTTATTGATTCCTCTAAGCATACACATTTGTCTTGTGGCTGTTAGGGTTGCCAACCCTCCTATAATATAGAACGGTTGGCATAGTATTGTACTAGATTCCCGGTCTACGTACTGTTGAAGAAATATATAATTCGCAAAAATACTTTATTTTAGTTTCCTTAAATCCTATAATACTTTTACTGTAGACAAAGAAAATCAAAATTAAAAGATACATAAATAAAATGGTAGCTAAATTATCACAAACACAAATAAAAAAATATACGGTCGAATTGAGTTTCCTCATTTTTTTGATGTCGGATAACAATATTTCATTCTTTTTACGGGATGGTAACTTGTAGTTTTAAGTTGTGAATTTTAATATCATCACAAGACGAATATAAGTTTTAATATTTTTCAAATTCTTGCTAAATTAATCTATGCCTTTGCCGTAGTTAGTTTTGCAACAAGCAATAACATACTAACCGACAAATTGCTATGATAAAAAGTTAGGTTCCTGCTACTATGTAAGTTTATTGTATTAAACATTAAACTAAGTGTCTTCTGTATGGCGCCTATCATATTTAATAAATTGCCTCAAAGTTGGAGAGAGCTGACCTTGTCACTTTTAAAAAATAAAGTAATGTGTACGAAGTGTGTATAATGTTTTAGTTTTTTGGACTTTTCTCTTCCGACTGCTAATTATAATAAGTAAATAATATATGTTGTAAATTTGTTTTAATTATCTCTCTTACTGCAATATTTTTATTTAATGTGCTTGATTTGTTTCTGGCTCATTACTTAGTATTTTTGCATTCCGATTGGTAACATATGGTTGAACTCTATTCATGTGTTCTACATTTTTGTACCCATATTTGGAAAATAACTATTTTTTTTCCTTTTCTTTCTTTATTTCTATAGCGTAATCATTGTAAAAGATCCAGACCGTCTCAGAAAAGTTACTTATTACTTTACTTACTATATCTATACTAATATTATAAAGCTGAAGAGTTTGTTTGTTTGTTTGTTTGTTTGAACGCGCTAATCTCAGGAACTACTGGTTCGAATTGAAAAATTATTTTTGTATTGGATAGTCCGTTTATTGGGGAAGGCTATAGGCTATATAACATCACGCTACGACCAATAGGAGCAGAGCATAAATGAAAAATGTTGCAAAAATGAAAAACCGTTGAAACTAAAACACGCGAACAAAGTCGCGGGGGACAGCTAGTAATATATAATATTCCAGAAAATAAAAAAACGTTAACTTTTTGGGAAAGGATAAAACATGTTGTGTTTTTATTCCCCTACGGCAATTTCGTACCTACTGCCTACGTGCTAGGTACGAAATCCTTGTGTGATGGGGATCGAACCTACAACACATTGTAAATAGTTGGAATGGAGAAGAAATTTTCTCATAGAAAGAATGCCTTAATGATATTATAAACAGTAGACATTAATATAAGTAGAAATTAAGCTGGCCTATCTCGGTAAGAAATAAACGTGACCAACAAATTTAACAAACTGTGTCAATACTGAACGTGGTTCAAACTTATTTATTTAGTTATTATGGAATAGTCACGTTTGCGGCTAGAAATTACACCAATAGGTTATTATGTGGTCAGTTACCGTACAACTTACTGTGTTACATCAATACATATGAAGCCTATTTAAAACTTGTGATACAGTGTTTAATATATGTGAATTGTGGGCAAGTGAAGTTAATAACGTAAATAAAATAATATTGCTTCGTACCGTAAAATGGGGTAAATAAAATGATTGGGGGTGAATAGACACAACTCTGGGAAAGGATTCCTACCTTTTATTGTATCGCATGCATATAATATTACATAAAAACAGCTTTATTATAATTTTTTAATAGTTGAGTGTCATGAAAAATACAATTCTCTATTTACCCTCTGCATTTCTATTCACCCCATTTTACCTGGTGGGTTCTAAGAAGGGCTTGTAGCCAAGTGTATGGTTTGACCGGTTGGTCCACAGGGTGGGTCTGTGTCTGAGCGACCTTTCCTAAACATATTGAGCTTCTCCGTGGTTCAGATTGCATGTTAAGCCGTTGGTCCCGACTGCCGTACTTTGATCTTTGCCAGTCGTTAAAGTCATTACAATTTTGACAACCAGTCTTACTATAATATAATGTGTTACGAAGTAAAATGGGTTGTGGAGGAGAGGAGGTAAAATACGGTATTCAGCTTAATCCTGTAAGACTGAAAGCCGACTCTAACATAGTTTGGGCCTTGCAGACGACAGCATTGGATCAATTATCTTGGCGTAGATTAGATCAAAACTCAGCCTATCCCACAGCTACGTCATCAGATACTATTCTCTGATAGTAGTTAATAGTAATTTCTTTTATAGGCAACAAGAGATTGCTCTTATCACAAATAGATAACATAATTTATAGAACCTAATGTTGGCGTCCTAAACCAAAATAAAATGTATTAAACTGTGTACACACTAGTTACATATACAAAAATAAGTAAACAAAACTAAGTATTTTAATTGAAGAGTAGTTCTTTTTTTTATATCAGACGTTACTTCAGACGTTACTGCAAGTTTTTACAGTCTTAGTAAGTGCAAGTTACATTTATTTATGATAGCTGTTTCCCGCGGCTTCACCCGCGTGGATGTCAGTAATTGCAGCAAAAAGGTGCCCATGTCCTTTCTTAGGCTCTAGACTATCTGTGTACCAAATTTCATTTAAATCGGTTCAGTAGTTTTGGCGTGAAAGCGCGACAGACAGACAGAGTTACTTTCGCATTTATAATATTAGGTAGGATAAGGATTAACATAGTCCACCCGAGCGAAGTCGCAGCGGGTCGCTAGTATATTATAGGTATAGTTAAGTTTATTAATATTTAAATTATAAAGTTTTTTAAAAATAACAATAAAATTATTAAAAAAAAAGGTATTCTAATCAAGTGAATATATGCCTTAACATATTTTGTAGTATAATAAATATATACAATATCGATAAAAAGATATCTAAGTACCAACAGAGTTTTAAAATATTTTATAGACATTATTTAGGTAATACAATTAGAAATAAAAAGTTTATCCGTCGAAACATCCGTCATGACATGGGAGCTATTTAAAATTGAAATGTGTTAAAATTATTGTGATGTCTTCATCAAAGAAAAGCAGGATTTCACCGTTTTTAAAACAAGTGAGTAACCTATTAATTTAATTTAAAGATTTTCTAATTTTTGGGCTTCTTTTATGGTTAGTTTTCTTATAGTCGGGATTCTAGCCAAGGTCGTTGGGGTTCCAACGTGCTGGAATGGACCAAGGAAGTGTAGTGCAGTGGTTCTACCACTAAGCTGGCAGCTAATTATATAAAAGTGACAGGGCCACGTTGATGGGAGGCCGCTAGTGTTTGGTGACCTATATAGGAAACCTAGCAACAACGCCACAGAAGGAGCTGGTTTTGGCTTATATGACGATTTTGCTGTTCAGACTTTAAAGTACTTAGCTGCAGCTCTATACCCTTCTTAAATATCTTCTCTTTCTGTTTTCTAAACTAGTAAATGTTAAATAACTTCAACAATGCTTGTATCTATTAGATAATTTATTATTTCTTCCTTCTCTATGTGACAAGAGGCCTTTGCCCAGTAGTGGGACAGCTACTGGCCGATATTAGTCATGTATATTTTTGTCTGTGAATTCATAACTTCATGTCTAATCTTGCCATCTTCCGGCGTTGACTTTGTGAATTGTCTCTATAATGCCTACAGTCACATACATATATGTTTGCAGTGCTTCGTGACAGCTTCCGTGGGCAGCAACATCATCGGCCACGGCTCTGTGATCGGCTACCCCGCCATCTTACTTCCACAGTTGCACCTGATCGACTCAGAGTTCAAACTTGATGCGGTTTCAGCGTCATGGATTGGTTAGTATTTATTTAGAAATACTTTTTACTGTCTTGTTTATTTTACTTAGGTCTTTATTGTGTGTCATATACACTATATTAATATTAATTTAGTTATATTAATAATGTTACAAAGAGTAGATTTGTATTTTTGTATGTTTGTAAAGAATAAACTTTAAAACTTCTAAAGTGATTTCCAAAATTTCTTTCATCATTAGATTGCTACATTATCCCTGAGTAACATAGCCTATATTTTTATTCCAAAATGTTTAATTAATAGATGTCCTAATTATTGACATAGTCAGTAACAGCTTCAAAACCATTGTTGACCTGAATAATTATTAATCAGAAATTATATAGGTCCTTGGGGGTTAGACATTGAAGACAAGATTTTTACTTACTAAATTTTTACCTTATGACTACAAAAAAGTGTGTAAAATTGTGAATGTAATGAAGATTGCTTTTACAGCATCAATTTTGGGAATCACTCAACTGATCGGGAGCTTTATCTCGCCACCTATTATGGAGAGATATGGCAGAAAGATGGCACACTATACAGCCACAGTTCCTAACTTAATTGGCTGGTTCATCATCCCTATGGCTACTAACTTTGAGGTAAATAAATATTTATGTACCTACAATTTTACTACTGAGGTCTTGATTGAATGACGGTTCGGCACGGAACAATGGATTTACACTTAGATACACACTTCTGTTATAAACATCTGTGAATTAATTTTTGCAGGTATTGTTTGCTGGGAGAATACTACAAGGTCTCTCCATCGGAATGCTATCGCCATTACGATCAGTATTAATCGGAGAATACGCCAGTCCCAAGAATCGAGGAGCATTCCTTACCACAGTCTCCTTATCACAATCCTTTGGCATTTTCTTTGTACATCTCATAGGATCTTTCCTTAGTTGGCAGCAGACGGCATTGGTCTGTGTGTTCTTCCCATTTGTAAGCCTGGTGATGACTATATACTCACCTGAAACACCTAGTTGGCTAGTCACTAAAGGAAGGCACGAGGAGTGTAGAAATATTTTTCACTGGCTCAGAGGTGATGATGAAGATGATGAGCTAGAGGAGATGATACAGGGTAGAATACTCTTTGAAAAGGCGAGAATCTCAGAGAGCTATGGAAAAAAGACTAATAAATTCCAAGATATCATGTCTACGATACAGAAAAAGGAGTTTTACAAACCCATAATTTTGATGATGCATGCTCATGTCCTAGTAAACTTTGCAGGTGGAACTACAATGTCTGCTTATTCAACTTTGATTATAGGGATGGTAATGGGCCCAGAAGTCAATGCTCATTTCTGGATGATTTTCTTAGGAGCTCAAAGATTCATATCCAATACTTTAGCAGTATTTGCAATCAATAAGTTCAAGAGACGGACCATGATGTTTGCTACTGGAGGTCTTTCAATCTTTATTCAGTTTGCTTTAGCCGCTTACGTGTACTTTAAACAACAAGGTGCTCTACCATATGATGCCTTATGGATACCAGTTTTATTAATAAATCTGAAATTCTTCGCGGTAGCTACAGGGATGCTTCCGTTACCAAATGTGATTGGTGGAGAAGTATTTCCTCTCGAATATCGAAGTATTGGTGGAACCATCAGTCTAGCTTCATTCTCTGCCACATTCTTCCTAGTCCTTAAAACGTTTACTGGATTGGTTGATAGTGTGGGCATGCACGGTACCTACATGGTGTATGGAGGAATCATCACTTACTGTATGGTTGTAATCTGGATGCTTCTACCAGAGACTAAGGATAGGACCCTTCAGCAGATTGAGGATGAGTTCAGAGGCAGACCGCTAGCACCAGAGGAGATTGAAGCAAGGCAGTCTTTGCAGGCAGACCCTATTGTTGCGTATAAAAGAAAAATGTCGGCTAGAAGACCTAGTAGTCCTATACCGTTTTAGGTTTAAGGTTTTAATAAGTAGTCTATGGTAGCCGGTAACTAAACCTACGTATATTATTACAAGTTAATTTTAGCATAGAAATCAAAAACTAAGTTATTCTAAAAATAAAAAGAAATGTGTTGTTAATATTTCGTGAACATTCTTATATCCCGTTTATTAAAATGGAATGTTATTTTCCAGCGTGATTTTGGCCATCAAAGTTGATTATAGTTTAATTGAAAATGTATTATAAACTATCAGAAAAAATTAGTAAATATTGCAAGTTTTGGATATAAAAACATAAAACAAATTACTTAAACGAAAACCCTTTATTTAACACAAGTCGACATAATCATAGAAGTCGCATTAGTCGAAGTCCACAGTGTAGTTGATCCTGGGCCTCTTGCTAGCGATGCGGCTGCTGTTCCGGAAGGCCGTGGCGCTGAACCAGCACAGCACCACCACCAGCAGGCAGACTACCCTGGTCACGTTGCGACTGATGTTTTCCATTGCTATAAGAACTGTAAAAAGAGACGCTGTATAAAAATAAAGGTCTAAGCGAAAAACGTCCCAATATAGCCAGGATTATTTATACTTTTATGACGCCCACCGAGCTTTGAGGATTGCAGGTGCACTCATCTTGGTTTTAGTTTTAATTTGATGCGATAGAATCCGTATGTTAATAGTTTTATTTCAATGTACAACATTCGCTTTAACCACAGATATCATTATAAAAATAATAATTTCAGAAGGACGCCAGAACTTTGGACACGGTTGAAATGGATGAAATATATAAAAAAAAAAAAATATTTTGCAACCTTTAAAAAAACACAAAACAGGGCTTTAAAGGGATACACCGTGTCGGCCCCCGGTGACCGACAAAAACTATAAGTAATTGACGATATAATCCAATTAAAAAAAATTGTATTAAGATGCGCCTAAAAATTTTTACCGGAGCCAGAATTTACGCATAGACAAAATACTTCTCATCTACGAGAAATATTTTTCTATATACACTAAAGAATATCATTGTATTAATGCAGTTTTTTTAAAGAACTTACTTGGTTCCGTTGCTCTTGTTCCGACTCTCACTTGCACACTGCTCGATACACACACGACATCGCCTTATAAGTTATTCACATAAACTTGGTTTTATTTTAATTACATCCGCCTTACATCAAGTTGCAGGAATGCTCATTGTTTGTTATTTAAATAAACTTATTGTTTATTGATTTAATTATGTAATTTTTATGTAACATCCTCCTGATGACCTCTCAAATGTGAATCACTTGCCGCCGTGAAGGCGTTACATAAAGGAACTTTATCTTAAATAATATATGCCCTTAGAGCATACATCGACCAGTATAGAGTGCCTGCATCGCTAGTAGTCCGTTGTGCCGAGCGTAAGCAAATTTTAGCTGTAAGTACTACGCTCGTTAACTAATTTATAGGTTCCTATATTATTAGGATAATATTCGATTTTGAAATAGTTTTAACAAAACGGCGATCTCTGTTTTGACACCAAATTTTCGATTTTACTTGTTCATACTAGTGCCTACAGTTCATACTCGATGTGCTCACTCTATAGTTTACTTATTTTTTATCTAAGAAATAACCGCTATTTAACAGTAGGGCAATTACATACTTTAATAATATTGAGTGTGACATTAAAGTTTGTAAGTATACATAATCTAAAATAATAGAAATTTTTAAATTCTTTAAGTTGCAGCAAACTTAGGCTTTTTTTAAATTATCCGCAAACTGTTAACACGTGATTTATTTAAGTGTGTTATCAAAAACTTTAATAGGATAATAAAAGTAAATGGTTTTTGGAAATTAGTAATTAGTAGGTAATTCAGGATACAATAGTCGTTTATTGTGATGGGTTTTAACGAGTGCACAAGCAACTATTACACGCTATCACGTAGGTATTTCGCAAACGAGGCTATACTGTTTGGATGTTGTCATGAGTTTCTGGCGAATTTCAAGAAAAGATTTGGCAATCGTTTATCCAAAATGGTTTACGTAAGCGGATCGTAAGGTGCGTCAGCTCATGATGAAGTCCTATTGGGTAAGTATACGCGTATTTCTCGAAAACGGCCAGGGTCTGATCCCGAGAAATCCGCATGAGCAAACTGTTGCTTATAAATCATTCTGAATCAGACTCACGAAAGTTATTATACAAAGTATTATATAGTAAAAGCATAATATTATATAGTACTTAGACAATAATAATAAGGTACAGTATTTATTTTCACAAAATATTTATTAATTTAAATTATTAAACGAAGGGTAATTTAAGAGATTACAATTATTTATTTCACAACGTGATAGCATTTTTGGCTGAACTGCATCAGAACATAGGCAAAGCATAAACTGTATTAAAAAATGTATTTCATTTAAGGCAGCCTAATTTTAAAATTACAGTTTAATTTATTAAATAATTATGCTTAATCTAACACCGCGAATTATCTGTATGATAACAAACATTGGAACAAGGTTGCTGCGCATTTTTTACCAACTTTTTCTCAAGTCTCTCGAGTAAAAAAAAAAACATTCGAAAAAATAAATAACTTATTACTCAACTTTCCAATGTCGGAAAAAAAATTAGAAGCAGTAAAGGCTATCAATTCCTTGTCAATGTTTCTCGTATGTTTGTAATTGGTGATTTATTGTTGAGTATCCCGTTTCTATTACAAAGGCCAAGCAGTCTTATGATGGTATGGTAAGGATCATTTCGGTTCCGATGAAGAATGCAATCGATCAGAAGATAAGCCTGAAACAGAAACTGAATTAAAATAATTAAAAAATATTACTTATATCTATACTTATATATAATATTATAAAGCTGAAGAGTTTGTTTGTATGTTTGTTTGTTTGTTTGAACGCGCTAATCTCAGGAACTACTGGTTCGAATTGAAAAATTATTTTTGTATTGCATAATCCGTTTATTGAGGAAGGCTATAGGCTATATAACATCACGGTACGACTAATAGGAGCGGAGCATATATGAAAAATGTTGCGAAAATGAAAAACCGTTGAAACTAAAACACGCGAAAAAAGTCGCGGGGGACAGCTAGTAAATAATAAAGACCAAATTTGTGAAATAAATTAGATAAAAGTGACTACTTGTACTTTAAAAATAAGCATAATAAAGAATATAGAGATATATAATATAGATAGCTTGTTTACATAAATACCTGAAATAAATCGTTTGATGCTTTCAATGCGTTTGTGCCTCTGTCCAATGGTTGGACTAGGTTATTTACAATTCCTTGAGCAATCCCTCGAGGTGCTACTTGAGCTTTTGACGAATACAATATTGCCATAACTATAAGTGTTGTATGTATAAAATTCATTGTCTTATCTGAATCTGAAGGATTAGTTTTAAGACTTCAATTTACTACTATTTCGTTTTCTGTTTCAACTGCTTTTAAATAATAATTATCTTTAAACGCTGCTTGTATGTTATGTACCTCTTTACCTAATGTTTTGTTTTGTAAGGCTTGTACCTCACTTGGTATTTATGTGTTTTCACATATATTTGGAACAAGGTTAGTTAAAAGTTTATATCTTTTTCTAGCAATTAATTTTGTTTTATTTGTTTTCATTTCTTTATCATCTATGACATACATATTGTGACATTACTAATTGGTAATTTTATGCAGTACACATTTCTAATTGACCAGTTTCTTATTCTTTTTAACTCTTTAATGATATTAAGAATAAAATAGAAGATGTCTATTAGTAGTACCCCCTTTTTTATTTACGAAAATCTTCTTTAGAACCAATTCAAACAGATAATACTATTTTCACTTTTTATTAATTCCATTACTGACGTCCTCAAATGCTCTTACCATCTATATGCTGATGACTTGCAACTTTACGCTCAAGCCGATGTCAACTGTTTGGATGACTGCGTTTCCACCATAAACGATGACCTGCGTAGTATTAGTGACTGGTCCAGGCAGTTCGGGGTATCAGTTAACGTGAGCAAATGTCAAGCCATGGTAATAGGTAGCATCTACCATATGCGTAGTCTCAATGTTCATGGTCTAGTACCTATTACATTTAATAACACAATTATTCCCTTGTCTCCGCACGTTAAGGATTTGGGTTTACATATCGACGACCGACTTAGCTGGGAAAAGCAAATCAATTTGGTAAGTCGGAACGTTACCGCCACACTGCGATCTCTCTATAGGTTTAAGCACTTTCTTCCATCTAGCACTAAACTACTGCTTGTCCAGGCTCTTGTGCTCCCTATTATTGATTATGCGGATGTTTGTTACTCTGATGTATCCCAAAATCTTCTGAACAAATTGGATCGACTTTTGAATAACTGTATTCGCTTTGTATTTGGACTTCGAAAATTTGATCACATTTCTAGTTACCGTTCTCAGCTTAAATGGCTGCCTATTCGCCAGAGAAGATCCCTCAGGTCACTCTGCTTGCTTTTCTCTATTATTAACGATCCTTGTGCTCCTAATTATTTAAAAAGTTCTTTTCAGATCCTGGGTAGCTCGCACGATCGTAACCTTCGTGCTGCTGAAAATTTGCTCCTTCAGATACCTTCTCACCGTACCGGTTTTATTTCTAATTCCTTTGTGGTTACGGCAATTAAACTCTGGAATGCGCTTCCCCTTGACATTAAAAAAGCTCCGAGTAAATTTTCTTTTAAACGACAAGTTCGGGAATACTTTTTGAAAACACTCGTTCCTTAGGTTTCCTATTATTAATATGGTCGTCGTCATGTCATATTATATATCCATATATTATATATCCGTATATTATATATTTTATTGATATCTAAGTACATCTGTATAATTTATTTATCAAATTTTATTTATCTATTGTATACGTATAGGTATATATTTTCATATGTATTCGTATATTTTTTATAAATAGCCATAGTTAGATGTAGTAGTTTTTAACTGTTTCGTATTGTACTGTTGTACCTATCCCATCTGCTTCTCCATTTAACCCAAAGGTTGACTGGTAGATAATGCCTTGCGGCATTAAGTCCGCCTTATGTACCACAATTGTACATGGAAGTTTAAATAAATAAATAAATAATATTATTCTTGCGTTTGATTCATGTGTTGGAAGTTTCGTGTCCATGGGTATACCGTGAGGAGAGAATCCAAAATTTTATTTTTTGTTTCTTGTGGATATCCTTGAGCTATTGTTAAGTTCAATATTAATATGAATATCAAAATTAAGTATATCAAAGTCATACTGAATGTTAGATGTTCTATGCAACTTAGTTTTCTTTCTATATATACACTTAAAACAAAACCAAATTCTTAACTAATAAAAAACTTTGAAAAATAGCGTTTTCTTTCTTAGTACTTTACACATGCGTTCGAGTAATGTGTATTTACTTGTAGAAATATAAGTAGAAAAATATAACCTCACTAGGTACTTACGTGAACAACTAAATGAATATAAAACAAAGAATTGTGAAATGAATAAGGTAAAGGCAAAAAATAAGCACATTTTATTCATTATCATTTTTTAAATGTAGCAAATTTATTTATCAAATTATGCTAAATAGGTTGATTAAATAAATAATTAACTAGTTTACAACAGGTGAAAGTCGATTTAGAGAATAGAGTTTTACAATTTTAAATTTTAAATTAAAATATTTGTTTTATCTTAATTCCATTAATACAACGTGCTTGAAAATAACGATTGATGAGTATTGCATATAAAACAATAGAGTGAGGACAGGGTATAAAAAGGAAATCTCCATTTAGTCCACCAGATAGATAAAAAAAGAAAAAACCTCGTATTTCCTTTCTTCGTTTTTCGATCCCCTATTCTAAAAGATTTTTATAAACATCATCGGGAGTTCATGGAACCTAAGATATTTCCCTGAAGTAAACCTACAAATGTACTGTCACATGGCATATCAAAATTAGATATTGTGACAGCACATTTAATAAAAAGTCATAGCATATTTATCAAAAATATTTTATTAAGTTATTCACTTAACTTATATAAGTTATTTATTAATTAGTTACCTAATTATTAATACTACTATTGTCAAACGCTATTTACATATCTAATTTTTACTTAAAATTTTGTGTCCCATAGTTTTTAATTATAAAATATCATTTTTATATAATACTGTATCAGTATCCAAATATTTAGTATCACATTATATTATAAAGACCTTAAATTATTAAATTATCTACCATTCTTGACCCTTTTCTAATCATAACCCAAAGGTAATGAATTAATCTGTTGACGTGATTAGAAATATGATTATCACATATTAAAAAACGCCCATTCTTGGAATATCATTAACAGCTTATAATGCTGCTTTCTGAAAATCGGGTCGTAAGTAAAAACCAAATTTAAACAACTGGACTACTGCATCGTCTGTCTTTACTGTGAAGTTTCCAGGAAGCCAAAGACTGTGTAGATTTCACCTCCTCAGGTGACAATGGCCTTCCTCTAAATTCATTTTCAATATCCTGAAGCGTCCTATCTTTAGTTTCTGGCAAGAAGAAATAAGCTACCACTAGACAATACCCGACTACAGCAGCATAAATACAATAAGCTCCATGTATGCCTAGGGTACCGAAAAAGAATGGTACAGTTTTGACAGTTATGAAAAGATTGGATGAAAGGAATAGAACACTAATTCCACCAGCTAAACTCCTATATTCTAGAGGAAATACTTCTCCAGCAATGATGAAGGGCAACGGAACAGTTCCAGTTGCGATTGTAAACATGTGGAGATGGATAAGCGCTACTCCAACCCCTGGATGGTCTAGGAAAGGAGGTAACGTTCCCTGACCCTTACAGTAAGTGTAAGCTGCTGTAGTCAAGAAAGCTATTATATTAACAGTTACAGTCGAAAACAACATTGTTCTTCTGTTAACCTTCTTTATAAACAGGACTGCTATTGCATTAGAAATAATCCTCTGACTGTCCAAAGTTATGATCAAAAGAGCTGTATTAAATTCGGTGCCTATAATATTATGGACAATATCTGTTGTATACGCGGCCAATATATTAGCACCAGCCCACTGACCTAATGTATAAATGTGCATCATTATAAAAATTGGTTTGTAAAACTCTTTTTTCTTAATAGTAGCATTGAAGTAAACTATTCCACTCCTTATTCTTTTACCGAAAGATTGAGATATATTCGCATCTTCTTTAGATTCTCTAACTATAACGCTAGCTTCTATCATTTTATGTAACTCTTCTTCTTCATCCTCATTTCTCAGCCAACGGAAGACCCGCTTACAATCTTCGTATCTACCTTGATCTGCTAACCAGCTAGGAGACTCCGGTGAGTAAATAATGATTAGGAGGTCTACGAAGGCTATACAGCCACACACAAGGGCAGTCGTTTGCCAATGAAGAAAGGATCCCATAGTGTGAACAGTCAGAACTCCTGTAGCTATGCATAAGGAAATCATTGTTAAAAATGCTCCCCTGTTTTGAGGGCTTGTATATTCTCCTATTAGGACAGGTCCGAGAGAAGCACTTATGCCCATAGCCATGCCCTGAAGGAATCTTGCGATGAGTAAGACGGTAACGCTCTTTGCCAGGATGATGGAGAACCAGCCGACGAGGAGAGGTGTGACGCTGACGATGTTGGCAGTTCTCCTGCCGTAGTTAGCCATGACGGGTGGAACGATGAAGTTGCCGACGACGAGAGCGAATCCAAGGATGGAAGCTGGAAACATACAAGTTATAAGATTATTATCATGACTTGCAATCGGGTTAATATAACACTATCGAAAAAGGATTATTTTATCAAATATTTGCCAGATAATGATATCAGTTTTATTATCTTTATTGCCAATTTAAATCGCTTCCGTCTTGTTACCACAAATATTTTAATAATATTTAATAATATTTTTAGGACAACTTACACACTGCTATATGATCCCAGACTAGGCAGAGCCTTTATTGTGGCAACCAGACAACTGATAAACATACTTAAATATTTCTAAACATAACACATATATTATAGATAAATTACAGCCAGACAGAACAAATGATCGTCCTCATCACGCAAAGATTTGTCCTGAGTGGAAATCGAACCGTCGTGGGTTCGATTTAGAAATCAAAGTCACTAACCACTAGACTAACAAAAAATATATTATGAAACCAAAATGTACAAGTGTGTTAATGTGTAATTATTCAATGGCACTATTGCGTAATCGATTTTTTTATCACAATCCATTACGTCACAATATAAAAAGATACTGCGTTTTTAGTCTAGGAAACGTGTAAAGTATATTGTCATCCCTTGATATTTCCATTCTTCCTGTCATATTGAGTAGATAAATTAATAAAATTGGCATGTAACGAACACAAAAGGTCTTCTTCATCATCATTGGGAACTAACGAGATATCGCAATGAAGGTTAATTAGAAATACTATATATCGTGCTGTGATTTGTACATGCAATTTATATGTAAAAAGAGGCTAACTGACTGGCTACAAATTTTAAACTATAATGATACTGAAAAGATGCTTTTAACTACCTAAACACACAATCATACACTCACGCACTCACACATTCACCCATACTACACATCTACTAACACTCCTGTCGCATAAGAGTATCTACTTATAATTAAATTACTGTAAATGCAAAGTTATACCACACATTCTGTCAGCGCAATTGGTACATCATTTATTAAATGCAAATGTAAAGGGGTGGGATCCTGGTGTCCTGAAACACAGGCCTTGAGCCTAGCTTAGGCACCAGTCTCCTACAATATATATTATATAATTATGTATTAATGTCAACCTGTAAATTAATTTATGTATATTGTGGCGAGAAAATAAAGTTATTATTATTATTATTTCCTTTATTTAATTGATTACATATAAAATACATTTTTAAATATATATCAAAACACAATAAAATAATATACATTTAAAAATATAAAATACAGTCTCCAACCGGCATCGGAAACAGGGTTCAAGCTGCCGGTGGTTAGGGTCCCAGAGAGAGGAACCTCCTCACGATACGCGCCGTGTCCAGAAGTACCGCTTTCTGAATCAAACCCTTGACCCAGACGCCTAACGAGAGCCTCTTAAGGTGTTGGTCGAGGCTCTTGGCTATTAAGCCGTTGGCTGTAACGACTATCGGGACAATGATTGCTGAGTCCACCTCCCACATGTCGACAACCTCGTGCGCTAAATCCAAATATTTTATTTGTTTTTCTTTTTCAGCCTTCACGAGGTTCTCGTCGTGGGGGATAGTGATATCAACAATCATTGCCCGGCGCTCTGATCGATCTATCACCACTATATCAGGCTTATTGGCTACAATAGTCCTGTCAGTGATGATAGATCGATCCCAGTACAATGTAACCCGACCATTTTCGAGAACTGGGTCGGGAACATACCTGTAGTACGGCACCTCAGATTCAACAAGTTTGTAATTCAAAGCAAGCTGCTGGTGGATAATCCTGGCCACTTGGTTATGTCTGTGCAAGTATTCGCCGTTGGCAAGACGTGAACAACCGGAAATTATATGTCTTAAGGACTCACCTGGACAGTGACATGCCCGACATATGTCGACTGTACCATCCTTTACAATATATTTCCGGTAGTTGTTCGTCATGACAACTTCATCCATAATTGCACATACAAACCCTTCGGTTTCTCCGAAGAGATCACCGAAGCGTAGCCAGGCCACGGACGCTAAGAAATCTACATCCGGCCCATGAAGGGTCCGGTAATAGCGCCCGTGTAGCTCCTTGCTTTGCCATACATCTTTGCGATCTTTGACACTCAGCACTACAGGTTTGTGCCAGTTCTCTTTGCCTAAGGAGAGCGGAGTGAGGCCCTTATCTACTACCACCACATCTCGATGCACCCCCACGTCAACTTGGAGGAAGTACTCCCTGAGGTTACATACCTCGCGATTATGAAGGGTCTTAGCATTCAAAAAGCCTCGACCCCCACACTTTCGCGGGATATATAACCTCATTACCGAAGACCGTGGGTGGTGCATTCGATTTGCGGTCAGTAATGTTCGGACTCTCCTATCCAAGGCGTCTAACTCAGTCTGAGTCCACTTGAGTACACCAAAGGAGTACATCAACACTGGCATGACCCAACCATTAAAGGCACGCACTTTGTTGCCACCTGATAAAAGACTTTTCAGTACTTTGTTCAGGCGGCCAAAGAAACGTGTCTGTAATGATTGTTTCATGTCACTAACGTTGATGCCTAACGCCTCTGACATACCCAAGTATTTGTAGGTCTCCGTTGCAGACAGCGACCTTAGGTTTATAGAATCCGAGAGCTGTATGCCCTGGGATTCCATAATCCCGCCTCGTTTTACATGCATGACTGCACATTTGTCAACACCAAATTCCATTCTGATGGAATTACTGAAGCTTTCAGTGATCTTCAGTAACTTCATCAGTTGCAATTTGTTAGTGGCAAACAGCTTAAGATCATCCATGTATAACAAGTGGGAGATGACCCGGCTCCCTCTCCGCAACGAATAGCCCAGCCTTGAATTCTCAAGCAGAGTACTTAGAGGATTCAAGGCCAAACAGAACCACAGGGGACTCAGACTGTCGCCCTGGAATATTCCCCGTTCTATCCTAATTGGTTCCCCACTCTTTTGGATATCCCGACATCCTGGATAGTGAAGCACCGTACTCCATTGCTGCATACATGACACCAAGAAGGCGCGTAAAGTTGTATTAATTTTATACAACTCCAGCACCCTCATGAGCCATGTATGCGGCACCGAATCGTAGGCCTTCTTATAATCTATCCAACATGTCGACAGATCTTTTTTAGAGCGGCGAACCTGTTGGCAAATGGTCGTGTCAATAAGGAGTAGCTCCTTAGTACCACGGGATCCATTCCTACATCCATTCTGAGAGGCAGACATGGCAGAATTACTATCAATATGATCGTTAATCTTTGCCCTCAGAATGGATGTAAGAAGTTTATAAATTGTTGGTAGGCAGGTGATCGGCCTATAATTCTTAGGGTCCGTGGTACTACCTGTTTTGTGGAGCAGATGGGTAGAGCCTGTGGTTAGGAACTGTGGGAGCGAGCCCGATTCTATGGCAGATTGGAATTGGGACGCTAAGCAACCATGTGAACTCCGTAGCCACTTTAACCAAAAGTTCTGCAGTCCGTCCGGTCCTGGTGCTTTCCAGTTAGACATCGGACGGACTGCATTAGCTACGTCTTGGGGGCCGATACTGATAGCCCCCATCTCTTCTATAGGTTCACATGATTGCTCCACCTCTCGCATCCAATCGCCTTCAGAGTGGGTGAGAGGCACCGACCAGATGTTGCGCCAAAACGAATTAGTGACGTCATCATCAGGCAGGTGCCCATCACCCACACCTTGAACAGGTCGCTCCCATGTTCTGTATACCCATCTTTGGTCTTTTTGGAACATGCGATTCAGGAGGAATCGTTCCACCCGACATTTGTAGCGTCGAATACGGTTCGCCCATGCATACACTTTTTGTTTTAGTAGATCGATGCGTTCTGTAAGGCGGGCAGTATATTCACTGGGACTAATACTAGTCCCAGCAAATGCACGCCTTACAAAGCGCATCACACGGGGTCGAGTATTGCCCTCTCTAAAAGCTAAAAGTTTTGCAATGAGTGTCCTAGCCTCAGCAACACGCTGCTCGATCCTGCACTGCCAAGCTGGTACGGCTGGTTTTGGTCGTGTAGCTATGTTACTATGACAAATTGTAACATTAGCTACACGACATGCCGTAAGAGCCGCACAGTACAGAATCGAGTGCGTGTCCCTGAGGTCTTCACTGCTCTCAAAGTAATTAGGGAGCAGTGAATCTAGGGCACCCATTACCGCTTTGTTGCGTTTATGCATGGGCAAACGAGGTAATCGAGGCCTATGTTCGGGAGGTGAAGTCCGATACTCCCGAATCACATCCTCCAATGTACTCCTTATTAATTCATTGTACTGAGTACTTACAGTTATAGGCCTGTCGTCAATTTCCCCGTCCAGTGAGCTTGCACATGGCGTGCAAGGAACTGCTACTGCCACTGTTATCGGGGCACTGGCGACATTACTATTCTGCGTTTCAGAGCGCAATCGCTCAAGCGTCACGTCATCCAGCCGGTGATTGCGTTGGATGACCCGCACCTGATCCGACAGTCGTTGAGCCGATACGTTGACATTATTATTATTATTATTATTATTATTATGTGTACGAGTTTGTGTAGGTCAAATCTTACAAGCTAAATTAGAAACACTTTGACACTCGATTGAGATTTTGCATGCTTATATACATTCGGTAACAATACAATATTATGGTACTTTCGAGTTGCGCTAAGGATGGAGCCCGAAGGTGGCCCATAGGAACCTATCGTGTTAGGGTTCGTAAAATTAGTCTTCGCAAGTACTATGTTGCTGGATGATAAAAAAGCTTATTAAAAAAAAACATAAGATTAGGTATTACAAAATATCTTACCAATCCATGAGCCGGAGGTATCGTCTATGGGTATGATGGAGTCTGGCTGCCTAAGCTGCGGCAGGAGTATAGCATTGAACCCCATGACGAGGCCGTGCGCCGCCATGTTCAAGCACACGCCAAACGTCACGAAACACTGGAATGTTACCAAAAAAATGTATTACTTAAAACAAATGACCATTATTGTTGAATTGAACCCCAAAACGTAACTTAACTTTAAACGTCTATCTGTCAAATTTACACCTAAAGGTGACAGAGTCAGAGAGATTTAACGGGGACTCAAAATTGGGTTACGTTTGAACATTCGAGCATTCCTTCTCCAATATTGTGAGGGCCATATAGTAAATGAGAAGAATATAGACTATGCCGCATTGTTTTTATTTTTTCGTTAGTAGTTGTAAAATTTGTACACGACGCCTCTGTTAATAGAGATCAATATAGGAAATTTAGATCATGTTTGGAGGATTCTAGTTCTTTTAAATATAACGTATCATCAAAAAAAGAAAACATAGGGGCATCCAACTATGTATATTTAAATTACTGCAAAAAAACCTTGCGTTAAGTTCATTAACCAACGAAAAAGCAGGCGAGAGCGTTTGTACGGAAAATCACCACCCTACTTTCTCAGATTGGATTAAAAATGTCATTGGATTTTAGAAAGTTGGTTGCGAGCAACATGACTTATTATCCTTTTCAGATATTCCTATTTAAATCTATTTCAAGGTGAAAGAGACAGACTGTAATTTAGGAGTGGCCACTAGATTGAACGCTATTATTTTGCAACATAAAATTGTCTAGGTAATCTACATAATTTGTTATTACGCCCTATCTGTTGAAACTCCTTTAACTCATAAAACGGCTGTAAAATGGCCTTTAAAATGTGTCGACAAAAAAATTGTAGGACCAATTGAAATCTTTATTAACTTTATCGATATCATGAGGATTAGTTAAGAAAGTATTTTCTTCTGGGTCTTAAGTCTAATCTACCTCAACGATACAATTGAGCATGACTAGACGGGATAGTTTTCTAGTTATTCTGACTTGAAGTTTTAGAGTTAGATCATGATTATTATCGCTATTACTCAATGACAAATAAAGATACCGCATTAGCACCTTCAAAAATATCCAGATAATTTTTCAACACAGTGTCAAAATAACAAAAATCATTGAATTTGGATATTTTTCACGTAAAGCAGTGCTGTGTGCAATGCTACTAAATGTTTAGAGAAATGCACGGTAGATTTGATATCATCATCTATATACTTACTAATTAATAATATATATAAAGCTGAAGAGTTTGTTTGTTTGTTTGAACGCGCTAATCTCAGGAACTACTGGTCCGATTTGAAAAATTCTTTCAGTGTTGGATAGCCCATTTATTGAGGAAGGCTATAAGCTATATAACATTACGCTGCGACCAAAAGGAGCGAAGCATAAATGTAAATTGTTGCAAAAATAAAAACCGTTGAAACTAAAACACGCGGACAAAGTCGCGGGGGACAGCTAGTAATTAATAAAAGAATCTTTTAATAAAAGTAGATATAGTAAGAGTACAAAAAACAATAGCGGATTAGTAAAACACGTGCTATTTTGAAAGGCACGTGATTAAGGAAACAAGAAATAATAAAATGGACATTTACATCTTATAATCTAATTCTGTTTACATCACAATGATAAGTATTTGTTGTAGATGTCTTATCGTCCGGCCATTGATAAATAAACACTATGATACCACACGTATCTGATTATCAATCAATCCCCGAGTAATTTTCATACCTACAGTGGTTGTAGTATTTAAAATTTTTGCATATATTTTGAACGGACTTTAAAATAGGAGGTTCTCATTTCAGCGGCTTTTTTTATGCATGTTACTTATGCTTTTTAATCGCCAAATGTGAAATGATTCCTTTGATTTTCTTCTCGTTTGGTATTTTTTGTAGTTATTTAAAGTTGGTGCCATGTGTATTTTATTATAACTAAGACACCCTTTTTTATAAAGGGTGATTTGTAGATTCTACTTTTTTTTAAGCCAGTTTACTTATTTGAGTGTGATCAGGTTTTATACAAAAAAAGGAGTTTTTTATTTTTAATTCATTTATGTTTCGATCATTCTTACTTAACTCTTTTCTTTTTTCCAAGAAGAAAGGGGAAAGCGTATAAGAATCATCATCATCATCATCATCACCAGCCTATCTTCGTCCACTGCTGGACATAGGCCTATCCTATGGCACGCCACTGAGCTCGATCTTCAGCTCAGTGGCGTGCCATATTCGTATAAGAATACTCTTCGATAAATTGGTGCAGTTTTACGATTTCGTTAACTTCTCCTTGGTATAAACTTATTACGGCCCCTAGACAAGTGACATTTCGACAAGTTTTTACACTAATCGAATCGCTCAAATGTTAAAAAGTGACAAGTCTAAGTCGACTTATCGAAAAGAAATATCATTTCCATACATTTAATGTCATTTAAGCGATTTCTGTCATCTTTAACGCTTGTAAAAATGTTACTTGGCTACGGTGGCTGGTGTGTACTAGAGTTTAACTCTAGTAACTAGTATTTGTTTATTGCCTTTCAAGTTATAAATAGGTTTATACTTTACGACTTTTTAGGAGATTTCCACTATGTCAGTGTTATTTTGGTATCTACAGGAAACCAGTGTGGGATTCTAATAATTTTGGACTCGAGTGAGCGCGTGACTCGAGACACATGATAATATGAATGAATCGTTCTAGTTACATAATTATTGAAGGCAAGTGGGAAACGAAGCGCGAGTTCCTTAGAATTCCGTACGTGACATATTGATGTCTTCTTGCCATAAATATTTGTCACGATTCCAATATAACTCTTATTATATCATAACCAAGGCCTTGAACAGTTTAATCGTACCTACTATATATTCATACACAAAAGAAGTTAAGTTTAGTTAAGTTTATTTGAAATAAATAAAAAGTATGGTTGTAGTAAACAAAATAAAAAAGGTTTAACCGTTTATAAAGGTAAAAAATATGTATAGAAAACATACTTTTTTTTTTATTTAATTTTACAACGATGTTTTTTTGTTTGTCGAGAAATACTTTGGTCTTTGGTTTAGTCTGGCTTTAATGCCAATTTTTATTACAGGTTAAGCCAATTATCACAAAATCCAGTATAATTTTCCAAAGTATTTTCGTTTACGGGCAATTTCGGGGATAATTGTCGCCTAAACGACGATAATGTCAGCTTGATTTATCGTTTCAACTATTTCTTTACGTTACCCTAAAATAGTGTTAATATTTGGCACCGACGCCCAACTTGTAGTGACTAGGTACTACATTCACGTGGCTGCAGATTGTAAATTTATTCTAAATATAATACCACGTCAAAAGGTAGTTTTACGCTGCTTGTCAACCTTTGCGGAAGCAAAGACAAAAGTCTATCACTGCGCGACGTGCTAAATTGTACTTGATTACCGCATCAGACAAAATATTCTTACGAACCACAAATTTTACGGTAAAAAAAAGAAATAAAAAAAATGTGTTTCAATGTCCTTGTGTAGGTTTAATTTGAATGTTTGTATAACTCCTTGCGATATAGGGGTTTAGCCGTTGTTCGCCGCCGCGTGGAAGACTGTTAACGTACAAAAAATACATTTTCTATTGCGCGGCGTTCAAATTGCCCGATGGAGACGTAATTAAAAACAAAATGAGAAATAGAAAATTGGAAAATTCTACGTGCACTTATGTTCACTTAGCGTTATGTGAGCTGAATGCTCGAAGATCGGCTGGCTAAAATGTTTGAAAAATTATACCACACATCGCCTGGATTTTTCTTTATCGAACCATTTTACTCAATACCGTTCTACAAAGGTTTACCTTACCAGGCTCCAGGATTCTAAATATAACGCACTTCCAAAATTTCATGTTTTTTTGACAGATTAAATACGGTATGTATTAATTATGTTTCGCATTTAATTATTCTGTTAAAGAAATGCTGAATTTGGACCAACTGTAGGCGATCTTTTAAAAATTGTGTAATTATTGTCATTTATTGTCAGTGTGATGTTTGTAAAGTAAATTCTATCGTCTTACATAATAATGATGATAATAGAGACTGGTATCTACGGTATCTAAGGCTTACGCGGATATTACTCATCAAAACTAATATTATGAATGTAACAGAAACTCTGTTCTTCCACGGCTAAACCATAAAACCGTTTTTGATAACATTTGTTATTAAAAAATACATCACAATGGGCTCAAAGACGGACGACGCCGCCGAGGCCGGCCCAGAAAGAGGTGGCAGGATGATCTACAGTCACACTGCGAGGGTTGGTTTGAGGTACTGCGCAATAGGGCACTATGGAAGCAGTTTGACAGTTTAGACTAACTTATTACGGACTTAGCTGAACTCCCAGAAAGAGCATAGGCTGTACCGCGATAGTCGATATTTCATTTCGAAATCCAGGTTTCCTCACGATGTTTTCCTTCATCGAGTGTCAGTGGTGTCTTAGAATAATCTAGCTTACAATAAAGAATATTGATTATTACACCACACATAAAGTTACAAATCGTTATTATTATATGTCAAGAATATCTGCTCAAGACCTGACACTTAGTTGCATTTATGAAGGCGTGCATTAATGTAAAAATAATATATAGGTATGTATATATGTATGAATAACTTAGCTCTGAGCAAAGGTAATGATTTCTAGCATACAGAGACGAAACGACGAAAACGACGATTTTAATGTGGAATGGGTTTTGAAATCAACTTTAATGCATTGAAATAAAGTCGTTTTCTTTTTAAAAATGTTCACATTGTGCGGTTTACTGTACAGCATATTGCTTAGTTAGTTATATTTTTTTCGCGTGCATGATTATAATTTATGAATATCATCTAGTGTGTATTACTAATAGAAATTAACATAAGTAAGCGGCCATTTTGTTTGAGAACTAGGTACCTAGCATTTACAGCTGCTTAGTAATTGGCAAAATATTTATGATCGACGCGCTTAAATGACATAGTTTTTTTTATTGAATGGATGTTATTGTTAAGACGTTTTTTACTGTTTCACAAAATAAAAACTATTCAAAGAATAATAATGACAGGTAGAAGATACTTAATAATAATAACTTGTACACCAGAAAAAAACATACATGCCTCATTTTTTATTGGTAGTTATGTAAAAACTTATCAAATAGGTTAAAACCCCCATGTTTTTAATGATTTATTGTAAGACTAGCGACAGGCTTCAATTTCGCACGGTTTACCCAATATTATAGGCTATGTTACTCAGAGATAATGAAGCATTTAAATAGTATAAGATTTTTTTACAAACATACAAAATGTTTCCTGTTTATAATATACCTAATTAGTATTAGTGTTAATATAGATAGTTACCAAAAATGTAACTAGTGCGTTTTTATACAGGGTCGACCAAAATTTCCTAAGATAAATAAATATTTAGATACTCTTGTAACTGTTTATTAATCTTCAAATACGCAAATATATACCGATACAGGCCTTTTATCATTTACTCAAGATTTTTTTATCTTATCTTTTACGAGAAAAATGAAATTATGTAAACTTGCTATATACCCAGCTGTTTTTATAAAACACTAACTGTTTTTCGCGGTAAAAAGTAGCCTATGTATTTTCTCAGGCTCTAGACTATCTGTGTAACAAATGTCATTCAAATCGGTTCAGTAGTTTTGGCGTGAAAGCGCGACAGACAAACATACAGAGTTACTTTTGTATTTATAATATTAATTATAATAATACCAGCTTATGTCCCACCGCTGGGCACAGGCTTCTTCTCATATAGAGAAGGAACGAGCATTGATTGCCAAGTTTGCTCAGTGCCGGTTGGCGCTTTCAGATTCCAAATTTTGGAATCCAGGTTTTCTCGCGATGTTTTCCTTCACCGATTGTCAATAATGTCTTGGAATACCTAATTAAGAAAGTACATATTATAACTTTAAAAAGTTACTTTGGTACCTGCCTGTAGTGGGTTTGAACCTGCAACCTTGTGCACTCAAATCCGTTCATTGAACCACTAGGCTACCACGACATTTATAATATGTATTAGTAAGGATTATATAATTAAAAAAAATATTAATAAAAAAATAGGTACCTACAGATAAAATAAAACATTATTATCAATACTTTCATTATTACCTATGAGTTTGTCAATACCGTGACCAAATGTACAAAGTGTGTCTAAATGAATTATGTTCTTTTTTGTTTAGGTTACATTATTATTCCATAGGTCCATGCGACAATTACAGTGGAACTAGTGAGACGACACTTACTTAAAAAGATTATTTTTTACAAGTTCCATAACAAAAGCCAATGGAATTACTGAGAAGAAAATATACTACTTCCATGGGACTAATTAACAATGGAACTAGTGGGAATAATCCAAATTATTTAAGGTCAACGGTTCTTTTCCTTTTCTTCACTTAATAGTATGTCAGCCTTAAATAATAGAAGGTCACTTACTAAAAGAATTGTCTGTGTAACATTTTGTTAAACAAATAAAGAATTTAAATTTTATTTTTAATGCTAAATCTATACAAAAGTGAATCTCGCTTGTTCACGCCATAATTTCCGAATTACAGCACCAAAACTCATAATTCTTTTTTTGCTATGTTCCTAAGGATTTTTGAAAAAAAAGGATATTTTGTAAAAGAAAAAACAAATGTATGGAAATGTTTTACAAAACTCACACCTCCTGTGCTAAGCCGGGGTAGCTAGTATAATAATAATAAATAGACAAAAGTTTAAAGGAACTAATTAATTAAATAAAAAATCCTTATTAAACAAGTGTGGTAATCAATGCTTGTTACTTCTCAGTATAAAAAGAAACATTTGACCAGTGGGATAGTTAATTATCCCACGGGGCAAAAATTGTTTTTACAATATTATTCTGTTGAATATAGCTGTATTTTTATACTATAACTAAATTAATTATTTTAATTCACTCACCTGTTTCTTGAACGGGGTTATCCATCCTTTATTTTTCGCCATTTTTGAACAAGTCACATATAATTCACAGTCGTACGTCCTGAGTGGAGGTCAACATGGCTGTGCGTGCCACTTGTGAACATTATCACTGATATCTATGATAACACTTATTTTATATTCTTAAGTTTTTTTGATATGAAATACACGTGGTTTTGCCTGTAAAATGTAGTTCAGGCTAATATTTAAAGAAGATTTTTCTTTATCTGTGGGCGTTATAATGTCTGAATATAATAACTGTTGTAAATAAAGTCTTTAGCAAATAATATTGTAATTATTAAAGTGTTGTTATGTATCCGTAGAAATTATCTTTTTATTAGGATAAGTAAGTAACAAACCTAATATCTTTCAACAGAGTTTATCATAATCTATTCAGAATTCCCACTGAAAAAAAGGAATTACGGGAACGGAGACCACTGACGCGGATGAAACCGCGGGGCACCGCTAGTTATAAAATAATAAAGATGACTACTTTAAATTTTCTTTCCCTATGAATCCTAACCTAAATGTAGTAAATACTACTCGCAAGTTGAATCAAGTTATTCGACCGAGTAGGAGTACTGAAAAAGCCGCCGAAATTTCAGATTATCGAGTAATAAACGAAAACTCGGTTTATCTCTATTAGATGTTATTCGATGCCAGTTTATACAACATTTTTTTAACGAAGTCTCAAGTTACATAATCATATAAACACGTCGTGAATTTCGATTTACTTGCTTTAAAATGTTTTCATACACGTTAAACATCAGAATACAGAATTGGACCTAATGAAGCAACAATTAAAATCATTTACAGGAATTTTAATTAATTGTAACTGTTGAGTCTTTGTAGATTCTATATAAGAACTAGAAACGAGGAAAATTAATACTACCTAAAGACCACGAGGGCGTCTATTGCGCATAGCTCTATAAATGACTGCGTCTAAATTCCTGTACCAATTTTAGATTGATAGACTTTTATGAATCTATATACCTAATGTAATAAACCAAAAATAAATTGCTTGGTTTAACTTGGATAGGTTTTGCTTATTGATGTTTGCTATTACGCATATCTTGTAACGATATAAATCTGCTCACTAGGATATTAAACTGTTTGAAAGTTTCAAAACATCAATATACTTAATTTAAAATTGAGCGTATTATTAATATCGTATGAGCATTCAAATAAGAGAATTCATTTAATGATATTTTAATACTTTTTCTTTCAATTGATCTGATCGATAAATTTAATAAGGTGCTTTACCCTGTGTCAAGGATCTCAATTTTGTTGCTTCCTATCTCTAACTTCCCGTGATTTATTTCAAGGTATGACTATTTAGCCTGACATACAAATATCCGAAATCCAGTGTTAGAAAAGTTTTTGTAACGCAGTGATTGCAATGCTGTTTTCACAGGCCTCACGAAGCGAGACCTGGAGGAGACTAGCACTGGACCAGAGAGGAAAAAAGAGAGGCTTACGCCCAGCTGTGGGATGACAAGGGCAGTGAATAATGACGATGATGACACGAAGCGACAACTTGTGGTGATAATTCTAAGCGCCACATAATTCTATGTTAGCACTGTTTTCATATTAAACAACACTATTTAACACCTTTATCTACACTTATAAACACATAAAAGATAAGGCGAGGTAAAGAATGTAATTTTAGTTGTAATAAGTAATCAAAGAAATTACAAATCAATTTTAAAACTACGTTATTTTGACATAGCTACGTAATTTGCTATGCTACATTATTATTTTCTTATTTTATTTAAGTTTAATCTTTTATACGGTGATAAACCACTGATGTTTATTTTAACCAAAGAACTATTAATTGAAAGCTAGAAGAGATAATACCTATGTAGTAAACTTGTTGTTGGTATGTCGTGCTATGTCTTAGAGAATAAAAAGAAGGTGTCTAAATTACGGTAAATACTGATTGCGTCAAAAATTAACCTACAAATAAAAAAAACCTTCACTTGAATTTAACCACGATCAATTAAAGTCTATTCGTATTTGCGATATAAACTTCCGACATGTCCATTTAAATGTACCTAGTCATCAAATCACAAAGTTAGAGCCAAAAATTCTCACTAATCAACTAAGAGCGTAAGCCAAAAAAAACCTTTTATGACACTGAAAAGTTGAATTCACATCACTTTAAAACGCACATATCTCAAGAACTACTTCACGTATTTCGGTAAAATCAACACTGTCTTGTAGGCCATTCTTTAGAGGATATTTTCGTGGTTCAACCATCACACTTCAACTGTTAGGAGCCGAGCAGTGACTGTGTATTTCACGAGCGTAATTTTGCGAGGGTTATATTTAGAATAGTTCGTGGCAAAATGCCATTTGACTGTTTTGAACCGGTTTGAAGTCGACTTCGCGTTTGTTTATATTTACAAAGAGTGTTGCAAACCTAGACTTAGCTGTGTAAACAATGTGTGATGTCTCATTAAGTATTAGATAAACGTCCAGTTAAATACTGTGAGCTAACCTCAATTTTTATTTTAAAATACATGTTTATTAAAACGAAATGTACCGCAGCGATAAGATACATAGTAATTTATTTTAAATACAAAATTATTTAAAAAACAGGTCTAGCAAAGTAGATAAAATATATGTCATTGTGTGAGGTGACTCATTTGATATATTAATTCTATTTGTTTTTTAACTTTGTATTTAAATACCAAATTAGTCTGAAGTCTCAATTACTTACATACTTTTTAGGGTTCAGTTCTCGAAGGGTGCAACGGGACTCTATTACTGAGCTTCCACCGTCCGTCCGTCTGACCGTCTGTCAGCGGCCTCTCATGTACCGTAATAGCTGAAGAGCTGACATTTTAACACAGAATGTATTTCTGTGGCCGCTATAACAAAAAAAAAAAGTTTAAGGGGCTCTCCTACTAAAACCTTTTTTTTTTGGATTTATGTAGCTCGATTTTAACGGCAAAATTTTGTAAGTAGGTACGGATCCCTTCCCCACAGAAATCGAACTGGCTAAAATCGGAAGAATAAACATTCTGTACTTAGGTATATGGTGAAACATATAATAGAATCAATCATAATGATCACATCTCTCTAACAAACATGGTTAACTAAATGACAGGATAACCCTAGAATCCAAATTGCAAAAAATCCACCCTGTATTATATCTATTACTAGCTGTCCCCGCGACTTTGTCCGTGTGTTTTAGTTTCAACGGTTTTTCATTTTTGCAACATTTTTAATTTATGCTCCGCTCATTTTGGTCGCAGCGTAATGTTTAGCTTATAGCCTTCCTCAATAAATGGGCTATCCAACACTGAAAGATTTTTTTAAATCAGACCAATCGTTCCTGAGATAAGCGCGTTCAAACAAAAAAAAGTGTGTGTGTACTTATGTACGCACGTAAGAAGTTACACTTTTTTGGCGAAACAAGATAAAATTCTTTCTCATAAACTTGTGATTGACAGATTGGTACAAAAAGTATTTTAACCATCTTGACATTTGTCATTTTTTACATTAGGTATGTAGTTTGGAAAAACTAAAATGTTGACTAGCTAACTTCAGGGTGTAGGTTTTCCATGACGGTGTGCGCGCGCATCGTAATAATGAGCGGTTAAGCAGACAGCTTCATACTGTTAATTTTGTGTCACAGATGCGCGCGCATCTTAAAATTTCACTCTCATCATTTTTTCATAACGCGCCTAAAGAAGTATAACTTCAAAAAACTCTTTAGCTTTATATATTAAGTATAGATAAACACTTATTTTATAAAAGCAATTTTCACTAGCCCTCAATACTTCAAACGCAACTCAACTTTAACGCGTTCTGAAATGTCCATCTGTCGCTACTTTACACCTTAAAGAGAGGGAGACAGAGAGATTAAACGGTTCAGTATTCGACAAATGAATTATTATTACCTACTGTATATAAAACAATGTACGTACGTCAGACGTAAACGTCATCAGTATTATAAAATTTATACCCACGATAAATACTATGCACTTTTATTTGAAGAGAGATAAAAATCTATAAACCGGTATTAAGGGGACAGATTATTATATCTGCAGGAGATATCTCTAAACAGTTATGACGTTTTTGGTTAGATATCTTAAGATTAATCATGACATTTCAATGTCTATTGGAATGCTATCCTATATCCAACATCCATAACTCAATCTCTATCATCCTTAACTGGCATCATGAGAGTATACATAGATAGGCATAGAGTGCGCGCTTCACTAGTTGTGCCGAGCGTAAGCAAATTTTTAGCTGTAAGTACTGCGGTCGACAACAGCCGTTTTTGCGAAAATATCGATGGTCGATATTGTTAGGGTAATAGTAATATAAAAACCTAAGTTTTGAGATAGTTTTAATTAAATGGCGCGCTTTGCTTTGACACAAATTTTACGATTTTACGTGTTCATACCAGTGCCTACAGTTCATATTCGATATGCGCGCTGTATAGTTTACTCATTTTTCTCTAGTCCATAAATTTAATCTATACCTCTTTGTTATCGACAATAACATCAAAACGTAAATTTTTTCTTCAATTTTTTGGTAAAGATGTAGGCAACACTACGGGACAAAGCTAGTGTAATAAAATAATTACGTAACCATTAAATAAGACGACAAATAAAAAAAAGTCTAATCTAAATTATTTACCTGTGTTATTAATACTTAAATGCGGGACAAAAACAATTTAAGTGAACAAAATAAATTTACTCGAGTTATCTTTATTTATTAAAATAATTTAAGAAAACTCGAGTAACTACTAACTATTATTATAATTAAAACACATTTTTAAGAAGTACTTTAATTCTATTACAATACACTTAGCACCAAAATGATAGTGTACCGTAGCTATCTACCTTAATTTTTACGTAGCTTCTCCATAACAAAAAAAATACCTAAATACTCAATACTCAAAACTTTTATATCCCTCCACAAAGTGAGTTCTTCGATGGTAAAACTTAAATGTATGTACAATAGGGATTTTGAACTAAAATGTTTCTTTTTCCATCAAGTAGATAAGTCAAAAATATTAGACTTATTTGTTCTGCACGTCGATTCTGTAAAGTTCAAACAACAACTCACTTCTCACATCGCTATTCACTCTCACTTCGCATAAGGTTCAAAATGACCTTTATTTCGATCGGATTCGAGTGCGAAGTGAGCGTCGAAGTGACAAGAAAATTACCTTACTGAATCCCACTTCTTATGTCATCTCATACTTTATCAGTCAAAATCTCACGTCAAATTAGTTCAACTCGCTGACACGCTCGCAAGTGTAGCGCTAGTGTACATTCGAATTATCAACCGAGTTTTTGGAATGCCAATCAAGAAACTCACAGCGGATTCAGATTCGAAGTTTAGAATGAGGTCTTACAGAATCACACCGCTGTTTTTTAAGTAACCTATAACGTACGACGATAAATGGATTTGAAATGTCGCATGACTTCACGATGTCGTACATTTTGTGTAACATTGTGACGTAATTATTGCCCACCCCTGAACTTTGATTCGCGCTATCTCCTTAGTTTTTAGTTATATTGATAGAGTAAAATATACGTGTCCAATATTTTTTATCTATTATATAACTTACGGACTAAATAGATTTTTACTTTTCATACCCAAAATAACATCCCTGTAGGACAGAAGATATATATAGCTATGACCTAAGTGGTTATAATATTTATTCTATAATTATAAAAATAAAAATAAATGTTGCTAAGCGCATAACTCGAGAATGGCTTGACCAATTCTGTTATTTTTTTTACGTTCCTAAAGGCCCAAAAGCCCACGGAAGGCTTTAATAATAATAATAATAACCGGCAGCTTGGACCCTGTTCCCGATGTCGGTTGGAGACTATATTTTATATTTTTAAATGTATATTGTTCTTTTTTATCTTGTTTTAATATATATTTAAAAATGTATTTTATATGGTTTAAGAGAAATAAAGGAAATAATAATAAAAAAGTAGGTAGGTAGGTAGGGTAGGTTAGGTATGTAGGGTAGGTTAGGTATGTAGGGTAGGGTAGGTAGACAGGGTAGGGTAGGTAGACAGGGTAGGGTAGGTAGGTAGGGTAGGGTAGGTAGGTAGGGTAGGGTAGGGTAGGTAGGTAAGGTAGGGTAGGTAGGTAGGTAGGTAGGGTAGGGTAGGTAGGTAGGGTAGGGTAGGGTAGGGTAGGGTAGGGTAGGGTAGGGTAGGGTAGGTAGGTAGGTAAGGTAAGTAGTCAGTTGACTGGAGGGAAGCCGCGGGCACAGCTAGTAACTAATATAATATACATATTTTATTAATAAATATTGATATAATTAAATGAAATTGTTTTTGTCATTTAAATGTTCATGGCTATTGTAATAACACATGTAAATTAAAAGTTTTTTTAGCTAAATAGGTAACCGATCTCCATATTATAATATTACTGGGGTCATCGAACTTAGCTTCGACGTAGGTATATGACCTCGTAAAACACATTGCTATATATAGAGTGTTTTATTATGAATAAATTAATTAATTAGTATCGGTGGCCGGTACTTTATTGGAAACCACTTATTAAGATAACGTGAGGTAAAAGCGCAAATATTCTCAAAACTATCCCCATTGAACAGATGTTGACAAAAAATTTAAAGCAAAAAAATCATAGTCAAGAACATTTATTTCGATCACATTAGCTACAAACAAACAAAAATCCACACGTAATTTCGGATAGACGGATTCACAGACAAACAGACATACAGGCTGTACTTATAACAACCCTTTTTTTTCGTCGGATCCAAGGAACCCAAAATACCCGCATACGTTGTAATAAAAAAAACACGATAAAAACAAAAACTATTTCAATTTTAAGTCAATTCTTACTTCCTTACTAATATTATAAATGCGATAATAACTCTGTCTGTCTGTCGCGCTTTCACGCCAAAACTACTGAACCGATTTAAATGAAATTTGGTACATAGATAGTCTAGAGCCTGAGAAAGGACATAGGTTTTTTGCCGCGAAAACCGACATCCACGCGGGAGCCGCGGGAAACAGCTAGTTTTGATATATAACTAGCTCTTAACTAACGCGCCCTTAAACGCAACTTAACTGAAGGAAAAGAAAGAAAATGTCTTTCCTTTCGTGCCTCACCTCTAAAATTAATCTATACAAACACCAACAAAATATACTATCTTATATTATTTACTTAACCTTAATAACTAACAAAACATAAATAAAATTACAAATAATCTACAAAATAATGTATCGATTGTCCAATAATTGATTGGAACAATAAATGTACCGCACTATCCTAAGCCAAGCCACTCTATCTCCGCTCTATGGTCTTATAAACATTTTTATAATAAATAATGGTCTACACTACACATTCAATAATAAACACACCGAAAACATTATTTTGTACAACAATGCTGTGCATCGCGTATGCGCAAAAAAACAGGTATTTACTAAGCACATTGCTGTGACCTCCAAATAAAGCCTACAGCGCTCTTGTTCCGCAGATCCTGAACCTAAAGGAGTCTGCCCACTACACCGTTTTATACTATAACCGTGCTAACGACTCCTTGTAACATCCTTAAATGAGTACCCGTCGCTACTTTACATCTTGCAGTGACAGAAACAGCATGAGACTTGACGGCCTTTTAAAATTGAGTTGCATTTGAGTATGCGGCACTTGTAATGTTTATAAATAATAATTAATAAGTTGTGATTGTTTGGACACAACTTTTATGCGTAGGTATACACGTAAATTGAATTAATGAAACTAACTGTAGGCTGACTACCGCTAATTCAATCTATATTACTAATATATAACGCTGAAGAGTTTGTTTGTTTGTTTGTTTAAACGCGCTAATATCAGGAACTACTCCAGTCCGATGTGAAAAATTCTTTCAGTGTTGGATAGCCCATTTATTGAGGAAGGCTATAATCTATATAACATTACGCTACGACCAAAAGGAGCGGAGCATAAATGAAAAAGGTTGCAAAAATGAAAAACCGTTGAAACTAAAACACGCGGACTAAGTCGCAGGGGACAGCTAGCATAATTTGAAAACAATAATGATTATTGGTCTTCCGATTAATTAATCACCGCAGTCTGCTCTCTGCCTGGTCCCTGGGAAGGAAGAAAAGTAATCCGTCTGTATTTTAGCCGGTTAAATCATTTATTTAACAGTTTACCACTAATACATCCGTCCGCCTTCCACAAGATGTGGGAAGACCACATCATAAAAATAAAAACTATTTTTAATTCAAGTAGGCCATTTCAGACACTATCGAAACGTTAAATAATGCCTCTAGTTGCGCAGTTCAAAAACGTAATTCCTATTTAACAGAACCAGCAAGAAACTGGTTACTAGGTTACGCCCGAATACTGAAGCGTTAATCAGTTAAAGTCGCCGTTAAGTCTCATGCTGTCTGTGTCACTTTAAGATGTAATGTAGCGACTATATATATATATATGCAGAAAGTAGAGAAGTCTTAAAATTAAATGGTGTTTCACTGTTCGAGGGTTACTCTAATAATTAAAAAAACAATCTGTCTGGTATGCCAAAGAACGAATTAAAAGGTAAAAAACAAGTGGTATTTATTTATCGCAGTATAAATATTGCAGTTGGTAAAGTTTTATACCAGAATTTTATCATCGAGACGCACCTATCTAATTAGGTATCATTAATAAAAATCAGGTAAGCCGTTGGGCAGCTACGAGCGGTTATGGAAACGGACATACATACTTATATACAGGTCAAACAAATAACACTCCTGTTTTGCCGTAGTCGGGTAAAAATATTTCTGTAAACAAATAAATGAATTATGACATTCGTGAGGATTTTTGAGGTTAGCTTTCACTGTTCCAGTGTTACAATAAACTATTTTCAAAACTGTAACATAAATTATATTTATAAACAGCGGAAAATCCTATAAAACTAATGAGCACACGCCTGTGTTAAATAAAAAAATGTGAAGTGCGAGTCTGACTTGCGCACCGCGGGTTCCGTACAAATTTTGCTGATCGTCACGTTATTCTCCAAAAGCGATGTTACTTACCTGTGCGATTGAAAAAAATATTCTCCCTACTCTCATAACCCATCCTTTCGTCATCATATATTTACTGTTGAATTTCCAACTGTAAATATATTTTGTAAGACGTGTATGAAATTAAAAAAAGATTTTTTTATGTCACGAAACTACAAATTTTAATTAACCTTTTTTTCTTTTACTCTTGACTTTAGACCTAGCCTGCTAGGCTCAAAACCTAGTTGGACCTTGCAATTTTTGCAAGACTGGTACCTGTTGTATTTTAACAGGTAATTTTGCTATGATTTCATCTTTTTGATATAAACCAATAAACATCGAATTCTGTGCATTTTCTCTGTACTTTTCGTACTTCGGGATAGAAGGATCAACATATTCATCAAGTATTCGTTAATAAGACATTGCAGTCGGACACTTCTTAAATATAAAAATATGAACGGTTCCCTGACTGCAATTATTTTTTTGTGTTAATTTTATTCCAAAACCGGTTCACAAGTGATGACGTAGATTACTGTAGTTTATAAAAACACAAAAAAATTATAAAACTTGTTACAACAATGTGGTATTTCTTTAAGTGAAGAATGAAGTAATAATGGTGTCTCCATTAGTTAAACAGGTCAGTCCATCTACATAAATAGAAGCCTCCATTAAAACTTATCAACTTGGCTGGCATTATAACGTTACTCTAATTTCCAGTGGTTTCAAGCTATTATAAAATAACTTTGAATTAAAACAGTTAGTAAAACTAACTTTCGATCAAACACGACGTATAATTTTACCTTACAGTGAAATATTTTTCATTGAAAATTTTTATTGCTTGTTTTCTTAATAGTGTGAGTGGCTATGAGTGACCGTATATCGCAAAAGCTCAAAAAAGTACAGATTAATTTATTTAAGACAATAGCCAAAGCTAAAACAAAGGTAGGATGATTTAAGCGACTTTTCAAGTTACTATAATGAGACATACTTGAATATAATGGTGATAAGGGTTCTATAAAAGGGTCTCAATTTTTCGGACATGATTTATGTTACGGATGGCGGTGGACCGAGTGTTTCAGCTACTTGGGGGGGCCTGTCTACCATGGTACCGCGGTAGACTGAGTTGAATTGATAAACAATTGTTTTTTCTTGTATATTTGCTCATAGACTTAGACACTCTTAAAGGCTAAGCCTACCGAAGTACTGCTTCCTTCCCATTTACCGCGAAGCTTGTGGGAATGCGCCGCAAAATACCGCGATGCCCGGCAGGGAAGCTCCTTATCCAGGAACTACACTGCTCAGAAAGGATAGCTCTGCCGCCCCCTTCGCTGATTAAAAGAGACGCGATAGCACCGCCCGCGCCGCCTTTATCGATTTGATACGAACCTAACTTAAGCCTTGGCGTAATTTTATTCATTCATTTATTCATTTCTGCCCTTATTAACCCACTGCTGAGTATAGGCCTCCCCTTTTTTCTGCCTTTCTTGTCTGTCTTGCGCGTCCCTCATCCAGGTGGTTCCTGTTACCTTAACTATGTCATCAACCCAACGTGCTCTCGGTCGTCCCTGACTCCTTCGACCTGTCCTAGGCCACCATACAGTAACAGGGCGACTCCATCGGCCGTCTGTACGTCTAGGTAAGTGTCCTGCCCAGCTCCATTTAAGTCGTGTCGCCCTGTCACCGGCGTCGAACACTTAATTCTATGTCATGCCCTATTCCAGACATGGACCATGTCAGCGGTATTGGTGAATATGTTCGGGCAGGGCATGGTGCTCAGCTACACCTCGAGCCTGCTACCTGGACTCAACCATCCGGACTCTCCCATCAAAGTTGATCTTAACACAGCGTCGTGGCTAGGTAATTACATAAACCACGTAATTACCGAACGAACAAATTGAGATCCAGACTGCAGATAAACTAGTATTACAATATATTTTCCCTCGTATACATTTATTTGTTTGAATATGCATGTACACAAGTTATAATTAGAATACAATAATTAATTGCTGTAGGTAACTACACAAAATACAATCAAACTAACTTGGAACAAAGAATTTAAAGATGAAAATTGTTTGTCAATGTCATGACATTCACAGGATCTAAACGACACAAGAAATACCGTGTTCCTGGTATCTAGCCTGGTAACTGTGTTGGTGTTATCCATACTTTAAAATTTAATAGATAATGTAATCTATATATGTATAATGCTTTGTCCTGAACGATTGACGGATCAACGCACAGTCGAAACCGCTGATCGTTAAGACCTAAAATTTGGAGGGTGTGTTCTTTGTATGACGTAAGAATCCGATTAGGATTTTCTAAAATTTAGTTCATAAGGGGTTGAAAAACAAAGTTTCAATGGAGCAACGTGATTCCTAGGTGCAATCTACTTAAAATTGTGCATAAACATTCTTTAAAAGAATTGATAAAAGACGGGTTTCGTATTTTATTGAAACTCGTCGCCTAACGGCGTTAAAAAGGGGTTGAAAGTTATTTTGGGGGTGATTTGCATCCAAGTTGATATCAATACTCCTTGGTGCTTTTAATTTAAATTACTCTTTATTTTGACACGTTTGAAAACGCTATTCGATTTACTTAAAAAAAAGTTGAACTCATACAAAACCTTGGTGCAATGCTTCTTAAAATTGGAATGTTAAAAATCTTTTTCGTCTTCTACGCGGACAAAGTGGCGGGCAAAAGCTAGTATATGTTTATTTATCATGAATGGTACATTTAATCCGAAAAATAGACTTTGATAAGTACTTCACAAAAAGTCTATTAGTAAAAAAACATGTATACTTAAATTTAATTAGTTATAACCTACTTTAGAACCAGAGCAATAAACACTATCTTATCTTCCATCTTTCGCGTATTTATGCGATAGAGATTCATTTAATACGTATTTAATACATATTCTAATCACTACCTACAATCGATGTAATGTATGTATCCTTTTTTTCAAGGCTCAATGGTTGGTGTGGCCGGCATTCCTGGCTTCTTAATCTCTTCAGTCCTCATGGATCGATTTGGAAGAAAACCAGCTCACGCTATAATAATACTACCGGGAATAGTCGGCTGGTTACTTATATACTTTGCCAACGATGTCAAAACCCTCATGATTGGCAGACTCCTAGGAGGACTGAGCAGCACTGGCACCGTGTCTTTAGGTGCTATTGTCATAGGAGAATACACGTGCCCAAAGTACCGAGGAGTTTTTCTATACCTCAAAAATGCTGCGGTATGCTTTGGAGCCATGTTAACTCACATTTTAAGCCGCTATCTACATTGGAGAACATTCACTTTAGCCGGGCTGATCCCCATGTTGCTGGCCATCGCCATTATCTACACATGGCCAGAAAGTCCTGCATGGCTGATCTCCCAAAAGCAGTACGAAAGAAGCAAGAAAGCTTTCTTTTGGCTGCAAGGAGAGAGTGAAGCTTCTAACAAAGAATTTGCAGAAACAATCACAGCCCAAAAAGCGAGGATGCGCACAACAAACCACAAAATAACAACATCTCATCAAATCGTAAACTTTCTCCGGAAATTTACACGAAAGGACTTTTTAAAACCGCTCAGCATAATGATACTAGCGACACTCGTACTAGAAATGAGTGGAAGACATGTGTTCCCAGCGTATGCTCCTCAAATCATGGCTGCCATAACGGGAGAATCTACACAATCGTTCTATTTCACCCTTGCAATAGATTTAATCATCACCGCCGCCTCCCTTTTTGCCTCAATTTTAGTTAAACTTATGAATAGGCGAAAACTACTCTTCGCAACAGGATTTTCAGCTTTTGGTGTACTTGCATTAGTTTGTTTAAATTTATTTTTGACTGACCAAAAAGTTATAGCTAATCGTGCATTGATATCAGTTTCTTTGCTTGTAGTTTACTGCATCTTCGCTAACTTGGGCTGTGCTCCTATACCTTTAGCGTTAGCTGGAGAAGTATTTCCCTTAGCCCACAGAGGGGTGGGTTCGGCTGTAACCGGATTATGGATATCTATATGTTTGACAATAGGGTTGAAATCCACCCCACACCTGATTGCCAGCATCACAGTGTGTGGATTCTTTGCCTTTTATGGCATTGTCATGGGAGCGTCGCTTGTAATTCTTTATTTCATCATGCCCGAGACTAAAGATAAAACTTTACAAGAAATCGAGAATTTTTTTAATCACGGCAAATTTACTGCAGCTTCTGATATAGTTGAAGAATCTGAATTGGAAATGATTCCAAAATAAGACTGAACGGGAAAGAGTAACTGTGTCTATAGCATTTATTTGTAAATGTGTACATTTGATATTATCTGCTGAGATTGTTCGTTGTCATCATATCTAAGTCACGAGGATGTCATGCCTTCATTTAAAAATTCATCACTTGTCGTTACCAAAAGGAGAAAAGGTCCAACTACTAATTTAATTGTTGGCATGTATTGCCAATAATCATGTTATATTAATTAGATTTTAAATAGCAAATAAAAACACCTTGATAAAATAATTATATTCGTTTTTCTTTACATCAATACACGAGGCCACGATCGAACCATTTGAAGAAGGTAATTGGATGGACTGGACTAGAAACTTGGCAAATGATTTTTCTAGCCATCGAATAGTATTATGGTTGCATTTTTTTTATGTCATGTATACATTTCTCTCCGTCTGTACATTATGAGTTATACCTTGTCATCTTCCAAAAAAGGCAATAAAAGTAACACATTTACTTATATGTTGAAAAAAAACGTAACAAGATAGGCATTGCAGATAATATTGCATAAAAAAACTGTTTTAATTGTTAAATACAAAACAATTATTTCTCTTAAGTTCGTAAAAGTCATGGGAAAAGTAATCACTCATTTAGACAATGTACTAAGGTGTCCTGCAAATCACTAGGACAATACATTGAAATAAAACTAGTTTGAACGGATTCTATCGCGGTTTATTTTAGATTTTTGTTCCCGACGTTTCGACGCCTTTGCAGGTGTCATGGTCACGGGCAGTCTGCCCGTGACCATGACACTTATTATCATTATTTCAATGTCTAATATTCGCGTAAACCTCAGAAAGCAATAGGACAATACATTTAAATCTTTATACGATTAAACATAAATAAGTACAAACTTAACACACGAATGAGGCCTCGCCTTTTTTAAACCAATAAAAGCTATATGTATAGATAGCCTAGAAGAAAAGTTAGAACTTTCAGTGTAACCTATTCCGTTAGGCATTATTTTGACCATAGCAGCCCCCCTAGACAAGTTGCATTTCGACAAGCGTTTACGATGATAGAAATCGCTTCAATGACATTAAATGTATAGAAATGACAGTTTGTTTCGATAAGTCACGTGACTTGTACTTGTCACTTCCATACATTTGAGCGAATCGATCAGCGTTATCGCTTGTTGCATTGTTACTTGTCTAGAGGCCCTGATCACTCGGAAATACGTCTTTCATTGGTAAGACTTGTGATTTGGCTTTTATATTTAAGACTGCCACTTTTTACGAAAGATAGCCCACAAGCGAAGATATTTTAAGATATGTTGGAAATATCCAAACAGAAGCATAACCAATAAACATCGAATTCAGTGCATTTTCTCTTTACTATTCGTACTTCGCGATAGAAGGGTCAAATTCCTTAGATTTTGATCCTTCTATCGCGGAGTGTTTTAAAAACATTTAAATCACAAGCTTAAAGAACACCCACGGTCATATTCATAAAAATGTTTGCCCCATACGTAAATCTATTGGAATGATTCAGTTACAATCACAATCGCACTGAAAAAAAGAAAAAAGTTTAAAAACCCGACTGCTCTGCTAAAAAGTTAAAAACAAGTTCAAGATAATCCATCAAGTATTCGTTAATATGACATTGTAGTTGGGGAATTTCTCAAATATAAAAGTATGAACGTTTCCCTGGCTGCATTTTTTTTTACTATTAATTTTATTCTAAAACCACTTCACAAGTGATGACGTAGATTACATTAGTTTATAAAAATACAATAATTTTATTAAACTTCTTATTACAATGTGGTATTTCTTTAAGTGAAGAATGAAGAAATAATGGTGTCTCCATTAGTGAAACAGGTCAGTCTATCTACATATAGAAGCCTCCATTAAAACTTATCAACTTGGCTGGTATTTTAATGTTACTCTAATTTTCAGTGGATTCAAGCTATTTTAAAATAATTTAGGCCTAAAACAGTTTTTAAAACAAATTTTTGATCAAACACGATGTATTATTTTACCTTACAGTGGAATACTTATCAGTGACAATTGACAGTGGCTATGAGTGACCGTATATCGCAAAAGCTTAAAAAAGTACAGATTAATTTATTTAAGACAAAAGCCAAAGCTAAAACAAAGGTAGGATGATTTAAGCGATTTTTCAAGTTACTATAATGAGACATACTTGAATACAATGGTAAAAAGGGTTCTATAAATGGTAGACCCTTTTATAGAACCAATTATATATTAATATAGTAGCCAATTTTTCGGACATGATTTATGATACGGATGGCGGTGGACCTGGTGTTCAGCGCTACTTGGGGGAGGCCTATGTCTACCATTGTACCGCGGTAGACTGAGTTGAATTGATAATCTAACTTTTTTTTTACCTAGAGATTTGCTTATAGACTTTCTCTCTGGGGAAGGAGGAGGAGTATCCGCACTCTTAAAGGCTAAACCCACCGGAGTGCTGCTCCCTTCTCATGTACTGGGGAGCATGTGGGAACGCGCTGCAAACTACTAATCCCCGATCCCCGGCGAGGAAGCTCCTTTCTCCTGAATTTCACTGCTCAAGAAGGATAGCTCTGCCTCCCCCTTCGCTGATGAAAAGGCACGCGGAAGCACCGCGCGCACCGCCTTTGGCGATATGATACTAACCTAAACGAAACCTTGGTGTAATTCTATGTCATGTCCCATTACAGACATGGACCATGTCAGCGGTATTGGTGAATATGTTCGGGCAGGGCATGGTGCTCAGCTACACCTCGAGCCTGCTACCTGGACTCAGCCACCCGGATTCGCCCATCAAAGTTGACCTTAACACAGCGTCGTGGCTAGGTAATTACATAAACCATGTTATTAACTAAAGATTGGTTTGAAGATGTATAAAATGCGTTTTCTAGCAACGCCAAAACATTTTACGTAACTAAACCAACGAACGAACAAATTGAGATCCAGACTGCAGATAGACTGTTATAACAATATATTTTCCCTTGTATACATTTAATTGTTTGAATAAATGAATATTTAATTGCTGTACCTACACCAAATACAATCAGACTAACTTGGAATAAAGAATTTGATTGTGAATTGTAATTGCCATGTGAGAATCGAACCCACCGGGTAACACTAGCAAAAATTGTCTGTCAATGTCATGACATTCACAGGATCTAAAAGACCCAAGAAATATCGTGTTTCTGATAACTAGCCTGGTAACTGTGTTAGTGTTATCGATACTTTAAAATGTAATAGATAATGTAATATATGTATATTTATCAAGAATGGTACATTTAGTCCGAAAAATTCTGTGATAAGTACTTAACAAAAAATATTAGTAAGGAAAAATGTAGAAATTTAATCAGTAATGACCTACTTTAGAACCAGAGCAATAAACTCTATCTTATCTTCCATCTTTCGCGTATTTATGCGATAGGGATTCATTTTATACGCATTTAATACATATTCTACTCACTACCTACAATCAGAGTAATGTATGTATCCTTTTTTCCAGGCTCAATGCTTGGTGTGGCCGGCATTCCTGGCTTCTTAATCTCTTCAGTCCTCATGGATAAATTTGGAAGAAAACCAGCTCACGCTATAATAATATTACCGGGAATAGTCGGCTGGTTACTTATATACTTTGCCAACGATGTCAAAACCCTCATGATAGGCAGATTCATAGGAGGACTGAGCTGCACGGGTACCGTGTCTTTAGGTGCTATTGTCATAGGAGAATACACGTGCCCAAAGTACCGAGGAGTTTTTCTATACCTCAAAAATGCTGCGGTATGCCTCGGAGCCATGTTAACTCACATTTTAAGCCGCTATCTACATTGGAGAACAATCACTTTAGCCGGGCTGATACCCATGTTGCTGGCCATCGCCATTATCTACACATGGCAGAAAGTCCTGCATGGCTGATCTCCAAAAAGCAGTACGATAGAAGCAAGAAAGCTTTCTTTTGGCTGCGAGGAGAGAGTGAAGCTTCTAACAAAGAATTTGCAGAAACAATCACAGCCCAAAAAGCGAGGATGCGCACAACAAACCACAAAATAACTACATCTCATCAAATCGTAAACTTTCTCCGGAAATTTACACGAAAGGACTTTTTAAAACCGCTCAGCATTATGACACTAGCGACACTCGTATTAGAAATGAGTGGAAGACATGTGTTCCCAGCGTATGCTCCTCAAATCATGGCTGCCATAACGGGAGAATCTACACAATCGTTCTATTACACCCTTGCAATAGATTTAATCATCACCGCCGCCTCCCTTTTTGCCTCAATTTTAGTTAAACTGATGAATAGGCGAAAACTACTCTTCGCAACAGGATTTTCAGCTTTTGGAGTACTTGTATTAGTTTGTTTAAATTTATTTTTGACTGACCAAAAAGTTATAGCTACTCGTCCATTGACATCAGTTTCTTTGCTTGTAGTTTACTGCATCTTCGCTAACTTGGGCTGTGCTCCTATACCTTTAGCGTTAGCTGGAGAAATATTTCCCTTAGCCCACAGAGGGGTGGGTTCGGCTGTAACCGGATTATGGATATCTATATGTTTGACAATAGGGTTGAAATCCACCCCACACCTGATTGCCAGCATCACAGTGTGTGGATTCTTTGCCGTTTATGGCATTGTCATGGGAGCGTCGCTTGTAATTCTTTATTTCATCATGCCCGAGACTAAAGATAAAACTTTACAAGAAATCGAGAATTTTTTTAATCACGGCAGATTTACTGCAGCTTCTGATATAGTTGAAGAATCTGAATTGGAAATGATTTCAAAATAAGACTGAACGGGAAAGAGTAACTGTGTCAATAACATTTATTTGTAAACACATTTGATATTATCTGCTTCATATGAAAATGCAGGTTCGATTGCCGTATTGGTAAAGCTTTGTATAATCCAAAAATGCTTGTTCTAAATCTGAGTGTTATTTATGTATGTATTTTGTGTTTGTGAAACTCTCGCAATACAGGCATTTAGTTTCCGAAACCAAGAGCAGTTTTCTTTAATGTTTACTTGTGCCTATATCACAAACTCTTAAAGCAGGACTATTGCTGCTGTGGAAGCAAGACGGCGCACTACACTGCACGTAGCAGCGTCTCGCTGACACGACGGAAAAAGTTCTGCTTTAAGAACTTATAGTAAGCGCCCTGATCAGTTGATCCAGGATTTACCCTGTCTACGTTTATTCTTTAATCGGCAATTTAGGTTAAACCTTTACAATGCAGTAAAGAAATATACATATATGTGCAAAATGTGTGTCTGGGTGTTATTTATTGTATATTAATAAGTATATTTATCAGTAGTCTGGTTGCCATAATACAGGGTGTGTCTAATTTGGGATCTGAAGGCCGTGTGCGAGTTGACCCAATATATTTATTGGGTCAACTCGGAATACACTATCGAAATTCAAAAACTCTGTTCCCGTTTTAAAGCGAGTTCCTCGCGGCGCTAGACCTATAGTGGCCCAATACCTGGCAGGTTGCATCCGCCTTGCCACCCGAGAGAACTCCGTAAGTGCCTGGGAACATCTGCTTACCTTCCCTTACAGAATTTTACATCTTCAAAAGAATTCGGCATCCAAAAAGACTTTAACTGCTCAAATTAAAGAAAACTGTAACGTTTCGACTCACAATTTGGCTTCAAAATTACCGACGCAGAGGGTTACCTCCTCAAGAGGTATCTCACATCTTGTTGAAGTTAAGTTAGGGGAAGGTGACATTAGCGGAGCAGCCAGGATACTTTTTAGCAGTGATGAGGTGGCTCCTTGTTCTTCAGAGACTCTCGCAGCTCTGGAGAGCAAACACCCTGCCCCTGCGGACGGCCTTTCCTTTCCCGACGCCCCTGATCCGGATACTCAATACCTCACCGTTACAGGTCGGGAGGTGATCAGTGCCCTTAGTTCCTTCAGGAGTGGCTCTGCTGGCGGTCTCGACGGCCTGAGCCCGCAGCACTTGAAGGACCTTGTCAGTTCAGGAGCCGGGGAGGCTGGTGAGTTACTTTTGAAGGAGCTCACGGCCCTGATCAACCTCATGCTCTCCGGCAAGGTTAACGATGCCGTCATCGACGTCTTGTACGGGGCCAATTTATGTGCCCTGCGCAAGAGGGATGGCGGCATTCGACCCATTGCCGTGGGAACCACATATCGTCGTATGGCAGCCAAGATCTGTTGTAAATTTTATGGTGAGGTCGTTTCGGAGAAATTTCGGCCCCTGCAACTTGGTTATGGCTCCAAAGGGGGCTGTGAGGCTGCCGTACACGCGTTGTCGACCTATCTAAATTCTGGCAAAGGAGAGGTCGTTTTGAAGGTTGACATTAAAAATGCATTCAATTCGGTTAATAGGGACACCTTGCTGGCGGAAACTAAAAAAGAATTACCTCAAATTTTTAGTTTTCTTTGGCAATGTTATAGACAACCATCTAAATTACTTTATCGGGATAACCTTTTGGAATCCGCAGTTGGCTGCCAGCAAGGTGATCCCCTCGGGCCAGTAATCTTCAGTTTAGCAATTCACCCAATTATTCGGCAGCTAAATTCTAAATTTAACGTGTGGTACCTCGATGATGGAACCCTTGGAGGCGATGTAGACACGGTAATTAACGATCTGGTATTTTTAAAAAATAATTTTCATTCCATAGGACTTGAACTTAACTTATCAAAATGCGAATTATTCTTTTCGGACAGCACTGACAAACAAATGGCAATTTCAAAATTTAACTCAATAGCCCCTGAAATCAAAATCATAGACAAAAGCTCTCTTCGTCTCCTTGGATCTCCAATCTTCGACGTTTCCTTTCCAAATTTTATTAATGAAAAAATTCAAAATTTCAATGACGTTTCGGAAAGACTATTACAAATTAACATGCATTCGGCCATTACCCTAATTCGTTTTTGCTGTTTTGGCCCTAAATTAATCTATTTTCTCCGAGCTTCCCATTTATGGAAGCACCCCCAACTTTTAGAAAAAATGGACAAAATTATAAAACATACTCTTACCTTGATTTTAAATGTGGCCATGGACGACCGAGCTTGGGCTCAAGCCTCACTTCCCATCCGTATGGGAGGGCTCGGCGTCCGCAAAATTACAAGTATAAGTTTACCAGCCTTTATATCCTCGGTACACGGCACTGAAAAATTAATCAGGAATATCTTAGCTTCTACACTGGTTAATTTTGATGTGCCGTGCTTTTCCGAGGCTGTGGATGCCTGGAGACTCGCCTGCCCAAATTTAAATCCTCCTGACTTCCCGTCATCCCAGAGACGGTGGGATGAGCCGCTCTGCAGAGTAGTTCAGCAGAACCTAATTTCCACGTCCGCTAGTACTGCAGAACGCGCGCGCCTGCTGGCTGTGGGTGAGTGGGAGTCAGGACTTTGGCTTCATGCACTACCGTCGTCAAACATAGGCACCTTGTTTGACGATACTACTTTCCGCCTCGCCGCTTCCTTACGCTTAGGCGCTGCGTGTTGTTCCCCGCATCGCTGCCACTGTGGCGAGCTTGTCAACAGCCTCGGACACCACGGGCTGTCATGTAGCCGTAGCGCAGGTCGCTTGGCGCGGCACGCGAATATCAACGACATCATCCGACGAGCTCTTGTTGCCGTCGGCGTTCCGGCTGTACTAGAACCTAATGGCCTGGCACGCGACGACGGCAAGAGACCGGACGGCATGTCTTTGTTCCCTTGGAAGATGGGTAGGCCTTTAGTGTGGGACGCTACTTGTGTCGATACTCTTGCGCCATCTCATATTCCTAGTTCATCGTGCTGTGCTGGCGCTGCTGCTGCGGCTGCTGAGAACCTCAAACGGCGGAAATATAACAACCTTATTGGAAGTTATACATTCCAGCCGTTTGGGGTTGAAACACTTGGACCGTGGGGTCCGAGTGCACACATATTATATAAAGATCTGGCGAAACGCCTTGTTGACTCCTCGCGTGACCCAAGGGCTGGCTTTTACTTTGGACAGAGAATAAGCATTGCCATTCAACGTGGCAATGCCGCCAGTCTTTTGGGTACACTTCCAGTCGACAGCGATGCGGATGAATTTTTTGACGCTATTTTTTAGATTTTTTTTATTAGTTAAGAGTTTAGTTTTGTTTTAAGTGTATATATAGTTAAGTTTGTATATATTTAAAATTGTAAATAATTAAATATTTTGTTACCTCAAATATAAAATTTAAAGGGTATAACGTCGATTATTTTGTAAGATAGATTTATTATATTGTTATTAATATTTCTTTGATATTTACTTTACTTATTTCGCACTAGGTTTCGCCCGCAGCTTCGCTTGCTTAAATGTCTGTTTTCAAAATCGCTTGTGTGATTTGGCTGTGAAATCGCCACAGACCGACAGGGAAACGCAAACACAGGTAACATAAGCATTTGTAATCTATACCCATATATAAAACAAAGTCGGGTTTGTTGCAATACTTATAGATCTGGAACGGGTGGCCGATTTTCATGATCTTTGAATTGTTGGGTTCGTCTCCACCCGAAATAGCAGCAACTATAATAAATCGAAAAAAAAAACGATTGTGCTTTAGACCACTCGACTGAAGTAAAACATCTTTCTATACGAAACGTAACTGGCTATGAGAGAAAGAGAGAAAGAAAATATGTACTCGCACCTCTCTCTCTCTTGCCCCTACAGTAATATACGAAACGTAACTCCCTCTCAACTTCCGTTCACCTCACCCGATCACACTTTTCGCCACCACACCTTACACCCCAAGCCAAGCGGGCGTAAAGAATTATATAAATAATAAAAAATAATAAAAGTTTTATTATGGTAACGAGGACTATGTCACAGAGGAAACCGCGGGGAACACTTAGTAACATACACACACACAGACTGAACCTAAAAAATATAGCAATAGGTATATTAAAAGGCATTTCTCATTATCAACACTGCAAATGTTATCAATCGACAGAACCGGCCCGAGTCGTTGTCAGTGCTAGGACAGGCGCGGACCATGTTTCCTCCCTTTGTAAGACAGGTACGTATTTGTTTTGTTAATTGTGTTATTTAATCTTATTGAACAAAATAAGGCATAGTCCATACTTCTATAGTCATTTCAAACAATAACCATTTTTATTCCATGTGCAGTAGCGATATTAAATTTACATACCAAACTTATTATTTGTTTAATATGTTTTTATTTAAGTACGGTAATTAAAACAGTTCACAGCTAATAACAATAAATTATACGTGTGAATTATACGATATAAATTTTTTAAAAATAATTATCGTCATTATAAACGTACGTGAATTAATATTTGTAATAAAAGATTACTGTGGAGGAGAGACAATAATGATGTTACCTTAATTTTACGAGTACACAAATATATTTTTAATTTGGTGTTTTTTTAATCATTTACGTACATTGAGAGTTGAAACGGTCTACGAAAAAAGAAACCAGTTGTTTGATAATTAATTATGTTTATTAATAGCTCTACTATGATTTTTCAATTGTTCACCTCATGATATTAAACTAAATTAACGTAATAGCCAATTAGAGCGTTTAATTAAAAATATAAAATAAAATCTTCCAGAAGATAGTGCTTAGTAGAGGTTTTTATAAATAAGACCATTATAATAAAATGGTTCCAATTAATATAATCATAATTGTCAAAATTACATATACCTACTTTGTGTTTAATAACAGATTAAGGGCAGATTTTAATATTATATTTTAATATTATGGTCATAATTTTAAATATATGAGTCGTCATTTTATAACTTTTTTGGCCGCAATGACTACTTTTTGTTTTTTTTTTCTATAAATCAGGTCTTTGGGCCTTACGACGTTAAAACTCGTTGTTAGTTAGAACGAGTTTTACCAAGTTAAAACTAGTTTTATCTAACATAGAAATCGAAAATTAGCCTTATATAGTCAGTTGCGGAGATTAGGTGGAACAAACAGACATACATACAGAAAATTTATAAACTGGTTTTTAGGTGTAGGTATCGTGTAAATAACTACATGAGCATTAAAAAGAAGCCCGCAAAGCGCCTCCTTTTGACCAGTACTCTTCAATTAATTTTAATTCCAATACAATGCCAATGTAAAATTGATAGATATTAGTGTAGCGAAAACGTGGATCAGATTTCCTGAAAAAAAAAACTGTCAATGGCAAGAACTCATTTTAATCTAAACATTGACAGTATATTCAGTGTCTTGCTTGTGTGCCTACTAAATGAATAAATTTCTTGCATAGGCATAGTATTAGAATTAAAATTCTTTCAAGAATAACCATCTACTGAATGTTCTCTAATGTTCATTTTTAAATAGCAGCTAATACTTTGAGGAAACGCGTACTTAATACGAGTTTTAATGTCACACATAAATTATACAATTTATACTTTATGAATTATTATGGGTAATAAAACAATAGTTTATGTCGACCATAAACACGTTAAAAGGCGATAACATCTGTTTCTGAGGGATTATCCTAATCGTGTTAACATATCATGTAATTTATCCTCTTTAATCTAAAGAAACCTGCAGACCCCACTCCTCAGGGTATGGCTCAATAGATGAGGACACAAAGAAATCTGTATATATAAAATGCTTTGTCCTGAATGACTGACGGATCAACGCACAGCCTAGACTACAGACCTGAAACTTGGAGGGTGTGTTCTTTGGATGACGTTGGCATCTGATAAGAAAGGATTTTTCGAAATTCTGCCCCTAGGGGGTGGAAAAAGGAGGCAAAGTTTGTATGGGACAGCGTGATTCCTTGATATTGGATCAATTTCGCATTTACTTCAAATTTTCTACTACTTCAAATTTTGCATTTCTTTAATAGAATTGGTGAAAATCGTGTTGCATAATTTATTGAAACTCATCGCCAACGGGGTTAAAAAGGGGTAGACAGTTATTTTCGGGGTGATTTGCTTTGAAGTTGATATCAAATACTCCTTAGTGCTTTTGACTTAAATTAAATTTTATTTTGACTAATGTTGAAAACTCAATTCGATTTTATTCGAAAAACGGTGAACTCACATACATCCTTGGTTCAATGCTCTTTAAAATTGGAATGTCAAAAACCATTTTCGACTTCTACGCGGACGAAGTCGCGAGCAAAAGCTAGTAAAGAAAGAAACCGATAAGTAACTAGAAACATTAATGGCCAATATTAATAACATCCGAAGATTTATTTTCCTACTAGAGATAAGAATTTAAAATAATTTGTATGGCGCTTATGTCAAAATTCTATCTCTGAAAGTAAAAACGATCAAAGGATAAGTTATTAATATTGGCCGTAAGTAAACACTACCTACACTAAGGTCTGATTAGGACGATGCGAGAAATGTCGTACGAGTTGCGGTGCATTGCGGGCACGCGCGGGTATGGTCCTATTAGTCATCCATCATAGACCGCAATGTACCGCAACTCGCACGATATTTCTTGCACCATCTAAATAAGCTTTAATATGAGAGATCCAAAAACGTTTAGACTTTATTTGTGTGACAAAACATTAATCTATACTATAATACTATATATTAATATTATAAAGCTGAAGAGTTTGTTTGTTTGTTTGAACGCGCTAATCTCAGAAACTACTGGTTCGAATTGAAAAATTCTTTTTGTATTGGATAGTCCGTTTATAGAGGAAGGCTATAGGCTATAAAACATCACGCTACGACCAATAGGAGAAAAATGCAGCATAGATGAAAAATGTTGCAAAAATGAAAAACCGTTGAAACTAAAACACGCGAACAAAGTCGCGGGGGACAGCTAGTAAATTATATACACAAACCTTACTCTTGAATTACTCTATTCATTAGTGAAAACCATATGAAAAGTAGACAGACGCAGCGGGAGACTTTGTTTTATAATATTTATAATAAGCATGTTTCGAAAGTTTATGAAACCTCTACAATACAAGGATTAAATTCCGTAGGTGAATCGAGAGTAGTATTATAAAAAAAAAATCGGAACTGAATTGGGGTCAGACGTGTCAAGCGTCTGCCTTGGCATAATGCATATCTAAATAGGTAGCTACTAATCTGGAAGATAAGAATTAGGATCGCGTTTTTGCAGTCAGATACCACCAATAACAATGTTAAGTACCTATCTACCTACGACATTATTATATGACATTTTTGTGATATTTTTTCTCAACAAAACTAATATAATTTTCTAATTCCAATACCCCTTGGATCACACTTTCTAATAATATAAATGCGAACGTAACTCTTTCGGTCTGTCAGTCGCGCTTTCACGCCAAAACTACTGAACCGATTTAATTGAAATTTGGTACACACAGTCTAGAGCCAGAGAAAGGACATAAGCTACTTTTTGCCGCGATAACCGACATTTATGCGGGCGGAGCCGCGGGAAACAGCTGGTCATTTATAAGGATCCCTTTTTCGTGTCCAAAATTGTCATGAATTTTCGGCACTGACCGGAAGGTGGCATACTCCTAAGCTAAGAACTACTGCTACATTTTTTCATATCCCGGAAGCGACTAGACCACAGCTACTACTGTGATCCACGGCACAAAGTTCCTTATATAATAATAATACCAGCCTATAAATGTCCCACTGCTGGGCACAGGCCTCTTCTCATATAGAGGAGGAACGACCATTGATCACCATGCTTGCTTATTGCGGGTCGGCGATTTCAGATTCCAATTTTTGGAATCCAGGTATCCTCACGATGTTTTCTTCACCGCTTGTCAATGATGTCTTAGAATAAGTAAGAAAGTACATATAACTTTGAAAAAGTCACATGGGTACTTTCCTGTAGTGGGTTCGAACTTGCAACCTTGTGCACACAATACCGTTCATTGAACCACTAGGCCACCACGACAATCAAAAGTTCCCCATAATTTAAGCTGAATTAGGAATCCCAACAACTCATTATACAATCCTTAATAAATATGTTTACCTTGTAAGAGAAGCTACAGAAACAGATTACGTAGCGCCGTCGACATCAAATATTTAATCGTAATACAAGTTAATCTTGTATAAAGAACCACTATACGACGTGTTGTTTATGTCATAATGTGATAACAAAAACAAAGGAAATCTCCACAAACAGAACACGTTACTTATATGCTTATTACACCATCCTGACATTAGCATCCTAAATGCAGTCGTTCCTGAAGTTGTGAAGGTCTAATCGTATTCTGTCTTCCTAAATGCGTGCAAATCAAATGCATGCAATGGATTGGTGTCGTTAGGTGTAAAACCAACGCCATCTATGAAACATGCCCAAAATTAAAATAAACTTTTGTGGGCAAAGCACCTTTGAAAAAAAATGTCTGTACAACATAGCTTCTATGAAAGGTAAAATTTAAATATTGCTTTTTTTGGCACTTAGCCATTTGTAAATTCCATGCCTTTTACTTTTGTTTTTTACAAGCACAAACCTTATTGTGCCACCATACAATTAATTACTCTATAATACCTATATTACACATCATACAATTGTAATTTACAGTTAAAACTATTTCAAATGAAATGAAACCTGCCGACGAAATAAGTTCCCAAATTAGGTTGTCAGCATCCAGTCCCAACTGATTTAAATACCGTTTTATATGGAGCGACAATTGATGATATTCTTTGAACCAAAGATCAACGTCAGACAGTTGGGACCAACGGCTTAACGTGCTTTTGGAGGCACGTATCGAAGATCGCGGCTTAGCCGTGTATTATTGGTGAATTCGGCTTGTAAACACACCTCCTAATCACCTGGGATCTATTTATTTACAGGCATGGACCGTGTCCGCGGTGCTGACCAACATGATAGGGCAGGGCATGATGTTGAGCTACACCACCAGTCTGCTCCCAGGGCTGCAGCATCCGGATTCAACTATCAAAGTTGACCTCTATACAGCTTCTTGGCTAGGTAACTTTTAAAACAAGTATTTTAATTTGGATAGACAATAAGATTCGGAAAACTTTATTATTATACCGACCCGAAAAACTTAAAAAAAAAATTAAAGAGGGCCATCCTTTTTCACTTAGGGGTATAAAAAATAGTTTACGACCTATTCTCAGACCTACCGAATAAACACGAAAAATTTCACAAAAATCGGTCAAGCCGTTTCGGAGGAGTTTGGTTACAAACACTGTGTCACGAGAATTATATATATGTATACATATATATATAGAGAAAGATATAGATAAATGTATACGCTACAAATATATACAAAAAAAATAACGGAGTGATATACACACGGGTCCCAAATGTCAAAATTTTTTTTTGGCTCTTAACTTTTAGCGTTTTAATTCATCATTGACGAATATTGTGATTTGTCAAGTGTTATAAGAAATTCAAAACTGTACATATTTCCTCAGTATTGAATTTTTATTTTCTCAGCTTCATCGTGCGGCCTCTCCGGCATCCCGGGATTTCTAATATCTTCATACCTCATGGACATCTATGGACGACGGCTAGCTCACGGTCTTGTCATCCTCCCAGGGATCATAGGCTGGTTGTGCATTTACCTTGCTACTGGCGTGCCGTCTCTGATGACAGGCAGAATCTTAGGTGGAATCACTGCTGGAGCAACGGTCTCCTTAGGCGCTATCGCCATCGGAGAATATTCCGATCCCAAGTACAGAGGCGTTTTTTTAAACCTTAAAACAGCATCAGTATGTTTCGGTTGTATGTCTGTCCATATTGCCGGACACTTTTTTCACTGGAGAACTGTGGCGCTCATCGGACTAGTTCCTTACATAGTTGCTATTCTGCTTAACTGCACATGGCCAGAGAGTCCAGCCTGGCTGGCATCAAGAGGAGAGTTTGAAAAGAGCAAGGTTTCCTTCTACTGGCTCAGAGGAAAAACAGAAACCTCGTGCAAAGAGCTGGATGAACTAATCGACGCACAAATAGAACGGCTCTCTATACCAGTAAAAAGTTCAACAATCCAGGAAAAAGCTATTGATTTTTTTAAAAAGTTTACTAAAAAAGATTTCTTGAAACCCTTGATGATAATATTTTTTGGCAGTATTCTTCTGGAGAGTAGTGGAAGACACTTGTTTCCTGCGTATGCGCTGCAAATTATTGGTGAAATAACTGGCGATAGATCTCGATCTTTCTATTACACTTTGGGAATTGATTTGATAATTACAACTAGTGCTGTTTTCTCGTCAGTTTTAGTCAAAATCTTAAAGCGAAGAACTTTACTGTTTTCAACTGGTTTTAGCGCAGTTTTAGTTCTCATGATTGCATGTACCTATCTCTTCTTAGTTGCAAGAAGCGTCATACCCAACGACAAACCATGGATACCAATAGTAATATTTGTGATTTACTTTATTCTTGCTAATTTAGGTTGCACGCCTATTTCTTTAGCTTTGTTAGGAGAAATATTTCCTTTGCCTCATCGAGGAGTAGGATCTGCCGCGGCTGGCATCTGGATGTCCTTTGGCGTTATGATAGGACTTCAAATAACTCCATACTTGCTTCTTAACGTTAAAGTCTATGGGACTTTTACAGTTTATGGAATAGCTATGGGGTTGGCTCTTCTGGTCTTATATTTTACGCTACCGGAAACTAAAGATAGGACTCTTCAAGAGATCGAATATTATTTCAACCACGGAAAGTTTAAAAAGAATGTACATGGTGATGATGATGTCGAAGAAAATGTTAAAATGATAAAATAAGAGCAGTGGCCTGATAATGTGGAAGTTAACAAAACAAGTTTTTCTTAATTTAAAGAACATTAAATATATGATATAAGGCCATAAAACTGATATTATTTCGACTAGGTAGTTTTATAATAAGACTTTTTTTTAAGATTTTAACTTTATGTAGTATTAGTTTGACCGTCTAAAATGTATATTGTAACAACAAATAAAACTATATTAATTAAAATGATTTTTACATCACAATTTTTTATTTATGGGGATACATACAGCGGATCTTCACATATGGAGGTCATACAATTCTAACTCAGCCATTTATCCAGCCATTCATTATCCTGTTTCTTGAGTTGCTCATATTCTTCCGGCCACACGATGCTCTCGATCCAGGGCACGTAGTATGAGACCCTGGTGTACATGCCGGCAGAGCCGAGGATTCCGCAGTCCTTACCGTATGACGTCAGTCCGACAATGGTATACAGACATTTGAACTGATGAATTTGCAGAGGCCCACCGCTGTCGCCCTGAGGAATACCAAAACTTATTACACAAAATAGAAGAATTGTGTAGTGTGTGTAATTGTGTATAGAAAGTGTAAGGTAAGTGGTCTTTAGGATGTTTTGTTATTTATTGTGCAATTTATGCATGATGCATTAATAAAGTGACCTTTACTATAAAACCTGATTCAACCACCTTTCGTAAATAGCAACAAATCGACATCAATAAATAAATATAAGTAGACCTTTAGAATTAGATCCACAGATTACCGGTATATTGTAATATATTTTATACTTTTTTCTACACACAGTTGTCTTTATACGCTAAGGTGTTCAGAAATTGTAATTAAGTAAATAAAATTAGTAAGTCACAGATTTAAACAGGTTTATATATTACATATAATATCTGATGAGTTTAAGTATCTTTGAATGTTAAAGATTTACTAGAAATGGATTAGCAGTAAGAAATGAGTCGTTTGTAGTAGTTAGGGTTTACCTCGCAAGTGTCTATAACCTCTACATGATCCCCGTAGCACATCTGAGTCTTGGAGTCATAACCATGCACCAAAAGCCTGTGTGGTTTGTACATTTCTGCACACTCTGAATCGTTAAACTTTTGTAGATTAACCTGGAATTTTATAAACCTAATATTAACAGACAAATTTAATTAATTTGATGATAATTCGCTTTTTGTTAATTATGTGTCACAGGCCGAAAGCAAAATCAACAAAAGCAGAAAACACGTAAAAAACACAAACGTGATTTAAGAAAATAAACTTTAAAGATGTTTGTTTTCCATAGCATTGGTTCAGTCCAGCCTCGTATACTTAGACGCAGTAGTTTGCAAAAGCGCTCTCGCCTGGTCCCGAGAATTAAGAAGCACTTCGGAGGTTTTAGCCAGTACAAGTCCAGCACGCGGTTCCGTCTCCCCCAGGAGGTCAGTCCATGAGGATTTTTACTAACTGTTAAAAAAATGCTCGCATCGAATACTAACTACTTGCAGCGTATCTGCTAAAGCTTGTCTGTGTCCTAGACGCCCCCATCCTGCAGCCTCAGCTACATCTATTGTGTCTTTTCCTACATCCAGACAAGCAGGCAGCAGATCCCGGCCGAAATTGATCCTGAAATAAGACGGCAAAGAATGTAATGATTTGGAATTTTCGTCGTGAAATGTATTTGTTCCGGGGGTACGGCATGTGGCGTGGTGTATAAATTTGCAAGGTAATCATGATCGAAATAATATTAAAAAAGGGATTACAAGTGACTTTCAAACACTATTAAAACAGTGATTGTTAACGGATGATCAGAATCCCAACTGGGCGATATGGTGATGGTAAGAGACAGGGAATACTTACTCAGTCTCAGTCTCTAGAAGCGCGATGTCATGATATTTGGAAGGGGGCTTGTACTCCGGATGGTTGATGATTCTCTTAATGTTATATACTTTCCAGTACTTTTTAGGGTCTGTGCGTTTCAGGAGCCCGAGGGCCGCAAATTTTATGTTGCCCCTGAAAATATATTGTAAGTATTGTATTTACAACTGACTGCGCTGCGCTTTTGACAAGGAGTTAGTTACGTCTTATTTTGTTATGTAACAAGTGTTGACGTACAAAGCTCCAGCGGCTGTGCAGTGCGCCGCAGTGAGTATGAACCTCTCGCTGATAATGGAGCCCGCGCAAAGCCAGTTCGCCGTCTCCACGTTATCACCATACCCTATTAAGGCCTGGAAAATAAGTTACATAAATCTAAATAAATCTTTGTTTTTAAAGAAGTAATTAACAGAGCGCCCCGTTTTTCGTAGCAAGTCAAAGCTACTATTTCTTTATTTGAGGGCTACAATATGCAATAATTAACAGAGAATACACAGAGACGACGGGGTATTTACAATAAATTAACAAAATGATAAATGGCATAGAAAGGACAAGCGGATATTATACAACAACGAACCGTGTGTGGGAATTCCCATCTCTGAGCGTCTCGTCCGCCAACACTTAAAGATTTTTGTATTCCTATGTTGTGGCATTTCTTTTCCTCATTCCATTTCTTCGATACACCAACATTTCCAACCCCATGACACTCGTAAGGTAGGCGCTGGAAATTCTCCAGACATTCTGAAAAAAGCATACTCTGTCACAAATTGCAGGGAGTTTAATTTGTGTTTGTTTTTTTTTTAGCTTAGTATCTTTATTATTAATTCTTTATTTTTTTTTGTACTACTACATACTTTATTTCAAATAAACTTAACTATATATACATACAAAAGGAATAATAAAATAAACTTATCTAATTAAACATAAACCTAAAATATGGCATCAAAAAATTCGTCCACATCGCTGTCCACTGGGAGTGTTCCCAAAAGGCTGGCGGCATTGCCACGTTGTATGGCTATGCTTATCCTCTGTCCAAGGTAAAAGCCAGCCCTTGGGTCGCGCGAAGTGTCAACGAGGCGTTTGGCTAGATCTTTAAAAAGCATGTGCGCACTCGGACCCCACGGACAAAGGGTCTCAACCCCAAACGGCTCGAATATATAACTTCCAACTAGGTTGTTATATTTCCGCCGTTTGAGGTTCTCAGCAGCCGCAGCGGCGGCACCAGCACAGCCCGACGAACTAGGAAGAGTATCGACACAAGTTGCGTCCCATACTAAAGGCCTACCCAACTTCCATGGGAACAAAGACATGCCGTCCGGTCTCTTGCCATCGTCGCGTGCCAGGCCATTGGGTTCTAGTACAGCCGGAACGCCGACGGCAACAAGAGCTCGTAAGATGATGTCATTAACATTCGCATGCCGCGCCATGCGGCCCGCGCTACGGCTACATGAAAGGCCGTGGTGTCCGAGGCTGTTGACAACTTCGCCGCAGTGGCAGCGATTTGGAGAGCAACATGAAGCACCTAGGCGTAGTGCAACAGCGAGGCGGAAAGTAGTGTCGTCGAACAAGGTGCCTTTATTAATTAAAATTATTACTTAATTTTCTGTAGCTAATAACTAATTAACTAACTATTTATAAACGGCAATACTATCAATTTATACAAATACAAAAACTTAAGCTATATTAAAATTAAAACTTATAACGTATTTAAAATAAGTAACTAAAAAACTAACAAGCATCAAAAAATTCATCGTCATTGTTGTCAATGACGGGAAACGTGCCCAGAAGGCTGGCAACGTTGCCACGTTGAATTGCTATGCATATTCTTTGGGCAAAGTAAATGCCAGCCCTCTGCTCACGGGTAGAGTCGACCAGACGTTTTGCTAGTTCCTTAAAAAGGACTCGTGCACCTGGTCCCCATGTCCCGAGAGTTTCAACCCCAAACGGCTAAAAAATATAATTACCAATTAGGTTATTATATTTTCGCAGTTTTCGGGTTTCCGCAGCTCCAGCAGCAGCGCCGGGAGAGGCCGCCAAACAGAGAACGTGGGATGGCGCAAGGGTGACGACGAATGTTGCGTCCCACACAAAGGGCCAACCCAACTTCCAAAGCAACAAAGACATACCGTCAGGTCTCTTACCATCATTGCGTACCAAACCGTTGGGTTCTAAAACAGCTGATATACGCTGGTATACAGCTGGTATAGTACGGCGGTGACAAGAGCGCGACGAATAATGCTTGCGTGGCGGGATATACGCCCTGCGCTCCTGCTGCAGGACAGGCCATGGTGACCAAGGCAATCGACTGTTTCACCGCATTGACAACGATGAGATTCAACACAAGCAATTCCTAGGTGTAAGTTCGAAGCTCGACAGGCAGTGCAGAAGTTAAATGAAATTGTTTGTGTGTATCTACTTACTTTTCCACGTGACAGTGCCATCTGTACTGGTTTCTAATCCCAAAGGTAATACGGCTACACCGTCTCCTCTGAAAAAATCAAAGATTTTTTTACAAGCTTTTATTTAACTTGTTTAGGTCAAATCCTGCAAACTCAATTATAACAATTTTTTTACATCAATTGGATGTGGCGATTAAATTATGCTACTATATAAGTTCGGTGGCTATACAATATAATGGTTCTTTGGAACTGGTCTAAGTGGTCTTAGGAACTCTGAAACGAAAAAAGATGAGTTTGCTGCAACAAAAATAAATACAAAAGCGGTGACCCCAAAAGCAAGTAGTTTTTTTTTATAATAATAATTGCCTATCCTATGAAGTAATACTACGTATAACGAAATCGAAATGGTACATATCCATTTAAATTTGACTGGCCTTTTCTTTGACTGGTCGTGTGTTCGATTCCCACCCAGGACCAATCTTTGTGTGATAAGCATGATCATCACAGAAAGATTTGTTCAGAGTCTAGGTGTAATTTATCTATAATATACATGTATTTAGAAATACATAAATATGTTTATCAGTTGTCTGGTTGCCATAATACAGGCTCTGCCTAGTTTGGGATCAGATCGCCGTATGTGAGTTGTGCCAAAATATTATTATTTATCTCTTATTTTTCACGGGCTATCCTCAGTAGCGAGAATACCCGGTCTTTAGAAAGGCTTATGTGGGGACACAGGTCCAATACGCAGTGGCGTTGTTGAGAACTTTTCTCAAAATTAGGATGGGGCATTAATAAGGGCCCATTTACCTCACCTCTATGGAAGATATGAATGGTCCAAAGTATGTGTAGGTATATGTTAGTGGATTGGTTATTGGAACTTAATCGGGAAACTATGGCACCTGCCTTCTAACACATGTTAATGAAACCAAATAGGCAAATGGTGACTCGCCAGCTCATCAGATTGGGACCCCAACATAACCACCACGATAGGCAGCAGGAGGCAACACTAGTGCGAGTGGCTAGGGGTGTCGAGCTGTGCGGCCCCGATTTCATCATCGTGGGTCACAGTAGCGGACCCGGAGCCTTCCTCCCCCGAACATAAGCTCTAGCGACCCCTCTCTAGCTAGCCAGTGAAGGCTAGAAAAAGCTGGGAGCCCTCCTAAGGAGTGACTCCCTGGAGCACTCAGGTCCGTTGTGTCGCTACTCACAAACAGCTCGCCACAAGCTGCCCCGCAGATGTATACTCCTACATAGACCTTCAGATACCTTTTTTATTTATATCTTAAAGTTGGAAAAAGCAATTTAATATGCCCTCAGGTATTGCGTTACACACGTTTTCACAAATAAAGTTTTAACTTACGTTAACACTTAGACACATAAAACTTATTTATACCTACTTAGCCTTAATGTTACAGATACGACAGCCTCTGACAAATACAGCCATAGTAACACAAGTGAACTCACGATACATTTCCCTTGGAAAGTACACAATCTGTGCAGCAGACGATAGGTATTTTTTTATTTTTGTAAGAGCATATATCCGGTAACTCAGGAAAGGTATCTTGCCGAAAACCAGCTGTCAACTGAAAAGTATAGTTAGCTATTAAGAGAGTCCTTACTTATTTTATAATTAAGGAATGCCACAAGGAAGTATGTTGGAGTCTTTCTTAGACTTAGGATAATATTATTGAAAAACAGTATACAAAATAATATAACGATCGTTTATGTTATAGCTGATGATTTACCGTAAAGCGCTATTTATAAACATCACCAGTACCAAGGTATTTGACTTTCCTTGTCCGCTTATGAAATGGAATTATTTTTGTTCAAGCTATATTGGTACTTACAAACAAATGAGTTTTGCGAGCAGATAAACAATTGTATAACACAACACATGTTCCGTTAAAACCTTGCGTGAAGCAAGAACTACCTGAAATTAGACATTATGTGTATTAATTAAGTGTACAGTTATTATTTAGTTATCCTATGTTAGCAATAGGCGAAATTTGTGTTTTATCAAAAATCAAAAACTATTTATTTAATTTGGGTTACTAGGGAGCCCTTTTTTAAGGTCAAACATATTACCAGACAGTAACCACCCTTCACCGCTTACTAAGTGCTCTACATGTGGAGAAGAAACCGCGCAACAATCTCTCCAGCAGCACTCTGTCTCTCAGTTTAAATAATAATAAATTACATGAGGTATCATGCCTAATAAACAAGTGTTTGAGGTAAAACATATAGATAAGATAAGATTAGATAAGATAATTTATTTCGCAAATATAGGTACAGTTCATGATAGAGCAAAAAGTTTGAACGGCTCTTCCACGAGCATGAATCGTGGATCAGCCATCACCGTCCTCGCCATATTAGAGGGAAGGAGGTGACCCGACCCAAGACGCTAAGGGAGCATGACGATTTTTTTTTAAATATGCTTAATTGACATTAGAATATTTATTAGGGTTATTAATTAATTGATTAAGTATAGCTCCATTAATACAAAGGGACCTACGGCTTCGTATTATGTATAGAAAATTGCAATTTGACAGCAGTTATTGTACAAATATTGCTTTACATATCCTTTGAAAGGCTTGTGTGGGATTCAAGCCAAACCACAGCGCCCTTGTTAAAAACTTTACTCCGAAATGTGATATAGTAGGTATCTATATTGTTTCTATGCGTAATATTATTGATTCTTGTTATTACTTACCCTCGGGCAGGCCGAGCTCACAGACTACGTAACAGAGAGTACACAAAACAACGAGCAATGTTTTAAACATTTCTGCCGCCATGTTCACACCAAGACTTGTGAGTCAGTCGACCCAGAAGCGCTCACTAAAGCTTATTTTCCTTGACATGCATAAGTCCTAACACAAACGATAAAAACTATATTAAAGCGAACCGTTTTATATTAAGGGTTCCTTAGCAATTAAGCATTGAAGAAATTGGTATTTAAGTAGGCGTGGAAAACGATAATAATGATTAGATGATAAAATTAATAGCTTAAAACAAAATTACATTAAACAGATCCTACAATAATTTTGGAACTACCTGTAGCTGTACCGCTAAGGTGTAAAGGAATGGAAACGTCGAGAAAACAGTTTAACATTAATAGCGAAAAAAACATAATAAATAATGGTTGGAAGTCTGACTTTAAAGCTAACAAGTTAAAATTTAATGTGAAAACGTGTGTAGTTAACAAGGTGATAATAATAATAATATCTTGGGACAACTCACACACGGCGGTCTGATCCCAAACTAGGCAGAGCCTAGGCAATTGATAAACATACTAATATATTTCTAAATACATACATATTATAGATAAATTACACCCAGACACAGAATAAATGATCATGCTCATCACCCAATTATTTGTCCTGGGTGGGAATCGAACCCACAACCTCCAGTTTAGCAGTCAGGGTCACTAACCACTAGATAAACAGGTCAGTCAAAAATGAGCTTAGGCGCCAATCGCCATACAATAGGTGAATGGTATAGTCAAATAGACGCCTAGACAAAAATCTGGACTTCAGATAAGGGGTTTCACTTAAGTACCAACGGAACCTTAAAAAGCTTTTAAATACAACATGTATGAGTCACCGTGTACGAGGACCAGTTGCAAACAAGTTTTTCTCTTGCCGCAACAAGATGGGTTGAGCAGACGTGTAAGTACATGCACACGAGGATACTTATGCAGGGTATGGAACAGCTATGGGGCTAGCTCTATTTTTGAAGTGAAAACTTCTTTAGCGGCGTTGTACACTTTTTTTTGTAATGGGTAAAAAATGTTAAACTCGCGTCAGGACACGTGACCCTGATCGAAAATTCGTAAGACGGATGGAGAGTAGACAGCCGGCGCGGCGTAGGAGAGGAAGTATCCACCTCTCTTTCTACGCTACGGCGCGGCGAAAATGTATGCCTGCGCCTGCTGTTTCGTTTAGGCGGCGCAGGGCGCATGAGCAAATGTTCGTGTGTGTTTAGACATTTAAATAGGTTTAAATTAAAACTGTTCGTTTCTTACTTCAGCTGTCATAAACCGATCGTATCAGTTTTAGAGATTGGCGATGATGGTTCTGGTAATAATGATGGTGAAAAAGTCGTCGAAATTATGGATGGAAGTTGATTTTTCTGAGAGATTAACTTTTTATTGTAATATAAATTGTCATGTTTGTGTACGATAGCGCAAATAATAAATATTGTATTCTACCACATAAATGATAGTACTTTTATACTGATAATTAAAGCAATTCGTGCAAAATTATTCCCTAACCATTCCAAAATATCAAAAATGCACAACGTTAATATTGAAGTTTTCACTACCGCCGGCACTCTCGGAGTGCAACTCGTCTATTATTGGTAATTTATTGGAGTGAAATCTATTATTAATAATTTATTGGAGTTAAAATAAATTATTGGAGTGCAATTCGTCTAATATTCGAAATCTAAGATTATTTAAAACATGTTGCATTTAAAACACATTCTAAAACATTTAGATGATGATGACGGTGTTGAAGCAACGAATCCAACGAATTAAAATTAAAAACCTACTCTTTATGAAGACTGTTAAAAATGTGAACAATTGTAACAAATAAAACTACTTTGATCAAATATTTTTTACACAACAACGCTTTATTTATGGAGAATACTCATACAATTCCTAACTCAGCCAGTTATCCAGCCAGTCGTAGTCCTTAAACTGGTCGCTCGTGTGGCGGTGTGTCTCGATCCAGGGTACGTAGTATGAGTCCCTGTTGTAAATGCCAGCTGAGACGATTCCGCATTCCTTGCCGTATGACGTCACTCCGACGATGTTATACCATATACAATGGTATACTCCGCTACCGCATTTGTCGGTGTGGCAGCGGTATCGGTATGGTCAGTATACGCGTTACCGTAAAATACAATACTAAAGCCACCGAATATAATAATACCGGCCTATAAACGTCCCACAGCTGGGCATAGGACTCCTCTCATGTAGAGAAGGCACGAGCATTGATCACCCCGCTTGCTCATTGCGGGTTGGTTCGATTTCAGATTCCAATTTTTGGAATTCAGGTTTCCTCACGATATTTCCTTCGCCTTTTGTAATGGTGTCTTAGAATAATTGAGACAGTACATATCTATAACTTCGAAAAAGTAACATTGGTACTTGCCCATAGTGGTCTCGAACCTGCAACCTTGTGCATACAAATCCGTTCGTTAAACCGCTAGGCCACCACGACATTTCGCTACTTTGTGCGACCTAATACTTAAACGCAACTCAATTTTGAGTTCTGTGATTGTAAGGTGCAAAGTAGGGATAGAAGTTAGAGAGCGTTTTAAAGTTAAGTTGCCTTTGACTAATTAGTTCTAAAGCTGTCGAAATCTTTGTGAAAACTCTCTCACAGCGCCTTACACTGGTCAGTGGACGATCGTAGTGAACACGCCAGCTGAACAAAAATCGAGACATAAATAAGCTTAGCCCGGATTTCATTTAAATGCCAAAAAAACCCTAAAAAGCTGTTATAATCCAAGTCGTGGGTTTTGAAACTATTATATAATCAACACACAAAAAACAAATGATTTTTATTTATGAAATTATACTTTTTGTTCGTCGTGGCATAACTTTTTGCTAAAAGGCATTCTCTACCCGTCAATCATGCAGATGCCTTTATGTATATTAATAGTGTAGAAGGTGTATGTAAGGTTCATGGTCATAACCACGATCCAGTTGTCTGTGTATTTTGTATAAATTAGCACATTCCGTTTCATTACATTCGTCAAAATGAACCTATAAAGAAAATCAATTCAAAATGCTTGTATTTTTAAATAATTATTTTACTAAAAATTAGTAGGTAAATCCTTTAACGGCTTACTCACGCACATTCAGTTCAACTCGCGACACTGCCGCCGCTGCGTCAGCTCATGAATAGGGTAATATTCTTATTGAGTCTGAAATCTGAATCTAGTCGGGCGATCCCGAGAATGTGCGTGAGTAAACCTTTAATATACTTAATTAGATGGCTATTATTTTAATGGTCATCAAATAGATAATTACAAATATTCGACGCGTTTTTTTTTCTTATTTTGCGGAACCAAGCACTCACGACGATACATTGATTTGAAATGTAGCATGAAGTCACAATTTCGTGCATTATGCGCGATAGCACGACGTCATTAGCCCCCATTTTTTAAATATCCAAATGAGGGACTAATTAGAATCTTTTTATACCCAGTCATCTACCCCCATTGAAGTGAAATATTAAAGCTAAAACAAGCAAACATTACAGCCAAACTGCTGGTGTTTGTGAATGTAACCCTGTTGTGTGAGCAACGGTCTCTTTAGGCGCTATCGCCATCGGAAAATATACTATTAATATTATAATAATATCCAAAGTACAGAGGCGTCTTTTTAAACCTTAAAACAACATCAGTATGTTTCGGTGGTATGTCTGTCCATATTGCCGGACACTTCTTTCACTGGAGAACTGTGGCGCTTATCGGACTAATTCCTTTCATAGTTGCTATTCTGGTTAACTGCACTTGGCCAGAGAGTCCAGCCTGGCTGGCATCAAGAGGAGAGTTTGAAAAGAGCAAGGTTTCCTTTTACTGGCTCAGAGGAAAAACAGAAACATCGTGCAAAGAGCTGGATGAACTGATCGACGCACAAATAGAACGGCTCTCTATACCAGTAAAAAGTTCAACAATCCAGGAAAAAGCTATTGATTTTTACCAAGAAAGATTTCTTGAAACCCTTGATGATAATATTCTTTGGCAGTATTCTTCTGGAGAGTAGTGGAAGACACGTGTTTCCTGCGTATGCGCTGCAAATTATTGGTGAAATAACTGGCGATAGATCTCGATCTTTCTATTACACTTTGGGAATTGATTTGATAATTACAGCTAGTGCTGTTTTCTCGTCAGTTTTCGTCAAAATCTTAAAGCGAAGAACTTTACTCTTTTCCACTGGTTTTAGCGCAGTTTTAGTCCTCATGATTGCATGTACCTATCTCTTCTTAGTTGCAAGAAGCGTCATACCCAACGACAAACCATGGATACGAATAGTAATATTTGTGATTTACTTTATTCTTGCTAATTAAGGTTGCACGCCTATTCCTTTAGCTTTGTTAGGAGAAATATTTCCTTTACCTCATCGAGGAGTAGGATCTGCCGTGGCCGGCATCTGGATATCCTTTGGCGTTATGATAGGACTTCAAATAACTCCATACTTGCTTTTTTTTTTTGGATGAGATTTACGCAGTTAGCCTGAGCGCAGGCTTTGACCGCTTCACCGGACTTTTGGCGAGAACCTTAAGGGCCTCCAGACAGAGCAATAGAAAAACTAACTACGTCAGCAACGTTCACTAAGGGCACCCCCTGTGGGGTTCGGCAAAACAGCAAGGGAGGGCTGGATCTAAGTTTCTATTATTTAAGGACATATTTTTATTGCTAGTTTGGCCGGCTCGGGCCAGCTTGATCTAGGGACGGGGGGGCTACCATACTTGCTTCTTAACATTAAAGTCTATGGGACTTTTACAGTTTATGGAATAGCTATGGGGTTGGCTCTTCTGGTCTTATATTTTACGCTACCGGAAACTAAAGATCTTCGAGAGATCGAACATTATCTCAACCACGGAAAGATTAAAAAGAATGTACATGGTGATGATGATGTCGAAGAAAATGTTAAAATTATAAAATAAGAGCAGTGGCCTGATAATGTAGTAGTTAAAAAAACAAGTTTTCTTCATTTATAGAACATTAAATATATGATATAAGGCTATAAAACTGATAGAATTTCGAATAGGTAGTTTTATTATAAGACATTTTTTTAAGATTTTAATTTTATGTAGTATTCGTTTGACCGTCTAAAATGTACATAAACTAAAGGAAAAAATTAAAGGATCAAAAAAAAATTCTAAATTTTTAGGCGATTTTCAACAGGCTCTAACTTTGAGAGAAATGGTCGCACAAGAAAAAAAAAAAAAGGAAATTGTAGCTCCAAGTATCTACTTTTTGGATTAGAACTTTAAATTTTTTTAGCGTCAGCAGTTTTTGAGTAATCTTGAAAAAACCAGCGACAAAAAAAATTTCAAATTTTTTTAATTTTTTTTTTTGGTCTACGGGCGTGGAAAAAAATATTTTTGCTTAACCCCTATAAGGGTCGGATACCTTCATTATTCAGCTTTAATTTCTTTTTTTATGGACCTTGATACGTCCACTTCTCGCCGAGATATCGATCTTCAAATGGAAAAGGATCCTTTTGTCTTTGATTATCGATATCTCAGAAACCAATGATCGCACAGAAAGTTAATGGTGGGTTTTAAAAACTTGAATAAATTCCCTTCAACGATTAGCCATTGCTTTTTCGAAAAAAAAATTTTTCCTATCGTCACATGAATTTAAAAATGCAACAAAAAAAGGGCTTTTTGTGTTTTTTTGGAAAATTAAGCGCTGCAACGAAAATAATGTGGAAATCGATAATGTTGACTGTGCATTTTACAGTTCAATATGTCCACAAAAACCCTGCAGAGAGCCAGATTAATCCAACCAGCCGTTTCTTTATTTCACGCGATCAAATTTTAAAAAAAATTAAAGGATCACGTTTTTTGCTCTGAAAAGCTCATAATCTCTGACAAAATGAAAAAAAAAAATATTTCGAGCTTTGTCCACATTTTTATTGTTTAAAACTGTTTAATTGTTTAATCGTTGAAGGGAATTTATTCAAGTTTTTAAAACCCACCATTAACTTTCTGTGCGATCATTGGTTTCTGAGATATCGATAATCAAAGACAAAAGGATCCTTTTCCATTTGAAGATCGATATCTCGCCAAGAAGTGGACGTATCAAGGTCAATAAAAAAATAAATTAAAGCTGAATAATGAAGGTATCCGACCCTTATAGGGGTTAAGCAAAAATAATTTTTTCCACGCCCGTAGACCAAAAAAAAAAAATAAAAAAATTTGAATTTTTTTTTGTCGCTGGTTTTTTCATGATTACTCAAAAACTGCTGACGCTAAAAATTTTTAAAGTTCTTATCCAAAAAGTAGACACTTGGAGCTACAATTTCCTTTTTTTTTTTTTCTTGTACGACCATTTCTCTCAAAGTTAGAGCCTGTTGAAAATCGCCTAAAAATTTAGAATTTTTTTTTGATCCTTTAATTTTTTCCATTAGTGTATATTGTAACAACAAATAAAACTATATTAATTAAAATCATTTTTACATCACAATTTTTTATTTATGGAGATACATACTGCGGATCTTCACATATGGAGGTCATACAATTCTAACTCAGCCATTTATCCAGCCATTCATTATCCTGTTTCTTGAGTTGCTCATATTCTTCCGGCCACACGATGCTTTCGATCCAGGGCACGTAGTATGAGACCCTGGTGTACATGCCGGCAGAGCCGAGGATTCCGCAGTCCTTACCGTATGACGTCAGTCCGACAATGGTATACAGACATTTGAACTGATGAATTTGCAGAGGCCCACCGCTGTCGCCCTGAGGAATACCAAAACTTATTACACAAAATAGAACAATTGTGTAGTGTGTGTATAGAAAGTGTAAGGTAAGTGGTCTTTAGGATGTTTTGTTATTTATTGTGCAATTTATGCATGATGCATTAATAAAGTGACCTTTACTATAAAACCTGATTCAACCACCTTTCGTAAATAGCAATAAATCGACATCAATTAAAAAAATTTAGACCTTTAGAATTAGATCCACAGATTAGTACTATATTCACACATGTTTTGACAAATAAACGTATCTTTATCTTTATCTTTATCTTTATCTTTATCTTTATCTTTATCTTTATCTTTATCTTTATCTTTATCTTTATCTTTATCTTTATCTTTATCTTTATCTTTATCTTTATCTTTATCTTTATCTTTATCTTTATCTTTATCTTTATCTTTATCTTTATCTTTATCTTTATCTTTATCTTTATCTTTATCTTTATCTTTATCTTTATCTTTATCTTTATCTTTATCTTTATCTTTATCTTTATCTTTATCTTTATCTTTATCTTTATCTTTATCTTTATCTTTATCTTTATCTTTATCTTTATCTTTATCTTTATCTTTATCTTTATCTTTATCTTTATCTTTATCTTTATCTTTATCTTTATCTTTATCTTTATCTTTATCTTTATCTTTATCTTTATCTTTATCTTTATCTTTATCTTTATCTTTATCTTTATCTTTATCTTTATCTTTATCTTTATCTTTATCTTTATCTTTATCTTTATCTTTATCTTTATCTTTATCTTTATCTTTATCTTTATCTTTATCTTTATCTTTATCTTTATCTTTATCTTTATCTTTATCTTTATCTTTATCTTTATCTTTATCTTTATCTTTATCTTTATCTTTATCTTTATCTTTATCTTTATCTTTATCTTTATCTTTATCTTTATCTTTATCTTTATCTTTATCTTTACCGGTATATTGTAATATAGATATTTATACTTTTTCTACACACTTGTCTTTATACGCTTAGGTGTTCAGAAATTGTAAATACGTAAATAAAATCAGTAAGTCATGGGACTTCCTAGATTTAACCAGGTTTGTATATTACATTATAATATCTGATGAGTTTAAGTATCTTTGAATGTTAAAGATTTACTAGAAATGGATTAGCAGTAAGAAATTAGTTGTTTGGCTTACCTCGCAAGTGTCTATAACCTCTACATGATCCCCGTAGCACATCTGAGTCTTGGAGTCATATCCATGCTCCAAAAGCCTGTGTGGTTTGTACATTTCTGCACACTCTGAATCGTTAAACTTTTTTAGATTAACCTGGAATTTTTTAAACCCAATGTCAACATACAAATTAAATTAATTTGATGATAATTCGCGTTTTGTTAATTATGTCCCAGAAAAAGAGAATGAAGAAGCACTTCGGTGGTTTTAGCCAGTAGAAGTCCAGCACGTGGTTCCGTCTCCCCAAGGAGGTCAGTCCATAAGGATTGGTAAAAAGAATGCTCGCATCGAATACTAACTACTTGCAGCGTATCTGCTAAAGCTTGTCTGTGTCCTAGACGCCCCCATCCTGCAGCCTCAGCTACATCTATTGTGTCTTTTCCTACATCCAGACAAGCAGGCAGCAGATCCCGGCCGAAATTGATCCTGAAATAAGACGGCAAAGAATGTAATGATTTGGAATTTTCGTCGTGAAATGTATTTGTTCCGGGGGTACAGCATGTGGCGTGGTGTATAAATTTGCAAGGTAATCATGATCGAAATAATATTAAAAAAGGGATTACAAGTGACTTTCAAACACTATTAAAACAGTGATTGTTAACGGATGATCAGAATCCCAACTGGGCGATATGGTGATGGTAAGAGACAGGGAATACTTACTCAGTCTCAGTCTCTAGAAGCGCGATGTCATGATATTTGGAAGGGGGCTTGTACTCCGGATGGTTGATGATTCTCTTAATGTTATATACTTTCCAGTACTTTTTAGGGTCTGTGCGTTTCAGGAGCCCGAGTGCCGCAAATTTTATGTTGCCCCTGAAAATATATTGTAAGTATTGTATTTACAACTGACTGCGCTACGCTTTTGACAAGGAGTTAGATACGTCTTATTTTGTTATGTAACAAGTGTTGACGTACAAAGCTCCAGCGGCTGTGCAGTGCGCCGCAGTGAGTATGAACCTCTCGCTGATAACAGAGCCCGCGCAAAGCCAGTTCGCCGTCTCCACGTTATCACCATACCCTATTAAGGCCTGGAAAATAAGTTACATATATCTAAATAAATCGTTGTTTTTCAGTCATTAAAAGAGCGTCTCGTTTATCGTAGCAGGCTACTTTATTTGAGGTCTACAACATGCAGAAATTAAGAGAATAAACAGAGACGACAGGGTATTAACGATGAATTAACACAATGATAAATGGCATTGAAAGGACTAGCGGTTATTATACAACAACGAACCGTGTGTGGAAATTCCCATCTCTGAGCGTCTCGTCCGCCAACACTTAAAGATTTAAATATTCCTATGCTGTGGCATTTCATTTCATTGTTCCAATATTTCTTTACACCAACATTTCCAACCCCATGACACTCGTAAGGTAGGCGCTGGAAATTCTCCAGACATTCTGAAAAAAGCATATACTGTCACAAATTGCAGGGAGTTTAATTTATGTATTTTATTAATAAAGGGAGTGTAAGTTCGAAGCTCGACAGGAAGTGCAGAAGTTAAATAAAATCGTTTGTGTGTATCTACTTACTTTTCCACGCGACAGTGCCATCTGTACTAGTTTCTAATCCCAAAGGTAATAAGGCTGTACTGTATTCTCTGAAAAAAACAAATATTTTTTACAAGCTTTTATTTAATTTGTTTAGGTCAAATCTTGCAAACTCAATTATAACAATTTTTTACTTCAATTGGATGTGGCGATTAAAATTATGCTACTATATAAGTTCGGTGACTATACAATATTATGGTCCTTTGGAAATGGTCTAAGTGGCCTTAGGCAATCTGTTACGAAAAAAGATGAGTTTGTTGCAACAATAATAAATACAAATGCTCAGGAGCGGTGACCCCAATAGTAAGTAGTTTTTTTTAATAATAATAATTGCCTATCCAGAAATGGTGCATATCCATTTATATTTGACTGGCCTTTTGTGTCTAGTGGTTAGTGAACCTGACTGCTAAACCGCAGGTCGTGGGTTCGATTCCCACCCAGGACCAATCTTTGTGTGATGAGCATGATCATCACACAAAGATTTGTTTAGAGTCCAAGGTGTAATTTATCTATAATATACATGTATTTAGAAATATTTAAATATGTTTATCATTTGTCTGGTTGCCATAATACAGGCTCTGCCTAGTTTGGGATCAGATCGCCGTGTGTGAGTTGTGCCAAAATATTATTATGTATCTCTCATTTTTACGGGCTACCCTCAGTAGCGAGAATACCCGGTCCTTTGAAAGGCTTACGTGGGGACACAGGTCCAACACGCAGTGGCTTTGTTGGGCACTTTACTCTAAATTGGGATGGGGCATTAAGAAGGGCCCATCTACCTCAACTCTATGGAAGAACAGATATGAATGGTCTAAAGGATGTGTAGGTATATGTTAGTGGATTGGTAATTGGAACTTAATCGGGAAACTATGGCACCTGCCTTCTAACACGTGTTAATAAAATCAAATAGGCAGGTGGTGACTCGCCCGCTCACCAGATTGGGCCCCCCAACATAACCGCCACGATAGGCAGCAGGAGGCCACACCAGTGCGAGCGGCTAGGGGGTGTCGAGCGGTGCGGCCCCGATTTCACCATCGCGGGTCACAGTAGCGGACCCGGAGCGGGTTTCCTCGTTATAACTCCATTAGACTCTTCCACCCCCGAACATATAGCTCTAGCGACCTCTCTCTAGCCAGCCAGTGAAGGCAAGAAAGAGCTGGGAGCCCTCCTAAGGAGTGACTCCCTGGAGCAATCAGGTCCCTTGTGTCGCTACTCACAAACCTATAGACCTTCAGATACCTTTTTTATTTATATCTCAAAGTAAGAAAAAGCAAGTTAATATGCCCTCAGATATTGCGTTATTCTCATGATGAGGTAACGGCTTGCCCCGAGGGGTAACTGCACACGTTTTCACGAATAAAGTTTTAACTTATGTTACCACTTAGACACAAAAACCTTATTTATACCTACTTAGCCTTATGTTACAGATACGAAAGCCTCCGACAAATGAACTCACGATTCAATTTCCTCGCCAATTTCACAATCTGTGCAGCAGACGATAGGTGTTCTTTTATTCTTGTAAGAGCATATATCTGGTAACTCAGGAAAGGTATCTTGCCGAAAACCAGCTGTCAACTGAAAAGTAAAGTTAGCTATTAAGAGAGTCCTAACTGGTAATTTTATAATTAAGGAATGCCACAAGGAAGTATGTTGGAGCCTTTCTTAGACTTCGGATAATATTATAGAAATACAGTATACAAAATATAACATTATGATCGTTTATGTAATAGCTAATCATTATTACCACATCTAATGCTTGTATGTAACTCATGTTTGAACATAAATTTATTGATTGATTGATTGACAATTTTATCTTTTCTTTTAAACATCACCAGCACCAAGTTATTTGACTTTCCTCGTCCGCTTTTGAAATATAATTATTTTTGTTAAAACTTTATTGGTACTTACAAAAAAATGAGTTTTGCCAGCAGATAAACAATTGTATAACACAACACATGTTCCGTTAAAACCTTGCGTGAAGCAAGAACTACCTGAAATTAGACATTTTGTGCATTAACTAAGTGTACAGTTATTATTTAGTTATCCTATGTTAGCAATAGGCGAAATTTGTGTTTTATCAAAAATCATAAAACATTTATTTAAATTGGGTTACTAGGGAGCACTTTTTTAAGGTCAAACATATTAACAATTAACAGACAGTAACCACCCTTCACCGCTTGCTAAGTGCTCTAGATGTAGAAAAGAAGCCGCGCAACAAACTCCATACATAGTAATAAATTACATGAGGGACCATGCCTAATAAACAAGTGTTTGAGGTCAAACATTTAGAGCAAAAAGTTTGAACGGTTCTACCAAAAAACCGGCCAAGTGCGAGTCGGACTCGCGCACCGAGGGTTCCGTACACACCTGTAGGTATATAAGTAAAAGTTCACCCATCACTACGATCGAGTCATAGTTATGGTATGATAATTGCAAAATGAAAAAAAAAAAAAAATCAGAAATATTTTTTTTTATATGATGTAACTAAAAATTTACGGTTTTCGCAATTTTTCCTTTATCTGTACTATAAGACGTTACTTCGTACCAAATTTCAAGATTCTGAGTTCACGGGAAGTACCCTGTAGGTTTTGATTCCCGTGCGAGTTTCGAAAATTTGCGGAATTTTGCGGCATAAACGGGAGTATCTTTTGATCGCGTTGACTTAGAAGTTTGATTTTTTCACAGCTCCAAGAGACCATAGACTTGAGTATTTGATATGAATTTCAGCTTGATACCTCCACGCGTTCCTGAGAAAAAAGGTCTTGACAGACAGACAGACAGACAGACAGACAGACAGACGGACAACAAAGTGATCCTATAAGGGTTCCGTTTTTACCTTTTGAGGTACGGAACCCTAAAAAAGACCTCAGTCAGCAGAACGAGCGGTCACCACAAGCAGCACCCGTTCACGAGCATGACGCATGGATCAGCCATCACCGTCCTCGCCATATTAGAGGGAAGGAGGTGACCCGACCCAAGACGCTAAGGGAGCATGACGATTTTTTTTTTAATATGCTTAATTGACATTAGAATATTTATTAGGGTTATTAATTAATTGATTAAGTATAGCTCCATTAATACAAAGGGACCTCGTATTATGTAAAGGGGCTTCGTATTATGTATAGAAAATTACAATTTGACAGCAGTTATTGTACAAATATTGCTTTACATATCCTTTGAAAGGCTTGCGTGGGGCTCTGGCCAAACAGCAGCGGCCTTGTAAAAACTTTACTCTGAAATGTGATATAGTAGGTATCTATATTGTTTCTGTACGTATTATTATTTATTCTTGTTATTACTTACCCTCGGGCAGGCCGAGCTCACAGACTACGTAACAGAGAGTACACAAAACAAAGAGCAATGTTTTAAACATTTCTGCCGCCATGTTCACACCAAGACTTGTGAGTCAGTCGACCCAGAAGCGCTCACTAAAGCTTATTTTCCTTGACATGCATAAGTCCTAACACAAACGATAAAAACTATATTAAAGCGAACCGTTTTATATTAAGGGTTCCTTAGCAATTAAGCATTGAAGAAATTGGTATTTAAGTAGGCGTGGAAAACGATAACAATGATTCGATGATAAAAAATTAATAGCTTAAAACAAAATTACATTAAATAAATCATATAACAATTTTGGAACTACCTGTAGCTGTACCGCTAAGGTGTAAAGGAATGAGAAGAAAAAAGAACGTCGAGAAAACAGTTTAACATTAATAGCGAAAAAAACATAATAAATAATGGTTAGAAGTCTGACTTTAAAGCTAACAGGTTAAAATTTTTTCGTGAAAACATGTGTGTGTCATCACACAATTATTTGTCCTGGGTGGGAATCGAACCCACAACCTCCAGTTTAGCAGTCAGGGTCACTAACCACTAGATAAACAGGTCAGTCAAAATGATCTTAGGCGCCAATCGCCATACAATAGGTGAATGGTATAGTCAAATAGACGCCTAGACAAAAATCTGGACTTCAGATAAGGGGTTTCACTTAAGTACCAACGGAACCTTAAAAAGCTTTTAAAATCCAACATGTTGTATGAGTCACGAGGTCTGAAACTATTGAATATATTTAACTACTACTTAAATATATTTTTTTATGTACTAATCTATCTTTTTATATTTTAGGATTTTCTGAAGTCATTGTTATTTGTCAATGCTTCTCGTAGAAAGAAGTTTTGAATTCAAGTTAGTTTTGAAAAAAATATTGAGTAGTACAAATACTGTTGTTGATTTGAATACTGAGCTTATCCAGACAAAACCTGTTTCTGATAAGCGATTAGAACAAACCACAATCAATATTAACCGGTTTCACGACCTTCAAATCACAGACAAATTGCCAGCATTTTTAATAGATGATAAGTACGAGTTATTGCAAGGATAGATCCGGTGCAAACAAGTTTTTTTCTTGACGCAACAAGATGAGTTGAGCAGAGGTGTAAGCACATGCACACGAGGATACTTATGCAGGACATGGAACAGCTATGGAATAACTAGCTCTGTTGGTCTTTTATTTTAGGCTACCTGAAACTAAACACAGAACTTGTCAAGAGATCGAAGATTATTTAAAACATGGAACGTTTTAAAAACATTTAGATGCTTATAATGGTGTTGAAGCAAAAGTTAAAATAATAAGGCAGAGGCTACATGATAAAGGGGTAAACCTTTATCATCAAGCAATAACAACATTCCTAAATGTATATAACATTAGAAATACAAATGAATAAAATAATACCTACTTATCAGTTTTTATACTACTTTTATATTATAGAAGACTTTCTATTTAAGATTCTTATTTAATGTAGTCTAGTATAAGTTAAATGAACTACAAGCTTTTATTTAAAATAATTAAACCAAATTAGAATAAAATTTAAATAATTCTATCGATTTCTTCAGGATTCCATCATCAGATCTTGACCATAATATGATAAGGACCATAGGACCACCGGTGATTCAAACAAAAAAATACCCTTTTCAAACTATTTTTTTTTTCCAAATCGGTCCAGGCGTTTTTGGGTAATCAGGGAACGAACGAATTAAGAACCTACTCTTTTTGAAGACTGTTAAAAATGTTAAGAATTGTAAGAAAAAAAACTACTTTTATTAAATATGTTTTACATAACAACGCTTTATTTATGGAGAATACTCATACAATTCCTAACTCAGCCAGTTATCCAGCCAGTCGTAGTCCTTAAACTGGTCGCTCGTGTGGCGGTGTGTCTCGATCCCAGGGTACTATGTATATATAGGGTAGTATGAGACCCTGGTGTAGATGCCAGCTGAGACGATTCCGCATTCCTTGCCGTATGACGTCACTCTGACGATGGTATACCTTATACAATGGTATACCATCTGCATTCCGCAATCCGAATCCTTCGCTTCCGCATTTGTCGGTGTGGTAGCGGTATCGGTATGCTCAGTATACGCGTTACCGTAAAATACAATACTAAAGCCACCGAATATAATAATACCGGCCTATAAACGTCCCACAGCTGGGCATAGGACTCCTCTCATGTAGAGAAGGCACGAGCATTGATCACCCCGCTTGCTCATTGCGGGTTGGTTCGATTTCAGATTCCAATTTTTGGAATCCAGGTTTCCTCACGATATTTCCTTCACCGTTTGTAATGGTGTCTTAGAATAATGTAGAAAGTACATATAACTTCGAAAACGTCACATTGGTACTTGCCCCCAGTGGTTTCGAACCTGCAACCTTGTGCATACAAATCCGTTCGTTGAACCGCTAGGCTACCACGATATTTCGTTACTTTGTGCGACCGAATACTTAAACGCAACTCAATTTTGAGTTCTGTGATTGCAAGGGACAAAGTAGGGATAGAAGTTAGACAGCGTCTTAAAGTTAAGTTGCCTTTCAGTAATTAGGTGTAAAGCTGACGAAATCTTTGTGAAAACTCTCTTACAGCGCTTTACACTGGTCAGTGGACGATTGTAGTCAACACGCCAGCTGAACAAAAATCGAGACATAAATAAGCTTAGCCCGGATTTTATTTAAATGCCAAAGAAACCCTAAAAAGCTGTTATAATCTAAGTCGTGAGTTTTGAAACTATTAAATAATCAACACACAAAAAACAAATGATTTTTATTTATGAAATTATACATTTTGTTCGTTGTGGCATAACTTTTTGCTTAAAGGCATTCTCTACCCGTCAATCATGCAGATGCCTTTATGTATAGTAATAGTGTAGAAGGTATATGTAAGGTTCATGGTCATAACCACGATCCAGTTGTCTGTGTACTTTGTATAAATTAGCACATTCCGTTTCATTACATTCGTCAAAATGAACCTATAAAGAAAATCAATTCAAAATGCTTCTAATTTTAAATAATTATTTTACTAAAAATTAGTAGGTAAATCCTTTAACGGCTTACTCACGCACATTCAGTTCAACTCGCGACACTTCCGCCGCTGCGTCAGCTCATGAATAGGGATTCTTATTGAGTCTGAAATATGAAACTAGTCGGGCGATCCCGAAAATGTGCGTGAGTAAACCTTTAATATACTTAATTAGATGGCTATTATTTTAATGGTCATCAAATAGATAATTACAAATATTCGACGCGTTTTTTTTTCTTATTTTGCGGAACCAAGCACTCACGACGATACATTGATTTGAAATGTAGCATGAAGTCACAATTTCGTGCATTATGCGCGATAGCACGACGTCATTAGCCCCCATTTTTTAAATATCCAAATGAGGGACTAATTAGAATCTTTTTATACCCAGTCATCTACCCCCATTGAAGTGAAATATTAAAGCTAAAACAAGCAAACATTACAGCCAAACTGCTGGTGTTTGTGAATGTAACCCTGTTGTGTGAGCAACGGTCTCCTTAGGCGCTATCGCCATCGGAAAATATTCCGATCCAAAGAACAGAGGCGTCTTTTTAAACCTTAAAACAACATCAGTATGTTTCGGTGGTATGTCTGTCCATATTGCCGGACACTTCTTTCACTGGAGAACAGCTGTGGCGCTTATCGGACTAATTCCTTTCATAGTTGCTATTCTGGTTAACTGCACTTGGCCAGAGAGTCCAGCCTGGCTGGCATCAAGAGGAGAGTTTGAAAAGAGCAAGGTTTCCTTTTACTGGCTCAGAGGAAAAACAGAAACATCGTGCAAAGAGCTGGATGAACTGATCGACGCACAAATAGAACGGCTCTCTATACCAGTAAAAAGTTCAACAATCCAGGAAAAAGCTATTGATTTTTAAAAAAAAATTACCAAGTAAGATTTCTTGAAACCCTTGATGATAATATTCTTTGGCAGTATTCTTCTGGAGAGTAGTGGAAGACACGTGTTTCCTGCGTATGCGCTGCAAATTATTGGTGAAATAACTGGCGATAGATCTCGATCTTTCTATTACACTTTGGGAATTGATTTGATAATTACAGCTAGTGCTCTTTTCTCGTCAGTTTTCGTCAAAATCTTAAAGCGAAGAACTTTACTCTTTTCCAGTGGTTTTAGCGCAGTTTTAGTCCTCATGATTGCATGTACCTATCTCTTCTTAGTTGCAAGAAGCGTCATACCCAAAGACAAACCATGGATACCAATAGTAATATTTGTGATTTACTTTATTCTTGCTAATTTAGGTTGCACGCCTATTCCTTTAGCTTTGTTAGGAGAAATATTTCCTTTACCTCATCGAGGAGTAGGATCTGCCGTGGCCGGCATCTGGATATCCTTTGGCGTTATGATAGGACTTCAAATAACTCCATACTTGCTTTTTTTTATTGATTTTTTTTTTATTGGATGAGATTTACGCTGTTAGCCTGAGCGCAGGCTTTGACCGCTTCACCGGACTTTTGGCGAGAACCTTAAGGGCCTCCAGACAGAGCAATAGAAAAACTAACTTCGTCAGCAACGTTCACTAAGGGCACCCCCTGTGGGGTTCGGACCTCGACTTAGTGCGTTGCTAACAATCTTAATAAGGCAAAAACAGCAAGGGAGGGCTGGATCTAAGTTTTTATTATTTAAGGACATATTCTATGGGACTTTTACAGTTTATGGAATAGCTATGGGGTTGGCTCTTCTGGTCTTATATTTTACGCTACCGGAAACTAAAGATCTTTAAGAGATCGAACATTATCCACGCACAACCACGGAAAGTTTAAAAAGAATGTACATGGTGATGATGATGTCGAAGAAAATGTTAAAATTATAAAATAAGAGCAGTGGCCTGATAATGTAGTAGTTAAAAAAACAAGTTTTCTTCATTTATAGAACATTAAATATATGATAAAAGGCCATAAAACTGATTTTTTTTTCAAGACATTTTTTTAAGATTTTAATTTTATGTAGTATAAGTTTGACCGACTAAAATGTATACTGTAAGAGATAAGTAAAACTATATTAATTAAAATCATTTTACATCACAATTTTTTATTTATGGAGATACATATGGCGGTTCTTCACATATGGAGGTCATACAATTCTAACTCAGCCATCTATCCAGCCATTCATTATCCTGTTTCTTGAGTTGCTCATATTCTTCCGGCCACACGATGCTCTCGATCCAGGGCACGTAGTATGAGACCCTGGTGTACATGCCGGCAGAGCCGAGAATTCCGCAGTCCTTACCGTATGACGTCAGTCCGACAATGGTATACAGACATTTGAACTGATGAATTTGCAGAGGCCCACCGCTGTCGCCCTTAGGAATACCAAAACTTATTACACAAAATAGAGGAAGTGAAAGGTAAGTAAGTGGTCTTTAGGATGTTTTGTTATTTATTGTGCAATTTATGCATGATGCATTAATAAAGTGACCTTTACTATAAAACCTGATTCAACCACATTTCGTAAATAGCAGCAAATCGACATCAATAAAATAAATTTAGAATTAAATCCACAGATTACCGGTATGTTGTAATATATTTTATACTTTTTTCTACACACAGTTGTCTTAACACGCTTAGGTGTTCAGATATTGTAATTAAAGTAAATAAAATTAGTAAGTCATAGGACTTCCTAGATTTAACCAGGTTTATATATGTATGACATTTTGATATCTGATGAGTTTAAGTATCTTTGAATGTTAAAGATTTACTAGAAATGGATTAGCAGTAAGAAATGAGTGGTTTGTAGTAGTTGGGGTTTACCTCGCAAGTGTCTATAACCTCTTCATGATCCCCGTAGCACATCTGAGTCGTGGAGTCATATCCATGCTTCAAAAGCCTGTGTGGTTTGTACATTTCTCCACACTCTGAATCGTTAAACTTTTGTAGATCAACCTGGAATTTTTTAAACCTAATATCAACATACAAATTAAATTAATTTGATAATAATTCGCTTTTTGTTAATTATGTCCCGGAAAAAGAGAAGGAAGAAGCACTTCGGTGGTTTTAGCCAGTAGAAGTCCAGCACGCGGTTCTGTCTCCCCCAGGAGGTCAGTCCATAAGGATTGGTAAAAAAAATGCTCGCATCGAATACTAACTACTTGCAGCGTATCTGCTAAAGCTTGTCTGTGTCCTAGACGCCCCCATCCTGCAGCCTCAGCTTCATCTATTGAGTATTTTCCTACATCCAGACAAGCAGGCAGCAGATCCCGGCCGAAATTGATCCTGAAATAAGACGGCAAAGAATGTAATGATTTGGAATTTTCGTCGTGAAATGTATTTGTTCCGGGGGTACAGCATGTGGCGTGGTGTATAAATTTGCAAGGTAATCATGATCGAAATAATATTAAAAAAGGGATTACAAGTGACTTTCAAACACTATTAAAACAGTGATTGTTAACGGATGATCAGAATCCCAACTGGGCGATATGGTGATGGTAAGAGACAGGGTATACTTACTCAGTCTCAGTCTCTAGAAGCGCGATGTCATGATATTTGGAAGGGGGCTTGTACTCCGGATGGTTGATGATTCTCTTAATGTTATATACTTTCCAGTACTTTTTAGGGTCTGTGCGTTTCAGGAGCCCGAGTGCCGCAAATTTTATGTTGCCTCTAAAAATATATTGTATTGTATTTACAACTGACTGCGCTACGCTTTTGACAAGGAGTTAGTTACGTCTTATTTTGTTACGTAACAAGTGCTGACGTACAAAGCTCCAGCGGCTGTGCAGTGCGCCGCAGTGAGTATGAACCTCTCGCTGATAATGGAGCCCGCGCAAAGCCAGTTCGCCGTCTCCACGTTATCACCATACCCTATTAAGGCCTGTAAAATAAGTAACATATATCTAAATAAATCGTTGTTTTAAAAGAAGCCATTAACAGAGTGCCTCGTTTATCGTAGCAGGTTAAGACTACTATTTCTTTATTTGAGGTCTACAATATGCAATAATTAACAGAGAATAAACAGAGACGACGGGGTCTTTACGATGAATTAACAAAATGATAAATGGCATTGAAAGGACATTGAAAGAAAAAGGAATGGCATTGAAAGGAGGAAAGGATAGCGGTTATTATACAACAACGAACCGTGTGTGGGAATTCCCATCTCTGAGCGTTTCGTCCGCCAACACTTGAAACTCCATATACTAATACGTTGTGGCATTTCTTTTCCTCGTTCCAATCCTTCTCTATACCAGTATTTCCAACCCCATGACACTTGTAAGGTAGGCGCTGGAAATTCTCCAGACATTCTAAAAAAAGCATACACTGTTACAAATTGCAGGGAGTATAATTTATGTATGTTATTAATAAAAGGGAGTGTAAGTTCGAAGCTCGACAGGCAGTGCAGAAGTTAAATGAAATTGTTTGTGTGTATCTACTTACTTTTCCACGCGACAGTGCCATCTCTCGTATTGGTTTGTCCTCCCATAGGTAATAAAGCTGCACCGTCTCCTCTGAAAAAATCAAAGATTTTTTTACAAGCTTTTATTTAATTTGTTTAGGTCAAATCTTGCAAACTCAATTATAACAATTTTTTACTTCAATTGGATATGGAGATTAAATTATGCTACTATATAAGTTCGGTGACTACAATATTATGGTCCTTTGGAATTGGTCTAAGTGGCCTTAGGAACTCTGTAACGAAAAAAGATGAGTTTGCTGCAACAAAAATAAATACAAATGCTCAGGAGCGGTGACCCCAATAGTAAGTAGTTTTTTTTAATAATAATAATTGCCTATCCTATGTATTACGAGGTATACCTATTATGTCTTCAGTTCAGACTTTACTACGTATAACGAAATCGAAATGGTGCATATCCTTAGCCTTTTGGGTCTAGCGGTTAGTGACCCTGACTGCTAAACCGCAGGTCGTGGGTTCGATTCCCACCCAGGACAAATCTTTGTGTGATGAGCATGATCAACACACAAAGATTTGTTCAGAGTCTGGGTGTAATTTATATTTATCTATAATATACATGTATTTAGAAATATATAAATATGTTTACCAGTTGTCTGGTTGCCATAATACAGGCTCTGCCTAGTTTGGGATCAGATCGCCGATCGTTTGGGATGTGCCAAAATATTCTTATGTATCTCTCATTTTTCACGGGCTATCCTCAGTAGCGAGAATACCCGGTCCTTTAAAAGGCTTACGTGGGGACACAGGTCCAACACGCAGTGGCCTTGTTGAGAACTTTACCCTAAATTGGGATGGGGCATTTACAAGGGCCCATCCAACTCAGCTCGATGGAAGAACAGATAGTGAATTGATAGATATAGATACATATAGTGGATTGGTTATTGGAACTTAATCGGGAAACTATGGTGGTGATTCGCCAGCTCACCAGATTGGGCCACCGAACATAACCGCCACGATAGGCAGCAGAAGGCAACACCAGTGCGAGCGGCTAGGGGTGTCGAGCGGTGCGGCCTCGATTTCACCATCGCGGGTCACAGTAGAGGACCCGGAGCGGGTTTTCTCGTTATAACTCCATTAGACACTTCCACCCCCGAGCATATAGCTCTAGCTAACCCTCTCTAGCCAGCCAGTGAAGGCAAGAAAGGGTGGGAGCCCTCCTAAGGAGTCACTCCCTGGAGCACTCAGGTCCGTTGTGTCGCTACTCACAAAGAGCTCGCCACAAGCTGCCCTGCAGATGTATTATCCTTAATAGACCTTCAGATACCTTTTTTATTTATAAAGTTGGAAAAAGCAAGTTAATATGATGAGGTAACGGCTTGCCTCGAGGGGTAACTACACACGTTTTCACAAATAAAGTTTTAGCTTATGTTACCACTTAGACACAAAAAACTTATTTATACCTACTTAGCCTTATGTAACAGATACGAAAGCCTCCGACAAATGAACTCACGATTCAATTCCCTCGTAAATTACACAATCTGTGCAGCAGACGATAGGTATTCTTTTATTCTTGTAAGAGCATATATCTGGTAACTCAGGAAACGAGTTTTTCCGAAAACCACCTGATAACTGAAAAGTATAGTAAGCTATTAAGAGTCCTTACGGGTAATTTTATAATTAAGGAATTCCACAAGGAAGTATGTTGGAGCCTTTCTTAGACTTCGGATAATATTGTTGAAAAACAGTATACAAAATTATAATATTATGATTAGCTGATGATTTAATCGGGAAAGTGCTACTTATAAACATCACCAGTACCAAGGTATTTGACTTTCCTTGTCCACTTATGAAATGGAATTATTTTTGTTCAAGCTATATTGGTACTTACAAACAAATGAATTTTGCGGGCAGATAAACAATTGTATAACACAACACATGTTCCGTTAAAACCTTGCGTGAAGCAGGAACTACCTGAAATTAGACATTTTGTGCATTAACTAAGTGTACAGTTATTATTTAGTTATCCTATGTTAGCAATAGACGAAATTTGTGTTTTATCAAAAATCATAAAACATTTATTTAAATTGGGTTACTAGGGAGCACTTTTTTAAGGTCAAACATATTAACAGACAGTAACCACACTTCACCGCTTGCTAAGTGCTCTAGATGGGGAGAAAAAACCGCGCAACAATCTCCCCAGCAGCACTCTGTCTCTCAGTTTACATAATAATAAATTACATGAGGGACCATGCCTAATAAACAAGTGTTTGAGGTCAAACATATAGAGCAAAAAGTTAAAAACGGTTCTACTAAAAACAGACGTCAGTCAGCAGAACGAACGGTCACCACAAGCAGCACCCGTTCACGAGCATGACGCATGGATCAGCCATCACCTTCCTCGCCATATTAGAAGGAAGGAGGTGACCCGACCCAAGACGCCACTGCAAGCAATGATAACTAAGGGAGCATAACGTAATTTTTTTAAATATGCAAAATTATCTGACATTAGAATATTTTTAGGGTTATTAATTTATTGATTTAGTATAGCTCCATTACCAAAAAGGTCTCTTTACGGCTTCGTATTAAGTATCGCGATAGTCTTATAGAAAATTGCAATTAGACAGCAGTTATTGTACAAATATTGCTTTACATATCCTTTGAAAAGCTTGCGTGGGACTCTGGCCAAACCGCAGCGGCCTTGTTAAAAACTTTACTCTGAAATGTGATATAGTAGGTATCTATATTGTTTCTGTACGTAATATTATTTATTCTTGTCATTACTTACCCTCGGGCAGGCCGAGCTCACAGACTACGTAACAGAGAGTACACAAAACAAAGAGCAATGTTTTAAACATTTCTGCCGCCATGTTCACACCAAGACTTGTGAGTCAGTCGACCCAGAAGCGCTCACTAAAGCTTATTTTCCTTGACATGCATTTAAAGTCCTAACACAAACGATAAAACTATAGAAAAGCGAACCGTTTTATATTAAGGGTTCCTTAGCAATTAAGCATTGAAGAAATTGGTATTTAAGTAGGCGTGGAAAACGATAACAATGATTCGATGATAAAAAAATAGCTCAAAACAAAATTACATTAAATAAATTATATAACAATTTTGGAACTACCCGTAGCTGTACCGCTAAGGTGTAAAGGAATGAGAAGAAAAAAGAACGTCGAGAAAACAGTTTAACATTAATAGCGAAAAAAACATAATAAATAATGGTTAGAAGTCTGACTTTAAAGCTAACAGGTTAAAATTTATTTGTGAAAACATGTGTGTGTCACACAATTATTTGTCCTGGGTGGGAATCGAACCCACAACCTCCAGTTTAGCAGTCAGGGTCACTAACCACTAGATAAACAGGTCAGTCAAAAATGAGCTTAGGCGCCAATCGCCATACAATAGGTGAATGGTATAGTCAAATAGACGCCTAGACAAAAATCTGGACTTCAGATAAGGGGTTTCACTTAAGTACCAACGGAACCTTAAAAAGATTTTAAAATCCAACAAGTTGTATGAGTCACGAGGTCTGAAACTATTGTAGAAACAACCACAAAAATATTTTTTTTTATGTACTTTTTATATTTTAGGATTTTCTGAAGTCATTGTTATTTGTCAATGCTTCTTGTAGAAAGAAGTTTTGAATTCAAGTTTGTTTTGAAAAAATATTGAGTAGTACAAATACTGTTGTTGATTTTAATACTAAGCTTATCCAGACAAAACTTGTTTCTGATTACCGATTAGAACAAACCACAATCAATATTAACCGGTTCCCCGACCTTCAAATCACAGACAAATTGCCAGCATTTTTAATAGATGATAAGTACGAGTTATTGCAAGGATAGATCCGGTGCAAACAAGTTTTTTTCTTGACGCAACAAGATGAGTTGAGCAGATATGTAAGTACATGCAGACGAGGATACTTATGCAGGGTATGGAACAGCTTTGGGGCTTGCTCTGTTGTGGTCTTTTATGTTAAGCCACCGGAAATTAAAAACGGAACTTCTCAAGAGATCGAAGATTATTTAAAACATGGAACGTTTCAAAAACATTTAGATGCTGATAATGCTGTTGAAGCAAAAGTTAAAATAATCAATTAAGTTAATAATAAATTAATTAATTAACCCCTTTATCATCAAGCAATAACAAGATTCCTAAATATATATAGCATTAGAAATGCAAATGAATAAAATAATACCTACTTATCAGATTTTATACTACTCTTATATTATAGAAGACTATATCTAGGACTATATATAGGATTCCATTATCAGATCCTGACCTGATGACCATAGGACCACCTGTGATTCAAACAAAAAAAACCCTTTTTAAACAATATATTTTCTTCTTTTTTCAATATTTTTAATAATATATTTATTTTTGAGTAATCATATTATACAAAAAATAAAAAAGGGAGGGACTCCTATTGAGTCTGAAACTAGTCGGGCGATCCCAAGAATATGCGTGAGTAAACCGTTTTGTTTTAAATTTTAAATAATAAAAAAAAAGTCGCCGAATGAAGAACCTACTCTTTTTGAAGACTGTTTAAATTTTTAACAATTGTAACAAATAAAACTACTATCCAGCCAATCGTAGTTCTTAAACTTGGGTTGCTCGTGTGGCCACGCGATGCTCTCGATCCAGGGTACTTAGTATGAGACCCTGTTGTAGATGCCAGCTGAGGCGACGATTCCGCAGTCCTTGCCGTATGACGTCAGTCCGACGATGGTATACCATATACAATGGTATACTCGGCTTCCATATTTGTCGGTGTGGCAGCGGTATCGGTATGCTCGGTATACGCGGTACCGTAATAAAATAGAATACTAAAGAAACAGCTTTTAATCTGAGCAAATTCTCGTCACGTCCTGGGTTCCGCAGGGATCAATATTAGGCCCCTTATTATTTACTTTGTTTATAAATGACAAACTCCTGTTTCGAAAATTCCAATCTCAAAGCTACATTTAATTTACACGTTGACTCAATAATAAACAACGCACTCAGAATGTACGGATTTGTTATGCGCAACAGCAGAGATTTTACTCGCCCATCCACTTACAGATATTTAAATATATCCATAGTTAGGCCCTGTCTGGAGTTTGCTACTGTGGTATAGAACCCTTATTATAAAAGTACGAGTACATGGACGCTATCGAAAGCGTTCAGCGAAAGTTCCTGCGAACTATGCACTGGAGATGTAGTCACAGCCACGGCTCATATGATGTATTACTAAAGAACTATATATAGCCTGCTTCCCTTAGCATCCAGACGCCTGCTTCTCGGAGCAATGTTTCTTCATGGTCTTCTGCTTAATAAATATGACTGCTCCATATTATGTAATAAACTTTGTTACCTTGTTCCGAGAACTGTAATGCGCAGGAGGACGCGCCCTTATCTGCTGCTAATGAACTAACAACTTGTGGATTCTTTGAAAACTTGTGGATTCTTACAATCATAGATTTGAGAACATTGATATATTCAATTTAACCACAAACAAATTTAGGAAATGTGTACTTGATTGTCTCCTAGATTCGTAAATGTTTTTTGTATTTTACTTTTACATAGTTTAACACTAATTATTTTTTTTTACATGCTTTTTTTTGTCTTACGTTTAATCTCTGCAACCTGAATGTCTGGATTTTCATTATCTTTTTTTCCTGTGAAAATTTACGTAGTTAAAGTTCAATGGATAACGGTGTTGGTTGTACAACAAGCGTTACACTGTTTAAGCTTATATCAATATTATATTGTCGTTGTACTTCTGTTTGTTATCTCAAAAAAATAAAATAAAATTAAGCGACTGAATACTTAAACGCAACTCAATTTTAAGTAAGTCACCGCTGAGTCTCATGCTGTGCTCTGTGACTTCAAAACGCAAAATAGGGATAGAAGTTAGAGAGCGTCTTAAAGTTAAGTTGCCTTTCAGTAATTAGGTCTAAAGCTGTCGAAATCTTTGTGAAAACTCTCTTACAGCGCCTTACACTGGTCAGTGGACGATCGTAGTCAACACGCCAGCTGAACAAAAATCGAGACGTAAATAAGCTTAGCCTGGATTTAATTTAAATGCGAAAGAAACTCTAAAAAGCTGTCACAATCCAAGTCGTGAGTTTTGAAACTATTATAATCAACACACAAAAAACAAAATGATTTTTATTTATGCAATTATACTTTTTGTACGTTGTGGCATAACTTTATGCTTAAAGGCATTCTCTACCCTTCAATCATGCAGATATAGGGCGTAATTATATTACCTAATAGTGTAGAAGGTGTATATATTCGACATAGATCGGATACGAATAATATATTAATATGTTATGTTATATAGACATACTTATAACATATAATAATATATATACGATACTTATAATATACTAGCTGTGCCGTTCGCTCCCGTTACTGACTACCTACCCTACCATATCTACCCTACCTACCCTACCTACCCTACTTACCCTCCCTACCCTACCTACCCTACTTACCCTCCCTACCCTACCTACCCTCCCTACCCTACCTACCCTACCTTCCCTACCTACCCTACCTACCCTACCTATTTTTTTGTTTTTAAAGATTCCCTGCATTCTAGCGAACAAAACAAAATAAGAAATATTCAAATCGGCCCAGCCGTTCTCGAATTTTAGCGAGACTAACGAACAGCAGTTCATTTTTATATATAAGATAATATCAGAAGGGCAGAACCGTCCAGCAGGAACGTAAAGCTCGTCATTAAAATGTATAAAATATACACCTACAATGTATTTTTTTGTCATTTTGAATTTTTGTTTCTATGTCCGCTCGTAATCTATGACTCAACAGATTTTTTTTAAATGATGCGTCATTAGATTCGTTTTGATAGCGTGAATGTCACTGGGTACATAAAATAACAAAATGGCGAATTTTATACCCGGGAATGTGCAGGCTGAAATAACATTTTATTTATATTTCCTCGAGTTGTATCAAAATAAAGGACGTTAAAAGGCGAATACGAAAATATATTCAACTAGCTGTTTCCCGCGGATCCGCTTGCGTGGATGTCGGTTATCGCAAAAAGTAGCTCCTATGTCCTTTCTCAGGCTCGAATATCTGTGTACCAAATTTCATTTAAATCAGTTCCGTAGTTTTGGCGTGAAAGCGCGACGGACAGACAGACAGAGTTAATTTTGCATTTATAATGTAAGGATAAGCAAAAGATCAATATGGCGACGTATGGCGCCATAACATGTGAAAAAATATGAATGCTGCAACTGACAAAATTGGAAGGGGTTAATGAGCACACTTTGAAACTATATCATTGTAATTTAAATCTTATCACTAAAATTATAATAAAAAACAAATTTTACCGGACTGCCTGAAAACGAACTCAAAAGTAAAAAAAACAAGTTGTATTCGTTAATTGACATACGAGTCTGACATTTGACGTTTTTATTTATTTCTAAGTTCAATGACATGTCAGCCAACACCAGCAATTGTTTTTTTTCTGAAATAACTTTCGTTGGATATTTTAACTTAAAATTACTTTAAATATCGAATTTACTCACGAATATCGATCGGAGGTGCCCGAACTAGTTGTCATGTCATGAGCTCATAGTTACGAAGCTCCGTCGGGCTTGAAACTAGTCAGACATCTTCGAATCTTATCCGTAAGTAAAGCCAGTCAAATGTAATTGAAGGTTAATATTAATTTAGCTCAGCCATTTATCCAGCCACTCGCTTTCTTTTGCCTTGCGTGCCTGGTATTCTTCGGGCCAAACGATGCTCTCGATCCAGGGTACGTAGTATGAGACCCTGGTGTAAATGCCAGCTGAGCCGCGGATTCCGCAGTCCCTGCCAAATGACGTCAATCCGGCAACAATGTACTGGCATTTAAAATGACTATATTGGAGAGGCCCGCCGCTGTCTCCCTGTCAATAGTTATTCAGAATTAGTCCGCCATGCATACTCAAATGATTTATATATTTTTAGTAATATTGTAACACACAAAATGTACAACGTGCCATTTTGCATTATCGTCAAATGAGGTAACTATGCTAAATAAGTAGGTAATTTTCGGGAATCGACATGTGTGGGACAAGCATTTCAAAACGCAGCCCGTGTGATACCGCACTGTAACTGCTCTTTTACACATACACTGCCTACCGCACTACGTAATCGTTAATCCATGCGTGTATTAGCTAAGGGCTTACTTCACAAGTATCAGCAATCACTTCATGGCGTCCGTAGCACATTTGCTTTTCATGGTCATAGCCACGATCCAGTTGTCTGTGTACTTTGTATAAACTAGCACATTCCGTTTCATTATATTCGTCAAGATGAACCTAAAAAGAAAATCAATTCAGAATGCTTTTATTTTTAAATAATGCTTTTACAAAAAAAAATTAGGTAAATCAATTAACGATTTACTCACGCTCATTCAGTTCGGCTCGCGACACCACCAGCTCATGATCAGGGACTCCTATTGAGTCTGAAACTAGTCGAGCGATCCCGAGAATGTGCGTGAGTAAACCGTTAATATTTTAAATGGTCATCAGATAGATAATTACAAATATTCGACACGTTTTTTTTTTTTACGTTACCACGTTCTCACGACGATACATTGATTTGAAAAGTCGCATGAAGCCACAATTTCGTGCATTATGCACGACGTCATTAGCCTCCACTCTTTAACTTTGATTCGCTTTATCTGCGGTGTGATTCTGTAAGACCTCATTCTAAACTTCGAATCTGAATCCGCTGTGAGTTTCTTGATTGGAATTCCAAAAACTCGGTTGATAATTCAAATGTACACTAGCGCTACACTTGCGAGCGTGTCAGCGAGTTGAACTAATTTGACGTGAGATTTTGACTGATAAAGTATGAGATGACATAAGAAGTGGGATTCAGTAAGGTAATTTTCTTGTCACTTAGACGCTCACTTCGCACTCGAATCCGATCGAAATCAAGGTCATCTTGAACCTTATGCGAAGTGAGAGTGAATAGCGATGTGAGAAGCAAATTGTTGTTTGAACTTTACAGAATCGACGTGCTGCTTAATTTTTTCTTGTTTGGAACAAGCAAAAAATATATGTGTTTCTTTTTATTATCCAAATGAGGTACTATTTAGAATTTGACTTTTCATACCCCGTCATCTACCCCCTTGAATTAAAATATTCAAGCTGTGGTTTGTGAATGTAACTCTGTTTGAGTTACGATAAACCAGAGTCAAAAGATACAAGCTCTGCTTTTTAATATTTATTTATGATTATTCTGCCTTCTGCGTAGCCCTAAGTTATTTTGGGGTTGATTTCCGTCTTACGGAATTTAGTTGAATACCGTATATTACGCGGAGTGACTGCCCATCTGACCTCTACAACCCATTTTACTGGGTAATACAGTATCCCATAGTAAGACTGTTCTTCAGAAATGTAATGACTTTACGATTATTAAACTTGTATCTTCTTCTGCATAGCCATTTCAAGCTACGTTGGGGTCAATTTTACAGTTTTATAAATTTGCGACAAGCCTGGCCACACATGCCCAATTTTTGTAACTCCAACGATAGGTAAACAATAAGACCACCGAAACACTTAAGTTCGATTTATCCCAGGGAAACGATTGACTGTCTTGGAACCGGAAACGAAATCAATCAGAAGCAGTAAATAGTAGTAATTAATCAGAAGTAATAATAGTAGGAGTAGAAAAATAGTTTCTACTTCTTTCCATAGAAACTGGAAGACAAAAATAAAAGATTAGTCATAGGCAAAGATAGGACAACATTAGCAACTAAGCACGGTGCAGTAGCAAGCACCACGGATAAAACGTTTGTTTTGTTCTCAACTTAGTTGCCCTTCCACTATCAGTTCCTCGTACACATCGGTTTGTTAGTTAAATAGTCAATCGATATTTCTGAAGAAAATCGCTTTCCTGGCTGAATACCGTATTTTAGATGAAGCGACTGCCTATCCGACTTCCACAACACTCACACTCATACAAACACCGTATCCCATAGTAAGGCTGGCTGTCATCTTCGTGACTTTTATCCTTTTATTCATAGTTATCTCATCTCAATTTCCTCTGATTATAAAAGCTTATATTTCCAAAATTACTTACTACTTGCAAGTTATCAGCCAGATCATTTCTATGACCGAGGCGGCCCCAACCTGACGCTTCAGCAAAAGGTTTTAATTCGTATCCTAAATCCAAGCAAGCAGGTAATAAATCTCTTCCAAAATTGATCCTGAAACAGATAATTATTTAAGTAAATAAAAAGCAAAGTTTATTTAACCCCGTCACATGTTACAAATCCTGACCAAGGTGTGTGTACTAGGATCCTGGTTTATAAAAAATCAGGATCCTAGTATGATACCTTGAGAAACGATTTTTTTTATTGATTATACTACCTACGGTTCTACTTATTTGTGTTTTAGAATCAATAGTGCACTTCGTCAATATTGAAAGCTATATAGGTACAGATTGTGAACGAGGGTAGCGAGTAGATTAATTTAAACTTCTGATAAAGATATTGTCAACAAAACAGTATTGAAAGCTTTTTGATCACTTCGTTTACCAATGTGCATGAAGGGCTGTGGCTTCGACCCCCCGCATGGGACTATTATTTGTGTAATCTATAAAACTCTGTTCCAAGTTTGGGTGATCTCCGGATTTTGAATGGAATATTTGTAATAGCTTTGCGATACTAGGATAAAGAACTCAAGAAGCAAGACATGAATAAAAAAAATAACACGAATTGGTAGGTACGTGAGTAGGGACATAATATTACTACTTTTTCAATAAACATGTTAATATAATTATATTTACTCTGTTTCAGTCTCCAAAAGCGCAATATCGTGATACTTAGAGGGTGCTTTATATTCTGGATGAATGATGATCCTCTGGACTTTATGTATTTTCCAGTACTTCTTGGGATCACTACGCTTTAGGAGCCCAAGTGCAACATAAGATATGCTGCCTCTGAAAAAAAATATGGTTATAAATATTGTATTTTATACCTATGTCAAATTATCGGAATCGATAGATACCCTTCCGCTTCCTTTAGAAAGATTTCTTATCTAGGGGGGATATTCTCAAAATGTACCTGATGTATTGAAATCATGTTCGATTAGTCACGTGTGACTTCGACTTGCCACTTCCATATATTTAATATGGAAGTGGCAAGGTCTTACGACTGGTCTAGCCAGCTCGTCCTGTAACTCCCGCATTACAGTTTAGGGAGAAGGAATGGCTGAAAACCAGCGCTGTGACGGGTCGTGCTCGTCTCGGTACAGCACTAGCTGAGCCATCTCCTGTAGCAACTGTCATCTTCAAACTAATATTTAATAATATGTACCGTGTTTTTGTTTTTTGGTAGCAATAAATGTCTTTTTATTTTTATTTTTTTAAGCCATTCGATCAACATAGAAATGTCACTTATCTACAACTGATGGTTCCTTCTTAAATAAGTCCACTTACACTGCTTTAGTGGATGTGCAGTGCGCCGCAGTGAGTATGAACCTCTCGCTGATCACGGAGCCCCCGCACAGCCATTCCGCGTTCTCTACATCATCACCGTACCCGATTAAAGCCTGTTTAATAAGTCTCGGGTAAATAATTGTCGCTATTCAAGCATAATTGTACAAGTTAGCAGTTAAGCAGTTATTGGTTTGGTGGTTGGTTAATTTAGTTTTTGATAGTGTTTAAATATTGTTGTATGTATACATTTGTTGTATTTTATAGAACGGTATTGTCGCCAAGCGACTAAGTCCTGATACTGTAAATAAAATAAATATAATAAAAATCTATACTTAAAGATTAGTGCGATGGATCACTTCTAGTTTTTTTTTCGTACGAATTCCTTGTTTTAGTATAGATCTATAACATTTGCGTAAACTTCAGAAATCTCAGACTCTAAGATTTAAAGTAACCATCAAGTTTAAACCCGTTAAGTAACCATATAAATGTCGTACTTAGAGACGGTTCTCTGAGTACGGCAGTTAATTTAAAATTATTTAATTACAGCGTGAGGGAATTCCCATCTCTGTGCATCTCGTCCTCCAACAGCCAAGGCATAAGCAGCTTGGTACTCATGGCATTTCTTCTTCTTATTCCAGTTCTTTTTAACTTCTATTTCTCCTTTTCCACGGCAAGGATATGGCAATTTTTGGAAATATTCGAAGCACTCTGAAATGAAAATTAGGATTTTATGAGATAAAATTTTCAAAATTCTTGGCCGTCATTTACATATCTCTTACTTTGTGGTTATATTAATAGATATAGAATGTTTAAATAATAAACATAGAATATGTTCTCTTCTGCTTAGCCTTTTTCCAAGCAAAGTTGTGCTCGGTTTCTAGTCTTACCGGATTAAGGTACTCCCTCAGGTACAGGAATTTTACATAGACCGACTGCCCTTCGCAACCCATTTTACAGGGATTAGCTGACAAGGCTAGTTACTGTAGGGTAGATAAATGGATATGAACAGCAAATATATATATTTACTACGTCAGTTAAATAATAAAAAATATTAGACATGTTACATCTGTTTTGGTTTTTTAATATAAGAAAAAACTAAGTAGGTAAAGAGAATCAATTCAGAAGTGAGGACTTATGACGTCACGATTTAGCACAAAATGTAAAAAATAGTAGTCATTTAATGATGCAATATTTTAAATCAATGTGACGTAAGTACCTAAGTTTTTAAATAAATTGAAAAATATATACCTACGTGTCTTTCTACATCATGGACGCCAAAAAAATTTGTCATCTATCCTGTCCAAAGATTGAATTATGACAGTCGGGACCAACGGCTGTATGTGCATTCCAAAACGAATGATCAACTTACAATGTACCTTTTCATAAATGAATATCGATTTCGATAATATAAAAAAAGTCTTTTCAACTTACTTTCTTGTGCTAGTGTGTCATTCTTTAAGCGAAATACTCCTAAAGGTTCGAGACCCCAATTGCGAAACCTGCAAAAGAAAATACGAAATTTAATTTCAGCACGTCGATTCTGTAAAGTTCAAACAACAACTCGCTTCTCACTTCGCTATTCACTCTCACTTCGCATAAGGTTCAAAATGACCTTGATTTCGATCGGATTTGAGTGCGAAGTGAGCGTCGAAGTGACAAGAAAATTACCTTACTGAATCCCACTTCTTATGTCATCTCATACTTTATCAGTCAAAATCTTACGTCAAATTAGTTCAACTCGCTGACACGCTCACAAGTGTAGCGCTAGTGTACATTCGAATTATCAACCGAGTTTTTGGAATGCCAATCAAGAAACTCACAGCGGATTCAGATTCAAAGTTTAGGATGAGGTCTTACAGAATCACACCGCAGTATAAATAAGTTGTTCAAAACTTAATTAATTTGTATTAATATTGATTACTTATTAAATTTGAATAATTGAATGGGATGGAATGTTAATCTACATGTCTTTAACATAATTTACAAAAGTAATGTAAATAAATAAACAAAACTAGTTAAATTGTTAATCTATATTAATTAATACTAATAAATATAAAGCTGAAGAGTTTGTTTGTTTGTTTGAACGCGCTAATCTAAGGAACTACTAGTCCGATTTAAAAAATTCTTTCTGTGTTGGATAGCCCATTTATTGAGGAAGGCTATAAGCTATATAACATTACGCTGCGACCAAAAAGAGCGGAGCATAAATTAAAAATGTTGCAAAAATGAAAAACCGTAGAAACTAAAACACGCGGACAAAGTCGCGGGGGACAGCTAGTAAATAATACAAAAGGAAAAAATAACTCTTGTTTATTTGACTTTGATTATTCTATTAATCCTTTGTAAAATGAGAGACAGCGTGCTGCTGGGGAATTTGATATTATATTGTATTACTAGCGGTGCCCTGCGGTTTTACCCGCGTAAGTAGTCCTCGTTCCCTAAAGACATCTTTATTTTCTTGACTTTTTCGAAATACGTCTTACATCTATTCTGTTAAAGAATATTTATGCAAAATTTGGAGTAGATTGGACCAAGAAAGCACGTTTTTTACTCCCTTAGAGCCAGAATTTCGAAAAATTTTTTCTTATGAATGCCTACGTCATACAAAGAATACACCCTCTAAGTATCAGGTCTTTAAGATCAGCGGTTTAGGCTGTGCGTTGATCCGTCAGTCATTCAGGACAAAGCATTTTATATAATTATAATATATATGTAGGTATAGATTTACTGGAAGGTTTAACTCACTCCTCTTTATCAATAGTACAGTCTGTACAGCAGACCACCGGCTCGTTATCCTTGTACGAACAGATGTCAGGTAAATAAGGAATCTTCTTTTTGTATAAACTGAAGCCGGCATTAGCCTGAAATTTAACAGATAAAACTGCAATTAACATCAATGACTGCGCTACCACTTAACTTTTTAGGGTTGCGTACCTCAAAGGAAAAAAATAAATCTAAGTAATAATAATACTTATCTAAATTTTTCCATTTGAAACAAATACACGCAAATAACTATAAAGAGGGCTCTTGCGGGCGACGGGCGGCAGTGCATTGCTGACGAAATGTAAACGCAACGAAAATATAAAAATACGTGCGTGCGAAGAGGATATGCGCAAGCTCCACCCACTTGCGCAAGGTCGCTGGCTAGTTTCAATAATACCGAGACGATACTAATATAATAAATCGGAAAATATTTTTGTTTGTACAAACGCGGTAATCGCTTTTAATGGGACTGGCAGGTAGCTGGGGTTAGGTCGGGCCTGCGGGTGACGGGGAGGGCAACCCGGCACCCGATCAGCTGACAGGCCACGGAGAACACGCACGCGACGTCCTACGCGTGCGATCTCGGATGATGCGAGGGGTGGGCACTTTACACCCACCTCTCTAGAAGAGGTCCTTGAAGGACCAAGGCCTGCCGGAGCTGCGCTGAGAATGCGCATGTGATCCCGCGGCTCTGGCTAAGGCAAAGACGGGACCGGGGTGTTTTTAGTCGGTGCGAGTCCGACATATCTCCACGCCGTGCCCTCGGCGTGGGTCGACGTCAATTAGCTTTTCACCCCGTAATCAAAAAAAAAAAAAAAAAAAAAAAAAAAAAAAAAAAAAAAAAAAAAAAAAAAAAAAAAAAAAAAAAGGTAGCTGGGGTTATGTTAAGCATAATATAGGCTATATATTTATATAAAAAAAAAGAATAAAACATAAAAACACATGAAACTAAGAGAAGCGGACAGAACTAGTACCTATATAAAACAAAAAAAAAAATAACTCACAAATATATAAGTCAACGAAGCTGTCGGACATTTGTATATGCCAACACAAGTACCATTTGGTCTATTTCGATTACCATAAGTATTTCTACAAGGTGATCCTGAGAAAAACAAACAAAAATACTGTAAATTATAGCGACGATAAATTATTAATACAACGCCATCTAAAGCCGGTTTCAGACGGATGTAACGTGTAATGTAATGTATGGTGTAATGTACCGCGAATAGAATGGACGGTACACGAGTCCAACGCGATAACTGATAAGTTCAACAGATTGATCGTCACTCCATATTTATCATGAACGTCTACACCACATAACCATCACGAACGCCATCCAAACGCACACGGCGAGCGTGTTTTGTTTTCGCCGAAAATCGACTACCGACGGTTGATAAAAAGTTTTTTGGAAAGCTACGCTAGCCTGACCACAGGCTTTGACTGCTTCACCGGACTTTTGGCGAGATTTGAGGGCCTCCAGTCAGCAACGTTCACTAAGGGCACCGCCAGTGGGGTTCGGGCCTCCACTTAGTGCGTTGCTAATAATCTTAATAAGGCAAAAACAGCAAAAGAAGGCTGGATCTAAGTTTTTATTATTTAAGGACATATTTTATTACTAGTTAGGCCGGCTCGGGCCAGCTTGATCGATAACTGACAGATCAGCCCCTGTAGCCAAGTGACATTTCTACTACCGTTAACGAAAATAGAAATCGGATGTATGGAAATGACTGAAATGTAATTTCCATACGTGGGATTTTCAATAAGTCACGTGACTTAGACTTATCACTTCCATACATTTAAGCGATTCGATCCGCTTTAATGTTTATAGAAATGTCACTTGGGTAGAGGGACAGCGCGAGCGCTGTTACACGTAATGCTCGTAGTGCCGTCACGAAGAGTTCGCGTTACATTACACGAAAGATTACACTTACGTTACAACCGTCTGGATCCGGCTTAAATAGCATACCTGAGAAGTTACCTTTGAAGTTATACCTATTAAATGTAGAAACAAATCACATCAGCAAAAACGAAAACATCATTGTATTAAAACCAACAAAAATCCCGACGTTCTCGCCGTCGGATTTTTGTCATCTTGTAAATTTAAATTTTCATTGATATAACCAGTATCACTCTCAAGTTAGGCAAATCCTCACCCTAAATGCTCAAATCCATCAAGCCGTTAAGGCTACATCCAGTACCTAAGAAATATCTATACTTATAATAAATCTGTAGAGAGGTCAATTCTGTACATCAAATATATTTTCAAAATAACTATCAGGGGGTGATTAGTGATCGATACTGATGCCAAAAATGCAATCAGTAAAATTTTTGTCTGTCTGTCTGTCTGTCTGTCTGTCTGTCTGTCTGTCTGTCTGTATGTTCCTTATAGAAACGAAAACTACTCGACGGATTTTAACGAAACTTGGTACAATTATTCTTCATACTCCTGGGCAGGTTATAGTATACTTTTCATCACGCTACAATCAATAGGAGCAGAGCAGTGAAGGGAAATGTTGGGAAAACGGTATTTTTTAAGCTTCCGTCGCGTATGCAGCCTTAATGGTTAAAGCTACATAGAAATCATGTATGACGGAAATGTTCTACATAAAATTATCTAAAAAATATCCCACAACAGCATATGTCTATCTTTTTTGGTTGACTCACAATAACACGTGTAACTCCCGATAGCTTAGCAGTTCGGAGATTTCTGATTATATTTGTTTACTCTTACGTTTATAATACTCTCACTCATCCCTAATTAAAAAAAGTTTACATTATTACCTATTCAATAAAAAAAGAATCATAGAAATCGGTATAGGAACACCAAACTTATACATGAAATACGATAATAAGCCATCGCGCCGTCGCGCGTGAATACTGAATCATGCTATAAGGATTATTTTTGTGTAACGTGATATATTATATTTCCCTACTAAAATACGAAAGTTAATCTGTCTGTTACATCAAAACCACTGAATAGTGAGGAAGGACATATGCTACTTTTTTACGAAAAACGACGGAAACGCGGACGAAGTCGCTGGCAAAAGCTAGTACATAATATTTATCTAAATACTCTGGAAACCTCCTTCCTGCGTCAGAGTAGCGTAAAAATAAGAAGTCTGAGAGTGACCTGATTTTGAAAAAGTGTTAAAAAAATGTTGGTTCTGGTTTATAATAAGTTCCCTGTACTACGCCCTTAATAAAGTTCGTCCCGGTCGGTAGTGGTTTCATCAAATGGTTGTATATCAGTACTGTACAAAAGTATGGACCTACTTACTTAAATAAAATATCTATTCATTGCCTGGAAAATATATCTAATTAAGCTTAACTTTGCCTTTAATTCATTCTAAAAAAAAAAACTCTAGTGTACAGGCCCTTCTGAATCTATTATTTTCTTAGTAAGATTTATTTTACCAAACGTAATAAAGAACTACCTAAACTAAAAATAGAGACGTATAAATGCTCAAAAAATTCCACTTAACTTGCTGAATATAGGTACTTATATTAAACTTACCCTCAGGAAGGTTAAGTTCACAATTAACAAAATATATACAACAAATTAATAAAATTAATTTATCGCTCGCCATGCTTGAACCTCGATTAATGTTTCAAGACTGATGACACTTTTGACACTGAGACAAACTAGAAACATGAGTAGGTTATATAAAATTAGATAAATAATATTCGATCTAGACACGCAGTAGCGTGTCAAGCCAAGTTCAAGTAACAGAACTGGCGAGCAGCACCGTGTGTAATATTACACGAACCATTAGGAGCCACTTTTGACCCCCTCATAACTCAAAAACTATTTCACATCAAATTTGGCTCATATATTGAGACTTGCGAGATACATTTGTGCTCCAAATTTCATAAACACATCTCAAACGGTTATTTAGATATTAACGTCCAAAAATCGTAATTTTTATCACTGACTGACCTATAGATCAAAATTCTAACCAAGTTCCAGATGACCTAGAAAGTTCAAATTTGGCATGCAGATAGGTAATTAGGTGAATACAAAGGAATAAATCAGAAACTGGTAAATTTTGATCATTTTATTATAATTTTTCACTTCATTGATTCTATTAGGAACACTTAACTTATACCCGTAAACGCAAGAAAATACTAGTTTAACAAAAACCATTTGGTATGCATTTTGATATAAATAAGTACCTACTAATAATTTACGTACAAAAAGTAATGATATCCCATCATAAACATAAATGTGAAATGAGAGCCAAGTTTAATCTATACTAATATTATAAAGCTGAAGAGTTTGTTTGTTTGTTTGTTTGTTTGTTTATTTGTTTGTTTGAACGCGCTAATCTCAGGAACTACTGATTCGAATTGAATAATTCTTTTTGTGTTGGATAGTCCGTTTATTGAGGAAGGCTATAGGCTATAAAACATCACGCTACGACCAATAGGAGCGGAGCATAAATGAAAAATGTTGCAAAAATGAAAAAGCGTTGAAACTAAAACACGCGAACAAAGTCGCGGGGGACAGCTAGTATTATGATATATGCCTTGGTTGTTGACTTCAACGACAAAAGAAGTAAGATCAAAATGGGTGCCAAGTTCAATGGTCAGTCCTGAAATTTATTTATAACAACATAAAATGTCATTTTTTCTTACAACTTAGTATAATATATTGTAGCTTAAGATCTGACTTGGCTAGTTTTCATATAATGAATTATAATATAGCCTTCGCAAGTTCTAAACCTGTTACTTGTCGGTTCTTATTTTATTACTAGCTGTCCCCCGCGACTTTGTTCGCGTGTTTTTTTAACGGTTTTTCATTTTTGCAACATTTTTCATTTATTCTCCGCTCCTATTGTTCGTAGCGTGATGTTATATAGCCTATAGCCTTCCTCAATAAAGGGACTATCCAATACAAAAATAATTTTTCAATTCGAAACAGTAGTTACTGAGATTAGCGCGTTCAAACAAAACAAATAAACAAACAAACAAACAAACAAACTCTTCAGCTTTATAATATTAATATATTATAGTATAGATTCCGAAAATTTGGCTTGCTGTTAGAAACTAGCCATTGAACATAATAATTCGTATATAAGAACTAGGTAAGTCAGACTTTAGGCTACAATATATTATCCTAAGTTATAAGAAGAAATGGTATTTTATGTTGTTATATGATGGATGGATAATGTATCTCTTCGTTATATGCATAAACTAAAACAGGTCTTAGGCCAACAGTATACGTCTTGCTGTATTAACAATTGCTACACAGGCAACACCATGGTATTTAACTAGTTAAGATGGATGCAATCCCACAAGAATCAACCGGATCTATCTTACAATATTTAAGTGTTTTATAATGAAGATTCAGGTTTGGTGCAATAAATTACAAAAACCTAGGTGTGTGATGGCCACACCTAGGTTTTTATCGACCTTCGTCGATGATATTGTCAGTTATTTGATTATGTTTGAGTAGAGAAACCACACTTACATGGCTCAATAAAGTGTCTGGTCCGACTAGAAAAAAAAAATCAATTATAATGCTACATAACTCAGACAAAACCTATTTACGGGTTACGGGTTACGTACCTCAAAAGAAAAAAAAACGTAAACCTTATAGGATAGCTTTGTCGTCTGTCTGTCTGTCTGTCTGCCGAGACCATTTATCTCGGGAATGCGTGGTGGTATCTGGTTGAAATTAGAACCATATACTCAAGTCTACAGTCCCTTGAAGCTATGAAACAATCAAACTTCTAAGTTAACGTAAAAAAAAGAGACGGTCGTTTCTGCCAAAAAAAATAAGGTGTATTTCGAGAATCTCAGGGTAATAAAAATTTATAGGATATTTCCTTTCGACCTAAGAATAACGAATTTTTGCACGGTGCTAGGTCTAAAATCACAAAATTGTGAAAGAGTAGTTTTCTTTTTTATTAAAAAATAACACTTTGCAGTAACAAAGTTATAAATTTACTGTTGGAAATCAATAGTCATACATCGAAGTATGAGAGATCATTATTTCAACTTTTTAGCAGTATAAACCGTGACGATTAAAAATCTTTGTACGAAACACTCGGTGCGCGAGTCAGACTCGCAATTGTCCGTTTTTTTTAATATTTTTTACGCTTACGCTGCGCTACGCAGAGCGATGCGACTAGGCAACGCAGCGCTGCGCTGCATCGGCACGCCTAAACGTCCCGCGGCGCTGCGCAACTTGACCCGCGACGCTGAACACAAGTCTGGTGAAGCAGCCAAAGCCTGTGCTCATGCTAACTGCGTCTCTTTAAAAAAACGGGGGACACAAGCTGGTGGTTGCTTTCTTCTCACCCTTCCGTACGGCGCCGCGCCGCTCCCAGTCCCGCGAAAATAGGCCATGTGGCTACAGTGTGTCTTTCTTCCCATAAATAAACATTCCATCATAAATTAAATTTACTTATACAATCTAGGTTATTAGGTAACAGATCTAGTTGTACCTAGACTGTATTAGACCTACTTAAAAACTATTCCAATGTCTAATAAACTAAACGCCTGGAAAAATATTGAATAATATGATATGACGTAAACGTTACTTGCTAAAAACATTAATCTAGGCACTTCGAATATTTTGAAGAGAAAGTTCGAGGTACCGTTTTTTTATATATTTAAATAACATTAAGAATTTGGGGGTACTAGTTCAATATATAATTATTTGATACTATGTACATAATATTTGTTTATAAAAGATATAATTATGTAAAATTATGATGTCAGTTTAATGGTGGTTACACCGACAAGAATACTCCTTAGCGCTACCACTTAAAAGTGTACGACGAACTTACTAAAGATACAGTTTTTGTAATGGGACTGGAATTTTATAAATGTTTTTCATGAAACTTGTTAAAGCAAAGGAGGCCTGAATCTAATAAGCATTAATTATTCACGTAGGTACATCTAATTATTACTTTTCACACATTACCAACTACAGACCCTTGGTAAGATTTTTATTAAATAAAAATCTTATAGCCTATAAATTTTTTAGGCTGTAATAAATACCTATGTTTCTATCTCGTCTCTATTTCCAAACAAAAAAAAAATGTGACATACTTCATTTGACTTTGACAGTGACACAGTTAGAGTTAACGTCAGATCGGTCGTGTTGTGGACTGAGAGTGTTGTGAAAATATTTCAGTATTTAGTTTCTTTGTTTGAATAACAAAATGTACAGTCACGTAATCATGTTATAAGCAACATTTACATATATTAAACATAGTTTTAGAACGATTTAATCACTTTGACTTTTTAAGCGGTAAGTATTTTTGTTTTTATTATGATTCACACTAACAATAGTGATTGTAAGGCATAAATCCGTTATGCTAACTTCTAACAAACTATTGACGAACACCTGCTGAATGTGTGTCAGTAGGTATGTGCCTTAAAAGCTAATTAACTAGTATTTCTGTAGATTTATTTGAAAAACGGCTAAAACTAATCCCTATTTACAGAATCAGCCTTGATGATGTCACTATTCATAATTTAGGTCAAACAAGATATCTAGACATTTAATCTCTGTAAAAACATGATCTGCGATCTGTTTGTTTATTGGCTATTATTACAAGTATTTGAATAGGTAACTGATTATCTAATAGTTCTTGTATAATATAGCACTATTCTTATTTATATTAGGAATAAGGCTGATTTTACCCATTGATTATTTTCCTTGAATGTTGTTGTCCAATTAATAATAATATTGCACTTATCTATATAATAACTAACAGTCATTAGTTACACATAATGACAACATTTGAATTGTATAAAAACTAGCTTTATACTTGTAAGTATTCATCTTAAAATTTTCTTTTTTTCTGGTCCGTTTTTCATGCATTCTTTAAACAAACATACTTATCGTCAAGGGTGTGGTGATTCTATGGGGGAGGCCTTGGTTCAAAAGTGGATGTGTTCAAATTAAGTGCTATTCCTAACGACTAATAATATTCAAAGTTATTAGTCTCATATTATAGTAGCAGTTTAAGAAGCCGTGTACCACCAATTAAATACCTACTTTGTACACATCCACTTTTTACACTACACAGTGTTCCAACTGATAATTATTATAATAGTTTAAACATCCACTAAAGTTAAAATCTTTTTTATTACTTTACTAATATTTTTAATGAGAAAGTTTATATGGTTGGATGGATGTTTGTTTCTCAATCACAATAAAATGGCTGATAGATTTGACACACCACAACCAACACAGTCATAATTAATTTATGATTATCTGTGCCCTGTGGTTTCACTTGCATTGCTTTTCTCCTAAGAAGTAATGCGATGTGAAATAGACTAATCCATATCCATACCTATATTAAAAAATTAACCATAACTCTGTATTTCTGGCTGTCTCTCTATCTGTTGAGCTTACACAGCTAAACTGTACAACCAATTGTAATAAAATTTGGTGTGAAGTTAGCTGGAACTCCAAGAAATAACGTAGATGGCTTTTTGCCATGATAACCAACATCTCAATGGGCAAGCAAGGGCGAAAGCTGGTATATGGGCTCTTAAACTTACACTCTTACACAGTGTTAGCAGCAGTTGTCCTGTCGATGGCACAACATGCCACTCGTGTGTAAGAGCTCTAACTGTATAAATACACATAACATTGTTTTCTGGTGTCATTATTCATGATTTAGTTCCTGTACCTACAAGTTTACATTACCATGTGAATTATTATGTATGTAAAAGAATATTATTTACAACTACTCACAGAACAATACCATATTTTAACTGCTTAGTTCTCATGACTATTAAAAGAGGTAGTGTTTGCTATTCATTATAAGTATTGTATAAAGTTTTAATACACAAATGTCTAACAGTAGTAACAATATTATAAGTAAACTAGCTGTCCCCCGCGACTTTGTCCGCGTGTTTTAGTTTCAACGGTTTTTCATTTTTGCGACATTTTTCATTTATGCTCCGCTTCTTTTGGTTGCTGCGATATCTTATAGCCTTTCTCAATAAATAGGCTATCCAACACTGAAAGAGTTTTTCAAATCGGACCAGTAGTTCCTGAGATTAGTGCGTTCAAACAAACAAACAAACTCTTCAGCTTTATATATTAGTATATAGATTATGACATGTTCAAATGAATTGAAAAAAAAACAATGCTGGCAATCTACAAATTCATCAGATTCCTTAAAGTGAGAGCCTAGTGGTCTAAAGAATATGAAAATATGTACACATAAACGATATTGATGATATTCTTTTTAAAATCTTTTGCGTAGCAATTGATTTTTATTTCAATATTGACCATATTTATTTGTTATTTCAAATGTGATCTTGGACTGGAAAATTTGAAAATTGGATACTAGTGTCAACTGCAAGATTTTTTTTTAAATATAACGGATAAAATCTAGATTTAAAGTAAATGTTATTGCTTTCAGTGACGAGGCCAAAATGGCTGAAACATTGGACCCGCTGTCACCCAGCGTGAACAGTCAAGGCAGCTTATCTAGATCACACGCAGGCCTCATGAGCAAATTGAGGATGAGGATAGGCAGAGGGGGTCCAGCTAACAGACCTGTTGGTGAAGGTAAAATTAATATTAATGATAATTATTAAGCCCATATTTATCCTTACTAATTATTTAGTTTTAAGCTGACTAATATTGTAACTCGTGTGTTTCTTTGGTCAGTCTTTCTGTTACGCTCTCACAACTAAACAACACAACCGATTTTGATATTTGGTATGGAGTTAGCTAGAAATCCAAGAGAGAACATAGGTACAATGTCGTTTTTTGACTTGCCACCGTAGAATGGAACTACGACTCGTTATTACAAGTAATTATATTTTTTGTGCTATTCTCAACAACTAATAATATTCAAAGTTATTAGTCTTATATTATAGTAGCAGTTTAGGAAGCCGTGTACCACCAATTAAATAGCTACTTTGTCATAATAAGACTTGTAAGGCTGTCCTTGAACTGCATAGTCAGCAGAAAGTTTAATGAAGTTTTTGTCACATTGTAAAATGTACTGCTACTGTTTCAATGACCTTGGCTCTTAAAACTTCTGTATTTTCTACCTTAAAACTATTTGAGACCCAAAACCAACTCCGTGCCTCAGAAACCGTTAGTCCCGACAGTCCAACGTGATCTTTGACAGTCGTTAAATCATTACAATCCTGACAACCTGTCTTACTATGGTTTGTGGAGGTCAGATAGCCAGTCGCTCCATATAAAATACGGTATTTAGCTAAATCTTGTTAGACTGGAAGCCGACATCAAAATAGCTTCGGAAAAGACTAGACAGAACCACTTAAGACCCAATATTTGTTCATCTATACAGAGCAGGAGTATGCGTTCATTACACTTCTAATCTCAATTTGATCAAATCTCATCTCATGTAATACAAGTCTTAGAACGCAGCCATAACACGCCAGGAATTCCGTGCAGCAATGATTTAATCATAACATGATATACATAGGTATCTATAGTTCAAGCATATCCGTCGATTGTGAGTCAGCACGTAACCGCTTTCAATCAGATCATAACTCTACATTGAATAATGAACACTAAAAACAAGTTTGTAAAGTGTAAATTGATGTATTTGATAGTAAGTAGAATTATATGTTTTGTGGTCGGGAAACCCCTTTTTAAATTCTGTTGTTTTAAACTTAAGTCTACTAATGAATTTCATTTAGTTTTATAATATTTTTACTAGTCATTTTAAGATACTACTGATAAACATTAAAGTAAAACATCTCAGAATATCATCTAAAAATCTCGTAATCAGAATACTTTTATTTAAAAAAGAAATACTTTTTAGGAGCTTAAGAGGAAACGTGAGCGGTCTTTACTCCATACAAACGCTCTTGCCTATTTTCTCTATGATTTTTACAGTAATATAAATATTAACTAGTTGTAGGCCCTATGATTTCCTTTTTGATGATATAATGTTATAAAAGCACACGAAGATTTTTTTTTAAATTTTAACGGCATAAATTACAACCCCGAGTACTTAAACGCAAATTATTTTTTTCAAATTATTATTTTATTTGTAAAAGTTCTTAAATTATTACCTGTAGTTACTTTAGTAGGGTTCCGTACTCGAAGGCTGCCAACGGGACCCTTTTACTAAGCTTCCGTTGTCCGTCCGTCTGTCAGTCAGCAGGCTGTAGGTATCTCAAAGTCCGGTGAAGCCTGCGCTCAGGCTAACTGCGTAAATCTCATCCAAAAAAAATAATATTGTAGGTATGAACCGTAATAACAGAGTTGAAATTTACACACAGTGTATTTCTGTTGCTGCTATTATCACAAACTAATAATATATTTATAAAAAATCCCTATTTTACTTGGTCACGCCATAACTTGAGAACGACTTTACCGATTTCATTTATGTTTTTCTTTTATTTTTCTAAATCTTAAGGTTCTTACGGAAAGATAGACTCAACTCCGAGTTTAACAGTTCGTGCGAATGATGAATTTGAATTTAGCAGACAGCTGGTTTTTTCATACATATGAACTGTAAGACAGGACGTCTTTCAGTTCGCTAGTATTAAATTGAATATTAAACTGTACTCCATTAAATAGTACGAAACCCTTTGTGCACGACTCCGACTCGAAGTTGACCAGATTTTTCTATAAGGCTGGTATTACTATAATGACCTGTATTCCGTTACCCACAAGGTCATAAATCTAGATAGCCTTATTATGCACTCGTAATTGATTCGTCGGCGTTGTTCCGCGCGTTTTCGCTTCAAATTGGTGTGACATCTGTCCATTGTTCCACCGAGGACGATAAATATTGCGTCAATCGCAGTAACTGTGATCTCTAGCTAGGTACCTACTCGGAGTTACAATAATCAGTAATACTGTAGAGGTGAGTTAGTGAACTTGTTGGATATGTCCGAAAAAAGTGAACGAGGTGAGGATTTTTTTAAAGCAAGTATTTTTAGAATTAAAAACAGTACTAAAGTGTGACGATTACTGAGGATTGAAGGCATTGGTTTTTATTAAGTATGTAAATGAAACAATTATTATTTATACTAAGTAATAATATAATGATATTAAACAAGGATATTTTATATCCTTGTATAATATTATTTTATATATTTGAATACTTTAGTTTTGCTTGCGTACAGTTATATTTTCTAAGCAAATCAAAGAAAATTCTACCGTCCGGAAGCAAAACCAACCGTTTCTTGAATATAAGAACTGGGAATAAAAAAAAGAGTGATCTGTAATAGTTTTTTTTACGTCATAACATTAAATTTTCTTTGATTAGCGAAGAATGTAATTGCATTCATATAAAATTATCATCAATTCATTTAACTTTACTAGCCACTAGCGACTTGGTCTGCGAATCTTTACAAATTATGTATAATATTATTGTGATGGAAAGTTTCATGCAAACCTGTTCAGTGGTGATGCGTGTCAAACATAATCCACATTTATAATTCTCGTAGGATAGTAGCATTTTCTGTTTAGCAAACAATATTCGTGGTGGTGGTTTTCTTTATATGAGAAGAGACTGGCCCAGCCATGGGGCATTGTACACATACACACTAGCTGTTTCCCGCGGCTCCCCACTCGCGTGGATTTGCATGTGTCGCGGCAAAAAGCAGCCTATGTCCTCTCTCAGGCTCTAGAGTCTAGACTATCTGTGTACCAAATTTCATTTAAATCAGTTCAGTAGCTTTGGCGTTTGTTATTTAAATGCAAGTAGCTGTGACACTGGCATGCGTTTGATGAGAAAACAAACAACAAATCTTATCTTATCCACGCTTTTCATGTCAAAGTTTAATGATATTAACACAATTGATCAAATCAGCATTTCTGATGATTGAGACTATCTTATAGATGTATACTTTTATGTGTATAATAACTTTTGTGTATTCATGAGTATTCATAATTATTTAAATTTCTCACACACATTCTCGGGATCTTGAACTGAAATACTGAACAGATTTTGAAAATTCTTTTACCAGTAGAAAACTTTATTATTTATGAGTGCCATAAGCTACGCGGATCGGAAAAAACGTGGGTAAAGCCGCGGGGCTCATGTGGAAATAAAGCTATTTTTACGGATTTATTATGATGTTCCTATCTCGAAGCTTTTTCAGTTGTCATGGGCGCAGGTAGAGCTACTTAGCTAATGTGCTATTACTCTGTATTTTGCAGGTTATGTGGAGTTCGGCGAGTTCCGCTCGGACCGGCCCGGCGTCAAGAAGGTGGGCACCTTCGCCGGCGTCTTCTGTCCCGTCGTGCTGTCCATGTTCAGCGCTCTGGTCTTCATCCGAATGGGTAAGTCATCAAAACCATAATGTACCTATAACATATTTCTTGGAGATAATTCATAAACTGTACACCTTCATCTACCTTCATTGTCTCTGCCATGCCATAAGGTATTTAGTCTGCCCGTTCACAACTTCAATAAAATATGAATAAATAAATACATTTTCTCTTAGAGGAATAAATAAGTAAACTATAGAGCGCGCATATCGTGTATGAACTGTTAGCAATAGTATGAACAAGTAAAATCTTAAAATTAGTGCCAAAACAGAGCGCACCGTTTTTTTTAAATTATCTCAAAACCTAATATTACCCTAATAATATCGGAACCGTCGATATTGTCGCATAATCGTCTGTCGTCGCACGGACTTAAATCTGTAAAAGAGCTTAGTATATTTAGCTAAAAATGTGCTTAAACTTGGCATAACCACATTTTTTGATGAGTTTTTTTTAATTTTCTAAATGTACTAAATGCGCTACTACTACTACTAGCGATGCGTACGCTCTACGCTTGTATGTTGTATCTAAATAAAAAAGCATGTCTGCGCTCTATGCTTTCCTAAACTATTGATCAAATTGTGATGAAACTTTGGTAGGATCATCTAACGACGACCGTCAAACCAACAATTTATGTACAAACGAGTAGGTACGATAATTAATTTGTTTGTTTATTATCCCTATCCCATTTTCTTGAACTGTAGCTTCTATAATAAGCTATTTTCGTATTTCAATAGTATAGATGTCACCAAAACGATTAAACAAAGTGACGTCACATAATCACAAGTGACAATTGGTGTATTGTTTTCGTTTAAACACAAATCTTATCTCGCATGACTCAGTGACCACAACAAGGTTGAATTGTCATCTGTTCGGGTTATGTTTATTACGAGTTATTACTGTTACTTTGTTGTTCGCATACCTACAAAATTGGAAACATTTATAATATATAACAAATAAATAAATGTGAAACATAGGGTAAAACCAGGAGAGTTGCTCCAGGGGTATAGTTGCCCCGATTGTAATGACTAGTTTCTAGGATGCATCTCATGTTATTTCATTAGTTTATCGAAAGACCCTCCAACTACCACTAACTTGGCCGTGTTGCATGTCTAAGTGCAATTGGATGGGATCTTGCAATTAAATTTTTGCGGGACCAACATCCTCTTTTTGGGCGGGACATTTTTAAAAACGACTCCCGCACTAAGGAATTTAATCCTTGTGTCGCTCGGGTTTCTCACACATTCAAATCACATGCAAAAAGAACACCCAGACTTGAAACAAGCATTTGTGGGTCACACAAATGCTTGTCCCATGCGGGGATCGAACGCGCGGCACGTCGCGCACAGATTTAATTGGCGTGGTGAGCTATACCACTCGGCTATCCATGCAAACATTTATAATAAATCTATCTAATCTATCCTTAACGTAATTTATATGGATTAGGCAACTATCCCGTATATGATGAGATAGTAGTCCGAAAATTTAGAGTTCGGCAAAAAATCACCAATACACTGAAAATATTAAAGTATTTTTTTTGTACTTTCATAAAGTTAAACATAATAAACCTACTTGTTTTGCGAATGAAGTATTTTGCTTTTCATAGTGAACTAATTATATAAGATCATTTTATCAATTATAGCAACTATCCGGCTTTTACCCTATCACATACATTTCTATGAACCACTTCTGTTAAAGCACTTTTGTTCTAGAATCAGAGAGAATGTAGTACCTACGTTCTCTCTGAGAACAAACACCCTCACCCGAGACAATGTAAAAAAGATGTTTTCTAAATTGTACCGTCCGGGGATCGATCCCGGGAACACGAGCTGGCGACACTTTGAAAGCCGGTGTGTACGCCACTCGACCACGGAGGTTGTCGAACTCTTGTCTTGCTTGTCAATGCAGCTAATTAAGGTTTTAGGATATGTAGGTAAAGTAATATGTGCAATTGCAAATTTTATCGTCAACTGTGATTGCTTTGAATCAACAAGGTGATTGCTTTTTAAGACGTTAACAAGTTTCACATATCTAATTTAGTTTTTATCAATCTAATATGTGTCCTTTTTTTGGTCGTAAATGACTGCAAAATTCTCTATAAAAAAAAAGTAGCCTGGAATGTGTTTTTGGACGCTTATTTATTTACGTTTAGTTTAGAAATGTTAACGATTATTAAAATCCTATTGCTTAATATAAATGAGGTTACAATATGACGCTCAACTATTAACGAATTAGCTCGTAGATATAGTAATTTGATTTCAATTGATTACTATTTTTTCGTTCAAACGCAAAGTTGCTCATAATACAAATCTCTCTATCCCCAAACCAATAATTACTAAGTACGCAATCTCCATTATACCTATATATTGAACTAAACACAAACAAAACAATATCAATTGTATTATCGTTGTTAGTGCTGGCTGGCTAAAAAGAGTACTAACCTTCTTAAAGTACATTTTAAACGTCAAAATGACAGTTTTCTATGCGTTGACAGCGACACTAGCGCCACTATGACCATTAAAGATAAGATTGTAATACTGTAAATAATAGTCAGAGCTCAGAATAAATAATTGTTGCTGTGTCTAATTGACAATAGTATTGTCTGAATAAAGGGCAGTAGGTTGGCATTTGATTAAGTAATTTAAAAGATTGGGTATAAATTAGGACGACGTTGATTTAGATTGGTTCTTGGCAATATGAGTATGCTATATTGCATTTAAACTCAGTTTTTTTTTTTTTTAATTATGACTCATGTTTTTAACGTATCAAGAATGAAGTGCTATTATGAATGTTATTTCAATAAAAATATCAGACCTACTAGTTGATAATTAGAGATTCTTTCATTTGGTACACCTTCTCTTTATGGGTTGGGTCATCTTACATTACTATTTGTTTTTTACACATGTTTTACAAATAACTTTTTTATTTATTTATTTATTTATTTATTTATGTACACACAACATTCATAGGAAACAATCATACAAGAACAATGAGAGCTATAGTTATCATTGTCACCGCCAGAGGCACTAGTCGCTCTTTGTGTCCGAAAATATAGTTTGAGTGCTCCACACCTGACGCGCCAGTGGCGCCAACTGTGGAGCGCAATAACGGTAGTCCGGTAAGGTAAAGTACTTTTCTATACTATCTTGATCTTTTATATTATCATGTTTCAGGTTACCTAGTGGGCAATGCGGGGCTATTAGTGACTCTTGCGCAATTCGGCATGGCCTACCTGATCGTAATCTTCACGGTCACCTCTATCTGCGCAATATCTACTAACGGTGCTGTCGAAGGCGGAGGGGTCTACTGTATCCTTTATCGAACATATTTATTATTTTAATTTAACTATAGACTAATTAGTTTTTTCATAAAACATTATCCACAGTAATCGAGTATTTGACAACTATCCAATGATTTTTTTATTGGAAATATTACTATTTATTTAATGGTATTCAATTGAAGCAGAACTGCGAAATAACATTAAAAAATATACAAGAATACAAAAGTTTTTAGCTTTTAAATTTAGTAGGTGACGCATGTTCTGTCTCTCTTTCGCAAAACGACGACTTGTACTGTGCAGCCCCAGTTTAGTATGTAGAAAACAATAGTGATGTCACATTAGGATATAGCTGTTTTAATATGAAAGTAATTATTAATCTGCCGTTTTTACAACTCGACATAGCTTGTGATATATATTTTTTAAATAATATAAAAAAAAATCTGGTCGAATACTCAATTGAAATTATTCTGTAACAAGGATAATATCATCACAAACGTAAAACCAACCTTAAAATCCAATTCAGTTATGATAAGCCGGACTCTGGGTCCAGAATTTGGTGGGGCCGTGGGGACTCTTTTCTTCTTTGCCAACGTCGTCTCCAGCGCCCTCTGTATTTCCGCTTGTACGGAAGCTCTTGTCGAAAACTTTGGACAAAGTGGTGAGTAACATTAATTAGTTATTTATTTGTTGAATATAGCTTGTAATACGGTAGATTACTTAATTTCCACGTATTTTATCTTTTTGTTTTAATTGAAGACTATGCATCTTTTTATAATGTCGCATGACATCATAATTTTGTATAAAATTTTAAAACGCCCATTCCTTAACATTAATAATATACCTATATTCCACTGTAACTTCTTAATGACTTAACAGATGTACGACATAGTATATGTACATTAATAATAACTTGTGCAATAAAGGTGTACCTAGAAGGACCATATATTATATATTATATCGTTTCTTCCTACACTTCGCTTGTATTTCCTAAAAACATCTTGAACTGATTTCAGGGTACCTAGTTGGATCAAATCCGGGTATACCCGACGGCTGGTGGTACCGATTCCTATACCGTTCCTGTCTGAATGCCATTGGTCTTGGAGTTTCCCTAGCTGGAGCCTCGCTCTTCGCCAGAACCAGTCTGGCGATATGGGTAACCATGCTGGTCTGTCTTGGAAGCACTTTCATCAGTTTCTTTGTGACTCCGATGGCTTTGGTAAGTGTACTATCAGTTGCTGGAAAATGTCCTCTGTTGAACAGAGGCCTCCTCCATAGAACGCCGCAACGTACGGCCATTTGCCGTTCGCATTCAACGTTTACCGGCGACCATGACAATGTCGTCATTCGTCCACCTATTGGGAGCACTGCGTCTTCCAGTTTGTGATCGCCATTCCACAATTGTTATCCATTTTTTGTTCCCTAGGTTTAAATCTAATGTATTTAGACCACGCCTAAGTCATGGCGTAGGGATATGTCGAGTCTACACCTACTAAAAACACCGCGGTCCCGTCCTTGCCTATATAGGATTGCGCGCGCGTGCTCTGCGCGTCTCCGCCTTTAGACCTGCTAAATACTTATAGAGAATTTTTACTTAATATTATTTAATTTATGGTAAATGAGTCGTGGAAGGAAGATGGAATTTAATTTTGCAATAAATTAAACTTTTAATGTTTTCATACTTTAGTTAGACAATCTTTCTACAATGATTTCTCGAAAAAAAATAATATAATAATAACCTTGTATATTTAGCTGTGCCTTTTTCCCGCCTAAAAATTATATTACGATATTTCTTACAGATAGATAAGCCAGACACAAACCACATAGTGAATGATACAGCATTTTACTACACTGGTCTCAATTCTACCACACTTTACGACAACTTATACCCAAACTATGGCAGAGACTATAGCACAGCTGATGGTCAGATGGTGGACTTTGCGTCTGTATTTGGGGTCCTATTTACTGGGGTCACAGGGGTCATGGCGGGGGCTAACATGAGTGGTAAGTTATATATCAAATTTCTTAATTATTCGTTATGAGAAATAAGATATTAAATTCCGTGTACACAGGCAAGCTTAGTTCAGAATTGAATTCTTTCACGGCCGCTATTTGTGGAGTATTATTATTAATCTTACTGTGCTTCACTAGTTAGGTTATATTCTTATTTAAAAAGAAATAATTAGGTATCTTATTTTCGCAGTATTATGTGTCAGTTTTGTGGTATTTTACGTCCGTAACATTTAAAAATCCCATAACAGAACTTAAACCCGCGACTACTGGTTAAACGCACCACTCGCTTTACCAACTTCTCCTTCCACTTAACTTCTTATCCCTCACAAGGGCGATGTAAGCGACATCTGGTTATAAACTACATAAATACATAAAGTTTTGTGGTGAGAGAAATTTGAGCATCTCAGACAGTGCCCTCTGTAGCTTAGTTTTTAAAGCGACTGGTGTGCTACCACCAGTAGCTGCGTGTTCGAGTCCTACCTGATGTTTAAAATTTTCCCTTTGTACTATTCCTATTTAATTATTTTTTTTCTTTTTCCCTAGGTGAACTAAAGAATCCATCGCGCAGCATACCATTTGGCACCCTGGCAGCATTGCTCTTCACGTTCATATCGTACATAGCGTTAAGTGTACTGACTGCTGCCACTTGTACCAGAGACCTGCTACATAATAACTACGTGTATCTACTGCCTATTAATATATGGCCACCTTTTATTGCTGTTGGTAAGTCTAATATTATCTGTGTATTAATTTATTGAAAAAACAATCGTTTATGATTTAGGCTTTACTTTAAAGCTTGATGCCATGCAGACGACCTCCGTGGTCGAGTGGCGTAGATACCAGTTTTCAAGGTGTCGCTAGCTCTGAGATCCCGGGGTTCGATCCCCGTGACTTCAGAGTATGCGAGTCTGCCCATGAGCATGATACCTGCAAAGGCGTCGAAACATCGGGAACTAAAATCTAAATATAAACCACGTTAAAATCCGTTCAAAAAGTAGTTTTATACAGGTTTTTTTTGCAAAACATGATGTTACTATCATAGAAAAAAGAGAACACAGTAAAAATTTTGAAGGTCAGAAGAAAAAAAATTGCTTTGCTTAATCTCTTTTTTGAATTAAACATTTAACGATATTATTAATCTTCTTGATGAAATTTATTTTGACAGGTATGCTTATGGCGACGTTCTCAGCTGGTCTGTCTAATTTAATCGGAGCGTCAAGAGTTTTAGAAGCTTTAGCAAAGGACAATATATACGGTAAGTTACAGATATATTAATATACAACGTGGTTTTGTTATTGTTCAATACTAAGGAAGAAAGAAACCGTAACAGTTATACTTATAAGGTACTGATTTTTTTTTCTAATTTGTTTTTTTAATTCCTAAAACCTGTCTTATTCATATTAAATTTTATCGTTTGTAAAACAAAGATGCAATCACCCTGTATTGTCCATTTTTTTTTTTTTTTTTTTTCGGATTATTTTGTATATAGCTCTACATACTTAACATGTTTTTATTGAAGAAACTAAACTGATATTATTACCAGTTTTGCTGATCAAGTTAATTAACAGTAAACAGTAAAAAAAGCATTTCTCAAACGTTAAATGACTGAAATAATATTATTTATTATGTTCTGAACCCCTATAAAAGCTCCGTTGTTTAGAGTATTCCTCTTCTGGGTCAAAGTTTAAGTCCCTACATAAATCCTTATCCCTCGCCATTATGCTCAATATATCTTTATATAGTATAAAATGAACTCGGGTCAAAGTCTTAAGTCCCTACATAAATCCTTATCCCTCGCCATTATGCTCAATATATCTTTATATAGTATAAAATGAACTCGGGTCAAAGTCTTAAGTCCCTACATAAATCCTTATCCCTCGCCATTATGCTCAATATATCTTTATATAGTATAAAATGAACTCGGGTCAAAGTCTTAAGTCCCTACATAAATCCTTATCCATCGCCATTATGCTTAATATATCTTTACATAGTATAAAATAAACTCGCGCCCGCTGTTAATACGCTTAGATCGTTTAAACTAAGCAACGGATGTGAATTCAGTTTTCAGCAATACATAGACTAATTCAAGAGAAAGGTTTATATGTATAATATACATGCATATTATAGTACAGAAAAGTCGATAAACTTAAATATTAGTAACTAGCTGTCCCCCGCGACTTTGTTCGCGTATTTTAGTTTCAACGGTTTTTCATTTTTGCAACATTTTTCATTTATGCTCCGCTCCTATTGGTCGAGGCGTGATGTTATATAGGCTATAGCCTTCCTCAATAAACGGACTATCCAATACAAAACATAATTTTTCAATTCGAACCAGTAGTTCCTGAGATAAGCGCGTTCAAACAAACAAACTCTTCAGCTTTATAATATTAGTATAGATGTTAAAAACTTAAACGTACGAAACCGGGGCGGGTCGCTAGTCATCTATATTTGGTACTAGCTCGCCCCGCGATTTCACCCGAGTTCTTCTCGTACCCGTACGATATAATTCCATCTATCTTAATTTGTTCCTAATTTTGTAAATTATTTTTGTTCTATACTTAAAATAATTTCGTTCAGAAAAATTGCCTAAGTTATGTCTTATAATAGTCCTAACTGCCAGTAAAATCTTATCAAAATTTAACCAGCTTGTTTGGAGATTAGCCACTTAAATTTCAAGTATTATTCTTTTTAAACGACCTCTGCATTAAATAATTTAATCCTGGTGTCGCGGGGACCGAACATTCTATTTAAATGCACAAGGACACCCAAATGCAGTCAAATTTATATTGATGTGCTTAAGACTAATATTATTATTTCCATAGGCTTTCTCCTAAAGCCCATGGTCTCCCGCTCCGGCAACCCCATATTGGCCGTCATCACGTCTTGGTTGCTGGTGCAGGTTGGCATCATGGCGGACTCCCTTAACGCCATCGCTCAGGTCAACTCCGTGCTCTTCATGACAAGCTACTTCGCCATTAACCTTGCGTGTTTGGGACTCGACCTCGCTTCGGCACCCAATTTCAGGTAAGTTTTTATTTTACTGACTTCTGAAGTTTACGCGGAACACATTTTAATAAAAGTATCTTCAGTTCGCCTTCACTTTGACAGCTTTGTCTAGCAACATAAACAGTTAAGATGCGGTATTCTGCAGCAATCTACCCGTGACTATGACACCTGAAAAGGGTGATATATTGTTTTGTTTCTAATTTTATTTTGGTTTTAAAGTTTATCGCGATCAATAAAGTTAATTCATTACTCTTTCTCTATCTCTCACTCTCTTGCATGGTACCCAACTACCCACCCTACCATCACTCTTACAACGGATTTACATGCCAAGTGCATAGCCTACGTCTTGTACCACTACAATAACGTCCGTACGTGGGCTCAGGCCATCATTCAAGCAGTTCTCGTGGGTGACGTCGTTCCTGGGGCTGGCGGGATGCGCGGGGCTGATGTTCGGGCTCCGCTCGCTGTACGCGCTCGGCGCGGCGCTCGCGTGCGGCTCGCTGGTGGTGGCCCTGCACCTGCTGTCGCCCGCCGCCGCCGACCCCAAGTGGGGCAGTCTCAGCCAGGCGCTCATCTTCCACCAGGTAGGATAGCACACCAACTGGCCTGGTGACCTGATGCTCGCTGGTGGTGGCCCTGCACCTGCTGTCGCCCGCCGCCGCCGACCCCAAGTGGGGCAGTCTCAGCCAGGCGCTCATCTTTCACCAGGTAGGATAGCACACCAACTGGCCTGGTGACCTGATGTTCGTAAGAATATCTAAACAAAAAGATACGTTTCTTAATAACACTGAAACGGCTGCAGTCACGCGAAGATATCAGAGATTCGGGCGCTGAATCTCGTTGGGCAGACAGACTCCGATCTTATCGGATTATAGATTACGACTCATGACTGCGTCTGATATCGTCGCTTGAATGCTATTATGTATTTTTTTTCGACTTCAACATTTTTCAAGTCATAATCTCACCGTATACCAGACCTCTCTTAAATTTTAGAGAAAAAAATATCGACAGAAATTAATCTAGTCGTACTATTAGTCACGGTGTTACACAATTAAATGGGTTGTGGAGATCAGATAAGCAATCACAAAAGCTTGGGAATAGGCTAGGCAGAAAATGCTATTGCTCTTACTCCTCCAAAACCTGTGACCCTGACTCCAGTCAATGATTTCAGGTCCGCAAATACCTGTTGCTGCTGGACCCTCGCCGAGAACACGTCAAGTTCTGGCGCCCGCAGATGTTGCTCCTGATCGCATCCCCGAGACAGTCTGCACCGCTTATAGACTTCGTTAATGATCAGAAAAAGGTAAGAAAATGAACAAGTCCAAATAAAAATACTGGTTTTCTATCTCTAAAGGAATTCCTTTACTTATTTCTTTTTTTCTCCCTTATTTTCGGGTTTTATTGATAACCTTAGAAGCCAGTGTTTGGGTTTGTGGCAGGAATATTTTCATTATAACTCAAGAGGTATAGGATTTTGGTACCGGACCATGCATCGACGGATATCTCTTATTCTATGGATAGAATATAGTTCCTTCCACAGGAACTCTATGACTCTCGCCCTTAGTCTCCTTCCGGACATTGTTTTCCTCTTTTTGGTTCACTAGATGTCGCATATGTAGCCCCTAGAAGACGTGCAAGTAGAAGGGTAAACTTAAACATCAATCAGTTTCCTCCGTAGCTTAGTATGTAAAGCGACTGTTACGCTGAACCAGTAGTCGCAGGTTCGAGTCCTGCCTAAGGTTTATTTTGTTCCTTTCTACTTTTCGTATTCAATTATCAACAAACTAAGCTAGAACGATCAATAAATAACAAAAATTTGGGGATGCGGTCCGTATTTGGATTAGTCTTTTAATATTGTATTTAGGTATTCAATAAATCAACTGAATGTTTTTTTCCTAGGGAGGTTTGTTTGTGGTGGGTCACGTGAGGGTGGGTGAGCTGGACGGCACGGGAGACCCGCTAGCCGACGAGCACAAGTACTGGCTCAAACTGATCGACCATCTCAAGGTAAGGGTTTTAAGCAAGCAGGAGCCTTACTCCTGACTGGATCGAGTTCAGTTTTAATCGAATTGAGATCGAGTTAGGAATCTAGAACCCGACACTAGCGCCAGAAAGAGCAGTGGCATGAGTTGTTACCTAAAAACCTCGACAATAACCTAAAAAAAAACCGTCAGAATACGTTATTAGATGTAATAAAGACCATTCAAACTTAATAAAACTTTTTTGATGACGTAGACACATTTATTCAGCTAACACTAGATTATAATTTGGATCTCGGTTTTCAATTCGGTTTGGTTAGAAAGAGATTATGGATCAAATCGATAATCAGATAAAGTGTGAATTATATTTTATATGACGTTCATAGACGAAGATAAAAGTAAAAAAGATTTTTGAGACCAAGCAGGAATAAATATATATATATATATATATAATGCGGAGGGTTTCACAAATATTTAATACACATACACAAATAACGCCCAGACTTGGAGCAAGCAATCGTGGATCACATAAATGCTTGTGTCCTATGCGGGTATCGAACCCGCAGCACGTCGCGCACAGTGGTAATTGGCGTGGTGACCTATACCACTCGGCTATCCGTGCAGTCAGTCAGTCTATTAATTTAAAATATGTGTGACGATTTTCTTATGAAAGGTGTTTGGTACAGGTGAAAGCGTTCGTGGAGCTATCTCTGTCCCGCTCGGTGCGCTCGGGCGCGGCGCAGCTGTCGCGGCTGGCGGGGCTGGGCGCCATGAAGCCCGACACCGTGCTGCTCGGCTACAGGGACACCGCACCGCCCAGGGACTTCTTCAGAGAGTTAGTACCTTTGGATGCTGGGAAATCTAACATCGCTAGTACGCTTATCTTTTGCCCTAAATGGAATTTAGGATACAACGCATTTTCAATCTACCGCTGTCTCGAATAAGAGATTGAACTTCTATCGTAAATGTAACTTAACTGTCGATCTGTCTGAACTCTTCACGGATAGTAAGTGATATCATTATTAAGTTACTTTTAAGTACTGTAAACTTAGAAAACCAAGTTTTTTTTATCTAATAATATTTTTTTGTGAGAATTCAAAATACCGAACACGCGGACGAAGTCGAAAAATCATGTATTTATGACTCTCTGCTCCAAAGTAATAAATATGTAACTAAAAAAATACTATTTGGCTTGTTCCTGTGAAAATTGCAACAGATATGCATACAATTACAGTATACCCAAATTAATAATGCGCATGCAGATCTTCGCTAATTGTCGTATTCCCGGAAACACCCGAATCATTGAATCGTAAGAGCCCTAAACAATGCACTTGCATTTTGCACCTTGTTCAAAAGAAATAGGAGTCAATATCATGTGTACACAATCGAAAACAATTCGGGCGGTCGGCGGCTGTCGCCGGTCAGTCAAAGGTCCGTCAGTCGTCTTTATATATTGGTGGTGACTGCACGTGTTCTCTCTGTGTGGAATTATATAGAGCTGCTATTACACACCCTTCTTGGTTTTGTTTTCAAAGGTGAATTTAATTTCAATTTTAATTATCTTATTCAACTTTAAATAATTTTGTAAAATAGGTAAATATACTAACATTTTTCACTGTTTTTTTTAATATTAAAAAATTAAAAATAACTACGTTAAATACATATTAAGTACTAGAAAAAACATTTTAAAAATCAGATTTAGGTTTATATAAATTTAATAGAAAGATACACATGCATAAATAAACAAATAGATATAGGAATAAATAATATTGTCAAGTATGTACATGATGCAAAAATACAACAAATAAATAAAAATATGCCTCACTCTGTCAATCTCAAACTGAGATTCTAATATAAACCTTGTGTTATTTAAACCTTCTTTTCTTCCATTATTACACCAGCTTCAGTAAGACACTTGAAAAGTACTATAAAATTTTCAAAGTAAATCAATCCAACAAAGATTGTAGCATATTTGCAATAGTGTGGTGTTCCTCGCTTACATGGAATTATCGAATCAAATTTCATTACTGATAAATCAATATTTATCTCTTTTAGCACAAAACACATAATTCTACTAAACTATGCATGAAGGAAATGCACTTAACCCCTCTATATACATATCGTCTTCCGACGCTCGGGGAATACGACCGTTGGCGAACAGTGACGAAAATTTCTATGCGCATTATCACTTTGGGAGACCTGTACTTTCTTAAAACGTGACAGTGTTCATATATAGTAAATTCAAACAAACATTTGCAGATAGTTGATTGCTTAGCTCTCTGAAATATTCCAAACAACACAATCATGACTCACTATTACAATTCTTAACAAATATTTTTCTTCCCACAGCACACTATCACCATACAAAACGGATATCTTCGACCTAGAATCCGGCGAGGTGATATTCCCGACCCGCAAACCGACCGATTCTCGGCTTTCGGCTTCAGAATACGTGCGGATAGTCTCCGACGTGCTCTGCGTCAACAAGAACGTGTGTCTCTGCAGGCATTTCCACAAGCTCGATATGGGTAATGTTGAAAGGTAAGTTTTATGGAAACCTTTAGTGGATTTAGTCATAGGGATAGTCGGTTTTGTGCTCAAGATAATACGTTAAAATAGGTAACTTAACGGGTGTGTTAAGATACTTTTGTATTCTCTATCCTTCAAAACAATGGATATAGCCATTGGGATAGTCCCATTTGTACGCAATATTCTCAGATGAAATGGATACAGCTACCAGGATAGTCCATTAAATTCTCTAAATCCTCTAAATTGCATTTAGTCATTAAAATAGTCTCTTCGATAATTAAGATTCTGTGCTAAAATTAATAAAATTCTCGGCACTTTCCATACTTATCTCTATGCTGGTAACCCAAGGACGTGCAGAGAATGCCTAATAAGGCTTTAAGTACGCCATTGTATGTTTATCGTGCATAATCTTAAAATAAATGATCCATTTAAAGAATCCTTTTAAATGTTTTGCGTTTATAGGAAGTCACCATCCCTAAAATACATAGACGTGTGGCTGGTGGAGGTCCTGTGGCCGTGCTGCGAGGACCCGTTCACGGTGCGCGGGCTGTTCGCGCTGCAGCTGGCGGCCGTGGTGCGCTCGGCGCGCGGCTGGCAGCACCTGCGCCTGCGCCTGCACGCCGTGCGCGCGCCCGCCGCCAGCCCCACCACCATACACGGTAACACCAACCACACACGTAACACATTTCATTTATTAAAAGGTTTTAAACCTACTCCTTAGGCACGGTTTGGCGATATAATGGATTTTCACCGACTAAAAACATACCGGTCCATATTTGTTCTATACTCTGCAACCTCCAATCTATATACTAATATATAAAGCTGAAGAAATTGTTTGTTTGTCAAACAATCAAACACGAGAATCGCGCAAACGCGCTAATCTCAGGAACTACTGGTCCGATTTGAAAAATTCTTACTGTGTTGGATAGCCCATTTATTGGGGAAGGCGATAAGCTATATAACATAACGCTGCGACCAAAAGGAGCGGAACATAAATGAAAAATGTTGCAAAAATGAAAAACCGTTGAAACTAAAACACGCGGACAAAGTCGCGGGAGACAACTAGTAAAATTATAGAGTCATTAGGATACTTACTGTCTTTTGTGCTCTATATCATACAATATAATTAATAAAGTCTTTATTTAAGTATATTTGTATGCCACATCCTCAATGGATATATCCATTACTATTTATCATTCAGGCATCATCACCCTCAATAATGTATGCTTTTTACCAGAAGCCGGTCGTACGGTGACGGTCGGGGAACATTCAGCGCTGGAGTCTTTGGCCGCCGGTCGGCCCGTGGAAGAAAGGCTCGAAAAACTACTCAAGTTGCTGAGAATTAACGCTACAACACATATTGTAAGTATTACTAATTTTTGTGTATTGTAATGCATTTTTATCATTTTTGCGTACTCGTCAGTCTAAAATCATCTAATTTTTTTGCCTTCGAGCAAATATATATTGAATTTTTAAGCTATCTCCTAAAAACATCGACGTAGTCAAACTGTAAAAAATACCAACCTAGTTAATCGTTGATCACGAAATTATTTTGCTGATCAGTAACTTTTTTTTTTTGCTAAACGAATTTTATTAAAAAACTTTTAAATATTTTAATGGATGATTTATTCGGTTTATTTCTTAGGTGACGGAATGGCCTAAATTGGACGACTACAGTAGACATCCAAATGAAGAAGACAATTCTATGTTCCAAAGAGTACCCGTCAACTATTTACAAATGTGAGTATTATTTATAGCAAAAACGTACCTAAAATAAACCAAGTTATTTATTCGTAACTTATATATGTAATTTGATGATTATGCAGGTCCAAGAATTACTATAAGGGCTTCCAAACAAATATACCAAATTATAATAGCGTATCTTTCTGGTAGAATTGCATCCATTTTTATTTGCTTACTTAACTTGGGAACAGTACAAATTTCATAAAATGGGTTAAGTAGCCACCTGAATGAGGGACGCGCAAGACAGACAAAAATGGCAGAAAAAAGGGGAGGCCTATACTCAGCAATGGGCTGAAATGATGAGTCCTTAAAATATAGACGGTTAATAAGAGGATTGAAGTCATTTTAATTTAGTCCCTGTTCTCTACCGGACAAAAGTCTGTGTATCTTTCTACATGTTAAAACACTAATAATATTATATTGAATATTATTCCTCAGTGTGAACAATATAATCAAGCAGCGAAGCTCGGAGGCCACTGCAGTGACTTTCGTGCAGTTACCTGCGCCGCCTAAGCTCTCCTACAGTCCTGCTGACGAAGCAGTTTGCGAACAATACTTGAAGGTAACATTACTATTTATTCTATCTAATATATGCTGCATAACATCACAGTAAAGATTTCCCACGGCAAGGCACAAGAAGCTGTCCTCCGGGAGCAAGATGTGTCGAATATATAACAAAGGTTTTGAGTCTAATCTGGATAAGCCTTTCACTGGACCAAGGAGAATGGCACGTAAACAGGGAGGCCTATGCCCAGAACTGGGATGACAAGAGCTGTAGATGATGATGACGATAATGATGAAAAATTTCTATTTTACAACCTAGATAAACTACACAGTGGGTTCACTGATATTTGATAAAAGACGATTGACAAATTAACTTTTTTAAAATAACACAAAAAGTAATTATTTGACAAACATCTCATTTCGCAAACATATTATTTTTTTAAGTAATATTTTGATAAAATACACTGTACTACCTACGTACCGATATTAAAGGTACAATTGAACTTTTCTATATATTCCATATCTATACTAATATTAAAAAGAGGAAAGATTTGATTGTGTGTTTGTTCATTTGTTTGCGTTGAATAGGCTCCAAAACTACTCAATCGATTTAAAAAATTCTTTCACTGTTGGGAAGCTACACTATCCCCTGGTGATATAGGCTGTATATTGTATTTTTTGAAATTTTCTTTAAATACTCGTTCGAAGCCAGGGCGGATTGCTAGTATTCTATATATTCCAAACTTACAATATTTGAAACTAAAATTAGTGAGTACATAATTATACTTAATTTAAATAAAGAAATTAAACCCTTAATTTACCCGTTAGGTTCTTACTTCAAATGAGTAAAAAAGTCTTTATCAAATAAATAAAAAAAAATATGACGAACAAATGTGTTTATTTATGTATAATAACTTTCGTGAGGAGTATTCATAATTATTTAAAACAAAACGGTTTACTCACGCATATTACCGCGTTAGCTCAAGTTTAGGGACTCCTATTGAGTCTGAAACTACTCGGGCGATCCCGAGAATATGCGTGAGTAAATTGTTTTGTTTTAAATAATGTTTATTTATGTTTTTCAATTACAGGTGCTTGACGAGTTTACAAAGGACCTGCCCCCAACGATCTTAGTTCGAGGCCTGAAGTCTGTCACATCGACCGCTTTATAACCAAACTAAAGCTAAGATACCTTTAAGATATTTATTAGATCTCTTATCATAAAAAATGGACCAATTATATTCATACTCAGTTATTAGGCACAGACGAGGTGAAAGATAGACTGAGCTTACGCAAACAAAATGATAATTGATAATTAATCGATCGTCGTTTGTAAGAACGAATTACTAAAAATAACCTTCCTGCTTTAATGTTAAGGTGTAATGTCATATTTTCACAGAAAATCATTTCCTAGTACAAAGTCAATGGTAAAACAAACTTGTTTATTTGGGACACAAAAATATTTTCTTTTCTTTTCTTCGATGTTACTCGTCGTGCTGTCATTCACTGCATTTTTTTCATTTTTGGTAATCTCTCTTACAATATACTTATCTACCTTTTCTTCGGCCTTTCTCTCTCTTTATTATCTGTATCTAAATTTATAACTCTTTGATCCAAAATATGGTAAAAAATTATATAGTCCATAGGATTCTGTTTTTGGTGGCTTGCCCTACACCACTGTGACTTAATGTGCTATATTTGACTGGGTTTCGAAAACACACTTATTCAGCTTTTAAGATACCCATAATAACAGAATGAGATGGGATGTTCTTACTCTTGAACAAAAACAAAGTTTCCTACAAGCGCAAAATATTCAAACCTATTAAATAAATACATTAATTTTAGTGCAGAATCAGTATAGAAAAGACTATCCTAATGACTATGCATTTAAAAGTTTTAGAAAAAAAAACTTGAAGTTCTGTCTATATTTTGCCTGATTTGTCAGTGTAGTTAATAAATTGTCGGTGCAATATCTATCACGCACGCACTCTGTATTATGATGTAGTCTTAATAGTAAAATTTACGCAATAGTACTGCTAAGTATTTTGTAGATTTATTGTAGACAATGTTTAGTTATATTTATATATATTTTTGCTAAAGATATTTTTTATCATTTGTACAGATTTTTTCTAGAGAAGTTTTCGACTGTCGAAATTTGACTGTGTTCTAATTGACATGAAACCGCCTTTTACTATAAACAGCATATTTTATTACTTATATTTGACGCGACAATTCATTATTATTTTTTTCAGTTAAAAGAAAATTAGATTGCCAGATATATAATTTGACATTTTCAATTACTTAATAGTTTTTTATGGCATGTTTTTTAAATGTATAAAAAGTGTCTGAGATCGAATGACTGAATCAATCTGTTAGGCTGGCTATACACTGCATTGTCCGTTTTTTTAAGTATTCAGGTTTTATCGAAAAATTAACCCGGTATTCATCCGGTAGATTTTCATTTGTGTATGTGTTTTGTGTTTGTTTTCGTTAAGATGTATACTGCAAAAAACGTGCAAGATAATGCCATGTGAACCCAGCCTTATCCTTGTACTACAATAAACGTGAATGAATAAAAATAGAATACTCTTTCTTGATGCTTTTAAAAACACTGGCTTAAAATAACAATTATCAATGAAGTATATTTAGTGACTGTTCTTTTTACTTCACTTTTTTACTTTGTAATATTAATACTTCTTGGTACATTTTTTCTTTGTAGCTGTGTAGTTGTTAGTTTTTTTTATTATATTTAATTTTATTAGCTGAAATATACAAATGGTTTTTGATTCGAAAAACTCCTTGACAAGGGTTTTGACACGGTTCTTAAAATACTTACGGCTAGGTGCGTAACTGAATGAAAATATATGTAATGTAACACACTAAAGCAGGGTCTGCTGCAGAAGTTTTTTCACAAAACATTGTTATAAAAACATAAATTAGGGCGTGGCTACAAAAATACAGTCGAACATGGAAGGCAACACCCCTAATTTAAGTTTAATAACAATGTTTTGTGAAAATACTGGCGCTGCAGACACGGCTTAAAACTCGAAGTTCGTCAGTAATTATAAGTTCAAGACGAACAAATGATGTTTCTGACCTATCTGCCTTGCACAGGGATTGAACTCACGTGTACGTGACTGTACATTAAATTTCATGTAAAATGAGGCCTTATTACCTAGAAAATAGAATAGATATTAACTAACCTATCTTATGACGTTTTTAAAAAAGAACTATTTACTCGAACATTAACTGAATTTCGTTCAAAATTTTATAAGATTTTTTAACTTAATTTAACCCATAAATGCCCATTTACTGTCTAGAACTTTTCTTTAATTTATGTGGCATTTGTGGGTTGACAATTATCGTTTTTATATAATTTCTAATTAATGTAAGATTATTTTAGTATGATTATTTTACTTATTTTTATTGTTTATTGAAATTTGACATTATAATTATAATTACCATGTTATAATATATAGGACATATCGTTTAACTAATGCAATCTATGTTTTGTATATTATTTTTATTAGTAAATTAAACTTATATAACATCATAAGAAATGATACACAAACCCTGTTTTTCTGAAAGCCTGATTTAAGAGGACTAAGAATTTTTCTGCCAAATAATCTGATTGGTCTTCGTTTTATAAAATTAAATATGACAGCAAATAAAATTGATCAGCCATTTAGAAAAGGAGGTACTGTGTACTATCAGGAAGAGATAGTATGAGTCTCAATAATATTAACTTACATACACATTGCTGTAAATAATAGCTGCTTAATTGCACGAAGTAGTAGAGCACCAAATTGTAATTAATATTATGTGTAAACATTGATCAGAAAAAAAAGTAGACAGTGTGTACGCAAACAAAATAATTTAATGCAATAAGCGCAATTTTTTTTTTACTCTAATAACGTATAGTCCACCAAAAAAAATTCTTTTTTTTTTTTTAAAAAAAACCTATGTGTATCTGAGGTACGCTAGTACCTCCGCCAAGACGAGCCAAGCATTTCGTTACTGCATCAAAGTCGAAATCGAGTCGTTCGTAATGAACAGTGAATAAAAATTTCACCTTACGCCCATGTGAATGTAGCGAAATGGCCAAGCCACATATTTTGACTAAAGTGTAAAGTTTCTTAAGTTAGGCCTTGTAGAGTTAGAAGCTTTACTCTACATGAGGTCTGATAACTTTTTGACAGTGCGAGTCATATGGTGTCGTCTTGGCAAAATTTTACATGAAAATGTTTTTGGTGGGATATACTTTTCTGGCTACCTTTTTAAATTATGGGGTACTATCGACACCCTACTTGAATTTTGCCATCCCCGTTTCGGGTTCATTTTTAAAGCGCTTGACTTTGTTTTTCTGCCCATGTTTATGCTGTATGTAAGTAAGAGTAATTTTATTGTAAACAGTATTTTATAACTGAATTGTGATATGACAATAAATCATTGATGTATTTTTTATTTATTATGCTTTATTTACCTATGCTTGATTTTATATAATTATAATAATTCTAGCCTATAAATGTCCCACTGCTGGGCACAGGCCTCTACTCACGAGCATTGATCACCACGCTTACTCATTGCGGGTTGAAAATTTCAAATTACAATTTTTATATCCAAGTTTCCTCACGGTGTGTTCTTTCTCCGTCAGCCAATAGTGTCTTAGAATAATTAAGAAAGTACATATAACTTTAAAAAAGTCACATTGGCATTTACCTGTAGTGGGTTCGAACCTGCAACCTTGTGCATACAAAAGTCTGTTCGTTGAGCAACTAGGCCACCAGGACTTAATTTTATATACCCTACGAAATACTATACTAGCGTTCCGCCCCGCCTTCGCACGGGTAGACAAATGATTAATTATACATAAAACCTTCCTCTTGAATCACTCTATCTATTACTAGCTGTCCCCCGCGACTTTGTTCGCGTGTTTTAGTTTCAACGGTTTTTCATTTTGCAACATTTTTCATTTATGCTCCGCTCCTATTGGTCGTAGCGTGATGTTATATAGCCTATAGCCTTCCTCAATAAACGATGTCCGTAAGGATTGAGGAGCCACTTTTCGTATCTTAATGAAGTTAATATACTTATTTAGTAGTAAGTTTAAAAATATTGTAGGATCAATCCTCGAATTTGTAGTATAATAGTTCAATAGTTATATGAACATAAAGGTGGCTCCTCAATCTAAACGTTTGGATTGAGGAGCCACGTGGAACACGGAAAGTATGTAATGAATATTCTTGAAAATATTGTATTATTTTGTAGTAATTGTGTATAATGCCTACTAAAAATTTGATTCCACTACTGTTGATATTCAAAAATATACAATACTTTTAATTTGGCTCCTCAATCTAAACATGAGAGCGTGAATTTCCGTAAAAGTAATTGGTCTGAATTTAATGTCCACTCCAAAAACATTTAGTAGTAAGCGTGTTTGAATTTGTAGTATACTGACAAAGTAGTAAAAATGAGTCAATTTAATAAATAAATGGATTTTGTTTGGCTCCTCAATCCTGACGTTACTGTATCCAGAAGATAGTTGAGTTACCTGAGATCGCAACGGAATAAAAAAAACATAAAGACACTAACAATTAGTATAAATTTCTACTAAATATATATGCACAGATCAACATTGTGAGTATTCGATATCTGAAAAATAACAAACTTTTCGATATTCCTTTAGACTTCGCTATTAAGGGTGACCATGTAATATGAATAAAACCAGGATAACTACTTAGTTTTCAAATATTTTTTTTACAAATCTACAATATCGGAATACAGGTACTTATGTACAGAGATTCTTCATATGTTTAAAAGGTAGGTATAGTTCGATTCAAACTTAATGGCGGCTGTGAACACGAGTCGAGTCGCTGCGCAGTACCAAACTTATGCGCCAGCGGGGGTGCGGGGCGAGGTACTGCGCAGCGTTTAGCGAACTTCACAGCCGCCATTAAGTATGAATCGAACTATACTTACTAATCATTTTCGACATAAGTTACAGTATGAATCAAAATTAGTTCGTCGGTGCTCATACGAAATTTTGCATGACAATCATAGTCGTCGTAACAAAACATCTCGTCCTTTATTGTGTAGTGACATTTATAATGGCCCATGCCAACGTCACTAATTGGAGGCATAAATTCTACAACGCCTATTAATGTATATGATCTATTTGAAATCATTATAGATTGTGGTACCTCGTTTACTGGAAACTTTTTACGAACATTTACTTCGAATGATATTATGTTTGACAAATTATATTTGCACACTGTTTGCTGGTTGCAAGATGTACAAATGTTTTTTTTCTTCTGCAATACAAATAGCATCTTCTAAACTTTCGATTCCGAAAACAGAAATTATATTCAGGTTTAAAGGCAAAAAATGCGATCTGCCTAGATATTGGAGTAAAATAAAATATGTAAATAGATGTCCGTAACAATTACTTAGTTTCATGGACACCCTAAAAACAATTTATTAGGAAATAAAAGGATAGTTGATAACTTCTTAGATATTTACTTTTTTTATGGCAGGATTCAACGTAAAATTAGTATGAATTTATACTAAATAATAGGTTTTTTGTTCTTAATTTCGTCACAAGTATAAGTAGATTAGAGGCAAATCTATTTACCGAAGCATCTGAATTGAGGAGCCAGTTAAAAATTTCCATAAATCCCAATTCTCTCATTTTTAATAACTGTCTCTTGTCCTACAAATCTAATAAACTTACTACTAAATGATGATATAACTGCGCTTTAACTAAACTACTGCTTCTTGGAAAAAATGACGAGTCATATGTATGCTCTGAGGAGCCACAAATAATATATGATAACTTTTTAAATTTTAGTACTACAGATCTCAGATTTTGTCCATTAACTAATCTCAAATACTACAAAATCATACTAAATTATAATAAGTATTAATCCATGATGTTCCTAGTTCTGACGTGGCTTCTCAATCCAAATATTTGTATTGAGGAGCCACCTTTATGCTCATATAACTATTGAACTATAATACTACAAATTCGAGGATTGATCCTACAATATTTTTAAACTTACTACTAAATAAGTATATTAATTTCATTAAGATACAAAAAGTGGCTCCTCAATCCTTACGGACATAATAAACGGACTATCCAATACAAAAAGAAATTTTTCAATTCGAAACAGTAGTTCCTGAGATTAGCGCGTTCAAACAAACAAACTCTTCAGCTTTATAATATTAGTATAGATAAAACTGTATTAAAATCCGTTGCGTAGTTTAAAAGATCTAAGCATACAAACAGCGGAAACGATTTGGTATTATACTATATAAAGATGCATGTTATATTTTCCTGGGTTAAATGAAGTACCTATATACTTTCTTAAAAAAAAAAGCATCTTTTGTGTCTTTGACATATCTTTGTTTGAAATCGGGTAATAAATAATACAAATCATTGGTTTAAATATCTATCTGGCAACTATTTGTAAACTTAATACGGTAACTACATATAAAATTTACATTAAATAAGTTTAATAAATAAAAACTTAACACTATAGTACATGCATAAATATAGTAAAATAAATAAATCACATATTTACTAAATCACAATGATAATAAGTTTAATTAGGTACCTATAGTACAAAATACATTAAAAATAACTTGGAAAGAATACTCTAAAATTAAATTAATTTACAAAATATAATCATCACAAAAGTACCGAATACGATCAAAATGAAGAATATTTAAACCTACATTTACTTAAGTATAATGTTTTCAAGACCCTTCAATCAACAGTTTTGCCTGATATCATCTTTTTTACGCACTACACATAATAAATACTTATTACATACTATAGTCGGTGCTTTTTAATATGGTAATACGGGTCGTTCGCCTCTTCAAACAATGTTATCATGCACATGTCATACTGTAGTAATAGAATTCATGAAAAGCGTTTTTTCACCTACTGTTTTATGCTTTGTATTATGATACGGTAGCAATGTGACGTTAGTGACGTTTAGTACAGGAATTATCATTCCCCGTACATACAGTGGTTAACAATTGCGTAATTTTACTGAGGTTTAAGTTGGGTTCATGACTCGTGTCATTGCCATGTTAAAACGCGTCGACTATCATTTAAGTAACTTAATCTTTAAACGAAACTGAAATTCGAAACCGATTTTAAGGTTGCATAGCATGTATGGTAATCATAATACATACATTAACATCACCTCAAAGTTGTATTACCGCTTATATAACTACAGGACTACTACATCTCCTATCTGTGGTGTAAGGCCTCATCGATGCCAAAGACTGAACAGATTTCAACTCTTCAGGAGACAACGGTCTACCTCTAAATTCATCTTCAATATCCTGAAGAGTCCTATCCTTCGTCTCTGGCAACAAAAACCAGACCACAACGAAACTATACATCATAAATGAAGCATAGACAATATATATTCCATACAAATCAATAGTCCTTAACATCAACGGTACGGTTTTCATCGTAGCAAACATATTCATGGAATAAAACAACACGCTGATCCCACCAGCCAAGCTACGGTATTCCAAAGGAAATATTTCCCCAGCAATTATGAAACATAAAGGTAGAGATCCTGTGGCAACTGAAAACATGTGTGTGTGGACTAATGAAACTCCTAGGATATACTCATCGGGGGCAATAAATCCATTTTCCTTCGCGTACGTGTAACAAGCGCAGGATAGCACAGCCAAAATATTCATACATACTGTCACACCTAATATCGTTCGTCGTTTCACTTTCTGGATTACATACAACGCTATCGTATTTGCTACTATCCTATGGATGTCCAGAGTTAGTACTAGTAAAGGCTTATTGCTATCTGGTCCAATTATTTTATTGAACATGTCTATCGGGTAAGCCACAAGCATGTTGATCCCACTCCATTGACCTAATATGTAAATATGGATCATTATGATGATTGGTTTCAAAAATTCTTTTTTCGTGACTGTTGTTTTAATGTAGTCTATATCACTTGCCATCTTTTTTACCAAAGATGTTGGTTTCTTTTCTTCTGCTTTTGCTTCTTTTAAGGCAATACTTGCATCAATAATCTTTCTTAATTCATCTTCTTCCGTGTCTCCTCTCAGCCATCGGAAAGATTGCTTACAAGCGTCATACTTTCCCTTATCTGCCAACCAGCTCGGTGATTCTGGCGAGTAGATTACAATAAACAAGTCTACGAACGATATGAAGCCGCATATTAACGACGTGATCTGCCAGGATAGGTAGGAGCCTAATGAATGGACGAACAGGACTGCAATGGCTATGGAGACGGAAATTGTCATTAGAAAGGCTCCTCGGTTCTTCGGGCTGGTGTATTCTCCAATCAAAAGTGATCCGATAGAAGTACACATACCCATACATAATCCTTGAAGGAATCTCGCCATCAGAAGCACTATGAAACTCTTGGCGAAGTAAATCGATGCCCACCCAGCAATCATTGGTACTATTGTTATTAGGTTGGCAATTTTCCTTCCAAATTTGGACATCAGTGGCGGCGCGAGAAAATTACCGACAAGCAGTGAGAAGCCAGGGATTGCCGCTGAAAAATATTAAAAATACTTAATTAGAAACTAAAAATATGTTACAAAAAAATATTATGGATGTTGGAAGTTTTAAATCACATTGATACTTAGTGCGACCCATGGGTCAAGGCGATCGTAAAGATATGAATTCTGTCATGTGTTTAAGTGATGCCATCTGATAACCAGACACTACTGAGATGCTGGGATTTTGTTGCAAAGACTGATACGAGTGGAAAATTTAATTAGACTGTTAGTGATGAAGTCATACCTATATGATAATAATAATATCTTGGGACATCTCACACACGGTCATCTGATCCCAAACTAGTCAGAGCCTGTGCTATGGCAACCAGACAACTGATAAACATACTTATATATTTCTAAATACATACATATCATAGATAAATTACACCCAGACACAGAACAAATGATCGTGCTCATCACACAAAGATTCGTCCTGTGTGGGAGTCGAACCCGACCTCCGGTTTAGCAGTCAGGGTCACTAACCACTAGACCAACAGGCCCGTCAAAATATATAACTGTATTTCATGTTAGTGAAATAAATCAATAGGAGAAAATATCATATTTTAATGCAAACAAAAAAGAACAAATAGAAAACACTGTTAAATGAAAGCTATTTGAAATTCGCAATATCAGCTGCAGTACTGATGTAGTCTGATTTTATTATTGTAGTTAAACTGCATGTTATATTCGACAGTAGTTACTAATACTATTAAATGTAGTTCAACAATGCCGTAATATCGCGATATTGCATTTCGATAAAGCAATTTAAAAATATATCATAAGTAAGGTATAGCAATTGGTATATGTTCCTAATTCTTCTCAATCATTCATAGAATGATATAAATAACTAAAATTACCCGAGTACATTACACCGAGTAGGTACCTATAATTCATTGGGACTAGCCCACCACACATGCCCATCATTGCATCTCATGTAAGCCAGTATCTACAATGATAACCAATGAATACCACCGAAACAGTTAAGCTTGGTGTGTCCCAGGAAAACGATTGACTGTCTTGGAACCCGCAACGAAATTAAATAGGAGGAGTAGGAAAACCTACATAGGTACGTTACAAAAAAATACGTACCTATCATTAGGGAAAAAACATTTGTGGGTTCTACAAATTATTTGTTCTTCTTCTCTTCGAGTCAATTGTACTCTAATTTAAATAAGATGTACCCTGAATAGTGGGCCAACAAATATGGTTAACCATGTCCAAATTGGTTCTAATTCTGGGTAACGTAAAATGCACAACTTTGGAAAATAATTCCTACCTTTTATTAAGCCGCATGCATACAATTTTATATAAAAACAGCTTTCTCATTTTTTTTAAGTTAAACTCTCAACTGTTAAAAAAATTGAGGACTTATAAGTATGAGATTATTCTCATAATCAATAAATTACTTTAATCTGTAAAAAAACATAATTCTCTATTTAATTCACCCCCTGAATTTCTATTCACCCCATTTTACTTTGTGTAATTTGAATGTACCTATGTGTATTTCCCCCGCGACACAGGGATTTATTTCCCTAATTTTATAATTGTTTGTTACCAACCTATCCAAGAGCCGGAGACGTCATCGAGTTGTATAATGGAGTCTGGACCCTTGAGCTGCTCCAGCAAGCCAGTGGTGAACCCCACCACCAGTCCCGAACCCGCCATGTTCAGAGACACGCCGGCAGTCACGAAGCACTGGAATAACACGCAGAGATTGAGCAGGAATGTAAATCAAAAGGATTTTATTTCTAGAAAACCACAGTGAGACACGTTGGAAACGTTAAATTAATGCTTCTTGCGTGGATCCAAAATGTTATTCCTATAGGGAAGAACCGGTAAGAAACTCCTATTTTTTTAAATATTAATTAACTAGCTGTTTTCCACGGCTCCTCCCGCTTGGATGTCGGTTATTGTGGCAAAAGTATCCTATGTCCTTTCTCAGACTCTAGACTATCTGTATACCAAATTTCATTTAAATCGGTTCAGTAGTTTTGGTGTTAAAGCGCTACAGACAGACAGACAGTTACTTTCGCATTTATAATATTAGTAAGGATATTATACAAAGGGAAAGCTGTCTAAAATATGGTACCTTCGAACACAATACAATTGAACTATGAATTCCATTATGTTTATAAATGTAAGTATTGTCAAAATTTTTGAGGTATGTATCTAATAATTTTTTTTTTGTTAATTAATTTTAGACGAACTGTACTGGCTTGTATAAGCAGTATATATTATGTTCACAGAAACGGAAGTCAAAGGTGGACAATCTATATTGTTGGTTATATTTATTAATATTTTACACCTACGAATAAGTAAGGCAATTAGCAAACATTGGTACTTAGTCTACAAAACATATTTTTTTTGTGTACAGTTAATAATATCGATCTTATTTCAAACATAATCATTGGTAAATTTCGGCTACGAAGATTAAGATCAACAGAGAGACAAGCGAACAAGAAAACCCTAACAAAATTTATTCTAAAAAATTTCATATCATCAAAACAAATAATTCTTACAGAGAAATTATATTATTTTGATTAAACATTCACTACAATAAAAAAAACTAGGTAAATAGATACATACCTGCTTCATAAATGGTGTAATACATTTTTTTGATTCTTTAGACTCCATCATCACAGATTTAGTCTCATCTCACACAACCCACTGTTTCAAAGTTTTGTACACATTTAAACGAATGATAAGGGGTCAACACAGCATCAGTCAATGATACTTAATAATCGCTATACTACACAATACCAATATTAACAGCACAAACTCATTCAATTGACCTTGCTATATCTATTTTAAAAACTGTTACAGAAATTATACAACATTGTTTTTGTAGGAGTTTAATTCTCAATAGCTAACTTTGACTATAAAGCAAATTTTTATCAAATACAGTTTTATTTCTTGACTTAAGTACCTATATAAGCAAATTTTATTCACACATCTAACTCTGAATGCTCTATGAAGCAACAGAACTGAAATAACACAGGTAAAGATACGTAATAGTGAAATTATAGTTCTAAATATAGTAATTAAATAATGTTTACATTAATATATCTACATTTATACATAAGCTGTAAGACAACATACATTTTACAGTTAAATGCTTGTCTAAATAAGATACATGATAAAAATAGTGGAAGATTTTGTTTGTGGGTGAAAAGAAACTATGCACTAAATGATTTAAAAGTAAATTGGCTGGTTTTGAGTATATTTCCAACGTGAAGAACTATCAAGATACTTCACCATTTCTATAAGGTATGCTCACTTTAACCAATGGGCTAATATTACCACCGAATGGTCCCCTAAACATAAATAACAATAAAAAACAAAAACATAAATGGCAGAACTAGGAATAGATGGCGAAAAGATCTAGAATCTTTCTTAAAGAATTGGTCTCTCGCCAGAGACGAGCTAAAGAAGAAACCTATCCCAAGTAGTGGGACTTTCTAGGCTAGTAATAAAATAGTTTGAAATTTTGAACACCGGCCTGTTACTATCCCACAGCTGGGCAAAAGCCTCTTTTCATATAGAGAATACAACGAGCATTAATCGCCACGATGCACTTGCAGATTAGGTCATATAGCCTCTGATATTTAAGGTATTTAAGGAAATCCCAGAAAATGGTGGAAATCGGCATCAAATTCAGGCCACTAGCTTAACAGTCGCATATTCGAGAACGAGACCATAGTAGCAACTGAATGTAATCATCCAAATAAATAACCGTTATATAAACAATGGAGGCTGTTTATCACCACCATCACCACGCTTGCCGCATGGATTATTACCTATAGAAATATGTACGTCACTGACAAACTATAAAATATAATTTTGTAAAATAAAAAGTGGATGTGTGTTACATAAAAAAGTACTGACCTTTATTAGTCTCAAAAAAAACTCGAATACGCATTGACCGATTTGAATAATTAATTTTTTGGTTTTGTTCGCAAATACAGGAAAGGTTTAAAAACAAAAGTTAGGTAGGATATGAAGGGTAGGGTTTGTAGGGTAGGTAGATAAGTATGATAGGTAGGCAATTGACGGAAGCGGAACAGCAGTCATAGCTCGTAGGAAATATAAAAAGATTATTTCGTGTTATTTTTATGTGGTCGTCCTTATTCCTTTTCTAACAGAAGAGATGTCTCTTCCCAGTCAGTTCTCCATTCGATACTACCTCTATCATCTACATTTTGTCATAGAGTAGGTAGTTACTTTGTATCTAGAGGTAACGAGGCGAAATCTGTGTGATGGCATTTTCCTTGGTACATATCCAGTCCATTCTTTATCGCTTTAAATACCTATCTGTGAAATGCCGCGGAATTTTAATCTTATTTTCAATGAATCAAAACAAAGTAAGGAACTATAATTCTTACATTCTTCTTCTTCTTCTTCTTCTCGTGTCAAATGACTCTCAATCACTTTCCGACTAAAACGGTGCCACCTGAATGGCCCGGTCGTGGTGGGCGCAAGAAGAGAGCCTCCTCGCGGCGCGCCTGGTAACGCAGGGTTTAGACTAACTGATCTCTTCACCACAATGATCCAAACTCAAATTCGATCCAAACTCAAATTCTTACATTAAAACTTAATAAATTTAAACCGGTCACTATCGCAAACCTCCGAGATTTACACAATCACAGCAACAAATACACCTAGGATTGGGTAATAATCTAGTAGCAATATAATGTATACACGAACTTACACGTCAAGCTAATAAAAGCGAATCGCTAAGCTGTTGAAAATTAATTTGAATCAGGTTTACCATAATACTTAGTCTTGCGCGCGCTTACAGTGCGCTACACGCATGCGCGGACAACATGGCGGATCATAGGTTTTTTGTAATTTCATTGTGCTTGTTTAGTTGTTTATACAGTGGTTTGAGTCAGCTTAATTTAAGTGAAGGTAAGATAACAGATAAATATTATGTACAATTTATTGAAAATAGGACAAAAAAATATGACGTTCAGTCATCAGATAAGAAAAGGTAGGTGTTGGTACATTGGTATAAGATCTATTACAGTCAAAATGATTAGAGAAGCAGAAGCAGAGAAGAGAACAGCAGATCAAAAGTTTTTATTACTTATAAACCTCAAAAAGGCAATTAAGTGCCTTTTTGAGTTTTGCAGTCATGTAGTTTTGTAACTTGCCAAGTTACAAAACTACATGACTGTAGGTGCGCGGTTCCAAAATGTTCTTCCTATGGAGAAGAACCGGAAATACATAGGTTACCTACTCATTTAAAAATAAGATTTACACAAATTCAATGTAGGTACATTATAAGATATGCGTCAACAACGCAATGCAGCCGACGGTAATGGCATAAATGAAATAAAAATGACATTTTCGACAATGGAAGTAAATAGAGAAGAGGAAGCTGTGGAAGAATGTAACTTCCAAAAGTTACATGCTTCCACTGCTGCCTCTTTAATTGATTTGAGGCAAAGGAGAGCCGACACAAACAAAAAACAAACAGACCCACAATTCCCCGCTCCAAACACAAATACCGTTACCAATCTGTCATGACAAACTGAAATAACCCAACTTCAGGCGAAAGCATCTTCTCCGAAAGAAGAATCAATGAATGAGTGAGTGGGTAGAGACCTATACCCACTGAGAGGCGGTGACTTAGTAGAAATGAAACATAATATAAGTATGTAGGGTTCTTGCATTTGTCTGAAATTAAGCGGGACTTAGTAGCTCATCTTTATACGCTAATCGAAGCCTACCATATATGTTTCAGGCTCCCGATGCACTATCAACAACATCCACAATGGCACGTGTGTCCGGTTATTCAGATGTGGGTCAGCAGTCTTAACCTATCTATACGTAAGTACCATCAACATTTACCAATTTTGTTCCGGAGATATCTTCATAGATTTCCCCCGTTCCTGCGCCCTGGGGAAGGCGATTATATTTACCGGTCTTAACCACTGGGATGCCCTTTACTTGGCTTTACCGGAGACCAGACTGAAACGCATTTGTAAACAACTACTAAATAGTTTAACGCCTGTCTATAAAAGCCAGATACACATAAAAAGGTGTCAAACATCATGTCAAGTGCTTTGATTGGTTGTTAGTGTTTCGATCAACCAATGACATTATTTGATAAAAGATAGAACATAGATGAAATCGAACAGCCTATCGTGATCCAGCGTTTGGGAGGTTAAAAATCAAGTTCAATATCAAATCAAGTGTAATAGGAACTAGCTAGCAGAGTTACATAGGTGCATTTTCGTATTAAAATAAATATTTGTTCTTTAAACATGATGTCAAATAAAGTAAGAAGACCATGAGAAGAATAATAAACATACGACCTTTATACGGATATTCTTGCCATAGGAAACCCTTAAAGGTCTTCTTATTTAATAGGATAGATATTGTACAAAACTGAGAAAATGGAAAAAAAAGGAGGAAGGTCTTTACTCAGCAGTGAGAGAGTATGAACCTTTGAGTATAAATAAGTAAACTATTGAGTGCGCCTGACAGATTTTAAACTGTAAGCACCAGTATAAACAAGCGTCGTCGTATAATTAGTGTCAAAACAGAACCCGCCTTTTATTAATATTATCTCAAAACCTAATAATACCCTAATAATATCGGAACTATTCATATTTTTGTATATACGTCTGTAGTCACGCGGAAAATCACTTAAATCGGCAAACGAGCGTAGTAGGTACGGATAGAAATAGCTTACGATCAGCCCAACGGGCTACTAGCTATGCGCAACACTCTTTGCTTGCTTATGTACACTCTGAGGTATGACTTTACTAAAATGATAAAATAGAATACTCTTGCAGATGATGACATGACATGTTAAAAACCGTAGGTAGTGCTTAAATAATCTACTGTGTATGACGTAGCAATAATGTGTTTGAAGAACATCATCACACGTCAGGAAAATTCCAAGTTACATATCCAAACATTATCTAAAATTATAAAGCCTTTGCAAATAAATTCTATAAATAATATGAAAGTCAGCCCATGTAACATAATCGAAATTTTGTTTTTAAATGTATCTCGATAGACGATAACAATACATGAGTAGAATTAATTTAAGTTATTGAATTGATTCTATTGCGTCAGATGTCAAACATTCTACGTAGGTAAACTAAAACTGTGCCCAGACATAGGGAGGTGTGCGAACGTTTGTTGCGAATACTCTTTAAAACTCTATAGCATAAATCACTTCTCGCAAATAACACCCTATTGTCTTAAAGTCTTATAACCTTTTACCTATTAACAATTCGCTACGCTTTTTAATATCCTCAACGACTAAAGAAAGTTTTCCCAATTCGACTCAAGGACAAAAATAAGAAACTCATGCGCACACAGCGAATTTTCGAAATCAGTTTGACTTTTATTGATTTTTTTTTACCTCTATTTATTTAAATCTTTATGCACGAATTTTAGTACACAGCGGACTTAGTACTCTATTCTATTGAATATAAAATTTCCTTCGACTTTGATCAACATTAATTAATTATCCATAAAAATCTTTTCGAACGACCATTCAAACCATCTTCTGCTGTGTGGCCCCTGCATTATGTTTACCGAAATATATCGTAATTGACTATAAGCACCGTATAATCTGTCTTGTAAGTTTTGCGTGAATGCATTCTGCTATGCATACAGCATGCTGTAATGACGTAGTTTCGTACAGTGTACGTAGCTTGCAAGCCTGCCTGAGAAACCGTGAAATTCTAGTATTTATGCGAGTTCACAATTTTACGCTCGTCTTTCGAGGAATACCTACCGTTCTAGCTAGTAAAATTGACCTCCATGCAAGTACAAGGATTTAACTATATCCATTGACATTGTTAGCCTTATCTCCAGGATCTTGAATAAGTCAACTTATTTAGGCACACAGATGTTTTTTTTAACAATTATCTTGATTATGCTCTTAATCTTTTGTCTTAACGTCAAGCATAGCGTCTGGTACTAGTTGGAAAATCTAATTACATTTAAGTTTACATTCGTTCATAACTTATGTATCTTACCTATTGATGATTTTCAAGTCCATGAAGACGGCTAACTAACAAAGCCTGTTTGCAAGTTTAGGCCTGCTCTTCTCTTCTTCTTCGTCGTTACACTCTTGATAGTCAGGTCGTGGTTGTCACATCTGGTGTGGTTAAAAGATTCACAATCCGTCGCCATTTCTCCCGTACTTTAACTTTACTCGTTTTGGAGTGGAACATTGAGTGCAGTTTTGACTTGGTTGGTCAAACTTTATCCTGCCTATTTATTGTGCGTTTAACTTTATCCTGCTCTAAAAGTCGTTCCACAGATGTGTCTTTTCGTCGTGTGATATGTCAAAAGAAGTTAGAGTACGACTTTGAAAGATAGAAGAAAGTCGCTGTTTGATACCAAGTTCTTGGAGGATTGAAACGTTTGTTCGCAACTGTGTCCAGTTTATAATCCTATCATTCCAAGCATTCTTCTCCAGAACCTCATTTCTAAAGCATCTATGTTCTTTTTCCTGCTTTGTTTTAATGTCCACGTCTAAGCATCGTAAATAGGGGAAATACTTATGCCACGATAAGTCGCTTTTGGCTTTCTACCAGCGAATAAATAGAGACTTACTTAGACCTTAGACTTAGAGAGAGAAAAAAGTAAACTGTAGAGTGCTCCTAACAGAGTATAAACAAGCAAAATTTGTGTTTAATTAAAACTATTTCAAAACCTTATATTACATGAACAATGTCCATGATTATTATCTCAAAAAACACATACTTATCAACGATGTTTTCGCATATACGTCTGTCGTCGCACGGAAAATCACTTAAACAAGCGTAGTACCTACTTTCAGCAAAAAATTTGCTTACGCTCGGCATTACCAGCTAATAGTGATGCGCGCACACTATGCTTGTCTATGTATACTTTAAGAGTAATACGCACTGAATCCGTTGCAGGATGCGTTCTCATTATTAACAAATCCATTCTTATCCCCAGAAATGCGTAGTTTTACATGTTTACCCTTTTTTTTTTCTTCAGCGCAATGCAGGTTTTCTTTCAAAGAATCAGCTTCCAGAAATACCCGAGATCTGCTCCAACACCAACAACGAGCCAGTAGTATGCTGCACCGACTGTTCGTTCAGCGAACGTGATGAGTAAGATATTTCTTTATCAGAAAATTGCCTGATTCTATCTTAATAAACAAAGTGATAGCTAAAGTTGGAACTGAAGCATAGAGCATTTATTAAATGCCCTATGCTTCAGTTCCAACTACAGTTAGTTAAAGTTAGCCCAAATATCTGTATCAAAAATATTTAAAACGACTAATATTAATCCACTCATGTGACTAAGCCTTAGAGCTTAGACTCCATAGAGAACAACCCAGCTATCTTCATTGATGTCTAATCTATTTATTACATTACGGCGGGGCATTCATCGCACAAACGCGGACTTTATTTACCGCAGTTGGGTCTAAACTTATATATGTTTTCAGATTCAGAGACTCCGCCATATCACCGAATGGAATTCTAGTCAGTAGACGTGGACGAGTGGCTTGGAAAAGTAAGCAGCTATATATAGTACTAATACAATTAATTTAGACTTGGATCTAACTGACAAAAGTAAATTATTTTAAAGTAATTTGATCAATTGGTTTATTTGATCAATAAATAATAAAAAAACAGAAAATGTTGCATCTAGGTGCCTAAAAACAAAATCTAAAAACGCACTTCAAACATTGTTGATACTTACAGAGATTAATATAAATAAGTGTGGTTTCCAGAATGCCTCGATTATTACCAAAAATTGCCCTACCCCTGCCGAGGAAAAGGTGACGTCGAACTCAGAAAAATTTGGAACATTGACGCACAATGCCACGACATAACATTAAGAGTATCATTAGATGTAGGAGGTCAGGACTCGCACCCATGGCAGTTTCCACACCTGGTAATCTATTTTAATTATTGTATACCAAAATATATTTAATAATTATATTGTACTACGTAATTTTGATAAAATTATTTGGGACCAAATGTAGAACCTTGGGGAATACCAATAATGATATCAAGGATAATATAAATTTAAAATTTCTTCGACTTTTGTTTTATACATAATGCCCATATAACATGTAATTGGCAACTGTATAACATTTATTACTCGTCTGTCACAAACTTTAAAAGAAAGTGTTATGTGCAGTCTCTCAAACGCTTAAGCGTAACTAACTTTGATGACAGATAATAATACTCGTTTTTTGAGATTATCAGTTCCAAATACACAGAAAAAAGACGAAACTAATTTGATTTTTATCTGTATAAAATTATACATATTAAAAAGACAAAAAATCGTTATTTGGGATGTTATTATAAAGAGTCACATATACTTATATGTTCTATAACATATATGAAAACTTTTCAGGCTTTACTTGGGTACGGCGACCCAGACTCTGCGCAGTGGTTGTGTGAGGGCTCAATCATCAGCGAACGATTTATACTCACTGCAGCTCACTGCACTAATGGCGGAGTGTTGTAAGCATAACCTTTAATTAATTAAATCTAATATGTAGTAGAAAGGAAAAATTTAAACATCAGGCAGGATTCGAACCTGCGAGTATTGGTGTAACGCACCAGTATTTAATTACAAATATTACCTCCGCATGCCTTAGTGCGTAATACCTAATAAATAAATTAAATTTTAATAATATAAAAATCTCGTGTCAGCGTTTGTTATCGAAATCCTCCGAAACGACTTGACCGATTTTTATGAAATTTTTCGTGTATATTTGGTGAATATGAGAATAGGTTGTAGGGTTTTTTTTATACCCCTAGGTGGCGCTAGTAAAACAACGTTAGCTAGTAATTATAGAACAATTATGCCATTTTCTTAGCCATAAACGATAAATTCCATATGTTATGAAGCATCACATCCAGTGGCAGCTGGTAAAGGTATAGTATTTCACCCTGTAGTTGTAGCCCTAAAGATTAACCCCAAAGTTTACTTTTTAGATGGTAAATGTCAGTAAAAGCTTCTATTACATATTTAATATCATCTCATTCGTTGTATTTATTAATGATTCTAATTTTCACCCATATATTTACTGGACTTCAGTAAATTTCAACTCTACCTGAACACACACTTTTTTTTTATTTCAGTGGTGTCGTAGGTTTTGTAGCAGTGGGTCGCCAGAAGCATTTAGACCGTGACAAACATTGGAAGATATACAAAGTCAAGAGGATAATCGTACACCCTGAGTATAACGAAGCTTCTTGGTACCATGACATCGCTCTCTTGGAGACCGAGACAGAGTGAGTTTTTTTATTGCTATTTAATTATCTTCTATCTCATGTTATGTCCTTCAGCAACGTATGGACATAAAAAGTTGCTTATTATAACTTCTCTTTTAATATTTTGGCCACGGGCTCGAGTTTTTGATGAAACGTAATAGATTTTAGGGTTTTTCATAGATCCTATTTCTATAAAACTTTCCAGAATACGCTTCGACGAGGAAGTACTACCAGCATGTGTAGATGTGGGAATACATGATGTATCTGTAGCTGAAGCAGCCGGTTTACACGGAAGGGCCGAGAATCAAACGCAAAAAGATGAACTGGAAATGGTAAGTTCTCAGATTATGACTGCATTATTATATTATTGTTAATTTAAACTAGGTAATATAAGAAATATAAAGGGACGAATTATTACTGAATAGGGATGTTTCCTGGGTATGAAAAGTTAAAATCTATTTAGTCCGTCAGTTAGATAATAAAAAAATATTAGACACGTATTTTTTCTTTTATCAAAACAATAAAAAAATACAAAGATACACCGCTTTAAAGTTTCGGAGTGGGGGCTTATGACGCTACGCCTCGCTAAAAATCGTAGCGAGGAGTGACGTCACGCGTAACTTCCGTTCTCTGTATTTTGATCATTTTTTGTTTGCAGGAAAAAAGAAAAAAATACGTGTCCTATAAAATTCATTAATCTACAAGACGGACATTAAAAAAAATAATAGGAAACATGCCTATTCAACTGTCAAAGAAAATATATCGCCATATTTTTGTGCCAAAAATAAACACCTATATCTCTTTATTTTTTGCATTTTGGACTTTACCACAAGTAAAGTATGGTATGGTCTGGTCAGAGACTCCACACTCGAACTGGTTATCGAAATTTTCTACATTCCTCCATTTGGCTAAACAGTATTTGTCGCGACAGAGCTATCTAAAAGTACTAAATAAATGAAATGTTTTTTTGTTTAAGGTATACATGGACAAGTTGCAATGGATGGACTGTGCATTCGCATACAAACCTGACAACAATATGCTCCACGGATACGACCATAAAACGCAGACCTGCTACGGAACTCAAACAGAAACAGATGATACTTGCAAGGTACAGTTCTTCTCTTCTAGTAGACGGTAGAGTTATATAATATATAGAGAATAGTAGCTTGGGAGTAATATATGCCCAAGTTAGCGGCGACCTTCAAGTCGTGTAAGGTACAGATGTAGTTACTGACACTTAGAGTAACCTATATACTTACAGGGGTAAAGTTTGAGTCCTAAATATTAATGGATCTACACCTAACTGCAGGTAGAACAATGGAAGGCATCTTAAGACTGCTCATAAAAATATGCAACAATTTCCCGTTTTTTGTGGATGTGTCGGTAGATGGAGACAGCAAAACTATTTCTACTACTACTACTACTACTAATCCCTGGTATAAGAAGGGGCGAAGCATTTTCGGTTGGTAGCCGGCAGGGGTCTGACATACTTTACCTCCAACACAGTGTCCAACAAATACATAAGTTTTGCGGTTTTCTATCGGCTATTGGTTATTATTAAAATTGAGAACTACTTTTTTTTTAATCTTTATATCGCAATCGGTGACAACTTTATGATGGTCTAAGGGTCAGACCGTCTGTTATGGTAACTTCGTACATCAACGTTAAGTCAGTATGAAATTCTCATACAAGCGGCCATATCGTTAACAGACATGTCAATGTACGTTGAAGGAACCCACCCTAAGAATGGAATCAGATAAGACTATGGGACTGCTTCATTATTTTAAAGCCCATTATTTTACATACACTTATTTCTTTTTACAGCGACTTAGTGGCAGTCCTTTACAAGTAGATCAATTCCACTGCCAGTACAGCGTGGTGGGTGTGACGTCACACATCAAGGACTGCGGGCAGCCCAACACTCCTGACCTGTACACGAGGGTAAAGCCCTATTTACCGTGGATCGAACGCAACGTATGGCCGGAAGACTGAACAATAAATTATGCTATTATACTATTACTACTAGAAATATTAAGAATACGAGGTTTGTTTCATTCTCTCCTTTCAGAAATTATGTTTATTAAGAAAGAGTAAACTCTGTGCCAACAAGAACAATAGGAAACCTTAAACCTGTTCGCCCATCATCAACAAACAAGGCGACTTTTAAGATCTTAAAAACCATCTTACCATAAATAACGACAACTACTTTGAATAATAGTGTTTGAAACGACTATACATTTTGGCTAGGTTTTTATTTATTACGGAAACCAACAGATACGTTTGATAATTATAATTCTATGAACAAAACATAATCCAGTAGGTACAGTTTCCACAGATTACTAGTAACATGAATATAACAAAGAAAGACGGGATAGTTACATAATGGAAGAAAAAAGTAAAACACTACTTACTCATATAAGCTTATAACACAATTCTAATTATATAAGTTTTTACTAGAATTAATGAACATAATGTTCTTTTTTAAAAAAAAGGAGAGATAGGTAAAATCAATAGTACTATCATTAAGTGATATTAATTCGTTATAAAACCGACATCATCATTTATTATACCTAAACTTTCTTGCCATAGTTAGTAATCAGCTTGCCATCTTCAATTAAAAGAGAAAATCAAAATAGTATAAAGATTAAGCGAATAAAACACCAGTCTAAATTTGTACATTAATTTATTACATTGGATTTCTACACTACCGCCTCCCCCCATAAGGGCCGAAGGCGACCGGGTTCAGTTCAGGTCCTTGAATTAAACGGGATTGAAGCCCACGGAAACTATTAGTATTATACGTACCGTCACTGTAAAATTGATTACCTCCTTGCCCTAAATTGTTGTAATAAACCGGCTCTTGATAATTATCACGATCATATAATTCACGATTCTTTGATGCATCCTGCGATTTTTTATTTTTGTATTCATTGTAACGATACGGCCCAGTCCAGCCGCCTGCCGTGTTCAACTGGTCGTCTATATTGGTTCTAGATGTAATCGCTACAAGACCTCCACCCATACCACCCATCATACCACCACCTAACCCACCACCTATGCCACCGCCTATCCCACCACCTATCCCACCACCTATCCCACCACCTATCCCACCACCTATCCCACCACCTATCCCACCACCTATCCCACCACCTATCCCACCACCTATTCCACCACCTATCCCACCACCTATCCCACCACCTATACCACCACCTATACCACCACCACTTATTAAACCAGCACCAGCACTTGCCGCACTCTTTATACCGCCACCTATCCCACTCATTACACCAGCACCAGCATTTGCCGCACTTATTAAACCGCCACTTATCCCACTTACTATACCACCATTGATACCAGCGTTGACATCAACTCCAGCATTGAGACCAATCCCACCATTAAAGCCACCACCACCATGCACTCCCCCACCACCATTGACTCCACCGTTGAAACCACCGTTAAAACCACCGTTAAAACCACCGTTGTTACCTGTAAAGAACCCACTGTTGGCACCACTAATATATCCTCCATTGACACCACTATTAAAACCACCATTGACAACACCATTTAAACCACCATTTAAACCACCATTGAAACCACCATTGACACCACCATTAACCCCACCGTTTATACCAGCATTTATATTTGCCTCACCTTCAACATCAAAACCCCAGTTAAACCCAGAATCAAAACCTGTGTTACCCTTAAATTCTTTATGAGTTTCATATGTTATACCTCCATTGTTAACTGTTTCGAAATTTATGGAATTATTATTTTTAATCATAGCTTGGTATTTTAATATAGCCTCTGCTTTGACTCTGGCAATAGCTTGCAGTTGAGCTTTGAGCTGTGCTTGCATAATAGCAGCTTTCTTTCTAGAAATTTTGGTCATTTCAGCTATAATCTGGTTTCGAGCTTGTATAAATGCTTGAACTTTGGCGTCAAATTCAGCTCTCAGCTTAGCATTAGCTATAATTTCAGCGGTAATAGCAAAGTCTGTTATATCAAATTCAAAGTTACTAGTACTCCATTTTATGTTAAAGAAATTCTGACCGTTTCCATCCAAGTTATTAAAACCGTTAGTGTTTATATTGTAATTAAAGTTACCGTTTACGTCGAGATTCGAATCAGCATTGGTATTTATGTTAGTGTCAACATTAGTATTTACAAAAGCATCAAAATTATTATTTACATTAGCATCAAAATTAGAATTGATATTAGAATCAAAATTTGTATTGAAATTAGCATCAAAATTTGAATTGAAATTAGAATCAAAATTTGTATCGAAATTAGCATCAAAATTAGAATTGATATTAGAATCAAAATTTGTATTTATATTAGTATCTAACTTCGTGTCATACTTTGCATCGGTCTTAATTTTACTGTGCTTGTTTTTAGAATCACTCTTTTTTTGATCTTTAATATGTTTGTTATTGACTACTGATGTATCAAGTTGAAAATTGATGGAGAATTGTTCACTTAACTTAGTAATAGCAGTTATGAGTGCGTTAACATTAAACTTAGAGTAACCGTCGTAAACTATTTTAACGTCACCATTACTACCGAGGGTTTTAAAGCAGAGAAATCCGCCTTCACTCTCAATAGTCGATGAACTTTCACAGCTGCAATCAGCATTTGCTCCATTTTGATCTTGTTTAACGGTTACCTCCACAAGCGAGTTCGCGTCACCTTCAATGTTCAGAGAACCTTTGGTTTTACTGTCGAAATTGAAGTTGGAGTTGAAGTTGGATTCTTCCTTGGCTTTAGATTTAGTTTTGATGCTACTGCTGCTGCTACTGCTGCTGCTACTGCTGCTACTGCTGCTGCTGCTGCTGCTGCCCCCTAAAGCGTCACCAAAAAAGCTTGAAACAAACCCTCCCTTTCCAAAGATACTAGTTCCAAAACCAGCATAACTGGTGGCGTTGGCGAAACCTTCTCCATCGAGACCTGCGTCACTCGTGGTGACGTCATCATCCACATCGCTACTCTCAGTGCTCTCTCCATTTCTGGCAAGTGTGGGCTTAGGGTAAGCGTATCGCAAATAATTTCGAAGTTCTGGATATTGGTTTTTAGTTCTAGCAGCGGCTTCCGGTCTGAAGTTCGCTCGATCAGCTTCATAGAACCTACCGGCTTGAACAAGATACGCGTCATCAAGCCCTGCGTTGTCATAGCCAGCGTATCTGTCGTTTATGTCTCTCGGTGCGTCATCTGCTCGACATGTTACGTGTTTTATGACGGCCATTAGCTGTAAGAAAGCAAATAAATCATCGACCTTACACTATGGTACCCGGAAAATTCCTTGATTGTAATATTCGACAGTCAAATAAATTAGAATAAGTGCAAATGAAATGAAACAGATAACGATGAAAACGGTTGTTTTGCCAAGCTTCGATCATCACTTTTAACAAGTTTTTAGGTTTTATAATATGTATGATTTGGTATGAAAATTGTTTAGATAAAATCTTGCAAACAAATTACAACCCCTTCTTGACATCCGATTTAGATGAAATTTTGCATAGGTACTTATATAAGAGGTGGCCGTAGGAATAGGCACTCTGTAACGAAACGATGCAATCCCATGGTATTCCAGTTTGTTGGATATGTTTTTATAAGCACTGTTTGATTTAAGACCTTGTTTTTTTAAATAAATTTTAATTTATATTGTTTTATAACCGGCATTTGCGTCGAGATATATAAGCCTTTCCCTATTATTAATAGAAGTGGCTTAAAAGCGCCCTATCTTATGGATTCGCTAAAAAACGATTAATAATTATAATTATTATAACTAAACAATTGGTATGTAGGTACTGTAGTTAAATGAGTCTTCTCTGGATTAAACTATAGATATCATTCTAGCCTAAAACTACCTACTTCATTTCTAGACAAATTATTAAAACGTAAAATTTAATTAAAAATTATGGACTCACTAGCTTTGTTTAAATGTATTTTTGCTTTAAAAATGATTCTCAATGTGATAGTGATAAATATTTAGACTATTTAGAATATTTTTAATTACTAAGTATTTTATTTTAAGTAATGTATGTAGACGAACGGTGCCCGCGACACCACTACGACGAGTAAGGGTCTGATTGACCCAAACCTAGTCAGGTAGCTGCGATATCTGCGCGTTTAGGTTTACTAGTTTTAACCCTAATCTATCTTAAGTAAGAATTTTTCAATTTGAAGTCACAAGTTTATTTGGATTAAACCTTACCAGATACTGACACAACAATAATGAAATTATATCTTTCATTATTGTGTTTTTCGAAGCCGCCAGCTGCAGCAGCTTCAACGGTGGTGAGTTTCAGTATGTATACGTTTCAGTAAGTATACCGAAGCAAACGACTTTAATTAATAAATCGACACTACAAACATTTTTCATTTAATACGGTAGATATAAAATCGCCATTAGTCACAGTCCCAAGCAAATAATTATTAAATATATAAGTTTGATAAGAACTAATTACTTAGTCGAGTGTTATTCAAACCGTTTTAGAAATGAATTTAAATTATTTTTATTATTTATTTATTTATTTATTTTTATTTATTTATTTTATTTTAAGAAGGCTTACAGACTAATAAAATACCACATAGTTGATAACATATAGTAATCATATCGCTAATTACAAGCCTCCACAGATAATAAACACACGTCGATTACAATTAACAATACTAAATGTAGCGTGCCATATTTCAAATCATTTTCCTTTTTTATTTCCATGTTACAGTACTATTATACAAAAAATAAGTCAGCCAAAAGTCGTCTTGCTGTGTTTATCTTAGTAAAGAATAAGTCGATATCAAGTTCCCGCGTCAATCTGTTAAAATTATTTGCACTTCTCAAGAAGAAGGAATTATGTCTATAGTTAGTCGTTGCAAAAGGTATATCCAATAGTGGTCGTTGACGAAGTTCAATTTTATTGGTACGTAGTGTCAATTTGAATAACAAGTCAGGACAGTCAATAGTACCATTAGCAATATTTAGTAGAAAACATACATCATTTATTTCACGTCTCAGATAAAGAGGTAGAAAGTGGTACCTTTTACAACGATGGATATAATCGTCTGAGTACTGCTGCGCTTTAAAATCTAGATATCGCAAAAATTTTCTCTGGACCCCCTCAATACGAGTTCTGTAAATCTCATATTGAGGGTTCCAGACTTGTGATGCATACTCTAAATGGCTACGTACGAACGAACAATATAAGATTTTTATAGGCTTAAGAGAACGAAAACAGGCTGATTGTCTCATAATGAAACCCAATGCACTAGATGCTTTTTTGACGATATGCTCAATATGTTGATCGAATAGAAGCTTACTGTCCAGTATAATACCAAGATCTCTTATACTATTAACTTTACCAATGTTTTGATTATTAAGTGTGTAGGAAGAAGCAATTATATTTTTTTGACGTGTATAAGTAATGAAAAAGCACTTGGATACATTTAATTGAAGTTTATTTCTACAACAATATTCTTCAAATCTATGTAGATCGGCTTGTAATAAAAGTGTGTCTGTTACATTACGAATAATATTGTGAATTTTCATGTCGTCAGCATAAAGAAGAATATATGAATGTTTAAAACAATGCTTTACGTCAGAAATAAACAAAATAAATAGGAGAGGTCCCAAAATGGATCCCTGAGGTACACCTGAAGGCACAGAGCTCCATCCCGATGTGTATCCCTGAAGGACCACAGCCTGAGTCCGATTCTCAATATAAGAACAAAACCATCTATATAAGTCTCCATGTATACCGGATGCCAAAAGCTTTTTTAAAAGCAGTCGATGATCAATACGATCGAAGCATTTACTGTAATCGGTATAAATCACGTCAACCTGTGCACGTTGTTCCATGCCATCTGATATATAGTCATGAGATAATAATAAGTTGGATGAAGTGGAGCGTTTTCTGAGGAAACCGTGTTGTTCGTCACCAAAGGACCATTTCATAGCAGCGTAAACGTCACTATAAACCAGTCTTTCAAGGATTTTAGAAAACAAACAAATTTTAGATATTGGACGATAATTTGAAATATCAGCTTTATTTCCTTTTTTGAATACTGGGGTAATAAAAGCCGATTTCCAAACTGTAGGTACTATACCCTCACAAAGCGAACGTTTAAATAATATGCATATGGGTTCAACAATACTATCCGCACAATTAACAATAAATATGGGAGGTATTAAGTCTGGCCCACCAGATTTAGAGAGATCTAAGGTCTTAAGTAGCTTTAATACGCGGCTATGATCCACCTCCACTGAGCTAATATACGTAACACTTTCAGCAACATGAGTTTCACAGGATTCATTAAGTACTCGGTCCGGTTCTTGAAAAGTAGAATGGAAGTAACTGGCGAATAAATTACTAATCTCTTCACCTGTGCTCGCCGACTGGTCATCATAGTGCATTACCCTAGGAAATGAACTGGTATTTCTTTTATTTTTTATATATGACCAAAAAGATTTTGGATTTTTTATAATTGATGCTTCAATCTTATCCATGTAAATTGTAAAACATGATTTTTCTAAATCAATAGCTCTTTTACGTAACAACGAAAAAGAGTGATAATCGGAAATGTTACCGTATGTTTTGAATCTACGATGAAATTTATATTTTTCTTTAAGAACCTTTATTAAAGCTGAGCTATACCAAGCAGGGTGCAAACTTTGTCTGACAGATTTTAGAGGAATATGTTTATCCCTTAATTCATATAATTTACAATAGAATTTTGAAACAGCATTGTCTAACGACTCGACAGCTAGAAATTGCGCCCAATTCACCTGATCCAGCTCCGATTTAATAGCGGTATAATCACCTTTAGAGAATATATATTTTTTGGTCATGTTTTCACTAAGTTTGTGAATTTCAACAAAATCAGCCTGAATTATCAATGGTTTATGATGAGCATCTACTGGCAACGACAAGGGATCACAACACTCGGTGACATTAACTTGATCATTAGAAAATACCAAATCAAGCAATCTATCATTCATATTACGTTGACTATTATATTGCGATAAGTTAGAGGAATTAACACAGTCAAAGAATTCAATTATTTGTTGGTTTGATAAATTATAAGGAATTAATTCAGTGGTATTATCAGTGCCATATATCCAGTTCACTTCGTTAGCAAAGTTAAAGTCACCCAATATTATGAACTTGTCCAATGGGTGAGATAAAATCAAATGATTAAGATTATTAGTGAAATTAAGCAGTTGAGTGTTGTAAGAATTACCAAGGTTTTCCTTACATAGGTAAAGTGCACATATGTGTAAACTGTAAGTTACTAAGGGACGAGATTTCTTTAGAATTAGTGAGACCCAAATATCTTCCGCGGAGCTACGCCAACCCTGTCTCTCAACGACTGTCAGTTCGCTCTTCACCGCAATCAAGACACCACCACCTCGTTTTTGAGCGGTGCGTGAGTAATCACGGTCTCGTCTCCACACAAGGTACCGACTATCAAAAAGTTCACTACTGTGAATTGAATCAGATAGCCATGTTTCGGTAAATATAATAATATCGTATGAATTAAGACAGACATTACGATAAAGATTATTCGTTTTCGTTCGCAAACCACGTACGTTCTGATAATAAATTCTAAGAGCAGCCATTCCCGAGCATTTCTATAAAAATATTAGACAAACATTTATCCCGTTCATTCAAAAGTTCATCAATAAAAAATAATATTTTAACATCGAAATTCCGTAGGTAGAAGTAAAAAGTTTTATACATTTTGTTAAGCACAGCAATACACAGAGGCCGACAAAAAAATAATATTGAATGCCACACGACTAATGACTTTTGAATGGAAACAAAAGGCGATAAGCGGTCGTTGAAAATAATAAACCAAGAGCACAAAGTAATATAAAACAACATGAGAGGAAGAAGAAAGTAACATAATGCGAAAGCAGTAAAGTTGACATTAACTAGTAACGATGCAACCACATAAGAATAATCAATTAACGACTTAAGTTTGTACACAATGCAAATACACAGTGTTAGTTGGTGGTTGGTGGAAACACGATTAGCACGCAGCTGTTTACGATTATCAAACTTTATGCAGTATTTGTCGTATAGTAATTCACTAACTAATGTTGAAACCGTAAATATTTTTTGTTGCCACGCATAGGACATTACACTATTTTTACCAAGTCCTTTTCTGATTTCACGAATATAATAGGAGAAGTATCCATTTTGCGCGCGTGAATTTTGGCATGTTTCACCCATACATAACGAAAATCCGTTTCTGACGCTGCCTTCTTGGTTTTCGATAAAAGAATTTTATTCTTTGTAGTTAAATGATCGTTGATGTAGATCCTTTGATTTCCTGATAGCCCAATTTGGCTAGTCGTTAGAGGAGATGTTTTGGATTCAATTCTTGCGGCCGCGATAAAATTCTCCTTAACATACCGGTTACAAAAACTGATGATTACTGGTTTAACATCCTTTTCTCTTGTTGGAACCCTAGTTATAAAATTAATTTGGTTTTTAGGCACCGGAAAATTTATTTTCGCGCCGATTTTCTCAACGACCGCAAACAAATTTTCATTATTTGTCTGAGTTATCCCCTTCACTTCAACATTATTCATGCGTGACCATTGTTCATTATTACTGCTTTCATCCTCTAATTTATCAAGACGAGTTTGAAGCTGGTCTATCCGAACTTCAACCTTTTCCAGCTTTGATATGCGTTGCTCCATGTCGCTTATTTTGCTGCCAAATTCTTTAACTATTTCTTCAAATTTAGAGTTCAAAGATGACTTCAGGCCAGCAAACTCATTCTTCAAGGCTACGATCTCATCCTTCAGGCCTTCTAAAGGAGCCAACTTCTCCGCCAGGACTCGAATTTCGTGCAGTACTGCCGATTCTGGTTGGGGTCTTGGGGATTTTGGTGTATCATCAGAGCATGGTAGATTAGTCGCGCCAGTCTGTTTGCATTTGATACAACGCCACGTGAGTTTCCTGTCACCCAGTTTCCGGAAACCGGCCTCCGTAATGCCAGCACAGTGGAAATGCAACTCCTGGTTACATCGAGTGCAGCGAACTCCATCCGAGAATGACTCATTACAAGCACTACATTTATTTGTTTCCTCCATTATGACACGAAGCCGCAACAATGAACCGACCGTAGATTGGGACTAAACACGACCGTACGCCACAGGGCACACGACCCGACTTCCTAGAGTCAAAGCAATGAAGGCACAAAACGTTGCCCTATCTGCGTCGCTTACTCTTTGGTGCAGGCCGTCGTATGCGTCACCGCGCGACGAAGCAAGCGATAGTGTCACTTCTGCGCGCTACCGAACCGTGACAATTCCATGCACTGCGCGTAAAGTGCGTTGTGAATCACTCACCAGCTGACCAGTTGTGATTTAAAATGTTTGACCGTTATCACGAAATAACTTCAGTTTATGCACTTATTTTGTATTCCTTTTAAGATATTCACTTCACTGTCGTACTATTGTCACTGTGATGTAGTTTATTTCAAAATTATATTGGAAAATAATACAATTAAAGATATTCAAACAAAGAGCAAATGAACACGTATGTTGACGGTATGAGTGGCAGGGCAAAGATGATTATAATTTAATATGTACTTTTACCGCGACTGTTATCGCATGATTTTTAATGGAATAGATTTCATTTTGATTGTTTCAAATTTATTTCATGTTATCAAATTGGTTTGGATTCTATTCCGATAAATGGTTGTTTTTCTTAATATTTTTATTCAGAGAAGAAACATCACACTAGATTGGCACGTCTATTATCATGTACTGGTTGTTGCCCCGGCATCGCCTGCATTAGAGTGTCTTTTCACCATAACACCGATAACACCAGATAACACCCATCATATACCGTTACGTTCGAAGATTTTTCCTTCATCTATAAGTTCCCTACCAGCTAATAATATGTTTTAGTAGGTCCATACTTATCCACTTTGTAAAAGAAATTGCTAATAATCTCTAGCGTAATGTTAGAAAGCAAATTATTTCGAGGAAATATTTTCGAAATTAAACAATAATTAACATTTTTACAAAGAAAATATATCAAAAACATAATTCCTGGTTAGAGTTCCGTATAAATATTTTTGTTTGTTGGCAAAATTATATCCTTAGTTAAAAATAATCAGTGCCAAAGTATTTTTGATTAAACTGTGTATTATAATTGAACGCAAATTTAGGATGTGTTTCAATTATGAATGGTTTTTAATTAAGATGACTAATTAAATTAATCCCTTTATGTTATTTTTTAGTGATATTAAGTATAGTTAAGTAACAAAACAAGTATGAGAATTAGGAAAAACTAGAAGTGTCTAGATGTGGAGTTCTATTTAAAACAAAACCTAACGGTTTGATAACATAAATAAATGGTCGATATTGTTGCAAATATTGCAAGTCAGACTTGGTTAAAATTTGCATAGGACCGGAGAGTATAGCCCATCAAAATGCCCAGCAGTGGGATGACAAGCTGTAAATAATGATAACAATTAGCAAAGTAGATCTTTGACCATGACTGGTGTCAAAGTCATTTATTAAATAGATACTCAATCTCTAGAAATCCCTGTCGCTGGATTTCAATAAGCCTTTAAACCAAATACATTAATAATATCCTAAATTAATAAAATAACTTGATCCTACAAATTTTCCGCTGCGGTTTAGCATCCCGCGACACGTATATAGTATTGTGTGTATAAGCATAGAAATATTAAAAACAGGGTGTATCAAAGTTGTTCCGGCTATACCTTAAACAGTCCACTATCTATTCAGCCAAATATGGACAGGTACCTACTCTGTACCTCTTGTGCTCTGAACGAGATGCAACTTAGACCATGAACAACGCAATCTGTGTTTAGTTTTTCGAAATTTTATAAGATTAAGTAGTATCTTAGCATTTTGACGTGATGAAAGACATCTTTGCCAGTTACAAAGCAATTTTATGATAGTGATTAATTTTTTTTATTGAGTACTTTTAATACTTTTGATTTCCCTTCACAGATTCGATATAAAATTTTATCTGTATGATATGTACATCCACACATAACGTGTATGAATCACTGTATTGTTTTTCTGCCGTAATAAAATCATTATGTAGCGTCCTCTATTGCTTATAAAATAAACTAGTGGAACTAAATACTTTTTACGTGGTCCCATAACTATTAGGTACTTTGCCATTGTTTACTTACTGAAAACTTGATATTTTGTCGCAGTACTCGCGATCGTTGTTAGATGGCGCCACTAATCCTTCAGCATATACAAAAGCGATTCGTGTTGTAAGTGTAACTGATGCAATTTTACTAATAAAGATTTATATATATCCAACTTTCTTCACAATTCCAATGATTTATGGTCAGCAAAATTCGTATTACTTTCATAATATTACTTTTAAACTTAATCTAAGAAGTGCGATAACAGTTTTAGTGCCTGTTATATATTATATTTACTTTTATGATATTGATATCAACTATTATTCTGTCTTCTAGTTTTTCTCTCTTTATTGTGTAAAAAGGGATCGGTCACTCACAAGACTAGGTAGGTACAACCATGTAGGACCTAATTAGGTACGTCACGATTGTCAACAAAATTAAGTCAATCATGACGTCATGCAACATCTCAAATCATTACTATCGTCGTGACCTTTGGGAACGTAAAAAATAAGTACTAATAAATAAAAATATCTCATGTAACCCTATTGAGTGGAAATAAAGGCACTTTGTCAACAAGCATGAATTGTTAAATCCATACTTTAATTGTGAAAGACAGACGGCAAGTCACTATCAGTCTACATAGCTCTTATACATACCAATTATATAACCCTCCTTTTTTGACTTCGCCGCAGTCGGGTAAAAAAACGTTCTAATGTAGCTATGACCAGTATTCACCTAAGGTTTTCTATCGGCTGATGTGGTTTTTACTGAAGAAAAAAATACCATGCTCATTCATGAAGTCCCAATCTCAAATGCACGCAATAAGAACCACGCACTCGCCTCAAACACTATTTATAGCGCAATTTAATAACAGATGTCAAATTACCCAATAAAATGACGCAGGGAACAAAATTAAAACATTTCCATCAATTATTATTAACCAATGTTCAATTATAAACACTTGTTTGATAGAAATAGTGAGTGTAATTACTCAATTAAGTACATATCAGGGTATCAGTGGGGCTAGAAAGAATTATTTTGAGGAACAACTTAACTATTACACTTTTGATTGGATTTGTGCGTCATTGCGTATTGTATTAATATTTGTATGAATACGTTATTAATTAATGAAGATAATGACGTGTTTCGCTAACTATACATAACTACGACTTTTGTCGTGCTAGAAGCGCCTGGCAATGAGGTGCTACCGGTATTGCGCTCACCAGTTGGCAATTCTGGCCCTTCAGCTGTCAAAGCCCACCAACAAACTATGAATGACCTTGCTTGCGACTAGCGCCCCTGCCGGTGTAATTACGGTAGACCTCATTACGTTAATATATTGCATAATATCATACTTTAATAAACAATACAGCAGTTGTTGGTTTTAACACATAATACGCCTTACAAGAAAATAAACATGTTTTATAGTCAGGTTAAAACAAAATTACACATTTAGGTACGTAACGTATGTTTAAAAGTCATCATCAAATATAATTAAGTATTAAAAATAGGTCTCTCCACTACTCTTTCTTTGTAATTTAAACCAGGTAACAGTATGCTAGTTTCTTCTTTGACTCCGTGTTCGTTTACATAACATTCCCAGCTTTTCAAAAATTGTATTTTCTTTGCTTTAAAAACTTTGAAGAAATTATCTGTAGTTACTCACGTCGTGCACATCTAGTGCACCAATTCTCGTTCATGCTTGTGATCTAGGACCTAAGTAGAGGAGGAACCAAGGTCATTTATTAGGTGAAATTTGCTTATTTATCAACCACTATCGTCCATAATATTGATATTTAATTTTACTTAGCTATTTCAATTTTGCTTTTGTTTCCATCGACACATGGGGCATTTGTGTAATCTAATGTTTGTTCCGAGAGATCCTGTAGGTATGTTCTTTATTACATATAGACTTGTGCTTTCGAACCCACAACACAGGGATTATTTTTTCCCCTAGTAATTGTGTCTTGATAAAAGAATAAACGCAGTTATTTATGATCCCAAATAAGAAGCTCGTACAAAGGTTACCGCAGGACCTTACCGTCGAAGCCTCACGTGGTTCTACCTTCAATGCCGTCTGAATCACAATTTATAAGCACACCGAAACAATAAAATGTGTTTAACTAGTGCTTACTGGGTGATAAAAGTTGTAGCTTAATCCGTATTCGATTATCCACGCATCAAAGTGTTTTAGAAGAAATTATATAACCCGGTCGAAACCAGGGAAAAGAAACAACTTGGCATTGTATATTTATTAATTGTAGACATGTTTCGGAAAGTGTTTGGTGGAAAACATCAGAGTAATCAGCCCTTATCACTTGTAAATGAAGCAATTATTTGTTGGGAGATCGTGACAAATTGGTGTTGTGTTACAATGTTTAACCTTGCTATATTGGCGCCTTATTAAAGTCGACCAATCTTTGCTCGCCGCGCCAGTATGTACTGAACCTCGGCGCCGAACTGGAAACGATAATGAAAATACTCCTGGTAAGTCAGGTGCAGCCATTAAATTTAATAATTCGGTGTTTACGATTCGACGCAAGCAATGAAAAACTTAAGGCCATTAATGTAGGCAAAATAGATACAAACATTAAAAATAATCTAGAAAATTGGTGAGGCAATAAATGTTTTTTCTTTCTTTCAAAATATCAGCCAGAATACATTAGTTTATAGAAATTTTATTGATTGAACCGTATTTACCTTTTTAGTTTTCTAGGCATCATCAGCATTAATGCTCTAAAAATCGTATTTTTTATAGTTGAATATTTAAAAAATACACATTCAATAATTTTGGCGTTTTGACGAATTTTATAAAAACTTTTATGATTTCGTTTTTAGTGATTTATTTCCTCGCAAATAAGTTTTCAGCCGAAATTTTTTGCTCTTGTATTATTTAATAACGCTTCTTTTATTAGAATGTGCTATGGTCAATTAAAATAAATCAACTATTTCATTTTGTAGATATTGTTCATCTCTATACTGATAACGTGCCGATCTAATGTGCTGTCAAGTCAACTGGAACCCAGTGCCAATCAAGGTCTAAGAAATGGTCTCAATAGAGAAGCTTTCCTTGACACGAGAGATGAGAACAGAGAACAAAACGTAGCGAGAGCCGGAAGCGTCGATAGAGCACCAAACATAGCAAGAGCAGGACTTGGTCAAGCTGTAAACGTCGCTAGACAAGGCGGCCTCGATGAAGCCGATCATACTTATAGCCCAGGTGGCCCTACATATGGTGATAACGCCGGACCTCTAGTTAATACGGTGCCATTTGCCAGAAATAACCTCGACCCTGGAATCAATCCATATGCTCAAAAAGTATTCCAAAATCCATTTAAATCCCCAATGGAATCTGGCATGAGTGGAATACCTGAAAATTATAATAACAAAAGAATTTGGGATCAGGAAAACATTGCAAGATCAAGTGATTTTGATAGAAAAGTAGAAATTGGTAGAGCGGGAGATTTACGTAATGTAAATTATAATGATAGAAGACATGAAGTGAATCAATGGCCCAATGACGCAAGAACAAATGAATTATACAGAAGAGTACCAGATGTTAGAGCTGATGACTATGGGTTCGGACCTTATGTTAACAGAGTTGATGAGGTTAATCGACAAAATAATGTGCAAAGTAATCCAGATATTGCTAGGTCGGGTCAGAATGGCGAGGTCGCCCCATCAGCGGAACCAGCTGGTACATCAAACGTTGAGCGCCACGGCTACTTACACCCAGACCCAGAACCTGAATACAACCTTCGACACACTTACGTTCCAGCGGTCGAAGCCATACCGGATGTAAGTCTTACTGATGATAACAGCAGTGGTCGTGGTGTCAATAGTGGTTTAAATACAGCCGCCGACGACTTTGACTACAGCGTCTTGGCTCCCGACTTCGAAAACTATAACGAAAAAGTTAACCCACTGAACAATAACGTTCCCGTACCTACTTACCCAACCTACCCGACCTATGCCACATATAACGAAAGTAATATCGACATTGATATCGACAACGACACCTATACTGATCAGAGTGAAATTTCGAATCGCATATTTGGTAGTATGAACTTAAATGAGGATAATTACGTCGATGACTCGCATGGATTTCTTGATATTTTCGGCAACAGTGCTGAGGTGTTTAGCTACAACAATTGCGGCGGCAACGGAGGCGGCGGCGGCGGCGGCGGTGGCGGTGGCGGCAGTGGTGGTTGGTGTGGCGGTGGTGGCAGATGTTGTGGCGGCGGCGGCGGCTGCTGTGGCGGCGGTTGTTGTTGCTGCGGCTGCTGTTGTGGTGGCTGCTGCGGTGGTGGTGGTTGCTGTGGTGGCGGCGGTTACAACTGTGGCAACAGCAACAACTATAATAGCCACGTAACCAAAACAGTAACTTCCAATAACAATAACAACTGTCAAAGCTGTAAGGTGAAAGAAACGACGAGCAACCACTGTGAAAGTTGTAAACATCAAACAAACACTAATATTAACAATAATAATAGTTGTAATTGTAAAATTACTACTAGCACTACTAATGAGAACAGTTGTAGCAAATGTAATGCACATAATACACACATACAAGAAAGCAATGTTAGCACGTGTAAGACCTGTAACATTAACGCTAACACCAACACTAACGTTAACACTCACGTCAACACTAACACTAACACTAACACCAACAGTAACACTAACACTAACGTCAACATCGTCAAAACCAACACTTGTAATAAATGTAATCAGAACAACAACGAGCAACGAATTGTCACTAATACTTGTAAACAATGTAGTAACATTAAATCACAAAATGTCTGCAATTGCAATAAGGGTAGTAGCAATACTTGCAAGTGTACTAAAACTACTAACAATGTTGTATCTACAAATAGTAACAACTGTAATTGTAACGTTAATAGTAATACTAACTATAACACTAATCATAATAGTAACTTCAACAGCAACCACATTAGTAACCACAACAGTAACTACAACAGTAACCACAACAGTAACTGCTGCGCCAACAATCAACAAACAACTCAGCAGAGCAAGACAACTCAAGTCAAAAAGACCTGCAATGTCTGCAACGAGTATAATTATGATGGTGAGGATTACAACCATGGAGGAATGACTTCTCATCAATCATTTTCCAGCAGTTCCAGCGGTGGTTCTTCAAGTTCTATGAACGCTGGTGGGCATTTCCAAGCTATGGTGCATGGGGGAGCATGGGGCAACATATTCGGGGGGGGAGGCGGGCTTATCACCGGCCGTGGCAACAGCATCACTGATCACTCCGGTTCCAGTACAAGCTCCTCAGGTGCGACCGTCGGCTTGTACACGGATGGTGGAAACTTAGACGAGACAACGATAACTTCTTCGAAGACTGGCAGCAAGAGCAGCAGTTCGTCGTCCAGCAGTCACAGCAGCGGCAGCGCCGGCTCCAGCAGCGTCTACGGCGGCACCGGTTTCAGCGGCTCCAACGTATTTGGCAAGGGCGTGTTTACCAGCGGCGGCGGCGCGTTCGGCAGTCCGTTACTTGGTCCCCATGGCAGCATTTTTGGATAAGTTAGTATGAAGTCAAATAGTATCTGGTGAATAAATTGATTTTTGAATTTGTATTGTATTTTTGTTAATAATTCTGCAGTTTTTTTTATTGTATTAGAAGAAAACCCCTTTTTAAGGTTCCGTACCTTAAAAGGTAAAAACGGAACCCTAACAGGATCACTCGTGGGTCTGTCCATCCGTCTGTCACAGCCAATTTGCTCCAAAACGACTAAACCAATTTGGTACACATATGTAAGTCGGCGACCCAAAGACAGGACAAGTAACGTAAATAATTAAATTTATGTTACATATTAAACATTAAATTTTATTAAACATTCGGACCGCTTTTGCTGACTTATAAATAAAAGGCTCGTTTTGAGAATCTCAAATAATAATATTCTTTTTTACAGTTTAAAAACAAAAAGTTTTAATATTTAAAGAAAATAGGGGGAAATTTGCCGCTCTTCCCTCCCCTCCCTTTATTTTCGAAACTACAGGGTCTAGAATAAAAACAAATCAGGAAATAATTCTTTATCTATAGATTACAGGAAAACCTATAAGCCTATGGTATTTGAAGTAGGTAATAGAATATTCAATATTTTCGTATACTAAGTAACAAAACCACAAGAAGATAGGCTCACTTACCACGGTAATTATTATCTATCAATATTGTAACTCGGCCGGTCGGCCCTATTTTTTTAAATTATTGCCTTCAGCCGCGCGGTACGTAAACAATCGATAATTATGTCCACCTACAGTATTTTTCTTCACCTTGAATTTTTATCCAGTTTTGTAAATGTACCTTAATATATATTTTTTTATTTTTTATTTAAAAATATAAAATTGTCTGTGAATGAAATAGGAAGTGTTCAATAAAAAAGGATATTGTTTTTTTTATTAGTAGATTTAATTAAAAAAACATGCTTATATTATGTTTGATTTAAGATTTAATAACAAATCAGTCTTATAAATTTGCGAGCGAAAAATATTTGCACCTCGACTGAGACCTACGAAATGCTTTTTTATTAAATTGAATAGTATAAAAAATCCGTATCGAATATAAAGCTTAATTAAGAATTGTTAATCGTACAGCACAATATATTTTACAATTGCTCCTTGTCATAAAAAGTAAGTACTTAAACTTATTTTAATATCAAACATCAGTATTTTTTTTATATCAGTTAAAAGTAAGCAGATCCAATTTGCAAGCAAACGCTGTTCAACTTCAAATTTAACCACTATTGTCTAGTGTACAAAGCTTTACTTTATCAATTAATCTAATGATAATGACTACAACAAAACTCAAACAATTTACGAGGCAAATAGGATCGACTTAATTTCTCTACAGCGTCCATTTCAACAACAGCAAGAAAGGTAAATGAAATATGACCTTTCAGATTGAACATGATGAAGAGAGCGTCAAACGGATTCTAGCGCAGCATTAGATATTATTTTCTTTACACAAAAATACCTCATAACATATTTACTATAATATATAGTGTACCAATAAAATGTCGATATTTTCAGGTAGTGGTCCGGCTTGTGTATATGTATATCATCAGAAACTACGTTTTATATTTTAAAGTTAAATTAGGGTCACTCTATTTAAAAACAAAAACGTCCAGAACATAATATTAGGAACAAACAGTGCTAACTTGGATGTGCACACTCTTATGGTTGACCCTAATATCCCTAATAAGTCTATAGCTGTACGTTAAACTCAACGCATGACTCAAAAGAGTTTTAAAACTGTTTGATTTTAGCTTTAAATAAATATTGGTAGAGATCTTCTCAGCGATATATTTCGCAAGAAACTAAATGTGACATTTAACAAGTTTAACACTGTTGCTCAAGTTTCCTATATCTATACTTCTATACTAATATTATAAAGAAGTAAAGTTTGTGTGTTTGTTAAATTGTAAGGGGTAATCTCGGGATCTACTGAACCGATTTTAAAAATTCTTTCACCAATAGAAAGCCACATTATTGCTGAGTGTCATAGGTTATATAAAAAACCGAAAAATAAAAAGGTTTTTACGTGGTAGTCCGTTTTGCAAAGGGAATCGGAGAAAAAAACGGTCGAATGAAAGCGTTTCTTACGAACGCTGCCTTTACAATGAAAGATATATTTTTGAGTTCTAGAGAAAAGATGTGGAGCTTGAAAATGCCTACAAAAAAGTCAACGACAGCATATGTCTAACTTTTATATTTAAGTTACAAAAAGTAGTTTTTTAAATATTAGTATAGATAATTTAATTTTTAATATTAATAAAATAATTTAAATCGTTAGGTCATATGTACTAAAAAAGGATTATTAACATTATGCCCAACGAAGTGGGCACGGGTCAGCTAGTAATTAACTTACCTACGATTTTTTTTTTACAAAATATGCATAAAATATTTTACTACACTGCAGCCACGCACTCGACCCCACCGCTACCGACCGAAGAATGACTCGCAGTTCGATGCGGAGCAGGGAGTTTATTATGTAGACAGACTGGCAACGTCGCACTATCATTTTAGAAAAATCATTACATGAAGTGTGGCTACTTTGCCACCTAAGGGCCTTATCATTCTAGCGGATTGCGAACGTCCTCAAAGCGGAGCGAGCACGCAACGAATTCGTTACGGACACACAACGAACACGCCGCGCATGCGCAGCGAATTCGTTGCGGACGCGCAACGGGATCGCCGCGAACAGCAAAGTGGACACCATTTTGTACTGTCTCGTACATACGCCAGCCCGTCGAAACACGAATGTGACAGGACGTATGTATCAACATGGCATCATTGGGAGACTCTGATATTGATACAGAGTTATTTATTAATGAAATTTAAAGTAGTTACGTAATATGAGATTAAAAAAGCAGAGAATATAATGACGGTAATTTAAAAAAAAGACATGGTATGAGATATGCAATTTATTTATTCAAGGCGTTACGGAAAAAACAGTCAAGGAGAAAAATGAAGCAAGTAAGAGAAACACAATACTATTTAAATGTACTTATGTTGCCATAGTAATGCTCCTTCATTTGAAACAAAATAGTCAGTAAATGTATCTCTTATCGCATTACCTGAAAGTCTACAAACATTTCCATTAACGCGTGGGTTGTGATACAGTCCAAACATTTGTGGTACTTTTCTTTCGACGTCTTATTACCTTAACTTTAGATCGTACAAAATTATGCAATATACAACAAGTTTTGACTATTTCCTCGCCAAAGTCTATTACAACATTTAATGGTCAATGAAAAATACGCCATTTATTAGTCATAATTCCAAAAGTCCACTCTATATATCTTCGTGCTCGGCTTAATCTATAATTATATATTCTTTTTGTAGGAGTTATTTTATTATGCATTTTGTTACTGAGTGTATTGTACGGCGATAGCTTACTACAAACACGCGACGAAAACGTAACGTATTTGCCACGCGTCCGCGACGTCCTCGCTGCGCAGCCGCGGCGTGTTCGCGATGCATTCGCTGCGCGTCCGCTCCGCCCCGTAGCCGCTTGCAAACCGCTAGTATGATAAGGCCCTAAGTTAAAGTACATAATTTCCTTAAACCTTAAACCTACCTAGTTTACCTCAAATGATTCTAGTGTTTACTGTCACGACACCTACCGAGTAACACTGACTTATTCACGAAACAGAATGGAAGTATTAAATAAATATATTGTATGGTTCTCTTGTACTTTGTGTCTGGTTTATTGTGATCTTAATCTTCCTGAAGGTATGTAGGTGATTTGATTTAATTTAATCTATATTTCACAAGTAACTACATTATACAAATTATACCTATTGTATAACTAATCTACCTACATTATTACACAACAAAGTAGTAAATGACATGTTTGACAGGACGATATTCTATTGGTTTCTGCCCATCCAAGGCTAGACGGAGGATATCGCGATAAGACCGACATACCCTTATTACAATTGTATCCTGAAATGCTGTATCTTATGCGCTGTATAATAAAGAATATATCTATCTTATTTGTAAAACTAAAATGATGTGTCTATTTTATTTTAGGAGCACCATGTAAAAAAAGTAATTCAAGCGGCACGTGCGTTAATTTGTATCGATGCCAGACGGCTGCAATATCGTACTTATTTGTAAGTATACATTATACTTCCCTCCGCGCGTCCGCACGGTGCAGTGAAGGTCAATTTCGCTGCTCGGATTATTTACGTTTACGGTGTTTTGTGATCGTATCCCGGCTCGTGAATTGTTTCCAGTTGTGTGGTATTGTGTTCTTCGTGTATGGTTTGTAATTAATTTAGATTTAATCTAATATTTGTGGTAAAAATCAACATAATCATTCGGTAAGTCATTTTATTTTATTTTTGTTGAGGGTAACGTAAAATTTGTTTGTTCGCCCGGTATTAACACTCATTAGTGATCTTTATAACGTTATATTTTTTGTACTATTTTATTATTCATTAGCGTTCTAAGTTTATTATGTCGGTTTATTTAAATGATGACCCGCCCGATCGTGGCGGGAATGTGTTTACTAGGAGTCATATGACTTCAAGGTCACCACCCTCTGGTACATCTAAACGCTTATTTAGTGAAATATCGCCATCATATGTTTCACCCGATATGTCTAAGCGACTACAGCGTTCTGAATCAAATGATAGACATGAATCAGTCTTAGACACTAGTAGTGCAAGCCGCGCCGATTACTGCGAATTAGTCTCCGAGGCATCGGCGTATTTGTCAAAAATTAATGATCTTGTAAACGATCAGGGCTCGCGTATAAATATTGCGAATAAATCGGCCATTATGGATATGACTCAGCGCGTTACAGCTATTGTTTCTTTGTTAGCTATTAAGTCGTCATGCAACGAGACAAAATTAGTAAATACTCAGCGCGAATTAGAAAATATTAAAATTAATCCGGTTTCTAGTACCCATAACATGCAAAATGTCGAATCATACGCCGACAAACTTAAACTTCGTTTGCCACAAGATGTCCCAAAGGTGCAATCGCGCGCCCCGCTGCCTTGTGTAGTTGCCTACCCAACCGAGGAACGGTCTGCCGAGTACGCGACCTCATCGGCTACAAAGCATGCGCTAATGAACGCGATTAAGCCGAGCGACGACGGTTTTCAAATTGTAGGTGTCAAAAAAGTTAAAAAATCGGGTGTCGTACTACGCGTCGCGAACGACACACAATTACAAAAATTAAAATCTGTCGATGCTATTCGGTCAGCTGGCTTGCGTTTAGAAACGCCAAAAGGGCGGCAACCGCGTTTATTAATTAAAGACGTCCCTTCATCCATGGAGGACCAAACTTTTCTAACCGCTTTGTACCGTCAAAATATTAAAGACGAATTAAAAATTAACGAATCCGATTTCATTAAAAACACAAAAATTATTCGTAGGCGTATGGTCAACCACGGGCGTAAATGGATAGGAATAGAAATTGATTCCGCGATTCGTACACACTTGATAGCCACTAAGAAAAAACTATTTATAGACTGGGCACCCTGTCGGTTTGTGGATGATCTTGAGATTGTAAGATGCGTTCACTGTCAAGAATTTGGTCATGTTAAGAAGTATTGCACAAATAAAACTCCATCATGTGCTAACTGTTCGGGTCCTCACTTGACATGGGACTGCCCCCATAAGGGCAATCCTGAGTTCAAACCAACTTGTGTAGCGTGCAAGCGTTACAATAAACCGTGTGAACATCGAAGCGGTTCTCAGAATTGTCCGACATATAAGCTCAAACTAGAACAACAGATCTTAAGTACTAACTACTAACAAGATGGATAAGCTTATAATAGGGCAGTTAAACCTTCACAACGATAGGGTGGCGACGTCTGAGTTAGACCAACTAGTAATAGACCACAGGTTAAACGTAGTATTGATTCAGGAACAATACCAAAACCCTAGCTTGCGGAACAAAGTAGTACAACTGGATTGCAAGGCACGAGCTGGAATATACGTTTCGCGTTCATCTAATATCACTGTGACTTCTATGCAAAATTTGATGACGTCACACTGTGCTGTAGCGGAGATATCAACTGCGTCTTTTAAAATATATGTAGTGAGCTGTTATTTTCAGTACTCTGACCCTGTTGCTCCTCACATACACCACCTTCGCCACGTCTTGCGGTCGCTTGCAGGCCGCAAGATTATCATTGGCGCCGACGTTAATGCGTCGTCATCGCTGTGGTATGGCAAAGTTAGGGCTACCGATACTGATCGGCGATGCGCTGTTGAGGATTTCATCGCTGAGATGAATCTATCAATACACAATACCCCCGATGCACCACCTACTTTTTGCAGCCAAATGGGCGAATCTTCTATTGACGTCACACTATCCAGTGCAGACGTTCGCTTGGACAGGTGGCGCGTCCTTCCGGACGCGTCTTGTAGTGACCACCGCCTGATTGTGTACGAATTTGTGTCTAGGTTGACGCAAGGTTCTCCTAATCGTAATATCAACGGTGACTTTAGATATAAAACTAAGGGTGCTGATTGGGACTTTTTTAGTTCATTCTTTGCGTCTCATGCCAAGGATTTCACTCGTGACGGCCTGTCAGCGGAAGAAAGTGCTGCAATTTTGTCAGACACTTTCACTTACTGTGCTGATGTCGCCATTGGTCGCGGATCTATAACCAATATACACAGATGTGACTGGTGGAGCAGCTACCTCACTGAACAGCGTAAAATATACCGTAAATCGCGTAAAAAGTTAAATAACCTAAAGAAACGTCAAGTTACCGGAGACGCGTTTAATGTAGCTTTAACTTCCTTTCGAGTCGCTCGGTCCCGGTATAGAGCTGCTATTGAAAAATCTAAGGGAAACTTGTTGCGAAAAGTAGTAGAAAGATTGGATAGGGAGGGTCCGTGGTCTCCCTTATACCACGAGTTTAAAGCCAATAGATCAGTTAACCTGGCGTTTATTCATAACATCCGAATTAATAATATGCACACCGCTGGTATTGAGGAGACCACGGAGGTACTTCTCAACTCGCTTATACCAGATGATCAACAGAACTGTGACGACGACTATCACCAGCAAATTAGAGCTTTCGCTGCTGATCCTCCTGCATCTCCAATGTCAGACCTTCCATCTGCTGACGAATTTACCAATGTTGTTAGATCACTGTCTCTTAATAAAGCCTCAGGGGAAGACAAAATCTCTAACAAAATGATAAAGGAGGCTTGTAGGTTATCGGGAGAAAGCATCTTAGCCGTTTTTAACAAGTGCATTGCCGAAGGCGTGTTCCCTCGCATCTGGCGTCAGGGTTTTATTAGAATAATACCTAAGGGTGGCGATAAACCTCCAGACGATCCTAAGTCTTACCGACCAATCACCCTACTACCATCATTGGGCAAACTTCTGGAGCGTCTTATCGTCCCTCGATTGCTCCCGGACGGTCCGAAGTTTCACAAAAATCAATTCGGCTTTACGGTAGGAAAATCAACTGTAGACGCGGCCATCTCTGTTAGAAAGTTAGTGCAGTCGTCAGACGAGAAGTACGTCTTAGGTATATTCTTGGATATTTCCGGTGCCTTCGACAATGCATGGTGGCCAATGATACTACTTAAATTAAAATCACGTGGCTGTTACAATAATATCTATCGCCTGATTTCTTCTTACTTTTCACATGGCGCAGCTAAACTTAAACTTGGTCATCATTCTGTGTCGAAGACATTGACCTTGGGATGTCCTCAGGGATCGGTCTTAGGCCCTTATCTGTGGAATTTAGGTTTTGATGATTTCCTCGCGATACCGCTACCACAGGGCTGCTCTCTTACGGGCTACGCGGACGACGGACTTCTGCTTATTAAATCTAACACTAGAGCAGGCCTTGAGAGTATAGCGGATACTTGTTTGCGAGAAATCTTTAATTGGGGCGAACGAAACCGCCTAACTTTTGCCCCACACAAAACATTTCATTTACTATTAAAAGGAAATCTCAAATCGTCACCGACCATTAAATTTAACAACATTGCAGTCAAAAAACGAGACACCGTTTGTTATCTTGGTCTTGTATTGGAAAGAAATTTTACCTTCGTCGAACATATTAAAACAATCGGAGAGAAAGCGAAAAAGAACTTTTATGCCTTGACAAGAATTTCAACGACAACCTGGGGCCTTTCATTTAACACTTTAAAAATCATCTACCGGGCTACGTACTTGGGATGTATTTGTTATGGGTCACCTGTTTGGGCTGATAGGGCCACTATAGGCGCGGCGCGACGTAAATTGCTCCAAAGTCAACGGTTGGCGTTGATCTTCTTGTGTAAGGCCTATCGGACTGTCAGTACTGAAGCCCTGCCCGTTTTAGCAGGCGTTCTACCGGTTGATCTAGAGATACAACGTCGCGCGGCTATGTACTATTCAACTAGAGATGGTTTGAATAACGACTTTTTGACTCAACGCGAACGTATAAAGATTGATCGATTATTTAAATCACAGACCGATGTCTATGAGGAACTTATGGTGGAATGGCAACTTAGGTGGGAAACGTCTATTAAGGGCCGTCATCTTTACCAGTTTTTTCCATCCGTTTGTGAGCGGCTGGAGAAGACTTGGATAGAGGTTGATCATTGTGTAGCCCAGTTTCTTACGGGTCACGGCAATTTTAAAAGCAAGTTATTTTCATTTAAGCTTGTCGTTTCACCATTGTGTCAGTGTTCATCCGTAAATAGTGAGTTTGAGCAAACTGCGCATCATATACTGTGGGAGTGTAGTCTTTGGCAAAATGAACGTAACGCTTTGTTAGACACTTTACATGCGACGTCCGGTGTTGTTTATTATGAGGACCTTGTTGCTACCAGAGCAAATTTCCGTGCTTTCAGACGTTTTTGCCATACCTATTATTGGAATCAAAATAACAGCTCCTAAATAAATGAATTTTAGGACCCATTCATGTTAAATTTTATCCGTGGTGCTTGGCAGCTGGGCCTAACTCAGTTGTCTTATCTTTTCTTTGCCTTTGGCCTATCTTTTCTTTTTGTCTCCCGCTTGCAATGGAGGGAAGTGGAAACAATTTTTTTCCTACTCCTCCTATTTACTACTTCTGATTAATTTCGTTGCGGGTTCCAAGACAGTCAATCGTTTCCCTGGGACACACCGAGCTTAACTGTTTCGGTGATATTCATTGGTTATCATTGTAGATCCTGGCTTACAGGAGTTGCAATGATGGGCATGTGTGGTGGGCTAGTCCCTATAAAAATAAAAAAAAAAAAGTATACATTATATATCTACCTAATAATTTACAAAGAAATTTAACAAATAAAAAAACCAAACGAGTGCGAGATTGACTCGCGCACCGAGGGTTCCGTACAAAGTTTGTTAAACGTCACGGTTTATTACAGAAACGACATAAACATTGTTTATTGATTGACCCTTGATGCAATAAATTCAAGCTTCTAAAGCAACGCAATTTAAAACGACCATTTATGTCGTTTTCCCCATACATTTCCGAGAAACTTAAAACCTTGTAACATCACAAGTAAAGGAAAAAATCCGCAAATTGTTCATTTGTTGTCTTGTAACATAAAAATAAGTTTTTGTGAGACGGAAGGTTTTAGATTTGAGTATTTGATATAATTTCTTTATGATACAACAACGCGTTTCACATAAAAAAAGGCTTCTCAGACAGACGGATAACCAAGTGATCCTATAAGGGTTTCTTTTTTCGTTTTGATGTACGGAACCCTAAAAATAACATATTCAAGTTATGTCGAACTAGTAAAGTTAGTTGCTAAACTATGCTCACTAATGCTCACATTTTTAACTTATCCTTTTTTTCCATGCTCTTCTTACGCAGAGTAATTAATATTTGCTTCCGATCTTAAAAATACGCTGTCAGACTCAGATATTATATATTCTTGGTCCGATTCCAGTTAATCTCTGGATTAAGCACGGGCGCTGCACACTTGCCAGAAGTATGCTCTGTCAGAAAAGATGGAGAGCCTATAGTGTGCTGCGATGATTGCAAGCTTGATGAAACCGAAAAGTAAGTTTCAATATTATCACAAATACAGGAACATCATCATTATTGTAAAGAGCAACTAAAATAGTAATAAAAATAAAATTACTAACTACCAAACCTTATATAATAAGCAATAATTGCTAACTTGGATCAAACCAGTAATTGTTAAACTTGTACTTTAGAACGTAGAGGTTAAAATGCTGTTGGCAAAACCCATAGGTATCAGAATTAATTTTTCGATTTGCCGCATACCAGCCTCGTTCCGGATACACTCCATCAAGATGTGTTGCACATCCTCTAATGTACTACAATCATGGCAGTTGGAAGAGTTTTTTCATAAAAAATGCGAACGTCTTAGATGCAATGTGTCCCGAACGAAACCTAAGGGCGATAGTGAATGAGTTCCTGTGGATAGAATTACATTCCATCCACGGAACAAGATTTATCTGTGGATTAATAGTCCGGTAACACAATCCTTTATCGTTTGAACAATAATCAAACTATTCCTGGCGACGATATTTTTTTTTAAGTTCTCGGATACCGGTCAAACAAAGATAGCAATCATTGTGATGATTTACTTGTTCCTTCGATCATTGGCACAGCCAAAGACAGAAACAGGTTTCCTATTAAACGAGTCATAATATGACAGAGCAGGGAAAACGAACAAAACGGTTCATATCTTAGACGACAAAATGAAGGTCACTTTAATCCATGATTTTTTTAACATATATAGTATACTAGCGACCCGCCCCGGCTTCGCACGGGTGCAATGCTGATACTAAATACACTACAGAAAAACTGTGAACGTTGTATATAAAAACATAGCGGCCCGCTCCGACTTCGCACGGGTATAAAATATATAGCCTATGTGATTAAAATCGATCCAGTAGTTTTGATTTATTCATTACTGCCCGTGGCCCGCACGCGTTAAATTTGGAGTAAAACAATCCCCCTTTCCCTATACCATGAAGATTTCCTGCTATCTTTGGAATATCTAAATTCATACACTACATTTTTACTTATTTACTTTTTACATTTTTAACTATTTACTTTATTTTTACAACATATTACAGAATGTCTTTTTAGCCATGATTTGTGGTAAAAAGTAAATGACAAAAAAAGTTATTGTGGGTTATCCATAAAAGATAGACATACTTATACCATCACGGAATTTTCTGTAGACCTTTTCAATGTGTACAATACTTAGTACATTATTTTGATAAAACTCGTAGGGTTCAGCCTGCGTTTGCAATGTAAGCGGAAAAAATGTAATTATTTACGACATCACATTAGAAACCTCAAAAATAACAGTACTTCTCCACTATTTAATGGATGTTATTATATATATAATAAACATAAAAACATAAATAACATAAATAACATATAAACCTTCCTCTTGAATCACTCTATCTATTAAAAAAAACCGCATCAAAATCCGTTGCGTAGTTTCAAAGATTTAATCATACAAAGGGACATAGGGACAGAGAAAGCGACTTTGTTTTATACTATGTAGTGATAGTGATACCTAATACTGTGATTTGTCAAATCAGCTGTTTTAATTGAACTTAAAATCACTACCTATTATTTTTATTCATAAGTAGTCTTATGTATAATTACTTAAATTAGACTAAGTAATAAAATAAATCTGCATTTTTTTATTTGCAACTAGGGTACTTGAATACAGTGTAAACTCTTCATAAGGATACTCTCGAGTTTATCATTGTATGGGTTTACCTTAAAAGTCATACATTGATAGACTTTTCATAGCGCAACAGCCATTTTCTATTACGGTGAAATGTGTACATATATCACACAGTAGTAATCCCACCAAAAGCATTTTATGTAAAGTGAAGCCAAGAGCCAAGACGAAGTATGTACAACATATTGTTTGCACTGAAAAAAACCCAGACTCTAAAACACTCATGTCAAGAATAACGCAGAATTTAAATGTAATTGTTCCAATAAATAGTAAAATATTGCATTCTAACTACAAAAATACAGGCATAAATATTTGATCTTTTCTGTTTTTTATGCTTAAAGGATGAAAAGTCAAGGTATACTGACTAGGGGGGATCTGTATTCAAGAGAAGGAGGAAAAGCTTGGTCTAGTAAGTGTTTTTTTTTATATCTAATCGGCTAAGCACACAGAATTAAAATGATTTACCACTAATTAATATACTCCTAGGTCTATGTTTTTATTACCAATACTAAACCTATTATCTAAAGTGCATAAAAAAGAAGACTGTCGCCACTGAATTCAAGTAGACGTACCACAAAATACCGAATACTTACTTAGTAGTTAGGTACCGGTTTACGGGTCGTACCTTAGTTATAGTAACAGTTAATATCGGCCCTTATTTGTCCCACTGCTGGACTAAAAGGCCTCTTCTCATATAGACTAGTCACGAGTATTGATCACCACGCTTGCTCGTTGGGGGTAGGAAATTTCAGATTCAAAATTTTTCAGATTTCCCTCGTCAATGCAAATTTTTATTCTTTTCTAGAATGTTTAGATTATTTCCAAAAGCTGCCTTATCGGTGCCGCGGTGTGTCAATACACCATATCTTCAGAAGGTGGGACGACACAGCCCAGTGCGGTGAATGGTATTTCAGTGATATCCAGCCAGGACAAGGAGGAGTTGATGCCAGGACAGGCCAGTTTCCACACATGGTAACTTTTGAAACTATAATAATTTCGTAAGGTGTTAACTTTCTTGTGGTGAATTCGTCTCAAAATTCATCTAGACAATAGAAGTTCATATGATCTGCGATTTCGGGGGTCTCTCCAGCCCTGTAGCCATAACTCTTGCCGGAATACCCGGCATGACATGCTCTGATTTTAGGTACTAATCCAGGGTGACGGTAATGTATACCGAGATATTACACATCGGGTCAATTCAGGTTGGATGAAATGGCGACAGGACGCTGGAACAACTTGTGACCCCGGATGCCGCTCAAGTTAAAGGAGGAAATTTACAAAACCATAATTAGACCTGTCGTATTGTATGGCTCAGAATGTTGGGCCCTAATAAAGATGGGTGAAAGAAGAATTATGTGATGGAGATGAGAATTTTAAGAAGGATGTCTGAAGAGTTACCCACTGTGTTGCTGGGACTTCGGGCAGCTATACGAAACGACAGTGGCGTCAGTGCTGCAGAGCTCACCTACGGTCACACTCTCACATTGCCCGGTGATTTTTTTGTACCGTCAAAGCCAGAACCCATCGATTACAGCTATGTTGAAAAACTACGAGCAACAATAAGCACCTTCCGCCAAGCATTAGCACAGTCGCGCAGCAATAACCGTGCTGCATTTGTACCCCAAAGCCTACAATCCTGCAAGGAAGTGTTCGTAAGAGTTGACGCCGTCAAGAAACCACTGCAACCACCATATAACGGACCTTACCCAGTGGTCAGCCGAAGCGAAAAAACATTCACTGTGAAATTACCCGGACGACAAGCAGTGATATCAGTAGACCGGTTGAAGCCTGCTTTCTTAATGCCATGCATTGATGATGAGGAACCTCGTGCTACAAGTACTGCTGCGAAGAACACCGTTCCTGAAAACATCATCCCGGAGCGGACATCGCGCTTCGGTCGCGTCATTCGTCAGCCGGTACGCTTCGCTTGAGGGGGAGCACTGTAGCAGTCACGCTCGCATGCCTGCGCGCCGCTAACTAAGTGGCACCGGCCGGCACCCATATTTATAACCTCGCTACAGTTGAACTATGCTGTAGAGGGCGCTAAGGTGCGCCGATCGCAATGTACAATTTTACTATTGGATTCTGATTGGCTGGTGTAAATATTCTAGTAGGTACAGTGGCTACTACCTTGTGTTCCAAGTTTGTAATATAGTTAGCTTATTAGTAAATGATTTAATGCCCTCTGGTTTATACAAGATTCGTTTTACTTACCCATCTCCTAAACGCGAAATGACTAAAATTGATGTATATTAGAGGAAGTTTGAAAGTGGCACCAGTAACAGAAAAACTGAAAGGCTACCGCCTATCACTTAGGATGGTATGGGCATGTAATGAGGAAGGATGAAACGCATGTGAATAAAAGAGTTATGAATTAGGATGTAGAGGGCTGGAAAGGAAGAGGAAAGCTGAAGAAAAGGTGGATCGATTGCGTGAGAGATGATATGAGGGAAAAATCAGTGAATGACTGTATGATGACTAATAAAGTGGAATGGAAGAAGAAAACATTGTGCGCCAACCCCAAATAAATTTTGAGAAGGGCAGGAATAATAAAAATCCACATTATTCCCAAGCACCATCGCCAACAAATACTTAATATACGTCCACGTGGGTGGAGCCGCGGGTGCGTGGATAAAGTATGTGGATGTACTTGTATCTATGGCATCGTTGTAATCGAGAGTGCTCTTAACAATCATACTTACAAGGAAATCCATTCAATTGCTGTTTGAAGATTGAGTATAAGCTCTTTCGAAACTCTAAATTTACACCGTAGGTGTGCATTGTATTATTTTGGTGTCGGTGGTAATTTCGTAAACTTATTTGCGCACATTAGCTGCAGCGTCATTACCGAGGTTTAGGTGTACTGTGCAGGAATTCGGATACTTTAAGCAGTCCATCAAGTTCGCCACAGTTTGGTCGGGAAAGCCGCAATCGTACTGGGTATCTGAAGGGTTTATGATCCTCCACTGCATCAAATTGTGCTTACACTACTCTTAAACCAACTGGGTTCAAGCTTATTAAACCTGGTGTAGGCTCTGCTCGGGTACGGCCGAGATCCAGCGTCGGCGCAGTGGCTCTGCGGGGGGTCCGTAATCAGCGAGAGGTTCATTTTAACTGCTGGACATTGCATATCTACACCTACTCTGTAAGTAACCTTATTATCTTGTGAACTGATATGCACATTTAAGAAGCACGTTTTTATATTTTGTATATGTTTTTCAGAGGCCCTATAAAATTCGCAGGTCTTGGAATACTGAAGCGGACTGATCTTGTAAACCTCTCGAAGGTATATAAAATAATGGAAATAATAAAGCATCCTGATTACAAATCACCTTCAAAGTATCACGACATTGCGATCTTGAAGACTGAACTTGAGTAAGTACCTACTGGTCTACTAGATCTATTGTAGTAAGATCTTACTCAGCAATTACCGACTGAGATGTTTTCATATTATCTCGATGACTTGATTGTTTGTTTTTAAACCGATAAATGTGTTTTGATCCACCGATCTCTTACGTACCTTTCGCCTGGGATTAAGCGAGAACACATTCACAGGCCTAACCTGTCCTCGGTAAGATAGACCATGTTTATTATTATTCAAAGTTTTCACCTCCTACCCTGGCTTCATACGTTGGCCCCAACGTTCGTGCCGTGTTCGTTGGACAAATAATTTCACGATGCGGCTATTGGCCTATTGTTCCAGTTCGGTCCCGTCAGAGCCAACGTAAAGACATCCGATACAGATACCATACGGAGGCGCTTCACTATGTATATTTTCAATAATTATTTTATTAAAACCTAGCCATGCGGATGGCAATTTTGTGGATGAGGATGACATTTATGATCGACGTACGCCTAGTTATAACGTGTTACAACAATAGCAACAAGACTGACGAGACGGAGGACGGATCGCGAGCGTTGGCGCAGATTCGTCAGACGAGTGGCGTTAGTGGCGAACGTTAGGTGGGGCCAACGTGAGTAACAGGCTGAACATGAACCTAGTAGGTAACCAAGGAATCTTGATTATTGCAGAATTAACTTCAGTAGATTCCTCCTGCCGGCGTGTTTAGACGTCGGAAAGGAATGGACGTCGTCAACTGAAGCGGATGCGCCAGGCTGGGGAAAACTGGGCTACAAAAAACCTTTGGCAGACATATTACAAGTTGTAAGTACTTTCCATCCAGCTCCAGTGAAAGAAAAGCCGGACAAGTGTGAGTATGAGTCTCGCACCCAGGATTCAGAACAAATTTTACTGATCGTCCCAGTTAATTCTCCAACAAAACCAACAACGACAATTAGCTAATGCAACTTGTTTTCTTACTTTTTTGGCAGTCGATTTTATTTGGCAAGCAAATGGACAAACACCAAGTTCCGCTGGCCTTTTTCACCAGATCGGCGCTCACATATTTTTTTTATATTGGGATATTTTTTTCCCACACTGCCTATCTAGCTCGCTCGTCTCTGGTTGATACATAGCCTTAGGTACCCTTCATTTCTACAACGTTTTAGTGTAGATATGCTTATAAAGAGGTACAACATCACGTTTGCATGGTCCTTTAATTTTAGTATGAGCTATTTCAGATGACCTTGAACCAGTACAGCAAGGAGTACTGTGACGCTATTTACCCGGCGCATCGGCATCTAAAGGTCGGCTACAATGAAACCACGCAGATGTGCTACGGACGACTTGACAAAGTCGTCGACACTTGTGAGGTAAAACAACTTGGTTAATTAGGTGAACATACATCTTACTTGAAGAGCGAGAGCCAGCGATGTTATAACCTTTGTCATTTTATTAAAGCTGAAAATTTCTCTGTTCATAGTCCTAATATAGGAACGATCCACTAATATGAAGTTTGGACCATGGTGGTTGTGGCAGTTGGAGCAAAAAGATACATTAAACAACTTACTGGTGTTGTTGGTGAGACATCATTTTACAGTTCCATTATATACTGTAAACGGACTAAGCGACTGCCAACTGGGCGGTGTAACTTCTAGTACTATTCCAAATAAAATATATGAAAACTGATCTTAATACTATGACAAAGTTGAGGTGCAATTTTATCCACCTTCGTTGCCTCAACGGCCAAAGCCACTATTATCCAAACAGCACATTAGGGTATCGATTTTACTTAATTACCTATTTTGGGACTATGAACAAATGAAGTTCCAGCTTTAATAAAATGACAAAGGTCTGGAAGATCAGAAATGGCTCTTGGGCGATTAGGTAATTAATATTGTCACATTGGGTTTGCATAGATAAAGCAGAAAAATATATGTATTTTTCCGGTAGGTACGTCGGAATTTAGGTACGAAGAAGATCGTAATACCCTTAGTATATAGGAACCGTCTGTTCAAGTACAACATTTTATATTTGTTTTTTATTCAAATAAAACATTTAGATTTGATGTGACGTTTCAAAACCGACTGTTGATAAATTTCCTCCTCATTAGACGATCAATTCATAAATGACTCTACTTATCTCTTGGTAACTTGGTTGGTCTAACTTCATATTGGTATACTTGAGCCCTTCAAGTATACCAAAGCATCTTGACTAAGCAATAGCAGTAGGATTGATCAAGGTTACGCAACGCTCGCCTAGATCACATCATGGATGGTACCTAAACCAATTCATGCTAAGACTCCTTCATGCAAAAATACCGACTACTTAAATATACTTGTAACGGAAAATATTTGCATTACAGGGTGACAGCGGCGGGCCTCTCCAAGCTAATTTAGACCGATGCCTGTATTTCGTGTTTGGCGTGACATCATACGGCAAGAACTGTGGGATTCCTGGCAACGCTGGCATGTACACCAGGGTCAGCCATTATGTGCCCTGGATAGAGAGCGTTGTTTGGAAAGATGAATAATCCTTTTTAACACATGAGGAATTTATTCTAGTTTTTTTTACAAGATATTTTGTTTTTAAGTATTACAAATTCCAACATTCCTTTCATCTGCAAGTCAAAAGCAGTCCTTATGCAGTTTATAAACACGTTCAATTTGAGAAATATGTTCATTTTTCATGTTCAGCTTTAATTCTACCTACCTAATATGCATAAGCCACAATGTAAGAAATACCAATAAAATATAGTTCAATAACTAAAATACAAACATTCTTATGATTTTTTTATCAAACTCAAACCAGTTTTTAGACTGTTATTTTAGCTTTTAGCGAAAATCGGCGGGCCTCTTCTCAGCGATATTTCGCAAGTAACTTTATATGTGATATTTGTCAATTTTGCTCATGTGTGTCTATAATATATAAGCTTCGCAACGCTATTCTCGCCCCATTTCACGTCTAGATGTAAGAGAGACTTGGTGGTCTGTGCTTTGAACTAACCTTTGATTTTTTTTTATATTTTACGTCACTGCAGCCACGCTTCCGACCGAAGAATGACTCACTGTTCAATGCGGAGTGGGGGGTTTATTATATGAATACGGACAGAACGGCAACGTCGCACTATCATTTAAGAAAAATCATATAAAGTCTGGCCGCTTTGTCTCATATGGCCGCTTTAAGCTGACCTCTTACTGATCATCATAGTAAATATATAATTTCCTTAAAAAATATAGTAGGTACCTGTACCTAGTTGACGTCATCTAATGCTAGTGTTTACTGCCACGACACCTACCGAGTAACATTGAGTTATTCACGAAACAAAATGGGAGTATTAAATGAATATATTGTATGGTTCTCTTGTACTTTGTGTCTGGTTTATTGTGATCTTAATCTTCCTGAAGGTATGTAGGTGATTTGATTTAATTGAATCTATATTTTACAAGTGATTAGAATACATAAATTATATTGTAAATCTAATCGACCCACATCATTTTCATATTGTATTTTAGGAGCACCATGTAATACTAGTTATTCAAATGGCACGTGCGTTAATTTGTATCGATGCGAGTCGGCTGCAATGTCGTACTTATTCGTGAGTATACATTATTTATATACCTAATAATTTCTAAAGAAATGTTATATAACACACTAGAAACCGGACGAGTGCGACTCTGACTTGCACACCGAGGGTTCTTCTAATTACAAAATGCTCTTCTTATGCAGCGTACTTAATATTTGCTTTCCACCTGAAAAATCCGCTGCCAGAGTCAGATATTATTTATATTCTTGGTACGATTCCAGTTAAGCTCTGGATTACGTTATGGCGCTCAAGAGTTACCAGAAATATGCTCTGTCAGAAAAGATGGAGAGCCTATAGTGTGCTGCGATGATTGCAAGTTTGATGAAACCGAAAAGTAAGTTCCAAATTAGCACAAATACGGGAACAACATCATTATTATGTAAAGAGGAACTAAAATAAAAACCGTACTAAAATAACACAGTATTACAATATTAAAGCCTATCATATTAAAGTTACGATAAATATTTTTTATATATATTTTATATATATAATAGTTCACTGCTACTAGTTACCTAAGCAAAAATAGCAATCGACAGCAATCGTAGATAAAATCAGGTTTCCTATTAAACCAGTCATAATTGTACGAAGCAGGAAAAACAAAACTTTTTTTTTTGTTTCATTATTCTTTATAACGATAAATTCCCCATAGCATAGAAGTGAGCACAAGTTGGTTGGATTTCCTTAAACTCCATACCTACATTGATAAACTATAGCGCAACAGCCATTCTCTATTACGGTGATACGAGTTCATATATCACACTGTATAAATAGGTAGGTATTACTGTGTATGTTATTATATCTAGTTACAAAAAACGCCGATTAAACCATTGAAACCCGAAACATCTGAGGTCGGTTACAATCTTCTTGCTTTTGGTATTGTTGCCTTGAACAAATACATTAGTTGGTACCTACGCTTGGTTTGCTTGGAAGGTGTCGAACTAAACGCAATATTAATATTACGACATTACGACTGAAGATTTAGATTTTTTATGATTAAAGGTTGAAAAGTCAACGACTACTGACTGGGGGACACCTATATCCAAAAGAAGGAGGAAAAGCTTGGTCTAGTAAGTGTTTTTAAATATCTAATCAGTTAAACATACAGAATTAGAATCATTTACCACTTATTAATATATTCCTGGCTTTAGGTTTTTATTCCCAATACTAAACCTATTATTATCGTACGTAAAAAAGTAGTAAAACTATCGCCACTGAATTCAAGTAGACGTACCACAAAATAACGAATACTTACCTAGTAGTTAGGTACCGTTTTACGGGTCGTACCTTAAATAAAGTAACAGTTAATATCGGCCTTTATTTGTCCTACAAATAAAGGACAAAGGCCTCTTCTCATATAGATAAGTAACGATCACCACGCTTGCTTACCTGCGGGTAGGCAATTTTAGAAACCAGTTTTCTCTATTCAATTTTTTTTTTTAGAATGTTTAGATTATTTACAAAGGCTGCCTTACTGGTGTCGCGGTTCTTCAATGTTCGTGATCATCAGAGACTGGAACGTCACAGCCAAGTGCTTCGGATGGGATTTTGTTAATTTCCTGCCAGGACTAGGAGGAGTTAATGCCAAGGATGGCCAGTTTCCACACATGGTAATTTTTTTACCTATACCTTTGCGTGTGGTGAATTTATCTAGACTATTACAATAAAGAGAAATTGACTGACAGACTCATCAACGCAAAGATGAAACCGCTTAATCTGGAATAATGAAATTTGGACGATAAGTATTTTTTATCAACTGGGTGAGTAATAAGAAGGGATCATTGATTAGGGACACTTAATCTCTACAACTACTGATCCGATTGTCACGATTCTTTCACGGATAGAAACCCACATTATTCCTAAGCACCATCGCAAACAAATACTTAATATACGTGGATGATGTATGTGGATTTACTTGTATCTCTGGCATCGTTGTAATCGAGAGTGCTCTTACCAATAATACTTACAAGAAAATCTATTCAGCTGTTTGAAGATGTATCAGCTCTTTCGAAATTAAATTCTGTCCGGGGATTTTAATATATTTTCAATTTGACAGAAAACTTACACTTCGTATTATTTGGTGTCGGTGAAATTTTTTAAAATTAATTTGCGCACATTAGCTGCGGCGTCATTAGCGACGTTTAGGTGCATTGTGCAAGTATTTGGACACTTTGAGCAGTTCATCAAGTTCGGCATAGTCAGGTCAGGAAAGCCGCAATCGCTCTGGGTATCTGGAGGGTTTATGATCCTCCGTTGCACCAAATTGTGCTTCCACCAAACTTCCAATAGCTGGGCTTACGATTTTCAAACTTGGTGTAGGCTCTGCTCGGGTACGGCCGAGATCCAGCGTCGGCGCAGTGGCTCTGCGGGGGGTCCGTAATCAGCGAGAGGTTCATTCTAACTGCTGGACATTGCATATCTACACCTACTCTGTAAGTAACCTTATTATCTTGTGAACTGATATGTAGATTTAAGAAGCACGTTTTTATATTTTGTATGTGTTTTTCAGAGGCCCTATAAAATTCGCAGGTCTTGGAATACTGAAGCGGACTGATCTTGGAAACCTCTCGAAGGTATATAAAATAATGGAAATAATAAAGCATCCTGATTACAAATCACCTTCGAAGTATAACGACATTGCGGTCTTGAAGACTGAACTTGAGTAAGTACCTACTACTGGATCTATTGTAGTTAGATCCAACTCCGCTAATACCTAATAGCTAGTTTTAAATACTTATATACGTATTATCACGATGTCTCGATTTATGCTTTTAAACCGTTAGATGTGTCTGGATGAAATTGGGCATCTCCTAGGTTGGTCTTTTTCTGGTGGACATGCTTATAGATTTTAATCACCGTGAATAATTACCTATCTACCGGCTTAAACCTCCGCAATCCTCCTCCATACCGTTTGCCGGGGGCCAGGCGGGGACACATTCACAATCCAAGCCAGCCCCCAGCAAGGTAGACCATAGTATTTAAAGTTACCGTCTCCTACCCCGGCTCCACACGTTAGCCCTATAGTTCGCTGACCAAACGTTGGTCCAATAATTACGTGATACGGCTATTGGCTATTACTTCCAGTTCTGTCCCGTTAGAGCCAACATAGAGACATCCGATAAAGATTCCATGTATTCGGAAGCGCTCTTCACTTATTATTTTATTAACATTTGGCCATGCGGATGGCAGTTTTGTGGATAAGGATGACATTTGTGGTCGACTTACACATACTTGATACGTGTTACAACAACAGCCTTGTTGCTGTTGTTGTAACACGCTGACGCTGACGTCGGTGCCATCGAGTGGACAAATTGCAAGCGTTGGCGCAGATTTCTTCGATAACACCGACATGCGCTGGCTCGAACATTCGGGCTAATGCAAATTCTCGATCCACACATTTGACGAGTGGTGTTGAGAGCAAACGTTGGGGCCAACTTGTGAAGCAAACCTTACAAAAACCTAGTTGGTAACCATGGAATCTTGATATTCTTACAGAATTAACTTCAGTAGATTCCTCCTGCCGGCGTGTTTAGACGTAGGAATGGACTGGACGTCTTCAATTGAAGGTGATGCACCAGGCTGGGGAAAACTGGGCTACAAGAAACCTTTGGCAGACATCTTGCAAGTTGTAAGTACTTTCCGTAAAGAAAAACCTTTTTTTTTCCCACTCCACTCATCTCTTATAAAGACACAGCCTTAGGTACCTACCCTTCATTTCTACAATGTTTTAGTGTCGGTATATAAATGAAACGTACAAAAGCGGAGATGTACAAAATTACGCTTGCATGGTCGTTTAATTTTATTATGAGCTCTTTCAGATAACCTTGCACAAGTACAGCAAGGAGTACTGTGACGCTATTTACCCGGTGCATCGGCATCTGAAGCTCGGCTACAATGAAACCACGCAGATGTGCTACGGACGACTTGACAAATTCGTCGACACTTGTGAGGTAAAACAACTTGGGTGAACATAAAAATATACATCATTTACTTACAAAGCGAGAGCCGACGATGTTCTGAACTTCGGCATTTTATTAAAGCTGAAACTGGCCCCGATTCTGTAAACTTATTTTAAAACATCGGTATCGTTTTCACTTGTACACAATTAGAAAAGGACAGACGAGAATTAGAGCTGTCAAATTTAGTTTCTATTGAAATTCTCATAAATCATAAATTACCTACTTATTAGACGATCGATTGATAAATGACTCTATTTATCTCTAGGATCTAAATCATTAGGGGCTCTTGGCTCAGTAAGCAGTAGGATAGATCAAGGTTATGCAACATTCGTCTAGATCATACCATTGACGGGCGTAAATACCGAAGATTAGAATATACTTGTAATAGAAAATATCTACATTACAGGGTGACAGTGGTGGCCCTCTCCAAGTTAATTTACATCGATGCTTGTATTTCGTGTTTGGCGTGACGTCTTACGGCAAGAACTGTGGGATCCCTAGCAACGCCGGCATGTACACCAGGGTCAGCCATTATGTGCCCTGGGTAGAGAGCGTTGTTTGGAAAGATGAATAGTCCTTTTTAACAAAATGTAACCTAGTTTTTTTACAAGATATTTTGTTATTAAGTATCTGCTGGTACAAACTCCAACAATCCTCTCATCTGCAAGTAGCCCTGCAGTATACAAAAACGTTCAATTTGCAAAATACATTCATTGTTCCTGTTCACTTTCAATTAAACCTACCTAATATGTATAAGCCGCAGAGCAATACCAATAAAATATAGTTTAAAAATTAAAATACTTGCTTTTTATCTATTGTTTATAACAAATTCAATTTGTTATAAACAATTAATTTACCTAACTTAACCATGCATTGGCGACGATTCCCTTGTACACGAACCAAATCAAAATTTAACCATTGGTATATTTTACAAACATATAGCTGATGACCCTAATGTCCAAAATAAGTCGATAGTTGTAATTTAACGCATGACTTAAAAAAGATTTTAAACTCAACGCATGACTCAAAAAAGTTTTTAAACTCAACGCATGACTCAAAAAAGTTTTTAAACTCAACATATGACTCAAAAAAGTTTTTAAACTCAACGCAGGTCTCAAAAAAGTTTTTAAACTCAACGTATGACTCAAAAAAGTTTTTAAACTCAACGCAGGACTCAAAAAAGTTTTTAAACTCAACGTATGACTCAAGAAAGTTTTTAGATTTTTCTAGTTTCGCGAGTTACTAAATGGGACATTGGACAATTTTAACACTGTTGCTCATGTTTGTCTATAATATACAAACTAGAGGTGCCCCGCGGTTTTTCCCGCGTAAGCAGTTCTCGTTCCCGTAAGACATCATCTTTTTTTCTTGACGTTTCCTACGTTCTTATAATTATTCTTCTATTTGGGGTGGAGACGAATCCAAATAATCAAAGCTCATCAGTCGACCTGTTCTTGAGTAACTAATGTAACTAACCCGACATTGTTTTATATATAAGTATAAACTAGCTGTTTCCCGCGGATTCACCCGCGTAATTCGTTCCCGTTGACCGTGATCACATGTTTTGATAGCTGTTTTTCTGCTGTTATGGACGGAGAAAAATCCAGCAAATTTATGGTCATAAAAATCGGTCCACCCTAAAACCCTATTTAAACCGTTTAAAGTGTACATTAAAACACGCTGCAATACGTGTTTGTTTATTTGTAACCAGAAGCTTATATATTAAATTTAATGTTTCTTAGTTTTCAAATGTCGGACTTTCCCTATTTCCAACTCCTATTTTACCCTTTTGGAGGGTAAATTTGAACAAACGCTGAAATACGTGTTTGTTATTATTATTTATTTTATTTTTATTTTTATTTTTTCTTTCCATCCGGGTGTCCCTTGACACCTCTCAAGTTTTTTTTTTATCTATCTGGCGGACTAATAAATTTTTCCTTGTCATACCAAATCTGCACGCGTATTCCCGCCCCTTGTCCCGTCCAGTTGTAAGAGAGACTTGGTGGTCTGTGATTTTTTTATAGAACACACAATATTTTTCGTCACTGCAGGCCGCTACCGACCGAAGAATGACTCCCTGTTCGATACAGAGCGGAGGGTTTATTATGTGCACAGCAGCGGATTGCCAATGTGTAAGAATACCCCAAACTACGGGGCTTGTCATACCCCTGTGGGTAATCTATTGGGAGAACAATTATGTGGGGATTTTGAAGTTTTAATGTTGAAGCGATTTTTATAGGCTAAACACTGCTCATTAAAATAAAATGGCAGAATTATTTAATTAAATCAATATTATTTACTCAATATGTCTGGAAGTTTTACAAAATGTTTTTCAAAAGGTGTCCGAACTGAAACGGTCTCTGTGTTTGAATATAATACACCAATGAACAACTTTAATTCGTGGGTAATTTAAGATAGTAGCATTGGCAACACTGCTGCACAGAACGGCAACGTCGCACTATCATTTAAGAACAATCACATGAAATTTTAGCTGCTTTGTCTCATATGGCCGCTTTAAGCTGACCTCTTACTCATCACCATAATACGTTTAAGTATATTTCCTTAAACAATATAGGTACCCAGTTTACCTCATCTGATGCTAGTGTTTACTGTCAAGACACCTACCGAGTAACACTGACTTATTCACGAAATTAAATGGGAGTATTAAATAAATATATTTTATGGTTCACTTGTACTTTGTGCCTGGTTTATTGTGATCTTAATCTTCCTGAAGGTATGTAGATGATTTGATTTAATCCTTACTAATATTATAAATGCGAAAGTAACACTATCTGTTTGTCTGTCTGTCGCGCTTTCACGCCAAAACTACTCAACCGATTTGAATGAAATTTGGTACACAGATAGTCTAGAGCTTGAGAAAGGACATAGGGTACTTGTTTGTACATCCACGCGGGCGGAGCCGCGGGAAACAGTTAGTTAAAACTATATTTTACAAGTAATTAGAGGTATAATAAATGATATTGTATATCTAATCTATCTACATCTTTACAACTAAAAATATATAATAGGATATGTTTGACAGGACGACATTCTATTGTTTTCTTCCCATCCAAGGATTGACGGAGGATATCCCGATAAGATACACCCTTATTACAATTGTATCCTCAAATGCTGTATGTTATGCGGTGTACAATAAAGAATAAACTATCTTATTTATGAAACTAAAATTATGATTGTGTTTATTGTATTTTAGGAGCACCATGTAAAACTAGTTATGCAAATGGCACCTGCGTTAATTTGTATCGATGCCAGTCGGCTGCAATATCATACTTATTTGTGAGTATACATTATTTATATACCTAATACTCCTACCTCCTCCTCCTCCCTGTTTCTTCCCATTTGATGGTTTTAGCATTATGCTAAGGCCTTCGTCACAAGTAGAGGAAAAAATTCGAAAAATTTCTATATGACACCACCACGCGTTTTTGAAAAAAAAAAGGTTTGTGAGACAGACGGACAACCAAGTGATCCTATTAAGGTTCCTTTTTACGTTTTGAGGTACGGAACCCAAAAACTAACATTTAAGTTATATCGAATTAGTAAAGTTAGTAGCTAGTAGGTACAGCAGCCCCACACTACAGTGGTCATACTAAATACATATACCATATCTACTCTTTCCATGTTCTTGTTACATAGGGTCAGATATTATAATTATATTCTCGGTCCGATTCCAGTTAATCTCTGGATTACGCACGGGCGCTGCACACTTGCCAGAAGTATGCTCTGCCAGAAAAGATGGAGAGCCTATAGTGTGCTGCGATGATTGCAAGCTTGATGAAACCGAAAAGTAAGTTTCAAAATTATCACAAATACAGGAACACCATCATTATTATGTAAAGATTTGAGCTCTACAATTTGCACGAAGTTATTCTTACACGTATCATTTTAAAGTAACAACAAATATTTAAGTATTTTAAGTTCTCTGATACTACCCAGTTAAGTAAAAATAGCAATCCTTATGAAGATTTACTTGTTCCTGCTATTATTGGCATAGCAAAAAAGAAACAGGTTTACTATTAACAAAAGAAGTGGGCACTTGAATACAGTGTAAACTCTTTCAATATTCTTTATCACTATAAACTCCATAACACAGAAATGAGCACAATTTGGTTGGTTTACCTTAAAACACATACATTGATAAACTCTTTATAGCGCAACAGCCATTCTCTTTAACAGTGATTACACACAGTATATATCGGTAGTTATTATTTTTTATGTTATTTTATCAAGTTACAAAAAACGCCGACTTAAGCATTGAGGCCCCAAAGCATCTCAGGTCGAAAGCAATCTTCTTGCTAAATTGTTATTATTGACTTGAACTCATCAGTAGGTACAAACAAAAGAATAATAATATTTAACTACTTATGTTAGAAAAATTGTTTCACACAGTGTAATTAAATAAAATTTAGAAACCGTTACGAAACCTACTCAGTGCGAAAACAGAACCATCTTGGCGTAAAATGGAACTAACATTATGACAATTTTAAAATAATTCCATAAAACAATTATGAAGACGGCTTCTGAAACTATTATGTTCTAACATAATTTTATAAACTATGTAACTGTGTTTTAAACACAGCAGCGCCCTTAATCTCAATTCTCTTTCCGCACAAACTCTAAAACACACTCATGTCAAACCTTGCCACGTCATATAATAACACAGAATTAAAAAAAAGGGTCCAATAAATTAGGTACAACTTAAGGAGAATATTTCATTAAAACTGCATATAGGTATGCGGGCATATTATTTGGACTGGGCTGCATTACATTTCAATTATAACTTTTCGATCTTTGTTGTTTTTTTATGATTAAAGGTTGAAAAGTCAAGGTATACTGACTGGGGGACACCTATATTCAAGAGAAGGAGGAAAAGCTTGGTCTAGTAAGTGTTTTTAATATCTAATCGGCTAAACAACGGCTCCTGGCTCCATGTTTTTATTACCAATACTAAACCTATTATCAAAAGTGCATAAAAAGAAGACTATCGCCACTGAATTCAAGTAGACGTACCATAAAATAACGAATACTGACCTAGTAGTTAGGTACCGGTTTACGGGTCGTACCTTAATTATAGTAAAAGTTAATATCGGCCCTTATTTGTCCCACTGCTGGACTAAAAGGCCTCTTCTCATATAGACTAGTCACGAGTATTAAAGATAAATAAAGATAAAGATAAAGATAAAGATAGATTTATTTGCAAAAACATGTGTAGGTGATAATAATACATGGCTATGATCATTACAGGTGGAATGGATAGTTAGTTTCAACATGTTTGACCATGACTGGCGTACAAAAAATATACTTAGAAGCTAATAAGATTGATCACCACGCTTGCTCATTGGGGGTAGGAAATTTCAGAATCAAAATTTTCCAGATTTCCCTCGTCAATGCAAATTTTTATTCTTTTCTAGAATGTTTAGATTATTTCCAAAAGCTGCCTTATTGGTGCCGCGGTGTGTCAATATACCGGATCTTCAGAAGGTGGGATGACACAGCCGAATGCGGTGCCGAATGGTATTTAAGTGATGTCCAGCCAGGACAAGGAGGAGTTGATGCCAGGACAGGCCAGTTTCCACACATGGTTAACTTTGAACCTATAATAAATTCATAAGGCGATTACTGTCGTGTTGTGCATTGTTATAAATATATATATTACACTATACTATTATTATAAAACGACAAACTGACTGACTCATCAACGCAGAGACGATACCGCTTAATTTCGAATAATGATAATACGTCATTGTTTTAATTAGAAGTTGAAATTTCACACAGATGCTTCTGGTTAACCATAAATAAATACGCATTGAAGAGTTTTTCAAAATCTCTCCCGCTAGGGGATGAAATAGGGTTTGGAAGTTCATGAGGGAGGTTAGCCATTTTCAAAGTTAGATGCATGAAATTTCATGGCTATTATATATGATTTGAAAAAATTAACACGTGTGTCAGCATTTTCGAAATTCAATCCCCTAAGTGGGAGAAAAGGGGTTGAAATTTTATTGTAGACACTTGAAATATAATATACCTACAAGCTTCTGTCTATTGCACCAAATTGTGCTTCCACAAAACTTGCTGGGCTCATGCTTTTTAAACCTGGTGTAGGCTCTGCTCGGGTACGGCCGAGATCCAGCGTCAGCGCAGTGGCTCTGCGGGGGGTCCGTAATCAGCGAGAGGTTCATTCTAACTGCTGGACATTGCATATCTACACCTACTCTGTAAGTAACCTTATTATCTTAGGAACTAATATGTAGATTTAAGAAGCACGTTTTTATATTTTGTATATGTTTTCAGAGGCCCTATAAAATTCGCAGGTCTTGGAATACTGAAGCGGACTGATCTTGTAAACCTCTCGAAGGTATATAAAATAATGGAAATAATAAAGCATCCTGATTACAAGTCACCTTCGAAGTATCACGACATTGCGATCTTGAAGACTGAACTTGAGTAAGTACCTACTGGTCTACTAGATCTATTGTAGTTAGATCCTTCTCCGCAATTACCCAATGAGCCAGTTTGTTTTAAAACCGATAAATGTGTCCGGATGAAATTAGGCATCACATAAGCAAGTCCCTTTCTGGTGGAAAGGTTTATGCAGTTTTACCACCGTGAAGAATTACCTACCTAGCGGCTAAAACCACCACAGCTGCCAGACGGGATCACATTCACAAGCTCTACCAGCCCTCAGCAAGATAGACCACTGTATATACAACGCTGGCTGTTTTGCACGGGTGTGATGCGTACATTCCCATACCTTATTATTAGTGTTTGTTGTCTTTTTGTGTACATTTTTATCCGTCCCATTTGTCGCAAATAAACGTTTCTTAATTTCTTTCTAGTATTTAAAGTTTTCCTCTCCTACCCGCTCCACAAGTAGGCCCCAAAGTTCGTACCAAACGTTAGACGTGTTACGGCTATTGGCTATAAGTTCCATTTCTGTCCCGTCAGAGCCAACGTAGAGACCTCTGATACAGATTCCATATTATTGGGGCGCTTCATGCACTCCTATGTATATTTTCAATCATTATTTAATTAAAATTTTGCCATGCGGATGGCAATTTTGTGGATGAGGACGACATTTGTTTACGACGTTGGGGCGAACGTGTGGGGCCAATGAGTGAAGCAATCCTTACAAGAACCTAGTAGGTAACCAAGGAATCTTGATATTCTTACAGAATTAACTTCAGTAGATTCCTCCTGCCGGCGTGTTTAGACGTCGGAAAGGAATGGACGTCGTCACCTGAAGCTGATGCGCCAGGCTGGGGAAAACTGGGCTACAAGAAACCTTTGGCAGACATCTTGCAAGTTGTAAGTACCTACTTTGCGTAAAGAAAGAGGGTTTCATTCAAATTTTGCTGATCGTCCCGGTTAATTCTCCAAAAAAACCAACATCGACAACGAATACAACTTGTTTTCTTACGATTTAGTTAATTTTTTGGCGTTTGGGTTTTTTTCAGAATTAACAAAAAAAGCAAATGGACAAACACCAAGCGCCCCTGGCACTTTTTTTACCAGATCTGCGCTCAGTGAGTCTAATAAAACGATGTGATTTTGTTTGTGAAGTTATTTTTTGCCCACCGCTTATCTATATCGCTCATCTCTAGTGGATATACAGCTTTAGATACCCTTAATATTTACGTTTTAGTGTAGATATACCTATAAAGAGGTAGAAATTACGCCTGCATGGTCCTTCAATTTTATTATGGGCTATTTCAGATGACCTTGAACCAGTACAGCAAGGAGTACTGTGACGCTATTTACCCAGCGCATCGGCATCTAAGGGTCGGCTACAATGAAACCACGCAGATGTGCTACGGACGACTTGACAAAGTCGTCGACACTTGTGAGGTGATAACCCTTAGTTCCTTAGGTGAACATAAGTACATCATCTACTTCCCTATAGAACAAGAGGACGGATGTTCTGACCTTCTTTATTTTATAAGGGCTGAAACTGGCTCTGTTTATAGTCCTAATACGTATAGACAAGAACAATCCCCTAATGCGTAATTTGAATCATGGTGGTTGTGGCAGTTATGAAGCAACAAAGGCGCAAAGTGAAGTGAACCAAATAAAACCATCTACATTAAAAAAAAATAGGAAAAAAAAACAAGTTTACATATAAAATACATAATATGTAGTCACGAAAAAATACCCAACAGGAATGTCAAGTGCCTTCAAGAAATACAAGGAGTATACTTTGTCTTCCACATAGTCTTTAGCTTTATAATAAGCTTTCTTCAAGAATTGATTTGACATTTTGAATTTCTTACCAGTTAGATTTGTAACACAAACACAGCAACAACATTTTCGAAGATTTAAATATAAGTATTTGTTTGTAATGGAAAATATCTGCATTACAGGGCGACAGCGGGGGACCTCTCCAAGCTAATTTAGACCGATGCCTGTATTTCGTGTTTGGCGTGACGTCATACGGCAAGAACTGTGGGATTCCTGGCAACGCTGGCATGTACACCAGGGTCAGCCATTATGTGCCCTGGATAGAGAGCGTTGTTTGGAAAGACGAATAGTCCTTTTTAACACATGAGGAATTTATTCTACACAGTAATCTAGCATAATCAATCAGAAACCGGGTCGAAGGACAATGGGACCGTCCCATTGGCCCCAACACTAACAGAGTAGAAACAGGTGTCATGCGAAGCGTCTCGTCGGATGGATATTATTATGATGGCACCTCAATTATAATAGGGTTTAATGTACAAAACTACTTTAAATTCCCAATGTATTTGGAGTGAGGTGGGGACAGAGTCCATACAAAATCCCCCATGGTCCTAATGATTTACATAATTAATTCTTTAAGAAGCATGTTAAACTTAAGAATTATCATCGTCTTATGTAATTCTATTAAACCCAGATAACAATTACAGATTTTTATGAATATAATGCTTTTTAAAAATCTTTACCTATCCCAGAATTAATTCCAAACAATACTTTTACATGGTTTAAATATATTTTTAACTAGTTGTTGCCGCGGCTCCGCCCGCGTGGGGGGGTCGGTGGTCGCGGCAAAAAGTAGCCTATATCCTTTCTCAGGCGCTAAGACTATCTTTTTACCAAATTTCATTTAAATTGGTTCACTAGTTTAAGCGTGATTGCGTAACACACAGACAGACAGTAAGAATTGTGTATTCATAATTGATTTTTCTAAATATCCTTACTTAACATAACATTTATTAAGAAGTAAATGAAAAACTGCATTGTTATGAAGAAATATTTTACTTTTAGAATTACAAGACATGTTTCATCTTACATTATTCTCACCACTTTTATTACAATACAAATATAACTAGTTTATTTATTCCATATTTTTGTCACCACTCTAGTGTGAAAAAGTTCTAGGACCTAAATCTTTTTCACTGTTTGAGTTTTCAGTACATTACAGAATCAATGATGGTCATTTTCATTTTCCATAGACAGTTTCTAGAGTTTCGTACGTAAGTGTTGCATACTTCACACATATTGACTGCTCCATATCAAAACTCAGTATACACAATTAAATAATTAATGCTGAGTATGTTTCTAAAATGTATTATTTTTATATGTATTTGTGATTTTATATTTGATGACTTTTATTAAAAAGTAATGATGAGTAAATCTTTTTTATTTGTCACTTACTGGGTTTGGATATAGTGCAGCAGATATTTTCCTATCTTAAATTAGGGAATGAATTTATTACTATATTCTATCTAATGACTCCAACATCACGATACTATTCCCTCTGATCACCTGGAAAGTAAAAATAAATTATTACAATCTGTGTTTTACTTAAATATTGAAAACATTATTTTTTATTTTACACCCAATGAGAACATACTTCTTCTTAAAATCAGTGGCGGCCCGGAATTCTACTAAATGAACTAAATTATCCATAGCTTTCATTAAATCATTCTGCGTACAGGTGTGAAGGCAAGACAAGATAAAAGGTGTTTTATGTTATGAGTGATACCACATCTCCGCCGTAGGTTAGATGTGTCTATTTATCTCCACCTAGATAGATTATCTCTGCTTTGGCCAACCTGAATTTGAAGTCTGTTCGGAGACTTCCAGGTTTGCCAAGGCAGCAAGTTCTGAAGGGAGATCATCTTGCAGTGGGACAAAAGGATCAGGTATGGTAGAGCTGTTTTGCTAAAGTCTGGGCCAAATCAGTGACTGTCCGGAAGGATTCAGAAATACTTAATCTCATGACAATTAGTTTGTAACTGTACTCTTTAAATTTGTCAGCTTATCTCGCCATATTGGTTTCTTTAAATGGTAAGATTAGTTTATTTTTGTTAGATGTATATTTTTTTTATGTATTTATATTTGTTTCAACTATAGTTATTATAAAAATAAAAGCATGTTTTTCAAATATCATACATGTATACAGGTGTGATTATTGTTGTAAATAATGTTATTTTGCAATGATAATGTTCAAGTTTATCATGACAAGACATAAAAAAAACCTTTTGGTGGCTATGTTTTTTATCTGTTGCTAAAATAGATAGGGTATAGCTATGATTGATTTTGTAGCTTTCCATAATACTCATGTTTGGGGAGGTAGGTGTAAAATCTAGATGCACATGATAGTTAGACATTAGTTCTGTTTACGAGGATGGAAGAGAATATGTCTGCCTTTACATACCATTACCACATTAAACATCAGAATACAAAGAATCATAAAGAATCTCTTACAGTAGAGAACTAGTCCTAACTAATTTGGAATAATTTAACTTTTGCATGTATTGAATAAGAAGAATAATAATAATAAAATGATACATACCACCATGCCAATATTATTTCGCTGACCATCTTTGCATTCCTCTACAGATTCATCCAGTACTAAGTTCATGAAAGGATCGAATCCACGGAGGACTCCTGTTACAGCGCGGCCAGCATTTAGTTTGATTGACAGCTTCTTATCCATGAACCTGTAAAAGAGATCCAAAGTAATTTTATAACAATCTAGCACAATGAGCACAAGAAAAAAGATAGTGATTTTTGTTGTGAATTATATCATTTGGATAAACTGACACAAGAAGACACCCACGGAAACTAATGATAACCAACGATGTAAAAGTGAGTTTCAGGACGGTTACATTTCCTTTCAAAACAATTTAATTAATTAAAGTATGAATTTAGTCATTTACGCGCCAATGTATTCACGTAAACTTATTAAAAACAAAATACAAATACACTTTTGTTTAGGTTATCTATCAATGGCGCGCATGGGACGCCAAACAAAATGTTTAGTGTACGTTGTTAATATGAAAATAAACATTACTTTTTCAATTCTGGAGGGTGAGCTTTCGACATTTTTGCAGTTTTTTTTTATTTTCTTAAATTTAAAACGAGTGTTTGCACTAAACTTTGCAAAAACCGGCAGAATTTTACTTGTTTGGTCAAAGTGTCAAAGTGGTAGAAATTATTTTTGTCAATCTTTCTAATCTATGGAATATGGTAGAATAATAATGTTGCCAGTCGGCAGAGACACTGAAAAATGCTATTTTTGTTGTAATATTTTTTTGTTCTTGTAATTAAAATAATCGAATTCCGAAATAAATATAAATATAAATACAAATAAAAATCAGTTTAATAATAGCAAAACAAGCATTTGAAATGAGTGTCAACTTTCTTTATTACAATAACTTTAATTAATTCAATCCATTACACACGATTTTATTAGTTCGCTTTTTGTTTTATTTTAGTAATGCTGTTGTTGCAGTTACAGAAATAATATAAAAAGATTTTGTTTTGACCGTTATTTATTTATACTGATTTAGACGAGTTAGATTAATACCAATAGACCATTTTGAATTGGTATAATGACTTTCACAAATTGATTTAACAGTGCGTTCAATAATACGTTCTAATTCTCACTTCAATTAGAACTTATTATAATATTATGAATGAAAGCCATTTTTAAATAAAATTATCATAACTTATGTCACTTTCTTGGGAGTAATACTTTTGGTATTTGAACGAACTTCGTTTCAGGTGGTTTGTGAGAGTAGCCATTATTAAATATTTAATATTAAATTTAGTACATTCGACCAAAATTTTGGTATTTTACCTCGAAATTAGAAACTAATCGTTTATGTGTCTGCAATGAATGATTTCTAATAATAAGTAATTAACAACTTAGATAGAAATATACTATTACAAGTAAATAAATATAATTGACATATTGCCATAACAAAAATTGTTTTTGCCGATGTAACCTAACTTATTTTAGTAACTTACTGATTCTAATTGTACCTTAGCACAAGATGCTTTCTAAACATAGTTGGGTTATAGTCATTCCTTTTATCACACGTCAAAATATGTGTATCCAATAGGTAATACAATAGCAACAAGTAGACAGCTGGGAGGATGGATGTTGTTGTGATATTTTTCGTATGCCCCAATAAATAATCCGATTGGTTTTCGAGCATGAGATATTAGCAATTCATAATAATAAAAGTTATTAGTGAAAAGTGTTTGTGTATCACGTTAAAAATGGATGAGTCCGGGATCGACATGGGTTTCGATCTCGCAACGTTCCTCACGAAAGATTTTAGTGTGGATCAGAAAGTCTTGGAGGAGATGACTGCCGCCCAGCATCACCAGGACTTCATGTTCTACGAGCTCAAATCAAAAGCCGTGCCGATCACTGAAAGGTAAGCAGCAACTTTTTATAAACATGTAGTGATTGTAGTGTCGGTGATGCGCTACTGCGAATGTCTATACGAATATTTTTAGCACATCATGAGGAACAATTTCACCGTAGTTCGAACGCCCGCGACCCTGAAAGCTGGACTTGGCAAAGCCCCCAGTTTTACCTCTTGTTTATCTTTGGTTTACAGCTACACAATTTTGCAAACATTCTCGGATGTAATGTGTGCAAAACAAAATTAACACTTTCTTTTGCCTTATCAGACTGTACAAGTGTACACACTGGCTACTCTGTAATAAAAATGTAAAGGAGTTCCTAAGAAATAAGTATTTTAATTTCGAACAGCGCTGTTGTTTATTTTTCCCGCCATTTTCGGGAGTTTGTCGGGAACTTTTATTCGAGTTATACCTACCTATGTACTTTATCCCTACGACTGTCTGATCTACTAAAACAGTAGATTTCAAAAAGGATTTATTTTAGAGTAGGAAGCGTCAATATAGAGTTATTTATGCACAGCATTACTTTCAAAAGTGACCTCCTTCTTTGCGTATTACGAGACGGCCGACGAACTCTTATCGAGCTGTACCTATCTGACTTATGATCATAACATCGAAATGTCTTAGTCTAATTACATGTTAAACCTACTGGGACCTAGGTATGTTGCCGACTTGCCGTACATGTTTTATAACCATAGTTCATTGACGTGCGTTGTGGCCGGTCTTCACGCAAAAAAAGAAAAAAGCAAGATGATGGCTGATGAGTGATGGGATCTTATTAGAACGTCGTGATAAGACAGTAAGATACTATCTTACTACTTAGAAATATTTTGTACGATATATACCCACCTACCTTTATTTTTGATAAAGATGGTAGGTATAGGTAGGTACCTAAAGAATTACAAACAAATTTAGTACGTGAGTTTAAAAACTATTCTAGGTAGGTAGAAGTACCAAGGTAGTAGTAGATAGTCTTGCTTATCTAGTTTTACGGATGGAAAGGCAATTTTTACCAGGATGTCTCAAAATATTCTTAAACTACGCTCGTGATTTTACTCAAATAAAGCAGTAAGTGAGTATGTAAGTGCGCACTCTATAGTTTACTTATTTTTTCTCTAAGGCCCATTAAAGTATATTAATAGGGGGCGTGCCTGTTGTCTCTATCGGATACCTATTTTTTATTTATTATTTCTATTGAGGTTATCAATGCTGATACACAGGATACACTTTTGGTCATAAAATAAAACTAGTCAATGTCACGTGAATTCAATATCGAACAGTGTTGCCAGCTTAAGGTTATTTTTAATGCAGATTTTTGTTATAATAATGTTTAAGCAAGCCACCAATCGACCATCGACCATTATCATCATTATTTCGGCCCGTATTGTTAACCTACCTACTTCCTGGTACTAGTATACCCAGAAGGCTTTTCCTATTTTTTTATATTTTTCTTAGTTCTGCGCCGTCTGTGTTTTCCTCGTCCAGGAAGATTTTACCCGCACATCAATCGTGCGAAGTCGTAATTTCAACTGATAAGTAAGTATAATATAAATTATACTTGCTTTTGGTTGTCTCTGATATCGGACAGTCCAGAATTAAGAATCATGGTCATCCTTCCATTTCTGGATCTTTCTTGCTGATGTTTACCTCATGAAGGGGCTCATAGCTTAGAGTTAATAATGTATGCGCCCTTGAATTCCTATACAAAATGCCTTTGGGTGATTGAATAAATCCAATAAACTTATGTTTAATTAGATTAGTTCATTTTATTATTCCTTTTGTATGTATAGGTATATTGTTAAGTTTATTTGAAATAAAATAAATACGTAAACATTTGTTAAATGACGTTACTAATTGATAAATGACGTACACAAAGACACAATAAGTAGATATTTGTTATCTATTTATTAGTTTATTTGTTTACGTTGACCGGTACGTAAACAAATAAACTATATGTCAGTGCCCAGTGGTGACAATTAGTTTTACAAAAATCAATCTTAATTCCTTGCAATAAATGAGTTGTCAAATCGAAGTGTTGCCATTAACGTGCGGTCAATTGCACTTAGTTATCAAAAATACACCTTTACTTGAATCATAATGTGTGAGCTGAGCTATATTTAACTAATGCAGTAGGTATTTTTTTTATTTAATTATTCTTGACAATTTTGCTTAAATTCATTTATAATTAAAATAACGTCATCTCAATTCGCAAAATGACGGGATTAATTTACCTATTTTAAACAACATTCTTTATCGATGGGAATCGAAGCCTTGCTCTTATACCTAAAAACAGTCGTAAGAGATCACTATCATGAATTACTATCCTATTCTAATTGGCGTCTGATGGATGATGGGTGATCGTCAGAATATTTTGATCTGCATACAAAATTACACAATAATCTGGGGTCACGGCAGTGCCCCCGCCAAGTCGAGCAAAAAAATTATTAAGTCCCTTAAGTAGGGACTTAATAAAGTAACCGACTTGGTATTACATGGATCTCTAAACTTTTTACGGTAGAAGAACTGAGTTGCAAGACTTGTTTTTTTTACAAGTTCTGTTTTTGATGGCATTAAATTTTATACACAAAGTTTCAAATAATAATAATAAGTATATTATTATTATTTATTATACACAAAGTTTCAAAATCGTCACATTGTTAAAGGACATCACGTCGTGGATTATTTTATTTACAGTTTTCAATCAACTTCAAGATACCATCTACAGGGTAATATAATTGTCGTGACAACAACCGATAAGGATTTTAACATTTTTTGTAAACTACGTGCCTATGTGTATAATTTATTTGTTCTCTGTACACCCAAACAAACAGTAGCAGACAGATAGCCTAGTTCCCACTTGACAAGATACTTGATAAATATTGTCGAATCTCTTATTTTGCTTTGAAGCTTTAGCTATAAGTCAATCAAATGTATTTAAATTAATTTGGTCAGGTATGAGATATAGCGTATGAGGTAGCTGACCCTAATATATACTTTGGAAAATACTTGGCAGGCAGCTTCGATAGTAGGTAGTTAATAATTAATTTAGGTATATTTATTTTTTTCGAGAGCAGGTAAGTACCTAGGGTTAGCCAATCTGTTTGACAATGACAAGTATCAACTTATTTCTTAAATTCAGTGTTCCGATAAATTCATCCATTCATGCAAGATTTTATAGTTTTTGAAAATTGCCGTCACCAGTCGCAAGACACCATTTTTGACGCAGAAAATTTTAGTTATTACAAATGTAGGTATCGACACTCGGAAAAGTGTAATTCGCACGGTCTAGCAATCCGTCTTTATTGGTATTAAAAAATATCTAAATTCTTGATAAGGAATAATAGTTTAAAATCATTAAAATGTCAGTCAGATTGTAATTTTTTTGGCTATCATCTCAAAATGTATCAGTCTCGCCTAAAATATAATTTAGAAATTTTTTAAATAAAATACCTATGTCATGTCTGCCTGGTTTGTTTTGGTTGTTTAATGGCATAATCTGATTAGATACTTGGTACCTAGTACCTATGTGGGCAGTAGCACTATATCAACAATATTTGCGTTCTCATGGTAGATAGGTACCTAATCCTTTCTTATTTCATAATTTTATCATTTTTAAGTCATGAAAATATGAATAAGATGAAAGACAAATTATTTATTTTAACCTACTTCAAAAGGAGAAGGTTCGCAATTCGTCTGTATTTTTTATGTAATTTTTTTTAAAGCGATATCTCCATAAATATTATGAGACAATTTCAAAAACACCGAAGCGCTTCTTATAAATAACATCAATATCAATTCAGTCGTTCGACTGTTAAATCAAAATTACTGTTTTTTTTTACCAAGAATTTGAATTTGAATTTGAATTGCGTATATTATCCAATTTGACTTGGCTATACTAACTTTGAAGCCGGTTTTAATTAATGTGTAATCAATAATATAAAAAAAAGAATCCTATTCCTACAATACAAAATAGCCTTTTTGTATCATACTCGTTAGTTTCTTATCTCGTATTTGGTATTTTTCCCAAAACTAAAGTTACTTATATCGAATAAAAAGTTACAGTTGGAAGTCTGATAATAAGTGGGACGGTGCCTACGTGAGATTACAAGAGACTTGTTGTTTGTCTAGTATTCAAGGTCTAAAACTTTTAAATACTTATTATTAGAGAACATATTAAATGACCTTATTAAGTTGCGTGGTGCTTTTTTCTTTTAATTTAAACTATAAGTTGGTCTTTTAAATGCTGCGAACAGTAGATAACTGGTAACAAGCTTACTCCCATAGGGGATCCCTGTGGTATCAAGTTGTCATTAGATTTTTCCGAGTATGATGCAAGATTTTTCTACCCCATTATTCTTAATTTTTTACACAACAAGACAGTACCGGCTCAAAATCCATCTTTCTTTTAGCCCACTTCTGCCTGTATAAAGAAAATAAGAATTATTTCATAAAAATCTGACGGATGTAATGAGGAATTCTCTGGGAATCGCAGGCCTATCATTACGGTCGACCTACTTTAAGCAGTGTATGCGCACACTTACTGCTTGAAGCGTTCACGTTGCTTCGAGCGTTCGACGAAACCATGGAAGGAGGCAGGAGGAGCAGGTGACGCGCGAGAGCGGTCGGTAGTTCGCGAAGTCCGTGTACGTTGACCACGAAAAACGTCGAGCAGTTCGTGTATTGGCGGCCTTAGTCTTGCAGCTTACATCTATTATTATTATTATATCTAGCCTGTATTGTCCCACTGCTGGACATAGGCCTCCCTCCATTCTTTCTTGCGATCCCGGTCCTTCGCTTCTTCTTGCCAATTCCCACGGAAGGTATCTAGTTCGTCCCGCCATCTCTTTCGTGGTCTGCTGCGGCCCCGTTTACCTGTTATAGGGCGCCAATCCTGAGCTCTACGAGATCATTGCTCATTTAGCATCTAACGGCTGAAAATTATAACCTAAGTAATTTCAACTTACCAAGCTCTACCTATGCCACGTGGAAAACATTTCACAGTTTCAGTCTGATACATGGTGTTTAGGAGTACATAATTAACAAAGAAATGTGAATATAATGTAGTTGCTTCACCACAATCCAGATTAAACAAATACGGGAGTTACTTCAATAATGAAGTAATTCTGATCACCTCCACCAGATAATTTTATCTCGTTCCGTTGTATAATATTGTACAAAACAATATTATAAGCATTATCTCTATCTTTTGTGATCATAAATGCATGTTTGGATAACGATCTCGAAGATCTACAAGCTGCAACATTATTTCTATAACACGTGCCATAATGTAGGTGTGTATAATTAGTTATATTGTATCGACGATGCTGCCTAATTTAGTCCAGCTCTTCCTAGGTCTTCAACTTATCTAGTATCCTTGTCGGCCGGTCTTTACACCACGGCATTCACCAATTCAAAGCGAGAATAAGCACATTCTGAAAAGAAGAAAAATATGTTTTTGTTTTATATTCTATTTTATACTTACTAATTTTCTGATTGCCTTGTCCAGCTATATTTTTGTGCCTTCAGGCCATTAGTTTCATTAACTATCCATTTCACTAATTAAGTAAAAACTCATTACATCGATTTTCGATCCAAAAGCTTTAATTAACACACCTTGAATCATCAACATGTGTTCTCCCAAGTGATTTAAAGATTAAAAATGTAATGTGGCACACCTATATTTAGGCAATGGTGGTATTAGGTTCCTAGTCGCCATTTTTTGGGCAAATATCCAAACATCGCACGTCTACAATTTTTTTTGACAACAGGAAAACTGAACAATGTTTACCAAATATTCACATGTAACAGTTAAAACCAATGAAATAAGGTCTTTACAATACCTATAAACAAAGTGAATAAACAGCTTTAGCATTGGCCAAGTCTTATGTATTTAAGGCAATTATGCGTTACGAATTTAAATACAATATCATGATTGGATAAAAGCCAAGTTCACCATTTCGTTTGTGGTACGCTTCGTTTAAGAAAAGTAAAGAGACAAATCTTTTCCTTTCTGTTTCGTTTGCGTGTTAGTTCTGAAGGTCACACACATCACACATCCTCAGAATAATATGTAATGTCTGCTCATTGGACGGTCCAAGAAATTACATAAATCATAACCCGAGCATCTCTAAAAAATCAACATCGGGTTAAATAATGGCAACCTGAGCGTTGTGTTTTCTCGTTTATATTCCTTTTCTTCTCCTGTCAATACATTACCTTATTCTATTTTTTTTCTAGTCAATCCCCGTAAGTTTGTTAAGTGTGGAAGGATTCCTTTATCATGTGTTATTTGCAATTTCTTTAATTTTCTTGAGACTTATCCTGGGATAGAAAACTTCAGCTAGCCTCAACACTGTCTATAGAAAATATATTATCTTATTATAATAACATTTGTTTTATCTTATCTGATGGCTCGTGGTTGTCGCTACCACGTATTAAGATCGATTCGCGAGGTTACTTCGCATGCTACTCTCGGGTTTTAGATAATCTACTTTTTTTGATAGAATTTTTTGAACCGTCTGGTTTGGTCAGTTCCATTCTTTGAGGATAATCGTGTAATACCAAGGTCTTCCTTGATTTTTTTTTATTTTACTCCAAGAATATTCACAGTACTTGGTATAACTGTCATTTAAATCTTTATTTAGTACTAGCTGTTGCCCGCGGCTCCGCCCGCGTAGATGTCGGTTATCTCGGCAAAAACTAGCCTATGTCCTTTCTCAGACTCTAGACTATCTGTGTACCAAACTTAATTTAAATCGGTTCAGTAGTTTTGGCATGAAAGCGCGACAGACAGACAAAGTTATATTTATTACTAATTGTCATTTGTTGCATAGAATGACACAAACAGCATGCATGTCATAAAAAATAAAAAAAAAAAGCGAAAAAAAAGGTTTATTTGCTGGAATTTGTATTTGCGTAACGTTCATTGAATAAACTTAAGAAAATAACCGTAGTGGAAAGTGGCAGAAAATATGTAACCAGTTAACTAACCGTCTCACCCGAATCCGATATAAATGGTCAACAACGTTCGATTCTGGTGTAAAATCCTGCACACTATTATCGCCCTTACCGAACCTGTTTAAAGATCATAATTACTTAACAAGTTACTAGTACAAAGTCATGGTGTTAATATTTAAAGTATGTGTGTGAATAGTGACGTCATTTATACGCAGGTGTACTTTCAAAGGCATTTTCTTAATTATAAAGATCTGTTTGTGTGTTCTCCAAGTCGGTATTTAAAGGTACCTTTTTCTTAAAGAAAGATAAAGTCATTGAATAATTTGCTCACTTTTAAACCAAAAACGAAAATATATAAGACTTTATAATCTGATTTTTGTTTGTGGGACGTTTTTAAGTTGTCATACGGAAATAGCTATTGCTGTAATGCAGAGGCTAACTAGAATAGGAACAACTCCTTCAAAACCTTCATCAAAACTCGTTAAATGGGAACATATCTCGTCTTCGGCAGTATTTGAATAATAGGGATGCGGACTGGGTATGAAAAGGAAATACACATTCAGTCCGCATACATAAAAAAATATGAAAAAAAAACTCGTATTTTTTCTTTTATCAAATCAATAAAAAATGACAAAGTTAAAGCGCTGTAAAGGAGGAGGAGCTTGTGACGTCACCTGTGGGTAAAAATTGTAGCTACAACTGACGTCACGCGACATTTCCATTCACTGTATCTTCATCATTGTTTTGTTTAATTAAAAAATAATTACGTGTCAATTCTTTTTTAATAATTTGTGACGCGTAAATAAAAAGAAATAGTCCGCACCCCCATTATGTAAAGCCTGTTAATATGTTAAAGAGAAGTTTCAGTCTCCAAGCACTGCGTGAACACGCGCCGCGCCACGCGATTGCTCCTCGGTGCCAAGTATTCGGTTCCACTGAGTTTCGTAGCATTAATGAAGTAATGGTCTGCGTTGCTCGTGCCAATTGCCACTTAATACTTTAATATTGAATGAAAGAGTTTTTGATGGCTTGTCTGCGGTTTCAGCTGTGTTTATAATGGGTTTGGTAATTTTGTTTGTTTTTGTTAGGTGATGTTGCCATGTGTTCTTTTTTCCCGACGTCATGAAATGGTTACGATTTTCGCGCGTATCTTGAATATTTCTATATATGTTTGTAATTTTCTTTCTTGACACGTATCTTCCGAACGACTAGATCATAGATGGATTTCGACACTTAAGGTATCGTTAGATTCGTCTCAAAAAACCCAATGATTCTTAAATCCCTAACTGAAATGGCGTTTCGAAAAAATAATAAATTTGGCGGAATTTTGGTGATGAATGGTTAGAAAAAATATGTGTCTAATATTTTTTAATAATATATCTGACTGACATTATAAAAAATAGCAGTTTACCCCATTTGTCACATCTACGTATTACCTGAAGTACTGATACAGTTGAATGCAGTTAAATTGACATTATTATACATCAGTATTGATAGATCGCAGGCTATTGTTTTGAAGCACAGCTCATTAATAACTATTAAGCGATGATTTATCAATTGCACTCTGAAGATATTGCACGCATTGATTGAAATTCCTCACTTTAATTTATGGCCATGAGGACATTTTGCAAAGTTGAATCTTCAAACTAGGCAGAGCATGTATTATGGAACCCAGATAACGGGTAAAAATACTTCGATATTTTTAAATACGACAGATAAACTTACATTTATATTATAGATAAATTACACCCAGACACAACAAATCAGGCTCATCACACAAAGATTTTTCCTGGGAATCGAACAGTTTTACAGTCAGGGTCACTAACCACTAGACCAACAAGCGAGTCGTCGTTAAAGAGTTTAACACTTGATACTTTTTTAAGGCAGCAAACATATTATTCTGTCTCGCAGTAGGTTCCCTTGGATCTTGTAAAAAATTTAATGACAATGGGTAACAAAAGCACTTTGTTGGAAGTTAGGATTTCACATTGAACAGGCATTAATACCATTTATCCCTAAAAATATATCTAACACAGATGTAGATAGATGTAGATAACGCAAGAGCACTACTTTGCGTGCCCGGCTTAAGCATAATGCTTAACGTGGTAACTGTCGCGCTCAGTCTGCATCGATGCGCCGCGCTAATAGGTTTTACTAATCTGTACTGGGCATTATTGACATATTAAGCATTCGTACCTACATCATGTTTTAAGTTTGGAATCATCACAAAATATTGCTTGCGACGTCATACTAGATAGTAAAAAATGGCACGCTTGGTTTTTATAAAGATCATGATACCTTGCGTTATCTAGGACCTAGGTCTACCTATATATCTGTGATGTCTAACCTGCACCTTTCAAGGCCACCAAAATCACGGTCAATCTCCAAAACAGTAACACATCACAATAAAAACAAATCTACGCGAATCGTCAGTTGATACTCACTTAACCCTTTCGCAGTCACGTGAAGTCCGTCTCCATTGGCTAACGACATCGATTGTAATGGACGCCAGACGCGGCCAATAGCCGGCGTCTTCTGAATTGATGGCAATTTACTGTAATGATACTTTGATAAAAGTTATAGTTGACAAATTGTTATCTTACTACATTGTGGCAAGTTCATAGAGCAATGTGGTTTGATTGCATTCTGTTGATTGCTAGTTATGTATACGATTAGTGATAAGAGTATAGCTAATTGATAGTCTTGTATGCCTCAGTGCTAAGGGCTCTCATTTAGCTAGATACAAAGTTAAAATTCAAGAAACACCTCAACACTTTTAAAGACATTTAAAACAAATGCTAATAATTTTGAACTACTCATAATTTCGTAAATTATATCCTAAAAACAATCTCGAGCAAATCAGTCCTTTTCTTTTCAGAGATACGATGGCACAGATTGAGCCTAAACTACATACATTAAACTTGGTACGCAGGGACCTTACTCTCAAGTGACATCCATCTATCAGGGGTCATCCACCTCTGCTCTAAGCTATTGTAAATTTGGATGGAAAAAAAATGGGCTATATGTAGTATATGTTAGTGGATTGGTTATGTGAACAAAATCGGGAAACGATAACATCTGCCTTCTAACACATGCTAATGCAACAAAATAGCAGGTGGTGACTAGCCAGCTCACCAATTGGGCCTCCCAACACAGCCGCTACGATAGGCAGCAGGAGGCAACACCAGTGCGAGCGGCTAGGGGTGTCGAGCGGTGCGGCTCCGATTTCACCATCGCAGGTCACAATAGCGGACCCGGAGCGGGTTTTCTCACTATTACGCCATTAGACACTTCCACCACAGAGCATATAGCTCTAGCGACCCCTCTTTAGCCAGCCAGTTGAAGCATTACCTAGCTAGCTAGAGAGAAGTTGAAGCATTTAACTGTTTTATTATTTATGTTTGGAGATATTATTAAAGATTTACATTTATGTCTTGCTAAGTGTGGTTTAAAACAAACATCCTTGCTTGTTTCCTAAAGTATTGTATAATCTTCGTTGAGTTAACTCTTTAATCTGATAATTACGTTTTATGTTACTATTAGCTCATTTCCTCTGTAATCTTATAAATTCTGTTCATCATTTACTTTAGAGTACACGTCACCATGATTATATTAGGTCGTACTGCAGTTCTCATCATCTTTTTAGCCTGTAATCACTGGATGATCCTCGCCACATTGCTAATTTCCCGTTATGAGCTCTCCTTATCCCTATGTCTATGTATCACTATGTCAAGTGTTACTCTTATCACTCACAGATGAACCTCTATATTAAATTACGACAACGTATTAACAAGCACACATATTACAAAACAAACACACAATCATAAAACCCTCATCAATTGTCATTGACACAACAAGGCACAAAGGCGTCTAGTTTCTTAATTAATTCATTACTACGTGAAGTTGTCTGAACATGTTGAATACTGTTTAATTACTACACACTTACATACTCTATCCATAACTCTGTCATCGTATGAGGTCGTTATAAAGCTATAAAAACAATGTCATGATCTAGATTAAAAGCAAGCAAATATCTGTCCCATTATTAGTATGTTTAATAAAAAACCTCTAGGGTCGCTAGTCTTGCATCAGGTCAATGTTTCAATTTCCACCAATCACGTTCAAGTTGCTTGTCTCTTATTGGTGGAGAATGCAACTAGAACCTACACCTAATGCGACAATAGCAACCTTAACGGATTTTTGACTTGTTGTAAATCCCATTGAATATCATCTTCCCCTTAAATAAAAGTTCAATAATTCTATCTAAATTTTAAGTGTCCAAAATTATTTGTATCTACTTATCTATACTCGTTAATAGAACTGTTTACACACGCTATGAGAAATGGATTCTAAGAAATCACGTCTTTTAATTTCGGTATTCGTCACCGGACTTGGCAAATAGGCAAATAATAATTAATTTCGATCCATTGCTTTACTAATCGTCTAGTTTATCTGTACAATCTATACTACATTGTAACATTCCAATGATCCCTAAACGTATCGTCCCTTTCAAATTGAGCCCATCTTAGAATTTGAAAGGTAGGTGTTGCCTTGGTGATTCGTGATCAACCAGTTATAGCCTTCACGATTTTATTAGTGTATATCTATACAAGGATACGATACGAAAAAACCCATATTTTGATTTCGATACTAAAATTAGATAGAAGATTCTATCAAGCCTGTAATTTTTTTTGGAAAATTTTATAAATATTTTTCATGGTATACTCAAGTTAATTAATTCAAAACAATTTATGTTTTGCTATGGAAATTAAACATCTTATTCTTACTAGTACAAGCACACATTCTCCAATCTTGACTGTACTATAGGAGAAAATTATACAAAGAAGATAATTTGTACGTAATTCCATGAAAAACGTGATGTTTTTGACGCAGTATCAAAATTAGCAACAAATTAAACATATCCACGAAAAGAATTCTTACTAAATATGGCATTGTTTGTATTCATACTACAGTAAGCCCCCGTTGTTGACTCGACTAATAAGTTATCACACAATACCACGTTTTTATTTATATTTGCAAATAGATAACTCTCTCAAACATACCAAATAAGGCGTCACCACATGTTATTTGCTGAGATTATGAAAATATAGTGTCACGTTTTTTTGTTCTGCTTGAAAACACGGTTGTAGAACCTAATTCATTAAAATGTAAATAATTTGAAAAAAAAAAAAATGCTCGGAATTAGTTTAGCAGGAAGTATCCCGCTAACAATTATATGGCAATTTTAATGGAGGGTGCCGCATTCTAAAATCAGCTGGAGCTGCTTGTGTGGCATTAGGGGTAGGTATCTGTCATTCTCCACCAATGAGAGACAAGCTCCTGGATATTATCAGTAAGATATGATGCGAGTCGAAGGACCCTAGCGGATTATTGAATCGCGACATTAAAGCATGAAAACAAATTTTAAAAGAGAACATAAGCAATCATTTTATTCGTTTTTTTTCCGGTTTTTAAGGTGTTGCCAGCTCTGAGGTCTTGGGTTCGATCTCCGGACGGATTTCTATAATCACCTTTCTACATTGTTTCGGGTCTGGATGTTTGTGGTACCTTCGTTGTCTCTGATTCCTTACCACAGGTTCGTCTAGTTACTTTGAGTTCAGAGCGATGTATGTGATGTTGTCTGTATTATTTTAGCAGTGCCTAATTATCTTATAGCTACAATTTATTTACAGGGCCCCGTTAGCACGAGATACTCCTAGCAAAGCTAATATGTCCAAATTTTTCACCAAACTAGGTACTGAAAACATTAAACCGTCGATTGCATTCTTCTACAAGTTGAATGATGACTAAACGTCTTCCAATCCACACTTGGCAGTGTAATCCTATGCTCTATTAGTCAACATTCGTTAGACAGACATATGTAACATCCACGGGTATCCTAGTGCGTTTACTGTGTATTGGCTGGCCGCCATTAACATACGAAACATTCCAACATACAAGCACGCCACGCTCCGACACCCGGAATACGAAACAGAATGTTTTTTGTTTTTCTGTCTATCTTAGTCAACGTGTATTTATAAACTGTCTGTTAAGTTTTGTGTTACAAATTCCTTTTTTTTTTGTAGCTTAAAAGGGTAATGAGTAATGCTTTGAATTTTCAAATGAAATTATTATTAGTTTGCTTTAAAGCCTTGTATGTGACACAACAACATTAAACTCGCCGTATCTTCTTTTCTGCATTAACTAGCTATTACTGAGAAAATTTTAAAAACAAACTTGGGGATCGTCTTAATTAAACTTGAATAATGTTCTGCAAAACAACGTTAAGTTTTTTCTGGACTGACCTTTTTATGAAACAACAGGATAGGTTTGAGATTTGAGTACATCAGTCCTAGTAGACGTGTACACGTAGAAACCAATAGGCGTTTTTGGTATAGCGGTTGTCAACTCAAGCGATAATTGCATTACGAAAAACACCGTCAAAGCACAAATTTCGTATCTTCTAATGTCGATGACTACAACGTAGTTGAACCGGTGAACGTCGGTACGTTAGCCGATACGAAATTTGTATTTATACCATATTATTTTTATCCAGTACCTAAACATCGCTTGGGTTGTCAACTGGAGATAGCAAATAAGCCTACAGATTAAATATATTTGAGGGAGCTTCACGATCTAGCATAACTGTTTAACCATAAAATTAAACAACAAAATACCCAAAGTAGAATAATTATCGCGTTTATTGATAAATAATCGTTTGTTTGATTGCATAATTATGCTTTGATTGGACCTCTTTAATTATTATTCTCATAATGATGTAAGTTTGTGGGTTATTAAGTAATTTTGCAGATTTTTTTTCGTGTTTTGTTCATTATATGTTTCTATGTATAAGCTCATGGTTAACTGTGTTTTAACTAAAGAAATAATACTCCCATTGCTGAAGTGATCTGTATTTTTTTTTAAACGGGTCCTGCACCAAGGAATTGAGTCTTCGTCGTCTTGTGTCGCGGGGGTATCACCAACATTCAAATCACATGCACAAAGAACACCCAGACTTAGAAGAAGCATTTGTCGCTCACACCAATGCTTGTCCCTTCGGGGATCGAACCTGATCCCCCTTTGCGCACAGTAGTAGTTAGCGCTTCTAGGCTATCCGTGCAGTCAAACTGCGGTTCGCATAAACGTCTCCAAAAGTTGAGCTAATGGAAGTGTCTTGTGTTTAAACCTCTAATTGTAGAAAAGTTGCGCTTCAATTGATACTTTACGTCATAATTAAGTGAGAGCCTAGTACTCCCAAAAGAAAATCTGCATTGTTGGTTAAAGCCAGACAATCGCAGCGTCAATTCAAAATCTTTTTAGTAAATAGCATCTTCTATTTACAGAATATATCAACAGTTAACGTACGCAGAGTGAGTCATCTGTAATTGTTATCTGTCTTCCCATCCGAAAATTGTATTCTACTTAACAATCAACAAAAAGTAAACGTTTACTTAATTAGTCGTCTAATTGAACAATGGTAGTTAAATTGTTAGTGAAGAAAACAACATTATTTACATAAAATGTTGTTAATTTGAAGCTGGTTTAATTTTGAGTTCAACTGTATTAACAACAATACTTAGTAATAAGTATTTAAGATATTATTAGATGGATATTTATTTTGCATGGCCCATTAATAGGGATCTTGACGGGGTATAAAAAGTAAAAATCGGTTAAGTCCGTGACTTAGATAATAAAAAATAAAATAGACACGTATTGGTTGTTTAAGTCCGTCACTTAGATAATAAAAAAATATTTGATCCGTATGTTTACTTACTTACTTAATCAAAAAATAAAAATTTACAAAGATGACAGCGCTTTAAAGTTCAGGAGTGAGGGTTATGACGTTACGCCATGATACAAATTGTAGCACAGAGTGACGTCCCGCAAAAATTCCATTTAAGTACTTTATTTTAATAATATTTAAAAAAATACGTGTCCAATAAAATTCATTAATTTACTTGACAGACATTAAAAAAAACTTTAGTCATCATGCCTATTGGTTTGAGAAAGACATATAGGCAGTAAAATAAAATACCTAGTATTCATTTTTATCCTTAGAGACTGGAAGCCAAAATTAAAATACTTCTAAAGCCGAAAATACGGTACTGAGGCAATGTTAAGTTTAATATTATACCAAACTGAGCAATTCAAGCTTCTTATTACGATAAAATTATTACTTACTGACTTATTAAGATAGTTGCTAACCACATGGTTCTCTCATGCCAATTATGCTGACATTATAAGTAGTTTTAGGGTTCCGTACATCAAATGGAAAAAAGGAAACCTTATAGGATTATAGGATCACTTTGTTGTATGTCTGTCAAGTTTTTTTTCTCAGAAACGCATGGTGTTATTGTGTTGATATTAATTGTCTACGAATTCTTGATGGCAGAAATAATACAAGCTTCTACGTCAACGCAATTAAAAAATACAGCCATTTTTGTCGTTTTTCCCATTTCCGAGAAACTCAAAATTTATTAGGTACCTACTTCCTGACGACCCAGAATCAAGAAATTCGGCATGATGTCTATCTAACGTCAAAAAAAAACGAAATTTGTTTATTTGTAGCTGTGTAACATAAAAACCGGCCAAGTGCGAGTCGGACTCGCGCACCGAGGGTTCCGTACACACCTGTAGGTATATAAGTAAAAGTTCACCCATCACTACGATCGAGTCATAGTTATGGTATGATAATTGCAAAATGAAAAAAAAAAAAAATCAGAAATATTTTTTTTTTATATGATGTAACAAAAAATTTACGGTTTTCGCAATTTTTCCTTTATCTGTACTATAAGACGTTACTTCGTACCAAATTTAAAGATTCTGAGTTCACGGGAAGTACCCTGTAGGTTTTGATTCCCGTGCGAGTTTCGAAAATTTGCGGAATTTTGCGGCATAAACGGGAGTATCTTTTGATGGCGTTGACTTAGAAGTTTGATTTTTTCACAGCTCCAAGAGACCATAGACTTGAGTATTTGATATGAATTTCAGCTTGATACCTCCACGCGTTCCTGAGAAAAAAGGTCTTGACAGACAGACAGACAGACAGACAGACAGACAGACAGACAGACAGACAGACAGACAGACGGACAACAAAGTGATCCTATAAGGGTTCCGTTTTTACCTTTTGAGGTACGGAACCCTAAAAATAAGTTTTTGCAATTAAAAACTTTTATTTAAAGTTGGAAATTTGATAGTGTCATACATCGATATATGAGATAGCATTTTTCCACCGCATAGTTAAGTTTGTTTAAGGAGAATTAACCGTGACGATCAGCAAAATGTGTACGGAACCCTCGGTGGTTTTTAATAAATCATAAAGCTCAAGGTTTTATAAAATAAATCTTTTTCCATGAAATTTCGTCGTTGATTGTACTTAACGAGACTTTGAACTAATTAAGATTTATACAACAAAGCGGTCTTTGTAAAATATTTATTTACGATTATTGAAAGTAAAGGTTATCATAGTAATAATATATTTACCTTATGAAGACTTGCTGGCTTTGAGACTTTGATTAGTTTTATTAGGTCAACTAGTAAAATTAATGATTAGGTAATTACAATTACATACCTGTTGATGTTTTAGCGAGTTGACTCTATTGGATTTATAGATGCGACTGACGAGTGTGAGGTTTCAATTCTTCGGTTGTTAACGAGTTTTCTGACAGAAAATTAAACATGAATATAATGCTATATTTTAAGTGTCTATATCTAGTACGTACAGTCAATTTATATAAGTGGATATAGATAATGTTCCTGGGTTAAATATCATACTAAGAAAGATATCGAAAGACAAAGAGAAGTGGTATAATAGCCAACCATAAATCGATAAAAGATGACGATGTGTTAGTAACAATATATCTACTAATCTTATTAGCATAAAAATATGTGTAGCACAATTTTTTTTTTAGACCTTTAAATGAAACTGTTTAGTTCCTCGTCAAATGGACCATAAGTCGGTATAAAAGAGATTATAGAAGCGTGATTTGGGAAGGGGTTTTTTCGGCGAACAGTTAGATAATGTACTTGATATTTGTAGAACTGACTGATGGTGAAGAGATGGCATCATCGATTTCTTCACATATGCAATGTGAATGTTGTGCCCCGGCCCAAGACATGGCGCATCTTCTATCCTACCCGTCCTGCACTCTCCAGGACGATGGAGGCCCACGACCGGGCCATTAATTTGGTCGAAAAGGGTAATTTGACTCGAGAAGAAGAAGGGTGAAAGTATTTTAGCGAACAGTAATTTATAGAACTGACAGAAGATGTAGGGTGCGATCATGGAGCCATGGTGTCGGTGGAAGGTGTTTCGGCATTCAATGAGCTCACTTAAATGTGTCACCCGGGCTGTAAAAAAATACATGTAACAATCCCATCGCAATTCCTATACTAATGGGGTGTTGATGTGACTGATATATACACTTAATTAACGTGACTAATATTAGAATAACACACATATCTCTCATTGTTTCTTTGTTTTAATGACACCCATATTTCATAACGACGCTTAGAAATGCTGTATCGTTGACCATACATCTTGTTGCTGGCAACATTAGAGATAGATAAAAGTAACGCTCAAAATGATTCACTTTTATTACATGATAAATCAGATTCAGTATTTTTATTTGTAATTTATAACGACGTGTACAAGGTTAAGTAGACAGTATTAGTATTGGTCTGGGAAATTGAATAAGAATCGCTTTTTTGTTTGAAATTCAATGCGAGAAACGTTTTGCTTGTAAGTGTAAGATTTTCAATTATATAGTTGGCTACAGATTTTAAGTGCTCTTGATTAGTTCAATGAATAATGTTACTGAAGTAGGTAGTCTAATACGATGCGGTAGATGACTGATTATGAAAACTCAAAATCTAATTAGTCCGTCAGTTATATAATAAAAAATATTAGACGCATATTTTTTGCTTTTTCAAAATAATGAAACAATAAGTAGATACAGCTAAACAAAGTTCAGGAGTGTGTGCTAATGACGTTATGCTTGTGCACACGATGCACGAAATTGTGACGTCAAATGATATTTCAAATCAATGTATCGTCGTCAGTGTTTTATTACGTAAAATAAGAAAAAAATCCGTGTCTAATATTTGACGGACATATTTTTATTTGTGTTTTCCCCTTTAAGTACAGACCTGATTTACCTTGTGGAGCATGATTGCTACTATGTGCATTAGAAATTAGGTCAATTAGACATTTTTAATTTCCCTTGTTGTAGTAAGTTTAAGCCCCGAATATTTCATATTTAAGAACAGAATATTTTGCGAAAAATACATAAAATTGAGGACGATTAAACAGTACAAGGCTACATTAGCGAGTAAAGCAAATATATTTGTTCTTCAAGAGCGATATATACTTGGTACAGATAAACGTCCTAATGGAAGATTTTTTAATGATACAATTTGTAATACTACTAATATTTTGCGATGCGAAAGTAACTCTGTCTGTCTGTATGTCTGTTACTCTTTCATGGCTAAACCGCTGAACCGATTTGAATAAAACTTTGCATGGGTGCTTGGTAAGCTAGGATCCTAAGAAAGAACATAGGAGGCTACGTTTTGCCGCGAGAACCGACACCCACGCGAGCGGAGCTGCGGGCAGCATCTTGTGTTTAATATCTCTGATATAGTAATTATATTTACCTTGAATTACAAGTTTATTGACACAGGTGTTATTTCACTGTTTAATTCTGTCAGCTTTTGTAAGTCCGGTTGCGTTTTGATGCTCCTGAATTATCATGCATTTTTAAATAATACATATTTCACAATCTAAAGCCGTACCCACGATGCGGAGACACACAGATCACCCCGCAGAGCTGACGACCACGGACAGCCACGCACCGGGCGCTGTGGGCAGTGAGTCTTGAGAATCAATCCCAGTTTTAACCAACTAAGGGTATAATCGACTCGCGGTAGCTTGCGACGGACCGGGGCAGCGTCTGCGCTATCACGGACGAAACACTTCCCACGGAACGCGGTGCGGTGTGATCCGCAATATCGCGCACCGTTAAGACGGTTTAAGAAGTGCTTTAAAATAAATAGTTATTAATTAAAATATTATAGAAATTTAAATGGGACATGTGTAACAGTGGTGAAAACAGTTTTGCAACGTACAGTCACAGTAGAAAGAATATCAGTTCATCATTATTTTATTTGACGACCTCCGTGGTCGAGTGGCGAACACACCGGTTTTCAAGGCGTCGCCAGCTCTGAGGTCCCGGGTTCCATCCCCGGACGGGTCAATGTAGAGAACCGCTTGTCTACATTGTTTTGGGTTTGGGTCATTGTGATACCCTCGTTGTCTCTGACTCCATAAAACAAGTGCTACATTGCTACTTACTTAGAGTTCAGAATATATGTGACATTGTCCACTTTTATTTATTTATTCAAACATCATTTAAAACCTGCAATTTTCACTCCAGACATTAATAATAACGTTAATTACAAAATAGACAGTCTTCCTAAGTCATAACACAGGGAACCTTGAACTTGCGCGTACGCAACTAAAATAGTTGGCGCGCGGATAAACACGCACTTGTTTGCCAAATCTACATTTACTATGGTCGAGCCAATATTTTTTTATTCATAACGCATTTATAATTATTGCTTTAATTTTTGTTCGATTTCTTTAACTGTAGTAAGGTTTTTAGGAAGGATACAAATATATTTATTGGAACAAAAAATAGTTTACAAAATATTTGTGTTTGGTAACAACCGCATTAGAATAGAATACTGACAATATCCAAGAGAGGAGACGACAGCGTTCCAGGTACTAGTATAAATAAGCAATATACTTATACATTTTTTGGTTTGACACAATGACGTCATGTAAAAAAGATAAAAAACTAATAAATTCTGAAGTAGTAATTATAGTATTATGAATAAAGGAAGTATTGTAATACTTAGAAGGGGTTCCAAAAACCGTGTTTTGTTGTTTAATAAGTCTTAGAAAAATTTGGTAGAATACACGGGAGATTTTAGCCGATAAAATGTTGACGGAACAACTTAAATATATTTTATAGGTCTGCTGAACTTTCTACACGTGTATTAGAAATATTAAAATAATCCATTTAGTAGATATAAATATAAACTTTTATAACAGAAATAGGCAATGTTTTGTCAGATATTAGTTCATCTGAAAAACTTTTATCATTTGATTTTTTTATTTAGGTTCTAAGTACGCCCTTTTTAAAATGGTTGTACTTGCGTTGTCTACTAACATATTAAAAGTAACTTAGGGAGTAAAGATCTAGTCCTAAAAGGGTGTATGTTGTCACCGATGTGGACTAGATCTAGGTGTATATTTGCTGTGGGTTCGATCTCCGCATGTGACAAGCATTTGTGTGATTCATAAATGCTTGTTCTAAGTCTGGATGTTCTTTGTGCATGTGAATTGAATGTTTGTGAAAACCCCCGCGACTTAAGGATTAAAGTAGATCCCATCAAAAACATAAATGTAAAATAAGAGCCAAGTTAAAAATTATGATATATGCCTTGGTTGTTGACTTCAACGACAAAAGAAGTGAGATCTAAATGGGTGCCAAGTTGAATGGACAGTCCTGAAAGTTATTTATAACAACTTAAAATATAATATCTTCTTATAACTTAGGATAATATATTGTAGCCTAACTAGACTGACTTGGCTAGTTCTTATATACGAATTAATGTTCGATGGCTAGTTTTCGGAATAATAAAATAAGAACCGACAAGTAACAGGTTTATTACTTGCCAAGGCTATAGTTATAGTATAAGTTATGAGGGGGTCAAAAGTGGCTCCAAATTGTTCGTGTAATATTACACATGGTGCTGATAGCCAGTTCTGTTACTGGAACTTGGCTTGACACGCTCCCGCGTGTCTAGATTAAAAAATTGTAACCAACCTGATCTTTGTTCTCATCTTTTACGAAACATGTCTATTTCTCTAAACATATTGTAGAAGTTAAATAAAGAAATAGAAAATGTAATTGACGTCATGCAGACGGTTAAAAGTAGGTAAATGTGTAAAGTTGCCGTCACAGGAAGGTAATTAGCGAATGACGATCACAGTATGAAAGTATATTTAAATTAAAACATATTTTTGTGATTAGTTAGTGCTATTTAAGGCGTCTGCCCACTACACCGTATCATACTATGTAAGTTTAATGCCTATTATTCAACCGTGCTAGGAACTTATAGTAAGACTGGTTGACAGAAATAGTAATGACTTAACGACTGTCTAAGTATGATAGTAGGCTTTCCGAGGCTTTTTTCACGGAGGGTTCTATGTATGTTTACAAATGGTCACCCATCCATGGACCAACCGCGGCGAGCGCGGCTTAACCTGTATTATCTGTTAAAGTACATGGGCTTACACCTGGCCACGAGTTTCTCCATATAGTCCCTTCATATATTTTTTTATTGAGCCTACTTAGTCCAATCTATGCATAGGTGGTCTAGAAGGGATTACAATTAGTGATAAGACCTCCTATTGTTTTTTTTTTATTTCAACTTGTTTCTTGGTGACAATAAAGAGTTTTTATTATTATTATATATTTCACAGCTCTGCGATGGCCTCCTGTTTCTACTCCAAAGTTCTGTCTTTTGCGATTTCATATTTAGTTATTAAATTAATAAAGTATTCAACTCATTTTATAAATATAGCAACCAGTTTAGTTTCGTTTAATAATACCGGTCTTTTATAGCAGAAATCGTGCACAATATGGTGCCAGTAGTCGCTACACTAGACAAGTCTGGGTTATAATGCGGCAGTAGCCCATTGGTTGGGATGACGGCCTTGTGATCGAGAGGTCGCAGTTTCGAACCCCACCCATTGCGCTATTGACGTGAACCCACTCCAAACACAAGCATATTAAGCCTAGTTGGAGGAGGTAACAAGATTGCTAGTAATGTAAATTCCAAACACATTGCTAGTAACATAAAAAAAAAATGTCACGAACGTGACATGAACGTAATTCTCGTCAATTTTGAACAGGCAATTTGGTTAGCGCCAGTACAATGAGTTGTGAACTTGTAAAGCTCAGTTAAATAGTCGCTCCATAGTATTTAGCTGAAACCGGTGGTACTGGAAGCCAATATCAACTTTTGAACATTAACTAACCTTATGAAGAAAATAACCTGTTTAAGACGGTCAAGGACTGAAAAACTTACATTAAAAAAATGTATCTGAATGGAGTAAGTTATGGGCATCGGTCGTGGCATTTTTAATCGTACAGGGAAAAGAGGTAACGTTGTTGCATAAACGATACGCTGTATTTCAAAAGCTTTGCATGCGTCTGTCTGCACATGTATAGACATTTATATCCGTCATAATATCTACCTCAATAACTTAGCTATCTGTTAGTTAATAATCATTGAATTCGGATGAATAGTTTCCGAGAAAAAGGTGGAGAGACCGACGTGACTCCTACCGAAAGGATTGGCCCATCTTAGCTTAGGATAGAAGTGCGTGGAAGAGGGAGAGAAAGGACTTTGCCTTGGAGTGGGACAAGACGCGCTTAGATTTGATTAGTTTCAATAATTACATCCTACAGAATACAGGCCTATAAATGTAAACACTGCTGCGCACATACTACTTCTCATGTGGAGAAGGCACAAGCATTGATCACCACACTTGCTCACTTGCGGGTTGGCGATTACACTTCCAATTTTTGGAATCCAGGTTTCTACACGATGTTTCCTTCACCGTTTGCCAATGCTGTTTTAGAATAATTAGGAAAGTACATTTAACTTTGAAAAAGTCACATTGGTACTTGGCCTGTAGTGGGTTCGAACCTGCAACCTTGTGCATACAAAGTTTCGTTCGTTGAACTGCTAGCACTGTAAGCCTCGATGACATCTTGCATCCTGCATACTTATTTACAAGTTTTATCTTTACAATGTTAGTGTATTTAGATTACAAGTGGATAAAAAACAGAGTTTAGGTAACGTGTTATGAAGTCTGTCAGTTTGTAAACACCCATTATAAGCTAAGTGTTACATATTATAATCGCTAATAACTTTAACACGATAATATTATGTGCAATTACGACATAACATAATGATACATTGATATTTTTTGTGCTAACATTGACAGTAATGCAGATTAGTAGTGATGTACTAATGAGAATAATTTTTATTCATATTTTTAGATTTACCTGCTGCTAATGTAAAGTCTACTGAATTTTCTTATAGTTATTTATTTAATGTATACCTTTTTTAATTAACAAAATCATAATACAACAATATGAATTAATACCTGACAAGACTACTTCATATATGGATAAAAAAAACTCTTTTTAAAACCTGAAAATCGGCTGCCCACGGTGCGTGTTATCGCAAATCACACCAAACCGCGAAAATTTTGTTTGATTCTTCAAACTCACACGGACCAGTGCCCTTACTCTACTCCAAAATTGTTATTCATTTAGCAGATTCACGAACAACACACAGTACAAAAATAATCTCAATGTTTAGATTTCAGTCAGTTCCTTCCATTGACATAATTTTTTTTTAAGAAAACTGAATCTCCTGCCTGCTAAACTAATATCAATTTAGCATTGACATTGTATTAGAACTAAAATAAATTGGGGAGTAAGGCCACAGAAGGGCCTGGATCGCGGTCCGTGGTCGTCAGCCGTGCGGGGCGATCCACGAAATCGCACACGACGGCAAGCCGGCTTTTAAGATCGACGCTTTAAATTATCATTCAGTTCCTTTTAAATAAACAAACCTTAAGCATAATAGTTCCTTTGCATTCAGTACAAAGCGAAGTTATTTAGAGTAATATCTTTCATTAGGTGTACAGTAGAGAAATCATTGCTATCGCTAAACGACAACCTTGGTTAGTTAAGATTACGACATTATTGGCTACACAATATAATTTGTTTGTTAAATATCTTATAAAAAAGCGAATAACACTTTTTTTCTTTATGTCATATTTAGAAAAAAAGTGTACACAATAAGACAACCAGGACTAATGATTAAGTATGCACAGTAGGTACACCTGTGCAAAACGGCTGACGCTCAGCATATAAGAATAAGAATAAATTTATTTATTCCATAAATTAATTAAAAATTAAAATTAAACTTAAACTAATGTTAAATTGAATCGTAACAAGCATTAACAATAATGTACAGTGGTCTCCAAACTAAGCATTGCTGGTATCTTGGAGAACAGATATGCTAAGTTATTTTAGTAAATATATTGGATAGTTCTTATAGTACCTAATTATTTCACTAGGTACCGAATGCTAGCTCTAAGTATCAAGTTTATACTTATTTGGTTATAGTTCACCTGGATCAATATTTACAACACTGTTCCCTTGGTTCCTGGAAAACTAATTATAAACACGTCTGTGATTGGGTTACAAACAACAAATCACAGCGAATAAAATGCTGTTTGACAGGTGATTAAATTTCTTTTGTGTTGATTAGACTTTCATCATCATAATTATCTATTATCCGCATCCCAAACATTTAATTTATCAAGCAAAAATCTCTTACATCAATATTGATATAGCTACTGCAAACTAATTACTTAGGTATATAATATGTATATTGATTGCACGACCTGCATTTCAGTCGTAAAGTTTAATCACTGTACTTGATATTAAATGATACTATTTAGGGGCCATTGAGAAATACTTGCTGTGTATAAGTTTGCAATTTGTGAATACAATCTTTTTCTCGCGGCTAAGCTCGCATGGATACCGGTAATATTCTATGTCCTTCCTTAGTGTTCAAACTAACTCCATGCAAAATTTCATCAAAATCGGTTGCGTGGTTTATGGCCGAATACTGAAACGTCAATCAGTTTTTAGTGGCCGTCAAGTGTCGTGCTATCTCTGTCACTTTAAGGTGTTAAGTAGCGACAGATAGAGATTTAAGAACATGTTAAAGTTAAATGGCGTTTTAGTATTCGGGGGTTAACCGTGCAAAAGCGTAAGAGACAGACAGAGTTACTTTCGCATTTATAATATTAGTATAAATATAAAGACAACGCTGTTTGCGTGGCTGAGTACTGGTCTGGGAAAATCTGACTGCTATTGATCGACTCGCTAAGAAGATAAAGAAGTATAAACATAGATTAAGCCGTTGTTTTTTTTATCTTAATTCAGTGTAATGAGCCCTTTAACATTAATCTTTGTACTTACTTTGTCCTGAGAATCGAACTTATATCAATTGTCAAAATTTGCAATAACCGTTTTTTATTTAATAAAAAACGATCTCTGGTACCCTATCCAAGCAATTTCAGCCCGTTCGTTTTTGGAAGAGGTCTACTGCAGTTAGCCTGATCGCAGGCTTTGACTGCTTCACCGGACTTTTATAAGATAGACCTACTACCTATACCTTCAAACGAATAAGACAGTTATTGTCTGCACCCGTTTAACTGGATAACAGCGCTCAATATCAAGGCTCACTACAGACCAATAACTATTAAGGTCGCCAGAACAAGTGCAGATTTGTTTGCGATATGTTTTTCTTATTTCTATTTTTATATGGTTGTTGGTTCGCAATTTTAAGTATTGAAGTATGATGTATAGCTTTAGGAGGTTGAAATCACGTTGAATGGAAACCTAGTCTGTTCATTTAATCTTTTTTTTTGCTAAGGCATTACATCATCGGATTAATATAAACCAAATAATCATATTTACGGATCCTACTTTCCCATCCTTGTGCCTTATTTTTTTTTCAACCAATGCTACTATGCAAACTTACGACTTGAGACCTTCAAGTCGTAAGTTCTTGAAACATTTTAATAATACACAATATCTTTCTCAAAGTCAGGTGTATTCTAAGGTTATTGACGCCATCTTAGGTACGGATGTTTAAAGCCACCATATTTGCGAATCGTGCAAATTACACACATTGTCACTATTATACAATTTGCGTACATTTCAGTTCGCGGAGGATATGTCGTCAAAATTGGCATGTTTCTACCTGCCTGTTTTTCAGATTGATTAGCGAGATTTACATAATAGATGTGTAAACGTGATATCTACTGCCTTATTCTGATGTCATGCGAATTGATTTAAAGTTTCAGTGATGTTGTTGTTGCTGTTAATATACCATTATTCATGACAATAGGAGAATTAATATTAGGGATATGACTTATCTTCCTATTGGCTTGTTATATCTAAGCTAATCTAAGCGATCCAGGGTCATTCTTTGGTTTTCTGAAAACAAAGGTTCATGAATCTGAATGAAGAAGACTGGATCTAAAACTATAAGGAAAATTAGAGGGGGGGGGGGGTTGTAAGTACATTATCATCATCACATGCCAGGTTATCCCTTCAGAGCAAACTGGCATGTTGTTTTACTCACCACCGAACATCTGCAATGCCGTTATTCTTAAGACAATAATACTAACACCGTCACCGCCCATTCAAAAACAAAGTGACATTAGAACACGATTGTAAGAATGTTGCATCTACTGCGTTTGCATAGTGATATTAAGATAACATGAGATATGAGCATGAGATGAGGTCAGCGAACGTAATACTACGTAAACTGGCTAAGCCGGCTTCGTACTTAATTTGCTGGCGAGGCTTAGAAAGTAATGTCCTGTGCATTTAGTATCGCACAATGTACACGTATGTTTATTTTTCCTAGGAGTCATCTCAACTGGCACTTTCCTCGTTCGTGTCATCAGAAATGGAAAGAGCCCTTTGCCTAGCAGTTTGATATTTAAAGACAGATATTAAGAGGGGACACTACTTAAAGAATATATTGCCGTCGCACACCTCTGACCATACTCCATAAAGTGCGTAAGGGTCAACTGCAGCTCAGGCTGAACATACCTACAAAATCGTTGACCAAAAGACATTTCGTATTCTGCTGTTTTCTTCTCCAAATAATTATTGTAACAAAATTTCGGGGAAATGTGAAAATAGTATGCTACCATCGGTTTTTTTTTTGTTAAAATTCTATCAAATTTGTCTGGTAGTCGTCGAAACACGGCAGTAAAAACAGGCATTTGTGGAGGGTCATATTTCTTTAACGGATTTTCGTTTGGAAAAACAGGGATAATAGGTTCACTTATCTTTTGAGAAAAATCATTGCTCGAGCTAGAAGCATTGTCCACGAAACAAGAAAACAACGGCATACGTTTGTATGTTGAAAAGCCCAGTTTCGTTCTCTCTTAAACAACCGGTATTACCTAGGTTAAATGTCTATTGATAATATTGCATTAGGTACATTGGTATCATCCTTTCTAAAACGGGCTGTCATGTGTCTAAAGGTATGTCTAAACTTTCTGCGTCTAGCGTATTTTATAACTTCCTCAATTACAGATACTCATTTTTGCGTATATATCTTAACTATATATTATTATAATACGTCAGTAACTTTTCAACTGTTTTGTTTACTACGGAAAATTTAGATGTATGAACTTAAATATCTTCAAGCCACTAAGACTGGTTACTAGAGGTTTTCTTGAGCTCCATGACATCAAGTCATAATCTGTCAATTATATTCCAGACGTGATAAGCTAGACGAGACTATGTTCTGAATTTCCGCTTTTTAATCTGCATTCTACGTCACAATGCGTCTCTGTCAGTCAAAAAGATTGAGATGTTTTTGATACAGGTATCAACAATTCTAGGGTAGGATTACTCTGATATGTATGACTGATAACTATATTTTAACTTTTCAGCATTATTCATCACGTAGATTTGAAAAACGTTACAATTGATAAAGTGATTCAAGAGGTAGGTTTGTCTGTTTAATTAATTATTGTTTTGTCTACCCGTGCGAAACCGGGGGCGGGTCGTAGTATTAAATCCATTAAATAAAAAGTTTTATTTAGTATCTAATATTCTAATGGAAACGGAATGGCTATATTTATTGACGTATTTAAAAGCATTTACTAGATGATAGACGCATTCCAAGAACGTCGGTGTGTTCAGTAGGAAGAGAGCCAAATACCTTCTATTCCGATCTGGACGCCGCCTGATTTGAATAAATGGAATAATAAAATATGAAGATTATTTAATACCCATTTTTAATCATTAATAGGATGTGAAGATCAGGTAGGCATTCGCTCCATATACGATAGGTAGTCTGCTGCTAAATCCGGTGAGACTGAAAGACAAATCCAATAGAGCGCGGGATAAGGCTTGGTAGAACATTGAAATATTTACATTGCCCTTATAACATGACTAATAAAAAGTTATCCCGCACAAAATTAGGCTAGTAATAGGAAAGTAAGTAAGAATGGAAAGATTTGTTTTTTGCGACGACCCCAAATAAATTGGGATAAGGGCAGGAGGAAGAAGTAGCATAGTAACAGGATAGTAATATTTTGTCTTGCTTGTAGACTGAAATTTGAAACTAAAACAAAATATATACAAGATAATACATAAATAATAAATGACCTTATCGGATAACGAGATAATTTGGCATAAAACGACAGTCATTTAGTAAATATTGTGTCCATTGTATCTCGTTTGAGCGTATCAGCGGTGCAAGTTGGTGATAAACAGTCCTTGACTCTTGGCCCGGTACAGGAACGTACTATCGACTATGATTCATATTAAACCGACTTAGGTTTATAACCTAAAAATATGTATTGGAAATTTTATCGTACTTGGCTCCATTCACACAAAAAAAAACTAAAAACACCTATTACACCTCAAAGGAACCTAGTCGGCAAGGTACACTAAAGACTAATTTCTGAAATTCACAACATATTTATCACCTTAATCGGAAAATTTACAGAGTAGATGCAATCGTACTAAAAAAAAGTTGATCTGAGACAAAAACATGACCATCTTAAAATGTAGTTTCTAGGAATGTTTCAAAACCGGGATTCGTACAAATTCTTTTGTTGTACAATTAAAGGTCCCTTGCTCTATAGGATCATGACCAATTAAAAATCATTGCATTCAATCATGAAGAATGGTTCCGTAATCACGTATTTTGTTTATATTATTTGCGGTTGACGCATTTGATATTGTTACAAATTGCAGTATTGTCGATTGGAGCGTTGGTTTTGCTTCATCGGAAATTGTTTGTCCTGCCCTTGACTTACAGTTTTTGTTCTCAATGCCAATTGCCGTGTAACAAATGGTATTAACACTTTACGGTAGACTGACAAGCAAAATCTACTTGAATTTTTTATACTCTTTAAAATTATACTCACATTTAACACCTGTAATGCTCATCATAAGTAAATAAAATTAAACTGCCGCCCCGAAATTTTCATCCGGCGCCCTACCTCAATTAATGTAGAAATGCCATTTGCGTTGCAGAGTAGAGGAAGGAGATTTCATTTAAAGTAAAGGTAACATGTCACATTATTGAGAAAGAAGTGAACATTATAGATAAACGGTGTAATTTTGGAAACAATAGTATAATAAATCCTTACTAATATTATAAATGCGAAAGTAACTCTGTCTGTCTGTCGCGCTTTCAAGCCAAAACTACTGAACCGATTTAAATTAAATTTGGTACACGGATAGTCTAGAGCTACTTTTTGCCGCGATAACCGACATCCACGCGGGCGGAGCCGGGGGAAACAGCTAGTATAATTTATATGGAAAATATAATTGCATGTTTGAAGCTGATATTAAATAATAGGTATCCAAGACCACACAGACAAGTGCAAAACTCATATGAATTGTTAATATACTATCAAACCCATAAATCTAAAATAATTTTATTTAACTGCGAACAATATGTGACGCAGTGCCAACATTGATGTCTTTGATTCTTATGTCACGTCTCAAAGACAATGGGAACGAACATAACTGTTTTATAATGGTTCGTTCAAGCTATATCGATAAGCATAATATTATTCTTTTGGATATCTCTATTGGAAGTCAAAGGGCGGGTTATTGTCAATTAATCTTAAGTTGCATTAGATAAAAGAACTGCTAGGATGTCCAATTGTTTGTTGACGATGTCGCTGCGGGTAATATTAAAAACAAGACTACAGGTTGAACCTAGGTCAGTTCCAATATGGTTTTAGATACCAGTGTTATTTTACTTATTTTAAGACTATACTAAATGACGGGAACAGTGTTGTGGACCGGGGCCTTTTTTATGTACTAGGGATTATGGAGAAACGTCCATTTACCTCTAATGGCTTGCCTTAAAGTTTATTCTATGTTATTTCATATTTCCTATAAGAGAATGTCACTCGTGGTTTGCATGCAAGTGTTACATAATTTTGTATCATGACATGTGCAGTTGTGCATACAACTTTAAGTCCCTTTTTTTTCTAAAGCAACTCTTGTAAGCAAGGGTCTACAATCATTATTAGTATCACTGTTTCACTTAAGCTTGGTGTGATAAGGTGTGTCACCATGTGCCCCAGGCAAACGATTGACTGTCTTGGAACCGGTATTGAAATAGGAATACGGACAATTTTTTTTAGTCATAGATTATAAAATTATTACTAAAATTTTAATATTATATTAGACACGTATTTTTACTTAAACAAACAAGGAGGAAGATACAGTGTATGAAAATGTCGCGTGACGTCACTTGTAGCTACAATTTTTACCAACATGTGACGCCACAAGCCCCCTCTCCTGAACTTTAAAGCGCTTTACCTTTGAAATTTTTCATTGATTTGATAAAAGAAAAAATACGAGTTTTTATTTTCTTTTTTATCCATCTGGTGGATTAAATGGATATTTCTTTTTCATACCCAGTCCGCACCCATGTTGACCAGAATAAGTTAAAGAAGAAGAAAAATTAGCCTTCAGCATATCAGATTGACATAGACAGCGTTACAGCAAAAGTAAAAATTATTGTTACAAACTTTAACCGTAAGAAACTGGCGAGTAAATCATTTAGTCACAAAATTAAGGTTGAAGAATTAGGTATAAAAACAGTTTTCTTAAAGTGAAAGTGTCCGGTCGAGTGTTTATCAACAAATCTAGCGTGTGACGTAGAACGTGATCGGTGTCGTTACGTCATTATAACCAAACGTTTTTTGTGTAATCCTGTCATATGTCAGTTCTCGTTTAGTGATGACTAGTGGTGGGGTTTGGCTTGGTTAGGTAGAAGTATTGTTTCTACCCGCCGGAAACGTGTAGGGCGTGCACGAGCGATCCCACGTTCCGGTAGAGAAGGGACCGGGGTGTTTTTAGTCGGTGAAAGTCCGACATACGCCTCGGCGTGGGTCGAAGTCATTAGCTTTATACACCGAAACAAAAATAAAAAAGGTACAAGTATTGTTTGATTAGATCAATGTATCTCTTTTGGAGATGTTAACTAGTTATCTATGGACTTATCTTGTAAGCTGTAGGTATACCGTATTAGCTCAGACTTTACAAATTTAATGGATTACGAGACAAATTATGTCAAATTCCTGTTACAATCACAGATGGTGAACATAAAATTAATTGAAAACAAGTGAAAGTCAGTTTCGCAATAATTTATTATGGCAATAAAATACTATTGTTCTAATAGGGTCAGATACCAAAAATAAAGAATCGAACGAAATGTATAATGTAATGATCCATACTAATTATTATAAATGCGAAAGTAACTCTGTCGGTCTGTCTGTCTATTACGATTTTACGGCTAAACCGCTTAACCGATTTGGATGAATTTTGTATGGCGCAAGCGTGGATTATAAGAAAGGAAATAGGCCACTTTTGCCGCTATAACGGACACACACGCAGGCAGAGGCGCGGGCAACATCTAGTAGAAAATAAAAGCGATATGTCAGGGTCGTAGTGAGTGTAAGTGTAGTCGTATCTCGTTGGAAACAATGTGCTTAGTTAATAACTATAAAAATAAAATTAGACACGTGTTAAAGACGATATTTAAGGTAGTGAAAATCTACTCAATTCACATCTATTGCCATGTTTATGTATGTTAATGAGAATAACAATTTATTGATTTCTGTTGTTGTTTATAAGTATATCCAAAGTGTGATGGTGTAGGTTTATTGTTGCTTACAAAAAAAAAGGCTTAATTCTTATTGGAATGTAATATTTGTCTTAAAATAACAGTGACACATCTCAGTCGCTTCATTCAAGTGATCGGTCCTAAACATATAACAATTACATAGTGTATTTGAAAAAACAACATCCACAGACGTCACAATGAAGAACTGCTTAAAATTAGCAATAATTAAAATTTTATTTTTCTTCTGTCCATTCAAATTTTACGTATGAGAATCTTAGCATACCTCGTAAAGTCGAATTTATTGCAAGATTACACTAATAAAGGCATTGTGAAAGTTGTTACGCATATAAAATAAAACAACATATACACAGACCAGTAGCTCTATCTATTTTTGTGTTGTAACATTACGCAGATCGATCTAACCATGTTTTCATCTTAGTGTGAGAGTAATCCGCTAGATGGTGTTAGTAGCGTTCAGTTCGCAGGGAAAATTGAGGTGTTCTGATGCTCGTATTATTTTTATTGATAGTTAAAATTTTATTGTTATGATGTACTAAGTTTTTATTTCTTCCGGATTCATCTTAGGTTAGTGTTGAATTAAGTTTTTTTATGGCGGGGATTTTTTTTGCTGTTATTTTATGATTTTAAATATGTTATGAACGATTTCATTGGTTATTAACACTAAGTGGTTTAAATAAAGTTACTATTCATATAATTCTGATAAGATGATTTTACTTTTATGATATAATTATAGCGAGTGATTAAACTAAGACTAAAATTATTTTTTCCAATGTTTCCCTTTTTTCTTCAAGTTATTAATTAGTTCTGTAGGTATAATAAATAGGGATGTAATACAGACTTGAACAGTATAGCCTGATATAACTACCTGACTGTATTCTGTAAAATAGGATATTATCTTAGTTGGGGATTCAGTGTCATAACAACTTTATCTACAAACTTAAATCTTTTAGTTTATTCCTTTTTATTTTATATTTTAATTGTAATTTATTCTGTGTGTTCTAAGAAGAAATAAAATTTTTAATTATGTGTTAATTAATTTCTGCTTACCTCTATCTCACCTTCACAAGTCTCCTTTTCCTTTCTAGTAAGTTCTAGGAACAAGTGACGTCACGCAGAACCAGTCTAGCATTAGTATGTAAGGGCGTCTTTCGTCTTGACCTGATTGTTGTGTCCTTAACCATGCGCCGGAGTTTTCCATGTGCACACATCTACACATACAATAGATATTAACAGAAGGTTAACAAACACTTGGGTATAGTGGGAAACTGTCCGGATATATGTGCTAAGGGTAGAAGGTTCAATTAAGAAACGCGGATAACTTTCAGTCGACATTTTATAAATTTATTACTATTCTGACAATCAGTATAACCCGCTAGTCAATGACAACCCGCTAGGTGTACAGTATGGGGGTCCTGGGTAGCCACCCAGGTACGTAGCCACGTAGGAGACTCTCTTTATTGAGGACACCAGATAAGTTGTGCTCCTAATTATTTTAAGCTATTATAAATCTGCTGAGACCCTATGCAACACAACGTAGTTTGGGAAGAGGCTAGGTATAAGAGCAAAGAAACATATTTTATCATAAAATTCATAACATAAACATAAAGTTTTATTATCTCGCTATTCTTAGACGTGTTATGCAACAACTGATTTACTTGATTTCTAGAATCATTTTAAATTAGGTTATTCTAAATCTATACTTTAATATTATAAAGCTGAAGAGTTTGTTTGTTTGAACGCGCTAATCTCAGGAATTACTGGTTCGAATTAAAAAAATATTTTTGTATTGGATAGTCCGTTTATTGAGGAAGGCTATAGGCTATATAATATCACGCTACGACCAATAGGAGCGGAGCATAAATGAAAAATGTTGCAAAAATGAAAAACCGTTGAAACTAAAACACGCGATCAAAGTCGCAGGGGACAGCTAGTTCTAAATAAGTCCTCTTCGCTTCCACTGCTTAAGATGTGTGCATGTGGTGTTCACGTCTTTACACGGGTTATTGTATGTTTGTCACATAGTAAACTTGCTACAATTTTATTTTTATGAAGTCAAATTAGTAAATTCGTCATATATTAGTTTGGATTATAGGAAATTCGTCACATTTACGTTCTTACTCTAAGAACAGGAGGAATCATGTATATTACGAAGTTGGATTTCTTAATGTTTCCTGTATTGTGGCAGACTCAACTCGCTATTTAATAAGACGGGATGTTGGCTATTGCGTGTCATGTATCACTGTTTAATTAGATATAGAGTTATATGGAAATGCTACTTTGTCTTGTTTTTGTTTGCAGCTCGTGTGATATTTTCTTAATAAAGGGGTTTTAAGTTGTTATGCAAGCATTGACCTAATTTAAAATTGCTGTCTGATATTTTTTTGTCTTGGACGTCGCCAAGTTTCTTTTCCAGCAATGGGACTATTGTTTGGGTCTAATGCAAGCCTAAATGTTTTGTATTTTTATAACATACATAGTAAGGCATGCGTACACAGAGTGGCTATTTGTCGTAAATCATAAAACTTGGAACTTAAAGCTTAAAAATGTAAGCAATACAAAGATAAGCTGTCAACATGAAATTGACAGATTCTCCTCAAACAGACATTATCACACACATCAGTATAACATAACATATTTATTTATTTTTTCTTCAAAATAGGTAAATTAATGAAGATGGATGAATTGTACAGTTTTACATTTCTGAGTCGCTTTGTTTGCACTTAACTGTGTGAGACGGTGGCTGAGGTAGATTTGATAAAAAATCTGTATTACAGATCACCAGGGCCTAGGCAAAAATTTTGCACAGCAGGTAAAAGAACGAAGAAACATAAATAGGTACTAAAAATACACATTATTTTAATTGATGATTTTATTAGACAGATTAAATACACCAGTAACAGAAAAACTGAAAGGAAATTGCTTAGCATGGTACGGGCATGCAAGGAAGAGAGATGAAAATGCAAGTGAATAAAAGGGTGATGAATTTGGACGTGGGTGGCTGGAGGGAGTATACACAATGACAGTTAATAGAGTGGAATAGATGTAGAAAACATTGTGCGCCGACTATAAATTGCGATGATTTTATTAAGGGGTGGTTATGAGATTTTCTGTTTCTTATATGTACATAGACGGAATATAACTACTCTGTAATTAATAGTTAATGAGTAGGTAAACAATCATATAGTTTCTATAAAACAAAACTATTTATACATTTATCAAGTAGTAGAATTAGTTCGTTGCCATTGAACGCACTGGTTAACACTGATAGCAGAAATAGTTGCTAATAATAAGTTTGATAAGGCAAACTAAACAATATAGGTATTTGTTGAAACATGAGGGCGCCATGAATAGATATCTATAATTATCACTAACGACTTAACAAATACTTAACTGTTTATTTAATATTTTTAAGTCGGTCTCTTAGTTCGACGGGCCTGTTGGTCTAGTGGTTAGTGACCCTGACTGCTAAACCGGAGGTTGTGGGTTCGATTCCCACCCAGGACAAATCTTTGTGTGATGAGCACGATCATTTGTTCTGTGTCTGGGTGTAATTTATTTATAATATGTATGTATTTAGAAATATATATGTATGTTTATCAGCTGTCTGGTTGCCATAATACAGGCTCTGCCTAGTTTGGGATCAGATGGCCGTGTGTGAGTTGTCCCAACATATTAGATATTAGATATATTAGTTGATTTGTAATTTTATTTACTAAAAAAAGGCTGCGCAGTCGTATTAAGAAATTCTAGGAAGATTACCTAAAGTAGACAGATCATAGGGAAGAATGAAGGCTTTTGGGGAATCTCTAGTCTTGAAAATTACATATCGACATTATATCTACAGTTTCAGAAAATTATATCGACAGTTTGTGTTGTATATCTTTGATATACATATTTGAGTCTACCATCTACATAAAAACCACAAAATGTTACTAAACTTCTGAAACTAATTTCTTAAAATAACTGAGATAAATTCTTATGCATCTTTAAGCAAGCTCAGATGTGTAATTTCACCACTTGCAGATAGCCTCAATGATACAATTTACAGCTTACTAATATTATAAATGCGAAAGTAACTCTGTCTGCCTGTCGCGTTTTCTCGCCAAAACTACTGAACCGATTTAAATGAAATTTGGTACACAGATAAAATCTATAGTCTGAGAAAGGACATAGGTTACTTTTTGCCGCGATAACCGTCATCGACAAAACATAATTAATATAAGTAATTTTATTTAGTTGATTTAGTAGATTACTATCACTTTTCGTCTCATACATCTATATGATCTGTTTCATTAACTAATGATATGTAAATCAGGACAGTATTTAAGGATAGCCTCCAAAAACTAACAGTAATAGGCATGTTTCCTAATTTTTTTTTTAATGTCAGCCTGGTAGATTAATGAATTTTATTGGACAGGTATTTTTTCTTTTTTCCTGCAAACAAAAAATGATCAAAATACAGAGAACGGAAATTACGCGTGACGTCACTCCTCGCTACAATTTTTACCGAGGCGTGGCGTCATAAGCCCCCACTCCGAAACTTTAAAGCGTTTTATCTTTGTAATTTTTTATTGTTTTGATAAAAGAAAAAATACGTGTCTTATATTTTTTTATTATCTAAATGACGGACTAAATAGATTTTAACTTTTCATACCCAGGAAACATCCCTATTATGTAATAGTGCAAGTACAAGCCTGTTTCTGGGAATAGAATCGCTAACACATTCCCCTTAACAATCATGTTTCGCTGATGACATTGATTCTAAGTTGATAGCGGGTCATTGAAACCACTAACAAGCTGAGGAATTAGGTCGGCTCATCAAAACGCCCGCTCCAACAAATAACATATTAGCTCTGTAAACCTACGTCTACACTGCGACACTTATCCAATACTAGATGGTCCTCGCGGTTAAAATCGCCTCGCTTTTTTCCCAAGCCTAGTATAGTGATGTAATAGGGCCTATAAACGTCCTCGAGTATTGGGCTATCAATGAAAAAAGTTCTTTTTTTAAATCGGACTATTAGTTTCTGATATTATAGCGGTTAAATAAATAAATAACTCTTTAGCTTTGTTATATTAGTTTCTTATTATTTAATAAATTATAGGTTGTATCAGTTGGCAGCACACGGTGCACTACAACAAAAAAAATGTGGTGTCGCTAGTTTACGCCTTAAAGTGAGAGAGACAGCACGAGATTTACGGCCTCTTAAAACTGAGTGACATTTCTGTATTCAGCGAAAAGACTAGATATCAATTGCTTTCGTGAATGTTCAATCTACGACATTTACTTTTTCTGGATAGTGTCTGAGTGTCGCAGTAAATGTCCCACTCTCCGACACTGTTTACACAAGCACACGTTCTTGTACTGCACTGTGTGTATGAGTCGCAGTGTTTACGTAGCATTATAGTTTTTGTAATGGCGTCGCAACAGTACGCAATTAATACTAATTAAAGTTTTGATTAATAGAAATTATAGTTGGAACGTTCGCACGGTCAGTTTGACCGCTACTTTAAGTCAGGATGCCGAAATAAAAATATAAACCCGTATCAGTTGCGCTCATGGGTATAAATGAATGCAGCTCTATTGTCTGATATTGGTTGGAGGAGAGTTTCAAATGAAGAAAAAAAAAGTTTTTAATTTGGGTATTTTTTTTAATTTTGCTTCATACCTTTTGGAATTTGACTCCTTTTACTGTCGGAAGTTTACTGGTTAATGACTTTAATTAGTTTAGTAGCGTTTAGGTCAGAATATGGTTAAAGGCGTATTCTACTAATGCCTGTCACTCACATTCGCACGAATACGCAAACCCACAAGTGTAGGACGACATTTGCAAATGATTTCATTTCCAAGCTGTGTCGGTTTTTTAACAGAAATCATCACAGCAGTGCGAATGTGAGTGACCTGAGAAACGCTGTCTTTATCAATGTTTGTATAATAATAATCGTTTTTCTTTTTACAGGTAAGACTTCGTATGTATTATTGCGTCAGTTTGTAAACAAACATTAGACTACACGCCAGTCACGTGCGGTAAGTTATCCAAATATGTTAAACAAACGTAGCACGTACCTAATGTAACACAGCATACAGAGAGCTACAAAATGTAAAAGAAAAAAAAACTGGTATACATTTTGACACTTCGGCAAACTTCGCTTAAGTTCGGCAATCTTCGTCAATGTACATATTTTCACGTTAAAAGAGCGGTCAGAGATAGTAATATTAATAAGTTTAAAGTGACGAGAATCTTCTGAAAAATTCGTAAATTTTCGGCTCTTCGTTCATTCTCAGGGAAATGAAGCAATTTATTTCATCTATATTTATTAAGTCCAGCTTCGGAGATTTGGCTGTTTTTTTGGTCGTGTTGTTATTTTCAGGACAAAGTTTTCGTCATTTTTCGCAAAAAAAAAAAATTGTACGAAAATTGTCATGACAACGGCTGCCAAGTAGTTTCTTCTAAGTACCTACGTACCTATTTGATATTACTTCATAATATATTACTTACACTGTCTATGAAGTAGTGTTTGTTTATTATCTTTGATAAGATAATAATATAAGAACTAAATCCCACCTTTTCGATAGCCTGTTAATGTTACTTAATAAGGAAAACAATAACAAATCTATACGGGGTGTTACCAAAAGGTTATATCTATCCAAAAGGCTTGGTACACTGGTATAGCGTCAGTTTACGAAATATCAGCTCATTAATAGATACCCAATTTTTCGCATCAATTATTAGACACCAAAAATCATAACCAGACGTAAGCGCGTGACCTAATAAAATATTGCGAAAACTTGTTTGTCATTTCTAAGTTAGTTGTTATCTGTTTCCGTCCTTTTCTCACGCTGTATGTTAGTAAACGATAGCAATGGTTTAATTTTGATTTAGTTAGCGTACAAGGGAATCGGCGCCAATAGTATGGTAGTTAAAATATATGTTAGTTCTCGCGCTTCGTCTCGTAGGAGCAGCCACGCGAGAAGCGAGTGCCACATCACATTTTGTTTTGAACTCATCACCTTATCACACCTGTCACAATTATCAACTAGAATGCCTTCGTTTGCGGTGTGCTATCAGATCTTGTTCAAATAACGCCTTGTGTACATTGTATGGCAGTTTAATATACGTTTACAGTTCATATTTTAACTGAAACGTGAACACCTACTGTTTGAGGTGCAACGAAATTTTAGAGCATAACTCGTCATTATGCAATTGCCTTTAGGCCTTACATAAATAGACCGGATACCTAAACATTTATAAGTATTTACGTTTAAAGTAATTGTTCTTATAAAAAAAGCAGGATAGAGTTAACATTGACTATGGGAAGACCTAAATCTAGCAGTGGCTAGCTTAAGTAGAACTTAATTCTCTCTAACTGATTTTATTATGCATAATGCTAAAATAATCATATTAAGACTTAAAGTTACTAAACTCACTCACGTTGAGAGAGTCAACGTGAGTGAGTTTAGTAAAAGACGACAAATTAAAAAAAAAAGTTTGACTCGCACACCACCGCCACCGCGTCAGCTCATGATTAGGAACTCCTATTGGGTCTGAAACTAGTCTGGCGATCCCGAGAATGCGCGTAAGTAAACCGTCAATATTCTAATATACTTATGTTAAAAAAAACTTGTAATATTCCTAATTAGCGTTTAAAATAAAAATTGAAGTAATTACTACCGCATTAGTAGTGTCACGTTTTCATCTATATGCAGCAATTGATTCCGGTCAACTAAATTTCAATATGTTATTATTATTTTTAACAAACCCATTGTATTTTCAGCAAAAATTAATATGCTACACTCAAACTAAACTGCAAAAGAATGTTAATAGCATGCTATGAATGAAAATGAAAATGGTATCGCTGTGTAATGGCAATGAAAGGATTTGGTCATGCATATTCTTTTTTAAATTTACTCGTTTTTTTTTACTCTTTTGTAAATCTTATGTAACTTACTACGAAGTTAGCGATTTTGTTTGTAATGTGCATTTGTTTTCAAACGTAACGAAAGATGGTACCTATTGTTGTTGTTGATGTTTTGAGAAATAACACACAAAATCAAACACGAAAATTCATACTAATCTTTACTTAATATTATAAATGCGGAAGTAACTCTGTCTATCTGTGTGTTACGCAATAACGTTTAAACTACTAAACCGATTTAAATGAAATTTGGGTTGGGGCAAGCTTGGATCCTAAGAAAGGACTTTCTGCCGCGATAACCGATACTCACGCGGGCCGAGCCGCTGGAAACATCTAGTTGTTAATAAGCCGCACAATGTTGATAATATTTACGACTTCTGCTTTCGCGGGTCTGCTGATCACCACATAAAAACCATTTGTTATACAGTCATACCTTCATTGATATTGGTTTGTTACATAAATCCCTTCAATCCACAGCAGACAGAACGTATTAACCCATAACATTACGTCTCAACCATAACCGTAACTATTTCTCTTATTAACGGACTAAAAATGAGGAGGTTCTCAATTCGACAGTATTTTTTTTTGTATGTTTGTTACGCAATATTTTCAGCGATTGTGGATAGATTTCCATTTTTTTTGTCATCGATATTTATCGGGCATACAACAGAGGTGATCCCGTATAAGTTCATAGGTAGTATAGTAAGTAATCAATTATTATTCGAGACTTTTCTAATTCGCTAGACAGTCTACAAATCTACGAGTCTGTAGAATAGTGAGGTGTTATAATTAGCTATTACAATTTCTTATTTATGGTGGTCATGTACTATCGTAACCCGTTTCTCACATGTCTGTCACGATCGTGGCTGGCTAGAATTTATTTGCATGTTGCTATGCAATCAATAGAAGCCTTATTTATTGAACATCATTAATAGTTATTTATCTATTAAGATAAATCTGGAATGATTTACTACTGCTTGTGCTATTCATAGAGTTATTCAAGAGTATTGTGACTACAAATTAATTAGGTACTTCAATCACCAATTGAAATGACTTACAAAAAAAAAAAATCTTTCTGAGGGATAATAATATCTTAGGACAGCTCACACACGGCCATCTGATCCCAAACTAGGCAGAGCCTGTGTTATAGTAACCCGACAACTGATAAACATATTTACAAATATATTTCTAAATACATACATATTATAAATGATCGTGCTTATCACGATAAAAAAGATTTGTCGTTGGTGGGAATCGAACCCACGACCTCCGGTTTAGCAGTCAGGGTCACTAAGCACTAGACCAACAGGCCCGTTAAAGATCCTTAAACCAAAGATTTAAAACAGTGTTGGATCAATACTATAACATCTCTGCACGAAATTCCTTAGTAAAGATCCGTAATGACAAGTATGGTGGGTCCAATACTCAATGAGGATAACACTGTATTGTGTGTACAAACTACTTAGACATGAGCGACTCAATAAAAAACTGTACAAATCTCCGAACCGCCTGTAACCGGCTCGATCCAGTCACTAATGATGAGGAATGTCGCGCTAATCGTAACTGCTGGAGGTCATTAAATTGTCTCAGACCCTACATCTGTTCGTGGGATTGTATTGATGAGTTACATTCATTATACTTCTGTTAGTAGATCTACTTTAACTGTTTAAATATAGGTTAGATCTGAAGCCGCGGAGCAACGAGAGGTTTAATAGAGCCGTGTGATGAAATTGATCGGTCAATTATTTCGCTTTATTACTTTTCTTCTTCAGTAACTATGGTATTATTAGTCAAACGAAAAGACATATAGAGTAGAACCCAGTAGTATGTAGGTATGTCGAAGGGCTTGGGTTTGGCCTGAATGGTGGTATTAGTAATAGATATAAAAATGTTATCAGTTCTATGGGTTACCCATACTAAAAGAGAGTTGTTTAAAGTTTACGCAAACTGTACTAGCTTTAGCCCGCGACTTCGTCCGCGTTGAAGTCGAAAATGGGTTTTGACATTCCAATTTTAAAGAGTATTGCATTGCACTAAGGTTCTATATGTCTTCAACGTTTTATGAATAAAATAGAATTGAGTTTTCAAACATGTGTCAAAATGTAATTGAAATCGAAAGCACTAAGGAGTATTGATATCAACTTCGCTGCAAATCACATCCAGAATAACTGTCTACCCCTTTTTAAGTTTTAAGTCTCTACGATCCGTGGTTTAGGCTGTGCCTTAATCCGTCAGTCATTCAGGACAAAGCATTTTATATATATAGATAATAGCGGTTCCGTTTCACACCTTTTTTTTCTAAACCTTTTGACTAGTTTATAGACTAATTTTATGTTTCCTATGCTTACCTGCTCCTTAAGTCTACCAAACATGGAAGATTAGACGGACAAATTCTCCGAAGTCAAGTTCTTCGTATATGACGCAAGAAATATGTATAAACAATTATGTTTTGTGTATATAAGGTAGACGCGTGTCTTATAATTATTTACGTATCTTAGAATAAGATGATTCATTATTTGTTTGAGGTCGTTTTTATTGCTGTAGATTATGTGAACGGCAGCTAAATATTACTTCGCTTTGTCGTCATGAACACTAGATTTGTCAGTCAATAAGGATAGTATCGAGATTGACAATCTGTAAATTTTTCAGCATGGCTTGCGCCTTGTACTAAAACTTAAGGTTCTCTGAATGATATTACGTGCAAAAGTACGGAATTCCGGAAAACAGACTTTTTTTATACCGACTTGAACCGGTTTTTTAAGACTAAAGATGATCGAGTGAATGTCGAAGATTGAATGACATGATAGTGTATCTTTAAAGATATATATTTTCATTATATTATGAAATTAGTAACACAAAAAAATGTATGTACTTGAGTAAAGAACTGTGGTTCTTTATTTAATTACTAGACTTTAATTGCTACTCATATTTAACGGCTAGCAAATTTGGTTAGTGGTTAACTGAGGTAATAAAAAACAGTAACACTTCATTAGGTACATGATAGATGTAGTCAACACCAAGCAATGTTTCCATAAAATGGAGATGGTAAAATATTATGCCAAACCATAGAGCAATAGTGTGTCCTGGACGCCTTGTTATTTGAAGAATGGAAAACTATGGAAGGCCACTAGAGAGACATCAATTTAATTCAGACGCATTTATATTCCAAGTAATAATAAATCACGCGATTTAAAACCTTATTTTTATCTAAAAACAAAACACACCTTGGGTTGAATAAACCCTTAAATTAGGTATGTTATCCTTATACAAATATTTACTTAAAATAAAAACTTTCCTTGATCAGTATTCACTTTACGCACAGATTTTACGGCAGACGTGTTACAGAATAAATAAGTTGAATGCAAATATTTATTGTGATTGTGACGCGTTAGATATATCTGATACTTATTTATTTTTCATGTCCCGAAGAATTTCGTCTGACGCTATCTCATTGTACGAGAATTTTAATGTAACTATCTTAAACTCATTTTAATTTGTTGTAATGTTGGTAGTGTTTTCGAGACAGTCAATAGGCTTTAGTAAAGCAGACCTAGAAAATGATTATTTCTAGTTTGGAGGGGAGAATTGAGGATAGGTTGGATGAGGTTCCTTTAATGGTCTTTTAAGACATGGAGTTTTTGCACTCTAAACTACGCTGGATTCACGCGTTTTTTTTTTGACACAGAAAACGATTCTAGATACTACGTCACGGCGCTGCTGCCGTATTTATGAATCTTCTATAGTCATCCATGCAACACGTAGTTGTTCACGAAAAAATTTATTATTTTCTTGGCCTTCATCAATAGCAGATAGAATAGTCGTTCAAGGAATACTAGGAGTTGTTTTATTACTAAGCCCAGATGCTATTGGTAGAGTTCAAGAATCTGGCACTGCATTTCTTAAGATATTACAAACACCCTAGTTTTGGGTGTATTGCAACTAATGAGGTAATAACATCATTAGTCAGTAAATTATTTTATAGATAAATTGACAACATTGCCAATGAAATTTAAAAATAAAATCGTCAATAGCTATTTATTTACGGCTTTCATAATATTTTTTTGCATGATGCCAGTATATCAATAAATAATTTTAGAAAAAAAAATGTTATTCGCCTCATACCGGTACCTATGTATTCTATTGAGATATTGCGATGAGTAGGATACGTCATTCAGCATCCAGCACCCAAACAAAGTTGTATTATAGCAGTCATAACAGATTTTAACCTTACGTCTAAAATTATGCTGCGGCTATTTCAGGCTGACGTTACGCGTCATTCCCTCCGAGACGGAGTGATATAGTCTATGATGAACTTTGGAGAAACCCTCTTTATTTAAAAACAAAACAAGTTTTTTTGTCAATTCGTTTAATATAGTCTTATAAACATTGATAGGTTTTACCTATGCGTGGAATTTTAAGCGTATCGGTATTATGAGGAAAAAGTATTTATTTACTTTTAACTATATATGATAAAGAAGGTTTAGTGCGAATTGCGAAGTAATTAGTTCTTCCCAGGTCATGTACTATTTTTTAATCCAACTTTATAAAACTAAAGGTGTTACATTATCCTTAGTGATTATAAGTTCTAACAGATAATTGCTCAGTTAAAAACTTTTGTTGTTTCGCTGCTATGTACCTCATAATTAACAGGTCCGTTAAAACATAACATATTAACAGCACATCAAACTAATTAGTAGATACTAAGTGGAACAATGTGACGTCACTCTTCGTGATGCGTGTGAACTGTGAAGTGTCTTGGTGTCCATTTCATGTTCAAGGCTATTTTCCAGTACGATGTAGTAAACATCATAAATATCCATTCTAATATTGTAAATGCGAAAGTAACTCAGTCTATCTGTTACGATACGGCTAAACCGCTGATAGGATTTTGATTAAACTTAGTATGGAGTAAGCTTGGATCCTAAGAAAGGACATGGCTACACCCAACAACAACAACAGCTAGTATAATAATCTATATACTAATATATAAAGCTGAAGAGTTTGTTTGTTTGTTTGAACGCGCTAATCTCAGGAACTACTGGTCCGATTTGAAAAATTCTTTCAGTGTTGGATACCCCATTTATTGAGGAAGGCTGTATAACATTACGCTGCGACCAAAAGGAGCGGTGAAAAATGTTGCAAAAATGAAAAACCATTGAAACTAAAACACGCGGTCAAAGTCGCGGGGGAAAGCTAGTATGTTATATACCTATTTACAAAAGAAACTCTCTTTCAATGCATGTGGGATGGGTTGGATTGGAAATTTACTGGAGACATAAGGGAAGCGAAGTGAAGTAGCTATTTAAATTAGCAGTTGCTTTAGAATTCATCATGGGAAATTTGCGATAATTTGCAACGGATTATGTCATAGCTTTGTACTGAAAGTTGTGTGAGAAGAAAATTGTTCCATGTAAAATACCGACTTTCTACCGCATCCAGTAAGACTGACCTCAAAATAGTTCTGAAAAAGGCTAGGCAGATGTAACAATGGCATACTCCTCCGTAACTCTCAGCAGATACGAAAACAGATCAGGCTAGGGAATCATAAACTTGGGAGTCAATAAGTCAGTTCGACAGTAAAATAAGCTCAACGAAAAAATCAGATATATAACCTACGGATTGGTTACCATTCCGTGATAAGTCCTAGACAACAGGGACATGGGAATTACTACAACATCCCTGACGTTAGATGATGACGCGTGTGACGTCACTCGTGCAAATGTACGCTAATTTAGGTGCGTCTACGCAGTGGCGTGCCAATCGCACTTGCGTACCTACGTCTGAGAGAACACACATCTGCTAGACATTCTCAGTAATGAGTAAGTTTGGTTTTCGATAAATATCATAATTGAATTTGCAGACTAGGTATTTGTCATCTTTGCTTGCACTAGTTGCATGCATGTCGAAGTATTAAAACTAGCTTTAAACATTGGTTATAAAGGTACAGATTTCCGTAGTATCCATATCTCTACTAAAACTATAGATGCAAAAGAAATTCTGTCAGTCAGTTTGTTACGTTTTCAGAGCTAAACCGCTAAACCAATTTTGATGAAAAACGGTATTGGGTTAGCTTGAACTCCGGTAAAGGAGGCCACCTTTTACCGCGATAACAGACATCTACGCGAGTGGAAGCTAGTCATAATTAAAAATGATTTTAAATCTTTCTTTCTCAGATCACATATTTTAGTGAGGTTAGTGAAAATTTACAGTTGCTATGCAGAATAACAGACAGATTTGAAATGCATGGTTCTTCCCCCCAAAAAATGGTGTCTGTGTTATTGTTGAAACACTAATGACTGGTTTACTCGCCAATTATTGTATCCTAGGAAAATATAGTAGGCATGCTAGATGCGCAGGCGCACACATGCTTCATTCGTTTGCGTATATTAGCGATTCTCGGAAATGAATCATTAGGTACCTATGTTCTTTGTTCTATGAAATTGGAACGTTAGTCAGGATACGATTACAAACCATTTATTGACTTTCTTTAAGTCAGAAGGTTAGGGTTACAATAATCGTGGTGTTACATGTCGATCAATGGCAATCAAAATATTTTTTTTTCAGACCTGTTCTCCGCCACTCTGACAGCATTGTGAATGGCATTGCACAGATCCTCGCTTGTGTAGGTGGTGGGAGTGAGCCAGGGTAGGCAACTTTACAAAAGAATCAGAAGTCGTTGGTATTAATACATATTTTGAAAAGTAGCAACTTGGTATATATACTGCCTAATGTACCGAAATTTGAGGATATGTGGCATATCTATGACTGGGCCGGACTGGATGCGTAACTTACTACAATAACCATTAAAAATATCGAATGCATTTATTCTCTTTACATGCAATTCGAATCGATTAAGACCCAAAATACTGCATTTAACGTGGATGCATTAATCTGTGTTCAATTGAGATGTGAAGTCTGAAGGATGTTGTGTTGGCTGGTTGCCAGTATTCTGTTGTTCTCCACATTATTTCTGAAGGTACTCGTGGAATCATCTTTCCACTAGCTACATAGAGTTGGTACTCAAGGACTGGTAACAAATAAAGAGGTGGACCTCGATAAACAAGTGTTGGGTCAAAACGGACAAGTCATAAAGTTTTGGTAACTTAAAATTTCATATCTGTTATTTCTATTTCGCAAGTCAGATCCAGGGTTTAAAAGAAAAAAATAGAGGCTATTCTAATGAACAATGTTTGTTTTTCAAGATTTACGTCTCGGTTGTTCAATAAATTTTGAATCTATTTGAGAATAAGTTATTAAACCTTATCATAGACGACCTCCATAGTCGAGTGGCGTACACACCGGTTTTTAAGGTGTTGCCAGCTCTGAGGTCCCGGGTTCGATCCCCGGCCGGGTCAACGTAGAAAACCACTGTTCTACATTGTCTCGGGTCTGGGTGTTTGTGGTACCTTCGTTGTCTCTGAATTCCATAACACAAGTGCTTTAGCTACTTACTTTGGGTTCAGAGCAACGTATGTGATGTTGTCCACATTTATTTATTTATTTATTATTTATTATCACGCAGTATTTTATTACATTTAATTTGCATTAAAATTAAGGACATTAGAGTTGCCTCTAGGGTAGACTTGCATATCATACTTCTCACATTGCAGCTTATAATTAAGTATTTAATAAACCCTTTAAAGTTAAGCTGTTCAATGAGAGCTCTGATAATAATAATTGTAAAGGTAGAGATAATGAACCACCTATATTACCCACGTGTAAACATAATAAGCAAACACGAGTTATCCTTAATAATCTTGATACACGTCACGCAAAAGCTATGTTTTTTGCTAACAATTTTGTGTTACCTATACTGACACGATAGTAACATAAATAGCAATCGTAGAAACGACATTTGCCACAAAAACACCTCTTATTTTGATATTTTTTTTCCAGCAGACCTGCGATAAAAGTTACAAAATAATTAACATTGTGAAGGACTGGTTTTTATTTTTCAAATAGTAAATGTCGAAAATACATGATAACGATATAGTCCAGTCATTTAAGCTTAAGTTAGGTAAGAATCTCGGAATTCGAGATACCCAGCTGTAAGTCTGTAAATACTTGTATATTGACACCCTAAAAGTTGTCTCAAAACCTACATATGGTAGGGTGTACGCAACTATTAAATTTCAAGGTCAAAGTTCACAAAAATCGTTTTTTTTGCGCTTTTTTTGTAAATATCTTATTTCTTATGGGTTTTTTGCAATATGTATTTATTATCAATATTGTAGAATACAAAATTCTCTACAAATTTTGTTAAGAAACATTTTTATACGGTGAACCGTTTTCGAGATAGAGGGCGGAGAGCGCGCGGTCACAGCATCACTTCGCCTTCGGTGCCTCCGCTCGAAAACGCGCCATATTTAGTTGATGAACTATCGATAAATCAATGATTATAAATATTTGTCAATTTTTATTAACTACTAGCTGTCCCCCGCGACTTTGTTCGCGTGTTTTAGTTTCAACGGTTTTTAATTTTTGCAACATTTTTCATTTATGCTCCGCTCCTATTGGTCGTAGCGTGATGTTATATAGCCTATAGCCTTCCTCAATAAACGGACTATCCAATACAAAAAGAATTTTACAATTCGAACCAGTAGTTCCTGAGATTAGCGCGTTCAAACAAACAAACTAACAAACAAACAAACAAACTCTTCAGCTTTATAATATTAGTATAGATTATATTATATTTTATCATTTTTTTCCTAACTTATCCACTTTTTATTCAGTATTAATTTATTTAACAACACTTAGGTAAGTGTTGTTAAATAAATTAATATATATATAATAATTTCGGGGTCAGACCTGCTCCAGAAGCTAAAGCCTGCTACATTGGCCACAAGCTAAAGAGCATTGCAAGCTCGCTTTCCTGCATCGCGAACCACAACCACTCTTGCAGTTGCAGAAAATTGTATTTAGCAAATCTTCTGGAGCAGGTCTGACCCCGAAATTATTATATATATACATTAATTTATTATCATTGATTTATTGATAGTTCATCAACTAAATATGGCGCGTTTTCGAGCGGAGGCACCGAAGGCGAAGTGATGCTGTGACCGCGCGCTCTCCGCCCTCTATCTCGAAAACGGTTCACCGTATAAAAAATGTTTCTTAACCAAATTTGTAGAAAATTTTGTATTCTACAATATTGATAATAAATACATATAACAAAAAACCCATAAGAACTGAGATATTTACAAAAAAAGCGCAAAAAACCGATTTTTGTGACTGTTGACCTTGAAATTTAATAGTTGCGTACATCCTACCATATGTAGGTTTTAAGACAACTTTTAGGGTCTCAATATACAAATATTTACAGACTTACAGCTGGGTATCTCGAATTCCGAGGTGAACTTACTATAATGACTGGACTAATACGAGTTTGAAAAAAAAAAAAAAGTGCTGTCTGAAACTTTACTAATTCAAGGTTATAGAAAGAAAGAAGAAAGAAAGAAAAACGTTTAATTGCGACAAATGCGACACATGAAAAAAAAAAAAAAAATACAAAAAACGATAAAACTAACATACATTTGTGCAAAACGGCCAACGCTCAGCATATGCTGAGGTTCATGCTAAAGCAGAGCCTCAGCGCTGGTTTTCAGCGACGGCCGGCGTTGACGTTTGACGTCGAACAGTGTACCATAGATATTTTTTTAAAAAGACTACTTAATTCTTAAACAAAACAAAACTATAAAACATTAAAGAAATAGAAAAAAAATAAAAAAAATAAAAATAAAAATATGACTGACTACTTAACTAAAACAAAACAATCAACAAAACCATATTTACGAATATTCGTCTGTGTCCGCTGCTGTCAACACTGATCACAAAAAAAAAAAAAAAATAAAAAAAATAGTAATAACTGTATTATGCTCTGTGCCAAGCCAACCACCATTACAAAACAAAAACGTATCACATATTTTTCCGGACCAAGAAGGGTTATCTTGTATGTTTTTACGTTTGTGAATTCTTTATTGCCTTGTTCCTTCTAAACGGCTAGATGCATTTCAATTCAACGGTTAAGGTATCGTTAAATTCGTTTAAAAAACCCAAGTGTCCTTAGATAAGTGTTTTGACAAAATATAATTATCATCAAGTCATTAATATTTTTTTAAGCAAACCAATCGAATTCGGTTTTCCAAATAAAGGGTTTACAAAAATATAATAGACAACTTGTGTGTTTAAATGTAATTTGGAATGAGTAATGAATTAATTACAATGATTCTTTGCAGTTCAGTCGGGTTTATTTTATATTTTGTACTAATTTAATACAACTTGTTTAATTTCTGTTTTTTCCTGTATTTATTTGTAAGTACATAGACAAGCCATGTCATTGAACCCACACGTATCGAGTGGTGTTATTAGATACTCCATACTCTCCTATTACGATGATTACGCTTCACTGACTAATTTTGGATCATTATTGTATATTTATTTATAATTTCACAAGCTTGGTACTGCAATATGCATGACACTGGGAACAACTAGCGAATATCGACCTCACGCCTTTGGAATTAAGGAGCAGTTTATGTCAAAATATTTACTGATGTGCATTTAACAACACGAATTTGTCTACAATTTAAGGGTTGCCAAAGAAATGTGGAAGAGAGGTGTCGAAAGGTTATCGCTAAAGTTCGTGGACTTTGTATAAACGTGCGATCTGTAAGGAACCCTTCACCCTGCCGTATTTATTAGGTAACTGTTACACTTAGAAGTGCAGGTAGAAAAACTACTACTTATTTATTTGTATGTTACTCTACGAAAAGTAAATGGAAAGTTGTTTTTTTTTGTTACGGGTTGAAAATCTAATGACTTCAACCCACGCCGAGGGCACGACGACGTGTGGATATGTCGGACTTGCACCGGCTAAGAACACCCGGGTTCCGAGCTCCGATGGAATTGGAAAGATAACTGCGATTTCAAAAAATAAAATACAAGTGCTTAAGTTTTTCTAATAAATAGTGTTGTCACTACTGTAGTGCCTACAATATTTGCGGAGAATGCATTGCGCTGGAATTTAGTACCTACCTAATACAAAGCGGGGCAACGTAACGAACTTATTTTTAGGGCTTTCGCCGCCTTGGACGTGCGCGTTTAGATATAAATCTTCGCGGATCTAATACATAATTTTAGCTTCAACCCTAACGTCTGGCCGTCTGGCCAATTAGTTTTTCTATTTTGGATCAGATCGCTAGTGCGCGTGCGCGGCGCCGACCGCCTCTACAATCGCTAATAACACCAGTTTAATATAAATAAAATGCGCTATAAACGTGTAACGAGTGGTTTGGATATAAAATGGCGGATGGTGACATAAATTTTCGCGCGTGCTACGGTTTCGGCAATCAGATGCCTGCGCGTGAGTGCCACCGTTAACCTAATGTGCAAACAAAAAAGTGATTTGTTTGATGGTCGATAAGGTTGAAATTTCAGTGTTGTTTTATATTGTCATTGGACTGTCTTTGTGTTCGGTTGTGTTTTGTTATGATGCGCAGGTCGGCGCAGTGTTTGTTTTGGACGAGGAATACGCGGGCAAACCATGAGGTTTTAGCATGTTTGTGTTTTTGTACCGTTTTCAATTATCGTCATAGACGTAGATGGGTGTTACAGGTGCTTCTATTAAGAAACCATAATTATTTTAAACGAAATTTCATAAGCTTAAAGAATTTAAAGATAGGGAGTTATGGAAGCTTTAAAACATAACCTGGATAACTGAAATACCTAAATAAAATACTAAGAGTTTTATACTTACTAGCGAAGAATCGTATTTAGTGTTTTTACAACCCCAATACAACCATTATATTTATGGCTCTATAAAAAGATTCCAGGAACTTTGTACTTAAATACTCCAAAAAACCAATAAAACTCTGAATTAGGTATTTATCATTAGGTATTACAGAATAATATGTATATCGAGTGTTTTTTTCACAAGATGATGATGACATCCTAATTAGATAACGGTCAGAACGATTTTTTTAAATTCCATACTGCCAGACCGAAGAAGAGATGGATGGATTGTGTGAAAGATGATATTTATTTATTTATTTATAGGTAAACCAACAGCATTACATATTAATCTATATGCAAAATTTATTTACAATCATATTTCTAATATGCATGCCTGTTATACGTACACACATCATTTACAATATCGGATTATAAAGAGTAACAAAACCAATAATAAATACCTAACTAAATTATATAGTTCTATGAGAAAGAAAGGAGTTATTGCTGAGATGACGAGTAACAAAGGTGAATGAAAAAAAATACGCATTGCGCCGACCCCAAATAATTTGATTGGAAATAGGACAGGGATGATGATGATAAAAGTTATTAAAAAATATTTAAAAATGTTTGTTTGCATAATACGCAAAAGAGATTTAGAAAAAGCATAATGGATAACTAAAATAACAATGATTTCACCTGAAAACTTTGTCCCTTGCGATGATATTGCAATATTTCATATTCTGTATTTCAGCAGTAGTGACACAACGATTATCGTATCGCAATAAAACCGTATCGCATCTGCGTAACGGGGATATTGAGTCAAGTGGTTTACGATATCATAATAATATCTTTTGCGCATGTACCAACCAATATACCGTATTTATGACAGTGGAGCTATAAATTCGCAACTGAATATGTCACCCGGAAATACCTCAACTTTATACCGAAATCTTGTACAACGTTGCCACTGAGATCGAGTCTACGAGCCTAGCTGTTCGAATTGTAGTCGTCAAGTGTATATTTACAACGGACCTCCAAAGATCACTGTTCCCGAACAAAGCTTTCCGCTTTTGTTTTTTAGTTCGGGAAATAACCGAAAATTGACGGAGCGCAGTGTAGCACGAGCTGAACGCTCGCTGCACGCTCGTTTGATGCTCGTAAGTCAGTACACACTTTAAAATTGAAAATTTTCCCAGTCCAGTTCTCAGCCACGCAAACATTATTGTCCGTGGCCTTGTCAGGTCCTCTAGAGTGTAGGTGGTAGCAGGTGGGCCATCGTTTGAGGGGGGAAGATGCCACACTCACATGGCTCAGGTGTACTGTAATCCCGCTGGCACATATTTTCATTACTCCGCCCGACTTGCAAAGACTGGCATTGCATTTCCAACACTTCTTGTTTTGGAGATGAGAGGTCATTTTCGCTTATCAGCAGGAGGAAAGCTTGCCCGTTTGCCGGCTTTTTAATAAAAATATCAAGTACATTCCTACCAATACAAAAATCTAAGAAATACCAAAAATAAACGTCGTAATATAATGTGTATTTTATGACTAATACATTGTATGTAATTATGATGATTTATCCACTGATATGTAAAGTTGAGCGTGTATACATAAAATACTTTTGCAGGTGGCCGTATCGTTTGCGATAAATCGCATGAGTTTAAACCTTATAGGCATACAAGATGTCCAGTAAAGAAACTAGAAAACTGAACATAGGGATTGCCTTTGATATTTATTCATAACACTAAACTTTCTCAAGCTTTCATCCGTAGAAAAACTTTAAAAAGCTTGTCCTTAACTTCTTGAAATATAGTTCATATCTACGAAAGTATTCTTGCATCGTGTATTTTTATTTCAATATAAATAGAAGTATAAAAATAATATTAAGTTATCTTAGGCATTTATAACCTTATAGATAAAGCTATCAAAATCGGCTTAGTTTGTCTGTCAATCTTTGAATCTATCATTTCCATGACGACCTGATTGCAGCTGAATAAGACTTTCAAGGCGATTTGAACGCAAAAGTCTCTTTAAAAAAAGCAACGAAATGTCGGTTTTTTTTTTCTCTTTTTCTGAAAGGTTTGAGGTCGGCGCAAATTACAATTTTCTTTCGTTCATCCCTTCTATTTGTCACCTCTTTTTAAGTCTTCTTGCACCTACACAGGTTTTTATTCATCACTCGTTTCAACTTTCGACCAACTCTAAAAAAGAAATATTCTTCGCCACATTAGGATACCCGTTTACAGTCATGAAATCATCACCACGAGTTAGACCACCATCTTCCCTGATGGAAGCCATACTGAGATACTTAACTTTAAATCGATAACCACGTGTATACATAAGAGATCCAAAAAAGTTCTAGGTAAAACCCCCGCCTAATCTAAGTAACACTTAAGGCGGCTACATATAAATATCAATGGTTTTAGAAACCTCGGCATTACATACATGTCACTGATATCAAAGATTATGTACTTGAGTATCTATTTAAGATCTGTACGTGTACGTGTCTACTTTATCTTGATAAACAGTTAAATTTTGCGCCTATATTGCATAATAACGGGTAATAATACCGGCCTATAACAGCAGGTCCTATAGCAACGGCCCAACAGGGGCACAGGCCTCATCTCATGTAGAGAGGGCACGAGCCATGATCATCACGCTTGCTCACTTGCGGGTTGGCGATTTCAGATTCCAATTTGGAATCCAGGTTTCCTCACGATGTTTGCTAATAGTGTTATAGATTATCTAAGAAAGTAAAAACGACATAAACAATGATCAAATGATAATTGTTGAACAAATATTAAATATACTTTAGTTCACAACACTTCCGTTCTCCTCCATAGGAACGACATTTTGGAATCGCGCAACTAGAGTCATTTAACATTTTTTTTTAAGATTTTTATTTTGATGCCTATGCAGACAGACAGACAGATTTAAGCCGTAATATGTGAACAGTTTTAAGCGTCTGATCAACATTTTCCTTATACTTGATGGTTTTATTTCACATAGGGTTCAGGGAATACTCGACAGGTTTCATGCCATCGAACAAAAAAATAAACAGTAGACTTCTTTAGAAAATACCTTATAAAAAGAGGAGATGAACACTACTGATGTTTTGTATTCCTTTTTACGCTCCTACTATGGTTATAAATAGGTAGTTTACCTTCTGACTCATATCTAGATAATATTTGAGTGTTATGTTTTGAATGTGGTCTTGTCTTGTTTATTTTGTCTCTGTTTGTTTCTCAAATATTAAAAAAGATGGCGCTACGAGTAGTATAATACATTTAGAGACTTCCTGTTGTTCGTTTTTGTTTTTTGAATGGTTCGCTGAAATAAAACGAAAATCTTTGTTTGACGAAATTAATTTACGTGTTTTGGCCACACTACCTTACCGTCTGCCGCTCCGTTCATTTGAATAATTATGGCATTAAATTACTTCCTAATTACCGCGTGATATAAAGAATTAGCCAGTAAAATGAAATATTTCAAGATGGCGTTTGAAACTTGAAAGTTTTTGTGTTCCCCCGCGACTTTGTCCGCGTGTTTTAGTTTCAACGGTTTTTCATTTTTCTATCATTTTTCATTTGTGCTCCGCTCCTTTTGGTCGCAGCGTAATGTTATATGACTTATAACCTTCTTCAATAAATGGGCTATCCATCAAGAATTTATCAAATCGGACCATCAGTTCCTGAGATTAGCGCGTTAAAACAAACAAAAAAACTCTTCAGCTTGATATATTAGTAATAGATTATTCCGTTTTATCCAGTAGTTTATAATGCACAAATATTTCAAGCTTTACTACTTTAATCGAATTTCACATTAACCATTGGGACTTAACACGAGCCATCTGCCACACGATATTTGCAACCCAATACCACGTCTCGAATTAAAGACTGTCAAAAGAATCTCACCAAATCATTTCATGTAAAGTAACGCCAAGACGAGTACATATTGCTTGCACTGTGAAAAGATATCAGATGTTATGGAGAGCCAAGTTCCTAACTCTACACAGACTAACCTACCACTCTCTAACTCTCATTATTGCGTATAGCGTTCTGCTTGAGTCCTAGTCTAAGTTTTCTGCAAACCCTAGACCTTAGTCAATATGTATGGCCTGACCGTTTCGTTGCTCAAGGTCCATTGGCACAAATTAACGCCTAGTGAATTACTTAACAGCATTTTTTTTTTCATAAAATTCATTTGTGATCACATCACATATTAATGGCCAAGAAAACTGGTTACAAATTAATAACAACACACAGGTACGTAAACTTTAACAAATCAAATGTCCACACATTTGATGTGAATGAAAAATGTCCACAATTTTCTACATATCCATTTTTATTTTCCTAATTAAAAAAAAAATAATAGTTCCATACAAACTTTAATCTCTTTCTCACTCATTTAACGCTTTCTCAACTTTGATATCTTAAAGAATGAATGAATGGCAAAATGTATAGAATTCTTAATTTTTATATTGTCTGTGCTAATTTTAGCTTTCACACCAAAATTCATCTTTCTACGACTTCAGAAAGTACGCGCATACGCTGTCTCGACTTGGCGGGGGCACTACCGTGCACCTAGATTGATCGCGCTGATGACATACAAGTGCGTTCGTACGCGAAACTGATATGACACCAATTACGTTTCATATCATTTTTAAACCGACCAGAAAAATGGACGTTATCAATTCGAGCCGTATGTAGTATTTATTGTTGAAATTGGATGTTATTTTATTTGGGTAGACGCTTTTGTCCAGCAGTGGGACTTAAAAGCATAAGGTGCGTCCGTCAGGACGGATTACTAAGTCAAATTAATTAAATTTCAAAATTTCTTCTTTATTTCTACTTAGTGAACAGTGCAAGTTTTATCAAAATCGGTTCGGTAGTTAACAGGATATGGATTGTAAAGTGAGAAATTACAAAACGTAGTGTTTATTATATAAAATTATCAGTTGTATGTTTATATTGGTTATTTTACAACTGCGTCTATGGAAGAAACCGTGGATTTGTTATCTAGAGTTTTATGAATCAGTTGCTGAAATTATATCAGTCGGATAGTGGTGCTTTATCTAAATTACTTTTAATGCTGCATTAGCTTTACGCATTGCGTCTGAGATTACACCGGTTTTTTAATGACTAAGAGGTTATTGTCCAACTGTACCAAGAGTTCCTTTTTAATGTTCTTAATGCCGTTATTTGTTTGTGTTTGACAGTTCCTATGTAGTATCTGTTCTAAACTAAGCTTATACTAAACTTGCAATCAAGTCAGAAGTCTGTGGTATCTTAATATTCGTCTAGGAGACAAAACATGAAGAGCACTGAATTTCGTAGATAAAAGCCCATGGAACTTCTGGGAAAAAAATCCCAAGATTCCCATGTAACAATTACAGTGAAACTGGTCAGACGATACTTATTAAGACTATTCTCACTAGTTCCATTACAAAAACCCATGGAATTACTGAGAAACACAAAACACTCTAGATCTATGGGGCTAATTGACAGAGGAACTAGACGGAATAATCCCAATATTTCCCAAAATCCAAATTTAAGGCAAAAGAATACTACGTTATGGTTTTGAGGCGTTATCATATATTGACTCAACAATATCATATTATTTTAATGCTCAAACCCAGACGTGATGCATAAATAAAAGCAGTAACTTTAGGTATATTTACCAGGGGAAATACATCCTGATAGCGGCGTATCCTCGACACCGACACATGAGTCACCTTAATCTGTCCAAAAGTTTTGATGGAATTTAAATTAGTATAAAAAGAGACGACAAAATATAAAAAAAAAAAAATAAGGGACTAGCCCACTACACATGCCCATCATTGCAACTCCTGTAAGCCAGGATCTACAATGATAACCAATGGATACCACCGAAACAGTTAAGCTCGGTGTGTCCCGAAAAACAATTGACTGTTTTGGAACCCGCAGTGACATTAATTAGAAATAGTAAATAGGAGGGGTAGGAAAAAATATTCTTATGAAATAGCTTATGATAAAGTTGTTTTATTTTATACTGCTGGACTCATAGACGTTAATGGTTACTTAAAGGGATTTCTTATTATAAGATTTAATAAGCTAACTCTTAGTGTCCTGAACGAAGATACGGATTCGGCAGATATAATTCTAATGTTCTTAGCTTCTACGCTTCTTGTATCTATAAATATTTACTAAATAATTGAAAATAAAAATACATTACCTAACAATGAATTACATAATTACGTATTTCAATTGTTTTTTATCGCCAACTTGATATCTGACTGTTTTTATTACAGCCTCTAATGAGACACCATTTTCTTATCTCGTGATAGGTTCGTTATACATTGTACTGATGCTTCCATCGCAATTTAATGCAACAACTTTCCATTTCATTACATTCGACTCACGAACCTCACTTTTGAAATCTGTTTTGGCTACATCCTCGAAACATAAACAAAAATTAAAGCAAACAGTACATTATGTTCTAAAAAGATAGCGAAGAACAGGCATGGTGATTGCATCACGCAACGATATATATTTTCAGAGGCAATTTACCTGCTACATGCCTGCTTGATTACAGAGATCGCCGGTCTGCATCCACAAACATAGCGTAAACGCTAATACGTCAGTTAGTGTCATTCTGTACGCCGCCGCGAACGGACGCCCCGCGCCGCGCGTTGCTATAACGCCACGTGTTTTTGTGAGTAAATAATCAGTGGTAACCAATCACAAACAATTGGAATGGACTGTGTTTGTGAACAAGTGTCCTTGAACTAGTGACACGTTTGGATTGCACCCTTTAAGGATATCATACACGGTACGAAAATCGAGTCGCTTTGTTTATTTATGACTTAAGGAAACATAGAACATCAATCCTTTACTACGAATTTTTCGTAACAAGCAACACACAATACAAATACGACATACATTGCTGCCTTATGATAGTCTACGCCTCTTTTAATGGTCTCAAGTTGTCAATGAGAGTCGCTATTAAATTTAAAGATGTGTTACGCTAACTGACTTCTATGTACTTACATATAAGGACGACAATTGAACGAGACATTTGATCACTTAATACAATTGAGCAACTACTGATAGTGTTGTATCAATAAAGAAATCAATGTGAACTAAACAGGGTTGAATGAAATGAAGTGGAGAAACATATTGCTCGAAGTAGTGCGTCAGTTAAGGTCTTAGCAAAAGATAAAAAACTTTTTATTAATCAAAGCTTATAGAAATCATTAGCCTTCGATCGAATAGTTTTTATGTTTGCATCACACACTTTTTGTTGCCTGTGCAAATTATTTAACCTCCCTAGAAAACTAACTAACTAAATGTTGATTGGGTCAGTTTAACAATTATGAATGGCTGAGTTGGTAATGAATAATTTGGACTCGAAGTCTGCTTGTTTGTAGTATGAGTAATCAACAAATCAACACTAATTAGCTACAATAAAACAAGTAATTTTTCATTAACATCTGGTTAATTTTTCGTAGGATAATCAACTTCCTTTATAGATAAAAGTAATAAAAAAATTATAATAGTCACATCATACACAGCACACACTGCATAATCACTATTTATCCACCGGATTAGTCACTGTCTGACGAAATTATGCTTATCGTAATCTTAGGATGTCTTAAGCACTGCATGAAGTTCATAAAACTGATAGCAAAGTCATTCCTCCTGAGACTGACAATGATAACATTTGCATCATATCAAACACTAGCTGTCTCCCGCGACAACGTCCGCGTGTTTTTCTTTCATGAGTTAGGTACCTGTGTTTTGTGCGAAACCCTCATACCAAGTAATATATGTATGAATAATACAACCTCAGCCCATAACCTCAGAAGTAAATAAATATATTTTACCCGTTTTTGCAACATTTTTCATTAATTCTCCGCTCCTATTGGTCGTAGCGTGATGTTATATAGCCTAAAACCTTCCTCAATAAACGGACTATCCAATACAAAAATATATTTTCAATTCGAACCAAAAGTTCCTGAGATTAGCGCGTTCAAACAAACAAACAAACTCTTCAGCTTTATAATATTAGTATAGATTATTAGTATAGATAGTCACTTTAACGCAAGAAGCGATTGTATACAATCAAACACATGATGAACATGATCCTACATTACATGTCCCCGGAAGACAAAACACAATTAAAAAGAAATATAAATAAACAATTGAATATACACAAGTGTTAATATAGAACCTCGCTATACGTCAGTGTTAGTAGTAAATAAATTGGCTTGGTTCATCTCAGCGTAGGTACCTACTATTTTGTTTAATTTAATGAAAATAATACCTATTTATACAGTTGGAATTTAATTACGTCTTAATAAGATCTTTATGAGAATTGGATACTGAAATTTCTCATTCAGTGACTATAGTAAAGTCTGTCGTATCTGAAGTAGGAAGTCGAAACTTATTTTTTTTTTCAGAATTATCAAATGTTTTAGTATAAATATTAATTAAGTAATTGTTATTTTGGTTTTTTTAATATTAAATTATATTAACAATACATTTTTGGCTTTGTCTCTATTTAATTGTAAAGTCTTCCTTAACATTGTGTAATTCTAATACAACTATATGCGGCTAATATACGAACTACGAATGCCAAATTATCGTAATACCCATTCAAGCGTTGCGAATGTTTGTGACTTTCCAATCAGTCAATGACACAGGCATATCATCAGGTTTGCATGCATACGTTAATAACTTAAACTGTCAACATTTACACACTTAACCGGTTGCTAATTCTCTAATTATTATAATTAGTACGACAAATAACTCATTACTTTACTGAGACACAGTAATTGTTACGCGTACTTAAACTATAGAATTAAGTATTTTCCTAAAGACGCAATTTCCTTGTCTAAGGCTTGCTTTTGAGCGTGGATCACAAGCTAATGTTTGTATCATTGGCGTTAATTAATGCTTGTTAAAATCCACTTACTTTACTATTAAATTCTTCCAAATATCTTAGTTTAAAAATATTATTATGTGAACTTACAAAATGACGCTCGAACCGCCATTTTCGTTCGGCAGCTAGACCTAACTGTTAATTATCTAAACTAGCTAAATTAGCTATATAATTATACACGCCGCCTGTCGCTGCGACAGTTGCTACAATTGTTTTTATGGTATTTGTTTTATAGTGATGAGAAGTTTCCGCTTTGTAGTTTGAAATTCTATAAAACTTGCTGATTCTAAAGAAAGTTTCGTCTTTCGGGCAATCCTCTTGGTTGTTAGTATTTATCGTTGACTTTCTCTAAATGCAGTTCGCAATATTTTGATGATTCGCCAATTATGTTGTTATTCTTATTTCAAATCAATTGAACACACGAATTCAATCATTAAACTATTAAACCGGTATATTAATTTGCATTTTTAGATGCTAAGTCCCAATAGATGCCTATGATGTGGGTTGAAAGAAGTATAATGACATAAGCTCATGTTGTGTTGAGCAATCAAAACAAAACTAATGGAATATAACTAACTGTTTTTAAACAAAATAAAGAAATCAAGACAAGTTTTCCAAAAAGGATTTTCTTTAAATGGTCTTCATTGATAGCTCACGACCATACGATTTCAAAAAAGAAAAATGCTAATACTATCTCTAAAAGTAGGTGTTTCATACTAATATTACTTTGAATGACTATAAGGATGCTACGGAATTGCGTGGCCATATTAAAAATACTGCTTTTGCCATAAACATGAACAACTTTCTCCAAGAAAGTAATAGTAGGTACTAAATTTGATTTGGTGTATATAGTTTCCTTAAAGGAGGTGGTTCATTCTATGAGCAGAAGTAATATTTTCAATGTCTTCACATTTCCAAAAGTGTGTTTTAAAATACATAATTTATCAAACTTTTATTTAAGACGTTAATAATAATAATACACGAATAAAAATCCATCTGATGCCCTTAAAATTCTCTAGGTAGACCTAAGACAGTTAGTTCGACCTCCCAGCGACCTTGACCCACAGTTACTCGGTGTTAACAATTGATTATGATCAGCTAGTAACCTGTTCTCAAGTTGATATTGTAAGTCAAGTGCCCTTTTTAAAGCATTTTATACCACTAACTGTTTTATAGCGAACGAACCATTGATATTGTTTTGATAAAGATGAGGTTCTAATTACTAAATTCACATTCTTTAACGATCCTGGATGGTATAAAACCTTTATTTGTTATATTCGGATGGTTTCTCGATCTGTCAATTAGATTGTTATTTATAGTTTCCATTTTTGGGTCGCAAAACCCATTACGGGTTATTGAATTAAGTTTCTTAACATACTCGTAATTATCATCTAGTATTTGATCTCGTTTACCAAGATCTAATTTATTAGAATATTTCATAATAAAATAATCATTTAGATATATTCCAATAATTAAAATTTTATTAATATGACACTTTAAAAAATCTTTAACTGTATTTGCCAATTTAGAAACTTTCCGTTCCACTTCTAATATTTTAAATTCATTGGGTTTTTGGTCTACTTTGGAACAGGAAGATACTTATTTTTTTATCTGTTTTCCTACAGCAGACCTTATGTAAGATGTCACAGCGAAAGGACTAATATATCGGTGCCTACATCTTAAGTATTAATATCTGGTTCGTATTAGCCTTGTGTATGTGGGGTAATGGTTGACAGTAATAATTCATGTCTAATAGTAGTTATGTACACATACGTACTAACGAAAGTTGGATCTGTTAAGGATTATATAATTACTGTGGCGATGGTATTACCAGGCACTGACATTTGATTGATTTTCAATTACTTACGTTTAGTCTGTGCAAGGGTTTTGGTCAGGTTTATTATTCGTTGCAATTAATGTTGTACATACATATATATTATTGATATTAATGTTTTAAGTAAGATAAGAATAACTGTTCCTACAAAATATTTTAATGAGTTTTATTCGTTGGGTTTTACTGTAAGATAGTAAATAAGGTAAATTGGAAGATATCTCGTATATCCTTAGTAACATATTTTAAGATTTCCCCTAGCATCAAAACAAGATATTACTCATAAACACTAGGCATTATGCCATGTAAAAAAATGTTATCAAATAGACGAAAATTCTAGGAAGTTAAAAAAGATCTACCTTACTCAAACCTAGGTTATTAACTAACATCGTACTTCTATTTTCGACGATACTATTTTTTTAGCGTAAATCTGTGGTCGACATTGCATAAATTAATTATATATTTTTGTTCTGACGCTTGGTTTGTTGGTTTATGCCTCGTTCGAATGATGACTAATAACATAAATATATAAGCTAATACCTACGCTATAGCAAAGTGTTTTGCGAATATGGTACCTAACTGTCACTAACCAGAAATGGATAATGAAAATAAGACGATTACCAAAAATTAGGTAGGCTTTTTTTTAAGTTGGACTTGTGGTCTAGAATGCAAACATTGGTTTGTACTGGAAACCAAACTCCTGTGCCTCGCGGTTTCACCCGCGTAAGCAGTCCCCGTTCCCATAAAACATTTTCGGTACTTTTTTCGATGTTTTTATAGTTCTTCTGATATTCGAGGTAGAGACGAACTCAACAATCTAATGTCATGAAAATCGGGCCACCCGTTTTTGAGTTATAAACGGTGTAACTTACCCGACTTTGTTATACATATTTATATAGATATTTTTCATTTTGTATTTTGTTTTATTTAGACGCTTGTGGTATACGTATAAATCGTAGATATTTAAAATAAAGAAGGAAAATGTTCGGAAATTAATAGAGTATGTAAAACGGACTTGCACCGCAGATAACTGGCCGCCATATTGTGAATCATTCTGAACATCTGCGCCTGCTTCGTTATTCCCCTTGTACAGGAAACATAGGATTTGAGACTGGCTCCATTGTTATATTGTCATTCATTATCAATTTGGGTAAGTTTTCAAGCATATAATTGTTAAAATATTAATCACTACCATTAAAATTTCATGTAGCCAGCCAGGGGGCGGAGAACCTTCACCCAGCATTGTGAAAATTTATTAAGTAAATTATTATATTTATAACTTAGAACTGGTAAACGTTATTTTGCCAGAGCTATCCCTCTCACCTAGGAGTAATAAAAAATATTTTACGATCTACAGACCTACAAAATATCACAAAAAAAAAACATAAAAATCAAAGTCAAGTAGTTTCGAAGGAGTACGAAAACAAACAATTTGACACGAGAATTTTTATATAATTATATGATAATTAATTGTATTCTGAAAGGTTATAAGAAAAATGGGTAGCCTACTTTTCAGTAACAAACAAATAATTACGTTAAAACTTGTCTAAGTTAAAAGGATACATTTTAGTTTAATTTAACTCAAGGATCAAAATCATTTCAGTTACTACCTAAAAATAAATAAAATCGACTATAACATAGTTATAGTTATTGTAAAATCTATTTATAGTTCTAAGAAATATAATAATCAATTAGTACAATAAATAAGTTATTAGGTTACCCGTAGCAATAAAACAACATAAATGTATTAAACGTTTAAGCTATACTAAAATTCGTTAATAGATTTATATTTATCCTTTTAAAAGGTATTTTTATGTTAGTCATGACAACTACAGCAGTAGGTAGCCCAACCAGGTTCTGATTGTCATAAATTAATTATCCTGCAAACCTATTTTAGGTACCTATACCACGTCAACCAAGAAATATTATTTTAAATACGGATCCATGAAACGTGTTGTCTTGGGTATATGAAGTTGGAGTTAAAACTATCAAAAATAAACTACCTTTATTTATTACTAGCTGTCCTCCGCGACTTTGTCCGCGTGTTTTAGTTGTCAACTATTTTTCATTTTTGCAACATTTTTCATTTATGCTCCGCTCCTTTTGGTTGCAAACTTCAGATTTATATATCTATATACTAATATTATAAAGCTGAAGAGTTTGTTTGTTTGTGTGTTTGTTTGTTTGTTTGTTTGAACGCGCTAATCTCAGGAACTACTGGTTCGAATTGAAAGATTCTTTTTGTATTGGATAGTCCGGTTATTGAGGAAGGCTATAGGCTATATAACATCACGCTACGACCAATAGGAGCGGAGCATAAATGAAAAATGTTGCAAAAATGAAAAACCCTTGAAGCTAAAACACGCGAACAAAGTCGCGGGGGACAGCTAGTTAAGTATATAAATTACCTACCTTAAAAACTAGATATTCTTTATTTTAGCTCGTAAAAAGTACCGTTCTCACGATTTTCTCTTGTTCTTTGACCTACATGTCATCAAAAAATCAAATGTTTAGTCAGGACTTCACATTAAAATGAGTTAGTGTATAGTGTATGTATGTTTATATAATTATACTATATATGACATTATGATGTGTATTTTAAGTATTATTTTTATGTATGTGTATTTTTAATTGAGATAGTACACTTCTTTCTATCCTCATTACATATTTGAATCACTCTACCACTCAAAGGTTTGCTGTTAGAGAACTCAATTTTGAGTTAAGCTCGCCTATGTACATAAAATTTATTATTTTATTACTGTTTTATGTGTTATGTGTACAATAAAGAATTAAGAATTAAAAAATAACAAAGTTCATGTTTATGTAGGTATGTACAAATAAGTATTTCTTACTATAGGTATTAATTTATCCTGGTGACGCATTTCTTAGATAAAATTTTAAGAAGTCGATGTTCCAAGTCCTTTTATTACTTTTTTATATTGTTGCCAAGTGCGAGTTTAAATTCCAGTTGTGACCAAAGAGAAACGTTTTAAAACAAGGATATCATTTATCTTTTAACAATGTTGTTACGAAATGGGTGAAATATTATGAGTATCGGGTAAATTAAATATATATTTATAATAAAAAACTATATAAAGGAAGAAAGGTTTTATGAATTTAGTAATGTTAATGAATAATAATAATACCAGTATATAAATGTCCCACTGCTGGGCACAGGCCTCTTCTCTAGAGAAGGAACGAGCATTGATCACCACGCTTGCTCATTGCGGTTCGATTTCATATTCCAATTTTTGGAATACAAATTTCCTCATGATGTTTTCCTTTAACGATTTCTCAATGATGTCTTAGAATAATTAAGAAAGTAGATATAACTTTGAAAAAGTCACATTGGTACTTGCCTGTAATGGGTTCGAACCTGCAACCTTGTGCACACAAATCCGTTTATTAAACCACTAGGCCACCGCGACAGTTACTATAGACAAACTATATAAACACATAAAAAATCTATTAACTAATAATTAAAACCTAATGCCTAAAATATGGCACCAAAATATTCATCCACATCGCTGTCAACTAGGAGTGTTACCAAAAAGCTGGCGGCATTACCACGTTGTATGGCAATGCTTATCCTCTGTCCAAGGTAAAAAAAAGCCAGCCCTTGACTCACGCGAAGAGTAAACAAGGTGTTTAGCCAGATCTTTAAAAATCATGTGTGTCCACAGTCCCAAGTCCTAAAGGGTTTAACCCCAAACGGCTCAAATATATAACTTCCAACAAGGTTGTTATATTTTATGTATCTTTTTATTTTACACTAAAGTATATTACCGTGAGTGTCCTTATTGTAGGTCAAATCGCATATGGAAATAATTTGCGGAGTGCTAAGGAAAACGAGTTGAACTAAATAAACATACAAGTTGATAGACAGTTGATTTAGTCTAGATAAACTAGGTAATATATTCGTAATTGTGTTTTGTCTCACGTCTGTCTGTTTGTGTTCTAGAATATATGTGAGACACCTTTGCTACTGACATACTTGTTGCCAGATGTAGTTTTAATATAAAATAGTTACCTATATATATGATTGTGTAGATCTCTATTTTTTTCTTGTAAGATCTTTGTAGATCAAACAAACGTTTTCTTTTTTTGTTTGTTCTCTACCTTTATATATATACAACGTATCGTTTTGCATACTCGTCAACACGTCTCCAAACGGAACAATAATAAAATAAGTAGGTATTGTTTATTTTTACATTTTCTAAATTTCGGAAATCGGCATTTGTGGGACAAGCATGGCAAAACGCGGCCTGTGTGATACCGCACTGTATCTGCTTTTTAACACACACAAATAAAGACTCAGCCTACTGCATACGCAACGGCGCGATTCTGTCCTTTGAAAGTGGTGTATTCTAAAATACTGTCAAACTTAAATAACTAAAAAAACAAGTATGTATTAATTAATGAGCAGATATCGTAATTCTATTTTGTTAATTATGTCTTTCATAACAGCCTCCTGATATTTGACGAGAATGCAAAACGACACGTTGTATATGATTATTAACACAAAAATAAACTATTGAAATCTTTGTTTTCGGACCAACATGTATCTGTTAATCATTGGCAAAATCACTGAGTTGTTTAGAGATATCTCTTAAATCGCTAGCAAATATCTGGGCCTTCCCTAAACCGCTAGCCAATCAGTATTTATGCAAATTTTTGATTATTATAGTAACTTGTGTAACACTAAATTGGTATCGGTTTTAATGGCAATCCGTTTACAAAGTGCTATTACATTATATGTTGGGTAATGCGTTCGACATTGCGAATACTCCAAATAACTATAACTATTCTAGTTTATATGTTATATGATAGTTGCATTATATATTTTTTTAATCTATACTTTCTCACTGCTACGTGGAGATCTTTGCCATATATTTCTATTTTTTTCTTCTTTGGATAAAAAGTGGCCTATGTCCTTCCGTTCTTCCGATTTAGTTTTTAATATCTAGTGTTTAATTTGGTACACAGATAATCTAGAACTTGAGAAAGATCTCAGGCTCAAGATTATCTGTGTGCCAAATTTAATTTAAATCGGTTCAGTAGTTTTGGCGTGAAAGCGCGACAGAGTTGCTTTCGCATTTATAATGTTGGTAACTTATGACAATATCGTTTGTTTTTAATATTTGTATTATACTTGAAAATTCTCCTGTGACGCACAAATGCCAGTATGTTGTATTATATATATGTTATAGCCATTTGTACAGTAAATCAGTTTGATAAACTGTTCGTTATTAGTTTCAATGCCCATCCGGTTGTGTCCGATATTCCGATCTGACTGGACGCGTTCTGATCGAGTGTCATCAACTATCTCACAATTATTATGGGGGCGATCGACAAATGCATTGTGTGACGTCTTTAGATTTTGATTTATTGTAATTGAAGGTTAATAATTATTTTGTTGTTGATCTAACGGAGACAGGAACAAGATTGTATGCGGGTTCTTAATTGTTCGTTTCTATCTATAAAAAGAAACAATTAAAGCGTTTTTTGTAATCAATATCCTCATTTAATGGTTTTAAATTTTGCCTTATAGTTTCTGTTTATTAACATACTAGCAGCTCGCCCCGGCATTGCACGGGTATTAACAAAAATTTCAAAATTAAAAATTGTAATATAGCCTATGTCACCCGGGGATAGTGTAGCTTCCGAACAGTGAATGAATTTTTCAAATCAGTTCAGTAGTTTTAGAACCTATTCAATGCAAACAAAAAAACAATCAAATCTTTCCTCTTTATAATATTAGGATATAGTATAGAAAACAGACGTTATTGGTATCTGGTAGATTTAACCAGGATCCGGTACAATGGTAAAATGGCAAATACAACGACAGGCAACTGACACCGCCACGTTGCCTTCACCGGAGCCTTAAACCACAGAACATCTAAGTTAATGTTTTAGGCTCAATAGATAACTAGGGTATCCTAGCGAAATAAAATATTTGAATTAATACATTTTTGATACTTTGCATAGTGGATCAGACCGGAATATAAATCAAAACTGATCCCCCAGGGTATCAGATCAGGGGATCCGATCTCAACAACTCATATTTTTGTATAGAACTCAACATAAAACCTCTTTAAGGCAAAATAAGTTTAATAACTTGTTTCACATCATCCACGAGTATACAAATCGTATTCGCAACTCCATCCAGTCTGTAAGACGGTTCCTAACGACCGGTAGCTGTGAACAAGATTTATGTGTCCTGCTTATTAACCGCGCGGGAATTGAGATGATCACTTCATTTTCCTAGTTTCTTCGTAAAAGTAACGCTTTAGTAATAAGATACTTTATCTCATATATTTTTTTTTATCTCAGGAAATGAGGCATGTTATAAAAGTATTAACTCTTAATTAGTGTTGAATCTCACTTAAAAGTTCACTTCATTATCATCATTATCGACTGGTTTCTGAAACCCTCTGCTGGGCATAGGTCTCCCTTTGATTATGCCACTTATATCAGTCTCTTGTTAGTCCCACCCAGCCATGTACGTATAAAGATACATATACAATAAACCTTCAATTTACGAATCAACCTAAATCTTTTATTAAGTAATCCCACTTTTGAATAAAAAGCTAAACCAAATCCAATTTCAATATTAAAATTCCTTACGGATGTCAATGACACAGTTCACCCTACCTGCGCGTACGCACGTCCTTGTGGGCGCTTTCGCCGAATATTCGAGCAGCCATGTTTGTGCTGTGGCACGAAAAACTTTTGTATCGAGCCGCCATTGTTATTGGCTATTGCAAATCCTATTCGTCATGAATGACGGTAGTTAGAGTTTATACACATTGTTATGTCTAGTTTATATGTGGTGAAAGTAATTGATTTAAATGTTTGTCCTCTAGATTTAGCCTTGAATGCGTGTTTATTAGTTTCATAGGCCTTCAATTAAAATCCCCATGGCGGTTACTACATATTATTATATTTTTTGTGTGTCGAAACCTAGGTTTGAACATACCTATATTCTATATCTGCTGCATTGTATTAACATCATTGTACTTACTTCAATGCGTTATGTTATTTGTTAAATTAAAATTATGTGGTCTTAATTCAGCAGCTCTCATCTATATACATATTTACTAAGGTACCTCCGATTTATATTAGAAAACTCCCTTTTTTCCTTAATCATATCCATCTGACATTAAAATATATTCTAGTTTCTGCTGGCAGGTTACTGTGGATAAGTTGCGATGATTAGGGCTGCTTATTCAGTGTAAAACAGTAAATAAATTAAATTCAACAAAAATTTCAAGCGTTTTAAAATATTGATTTAGACAGTTACCTAACATCAAAATCCTGCTCAATATTATAGATAAACACAACTAAATCCCCAAACTGTAATCTCCAAATACTTATACACTGCGCTCCATCTATATATATCTATCTATCTAACGGTTGCTTTGACAGATCTCCGTTATATCATGTCACTTGTCACACGCTAAACATTTACCAACAGGATTAATTTAAACCTGTCCTTATTAAATAAGATGTAAGATCTCTTAATTAGAATTCTTTTGAGAGTAATTCTAATCCGTACTAATATTATAAATGCGAAAGTAACCTGGTCTGATTGTTACACTATCACGGCTAAATTGTTCAACCGAATTTGATGAAACTAAGCTTAGATAGACCAAAAAACGACATAGTGTTTTTTGCCCGCTGTAACCGACACCCTCGCGAGCGCAACTGCGGGCAAAAGCAAGTATCCAATATAGAGATATAGTGTTGTTCGTTTGTACATTATTCTTTGCATTAAATGCATGCAGCTATAGCTAGTTTATTCGTGTAATATATGAAAACCTATTGTATTCATCTATCTGTATGATATATTGTAGATTCCGAGAACTCGGGAACAGTCCCGAGTTCTCGGAATACAGATTCTGGGTACAGACCCAGAGACGAAAAAAAACAACACTATCTTTGTTTTTCGTTTGTTAATTTTAGAGCTTTTAGGTTATGTTGCATGAGCTAGCCACTGCCTACAAACACGTCCTTAATTTATCAAGGAAGGTCCTTTATTTTATCACTGAAGGAGGTTCTACGCATCTTCCAAAAAGTTTTTGTTAATCAAATCAAATCAAATTTATTTGTTAAACATAGGTAGGATTTGTGGTAACAATGATGGTCTTAAATGTAACTAAGTAGGTTCGCTATGTTTTGTCATGGAGACATACAAATTTGGCGATAACATTATAGTATAATTAAGAAAACTATTTCATGGTTCCTACTCGTTCTTCTTCGTACTAACTAAATGGAAACGTGATCTGTGTGATTTCTCCTGAAGATAGTGCCAAGGAACCATCGCCTTAAACACGTGTGTTTAATAGTTATCCAGCAAATAAAATCGTTCATTGACCACAACTTTTTCTAGCAGACGGCACGCGTGACTTAGTCGCTGTATAATTTGTAAACAAGTTTGACAAAATACATTTACTATACGATAACAGTATTTTGCTGGTACTTATTTTGTATCGCGTAATGTAATTTAAAAATAACTTATTAACTATGTTCTTAAGTGGTTTTTTCGAAATCGACACACTTGTTTAAAAAGTTTAAATAGTTTTTATTGTATACAAATAGGGTTTGCGAAAAAACAAAAACAAAATTTGAAAAATACTCACTAATAGCTACTAGTAACATTATATTTTTCATGATTAAATTAGAGCTTTTGATACCTATGATATTTCTATATGTCACACGGTCGAATACAAAATACAGATGGTCAAAAAGAAAATTAAAAGATAAAAAGCGTTCCCCAGTTTTCTCACAAATATGGTACATTTCGCCATATAATTGGGGAATCTACAGGGACATTGTTGCTATTTTAATGCCTGGCAACCATTAACATAATGTAAAGTAGTCTGATTTTGATGAACTAATAAATAGTTGCTATTATCTACTAATGTGTTTCACACTCATAATCATTGCCATCACAAAAAATTCAGTTTATACAACAGCATCCATTACTGCACTTTTACACAACAGTTCGATCAGAATATTAAGCATTGCATCGATGGATTCAATTCTGCCTTCTCATTCTGCATTCTGCCAACATCCACAACACATCAGTATCAGCTACGTCATACAATGGCAGATGATGTGTAACCCAGGCCCCAGTTGTCATTACGCGGTGGGCGTCAAATAACGTCACACAAAATGATCATTCTATTTTTCTTAGTAAGAAAGAACATTATTATAAATATATATAAAAAAAAAACAATAAATAATAATAGTTTGATGTCAAAAATATGTCAACACATATTTGTTTATAAACATACAAGCTAAAACTTAATGTATTTTTGTATACAAATTTTTGATATCTACTGTTGAAATAGGTTTAAAGTCTGTGTCTTCAGCAAGCAGCGCCTCTGTCCTCGGATTAGGTCAGTTATAGATTATTTTTGGACTAAGCCTTTCTTGTCTATTAATTTTAGTTGGTTTTTGTCTTAGTCTAACCTATATTGTCTGATCAGAATAAGGCTTAATGGTAACTTAAAAACTAGCTACTATTAACATTAAATTTAAAGAGTTCAGAATATGTGTAGAACTAGCAGTAATATGCTCGTAGTTAGCAACTTAATTCCCATTAAATAACATCGTTCTTAAGTACCCGCATGATAAACATTTCGAACAAATACAATTGTAAATTTAGCAGTAATGGTTTAGATAAACAATAAATACAACTCCACTAAGAAATACATTATCTAGAAATGCTTAGAATTAAGTAATACTTTTTTTGATAAGACCTTGTAAAAGTGCCTTATACTAAAGACATAAATTTCTTCCCCATTCCGTGAGGAATAAAGAAGGTGATTGCAGAAAAATAGACAGTAGGTATATCAATTCATAATATTTATAAACTGATAAAGTAATTGTACATTTTATTTCACATTGTAAATTGAGCGACAGCTGTAAGTCCTACACTCCTCGCGTGGTTCATAAAGTAAATAATGATCCGTGTCTTATTCTTGCATTAACTGCTATGTCATTAACTGATTAACCGCTCCGAACGCAATGCACCGGTCAAGGGCGTTTTAACTTATTTTTACTTAAAAACACTGGAAACTAAAATGGCTGCATTGAATGTAAGATTACTGGTGCTTTTTCATCTAAACAAACCATTATAATTTGAATGAATTTTTTATCTTAAGGTTGTTTGTAAAAGATTTGTTTTTTTTTTATGTCTGGTTATTCTAAATATCAAAATTTCCATAATATTAAGTCGGTTTAGAACATATTGAATAGACTTAGTAATTTGGATCATGGTAAAAACATAACAAATAATGCTAAAAACTGACACAATTTGGTCAGATTTCTCAAAATACATTATCCTTGCATTACAAAAAATGGGGACCTGAATTAACATGTTAAATGTTGATCAAACTGTTGATAATCTGATAAAACATAAACCACTTGGCTGCACCCCGTAACTAGTGACTTTCCTGTTAACATTTGTGTCACGGAAATCCAGTTTCGTAAACTGCGGATTTGCAGAAGCAACCGTGTGTGTTTACGCATACGAAATAGAAAAAAAATCTGCAACTCGTTTATACAGATTTAAGATTACACTTTGTAAAACATGTATATCCTTGCAACAGTCGTTTAACGATAAAAAAAGTTAAAGTTAGTTGAATATTTGTCCATTATTTATGGGAGTCACTCAAGGTACACAATTAGGACCATTATTATGTACCGCAATAAGTTTGGTTCCAAAACCTGTTAGTTATTTTTCTACTTGAACTTGTTTGAGAATTTACCAAACACAAATATTGAGTGTCACAATCTTATGTGTACTTCATACATTATGAGTATTAGGTAACTGTCAGATTAGACTGCAAATTTTGTAACGCGGTCATCTGGCTTTGAAAAATCTGCACGAGTCTTATACATGGTAATAAAACACCATTGATACGCGAACATGTATTCTTGAAATCACGTACAACGATAACATATGCAGATTATTATAGACTGGTTTGTGTTAACAACAGTATAAACGATGAAGGTTTACATACCTACGTTTTAATAATAAATATAGATGCTATGATGCAGTACTTACTGATTGCTCTTTTTTATCATTAAATCTTTTTGATAACACAAAAGGTGAGGGTGAGGAACGAGGTAACAAGAAGTGATAATTTCGTTTCTCTAATTATTACGATAAAGTTTTTAATGTTTTATACATGTAGTTGTATTTAAAATAGGTATGTAAAAACAATCTGAAGGACGATTTTACTGTAAATCATTTGTTAATCTCCGCTTTTACTTCATGACTCACAAATTTGGTGAAGTGTACAAAACTCCGTTTAACCAACACGTTGTTAACAAGTGTTTGTTTTCTCCAACATTGCATCTGGTTAGTCTCAGAACTGATCATATTTCATTTTATGGTTTTAAATTATTTTGATATAGCAGCTGTCGGCGCTCCATCACCGCTTCAAGTTCGTGAGTTAACATGAATACTGTTGATCTAACTACAATTGGTTTAATAATTTCTTAACATTTATTGGATATTTTAGTGTCAATATCGGTTGATATATTTAATATGCTTTCAAATGATGACAAGTAAGATTTGTATCTTTTAATATGTACCATACCTATTGACTAAAATAATACGACGAGATTATACTAAATTGCGATTAAGGATGCTGACGTATACATCGTTCGCATTGCAGTATTTGTTTCAAATTCGTTTTTATTTATCAGAATATTGTAATAAATAATACCGTAGCTCTTGATAAAGTAGTTGGGGGCGTTTACGCACGTAATACAATCATGAAACATTTTAGTTTGTTTGCCTTAACCCTTGCTCGTGTCAAGATTTTTTCTATTTGTTTAGATTAAGTAATCTTAATTACTAGTGACCTGTGTTGTTCTTACATACAATATGGAAGTGTTTTATAATGGTTATCTGTTACTTAGGTGATTAGGTTGCTCCTATTAAATTCTTCTGGGTTAAATGATTTTCGGTGAGTTTGTTTCAATTTTTGTTTTTTTTTTACTTGATCTGTGTTTTCGCTATTAATTGATGATTACGTATGAGTTGTCAAGGTTTGTGTGAAAATTATTCACGGCACGAACAGATCTGACCGAGACCTGGCATTAAGATTATTTGTAAATTAAATTTTTGTAGGATAATAAGTTATCCAATTTGATTATTACTAACTGATGTCTCGTTGATCTTACTTTTTACTTTCCTTTTACATTAAACCCCTTAAAATCATTAAAAATTCTACAATTTTGTTTAATTACTTAAAATACTTTTCTGAAACACGTGTTTCGTCTAGTTAGTTATACAAATACTTGAACATTATCTATTTGTAGTTAAATTTAGCTACGTGACATAGCTATTTATATAATTATGTTAACTTACTCGTGTTATTAAAATGAGCCCGATAGGTGGTTACGTTAAAGTTAGATATTTCTAACCAACATTGCGTCATTACGTTAAATTGTTACTATCATAGTACAATGCGACATTTTTTCCGCGAAAAGCAAGAGTTAACTTATTGTTAAAGTCTTAAGTAATATGTAGCAACTGACTCAAAACAGTTCGTGTAAACGATTTGAGTACGTTTCCAATGTTATATCCGGAATGAAATTGACGTGACGGATGTCTGAGATTACTGTTTTACTATGAGATTTTTATATTAAGTTCAAAAAGATCAATGATCGTTTTTTAAACAGTTCCTCCCTATAAAATAAAATATTTAGCTGAATCTGGTGAGACTAGACGCCTACCCCACAATAGCTTGGGAAAAGGCTACGCAGACGATTTTCCTAAACTTATTTTCGTAAACATGTTCTTGAATCTGTTTTGGTTTTTTTTTTATTGTCAGTTTATTTACAATACAATGGATACTATCCCACCATTGATTGCACAAAACAAGTGTAGTGAGTGCCGCCGCAGCGCCTGCACCGACTGGCCCGGTTTCTTTAAGGTGAAGGTCCGATGCTGCCCCAAGCTCAATAACTTATAAGTAAAGTGTTGTTTTATTACCTCACCTTTTATTTATTGTTTCTTTTGTAAACTCAATTTCGCCAATCAGCTTAATGTATACACTTTTGATCACTTTTTTGTGATGTTTACTATATAGCACGATGTTAAATAAGCAGGTATTTGATCAACCACATTTGGAAACATCTGCAAAATTTTATTGCTTTCTTAAATGTTTGATATATACTTAAAATAACTTTACTACTCTAAAAGAATGCACGCATTTTGAGATTATGTCGGTATCTATCGCTATAAAAAGTTTATCTCTACCATTAGTTAGTTTTAAGTAATTTAATAATTATGCTAATTGTCTTGCAAAGCAAGGTCATGGGGCATAAGTATCGGAAATCCCAACTTAGATGAATTAACCTCACCTGATTTTTTTGCAAGATCCACAAATTACTCGAAACAACAAAACTTCATTATAATCAACAAGAATTTGTTAAATGCAAACAAGTATTAATATTCTAAATCTGTGTGACTTGAGTTATCAAATAGATGGGCTATCAAATTGGCATCAAAGAAAATACTTGTGACGGAACAGTATTAGTCAATTAAAACATTAGTGATAACATTGAATATATTTAATTTTTGGGAAACAAAATCATTATCTAGATAAAGAGAAACAAAACTATAAAACTTCAGAAGTATAATTACAATCGCATTATGTATCATTAGATTTTTTCCAATACGATGTCTCATTTACAAATTGCACCTGTTCTCAAATAAAATTTCGCGAACCGCCATTAACTATATACTCAAAACAAAATCTTACAACATTTAATCCAAGAGGTCAACAGGAAAATTGATGGTGTCATACGCAACGCTGATCTTATTCTCACATCTATCACTCAGACAAGTGCCAAAGCAATATATTAAAACAAACCGAGCGAGCCTGCATCACAACCCGTTGCCCATGACGGGTTTTAAACCGTCAGTAACATATCGCGAGCAAGAACCCAAAATGACTCCACTTTCTACGACCTTCGTAATAGTACTGTCCCCGATTTGCGCCGAACTCTTGCGCAACGGTTGTTTGCGCACAATTAGACTGATGTCGGACCTCCGGACAAATATACCACTATCAATCAATTCTATGACCAATCGTTTAATTAATAGATCGTTAATAATTTCGATTTGGTATTAAGATTGCTTTTTATCCGTAAATGGCATGATTTTAAGAACTGCACTGATTACGATAATTAATTAATGTGACAACTTTTATCTAACCTTGATTTGCTGCCGTCTAAATGTAATGCCTCTAATATGCAGGTTGTTTTTAATAACACTTTTATTATACTTGTCTCCGTGGCCTCTTGTTCTTTATTTTTCATACATTTAATTTTACAGCCAAACAAGATCATTAAAATTTATCAAATACTGATTATCATGTAATGGTATAATTAAAATGCCATTAATGGAAATCTGATGGTAACATTTCATTCTCAACGAATTCTGCAGATTATTCATTAATTAAGTCATAAAAACCAATGATGAATTTAATTTCAAGTTTTTATGTGAATTTGCCAAATTGAGAATTTTGAACATCTCAAGTAACCCAAACATAATCTTTTGAATGTCATGTTGTATAATTGTTGCGGTTTTAAATGAAGCTAATAATTTAATATCAGTCGTCCATCTTATACCATCGTGCACAATGTTCGTGTCTCAGATATTATTTACTTGCTATTCTTGCAGCCGTAGCTCGCTAATGACTGTGTTTTGGTCCCAGGAAATATACCGATTATATTCTTTATACATTTGTATGGTTTAGAGACCATAATGATTTAAAAACATTAAACGGGCAACAACGATGTCCGTAACCTTTTTGATTAATGAAGTTGGTATTGTAAGGGTCAATTCATACTACAGCAGAATCGAACCGCACCGAAGCGTCAATCTAAAAGTTAATGTAGCAAATATACACTTAACACAACAATGTAAAGCTCATATTAGGTACTTCAGACAGAATGAAAGAGATAATTTCTTAGAATGCGTGCGAATTCTCGCACATTCGCACTTAATTTTTTATCTTGAAATATGAACATATTTCAACATGAGTTAAGGGTGAATTTGCTATAGTAACCTTTAGATTAACGCTTCGATGCGCTTTGACTTTGTTATAGTAAGAATTGATTCTAAAATAAAGAATATGGGTAAAGTGAATTTTGTTTTACGAGCTTAACAATAGTTACCGATGATTCCGTGGTTAGTCCTTATACAAAGAGAGAATATAATAAATTATGAACAAGAGTATTTTTTTAATCATAGCGCCAACCCCAAATGATTGGTAACAGGGCAGGAAGATGATGAGTTAATTCTAATTGATTGATATATATATAAAAACTATATTATAATCGTATTTAATATTACAGTCAAAAATTGCATTTTAAAACATGCAAATATTAATAAATAAAATAATGTATGCATCGATCGTGTCTTGAATACTAAACAGTCAACGTAACCTTGGCATTGTTAACGGGTAAATTAGTTCCGGCGTAATGATTCCCTTCCATTCTTTTATTTGTTGGTAACCAATCTAGAATAATCTTAGTACTTGTTAATTATATTTTATTAATTATAAAATGACTTTTTATTAACCTCCGTATTGTGACATAGCTATTAGCAACACATACAAATTCAGTGTTAATAATTTAAGTCTGATAGAAAATTTTGATGGAATTAAAATATTGGATTCTAATAAAATATGAGAAAACAAAACCTATTTGGAATTTGATATCGAGATAATTCTACTTCATGAAATAATAATTTATGAAAGTAATACTAGTTCAACAATGGCCAATAAATCTAAAGTATATCTGTCAGCTGAACTGGAGAAAATGGTTGTTTAATGCCTAATACCTAATTCTCTTTAACTGCCGTCCATGAACCACGTCCAAGAAATCAAAACCGAATAGACGCGGAAACCTAGATCATTTATGACCAAACAATAAACAGCAAATGGAGCGATAAGCTTTGTTTTTACATGAATAATTGTTTGCATAAGGTCAGCCTGGCCTTACAGTTTTTATTATATTTCAGATTAAATTTCAATAGCCAAGGATGAGTCTGCTCTTAGAAATTTTTCTGCTTCAACCTTATTTTTATTAGCTGTTACGAAGGTTGTGCTACAAAAATGACCGTTAGAGATCTATACAATTAAAATTTTCTTAGAGGTTGTATCAATAAAACTATGCTGATCTGTCTATATAACAGTATGATTGGTAGGCTTTCTGTACAGGTTTCAATCAATTTATTTTACGACGCGAATGATTGTTAATTTACTAGCCCACTCTTGGAAAATTACAAGGTGAGTTTTTTGTGTTTTGTTTATTATCTTGATCTAAATTAGCTTAGACGACGTCATTTGGTATTTCAGTACATTCATTGTTATTTTTGTCTTCTGATCTTCTGTTACCTTATGTACCTTTTTAAGGTTCTCGTTTTTGACCCATTTCATTAATATTTGATGTTTTTTAATTATTATCGACATAGTCTATTATTAAATTTTGTGGCCCTGATTGTTTAGTGTCTTTCTCATTCTACATCTGAAACCTGAAAATATTCTGATCGAATCGCCGTTAACCATCTATGCTTGTTTCTGTTATTTAACTGTAATCAAAAGCCATTTCCCTTTTCATCAGTATTAGTATCATTTAAACTTTCTTCTCAATTCAAAGTCGATCGATTTGTAGTACAAACAAATATCTTGATTCATAGCTAACTGCGACACGTGCGCGCCATGTGAAGTGATATATGGGTTATTGTTCAAACGACCTTCGGACGCGAATCATCTCACTGCGGAACTTATCCTCGTTCGCGACTCGTCAAATATCGACGAATGTCTTGGATCTAAAGATGTATGTACTTTGGACAAGAAGTGTACACAATTATTTATAGGTAAGGTTTTTTATGATTCTGTCTTCTAGGAATTAAAGTATATTTTGACGTCCAAGTAAGAATCGTGGAAAGGTCAGCAAAGTCTGCACAAGTTGGTCCTTGTATGGGTAACTAATGATATTAAGACCCTCCTGTGCCTCGACGGTAAATTTTGAAACCTTTAGTCCTGCCTTTTTTTGCCAATTGTTAAGTCCCTAAAAGCAGACAACTTCTTCGGTCTTACCAAAGAACCTATGTATTAGTATCCATATAGGCGATGTAGGTATTTTCCAGAGCAGTAAAAATATATTTAAGTTGTAATATATTGGGTTTCCCTCATATATTACCTACTTAAAAGTTTACAGCGTCATTATTTAATTAGCAACCTGAAGACTGCTATTGAACACCCGGATTTCGCCATTCATATGTAATTGTATAACAACTACGTAGGTTGTATTTACTTGTACCAATGGTTTGCGCATTTTTAGGGTAACGTCACACTAGCCAATTCTTAATCATAAGTGAACGTTATTTTTTCTGACCATTATTAAGTTACTAATGCGCTTATTACTCTATCATGAACGAAGGATCCTAAATGAAACCGTTCCTGAATTTGGGGAAGTGTAATCCTATTTGTCTTCCTAAATGCAAACAAATCAAACGCTTTGACATTTACGCGTTTTAATTCAGTGACTGAATTACGATGAAATTTAAGATAGCGCCTAAGTGCATGATAACTGCATGGTAATTCCTAACATTTTTCGTATAGCTGAATTTAATACATTTAGGGCTGCATTTTAAAAACGCCAGATAAAATTTCCTCGGATATTTATCAAAAGAATTGTTGAAAGTTCTTCCATAAAAAATCTGTCAGACGTCATTTTTGTTTAAAAAAAACCTGAAACCAATCTACAATGTCTATCTATAGTTAAAGTAAATAAATAAATCGTCTGTGTCGGTACATAGATGTATCAAAAAATCAAAACAAACACTAGTAATATTACCTTCCTAACCTAAGTATCTGTAGTTCATTGTTACGTAATACAAAGAACGCAGCAACTAGGTGCCTCTCTAAACAAAACTGATGGATCTACAATCTGGCAGCCTCCGAATGATAAGATAACGTATTCATAGTAACAACAAGTGTATAATTACGCCATTCTTCACTAAAGGTAGGCAGAGTGGGACAACTAGTAGTAGTGTCGCTCTGGGCAGGGCCCTTACTCCCGGCTGCATATTGTTGTTAAATGAATTGAGATGGAGTTGGTAGTCTAGAACCCGACACTAGCACCAGATCCTGCAGTGACACGACTCGTAACTAAGCTCGATCAAAAATCCGTCAGAAAACGTTAGAAAGAATTAAAAAAAAAATGAATAATTCAAAGATTAACCAAACCAGTTTCAGGAGTAAGCCAACAGGTCCTAACCAAATGGGCGGTCCGGGGAAGTAGGCCTACCATCCTCTTACGTGCAATAAAATACTTATTAGGTATTTTATCTATTTAAATAAAAATCATTTGCCACATGTATGGCGGAAAATAGATGGACGGAATAAATATTTAAATACGGCTCCACCGATGTAGCTAATTATTAGGACAAGGTATGTATGAACGAAAATTTGCAAACCAGCACCGGAGCTGGTGCATATCGAACAAGTTTTTTGGAGATCCCTGGGTTCGAAAAGTGAATTCGTCCCAGTATTTTACATAAAGCGACTGCCTATAGGTATTTGTCCCGTTGTGCTATTTTAAATAGGTCATTGAACGATGGTAGTATACAAGAAGAATAGATTCGAATCTTTTTGGTAATATTTGGTTAACAAATTGAGTTTCGACGCTATAAACTTAATATTCCTAGACCTACACGGTATCTATTGAGGCGATCACCAACCGTCTGCTATGATTATCCGGAATTTATTTCGGCCAAAAAATATAGCATTTTTTTAGTTTACTTTAGGGTGTGTTTGACTGGGTTATCTGCTACAGCTGCCCTATTTAACGTTAATTGTTGTTCTACTTGACCAACCCCGTCTTAATACTCTTTTTTAATATTGTATTTCAATATACAGTACATAGTACCTACCGTACCTACTGCAGTATAAAGTACCTATATTAAATGTAATACTTATGTGCCATAACCCAGTCTACAATCTTGACAAATGTGCTCAACCAACAGTAGACAGACAGACAGACAGTAGGCATAAATCTGACCTCAATATAAGATAAAATCCAGACTGATTACAAATCGTTACGCTTTTTTTAAAAGATAATGGAAATTGTTTACTTGTAGGCTGTGTTATACACGAATCTCAAAATAAAATAAAAAGCGATTAGGTATATTTAGAAGAGAGACTAAAACTGTTGAACTAATTAAATGTTAAGTGATCATTTGTGGGATATTGTCGCCGATTCCCTTGGAGGCTAACTAAATCAAAATTAAACCATCGCTATCTTTTACTACCATACTGCGAGAAAAAAGGACGGCAACAGATAACAACTAACTTAGAAATTTCAAACCAATTTTCGTCTTGAACATCAATGTGTTTTAGTGCATACGTTTTTGCTTTTTGGAAGAGGTCTACTGCAGTTAGCCTGAGCGCAGGCTTTGACTGCTTCACCGGACTTTATACGTTTTTGCGTGTCGGTAGATTTGTATGAGAATTTCAGTCGAAACTAAATTTGACAGCTCTAATTTTCGTCTGTCCTTTTCTAATTATATGTACAAGTGCAAAAGATACCGATGGCCTAAAATAAATTTAGTGTGGGCTTAACAGAATCGGGACCATAATTGAAAAATTAAAAAAAAAAGTGTGATCAGAAGAGACAGCAAATGTATGCTAAAGAGTATAACAATGTAAACAACATTATTATAATTATTTATAAATGTCTTACTAAGAATACTTTCGTCTTAATCCATCACTTAAGATAACCTGTTGTCCTCAATAGCGCGTAATTAACACTTCAATTAAAACATCATTGCCATTATACAACATTCGAACTTTATATAAATAATGAGAAAACATTAAAAATCCGAACAATACGAGACAATATTGAATAACACACAGTTGTAATTCAACTAATAAATTACAAAGATATTAAGTTAATAAGAAAATGCGAACAATATGGCACAAGGCAAATATTATTTACCTGAACGTGAGACGCCGGCAGCGGCGCCTGCGCCGGTGACGTCATATCGTGACGCGTCTACCACTGTCTGTTGGTCTACTGGTTAGTGACACTGACTGCTAAACCAGAGGTCGTGGGTTCAATTCCCACCTAGGACAATTTTTTGTGTGATGAGCATGATCATTTGTTCTGTGTCTGGGTGTAATTTATCTATAATATGAATGTACACGTAATTAGAAATATATTAGTATGTTTATCAGTTGTCTGGTTGCTATAATACAAGCTCTGCTTAGTTTGGAATCAGATGGCCGTGCGTGCGTTGTCCCAAGATTATATAATGAAGAGGCTTTTTCAAAGTTGTAAAGTATTGTGTGTATTGCGCCTTATGCTGTTATACATATCGCACCTTCGGTAAGACAAGGGCCGAAGTGCTAATTTTAAAATTTTTCAGGACAGGTGTTTTAAGGTTTTTATAGATTTGTATTGTGTTTTCCTGCTCCTATTAATGTAAATTAGTATTTTTTTTGTAGCAGAAATATACCTCATACATTTGTGAATATAAGTATGTAATTTAAATGAGTGAGTTATTCATTTATTTATACTATATTTAATGTAATATTAATGTATGCATACAATTGTGCCCTTTTCCCACCAACATTTAAATAATTGTGCTATTATGACCAAAGTAACACATTATATTGAAATGATTTATTGAATGAAAATACTACTTATTTTGTACTTCTTTATTCTTCTTCTTAGGAAAATATTTATGCCTGACAGGAACAAACACTACACTTAAAAAATTAACATAAAAATCACTTCTAAAAGCTTTACATTAAGTAATTGCGTCAGACTTATTTATATTGTTAATCTAAAATCAGTCAATAATCACAGCATTTTGTTGATATCACAATTTGTTACTTATAAGATATTAACATAGTTGACTAGCATAGAATATGAAAACAATATTCATAAGAACATTTGCTTACAATCAACTAAGTACCTAGGTATTGATAACTTTTTGCAGAATACTTTCAAAACCTAATAATAATCATAATACTTAAAAATATTTTAAGTAAATAACAAAAATAGTCTTCTAAATTAGGCACAAATCAACAGTGCTACTAAAACTTTATACAAACAAAACAGTTACTATAAAAATAATAAAAATGTAAGAAAGGCGGATACTTATATCTACATGCTCACTGGAATGTCATTGAAATAAACTATTATAAAATTGTTCATAAAATTTGGGAACAATGTTTGAGGCTATTAGTTGACGGATATCTTCTTTCTTTCGATCCGGAATTGGCAAAGTATCAGAATATAACACATTTAATACAATATCTATCAATCGTTTCTTATTACCCGTCCTGCCCAATTTGACTTGCGCTTCAGTCCATGTGATTGTTTTATAACTGTATCTGAATTGGTATGTATCAGAACTCTTAGTGAACTTAATGGCTTTAATTTCAGATATTTTGATATTATTTCTAGTTACATCTTTGCTTAGATTTAAACCAACATCATCGGATAACAATTTTAAATCAAAGAATGAATCAAAATTCATTTCTTTGACTTCGAATCCGTTGCCGCGTTTTTTTTGCATTTCTTATGAGACATGCATACTCAGCTGGACAGTATATAGGCCCTGCTTTCTTAGCCCTTTTAACGCTCTTCTCGATGACAGAATGAACCGCGTCAGCTCTATTCTGAGTATGCCCTCTGATGAGGAATTTGTGTGTGATAGATTTTATCGGAAACATATTGACAGCATAGTAATACATACCGAAAACGAATTTATTTTTCTGTTGGCCGCAACAGTTATCAGAGTAAAATACTATGTCTTTATTGGGTTGTTGAGTAGATAATTCTTCCAGAAACTTGTAAAGACATGTTCCTATTTCATTAGCCCCACGTTTTCCAAGGCCTTCATGCCAGAAAAAGCAAAATGTTTTATCACTATTGATATTGGAAACTGTGAAATTATAGCAGTTAAGCTTTGACTTGTAAAAGAATGCCGACGACTGGCCAATGGGACACGGTAAAACTGCCTGTAGGTCGAATATGGCTACTATGTTATTGGAATCTGTCTGTTTACTCCCTTCGATATCCTTTTCAAGTTCTAAACGGGAAAGACTCTTTTCTTCAAGGTGTAACTTGTGCTTTTCTGACAGTGGTTCTTTGTCAACGGCGTTTTTGAATGCCTCACATTCATCGCATTGGTCTTTGCGAGGTACAAATAAGCCTATATTAAAATCATTGTTGAAAATGCGGTGGTAAGCATCATAATTGACGGATGGTTTTCCAGCTGCTTTTCTGATAGCTTGATAGTTGCGATGGAGTTCAGCTATAGTCAGGCTACCATCTATGAACTCTCTGGTGGTATTAGCCCTTAAGTAATGACTTTCTGTACGTGGAATCGACTTTATGTGATCATGAACAGATTGGATAACTTCAGCACTTAGTTTACAATTTTTACCGTGTTTGCCTCGATTATCTACAGCACTAATTCTTATAATAGTATTAGATATATTTTCAATAACATTACGTAAAGTTTTTTCTCCAATAGCCAACGTATTTAGCAGAAATTTCTTACAGACCCTAATTTCTTGTGAACCTATCATAAAATAGTAGGTCGAATTTGGTTTTCTTGGTGGCTTAGTACAGGTATTATTGTCAGTAATTTTGACTCTTCGGTATGCAGGTGGAATCAGTTTCACACAAGACGCGAGAAAGTCTCTTTGTCTTATGTGTGTTCCCAGATCCCAGTAGGATTGAAAAATCGTATTTCTATCTTCAGAAGAAACTTTAGTGGAACACGAAAGTCGGCATTTGTCAGGGCAAGGAGGAAGAATTGATTTTGCTGCCACAATTTTTCCTCTTTTTGTAGTATACTCTTGGCCACAGTTTTTTAAATGTTTGGATATGACTTGTTTCCACTCATTCATATTTCTTTGACGTTTTCTAGACCGTTTGTTTGATTCCTGCTCTGCATTAACTGTTGCTTGTGGTGTTGGTTCTGTTTCACTATTGCCTTCATTATTTTTTAAGTCCACCGTAGTATTAGGTTCAAGAAATCTGCTTCGAGAACTAGAAGAGCTGCTGCTAGAACTGGATGAGCTGCTGCTAGAAGTGGATGAGCTGCTGCTAGAACTGGATGAGCTGCTCTCAGAACTAGAAGAACTGGATACGTTTCTTGATTTGAAGAGTTTAGTGTAGTTTGCCTGTTTCACATTTGGCCTGTATTCTGAACCTTCCGATGGTGAATAATCTCCATTTTCTTCAGACTTGGAATCGTTAGAATTTATAATGGGTGGGCTAGCTATTACATTATTCTCCATAGCAGATATGGTTGTCAAAGATGAATTTATCGCTTCTGTAGTTTCAGGAATCGCTGGTATTGGATCCTCCATAGCAGATACGGTTATCATGGATGAATCTATAGCTCCCGTAGTTTCAGGTATCATTGGTATTGGATCCTGATTTTCAAAGTCATTGTTGTCTATCCACTGCTCAACCATTGACGTAGAACCAATTTTAGGAGTATTAGTTGTCTTTTTAAAACTACTATAGTCCGCAAAACTAGATTTTTCCGGTATATTATATTGATCATTAACCATCCTCAAAAGTTTTCTGCCTCGAGATTCCATTTTTATTCCCTAAAAGCGAAAATAATCAGACGTTTAGTTCGGTTTATTAATTAACAGAACAAAAATAAATACACGTCAAACCTATAAGAACCCTTTTTTTCATCGGTGGTTAATAAATGACATCGGAATTAACTTACAGATCAATAAATAGACACAAGATATTGTAAAGAAAACGACGTAAATGTTATTAATTTTACATAAAAATAAAGCGGTTGGAATGACAAAGTCTTAAATGCTATTATAGTTATCTGTATAAGACAAAATTGGAATGACAAAGTCAGATTTGGTTTAAAGACTAGGTTATGTTTACGTATTGGACGCACAAAGGCACAACTACCAGAACGACTTTATTCTGTCAAATATGTGCTCTCAAATTAGGCATAAGTACACAAAATATGACCATGTCTTTCCAAAATATAAAACAAAAAAGGGCATATTTACCTTAATGACCTTGACGCTCCAGTACACAACCGCTACTCACGCGGGCGAAGCCGTAACTGACCAATGAGATTTTGTCGCGCCAATATTATTCAAAAAACGAATCAATGGTACAAAGGCACTACTGCCCTCTGGCGAAAATAAACTGAATCTATTGAATGTCTTTGTTCCACTAGGTCGAAATTAGTTTTTAAGGCACTTTGGCATATTTAACTCAGTTTCAGAAATTTTAGCACTTCGGCCCTTGTCTTACCGAAGGTGCGATATAGCCAATTTAATGCGAATTATGAGCGTATCGTTTACGACATAGATTTACTATCTGGTAATAATATTATTACATAAATGATTAACATATTAGTGAAAAGTGGGTCTATTCCGTTTTTGAACTACGTGCTGATGTAAATTATATTACACCTCCTAAGTAATTGATATCTGACATTTAAACGAATGTGAACGCATATTAAGGACAGAATTCAATAACACAAATCTAATCTTCCGTCGAAATCGTGCAGAAAATGCGCTGGCGATACCCGTTTTTAATCGGTGTTAATCTGACATATTCTTAAGGCATTATTATCTTTCACCCCGAAAAGAAGGGTATAAACATCGCTTTATTTAAATATATATATTATAATGTACATTACAAAAAGTATTTAATTCACGTGTTTAGATAATTAAAACACGTGATTTAAACAAACAATCCTAAATTGGCATTGGTATATATTCGTAATCAAGCAGTACACAGCTGCTTATTTGCGATTAAACAAAACAATGTGTAAATTATATAATTTTATTTCCCTAACATTACTTCCCCAAACAAAGATTGACAAGCCCTGCAAATAACCGCCTGTAACTGTGTGTACATTGTGCAATAAATGAATAAATAAATAAATATTAGCGTTATCTTTTATCGCTCTCTTGACATACAAACATATCTAAATGAATAACAAATCACAGGTAAAGCCGGGGCTACAGACTAAACATAAAACCTTAAGAAAAAAGAAAATAACCTAAAGAGTGCGCATATCGAGTATGAACTGTAGGCACTAGTATGAACAAGTAAAATCGTAAACACAGTGACAAAAAACAGCGCCCATTTTTATTAAAACTATCTCAAAATCTAATATTACCCTAAATATATCGGAACCATCGATATTTCCGCATATACTGTCTGTCGTTACACAGAAAATCAATAAACGAGCGTAGAACTTACAGTTAAAATTTGCTTACGTTCTACGGGCTACTAGCGATGCGTGCACTCTATGTTTGTCTATGTTTACTCTAAGGTACCGAATGTTTTAGAGTATACTAGTCTTGATTATCTCGTGGTGGTTTTCTAGAAGAATAAATAATAATTAAAGATTAATAAATTATCTATACTTAATATTATAAAGCTGAAGAGTTTGTTTGTTTGTTCGAACGCGCTAATCTCAGGAACTACTGGTTCGAATTGAAAAATTCATTTTGTATTGGATAGTCCGTTTATTGAGGAAGGCTATAGGCTATATAACATCACGCTACGACCAATAGGAGCAGAGCATAAATGAAAAATGAAAAACCGTTGAAACTAAAACACGCGAACAAGGTCGCGGGGGACAGCTAGTATAGAATAAAAATTCTTTCGAATTCAATTATTATCCGTAGTTACATGTTTACACCGGCACTGGCTTACACATAGCTACGTTATATATTATTTCTACAAGAGTCCGTGAGACACCGTTTCGCATACTTGTGTCACAAACGTGACTTAATTTTAAATGTCTCGCACTCTTGCGGAGCTTGTTATGTCACAATGTGACAATTGTATAGCTATACAATTTTCAATTCTAACTTAAAAGGTAATATTTTAAGTTTATGAGTTTGAGTGTATTCTTTGATCGGGCAGTTATTGTCTAAAATAAAGCACGGATTAAAATTAAAAAAAATGATAACAAAGGAAACGAATGTATTGATAATAATGTAGGTATTTGTTATAATTGTATCTTACTAACACAAGTTTTGTTTTATACATTTTTAATTAAATAAATTATTATAGATAATGTTTTTTCTACATTATATGGTATGTTCTTTGAGTGTTCGCAAATTTTTACTAAAATAATATTAATCTGGACCAAAATAAACGTTTATTTAATTTAATTTAAGTCGTGTTATGTTCCAAACTGATTTCGTGTAATATAGCTACAGATAAACTTTGAAAACGCTTTAAAGTTTTCTATACTTTAAGTAGAGCCTAACCATTGAAAATTAAAATGTTTTATTTCAAACAAATCACTTTCAAGCACTTTTGAAACGTTAAAAACCTATAATCCTTCTTCGTTCCGTCGCGGCTAAATCAACTGTAGTTGCGTGTTTCCAAAATGTCATTCCTATGGAGAAGTTCTTCCATAAATCTTAAGAAAAAAGAAAAAAACTAAGCTATTGCACCTTAAAAACTGCAAAACCGCTTGCTGAAGTAATACCTAATGATTTATTGAAGTGTCGTGGACACTAAATAATTTTAATGACGGTTTTATTACAAACAATTGCAATGATTAATTATGATGTTGATTATAAAACTACTGCTATAGATATTGAATAGGCTAAAAACATACTTGATTAATATTGAATAGATCTGCTTGATCGTTTTACGATAAATCCCTGCAAAGATAAATTACTAATTACTACATCATTACTTATAACTTCTTAAAAAGACAATTTGGCAGGTGACTGGGTATGAAAAGTCAAAATCTAATTAGACCGTCAGTTAGATAATAAAAAAAATTAAAGACGTATTTTTTGCTTTTTCAAAATTAGTAAAAACCAAGTAGATTCAAAGTTCAGGAGTGGGTGCTAAAGACATCATGCTTGTTTACAAAATGCAAGAAACAGTGAAGTCATGCAACTTTTTAAATCAATGTACCGTCGTGAGTTTTTGGTTATGTTATTTATATAACTAGCTGTCCCCGCGACTTAGTCCGCGTGTTTTAGTTTCAACGGTTTTTCATATTTGCAACATTTTTCATTTATGCTCCGCTCCTTTTGGTCGCAGCGTAATGTTATATAGCTTATAGCCTTCCTCAATAAATGGGCTATCCAACACTCTAAGACTTTTTCAAATCGGACCAATAGTTCCTGAGATTAGCGCGTTCAAACATACAAACAAATAAACAAACAAACAAACTCTTCAGCATATTAGTATAGATACCTGCGAGAGAGTACTTACAGCTAAAAAATTGCTTACGGTCGCAGAACGGGCCAATAGTGATGCACGCACTCTATGCTTGCTTATGTATACTCACACAGAACCGTACTGTCACAACCACTATCCTTGATTTCATAACGTGTGACATACATAGTTACAAATTGGTCCTACACGGCCACAGGTCCTAAACCACCGCTAACCGGCAGCCATCACGATTTTCATGATTTTTACATTTACTCAACTATTATTACAACACGGATGAGTTTCACTAGTTTTCGGGCTCAAGGATTGGCAGATCTTGTGTTAGAAAATATACAAAAGTTTGCTTAACTTTCGATTTATTTTGGTAAGTAATCGAATTAATCCTGAAGTTGTATTATATTTGGGTGGTAACTAGTAAACTTATATTCGTCCGTGTAGAAAGTTTATAAATCCTTATTATTATTATAAATGCGAAAGTAACTTTGTTTGTCTGTCGCGCTTTCACGAAAAAATTACTGAACCAATTTATATGAAATTTGGTACTCAGATAGTCTAGAGCCTGAGAAAGGAAAAGGACTGAACCGATTTAAATTAGTTCTTGACATAGGCTACTTTTTACCGCAATAGCCGATTTCCACGTGGGCGAAGCCACGGGAAACAGCTAGTAAGTTTAGGTACTTATAGCTTATGTCGTAAGTCAGTACTCATTACTATTTATATCTGAAAGTTCTACAAATTTCTAGAATAGCTCTAGCAAGCGGCGCTTCCGTAGATACATATATTATATAAACAGGTTTAATAAAACAAATATTTGTTAAATACAGACAAAACTCTTTTATAGATATTTTTCTTCTATGACTCTCCATTACTGGAGATTGGACGTTAGGACTCAAAACACAGATATACGTAAAAATCCACCTTCACCTTCCACCTTACCTGGCAACCCTACCACATGGACTGCGCCTGCGCACGCGAGCTCCGCAAATAGCCGGCCATTGTGTCGCAGTATTCATGAGCCGTAAATATGGACGACTAATTGCCGTAACATCTTGTTGGTTATTCAATTTACCTGTACTACAGATTTTGGAGACTTGTTTTGAAGTTTTTAGTTTATTGGGATGCATCTGGTGCATGTGTGAAGCCTATTTACAGTCAGTGGTGTATCATAGCGTGGTTGTATAATACTGAACGCCTCGTTGCTATACTTATGTTTTCTCAAATAGATTTATTACATGAAACTTAACAAAACTCCTTAGCTTTCCTCTCATCAACCAGGAAAACGGTTGTACTGAACGAGAATCCTCAAATTTCGTAAAAGAGGTTATGTATGTAATTTTAAATTGAATATAAACCACGACTAATTTTTACTTCTTTACGTTGCATCTCATTTGTAAACGTTTTAGAAGTTTAGCCTTTTACAAAGTAGGAGAAACGAAATCCATGTTTTTTGCATACAAATAACAGTTTTGTAGGTTTTCTTTCGTAACAGTATTTTTAGAGTATATATTATTTTAAGAAAACGCCTAACAAAACTATTCAGCCTAAAAACAGGCTGACCATTCGTAAATATACGAAAAAAAAAACACCTATTTCCCGCGATATTAATAATAATTATGCTTCCTAAAAAAACTAACCCAAAAGAATAAACTGACGTAAACAAATCTAATTAACACAAAGACAAATCTTAAGAATTCTGTGATAATATAAAAAAACCTATTATCAAATACAAACAAAATACTCAAAATAGTTAAAATAAATTATAAGAATAAAAATCTTTATACCCACCCAAGCAGTGTGAACAAGGCCTTGACAAGTTAACAGAGTACATTATAATAGGTATAAGCTGGAAAATCATTTAGTTTTATATCACTGTAATCTATTACGATCTGATTACAGCTGTAATTAAATAAATTCTAGATAACGATGTTTTTTCTACATTATATTGTATGTTCTTTGAGTGACCTTATTAGTTTCTGGACAAAGTTAGATAAAAAGTTATTTAAAAAATTACTTTTATTTTTTTTTGTCTAAATTAGATCTCACTGCTGGGCAAAGGCCTCCCCTTTCCTTTTACTCATACTTATAATAGTATTGTTACAAGTATAATGAAAGGACTTATAATAATATTGTTATAAAAGTATAACATTATATCCAGAAGGAGATAGCGGGACGATCTTGACTTCTTTTCAAAATCATGGACAACAATAGCCCAAGACCGGACGAATTAGAAGCAGGAAAGGGATGCCTTTGGCCTGAAGTGGGACAATAAAAGCTGAAAATAAATAATATTTATTAACTTAGGGGATTTGGAACGTAATTTTTCTAATGTAAGTTGCATATTGGCATATTAAATCGCGTAGAACTTGTTATAGGAATCTCTTCTTATAGAAGTATTTAATCCCTGAGAAACGGCTAAAATACAGTTCTTAAAATACCTAACAAATGTTAATCAAATTAAATAACTGAACAACCAATTTGTCGATACATTTGATAACCCAAATACACACACAAGCACACATCTAATAAGCTGTTGTAAAATTCCTCTTGATCGATAAAAGTAATAAACTAACAGTACTTTTATTTACGAACGTAACTAAACCGAATGATTGAACTATTACGTTTATTTCTCGTACATGATTACTCGATTCATAATATAGCCTTGATGCTACCTATATAATGTCGCGACCAGCTCATTAACACCTCACAGATTCTGTTAAATATTGATGCAAGACTACGAGATACATAGAAACACCAAACATTTTGAATAAATAATTCACTAAAGTCTCTTTGACAAGTATTTAAAACAAAAAAGGAACTAGATATCAACGTCAAGAGTGACATGAGACGTGCGTTCAGCTCAACGGTCCGTCCTCAATTGGCAATACCTGTAGGCTGTAGCTTTATCACAACGCTGACATTATTTGTGTTTTTTTACGATAATAGCGGCGCTGTAATCAGTCCCATTCGGGTTGTAACCGCGGATTGACGTAGCGCATCTCTACGCCATTCAATAGTGTTGTGATTTTACCAACGTACTATTACGTGAGTGTTTGTATTTCTTCAATCGAGTCGCTTAAGGACTGTTTTTGAGGATTGTTTTTTGTGTTTTAAATGTGATGTCGTTAGGAGCTTTAGCTATTCTAAAGTATTGTTGTTTAAGTTAGATGTTACAGGTATGTTTATAGTGAGTAATGAACATAATTAAGTTAAAACATCGTTATTGCGTATGACACAGTTAATTCGTATATTATTTTCATAAAATTCATTTGTTTAAATTGTTTTGAAGTTGACTCTTAACAAATGTTAACTTAAGTGCTCACATAAATGTCACTTTGACTTAGTTTTCTGTCACTTTCGTACAATCGTTTCACTACAAGTGAAAGATAGTGATGGAAATAGTGCGTCAAGTATGGTAGACTAATACAGGGTGGATTTTTTCAATATCACCCAGAGGGAAAGTACCCTAGATGCTAGAGATAGCTTATTATTTTCAAAGTAAAAATTCCTTTATTTTTAAAATGAAACATGACTGCATCAATGTGAATGAATGTTCCTTTTAGTAATATTTGCTATACCCAATATTTAGAGCACTTTCCCTAAACGTGGTATTGAAAAGTTTCCTGTATACCAAACCTAACAACGACATAGGAAAGTCAACCTTATTGGTTTGACATAAAAGGTATAGTGTTTAGCTTTGTAAGTATACAATTTTACTAGGTTCAACCAACGAATTCGCCTGCATTGATATGTTTTACATAAAACCTGCCTTATCATTATTAGCAATGGCGTAGCTCTCTGTCAGTAAAAGATTTTATTTTATCTGATAAGTAGTTTTAAAATTGTATCCTCTTACATTTAAACATACATCTAAGTATAACTTATAATTATTGTACTGTTGAAAGCATTGCAATCATTTAAGTTAATACATTGATTAATAAAAGGTTTTCTTCAAAGCCTTATAGCTTAGTTAACTCGTCTTATATCGCGGTAACTATGTCTGAAGTATATCTAAGTATTACGTCCACGGACCATGAATGGTTGAGTTGTTCACGCATTAGTATAATATCACGTGTATAATGTTTTGTCACGCTATTTCCCATGGCGACTTCTAAACCACTTAACATCAATAGAAATACTCTATTGACACAATGAACAAAATTATTATTGACGTTTTATCAGCGTTTGTAATTAGTTCAAACATAATCTATCTTCTTTTACCTATACATATCATGTTATACAGACGTAAAATAAAATAAAAAATGTTCCATAACGTCGTAAGAAGTTACAACATATATCTATCTTTAACTTATCTATCTTATAAATATCAGTAAATTATGATGAATGAAATCAATAAATCCAGCTATTTATCTTCATGTCTGGACTTTTGGTCCAGTGGTTAGTGACCCTGACTGCTAAAACGGAGGTCGTAGGTTCCCTGGTAGAGAAAAATCTTTTTGATTTGATGATCACATTTTTGATGAGCATGATCATTTGGTCTGTATCTCGGTGTAATTTATCTATTTTTTGTTATGTATTTAAAAATATTTAAGTATGTTTATCAGTTGTCTGGTTGCTATAATACAGGCTCTACCTAGTTTGGGATCAATGGGCCGTGTGAGTTGTCCCAAGATATTATTCTTCTTCTTGGTATAAATGGCTTCCCCTTTCATCCTTTTTTCGTTATCAGTCCGATCCTGCTACCTTAACTTCCAGATCATTCATGGCTTTGGTCTCTCAAATTAAATATTAATAACAGAAAAATTTTCTTTATTTTAAAAATCGTTTATTTAAAGCACCCCAGCCCAGTCGCTTGCCCTTACTAAAGCTACTAATCCATTAACAACCTTAACCATTAAGGCGACTAACCCATAGTGACATTGGGTTCTAAATTGTAATTCCTAGGAGAGGCAAGAAACTCCATATTTAAAAAAAATATTATTGCAAAGAACGAACAATGCAAAACTCATTTTTATTTTCATAAGCAAATCTCCATAAAATATATTGATCTGTATTATACCTACATGGAAGCGACTATGGCGCCGTTATGGCGTCTCCACGCTATAAAATTTGATTAAACCGCCCCTTGCATCATTCTAGTAAACCCATCTTCGTTTTGTAACTCAAGGTCAGAAATATAACTTCCTTTGTTAAACATAATTATTGGTTTTAAATTACATAGAAACATGACATACATTTAAGTTCTAAGATATGTGATGGTTACTCCTAATAATAAATAAGGGATATCTATTCTATATCTTTATATGTAAAACAAAGTTGGATTAGTTACACCATTTATAACACGGACATAGACTGATTTTCGTGATTTTTTATTTGTTAGGTTCGTCCCCGCCCCGATTACGGAATAACTTTAAAATATTGTAAAAATAAAATAATATATATATTCCACGGGAACGGGAACTACTTACACGGGTAAAACCGTGGGGCACAGGTTAATCATAAACAAAAGGAAAGAAACCCTAATCAAATAAAAAAGCGCCCCCTGCGAACACTATATGACAAGAAAAAATTAAGGTAAGAAGGCATTCAACTTTATACATGGTGTTATCTAAAGGTTATATCTATCCCAAACGGCTGAAAAGTACATATGGTAGGTATAGAGTCGGTTTACAAAATTTCAGCTTAAAATGAGTTATTACATTGTCAGTTTTACAAAAAGTCTGATGCCAAATACAACACAGTTAACAACATGACAAAATTAAATCTTTATCTACCATCTCTTTATATCCATATTATTTTGACGTCAGAACGCGACTCACTTTCTATCAACCTATTTTTTTAATACTTTACACAATAATGGAGTATATGTAGAATAAAATAAATAAAAAATAAATAAAAATGTTTTTATTATAACTCATACATTGTCATGCATTACAAAAATTGAGACAATCCCAGTAAGTTATTATTATACTTGTATTGGGCTTGCCTCGCAACTTCCCTTAAATTTTACATAAACAATGTTAGACCTTATAAAATTGTTTGCTTTGTAACATAAAAACATAAAATTCTAAATTAACTGAAATGGAGTGAAATGAATTTGGATTAAATGTTGACAATTTATTATTTAGGTCCATACGCAGCTTTAGTATTTAGAGTACAATACATGTGAGGTATATGTATAAGTGTGTTTGTGTGTGTGTGTGTGTGTGTGTGTGTGTGTGTGTGTGTATGTGTGTGTGTGTGTGTGTGAGTGTGTGTGTGTGTGTGTGTGTGTATGTGTACGTGTGTCAGTGTGTGTGCGTGTGCGTGTATGTGCATGTGTATTAAGGTATGAAAGTCTGTCTGTTTGTGGGTATTTCGTTTACTTTTTAGCTAATTCTTTCAAGGATAGCTTCCGTTTCGTCGTAGCTTAATGTATTGAGCCACTCTGTTAACGTTTTTTTACATTGATATAGTAACTTAGGGTAAGTATTTAATGCTTGATTTAATTTGTTATAGATATATGTAGACTGTGTTGCATATTGGCGTCTAGCAAACGTAGTACGAACTCTACGAGAGTGAGCCACAATATCTTTTCGTCTCTTATCCATATGAGTTTTATCAAACTTCAGATTTTTATGTGTATTTAAGATTAGGTTTAGAAGGTACAGTTTTCTGACCGACAGAAGTCCACAGTTTCTATACAGATTGTCAGTTGAGTATCTATAGGGTTTGAAATACATAACCTTAATTAACGACCTTTGAGCTCTTTCTAAATGTAGAAATTTAATTTTTGTGGCACCGCCCCACACCGGTATGCAGTACGTTATGATCGATTGTACCAAGGCAGTATAAATTTTGCTTAGGAGATGTGCTGTCATTACGTGACGCAACGTTTTAAATATCCAAATGAGTTTTCGGATCCTAGTTAGGATTATTTCAGTATGGGAGTGCCATGATAACCTCTGGTCAACTATTACACCTAGGTATCTAGTAGATTCTACTTGTTGGACACTTTGACAACAGCAGTTATTGCTTAATGGACTAACACACTCATGGATGACGATTTCGAAATCGACACCTGGCTGTGATCTCTGGTTTGGGGTAAAGCAAATGAAGTTAGTTTTTGATATATTGAGATTTAAAAGATTTGAATTTAGCCAGTTAGCTACTTTGGCCAGACCATGCTCAGCTGTAGTTCTGACGGCACTCCATGACTTTCCTTTAAACACTACTGCCGTGTCATCCGCATAAGAGAAGATTCGCCCGCCACTGTCCCCGATGTTACACAACTCATTTATATAAATCAGGAAGAGTGTAGGGCCAAGCACACTTCCTTGCGGCACACCGTAAGTCACATTTTCTTCATAACTAGTCATGCTGTTTATTTTAACTTGCTGTTTTCGATCACATAAATAACTTTCGAAGAGACGGAGTGGGGTTCCTCGAATACCTATAGCCTCAAGCCTGTGCAGAAGGATAGGAACGGACACGGTGTCGAAAGCTTTTTTAAGATCTAAAAACACCGTTAGGCATTTGTCTAAGAATTCCTATACATGAAGCAATTTTGTCGCAGTTTTCACCAGCCTTCATGGTTGTCTCATCACAACAGGTGATGGATTGCGGCCTCTACCGCTTTTAGTATCTATTCTAAACTATAATACGCATTCGGTATTGTTTTAAATATATTACCTAATCTTTGTTGCAAATAAGAGTGGTTTACTTAAAAATATGTAGGTAAGTGGGTTACGTTTGTTTTCCCATTTAAAATGTAGATATGGGTACCGATGACACACACCACTTCTCACCGAAAGCGTTTATGGGAAATATTGAACAGCAAGGGCTTTCTTAACAAGTATTTCGAGAAAAATAAGCTTAATTTAAATTTTCACACATTTTCAAATATCTTTAAATCTGGTAAACTAAATCCAAAAACTAATCCAAAACCCAAATTTATCATTCAAAACTATAAGATTTGGGTATAACACAAACATTCGTTGATACCGCAATTATTATTAAAAAACAACAACAGTCACTTTAATGTCTCTTAATAACTACATAATTTGTTTTCGTATCCTCTTAATGATTTTACTTTGAGTTGATATTTGAGTACTTCATTACTGGTCTATTGTTTAATTTTGTATCAAGATGAAGTTGCTTTTAATAAACAAATAAACATTTCACGAATATATAACCAAGTTTATGATCAAGATCCATATAAAATCACAAACCACAGCCATCCTAGGGCACTATTCAGTTCAGCATATACGTTCTGGCAATAGCCGAGTGTGAATGTATTAACATACATCGTCGTTCACTGTTTGACGCTCCTTAAGTAGGCAATTAGTTAAAACTTTGACCGACTATACCCGGCACATGTTGGAGTTCCGTCTGTAAAAAACTAGGTTACTTAATTGTTCGCTTAAGTAGGGACCCAATTGAATTTGGTTCTCGTTCGCTCGAAAGCATAATATAAACATATCGTTGATATTGTGTTACCCAGTAAAATGGGTTGTGGAGGTCTGCTCCATGTAAAAACGGTATTCAGCTGAATCCAGTAAGACTGCAGCCGACCCCAACATAGCTTGGGAAGAGGCTAGGCAGAAGATACATATTTACTATTTAAGTTCATGCTCTCTTGGTGACGATAATGCAACATGATCTTCAGTCTCCTTTACGTTTTGCTTATATTTTTCACACTTTACATGAGATGTATCTGTGTCACAAACAAACACAATTGTATAAATTACTGCCATTAAAATACAAACAATTAAAACGTTGTACATTATCATATTATTGTATTTATTGCATTATAAAATCTCATTAACTGTTAATTGAGTTGTAATTAAATTAAACTCAAATCGCATTAATTGAATGGTAATCTGTAAGCTTTCATAAACAATTCATTGATTAGAATTTTACGGAAAATTAACGTGTATAATTATTATGTATGTAATTAAATATATTATTAGAACTAAAAACATATATAATAATTGAGTTCATGTAATAACACATAGCGGATTTGTCAGACTGTCCAATTAAAATCTGTTCAATTTAAATCAATGATCATTCCTTATTTTGGCATCTTTAAATGTATATTCTTCTTCTTCCTGCCCTTTTCCCAATGTATTTCGGGTCGGCACATAATATTTTCTTCATCTATTTCTCTCTATAAGCCGTCATAATGTCACCTTTAAACGTATCTGCCAATATAATAGTATTACCAGCTTCGGTTTAATTAATGGTATCATTCAGATAAAATGCATCATAATCACGGTCATTGGGAAAGTCCAAATTTCTTGTTTTATCTTAGGTAATAAATCAGATACCAAGATTAATCTGTCAGTTATCATCAAGCATGCTGCATACAGCTGTATCTTACGACAATACTTGGATAAAGAAATCTATATTTCATCATATTAAAACTTTACTGCTTTCTTTGTTCTATTTCTTCTCCTTCTTCTTTGTCGTGTGAATTCTCTCCACTTGCAATCAATTTATTATTAAGATCTTCAGTCTTCCTCTGACCATATTTGTTAGGTACGGAACCACTAAATTCCAAAGTTTCAAACATTCCAAATGGTAATTCCAATTTTAAGCAATTGTCTTTTAAACTACTTTAAACTGTTAAACATTGGCATACAGTAATTAGAAGTTTATGTTTTTGTGCTATTACGTCATCAACTTATTATAATGGGTCATGTTGATGACGTAATAACTCAAAGGCGCCTTCATGCCAGCCATGCCACTAAACTTCTGATGGGTGTTGTGCCAGTGTTTAAAGTATTACAACTAATTATTATAGGCCTGATGTACCGGACAACGATTATAATTATACAACTATTGTTGTTTCGTTTGACAAAAAAAGCCGTTAAAAGCATCATTAAGGCATTGATGTTTTCAATGACCCTCGCCGTATACGTTTTTGTTTTTCGGTAATTTGTTTGCATTCCAAGCCGGTATACTGAACTTTAAGAAATAATGTTGTCATTAGTTCTGTCTGTATGAAATGATCCTTAAAAATTGCGACGAAAGACATACGTAAATGAATGTTGAAAATAATCAATGAAATGGCCTTTGCCCAGCAAAATAACAGAAAGGATAACTTAATGACATCATCTAGATTAATCTACAGGTAGGTATAGTAGATAGTATGTGTAGTAGGTGTATTGGTCATGGTGATATAACAACATTGGTATCATAAACTCTGCAATAGATGTCTATAGATAAATGTTACTTTGACGTAATTTCGATCTAATTTTCACTGGTTAAGAATTTTATTTACTATTGTGCAATAGTAGCTGATAGGCGACCTACGTATTTAGTGACACCAAATTGAGAATTTATTGACTCACAATAGTTTCCATTTTAGGCAGGAAAGACCTACAGGAATTTTACCTGTAACCTAGATAACTGTGTTACTAGGTATAGTATGCCAAACTTCTAACTAAAATAAAACAATAAATCATAAAAATCTAACTCGGTTCAAATATTCCGATCACCTTGAAACTGTATCAGTATATCTATCTTATACGTGACAGTTTATCAGTGAAATAACTTCATCTACAATAACTTGTCTAGTAAGATAACTGTGTCACATCTTATCACAGTTAAGTCCCTCTCAGAATCGTCCCTAACGCCTGATACATCACAACCAGTTCAACCGTGAACGACTTTTATATATTTATCGGGTGTTAGAAGGTCGTTCAATTCTCTTCGGAGTTCATAAATCAATTTCATTACAATATTTTTAAATTCTTCATCGTATTCATCTATTGCTGCTAGTTAAAATAATTCCTTCAAGCTCTCGTATTTCAGTTACTTCTGTATTCAACTGCTTCTTTTCGTGTCAGTGGTCTTCATTAAATCTGACCATCCCTAAACATAGCCAAATCGATTGCTCTTTGATTAGCCTCTTTTAAGTATTCTGCTATGGTGTACTTTAATTCGCTAGATTCCGTAGTATTAATTTCGTTTTAATATATATAATATATATATAATTAAATTTGCTAATGACTAAGGTACTTACAATTAACTTATTCTGTTTCGTTACGAAACTGATTCAGTACTGAAAGACTAACAGTGATGGAATAAAACAGACAATATCAATTATTTTTCTCCAATAAATACTAGAAATCTTTGTTCCACATTAAATACAGTTACATAATTCACTAACACAACCAAAACAAAATCTTCAAAAGCCTCTTATCGAATGATAACGATAATGTGTATTTTAAAATCTGTCGACCAAACTCCTGTAGTGATAATATTTCGTGATTATCTGACAAGTGACCTCGACTCATGGTGTTAAATACAAACCATCCCCTAATTTAATTAAATTCTCTCATTTATAACTGAATCAAATAGTGTGTCATTAATTAAATCATGAATTAGATTCGTTTCGATTTTACCGTATAATTAATCATCAATAACGTTAACGACCTTTTTACCATTTTCCTTGTTGATGGATGGATCGATTATTCTGAAACGATTTGTTCTTCCTATAGTACGGTTTTAGGTTCTTATACTGAACTTGTAAAGTTTTCTTAGTCAACCAATTTCCATTGCATTCTATGCTCGCTTCCTTATCTTATAATTCGTTTATTTTGTTTGCCGTCTTCACTTATGCATGTTAAATAGTACTAACATATGCTTCTTCATCATCTCCATGTACCTGAGCATGCCTCAGTTTGGTTATGTTTCTTGACTCTTACTATCCTCTTGGCATCCTAGCCCAGAACCAGAACGTAGGATCTTCCCAACATTATTTTACTATTACCTTAAAATATCTGCTCAAATTACAAGTTACACCACACCAAGCATTTTAACAAAGAACAAAACATGAAAAGTAGTCTTTTGTTTATTAAAGACTTCTCTATAAATAGTGTTATCGATCAGAAAGCCAGATTTATTTCGTGTTTATAATTTGTATCGCTACTTCGCAAATTAAAATCGATTTATTTGTTCTCTGATTGAAATACGATCCTGTTATTATTACAACTAGATTAGTATAAAATATATTTAGCGTGTTTTAAAGTAGTTAAGAGGTTGTAGGTTTAATTTCATTGTTTTTTGTATTATTAGGTTTTTTTTTATTAAAATCGTTTTAAAGGTTTCTTTATGTTTATTAAAAGAAATGACCAATATGTGAAAAGCTAGTCGAATTCATCACATTTTGTTTAATTGTAGGATTTTGTTTACAGTCATTAAGTAATGGCTGAACCGATCAATTGCTTAAATAAATCTAGACAAGCTGTCTAGTTGGTCAGATCCCAGACGATCTGGCAGCTAGCACTCTGTCTATCTTTAGTCGTGTTTCTTTTGAAACTTAATTCACTTTACAGACAGTTTATTTAGACGCGCATAGGTCAATGAGGTAAAGTTATTAGATTTATGATCTCACGAAAAAAGAATTCAAATTAAATCTATATTTTATTTCGTGTGGATTTTTTGTTTGTTTCTATTGAAAATGATTTAACAGTGTTTTAATAAACAGATAAATACAAATCCGTTGTTTTACTTGTATCATCAAAATCTTCAATATTATCAGATCTAGTTTCAATATAGAAGCCTATTTCATAAACAATAACTACAATCTTATCAAAACTCTAGTACAAAATCTAAAATTTGTTTAGTATCATCTCATTCTGTTTGATAATTATAATTTATAATAAGCTCTCAAACGATTTCTATGAACTAGGTTTTACAAATCTGACTAATTTACAACTGCATATCACTTGTATGCATTTATCTTATCGCAACGTATCATGGAGGTGTTTATTTACCTATAGCTTGTTTTATCTATATTACATTTAAATATTTGTCTGTCACACTTCTGATGTTACTTTTTATAGGTCTTGGTGATTAACTTAACTAGATTTTTATATTGCTTCAAATATCTACTGATTTTTTATGAAGTGAAATATTTTCGGATTCAATCCAAAATTCTAAACGGAATTTAAAAAAATCTAATTTCTGACATCGCTCTCAAATTAACTTACTAGTTAATTTAAAGTAGGTCTTGCATCAACATTTGTACCTACCATCCAATTACATATTTGTATGTACTATTCGTTGTGCCATGAAGGTGTGAAACAACATTAAAGTTAAATGTTTTCAATATTCCCAGCCGAACAAAGTACCTATTACATTGTCATCGCGGTTACAAATTCTACGTCCATTGTTAGGATTTATAGTGATATTATTTACACTGTTTGGTCTGCTAAACAACCTATTTGTGGATGGGTGTTCATCTACTGATTTGATTTTCCTGAGAATTGTGTAATATATAAATGATTGTGTAAAATATTGCACACCTGGTCGTATAGCTCTATAGGACAAAAAATTGGTGATTATATATTTTAAATTTGTGTAATGTAGAGGTAGAGACACAATCCACAAAATCTCATTATTATTTTTTGTATCTATTTTTTTTTGTATTTATTTTGGTTTATATATTTTCATCTTGAGTCATACATTTGAATTCACTAGGCTTTTAACCTTTTTTCATTGATTATAGCAAGCTATTGTGTCATAATATAAATTAATAATTAAGTGTCATAATACAGGCCAATGGTGATTTCAATATAATAATGAGTGTTAAATTAAACAGGTAAAAACTGTTTTTTTCCGTGTCTGGATTGAAAATGGCAATACCTAACCATTTTCAATCCAGACACGGAAAAAAACAGTTTTTACCCTGTTAAAAAAAAATAAAGGTAAAAACTGTTTTTTTCCGTGTCTGGATTGAAAATGGTTAGGTATTGCCATTTTCAATCCAGACACGGAAAAAAAACAGTTTTTACCCGTTTAATTTAACACTCATTATTATATTGAAATCACCATTGGCCTGTATTATGACACCTTGACCAATTTCTTTTTTTTTTTTTCCTTGTTTTAAAACTCATTACATTCATTGCTTTCGATATAAAAATCAAGGACATTGTTTTTGCTATGATTGTCACAATTTAACGGCCTACTAATAAAACGGATTATTTATAGATTTAAGTAATCAGAGGTAAAATACTCCGTTAATAGTGCTGAATTCACTTAAGGCTTTTTCCTCTTGTTTTATGGCACCTATCTTTATGCTTTTATTTAATTGTCAAATGTTCCTAGAATACACATAAATATGATGCTTGAAGTTTCGCCTCTTCTTCAAACTTGTTTTTAAATTAGGCAGTGTATGGTGTCCAGCTAGGATTGTCAGTTATCCGGGTAAATCGAAACAAGTCAAACTTTTAGGTTGCGTGTCCGGCCTAATTAGCCGGTGTCCAACTTATATTAAGGTTTTTTTAAATTTGACCCTTTATTGTTGTTTCATAAGAATTTAAAAAGATTTTATATAAATGTCTAGGTAAATTGGCTGGTCTGTCCAGCTTTTTAGGGTAAGATCTAGTTCAGCAGCATCATCTTATTTTAAACCCAAAAATAAATCTAGAAGTTCTTTTTCTTCAGTGTAATCGTCTCCATCCCGTAATTCTCTATGATTCACATTATTGACAATAACAAACCAGTTACACTGTGAACCACGTGCAGGATTCTCTTCAACAATGTTAACTTTCTCATGTAATACCCTGTAATTGTCGGCATCACGTGAGTCCAGTCACATGGCTTATGTATTATACTTAATAATAGTGTTGTAATCAATTCGAACTGACTGTAATACATTGACTAATTTTATATAGTTCAAGACTGCGTCTTTTTCATCAAAATATTTAAATCGTTGGAGTATTTTATGTTTTCTAAAATTACTAATAGCTTGCATAGTTTAGAATAAATACGTGCTATTTCCTAGTTTAGTTAATTAATTATTTGTTTAAGATACAGCTATATTATTCGAGTCACATCTGACATTATTTCTTCTTTTAATAGTATTTCAGAAAGCTGTGCCGCAATCTACTTATACTGTCCCACTGTTGAGCAAAGGTATTTTGATTCCTACAGATAGCCTTGATTCAAACTAACTTCAGAGAAAGCTGTGCCGCCATCTACTTATACTGTCCCACTGTTGAGCAAAGGTATTTTGATTCCTACAGATAGCCTTGATTCAAACTAACTTCAGACGTTTATAGAATTTAAAGAGCTGATACATTCTTACTATCTAGAGATATCTCTCTAATGCTATTTCCTAAATCTCGTGTGTGTAATATTAAATATTAAGCACAACGCTCAAGTTTTGTCTCTTAATCCCAAAGCAATTCTTATCATGACAGACAAAGTTATTTATCAGATGTATCATGTACTGAAAACCTCTGTTTATTATCTATATCATCTGTCAATGCTTAATCAATTGCTGAAACTCGAATTGCGTACAAGTTTTCTTAAACTCTTTTTAACTTGACTCTGTTGTTCCAATCACTATACACTATTTTTTATTCGTCTTCATTCTGTTGCCCTTCTGAGTCTATTATAATTTCCTTTGCTATCTTTAAGACTTAGTCTAATCGAAACTTTAAATGAAATTTTTCATCTGCTTTTACAATTATTTCCCTAATTCTCACGAGCCGCATGGTCGACTAAGTTCAACAAAACTAGTATTTCATCCAATCAACTTGCAGTAAATAATTCTCAAGGTCGTTGTATACAACAATGCTAACGTGACACGACTCAGTTGTTAATATTTTGCAACGGTGTTTGCTTCTTCATAATTTACAAATTTACGATTACGATCAAGAATAACAGGTTTTTCTCCTTTTTTATCGATCCTATGTCTTATTTTCTCTGTTTTCAGGTCAGAAATCATATTTGCTTGTAATTCTATTTCATCATTATCTTCGTCGTAGTCCTATGACTTACCAGGTTTATTAATGGTGACTGGTTCTAATAACAGCTACAATAAGTGAAATCTAAGTTTGTTTTAATACTATTGTCAATAAATGAAATAGTGACAAGCAAACGAATTCGTATGAAAAATACGCGAAATATTTAGTCTGCGCAAAAACCAGGAATTTCAATTAATGAATACCGTGGTTAATTTATAACCCGTCAAATTTACGCTCCTCAGCATTGAGTTACAATTGACATGTTTAATGTGCTCGGACGTGGACTGGCACCTGTGATACAATGTTTTCTCATTAGTACAGGTGTCATTGTTACCCTTTTTCTGCTTTGTAATTTTTCTGAAAATAAACTTATTATTATTATTATTATTATTATTAAATGCGCGACCATCGGACGAATTCACGGTAAGTTAGCGATCTTAAGTGAGGTCAAGTTCTACTGGAGAACCATTAACTGTAACATTATTTGTTGTTAGTATTTTATCTGGTGGATTATTGTTGAGCTCTGCTGTGTCATTGGGGTTTAAAGTTTCTTTTATGTGGTTTTCTGATGATTATGTAAATTCCCATGGTCATATTGATTAACTTATTTATTTTATTATAATTACTATTCATTCCTTGAAGGTGCACGGTATTCTCAGAAACTTCCATTGGATTGGAAGATAGATACATCTCTATCCTAATATCTTGTTTGTTTACACTGTTCTTCTGCTAACTAATCACGCCTGCCTAGCGTGGTTTCTGAATAATCTATATAAAAAGGTGCAGATAGAAGATCCGTATCTACAAAGCCATGTGCAGACAACAATTATAATAATATTGCATAATGCATCACTGACTTGACGCCGATTGACGTTAGGTAATCCTCTCTATGTATGTGTATTTATTTATTTCCACATTTCTGTTATATCTTGATTTATTTACACTATCACTAACATTGTTAACTTAATGATTACTTTACTGAAAGTGAATCTTTAACGATAATAATACTTAACGGGTTTTTCCATAGAGAGATCACGACTTAAATTGTGAACTAAAGATAAATTGATTATGGAGATTTAACTATAGGTAGTTATGAGTTTTTATGGTATAATATGAACTTTTAATAGTACTATTAAAAGCTCAAAAACTCACATTTATTAGCTTTATAAACTTGTAAACTTGAAAATTTGTAAACTGACTCTATACTAGACGTACTATTTACCGTTTTTAGATATATATAATCTTCCGGTAACACACTGTATATAATATTGAATATATTTATACTATATCTAATTATCTATAAATATATCCCTCAATAATAACCCCTAGCGTGTAATTAACAAAATTAGGGTATAATTAATAAAACAGGCCTTTGGGTGTATGCTGTTAGTATATTGTAAAAAGACTACTAAATGTATCTGTTAAATGAGGAAGTTTCAAAGCTAAGAACTTCCAATACGCCTTTGTTTCTATACAAGGCTATATAATTCTGCGACAAGTAAGAATATCCATTTATTTTGAACGTACACCGCCAAACAGGGCTGTGATCGCCATACTATGTTTGTATGGAAGCACCCTAATGTACCTTACTACCTACGACACCTGCATACCCTTTCTTGTGCTTATAGCAGCTAACGGTTAACATATTAAACAAAGAATTCAAACCAAAGACGTCACCCTACAATTCCAACAATACAACAATCTGTTACATTTATATAACTATTTTAACTGAAAGACAAACCCATTCGCCTGCAGCTAATGCAGTTAAAGTAATGTGAGCAATACTCGAGCATTATGCGCAGACAACGTGAGATAATAACAATGTATATGGTGTTGTTATTCTGAGCAAAATATTAATAGTATGCATGTTGTTTGCGTTCTAAATTAACTGTAGGAATGACTTTCATCAGAGATATGTTATGAATCGTTAAAAAAATTAAGACGTTATTTTGTACCATTAGGTATGAATCTGTTATTAAGAGGTTATAAAAAATGAGTTATGGTGCTTATATCAAATACCTATTACCTATATAATAAAATTGATTACATATAAAAGTAAATGTGCATTTCAAATCAGAAGAGAATTAATGAAAATCTTGAAACACAATACGCCCCCTATAAAATTTGAGCGTTGCCCTCTATTTTACTGGGATTCTATCATGTGATCCTGACCTGATAACCATGGGACCACCTGAGAAATACACCCCATAAACAAAAAAAAAATCAAAATCCGTCTTCAAGTAGGTAATCGGGAAACACATAAAAAATTCAAAATAAAGATTCCGAAAAATTAAGAACCTTGTTTTTTTTAAGTTGGCCACAAATTAAAACACCTCATCTGCCAAGTACCCAACCTCTTAATGAAAGACAAGCTACTGCTTCTTAATCGGTTAAAATTGACAGACGGACCACATGCCGGAACGCAAACACCCTCATTGCAATAACTCCAATACTATCTGACATATTATCCTCACTATACTTCTTGTACTATTAAAGTAATTTGTGACTTTACATGATATATGTCGTGCATATGAATACAAGCAGTATAATTATTTAACTGCCTTCACTAAAGAGACACGACTTCAATACAATACGGGTAAAGACAGCATTGTAAGCGAATGGCGCCACTCATTATCTTAAAATGCAGGGGTACTCTGATATTTTCATGACATATCTTGTGTGGAAAGCGTTATACTAGATTTAATCGATTTTATCCATTATCTTATGATAATCGAATCGTTTTGTTATCTGTATTAAACTGCAAACAAGTGCATACTTTCCTTTGATATATAAGAACTATTGGTTTGTTTTAATATAGGCGCCTAATTTTTTATGCAGTTATCGATACAGCTTATGATAGTAACTGATTTTAATTTATTATACTTTTGAAATTTTAAACCATATTATGATTTTACATATGTGCCTGTAACAATTTAAATATTAGACTACTAGAATAAGATGGGCAGAAGACTTAAAAAAGACGGCACCAGTAGGATTGATGCGATTGGCAAGAGATTCCACAGTGGCACAAACAAAGGGAGGCCTATGCCCAGCAGTGGATCATACAGGACTAAAAATGATGATAATCTTTTGGCGCATTATTCCATTAAAGAAACTATCAGTTTGAACGTATACGTATATAATGATAGGTGTACCACCTGCAGTCTGCACCCTTTAAAGAATTTTTCTGTGAATTTTATACCAGACCAGTGACTACTCTCCAATGTAATTTTATTTCTCAAACAATAACAATGCAAAATTGATATTCATTTAGCAGGCACACAAACACACAATACATAACAAAACTCTCCATGTTTAGATTCCAGTCAGTTCTTTCCATAGACAGCATTTTTTTTAGATAAATCTGAATCTCCTGCCTATTAAACTAATATCAATTTTCCATTGGCATTGTATTAGAATTAAAATTAAATTGGAGAGTAAGGGCACAGTGACTTCACTTTAAACTGTTTTTACTAACTTGCTATTCGTACCTACATTATCCCGTTAGCATACTCTAGTGACACATTTTGTTAAAATTTATCATCGTACTGACATAATTTAGATAAGAGTTCTCTCCTGATTGTTGACTGGTTAAAGGCAAACATGTTATCCAACAGATTTAGATACGGAGGCTGTGGCTGTTCAGTATTTGACGTATAATTGGCGCCGTTATAAAATACTTACTGAATGGCGTCATAATTTCCGCACATGGCTTTCCGTAGTGAGCATTTTTGTTTGACGTTGCTAACTCTCCCGGTTTCGGGTATCATTTCTGAAAATATATATAATTAAATCAAAAATAGGTATCATTTCGTAAAATGGGGTCAATTACTATGATTGGGGGGTGAATAGACACAACTTTGGATAAGGATTCCTACCTCGTATTGTGTCTCATGCATACAATTTTACATAAAAACAGCTTACATATATTTTTTTAATAGTTGAATGTCGTTATAATTAATTTGCTAATCTGTTATATGTAAAAGAAAAAAAAACAATGCTCTATTCACCCCATTTTACGGATTTTACAGATATTTGAGGGTCTATGAGTTTAAAGTCTTACGAGGGTACGGGGATCGAACCCACGGCACGTCGCGCAATTATGACCACTTAAACCACTCCGCCATTGGTGAACTCTACAAAAGAAGAGCCTGAAACATAAATTACCTAGCTACCTAGTACCTAGATGTTTTTATTCAAAAGTTTATCAAAGATACAAAGAAAACTAAAATACAAAATTATAAAAATTCTAATCACCCATGCAGCGGCGCTAAACAAGACATCATTAAAACTAAAATGGCTTTAAAAACGGCAATTATCTATTGAGAGCTCATAAAGAGTTAGAATCACAAAAGATATATGCCCGATCAGGTCTCGTAATCAATACCTTTTATCTGATTGACACGTGTCAGTAATATATCGTTTTTATACTATATCACCTATATATATGTATATATCTTGATAGCAATCAGTACGGCGCGACGGTAGGAACTTAGTTCATATCTACGCACTAAATACTATTTAAATACCCATTTTGTTTTCAATATTTTGACTTGTTATGTACTGTAATCTATACAGAGATATATTCTAACTAACATCCGGCCATGCTAATCTATCAATGCATGGCTCAACTCGGCGACGAAATTAAAAAATCTGTGGATTTTAATATATCATTTAAATCCAAGGGTTTTACTTATTTTTCAGATGTATTACCTAAATATCCTTATCCTAATCCTTCAGATTGGGGATATCAGGGCGAGAGAAAGCACGTGTTCACACGGACAGAATTTCATTTCCGAGTTCCTATGAATTTGGAACCTTATGATATGACAACTTACAGACAGCCATCTGATCCCAAATCAGGCAGATCCTGTATTATGGCAACAACTGATAAACATTTTAATATATTTCTAAATACAGAGGTATTTATTGTTTTTGACATTTTTACATTATTTATATCTTAATATTTACAAACTTAACTATATATACACTTTAAACAAAACTAAACTTAACTAAAAAAAAAAAACTCTAAAAAATTGCGTCAAAAAATTCATCCACGTCGCTGTCGACTGGAAGTGTACCCAAAAGGCTGGCAGCATTGCCACGTTGTATGGCATATTCTAAATACATACATATTATAGACAAATTATATACAGACACAGAACAAATTATCATGCATAACATACAAAGATTCATCCTTGGTGGGAATCGAACTCACGACCTCCGGTTGAGTAGTCAGGATCACTATCCACCAGACCAACAGGCCAGTCAGTGCATCTTTATCTCCGACCAAGTCACGACGGGACCGGAGAGTTTTTAGTCGGTAAAAATCCGAAATACCCCTACACCGTACCTTCAGCGTGGGTTGAACCCAGTAGACTTACGGACCTAGTAGCTTTTCACCCCAAAACAAAAAAGATAAACAAGCTAATTACATATTTCTAAAAAGAAAATATAATTTATCGTAATGCTAGATAATGCCGTTAAGTAAGACAAAGTGCACAACAAACACGATTTAAAAACTTGATTGATGATTGTCTTCAATAACTGCAGATAAAAGATAGGTTTTCTATTGGTTGGATCTAAATATCATATCTAGTACCTTCTTACTTAAAAGGACTAGCATTCATCGCCACGCGTTCAAAGCTTCAGGTTAACATGTTCTTGAGGTTTTCGTCTTACATAGCCGTATATATCTACTTACTAATATTATAAATGCGAAGGTAACTCTGTCTCTCTGTCGCGTTTTAACGCCAAAACTACTGAACTGATTTGAAATTACTGAACTGAAATTTGGTACACAGATAGTCTAGTGCCTAAGAAAGAACATAGGCTACTTTTTGCCGCGATAACCGACATCCACGCGGGCTGAGCCGCGGGAAACAGCTAGTATTTATATTTTTACGATATTAGTTAGTTATGTGATAAATGGTTTAGTAAATATAAAAAGAAACGCGTAATACCTAGACCTAATCTTTAACCTTGAGTAAGTTTAGTTATGTATTAATAAACATTAAATTTGAATATCACAATCTTTCGATTAGATCTTACTGAAATAGATTGGCATAAAATGTTTTCAGAATTAAAAAGTATAAGAAATCATGTTACGATATTTTGCTATGAAACAAGCAGTTTGCCCGTGACCATGACACCTGCAATGGCGTCGAAACGTCGAGAACTAAAATCTCAATATAAACCGCGATAGATCCGTTTAAAAAGTAGTTTTATTTCAATAAGCAGATGTCTTTCTTCTTTTTTGTGGTTTTGTACTTACATACAGAATGTAGAGCTACTTAAATCTAAGTTTACTGAATGTAGGTTTTAATAACAGTCAATAGCTTAATGCTTCCAAAATGATTGTTCCTTCCTCTGCATTTATATTTTATAACTACTTTACAATAACGTTGGCACAAATTTAGTTTCTTATCGCTTGAAGATAAAAGACTTACTGTAAATAAAACAATAGAGCCTTTAATTTTGGAAGATTCTGATGAATGAAACGAAATCTGTCTGTTTAGATTAAGTGGTCCAAATAATAAATCTCTTTTTATGATATGTATCACGTAAGGATTTATAGTTATCTTGAAAAAGCTTATACAAGTTGATTTATTTAATACTTCATGCACTGGTACATAAGCGGACTTGATGACAGAAGACATTCTCTACCAATCGACCTTAGCATGATGCAGGGACAAGAACGTGGTAGAAGCACTGAGTATTATTTAAAAAGAAGAAACGTGTCTTGATTAAACTAAATTACGAAATAGATAAGTACAGTAGAGTTAACTGGCTTTGTTTTTCAATCAAAATCAAAATATTTTAATTTCAAGTAGGCCTTTTCAGGCACTTTCAAAACGTTAAATGACTTTAGTTGCGGGGTTCCAATATGTCACAGCTATGGAGAAGAACCAACATCAAAATCCATAGTTAATTCTTTAAAAATGTAATATGTACAGACAATGTTTAAAATACAATTATTTTAAAATATGTGACAGCAACGTCAATAGCAAAATGTATAATATGACATCTAAATAAAAGAAAAAATAAATATATAATATAAATTACTTTCTTAATGTTTATTAATTCTTATGTAACATTTAGGCTACTTTCATAAAGTAAATATACTGTGTTGGTAGCGCATGCCATTTGGTTAATACAAATACAAACAATCCAGGACGTACTAATGAGTTTTAAAAATTATCGACGATAAAATCTTTAATTAACGCTAATTTAAGTCACACGTGAGTCCAACATGATATGACAACGTCATATTTGATTTGAGATAAAAAGTTAAATGACATAATTAAGATATATATGAAGGTAACGGCGCAAAACTATATGAGATAGCTATCCATTGATGAAATATTCGTTATATTGATATCATAAATATTATGAAATAAATATTAATTGTTAAGTAAAATTTTAACTAACATCAATTATTAGTATCGATATAACTTCCGAATGACTGCACCAAATCGGATAATTAATTTATTGTAAGGTCCCTATTGTAAAGGCAAGGTATTCAAAAAAACATATGGAAATGTTTTTAAAATCACACCACCCGTGCGAACAGCGGCAGCTAGTTTCAAATTTAACGAAGGAGAATCGTACCGGCTTTAAATTTTAAAGAATGAAAATTTAAATTTTTTTTTTTTTTTTTTTTTGTTTGGGCGGGGGAATCCTCATGGACACCCGCTCACTCGGGGGAGCGAACGGGTAGTGTCAGACTCTTACTGACTAAACCTGAACCGCCGTGCTACGTCATCCGCGTTTCGTGTTGGTGCGTGGTAATGCATTGCAATTCGTCACGCACCAACCGCGGGGTCCGCCGGCCAATAGGGGCCAGCGGATCACTATCGTGATTTTTTGGAGACCGACGTGTATAGAGCGTCGGCCTCTCCGCCTCGTAGTGGAGCCACACCCGTAGCACGGAATGCGGCCCCCCGTCGTGGGTCCTATAGTCGGACGACGGACACCCCCGTGCCCGTCGCCCAGGACCCTAGTTAGGGCGGGAGAGCGCGCTCATGCGCGGCTCTGCGCCGCCCCACTCGACGTCGGCGTATTTGGGGCGCGTCGGGGTCGTTCTCCCGAACGCGCTCCGCCGCCTCCTTCTGGGACATAACGGTCTCGCAGAAGGAGGACAGCGCATCCCACGCTGTGCGACTGCTGAGCGCAGCAGCGACAACAGCCGACAGCGCGGAGACGTCTACGCCTCCCAGCGCCGCCTGGAGAACGGCGCGAGGCGCGGCGAAGGCGGGACATGCGGCCAACGTGTGCAGTGCGGTATCATCACCGTCACCACACTGATGGCACGCAGTCGTCTGCTCCCTCCGAGCGACCCGGCACAGGAAATGGCCAAAGGCCCCGTGCCCGGTCAGTATTTGCGTGAGGCGGTAGGTCAAAACACCATACCGCCTCTCCACCCACGGTTGTAAATGTGGGCGGATCGCCTCCACGGTTGCCCGTCCCGCCGTCGGTCTTGCGAGCCGAAGCTCCCAATTCCGCATCGTGACGAGACGGGCCTGTCTCCTCCAAACTTCGCGTTGCCAAAGAATGAAGGTCCTACCCCGAATACTAAACTTAACTTTAAGACGTTCTTAAATGTCTATCTATCGCAATTTTACACCTTAAAGTGACAGAGACGGCGTGAGACTTAACTGCGACTTAAAACTGATTGACCTTTCAGTATTCAACCATTAGATGCTAAACGCAATGTTCGTCTCCCCCTTACTTACTCTTCCAATAAGTGTCTGCTATCAAAATTCTAAGTGTTGAAATAGTATAATTATATTTCTTCCTCTTCTCGTGTCAAATGACTCTCAGACTCTTTCCGACCAAAACGTTGCCACCTGAATGGCCCATTATTTATTTCTCTGAACTTCGAGACGAAAAAAAAACACGTTAATTAAAAATAGGTACACCACAGTCTGTCTACAGATTAGTTAAATAAGATTTACAACCAAATTTAAATAGGATTAGATAATGCGTACATTTTATTACGACACTATATTGATTTAAATTCCAAAGTTAGGTAAAATCATTATGTTTTAGTATTAATTTTAATCTGGCGCAGATTAACTTGGTTTAAAAGATAGTGTTAATGCTCTTGACGCGCTTACATTATCTTAAATACGTATGTGTGTAAATATGGAATACATTGTTATTACAGTAAACTGTAATAGACGAAGACTGTTTTTTTTTTCTTCTGACCTTATCCCAATTTATTTGAGGTCGGCGCAAAAACTATTTTTCTTCCATTCCATTCTCGTCATGCTGTCATTCACAAATTTTCCATTATATTATCTTCCTTTCATATTATCTTTCGAAAATAAGGTGGAGAGACCAACTTGACTCCTACCGAAAGGACTGGCCTATCCTAGCTCAGGACAGCAGTGCGTGGAGGAGGGAGAGGGAGGCCTTTGCCCTGCAGTCGGACAAGACGGGCTTATTAGATTAGATAGATGATCATTTTTCACGCAATCCAACCACTTCATTTTCGGCCTTCCTCTGCCTCTCCATTCTTCCACAGTTAAATTCATTACTCTTTTATTAACATGCGTTTAATTCCTTCTCATTACATGTCCATACCACGATAATCGTTTTTTTTCCACTTTTTTGTCACTGGTGTCACAAGCAAAATTTACGCTTACGGCGAATTCGCCGCGATTCTCTCGCGAATGTAACGCGCGACCGTTGCGCCAACACACCATCACCACCACAGAGTATCCAATGATTTTGTATATATTATAATAATATTATAAAAACTTTGTAATTTTGTCTGTAGAAAGTACTACTGAACCGATTTTAAAAATTCTTTCACCAGTTGGAAGGTACATTTTTCCTCAGTGCCATAGGTTATACGGAAAGGGAAGAAAGGGGTTGAAAACGCGACGTACAGTTAGTTTTATATCAAAAAGGTTGTTGTTTGTTTTATTATGTTACCTGACGTTTAACCTACTACACTTTATGCCATAGCAATAATGAAAGCGTTTTGACGTTACGATAAATATTAGCTCGGCCACTGTGATAACCCTTATCAAAATCTCCACAATCAGGAGATACATCATCATTCATCATCTTTCAGACGTTAAACTTTAGATTTTGTGCCATTTCGATTAACTGTGCGCTCCAGTTAACAGGTTTTCAGTTTTAATGTACGAAAATTTGTTATTATATAACTTTGTTACATAATTGTTATTATCTTGGACTAATTTGAAAATTTTGACGAGTATTATTGAGGTTACGTTTTGGATTACAGTGATTTAGTATTATTTTTATATAAAGTGGAAAGTGCAACGTATATTCTATACCTACACTGATTGTACTCTAAGGATTAATTATTTAAATTAATCTGTAGAAAGGTATGGTCAATATTGATTGCGTTTGCGATTGATTAGTAATTATTGTAAAAAAGCATTAAAAAAAAAACTTTTTTTTTTTTTTTCTTTACATTATAGCAACTAAAATATTTGTATTTAATTCTAAATAGAATTTAATCAATTAAGTAATTGATGAGAAACTTCACTAATTTTTATTTTTGTTATAAAACAGACATGTTTATTATGTTTTCTTATATTAGATAACATAATATTATTTTATGTGTAACGATTATCAAGCCTAATCCGACTATCACATAAATAACTTAAAAAAAATTGCATCGATCAAACAGTATCTGGTTATGTCATTAAAAAAGCGACTCGATTGACGATAAGTTATCGTTCCAGCAACACAGCAGTATTTAGTATCAGTGAGCGTGATTCTATCAGTATTAATGGACAAATTGTGATTTATATAAATGTGTTTTAAAAAGAAGAGTGGACGCTATAAGTGATGTCAGTGAGGTGACCTGACGACCAGCCGGTGGGCTGCGGTGATCAACTGCCAAAACATTCCCCTATTAAAAATTTTATCCCAGGGCCCCGTCGATAACAGCAAGGATTTCTGCAAAATGACCAAGGGCCCTCGGAAAGTGAAACTAGTCATTGTAGTCAACAATAAGAAAGAGTAAGTAAACAATTTTGTTTTTATTTGTATTAATATACATCTGTCACTTTCATCTTAACCTAACACCACAGAATAAATAATAGTACTGACGTACTAACACTTAGTTCACTTAATTTGAAGATAATAAGACGTACTTTTGGCCGAATACTGAAATATCAAACACTTTTAAGTCGCTTTTAAGTCTCGTGCTGTCTCTGTCACTTTAAGGTGTAAAGTCGCGACAGATAGACATTTAAGAACGTCTTAAAGTTAAGTTGCGGTTCAGTATCCGGGGATTAATCGTAGTGACATCGCTTAAATTTTTGGTCTGCAGTAAAAAACTTTTTCTGTATCAAAGGAGTCTTCATTTTTGACGTATATAAACATAATTCAGTTCTTATAATACTGCAGTAATATTATATTTTCACATAGAATTTTATAGATTCTTTGTACTGTTACCAGTTTAATATATAAGACAAATATATGTACCTACTTGATTCGCAGCATAAATAATAATCATATATGCTCGTAATACAATACTTACAACAGAAGGCTATAGTGGCATTAAGTTATTTACTTTTCAATTTAACTCACAAGTGTCTTGCAATTACTACGACAGGCCATCCAGTACAGACGCAAAGAATTAACCATTTCATTTAAGTAATTACAAAAAATATACATAATTAAATGAACGTCAAACCGGTCATCCTTGGTAGTGGCGGCGGATACAAGCCATTTTCTGCCTATTATTGTGTGTAATTAAGATGATTTTCCGATAGCATTAGCATATAATGGACTACGTCGGTTCATTCATGGTTTCCATTCAAGATATTTGTAGTACTAAGTATAAATATGCAAGGGTTACAACCTATTTTATTTTGGTATTTAAGAAATTGACGAAGACTTAAGGGACAAAGTCAACAAAACATTGAGTTCCGAATAAAAAACGAAAACTTTATTTAAAAATATCTTAAAGTACGTAAGATGTGCAAAATATTGCAAGATACCATACGATAAATGCTTACCATTATAAGTCTTGTATATCTGTACTGTGACATAACCTAAATTCTTTAAACGCCTGGCATTTACAATTAATTATCATCGTTGTTAATCTATATTCACTTTAAACTGATTGAATGGAATCCTAGGACGTAGTATTAATGTTCAGATATTATTATTAATTATTATGTTAGTGAAGCTGTGAAATATGCCTGAAATATTGTTACACTAAAGTTGAGTTTAATAATTTACATTCAGACCTAATAAATATTATTGATCTTAAATTTTGCAGTTATTGCAGTCAAATGTAAAACAAATAGGTATTTTTCAGGTTTAATGACTTTTGCATTGTCGAATACGATAGGAAGATTTAAATAGAGCTTCTAATACAAAAATATCTACAGAGAATATATTTTTAACCGACTTTCAACATGGAGGAGGTTCGATGCTCTACTGGGTATATATCTTTTTTGTTACTTATTTTACACCTAATCTAAATGTCCGTTTACACAGGCGTTTTTTTTTATAAATTGGGCAATTTCTAAAAGTTATTGTACTTTCATACATTGCTAGGTGTTGCCGGGACATCATTTTTAACCAAAATTGCCGCCAATAATCACGCAATTATTTGCCCGTGTAAGCGCACTGTACAGCTCTATGTAATGACATATTTTTATAATTCACTTATTGGAATCCGTTGGAAAATTTATTGCAAGTATTTTATGTACGTGTTATGTTATGAGGGCAAAATGTGGGTCTAGGCCCAGTTATTCAGGGTCGGCAGCCATAAGTGGAGATAATCAAATAACAAAAAACATTATTTAAACATTACCATTACTTTTGTTTGAAGTCTTTTGTTAGAAAATCATTTATGGTTTAGAAAAAGTGTCATACACCTGTAGGGCAAAGGTTCTATATGAAAAATAGATCAAAACAGATCTGTGTGGCGTTTGGGAAATAAATTTTAGCCCAGAAGTGGGTTGGTATATGATGATGTGTGTGTGTGACTTCAGATACTGGTAATTTTCTAAAAATCGTTATATTAAAAGTTTAAATAAAAATCTTAATGAATATATGTATATAAAAATGTAGATACGGCTGCAGTATAATTCATACGTTTAATTTACGTAGTGCCTGTCATAATACCAGTATCAATGATCAGATAGCCCAATATTTGATTAGATGTATCACTTATTGCTTAGCAATTATCTTGCAAACAAACACGTTTCAGGAAAGAACTTTGTACGTACATTGGAAACATCCAATCATTTTGATAAATGATTTACTTTAAATAATATTATGAAATAGTTTTTCTTTAAAAATAAAAATGCAAGCGACGAGCGGAGGGTTTCATAAAGATTCAAATTCACATGCATACTTAGAACAAGCATAATTATGTGGATCAAACAAATACTTATTCCATGCGGGGATCGAACCCGCAGCACGCCGCCCACTATGGTAGTTCGAATGATGACGTATACCACTCGGCTACCCGTCAGTCAAATTGAAATTAAAAAAAAAACGACTTTTTCAATCAATTCCTGCATTATGATGTTATGGAGTGAGTTCCAATGACAATTTACAGACATTTCTTTACCTCAACAGAACTACTATGAACTTACAAACTTCATAATATCGTTTCAGCTCTATAACAATGCTCTGATCACAATCAAGTATATAGAAATGACGAGAGGATGCACCTGTCTATTTCTTAGTAGTACAATATTATCCGTTACCATTTCAAACCATTGTTTAAGATTACTTATGGAACATGTAACTATTGTATTCATTGTGAATGATACCTATTTAGCTTGCCATAGTAATTTCTCAGCGTTTTTTCGTTCCCATTTTTTTTTTTTTAATAGATTTACGCAGTTAGCCTGAGCGCAGGCTTTGACTGCTTCACCGGACTTTCCCATTTATTCGTCTTTATTTTTCTTCTTTTACGGTTTATTTTACAATATTTATGAATAACATTAGGGAAATTACTATTGCAGTCAGCACGCCAAGTGTTTATTGAATCAAAACGCGGCTGATTAAAAAATAATTTAGTAACCCCAGTTGGGTTCCGCTTTTACTGGTCATTATAAAACACCCAGTGAGAATAAGTATACATGTTGCAGCGTACCTAAAAAGACAGTTTAAGAAATATACCAAGTTGCTAATCATATTTTAAAGTACTTGGTAGAAACATATTTTGACCTCGCGATATGGGCTTAGGTACCCCGCGGTATGCCTAAAGTGGCATAATATATGATAACGCATATTTATTATCGTATTTCTAAAGAATATAATTCGACGACGACCTTAGTTGTCGATTGGCGTACATGAGGGTTCACAGTGTCGCTAGCTCTGAGGTCCCGGGTTCGATCCCCGGACGTGTCGGGTCTGGGTGTTTGTGGTACCTTCGTTGTCTCTGATTCCATAACACAAGCGCTTTAGCTAGTTACTTTGGGTTCAGAGCCTATGTATTGTGATGTTCTCTCTTTGTTTGTTTGTTGTACTCTTGAGTGCGTTTAAGGTAATTTAAAAAAATGTTGAATACGAATTCGTCACACACAATCATACAACCCAGTAACAGTTAAAATCAAAACAAGTACTTGACACGACAGCTGTACCAAATGGGCGGTAATGACAAGTTACGCGGAAGTGTCACGGCACAGTGGACCGTCTCTCACGCGATTTGCAATGTCCTTGGTCTGAGGAAGAGCGTCATTTGCTGCGCTGACATGCCCGACTGACCGTGAGAGTTGGGCCTACGGATTAATAACTAACGATACCATGAATGGTAATGACGTGGACGAAATTGCTGTTTCATGGCTATTTTTATTTAATAACTATCGCGAAACATAAATATACTGTACTGTACATACGGGCAGAAATCGGATGTCTCTTATCATGAGCTTATTTACGCGTCGATATTGCGCGATGACTTTTGTTGGTATTATTGATGCCGAATTCAGTTTCGAATTTTATCAGTTTAAAGGCTGGTGATATTTGCTTTTTAGAAGACTAACAGACACACAATTTACCTCTTTTAACGAACCATGTATATTATTAAACATCTTGAAACATGATTTTAATTTACCTGCTTAAATTTTTTTCCTTATATACATCTGTGACCTTTATTTTAACACGCGTTCAACTAAAAATATCTTACCATAAAATAATAACTTTATCAACTATAAAATCATTAAAACATAGTTATAACGATCGCGTGTGGCTCGTCATTACTAGCTCTCCTAAAGCTAAGACCACGCTTCTATTACGAATTAATTGTCATTATTCCCAGCAGTGGGAATTGTACCATTTGTTCATTACAAACGTTTTTGTTAATATTTTATTTGTGAACTTGTGTTTCATGATGTTATTTACGTCGTACAAAATGACATGTTTTTTTGTTTCTGTTAATGTGGTATTATTTTTGTTTAGGAGACAGAATGTCGTTATTGTCATGTAACAACGAACGTTAGGGCTCTTACAGACATCCCACCGGAGCCCCGCCGAGCATGCTTTAGCGAACCCGGGACTCCGGTATAGGCAAAGACGGGACCGGGGTGTTTTTAGTTGGTGCAAGTCCGACATATCTCCACTTCGTGCCCTCGGCTTGGGGTGAAGTCATTAGCTTTTTATCCCGTAACAAAAAAAAAAACAGAAAAGGGCTCTTACAGACATAGAACTGTTCTAAGCGTCAAGACGAGCGTTCTTTGACGGATGATTTATGCCCGGTTCCTAAACTAAACGATTCGTTCGTACAAAGCTTTGCACGTTCACGCACGGGTAATCTTAACCACCGTATTAAAATACTAGAAATCTATCTCAGAATTGTCTGTCATCACAGTAGTAATGTTACGTCACGTGTCACTGTAGCGCCATAGTGCACCGTGATTAGTATAATGACGGGAAGCGATGGCTTCCTCGTGAAACACCCAGTCATCGCCATTTAGTTAGCATTGGAACGTCATCGCTGCTATCGAGCGACTGTTACTATACACTCGTGATATAATTGTGATGCCGATGTAAGCTCCGGTTGTGTGTAAATGTTTGATTTGACGGTGTGTCACTCCCATTATTTGTAGTATACTACTATTTAATAATGAAGATAATGTATCTTGAGATTTATTACGAGGCGCACTGTTCCCACACACGCGCTAGTAAACCTCTCTTTTTACATGTATTCCGGATCTTTGCTTGAACATTCTTTTTATTAGAATACTAGCGTCTTTCACAGGTTCGCCCGCGGTTATCGCGGCAAAAAGTAGCAAGTAGCAAAAAGTATTAGTATGTCCTTTTTTGGGATCCAAACCCATATCAAGTTTTAACAAAATTGGTTCAGCGGTTTAGCCGTGAAAGCATAGCAGACATACCGTGTTACTTTCGAGTTAATAACATTAGTATCGATAAAAGTAACACTAGCATAGTAGCACACACGAGCCTTGTGAGTGTGGTATCTCTCCCCAAACCATGGCTCACTTGATGACCTGTCCAGCATGTCCTACCACCTGTACACGCGAGGACCTGTACAACGCTACTGATAGTGCTGTCCGCGTTGGTCCGGAGCATTGGTCCGGAAAAAAAATCTACTGCGATTAATCGACACGCTAAGAATAAGAAATAACACTGTTTTTTTTTCCAAAATACTTATCTTTCGAATAGGCTGGCTAAAATCGCGTAGTATGTAGTATTACGCTAACAGATTTCGATCACGATTTGTTTGATGTTTGTACTTCACTCTATCTAATCGCGGCATTAATCTGTTTCGTGATATTTTTACTATGATTAGGTTATTTAATAAAACGTAATAAAATTGGAATGACACATTTTGTATTGTAGGCAGAGTATTTAAATGTAGAGAGCTTGTTATAAAGTTACTATTAGCTATTATTAAGAGTTTTTAATTTACCAAATACAGTATATGGTAATATATTCAGAAAAAGGTAAGTAAGTAATTGATTAATTGTAATATATTCAATAGTCTTATTAAGTAAAAATAAATACTAAAAGCTGAAATAAAAAAGCCAAAGAGATACAGAACTTGACACTAGGCTATATGAATCTTAATTAAAGAAAAACTTTTAATACTGACTCAGCTTTCAATGAAATCTTTCTTGAATATTTCTTAAATATAAGTTGTTAATTAAATACATAATATCGTTGCGTCGTCAGGTGTCCTACGCATGAAAATACCCAGTTATCTAAATGAATACAAACGAATTAAAATTGTTTTGTTTTATTATTATGATAACACAGCTTAGTAGATTAGCTAAACACACATTAATCGCGGAAATGTGAAATATAATTATTATAGTTATGTCCAAATTCACTGTTAATACGGAAACTTAGGTAATTTACTTAAGATAAAGTGTAGAAATTTCTTGTCCTGAAACTAAGCACGAAGTATTTAATATGTATCTGAATTTACTGAACTAAATTATTTTTGAATTTGTATTTTGCAGGTAATGAAAAAAAATACTAATATTCTCTTTTGTTGTTTTGTTCAAAATACTGGCCATATAGAATTTATAGAAGTAAAACAAACCCGTTAGCCACTAACATCTTTTTTAATTTTGCACATTTGCTCACATCAATAATTCAAATGTTCAGGAACGTATTTTAGTTTTAAAAATAAAAAGAAGAGTTTATAAAATGTAATTTTATCAAGACGCGTGGGAAAACCAAATGAAATCAAAATTTTATTGCTAAATGATAATGGCGCCTGCTTATCAACATCGAAAGTGCAGATTGCCTGCGAAAGATAGCGATTAGCACGATTAAGTTATGTTTTGGCCAAATATCTTATATTTTTATAAATTAAATATTTATTTATTTAAGTTACTAACAAAGAACTTATGAATGTTTTCCTTATGTGGTTTTAATATAAATTCTGTTTTTATTTTTCTTGCAGTAAGCTTTGTCGTCTTATAGATTAAGCTAAACGGAGTTTTGCCCGTCAAAAATATGGTATAATGAGATTTAGGTACCACTTAGATAGCAAATACCCTAGGAGAATATCGTGCCTGTACCCCGATTACAGATTTATATGTATTAAGTTATTGAAGTGAAAAGACGCGTTGGGAATATTTTGAGATGGGATAAAATCATTGAGTTCGCGACACTTAACGTTACCGTAACCGGATAAGTATCATATATTGTAGCTATTCAAGTTTTCTCTTTTGTCGGCACTCCCGAATTACCACTGTTTTTTCAAGGTATAACTAGGTAGTTGTGTCTACCCTTACCTATTCAAACTACATGTTCAGCTTAAGGTACCTACCTATACCGGCCTATCATATAGATACTCCTATTCAATAGTTTACCAGCTAACAAAGAGTAACACATAGATTTCAGAACAATATTCTAGAGGCTGTATCATGTATCATCACATTTAATAACCTGACTAACAGACGTCTTTAACATTTCTGTGGACGTAATTATATTTATGAAATGACGGATATTTGTACATGGGTGGGAACATCCAACAATATGTCAGTTGTCTCTTTACATTAGTTATCTTGTAAGCTGTATATCTATTGTATAATGCCCTACGTCGGCAATACGTCAGTCATTGTAATTACTGACGTATACCTAGCTGTCGTTAGGTCCTTTTTGGTTTATTGGTCTGCAACGCTATCTAGAGATACGGATAGAACGTCATATAATCTTTGATTAATTAACATAACTTTGTTAAGTTTAGGGTTATTTATCCAAGCAAGTGATGTAGCTAAAGTGAGTTTTGGTATGTATTTCTTATTATGCAGTGTTGTGCAACGCGAATAAACTTGATGCGATGAGCGAGGGGATATTGGTGTATTCATTGAGTCTAATTATAAGTATGTTACATTAAACCTAGTCCTAGCGCTTTTTTGTATGTTACATTAAGCCTAGTTCAAGGGTTATATGCTATGGCGGTTGCCAACTAAAGTAAAAATTTAGTATCGATTACTAACTAGATCGACAGTAAAACGTAGTTGGTTTGCGATTTTACCCTTATTTTTATCCAGTTAAAATCGTTTTGATTGTCAACTGGAGATAGCAAAGGCTACTGGTGTATCAACTCCTTGAATTTTACGCGAACGCCCTACCAAATCAGAACCTACATGCGTAATTGTTCCATCTTTAAGTAAATTATCTTATCTATTCACTACTGTCCAGCTAAAAGTAAATCTTATCTCCAACCATTATCAATAACTTACCTACTTATTTACTTACAATTCTCAGTACAACTAGCAACAATTTCCATTAACTTCAACTATGATAATACTCTGTAATACCACAATACGTCTGGCCTTGTCCGAGCGGCTGTTAACTTGGCTGTCACGGTGCTCTTATGAAAATCACTAATACACGAACGGTTGCGTCAAAGGATTCTTGTGTGCTACTTCGTTAGCTATATGACAGTATAGACGATTTGTACTTGTATGCTGTTACTGTATTCAAGATTAAAAAGTTTATTTTAAAATGTAGGTATAGGCAAAGGTTAAAATCACTTTTTTTGATTGTTTTTGTTTACTGCACGGATAGCCGACTGGTATAGGTTTTCACGGTAGCCTACCAATGTGCGCGACATGCTGCGGGTTCGATCCTCGCATGGGACAATCTATTTGTGATCTACAATTGTTTGTTATAAATCTGGGTGTTCTTTGTGCATGTAATTTGAATGTTAGTGAAACCCCCCGCGATACAAAGATTAAATTTGTTAGTGCGGGAGTAGTGTTTATTTTTTTTACTTTTTTTCTGTACCCGGTAATTATATGTCACGGACCTTATATCTATTGCCTTTATTTATGCTTGGACTAATCTGAACATCCTTATTTTGTAAACTTTCAGTTTTTGGAGGTTAGGTCCATCATTCGACTTTATTCGAACGTAAACTCATAAAACAAAGCTGAAAGATTAAACTTATACGCGTACTCTGAATAAAAAATGACCACCTTTTAAACCTAAGTGGCATTCATCCAAACAAATATTAGTAGTCAATAAATACCGCTTGTGACAATAAAACAATAAATAGTTCTCAAATGTACGCACGACACTTGAATCCAAAACGACAGGCCTACGTTTCTCCACAATGTTGTTCCTAAGGCTTATATCACAACACAGCCCTGAGACTATACTACATAAAAATGTTAATTTAGAAAAATTCGCAAACAATTCAGTAGCGATCAGTATGCAGTGCGCGTGTAATTTCGCGATTCTTTGCGTTCGCGTCCTAAATATATTATTAATTGTCGAAATGTATAGGACGGGGTCAAACGGATCATTTGAACATGCATGCGGCTAATTATTAATATTAATAGTTGTTATTTTTGTACTCAATGTTTCAGTTACCGCTTTTGATAACTATTGTTTGATTTTATTGCAAGGAAAAATTTACAAAGCTTTATGATTACGAATCTTGACCATAAGGACCAAATTAAAAAAGACTATTTTAGTTTTTTCTGACCGCGAGCTTTGACTACTTTACCGAATTTTTGGCGAGAACCTTAATGGCAGGCAGAGCAATAGGAAAAACTAACTACATCAGCAACTTTACTAAGGGCACCCCTTGCGGGGTTAGGACCCCGACTTAGTGCGTTGCTAACAATCTTAATGAGGCAAAAACAGTAAGGGAGATCTGGATCTGTTTTATCCTACATTGTTTATAATATGTAACTTGGCCCAAAAGATGTTTTTTTTTTTTAATTATGGGCATTTAGTTTGTCGTAGTTTTTTTATATTTAAGTACAACTTGTACTAAATCAGAAAATGTCCATCGATAAATCTGAACTGCAATACTTAATATTTTAATCTAAGCTCTTACTGTCATAATCCAAAACATTTGTTGAAATACAGATAAGATTATCCAGATAGATAATAAAAATAACTATGTCAAGTTGCTGCAGTTTTGATAAAAGAGAGTTACTGTCTTTTTTTTTTAATAAATAATTCTAGCCTATATCTTAGTGTTGAGCAAGCCTTTTTATCATAAACAGAAAATTGGATTGATTATCATGCTATTGCTTATGCACTTTCCAAGCTATTAGTATTATGGTTTATAGTAACTATTTTCAAAGTAATATGAGTGTTACTATTACCGTGGTCGAGTGGTTCGGTCCCCGGCCGGGTCAATGTAGAAAACTACTTTTCTACATTGTCTCGGGTCTCGGTGTTTTTGGTATCTTAGTTGTCTGTCATTCCATAACACAATTGCTTTAGGTACTTATTTTGGGTTCATAGCAATGTGATGTTGTCCACATTTATTTATTATTTACTAGCTGTTGCCCAAAGCTCGGCCTACCCTATATCTTAGTGTCCAAACTTATCCCATACCAAGATTCGTCAAAATCAGTTCAGCAGTTTAGTCGTGAAAGAGAAAAAAACAGAAAGACAGAGTGACATTAGCTTTTATAAAAAAAGAGAAAAGGAAGTTCCTATTATCCTCTTTTTGAGTATGATTCGTTTTCTTTCTATTTTTTGAGGTTCAAGAAAATTAGAAAATATTGTATTTCGCCAGTCCTTTCCTAACTTCTAGTGTGGTGGCCTCTTCAAATACCCATAAAAAAATCTGTTGTCATTTTTGCAAATATCATATTGTGTTGATTAAATAGTAATAAAATTAGAAATAATATAAGATTATGTTCAGGTTATAAATAAATGTAGGACAATCGCAATAAACCTGATTGTTCACTACATAAATGTTTAGTCTCTACCTCGCAGTTTACTAATAACGCTAATAATATTTTAGTATGTAATAACCATTTACCTATTTTATAACATTTTACTTGTAACATGTGGAATATGCTATTATTTTCAAAAGATACCTTGCGAGACTCCATAAACCACGCACTAAGAAAAAAAGGCGTTACTTTATTTTCGAGGCATGCTTGCCGCCTGTTTCAGATCGATCTGGTTCTTTCTTCAAAAGACCAGTCCAGTAACCTGCATCTGTTAACACAATATTATTCGTGAATATTGTCTGGACTTTTGCTTAGTAAACTATTTCATTTCATCTCAAAAGTTTTTACTGGAGCTTAAAATATTAAAATGTCTAATTAATATTGTCTCTGCATTATCCAAATGTTGACTGGTAGAAAATACCATAAGGTATTAAGTCTGCCTGTTCACAACTACCATAAAGTATAAATAAATAAATATTTTTATGTGTCTCAAAAACTGTAATTGACTATTTAAAAAATAAAATGACATTCATTAATTACAAAATAATTAAAATGCAGCAATCATTAAAAATATCGGCGCACAATCTAACTCAGCAACGTATCCATTGGCATAATTTGCTCGTATTGAACCGCCTGCGCGTGCGCATGTGTGGCCGACAAGTGGGCCTTGACCGTTAATTCCCGCCAATATCAACAGACCGTAATATGTATGTAGATACAACAATTTTGACCCCTATTATGGTAGAATTAGTTCGTTTATACCGCTTCATGAGGGTAAGTAGACGAAGTCATAATTTAAGGTTGAGCGTCAAGGTCATGAGAAATTATATACCTTAGTACATTTGTAAGTACCTACGCGATACTAACATATTGGATAGCATCACTACTATCCAATGAGCTAGCTGTGTCCCGAATGTATACCCACCTTTTTGGCTTCTAAGGGTCGTTATGTGATATAAACTAGCCTACATATTTTAATCTTCCTCAAGAATTAGGCTTGCAAATGCATTTAGTTTTAATCTGGATGTTCTAGAGATGAGACAGTAACATCAAACTATTCTATTGAATTTTTAGTGAAGGGTGGGCGAATCAGGATGCTGTCCATTGTATTGACGTTCTTAAAGTGCTACTTGTAGCCTTTGTAGTCAGACTTGGAATAAATGAGTTTTTTATTTAATTTTGATTCAGTTTAATTTTAAAATTGACAAATTTCGTTCTAAAATCTTTGCCATTTTTATATTACTGGCCAGTTATGAGCCCTGTATCATTCTAAAAATATAACCTGACCTAATAAATAAAACCACAGTGTCTGTCATACCTACCGATTTTGCACCTTCCTCAATTTAATACAACACTTAATATGCAATCCAAGCCCATATTAAATACGAATGGATCCATTCAATCGAAATAGAACATTTCTCACCTGATCAAGCGATGCGCGACAGTGATCGGTATGCGCGCGCGCAGCTCTGGACGTGAGGTGATGTACTTGTGGATCGAGGATAAATGAATGTTACGGACCAACGCGTTTGGCCGTTATTTGATATGTCATTATAGATGTCACGGTATATGTTTAAGTTATATAAAAAAATACCTAATAGTACATAATCTTAGACGACTTTTGTCATATACCTAGATAGTGATTATACTGTGTTGGCGCATCCCGGGTTGTCAGAATAGCTACCATCATTATTGACATCATTTTGACTCGTGGTGTCATATATACTTTCTATTTGACAAATAAAAACTTTAAGACAAAAGTCAGAATATATTACCAACTGGCTGGATCCATCCATCCAAACTTTCGCCGCAATATAATGCTACTCCAAAGATATTTTTAATATTTTTGGTTATGTTTATCTTTTAGTGTACTTTAAATACAAGCCCCTGTAATCTCACAGTGTTGTTTCGTTTGTTGCAGCCCGCCTACATTTAAGACCCTCACGCCGACGTCTCGCACCCAGCTGAAGCAGCAGTTGATGCGAGAACATGCACAGGAACAGCTGCGCAGAGAGTCATTACAAGTAGGTAACCTTCTTCACTATCCCCTCTTATCGATAGACAAATGTAGACAACATCACATACATTGCCCTGAACTCAAAGTTAGCAGCTAAAGCACTTGTGTTATGGAATTAAAGACGACGAAGGTATCACAAACACCAAGACCCGAGACAGCCGCTTTTCTGCTCTGACTCGTCCCGGTTCGGACCCGGGACCTCAGAGCTGGCGACAACTTGAATGCCAGTTTGTAAGCCAGCCGACCACAGAGATCGGCATAAAACCTATTAAAAATATAGCAGAAGACAAATAGCCAATTTATCTTTGGATGTCCGTAATAAAGATGGAATCAGAGACGAACCCAAATTTTGCAAAAATTTCTCTTGTACTAAAATTTAACGTTAAGATATGCTTGTAGTAACAGATACTTGATAAATCATTACTAGGATTTAGTTATCCATAAACCAAATTCTGTCGAACAAATATAATTGGCCTGTATTTGGTAACCGTTATTCATGTAGTTGATTAAATTTGTTTTATGATACATTTTTCCCATCTCGTGTACCTTATCACTTTGTTTTCTCAGCAATTATGATATTATCAGATATCCAGGAAATCTTTTCTATTTATTTTCCTTGGCGCATACTGCAACTCTTAACGGTTCATTGACTTCTGAAGAGTATTCAACCTATTGTATTATAAATCCACAAGTAAGACTTACGTATGAGTCCCGTCGCGATCCCGCTTGAGATATCAGCTAACAAAGTGTATCTGCCGCTTAAATCCCACGCATGACGCAACTGCCAGCAAACTGGGGAAATCCGGGCCAATGGTGCTTTGCACATAGGTTAATGAACTGCTAATGCTATTCTAGAGTTATATTAAACTAAGGAACTTATGGTTAAAGCCTTCATTGCACCAGTTGAACTATCAAAATTACTTAGTTCAACACATTATATATATTAATTTCATTATGGGTGTGGGAAATTCTCTTTAGGACCCGAATGAATCTAGTAGTGGACGTCCTAAAAATATAATGATTATTATACGTTCCTGCTATGCTTGTCCATCTTAAGCTTGATCAACAAGCTTATATTTTTCGGGGAAGTTCCTAAAATATTATGTTCTCACTGAAATAAGTCAATAAAATCCTATTGCATCTATTTACCTTGCCAATTATTCAGACTATCTCTTCAATCTAATGACCTACATACTGCACAAGTAGCTGTCTCGAATTTCTATTAAATCCTTCTGCTCAATGCCAAATCTTCGATGTAACAAACTGTCAATTGGGTAGACAAACTAATTGAACTTATCACTTGTCCATGTACACATACCCACTATGTCTGTCTGTTTGTCATCCAGCTTCTAATCCTATTAGCATCTATCGTACAGTACACAGCTCGAATTGGTAACAAATGAATTACGAAAATGAACTTTCCTGCTTTGAAATAAATACGTTGTAAATGACTAAGTTTCTACTCGTCTGCAGTTTACTGTGTATACTTTGTACAAGAGCTTTGTTTTCATGATTTGTGGTTCAATCTGTTTCTTCTGACACGTTTTCGTGAATGTTCAATTCTGGTTTTCAATGTTTAGCGCTCCTTAAAAGGGCATTCAGATTTTCGAGTTAGTGATAAAAAGTTAATGGTATTAGATGACGTGATTTACCAGTTTTTATTTTATGGTCATAATGTATTATGGCTGGATTTTCCAACCTCGTGTGTGTAGTTAACTCGTTTATTTTCTTCTATCAATCATTTTACGTCATCTAAGCTAATATTTGCGTGACCTACAATTATGTTTCGTGATGCCTCTACGTACAGCTATTAAAAATATTTTTTAAGCCATTCATACATGTAAATCGTCTGAAGGAGTATACCTTCAGACGATTGACAAGAGGCTCAGAACCATTAGTTGCAGTATCTTTGTAAACGATCACGACGTCCAAGTTTTACATAATAATAGATTTCCGTAAGTTCCAGATAAAAGATAACGATTCTGTAACTACTTACTACTCAGTTACATTTTCAATCTGTTCAGTAAACAGCCAGGACATGAGAAAACACAGTATTACTTACATCGTGTATTTAGCAATAACAAGATAGTTAATTATTTTTCAAAATCCATAATTTCGCAATTGCTTGTTACGGTTTCGTACCCAAACGGTGCCTACGGGACTCTATTACTAAGCCTCCAATCTCTGTCCTTTCGTCCGTCTGACTGTCTGTCAGTTAGCGGACTGGTATCCCATGAACCGCAATAGCAAGTGAAAATATACATTTTCACAGAGTCTGTGGCTTTGTTGCTATAGCGCGAGTCCGCATTTAGCCGGTTTTTTTTTTTCCCATCTAGATTACTACATTGTCTAAGGAAAGCAAGTCTCTCGGGTAGTGTTTATCTGCTTTAGAAACTTATTAATGTGTGTTTCTCTTTCAGACACAACAAGCAGGCCAGTCCAAAGACAATGAGGAGAAAAAGAAGTCAAGTCCGGCGGAGGTGCCGCGGATCACGCCTCACGTTGAGTTACCTCCACAAGTATTACAGGTACGTAATTAAATATAAAACACGAATTATCATGAATATCGATAATTTACAGGGCTAGCTGAAAATCTTGAAATTTATTAATCTTAAAATTATGATAATACTTCCTAGCCAAGCCCTACTAGTCAGGATTGTCAAGTCGTAGAAGGACAGCCACCAGTGAGAACGGAAACTTGGTGAAAGGCTTACCCCAAACTCGATTCGAACCTGAATTAGTACAATAAAATAAAAACCAGGTATATTCGAGTATGCAGTATCAGTCACCTGCCCAGCCTAAGTTCTGAATACTTCAATTTCGTTTCCAGCCTATAAATTTGGAAGTATTATGAGACTAAATAATAACTTATATGTGTTGCAGGTGCGAACAGTTCTGGAGAACCCCACCAGGTATCACGTGATACAGAAACAGAAGAGTCAAGTGCGCCAGTACCTCAGTGAATCATTTCAACCGCAGACGCAGGTAATCTTAAACCTTACCTATCTTTATCTTAACTATCTGGGTTTTCGGGCTCATTGTAATCTTGCAAAATTGTAATCTAAAATGTCTACTTCTCTGTTTCTTATACTGATTATAGTTATGATTAATAAGCCGATTATTAGAGCATTGTGCTTGTTATGTAGTCAGACATGTAAATAAATTTAAGTCATTACCAGGCTAGCTTTTAAGCCATAGCATGGAATTAAACACTTAATAACTCCTTTTCGCCTTTTTTGCATAGTTCACAAGTATTACACACTTCTGCTGACAATTCTTAAGTTCGAATTGCCAATTGTCTCATTCTACATTTCTCAGAAAAAGTTTTTTACATCCTACTTCCAAATTCTAGGTGTCACCAAGATGTGCGCCCGCGCAATCCACGCCGGAGATCAGCTCGCGCCGCGCGTCGTCCCCGGAGCGACCGTCGTCGAGTCTACGGTCGCCTGCCATGCCCTCCGCTAGTAATAACTCAGAGGTTAGTAATCTTAAATAAACTTAAAAACGCTATACAAAAATTTACAAACGTTTCTTCACCCAAAAGTTCTTCTTTTTGTGTGAAAACTTTCTTGTTAACTTTTCGTCTATAGTCTATTGTCTATCGTTATCTATATCGCAAAATATTTGTTATCTATATCAACGGAGCAGGAGCCAAAACCTTTTAATAGTGCTTTTTTTGTTTTGTACTTTTGCTAGTTTAATTTTCTAGTAATATATATATCAGTGTTATACTTGTTATATATACCTGATGATACTTATTACGGCACGGATAGAGTGGTATAGGTCACCACGCTAACTGCCACAGTGCGCGACGTGCTCCCGGTTCGATCCCCGCATGGGACAAGCATTTGTGTGATCCACAAATGCTTGTTCTCAGTCTTTGTGTTCTTTGTGCATGTGATTTGAATGTTTGTAAAACCCCCGCGACCCAAGGATTAAATTCCTTAGTGCGGGAGTCGTTTTTCTATAGAACAAAAGCTAAAAAAGTAGGATTATGCCGCAAACACAACACAATTTATGTTTAAACTTCGCTAAAGAAGCGACTGCTACATAAGACGAGCTTGATGGCAAGTTCAGTCTATCAATCGCTTATCTAGTGTCAAATATTCCTCTAATAACGATTCATCTTTTCGCAGAATGATGAGTTCCTAGAAGACATCCTATCCCTGGACAGCGGGGCCGGCCCGCTGTCGTCATCAGGGCCACCTTCCGGCGCCAGCTCCGTGGCTGGCGACTGCGCGTTACTGTCTGATGCGGACATGCACGCACTCGCTAAAGATAGACAAAAAAAGGATAATCATAATATGAGTAAGTTACGTAGTTTACTAGCTATTAAAAGTGTTCGCTGTCAAATATTTATCCCCAGAAATGTTATCTGCGTCTTCGCCAACAAATTCTGAATAATTTTAACAGTACTACATCTCCAAGTTAATGACTTTAAGCTACTAGAAGATATTCTTAATCTATGTTCTGTTAGCCAAGCTTAAAAGCATAACCAAGAAGACAGTCGAGACTTAAAAAGAATAATATACCATATATGTGTTTAACCAGTAAATTTCTAATTGCAGTCGAAAGACGTCGCCGTTTCAACATAAACGACCGCATCAAAGAACTTGGGACCCTACTCCCGAAGACCAACGATCCCTTCTACGAAGTAATAAGAGACGTGAGGCCGAACAAGGGGACCATACTCAAGAGCAGTGTGGACTACATCAAGTGCCTGAGAGATGAGGTCAACAGGCTGAAGCAGAGCGAGCAGAGGAGAAAGCAGATTGAGATACATAATAGGAAGCTGATGTTGAGGATACAGGTAGGATTACGACGGAAAGATTTTTAGTCGATTTTTTTTTTGTGAATTTTTCACTTATATTTTTAGTATTGTTGTTGGTATTTTATAACATGACAAACTTCCTTCTTTTTCTTTTAATGGTGTAGCTAGGAGGTCCATTTGAGTCTATTACATTTTTGTCCCGTAGCTACACTTTTCGCTGATGTGTCAAATTGGTGTTGTAACATTTCATACTGATAGCTTTTTACAGTGTATTTGCGATCGAGTAACTAGTTTTAGGCTGACGTATTCTGACATACAAGTTAAGTTAGGAGGGAGAGGATTCTAAATAAAATGGTTTCAGATAATTTTTTAATCTATTAATGGAAGGTCAAATGCCTTGGATATTGAGTGGATGTTTCTCTGTCCCTGCAGGAGCTAGAGCGCCTGGCGCGGGTGCACGGGCTGCCGCTGTCGGGCGGCGGGTCCCCGCACAACGAGGACTCGGGCGTGGAGTGCGCCGAACCCGCCGAGCCGCGCCGCAAGCCCGCGCCCGCGCCCGCCACGCCGCAGCCCGCCACGCCCGTGCACCATACTCCCACCACGCCGGTGAGTATACTGCTTCTAGGTCCGACCAGAGCGTGGAGTGCGCTGAGCCCCACGCTGAACAAATACTTTTGATGACCTGATCGAGAGACGATATTTGAAGTTTTATATGTTTAACCTGCAATGCGTTCTGTTGCCCTGCCTTCTTTTGTTGTGTGGCTCAGTGTGTAAGTGAACTCTGGTGTTGCAGGAGCTGGTGCTGCCGAAGACGGAGCCAGCGTCGCTGATGGAGTTCGGCGAAGCCCCGCCCGACCTGCTGCGCGACATGCCGGTGGCGGCCTGCCTGGCCGCGCTCGACGCGCTCGGTACGGGCTCCCGGCCGCTGGGTACTCGCCGCTCTCTCGCACGCCTCATACATATACCATACACGTGTACATACACCTCATACATACGCAAACACATACCGAAAAAGCGCAAAAACACCTAGACATACCTCTTGCACACACACGTACACATTATACCGACAAACACACACCCATATTTACTCCCTAATCACACACGTTCTCATCTTTTCTCTTTGTTTAATGATGTCCTTTTTCTTATCATTCTAAATCTTTGTGCATGCTTGAATCCATTTGTTTTGTTTTTCGTAATAACCCCCCTTGGACTCTTCGTTTAACTATAGAATTCAATTAATTTTCATGTCTTATTTACAGACGGATTAAAACTGGGTTCTTGTTCGCCGCTCAGTCGAGACGAAGGACTGTCGCTGGGCTGTTTGGAGCCCGACATGTGTCTGGAACCAGTATCAGATGACCTCTTCAGTCATAAAGACATTAAGGTACGACAAAGAAATAAAAAAAAAACTTCGCCTTTCACATGTTTCTAAAAATGGGAACAGTTTGTTTCTTAGGGGTACAATATATTACCATAATGAAATGTATATCGTATCACCTAAAAGTTCCTATACTAGACAAAAAGGGTAAATGACTTAAAATTGATACCCCAGAAATATCATAACTGGGACACTTTGGTCTGGAATTTACCTCAAATCTTGAATGTTGAGAAATATAAAGTTTTCAAAAAAAGTAACATGATTTATAAGTGTTAGTTACTGGTACTCTACACGTCAAGAAGAAATTCTATGAACTTATGGCGTATCAGCATATGGCAATGGGTACTATACACATGTGGTTACCTCTTGCAAAGATATTGTTGGACAAAGAACCTGAAGTACTTGACATACAAAAGGAATGTATTTCAATTTCTTTAAGCTAAGATCTTCCTCTACTCTCTATCCCCTTTCTATATGAAATCCTGTTAATCATCAGATGCGGCTATCCCCAACTCCTGGGCTGCTGGGCAGCGAGGACAGCGACACCGTGCTGAACCTCGCGCAGATAGAAGACCTAATGGATGACGACTCACATAATCCAGTCACGCAAGGTACGACAAATTCTTGAATATCCTGCTCTAATAGTTTGACTAACTTTGCGGTCGAGTGGCGAACACAACGGTTTTGAAGGTGTCGCCAGCTCTGTGGACCTCAATGTAGAAAACAACTTTTCTACATTGTCTCGGGTCCGGCTGTTTGTGGTATCTTCGTTGTGTCTGATTCCATAACACAAGTGCTTTAGCTACTTAATTTGTGTTCAGAACAATGTATGTGATGTTGTCCACAACAAAAAAAATGAAAGAACGATTTTTTTTTCGTCTATGCTATATTTTGCGCGCGCAATCCGTATATGTGTGCACATAGGAGTCTATAGTTTATCATGATGTCCGTGTTTGGGCGGCCTAACCTCGAACTAAAAATAGACATGATTTAAATTTATTTGTATTATTTAGTAACATATATTTTATGGTGTGCTCTAGGGGACCCCATGCTGTGTTCTTCGCCGACGTCGCAGCTGTGCCTCAGCAACGTGGTGGCGGACGCGGCCGACAGGAACATCTCCTCCATGCTGCACGATGACTCCGCCTCCTATCATACGACAGGTAACAAACATACAAACATTACTATTTAGTTCAATTAATTATATTTTAATGACATCAAACAATGCAGAATTTGTAAATGTTTGAGATATTACATATTGTTCATATTTGAGAAATTTACTTTCTACTATAGGTCTGGTTTTTTTTTTTGATTGAAAAAAGATGGAATTAGAAATTTTTTATGTGAAACATGTATTGGTGCGCCTTAGCAGTAAAAAATACCCGCACGATGAACGAGGTTTCGATCTCGATTTCGATCTCGGTTTCAACTTTGACTTTGATCTCGGTTTCGATCTTGGTTTGGATCTCGGTTTGGATCTCGGTTTCGATCTCGGTTTCGATTTCGGTTTCGAACTCTGTTTGGATCTCGATTTCGATCTCGATCTCGGTTTCGATCTCGATTTCAATCTTGATTTCGATCTCGGTTTGGATCTAGATTTCGATCTCGGTTTGTATCTCGGTTTCAATCTCGATTTCGATCTCGGTTTGGATCTTGATTTCGATCTCGATTTCGATCTCGATTTCGATCTCGATTTCGATCTCGGTTTCGATCTCGATTTTAATCTCGGTTTCGATCTCGGTTTCGATCTCGATTTCGGTTTCGAACTCGGTTTGGATGTCGATTTCAATATCGATTTCGATCCCGATCTCGGTTTCGATCTCGGTTTGGATATCGGTTTCAATCTTGATTTCGATCTCGATCTCGATCTCGGTTTCGATCTTGGTTTCGATTCCGGTTTCGATCTTGGTTTGGATCTCGGTTTCGATTTCGGTTTCGAACTCTGTTTGGATCTCGATTTCGATCTCGATCTCGGTTTCGATCTCGGTTTGGATCTCGGTTTTGATCTCGATTTAGATTTCGGTTTGATCTCGATTTCAATCTCGGTTTTAATCTCGGTTTCGATCTCGATTTCGGTTTCGAACTCGGTTTCGATCTCGGTTTCGATTCCGGTTTCGTTCTTGGTTTGGATCTAGATTTCGATCTCGGTTCCGATTTCGATTTTGATCTCGGTTTCGATCTCGATTTTGATTTCTTGACTTGAATGTTTTATATCTGCCGAGCGTCCTGAGATGGCTAGCATTTTTTCTTAATTGTGATTCCGTAAAGACATTTATGCTTAGTAGTTAGTAGCCTACATCAGTATGCATTATAGTGTTGCAACTTACTGCATCAGATTTGTTCTGAGGTCAATTTATGTCAATAAAAAAAAACCAACATATTTGGAAGTAGCCACATATCCTTCGCATTAGTATATGAGTGACATAAGCAGATATTCCATTAATTTAAGAAAAAGAAAATGTTTTAATTTTTAGTTCTCATGTGTGTGATATTTGGCAAGAGTAATGTAGTGATGTACCGTGTGGTGGCAGGTGCGGGGCTGCTGTCGGAGGGCGCGCTGGGGCTGGGGCTGGGCGCGGGGCTGGGCGGGGCGTTGGGCGGGGGGCTGGGCGACGCGTGCCTGCCCGCGCTGCTGCTGGGCGCGCACCACGCGCCGCACTCGCCGCACTCGCACCCGCGCCAGCACTGCTTCGACATGGACCTCGGCGCCTAGCACCGGGACAGTGAGACGGGTATTCTGCACCTGAAACCCGCGAGCCACACTACAAAACATAAAGCCTACATACTACATGCACCTTCAATCGGATCCTAACTACATCTCAACATCAGCCGTAACTGAGTATATCAAAACTTGTTCCTAACGATATCTGGGACTTCATCGCCTTAACACCCAAGGACCTAAGAACAACTTAATACAGCGCCATCTACCGTACATCGACAGAACCTTTACACAAAACATAAAAAATCTCAAAAACGTTTTAAGAGGTAATTAGAAGCAAAACTAAAGTGAATTTATCGTTTTTCCCGCATGTCTTAAATATACTTTGGGAAGTAATTGTGTCTAAATTAAAGTGCCTTAAACAATAGTGACAGACTATTAAGTCATGCCTGGTAAAGCTAATTATCTTTCCAACTGTTTTTGATACCAGTATTGATATCTACTACATAATGTAACATTGATACAATATAATGCATAGAAACAAAAAACACTTACGAGTAGCAATATTCATGCAATTACAAATTTCACTACGAGATGGCGCTGTTATCAAAAATCTTTGTTTTTATAAGTTCTTTTTTAGTTTATGGCTAACGTAACGGTAGCTATCATCTTATAATATAGAGATCTCGAGCATAGTGTGAAAAAGTATATGTGGCTTGTTCAATAAATATTCTCAAGTTTTAACAGGAATTGAAGTTATATAAGCAGCGTGAGTTCTGTACCTTTTAACTGTTGTTCCTATGCGCATATCTATTTAGAATATTTTTAATTGTTTTGGATTTGCTTTATATAAAATATTATAAGAAATAGGTATCTATTTCTTTCTTCTTATAGACAGATGGGTCGTTTATACAGCAGGACCGGAGATCAACGTAAATAAGTTAACTTAGTTAAAAAATTTAAACCTAAATATTTATGTTATATTTATGGAATAGGGAATCTGTGTGCATAATTTCTTATCTCTGTAGCTGGAATTTGCATGGAAATAAAAAATATATACTCTGTGACTAGGATAATATCATCACTTTTACATGTCATATAATATATTTTTTTGAGGTCGCTCGACTCGAGATTTTATAACTGGCTACCTTAAGAAGAAATATCTAAACAAACTTAGGGGTCACAGCCTCTTTTAGTGCCCAGATAATTTTTTGTCATATTGTGTAAATAAATGCAGGTTCTTTTCTGCACTGGCATTTATAAAAACCAGAATTTTTTTATATGAAATGGATTCCTAAAGAAATTTTGTACAAAGCAAATTCAAAGAGCCATTTTATTAGGTACGGAACTCAAAAGATGTGTTCAATACTGGATATGAGAATTAAACGATTTATCAGTAGGTATATATAAATGCAATATGTCTTATAAACTTAGATTTTATGTATATATGTATATTTTACAAATAAACCACCATAATTGGTATTTATTGTCTAAATGACAAAACTACCCGACTTTTAAAGGTAGTTGACACGAGGTACGTACGATAATGTACGTATAAGATGAGATATTTCCCAGTTTAAACCAAAGAGTTATTGACGAAGTTATACATCGTTTGGTTATCAAACTCTATATTACTGCTGGACTTTCAAAAAAAACAAAATTATTCGTCGGATAAAATTGCCATTGCTTGAAACTATATTTTTGTAAACGTGAAACAGACTTTAAAATCGTTTTGATTAGATTGCTGGTTTTTATACACGCAAAACATCTGTATTTGATCGTTATCATGAAAAACTGTTTTAAGATTATTTTTCGAAATAAATATTATTATTCTCGAAAAATGTAGGTACATGTAAATTTATTAACATTATCTATTTTTGGAAGTTTCTCGTCTTACAATAGACATGTTTATTGCAGAAATAAATAGTGAATTAAAATAATAATATTCCTTAGTTATTTAATTCGAAAGTCCAGCAGACACATGTATATTAATTAGTAAATATATTAATTAATAACGGTTATTTAACCGATGTGATTATGTAGTTACCTTTGTACATACATAATGTATATGTATTATATACTACGTATATACGTAGGCAGCCATATTGTCTACATAAACTTGCAATGTTCATTAAGAGGTCAAATGTACCCTAAAAAAATATAGTTAATTGTAGATATATGTAAAAAATATATATTTCTACTATTTAGCAGCTATTTATATAATTATGATAACAACAGGATTTAAAAAAAAATATGACTTTTTAAAATCAGTCATAATGAATGACTTAACTAATTTATAGAACTTGAAATGAGGCGTGTTCTTTCAAAGAGAGGCTTACGTATTATTTGTTCTGGTAATAGAAAGAGACAGAGCTTTAGAGATATATAGCACTATCTCTTTCTCACGTCGGAACTAAATTCTTAACACTTGATATGATCATATTTGAAAAGTTTGAAGTTTTAAAATTTTATCTAGGCCTTAATTATGGTGCTAAAACACACAAATTGATAAATATCAATATAATTACATCAACGACGTTAAAGTTAACGTTTACTAAGATAAAATGCAGTTTTAAAGATTGCCTTTGAAATAAATCAAGAAAAAAGTATTATATATATCAGTTGATAGAGGTGCTATTTTTGATAAATCCTTTAATATAATAAACTGGGATAACGATAGGACCACATTTTTTGTACAGAACATTGTGATACAAAATATATTTTTAGAAGGATATTTATTTAGTTATACAATCTATAATTTTTGTATATAAATAAACCTAGATGTTAATACGATGTGCCTTGCTTTTTAGCTACTTTAGTAGGACGAGCTTATATTTTTTTTAATAAAAATATATATAAATAGATTTTGATAAAAATCTAACACTGGTTAAGTAGATCACGTGTTATTGTTAAGTTTTATGATGAATTTATGATATTTCATTGTATTATGATATTTTTGAGACTATGTGACTATATCAAGTTTGAGTTCAGTTGACTTATCGATTATTCCGATTATTTTACTATAAATACATAAAGCAGTAAATATAAAATATCAACTAAATCAGAATATTCGATATAATCAACTAAGTCGTATTAGGACTATAAACAAAACAGTCTGTAAGGGTTACCAACAAAAAAAAAGAAAAAATATTTTCCGTTATTGGTAGTTTTAGAGTTAAATTAAATGGTATGGCAACCCTTACAGCTATTGTTAAGAATTACGAACAAACGTATTTCCCTAAACTAAGAGATGTTGCGAATCAGTGAGCTATCACTTACCTATTATTAGATATTATTATGTTTTTGTTAATAATTATTATGGATCGTGCGCCTGTATGTATTTAGTATTTCGCTCGAATTAGATATAGTAGAATGACTATAGTATACATGTTTGTATTCATTTAAATTATTATGTTTTTATTAAATGTTATCTTAATATTTCAAACTTGATAGTGAATTCTTTAGTTTCAATTACTGTTACAATATTTTTGTGAAATTCACAGAATACACTTAAACTTTTATATTTAGTAATAAATATATTATCTTATACCAAGGTTTCATACGAATTTAGGCGTAAATTTTATGAGTATAGTGTTCTTTTTTGTATGAAACGCGTACTTTTCTTAGCAATGTCTGAGTATACTCTGTGAATTTCGACCTAAACCTAGTTATATTTTGAGAATTGTTGACTTAAATGTCTTAATAATTTATGGAAAAATGTAACTTTTCTTTCATGGATAATATTTATTTCAACATTTTGAAGTAAAAACAATGGAACTCGTATATTACTTAAAGCAATAAAATGTCAATTATATTAATTGATTTGCCACAAAACAACTTCAAAATGTTCAAGTTTCATAACTTTAAATGGGTTGAAAAAAACTAATTTCAAAATCGCCTGGAAGTGGGTTGAAACGTAATCGAGCGAAACACGAACACAAAATGTTTATTGTATGAATGTTATTTAATATTGTATGAGATTAAAAAATGTTGAAGTACAAAAAGTGAATAACAATGAATTTACGAAAATATATTCGTCTTTTAATTCGTAATTATTGCCTACATCTGCAATTTAACTTTATTACACCCACATATTCCAATACTACAAAGTAACTAAATCAATACTAGGTTTTTTTTTTATTTTACTGATTGCATCTACTGACCTAAATACCTACCAGAACATATTTAAAGAACATTTATGATATTTCGTGTACATCAAATTAAAAATAAATTGATTTTTAATATTAAGAAATCGATTTATTGTATTTTCATAAAAAAATATTAACCCGGGTTACATAGAGGTGAACGAATTTCATTAAACATCAAAAAATTGTCATCATTTGGATGAAATGTTTCCGAAAAGAAATGAGGGAGTCGAAAATCCACTTAGGCCCTGCACGAAAAACCCAACTCAGCCTTAGTTGCTAATACGAGGTTTAATTGACAATATTGTATAACAAACTGTCAAATTAACCTAGTGTTAGCATTTGAAAATATAACCCAGGTTTGTGGGTGATATTACCAAGTTGATTAAAGTGTATTATACCTTAAAATGCGCACAAAAAGAGGTTTATGACCATCAGTTAACTATCCAGCAGTGTTGTGTGAATTATGGCAATGAAAAAAGCGCAATTTCCGTGCAGTTGCCATCTCCTTGGTTTGAATGTAGATACGTAGTTAGTGTATATGCGTGCGGTCACCAGCAACAGTCATGGAAGTAGCAAACGAAGTAGTTAGTGCGTAATGCAGATAATAAATATGTCGAACGACACGTAAACAGGCAAATGGTAGGTAAATAACAATCTATTTATTTATATCTATATAGCTAAACTATAAGTTTTAAGAAACACAATAGAAGCAATCTGACCCAGCACACTGCCCTACTTTCCCTAGCTATTCTCAAAATAATCAATACGCAGTTTGACCATGCAAAAATCCCTATTAATTCAAAATGTCGCTTGCATAAAAACTATCGTTAATTGTATTCGGCACACTCCTGCATACAATAGCCAAGACCTGCGTAAAACGCATTTCCCCCAAAAATTGAAGTTGGCAACAATTATTTTTATTCGTTCAAGCTGGGCACACAATGGAGCGTTTCAAATTTCGAACGAAATTTGCGTTTTTGCATAAAATGGTCCGCAGGCCGGCGCGTGCGCAAGCACATTAAAAACATCGGTGACCACACGATGCATGGAGATGGGATAAAAGTGAAATACAATTTCTTGTGTGTAACTACTTTATTTAGGTTATATGACATGACGAATGATCAATCATGTATGGTAAGTATTTATATAAATACCACTGTAAGACCCGCTTGCACAAGCCCGGGTTATTTTTTTAAGTCAGAGTTAAAAGCTAACACGAGGTTAACTTGACAGTTTGTCATACAATATTGTCAATTTAATCTCGTGTAACTAGCAACTAGGTTAGAATTAGGTTTTACGTACACGTAGGCCTTATAGTTTGATATAAAAAACCTCCTAAGAAAATCCTCCTTCGATCTTTAGGCGAACTAAGCCGGCGAAATATGAATATATAGTCAATATCTCTTTATATTTCTTCAAAAGTGCTCAAAAGATTTGTAGTTGCTTCTAATCAGTGTTTTTTTTTCACAAACACTTGTTGCCCCAACTTACTTTGACATTTTCAGAATCGTAACTAACCCGCGATGAAGCCATAATCAACAAAATTGAATTAAAGTACGAATATCAAATTGACATTTTCAAGCAAATAAATAATTCTATTGTATACTTAGTCATTCAGTTGTGACGAGTGGTCGTAATTTCATGATGAAACATCTGTTTTGCGCAATGCTGCCCTCGCGATACGTCGTTGTTTTGGTGCACAGCGCTTCGGGAACTTCAGGAAAAAACTATGTAACTACTCAATTCACGTGAGTCACTCGCATCATTCTCTGACGTAGACGACGAGAAATCTCTGACTCACTTCAGAAGAAAAATTACCACTATTGTTATTTAAAAACAATTTGTCTCAAAACTCGTGGTCGCCCTACCGTCCATTGTAACTGCGCATATATTGTTGCATTCGATTGATAAAAGCGATACAGTTTCCCATTTTTTTACACAAAAATTTAAATGAGTTCCCCTATTTGTAATAATAATCCCGACATTTGCATGAATTCAGATCATGTTAACTGTTATTTTATTTTATGGGTAAATCGGGAATCGATAAAATGCATTGAAAGGGGCTGCATTCAGTTTATTTTGTAAAGAATTCTTTTAACTTTCCGGTTTAGTGTAATCTATAATGGTCAACGTGAACTTTATTCATTAAATACTTACAACATTTTTGTGTACGTAGCTGTCAGAATTTAAGTTAGATAAAATCCGCCGTAAAAGGAAGGCCAATTTAATTACGTCATATTATTTAAAACCTCTGTGCCTAGAACTCTGTTTTAACTAGATCTAATGACGTTTAACGTCAAACATTTTCAACACATTTCCCGAACATGCAATAAATTATCCGAAGCCGGATAGTGCTATCTGTTATCAAGTCTGTTAGAAAGATGATGATGCAAGCGGCTCCTATCCCTGCACCGGTGCTGGCGCCGTACACCGAGCTAGAAAAACCTGCGCCCTTGGTCGACTTAGAACCCGAACCAGTGGTTTTATCGAGACAGGTATGTTGTTTCTACTGAAAATATCATTAAAACTAAACCTTATAATTAAAAAAAACAACAATTAAAATGCGTGATAGTGTTTTGAAAAGCTGCAATCTCACAGCAGCTTTGCAAAACACTTGCTTTTCTATTACTTATAAACTAGGTATGCACTTCTGTTTTTAATACTGATTTTGTCGTAGAGCTAGTAAGACTGAGCCCCCTAGTTTAAAATCGACATTTATACTTTATTTATACAGAAGATTGAAATTAGTAAATCTATCTATATAAATCAATTGCCACGTATGACGGAGCATCTCTGAAGAACGGCTCGACCGACGTAACTGTTTCTTTTTTGTTGCATTGGTAATTGTCTGGAAAAGGTTTGTATAAACTTGAAATCCGCGGGAAATGTCTAATATTTAGATTAACCTTCTCGTATAGTTTGACAGGACAACGACTGTCAGGACAGTTAGTTAAGTATAAAAATAAATAACAATTAAATGGGAAGCTTCTTCATACAATGTTTACTATTACTTTCCAATTTTTAACCCCCGACACAAAAAGAGGGGTTTTATAAGTTTGACTTGTCGATCTGTCGGTCGGTTCCCCGAAAAGAAAGAGAATAAAAAATTAAATATTAATAGGATATTTTAAAATTCCAAGAGATTTAGATAAGTAGATAATATTTCATTTTTACTAAACTAATAAAAGTTTTTAAAAGAATTATCTACCTATATTTTGTGTTAATTGATAGATTTATAACACCGATATCCTTTAAAGACTAAGCTCTAAAATGCATCAAGCTGTTAGAATGAGCCAAGTCCCTGAATTTTCATATCATTTGGTTTTTATGATTCAACAAAACCCCGATATATTAACCAACTAGCGTCATAAACAAAAAATTTTACGTAATATATCCTTGTTATAATATTGAAGTAATAATATGACGTCAAATAATATTAAAACGTTCTTCCCTTTATCCTGTTTATTTATAGAAATGAATCATAAACATTGAAAAATATTACCCACAGTTATCAATTTAAGGCCAATTATGGTATTTCTTTATTATGATGGCATCTAATTAACACCTATTATAGAAATTGCTATGATTATTTTTGTCTGTGTTGTTTAATTCCAATCAAAGTCACGCTATTTTGATTTACATGAAACTTTGACGCCAATCACCACGCTTCTTTACAATTTTAAGGACATGCTATGGTCATGTATGAAAATTAGATAGCATACTTAACCAATATATTTTTACTTTTTCATTTTTCCGCACAGAATTATTATTTTAATAGATATAATTAATTATTATTGTAATTATTTGTTACGCATGCCTTGACCTCGGTAGCTTAGTTGGTAAAGCGACAGGCGCGTCAAGCCAGTAGTCGCAGGTTCGAGTCCTGCCTGAGGTTTAAGTTTTTCTTTCAATTATGTTTTTGTATTCAAATATAATTAATTATTATAATTATTCAGTAGACACTTTCCTCACAGGAAAACCTATATTAAACATAAAAGTATGTATTTTTTTTATAATAATGGAGAGGTCGTAGTCAATGTATATTAAAAAAATATATATAATTTAGATTTCAACTACCAATTCTATATCAAAAACCTTGGCGCTATTTTTCCCTACTACACTCTGTCTAAGACTAAATAAGATCTCCCCCCCTAGCCGACTCCTGAGCCCCCTATCCTCCACGACCTGACCGTGGTGGACCGGCTGCTCATCACGAAGCGGCTGCGAGTCAAGAATGTCCTCTTCATGCGAGGAAAGAAGAACAGATTTTTCGTCAGGACACCAGATCAGAACCTCATTTATACTATTGAAGAGGAAAATAGGTATTTATCATTTTTTCAAGAAATACGTGTCATTATTATAGTTTTACAAGGATCGATAGACGATACCTACTTGTAAGACAAAATAATTTCTTCAAGACAATAATAAGACAAAATAAGTTCTATTCGACAAAACAATCATAACAAAAACAACTTCTATTTGTTAATCATCTTAATTATTATAAATATAATTATAATAATATAGTATCTTGGGACACGTGGGACCCACACACGGCCATCTGAACTCAAACTAGGCAGAGCCTGTATTATGGCAACCAGACAACAGATAAACATACCATATTTCTAAATACATGCCATATCATAGATAAATTACACCCAGACACAGAACAAATGATCACACAAAGATTTGTCCTGCGTGGGAATCAAAACGATCTCTGGCTTAGCAGCCAGGGGCACTAACCATTAAAGTATTCTATAAGCTTTTATTTTATAAAAACGTTTTTTGGAATACAAATATTTTGACATATTAAGTATCTAACCCCCATATTTTTGAAGCAATCTTATTTTTTTTTTGGCTGAAAACGGAAAAATGGCACTTCCTGGGTTTGGCTTTAGTAGAGTGAAAAGTAGTAGATGGATAGGTAAGGAACTTGTTGCATTTGACCTGTTTAAGCTTTTTCATTGATTAGGTTTGATTGTTCCATCCCCAGCTGGTGGGTGGGCTACTTCTGCTACGGCTTACGTCCCCTGCAGCTCCGCGTCACCAACAGCCAGGGGACGGAGATCATGAGGATAAACCGGCCGTACTCCTGCACGTCCAGGGTACTCCCCTGCCAGCTGCAGCAGCTGCAAGTGTACTCGCCCCCTGGCGAGCTGATTGGCAGCGTGGAGCAGCAGTGGACGGCGGTCAAACCCACGTATCTTGTGAAGAATGATACGGGGGAGACTGTGTTTTGGATTCAAGGTAAGATCTTAAAATCTTATATTTGCAATACATAGGTACCTCACTACTTACATAAAATTCTTTTCTTTTTCGTTAAAATCCAGCAAATCTCCAAATGAGTTGATATTTTGTTGTTTAGGAGTTTGATTTCTTGAAAAAGCGATTATAAGTACACTGTAGAAATTACAGACTACAGAAATATTCCAAGATTTTAAAACAAGTTTCAAGTACTCACTTAATATTTACCCATCGTCTCGAAGAGAATAAGTTTTTATTAGAAATGAATTTTAGAAGCTTTTAAATCAGCTAGAAGCTTGGTACTAGTGATGACTTATTGAACAAGCCCAAATACGATGGGATTGCGTTGTTTCGCAGACCATATTGACCATCAGATCAGCTTGAAGGTACCATAATATTGTATTGTACATATACGAACAGTGCAAGTTCAATAAAAGCCTGTAAAAATCTCTCTTTTACTCTTCGTCATTTTTACCCTTGTCAGAGCAATCTTGGTAATTTCTTCAAGTGGTGGCTGTTTTAATCCAACACAGTCATCCCCATTCTCTATCTGACTTCCCTTACCTCCTGCAGGTCCGTACATAACCCTGAGCTGCTTCCGGGACGTGCAGTTCCAGATCCTACGGCCGGACGGGGCCTCAGTAGGCGCCACCTGCAAGCGCTGGCAGGGCCTCACGCATGCGCTGTTCTTTGCACCTGTATCTGATAAGTCAGTAGGATTTACTTTAACTGTTCATAACTACAAAAATACAATAAAATATAATCTTTTATATATTACTGAAAAAAAGTGCAATTTGTAAACTATAAAATAATTTCAGGATAATAAAAGTTATCTTACCTTCATTTGCTTTGATGTCAATCAAGTAGCAAATTATTATTATTTCAATCTTTTCTTTGCTTTACTGGTAGCTAACTATCACCCCAATCATTCTAAATTTCATAATTTTTCCTTTAAGAAAAAATATAGAACGCGATCGGCAAGCATTTGGAATTTCGGACTCAGTTCAGATTAATTCATGCTTAGCTCGTTACCTACATCGCTTCACATTTCTCTTACTACTCTGTAATCGTAACTCCTGTTGCCTACAGATTCGGCGTGGCCTTCGAGAAGGACCTGTCCGTGGAGGAGAAGGCTCTGCTCCTGGCCGCGACCCTGCTCATGGACTACATGTACTATGACGCGTGATCCATCAATATACCTTATGTTTAGATACCTCATTCGTTTCATTACCATCCTTTTAAAAACTTCTCACATGTTTTTATAAAACTACGAACGATAATGCGAACTCAAAGAAAAAAATAGGTGTAAAATTGTCATACTTCCTTTCATGTCTGTAAGTCTCTTAAAATGTAAGTCAAGAATATAATATCAAATAATAAATAACATGAGAAGGTTGGCATGTATTTTACAAAAATATATAAAATGACAACAACGTGGCAATTTCTAGATTAACAGTTCAATAGGAATGACAGTTTTATACAAGAGAATCAATAAAACAAATTCAACAATAAATTAACATTAAATCTCTGTATAACAACCATAAACTCTCTATAAATAATAAAAATCCAAAGTCGTAAAATGCAAAACAATACAAATTATTGCCACGCGACTTTCAACCTTAACGTAATTACATATCGCTCATTATATCTTAAAAAATAAATACTTGGACATTAATATTGAAATGAGGGGACATCGCGCCGTTATACTTTAAATGCATTTCTCCATTTTGTACCCAAAAACGATGGATTCACCCTAAAAATGTCGCCCGTCCCCCTATTTGCATTGTGAACTTTTTTTCTCGGCAGATGTCCAAACGTAATGGCGCGAAATTTTGACAGCGCGCATAATTTTTGCCGCGAACTAAAACTTCGAAAAAAAACTAAATTACAGGGAATTTAGCCAACCCTTTTTCCAAAGGATTGAATTCAATTATGAAAAAGAAAAAAAAAAAAGTAATAAAAGGGTCGTTTTTACAAAAACGGGGAAAAATATAATGTAGGTCACTGGGTGTTCTTTAGTGAATTAAAGTTTTTTTACGGATATATAAGCGTAGCCCGCGCACTGCGCATGTCTCTTCCCCAAAAAAAGCAAGGGTTTAAAAATCACAATGGCTTTTTATAAAATGATTTAGAGAACTTTCGCGGCAGATTTGTGAAATTACATTTTTTTGTCAAAAAGTGTTTTTTTACTGTTTTGTAAATAATAAGGTCGCAGGCCGCGTGTCGAGCGGAGTCGCGTGATTGATCGCGTATTGTTATTTTTTAATAAAATAACTGAGAGCGTATACATTGATATTGATCTTTCGTAAATTTTATACGGGCGACTAATTTTATAAAAATATCCCTGTCTCTGTAATTATGGACGACAGAAATTTTATTTTCCTAAAAAACGTATGTTATGTTAAGACCTTGTAGTCAAACTGCCGCACAGAGACGTTAATGATCGCATCGGATTCGTTAATCGATTAAAGGGATTCCTTAGCAGTCACCTCTTAGAAGTCTAAGAGGTTGCTTACGTAAGTCGATATTAAGTACCAATCAATCAATAAACCAATTTTCAAATGGCCTTGTTTTCAGACTCTTTGGTTGTCGGCGCGGCCTATATGCTCTACTCAAAATAATGCACCTTGCAATGTATATTCTAAACCAGCTGTGCCCACTGCTACGCTCCCGTCAACTAACTATCTACCCTTCCCTACCTTACTACCATACTTACCTACCCTATCCTACCCACCTACCTACCTATTTTCTTTTTCATTTCAGTGACTCTCTTTTCTTTACATACTCATTTCTTTTTTTTACATACGTTGTTCAGCCAGAATATATAAAGAGCATTTAAATATTTAAATTATGTTTGAAGTATTAAACACTACTTTAAACAATAAATACTAATGACTGAGTCATTTGAAGACCTCATTTAACAATGTAATAAAAGAATTAGTTAAGTTTAAAGAATTAAATAGTGGCGTATCCAACAAATTTCCATATAATTTTAAAATGGAGAACATCACGCATTGAATTCTCATTTAGAAGGTCTAAATGTACGTCATTCGTTCAATTTTCTATGAAATGGCATGGATTTCTAAAGAGACTTTTAAAAACTAGAACTAAACGGTTTAGTCAGCGTTGTGCAAGGCAATCTCTTGGACCATCGTGCGTAATTTTGTGAAAGGCTCAGATCTAGCGTAAAGTCAGACAACAAGATAATATTCTAAATAAGTAAGATTTGCAGTAGATATTTAAGGAGAGCACTGCTTATCAATGATTAAGTGAACTTTTCGACGTTATTACCTATAAAGGTCATGATCACGGGAAGACAAAAATCCAAAGAACTAAATTGCTTAAATATATTATTACAGCAAGATGCGACAGCGTTGGTCTAGTGGTCGCAAGCTCGACTGCCTAACACGAGGTCTCGGGTTGGAATCGCAGGTCGAGACAAAAATTGTTAATGAGCTTTACTGTTAAGAAATACTGGTGTTTACAGCCTTTTTGCTTGTGATCTTTCTTCAGCCATGTCGGTTTGCCGTCCCATTGGACCATGAGAGTGAAGGAATAGAGAGTGCAGCAGTGTTCCCGTACAAACTAATGCACTAAAATAACTCATGCGTAGATGGCTAATCTCTGTTCACAAATTCAGTCAACTGGACATTATTTATACAAGATGCGTAATTAAAATCTATAACGACTCAATTAGATTACACACTGTTTTCAGTACTTACTTACATAATATTATTAACGGAGGTAACTTATTGTAAACGCGTCATTAAAAAGATTTATAATTACATTTCTTTGCATGTAAAACATTTAATTAATAAGTGTTAAATTAAAGGACTTCGTTTGGTGTTTACTTAGTAACTAATTCTTGGAATAAATCACAATTTTTAGTATATTAACACTAATTGGTGATTACCAATTAATTGTTACAGGAAAACTTGTGGTTATTTAATTTAGCTGTAAACAAACTGTTCATTTATTTCGATGTGTAAGTCATAGTTATTAAATGTTCCTAAATTCAATGGTTTCTTTACAAAAGATTACAAGATGACTATTTTATTATTATTTAGTTTTTTTACTTACTAAATTTAAAACATTAAATTGCTGTAATTTATTGGGTGGTCGGTATAACAAATTAGTTAATAGTTAAGTAATAACTTACTGTAGACATAATAATAATATTGCAAATTGATTTGTTATTTCCACTTAAACAAACATCAACTTTATGCGAGTGTAAATAAAGTTCATTTTAGACGGACTATACCTAACTGTTAAAAAAATCATAAAAAATATAAAATTGTACCGAAAACTGAACTCTATATCCAAGCTAACAGCTGTTGTATAATTACTTTCGTGAGGAGTATTCATAATTATTAAAACAAAACGGTTTACTCGCGTATATTCTCGGGATCGCCCGACTTGTTTCAGACTCAATAGGAGTTCCTAATCATGAGCTGACGCGGCGGCGGTGGTTTTGCGAGTCGAACTGCACTGCAGTTCGAACTAGTCGGGCCATCCCGAGAATATAAGTGAGGAAACCGTTTTGTTTTAATAACTAACAGCTTTTTTTCCTAAAAATCGTGTAGTAAAACGTACTTACACATTTTTGAAGAACTTTCAACCATATTTAAAAAGTCGTTCTTCTCTCAGCTCCGTTGACAAATTGATGTGAATAATTCACCCTTTCTTAGTATTAAGATAGTAATTCGGTCTCAACAAATAACTCCAACATTAATACTTAGAAACCCAACCCAAACCACTAACTAAGTACTCACAGGTTCCCGTTAAATTAGGGATATGCGTTCTTGTTATTTAAGTTTATTTATTATGAAATTAGTACGTACAATTAATTATTATATTATATTTCCTATGTACGCGCAGGTAAACACGTAGACTGCAATTATCAAATAAGGAAAATCTTTGAAAATACACCTTAAGTCTATTTAATATATTTAAAATTTAATTATTTATATGCAAAACAATGATTCATATTTTAAAGACTAAACCCCGTGCATTATTTTGTATATGGCAACTCGCATATTTTTTATTACCCAGAAATCGAACTTTGATTAAGTATAATCACTTATAACCGTTAGGTTTAGATATTGGGAAACGAAATCAAATTTAACCGAAGTTAATATTTTATATCACTTTACGTATGGGTAACAATATGATACTTATAACATTTCAAAAAATATCTAAAAAACTTACATTTAAAGTTCAAATGAAAACGAAGCGTGTCGCCCCGCGACCGACGGGTTAACTCCCGTGTAATGTTGACACTGTCAACTTAACCCCTCGCCTGCGACATGTTTTGCACTTTTTTCTAACATTTAACCCATTTTTCAACAATTTTACTACATTTCCCCTATAATGAGTTTGACAGATGCGACACTACGTACCCCTCGCAATGCGATTTTTAATGGATGTCGATTTTTTACAAAAACTCGTATTTTTGTCAACTTTTTTTTATTAATCCAAAGCCGACAGTTGACGCGGATATAATCTTTAATTAAGACTATTTTTGGCGGCGTTTTTTTGTTAGGGTTGTAATGGTGTGATTTATTTATTTATAGATTAAATCTATGAATGGGTTTAGTAGCTTTTCTTCACATTCTTCCATCTTTACACTTTCATTATTAATCCAAACAAAAGATGTTTTCCTTAACTTGATTATTTACACAACAACCAACCGTATTAGATTCAACCTTAGAGAAAAAGTAAGTGCGCATATCGAGTACGGAATGTAGGCAGTACGAAAAAGTAAAATTAGTGTCAAATCATAGCGCAACGTTTTATAAAACTATCTCAAAACCTAATATTACCCAAATAATATCGGAACAATTAATATTTTCGCATAAACGTCTGTCGTCGCACGGAAAATCACACAAATCTGTAAACGAGCGCAGTGCTTTTAGCAAAAAATCTGCTTACGCTCGGCTGAGGGGCTACTAGCGATGCGCGCACTCTATGTTTGTAAATTTTACTCTAAGGAAACAACACTGTAACGAGTCTAAAAATATAATCATTAGGTATCATTTTTCCATAGCATAACGTATGCGTAAATATATCTATAAGAACGAATTGAAAACTTTTCTAGAATGCCACAGAAAAGTAGTGGCAAGTTACACATGTATAATATAATATAATATAATATAATATAATATAATATAATATCTTGGGACATCTCACACATGGTCATCTGATCCCAAACTAGGCAGAGCCTGTGCTATGGCAACCAGACAACTGATAAACATACTTATATATTTCTAAATACATACATATTATAGATAAATTACACCCAGACACAGAACAAATGATCGTGCTCATCACACAAAGATTCGTCCTGGGTGGGAATCGAACCCACAACCTCCGGTTTAGCAGTCAAGGTCACTAACCACTAGATCAACAGGCCCGTCAATATGTATATAAAACATTTTCCACATAAGTACTAGCTTTCTTATCTCTCTGGTTTAAAACTACGAAATATAACTTCATATATAACACAGTTTTTATTAATATTATCGTTGACTGTAGATGCGTCTACCACTTTAGGACTATAAGACATAAAAACTCAAAATTCAACAATGAAAAACTCCCCTTCGCATGATACAGAAGGGGCATACATTGTAGTTTTAAAAATTTATAGATAAAAATTAAGTTCCTTGTCTCAAAAAAAAAACTAACACAACAAAGGTTCTTTCTTATCGTTTGTGCATCTTTCCTACAGTCAATGTGCACAATTGTGCATGCACAAATTGAATTGTGCAACGCGCAAACTTAAAAAAATCTAATCACTTTCGTAGCGTTGTTTGTGTCTTGCACATAAGGTCAGCACAATCATTTGTTTTCTTTATTGTCTTATATTTTTTATTAATATTGAATCACCTTTGTGTCTTGATTGAATAGTATTTTTCATTGTATTGTTTTTAAAGGAGTGAAATAAGAACTCGACATTTATTTGTATATTTAATTTATTGAATACGGTAGAAATGCTTCGTAGTAATTAATGGAAAACAAATACATAACAAACAGACGGAGCTAGGAACATATACCGACCGCAAACCTCTTTCTAGCGCTTAATACTAAATATCAATTTATCGAAAAAAATCCTAAAAAGTCTAATAAAAACAATATTTTTATAAGATTGTCGGGTTTTTGTTTTACCGAAGTCGGATTGGCAATTAGGCTCCTTTTTTGTTACTGTTTGTAGTAATAAGCGCTACAAAATGGCCGCGGCATAAGGTTTGGCTTTCTCCTAAAGCCAGAATATAATTCTCTTTATATATTTTAAAATATTATTTTATCCAATGTGGATACCAATATACAACGCCATCGTAATTACATTTGAAAATCAATAACGCTTCTCTCTTTTTATATATCTTGTAATTCCCTAAATATATGTAATAATTTCATTATTTCTTTCCAATTAATGGTCATCCACATTAGTAAAACTTTATAAAATAATTTGACTAGAAACAACACAGTTTTTTTTTAATATAAATCGAAAAATTATTTTCACTTTTACAATATACAGTCGCACAAAAAATATTTTAACCTAAAATTACGAACGACTAGACCAAATTACATTTTATTGGAATGAAGGAACTTTTGTAAAGAGATCATAACAGTTCTGTCAACATCAAATATTATTTTTAATAGTAAACTTCTTAAATATTTGACACTGACTAGAATGCTAACAAAATCGTCACAATTAATTTCAGATCATCTCAAAATATTAAAACCTCGATCTGAAATGAACTGCGAAATAATTTGTCAACTGTTATCGTAAATACTTAAATATAAATTAGGAATGTTTTTCCGCAAAAAATAGTTATACATATACCCGTTTTAGTGTTACATTAAAATCTATTTTTTATTTTATAAACAGTTAAACCAAACACGTAATACTAATCTTTTTGTTTCTTGTAAAGCACTTAATGGTAGTTTGATTAATTGTTTTAACATAAAACAGTCAAACAAATAATACTACTATCTAATTATTTCTTAAAGTATAAAATACTTTTGAAATTATTATTTGGTAACTGCAAATAAAAACCTTACAATTTCTGTACCTAATTAAAATACAGCATTTTCAAAATGTTTCATTTTTGCAATAACTATAATAATATGATTTAAAATAATATAATAAAGATTATTATTTTGTAAAAGTGCGACTGTATTACCTGCTTATAAGCGTTGTACTTGAGTGAATTATTGTTAACTATTAATATCACTCCTGTAAACCTTTCAGCTACACTTAATTATTAATTTGTACTGTTTTAATTATTTGTTTACCAATCTCCGATACCTTGCACCCTTGGTTAACAAATTTGTACTATTGTTACGCTGCGGACGTAGCGAAGACAGGACTTATGGACAAATCTCGAGTTTCTAGATTACACATTAATATATAAAAACAATTAATAGACAACTATATATTTATGAGACTGCGAAGAGTCTTGGCTAACAAAAACTGCTAGCACCAAACTATATTGTGTCGTACTATATTATGTGTGGGACTATTTATCGAAATATCTATATCACATTAAAAATATATTACGGCTGATGATTTTACGAAGTACCGTTAGTTATAATTGACTAGTCTATTGTACCGGATGTTATATCTACGACTGAATTTTATAATCATTTAATCATATAGAAATAAAATGTTAATGTTTCATGAATATCCAAAAAATCGGTCAATAAAAGTTTGCAGGGACATATTTTCCTTAGTAAAATTTTTAACAGATTATTAAAAGCTTCTATATTAAAGTGTCCGACATATTTAAATACACAGATTTATCAAAACCAAACTTCTGTATATCTGTAATCGCCTACATTATATTTTATACATATACAATATAATATATATCGCCTATTAATAAAATCTCTGCGGGCCAAAATATTTTACCCTAACTATTTTATTAGCACAGTAAATACGTATGTCATTTAGTTACATTAAACTATTTTTAAGTGATTTCCACCAACAATTATAACAGGAAATCGCTTAATTTTCTCCTGTATTTGCTACGCCCACATCTTATGATTTCCACTCAAAGCACAACGCATTCGGAAACATAACGTCTCGAACACAACTTTAATACATTTTTCACTACATCTTGACGATCGCAGTAACCGTCCATTCTCCAAATATAATAAAAACTCAGCATCCTCTACTATTGTTCCACAGATGCTCATAGAAAATGGACGCTGACTGGAGATCTTACCACGCGTACAATTGTATTAATTTGTTATTATTTAAAACGTTATTTAATATAATTTGTTGTATTGCGCGCCCCCATCTCGGCTCCGTGCGGGTCGTGTTTGGCTGCTCCCGGAAGACTATTGGAAGTGGATTTTCAAAATAATATCCGTTTTATTTTGAACGACTATGCCTAATTTTTGACGTTTGAAATAGGAATCAAGTTATTGGAACTATATTTAGGAACTTTAAAAAACGTTTAGTAAATTAGGGTAATTTTGAAAAATTCGTTGTCTATAACGATAAAACTTCTAAAAGACATTTTTTTTGTTTCGATGAGTGAATTTTATTTTTTGTTTCTCAAAAATAAAATTTCCTTTTTTTTTGTAATTCGGTTATATACTTCAACAATGAGAGCTATCATTATTGCGTCACCAGTTGGCACCACTGGCGCGTCAGCTGTCAAAGCCTACCAATAAATTATGGAGTTTGACATTTTCGGACATCAAGTGCGACTAGCGCCTCTGGCGGAGAAATTGATAACAGTAGCCGTCATTATAACCGTTATCGTTTGCACCTTATCTTATTACGAGTGTTTGGATGCGCAACCATCACATAAGGTCTATAAGCGTAGTTACTCTATTTCCTCATAAGGTTTACCCTGATCCAACATCACATATATTATCATTACAATCAGGTTAGCTTCCCCCGTCCGGAGCCGTTACGGTGGCGACCTCTAGTTTCTTTAAATTTAAATTACAACTTACGTACATACATAGGAACTTTCTTTAGAAGCTGCATGGTTTGTACAAGCTAACCTCCTCACTGGTCTACCAATAATGAATTATTTAAACAAACTTTGTTACCTTTTACCCATCAAATAAGTCTTGATTATCAAGATAATAATATAAGCGACGCCTGCGCACCTGCGCCCTGCACAAGCCGTGATTTTATTTTAATTCTCAGTCTTTTTTGATGGCAGTAAATATAACTATTAAAAATGTACATTTTAAAACTTTGTGATCAAAATATTAATTTAAAATGTAAAGCGGTTTAACTGTTTTATAATTATGTGCGCAGGGCGGAGCGGCGCAGGCGCCGGCAGCAGTAACACATTATGTTTACGATTACAATACAAATAAGTATAATGCAGGGGCCGGGCGCGGGGCGGCGGGCTGAGCCCTGCCCCGGCCGGGCCCCGGGTAGCTTGGTGTGTGACACAACAAAACCCGTCTGACCGAGCCCCACGACCACATATCTAATCAAATTTAATACTAAAATTACGTTTAATGTTGATCACTGCCCAATAGTACGTATCTTTGTGCTTTAAGTCACTCGTAGACAACAATAAATAGTATCGAGTAGGCAACAGGAGCGCGCGGCCTCCGTCCGGCGCCGGCGAGCTGCAGTAACGCACTAACTATATTTGTACTTTATTGTAACTCCAAAATATAATTTATACAATAACAGCTAATATAAAAACTAACGTCGTGAGGTAGAGCGGTAGTCGTAGTGTTCCGCGCGGGCGGGCGCGGCGGGCGGGCAGCGGGCTGGCGGGCTGGCTGGCTGGCTGGCTGGCTGGCGAGCTGCCCGGCGCCCTCAGTGATCAACATCGCACCGGCACTACGACGCTATCGTGAGCGCACACTCACCGATACAATACCTTTAAATAATAATTACTCCTAGGGTGTATTTCTTCTCCCGATCGAAATCGACGTTTCATAAACTCGTCTCGGACCGACCGACGGAACATCGAGGAGATAATAATAAATAATCGAATTTATAAGCGGCAACGTTTCATATATCACCCGTTCAATATAATTCTCAATATATGAAGTTAGACTTTGACAAAAAAGAGGCCGGGGCCGCCGCGCGGTGTCGCCTCGGGCGCGCGGCCAGGCGGCTTCTCCCTTTACAAATACGTCTCATAATATTAGCAATCGCTTGAAGGCACACAGCGTTAAATGTAGTTAGTACAGTTCAGCGATCGTATGCGCGCGCCGGCGGCTAGGCCGGCGTGAGCGTGAGCGTGACGGTGGCGCGGCGCGTGGCGCGGCGCCGCACGGGCAGGAACACCAGCGCCGGCACCAGGCTGAGCGCGCCGCCCGCCTCCTCCACCACGAAGGGCTGCATGGTGAGCGGGGCCTGCGGCGCGCGCGGCACGGCCAGCAGCGCGCCCGCGCCGCCGTGCGCCGCGCGCAGGTGCGCCTCCAGCGCCGCGAAGCCCTCCGCGCGGAACTCGCAGCGCGAGCACGAGTACTGCGCCTCCTCCTCGCCCTCGCCGCTGTCCGCGCCCAGCGAGCCGCCCTCCAGCTCGCTGCAGCCGCTGCCCGCCGGCTCGGGCGGCGCCTCGGCCGGCGAGCCCACCTGCTGCTGCGCGTGCGCGCGCTCGTGCGCGAACAGGAACGCCAGCACGTCTGTGGTGAAGGGGCAGTACGAGCAGGCATAGGGCTTGTCACGCGCCAGCAGGTCTAGAGGGCGCGGCGGGGGTGGTGGAGGCCGGGCCGGCGGCGCGTGCTCGGCCAGCAGGTGCGCCCGCAGCGCGCGCGGGCCTCGGAAGCGGCGCGCGCACAGCGGGCAGGGCTCGGCGGGTGCGGTGGCGGCGGGCGCGGGCGGCGCCGGTATGCCGTGCGTGTTGTGCTTGTGCACGCGCAGAAAGTACTTGCTGCACAACTCCTTGTGGCAGATATCGCAGGTGACGCCACCGAGCTGCGTGCCGCTCTCCAGCGAGATTCCGTGCATACGCTGCATGTGCGTGCGCATAAAGTACTTGTTGCACAGTTCCTTGTTGCAGATCTCGCAAAAGCTGGACCCAGATGAGGAAGCGCGGCGCTCGTCAGGTGGCGGCGGCGATGTGGACGGCGGCCGCGGGCCCGGCTCGCCCGGCTCGTCTGCCAGCCGCTCCGCCGCCAGCTCGTTCAGCTGCGAGATCATCGTCTGCAACTTCCGCAGTTCCTCACTTGCGCTGCCGGGTGACGCGGCTCCGCGCTCTTCCACGATCAGGTTGAGTGGACTGGTCTGACCGTCTCTGAGGGCTGCTTCAAGCTCGTCTTCGCACTCTCGTTTGACTTCTGCCATCTCCTCGGGGTCTAGCGGCGGTGGTAGCGAGTGTGAGCGTGGTGGTGTGTCGGGCGGCGGTCCTGGCATCGCAGGCGGCGTGGCAAGTGGTGTGGCGAGCGGCGTGCCGAGCGGCGTGCCCAGTAGGCCGGGCGGGGTGCCCAGCAGGCCTGGTGGGGTGGCGGCCGGGGGCGAGAGCTCGACGGGCGAGCGGCGCGCGGGCACGCCGTGGCGGCGCTCGCGGTGCGTGCGCAGGAAGTACTTGTTGCAGTACTCCTTGCAGCAGATCTCGCAGAAGGCCTCGGGATTGATGACACCGAGGCGGCGCAGCGCGTCGGGTTGGAAGCCGGCGTCGCGCGCGCGCCTCGCCGAGTCGGGTGACAGGCGGCGGGGAGTCCCGCCCGACTCCTCGTCAGAGGAACGGCGCGGTGGCGAGGGATGCGCGGGCGGGGGCGCCGCCGGCTGCGGCTCGCCGCCATCGTAGATGCCGTGCTTGTTGGCGCGGTGCGTCTTGAGGAAGTACTTGTTGCAGAACTCCTTGCAGCACAGGTCGCAGTAGGCCTCTGGGTTGAAGATGCGCGGCGGCTCGTGGCGCGGCAGCAGGCGGAAGGCGGCTAGCGGGTCGAAGGTGGGCAGCCCCAGCTCCCCGAAGGCGAGCGCGCTCTTGTAGATGTCGGCCATCTTGGCGTGCAGGTCGAGGGGCGGCGGCGCGAGCGGCTGCGGCGCGCGCGAGGGCGCGGCCTGCTTGCGGCGCTTGCGGCCGGGGCTGCCGCCGCCGCCCTCCAGCTCCAGTTCGCGCTTCACCGCCGGCGCGACTGACATCGCGTCACCGCCGCATCTGCAACACGACACGCACCACGTTACTATACTGACAGACAGCACTCAGCGCGCGGTGGGGAACAAATGTTGTGGGGAAATTAAATACGATAGCGGTTCTTTGTTCCCAGAATAAATATAATAGAGGCGTTGATAACAATAAGTAAATAATATTAAATGTTGTGATCAAAATAACGTTGTATAAAAAAATACAGTTTATTCAACAACGAGAACGAGTTTGTAAAAGAAATATTAAAATTAGGGGTAGGAAACTAGAAATATTAGAAACCAAGCTAGCTGTACCGCAAACTATCAAAAGTTTACAATTATTTATGATGCTCCTCTTGAAATATGTGTATGTTTATAGCGACATTAAATTAATATTGCCTATAATTCCCCGTAGATATTATATTCCCCATTATAAACTATTTTCCCAATCCTCTGCGATGGTAAGATTATTAAATCAGAATTTTTAAACGACTCTACCATCCTATAATACCGTATAAATAATATTCAGAATTCTTTTAATAAAAATCATCGGGAAGATGATTAGGTATGGAAACACAAAACCCATTTAGTCTCTCAGTTAGATATTAAAAAATAATACGACACATTTTTATGATTTTTCAAAATAATAAAACAAATTAAAGCGAGCGAATAACGTCATGCTTGTGTACCAAATTGTGACGTCATGCGACATTTCAAATCGATGTATCTATCGTCGTGAGGTTTGTTTACATAAGTTAAGAAAATATACGTGTCTTATATTTTTTTATAATAATCTGACGGGCATTAAAAAAAATCGTCTGCCTCATTTTGTATAGTTGTGGTTATTTGGAGTTTGGTGTGGTTTTAAGTTACTTTTGTTAGAGTTCTACGCGGACAAGGTAACGACTACATGGAAGTAAGTTACTAAATAGATACAGGCTAATAGTTTATCAAAATATATTATGTGTGTACCTAATTATAGTTATTAATGACATGTAGTTTTTACCGTCAAAAATACAAAATCGGTTCATCTGCAAGAGCTCATAATTTATAATTTGTTTATTTTATTTCTGTACTGTTCAAGTAGGTTTTTATTTTTGTTCACAACATAGGCTTTAGACAAAAAATCGTAAACAAGAGTTCCCTTACGTGTTAATTAGTTAAGTAGTTAGTCACAAAAAGATTCCAATTAGAAAATCCCTCACCTATTATTCCCTTGTCTAAGATCTAACGCCTCCATTGATCACCACACAATTAATCACCACATAGTCCTAATCACCATGGTTATAATCATAAGAACACACAATAATTACCACAAAATCACAAAAAAGTACTATCAACAACAAAAGTACTTTACACAAATCGTACAAACACACACGTAAGTGTTAAACTATTTTTCCATTATTTTTTGGCGCGTGCTCTCCCCTGCGCGTGCGCGTATAAAACTGATGTTTTAAGTAAAAACGCGTGCTGTATTTCTAATTTTTTTTGTTAGAAAATAGCAAAATTGTTGTCCCACCCAGCCACCCCTGGCGCAGTCGATTATTTGACAGGGGGCCGGTGCATTACCCTGTAGGGTCGGTTTGTATGGCGAGAATTATAAATTGCGTGAAGGTTAAAATTTGTTTCATAGATGTAACTACTATAGATTCATTGTTTTATTTAAGACAGTTTTTAAATTTGTTTATTTTTTATTAATAATTGTAAAAATGAGGATTTTAATTAAACTGCCTGGACACGTCATATTTATGTTTTGAATTATTTATAGAACATTGTTTTTTTATAGTCTTATAATTAATAAGTTATGGTAGACGCTTTTTATCACACGACACATTATATTATTTTCAGACATTTATTTTTGTATAATAACTTTCGTGAGGAGTATTCATAATTATTTAAAAGAAAACGGTTTACTCGCGTATATTTTCGGGATCGCCCGACTTTATTTTAAAGACATTTATTTTCCTGCTTTTATATTTTTATAAAAATCTAAGCTTATAAAAATATGACCGCAGGAATATATTTCTCTTCCAATTTCATAATTAGCTCTGTGCAGTATCTATAATTAATTTGTACCTAATAAACTATTGCTCAATATTTCACACAAATCACAAATTACACGCAACGCCATGTAAACCAAACTTAACAACAAACAATACGCGCCGCTTTCCAAAAATTTGGAAACACTATCGAAAGGGCGGCAAATCACATACGCTGTCTCTTTCAAACACACATCAATTCCCTATTTCTCTCTCCTTCTTCCATGTCTCTCTCACTCTATCATAGTGCTGTCTACGCAATAGTTATGGATAAGTTATGGTATTATAAATCTAGTTTTTCTATTTCGTAGATTTTATTGCTTTAAATAAAAAAATATGGATATGTATGATTTTTTTTGGTAAAAGGTTTTCATTAGTTAGCAAAGGGGTGGAAGATTATGTTAAGATTATTATTATCTAGTTATTTATTTTAGGACTTAATGTTAAATCAAATAATCTAAATATATAGCTATTCATATGTACAATAAATGAATCCCGACTACCGTAGATCACCCCATAACTTCTGAACGACTGCACCAAATCAGATAATTCTTATTTTGTTATGTGCCTTATTCTAAGGACAAGGTTTTTATAAAAGAAAATAAAGAAAAACAAATGCAATTCTTATGAAAATCTCACAAGAATCATGCGAAGCCGTGGCGCCCGGCAACTAGTAATATAATAAACAAAAAATAAAAAATTAAATAAAAACTAAAAACTTGCTATGAAACGTTACAAAATACCGCAATCTACTCTCCATTTTTAGAAGGCTCTCTCTCCAAGTTATATATACAAAAAAAAAACACATTTCTTGTACAAATTCATAATTAACTACACCCATTGTTTAAAGACAAATATGTATCCCTATCTTTGCGAATTTCTAATTATAACCTTAAATATCGACTAAACCTAACTTCAAAGTTTAAAATAAAAAAAAAAAGTAAATTTAAAACAAATCTTGTTTGATATAAACAGGCTTCCCAGCGATGTTTCATGGCATTTTTTCACCACCAAAGTAAAAAGTTTTATATTAAAAAGTCGAAAAACAAGTTTAATTACTTCCTAAGGCTGGATGGACCGACATCAATTTGCCTTATTAAAGTGTTATTGTAATTTAAGATGGGTTCTTTTCAAATTCTTTATTTCCTAGTATTTTTAACGTAGGTAGTAAGGTATTATAGATTACAGAAATGCGGATTGAATAAGTGTGGAGACAGAAGATTCTATTAAGTTGTTGAAAGAGATCGGAAAAACAAACTAAATATTTATTGGAATTTACAAATTTATGAGTATTTACATAAAACGAGAATTCATTTACGGACATATTTGTTCCTATAATGATGAAAGATTAATTTAACTTCATTTATCTAAACTTTGAAGGGCTATAAGATAATTAAAAGTATTTTATAGCTTTAACATGATTTATTTTAGTATTACTCCACAAAAACATGATAGTAACAGCAGCGCGCACGACAATAGAATATACATACATACATTAGTTTCCAATTAGGTGGCGCTGCTTAAGTACTTCGTATTACCTTAACAAACTTAAGTTAAAAAAGTTCCAGTCTATCTTTAAAATTGACAGATAGTGTTATCTGTCAATTTATATATATAAATAACCAAAAATATGGAAAATGCAATATGCCAAAAAATGTAAAGCCAAATCAATAAGCCGCTCCCTGTTTCAGTCTGTTAAAACATTATAACTTTCGCTTCATGAAACTGATAAGAATTGATAAACTCTGTGCAGGTATTAAAAACTTCATAAAATGATAACATTTAATTGAAATGACAATATAGGTTATCTTTTTTGTCAATCGATTTTTCGGTTTACAGGTAGGCTTTCAAAACGTTCCAATTTTAAAACTTGGCAGAAACAATATAGAGATTAAACCTGGCCTGACTTTTCGACAATTCATCCGATTTGTTGAAAATTCGGTGTAGATTTTGTCTTTTTATTAGTTTACAATGGGGTTTATTTTCCTAAAAGGTTACTTGTACCTACACCTATTTAAACAAGGCTAGTATGTAAAAGTTGAATGTACCTACAATAGTACAATCTGTGCAGTATTTAGGGATAATTTTAACATTTTTAAAAACATATCTCTATTAATTAAACTTTGTTTCAAATCTTGTTTTATTTTAAAACTCGGTAAAGCCAAACCAAAACACAGACATCCCGGCGTCCTGTAATGACAACTACAAAAAAAACTGTTCTTCACCGAATTTTACGAACACCACTCAATATTCATTCACAATTTTTCGAGTCAAGTGCTATATTTTACTGCTAAGTCGTTAACTTTGAAATATCGGTCGCGAGGGTGGTGGGTGGTTGGCAAATAAAATAAAAATAAAGGCCGATTATGGCCGACATTTTATAATGGCCGCCGAAATGACATGCGGGCGCCGGCGCGACGCCCCGGCACGCTTCCTAAATGTCAGCTTGATTTTTGACGATTTTCGTATAAGCTTTGTATTGTATTGTTTTGTGAACTATTTCGTTAAAGGTTTTTTTTAAAGGTTTACATCTACTTTGTTGTAACCTACTGTAGTTGAGGTTTCTTCTCTCTCTTTTGTTCGCAAAAATCTGAACGATTAAATACATATATAGACTAACAGCCATTTATATAACTTATCCGTGTATAGTTTGTCGTACTCTTAAAGAGAAAATAAGTAAATAGAGTGCACATATCGATTATGAACTGTAGGCACTAGTATAAACAAGTAACATCGTAAAATTTGTGTCAAAACAGAGCGCTCCGTTTTATTAAAACTATCTCAAAACCTAATAAATTAGGTACCCTAATAATATCGGAGCCATCGATATTTTCGCATAAACGTCTGTCGTCGAACGGAAAATCACTTAAATCCGTAAACGAGCGTAGTACTTACAGCTAAAAATTTGCTTACGCTCAGCACTACGGGCTACTAGCGATGCGCGCACTCTATACTTGTATATGTATACTCTAAGGTCTTACTAGAGCATACATAATACACTTGCATATGTCCAAATTACTTTTATCTGAATTATATCTCTCGAATGGAAATCCAAGTATAAATTGTGTTGTGTCCTGTACTGCAAGCTGTTTTATTGTAATATTTGAATTTAAAGTCTCCAACATAAACATCAAATAAATTTTAAAATAACATGATATACGTCATCAATCAACTCCGTGCCTCTGTCCAGTGTCGTCTATTTATATTCAATCAGCGTGGGGCGGGAGTCGAACCCGCGACCCGTTCCCCGCCAGGTGCTAGGGCTAAGGGAGTAAGGGAATAAGGGCTAAGGGCTTATAATTTTATAATTGACGCGTGTGACTGACGTGGGTGTGCATTAAATTTAAAACTACAGTTGAATGCGTGACAGATTTATACAGATTGGGTTCTGCATGTTGGTATTTTTAATTATATATTAATAATTTCATTAGAAAGAGAGGTTTCGAAGAACAAAGAAAAGGTACCTACTTACCCCTTGGGCATGTGTTTAATGACGGTGTCGGGGCTAAAGTGAGATAGTTGTATCAGAAGGTGGCGATGGACTAGTGCCAGATATGACTGTGTCAACAACAGTTTCGTGCGAGGTTAATATTATCGAGACTAATATTATAAATGCGAAAGTAACTCTCTACGCTTTCACGGCCAAACAGCTAAAACGATTTTGATTAAACTTGGTATGTGATAAGCTTAGATCCCAAAAAAGGATATAGACTACACGAAAACATCCACTATTCTAATAATTTAATAAAAAATCTGCAATTTTTTGCAAATTCGTTCGGTCAAGTTTCCCACTATACAACGTAAAACTATGGGTTCTTTAAAACAATTCCGTTGACCTCATTAAGTTTATAAGAATACCTTCAGTAATTATAGTTAATTATAGAGAATCCTTATTACGTCTGCCCATCCATCCGATCATAATTCTATTATTCACGTTTTACACTTTTAACTTATATAAGTGGAGCAATTAGCGACCTAATTGAAGAGGATAATCTTGGTAGTGGTGTTTGATTCCCGATTGAAACATAATTACTTTGAGGTAACGGTGCACTGTCGGGAAATGAGATGTGCATCACTTATGTTTAAGTTAGTGCAGCTGACTTAGTACCTGCTTTCTATATTAAACTAATTAAATAAATAAATAGAATTATTTTTTTTTTATTTTTTTTTACGTATTAAAGCACGCGGAGCGAATATTAGTAATTAAAAACACAAATTAAAACATTTTGAAAATTATATGTACATAAAAATAAATGTAAACGAAATATTACAAGATATACTAACTAAACAACTTCAACACACAAATTGACACTTCAACACTTCACAAATATGAGCTCTCTTAAATTCTTCGCAGGTTTTCCTCATCTAACCGCGGACCCCTAAAACACTAACAAATCAACAGTTAAGAGCGGTTGGCAGAGATGTCCCCACAACACACAAATATGGTGTATTATACATGTCTCTTTTATCGTCTGTAGGGTAGGCACAAGTAAACGTAAACAAAACCATACATACTTGATGTTAATGATTTTATTTTTTTACTGTTTGGCCTTTGTTTTGTGGCATTTGCATATGTTGTCGAGTTAAAGAGCTTGGTTGTTAGTAAGTAGAAATTGTAGTACGTATGTAAATCTTAAATTACAAACGAAAAAACATTGTTGTACTTAGACACATGTTACTACCAGTATTTTAGGTTCTCCTTTCTCCGGCGAAGCTAAAGTACTGTACAAGTTAATAACTGCTAACTGTGGTTTGGTGGTTAATTAATTTAGTTTTAAATAAATAAATAAATGTGGACAACATCACATACATTGTTCTGAACCCAAAGTAAGTAGCTAAAGCACTTGTGTTATGGAATTCAGAGACAACGAAAGGTACCACAAACACCCAGACCCGAGACAATGTAGAAAAGTGCTTTTTCTACATTGACCCGGCCGGGGATCGAACCCGGGACTTCAGAGCTGGCGACACCTTGAAAGCCGGTGTGTACGCCACTCGACCACGGAGGTCGTCATTTCATGACTTCATCATTAAATGGTTTTATTCTTCTTGTTTAACGTACATATTTGTTATATTTATAGAACGATATTGTCGTCAAGCGACCAAGTTTATATTTGTTTAATAAATGAAAAATGAAAATAATACTTAAATGCCCTAGAATTTGATATGATGTTATTTCACTTACACAAGTGCAAAAAACTGTAGAAATTAAACATCTAATGCATTTATAATATAGTATTGCTATTCTATGTCATAATGCAGTTCTGCAAAACTCTAAATTAGGTACCCTAAACCATGTCAAAACATCATCAATCTGCATTTGTCGCTAAATGTTTGGAGAATAGCCTGGCTGTAACCAAACCTTTAATCAAACAAGGCCAAAAGTTTACTTAAATAAACAAATGATATCAAACTAGATTTTGCATTTAAAATTTAAGCTGTTACAACTATATATCCTACTTATCCAGATAATATTAGCAAGCTTGAATCTCCCAAACTTAGACGTCCCTGAACCTATTTATATACGCGTAACAATATCAAAACAATCAAGGACGGACGCCTTGTTCAGACGGACAGACAAACTTGTATAAACGACCCTTTGAGCGAAAAATAATAAAATAATTGACAATAAATAAGATGAAACGTTTACATGTACAGTCAACCAAAAGTCTGTGGTAATACTATGATCTTGGTAAATCCTTTATGTGTAAAAGTTGTAAAGTTGATTATTATTAATAACTTCTTGTAACTGATCTGCGGTCCACAGTATCACAGTCCCATAATTGTCAATTTAACTGACTGAAACTTTGCATTTGTATATTTATGCAAACATGGCTTTGTACTCAAATCTTTTTGTTAGTAAGTTATTAATAATTAGTCCAGTTTAATCTCCGACCAATCAAAGAAAGGTTTGACCGTCAAACATTTATTTTCACTAGTATTAATAATACGTTGGAACAACTCACACACGGCCTTGTGATCCAGAACTAAACAGAGCCTGTATTATGGCAACCAGACACCAACTTATATATTTCTAAATATATACATATTATGGATAAATTGCACCCAGACGCAGAACAAATGATCATGCTCATCACAAAAAGATTTGTCCTGGTTGGGAATCGAAACCACGACCGCCGTTTAGCAGTCAGGGTCGCCAACCACTAGACTAACAGGACAAGAGATAATAAATCGAAGATAGCCTAAGACAATATCTAATCGTGTCTAGTGCATCGTGGGTGTCTCGCTACCATTACCATATATTGTTTCACAAAAATATTACCGACCCTACACGAGAACACATTGCCATGAAAATATAATACCCTTATCTTCACAAAATTCATTCACCTTTCCAGCACACAAAAATAAATAATCTATAACACTAAGCCCGCTAAAATTTATGTTTACACAATCTGAAAACTATCAATACGTCACGGCAAAAAATCGTCAATGTCGACAAAAATATTGCCGACCTGAACACGGCTTTAGATAAAAATCGGGAGCAACTTGGCGGCCGTCGACTTACATATATAAATATGTATGTATCATACGTTACAGGGGTATTGATTTTATGTCGAAAAATTTTTATTTTTATCTCTGCGCCTGTTTTCGATAATGGTAAAGATAAGCTAAATTAAAAATGTAGTAAATCAAAGATTAGTTTTATCGGTTTCGTTGTGTGAGCTTTTTAATGTTTGGTTAGTTTCCTGTTTTCTAGAAATTAATATTTTGCTAACTTTGCGAACTTTTACAGGTCTATTGACATCTATAATTATATACCTTGTAATATATCTTTTAATACACCTATACTCAAAGATTTTTGGGCTGGAAACGGCAGAATATTATGGATCTAATTTGTTGTCTCTCCTTAACTGTGCCATATGTTTAGAAATAAACTTATCTTCATCTTTATATTGACTTAAAATAAATGAATAAAGCTTACATTTATTTACAGTAACTATAAATTTAAGCTATAATCTATAAGTATAGTGATATTTGTGTTCCAGTAGTAGCTTACCGGACTTTTTAAAGTAGTAGTCTACAAACCCGTGTTTAAACTCTGCACTTTGCAGAAAAAAAAACGCTTAAAAAAGGAACAAGTCTAAATATAGAGTCTATTCAGCCTAATAGAAACATTTGTTTACATAACTGTAGATATAATACAATATATATTATATAAAAAAAAGATATGTTAAGACCGCAGATACCTATCTTAGATATAAAACAAGAAATAACGATCATGTACAACATAATACGTCCGTTGTAAAAACTCTACAAACATTATTGTGTGGGTCACAAGTCCAGGTCAAAGATGGGTCAAATACAAGAACATCTGAAAAGGATCGAAGGTCAACATACACTAAACGATACGATTCCCATTTCGCATTCCATTACGTATTTACAACGAGTGTTTCAATAAAAATATTTTTGTTACCGAACGTAGCGCGCGATGGATCAAAATAGAACGATAAAGTCTTATCGCTTGTTTAAACTTTTTGTTTGCATAATATAACTTTTGAAAGTAAATTTCATTCCGTTTCCTAATTCTTTCTTGTACGCAACTTACTCTTATAATACAACAATACGGAATTGTTAAAGTAAGTTATATACTTATATTACCAATGAAAGTTCAAAATTTTGGACTTGTAACTATAGAACTGTATGTATTTGTGGAGTTGGCTTTGATTTTCCTTTTACTTTATAACAATTAAGTAGCATTTTTAAGAAACCACACAAGATCAAAATTCTTTTCAAAAACTTTTTGCGTACATAACTCATTGAAATAATAACTCTTTGATTAGATTGTACTTTTAAGAGGGTGTATTTTCCAGGTCCATTGCCATTTTTTGAGTAGTTGGTTATCAGAGTTAACTTGAAAATGAAAGATTCTCATCTGTAAGCCAATCTGTTTTGAAATAGGATGATATATCATCACAATACTGTTCCTACCCGCGCCCATAGTACCAGCAAATGTATATATAAATGTCCTCATCAGTGCCCCAGTACTCTTTAATTTAATTTTAATTCTAATACAATGCCAATGCAAAATATTAGTTTAGAAATACAGATTTCTTTAGAAAAAATGCTGTCAATGGAAGGAACTGACTGAAATCTATACATTGACGGTATGTTTTTGTATCGTGTTTTGTGTGCCTGCTAAATGAATAACAATTTTGCATTGGCACTGTATTAAAATTAAAATTAAATTGGAGAGTAAGGGTACTGGAGTACACATAATAATATCCTGTAAACCTTTTATTTCTGGAATATCATCACCTTATTCATGTATTATAATACCACCTATACATCTCCGTTCGTATTAAAGACACGCTCGGTCAATTTTCCGGGAAGAGGCCCCGGAAATACCCGAAATATGAGGCTTCCGCGGTTATTGTGAGGAATCAAAAGAGGGAATGTTATCAAATATTATGTACTTAATTAAAACTTGTATATATGTATAGGTAAGAGTCTACATATTTAAAGACAATGGAGGTAAAGAAGTACCGACCTTTTTCTAATTTGTGGATATGCTTGAAACTTTTGAAAATAACTTCTGACAAATGAGACATTTTAAGAATATTAAAATTCATATTAGAAATTCCTTTTTTTGCATTTTCATCCTTCGATTCCTTGGTCTCGTCATTATCAATAGAATAAGATGATAGGTACTGTGTCCCAAAGTGTCATCCAGTGTTACGGAAGCACCGGATTTGATGAACTTACTAACTACACCAAGATGATTAAAATCAACATACGAAGTAGCACGTTTTGAGAGACAATGTACATAAATATTATTATCTAAACAGCGCTCAGATTCGTCTGCGCGTCACCACTTTCTAGTTCTGAAGCTCGCAACAGATATTAAGAAGGTATATTATACTAGACAAGAACTTTGACCTTACTGGAACAGATACAGGGTGACGGGTGTTATTCTTATCTCTTACACGTGGTTACTTTAGTTCCACAGGTATATTAGGCTGATTGACACTTCCTGAGTGGCTGTAATTGTCTTGGTCTTACCGTCGCCTGATCAGGGGACACCCCCCCCCCCCCCTTTCTGTCAACCCATCAATTATACACATATTACAACCATCTCTTTGAAATCTGACACTCACCGTCACAGGTTATAAAAGGTTCTCATATCATTGTATTAGGTCGGCTGTCCGTCCTCAAATCATACGCCCCCCCTCCGCCGCACGCGCCCCCCGCGACACGGGCACAAACACACGAACGTATATTAATCTAATCACACTCCGTTTCGGCAAGAATGTGTGAGTATACGTCTTTAATAATATCTGGGGGAGCAGAGCGGGAGGCGCCCCCACCCACCCCTCCACTAGTGAAAAAATATATCCAAGGAAAACAATATTATAAATTGGACGCGGCGTATGTGTGCGCATCGTGTAGAAATGGCTATGTATTTCCTTCGCATGTCTTTTTATTTCATTTTACTTTATTTTATTCCGTATGTGATGTAGTATTTTTTTTTTCACTTTTATTATATTTTCTTTGACGGCGCGTTGCTCGGATGACAATGTCGCCGAATCGAATTTTGCGAGCGCTACATTTGTGACTGCGAAATTAACGTGCGCCCTAAAATATGCTTTCCTGCGTATTCTCAGCGTTCGTATGTTTTGTTCAAAATACAACATTTCATAAACGTATTACATTGTTTGACGATTTTCTGTGATTAGACACAGCTATTTGTAGTATTTACGTAATTTCGTGTTTCTTTGAATTAATAATGAAAAATATAATATTACGAGCTGTAGACATCGCTTTATTACATTTTGTTTGGTGATGTCGGAATGTTGCCCTTGAAAAAACTGACACGTGTAAGGAAAAAGAGAAGTCTGATATATTTATTTGGAAGTTATCGTCTGGAGGTAGTCGCTACACGTGGCAGCCTGTGGAGGTACCGAGGGGGTACTTCCGCCTACTTCCAATGATTTTCATTTCAAAGTATATTTTAGAACCAGCCTCCAGCCCTATTTAGAATTTATTATGAATTTAGACAAGATTTAAGTGGTAACTAGTAGTACATTGATTTTTGAGGTGAAGATCTATGTTTCTATCTGGATTAAAATCTTTCGATAAGAGCAACATTCGTGTAGTTCAAAATTTTCTAGACAAAATAACATTTTGTAAATTAAAACCGAGGTCTATTGAAATATAGACCCTTCATTGAAATGCCTGTTAATAGAAAGATAATAAATCGATTTTTTTATTTCATAATTAATAATACGATTTAATTCCATTCTTTACCTACCTACTTACTACTTTTGCACTTATGTAAAATTATTAATATTACTTCAAAATAACATCTTCCTCCTTAAATTACCAAGATATTCTCCACAAGTTATGACCACCAAACACTGACCTTGATAGACTCAGTTTAACTTAGCGATCTGATAACGTTTAACAACTGCCCAAGTACAGGTATTATTGTTAACAATAGTTTAATCTGAACGTTACATTAACCCGAAGGTTTACATTTGTAACCCCTGTTTGACAATTCAACCCCGCTTTCCCCACTCGTGACCACTTTTTCTTAGATTTTTTTTTCAGATATATCGAGACAGGTTCTATTTTTACTTTGTACCGATTTACTTTTTTATTGAGTACAAATAGACCGTGTCTGAGTGATGGCTAAACGATCTTCTTTTTGGTTTGACCAAGTGACATTGTTGACTGGCCAACTTTAAGCCAATCCTACTCTTTATATTTACAAACATGATACTAACTAATACCAGTAATTAACTATCCCATGACAAAGTCAAACCCTTTGCTGTAAAAGTAAGAAACGAGACTTAATCACCTATTCACAGGCTAGGTCTCTCCACCATTAATCAGTGGTATCCCCAATTAACTTTTATTAAAATAATTTTCGAAATTGGTAATAGTAGTTCTGAACTTGAGAGTAGTCCTATATCGCGGAGGGTTTCAAAAACATTCAAATTACATAATTCCACTAAGAATGTAGATAGATACAACGTATATAACATACTTACTTTTTAACCGACTTTAAAAGGAGAAGGTTCTTAATTCGACGGTTTGGTCTTTTTTATGTTTGATACGGGATATCTCCGGCAATTGTGGACCGATTTCAAAAAATATTAATTAATAATTTAAGTCGGTTCCTTTATAGTCAATTATGAAAAAGTCGTATTGTTAGTACCAAATAGCTACCTTGTATACATAATTGAACCATTACACAGAAAATCAGAGACAGAAAGTCTTTCAAAAAAACAAAACTCGTGTTAAAATAACTGTTACATTATAAGGCGGTTTGTTCACATGTGACATGGTGGGTGGCCACACTCGCCGCGGTGTCCCGACTCTCGGGATATTTACCTTCGTGACGCGAGGCCGAGACTACTTAAACGATTTGTTATAGATATGTTGTTGACCACGTGTACGATTATTGGTTTAATATGGATTTTCTCCTAACGTTTCTTCTCCAAATCGTCAAATGGTGTTTTGATAAGTTAGTTTGCACTGACTGTGGGAAGATCCAAATAAATAATCTTATATGAGATAATGAATGAGACAGAATAAAGTGACATGTCATTTAAGGCTCATTTTCATAGTCTTTATACCGCATGCGGGGAGTCCCCGAATACGGGATAACGAGCGCATACCGTCCCTATGGCATGCGTTACAAAAAATTGAACACTGCAAATTGTGGGCAACTACAAACTGCTTAACTGATTAAGATTTTTTTAACAGTATTATTACATCTCTGCAATAAAATCTTATCCTACAAATGTAACAAGAAATTATCCCACAGATTTCCCCAAGATGGCCACCTTCTGACCTCGCTACCACCCATACGTCTTGTCCGATCGCAACTTAGATAAGCACTACTTAAACCAATACTTTTAATTGCACAAAAATAGGCTTGCTTGAGATTTCCAACTAATTGCAGAAACCACAAGTCTAATGAGTAACTCTCCATGTTTTGATTGTTTAATTACTATAATTATACTGATGAGCTTTAGGACAGTAAGTTTGCGTTAACTGACCCGAAGTGAACCCACGCGGCAAATATAATTTAGAAGAGCCTATCTTCTTATGCAACAGTGTATATTAATTTGTACGTAAAGTATTTGTCTAGAAATCTAAGTATCTAAACGTACTCGTAGTAAATAGGGAAACGTCAAGTGTAGGCACATATAATGATTTTTATTGTTCACCATAAGAGTTAGGTAGATACAGCACACAACGCCCACACTCGACGTACAACATAGATTAATTAAACTTACCTACCTATTTAATGAAAGCATTGCTTTATAAAACTAAGTCGAATCAATTTTACATTTTTAAAACACTATAATAATTACGATCTACCGTAAAAATATATGATGATTACAGAATTACACGGATTGCAAAGGCAACAAAAAATACAATTCTAAAAAAACTAAAATAAACGCAATCTAAAATTGTTAAAAACCCAATCTGTCTTAATAAGGACAATTTACCCAAACTTGGCTCTATTTATTTTTTGTATCTACTTTTTGTCTTATTCAGCATAAGGATAAATCAGGAAAACCATATCTATCCACCCATTTCACTGGATTACAGTCATACAAAACAAATGGAATGAAATATCGTAGATTGTGATCAGTCTTTTGTTTTTAATAAAGTTATTTAGTTCAGCGTCGTGCCTCGGAAAGCACGTAAAGCCGTTGGTCCCGACTGTCATACGTTGATCTTTGACAGTCGTTAAGTCATTACATTGCTGACAACCAGTCTTTACTTTATTACCCAGTAAAATGGGTTGTGGAGGTCAGATAGGCAGTCGCTTCATGTAACTGAAAGCTGACCCGAACATAGCTTGGGAAAAGGCTAGGAAGAGTTCAGCTTTTGGTGTATATCACCCGATTTTTAAAACATAGCAATTTTAAATTACTTGTATAACATTTTAGTCAAAGCATTTCTAAATCCAATCCAAAAAAAAAACCATCTTAAATTGGTTATTCATTTTAAAAATATAAATTTCTTTCTATCCTAATTTAACAGGTATATTTTGTTTTAGCAAAACTCATGGAATTTGCTCATATGGTATGTAGTGTAGCCGCCTAATAATGTTCCAAATAACAACCAAACTACCTGTTTATTAAACAATATATTATCCTTATTTCTGAGAACAGATTACAACATTACACGTGTTTCTCAAAATCTCATTTTAGTATAATTTATAATTACCGAGGTTAGTACTACAGAATGTAACTTACAAGTAAGTCAGCGTAGGCTGTGAACAAAACGTCGGCATCATATATTAATTAACGGGCGACTTGAACACATCCAACACACTAACCAGTATATTGATTTTTTCCACCCCACGGCCGGCCGTTGCGAAATTATCGAAATCTAACAAAAGCATCCCGAACCAAACTGGTAAGAAAACTAATAACCCGTCTTACACCGCCCTGTACACAACACACGAGCACACTCACACACACACACGCACACGCGCGTAGACACACACGCATACACGCAGCTCACGCACACGCACCCACCAAAACTCTAATTATATACGTCCACGAAGAAAATAAAGATTGGGGAAAATTTTACAAGAAACAAGTGTGCCGGACCGGGGAGGGGACTGACCGCTCCCCGTCATTAAGCCCCCACCTCCCCCCACTCCTCCCCTCAGAGGGGGGCTAGTTCTCCCCTTGGATGTTTAATAATATGAAGAATTGGAGATAATTTGCGAGAAACTAAATAAGAAACGCCGGACGAAAATTGAAAGGTCGGGGGATGGGGGCTGTCTTTGCGGAAGCGTTAGTTCGTACACTCGAAGAATACTCGTGTAGCTTGTAATAAATAATATTTCATTTATTGAGATAGGCAGCCAGAAGTTAGGAAAATAATTTTGAAATTGCATTGCGTATTGATTGAAGAACTCTCACAAAATAAATTATTTTGTCAAATGCCTGCATTGCAATCAAAGATACCTACTATATTTACAAGAAATTTAGCACAACCTACGAAACGGTACGAAAAAATCCTCCAAAAAATTTGGATACTAAAAATAATATTTCTTGTACAGTCGACCGCACATAGCTACGTATGAATGACAAACGAAACCCAACCTTATCCTCTTTGAGACAAAGGCGTCATCACTTTCAACGCAGTACTTGATAGATCTGTGGTTGAGAGTACCACTGTCACTGTCAGCTTGGTCTTAATAACCGTCCCTAAGTACGGACCCTAGCTAACCTACTTCATCATACTTTAATGTTTAAAATTCTTTTACTTTTTAACAAAATATTGCATGAATATTTGAAGGAAAGAGATTCATTTTGAAGATAGCCTTATTAACTACACGCGTGCAAGATGTCCGGGCTTGAGTTGGCTTTATTAAAAGTAAAATTAAATAGCAATACGAAAAAAAAGGAAGCCGTATGACATAATTAGTGGGTCGTTCCCGGCTGAAATGATGACAACGATGCAAGCATAATATACCTACATAGCGAAAATCATGTTATATCCTAAGTATAAAAAACCAATGCCAAAACAGCTAATTTAGTTAGCTTTATAATGGTTAAGTATCTTAGAGAAAACATAGATAAGCAGTTTACTTATATTTCCTTTAGGTACCCTATATAAAACTCAATTCAGGTTATTTTTTGTGGCAATTCTAAATCCAAGAACAACGACACCAGCCTGATTTATCAACTACCTGAACAAGTTAACTGGATCTGACTGGATGTGAAAGACAGAGAACCGTATCGAGGCTCAAACAATTATATGATACACAAGACATGTTTGCCTTATATCTATCGACGTTTAAAATCTGTTCGCGCTGGAAAACGTTAAAATGTTGTCAAGTTGCACTAATAAATTGTAAAAAAGATAGGATAACAACGGAAGTAAAATAATTTGCTATTATAGAAAATTTTATTAAGAATTTTTGATTCTTCAAAATGCGAGCGCTAACAATATATCTGCCTTATCTTCTTCTAATATATAAAAATGTCGTGTCACAGTGTTTGTTATTGAATTGTTCCGAAACGGATTGACCGATTTCTATGTTTATTTTTTGTATATTTCTTAGGTCTGAGAATAGGTCGTAGGCTATTTTTATACCTGATAAAGACAGCCTTGTCAGATATAAAAATAGCATACGACCTCTCCTGATTTTTTATTTTTTGGACTATTTATATGGAAAAACAACGTTGTCTAGTTTTTATTTGGCGAAACGATTCTTTCAGACCAACCTTAAATACACATTAGTTTTTTTATTTTTAAATACTAATAATTATTTTATCGTACTTTAATTAATTCAAAACTTTTCCTTCAGATAAATAAATCGAAGCTAAAGATTATTTGTAGATACACTGAGGCCATTTTCCTAAATCCTTCCACAAAATTTATTGTGCAAAAGTTTGGATATTTATATGTTTGTGTGAATGTACAATTAATATACGTAAACGTATCCGAGTTTTATCATAAAAAGCAACTTTTTTACGAATACCAGTAAGATTTATGTGAGAATAACCGAGAAGACGAGATATGGCGTCGTTTTGTATGGTATGGCGTAAACGTATGGCACAGTTTTGTCTTTCAAAGATTCAACATCATCATTCACAGTCTCATTCGTCCCACTGCTGGGAATATGCCTTACTCAACTAGATACTACTATAAGTATAGATAAATAATAAAAGAAAAAATAAGAATATGCAGCTATTTAGCTCGGTCGTTAAACATAGCGTATAAGTTATGTAATGCGATGTTACAAGCAATCTATTTTGTGGAACAAAATATACGCCTCGATTTGTTCTCGAATAAAGCGGGCTTGCAGAATCCAACTTGTTTCTTTTTAAAACTTCCCTTCCCACATATACCTCCACTTCATCTCAAGACGCAAGGGTCCAATCTCAGTTCCCAATTAACAAGCAAAGGATATCGATTGCCCATCTTTAGGGTACCGCAGGCACCTCATAAATATGTAGTTCTTGTACGGAACCCGTATTGTTAACCGGGGTACGATTTATGTCCGTCTTCAGCCTTCGATGAGGAATATTAAACGGTTCATAGTAAAACAAAAGGTTTGAGTATCCACCTTTAGTTCCGAAGATGGGATGTAAAAAAACCCGAAATGTTTGGATTTCAAACGAAATAGATACCAATTAGGCTATTCGCGATTAAAAAATCCTCGTTCGCTAGACTGTGATAAGATATATCTGTCAATTCACACCAATGAGAGACAAGCTACTAGGTCCTGATTGGTGGAAATTGACAGATGGACCTTATGACAGACTAGCGGACCTAGCGGATTAGTTTAATTGCGAATAACCTCATTAATTGACATCAATATTAACTTAAATACACAATACAGTTCCATTAGAAATAAATAGGTTATTAGTACTTAAACGTCATTTTTATGACAAAAAAAACATCTAAAACACCATAGGTTTTATACAACATACCATTAGTTACAAAACCCAATGACATAATATACCTATGTCTTTTTGGAATGAATACTTAGACATATTGCTATGACACATGATACAAAATAACAAAAACTAAGTATGTTACAAAAAAAACAATTTAAGCATGATTTTATACTATCGAAGCAAAGCGTACTTCTCGTTCACAGAAAAATACGACTTAAAAATAATACTATGTCATTATAATAACGATATTTCCCTATGATCAATATGGGGAACACTTTACCTGTAAACGTATATGGTAAAGTTATTTACACATGGAATCATTTTGGAAGTTATTTCACATGTTCCATTAATTGGCCAATTACGTCACCATGGCTATAGGAAATCCCATTGAATTCCCATGCATGGAATCGCGTCAAAATTATTACGTATCAGTGTAAGGATAACGTTTGAAGAATGACAAATGAAGACGTAATATTCTTTGAAATTTACTGTTATTTTCGGTACAGTAGATAGTCTTAATATATTTGGTTGGTTATAAAAATATATCTGTCTACAGAATTTATAAAGCTATTAAACTATTTATATGTCGTGGTGGCCTAGAGGTTTAATGAACGGATTTGCGTGCACAAGGTTGCAGGTTCGAACCCACTACAGGCAAGTACCAATGTGACTTTTTCAAAGTTATATGTACTTTCTTAATTATTCTAAGACATCATTGACTATCGGTGAAGGATAACATCGTGAGCACCTGGATTTCAACAATTGGAATCTGAAATCGCCAATCCGCAATGAGCAAGCGTGGTGATCAATGCTCGTTCCTTCTCTATATGAGAAGAGGCCTGTGCCCAGCAGTGTGACATTTATAGGCTGGTATTATTATTATATTATATTAAACTATTACTGCTTCTTAAATATCAACAAATTCTTAAACCTGAAATGAATTAATGTAATATATTAATTGAAATGTCTAAAAAATCTTTGAGATTAATGCACTAGTAGTTGCAACTAAAGGAATGCTATCAAGGAAGTGGATAACACAAACATTATCGCACCACGATAATAGCCAATCAGGTGTACGCCGGATGACGCGACCCCGCGATCGCCCAATACGGACCCTTCCCGATATTCGTTCATTCAGTAGGGGATTTGATAGACCCTGTGTAAACACTTCGTTGATTCCACAAGACTTTCGTTGGTCTGTGGCTCCATCCTTAATCTGTGGTATCAATGGACGCTTTGTAAAAGTATCATATTTTATGGAAATACCATATGCACTACTACTAGCTCGGTGTTTTCATTTCTTTGTTTTCTAAATAAGTATTAAAATTTCTCACCGGTCATTTTTATCATTACATATTTCAAGAATCGATATTTTTTTTAGTATAATTATTTGATTTCTTTTTTTACTTAATTTCAGAATTAGTTGTATGCAAACTATCTATTTATTTATAAGAAATTAAAATTAAATAAAAACCTTTTTTTTTCTTTCCATCACAATACACTGACTAAAGAAGCTTTCACTTCAAAATATCCCAATTAACTCTAGAATTCGTCAGTTAAAAATATGTTGTATAATGTATCGTTTGTTCATATCATAAGAAACAAATTGCGCACATGATCTAACATAAAAAAATACACTTAATATGTCAATCATTCAAAAAACAGTTATGCCAGCAATTTGTGTCTAAACTAAATAGTTTAAACCGCAACTATTTAACCCCGAAATCTGTGAAACCCCGTCTCAAGTGATTTGTGGTTTGATATATGCACGGATGCAATTAGAAGAAACATCCGTGGTCCATACAGATTTTAAGTATAATTTATAATAATTGTTATAATTATTTAGTCCATTGAACCTGGGTTAAACGCAAGGCGTGGGTAGCTACAGCATACTGAGGTGTTGTTCTCTAAACATTGAGCGTCGACCAACGTCAAAAACATAATCCTTACTAATATTATAAATGCGAAAGTAACTCTGTCTGTCTGTCGCGCGTTCACGCCAAAACTGCGTAACCGATTTAAATAAAATTTGGCACACAGATAGTCTAGAGCCTGAGAGAGCTTTTGCCGCGATAACCGACATACACGCAGGCGGAGCTGCGGGATACAGCTAATATAATATAAGACTCTTTTAGACTTTTTGAGGGTGATTAAATATTCGTTTTTATTTTGTGCATATAATAATTTATTTATACGGCAGTTTTTGTAAGTACGTTTACAAAATAGGAAATATTTTTTAATAATCCCTCATGTAAATAAACAAATTATATTTAACTAGCAACCTTAATTATCTATACCATACTATATCTATACTAATATTATAAAGCTGAAGAGTTTGTTTGTTTGTTTGTTTGTTTGAACGCGCTAATCTCAGGAACTACTGGTCCGATTTGAAAAATTCTTTCAGTGTTGGATAGCTCATTTATTGAGGAAGGCTATAGGCTATATAACATCACGCTACGACCAATAGAAGCGGAGCATAAATGAAAAATGTCGCAAAAATGAAAAACCGTTGAAACTAAAACACGCGGACAAAGTCGCGGGGGACAGCTAGTAATATTATAAAGCTGAAGAGTTTGTTTGTTTGTTTATTTGAACGCGCTAATCTCAGGAACTACTAGTTCGAATTGAAAAATTATTTTTGTATTGGATAGTCCGTTTATTGAGGAAGGCTATAGGTTATATAACATCACGCTACGACCAATAGGAGCGGAGCATAAATGAAAAATGTTGCAAAAATGAAATACCGTTTAAACTAAAATACGCGGACAAAGTCGCGGGGGACAGCTAGTTTCTTATAATTTAGAGAGAGGAGAGGTAGAACTATATATATTTTTTTTTTGTTACACTTTATATTAGCACTCCGATATTGTGAATGCTGTGTGTACCTATAATAGGCCTAGGTACCTATATTAAAAATACTAGCTGTCCCTCGCGACTTTGTTCGCGTGTTTTAGTTTCAACGGTTTTTCATTTTTGCAACATTTTTCATTTATGCTCCGCTCCTATTGGTCGTAGCGTGATGTTATATAGCCTATAGCCTTCCTCAATAAACGGACTATCCAATACAAAAAGAATTTTTCAATTCGAACCAGTAGTTCCTGAGATTAGCGCGTTCAAACAAACAAACAAACAAACTCTTCAGCTTTATAATATTAGTATAGATTATAGTGAATCAATTCAGCCTATAGAAATATGTAATGCTGTTGGTATACCTATCAATGAATAAAGTAAATAAGGAAGTTTTACTAACATAATTTTAAGCTCTATTCCTAACAAACTTTGTAATATTTTTTATATATGTTAGTTTGTAAGGTATTTCTCTATGGGCCATAGCGGCCTGAAAATAAATGATTTATTATATTATGAAAAAAAAATGCCCACCCTGCTCCGGACGGTTAAGTTTTCAACATCACATATCATTGAATTTGTCGGCTTTGCTGTACTATATGCATGTGTAATAAACTTTATTTTATAACTAGCTGTCCCCCGCAACATTTTTCATTTATGCCCATCTCCTATTGGTCGTAGCGTGATGTTATATAGCCTATAGCCTTCCTCAATAAACGGACTATCCAATACAAAAAGATTTTTTTAATTCGAACCAGTAGTTCCTGAGATTAGCGCGTTCAAACAAACAAACAAACAAGCAAACTCTTCAGCTTTATAATATTAGTATAGATTACTCTAAATATTGCTGAAACCTGCATTAAAATCCGTAGCGTAGTTTAGATCTAAGCGCACAGACACTGGGAGCGACTTTGTTTTACGCTATGTAAAGATGGAATAAGTGTTTTTTTTTTTGTTTAAATATAGTGAACTATTTTATGTGGGCGGACTATTCAACAAATCTTTTACTATATCAAACACCAGAGGGAAGAAGACGGGGCTCTTGCGATCCTAGCTTACTAAAAGTTGACGACTCCAGCAAGCTCAAAAATGGATATCCTAATTGCATAATAAACTATTTCATTTTATTGATGAGAGTGCCTGCCTTGTTCTCGGTATGTTACAGTAATACTGGCACCAATCTATATCGTTCACATAAATTTGGATAAATCTTATAATTTAGACACCCCTCCCCTTTTGCTGGTGCCTTTTTAATCAAATTCCAGCATATCTGTCGTTGTAACTTAAGAAAAACGTGTTTATCATACACAATTCGCTACAATACGTATGTACAACTCAGCTAAATACAAATGGCCATTTTCCCCAATTTTCCTGGATATTTTCCCAATAGTTGGCACACACACCACACAAGTTTGCTCGTGTGCGTTGAAAGGGGGTATTAGGGGGTGCTGGGGGGTGCTTGGGGTGTCGGGCGGGGTGTACGAACACTGTTAAACTAATTATTGTGAGCGGCCGCGGGGGGAGCTACTAAGATTTTTCTACAGCCCACCATATATCTATGTGGGGGCTATGTGGACGAGATTAATATTTTGCAGTAAAATGCTTCAAGATCTAAGCCTAATGATACAGTCATTATTGTTAGGTATTCAGTTCCCAAACAAAATGTAGGTTTCCTTCCTTGTGGTTACTAAAATACATGCCTAGATTACAGTCTAATGCTACGCATAGGCAATATAATATATACCTATGTTATAAAACTGCTAAACAATATTTTAAAGATATCTACAAGCATTAGGTTATTACCCAACTATATTATTTAGAAGCTTTTTAAGTCACTACTCTGTACGTCTCTACTCTAGGTTTTTTGCTTAGAAGAGACAGCTACAGTAAGTCATTAAAAATATTTCATAGTTGATTACCTGCATCAAAACGATCCATATATTTATGGCCATATTTTAGCTTTTACATTTTTTATAATTTTGACGCATCTACAAGCAAAAGCATACAAACGATTTCCCCCATTAGTTTACTATTAACAGATAGCCTTTAAAAATAATCATGGGGTTTTTGGCACTCTATAAAACAGCATAGGCTACGCATTTTACCTTTATTTTCACAACGCCGTGTAGAATAACAGAACACATAACATAATTTAACACTCAAAAAGTAAATCCGCCATTCTTCAAAAAAAAATAGTATAAAATATAAACTTTTTACTAACCAACAATAAACGCGCGAAAAACATGTAAAAGTGGCGCGTTCAATAAAAATAATTTTCTTTTAACATGACGCAACATTTTAAATTCAGAATCAACTTTATTTTACGCCAGTAACATATTTCATTCATTAAAACCTTTTTTAATTATATGCCTGTGTCACAAAACTCAACTGTCGACGCTTGTTAAAGGTTTTATTATTTTTTTAGGATGGCCTTATGACGTAATTGCCTAGATTATAGATCCTTAAGATTCACAAGTTCGTGTGTTACGCGAGTTAAATATTTTAATTTACGAAATTATGCAGTAATCTATATAGACCTAATAAGTATGTAAACTTTAACCAATCTTAATTCTTCCTTTACACTAATTAATGCTGGATGAAAAGATTCTGGAAATGATGCAAACTATCGCTGTAACTTTAATGTCTAGCGTGCCAGCAGAGATATAGAGAAACACCATATAAATTAGGTAAAAGAAAATTCGTTGTCTTTCCATACCTTGGTACTCCACCGGGGTAAGAACAGACAGCGCAAAAAAATGTTCACTTGAAAGAAAAAAAACCGGCCAAGTGCGAGTCGGACTCGCGCACCGAGGGTTCCGTACACACCTGTAGGTATATAAGTAAAAGTTCACCCATCACTACGATCGAGTCATAGTTATGGTATGATAATTGCAAAATGAAAAAAAAAAAAAATCAGAAATATTTTTTTTTATATGATGTAACTAAAAATTTACGGTTTTCGCAATTTTTCCTTTATCTGTACTATAAGACGTTACTTCGTACCAAATTTCAAGATTCTGAGTTCACGGGAAGTACCCTGTAGGTTTTGATTCCCGTGCGAGTTTCGAAAATTTGCGGAATTTTGCGGCATAAACGGGAGTATCTTTTGATCGCGTTGACTTAGAAGTTTGATTTTTTCACAGCTCCAAGAGACCATAGACTTGATATTTGATATGAATTTCAGCTTGATACCTCCACGCGTTTCTGAGAAAAAAGGTCTTGACAGACAGACAGACAGACAGACAGACAGACAGACAGACGGACAACAAAGTGATCCTATAAGGGTTCCGTTTTTACCTTTTGAGGTACGGAACCCTAAAAAGAAAAAGCATATTATTCTGTATCAGAAATCAGTTGTTTTTTTTTTTAATTATAAAGATCAATAGATTTTTTACACCAAATAGAATGGAGAATCGGCTCCTAACTCAGCGTAGATACTTGCTACTTCTGACTTCTAACCATCTTCTTTAGTCCATTGACTCTCGTCATACAAGTATGGTCGAAAAAAAATATATCTCTAAATCTACGTATTCAACTATTACATTCAGTCGCAACAGTTAGTTGTTATTTATTTTTTTAAACAAAAATTAAATTAAATTGATCCGTGATAAATTTAATTGTTGTTTTTTTTATTCATAAAACCATACATTTTAAGGTATATGGAATGAAGCAAGGAACAATCTAGTTTCAGATTAAATCTAGCCCACAATTTTATTATAAGTAGACCAATCTTGATTCAAAGAAACAAATAATTAAAACAAAAATACAAAATAATAATTACAGCTTTACATAATTACACGTTCAATAAAAACAATAGAAGAAATTAGGGCAAATATTAATTTTAATTAATTTAAATAACATGGAGTTAGTAACATTGTAATGGTTGGTTAGTAAGTACGGTTACTGGACGTTTTAACCGCGATCGAGTCACGCAAACCATAATATAACAATAACTTGAACAATATAACTGAAACTTCGACTTAATTTTGTTTTTTGATTTTTAGATTAGTTTTAGCGTTTAAGTTTATAGTTAATGCTTATTACTTGAAGTAGCTTTGCCTGCATTGGTATCCATTATTAACATATTTTTTATTATGCTTGTACCTACAAGTACTACTATTTCCAGCACTTTTATTAACTACCAGCTTCTGCGCGCAGCTTTAATTGCATTGATATCAATGGTGTAGGTAGATGATTGATTTAAAGAATTTCTCTCATTTTTAATTTTTGCTTGCCCGACAGGGTCCACGATGATCTCATAGTTTTAAGTTACCAAATAAGGTTCACATTGTGGAATGCAAATAAATATTGAAATATATTTTGTAAGAAAAGTCAAAATTCACTTAGTGCGTCAGTTAGAGAATAAAAAAATATTAGACACGTACTTTGTTTTTTTTTTTCAAAGTAAGAAACCTCTAAGTAGATAAAGCAAATCAATCAATTTAGGAGTGATAGTGTGATAATGACTGCGTACAAAATGCACGAATTTGTGATGTTATGCGACAATTCAAATCAAAGTATCCTTTTTGAGTTTTTGCTTAAGTAATATAAGAAAAAAATCACAGACATTAAAAAAAATGTTATGTACCCCATTTTAAACATGAGTACCTATAACCTGTTCTCTGACCCTTAGCAATAACCAAGCGTTTGGTCATTCAAGATATTTTTTAAAACGGGTGCTTAGTTTCGAAAACAACCTGCAACAGAACAATATATCCACAAACTTCTAATACACATATAATTTTTATTTAACACGTTATCAAAGAACCAGTTTATTTGCAAAAAAAAAATAAGTATAGACAAGTTTCCTTTTTAGTCAAACAAACACTACCATAAAGTTAGAATATCTTTATTTTAAACACTTAAATTAATATCACCAAATACATTTCTGAGACATTTTATGTCCTTACTTTTCTCATGATAAAGTTTGCACACACACACAAACGTTAGACGTATGCAAATAAAGTTTTTTTTAGTTGTGTCTAAGAAAAACTTCTAAGTTTACTTAAAGCTTTCGTTTTTTTTTCGGTGAAAAGAACTTTTTATAGATTTAACTTGAATATTAAATATAAAACTGACTTAAATAATTTACTATCGCTCCGTCAGCTTAAGGACTCCGATTGGGTCCGAAGTAGTTAAAATGCACGCGAGTTGAACTTTTAGTATTAAAGACAAAAAATACGTTCAAGTATACATTTTAACATTTATTATGTTTTAACATATATTATATATTAACATATAGGCCTCCATAGACAAAAAAAAATTACGCAACGCTGTGAAATCCAAACAGCTATTAGAAGTATTTTCCGCTAACGGGAAACTTCGCCATTATCTGTGGCGAGTACCTACATGGGACGTTAATGCGAAGGCGCCGATATTGCAGTGTTATTGAGCTGACTTGCGCACGCGCCGATACGGCCCACATGTGCGTCATGACTCGCGTCTGAATCATTTGGTAACGCACGTCTATTACGTGTGGCTATTAATTAAGAATGTTTTGTAATGTTAATTTAGCAGAAGACACTTTGCTTAGATCATGTTTGACGTTAAATTTTATTTAGCTTTTAAGTTTTAGCTTGGAAATATTTTATGCTGAGGTGTTATTAACAAGTCCACAAATAAAAATAAAATCTAAAGTTGCAAAAAGGTCTAAATACTTCACCTATTTCTGGTCTAAATAAATAAATAAATAAATAAATGTGGACAACATCACATACATTGTTCTGAACCCAAAGTAAGTAGCTAAAGCACTTGTGTTATGGAATTCAGAGACAACGAAGGTACCACTAACACCCAAACCCGAGACAATGTAGAAAAATGCTTTTTCTACATTGACCCGGCCGGGTATCGAACCCGGGACCTCAGAGCCGGCGACACCTTGAAAACCGGTGTGTACGCCACTCGACCACGGAGGTCAGGAGGTCTATGTAGGGATGTTATAAAATTTATTTGAATAAACCGCCTTACATTTATATTCACAAAAATTACAGTAGAAATGAGAGTATTCTGTATTTAGGACCGTTTATCATCATTTTTTGATGACCTCCGTGGTCGAGTGGCATACACACCGGTTTTCAAGGTGTCGCCAGCTCTGAAATCCCGGGTTCGATCGCCGGCCGGGTCAATGTAGAAAACCGCTTTTCTACATTGTCTCGGGTTTGGGTGTTTGTGGTACCGTAGTTATCTCTGAATTCCATAACACAAGTGCTTTAGCTACTTACTTTGGGTTCAGAGCAAAGTATGTGAAATTGTCCACATTGACTTGTTAAAAAAAGAACATTGTTAACCACACCATCATAGTGTATTTCTCAAACGGAGAAGAAAAGAGCATTGATTAGAACGCTTGCTTACGGGAACTAATATACCTAGCTCTATTTTCATTGCATGTACATAAGTATGTCGAAGCCCGTATATCGATATCATTCTTTAAATAGACAATGCAGTCAGTATGTCAATGCAACATGGCTAAACATTTGAATACAATTACCAAACTTCCCAAACAAACTTCATATAAATAATACTTGGATAAATTTTAGAAATTATGTTCAAATTCTAGAAATCTTGGGGAGAAAGTCCGGGAAACACCTAACCCTTTCACGGCCATGGTCAACGGGTTTCCCTAACCCGGGGAAATCTAAGATGGAAAACCAAGTCTGTTTGCTTACTTAAGAGAGATGTATATTTAGGTTATCAGAAGCGACCCGAATGATACGGGGCTCCACTAAGTAAACAATGTCATAGTAAAAACATTGATCCTATTATTTTTAGACTTTAAAGATTAATAGCACTATTAATAGATCAAGGTTAAGCAACGGTTGTCAAGGTCGGGTTTCGGATGGGTCATTTATTTCCACGAATGTAAGAACTGATTGTCATTTTACATTTTCTATGAAGGTGTATCTTACCTAATTCCGGGTAAACGATATTTGTAGTGGAAATCAAAAAAGGTAGTAGCTCCATGTTTGATATTGGCACCTAGGTATTTAGCTATAAGTATAATTATATCCTACATTTATTTTAAAAGTACAAGTTTGAGTATGTTTCTTTGTATGTAAACTCTTCACTCGAAAATGGCTGGTGTAAATTCACATTGTTGTTGGATTAACATTTAGGATCAGAGTTGTGCCTATATAGGTACTGCGATCTAAAGTTTTCTAATCCAGGATTATTACTATAGCATAAATTAGTGTTTTACTACAAATAAACTCCTTAAGACAAATTAGAGGCATCAATCCCTTTAACATCGCTTGCAACAAATAAACATCACTATTCCTAGTACCACACAGAACTAGCTCCCCTCCCCCCCTCCAGTTTTCCCTCCGCTCCCCCCCTCTGACGTAAGTTCCCCGTCATTCCGCCCAATTTCCTGGCCCGCCTGTTATAATAAAGTCGAATTGCACTTTTATAGGTTTACCATCCAGTTGATAACCAAGCCCTATTTACTTAATTTTTATTGCTTAGAACTGTTGGTGTCAAATTATATACGAGTAATTGGGGACACATGTTCATGTAGCTACTGGCTGGCTTGTAAGCTAGTTTTAAACTTTATTTATTTATTGATGTACAGTACACACTACATACACAGAACACAAACTACTATCTATCCATATCGAAAAAAATAGGTACAAAAATACTGCTTATTCCTTACGAAATTTCTGCCACCAGACCTGCGACGGGACATTTAAAAGAAGAAACACAGACACAGTGTGTATAGTATTAAAGCTAAACATATACATATACGTAAATGTATAATATATTATAAGTACATAATATGGTTTTTGTGGTTGCAAGTCACTTGAGTTTTACCAATACTTAGGCCGCGCGCACACAGACGACTGACTGCTTCAAGCAGCGACTACATCGTAAACTATAGTCTTCAGAGGCAGAGGGAATGCTTGAAGCAGTTCAAATGTTTTCAAGAGGTAAGGAGCGACAGCGGGTCACTCACTAACTGCTAGACCAGTCCGTGTACTAACGGGCTTATCCTTATAATATTATAAATGCGAAAGTAACTGTCTGTCTGTCTGTCGCGCTTTCACGCCAAAACTGCTGAACCAATTTAAATGAAATTTGGTACACAGGTAATCTAGTACCTGAAAAAGGACATAGGCTACTTTTTGCCGCGATAACCGACAACCACGCAGGCGCAGCTGAGGGAAACAACTAGTAGTAATATATTCCTGTCTCATGCGCGGTATTTCTTGTGCAATTTATATTAACTACTTATCATTAAACATACGATCGCCAAACAATGTTTTCTCTACCTTTATGAAATACTTTACATAAGAGAATCTACTGAATAAAATACTATTCAACATCGTCTTACCCCTAGTTTCTGAAATGCTCATCATCATAAAAACTAATCACAGTCGTGATCAGTTGATTTGGTAACAAATTAATTTGATCAACCTCTCAGAACTCACCACATAATACTAACCCGCGGTGGGTTAGTATGAGTATTGTACTCTGAATAGGTGCTACATACTTTTCCAGTTAACTCTATAAATTTAAAAACTAATATCTACAAATGTCTATTACAAACTGTGTGTGGGCACTGTATTAAATTATAACATTAATGCAAACAGGCCTATAGCAATATAGGTACATCAAAGAAGGCTCAAGTCAGGTTAAAAACTAACCAGGCGCTGCCATATTCGGAGAAAGGAATGTGGCATCCGGTCATCTTTAACTGTGGGAATTAACTTAAAGTTACTTAATGTTATTAGGTATGTTAAGGGCGTGGCAGTTCCCCGGTCAGGCCCTTAGGCTAGCCGGATGGGAATTCGACAAGGAATTTATATTTTAGGGTGTTTTATTTTTTTAATCTTCAACTTACATTCTCATTAGAATTTTAAAGTTGTTTTAGAGATGTATTATAATTTAAATAAATATTTAAGTCGTAAAAAAAAATAATAAAAATACCAATAATATACCATAGTACCTACCTATACATATGCATAAAATTCTTCTTAAAGTAACTACATTATCGAGTAAAATCTCTAGAGTGATATGAAGACTAAGTATAATGATATACTTTCGCCAAAAAAATATAATTAAAAACTATAAAAAGTAACTATATAGCGTTCGATATAACTATTTATACTTAATTACCAACTAGGTACCACAAATACATTCGACGACCTCCGTGGTCGAGTGGTGTACACACCGGTTTTCAAGGTGTCGCCAGCTCTGAGGCCCCGGGTTCGATCCCCGGCCGGGTCAATGTAGAAAACCCCTTTTCTACATTGTCTCGGGTCTGGGTGTTTGTGGTACCTTCGTTGTCTCTGAATTCCATAACACAAGTGCTTTAGCTACTTACTTTGGGTTCAGAGCAATGTATGTGATGTTGTCAACATTTATTTATTTATTTATTTATTATTATTTATTCCACGATAATTCTACTTCACGATACTTACCGAAAAATATCGATCAGATTCCGATATCTTTTATGCAATCGCATTAATAGTCACGGATATTCAAAGTTTGAGAAAAACGTAACCATAACTATTATTATGCAAAATTAAATAAACGTGTCTTTAAACGTCTTTTTGAAGGCTGTTTAAAAATAAAAATGGGAATGTTAAAAAATATATCAAAAGACCAACAAGATCTTAAGTAAAATTTGTTTTAAACTATATTACTCTATATCTTATGTATCCAATACATACGTACATACAAACTAATATATATTTTCTATCTTAACAAGTAAATGTGTTTCTCAGAAATATTTTTTGATATCATTAGACTTACTATAAGAAATAATTTAATGTAATTTGCCAGCAGGAGGGCGGCAATTTGGTAGAAATATATTATTTATTTATCTTTCCTTCTTTCACAAAGTACTGTATCTATCGACCCATTATCATACTATCATTATATATTACAGTAATCAGTAATACATAAAGTTTTGCTACTACAAATGTATACAATAAAATACAAAAAAACAATTTACTAATTAGAATAGAGCTCATTAAACTAACAAATGTCCTTTAATTAGGTCTTAACTTAAACAAATAACATCGTAATTATGTATATTACGTATAAATGAAACAATCACAACTGGAAACGTGTAAACAATATAATATCTATGTTAATAAAAGTTAAATTAATAATAAAACTTTGTAGAAAAACAATTTTGTAACGAAAGTCTGTATTCAACTTTACGTCAACTCAAGTATATAAATGAATACCTAACAATTAAAGCCCCAATGTCTAACAAATATTAATTATAATGAACTATTGACAATAGGTATTTGTACGAATGAGTAATAGAGTTGTATAAAAGCGCGCGCTCGAATTATTTGAATCATTCCAGTTGTGAACATCGTTGGGTAAACATGGCCGCCAAAGTGTTCTTCTTGCTCGCTCTAACAGCCGCGATTGTAAGCGCTGAGAATGACTGCAACTGTGATCCAAAGACTGAAGAAGAGAGCAGCGCGCTGTGGGAGTTCCTCAAGAAAATGTCAACGAACGACCTGACTGATGCTGACGATATGGAAATGCGTGCTGTTCTCCCCGGTGTCCTGTCTCCACTCCTCGAATGCAACTGCTTAGAGAAGAACAGGAGGAAGAGGAAGATCATGCCAGAAGTTGAGGACATTGAGAAGGTCAACGTTGAGGTACCAGAGGAACGTGACCCTATCAGGGAGAAGAAATCCATCCACATCAAATCCAACCACTGCGCCAAGGGACACGTTTTGGTATGGTTCAAGTGTGTACCCATAGAATTCCTCGATCAATAAGTGTCCGTGATTTCCCTGCCCTGATCTGATTGAAGGTTATATGATCTCCTAGCCTGACGAAAATAAATCTACAATTAATCCAGGGTTAAATAGACTAAGATTACACTGTTTTAAGTGTCGCCACAAACGCATTTAATTACTCTAAGTTATAAAAATACCAAAACTAAATTATTGTTTTAAAGATTTAGTTTAATTACATAGGTATTGTGTTGTAAATTATTTGAATTTATGTATACATAATATTTATTATTGACGCTATTTATGGAAATGTCGACGTTATTTATAAAATAGATACTAGTCGATTTATGTATTTTGTGATTTCCCAATAGGGATGTGACATTCCAAGTATTTTAATTGTAAGTTTTAGAAAATAAAAATTGATTTAAACATTTATTTTATTTTTAATTTACAAAACACATGGTTTAACATAATTAAAACAAAGTTAGAAACATTTGTTTGAGTCAAGTGACTTAGGCTTATTTTTGTCAAACACATGATGAGTCACAATTTAATGGGTATTTTTTATGACATTTATTAATGACTCCCACAATTTCGTCTCCGGTCTTAGACTACTGTTAGTCATGCTACTTAGAAAAAAGTTTGTCATACTGAATAAACGAAAATATTCAAAATTCTGACAGATGAATGACAGTAATGAATGCGCAATTACGATATAATTATTACATAATAATTATTAGAGGTAAGTAGGTACCTAAGTATATTAACTTTATTATAAATCTGTAAAATTAATAATGACAACTAGTAAAAGCGCATTTTGTCACGAGTCCTACATAATATTATGTAATAGCTTTAAATATCTATATTATATTTATTTTGTCAGATATTTAAACACAAATACTTACAAGTAACAATCTCTTTTTTATGTTTAATAAATAGATATAAAAATAAATTAGTTCTGGTAAATCCTATAACGTAACATATTGGGAAAAACCGCCAAAAAAACTTAAGGGAGTGATTCATACAATTCATAAAACTGACAATGTTACTAGAAAGCTATGTTATACATAACTATGCTTCAATATTTTTTTGATAGTTAGCTAAATTATTGCGAAGCTTAGGATATTTTTATGGTGAAAACAGATGACAATGCAAACAAAGCCGTGGACAGAAGCTATAACAGTCTCTAATAGCATTGACTTAAAGACACAAATAAATTTAAACACAGTCTAACCTAAAACATTGTTTTTCGATCACTGTAAGTGTAACAAGACCAACTGCTTAGAAACAAATGAAAATTCCTATTCTAGGTACCTAAATTCAGCCGAATAATAAAATGTTAGTATTTTAACTAAAATAAGTCATAATATATGTAACGTAACTAACATTTATTTATAATCAGTGCATAATGAGTTAAATTCTGTGATTTTCCCGTAACCTAATGACGAAGAGGAAAATATTATTTTATGGGACATCTTTAAACAGATATTTACCGTTATTCTGTGAAGCAGGAAGAATGGTTGGCAGACAGGTTTTATGGTACGTATATAGTACAACACTATACAATGCATTATATACAGAGTGGAAAGAAAAAGCGCGGTCATATTTGAAATACTAGTTCTACCGATTTCAGTAAAAATCGGCCTTACCATACAAAATTATGATCAAAACTAGTATGGGACGGCCAAAATTTTTTGGAATAATACGTATTATTATTTAGCAGAAGTAGTATTTTAAATATGACCATTGCCGTTACATCCTGCAGGTATACAGGATGTAACCGAAAGGGTATATTTATCCAAAATGGGTGTAGAGTACATCTGTTGTAGAGCAAGGTTCCAAAATTCCAACTTAATATAAGTTAATTAATTTTATTTCGTAACAACTTAGGACGCTTATTGTATAACTCAGATTTAGCACTAGGGTATGCATATTTAATTAATTAATAAAATAAATAAAAATAAAATAAAAATAAAAATCTTTTATTCTCAAGCTTCAAGGCTCATAGTGTGTTAGTACAATTACTTAGAACTATGTTAGTAAAAACAAAATGGAATGCTAGACCTAATACATAAATACAAAATACAAAATAATAATTTAAAATTATATAATAATATCAGGCCCAGAATGTGTAATGGATATCCAATTTTTCGCATAAAAAATTCGACATCCAAAGTCATAACCAGGCCTTATCTTAGCATTTAGCTAGTAACGTAATAAGATATCGACTTTAAGTTGTAAAATATAGACACAGATCCACGAATTATCAAACACGACTTTACTTCAAGACGTTCTTAAATGTATATCTGTCGCTACTTTACACCTTAAAGTGACAGAGACAGCATGAGACTTAACGTAACGTAACGACCTAAAACTGATTGACGTGTCAGTATTCGGTCATTAGTGTAAACCACTTTAAAGAAAGTCCACTCGTCTTGGCGGGGACACTGCCGTACCCCGGATTGAAGACATCTTTATCTGTCACGAGGGATATTTGATAAAATAAATCTTTAGGAAAGAATATAAATTGACCATAGATATAGATATCGGAAAATTAAAAAAGGTTTGATTGTTTCTTTCCATACGGGGAATTTCTGTGTGACATACACGTAAAATATCAATGATAGATATTGTTTTACATAGTTTGTAAAGCACTTGATTGTCTGATAAGAAAATAATATTATTATTTTCTTATCAGACAATCAAGTGCTTATAATCTAAAAAAAAGGTAAGGTAAAAATAAGGTCCGATGTATAATACGTGCATAGGAAATATTGCTTGGCAGAAGAGTTTGCAATAAAAGACGTTTATTTACCGTTTGATAGCAAATATAAACGTAATTATAACTGCATCTAGCTGTACAGTGGGTTTTATCCGAATTTATTTTCTGCTCCAGATCGTAGTGTGATCCTTTTCAAATAACCGCGCTTCCAAATATCAAAATACTTTTTAAATCTGACAGATAGTTATAAAGATTTACGAATTCAAATTAACTAAGTCTCAAGTTTTACTATAATCTGTTAACACCACAAGAAAATATGATAAGACTAGTAGAACAACATGATCACCATAATAATATAACAGGAAGTTATTAATTAAATGCAATGTCCAACGCAATAATTAAATAAGAACACCGTTAGAATATAAATACATAAACACAATAAATTAATTGTCATTATTTACTAGTAGCTTCGTGGTTTCATCCGCGCAATTCCGGTTTCCGTTCACTTATCGGGATAAATTAAAAAGTATGCCATAATCCAGGTTAAAAACCATGGGTTCGCCAAATTTCGTCGAGATCCGTGGAGTAGTTTTTAGGGTACAAACATGGATATATCCATCTTGACAAACTTTTACGTGTATGTTACACGATATCTCCACCCAGCCCAGTAGGATGTTGGTCAAAGGATCCCAGGACCACGATCTAAATTAATAAGGATACCACAATTCCAAGCTAGACTTTTAACCAATAAATGAATTTTTAATTAATAACTTGCTAAATTTTAGTTTTACCTAAACTTAATCTTACTTAATATTATAAATGCGAAAGTTTGGATTGATGAATGAATGTTTGTTCCTCAATCACTACAAAACGGCTGAAAGAATTTGTGTGAAATTTGGTACTAAGATAGTTTATTACCTGGAATAGCACGTAGGCTAGTTTTCATCATCATCATCATCACTATTTTTTATCGCCACGCGGGTAAAACTGCGGAGTGCAGCTAGTAAATCATAAATAAATTATCGTAGAAAGACTAGTTACACAACTTATCCATCAACATGAACAAAAACGTAACTTTATTTCCTAAATATACTGGAATTCGTTAATTATAAGCATGATTACTTGTTTAATCACAAAATTTTAATACAACACGCTATTTTAACAGCAAATGTACCACTAAAATGTGTGTACCACTATAAAGGTACATATTTGGAGAATTATACAGCCCACTGGTATTTAGACGAACCGCAGTCACGTGATTTTTATGTATGTAATAGTGAATAAGCAAGGAATAAAGTGTTGTAACAACAATATTTAAAAAAAAGTATAATGTCTTCCTGACCGAATTTCGGTCACAGCAGCCTCTCTCAACTTCCTGACTCCGAGCTGTACTGAGTATTTCTAAACGATAAACGCATTAACTATTTTTGGCTCGACCCAGGATTTGAACCCGAGACCTCGTGCACTGCAGTCGCGCTGAGAACCATTAGACCCAGACGACTAGACTAGGCAGTTAGGGAGAAGGAAAGGTATAGTTTAACTACTAAAGGATTTTTTTTCCATTTCTAGGAAACAAAAAAAGATATGGAAGTATATCCATATGTAAATGTGTTTCCAAATTAATAATCAGATTGACCTTAGAAAATTAACAACCTTCATACTGAATGCTTACGGATCTAAAATCCGTTATAGTATACAATTGACACAAAAATGACATTTTATTACGTCATCATCATCATAGAAATAGTGGCATTTAGTACTTGTTCTACCGGTATAAATTACTAGTTACTTTTAACCTATTACGAAAAAGTCTTCTATATATACGTCAACGAATGTTTTTTCCTCACGTAGTGACGCAATATTATAGGGAAAATTGACAATATTATAACGGTTTCTTAAATTGTAATGCAAGCGAAGTCTAATCCTTACTAATATTATAAAATGCGAAAGTAACTCTGTATGTCTGTCGTGCTTTCACGCCAAAACTGTTGAACCGATTTGAATGAAATTTAGTACACAGATAGTCTAGAGCCTGAGAAAGGACACAGGCTTCTTTTTGTCGCGATAATCGCGGGAAACAGCTAGTAAAATATACAACATACCAAAATGATAGGATTAGCAGTTTGACAGCACGGATAGCCGAGCGGTATATAGATAGGTCACCTGTGCCCGACGTGCCGCGGGTTCGATACCCGCATGAGACAAACATTAGTGTGATCCACAAATGCTTGTTCCAAGTTTGGGTGTTCTTTGTGCATGTGATTTGAATATTTGTAAATCCCCGCGACACAAGGATTAAATACTTTAGTGTCGGAGTCGTTAAAGTTTATAGTTGATATAAAATATTAAGTATTTACTGACTTTTTTTATTAATTTATGTCATCGTGTGATATTTTTTTCTATTTAAATACGGAGACAGTATCTAAGATACTTCTCTGATTAATTGCTCTTAGTATCTTGTACTCATAGTTTTAATTAGACAATTCAAGGTCGACTAATTTAAAATAACAATGGATATAATTATGCTTTTTAAACCGGGGAAATACCTCGGAATAATAAATAGTACTACGTATACAACTTCTTATACTTTTAAAGTAATTAAAAAAAGGTTTCTATAGACTTTTTTTAACTTTGTCTAACAACATCTTAAAATAAACTTTATTAAAGACTAAAAATAAACTACGGTTTTCTTTTAATCATCGTGATTTGTTTTAACGTAATTTTACGACATAACTCAGAGGTTTCACGACCATACTTCATCTTAAACCGATGTAAAGTCTGATTTGTGATATCTGTACTATGCTAATATTAAAAACTCGAATATCTGTGTGTTTCTGTCTGTTTGTCTTTTACTCTTTTATAGCAAAACCGCTTAACCGATTTAAATGAAACTTGATGTGGGGCAAGCTTGGAACCCAAGAAAGGACTTAGGCATGTTTTTGCCTAGATAACCCAAAACCCACTAAGGTAGGGCCGTGGGTTAAAGCTAGTAACTCTATAACTGGTCACTCAACCCAATAGTGACCGCAGATTTAAATCTAGAAATCCCCAAGCAGTATTATTTACACAAGAGTTGTTCTAAATGTTGAAAAAACAATTAAAAGTTACTTTTTTATACGATCTTCATAATTAATTCTTTAAACAGGTTTTACCGGATTCCGACCTTCATAGTAAGAAGCGCCTGACCGACAGGCAACGACTTATTATGTTAATTTAAGAAAAATAGACGAATCACTTTACTAAATCAAGGTTAAATATATGCAGGTTAAGCAACTTTTACCGAGGCTAGATTTTGGATGGGTGACCATTCAACTTTAATAGTTAGCCTCCTCCTGAAGCACATAAAGTCAGAACAGTAGCTACGAGAGTTGAATTATCGTTTTTTTTTAATCAAACATTGACGATCGGGAATCGTACCCGCAGTACATCGCCCAGTTAGTTGTGTGTAGCGACCTATACACGGCTTTCCGTGCAGTCCCTCAGCAAGGCATTCACCCGTAACCTCAGAGTAAAATTAAGTGAATTATAGACTGCGCCGAGCGTACTAATTACAGCTCAAAATTTGCTTACTATCGGCACTACAGGCTGCTAGCGATGCGCGCACTCTATGTTTGTCTATCTATACTCTATGTAAACCTATTAATTGCTAATTATTACCGGGTTAATTTTTGTTTTTTAAACCTAAGAATCAAACCCAAGCTCTCTGATTTAGCGACCGTGACACGGTTAAGCATACATTTAAACCGACAGCAGACGGGGTGTGTAAAAGGGTCGCAGCAGTTCAATGAACCACGTTAATTTGAAATAAGTTAACTTTATTCACGTTGACCCACTTTTACAGTTAATATCGCGTCTGATTCTTGTCTAACTTAATTGTAGATTCTAGATTTTTGGATTAGATAAATAAATATTAGTAATAAAAGTCTGACTGTAGGCTTTGAGTATTGATAAAAAAGCCTGTAAGCTGTGGGTTGGCTATATCAACTAGATGGATTTAAACTAACTTAGGTTCAATCACAAAATGTTCTTGGATCAGTCAGTAAACTTAAAATATTAAAGAAAATCTTAAACAATGTAAAATTGACTTAAAAGGATTCGAACCTGAGATCTGTTGCATTTGAATCATTAACCCACTGGGCAAACAAGTTTAAGATAATCAAACTACTTATAAATCGCTTTGCTCCTGGTCATAGACCACCAATAAGTTGCATCATAACACACGGCCTTCCGCATCTAGTGCGATCCAGCTATTTATAGGGAATGAAAATTCTTGAAAAAAAAATGGCAGATTTTATGCTCTTTAATGCGCAGGCTCCTTCGAGTGAGGTATCAAAATAAAGGGTATTTAAAGGCGAGTAAGACAGACAGACAGTACAATTTTAAAATGATAAAAATATGGTGGATAAAAATTAAATTTTTAATGTCAAAAAAAATATTGCTTCGATTATTACAATCTGGGTATCAAATTGAATTTCTTCGTGAGCACTCTGAAAGTATATTATTTTAGTTTAAAACCTGTCACTAAAATATATAAAATAAAAGTATTAATCAAAAAATAGCAAAACCCGTCTGCTTAAAAACGAACTAAAAAGTAAGGAAACAAGTTGTGTTCGTTAATTACTGACATACCGCTCGGAGAACCGTTCACACTTTTAAATCTAAGGAGTTTCTTGACTGGAATCTCAATATATATAAGATAACTGTTTTCTTACTTTTAACATATTTTAGGCAGTCGGGTTTTCCTATTTTTTATGATAATAATAATTAAGTTAAAGATAATCCTTACTTCCTTACTAATATTTAATACTAGCTGTCCCCCGCGACTTCGTCCGCATGTTTTAGTTTCAACGGTGTTTCATTTTTGCAACATTTTTCATTTATGCTCCGCTCCTTTTGGTCGCAGCGTAATGTTATATAGCTTATAGCCTTCCTCAATAAATGGGCTATCGAAAACTGAAAGAATTTTTCAAATCGGACCAGTAGTTCCTGAGATCAAGTTCAAACAAACAAACAAACTCTTCAGCTTTATATATAAAGTAATAAAGTAATAGATTATAAATGCGAAAGTAACTCTGTCTGTCTGTCTGTCTGTTCACGCCAAATTTACTAAACCGATTGAAATGAAATACGATAAACGTCATCCAAGCGGGCGGAGTCGAGGGAAACAGCTAGTAATTAATATACCTAAATATTTTTTTTTGCTTTCGTTTTTCAGTCAAAAATACTTACCTTGTTGGTATTATATTTGGAGCAGCACGTGACTCAAAATATTCACAATTTGAAGCCAAACGGGTAAACGACGACTGAAACTTATTTCCACGAAATTATTCACCATCTTTTCAAAACACGTGTAACTCTGCTCAGGGAATATTAATGTAGAATTTATGATATAATAATAACACCAGTTATTATTTTATATGTGTAGAAGTTTGTGTTTGTGTGTTCGTTTTCTCTGCTCTCGAAAACAACTTGACGGATTTTGATGAGATTTAATACGGAAATACTTTATACCTACCGTGTCCAAATTAAATCTGAAGATAACTTGTTTGTCCTGGAATTGTTAACACGCGGATTTAGTCAAATATAGCTAGTTCTTTTTATAAAATGCCAATTATCTGTAATAGAAAAGTCTTAAAGTAATGAGGTATTTACAAAAAAGATTTTGAAGAAAACCACATTAACCGCTGGAATAGAAATTGGGTTTTGTAACTAATCATTAATTTTAATGAGACACATACCTAATGTCTACTTTCCTGTAAAATACACTCCCGGATACTGTCATCTATAAATAGTTTAAATCTTTTAGAAAAAAAAAATGTTTTGTGACGTTTTTTATTAATGAAAAACGTTATATATTAAAACGGATATACTGGCGACAGTTTGCTATATAATTATTTTATTAATACTAGCTTTCCGTATATAAAAATGTACTCTGTGATACTCGCAGACCCAACAATCGCTAGACGTTGTCTTGTCAATCTATAAAAAATGTCACAAATTTTTACCTCCAATTTGTGCCTCATTTCACGTATTTAAAAACGTCAATTAATTATCTATACTAATATATAAAGCTGAAGAGTTTGTTTATTTGTTTGAACGTGCTAATCTCAGGAACTACTGGTCCGATTTGAAAAATTATTTCACTGTTGGATAGCCCATTTATTGAGAAAGGCTATAAGCTATATAACATTATGCTGAGACCTAAAGGAGCGAAGCATAAATGAAAAATGTTGCAAAAATGAAAAACCGTTGAAAATAAAACAAGTGGACACAGTCGCAGGGGACAGCTAGTATTTTATATGTATAAAAATACAAATTAAATTTTCGACATTATGTACCTGCGGATTTTTCGCAAATTGTCATTTAATACAAACCTTTCTCTGACATTATTACACAAACAAGAAAAATAACAGCAGAATCGGTCGAGCCGTTCTTAAGAGGTGCTTCGACATACATGGGGAAATTGATATTGATAGACAGATTCTTTGTGTTCGGTTTTCAGACTCTCCAGATTCAGCAGAATACCTTGATTGTTATGGAGTGACTTTCTAAGACCTAGACTGCATTACCGAGGTAATCCCTTGATAAGTCTGATTATTAGAATTGTAATGATATAACGACTGTCGAAGATCACCAGTCAAGACTAACGAGCTTTCCAAATTACGCAATTATCTCGGTATGTCAAAACTTGGTCACCCATCCACGCACCAACCGCGGCTTAACCTTGAATAGTGGTCAATGCGTACTGGTTACACATATTCAAAACTTACCTAACTTAACGTATTCATAAGAATACGTCACAATCACAACCAACAAACGTAGAAATACGTAACTCCAATAATTAACAGTCCAAGTGAATCCAATCTCGAAAATAAAAAAGCGAAAACACAAAGTCATTTACGTCATCAAAATACGAGGTTATAGAAACTTTAATAAAAAACATACGCCATACAAATGGCTCGTTTGAATGGATGGTAAAACCACGCCGGTTGTGGTGACGGCGCGTGCGCAACCTCTTGACGTTTTTGGCAATGGCCGCCATATAGATAGACGCGGTAGATCCAAATAAAGAAAAGTTACCAAAACATAAGTACTTATATAAAACTTTTTTTTTTTATTTAACTAAGGTAGGTACTAAAAACTATAGTATTTTTTTAAGCTAATTTTTTTTTCAATTTAGATTTTAGATGATTAATGTTGATTGTCTATAATAATTTATCAAGCATGAAGGTATAAAAAAAATGTTTTCAAAAAAAAAAAATATTCATCATCATCATCAGCCTATTGTCGTCCACTGCTGGACATAGGCCTCTCCTATGGCACGTCACTGAGTTCGAGAGTTCGATTAACAGCTCTTCGTCTCCCTCTCCAACCACTGCCAGCCACTTTGCGGATGTCGTCGCTCCATCTAACCCCCCGTCGTCCTACACTACGTTTGCCGAGACGCGGTCTCCACTCAAGAACACAATTTTAATAGTTACATGAAAATCGTGAAATATTTGTATTTCTATATAAATCCATTTTTATGTATCAATATTGCAAAAAAGAACAAAGAGTTGAAAATTAAATTTTGTTTTAAGGTTGACCTTCTGTATCATTTCTGCGATATGTCACGTCATGACGTATACCGCGTTAACTAGATCCACTGCTGACGTCACAGATATTCGTCATACATTAAACATGGTTTGTGACGATCACAAATAATGATTGCTTAATTACGTATTCCGTTAATGGTGGTGATTTTGTAATTATTTGAGTTTCGGTTAAAAAACTACAAAATACTATTTTATACTTACAAGTAATTTGTTGCTTGGGTTAACTTAATTCAGTATTGCCGACAGATTATGTGATAAACAAAATAATTTTGTTTCCTGGTATAGGGAAAAGAGGCATTTATTGATTTTGGCCGGCAAGAGTCCGACAAATTTTGATTTACTGTACTTAATTTATTTAATACAGCCACTCATAATGATATCTTGACAGTTATAAGTCTCTAGAATAAGTTTAATGTTTTAAATTGTTTTCTTTTTTGTGTTAACGAATTGGAAATGTTTGTGACAGGTTTTAAGTAACGGATGATTTCCATTTAATAGTGTTGTTCTGTGCCTTTTTTAAAATAATGCAATCTTTTAGCTTCCAGTTTTCTTCCTAACATACATCATAGATGATGAATAATAATAATTTCATCATCTATTATGAAAATATTATTTTTTTATTTTTAAGTTACAAGCCAGTCATTCAGTGAAGCAACTTTCAATGGGAGAGAAGTCTGGATATGAAAAGTAAAAATCAAATTAGTTCATCAGTTAGATAATAAAAAAATATTAGACACGTATTATTTGTTTTTTTCTAAATAAGAAAACACTAAGTAGTCAAAGCGAATCAAAGTCCAGGAGTTGGTTCGAATGGCATCATGCTTGTACACGAAATGCGCGAAATTGTGACGTCATATGACATTTCAAATCAATCTATTGTCGTATATTTTAGGTTACGTAAAATAAAAAAAAATACTTTTTAATAATCTATCTGGCGACCATTAACTAACAACTAGTAATCTATCCCATACTAGGATTTCAATGCCTTTGCATTCCATCCCGTCTATTCTCTCCTTTATCTCAATACTGAGAATTTGGTCATCCGTTGAAAATAATATTCTTACGGCCGAATACTCAAATGCAACTCCATTTTAAGAAGCCAAAGCTGCCTCTCTCACTTTAAGGTGTAAAGTAGCGACAAATAGACATTTAAGAACGTCTTAAATTTAAATGGCGTTTGAGTATTTGGGGGTTATTCAATGTATTTCTTATTACTCCTCGCGTAGTAAAAATATTTTTTTAATCTAATTAAATATATACTAAAGTGTTTTTGGTATTTGTTTGCATTTAAAAGCTTTTAACTCATAAACAATCATAAAGGCCGTTTATTACCTAAGTATCTAGTACAAGTACATGTTAGGTGTTAGATAGTAATTATTAACAGACGTGCATTCGTGTTGCAAGTATTTTGCAACCGGACCTAACTATACACAAAGTCTAGTGCCCTTCAAAGGGCTTGTATTGTAAACACAAAAGGACGTAGGAATCGTGGTCACGAATGCAAGTTGCACTGCTATGCTATGCTAATGTTACATGCATGCGAGCATTGTTTGTTGTTGATCCTATTGTAGACGTGTAAGCTGATATGTATGATAGTAAATTAATAAGCTAATTGTGATTTTTTTTATCCGACTTTAAAAGTAGGGAGTACTCAATCGGAAGGTATTTTGATTAATGTTTTATTATGCAATATCTCCGGCAATTGTGAAACAATTTTCAAAAATATTTATCGTCGATAGTGTCGAAATCAGTATCGACTATGTCGCGTCACTAATACCAGGAAGTACAAACAACACTACGCAGAAAGGTGATGGCGGCGCGGGCGTCTCTCGTTGTACTGAGTCTTGAATTGTATAATATTGTTAAATAATCATTATTAAAAATTAATGTAATGTTGAGTCTAATCTAATGACAATATAGAAGTAATTAAGGAGTGCTTTTAATAGGTACAGCTTGCAATATGTGACATAAACAAACATACATACATTGCAAGATAACGAAAAGGTTGTAAAAAAAAATACTTTCAAAACAGATCAGGAATCGAACCCAAGCCCTTGACATTTAAATTAAATATCAGTTTTCTTATTTGTTTATTTAGAATATGTTTCAAAATGTAGCGTAATACGGTCCACTACATGTCAATGGTAGCAACAAATAAAAAGCTACCTTACTGCATTATAATAGAGGCTATCAATATCAAAAATAACTACTAACAAGCGCTCTATAAAACACAACATTTCATCGAGGTTTGGAATCGACCTCCAACCTCTATCGAGAAGGCCACTGCGCCTATCAGACGTAAGTAATGACTGTGTATGTCTGTTTGACTGCACGTGTGTTGTTTCGTCACAATACAAAGATTTGCGTAATGCATCCCACCAGGCATTATATCCGCTTATTTTTCTGCGAATACCCAAAAATCTATGGGAATATGGTTAGTCATACTTATATAATTACTAGCTGTTTCCCGCGGCTCCGTCCGCGTGGATTTCGGTTATCGCGGCAAAAAGTAACCTATGTCCTTTCTCAGGTTATCTGTGTACCAAATTTTATTTAAATCCATTCAGTAGTTTTGGCGTGAAAGTGCGACAGACAGACAGAGTTACTTTCGCATTCATAATATTAGTAAGGATATTATCAAGTATCAGGGCAGCACACAATTTTCGAAATAATTTCGTCATCACAAATCATCTTTATTACTTGTAGAATGTTATGCGAGGTCTTCAGTAGTTTATTTTACGTACCTAGCAGCTTTATAACTATAAATATATAATTGCAAGTATGTTAAATTCCCTATAATTTCTAATAAGTATTCATAAAACTGAAATTAGTTTTATGAATTCTTATTATGGCTAGAATTTACAAATACCAGGCCCTATTTATGTCAGACAGGAATGCAGGATATAATCCATTATTTAACTTTAACCTAATTAAGTAAAAAATAATGTAAAAGCTATAAAACTACTCTTTCATTACTCATTACTCGTGCAATTTACATAATAAAGATGAACTGTAAAATTAGGACAAAATTAAAGTTCTATTGAAGAACAAAAAACAACAAATGAATATTCCTTATTAGGTATTTATTTTGTAGATCTGCCTACCCCTAAGCGGAAAGAGCTTCACGCAAATGTATATCTTGACTTAGTAAGTATAATATATGTTTAATACGCCTTCATCCTAATAATAAATTTGTCGAAAAGTATAAAACTTTATCTTTCTTACTAAATTTATTAATATTAATGCTTCAATACAGGATATATTCAACCAAAAACCAGAAAGAATCGAATAAAAGTATACTTTTATTGAAGTGTACCTAAGTATTATAGGAACACCTAAATTTCGGATATGACGTCATTCAATCAAAGCTGATCACGCATAGCCCAAGTTCAGGATTAATAAATAATACTACACCATTATAAATATTCCGAAACTGTACAGAAATTGAGTTCCAAGTGTGCTATAATACCCGGAAGTAAAGTAAAACATTGAAAACTAATTCATATCTACCCTCCGTCCGTTAAAATAAAATGTAGAGCCAACTTCCGGGTTCGATATACATCGCTGCATTTGTAGATCGGCGTTCAAATCACACAGTAATATAAAACGCAATGAAATGCAGACCATTCGTAAGTTCGGCAAGTCCGAGGCGACGCTGGCTTCGTCCAATTTCTTAGCAACGATCCACAATAGGCATCGGTGGGCATTCGCACACGTCATCGCGGCGTGTCCGGTCTCTCCCCCAATAAATGAAATTTAACAGAATGAGGGAAAAAAATCAATACGTACACTAGTCAGCGGGTATCGGCTACTATCGCTGGCCACTCTAATTTACTGCCAACGATAAAAACAATCTGACTGTGTGCGTGCGGACCGACCACCCGAGCACCGCTCCGACATATCATATTAACTGCTACAATATTGAACGCGCCCTTATGTAATATATCGGCCATCAATAATTCCCGCCGATTGATTCGAAACGGAAAAATAATGCGAGGTACTCACGGATACAGCAGCTGTCAAATGTTATTGATGTTGGGCATCGTTAGACCACGGAGAGGTCGACGAACCCAGCCACGATGACAGACACACACCCCGCCATCTTCTATTTCAAAACGTCAATCTCTTTTTTAAATTTTCCAATCGGCGAACTGTCAAACTCCGGCCGGCCGAAACTTGGTGGAACTTAAACCGCGTGATACTAGAAATATTCCCTCCGATATATTTCGCGCCCCGACACCGCTTCAGATGCAGTAACTTTATGTTTACGTTGTAATTACGCCTATCTATAAACACTTTATTATTGTATAAAACGGTATAAAAATATTAAAATTATGAACGATGGAAAACTTGTAAATTAAAACGAAATATAAATATATATTAATAATAATATAAACGTACTAGCAGCTCTGAGTGCGAGCGCCTACTGACTTAAAATTTTTGGGTATAAAAACATGCTACAATAGCCTCCTACGGGAGCGAACTGTCTTGATACTTTCACCGGCCGGAAAACTCGCACGCGCGGGGAAAACTGGGAAAAGTGTGACCACCGCCGAACCAATTTGATCTCTAAGCTTCGCGTCTTAAGACATATTGCGTTGAAGCAGTTTAGTTTTGATATTATTTATATTTTCAGCATTTTTTTTAATTAAACTAAATTTTATTAATTAAAGTTGTAAACGAAACTATATTTGTCTGTCATTTAAGAGAATTCATAATATAGTAGGTATGGCACCCTAAAAAATATTTTAAATCCTGAGCATTTCAAAAGTTACATAGACAAATAACTTTATAAATATTTATTTTATATTTAGAAATAATTTTAATTCAATAACAATATTATTATTTCTCTAAATTATTCACGTAACATATTTTGTAGATATGCAACTGCTTTAAGAAAAAAAAACACTCGAGTTTAGGTTCAATTTCATGTAATAGAAGCTGTATTATTTATTGAATATTACTGGAATTACACAATAATATACATTGCATTAAAACTTTTTTCTAAACCAATTTTACAACGTTAAATAAACCCCCAATCGCAGTTAAAAGAAAACTCAACCCAAACCACAAACACCAATATCTACAACAGTTTCACTTAAAACAAAACTACATTTCCTATTTCTACAAAAAAGCTGAAAGTAAAAGTATAGTGAAAGTGAAAGCTCAAGACTGTTCGAGCGCGCTACTCACACGCGTGTGTGCGTGTGCGAGGGGGCGCGGGGGCGCGGGGCGAGGGGGGCGCGGCGGCGGGGGCGAAATTTTTCGTTTTTCGCCCACTTTTCCGTCCCGCTCTAGTTTTCGTCTCCCTCATTTTTTCTTCGCCCGCTTTCTTCTTCCTTGTGCCCCACCACATGTGTGCTAGCCACAGTATAAGCTAGGTTGTCAGATGAAAAACTAGTCGTTTCCGGTTTGCGCTGGCTCGTTTTTAAGCCTTATCTGTTATCTTTTTTTGTTAACGCGATTGGCGTATGACGTATCGTTGAAATGAGTTGCTGAAAAACTCATTTCATACAGGAAAATTACTGTAGTTTTCATTTTTATTGTACTGAAAAAGAAAAATAATTTGCTGAAATGCTACGAAAAACAGGCATATTTTAATTTTGCAATATAGAATTACTTTTGTTCTATAAAAAACAATAAGCAACAGGCCATTTGGAAAGAAAATCTTTACATTTTACTCAAAAGCAAAATAAATTTCAGAACTTTATATATTTTAAATTATATTTAAACCTTACATGTTTATATCTATTAATTTTAACATCTTTAAACACAACTTATATTTGTATTTACTTATAACATTTCTCACAAATAAAACATAATAATAGTATTTCGTATTTATCTGCAGATCTAACATATACAGTGCAGAGTTCGCGGGCGCCTGCCTCCTTCCTCCGCGGCGCCTTACTGCTATACAGCGTGTAGTTTTATACACAGCTATTTTTATTTTAATTAATTGTAATTTATTGCTTCTCTTGTGCTAGTGTATGTTGTGAACGCTTTTATTATTGTGTCCGTGATTAAAAATGGCTGTAAGGGTATTGTTGAGTTTTGAAAATTGATGTGAATTGTATGAAATAGTTTACGTCAAATGAAAATTTATCAACAAAGTTATTTAAGAATTGTTTGTTGTTTATTTGTTTATTGTTTTGTTACATAATTAACCAAAACATATTTAAATTAAAGTGCTCAGAAATTATTTCAACCAATGAGAGCAGATGCTATTTAAGCAGAATATTTCGTACTACACTTTAAACATCAGATAAAAAATGAAAATATATTAGAAACCATGCATTAATCATAAAGGTTTCAAGGTAAATTAAACATCAAAACGTAATTAAAACCAAAAAGACAAGTGCAACAAACGCACGCGTAGCAACAACGCTTATCTCATCACAAATCACTGAGCAACCACCACGAACATTGTAACACCCTGTATTCCCGCTGAACTAGGAAACGAGGGAGTAAGTACACACACCCACCACCCTGTAGGGGGGAGTACATGGCAAATACGCGAAAGCAATAGGACTTTTAAAAATTCTCCAGAAATATGATTTATGTGTTGACGGCAACGCGTTCTCCCCCCTCAAGGACGGGGGACTGATTCGATTTTTAAACCACCCTGTGAAGGCTGTAGGTTTTTGAATAAAAAAAATTATATTGTTTTTTTTTGGCTTCTTTTTAAAATTGAATTCAGATTGGTTTGGTTCTGTATGAATTAAGACGGAACTGTGTTGTTGCTCACGCCGCGCCGTAATCATTTAAGAAAGTAACTCGTTTTTTCGTGTGTCAACACTAATAAAAGTTACAATAGTAAACGCAAATAAATAAAACATAAAAGCAATTTTATTATTGACATATTTTAGTATGCTCTTCCTATATATAAGCTCTACTGCACTTGGCTATCGCAACTGTCAAAAATTCTTGATAACTAAACACTTTTGGATTTGGTGCAATGCATGTCGTGTAATGGTTATACATCAAGTAATTATAAAGCTACTCATTTTCTTTTCATTATTTAACCACCATTTTATCTGATAAGAGATACTTACTAATAGTTGTTATAATTTATTAATTTTATATAAAAAATCATTATGGTTCTATAAAACAATTGTATTATGTTATGCATTTCAATCGACTTTAAAAAAGTAAGTTAATTACTTATCATAAGCCAGTAGATACCTAAATTCAAGAAGAGCTAATTGTATCCAGTCTAGATATAAATCTATAACTTCTATCTAGCTTTTTCTTTTGAAGGCTTCCAGAATGTTTATGAAATATGTTACGAGAAAACTTTTAGTAGAATTTAATTTAGACTTCACTTTTCAATTAATTAAAGCTGTAAATAGTTTTATGAAAGCTATCTCTTAAAAAAAAGGATATTATTATGAATTACTTGGGAGCTTTATTCAACATTTCTGTGTTATACATTGCTGGCTTTAACATGTTTGGGAAAGTGTGTCTGCTATTAAAAAACGTAATGGTTATGTAAAAATGAATTATGAAAAGCAACCGTAAGGGCTTTGAAATAAAGGCGAAGTAACTATTAAAGTTTTAACTGCGATATGCGAACCATATCAAATGATATTTAAATCGGTTCATTTTTTGTGGAGGTATCGCATAACAAAACAAACTTATTTATATTTAAAAAACTCCTCCTTTTTTAAGTCGGTTGAAAAAAGTTATATTTCTTGTAACACTCGTAGCATTATAAAAGTAGATTTTAAATGTTTTTATTCTAATTCCCGTATAGAAAAAAATGCCATTTCGTTTCCCAAAAGATTACTAAAATATATCAATAAAGTAAAGATTAATAACCTGTGTTTCATGGTTTTTAATAATCTGTTGCTTCTACACGAAACTTCAACCAATGCTGACCTTCTTAGCAATAAAAGCGTGAAATAAATGCAATATTTGGGGCCCCAAAATCGGCGGTATAGAGATACTAAAGCTCATAAGTGCGGCCATAAAAAGACGAAAGTACAGATAAATCGATTTGTCATAACATCGCTTGAGCAGTCAACTGGAGGTAGCTAATACGCGTGCTTACAACAAGTCTTACCTAGGGTACTGTAGAACTCAGCAAATGGGTTTGGAGGTCAGATAGACAGTCGCTCAATATAAAATACCAGTATTTAGGTAAACCCGGTGGGATTAAAAGCCCACCCCAAAAGAAAAGTAAACTATCTTCAATGACATGTAGAAAGATAAAGATTTCTTTTGTATGTTGCACTTTAAGTTAAACTTCGTCAAATTTAAACTTTCGAGATCCGTTTTAAAAGTTTAATTTTAACTCTCGCTTTAAACTCCCGTACCGCCGTTTTAATGGCCACACCCTTACAAGGGGGCAAACCCTTACAGAGCGACCCTTTCGTTCCCAAGACGCTTATTTGACTCACTTTAAAAAATTCCTACTGCCCTATATTTCTTGCTATACAGTCACGCCCCAATTTTTTTAAATTTCATACTGGGGTGTGGTTTTTTAGGGTATTAATTTTTTTATTGGATATTATTTGCTGTTTATTGACGTATTACAAAGGTTAATGTTTGTTTTTTTTGAGCCAGTTACTCATCAATAAGTGTATATTGTTCTCTTAGTTTTTTAATTTATAAAAATTACCTGTTTTTTACTTACGTTACTCAATACTTTGGTCATGTAAATGAATCATCAACTCAGCCTATCGCGGCCCACTGCTGGACATGGCCTCTCCCAAGTTGCGCCACAACAAGCAGTCCTCCGCCTTCTGGAATATGAATACGTTACATAATCTGAAATATCATAATCATCACGACCTCCGCGGTCGAGTGGCGTACACACCGGTTTTCAAGGTGCCAGCTCTGTGTTCCCGGGTTCGATTCCCGGCCGGGTCAATGCAGAAAACCACTTTTGTACATTGTCTCGGGTCTGAGTGTTTGTGATACCTTCGTTGTCTCTGAATTCCATAACACAAATGCTAGCTACTTACTTTGGATTCAGAGCAATGTATTTGTCATTTATTTATTTATTTATCAGAAATGCAAAAGTAAATCTCTTTTATACCCATTTTCTTAAAATCTAATATTATTACTTATTCCGCATCAATAAAGGTTATGAAATAAATATATCTCTGTTATAAAGAACGATATATTTGCGTACCCAACTGTACCATAGTTGTGTGTTCACATCGTACCGTTAGCTCATAAATATTTATGATAAATACATTTAATGTCACATTTACATACTGTTATGGCGCTTGTAAACAAATAACTATTGACCGGGGTCTGTTGCATTGCTAGTTCGATTCTCGGGTCGAACAAACTGTTTGGGAGTTGTATTTTGAACGTCAAATGGTAGAAGTAATTGTGAATACTGCTACTCATTTAGGACATTGATATTTTTTGTGCAATAGTAAAAGCTATGAGATTAGGAAAGAAGGAATAAATAAATGTGGACAACATCACATACTTTGCTCTGAACCCGAAGTAAGCAGCTAAAGCACTTGTGTTATGGAATCAGAGACAATGAATGTACCACAAACACCTGCACCCTAGATAATGTAGAAAATTGGATTTCTACATTGACCCGTCCGAGGATCTAACCCAGAACCTAAGAGTTAGCGACACTTTGAAAACCGGTCTGTACCCCACTCAACCACGGAGTTTATCAAAGGAACACAAAATATTTCGTAATACGCAGAGTGTAATTATATTATTCTATTCTTTAAAATTTTCTTTAAATTACATTAACTAAAACAGTGGAATTGAGGACTTGCTCTTTTTGCTAAGTCGGTAAAGAGTTATGTATAAAGAGTTATCACATTTAGTGTCAATCTGTATATCCGTATTCAAATATGGTGAGCACTTATTTAAATACGAAATATTAAGAAAACTAAGAAAATCCGTAGCAACGGCGTAGAGGGTCTACGAAATTTTCAGTGCCGTCGTAGCTAACCTAACTTGTGGAATTGTTTTTAGTATGTAATATGTTATATTATTATATGTTATTTAAAGAATACGATATTATTATATTTAAGGGTTGATTTTTCCAACGAAAGATAATTTTTATTCGTGGAATAAAATTGACGTGAGATTTTGTATGGAAGAAATGTCAAAAATTTAAAATTATTCCTCGGATAAAACTATCTGGCGTTGGAAAAATATGCCATTAGTAATGCATTTTTAAGAAAACAAGCCGTAGAAAAATCTATATTCGGAGATAAACTTATCATAAGAAATAATTTTAATGAAACGCGTTGTATACAAAAATTAAAAACAAATGCGGTATCTTCTCAAACCTAAAATCTAGTATCAATCATCAAGTATCCATCAATTACTTAGATTATTTAGGTTAAACAATAAATTGATATTTAAAACACTAATATTACAAAGTGGTAAAGTATAGTCGTCGACTTTTTTTTTAATCATCTTTAAATACAATCTTTTTTGATTGCTGGAAGTCATTACAGGGTGTCATGTAACAAATAAATGTAAAAGTTAGCAAAAACAGAAGTTTATATAGTACGCACAGGTAATTTTGCAGATACAAAATATATTTTACTAATTTTCTTTAGCTACTTGGTCACAAAAAAGACTTCAAATATCTATCGACTTGCGTCAAGAATTACAACTAATTTCTGTCCTGTCCTACGCCTAATAATAATCAACTTGAGACATCATTCTGATAATAGCAAAAAATATAACGTATATAATAGATAATAGATGTGTTTCCTAGCAACCCCTGCACCCTCTCAAATGTACCCTCATGTGATATTTACGATATGAACAAAATAATACATTCTGTATTCCAATAAAATTGAAAGAAAAAGAAAATGACTTGCATGTAATGAAAATATTTGAGATATCTCCTTATATGGAACTGATATTAATCATTCAATTTAACCTACGAAGAAAAAGAGAGGGCTGTCTTTGGCATTGACTCAAGGCATCTTGGATTTGGTTAGAGTTATTACTAAAAAGATTATTTTATAATCTCATCACATAAATATTTTGAGAAAACCATCTAATCCAAAACTAGGCAGCGCCTGTATTATGGAAACCAGACAACTGATGGTTGGTACAATATATATGTATGTATTTCTAAATACATTCATGTTATAGATAAATTACACCCAGATACAGAATAAATTATCATGCTTATCGCACAAAGATTCATCCTGGATGAGAATCGAACCCACGACGTTTAGCAGTAAGGGTCACTAACCACTAAACCAACAGGCCAGTCATAATAATCAATGCTTGTTTTTTTTAAGAGATCTACGCCTTTAGCCTGGGAGCAGGCTTTGATTGCTTCACCTTCCTTTTTTTTTCAAATATGTGAGACAGCCTGTTATTATTTTAATGTTATATACCTTTTCTCTTTACCTAGATTTGATTATCTTACATAAAAATATATGAAAGCTAACATAACTTTAATTTAGAGGACATTTATTGGGTATGCAAAAAGAGGATTTATTTTTTAACGACCAATAAATAAATGTTCAAATAAAAGATTCTCAGCACATGATTCAACACGCATGTCTTCGAAACTTTAACTAAATGTAGGTATGTACAATAAAAGGAAACAATAACTGGTACAGTCGCAAACTAAAATATTACGAACTCGATTTTTTTAAATAATTTAGAAAATAGTGTATTATTTTTAAGGAAAAAATATATATATACACATAAAAACTTAACTAAATGTACACTTCACTAATTAAAACCTAATTACCTAAAATATAGCATCAAAAAAATTCGTCCACATTGCTGTCGACTGAAAGTGTGCCCAAACGGCTGGCGGTATTGCTAGGTTGTAAATTGAAAATAGTTACTATTTCCTAAGCATTTAAGCGTCAAACGCAGCTCGTCAAAACCACTACACTAAATGCTTATTTCATAGCCGATTTATTTGTGTGATCCACAAATGCTTGTTCCAAGTCTGCTTGTTATTTGTGAATGTGAATTAAATGTTTGTGAAACCCCCCGCGATACAGGGATTAAATTCGCTAGAATTCGCTAAAAAAACCACTCACACAAGTCGTTTATTTAATAAGGAAAAAATTAAAAGAAATATATACCTATATAAAAATGAGTCAGATATGTTATTAGAGCTTGCAGTTTGAGGACTCGTAAACAACTTAATTAGGACGTTTGCAAATTATAGCTATCTCTTTTATTTCCGTGCTTATCCTATCTTTTGTACTATTCGTTAGTGCAACTTAACAAAATTTTGACATATACCGGCGCGATCACATTTCAAACCTCGCCAACATATCTTGTATAATATCTTTGATCTTGTGTATGTTAAATAACTTCTAATATACTGTTTAACTTTTTTTCATGATTATACGGTAAGCAAGAAACATACAAAAAGCAATTTCGAATATAAAACACTTACATAATGTATCAGTTATCGCATTTATGTAAATATAAGCAGTTAAATTTTTATTAACGACCTATAACGACTTGTCGTTATTATTTTTAAAAATCAACGTATCGCGAGGCATATGAAATCGGCCATTAATTTTTACTAGAGGCTTACTTAGTACCTATTCAGTAACAGTCGAAAATCTACCATAATTCAGGTAACATTACTGATATATATACTTCATGGTTCGAGAGGTAGTGGTAGCAAGAAAAAAAAGCTGTGACAGGTGTCAAGGTTTCAATTGATAGGAGCTGTATCTTAAAGTAAACATAGATAAGCATAGAGTGCGCCCATCACTAGTAGTTGTGCTGAGCGTAAGCAAATTTTTATAGCTGTAAGTGCTACGATAGACGTTTATGCGAAAAAATCGATGGTCTCGATATTATTAGGGATGAGATTGTTTTAAAAAAAAGGCGCGCTCTAAAATACACGCAAACACAGAACATATAATCATGCTTATCACACAAAGATTTGTCCCAGTAAGAATCGATCCCACGACCTCCGGTTTAGCAGTCACGGTCACTAACCACTAGACCACCAGGCCACTCGTACGTCAATTAACAAATCAAGTCGTTCTAAAATCTAAAATACATCTTAACTGTCATTTTATGGTGTTGGACCTATTACTAAGTCAACGCTGTCCGTCCGTCTGTCAGTGGGCTGTACCTCATAAACCATTTTAGATAGAGTTGAAATTTTCACAGTGCCTGTGTATTTCCCTTACTGCTATAACAACACATAATAAAAAGTACATCTGTAATATTCTTGTACGATGGTACGGAACTCTTTGAGTGCGATTCCAACACGCACTTGACCGGTTTTTTACGACTGTTGGGTAGAGGCCTCTCTTTTAATGATCCATTCTCTACAGTCCACTGTAACAATCTCCAAACTCCAATCTCTACCAATCTAAACCACCTAAAATCCAAAGTCCAAACTAAAATCTAAAGTCTCTTGTATCTACGAACACTATAATTAGAAAATACGTCATAATTATCATGCTTACGTCATACTTATTGGGAACAGAAATGTAATGTCCAAGTTAACAGTAAGGTAAGTCCCTAAAAGACGTGGTATCATTTAACGGGCTCAAATCTAACCCCGACCCTGCAGGGAATCCCCACTCGATAAACTAACACTTTAACTATAAGAGTAAAACGAATCCATGTTAAAAGATATCAAAATAGCCGAGTTTTTTTTTTTATATTTGACCTTTAATATACATTAATCCGTATTTTTAAACGCAAATTGAATAATTTTTTAATAGATTTAAGACATATCACTCAGTTTAGATATTTTTAAATGATAAAATTGATAAACTATGACTTGTATATAGTATTTCTACTGCATTTAATAAGTTCATATTTTTATTGTATAAACTCCAAAGTTTATTGTAATTATTTGTACACCAATTCCATTGGTGGAACATACAGCTCCTACATATATAATTTTAAGACTTTTTTTATACTTATGTTCACAAATAAATATATTTGATTTGATTTGATTTGATTTGATTTGATTAAAAAATAATTAAACTTGATTTGTTTACACACAGGGAAAAAACAAAAGAAATCTAACCTAGGTTTTGTAGCTTAAAAATACCATCAGTAAATAATTAGTTTTCCTCAAATTAGGACATTAAAATTTTAAATATTTCACTTAACACGTCAAAAAACCGCTAATTCTTTTTATAGCATACTAAGTATTGAGAAAAAATATTCTGTTGAAATTTGATTTAAAATTATGTAATACATGTCTTCTGAAAACGCGGAAATTAGTGTGTGTAATGATGACTCCTCTTGTATTAAAATAAAGATACTTCAATAATGACGAATACACTGAAACAGGAAGTAACTTCTCTTTGAAATGTCATGTAGAAATTACATAAATGAGATTTGATTCATACAAGATAGACATCTTTCGTTCAAAAATAATCACGTTCAGAAAAACCTCTACAAAACGAGTATCAATCAAAGTTATTGAGACTAAAAGTACCGGTTACATTTTGAGCCCGGCTTTAGAGCCAACACTTTTCTCTCATTAAGAATAGCGCTGCAAATGAAGTGTGCCTGCGAATCCATCGCAACAAACATATATAATATTTTCTTTCTCTAAAACTATCTACTATCTCCCCCTTTCCCCCCCTAATACGTCTGTGTGTGTGGAAAAATTCGTACTTGCTACCCTTACAGGGCCACCCCCTCCCAACGTAGCTTTCACGGTTCTAATTTTTGGGGAATTTGGGGCATATTCGTAAATATGAAATGGAAAAAATATTTCGTATATACACGCATTTCAAACCTTATTTTAAGGTAATAAGGTCCTGTTTCCGGTGTTTCAGAGTTGGAAAAAAAATTACTTCATATGTCGTCCTTAAGACGGAGCGCGGCGCGGTTCGTATGTGTGTTCGGAACACGGGAGATATGGAGACGCTGTTAATTATTAGTACTGTGATTATTTTTATTATCATTTAATCTATAAAGTTCCTTCATAGTTGCCGACGTTAAAATCTAATCCCTTTTTCAAAATGTTGTCAAGAAGCACTAATGGATAGTACAAAAGATAGGATAAGCATAGATGTAAAAGAGATAGCTCGCGGTAAACACTCGTTCTCCCAACTCTGACATTGGAAGAATCGTTGTCATCGATGCCGGAGCCATCAACAACAAAAAATAATTGTATTGAATTGAAAAGAGACAGTTATCATTAAAAACTTTCTAATTAGAAGATCTTCGAGTCCTCAGAATAATCAATGAATTAATGATAATAATATAACTGCCTTATTTTTATACAATAATATCATTCCGTATTAATAATTTGTTCTTTTAAGTGGCATCGCACTCAGTCAGTTTAAGAATTTAACTCAGAAATATAATGAACGAAATAAAATCTTTACTTATACGTCTTTACTTTTAAATCGATGTCATAAACAACGTCTTTAGGCGTAAGAATGAATTAATTAAATTCTAATCTACCTTCTGCTATTACGTTAAATATTTAACATTTCGCATATTTTGTTTCATGTTTATGACACTTATATTATCTTATTAGTTAATAAAACTATAAGATAATAAGTGACACTTTTAGAAAACCGGAACTTAAAAGCTACAGTAGTCTAATAATGTATTTATTTGTTCCGTAAGTCTAACCAATTTAGAAATAGCGGGAAGTCGCTGGCTTTAAGCTGAGATATCTGACAATCTAAGCAGAAGATCATTAACAGGTGTCGACGTCCACAGGCTGACACAACAACGACAGAAAAACAGATTTTCAAATAAAACTATCTTTAATTTCCTGGAAATTTCAAACCGGAAACAAAAAAAATCAAAAATTTAATATATCAGGCAGCTCTGTACATTCTGTATTCCATCAGCAAGCAATATATATAGCTCACGCGTAGCTATACGAACAAATATATTATATTTTCCTATATGTTAGTTCCATCATTTATACTTTATTACTATATATACTAACTATTTATATGTCAATGTATTTGTTTGTGTGCGTGCGCACAATGGGGATAAAACTCAATTAAACATTCCCTTAATAAGAACTCTGAAGATTTGCTAAGGAATTATTTTTTCTGAGGGATTTTTGGGAAAAATCATTTCAGCATTTGGTTATGTTGAATATTTGTTTATTGAAATTCAGACTAATAACACGCTCAGTTAGTTGACAGGTCACGAATAATACATACAATAATACAATTTAAATAATTGATGTTGTATGATTATTGTCTAATAGGCAACGATGCTCCCGTACTTATGACTACAGTACATTTTAGCGAAAGACTAAAATATACCATCATTATATTCATACTATTATATTCATTCTGTCGGCATAAGAGACAGCTAGTATTTCACTACAGGTTTAGTATAATTTTAAAACTTAGGTACTAATATAATATACTTATAAATTTGGTTTGGTTGTAGTTCTAGTTTTTGAAATTTGTGTGTCCTGTGCGTGGTTCTACGTAAATAGCATTTATCACCACATGAGTGCTAAGGACTGATTCTAACAACACCAGATATTTTTTTTATCGTCTTATTGAAACAACTGTAATAAATTCAAAATGATTCCTCGGCTATAATTTTCTGTCGTTGGAAAAATCTGCAGTCAAAAAACGTCTGTTAAACGAATCAGAAATACAAAACACCTTGACACGATCGAATGCAATAAGTTATAATGCGACTAGGAAGCCTTGACACCAGAACTCTACTGAAACCTCACTGAACACCCGTAGACCTATTCTAAATGTCACTGTACATTTCTGGAAGTTTGTAAAACTGATTTTGTTCAACTTTGTTGCTTGTAAAGTTGTAAATCTTTTAAGATTACGGCACCTACTATTGAATAGATATGCCTATTTGATTGCAAGCTAAAGACATAGATTCGTTTTTTTTTAACACAGGTTATAGCATAGGGCAGACATTCCTTATTATACATATTTAAAGAAACAGTTCAATTCGCTATTTTGCATTTTCCAATAAGACTATAAAAGACCTAAAATAAATCTACTTCAATATCATTTAAATAAGTCAGTGTACGTAATGGTGTAGCAGACCAAAAATATAAAATGTTAACTTTGGCTTTCTGTGACGTATATGCGTATATGCTACACAAATTTAAAATTACCCAAGTAAATAATTCGTAAACTTCGGAAACTCTTTTATTAAAAAAAGTTAAGGGGCACATCAATTGGAGCACGGTATAATATGTGAGCGGAGTAGTTAGATCTTTGCCGCGTATGGACGTAAATCATACATATTTTTGCCAAAGCAAACTTCAAATTAAAATTCTGTGGTAGCTGCCATCTAGTGGCACTAAATGTCTTCACTAAGCTTGGTTCATGAGAACACATAGTTCCATGTTATGGCTAGATGGCGCTAGTATCGTTATTGTTACTGCCATCTAGTAGCACAACATGATATTAATATAGCTGTTTCAGGCACAAATAGCACCAATTTAATTAGATGGCGCTAGAAAAAGAATTGTAAACAGCTACAGAAATAGTTCAGGATATAAACAATAGATGTCGTTAATATAAGTTTTAAATTGTGTACTTCTATAAGTTTTTACGTAACGCAATAAATAATTTCCTGCATGGAGTTTTAATACCGTCAAGTCTAAACTACATATATTTATGGTTCATAACGTAGACAGATAAACTATTTTATATATTATTTTAAATATTTGTTACGCATTAACGCATGCGGAGCGAATATATTTTGTATTTAATTACAACTATTTTATTCTTTTTGGTCTGAACTCAATTGCTGTCAACGCACGCCTCTTCTGGATCTATGAGCCGTATATGTCATTTATATCAAATATGTTTGAAAAATGTAAATACAAAATCATGTAAACGGTACAGAAGTACCGTATTAATATGAAGCCGGCATACCACTACACCACGACACCTACGTAAATGCAAATCGCCACAATCAATAATGCAATTAACCAAGCACAATGGATGGAATGTCCTCGAATCGAAACTGAATTTCCAAGTCTAGCTTTCATCTACCCGTTAGACGAGCTGATCGTGGCTGAAAGAAGGGACGACCTTCACGACGTGATCGGTTACAACGGGATCGGATACACAATCTACAACAACGAAGGTGAGAAGGTATTTCTCGCAGTCTTGGAAAAGCAGTTTAAAAAATTTAACATTAAGATCTTTAATCACTACGGGAATGAGGTCATTCACGTCAAGCGCCCTTTCCAGTTGTGTGCCAACAACGTATTTGTGTGGGCTCCCCCAGGGAACCTCGTGGGGTCCGTCAAAGAAGTCAGATCTCGCTGCAAAACATACATTGTCAAGAACCGGCTTGATAAGGACGTTCTAAAAATAGTAGCGGAAGGAATGTTCCAGTATGTGTATAAAATTCAGCTGGTCTATGGTGGCACCGCCATCGGGATTATTAAGAAGCAGTGGGACATAGCTGCAGTCCTCGACATGAAAAATTTCGGAGTCTCGTTCCCCGTCGAACTAGATGTCAGAGACAAAGCGGTTCTGCTCGGAGCTTGTTGCATGATTGGTTGCTTTAAGTATTGAACCATGTACAGAATCCATTTAAATTCAGAAATTAAACAATAACAGAAATCTTGTATTTTATTCGAATTCTATTTCTTTCACAATTAAATAGCAAATGTCGAGGTTACCTGTTTAAAAACTGCGTTTAAAAGAAGCGTCAATGAATTACTTTTTTTCTTTTTATTTACCTGAAGAATGAATAAATTTATGGTCTTCCTACCGCCCAGTCCAAAGCACTTAGGTTCATCTCCTTTTCCCTTTCGGGGACCAGGCCGGAACGCATTACAACAAACTACCAAGTGATAGTATGCTTTAAGGACCCTACCTCTAGATTCTAGGAAGTCTTTTAAAAAATGTCTATAAGACATTTTTTAAAAGACTTTTTAGGAGATTAGGAGGTCCCATAACCCTTTGCCGATAATTTTCTTAGTCATTTGCGCGCCTTTGACGCTCCATCTAAACATTGGCCATCGGTAATTTTTTCACTTGTACACAATTAGAAAAGGACAGACGAAAATTGGAGCTGTCAAATTTAGTTTCGATTAAAATTCTCATACAAATCTACCGACACGCTGAAACGTGTGCACTAAAACAAAGTGATGTTCAAGGCGAAAACTAGTTTGACATTTCTTAGTTGTTATCTGTTGCCGTCCTTTTCTCACGCTGCATGTTAGTAAAAGATAGCAATGGTTTCATTTTGGTTTAGTTAGCGTACAACGAAAGCGCCATTATTGAATCTAAGGCTGAACTCACACCAAAAGAGCGTCGAAGCGCAGCGAAGCGGAGCGCAGTTTCAGTGTCATATGAATTTAAAACTCGAAAGAGTCGCGCGGATGCCCGCGGCGCCGGGAATTCCGGCCAATTCCATAGTTCGAGTTTCTCATGCGATAATAAGTATTATAGTAATGAAAATAAAGTTAAAATTCATATGACACTGAAACTGCGCTCCGCTTCGCTGCGCTTCGACGCTCTTTTGGTGTGAGTTGAGCCTAAGCGTATAGATACGACTCGGTAGGCGGGTGGTGGGCACACATTCACAAACGAATTTTGGTTCGACCCGGGAGCCGGGTGCTGGGCATAGAATGAAGTGTTCACGAGTTTTGATTTGCACCCGGTAAGCGGGTGCTGGGCATGACGACACGTCATAGTTTGTAGCTATTATTTTTATAATTAAAGCTACGTATAGATACGAATCGTTAGGCGAGTTGCGGGCACACGAATTAATTTTTGTTCAACCCGGGAGCCGGGTGTTGGAAGTGGCAGCACAGATGAACCAAATACTATTTTTTTTCTATTATTAGGTAATCTTAATTGTTATGGTTATTTTGTTAATTTGTAAATCAACTGTCTTTATTATTTACCAATAATCTACTGGTATCAATTAGCAGCATAACTAAAGAGTTCTATCGCCGCCTTTTAGCCGATTACATTAAAAAGTCATGAAATCAATACAACCGTCTGCGTCGCCGCGCCACCAGCTCTAAATAAAATCAAGAGAGCTTTTATGTCTAGACACAGCAATAACTGAGAAACCTAACTACAGTAAAAGTACAGTAGGTACCTACGTACCAAACCACAAGCATATTTAAAAAATATTGTAAATATTTTTTTCACTGCTTATTAGTTTGATTGAAAGTTGAAAATGAAATAATATAACCTAATCAAGGTTAAGTACATATTATTTATTTATTTTCTGTGGTTATTTGGTACTAATTTATCAAACTATTCTACTAGACACTTGAAAAATTTCTTATTTTAAAAAAAATTACATTTTGTAATAAAAAAGTACAATATAAAAGTAGTTATCGCGAGGAATAAAACAACAAAATTAGAAATAATGGCATTTATTGAACTAACTTAGGTGTGTACTTAATTAAAAAATATTCAGTCTTAACAATAATTAATACAATCAGGTAATTAAAGGGAATGGAAAAGTAAATCATTTATCTACTTCTTGCGTTTTTTCTGCGGTGTTTTTGATTCATCTTCATCACGAACTTCGCCATTTTCTTCATCGTGAGGTTTTCTTCGTACTGGTCCCGTGTGGGTGATAGGCACAGCCCTCTCATCCTTGTTTTCCGAGATCTTCGGAGCTGTGACAGTCAGGACACCATCAGAAGAGAGCTTGGACTCCACAGTCTCAGGATTGCAGCCTTCAGGAAGTGCATATCGACGCTTGAATTGACGAGATATGTAGCCGTGTTCATCCTTTCTCTCCTCGTGTTGACCTTCAATCACAACATAACCATCCGCTGTCTTCACTGAAATCTCTTCAGGATCGAAATGCTGGACGTCCAAATTCACCTGGAACTTGTCCTTATCAGATTTTATGGAGGATCCGACGTCCCGGGCCGCCAGGGCTAGGTTTCTCCATGGCCGAATATACTTTCGTGCAGGAATCATTGTGCGGTCGACTATGTCTGTTAAGAAGTCATCTGGAGACAAATCCAACCCAAAGAGCTGGTCATACAGGCGACGTGGTCGCGGTCGTAGATCATCCAATAAATACGGTAACAACGCCATTGTTTGTGTTAATCTTTACAACTTTGCTTGCCTTGCAGGTTACTGAACGCGCACTCAATAACTTTGCTCAGTTAGCTTGCTCTAGCCTCGCTCAAATGTAATGTAGGTACTCTGTGGACTCGCTTGCGTTTTAGTTCAATACTGCCGCCAGCAGGCGCGCGCATCGCTTTTATATTTCGCCTCCCTACGATATAAAACTACGAGTGGCTTCGAGAAATTACTAGAATGTTCTCGAAAATTCGGGCTACAAGTATGACATCTATTAGCGAATAGTTGGCGCTACTAAAACTCTTACCATGTTAGTTTAGATAAGATGATAATGGGTGGCGTTAGTGTGCTAGTCTACTGGCCAGTTTTATATGTTTGAATCATTTTAGACATAATATAGAATATGGTTAAGGGCAGAATAAGTATTAAATCAACAATATTAGTGAACCCCATCGCTAAGGTTTTAGATACGTACGTACACAGTGCAGTTAACATTCTATAGAATCTATAGCTTTGTTTTTAATTCTATTGCTACTTGCCACCAGAGGGCGCTGAGGTTTAGAGGTTACAGCAGTTGGTTTCCGTTTCCGTGGAACATTGTCGAACGTCGAACAATGCACCAAATTCGGGACCACATGGATCAATAAAACATCCGACATACCTATCAATCTCTTGGCATAGGACTGTATTTAGAATCAATAGTGACGCATTTTATTGAGATAAATGCGCGAAGTCATCATTTTGAAAACGAATGCGTCATAAAAGAAAAGAAACTACGTCTACTTACTTTATTCTGACTGTTTTTGTTAAATAGATAGAAAACCAACTAATGTAGCATAATAAAATACCTTCCACTTAAAATTTATTATTGATTCTATTAGAGTCAAGTCATTGACCTTAGCGCATCGCTTGCTCTTCTCTGATCACGGTCATGAAATGATAACGAACAAATGAAAGTCAACAAAGCCTTTGAAAAAATAACACTAGTCACACAGAGTCACATAGTGATGTTTGTAAATAAGTCTAGTCAATTTATTTTCTTTAAATTTTTACAACGCTAATTTCGATCGTAAGTTTGAAAGAAAATAAAAACATTTTACAAACCGTTACACCATGTTGCCAAAATAATAGTTAGTGCAGGCATTTTGTACATAAGTAAATGTGTTTTACGAATAAATTAACCTAAAACTGTTTCGACCACGTGTGAATTTGCCGGCATGATAAAAAATACAACAGGCCGTGTGTCATGCATGAATATGATGACACATTCGATTATATTATAAAAATGGCGGGAAAAGGATTCTTCTATGTAAGAAATAAATTAAATTACGAGTATCTACAAGTACCTGGGTATTATTACAAAATACCTAACTGCGTTAGGGTCTTAGGATCAAGGACCATCGAATATAAAGTAACGCTAATCGTAATTCTACACAACACTCAGCTAATTTCATCATAACGCGGCACAATATTGCAGCTAAAACTTTCTGGAAATACAACAAAACAAAACAAACATGATGGTGCTGTTTCTTTTCTTCTGATATCAAGGGGGTTTCTTTTGTTCTGATATCAATGGGATAGGATAAACGACAACGCCTAAAGTGAGCAGTTGTTTTTTACATGTGCTATTGTGGTACGGGTACGTAGGTCCACCTAGTAACAGTAATTAAATAGGTAACCGTTTTATCGGTGTAGTGTAGGTACGCTGTAAGTTAAGGGTTAATTATCAATATAAATATCATAACTGTTTCTTTTTCTACTCATAAGAATAAGCCGGAAGATTTATTTGTGATTTTAGGTTACTTTTAGCAAAAAGTAATTAACTATTAAACGTGAAAATAATTTAAAGTAACTCAATGACTATGAAGTATTTAAAATATGACCCTACAAGTTTTTTTTTTCTAGAAACATTTCCGCACGTGTTTCTTACAAAGCGTTGTTGTAGTTATAAGTAAAAATTGTCTGAGTACCAACTATTTCATTAAATCATTAATTAAAATATTCACATGAAATTATGAACACTTAAATTATAAATTATAGATATTTTACTTATTACTTTAAATAAAGGCATGAGAAATGTCTAGAACGTATTGTTTCCGGTGCCGGTATATTGATAATACACTGTATTTACTTGTTTTTAATATAAAATATATAGCTGAAGTAGTTTATAATGCAATATATTTATTGTACATCGCCAGGCTTTTCTAGAAAAGGGCATGGTTCTAAAATAAAACACCTGCATAGTTAGAGATATAGTAATAAAAATCAATACGGTTTCTCGTACCAGTGTTGCCAGCTGTAAAGCATGTTTTGCATGTTTCTTCTAACTTTTCATTCGGAAGATGAACCTAAATTTGTTGTAATGTCGTTACGATATTACAAAACTGATAGATATTTACTGCAATACAAGTGAAAATTCTGGTCATGTCAACATGTCAATACAATATTAAAGTACACTTATATTATAACATAATTATTTAACACGAACAACAAAAATTATTTAACAAGAAATAATTAGGTATTATATAATTATATATATAATTATAGGATTTTAGGCTATAGGATTTTCTAAATCGGTCCAGGCGTCTTCGAGAAAGTAATCGAGAAACATACATGAAAATAAACTGAGATAAGATTACATCGCTTCTCCTTGAATTCGGTTAATAAGTTCAATAGCACACATACTTACCAATGACAGAAAAAAATAATTCCTTAGAACCATTATTAGGCAATCGATAGAACGCAACGAAAATACCTTTAAACAAATTCAAATTAATGAGGAGCGTAGGAGCTGCATCTGTCTATCAAGTATATTAAATATTTTTGGAAGAAAGCTGTGCTTTATTGAAAATAAATAAATACCAATAATTCATTTTCTGGTATCCCTAAACACTTCATTGAACTTGATCTATATGTTAACCCGGATACAGCTAGCGCCAGAGGCGGGCAATAGTTGAACTACTAACCGGATACAGTACGAAGGTTCTAGTCACAATAATTCAAGTTATAAAAACTTTAATTTCTGAGATTGTTAGCGAAGTGCATTGAAACATATCGATGAATTTAAAATAAATGCTTGATTTGGTAATATCTTTACTAAACTTTCATTGAAAAACCAAAAGATTTAGCAAGTTTTGTAGAAGGTTCTCGAATATTCTGGAATGTTCAACGAAAAATCAATACTTCAATAGTAGCGCTGCCAAGCGTCGAATAGCCAATGTAACGAAAACCTGATAGGTCTCGTCAACATTTTTAGTTTTTCCAAATTATCGAATAATGTTTGTTGAATCATTTTATGGATATGATATCATAATTTTGAATAGCCGCAAAATAAATTTAAAAAATATTTTATTCTTATATGCATAGCTACTGCAATATATTTGTTACAGTATCTTATTTTCTATATTCGTCATCTTTTCGAATCAATTAGTTTTATGTGAAAAACCTACTTGGAATTTAGACACAAAAATAGTTTAGTTAATAACCTCCATTGGAGTATTCCAATTTTATCGGATTGCGATAAACAGCTTATTTCATAGGTAAATAAGATTATCTTTTACGAAACCTTGCATGGTTTTTTATGTTTTAAATTATATAATGATATTTTATTCATCTTTCTGTGTTTATTTGTGTTTTTTAAGCGGTCTTACGATGATTACTATAACAATTCTTTTTTATTCTTAAATGCATCAAAGGTTAGTTTTGAAATTCTCCTACAGTGTCAAACCTCTGACGAGTAGCGCGCCAGATCTGGAAAAATCTATTCACTCACAGATGTCGCTTGTGTGCGGAGTCTATAAAAGCGAAGTGACGTTAAAACCGGCGCCATTTCAAGAAAAGCTAAGTGAACTAAACGTTGCGATTCTACGTGATCTGAGAACACGTGTATTTAAACTGCGCTAGTCATAAAGAAGTATTCTGTGCGAACGAATTAACAGTACGTTATTCTTATTTGAGTACTATTTAAATTAAGTGAAACAAGTCAAAATGCCCGAAGAAATGCAGACCGATTCCGCGGAGGTTGAGACCTTCGCCTTCCAGGCGGAGATCGCCCAGTTGATGTCCCTGATCATCAACACATTCTACTCGAACAAAGAAATCTTCCTTCGTGAGCTGATCTCCAACTCATCGGACGCTCTAGACAAGATTCGGTATGAGTCACTCACAGACCCTTCAAAGCTCGACAGCGGCAAGGAGTTGTACATCAAGATCATTCCCAACAAAAGCGAAGGTACCTTTACTATTATTGATACCGGTATTGGTATGACCAAAGCCGACCTCGTGAACAACCTCGGTACCATTGCAAAGTCTGGCACAAAGGCGTTCATGGAAGCTCTGCAGGCAGGCGCTGACATTAGCATGATTGGTCAGTTCGGTGTGGGTTTCTACTCATGCTACTTGGTCGCCGACCGCGTGACTGTGCACTCCAAGCACAACGACGATGAGCAGTACATGTGGGAGTCTTCTGCTGGAGGCTCCTTCACCGTGCGCACCGACCACGGCGAACCTCTTGGCCGCGGTACTAAGATTGTGCTTCACATCAAGGAAGACCTCGCAGAGTACCTTGAAGTGAACAAGATCAAGGAAATCGTTAAGAAGCACTCACAGTTCATTGGCTACCCCATCAAACTGACAGTTGAGAAGGAACGCGAAAAGGAGCTCGCTTACGACGAGGAGGAGGAAAAGAAAGAAGGCGAAGAGGACAAGAAGGAAGATGAGAAGGAGGACGACAAGCCTAAGATTGAGGATGTAGGTGAAGATGATGAGGAAGACAAAGACAAGAAGAAAAAGAAGACCATTAAGGAGAAGTACACTGAGGATGAGGAGCTCAACAAGACCAAGCCTATCTGGACCCGCAATGCTGATGACATCACCCAGGAGGAGTATGGTGACTTCTACAAGTCCCTCACCAACGACTGGGAAGACCACCTGGCTGTCAAGCACTTCTCTGTTGAGGGCCAGCTTGAGTTCAGAGCACTGTTGTTTGTACCCCGTCGTGCTCCCTTCGACTTGTTTGAGAACAAGAAGCGCAAGAACAACATCAAACTGTATGTCCGCAGGGTGTTCATCATGGACAACTGTGAAGACCTTATCCCAGAGTACCTGAACTTCATCAAGGGTGTGGTCGACAGTGAGGACCTTCCCCTTAACATTTCTCGTGAAATGCTCCAACAAAACAAAATCCTTAAAGTAATTAGGAAGAACTTGGTTAAGAAATGTTTAGAACTCTTTGAAGAGTTGGCAGAGGACAAAGAAAATTACAAGAAGTATTACGAACAGTTCAGCAAGAACCTGAAGCTTGGTATCCACGAAGATGCCCAGAACAGGACCAAGCTGGCTGACTTACTCCGCTACCACACATCTGCCTCAGGTGATGAGGCCTGCTCTCTCAAGGAGTATGTCTCCCGCATGAAGGAGAACCAAAAGCACATCTACTACATCACTGGTGAGAACCGTGACCAGGTAGCCAACTCTTCATTTGTTGAGAGAGTTAAGAAGCGTGGTTATGAAGTTGTATACATGACCGAGCCCATTGATGAGTATGTAGTACAGCAGATGAGGGAGTATGATGGCAAGACTCTGGTCTCTGTCACAAAGGAAGGTTTGGAACTCCCTGAGGATGAGGAGGAAAAGAAGAAGCGAGAGGAAGACAAGGTTAAGTTCGAGGGTCTCTGCAAGGTGATGAAGAACATCCTTGACAACAAGGTTGAGAAAGTGGTTGTATCTAACCGTCTGGTTGAGTCTCCCTGCTGCATTGTTACTGCACAGTATGGTTGGTCTGCCAACATGGAGCGTATCATGAAGGCTCAGGCTCTCCGGGATACCTCAACCATGGGCTACATGGCTGCCAAGAAGCACCTTGAGATCAACCCTGACCATTCTATTGTTGAGACACTGAGGCAGAAGGCTGAGGCTGACAAGAATGACAAGGCTGTGAAGGATCTCGTCATCCTGCTGTACGAGACTGCCCTGCTGTCATCCGGCTTCACCCTTGATGAGCCCCAGGTGCATGCTTCCCGCATCTACCGCATGATCAAGCTTGGTCTTGGTATTGACGAGGATGAGCCTATCCAGGTTGAAGAGTCCACTGTTGGAGATGTTCCCCCACTGGAGGGCGACGCAGACGATGCGTCGCGCATGGAGGAGGTAGATTAAATCTCAGCCCGCCTATAACCATGTTATAATGGTGTGAAATGTGATCGTATTGCAGAATTATTTTGTGCACTGGTGTACAGCCAAAGACTGATTTAGTTCAAATTCCATTATTCAAAATAAATGGTAACATTAACAAATTATTGTGTTGTGTATTATTCCTGTGACCCATTCCCTGTCTTAAATAACTAAATACATTACACCCTACCTGGTCAATTTAATAAACTTAACATGTTCAATTTAAAACATATATTCAAAAAAATCGATTACACAATATTAGGTAGGATTAGGAACCTATTACCTAATTTAATATATACACAAGGCAATAGGCACACGAAATATAAAGACATAAGTACATAATTATTACAGAATTTATAAAAGAAGACCGATTTCTATGCACTTAACACATTGACACATCAAGATCAAAGCTTGTGGTGCACGTTTTTTTTAAACCTATATACTAAACACTTACAATAATAATTATCACCTACATCAGTGGGTGAAATATTTTGAGAATAATTATTATTATTTTTGGGTAAAAATTATATTTTAGAAGTTAGGTACACATATTTTCCCGTGAAGTGTATAATATGTTATGCGTACACACTACGTAGGTACACTAATGTTTTTTATTTCTAATAATTAGGTATAACCTTACCTCTGGAAAATTTGCAATAATATACCTAGTTGCCCAGCTAAAGTATTTGTTTCGCACATTTTATGTAAAAATGTGCCATTTGTAATTTTCATTTTCAGTAACCATTTACTAAAATAGATATAAAATCACTACCTAGTACCTACATCGTTCTCGTGAAATTACATAGGTACCACTAAAAAAAGTCTACAAGTCTACTTGTATACAAGTGATTGGCGTTCAAAAGGTTAAATAAATTGTTAGTAATGGAAGCGTTTGACAATATTCCTGCGACATTTTAATAATATTTCTATAGGTAGTGAAATTATAATACCACTGGTGAATAAAAAAAAGGTATATAGATACCTACCGACATTTTTTTATTCACGTTTATAATTCTGATATAAAACCTAATTATGTACTTAGTTGATTGGTTTCGCTATTCAACAAATTTATAGGTAGGTCTTACCTATAAATTTAGAGCAATCGTTTTATTTCACATTAGAATTAGAAATTAAAAAACGAATTTATTTTAAGGTAACAAGCTTACATTTTAACGTAAGGCAACATTACTTAACATATAAAACACGAAAACTTACAGTAATAAATAACTTTTTGCTATCAATTAATGTTCTTCAGTTGCACTTGATTTTTTTTTCAAAAAGTAACTGCAGTGTGGATTCAACTTTACTGTGCTTTTATGTGCCTGTAATAATAATTATGGTCTTGAAAACAAAGGCGTCTTTCAAAATATGTTTTTGACTGGGGAAGTCCCTAAGATCCTAACATAACTAGTTCTTCGAAAGACTCGAATTACATTAAACATCCTCTTCCTCTTATTTTATCGGTTGGAATTTTAATGTTATTTGATATTATTGCTGTTTAATAAACGGTTAGACGGTAACGGGTTCGACATATAGCCTATGTTTGAAATCACACTTTGTTTCAGCCTTTGCTGGCGATATTCAGAAAAAATATCGAAATCGGTCCAATAATTTGGTAACAACTTAGTTTTCATTTTTGCAATTTAGAACTCTCTGTAGATTGCGACACTTTAGGGTAGTTATATAAAGCAATAATTGAATCCTTGAACTTTAAAGTGCGACGTTGCCACTTCGTGCAATTTCGTCCTTTGATTTATAGAAACAATTCGTCGCAGGTATTGTCAAACTTATATCAATAAAAACCGACGGGCCCCGCACCGCCTCGCAGCCCGCGAGCTTTGTTGCCGATCTTCTGAAAGGATTAAATTACAGTTTCTTAATTTTCGATATCTTGTGTGAATCCCACATTCTTAGATTTCATAAAAGTTAAAGCTAATCTCTCCGCTAGGATGCCTTGACGCAGTTGTGCGGTGATGACGTCATCGTCTCAATGTGACGTGTTTGGCGAGAAAATTAATAAAATGTTGAGAATTTATCGAGATGACGAATGAAAGACATAAATATGGTTTATGAGAAATTTTGGTATTTGCGTGTGCATTTTAACTGCAATGATTTATAAATACATATACCTAGTTGCCTAATTGTTTTAAATTTTATCATAGCAGTTTGATAAATACACGCTTACATTAAATGTTGTATCAACATAATATAACCCTAAACTGTAACTATTTTAGCACTTACCTATTAAGAGAAAAGTTTGTAAAAGATTTTGGTTTATTTAGTTAAGTACTTAGGTACCTATGAGTAAGTAAATAAATATCGAGGGGTGAAAGGCTATTTGCTTTAAGCGACATTTTGGTCGATATTGAGTTATATACATATTCGGAATCAGCGAATTTTTCTGCGTCGAATGAGCCGGGTTTCGTACAATTCTGAGCACTTTTTTGGCGCTTAAAACAATGCAATTTTAGTGCATAATTCTCAAATGTGATGTATGATCCGACATCAAATTTGCCATATTTTTTTAGTATTCCATTTAAGCTGTACACAAAAACAGAGAATCGGAGCATAAGCCGTTATTCTCGTGCTAAAATTCCAGTTCGATGGCAGATAAATCGTTTTTCGATATAGCTAACCTTAAATGAAAAGTCCCTTCATACATTTTGCTTACCACTACAAACACTATGCAATGTCGCTTCAACCAATTTGCCGTCAGCCAAATTCATTAAGACATGTCGGTTCAATCCTTTTCGCTCCAACTGTTATTTACTCTCTTTGGAGCTTCAAACAATATTTCTGTTCTTAAAACTGTGTTCCTTAGTCGCTTGAACAGTTTGTTATTATCCAAATTTTTATAATACGTCACTTAAGATAAATGTAATACCAAGTGGTTAGATTAAAATCATTTTTTCCTGTATAGTAATCTAGATAGTTTGTCTTTTAAACCATCCAATTTTTATATGACAATAACAATCTATGTAATTTAAAACAAATAAATGTTGGCATAGTTTTCGTAAACCGTGGCAGTATTAGTACTGTGCCGCCCCGCGCGGGCGCATCAGTCACTCGTGAATGTGGCGGAAGACAGGAAGCGCGCTGTTGTTTGGGATAAGATCATGAACAGCCGTGTTTCTGTTGAGCTTCATGCTGCATGCATTCATAGCGACCTACCCTGCCAGTATCCATGAAGTATTCTTAATTCTTTATTGTACACGTAACAAATAAAACAGTAATAAAATAATATTTTTTATGTACATAGGCGAGCTAAACCAAAATTGAGTTCTCTAACAGCAAACCTTTGAGTGGTAGAGTGATTAAAATATCTAATGAGGATAGGAAGAAGTGTAAAATCACAATAAAAATACACATACATAAAAATAATACTAAAAATATACATCATAATGTCATATTATACTATAATTATATAAAAATAAATACACTATACACTAACTCATGCTGAAAGGAAATGTTCCCTAAATCTTTTGCTGAAGACGTCTAACGGTATAACTATTCCGCAAGGCATGTTCGGAAGGAAGCGAGTTCCACAGCCGCACGGCACGAATTGTGAATGATTCACCATAGCGACTGGTGGAGTGAAGGGGAGTGCGAAGAAGAAGTGAGGAAGAAGTGCGGCAAGGATTTCCCCTAGGATCCAGGAATTCAAAGCGCTCCCGCAAATAGTTTAGGGTGTTAGGATTATGAAGAACGGAGTATAAAAGAGAAAGAACATGTGAATCTCGTCGTCACCGAACAGGCAACCACCTAAACTTAGCCCGGCAATCCGACACATGGTCATATTTCCGGAGACCAAAAATGAAGCGGATGCCTAAATTCTGAAAACGTTCGAGTTTATTGAGAAGTTCCTCCGTTGCATTAAGGTAGCACACATCAGCGTAGTCGAAAAGAGGTAGAAGAAGGGATTGGGCTAGAGTAATTTTTGTTGGAAAAGGCAGGAACTTTTGAAGTCGTTTGAGAGACTGGAAAGAGCAATAGATTTTCTTGCTTACCTCAGTGACCTTTTTTTGCCACGATAAATTGCAGTCCATGTGGACACCTAACTTCTTAACCGACTCTACATACGCTATGGGAACGGAATCAAACACTACTGGTGGAATAGATTCAATATCCAATTGATTATAAAAGTACCTACCACCAATAATTCTAAGGCTTGAGATTTCAGTGGGTTAACTGCAAGCCCAAAAGATTTCGCCCATTGGCCAATTTTACGTAGATCACTATTAATGGCAGCAACAGTGTCAAAGAGATCCTCATCACGAAAGTGCCGGTACAGCTGCAAGTCGTCTGCGCAAAGGTGATAATGCGAAGAAAGAACTTCAGTGATAGAGTTAATAAAGACGGAGAAAAGAAGAGGAGAAAGGACGCCACCCTAGGGAACACCCGCAGCAAGATCGCACCACTCAGAGGAGACCTCATCAGAACGAACCAACGGCGAACGACCCCGAAGATTAAAGTTAAACCAGGCCGTTGCAGAAGGAGAGACATTAAGAGAGGATAAGGTTTCCAAGAGTATGTCAAAATCAACTGAATTAAAAGCAGTGCTAAAGTCAAGAAGTACCAAAACTGTGAGCAATTTCTTCTCCTTGGCCAGTCGGACATCATCAGTTATTTTAACTAAAGCCGTTACTGTGCTATGGCCAGGACGAAAACCAGACTGGTACGGACTCAGCAGACTGTGAGAGGAAAGGTAAAGAGACAGTTGATTGTGAACAATACTCTCAAGGACTTTGGATAGGACTGGCAGTATAGAGATTGGACGGAACTGGGATAAGCGACTTTAGTTGTAGGATTAGCGACTTTAGGGAGCGGTAAGGCAAGGGCCTTTTTCCAAGCAGAAGGGAATGAACTGGTAGTAAGGGAAAAGTTGATGATATGGGTGATAATAGGAACCAGATAATGAAGGATGGGAAGGATCATTTGGAGTTGCAGGCCGTCGTTTCCTACCGCTTTGGTAGATAAGAATAGGATTGATTTCTTAATGTCTCGTTCTTCAACGACCTGAAATGAGAATGAGGTACATGTTGGCAGGGGAAGATTAGAAATACTATTAAGAGTAAGATATTTAGTAGAGTAATCCACGGTAACGGGTGGTTTTGAAAAATGGCGATTAAGAGCGTTAAGGTCCATTACAAGGGCCTCTTCACAAGTAGCTTTGCCGATACCGAGGGACTTAAGAAATTGCCATACCTACAATACAGAAGTATGGTGCGCAATAGAAACACGTCTGTACATGATAAGCGTTTATTTCACACTCTACTTTCTTACTTAAACCTTACTTACTAAGTAGGTGCCTGGTGCATTTATCCACTTCAGTAACTACTTTAAAGTTTATAATAAATATTAAGGATATTTACGATTTCATTAAGACTGGGTGTTATTAAAGTTAAAGATACGTAACAAAAAAAATATCTAGTTTACAGAACTATTTTATTTATTCCTGACATAATAACTATTTACCCATTTCAATACTACAACCTCTTAACTTACTAGAAATCTGTCGTTATTAGCTTGTATCAACAACCAAATTATAAATACTCCTTTCAAAATCTGAGACATCAAACAATTCATTAAGAATGTTCATTGTTGCTTGAGCCAACTTGCCTGTATCGTTAACAAAACCCAATTGGTAGTTAAACAAAATAGCCTATTCCTATTATCATTGAGTAACGTCGATTCAATCATTTTGCTTTCACCTGCTTAAGCACTATAAGGTCACTTAAACCATTTTGCCTGCTGCTGATTAGTGACAATGTTGGAAGTTGAATCATTTTTCTTTACTCTAAAAATAAGGCGAAACAAATCATTTTGTATTAAGCGACATTTATCTTGGAACTCATAACTGTTTTTTTAATGACAATTATATCAAATCATTAAGGGATTTTTTTGCAATGAAGATCCGTGATCCCCATTAAACTAAGAGCGGTAGTTTTTTCATAACGAATTTTTTTCCAGATTTTGAAACTTTAAATGGCTCTCCTGTAAAGTTCGTAAAATGTCGCTTAAAGCAAATAGCCTTTCACCCCTCGATATAGGTCAGTGGGTGCTATTGAGTTTTTGTGCTAGTGCCATTGTCATCATAACGGGGCAATGGCCTTTGTGTGAGAACATGGAGATGATGAAACATGCCATCTAATTGGAAATAAGCCCATTCTAAAGAAACGGTTTACCTAAATGTATTTAATTTACTTCCTTCATAACTTGCCAAAACAGTTGCTTATAAAAGACCCATCTAGCGTTGAGTACTGTAACTACAGTTATAGTGAAACATGTAGATGGCGCTGATAGCGCTAAAATTGGTTTTTATTTTAAACTAACAAGTCGAGTAAATTATTTAAAATATAAGGTAGGCACATTTATTTTTAGATTGTTTAATTAAATAAAGGTAATTTTATACTAAACTAAAGTGTATAAAACATAGCTAGGTATATAAATGGTCTGGTTTTTCAGGCATAGAAAATTGAAGACTGCAGGTTTTTGCTACTAGAATATTCCCGTGGTTCGCGCAAGTGCACTGTGCGCCCTAGATTGCGGCATTGGCAGTGGATCAATACTTTTCACCATATGTATAATACGTAATTCTAGGATTTACAAGAAATGTCTAGAGCTTAGAGTTAGGACATGCATAGCTAGGTCCATAACAACACAATCAATTAGGTACCTAAGGGTCCTACTTTTTTTTTAGAGACTTTCATGTTCTAGTCTTGTAATTTTTAATGTCTACAAAAAGATTTCTCAGGTTATAGAAATATACGCTACAGTTACCAACGTGATAGAAATCTTTTAAAAGATGTGTTTTTGAGTTGTATTGTAAAAAAAAACTCGTTCAAAGGGTGGGTCACCTGGGATTTCTTGGAATATAATAGGGTGTAACTGTATTAAGGCAAAGAGACCCTCTTTGTATATTCTCGTTGTAGAATATTCTCGAGCTATAGACTCGTTATTATAATGCTTTTTCGTTTATAACTTTCCAGGAAGGGCAACGAGATGTTTATTATTACTTCATACCATTGACGGAATGTTCCAGAGTGAGAATGATTCAATAGCAACTTTGGCTGTATGTCATTTTTAGCTATCACATTTACGTTAGGCGCCTATTTAAAGTTTAGCTTCAAGATTCTAAATCTATTTAGTTAAGATTATCTAATTACACACTTCTTCTAAACTGTTTAAAATTGCTTCCATATTAAGTATTTTTAACCAATTTTATAGCAGTAAAAACCAATGGGATGCATTTTTCATTTACCTAAGACTACTCTACTAGAATTTTCTAAACATTTACTTCTTTTTTTTTATAAAACGTCGTTGTTTTTAGTTGTTGTAATAGGTATCTTGAATTATTGTGATATTTTTGTGATCATAAAAACGCAAAAAGGTGTGTGTGTTTGCGCGACAAAACATGAATATTCTAGATCTAGTGTGCGCCACAGTCAAATTAGGAACTTTTATAGCTATAGTACTTTTTGTCATGAAATTAAGTCACAATACATGACATTTCCCTGTTAAGCAGTTATTTTTATTTATTTCAGTCTATGTTTTTTCTAGACCTAGGTAAAACAATTAGGTACCTACTTAAATTCGAAGTAGATTATACACTTTACCGTCTCTTTTAGTATAATTGGCATTTTCTTAGGATTCGTGTTTTTTTTTTTAATCGAATCAATTCAAGGTTAGATTGACTTGTTTAATTAAAGCTACAAGCTTGACTGTCAAATATGAAGATACCTAACGTGAGAAAACGTGACTCCCAAGTTATGTTTGCAATCGTAAACCCAAGGGAAGCGTCAAATTTTGTTCTTTAAAACCGACTTTTTTTACATGTAGAGGTAGAAGGTACTTACCTAGCTAGTAAAAAAAATTATTTCAGGCCGTAAATGTGTTCTGCAGATACTATTATTCAATTGAGAAATGCGTAAAATGACTAAGTAACTAAGTGTGGTCAAAACAATCTAAATTATCTTTTAGCGTCGGTTGGGTAAGTACATAGGTAAAGTTTTCCAAGGATTTGACGGAGTTAACCTAAAATTAACATTAATTTATCATCATTCTAAACAATCGCATACTGACTGCTCAGAGTAGGTACCTACGTCACTGTAACTAAATTAAACGACAAGGGTGGAAATTTCTCGAGTTTACTCCACACTAAATGGAAAAGGGGCACACACACAAACACAACCAGCTGTTTATGTAAACTGTAAACAATACAAATACTATCGATCGAGTAAAAGAGATGGCAGTACTTGTATCTCTTTCACGCCTGCGTCAAGAAGCTTCTCGACATTTCTCCGAGGGCTGCCAGTACGCAATTTTAATTTCCCTTAAATTTGAATAAAATCTACTATCGAATGATAGTGGATTTGATTTTGTTGGCAATCAAATAATATCTTGAATCTTTAACAATAGTGTAGAAATAAATAAAGTTATAGGTACCACGCAGATAATATTTTTTAATGTTTGCTCAAGGAATGACAACGTAAAATGGAAAAAAAATGTATGTTGAAAGACATCCCCAATTTATTTATCTTTAAGAAACGCGTAAAAAAACATTATTTACGTATATGTATATTTACCTATATGAGGCATAATTAACTTTGTATTTTGTGTATATTTGTATACTTACCTATGATTATAAATAAATTTAATAGTAATTTTAATTTCACATTTTAATTATATTTTCTTTTCTTTTAATACGTTGCACACTGTTGACTGTCATTATTTACTACATCTCCTGTCGCGAGTCTGCTGGCAGTAATTTCTTTAGAAATAAGCAATATCTTTGTACATTTGTTCTATTTATATTGTTTCTGTATGATTTTGTGTGCACATAAACATCGATTTTTAAACATTTAAAGAAGAAATGATAGGTACTTACATTTTTATTAGTATTTATTCTATTATCTGTAGATAGCAGATTACTGCATGCTATAAATACCTATATTGTACTCAAAATTTGCCGATGATTGTATACTGAGTAACTTAACAATACAAATATAAATAATTTATAATTACGACGAAAACCCTGTCTCCATAAATCAAATAAAATGACAGTATTTTGTCTCCCCAATTTCAGGGAAAACTCAAAATGCGACATCCCAGAATTCCCAGACCAACGATTATTAAACGAGACAGAAGTATGAATCTGTCTTTGTCGCTTACAAATACGACGTTCTCATTGGCTGATCAGTGTTGGCATTCTAGAAACATCCATGGATAATAGCCTCGGATTGGCGGAGATTCGAAGGGTCTAGATAATTCTCGAATCCAGTTGGTCCAATATATAAGCGGCGTCAGCTGAGCGGGAAAGCATAATATTTTGAAACGCGATACAAAGCAGACGAAGTGTTCGGAGTGAACCGAAGGTGTTTACAAACAAACTACGCAGCAAGTTAACTATCTATCAGTTTAATTACAAGTTTTACGAGTGAATACAGTATTGAAAGAAGACAAAATGCCAGCTGTAGGAATAGATCTTGGAACTACATACTCGTGCGTCGGAGTGTGGCAGCACGGCAATGTGGAGATCATCGCCAACGACCAGGGCAACCGCACCACGCCGTCATATGTGGCGTTCACAGACACGGAGCGGCTCATCGGAGACGCTGCCAAGAACCAGGTGGCCCTCAACCCCAACAACACGGTGTTCGACGCGAAGCGACTCATCGGCAGGAAGTTCGACGACCAAAAGATCCAGCAAGACATGAAGCACTGGCCCTTCAAGGTAATCAACGACTGCGGCAAGCCTAAGATCCAGGTGGAGTTCAAGGGAGAGACAAAACGATTCGCGCCCGAGGAGGTCAGCAGCATGGTGCTGACGAAGATGAAAGAGACGGCGGAAGCTTACCTCGGGACAAATGTGCGCGACGCGGTGATCACGGTGCCGGCGTACTTCAACGACTCGCAGCGGCAGGCCACCAAGGACGCGGGCGCCATCGCCGGCCTGAACGTGCTGCGCATCATCAACGAGCCCACGGCCGCTGCGCTCGCTTACGGCCTCGACAAGAACCTCAAGGGCGAGCGCAACGTGCTTATCTTCGACCTCGGCGGCGGCACCTTCGACGTGTCCGTCCTCACCATCGACGAGGGCTCGCTGTTCGAGGTGCGCTCGACGGCCGGCGACACGCACCTCGGTGGCGAGGACTTCGACAACCGGCTGGTGAACCACCTCACAGAGGAGTTCAAGCGCAAGTACAAGAAGGACTTGCACAGCAACTCGCGCGCACTGCGGCGCCTGCGCACAGCCGCCGAGCGCGCCAAGCGCACGCTCTCGTCCAGCACCGAGGCCACCATCGAGATCGACGCGCTCTACGAGGGCATCGACTTCTACACACGTGTGTCGCGCGCCCGCTTTGAGGAGCTATGCGCCGACCTGTTCCGAGGCACGCTGGAGCCCGTCGAGAAGGCACTCAAGGACGCCAAGATGGACAAGAGCCAGATCCACGACGTGGTGCTCGTCGGTGGCTCCACCAGAATCCCCAAGGTGCAGAGCCTGCTGCAGAACTACTTCTGCGGCAAGAAGTTGAACTTGTCCATCAACCCTGACGAGGCCGTGGCTTACGGCGCGGCCGTACAAGCCGCCATCCTGAGCGGCGAGCAGGACGCCAAGATCCAAGACGTGCTGCTGGTGGACGTGTCCCCGCTGTCGCTCGGCATCGAGACCGCCGGCGGTGTCATGACCAAGATCATCGAGCGCAACTCCAAGATACCGTGCAAACAGTCGCAGACGTTCACCACGTACTCGGACAACCAGCCGGCAGTCACCATCCAGGTGTACGAGGGCGAGCGCGCCATGACCAAGGACAACAACCTGCTGGGCACATTCGACCTGACCGGCATCCCGCCGGCGCCGCGCGGCGTACCTAAGATCGACGTCACCTTCGACCTGGACGCCAACGGCATCCTGAACGTGTCCGCCAAGGAGAATAGCACCGGCCGCAGCAAGAACATCGTGATCAAGAACGACCGCGGCCGGCTGTCGCAGGCCGAGATCGAGCGCATGCTGGCCGAGGCCGAGCGCTATAAGGACGAGGACGAGAAGCAGAGGAAGCGCGTGGCGGCGCGCAACCAGCTGGAGGCTTACGTGTTCAGTGTGAAGCAAGCGCTGGACGAGGCGGGCGACAAGCTCTCGGAGCAAGACAAGAGCGCGGCGCGGTCCGCCTGCGAGGACGCGCTGCGCTGGCTGGACAACAACACGCTGGCCGACACCGATGAGTACGAGCACCGGCTGCGCGAGCTCACTCAGCTATGCTCGCCCATTATGACCAAGATGCACACCGGTGGTGCTAGCGGCGGCGCGCCGGGCGGCATGCCCGGGGGAATGCCCGGCGGCTACCCCGGCGGTATGCCTGGCGGCATGCCCGGCGGCTACCCTGGAGGCATGCCCGGCGGCTACCAGCAGGGTAACAGCGGACCCACGGTCGAGGAAGTCGACTGAATAGATTTAGATACTCAGCTCATGCACCAATATACCCCCGAGACGTGATTGTGATATTATTTTCTAAGACTGATTTGGTAATATTTATTTTGCTAGTTAGTAATCATTTCATTTAAGTTGGTAATTATCCTCAGTATGTGATCTTGTTGGTTGTAAATAAAATCAATTATTTATAGTATGTAACCTACTTGTTTTATTTCTTAATACTTAGTAATCCCGACATGATTGTAGGTCAACGTAGGTAGACTAGGTACACAAAGAAACAGGGCAAAAACATATTTTTCTTAATTTTTAAAATAACAAAAAATATTATCCTAAGTTATAAGAAGAAATAATTATTATGTTGTAATAAATAAGTTTTAGGACTGAGCATTGAACTTGGCACCCCGTTTAGATCTCACTTCTTTTGTCGTTAAAGTCAACAACCAAGGCATTTATCATATTATTGAACTTGGCTCTCATTTCACATTTATGTTTTTGATGCGATATCAGTACTTATTGTACATAAATTATTAGTAGGTACTTATGTATAACAAAATTAATACCAAATGGTATTTGTTAAACTAGTATCTCATACAATCTGCATAATTAAATTCATAACAATCCGACAGTCTAGTCAATCGATGCGATGGCGATGTAACGGAAGCCTCTCGTGCCCAAGCACCCGGTAGCCAAGTTTATTAGACGACCCGCCGCGAGACATTTGTTCACCTTGGAACTATATCACCCAGGTAAACAAATAAGACTTGCAATATTATAGAAAATAAATCATGGTAAAAAAATCAAGAATGAAAATGCTTTCATATCAACATAACTATCATAGCTTTTGCATTATGCTTATAGGTAGGTACACATTCTGTGGTAACCACAGATCACCGAGAGTCTATGGTAACTAAGCCCAAATGGAGCATCTTAAAATCAAGTTCTAATTTTTCTTAGGAGTGCCCTTGCTTACTCTTTAATCTAATTTTAATTATAATACAATGCCAATGCAAAAATGATATTAGTTTATCAGGCAGGAGATTCAGTTTGAAAAAAAATGCTTCAATGCATTTGTACTGTGTTGTGTGCCTCTAAATGAATAACAACTTTGAATTGGAATTGTATTAGGATTAAAATTAAATTGGAGAGTAAAAGTGCACAGGTCAGTCGAGTTTCTATGTTTTTATACATGTTATAACCTACACATTCCACTTTAAATTCTTAGATTATTAATTTTAATCATCTAATTTCATTTACTGCAGCAAAATTCCGAGTTATATAGATACCTCTCCAGAAATCAGACTAGCTGTAATTGCAGTACCTTATAACTGCAATGATTGGGTTATTAATTATTAGTTAGCTTGCTCACTGCGGGTAAAGATCTAACAGTGCGGTTACACGGCCTATTAATTGCGTGATTATTGGTAAATTTGGTTAAAAATGATGTCCCGTTAACGCCTAGCAATGCATCGCAATACTTAAATTGGATATCAATTGCCAAGAATAGAGGTGCGGACTGGGTATCAAAAGGAAATATTGATTTACTCCGCCAGATACATAAAAAAAGCTACTCGTATTTTTTCTTTTATCAAGTTAAAGCGCTTTAAAGTTCAGGAGAAAGCTTGTGACGTCACATGTTGGTAAAAATTGCAGCTACAAGTGACGCCACGCGACATTTCTATTCATTGTATCTTTCTTATTATGTGTTTAAGTAAAAGAATAGTCCGCACCCCTATTGCCCAATCTTAGTTGCCCGTGTAAGCGCACCTTAAAGTCACGTTTACGCTACGACAATACAGCCTTTTTTTTGTCGGGGTGAAACGTGACTTCAACCCACGCCGCGGGCACGGCGCTTACGCAAGCTCGGCGCGGCCAGTACTTATAGTACTTACTTATATGACGAGTAATAAATTAATTTAATTTTATAATTAAAATAATTAAGTAACTAATAATTATTATTAGTACATAATTATTAACTACATAATTATTATTATTATAATCTAATTTACAATTTAACTGAATATCAAAATACGACAATAACTATAGCTACATATTAACAAACTAGCTGTCCCCCGCGACTTTGTCCGCGTGTTTAAGTTTTAACGGTTTTTCATTTTTGCAACATTTTTCATTTATGCTCCGCTCCTATTGGTCGTAGCGTGATGTTATATAGCCTATAGCCTTCCTCAATAAATGAGCTATCCAACACTGAAAGAATTTTTCAAATCGGACCAGTAGTTCCTGAGATTAGCGCGTTCAAACAAACAAACAAACAAACAAACAAACAAACAAACAAACTCTTCAGCTTTATAATATTATATAGTATAGATTATCATGAAGGTACATTTATTTAAACCATCACATAATCTTAATATTTTTTTTTTTCAGTTATAATATACCTACTATGTGAAAAAGCCTATGTAAAATAAAAATATTTTGATTTTTTAATAAGATATCTTTATAAAAGCTTTGCCTGAAAAAAATACGCGTAATTTCTTTTTAAACAGGCTTTAAATCATAGATGTAGGATTATACTACTTCAAATTAATATATTTTCTTTCTTCTTAATGCGATTTACTTTAGCACAAGAATACCTATTTCTTGCCTTTTGCCTGCAGAAGGTAATAAGTACCTAATTAAAAAATCAAAATCAAAATATTTTTATTTCACATAGGCTTTTTCAGGTACTTTCATAACGTTAAATGACTCTAATTCCGCGGTCCCAAAATGTCATTCCTCTAGAGAAGAACCGTCAAGAATGGTTAGCAGTTATTTATCGAGTCGAGGCTAGCTAGGGGAGTCTATCGGTATGGTACTTGTGGTATGCTCGGAGTAACCCTCATTGGGCTGCCAACTTTAAAGTTAAAAAAAGGTTTTCTTAATTTGAATTTTTAATGATCTTTTTTTTTTAATGTTACATGTGATTTCAGGTATTAGTTGCGTTTATTGTTAGCTTTATTGTATGTATTAAATTAGATTACATTTACTGTTTATCTTAACAATCGTCTTTTACGGGAAGGGAATTACGCAGGAAACCGAAGAAAGCTTCTAATTGACACTAGAAATGATGTAGGTAATTGCGGTACTTCGGTAGGTAAATTATTTGAATAAAGTACCTAACTGGCAAGTGACTACTAGTAAAATGGGGTGAGTATATTGACTTTCAAAAAAGGGAAAAAAGTACTACACTCTGTTGTATAATTTTACGGATGTAATGAACAATAATAACTTAAATGATAAAAAAAAAATGTTGTAACATTTGATACCTTAAAGCTGATACATTATTGAATGCAATAAAAGAGTGGGGTGGGGCAGCCTTTTATCGGGAAGGTTGGAGACATAAAATTTAGCGGTGAAAAAGCAGTTCGTTGTGGGGTGCCGCAGCTCCGGATGTGGCCCAGTCTGCTATTTGACGCATGTCAATAGCCTACGTGGGGTGCTGCAGCATTGCTCCGCACACATATTGGCGGACGAGCTGCGCGCCGGTACCCACCTAGGAGACATGTGCCGCGCTGACCAGGAACATGTAGACGCCGTCGCCAGATAGCCTCATGGCGACGGTATACTGATAAACACGCACAAAACAAAACTATTATTCATACATTCTTCTTATTTACCACTAAAAGAAATACTCTAGCCAATATTTACTCATACTTCAGATTGTTTACGCAAAAAACTTATTGATTATAGCTGCAAACAGATAGAAAGAGAAAAGTGCGTAACGTACTTAGATATGATAATAGATAGGAACATCTCTTGGGCCGAGCATATTTGATCTCAGAAATAGACTTAGAATAATACTTGGCAAATGTCACCTTAGTTATCGTGTCCTCAGGGGTGCACTAAAAATTCTGTATAATGCATTAGTAGAACCCATCATTTATGCTCTTGACTGTTATGGCCTTACGTTTAAATCATACATAGATCAAAATAAAAAATATTCAAAATAGATTTATTAAATTGATTGTAGATTAAAAAAAACAACAAATAAATGATTATTATAAGTTATTACCAGTCAGATTAAAACACATTAAATGTGTTTTAATCCTTCTTGCAACATTCAACTATAACAATTAGGAGATTCACTTGCAAATGTAAATAACAAATAGGTATATTACGAGGGCGATGACCTCCGGTAAATTCGTTGTTCCTAAAGTCACCAACGTGTATGGAGACCTTACTCTAGAAACTTATTCCATACATACTAAACAGTTTACCCGCGGCCATCATAAATGAGCAACAGAAATATATTTAAATTTAAATAAACACCCTACCATAAACATTACCTACGTCAAATAAGAAACACTCCTTAGAATAATTTATGTAAATTTAAGTACTTTTTTATAATATTGGTCTCACATACAAACAGTCTGCACTGTTTTGTGAGACACTGTTTAGTTCGTAAGCTCACTTTGTATATTTTATAACATAAATAAAAAAGGTATAATAAATATATAATGCAGAGGTAAATAGAGAATTGTTTTTTTAAAGTTATTGCCATGATTATGAGGGCTCCCAACGATAAAAAAATTACAAGAAAGCTGTTTTTATGTAAAACTAGCTGCCTTCCCGGGCGGTGATATTCTGATATAAAAACCTTGTCCTTGCAATAAGGAATATAGAAAAAGAATATAAGAAATACACCTTTTTTTTTTTTTTTTTTTTTTTTTTTTTTTTTTTTTTTTTTTTTTTTAACGGGGTGAAAAGCTAATGGTTTCGACCCACGCCGAGGGCACGACGTGGGGATATGTCGGACTTGCACCGACTAAAAACACCCCGGTCCCGTCCTTGCCTTTGCCGGAGTCCCGGGTTCGCTCACGCATGCTCGGCGGGGCTCCGGATAAGAAATACACCTACCTATATCCGATTTAGTGAAGTCGATCGGAAGTTATGGCGTGACCAAGGGAAATCGGGATTAATTTTTTATATTTAAGTATAGAAATCCATGCGACTCAATAAAAGGTAGGAATCCTTTTCCAAATTCGAATAGGTAAAGGTACTTACAATATTTGTTAACTATTACCCAAATGAAATAAAAAGTAGCGAAAAGAATAATAAAAAAAAAAAACAATAATCCTAGTCGCGGCGTTGCGTCAACATCGGAATAAAAGTTAGACGCAAACCCTAAATTGTAATACTCTTAATAATAATAAATTGTAACGGATTATACTGACTACAGAACACCGATGAGGGTAGAAAATTCTAGACATGGAAGCCGTTAAAAGAATATTTTGTTGTAATGAAAACAGCCATGGACGCCTCACACACACTAACACAGCTGACTGTAGGTCAGAGACAAGGACAGAGTAATATTGCTTTTCGCTCACGAAGGGGGCGATCGAAACAGCTGGAGCGTGGAGACAGGAACTAAATAATACTTTTGCTATCTCTCTCACTCATAAAGGATATCCGAACCATCTAGATGCTTCGGGCTTGCTTTAAGTAACACGATTGTTTCCAAAAGTGTTACCAGCTCTAGGCTTAAAAATTTTTCATGCTGTTTAAAAATCTCGTCGTCATTGATATTTATATTCACTTTATAATTCTTTTAAATATGTAAAAAAATTAAAATGCACTTTGACAAAATAATTGTTTTAAATATTTTTACGGACAATCGTTAGTTAAACGTTTAATTAATAACTATGGTTAAATACCTATGACGTCTTCGACAAAACGTCTTTTTTAGGGTTCCGTACCTCAAAAGGACAAAACGGAACTCTTATAGGATCACTTTGTTGTCCGTCCGTCCGTCTGTCTGTCAAGACCGTTTTTCTCAGAAACGCGTGGAGGTATCAAACTAAAATTTATATCCAATACTCAGGTCTACTTTTCCTTGGAGCTGTGAAAAAATCAAACTTCTAAGCCAAAGCAATCAAAAGATACAGCCGTTTATGCCGCAAATTTTCGAAACTCGCCCGGGAATCAAAACCTACAGGGTACTTCTCGTAGACTTAGAATCTTGAAATTTGGTACGATACGAAGTAACGTCTTATAGTACAGATAAAGGAAAAATTACGAAAACCGTCAATTTTTAAGTACATCATTATAATAAAAATATTTTTAATAATTTTAAACTATTTTTTTCTTTTTGCAATATTAATACCTTAACTATGACTCGGTCATCGTGATGGGCGAACTTTTACTTATAGGTATACCGGTGCGCGAGTCCGACTCGCACTTGGCCGGTTTTTCTTACCAAACTTTCTTCAACAATTTTGCGTTTCGTTATTAAAAAAGAAATATAGAATAAACGGGATTAAATTCTGTAAAATTATAATAACTTGAAGTTTGTCGTATTGAATAAGGGTGACCATTATAAATTTCGCCGCCATAGCGCCAGAGGCGCTAGTGGCACGCATTTTTTTGACTAAAAAATTAATTCTTAACCAAACAAAAAAAAACGTCGTTTTTTTTTAACTCTAAGTATATTATGTAACTACAAGTAGGTACTATCTAGTAAACACAATCAACTAACCATAACAAAAACTATAATACTCAAATAATATGTTTTTTTTTTTAATTCGTAAATACCTCAAAAGTTCTTTTTAAATCTATACTTATAATAAATCTGTAGAGAGGTCAATTCTGTACATCAAATATATTTTCAAAATAACTATCAGGGGGTGATTAGTGATCGATACTGATGCCAAAAATGCAATCAGTAAAATTTTTGTCTGTCTGTCTGTCTGTCTGTCTGTCTGTCTGTCTGTCTGTATGTTCCTTATAGAAACGAAAACTACTCGACGGATTTTAACGAAACTTGGTACAATTATTCTTCATACTCCTGGGCAGGTTATAGTATACTTTTCATCACGCTACAATCAATAGGAGCAGAGCAGTGAAGGGAAATGTTGGGAAAACGGTATTTTTTAAGCTTCCGTCGCGTATGCAGCCTTAATGGTTAAAGCTACATAGAAATCATGTATGACGGAAATGTTCTACATAAAATTATCTAAAAAATATCCCACAACAGCATATGTCTATCTTTTATGGTTGACTCACAATAACACGTGTAACTCCCGATAGCTTAGCAGTTCGGAGATTTCTGATTATATTTGTTTACTCTTACGTTTATTATACTCTCACTCATCCCTAATTAAAAAAAGTTTACATTATTACCTATTCAATAAAAAAAGAATCATAGAAATAGGTATAGAAACACCAAACTTATACATGAAATACGATAATAAGCCATCGCGCCGTCGCGCGTGAATACTGAATCATGCTATAAGGATTATTTTTGTGTAACGTGATATATTATATTTCCCTACTAAAATACGAAAGTTAATCTGTCTGTTACATCAAAACCACTGAACAGTGAGGAAGGACATATGCTACTTTTTTACGAAAAACGACGGAAACGCGGACGAAGTCGCTGGCAAAAGCTAGTTACTAAATAAGTTGTTATTATTAATAGTAAATCCACTTCTGTGCCCAATATGTTACTTATAAAAATTTCGTCAAGTAAATGTCCCAAACTCCTCAGTTTTAGGGAGTATTCCTAAAGCGACAACCCCAAAGTACAATTATCAGAATGAGAGGGGATTATAATTCTCTCTCTCTTTTCTCAAATAGGACGCTCTCATTGGCTGACTGGTGTAGATATTCTAGAAACTTCCATGGATAGCGCCATCTGATTGGTAGAGAATCGAAATGTCCAGAAAATTCTCGAATCCAGTTGGTTCAATATATAAGCGGCGTCGCTGGGCGCGAAAGCATAATATTTTGAAACACGATACAAAGCAGACGAAGTGTTCGGAGTGAACCGAAGGTGTTTACAAACAAACTACGCAGCAAGTTAACTATCTATCAGTGTAATTTGAAACAAGTTCTACGAGTGAATACAGTATTGAAAGAAGACAAAATGCCAGCTGTAGGAATAGATCTTGGAACTACATACTCGTGCGTCGGAGTGTGGCAGCACGGCAATGTGGAGATCATCGCCAACGACCAGGGCAACCGCACCACGCCGTCATATGTGGCGTTCACAGACACGGAGCGGCTCATCGGAGACGCTGCCAAGAACCAGGTGGCCCTCAACCCCAACAACACGGTGTTCGACGCGAAGCGACTCATCGGCAGGAAGTTCGACGACCAAAAGATCCAGCAAGACATGAAACACTGGCCCTTCAAGGTAATCAACGACTGCGGCAAGCCTAAGATCCAGGTGGAGTTCAAGGGAGAGACAAAACGATTCGCGCCCGAGGAGGTCAGCAGCATGGTGCTGACGAAGATGAAGGAGACGGCGGAAGCTTACCTCGGGACAAACGTGCGCGACGCGGTGATCACGGTGCCGGCGTACTTCAACGACTCGCAGCGGCAGGCCACCAAGGACGCGGGCGCCATCGCCGGCCTGAACGTGCTGCGCATCATCAACGAGCCCACGGCCGCTGCGCTCGCTTACGGCCTCGACAAGAACCTCAAGGGCGAGCGCAACGTGCTTATCTTCGACCTCGGCGGCGGTACCTTCGACGTGTCCGTCCTCACCATCGACGAGGGCTCGCTGTTCGAGGTGCGCTCGACGGCCGGCGACACGCACCTCGGTGGCGAGGACTTCGACAACCGGCTGGTGAACCACCTCACAGAGGAGTTCAAGCGCAAGTACAAGAAGGACTTGCACAGCAACTCGCGCGCACTGCGGCGCCTGCGCACAGCCGCCGAGCGCGCCAAGCGCACGCTCTCGTCCAGCACCGAGGCCACCATCGAGATCGACGCGCTCTACGAGGGCATCGACTTCTACACACGCGTGTCGCGCGCCCGCTTTGAGGAGCTATGCGCCGACCTGTTCCGAGGCACGCTGGAGCCCGTCGAAAAAGCACTCAAGGACGCAAAGATGGACAAGAGCCAGATTCACGACGTGGTGCTCGTCGGCGGCTCCACCAGAATCCCCAAGGTACAGAGCCTGCTGCAGAACTACTTCTGCGGCAAGAAGTTGAACCTGTCCATCAACCCTGACGAAGCCGTAGCTTACGGCGCGGCCGTGCAAGCCGCCATCCTGAGCGGCGAGCAGGACGCGAAAATCCAAGATGTGCTGCTGGTGGATGTGTCCCCGCTATCGCTCGGCATCGAGACCGCCGGCGGCGTCATGACCAAGATCATCGAGCGCAACTCCAAGATCCCGTGCAAACAGTCGCAGACGTTCACCACGTACTCGGACAACCAGCCGGCCGTCACCATCCAGGTGTACGAGGGCGAGCGCGCCATGACCAAGGACAACAACCTGCTGGGCACATTCGACCTGACCGGCATCCCGCCGGCGCCGCGCGGCGTGCCTAAGATCGACGTCACCTTCGACCTGGACGCCAACGGCATCCTGAACGTGTCCGCCAAGGAGAACAGCACCGGCCGCAGCAAGAACATCGTGATCAAGAACGACCGCGGCCGGCTGTCGCAGGCCGAGATCGAGCGCATGCTGGCCGAGGCCGAGCGCTACAAGGACGAGGACGAGAAGCAGAGGAAGCGAGTGGCAGCGCGCAACCAGCTGGAGGCTTACGTGTTCGGTGTGAAGCAGGCGCTGGACGAGGCGGGCGACAAGCTCTCGGAGCAAGACAAGAGCGCGGCGCGGTCCGCCTGCGAGGACGCGCTGCGCTGGCTGGACAACAACACGCTGGCCGACACCGATGAGTACGAGCACCGGCTGCGCGAGCTCACTCAGCTATGCTCGCCCATCATGACCAAGATGCACACCGGTGGTGCTAGCGGCGGCGCGCCGGGCGGCATGCCCGGGGGAATGCCCGGCGGCTACCCCGGCGGTATGCCCGGCGGCTACCCCGGCGGTATGCCCGGCGGCATGCCCGGGGGAATGCCAGGCGGTTACCCAGGAGGCATGCCTGGCAGCTACGGCGGCTACCAGCAGGGCAACAGCGGTCCCACGGTCGAGGAAGTCGACTGAACAGAGAGATCCTCAATCCATGCACTAATGAACCTCCAAGACCTCATTGTGATATTATTTCCTGTGACTTAAGACTGATTTATGTTCGCTAGTTACTTTAGTAATCATTTGTTTTAATTTATTACTCACCAAATGATCTTCTAGTTGGTTGTAAATAAATCAAAAATATATTTTAACCTCCTTGTTTTATTTCGAGTTACTAAAAGGGTATTCCCACAGGATTTAAAATATAGTTACCTATGTTGCAGTCAAGACTCTTAACCAGTGAAAAGTACTTTTAACTAGCAAACTAAAGTACATAGTTTCAACAATATGTACTACTTTTGACTGAAATAACAGATACAAGTTGTTTTGCCCAATGAAGCTGGTTAAAGTAGTTTTGACTAATTGATTTCGTTAAAAGTGTTGTTAACTGGATAACCTGTATATTTTCTGATTACTTATTTTAAGGACAATTTTTTAAGTGTACTTTTCTTTGTATTGACTGTAAGTAAATACCAAACTTTCGTAATAAATGATTTCAAATTTCATAAATATTTTTATTTACATTTTAACGTTAATTTATTTTTACTTTTGCCTATTTTATTCAGTTAAAATTAATTTCGACTGGTTAAAAGTTTTGACTGCAACACATACACTAAAAAAATATATTTTTGCTTGGAAGCTTAGAAGCGTATAAAATAGTTATCATAGTATGTGACAGACCTCAAAAAAAATCTAGACCGCGGATTTGTACCTACTAATAAAAAATCTAAAAGTATAATTTCTTGATTCTCAGTATTTGAAGTCGATTTAGTTTATATTTTATAATATGTATAGGCTATATTATATACTGTATAGCATGGAAGCGCCTGATCAAAATATAAGAGCCATCAGACGTTTTTCATCGTTTCTTGTTCAGAGAATTATTGATGCAAAAACAAAAATAAAATTATACTACTTGTTGACAATTCATGAATAAATGAATATAGTTAATTGATTAATTTATTTAGTAGTGCTTGTAGGATGTCAGATTGCTATAAGATTTAATGTCAGTCTCTTTTTAATATTGTAGTTGTTTATTAAGTAAACGGATGCCTTAGATGTGGGTACTTATGTGTCGCAGGGATATTTTCAAACCAGAGATATTATAATTACACTATTGAAATTTTAAGGTATCTGGTTTGGCGAGAACCTTGAGGGCCTCAGCCAGAACAATAGAAAAACTAACCAAGTACGTCAGCAACGTTCATTTATGGCACCTCCTGCGGGGTTAGGACCTCGACTTAGTGCGTTGCTAACAATCTGAATTTGGCAAAAACAGCAACATATTTTTATTGCTAGATGGCCGGCTCCGGCCATTTAATCTAGAGATAAGGGGAGGGGGTCAATAATGTGAGGCACAATAATTCAAACCGCATTGGGTATTATTTTTGCATGAAAAAATTAGCCATATTGTCCTATAAACGGGCACTGATACATATAAAAAAGAACCTCAATTTTCCGATGACAAGCTTACATTCAATAGGGATGTTTTCTGGGTATGAAAAGTAAAATCTATTTAGTCCGTCAGTTAGATAATAAAAAAATATTAGACACGTATTTTTTCTTTTACCAAAACAATCAAAAATTACAAAGATACAGCGCTTTAAAGTTTCGGAGTGGGGGCTTATGACGCCACGCCTTGGTAAAAATTGTAGCGAGGAGTGACGTCATGTGTAATTTCCGTTCTCTGTATTTTGATCATTTTTTTTTTGCAGGAAAAAAAAAAATAGGAAACATGCCTATTATAAGGTTTATTTGAGGATCTTGATAACCCGATAAGAGTTTATCAAAGTCTGGGAGAACCAATAACGTGTTCAACACACGTTAGCGAGCTGTACAATATAATAGAGATTATGAATTATGATTACTATCGCTTAGTAACATATTTGCAATTCATTACGTTTGACGTAGAAAGTGATGAGTCGAAGGCTCGGCTTAGAGTAGATATGATAGCTACTGGTAGTTCATAGGCTTTATATATTCGCAATTATTAATTGGAAGTTTAAAAAATTGGATACTTGGGTAACTAGGCCAAAATAATAATAATAATGTCTTGGGACAACTCGCACACGACCATCTGATCACAAACTAGGCAGAGCCTGTATTATGGCAACCAGACAACTGATAAATATCCTTATATGTTGACCTTGACATGGTGGGGAAAAGGCTACGTAGAAGAGAATTAAAATCATTATTTAAAATCGTTATCAATTTCAGGTATTCAGCTTGAGTATCAATACTGGCTGTACTTGGTTGTTATGATAGCAGTCGATTTGAGAGCCTCTTGAATTATTTAAATAAGATATCCTTTTTGTTAGCAGGATCTCATCAATTTCCTGTTTTGAATATAAAGATAATATAATCCGCATATGAACTGCACCTCGTAAATATTTATGACATTGAATCCATCTGTTACATGAAATCTAGCGTTTAGGAAAAATCGACGACACAACACCTTTATTTTCAAAGTAATAAAGTTGATTTTTGTTTTTTGTTATTACCAGAGACGTGCGTCACACTGTATGTTTTATCATTAGCTTCTGTTCGTATCTTTAGCTGATTTGATACACGTTTTTTGATAATCATTATTATTACTGGAGTTTTAAAAGGTCCGGATAAGTAAGATTTAAGACAGTTATCTATATCTATGATGACAATCGTCAACCCTTAATGAGCAACCAAGGTCCTCACCTAATCGTGATCAATGCACGTTCAAGTGGACATACTGGTATTATTTAGGTGATTCCAATGCTCTTGTCTGATACAATATCCTGGGTTCATAGCATCGTCCTGTACGTTTTTTATTGCGTCTTAAAGAATACATCGTGGCACATCAATGTATGTTAGGGATGAGGGGTTTTTCCAGGTCAAAGAATAGGATTGGGGGCTGTTGAATTATAAGTTTTTTTTGTTTCCTTTAAACTATTTTATTTTTTTTCCAATATAAAGAGGCCTTTCAAATGTGTTTACGTATATTATTATGCTGTGTCACTTGCATCAGTTAGTAACAGCAAACTGTCACAAGTAGATACACTGATTACATTACAATTTTATTGTTTCATGAACAATACAATATCCAGTAGGTATATTCTATGAACTTTTGTAGCATGTTTTGTTTTACAATACATTGCCAGCTTTATTACCGTAACTTTAAAGACTTGTGTACAAATGCAGCAATGGTAGACATTGTCGTGTTGTTATGCTGATTTTACTTATCTCTTCATATTGGATAGCTTAAGGATTTTAATAGCCGCTGTAAAATACTTCGATTGCTATAAAGTGATTAGTTTTGCTGTAAACATGATGTCATTTTGTTAGGTGCTCGAGATTCCAAGGAACGATACGCGGAATTCCCAAAAATGAATGAAAATGTATGATTATTGATGAATGATGGTATTTTCCGATAGTAAAATGGACCCTACTTTAAACGTCATTTAAATGTCACGCACATTCACAAAAAAAACTCACCCCCAGTTTCTGAAAGGCTGATTAACACATTTAATCACCTGTCAAACCTCATGTTATACGCTGTGATTGGTTGTTAGTCTTTTGGTCAACCAATCACAGTCGTGATCAGTTGATTTGACAACAGATTTCTTGATCAGAATTTTAGAAACCAGGGGTTACTTACTGCTTCCCCGGACTAAGATTGCGAGTCTTTAAAAACACCTCCATCCAGACATTTCTTAATTTAACAATCTGGTAATTTCTACAAAAAAGCTCCGTTGACGTGGCCCTACAAGACACATCAAGATAGTATCTAACCAAAATCTAATGATGTTGATGTTACCTAATCATGTGACAGGTGACGAGGATATTTGAATAGTTTAATCGTTTACTACACGAGAGTTATTTTTACGAGACACTGTCTTATCTAGATGGGCCTTGATTATGTTAACACAATAATAACCAGTCGAATATCTGTGAGTCATATATCACCAATAGTTTCATAAAGCACCATTTCTTTTTAATTTTGCTGTTCCATCGTGATTGTATCGACTATCCTTGTATTGTTTGGCTTTTGTTTGTAAACTAGCGGGGCCCTGCGGCTTTTATAATTTAAATATAATTTAAATAATTTTATTTTTTGAGTAATTTGGTTATTTTTCTATTCGGGACAAATCCTACAAATCATAGATTATAACAATTGGTGCACATGTTCTTGATTTATAAATGGTGTAACCCGACTTTGCTTTATATATATATAGATCTGCTCATCTGCTAAACTGGAAAATTCTGCTGTCAGCTACCTGCAATTTCCTCAAAATTTTATAATAAATGACTTAAGCTTCCTTTGATAATCCTTCGATAAGGAACTGCAAATTATAGGAAAGTAGATGTGATGTTTTTTTGCACAAAATTCAGAAAACCATTGATCATCATTCTTAAGAATTGAGAATCATTTTTAACAATAAACGTAGGTACTACCTACATAGTTAAAATTCCATTTTTAAGAATAAAAGCAACACATTATATCACTGCCATGAAGCCTAACTATGTAGGTAGAATGAAAGATACCCTCAAGTAAAATTTAATAAAGATTGAACGAGACGAAAGGTTATTTAAAAGAATTATACATTGCATTGAGTATCGCCTTTGTTTAAACGTGGGACGTAGAGGGCAAACGACAACATGTATTTAGAGATCACGTATCGCATAGACTACCCAGACATCTCCCACACTTAGATATAAAGCTATAACTCACAGATTTATCACGTAAATATGAAGTAGATAGGTACATAAGTAGGAGTTTGTCTAGAGAAATTAGTTCTTACCTGCTCGCTAAACACACAGGCCAACTCAAGTGCTTCGTGAAACAATACATTTTTAATCTCTAGTGAACAATTAATCTAATCTATCTGTAGACTGCCGATACCACCTTTTGTTAAACAGTAGTGAAGTGAAGTGAACGTATCATTATGATGTTCAGGACATTTTAGAATTAATTGATATCGTTTGGGTATATTAATATAGATATTATTATAAATAATGGGTGAATTACAGAAAGAAAACGTGAAAAAAGGTTCGCCGTTTTTGAAACAGGTTAGTAAAAATAACTAAGTCTACTAGTTTTTTATTTATTGTTTTTAAATTTTAGATTTTTTCTTATTTACACATTTATTGCCTTATTTGTAAAAATCTCGACGATGATTAGCAATTGCTTAACACCGTCCATTTCGCTGTTATATTTTATTTGTTGTTTTTGCCGTGACAATTTCTAAATCAACTAAAACTCATTATATAACCTAAATATTTATTGTCATATTTTAAATTGACTTTAAAAGGAGAAGGTTATTAATTTGACCGTATTTTTTTGTATGGTTGTTAAGCGGTATCTCCTGCAATTGTGGGTCGATTTTAATTCAATCATTTTTTTTGTCATCCGTAAGGTATACCTTAGAGGTAGTCTCATATAGATTTCTTTGCAGTAGGTTCCTTTTTACATTTATTTGTAATCAATTATATCCAAGGCAAATTTAACCGTGTTAAGAAACCAGAATTATTAAACTTAGGAAAACACTATATTTAAACACATAATAATAATTATTAAACGTTTTTAATATTGCCAACAGGAGTTTACGGGAGTTTTTAGTTATTGGCATAATAATTACTAATTAATATGCTAGTTAAAGTCAAATATTTAGATAATTAACTATTTATACACGTATGTAAATCATTCAATTAGTTTTGCTGAATGTTCTATGAATGTAGGTAGGCTTCAGGTATATTATACGTAGGTTTACATTATACCCTCATAACAAAATCTATATTTACGTAATGTTATTTTTATACTTAATCTTAATCTATACTAATATTATAAAGCTGAAGAGTTTGTTTGTTTGTTTGTTTGTTTGTTTGAACGCGCTAATCTCAGGAACTACTGGTTCGAATTGAAAAAATATTTTTGTATTGGATAGTCCGTTTATTGAGGAAGGCTATAGGCTATATAACATCACGCTACGACCAATAGGAGCGGAGCATAAATGAAAAATGTTGCAAAAATGAAAAACCGTTGAAACTAAAACACGCAAACAAAGTCGCGGGGGACAGCTAGTAACTTAATAAGTTGTAAACTTAATTATGTATCACTGATTAATCATAACGGCAAATGTGGCGATGAAATCAATTTAGTCTTCGATAATGAGCAAGTAGGGTAAAAGTAATGTTTCGGTATGAAAAGACAGATTTCTCCTGCAGTGGAGTAATGGCTGGGGAAAGGATCATGGACCGAAATTAACTGTACCTACCTACCTAGTCCTATTTATTAGACCCGCATTTTCAATTTTGTATCGAAAAACATTTTTCTTTATTTGATTGTCTGTAAACAAGAAAGTCGTCCATCTATATTCAACAGACAGAGTATTTGATTAGCAGACTCTGAGCCCTGGTCAAATAAAGTTCAGCCAGCATTGATTATTGTTTAAAACACCTATAAAACGTAGCAGTCTGGATGTCGAAGGCTAATGACTGTTATGGAGGTACTTGGGAGCGACCAAGATGTGTACATGACTGATATATAAATACAATTTTATTAAAAAAATCTATTCATAATCTCATTATAACAAAACTCTTTTACCCGACCGCCAAGGAAGGGTAATATTTTTCGTGCGTATCTTGTATGTTTTGATTCTATCTTTCTTTGTCTCTAAATTTCTTTTTTGCCTCGTTTCTTCCAAATGGCTGTAATTTTTCTGAAGCCAGATAATATTTATTTGTGGAATAAAATTGACGTCTGACAGATTTTGTATGGAAGAATTGCCAAAAATTCAAATTTAAAAAACCACCTAAGTAGATAAGTTTTCGTTAGATTCGTTTCATTTGATAAAATATTATACTAGGTATATTATGTACACATTTTTTTTAACTAAACTTTTGCGTAGTTATCAATTCAAGTTTTATAAATGGTTTACAAAAATGTATGCAACTTGTATGTTTAAATGCTAAAATGAATAGTAGTGATTCTTAGCAGCTTTGTTAAGAACTGCCCAGTCGGGTTATAATACCTCAGTAGTAAATCAAGAGTAGATTCAATCAAATGTCATCGTGATTTGACAATAAGTCACGGTCTATACATCATTATCAATTATCTCAAAACCGTCATGAAAATAATTTTCTCTAACATTTCTTTGCGAAACTACAATGCTTGTCATATTCTTAACAGGTTATATTTTTTTGAACCTCGGGCGAAAGGTAAACGTCATTGATAACGATCCAGTCTAGGTCTAGACTCTTAGACTAATGAATATCGAACAGTATCGGCTGAACAAGTGCATGTAGAAAGTTCACTGAAAGGTCAACCTCGCTACCTAGCGTGAATCCTAAGTAAGAATCTATATTTAATTGTAACTACGGATGGCTTGGCCACTGAACGACGTGCTAACAACATTTATGAGAATACCGTAGAATAGGGCCTAAATAAAAGGTATTGGCGTATTCCTACTTTTTATTGTGTCGCAAGCACATTTTACATAAAAACAGCTTTTTTATAATTTATTAATAAGTAGTTGAGAGTCCTCTATCCTTACTTATATGTATTATAAATGCGAAAGTAACTGTCAGTAGACGTCTGTTGCGTTTTTATGCCAAAACTACTGAACCGATTTAAATGAACTGTGTGTGAAATCTTTAATCGGAAAATGTAAAAAAAAAACTATACTGTACTTATTTTTCTTTCTTTTTCTTCTTCCTAAGATACTTACCTCATAAATATGAGAAACTTATAAAAGACGTAAGTAGTATTATTCATGCTTTAATACCATATCGGTTAAAATGAATATATAAGTCGATCGATACGAAGGGTAATTTTCCCATTGTTATTGTAAACAATTCGTTAGCAAACACATCTATCTAGATATATCACTCAACAAACATTGACATTGTTCCAAGAACTAAGTAGGTATTGCCTATTAATCGTCAGCTAACAATAAGCTACAAATTTCACAATATATTGCTAAAAATAATTACTAAAGCCGAAATAGACGATACGTATTTACATAAATTAACATAAACATTACACTACATGTGGTTAAAATAATCTGAACATTATTTCTAAAAACAATATACTTATTAGACACACTATAATCGAATAAGACAGAAGTGCTTACAATATGTATTCATGAATGAAAAATCTATACTTGTCTGTCTGACCGACTTATTAGCATAAATAATTATTTGATATTCTGTGCATTTTAAAAATAAGCTTCAGACACCTATTTATAGTGCTTATTATAATTAAAAAGTTGACAATTATTAGATTTTATTATAATTAATACTGATTAATGCACTGTAGTTGTCCCTCGTCTAGATAAATTATTAAGGAATATTGACGGTTTTCTCACGCATATTCTCGGGATCGCCCTACTAGTTTCAGACTCAATAGGAGTCCCTAATCATGAGCTAAAGCGGCGGCCGGGACGCCAGTCGAACTTGAGAATGTGTTAAATAATTATTATGAATACTCCACACGAAAGTTATTATACAAAAAACGAAAACAAAAAGGCTAGATAAATGTTATCCTCCTCATACAGATTAATTATATTTCTATGTACTTGCTCATACTAAGGTCGGACCCTGACTCCCCTGTTTCTTACTACATAACCTCTGCAGGCAAGGCTGGAGAAATCGTGTTTTGTTGTAAACCTTTAAATCTTCTATGCTTTCTTTGTAAGAGATCTACGCAGTTAGCTTGAGCCCAGGCTTAAGGACACCCCCTGTGGGGTTCGGACCTCGACTTAGTGTATTGCTAACAATCTTAATAAGACATAAACAGCAAGTAAGGGCTTGATCTATCGTGTTTATTATTTAGGCACATTTTTCATTGCTGGTTTGGCCGGCTCGGGCCAGCTTGGTCTACGATCTAGATTAAATCCATATGTACCTACTAATCTAAGTAAACAGTAGTAATGAGGGCTACTGTTATTACGCTCACCAGTTGGCGCCACTGGCGGTTCAGCTGTCAAAGCCCACTTACAAACTATGGAAGGACCTCGCGTGCACCTAGCGGACCCTGGCGGCGAAATTAATAACTATAGCCTTCATTGCAAATAGCTAATACCACTAACATACATATATGTCCAACTTAAACACGTGAAAACTACAGCTGTAATAATGATTCTTTAATTAAGAAATCTCATACATCACTTCTATCTGTATGGATAAGATAAAGAATTTTAATCACAGTATTGCCATGCGGCAATCACCGTACAGTCAACCACCCGAAAATGTGAACAAAAAGATACGAAATTTAACCTTAAAGCTTCGCATTAAAGGTGCAGTTACTGTTCATGTGTGTATCTGATTTGCTGTCGACAGTACCATTTGTCCAAGGTGCAGATTAATGCGTAATTGTTTTATCAAAGGTTAGCGATCGGAATGAGAAACGTGTTTGTCGTAATTATTGATTGATAAATAGTCTACTAGTCTAAATAACATTACCGCAACACTAACTTATTATTAAGAGGTACTTAAACGTAATTGTGTAGACAGGCAATCCTCGAAAATACTGACAGCTACGTAGGTGAAGGGTTTTATGTTGAGAATATGTATGTAGCTTTTATGTCAATGTGAGTAAAGCTGCGGGCAGGAGAAAGTGTACTTGTCTAGAATATAAATAAATATAATTAATTAATTATGCTTAAATTACTTCACACTTACACTGTTCATTAAATATATGTATAGCCATACCTTTTTCTTAAAAATCAGCATTGAACTTAGATAAACCCAATATTTGGGTATTTACTAGTGGGTCCCGGGACGTCCGGGACTTTCGCATCCAGACTCGAGATGAGACAAGATTGTCGAAATAGTTATGTAATCATTTTTATTTTCATATAATTAAAGTCTAATTAATGTGTTAGTCGATTATTTATGAGACTGATTTATAAGTCTGTTTTATTATTTATATTTAGATTATTTAATTATAAAAGAAATCTTTAATTATGAGAATTACCAATGATGTGATTATGTTTTACGTTTTGTAACTTTAGACAGTGTTGCAGTCGACGCTGAAATATTAAATGTTTAGATAATATTACTGCACGATCGTCTGAAGCATTGTTAAATCCGCCATAGTATATCTGTAAATAAAACATGGCGATTTCTATCTGCAGAAGTTAGTGAACAAGAGATGTTGCTGTTTGTTTTAAGTCCATATCTCTGTCACTGAAATAATTATGGATATAAATGGTCTTAATACAGTGGTACTGCGTATTAATATGTTTCTGGTAACCTTATCTCGTGAGGACATGGAAACGAAGTCAAGGTGGAGTTTCTTTAATCCTAATTGTGTTGTGGTAGGACAGGTTTTAAAATTGTCCCTGACTGGGTTAGACTGTAAAATGTGACGACTTAACTGTTGTAGGTAGTACTTACCATTTTTGAGTAAGAAAATGTTTTATTATAGTTTAACGGCCTTATTAATAAAAATCTCGACTGCGATTAGCGATAGCTTAGCAGATTCCATATTAATTTTTTTATGGACTTTTAATCCGTTGTTAAGCTCCATCGTGACTTTTATTAATAAGGCCAAAGTAAGTTACTAACTCAGAATAACCTACAAGCTTAAAACTTTGATATTACAATTACAATTATTAAATGTCCCATAGTTTCACCTGCGTAAATAGTTCCCATTCCCATGAGACATGTTTTGATAGTTCTATTGATCGGGACGGTAAAACAACTCCAATAAGTCAAAGATCATGACAATCCGTCCACTCGTTCTTGAGTTATGAATGGTGTAACTATCCCAACATTGTTCTGTATAAATATAGAAGATAATAAGTACTGTCCAGTAACGTAAGTAGTGTTTATGGTATATTCGGAAGGCAAAACAATTTTAAATTTTGGCAACGCATTCAAAATCTCTGAGGTAGCAGACTTTCATGTTAACATAACATTAAGTGAAACACTCACCAGGTTGTAAGCTCTAATAATAAATAATAATTTCAAGATAAGGAAAGTCAGCTCGTTGTCAGTCGTTGCACAATAAACTGCAATAAACTGAAATGCAGTCAGACAGCCTATTGATACTTATCGGTCAAAAATCCAGATAACTCAATAACTAGAATAACAAAGAAAATTTATCTATATAATTGTAAAGATAGATGTACTAGGGATTGAACCTATATCTATTATTCAGTAAATATGAATCCCTTCAGTAAACATATTGAATCACTATTATAAATTTGTTAGAACTACAAAATAATTGAAAACGGGAGAAAGAAAGCAACAAAAACAGCGCACGAAAGTATACTTAAAAAGATAACGAAGACTAATAATAAGGTATGGGGATATACGCATCGCACTCGCGCAAAACGGCAACGCTCAGCATATGCTAAGGTTCATGCCAGAAGCAGATCTTCAGCGCTGGTTTTTAGCGACGGCCCGCTTTAACATGTTGACGTTGACCAGTGTGGAAAAAACTGGCCAGGGAGATCTGCCATTTGCCCTGTTCCCAATTATTTAGGGTTAGCACAATGCGTATTTTGCTTCCAATCATCTCTACGACTCTCACGAATCGATCTCAGCGTACGAATAATACAAATCTCAGCATTCAGTCCTTTCTTTCTTTTATCAGTTTTCACACAATGACAATCCATCCATCTCTTTTTTGGTCTTCCTCTGCATATATCCCATATGTATGACATGTATGTATATATATCCCATAGTTAAAAAGCCTTTTGTTGTTGCCTTTTCCCAAGCTAAGTTGGGGTCGGTTTTGAGTCTCACCGGATTCAGCTAAATAACTGTAGTTTAAGTGCAATGACGGCTTGTCTCCTAAATCCATTTATGTTGTAAACGCTGATTTATTACGCTAGATAAGACTAGTGAACCGTTTAAAATCGCTCTGAATTAATGACTGTCAAAAATCTACAAACTTTACAGGAACCAATGGCTTACATGCTTTAACATATAGAAGCAATGCGACCTAGGCCTTGAAAATAGCGCATAATTAAAGCAATTATGCGTTAATTGTTTAACGTTAATAAGATTAATTATCTTATCATAATAATTATCGTGTATCAGCAATCAATATGACGCCTTAATAAATTAATAATCCTATTTTATAAGTGTGAAGTGTACACGTTTCTGCAATGTACCTATAGTTGACAATCATGTTTAAGGCTATATATAATTACTAGCTGTCCCCCGCGACTTTGTTCGCGTGTTTTAGTTTCAACGGTTTTTCATTTTTGCAACATTTTTCATTTATGCTCCGCTCCTATTGGTCGTAGCGTGATGTTATATAGCCTATAGCCTTCCTCAATAAACGGACTATCCAATACAAAAATAATTTTTCAATTCAAACCAGTAGTTCCTGAGATTAGCGCGTTCAAACAAACAAACAAACAAACAAACTCTTCAGCTTTATAATATTAGTGTAGATTTAGCTCTGATGATTTTGTTTGTACTTAGCATAGAGCTCAACGTTAACTTCGCCGTCTCATGTACCTACGTATGGAAAAGTAGTTGTCTTGTGATGTCAACTACAATTATGCAACAAGCTGCTGTAAATATTTTCTTAGTATTTTTACTTTTCACTGAATTATGATATAGTACTTTATAACCTAAATCCTTGCCGAGAAGAAAAAAGCTTGGTAATTAATAGTTTAAGCAAATAACATTATTCTTATGTTACTTATCACGTAGTAATCTTTCTTATAATCCTTATCAAATAATTTAAAGCAGCACTTCACCTTTAGAAAGTCGGTTAAGGTTAATTAGATTTCATTTCTACGATTGATCAATGTAAGATAAAATATATGATAAACATAAGTACCTAAATATATCAAAACACTTAGGTTTGATGTATTTTAAATAAAAAATGTGTACTGTCTGGATTTTATGGGGTTAGTTCATCGCTAATTTTCTATTTTAGTTTTATATAAATAATTTTAGTTTTAATTTTAGTTTATATGAATAACTGTATTATATGAATAATTAGCTAAAATCGAATCGGATCAAAATAGCTGGATTTAACGTTTATGGTAATACGTGTTCCTAAACCTACCTCAGTAATCATTATGAAAATGACTTCAATTCTTTTATCTATGAGAGAATTGAAGACAACTTTTCTACCAAGAAGCTCTAAAATAGATGTTACTACTTACTAATTTTATTTTCATATCATTTCCAGTTCTTCGTAACGGCGAGTGTTTCGACGAACATCATCGCGCACGGCTGCGTCATCGGCTTCTCCGCCATCTTGCTGCCCAGCCTTCGCCTGCCCGAGTCGCACATCAAGGCCACGGCCAGCGAGGAATCATGGATAGGTAAGACTTACTTACTTTTACTTTAGTACTTTTAGCTTATTTCACCATTTGATACTGGTGTCATGATGGAGTTGGGCTCTGATTTCCATATGATTTCTTATCTTATTTAAATACTAGACAACTATACATGTCTTAGAACAGAAAAATGTTAAATAATCTTTTTTTTAATTCCAGTCTCAATCGTCGGCTTCGCGCTGATCACCGGCAACATCATCATTACACCCCTCATGGACACGATTGGGCGAAAAAAGTCCCATCTGATGACCATCCTGCCGGTCATGGTGGGCTGGTTCCTGCTCCTTCTGGTCAACAACGTCGCTGGTCTCATCGCGGCCCGGTACCTGCAGGGCATCGCCATGGGCATGCTTGGCCCGCTTGGCTCCATCATCATCGGTGAAATGACGGACCCAAGAAATCGAGGAGCTTTCCTCACTTGTGTGTCCCTATCGTTAACTATTGGAGTCATGTTCTGCCACTCCTTGGGCTCATTCTTCAGCTGGCAGCAAAGTGCTCTAATATGCTCGTTCATCACCTTCACGAGTCTCCTTCTCATTATTTATAACCCTGAGTCTCCGTCGTGGCTGCTTTCTAAAGGAAGAGTTGACGAAGCTAGAGAGGTCTTCATCTGGCTCCGTGGAGACGATGATCAGCAACTAGATGAACTGGAGAAAATGATAGCTGCACAGAAAATGATTCGAAAGTCTAGTGTGGTCGACCAAAATTTGTCTCTCGGTGCGAAAGTTTCAAGATTCTTCAGATATCTGAGACAGACTGTAAAGAAGCCAGAATTTTACAAGCCTATCACGATAATGGTGTTTTTGTACGTGATGTTCCAATTCGCTGGAATAAACGTGATCAGTTCCTACACCACCGATATCATCCATCAGGTGGTTGGTCCTGACGCGAATGCTAACGCCATCATGGTGGCTCTAGACATCGAAAGATTAGTTTGCAACATACTTGCCGTTTTCCTGATGAAGACCATGAAAAGAAGAACCTTATTGTTCAGCACCGGGTTGATATGTATTCTATCCTATGTTGGAAAAGGATTATACGTTTACGCGAAGCAAAATGATAAGTTGCCATTTGACAATCAGTGGGTTCCCATAGGTCTGATAGGGATATACATGTTCTCATTAACTGTTGGTATATCTTCCATACCGTTTGCTGTTTCTGGTGAGATATTCCCACTGGAATACCGTGGTCTGGGCAGTGGTATTAGTATCTTAGGATTATCTCTGAACTTCTTTGTAGCATTAAAGTGCTTCCCTGTATTGACGGGTTCTATAGGACTATCGAACACGTACTATTTGTATGCGGGTGTTGTGACCCTGTGTATGTCAGTGGTCTGGGTGATGATGCCGGAGACCAAGGGCAAGACTCTCCAGGAGATCGAAGACAGCTTTAGAGGAATATCGCCAGCAGACAGCAAGAGCGCAGAGCCCCTAAACGGAAGGGCTAATGGAGAGATGATGCGTAGATGTAGTTCTGTTATTATTTATTAAATGTATTTACGGGTTTTAAATGATAGGCCGTTTTAAGACACTCTGTGTAAACTTATCTGCCTAGTTCAGCTACATGATTGTGGTCAGTGAGGTACGTTAAAATTTATTTGCTTTTGCCTGGCCATTTGTGCAAAGTAAAAGTATATAATAAGCACGTAAGGCACTGGTCGTATAGTCCTGAGGAACGATTTGAAGCGGCAAAATATATCTGTGTTTAGCAAAAGTTTTACAGCAAATACATTAGGTAGATAAATGCCCTGCTTAGTACTTGAATGTTAGCTTAAATTATAGAAAAGCTGGAAACAAACTACTATCAGAATATAATTAAAACTCATTATGGCTTGTAGTTAAGATGACAGGTCTAATTTTAATTAAGTTAACTATGTTTACGTAATTTATGAATTCTATTATTAAATCTCAGTTAAGTTGGAAATAAAACAATTTTTTATTCAGATTTATTTATTTCTCTCTTAAATGTCTTTTAACATTTTCAGTGCCCCAGAGAATTTCGACTAACTCTCAAACTTCACTCATTAGGTTTTAATTCGTATCAGTATCATTCTCATGTATTTGCAGTACTTGCGTGCTGTCAACGTAGCAGTCTGCAACGAATTGGTATACATTCTCACTTCAGCACTCTGACTCAGCGCTAGAGCACTGAACGTATTAAAAAATGCTACTCCCCCCTCAACTGCGTCAGAGCAGTAAAGCACATCCTGTAGGCTCCCGTCCCTCTTCAACCACATTCCACCTTCTCGTACTCCAACATCTTCTCCCCTTCGCGAAGCTCGATCTGTCCCGCATCATCCTTGATACCCTTAAAATGACACTCGATCTCGTACAGTGTCTTCCCCTTAGTTTCTGGCAGCAAGAAGTACAAGAACACGCCGCAGACGGCCACACAAAATGCGTAGACAAGGAAAGTGCCGCTAATACCGATCATTTCGAAGGAGAAAGGAGCAGTCTTGACGACAACGAAGAACATGATCGAAAGGAACATTCCAGAAATTCCACTTCCCAAGCTCCGGTACGCCAGCGGAAAGATTTCTCCAGCTATAGCCCACGGAATAGGCAATATGCCCAGAGTTTTCCCAAAAATGTAAACAAGGGTCGGAATGACTGGTGTCCATTTAAATTCGACAGGTATGTAGCCGAAGTCTCTTAAATAGAGTAATGTTGCTGAAATGATAAGAGACACGACGCTTACAATAATTCCGATAAAAAGAACTGTCCGTCGATTGAGCTTGTTGACCACGACACAGGAGAGGACTGCAGTCACGAACCTGACTACATCCACCATTAGCATACTGACGTTGGAGTCAATGGCTCCGGCGCTGACCGCCTCCATCATCGGGACGGTGTAGGATGGCACCACCGTCATCCCGGACACTTGGAACAGAACGAACATGAACATCATGATCACTGTTGGTTTATAGAACTCTGGTAACCTTACGATTTTTCTATACTCTTGCCATCTCGATCCTCGTCTAGTTCCTGTGACTTTTTTCTGACTGTTCAGTAGAATCTCTAGCTCCTTTTCAGCGTTAGCATCGTATCCTCTGAACCAATGAAAAGATTTTCTGCATTGTTCGTTTAATCCTCTTGAGGCAAGATATGATGGTGTTTCTGGCGATAGTGTTACCAAGATAAGAGACAGGACGTATACGCTTCCGCAGGCTAATCCTGCTGTTCTCCAGTAGAGGAGTGTCCCGAAGACGTGGGCGATGAGCATCCCGGTGGCGAAGGAGAAGGCGATGGTGGCCAGGAAGGCTCCGCGGTGCTTCGGGGCTGAGTACTCCGCTATGGAGACCGGTGCAGCTGCGGCCTGGATGCCCATGCCAAATCCCTGGAAATTATAAAAGCAATAGGTCGTTATACTACAGATACTATACTTATCTAACATTCAAATGATTTAATTAGGCACAAGGAGCGTTAGTTTAGACACTTATAAAATCATTAAATAGGTGCAGATGATAGATGTGGGTCTACCCTGAATTTCCGTATAAATTCAATTCCAATATTCCAATTCAATTATTCTCTTACATTAAAAAGGGTTTATTATGCTTAATTCTAAGTAATATTTACCTGTAAAGAGCGGCTGACCAGCAAAGCTGTGGGTCCTTTAGCGGTAACTAACAGCGCCCATCCCCCCAGCGCGGGCAGCGAGCTAAGCTGGTTAGTCAACTTGCGGCCCAGCTTCTGAAGGCTGAAGGGCGCTACAATGATGCCCAAGATCAACGCCAGACCCAGGATTGATGCTGTAATATAAATGTAGTAGGACTAAATTAAATGCACTTAAATGTAGGTAAAGGAAAGGCAAAATTTGGGTATGGTATGCGCTAAGTATGCCATCAAATTGTCAATTTCAGTGCGGGAAAATTTTGCAAGAATTTCATAATCTTAAATGGCTAATCTCCAAGCGAGCAAGTGTAGTGATAATTTCATTCCTTTACTTCATGAGAAGAACTCTTTGAACAATATATAATAAAAATAAATATAATATTTATTTGCGTAAAACATGAAACCAAAGATATTCAACTGTATGTAGTCCACAAATAATTCTCCTACCATTAACCGTGTCTGTAAGTATGTGCAATTGCACCAGGTATCTGATATGAACTATCACGAATACTCATTACAGTAATACATACAGGTACATAACAACAAGTCAATAGTTCATCATTAGAATCGTGAGTCGTGACTATGGATAGTCAACTAAGTTAAAGTAACGAATAAATTACATAGTTAAGTAAAAGTAACTATTGGAGTAACCACGCCATATCTTACTACAGACTTTCCTATCTTCTATATTCATATATAAATATATATTTTATATTCTGAGAAAATGGGGTAAATAACATTTTTTTCTTCCGATATATTATTAAAAAATATTAGACATGTATTTTTTCTTATTTTACCGTAACGATACATTGATGCATGTTCGCTGATGCACATACAGATGGCTTTGCAGCTATCTGGCGTAAAAAGAATACATCATTTGTAAGTCGACTGCGTTGAAGTAGCCACAGCATCCTGAGCACCATAGCAGATACGTCGATTGTCCTCTTATGTTTAAGTTAGTGCAGCGGACTAGATCCCTGCTTACAATATTATATTAATTGGTACCTTATTATAGTGTGGATCTTTGTTATCTGAATAAATAAATTTTATTATTTATTATTGATTTGGAATATCGCACGACGTCACAATGTGCGCAAGCATCAAGCACCTCATTAGCCCCAAAAAAATAGGCATCTAATATTTATTTTATTATTTAACTGACGGAGTAATTACATTTTGAACTTTTCATACCCAGTTTTCTACCCATTTATCAAGTCTATACTTAATTATTTAAAACTCACGTATATTCTCGGGATCGCCCGACTAGTTTCAGACTCAATAGGAGTCCCTAATCATGAGCTGACGCGGCGGCGGTGGTGTCGCGAGTTGAACTATTTGGGCGATCCCGAGAATATACGTGGGTAAACTGTTTTGTTTTAAATAATTATGAATACTCCTCACGAAAGTTATTATACAAGTCTATACTTTATTTCTTTTGAGTAAACTCGTGCATTCAACTGCCAGTATTTGCAAACAACTTAATGTTATGACGCAGACAAGTACAAGAGAGCAATCGTGTGTAGATAATGACTGCAATTTTTCCGCGTGTAGGTTGTTAACCACGATGAAATAGACATTATGACGATGAATATACGATGTATGAAGAAAAATTAACTTTTTAAAAGAGACCAGTCCCTAATTTTGTTTCGCCATTCTTCTGAGGATTAGTCAGGAAATGTGGACTCCATCAGCTCAAAAAAAGTGATTGCATATATCCTAATTGCAAGATAAACAACTTCATTTCTTGCGTTTTCCACAATTTTTCATAGTTTGGGAATTTTGTCTAAATTGCCGTTTTGAGGAATTCGAATAACAGAGACATAATAAATAAATGACCGTCAATCAGTCCTTGTGAGCAATTGATAATTGAGAGAGAATACCGTACTGAGATAGGTGTTTTTGTAGTCAAAAAAATTTTAAATTAAACAAAATTTTCTAAATTTAAGACCATACGTCTTGCTGAGACCTCGCGTGACTCAAGAGCTTTTACCTTGGGCAGAGGATAATATTTCGCCAGTCTTTGGGTACACCGCCAGTCGACAGCAATGCGATTGTATTTTTTTTAGGGCTCCTTACCTCAATTAGGAATAAAGTCTAAATGTATGTTTGTCTGTTTTATAAAGAAGAAGCTAGAAACGATAGTTATGTGGTGTGCTAGTACAGTATTAATATATATGTATTTTAGTATTTTATCCTGACAAGTCAAAGACAATAAGCGTAGCGTACTTATAAAATAAACATTAGGAATTCAAATCACGCGTATTGTATGTTCAATGTGCAATAACATTACTTGTCACAGCATGGTCCGATTTTGATGTTTTTATTAGATAGAGTGTCTCCCACCTATCCAGGACTCGTGTTCCGGGGTGAGCTTGAGCGCGGAGCCAGGATCGCGCAGCTGCTGCAGCAAAACTCCTGGGAAGGCGATGTTGGCGCCAGTCCCGATCATGTACAGCACCACGCCGCTTACAGCCAGCAGCTGGAGATAACAGAGCATAGTAGCATTAAGGTCTAGGCAATTATAGTGAACGATTCTACAAAATGAGAGTTTATAGCATAGAAAACACATCAAATAGTTTTGTTCCTGTATACAAGTTTTCACACTGACGTTTCTGTGCCTTTGCTCTGATAAAAAAAGTAAAATTGTTTTCGATGAAACTGTTTTGTATGTTTGTCTAGCAAAAAGATAGACGTAAGCCTATTTATCAGACAAATCGGGGGTTGCAAATTAATAATAAATAATTGTATTATTCTAAGACATCATTGGCAATTGATGAAGGATAACATCGTATGGAAACCTGGATTACAAAAATTGGAATCTGTAATCGCCAACCCGCAATGAGCACGCGTGGTGATCAATGCTCTCTCCTTCTCTATATGAGAAGAGGCCTGTGCCCAGCAGTGGGGCATTTATAGGCTGGTAATAAAAAAGAAAATTGTATTATTACCTGTCTCAAAAACGGAGACATCCTATCGTAGCTGCCTTCCGTCATGTCTCAGGTTTTATTCTTGTCTCTTTTAGCAAAGAGTTCTGGGCATCTGAAAATAGTAAGATTTGTACTATATTTTTAATACACCCATGTTAAAATTAAAAATAAGGTATGGTTTAAACTAGTATTTTAATAAAATAACTGCACATAATAGTGGTTAAATAAGCAACCGGTCATAACAATCCATTAATAGTGCATGTCTAGATGTCTACATTATTTATTACATTAAGTATCATTCAATGTACTACTTTGAAAGTCTAGCCTGCAAAGAGAAAGTTAGATCCCAATTCCCAAGTGAGCGATAGAGACCGAAGATTATACAATACGAGTGACGGAGGCAGCAATATACTTTGTATAGGTTTTAATAGCGCCTAACTACCTATATGGATACTTATAGGGAAAAGTCGTCCGACTTTCCGAGTTATTTGTGTTAACAGGATGAAATCAATATATTCGATTTACATTTAGTTTAATAAGTGTTTAAACCTAAGAGTAAACATAGACAGCGTAGAGCGTGCGCGTAATTTTCAGTACACAGTTAAATGTACTTAGTTTACAGATTTAAGTGACTTTCCGTGTGACGACAGACTTTATGCGAATATTGACGGTTTTGATATTATTAGGGTAATATTAGGCTTTGTGATAGTTTAAATAAAAACACAAATTTTACGATTTTACATGTTCATACTAGTGCCAACAGTTCATACTCGATATGCGCGCTGTATAGTTAACTTATTTATTCCTCTTAAGTCTAAAGTTTATTATTATTAGTAGCAATAATATTGTAGATTGTGTAATAAGCTGATGTGTAATTATGTATTGGAGATTAAAGTTTTTCTATTCTTTGATTGAGAGAGAGACGTTTAAATTTTTTGGCCATATTGTTCCAGTCCTGTTGGCGTTAGGGCTACAGCACCCCTAGTCACTTCCATACATTTGAGCGATTCTATCAGCGTTACGCTTGTCGAAATACCATTTGTCTAAAGTCCCAGATGTATAGGTTATACTCCTTCACAAATGCACCTACAGTGTTTAATAAAATACATTCGCATCGCTTGTTCAATTGTCTAAAACCAGAACAAATGATTTGCCTTCAGTTGACATCTATTGACCCGTAATATACAGCGTGAAGTTTTTATTCAAATGATGCTGTTTAATAATATCTAGTTAACAAACTGATTTGCGAGGTCATTGCGAATTATTTTATGGTTGTTTTATTAATGCATTAATAAAGGAGTTTTGTCAACTTTACACGTGTCGTGGTGGTTCAATGACCGCTTGGGAGAGATGGTGTGAAAAGTCGAAATCTAATTAGTCCGTCAGTTCGATAATAAAGAAATATTAGACACTATAAGTAAACACTAAGTAGAGGAATCATCGAATAATGACGTCAAACTTGCGTACAAACCGCACGAAACTATCATGCTTAAAAAATACGTGTCTAATTAATTTTATTAATCTATCTGACAGACATTAAAAATGTTAGGTATCTACCCCATTTGTATGCACAAGGTTGAAGGTTCGATCCTAGGCTAGCAAGCAACAATGTGAACAATACTTTCTATTTCCATTCTTTTGAATTAACTTATTACATACTATTTACAGTGAAGTTAAGCATCGTGAGGAACCCTGGATTTCAAACTGGAATCTAAAATAGCTCCCACAAGTGAGCATGGTCGTGCCTTTTCTATAGAGGAGAGGAGAGGAGAGGCCTTAACTTTCTTTTACTTAAGCCGTATGATTTAGACGGTCTTTATATTTCTGAAGTACCGTTTTTGTACAGACATCAGACAAACACACAAATATCCTTCCTTAAAGAACATTGAGACTGCAGCAGACTTTCAAAGATAATATAATAAATTTGCACAGCACTTAGCAAGTTCCTTCACGACACATAATATACACTAATAAGATGTAGACATCTCGCAGACTCGCATAAGAATGGAGGTCAATAATGTTTAACAAAACATTATGTAACGTAATGTGTGTACTTTCACCCAGTGTGAAAGTGGAAGAAAAAAACAAAAAGACCAGAAAAAAACATAGTCGGAGCCCACGTGATGATAAAAATAAAATTTAATATATATTTTTTAATAAGATTAATTATTTGTTGTAGGTAATACTTTTATTTGATAGATTTATTCTAATATCACTGGTCTTTTATACATATTTTTCTGGTTTTTGATAATTACTAGGTTACTTACGGTAAAATAATCATACCAATATGACTCATAACTCATAAAGCCTTGCATCATGGCTTTATGAGTGTCAATTTCATGTTTATTAAACTCAGATTATTATTTTCTATTGAGGTAATCTCATTATAAATACAGATCCTGTAGACGTTGTAAACAAATTTATGTAACTTCTAAATAGTATTTAAAATAAATGATTTATTGCGATCGAGGTCAGTGAACTTATTGTAAATACGTTCTGTCAATTACAAACTAATCAGTCTGTAAGTGAAAGGTTATTAAAAAACTAAATAGACTTTAAATTAAGTGCATGTTGTGTAAACAAGTGAACTAAGTTTGTAATTTGACACAGGGTGTTTCACACATCGACTGAAAAAAATATTTGTCTGATTAGGGGGCTATTTTACACCGTACTCTCTGCTTGAGACTCGGGGCTAAGAGCCGTATGGTTAGACCTATGATAAAGATTAAGCCATTTTTCCCTGGATGGGTGACTATTAACCCCTCCGTGCCTCGAAAAGCACGTTTAGCCGTTGGTCCCGACTGTCATACGTTGATCTTTGGCAGTTGTTAAGTCATTACAAATTCTGACAACCAGTCTTACCATGGGATACTGTGTTACCCAGTAAAATAGGTTGTGGCAGTCAGATAGGCAGTCGCTTCAGGTAAAATACAGTAATCAGCTGAATCCGGTAAGACTGGAAGTCGACCCCTTTTTTCGCTGTATCGCGGGCGGTTTTACGTGAATAAAATGGGGATCGAACCCGCAGTACATTGCGCAGTGACTTGTAGTCGCTGCGGCCATTAGGCTATTCGTCAGGCAGTTAGGTAAGTTTTTTTTAATTATATTTATGTTGTTTTTAATCTCGCACACACAACTTGTATTATATCTAGACTGGTTACACAATAATTGTGGTCTTAGTAAGTAGGTATATGGTTAGTAGTTATTTCTGTGGTTTAACATGTAATTACTCTAAAATTACAGAGACACAGACCTAAATTACTATGATTATAACACCAGGATACATAATATAACTAGTTTTCCTGTTCTTTATGTTCATTCATTCTATTTCTTAGAAAAAAAAAAATATATATTTTGTAATTAATTAATTTGGTACCTAACCTACATCACATTGGAACCTACCTTTTTTTTTTTTTTTTTTTTTATCGGGTTGAAACTCTAATGATTTCAACCCACACCGAGGGCACGGCGTAGGGATATGTCGGACTTACACCGACTAAAAACACCCCGGTCCCGTCCTTGCCTTTGCCGGTCATTGGTACCTACCTAGTGTACCTAGTTTTGAGTGGTATTTTTTTCCTACGTACTAACTACACTTAATGAACTCTAATTAGTAACACTGACTGATTAGAAAATGAAGACGGAAAGTAGGTACAACAGAAACAAAATGTATGTGCGGCTAATTTTCAATACAGTACTTAAAAGCACGCTTTGAATTTTGGCACCTTCGTGTTGGCTTCACGTTTGGAGCATGTGTTTTCTAACCAAAGATTTACCCCCGAATACACTGAAACGCAACTAACTTTAAGACGTTCTTAAAGTGACAGAGACAGCATGAGACTTAACAGCGACCTAAAACTGATTGACGATTCAGTATTCGGAAACCTTTAACTAACTAAACTAAATAGCTTTCGAATTTTGCCATATAATTACCTACTTATTTACTTATCTGCATTATAAATAATTGCATACGATTATTATTAAAACCTAATGCGTTACGTCAATAAACCAGCAAGCCGTAACATTACGCGCACGTTTAACCTCACGTGCTGCTATCAAGATAATATACTTTTTATTAATTCTTCCCTACTGGCTGTATAACTATGCTAACTTTAAAGGCTGAATTCTCAAACGCAACTCAATTAAAAGATGCCGTTAAGCTGTTTAAGTTGTAAAGCATGTCTCTTTAAGTTGCGTTTGCCGGGGTTTATAGAGCTATTCTTCTTCAAATTTCTTGATTGTTCAACATTTGTACACTTTGTTTGTTTGGCGAATGTTAGGATGATTTTTTTTACGCTATTTAATTAGTTGAGAGTTTAGTCTTGTTTTAAGTTTATATATAGTTAAATTATATGTGTATATATATATTCATTAAAAAAATATGTTATCTTTGTTATTATACATTCCTATTGGTACACACAAGAAGCAGGTTTTTTATCCGTCGTCAGTCAAAACAATAACATTCGGAATCAGGTATTACCTATAAAAACTGTTAGGTACCTAATAAGTCGCTACAGGATATTATATATTATTTAAATATTGTTCCTATTTATTATAATTGTAACCATATCTATCTTATTATTTCCTAGACTCAACTTGGACTTCCGGCAAGTCATGTTAAATAATAACTACTTAGTGTTATTTCTGCCTGACCTTTGTATGTACGGCTTGTAAGTAATATATCACTATAGTAAGAAACAAGGAACTGTCTATAATTGGCCTACAGATTGATGAACAACATTGCAGGATCTCAAACTCTAGCTAGTGATACTAAAGTCACTTTTTAAGTTTTACCAAAGAATAGTTAATTTTCTGAGGTGCTGTTTGCTTTTTCTTATTATTACACTACTACATGGATAGTACAGAACATTGCACACAGTGTTACCGAAAAGTTATATCTATGCATAAGTCGTAAAGTCGTCATCTGGCATAGTCAGTTTACTAAATTACAGCTCAAAAGGAGTTAATTAAATAACTGATATACAATTTTATTCGACACCAAAAATCACTGCAAACATACCAGCGCACTGCGGGGGTCAATATCTTATTACGTCACTCGCTAAATGTTAAGATACCTCGCTTCAGCGGTCTGGTTATGACTTTTGGTGTCGAATAAATTAAATATAATTTTTTTAAGTCACTAATTTGAAGCTGAAATTTTGTAAACTGACTCTACTTATGCCAGATGTACTCTTTACCTTTTTTGGATCTGGGGTAGGGTAGTAGCCCCGCCAACACGAGTAAATATAACCTTTTGGTAACACTCTACAGGAGTGGCGGAGTGTGTACACATACATTATCCAGACAAAGAAAAATGACAGTGTAAACGGAGCTCAAGGCACCTAAAATACTAACAGTAAAATGAATTGGGTTGAATCTATTTAAGTAATAAATCGGTGATTAGGATTTCTAATTCTATAGTGATTAGAGATTCTCCCAGAGTAAAGATAGCCTGAGGTAGGAGGGGTGAAACGTGCACCTACACCCTGATGGGTCAGCCCTACTACCATCCTTATTGACTGACCGATCTCCAAATATCAATGAAGGCTAGTCTGACATTAATAAATGAAATCTCGAGCGAACTTTGATCTTTTATAGGTAAAACTTAAAATTGAAAGGATCAATGTACTGTTTTGTCCTTCGCGACAATCCCTTCTTTTGACAAAGAAAATTTAGACAATGCTGAACCATTTACAAAGATATTTTTACAGTGCAATGAACCACACGTGTTTAATATCAATGATTTACGAAAATCAACCTTACAGCTTAATGCTTTAAAATTGTTAAAATCGGTACATAAATATTCTTATTGCTGCTTGAAACAAAAATCCACGCAGGCGGAACCGCAGAAACCTACATATATTAAAATTTAAGAGCCTATGCATAGCTTTAATATTTAAGTAATGTTTATTTAAAATTCTTTAATGTACCATTAGCTACTTACATAATTGATCATCTAAATATATATGAGAGGTGATGAACACAACAAAACATATTTAAATCTAAATTAAAATAATATTAACTATATATACATACACAAAAGGAATAATAAAATAAACTAATCTAATTAAATATAAAACATAAAATATGGCATCAAAAAATTAAATTAAATTCGTCCACATCCACATGTCCACTGGGAGTCTTCCCAAAAGGCTGGCGGCATTGCCACGTTGTATCATGTATGGCAATGCTTATCCTCTTATAAGTGACTAGCTTTTGCCCCCGGCTTCGCTCGCGTTAAGAAGTATTATTATTAATTAGGTATAGGTAGTTTTTGCGGCTTTACTTTTGTTTAGCGTGTAAAATTTGTTGAATATCAAAATCCTATTTCAGCGGACGTCTTCATCATAGTAGCTCCAATCTTTAATTTCAGTTTAATCAGTCGAAAATCTAAGAAGATTTATACAAACTTTTACCCCCTATTTTATCTCCTTAGAGGTGGAATTTATCAAAATCCTTTCTTAGGGGATGCCTACGTCATAACATCTACCTTCATGCCAAATTCCAGCCCGATCCGTCCAGTGGTATGTCAGTCAGTCAGTCACCTTTGAGTGAGTTATATCTAAATATTTCGATTAATAATAAAAATGACTTTCCCGATACAACATATATTATGTAGGTAGTATGTGTTAATTAGAACTAAGAACAATATACCTACGCCCATATTTGTGTAATACGAAATTTTATCTCGGGTAAATAAAGGCCATCTGTAGGTCAAATCACGGATATTATGATCTAGTTTGAAACACGAATCTGGTGTATGATAAATTATTAGGTACCTACTTACATAACTATATTACATACTATCATTAAAACACACTCATATCTTGCACATAACCTTAATGACTCAGTCTAAAATCGGCAATCGAGCAATTGTGTAAAATATACTAAACTTTAATAGAAAATTATTAAATAATAGTTAATTAAACAGCACCTAACAGGAAAGAAAGATTATAATGATAATAATTAAATCTCCGAATAATAATACGTCTTATTTATGGTATGCGCTAATAATTGCCAATGGGTCCATCAAGCCATATTATAAGAATGATTTTAAAATCCTTATAACCCATTATTACAAAAAAAATCACTACCGTAAAAAAGGGGTGAATAGCACAACTTTCGAAAAAGATTCCTACTTTTTATTGTATCGCATGCATAAAAACAACTGCCTTATAATGTATTAATAGTTGAGAGTTCTCATAATGAATAGTTATAATTATACAATATTTTAATCTATAAAATGTTAAAAACCATAATTCTTTATTCACTTTATTCCTATTCACCCCATTGTACCGTAGCAAGTATTCCACTTTAGGGCTCCTCTTAAACAGGAAAAGATTAGTTAACAATTTTTAGTTTAAGTACAAAATTATATCTACTAAACCTAAAGTTCTATTTATAAAAATAATACGTTATTAACTAAATATTATCAGTTGAAAAATTATCTAAACATACAAATTTTAATGTTAAAAGTTAACTTATTTAAATAACTCTACTATATCAATAATATTTTGTAACAGTCAAATATTAACATAAGTTTATTTATTGCAAAATATTATACCTACGTCTACTTAAAAATATTCAAGAATTTCCTAACACAAATCTATCTGAGAAACTTTGGTACTGTAGCTAAAAGTAAGCATTTATATGTGTCTATTTACAGTTCATTCCCCGTACGTAACAATTATTTCTATTACAATCAGATGTTATTACCAATGGTTTAACTTTGTATTTATGAGATAAGAATTCTTCGAAATCGCAGTGATCTTCAATATTCTTTATATACCACATCTAATATGAAATACAATAAAAAAAGTTATTAATTCTAAAGAAATTACAACCACAATGTATGTAGAAAACTCTCTGACGTCCTTATACCAAGTCAACAAATATTGGACATATCACACGTAAAAATCCATCGCCCTTTTAATAACCGTAACATTATAAAATTATTAACAAACGCATCGATGAACACTTAAACACAACAAACGTAGCCAACATCCACGTGTTTTCACCAATACCAACTAAACTAAAAAGTTTTAACACTAAAATACATAAAAAACAACAATATTAAAAAAAAAACTAAAACAAGTCACTCACGGTTTATATTACAGTTGTATGTTATATATTTCTTTCTTTAATTAACTTCACACACACACACATTTCAGTTAGAGTTCACGAATACGCGTGACATTGGCGCTTGCTCGACCAACACTGGCATACACTGCGATTGGCAACGGAGCAAGTCTTCCATACCAAGCCATTGTTGCGATCCCCGACCGTTCTCCCCATTCCATCTTCCCTATAGGCCAAAAAAATCTAACTTAGATACTTTTAAACGTAACATTCTGATAACATAACTCTAGTTTAAGTTTTGTCAATTTAACCTTGAAAACATATGGGTACGATGAACAATGAAGACGCATTTATATTGCGTCATCGATTTAAAACATTTGCTTGTTTTTTGTTAACGAAAATGTCGACTCCAACGAGCTCCAAGAATAATTATGTACTTATGATATATAAAAGTGATGATATTATCCTTGTTTGGTTCTGAATATTTAGATTATTTTATGTTATTATTAATATTAAGTAGCTACTTAATTTATTTTTTTAAATCAGTAGATGACAGCCGGTAAACAGAAGAATTGATGGAGAATACAATGGGAAAGGTCAGCAAGGCATTTTATTTTTGTACAAACATAAAAGAATATTGAAACAACATAATAGAATATTCACAAAGGTACTTATAATTTAATTTCGTTTCCAAAAACATTTTGCAAACTCAAGAAATAATTGGCTAGCTATAATTTTTATGAGTATACAAATCAGTTCATTTCAAATCAAATAATGACCATTTAAACAAATATTTAATCGATAAGAAACATTAAAAGTTATTTTAAAACATTGATATTTATCTAAGTATTTTTATTAAAAAACTAGGTAATGGATATTTAGAAAAGGGGCGTTTTTAAAAAAATATTTTCTAGATGTCTGTCAACAATGATTTCCAAAATGCTCTACAGTCTAAATAATACAATTTAAATAGTAAGTATATGTACTATTCTCTAACCCACTACTTAAAATAAAATGCAAATTAACATACTTATAAATTAACTAGTTAGAAATGCTATCGAGTATCAACCTTGTTCACGCTAAGTTTAAGTTATCTTTGATGTTTTCATTAAATATTTCATTGACCATGAGTGAAAATAAACAATTAATTTGCCATGCTAGTAGGTACTATTCTGTTGCCATTGGCAGTTACCACAGTCTATCTTTATCTTTTACTAGCTGTCCCCCGCGACTTTGTACGCGTGCTTTAGTTTCAACGGCTTTTCATTTTTACAACATTTTTCATTTATGCTTCGCTCCTTTTGGTCGCAGCGTAATGTTATATAGCTTATAGCCTTCCTCAATAAATGGGCAATCCAATACTGAAAGAATTTTTTAAATCGGACCAGTAGTTCCTGAGATTAGCGCGTTCAAACAAACAAATAAACAAACAAACAAACAAACAAACTCTTCAGCTTTATAATATTAGTATAGATTATCCTTAAAAGACAGCAAGTCCACTGATAAAGATAAGGAGTCGAATTTCATCTATTAATTTGGTAATTAAAATAAGTGCTCTTAGGTACCTAGTACCACCCCTTGAACCGTAAAAGATTTATCAAAGAACCCTGTGGACCATTCGAAAATTTGAGACACCAATCAAGGTTACCTAGTTACCATCGACATGAATAAACTATTGCTCTTAAAAAAATCATTAAAGGTACTTGCATCGACTTCGCCATTTACACTTGACTAAATAAATTATGCCTCATTAATAAAGGTACTTTATAAGCTGCAGTGTTGTGTTGTGTTTTGTAATGTTTTTTTAATCCACCTACAAGCAAAACATGAAAAAAGTAATTCCATATTACTTTGATCGCGCGTGTTCCACAACAAATAAGATTCCAGCTCTATATATACATATATACAGTCACCAGTCTTAGCAAGTCACGAACACATACGATCATTTGCATAACAAAAAGACAATTTAGTTCTTGGTATGAAAACAGTTGACTGACAACTGATAATCACTTCCTTTTAGGTTACATATTGTAGTAGATACATATTAAAGTAAAACTAGTTTTGTTTAATTGTTTGTGTACCTCAGTACCTATTTCAATGAAGCATATTTTTCAAATCACGAAATCACATTTTATTTTAATAATTAAAAATAGATGGATAATATCACACACTGTCAAAGTGTAAAAAAATAAAACAATGTTTCATTTTTCTTTCTCTTTCCTCATAGACATCGTTTAATATGGTCAAGGTTTAGTATACTGGATTGCTTCTCCCTTCCCAGACTAGAAAAGAACGCATTTTTTTAATCTAGGTACTGCGATGCCATCTACATCCCAATGAGGGCTAACATTATTAATTTGGCCGCCAGAGGCGCTAGTTGCACGCGAGGTCCGTTTTAACAGCTGACACGCCAGTGGCGCCAAATAGTGAGCGCAATAATGGTAGCTCTAATTCCCATGTAAATCTCTACATCATAAAAGACAGAATTTTTCTGTTATATTTCTGTACTCTGCAGATATTACCTTAGTTTAACCAGACATAAGAAGTATGATTATTCTCGGATTACTTGTATTCCGGAGCTGTTTCGCACAGAATTTTATGTTTAGATAAGAAGGAACGTAACTGTTAATCAAACTGTTGCCAACTAAACATTAAACCATTCGATTCCATGTAAAATATGCAAGTGTGTTATATTAATCGCCAAATATAATTTTATTTCCTCAGTACATAACTGATAATTCAATAATATATCATTTTCCTCCATTCAAACATGGAGCGAGTAACATACATATTATAATATCAAAAGAATAATATAACAATGTTGATAAATGTAGAATATAAAATGAAATAAAAACAAAAGCTTTTATTTTTTTATTCGTAGGTAGTATATGATCTCAAGTCTGTGCTTGATACAGGTCTCGTAGTTAACAAGGTACTCAATTATTCCAAGCTTATGCGCTTATTACGATATCCTCGTAATTCAGTTTCTGAATTAGAAAGATATTTAGGATAGAGCAGTAATTTGTTCGCATTTAAGAAGACTGATGCGATTACACTTTCCTAAATTTAGGAACGACTTAACTAAATATCCTAAATTTAGGATAGTATATTAATCGCATTATAGTCAGTCCGCGACCTAGCTCTAGTTTTAGCATAGAATAAATTATAGTACCTACTACGTAGTAGTTAATTTTATAACTCTCATATACGCTTGTAACAGAAAAGTCAGCAAAATATTGAAGTTCAAAGTTTATAAACTAAGAGGTCTCATCTTGTAATCAATTGTGTTCCAAGTTTTAATTCTTAAAACAATAGTTCTTACTGCAAGAACAGAATGATGTCATTATAAGAGATAGCTTGGCAATTTATTCTTAATTCCACCCTGTTTCCGTCGACACTACATATTATGTTTTATTTACTTTATTAATTCACACAACATAAACCGCAAATAAATCCGTTTCTGTAGAAGTATTATCAAATTCTGTAAAGTAGTTTTCGAGATAACTCCTTTAGGCAAACAACTTAAAACAGGGACTTCACATTGTATATCTTTGAGGACTACACAAATAGTAAAACTTCCTTTAAAATTACAAATATGGTGGACAGCTCGATATGATAGTAGTAACAATGAATTATGAAGATGAATGTAACCACTGTGGTATCTCGATTAATTTATTTATTACTAGCTGTCCCCCGCGACTTTGTTCGCGTGTTTTAGTTTCAACGGTTTCGGTTCATTTTTGCAACATTTTTCATTTATGCTCCGCTCCTATTGGTCGCAGCATGATGTTATATAGCCTATAGCCTTCCTCAATAAACGGACTATCCAATACAAAAAGAATTTTTCAATTCGAACCAGTAGTTCCTGAGATAAGCGCGTTCAAAAAAACAAACAAACAAACAAACTCTTCTGCTTTATAATATTAGTATTTACTATATACACTTAGAACTAAACTAAAAAAATACTTTAATATGACATGAATAATCTGTAAAAAGTGATAAAGAGATAAAACCCGATGCTGATAGCCGGTAAGAGTCCGAAATACCCCTGCGTCTTTCTCAGGGTACGAAGAACATTCGGATTTCCCAAAGTTAAAATAAATAGAAATGGTAATAATGGCAAATAAATTATTACTATAAATAAAAAATTAAGAAACCCCCGACAAAGTTTATAAAATTGCTAATAACTTTCGAAATGCTCTTCATAAATTATAGCTACGAACCATCTCGATCAGATCTTTTTAAACAGAAAAAAAACCGCATCAAAATCGCTTCATTCGTTTAGGAGCTAAGCTGCGATGCGTTAGATAGACGCGTTAAACTTATAACACCCCTTTTCATCGGGGTTTAATAAGATTAACACTATATTCTATAGACACAAGGAATATTCAACAAAATAAATAATTTTAATTCTAAAGAATATTAAGTAGTTGTTTCTTTAACTTGCCATCTTTAAAGACCGATAAACAAAACGTTTTGCTTATAGCCGCAGGGTAAAGAACGATGCGCAAACAACCGCTCATCCAACTCTTGACCGCGATAGCGTTGCTTAACCTCAGGCACGTACGGACAAGAGTCCACTCAAATGATCCAAGTATTTGACGGATACCTTAAGTCTTGATGAACTTCTTGAAGAGTTCTGTTCTTTTGATTTGATTGAAGTCAGCAGTTACTGGTTAGATAAATTTACTGCTTTATTCACTGTCTAAGTACTTATGTAAATGTAAATGTAAATACTGTACTGAGTATTTCGTTTTAAAATACTCAGTACAGTTCAGCTCAGAGTTGGAAAGTCAGGTGGTGTTTCCGTGCCTCGGAAAGCACGTAAAGCCGTTGGTCCTGCGCCTGATCTCTCTCCGGTCGTGTCGCATTGCCGTCCCATCTAGGGTTGCCAGATAGAAACTTAGCACGTCCGGGACAATTCTAGGATAAAGGTGTCGGGCCGCGGCCATAGTAAAAAAAAAACCGGTCAGTTGCGAGTCGGACTCGCGCACCGAGGGTTCCGTACAAACCTGTAGGTAAATAAGAAAAAGTTCGCCCATCACGATGATCGAGTCATAGTCGTAGTTATGGTATTTTTATTGAAAAATTAAAAAAAAAAAAATATATATATATAAATGATGTAACTAAAAATTTACGGTTTTCGCAATTTTTCTTTTATCTGTACTATAAGACGTTACTTCGTACCAAATTTCAAGATTCTGAGTCTACGAGAAGTACCCTGTTGGTTTTGATTCCCGTGCGAATTTCGAAAATTTGCGGCATAAACGGCTGTATCTTTTGATTGCTTTGGCTTAGAACATTGATTTTTTCACAGCTCCAAGGGAAATAGACCTGAGTATTGGATATAAATTATTTTGATACCTCCACGCGTTCCTGAGAAAAACGGTCTTGACAGACGGACGGACGGAATCACGGACAAAAAAGTGATCCTATATATTTTGTCCTTTTGAGGTACGTAACCCTAAAAATATATGAAAATAAATAGGTAGATACTTAAAAATTAAGCGCAAATTCTTATGGTTTGTTGATTAGATAAACTTTGGTAGGAAATCAACATACATCATGTACTATGTATAAACTTCATATTGTATTGCGATATCCGAGTTACACACTTTTGAAAATTGCAATTAACTCATTTTTTTCTTTATCTATAGTTGAATACTCCTGTAGTGTTTTTAATGTTGTTTGTATGTTTTTAATATTTGTCTTGTTTTAATGTTTCTCATGATTTAATGTTTGTCATGTTCAATGTCTTCTATTTTGTTCTTCATTCCCTAAATTGTTTGCCACTATTGACCTCTGTTTTCTACACAAGTTAGCTAAACGGTAATTGGCGTCTGTGTTGTAAATGTTGTGTTTGCCAGTAATTGGCATATATATTAGAATATTACCTAAAGTTCTGTATGTGACTGTAAATATATATATGTGCTGTGGGTGAACGTAAATAAATAAATCCAGTCTTTAAAATCAGGATCAGTGGTCCACTTATCGTTAAAACCTGTGTACTTTTTCTTACTCGTTGATGGATACGATACGATACGCGCTCATACGGCAGGCCAGCCATATCATTCGTTGTTAGAAGGTATATTGTTATAAAAAACTGTTAGGATTTCGGAATCCGGGACAATAAGGTCTAATTACTGGCCACGGGACCAGACGTAAAATTCCGGGACATTCCCGGATTTCCCGGCCATCTGGCAACCCTAGTCCCATCAGACTATAAGAGTGAAGGAATAGAGAGTGCAACTGTGTTCGCGCATACACTCGCGCACTGAAATATCTTCTGCGCAGATGGCTAATCTCTGTTGAGAGAGGCCGCCGTGACCGAAATTGGGTCAGGAGGACATTATTATTAAGTACCTATGTATATTTTATATTTTTTGATACATAATTCTCTAGTGCAGAAGACGTTTTGTAAAACAAAAAAAAAAAACATTTTTACTTCTCAAAAATACAAAATACTTCTTTGAAATTTGCTGCATTCCACGTTAAGGGATGTTGCGGCTACTTTTGCAGTCACTAAATCTACCACTTACGTTAAAGTCCGGTGAAGCAGTCAAAGGCTGCGCTCAGGCTAACTGCGTAAATCTATACAAAAAAAAAAAAAAAAAAATTGCCACTTACTTAAATCAGCTTTCAAAATCTCCACGAATAATATAACTTACGAGAGATTGAATTACTTAACCGTATGTATATGTATGGGGTAACTTGACAACTTGCCTATCCAACCGTCACGTGAGCGAGTTACTTAAGTTTTATCTTACAAGCCCACATCTCAAGTTAGTGTCGCAAACACAGAATGAGATGACATAACATTAATATATATTCACTCTAATGTTGTACGAATAGTGGCTGGTTTTCTGTCTGTTAGATTTTGGGTATAATTAACTTGCTTTTAATATCGTTTTTTTTGGAGCAACCGTGGTGATCAGAGACCTTCGGGATTATTTTATCCTACACTTACTTACACCTTTTGTGTCTCATGCTCTCAACTACTACTTATTCTAACAAATATTGGTGTAAATTATTTTACCTTTCAAAACCACCGGCGCCTGTTACTGTTCTAATGTTAATCAGTGTTAAATGGTCTGAACTAAAGCTAAATAAAAGCAAATAAAAATTGAATAACTTGAGATCATCTTAACCTTGAGTTTTCTTAGTAGGTAAGTATAGCTTTATTATGATGGTACAAACTAATTTAATTTTAACAGTCTTGCAAACTTTTTGCAGCTATTTTTTTGTTATTGTTGGGACCAAAATTCGCGTGTTTACATACTTTGTTACAGACAAAAAACAATGTCGTATTGTTAAGGATAAATAAATGCGAATAGTTCCATTGTAGATTCGGATTTTTAGATTGTCATTATACTTAATATATAACTATAGTAATAAACCTGAGATAATAACAACATAATAAGTAATTAGCGGAACATACGACCGTCTAATAAAGCTAAAACCAAAATAAACAAGTAGGTAATCTGTTATTTAAGCAACTGCCTCATGCGCGTTAGCAAAATATTAATCAATAGAAAGACACCCCAAAATGTTTTTCATTATATCGTTAATAAAAACAAACTTTACGAACATTATCATGGCAAAATTTCATTATTTACAGAAAAAAACAGCATTGATTCTTATAAAAAAATATAGTAATAATATAACACTGATGAGCATAGGCCTCTTCTCTTGTAGATAAGGCACGAGCATTGATCACCACGCTTGCTCTTTGCGGGTTGGCGATTTCGATTCCATATTTTGGAATCCAGGTTTCCTCACGATGTTTTCGTTCACCGTTTGCCAATGGTGTCTTAGATTTATTAAGAAAGTACATATAGTTTTGAACAAGTCACATTAGTACTTGCCTGTAGTGGGTTCGAACCTGCAACCTTGTGCATATAAATCCGTTCGTCGAACCGCTAGATCACCACGACTGTAAAAATGTAATTGTTAAAAATATTGAGTTACTCAGCAACCTATTAATACAGCCCTGAGAATCAGACTGGTTGTCAGACATTATGGCAGTTTTAATTATTAAAAACAATACTTAAGCTTGTATTATTTTACACATAATATTTAAAATAACCTTGGTTTCGTCACATTAACTTAACGCCTGTAAAATTCAAGCTATATAATAAATATATTGGTCTAATATTTGACTGTTTGTCGTGTACCGTATTGGGAAACTCATTATGAGACCCAATTCTATTATAACACGTCTTGGATTGTGTACATATGTGATTGACTAGGTTGTCCGTCGCCGAGATATCTTTGGTATCCTAAGTAGGTACATATTTATCTAGACTAGATCTTCTTAATATAATAAAGCCACAATTCTCTGCTCACTCCATTTTACCGTAGCTATCCCTCCTTCACCTCGTTTTACATAGTATTTTGAAGGCAATATATATAAATAACAAAAATATAAGAGTTTTAAAAGTACTTTATTGACCCCGGCACATCACAGCACGACCACATCAAGTAAATACACAACTCTCCATTAAATAAGTTATTTTAATTACCCTAACGTATTTAATGAAATTACTGTAAATATAATATTTGATTCAACTATTCCTTTTTTTTTACAAAGATGCATGAGATTTTTCTTTTTTTATTTAAACGCCTTGTATAATACCTGTCCTTATTAATACATTTTAAGAAAAAATATATTGAAAAATTCATTGTTCTTGGTACTTAGGTTGTAGAAAAAGTTCTTGTATAAAAGTTTATTTATTTATATTACTTTATCTGTCAAATAATGTAATCTATCATTGCAATAAATGGTAAAAATGTTTTAAAAGATAGTATGTAGAACTTATAAACTTACAAAAACACATAGATTTGATAAAATTTGTTGGTAAATTATCTACATTTTTCCTCTAAATCTGCATCATACAGATCTCAATCTAAATATACCTTAACTTAATATAGGTACCTATTACATTATATATAGGTAAGTACATAAGACTCTGAATGTGAAGACATATTCATACATTAAGTAACATAGTTTTTATCTTTGGTTAGTTTTACACTTAAGGCACTTACAGTATTGCATTATTATTTAAAAGTACTGGTAGTTAATCTTAAAATGACTAGTACTCGACTATTTCAATAAAAACATTAAATATAACTAAAAATCCTTGTCATTAATCAAGATAATTAAATAAAATGCTTATTAATGTAATAATTTATGTGATTTACTGGCACAAAATGGAAATAAATCGTGCACAATTTGTAAAGTATGTTATCTAAGATTTAAGTACGATTCCTTTTAAATTAAACACGTAACTCTCTTGTAAGTTACTTTACACAACTATAACAAATAATACCTAACAAAAAAAACATAGAAAGTAAAACTAAAACATAAATGAGACGTATCATACATAACATACTCTTAAAATTATTCAACAAAAAAATGAGATTAAATAATTTCAAAAGTCCGTGTATTGTGGCGCGACGCTAACGCCATCTAGTACGACAGGTCGGTAGTAATCTTTCATTTCTCCCCAACCGCGCGGCGCGACGTTGAAATTGGGGCCAGTAACCAATGGCAAACGGGGGCTTTTGGGAGAAGCGTATACATCATTCAGCTTTGTGGGTGCAAGTGGGACAGAGAGGTCATGGTTATGTACAGAAATTGTCGGAGAGGAGACAGGGAAAGGCTCCATTTTGGGTATGTTGCTGCTATGCTTGAGGGCTGATTTAGGATAAGTTTTCTGGTTACGTAAACTAGATGGCGGGCGGTACGGCGTGTCGTGGTTCGCTACGGGCGTTGGCGTGGAGCAAGCGTTCGATGTGTTTCGACCTGGAAATCATAGAAACACAGTTATAAAAATATATCTATGCATTATTCTATCAACTTGATGTCGATGGTTTTTTTTCAGATTTGACTACCCTAAAACATAGCCAGATTGATTGCTCTTTAATTAGCCTCTTTTAGTTTGGTTGCTGTTGCATGGGGTATGTTTGTTGAACCGCAGCTACATCTGGGTGCAGGAAAGGAGACACCCGAGCGGTGCTAATTAATCGAAGCCAAGATTTTAAATGCCCGGCGGATTCTGGGTCTTTTTAACACGATGGTTATTTATAATTAAAAAAAAAATCTGTCTGTGTAATATTCTATCGGTTTGGACATTGATATACAACTTTACACGTATCATAAAAAAAGTAAGTCATAGGTACTAACTTTTAAACTATCGCGCTCCATGTTTGTAATTTAGTGATGGGAATTAATGCGAACATACATAAATACCTCTTTTCAACCAGTGCCCTTACTCTCCTATTTAATTTTAATTCTACTACAATGCCAATGCCAAATTGATATTAAGTAGTTTAGCACGCAGAGATACAGTTTTCTTAAAAATAAATACTGTCGATGGAAGGAACTGACTAAAATCTAAACATTGAGAGTGTTTTTTTGTACTCTGTGTTGTTTGTGTTCCATTATTAATAATAAGCATTGTATTAGAATTAAAATTAAATTGGAGTGTAAAGGCACAGGTTGCACTGGCCGTAGTCGCAAGCGGAAGTAAGTAATAGTAATTTTTGCGTGATGTAATGGTGATTTTGTTCAACTGTATTCTGTAATGCCATTGCTTACACAACAAAGTTGATTAATATGTAATCTCGGACTATTTTGAAGCTGTTTTCTATTAATAACGTGTTACATAGCGGTGAGGGTCGGCAGTCTGGCTGTGGACCAATCTATGTGCCGGCTGTTCAAACATGTTAACATCATATTTAATTATCTACAGTATTTAGGTGGGCAGTTACGATGCTTCCATGCGTAATGACCTGACCAGAAAGAACTTTCGTACTTAACTTGGTGCTTAAATATCAGCCATTTTGAAGGTTTAGCGAAAAGAGCGATAAATGGTACATAACCTGGATGAACATTTAGGATAGTTCTTTCCCCGTTTAAAATAGGGACCGGCAAAAGCTAGACTTCATGTTTTTATTGGCATGCGCTTATTATGTATACGCCATGGTGTAGAAATTGGTGAAATTGGTGAACAAGAAAAGTACTTGGCGAAATTTACTGGGATTGATGGGATAGACCAGGATACGCCGGAAGTATTAGGTCTATCCACTCGGGGGCTTACAAAACCTCACAGAACATCAAAATTCGCCTAAAACGTTACAAACTTCTATAATTGTCCATACCTCGTCCTTCATGCACCCACTTGACGGACCTCTTCTTCCTGTTGACGTACATGCTCTGGCCCCTGCTCATATGGTTGCTGGAGTCGCTCAGGGACTTGGAGATGGCCCTGGCCAGGTCCATCTGCTCCTTCACTGTCGGGTGCACCCCGGGCACGTAGAATGCTGATGATGCGAATGTTTTCTCTGAAAAGGAAGTAACGATTATGTTTTAGTTCATTTTGCAAGTTTATTTTCTCTTAATGGCGGTTTTTTTCCTACGCCATTTTTTTTTGTGAAATAAAATTTACCTCTGACAGATGTATGGAACAACTGTAAAAAATTCAAAATTATTCACAGAAAAAACAAATATGGCGTTAAAAAACCCACCCTTAGGGCTGATACAATAGGCTATTTGACAACATTAAAAATATATCCCAAATTGTGGTCATCATATCAGAAAATAGCGTAAAATAACATATTTCATTTAATTTTAGACAAAAAAATGTATATTTCTTGCAGATTACACGAAACAAAATATAATATTTTTTGAAACTTTATCTGTGACGGAAAACGCCCTGTGATTGGTTAAGATTCTTGTGACATCACACGCAAGTAAACATTGCTTCCTTGACTGAGTCTAGTTCGTGTTTTGTGTTTTATCGGTGTTATATTCGATTTTTGAGTGATTTCTGAAGGAATGTTTGATAAATCTTATAACTGCTGGCATAAATATTCGTATTGAATCTCAAAATGGAGGCAAATTTTGTGCGAGCTGACAGCAGCAACCTACCTAAGATAGATGCATTTATGGTAGCACTTTTCTTCAAGAATAATGCAGATTACTATGCTGCGGAACTTAAAAATGTAAAAACAGTAGTGTAAGTACCCCATAGAAATTATTTATTTTGTATATAAATGTATTAAGTATAGAGGTTAGGAATTAAAGATGTTATTTTGTTTTATCCATTACCGATATTTTTCTATCTACTATCTGGTATGTATAAAGTTAAGTGATACTTACATCAAAGTGATCTTCGCACATAAAGACATTTGAATGTGATTGAATGGCATTTGGATCTCTTCGAGCTAACTGTACCCACATTTTACGCCTTTTGCGATTCGTTGGTACAGAAATAAACAGTTTCTGTGGACTTTTTATAGAAGTATTTGTACATTGTGGCACTACACACCACTTATAGACCATTGTATTCAATAAATTTGAAGAAAGTCGATGAAATGCACTGTTTTACAAACTTCATTAACTCGGTTTACTTGCATGTGACGTCACGCATGTCACGTGACCGGCGCCATTACAGAAACAGCGTTTTTGCCGCGGTTCTGGAAATTTAAACTTCAATATTGATTTTTACTCATAATACAGACGATTTCCCGGAAATATCAATGACAATAAGCTTAATATGTTATAAAGAATAATTTAAAACGATTCCTAAAAATAGTCAAATAGCCTATTAATCCAAATCCAAGTTGAGGGGGTAGGATGCTTAAAAAGGTCTTCTAAGGCGTGCCCCTTGGACTTCTGATTCCTGTTTACTCGTTATTATGTTTAAAAATCATTTATTGACCCAACTACATCATTACCTAAAACAGATTTTAGACAAACAATAATGCGTTTTCTTCCAAGAATAGGTCTAAGTCTAGGGTTGGCACTAGTAAAAGGATGGTTATTTTTTTACGACAATATAAAGTCCTTGTTCAAATTACTTTTGCTAGGTTTTGTATTAATGGATTCTGGAATTAAGGTGGTTGCTCCGTGCCAAAAGGTATACCGCTGCATCCGTTGTAACTGAACCCCCAATTTTTTGGGGAAAAAATTAAACAGGAGGCCTTTTAAAAATTCACATATGAAAATGTTAAATTTCTCGCCATCAAAATTTGAGAAAGAGAGTGGCCGCCCTAGTCCTTGTCAGTAGTATGAATCAGTCATGGCTTTGAGTAAACAGGTGCGTATTTGAGCCTAAACATGTCTGGCTTTATTGCGATCTCTGGCACGCCAAACTTTCCATACATAAGCGTAAAGTTGTTTTGAATTCTGGGTAATAAAGTTTGTTATTCAGGTTCAGAAAATTATGCTATGGAGAAATTAAACTCTTGCACATTTTTCTTTGTTGGCAACTAGACTTCAGAATAGCGAATTAGGGCATTGCATATTTTATATTAGCTTCATGATTAAAATGGCCTATAATTCTAAAAAAATACTTTGAGTTACCTCTAGAAAAATCTACATAGGTTAGAGTACCTAAGTAATTTCTACCTAGATTTGAAAGTTTCAAGTTCGATCTGCAGAATAAACAAACCTAACCTTTATTATTTTCAGTGGTTATTAGATTTCGTAGTACCTACTGCAATTAGCTATGACAGCATCCAGTTAGACATGACGGAAGTGGTAAGAGCGGGCTGTCGGCGAGCGCATAAATAATGATGAACTTTACATCCAATTAATTAGTAGTGCATGTGTCATCTAACCTTTTCATATGTTTGGATTGAGTTCCAGCGAAACTGTTTATAGTTACCGATTCTATATTTCCTACTCCTGTGTAGCCATTTCCCGAGCTATGTTGGGGTCGGCTTCCAGTCTCACTGGATTCAGCTGAATACTTTATTTTACATGCAGCAGCTGATTATCTGACCTCAACGACCCATTTTACTGGGTAACACAGTATCCCTTGGTAAAACTGGTTGTCAGTATGGTAATGACTTAACGTCTGGCAATGATCAACGTATGACAGTCAGACGAACGGCTTATCGGTCAAACCACACGGCTAAAACGTAGCCACGACGAGCCCCTCCATTCTGTCTCCAACTAATATAGTTTGATGGATGATGGATGTATGTTTCACTATCACGCAGAAACTTCTGGACGGATTTGATCGAAATTTGACAAACAGAAAGATAATAACCTGTATTAACACAGGATACTGTTAATCACGACAAGTTGCGAGTAAAGCCGATTGGCACAGCAAGTTATCCATGAATGATGAAATTTACTAAATCGTTTTTCAGTTCCTAACATTTTTATAGCATAGTAATGGTAAATAATAATTAATAATATATTAGTTACTCACCAAACTTGCGGTCCTTCTTGATGATATGCTCCTCAGCATCAGGCGCCGGCGTGAAGATCTTGTTGAGGTCCACCTCCTTGTCACCAGATATCAGCGGCTTGTTCTCCATGTCCTCCTAAAATTGCCAGGCCACGTGTTATTGTTACCATTACAGAATCATGTTTTAATAGACAAAACTGGAATTTCTCCTTTGAGAATATTTTATGAAGTAGAAAATGGGACGAATGATTTAAGAAATATTTTTAAATTAATAGATAGTTCATTAAGATTATACTAGGTATTTGAAGATTTTGTGTAATTTAGGAACTCTAAGCGAATACAATACGTATGCAACATATTTTAAAGTTTTACATGTATTAAGTAGTTTTACATACTTATTAACATATATTAAGTATTATATCTAATGATAAAACACGACTATATACACTAAAAAGACAGAGGACATTATACGAACACAATAAAAATAGTTAATATAAGTCTTCTTCTATACTGAATACTGAAACGCAAATTAACTTTAAGGCGTTCTCAAATGTCTATCTGTCGCGACTCTACACCTTAAAGTGACAGAGACAGCACTAGTCTTAACGGCAACTTAAATCTGATTGACGTTTCAGTATTTATTCATAAGTAGATACTATATTAATAAGGGCAGATTTTTCCAAGACAGTTTCATCTGAGGAATAATTTTGAATTTTGACAGTTCTTTCATACAAAATCTGTCAGTCGTCAATTTTATTCTATGAATAAAAGTAATCTGGCGTTGGAAAAATCCGTCAGTAGACTGTGTTAAAAACAAGGTACATTTACACAGGGACACTTATTGCGAAGTTTACATTCCTTGACCGATCGCATTGAGACTTTTTGTATCTGGATTATGTCTGTTATTCGCAATAAATACCTCTATCGACACTTATGTTTACGCTCTTACACTCGTAAAACAGCAAAAAAGGAAGTAACATTATTTGATTTTTCGATTAAGTATTTCATTAATTTATAAAAATAAAATTAAAAAAATTATTATTTTTTTTTTTTTTTAATGTGGACAACATCACATACATTGCTCTGAACCCAAAGTAAGTAGCTAAAGCACTTGTGTTATGGAATTCAGAGACAACGAAGGTACCACAAACACCCAGACCCGAGACAATGTAGAAAAGTGGTTTTTCTACATTGACCCGGCCGGGGATCGAACCCGGGACCTCAGAGCTGGCGACACCTTGAAAACCGGTGTGTACGCCACTCGACCACGGAGGTCGTCAAATTATAGGTAATATATTTTCATTTTCATGCTGTCGAATTTTGTAAATAAAGGCTGTATTATATAAAATTGATTAGGGTTTTAATAAAAAATCACACGGTAAAGAAAATAAAGATACAAAATAAGCGAAGCTATATACAGGCAATAAAAAAAAACAACTATACTTAAAATATGTTAGCAAATAAAAATAAATGTTATCTAAATTATTCGAATGTGTGGACACAATGAAAGGTACTCTATTGTCCTAAAGACTTTTTACATTTTTGTGAAGATGGTAAATATTTACATTGGTAGGTATTTGTGATACTAATGTGTCTGTGATTTTGGTATATTTGAGGATAGTCTTACAGGGAGACTCAGCAGTGGCTCCAAAATCTCAGGGTCTCGGGAGATTTCTGCATCATTCTGTGATTAGCATATATTTATCTATTAATTCTAATATGGAAGTGCGTTTATTTTTCTGGAATCTATTTTATGCCGTCTAATAATCAGTTACAGTCTGCTTGTGACCGCGGCTTGTGCAATCAAAAAATCAGAAAATCAAAGTCTAAAATATAGACATTTCTGTATTTTTATTCATATACTTAAAATCTTTAACATAAAAAGCAACCCAGACTGTTTTTGTTTTTTTTTTTTATTAATTGTATTTTGTTTTTCAGTAGTATAAAGTAATTCTTGTGAAATGATAGGTATTTTTTATAAAAAAAACAACTCAAAGTAAGTAATTGTATTACTTGAACTACTTTAAGCTTTCAAAGAGAGGTCTGTACGATTGAATAATTAGTTCATGTAATTTGTACCTCCTTGCATGAGTTACTGAGTCTAATATCGTAAATTGTAATGACGTAGGAATATAAAGTATGTATTGAACGAAGAAACCTTGCCAACTCCTGACAATAATGAGCCAAATAATTTTAACAATTAAAAGTTCGACATTTTTCATTACAATATATATATTAATCAATGACAATTTAGGTAAATAATATTTCGACAATCAATTCAAACAAATATTCAAGATAATTTGAACTATTTAATTATAGCTTTAAAGTCTGTTAGGTACAATTTTGTGTTAATCACATTTTTTTTTTGTAAAATGCTATCATTTTCTACGAAAATATTCAATAATTAACTCTAGATTCCCTGAAGAGTTTTCACAATTTTTTCTTTTGTGTATGTCTTATATATAATTCAAACCGTATGCCTTTGTTTTAGGGTGTAAAATCGATTGTAAAGACATTTGACGTACGGTTGACGGTAAGTGTAGTTGGCAGAGCTCCAAGTTAGTGTTGGCAAATAGAACTGCTATGAAAATTTATAATAGCCAGAGTTTTTCAAAGAATCGAGGCCACTTCGTTTATAACTAGTTGTATATTAGTTTATTGATCGATTGTAAGTTTATAGCGGGAAGAAAGTGTTCGAACTGGACTAGTTTCAATAAAACGTACTTTGGTAAACCGCAAAGTTTGAGTCTATACTGCACACTTAAACAATATTTAGTTAACTAAGGGCGGATTTTCTAACGCCAAATAAATTATTTCGTGGAATAACATTGATGTCTGACAGTTTTGTATCGAAAAACTGACAAAGAGGCAAGATTATTCTTCGAATAAAATAAAATGATCTGGCGTTGGAAAAATCCGCTATTCCTTTGCCATTCTTTGTTAATCCTTGGTAGGAAAGCAACTTTTACTCACAATTATTAATAATTAAAAAAAAAAAAAATAATTGAAGAATGGTCCTTGTATCACGATTAGTTTACACAAAATTGCCTTTGCATAGTTCTTTGTTTTTTATTAATATTATTATTTACATACCTACACTGAAAATATATGCTGTAGACTTTATAACAATTATTTTATTAGTTACTACATATATCATTACTGAAAGTAATTTTCATGAAACAATTTTACTGTGCGCGTCAATGTTCACGCAATTTTATTTTCGCAAGGTTATAATAAATCTTCAATTTCTTATTTCACAAACGGTTTAATTATTTCCTGCTGATGCAAAACATATAAAACGATTTTATACTCACAAAAACTAATTGTAAAATGCTTCAATTTTTAAATAAATGACAATAATTTCTAAAACTTTAACTATAATTTTAGGATAATAAAACATTTAATTATCAACCTGTATTAAGTTAAAAAAATAAATAAGGACCTTCTAAAAAAATTATAGTTATAATAACCTAAAAATGTAAATAAAAACAAGGTTTCATTAATTTATTGTTACAATTCATATCATAATAACAATTATCTTGATCTACAAATTTAACTAACCATCTGTCCGATAGAGACAAGCAGGAGTTTGTCATAAATATTGCCAAGACAATGAAATGTCGTACATTTATAATTCTATAGTTAATAATTATTTGGCAACCCTTCTTGTTAAGGCCAAGTCATACATCATCGGAATTAATTATGAGTTATTATTAATGTAAACATAGGTGGTTATTGTTCTTTTTTTAAGCTAGTAAAAATACCTTGAAATAATAGTAATGAACTAATGACTGATTGAAATATTTTGCATAGACCTACGTTTTTTAAATAAAATATCAGATAAAAATGTATAAAAACAAGAAGTCTTTGAATGCATGTAAGTATTGTAAATTTGGTCAAGAAGAGACTATTTTGGCGCGTATAATGTAATTTATTTGGATTCTTTAAGACACCCAACAATGTTTTAAATAAATAGCCTTAAAAGTTTTAAAAAATTTAAAAATACATAACTTCTCATCTCGTTGGTAAATTGGCTACATAAAATCCTAATTGACTCCCAAATTCCAATCCAACACTTTGAAGTGAAAATTAAGACATTTTATAAAAATCTGTGATCTCGCATCTCAATAAACTGCCCTCTTAACTGTAGCTTAAACTGTCGTTAGTGTAACACTAAAAGATGTCGCGGTGATGTGTAAATGGGTTCTAAATAACCAAGAGGCCAAGACCAGAGGCGCAGAGTGACGTGGGGTCGATGCCCGGCTGAACACATTTGGATCACGGCTATTAGTAGCCGTTCCTTTTTATTATAGCCTTTTTCACTTTCAATTATTGCATCTTAAAATAAATATATTAAAAATTCGAGTGCACGGATAGCTGAGTGGTAAGGCAACATGCCAACTCCCACTGCACGTTCGGGTTCGATCTCTGCTCGCGACTTTTGTTCTGTCCAGCTGTTACCCAAGCTGTTTTGGAGTCGGCTTCCAGTTTAATCGGATTCATATTATTATTATTTCCTTTATTTAATTGATTACATATAAAATACATTTTTAAATATATATCAAAACACAATAAAATAATATACATTTAAAAATATAAAATACAGTCTCCAACCGGCATCGGAAACAGGGCTCAAGCTGCCGGTGGTTAGGGTCCCAGAGAGAGGAACCTCCTCACGATACGCGCCGTGTCCAGAAGTACCGCTTTCTGAATCAAACCCTTGACCCAGACGCCTAACGAGAGCCTCTTAAGGTGTTGGTCGAGGCTCTTGGCTATTAAGCCGTTGGCTGTAACGACTATCGGGACAATGATTGCTGAGTCCACCTCCCACATGTCGACAACCTCGTGCGCTAAATCCAAATATTTTATTTGTTTTTCTTTTTCAGCTTTCACGAGGTTTTCGTCGTGGGGGATAGTGATATCAACAATCATTGCCCGGCGCTCTGATCGATCTATCACCACTATATCAGGCTTATTGGCTACAATAGTCCTGTCAGTGATGATAGATCGATCCCAGTACAATGTGACCCGACCATTTTCGAGAACTGGGTCGGGAACATACCTGTAGTACGGCACCTCAGATTCAACAAGTTTGTATTTCAAAGCAAGCTGCTGGTGGATAATCCTGGCCACTTGGTTATGTCTGTGCAAGTATTCGCCGTTGGCAAGACGTGAACAACCGGAAATTATATGTCTTAAGGACTCACCTGGACAGTGACATGCCCGACATATGTCGACTGTACCATCCTTTACAATATATTTCCGGTAGTTGTTCGTCATGACAACTTCATCCATAATTGCACATACAAACCCTTCGGTTTCTCCGAAGAGATCACCGAAGCGTAGCCAGGCCACGGACGCTAAGAAATCTACATCCGGCCCATGAAGGGTCCGGTAATAGCGCCCGTGTAGCTCCTTGCTTTGCCATACATCTTTGCGATCTTTGACACTCAGCACTACAGGTTTGTGCCAGTTCTCTTTGCCTAAGGAGAGCGGAGTGAGGCCCTTATCCACTACCGCCACATCTCGATGCACCCCCACGTCAACTTGGAGGAAGTACTCCCTGAGGTTACATACCTCGCGATTATGGAGGGTCTTAGCATTCAAAAAGCCTCGACCCCCACACTTTCGCGGGATATATAACCTCATTACCGAAGACCGTGGGTGGTGCATTCGATTTGCGGTCAGTAATGTTCGGACTCTCCTATCCAAGGCGTCTAACTCAGTCTGAGTCCACTTGAGTACACCAAAGGAGTACATCAACACTGGCATGACCCAACCATTAAAGGCACGCACTTTGTTGCCACCTGATAAAAGACTTTTCAGTACTTTGTTCAGGCGGCCAAAGAAACGTGTCTGTAATGACTGTTTCATGTCACTAACATTGATGCCTAACGCCTCTGACATACCCAAGTATTTGTAGGTCTCCGTTGCAGACAGCGACCTTAGGTTTATAGAATCCGAGAGCTGTATGCCCTGGGATTCCATAATCCCACCTCGCTTTACATGCATGACTGCACATTTGTCAATACCAAATTCCATTCTGATGGAATTACTGAAGCTTTCAGTGATCTTCAGTAACTTCATCAGTTGCAATTTGTTAGTGGCAAACAGCTTAAGATCATCCATGTATAACAAGTGGGAGATGACCCTGCTCCCTCTCCGCAACGAATAGCCCAGCCTTGAATTCTCAAGCAGAGTACTTAGAGGATTCAAGGCCAAACAGAACCACAGGGGACTCAGACTGTCGCCCTGGAATATTCCCCGTTCTATCCTAATTGGTTCCCCACTCTTTTGGATATCCCGACATCCTGGATAGTGAAGCACCGTACTCCATTGCTGCATACATGACACCAAGAAGGCGCGTAAAGTTGTATTAATTTTATACAACTCCAGCACCCTCATGAGCCATGTATGCGGCACCGAATCGTAGGCCTTCTTATAATCTATCCAACATGTCGATAGATCTTTTTTAGAGCGGCGAACCTGTTGGCAAATGGTCGTGTCAATAAGGAGTAGCTCCTTAGTACCACGGGATCCATTCCTACATCCATTCTGAGAGGCAGACATGGCAGAATTACTATCAATATGATCGTTAATCTTTGCCCTCAGAATGGATGTAAGAAGTTTATAAATTGTTGGTAGGCAGGTGATCGGCCTATAATTCTTAGGGTCCGTGGTACTACCTGTTTTGTGGAGCAGATGGGTAGAGCCTGTGGTTAGGAACTGTGGGAGCGAGCCCGATTCTATGGCAGATTGGAATTGGGACGCTAAGCAACCATGTGAACTCCGTAGCCACTTTAACCAAAAGTTCTGCAGTCCGTCCGGTCCTGGTGCTTTCCAGTTAGACATCGGACGGACTGCATTAGCTACGTCTTGGGGGCCGATACTGATAGCCCCCATCTCTTCTATAGGTTCACATGATTGCTCCACCTCTCGCATCCAATCGCCTTCAGAGTGGGTGACAGGCACCGACCAGATGTTGCGCCAAAACGAATTAGTGACGTCATCATCAGGCAGGTGCCCATCATCCACACCTTGAACAGGTCGCTCCCATGTTCTGTATACCCATCTTTGGTCTTTTTGGAACATGCGATTCAGGAGGAATCGTTCCACCCGACATTTGTAGCGTCGAATACGGTTCGCCCATGCATATACTTTTTGTTTAAATAGATCGATGCGTTCTGTAAGGCGGGCAGTATATTCACTGGGACTAATACCAGTCCCAGCAAATGCACGCCTCACAAAGCGCATCACACGGGGTCGAGTATTGCCCTCTCTAAAAGCTAAAAGTTTTGCAATGAGTGTCCTAGCCTCAGCAACACGCTGCTCGATCCTGCACTGCCAAGCTGGTACGGCTGGTTTTGGTCGTGTAGCTATGTTACTATGACAAATTGTAACATTAGCTACACGACATGCCGTAAGAGCCGCACAATACAGAATTGAGTGCGTGTCCCTGAGGTCTTCACTGCTCTCAAAGTAATTAGGGAGCAGTGAATCTAGGGCACCCATTACCGCTTTGTTGCGTTTATGCATGGGCAAACGAGGTATTCGAGGCCTATGTTCGGGAGGTGAAGTCCGATACTCCCGAATCGCATCCTCCAATGTACTCCTTATTAATTCATTGTACTGAGTACTTACAGTTATAGGCCTGTCGTCATTTTCCCCGTCCAGTGAGCTTGCACATGGTGTGCAAGGAACTGCTACTGCCACTGTTATCGGGGCACTGACGACATTACTATTCTGCATTTCAGAGCGCAATCGCTCAAGCGTCACGTCATCCAGCCTGTGATTGCGTTGGATGACCCGCACTTGATCCGACAGTCGTTGAGCCGATACGTTGACATCTGGTTCAAGAGCCTGAAACATAGACAGCATTCTAGCACGGTACGCAGTGAGGTTAGTTCCCCCCTCTGTAGACCCGTAATATGCGCGCATGACGTTCTCATTTATTCTTTGAGTCCACTTCATGCGCTGCACATCACCACCGGGAGCGGGAGCCCTGTTCGAGGCCGGTTGGCCCGCGGGCGCCAAGCTGGTCGGTGGCCGGCGTCTCCCCTGCCGACGTACAGGTGTTGGCGTCGTCGGCGGGGAGAAGTACTCGTCGCTGGAGCTCGACGCGACTGCAGGTGCCGGCGGTGCTGGTGCTGGGGCAGGCGGCAGCTGCGAGGCGGAGCTCGGCGACGAGTCCGGGGATGGTGGGCGTGCGATATTCCTTGTCTGGCTTCTTGTCAACGGCATCTTTCACATTTTCTTATTTTATTTATTTATTATTATTATTATTACTAGGTAACACAGTATCCCATAGTAAGTAGCAACATTTATGTAACCCAATTTGTTTTTCTGCCTGAGTGATTCTGTCTAAGATCCGAGGTTTTCACTGATAAACAGAAAATAAATAAAAACTAAGAATAATTATAGGCCAGTGAACGCGGGTCAAGTGGCATAGTAGTACTTGGCCTTAATCAAGGTCAAAAATTTGCAGACTGATAGGAATTTTGGCGACCATTGATGTATTATTTTTATGATTGTTATTATTAGACATCAATGAATAGAATTGTTATTTTAATTACTTGTTTTTTTTTAAAGGTCTTACTTTTTATTAAATATTAAAGTTTGCGAGAGTTTCGAGGTAAGTATGTTTAAATATGCAGAATAACGGCTCAAATAAGTATGTTGCTACAATCATATTACCTGATTTTATAAAAGAAATATATACAAATTTTCGATATTTTTAAATTGCAATTGGTTTTCACCATTTTCCTGAACCATTAAAGATTTTCCTTTACATTTAGATTCCCGATCAGAAACAATTAAAACTTTCAGCTCTTTTTACAAATGATTGACTGTTTTATTCAGATTGGGTACTTAAACACCGTTAACTATAAATTTCATAAAACTTCAAGACAAACTTAACAAAAAAGTTCCTATCATTCGTGCTAAACAGACTTTAAAAGCTTAAAGCTCATAGCCATTACAAAAATACAGTAAAATTGAAATAAAGAGGACATAAAAAATATTTATTTTTAAATTCACTTTTTTTCTCCTAAAATATAAACTCTACCTGCTCATTTTCCAGTTCCGGTTCATTTTCCGAGTATTCGTTAGATAAATCCATTTTTATCACTCACTCACTACAATACCATACAAATGCGACTCAATACAGAGAACCTCGATTACCCACTGGGCTAATTCTTAATCAATTCGATAAAAACCGTAGAAACTTGAGCGAATCGCCAGTCTGTTGGCAGAGGCCAGTCTTATATTTAGCAACAAACATCGGGAAACTAAAATATAGGTTAATCTGTTCGTCTGTCAGTTCACAAGCAGTCTTTAGCTTTTACTGTTGGGAAATGCTTTTGTTTTTTTTTTAATGGTTATAGGGAATTTTACTTGCAGTTACGAAATTTAAATTTGTATTTTTAAACCGTTAAAAAGACTAGTATTATCTTAAGTTTTAATGAATTAAGTGCTCATCTATACTAATATTATAAAGCTGAAGAGTTTGTTTGTTTGTTTGTTTATTTGTTTGTTTGAACGCGCTAATCTCAGGAACTACTGGATCGAATTGAAAAATTCTTTTTGTAATGGATAAACAATAAGAAAGGTAAACCTTTGAATTAAAATCAAACAGTTTAAGCTTAAAATGAAATAGGTATGTTTATACGTCTCTCATTGATGATCTGGAAGAAATAATTGAGTACTTTTTGCTTGTTTAACGTTAAGTAAATACGTTTAGTTTCTTCTTATGACAATTTTAATTCCACTTGCTTTTTTATTTACTTTAACATGCTTATAACATTTAATTTTAGTTTCTATTTATATCCGCAAAAAGTTTCAATAGTCACTTGACAATATAAAAAAGTACATATCCAGACCTGATAATATTATCCCCAACTTCCTCAATTTTAAAATTCATAACACAGTATATGAACTAAAAATAACTGTCGGTTACTGAACCTCATTAACATTTAGTTCAATACACCTTTTTTTCAAGAAATTGGCGGAAGCTTGTGTCAAATAGTCAAAGAAAATTAAATGTTTTAATAGACCTTCAAATGCTTTAAGATTTTGTTTATACAGAGTTAAGAAATAATTAATGATATCGATAGATAAGCTTTGAGTATCCAACAAAAATTAAATCGTTTTTTTCATGTTTATATAATGCCTGCATATAATTATCTATGTTTTAACTTTTTATAATTGATTTTTTAACAAAAAACATGTCCTTTTGAAGTTAGTGTAGTAAGTAATCTAACTACGAAAAAACTGTAAACATAAATAAAAATATAATAAAGAAATAAAATAATTATTCTATAATTATACAAAAAATGTGCAAATGTTCTCAATTCAATAAACATACACTTATAAAATGTAGTTAGAGAAAAAACAAAAGCAATAGAAATCATTTTTGGATATGAATTAGATAATTGTTTAGAGATTTTTAAACTAAGTATCATAGAAAGAAAAAAGTCCATAATGCAACTAGGGAATCACGTGAGGTTTATTTTACCAAATTTTAAACCCCCTTTAGTATAAGTAGGTACAAAAAGTTTTAAGGGTCTCAACATTTTTATACGTACGATGTTCTGAGTTGAGAATATTTCTACAATTTTGTTTTAAATAGATATATGTGTAACGTATTGTAGATAATTAAGACTTTATTTACGTTTTATTTATTGTCATTTTTATGATTAATAAAACGTATTTAAAGTGCAAATGCAATCTACAATACCTTATACTATAGTAATAAATAACATCACCATTACACATGTTTTAATAAGAAATTATTAACGAAATAATAATTTAATGTTTTTACTGTTATTTATAGTTTTAAACTTGAGTCGTAGAAAAAATGATGAAAATGCATAAATTAAGATAACAAATTGAAGGTCTCATTTATGTAGTCAGTATAACTTTAAACTAATTCTGAAATACGAATATATTTGTGTAATTTGAATGTAGTTTTCACTAAAACATGTATAATGCTGACAAAATAAATAAGTACTTAAAACATTACAGGCTTCGTGTCCCATCCCGCTAGGCGTGTGTTAGAAGCGCGAACATACGATCGGATAAAGTTCGACTCACCCAACTTACAGGGAACAACTTATAACTGAGGTTTGTGAGGAACTCCTTCTTCTGTGGGTCGAACATGTCTGAAGGTTTGAAGCCTCTCTTCGTGATCAATGTGCTGTTTACACTCGAGGAACTCTTGGTGTCATCAAAGCTATCCTTGTGGATGATGCGGTCGTTGATTTTATGGATGCTAGACATTTTATTCGATGAATACTGACTTTCGCTAATTGTCATCATGATTACTGATTATCGTTTCACTTCACTGTCACTTTATCGTCTTTTTTACTTCTAGAAAAGGTGTGAGGTTGAACACTGGTGGTGTATCGCACAACTGCGTGTAGCTGCGTGTTGGTGAACACTGACTGAAAGTGGGGACGAAAAGGAAATGAGGAAAATGCGTCACTATAGAAAATACGCGAATTGAAGGTTGATGTTTTTAAAGTATTATTTCGGTGGATTTTGGTAATGAATTAGCTTGATTTTGGGTTCAAATCTTACGACGATCAAAATAATTTTTGATTTTATAAATATGTTGAGAGATTTATGGAATTTCGCCTAATTATTTTTAAGATAATTTCCAAACTATAGGTTCCTATGGATGTTAAAAATTAATTAACAAACTGTCAGATCAGCTGACATCTCCGAGATAAATAAGCTTGATATTATAATGACACGGTTATTGGACTGAGTAATGAACAATGATGTGTTTTTATTAAAAATAATATAATGGGAAAATGAGCTGTCGGATTGGTGAACGTCACAATTTTTTATGAATCATTTTATTTTAGGCCAGAGAAACGAAAAACCAAAAACAAAATCTGAAGGTCACAGATGTTTTAATGTTTAATGCTTTTAGCCCCAAATACTGAAAAGCAACTTAACTCTAAGACGTTCTTAAATGTACAACTGTCGCAATTTTACACCTTAAAATGGCAGACAGCATGAGACTTAACGGTGACTTAAGACTGATTGACGTATCAGTTACCATTAGACTCTCAATTATGACAATTGTTAACGAAACTGATAGTTTCGCTACTATTTATGACCAAATCAGTATGCGCAAGGATGCAGGTTCGAATCCAGTCAAGTACGACCCAGATATCCAGGCACTTGTCAGTAGATAACCAGAATAAGGTAGGGAACAGGTACATAGAAATTGCAATATTCAAAACACATAGGCATACCTACTAAATAATATCCTTTGTGTTTAAAAGATATATTATGCAACAAAAGTACCTGTTACTAAGTGTTTAATTTTTCTTTGTGCAGACTGATAAGTATCTCACAAAGAAATATATGTTAGCCACTATAAAAAAATCAAGGTTTTAAACAGAAAATACATCCGATTCATCATTCCGTCAATGCAGCGAAACTTTTCGCCGAGATCTAAACACATAACCTACTCTTTTTCAAGCGATACTCGACTGTATCATCAGCTCTTATGCGAAGTAATTAAGGTTCAAATTCCTTTGAACAAAAAGTTTTGACGTAGAACACGGATGGTGCGTTACAGAAATAATTTGGGAATAAGATCTGTTGTCGGGCGCTTTGCTGAACTTTTTTCAGTGATTTTGCTCCCAACAAAATGTTTGTAAAAGTTTTTCTGTTCGTAATTCTCTGGATTTATATTTACGCCAGTAATTCGTGACAGGATTCCCAGAAGTTTGTATATTAACTCAATGAAAGTAAAACCGCGATAAAATCCGTTCAAAAGTAGTTTCGTTTCAATGTCTAACTTTGCGTGAACCTCAGAAACAACAATGAAAGTATTTTTCTTACTTAATAAGAGAAATTATAGCTAACTGTAGGCTCCTATATTCGTCCTCGGAGTTCGAACCTAAAATTTAATATACCTCACATTCCTTTAATGTATTTTCAAGAATTTCTTGGGGAAAATACTAAATAATTTGCCTATGAGTAATTATTATTGACAAATAAAGGAGAAATTACTAATAAAAAGCGGGGAAACGTGAGAACTGACACACAACGTATCTATACTATTAATATTATAAAGCTGAAGAGTTTGTTTGTTGGTTTGTTTGAACGCGCTAATCTCAGGAACTACTGGTTCGAATTGAAAAATTCTTTTTGTATTAGATAGTCCGCTTATTGAGGAAGGCTATAGGCTATATAACATCACGCTACGACCAATAGGAGCGGAGCATAAATAAAAATGTTGCAAAAATGAAAAACCGTTGAAATTAAAACACGTGAACTAAGTCGCGGGGGACAGCTATTACTTATAAAAAGCGGGGAAACGTGAGAACTGACGAACAACGTACATATAAGGTAACTAGATTAATAACAACACTAATACCAATAGGTACTATAAACATTAGCTCCTTCCTCTTTGTAATATTAAAATATACTTGTTTTACTTGTTAAAAACATTGACTGTTATAACAAGTAAAATAACCGAGTCGGACAAGTGCGAGTCGGACTCGCGATTGAGGGGGTAATTTATTTTTATTATTTGTTGTTATAGCGGTAACGGACATACACCCTGTGTAAAATTTGTAAATACCTACGCACTGAAAATAAAAAAATAAAATAAATGAATGTGGACAACATCACATACATTGCTCTGAACCCAAAGTAAGTAGCTAAAGCACTTGTGTTATGGAATTCAGAGACAACGAAGGTACCACAAACACCCAGACCCGAGACAATGTAGAAAAGTTGTTTTCTACATTGACCCGGCCGGGGATCGAACCCGGGACCTCAGAGCTGGCGGCACCTTGAAACCGGTGTGTACGCCACTCGACCACGGAGGTCGTCATAATTAAAATTACAACTCCCTAGCTATTACGGTTCGTGAAACACAGCCCGCTGACAGAGAGACGGTTAGATAGCATAGGCTTAGGCTATTAGGCTTTCCTTCGGGTACAGAAACCTAAAATATATCGGTACTGGACAATACTGGACATTGACCACCCATAATATGCACAACGAAATAATATTATATCCTTGTAAGCGCATTTTAAATTACCTGTCATTTTATTTACCAACCCATTATGTTAATAATCCTTAAAATATTATAAATGCGAATTTAACTCTGTCTGTCTGTCGCGCTTTCACGCCAAAACAACTGAACCGATTTTAATGAAATTTGGTACACAGATATTCTAGAGCCTGAGAAAGGACATAGGCTACTTTTTGCCGCGATAACTGACATCCACGCGGGCGGAGCCGCGGGAAACAGCTAGTTATGTTTATAATTAATACATGTGATGTTACGATCTGTATGTACAACATCAATTCTTTTTACCAGCTGTACTTTGTAACTCATTTTATAACTCATCTATTATCTAGCCTGAAAAACAATCTGTTTTAACTAAACATTTCCAGATGAGTAAGTACCTGACCTGAATCTGATTCCAGTTCATGAGCCGAGTAATTCAACTCAGACTTGGCAAGTATTATTCGTTTTAATCGCAGTTTAAACATTAAAGCAGCCATTTTTACTACGATTATAAAACTAGTTATTAAACTAACTGTAGCAGCTTTTAGTATACAAGATTATTTCGACAGCATTATAATTATAACCGTGTTTTTGTACCTACTCATGAAAGCTGAGGAATATTAATTACTCAAAGTATTGTTTACTTTTAAGCGCTTGATTAAATATCAATTGCCGTGTAGCGCGCGGCTATAAATTGATAAAATTCGATTATTTTTGTTTAACTTTTTCAATATTTAGAGCTACGAGATTGAGAGATTTTAAGTAATTAATGTAAATAAGTATGTCTATTTAATAATGGTTTTAATTGAACCACTCAGTTAATAGGACGAAAATAAAACGTCGCAGAAATACGACATGAGAAATAGGGGCACGGAAATATTTAAGGGTTAAGTACTTTATCTAACTACTGATGACTGACTAAGTATACATTATATACTTATTTGTGGGTCGTCAAAAGTGTGTTCGGTAAAAGGGAGGAGTGCATCTAACCTACCTACAACATACCTTAAAGACAGCCAGCTGCTCTAGTCTGTGATTAGTGGAAGAACTTACAAACATGGCACTTGTGACTCTATCAATAGATTTTTTAAGTCACTAACGTAATTTAAACCTATTAAATTCCTGGTCTTAATAGATTTACAATTAGAGAAAGGTTAAACCATGGTACAACGTTCGACCAATCCATCAGCAAGATATGTGTTGATCTTTTAAAAACACTATCTACTTGCACTTTTAAATAATGTGGTTATAGGTAATTCTTTTCTTTACTTAATAACGAATGGTTTCTACGAAAATTTAATCTAGGTCAGGTTTAACTAGTACCAGAACATTTTAGCTAAACAATAGTATATTTGCAGTTAAAAACATGAGTCAGTGTGATTCATTGCCAGTTGGGATTTTGGAAACAACACACTTATGTTATAAACTAGTAGTTTAGTCAAAACAGTTACATCGATTGAAGGAAGAAAATTTTTTTAATTAGAAATTACTATTACATTAGTCACTACTTTCCCAGAAAAATAACGAAAACAAATATTTTTTGTTATAGGTTTTATCACTATAATAGTTTTCCTTGACAATTTGTTAATGGCCGAAAAATGAAACACAAATTAGTTTTAACTTTTTTTTAACACCTTATGGTGCAAAGTAAAGACTGAAATACAACTTAACTTTAAGACGTTCTCAAATATCTATCTGTCGCTACTTTACACCTAAAAGTGATAGAGACAGCATCATACTTAACTGCGACTTAAAACTGATTGACGTCTCAGTATTCGACATTTAGGAACGTCTTAAAGTTAAGTTGCGTTTTAGTATTCGGGAGTATTGCAGAATTATCAGAAGTATTTATCTTAAGAATACATTGAAGAAGTTGCATAATACAACATTTTTACATTTATTAATTGTGTGCAGATTTATCTTTATATATCTCTTAACCTCGGATTAGATTTAGAACCCAAAATCTTGTGCATATTTTTATTGTGTTTTGTCAAAAACCAAGCCTGCGTATAATATTCAATGCTTTATTATTTGGGCTATTTATAATAATAATAATACCAGCCTATAAATGTCCCACTGCTGGGCACAGGCCTCTTTTCTTGTAGAGAAGGTATGAGCAGTGGGTTGGCGATTTCAGATTCCAGTTTTTGAATAATTAAGAAAGTACATATAACTTTGCAAAAGTCACATTGGCACTTGCCTATAATGGGATAGAACCTGTAACCCTGTGCACACAAATCCGTTTATTGAACCACTAGGCCACCACGACATTGGGTTGGACAGGGCTGTGACTTGGGTTATTTAGCAACCAAAGAAGTCTCCTACATGACACAGGGCTTCTTTCTGTCCTACTGAATTCTTAGATTGTCTGGGTTAACGTGTTAGAAATTCAAGCAAGATATAAATGTTCAATCAATCTTAGTTTCATTAATTAAAAGCGAAACTTCATAGGAACTCGTTTGGCAGCCGAACATAATGATTCATTTCTAGAATGACTTGTATTGGTTCTTGTAAGTCATTACTCTGGGAGGCATGTTGGATGTGGCAATGAAAGAGGTAGGGTTAAAAGTTCTGGGTAACATGTTTTTTTAACTGCAATAGGGTTGACGACTGGGTATGAAGAGTCAAAATCTAATAAGTCCGTCAGTTAGATAATAAATAAATATAAGACACCTACTTTTTACTTTCTAAAGATGAAAAACACTAAGTAGTTAATCAAAACGAAGTTCAGGAACTAATGGAGTCATGCTTGCGCACAAAATGCTCGAAATTGAGACTTCGTGCGCCATTTGAAATCAATGTATCTTCTTGAGGTAAGGTAAAATAAGAAAAAAATACGTGTTAACATTTTTACCCCAATAATAAATAAGTTGTCTTCGTAAAAAAAAAAAAAAATATATAGAATTAATTTCCATAGCAATTTTTTATCGTGATGTTTGGATTCCTTTACACTTTACAGGATTCCTGGTCACAGATAGATTAGTGTCATAGGCGAGTTTCGGTTCAAAAAAATTTGTATATATTCCAATGTGACTTGTGTACTTAAATAATAATCATTAATGGCGTGTTCGAATCAGTTAGATAATATATGTATACTAAATAGAAGTTAAAAGCCCATTTTTTAGGCAAGAAAATCTTTCAAGCTTTTAGGACCTCAGTATACTAAATGAATGGTCACTCAACCATAGGCCAACTGCAGAAACCGTCCCGATCGGTAAATGTTTTACCTAGTTATGAAACATTAATGTCTTATAATTTACGATTTTTCTTTATCAAATAATTAAGTTTGTCTGCAATATTACGCTATTATCGCTAAATAAATAATAAATAAATAAATGTGGACAACATCACATACATTGCTCTGAACCCAAAGTAAGCACTTGTGTTATGGAATTCAGAGACAACGAAGGTACTACAAACACCCAGACCCGAGACAATGTAGAAAAGTGGTTTTTCTACATTGACCCGGCCGGGGATCGAACCCGGGACCTCAGAGCTGGCGACGCCTTGAAAACCGGTGTGTACGCCACTCGACCACGGAGGTCGTCAAGTATATAAAGTTAAAATCTCATAACTCGATTGGCATACGAATCTTTTGTCTTTCTGCCCCCTCGCTTACTCTTTACTAAATATAGAAGAAAGCCCACACTTTCTTAAACGTAACATTGTTTACGTGTTTGTCGAATGACGTCAATATTTTTCATTGACTTTACCACAGGGAAAAAAGAAAACCCAAATAATCTATTTGAATAAACGTTGACAAACTTTTAACAAGCTTTTAACATTAAAAAGTAAAACCATTTTCAATGAGATTCATATTATTCATTTCCTTGATTCTGCCATTTATTTAGTTAGATACCACCGTCAAAATATACTTAAGAATTGCAAAAATAATAAACAATTGTTAAATTAAAAAATTACGATGTTTGAATTTAAAATCAGTGGGCGTGCAGACTGTTTTAATTACTACCTATTTATGTAGGTATGTCACAAAAAAATAATGTTAAAGGAATTGTTGTCTCTTTGTATGGTAAAGTATATAAATAAATGCCTGTCACTAATAAGTATGTGTCAGCCCGGAACAAATCCTACACGAAAAGGACAAACAAAACAATAATGAAAATTCAAAATGGCCGCCCGTCACACCACCCACGCTATAAGAAAATTCAAAATGCACTTTTATTTCACTAACACTTTTAAACAATAATTAATCTTATTATTAGTTAGTTAAAGACCGTATTTGTATCTATTAGAGGCGCGATGTCCACCTCGCGCGATGATTTCTCACAAACTAAAATAAATTCTGAAACATCATTGCATAATACGCAGAAAAGCTCCAGTGTATGGCGTCCATGTTTAGACAATTTTCACGGATAATCTCTGACAAAAAGGACGTTACGACTGTTCACTAGAAATATATTTAAACCGTCATCAACTGCTTCTTGGTAAAGCTAATCGATGAAGTCATTTAGAAATTTTATAGTAAAAACCCAATAAAACCTTGGCCTAGTCAAAAAAAAACAACGTAGGACTTTTTTCTTGTAGTAAAAGCAGTCCATCTCTTAATGACTATTCGGAATCTATCTAATATATCTCTTAACGACTATTACCTAATTTATAAGAAATAATTAAAGCTGATGAGACTGCCTAAGCTTGTGCAACGTGCAGTCAAAATCCTTTTAAGGACGCAAGATGATACGATATGAGTAGGTCTCTACGACAAGTATATAAATACTTAGTAGCTAGTGCCTAAGATTATGACGTATCGATGATTTCTGTCCTATCCTCACGTTTATTATTATCTATTAGGTAGGTACTCTTAGCTCTATGTATGTATTTCTTTTGTTTAATTCTAGACTCAACATGTGACACCTGGACACGTTTTGCGCATGCGTCAGATTCGGCATTTTATATGCTTTTATGGAACTGATAGAATGAACAGTAAAACACAACAACTCCATTTTAAATAGAACGAGACTCAGTCTGTTCGTACTAAATTAAATAGTTATTGATCTTTTGCTATTATTTCTTGTGTGTAATTTTCCCTAAAACAATACCAAATTTTCCGAAAAGTCTTCGTATGTAACCAAGTGAAGGTCATCCCAGTCGAAGCAGTCCGCTGCCAGCATCTAATTTGGTCCGGCGAGCGGCGCGCCGCAGTTTCGCCATCCAAACACACGCACAGCATTATTTACAATTCAAACATGAATCCAATTCATGCATCAACACTGTAAATCTGTTGCTAGAAAGATTACAGGGATATCTGTCATGGTCAAAACAAAGGATTATTTGTGGTAATCAACGTGTCGCAATAAATTCTCTATCTATTGTCTATGTAGGTACTTGGTTGGTCCTTTGACCTAAATGTGCTTCTATCTATTTCTTAGAACATGCATATGCTATATGTAGGCTTATTTGCTATCTCCAGTAACAACCCAAGCGATGTTCACTGGATAAAAATGAAGGTCATCAGGTTTTTTCATCGAAATTTGTATTTTCAGTGTTTTTTATGAAGCGATTATCGCTTTATTTGAACAAAGCTATGGCAAATAAGCCTGCTGCAAATGTTATGCCATAACGTGATTTTCAGCGGTTTACAAGAATAGTAGCGAACTTGAGTAATTTTATCAATGACACTTAATAATATACGGCTATTGATCGACACGCTAAGAAGAAGATTGTCACAAGAGGAGGCACTCTTCTTCTCTTCTCCTCTAAATACAATGGTGGTTTGACATAAAGGTTTATTTTATTTCTCACTTTTAAAATCAGTTTAGATAAGCTCCTAGAATCCAAATTGTTGTTACATAAAATGTCAATAATTTTTTTTGTTCTTGAGTGATATTTTCCTACATCCATAGATAAGTATCGTAGGAACTGCTTATGGTTTCCAGTTTAGAAATAAGGAAACCCTTGGGAATATCAGTTTAAGAAGTTTATTTAAACAATTGAAAATCTGTGGCCTTTTCGCGCCGAAGAAAAACATTTTGTCATACTTTTAACTGCACTTCAGCCGATAACATAAACGTATGTATATGTTTATATTACACACTGCTATAGCTACATTGAGGAACTGCAGGCTATGAAACGGATGACCTTCGTATTGTTTACGTCCGCCGTTTATTCTACACTTAGCTATTTCCAATCCCATTCCTTGACATGTGTTTACGAAGCAACCCGATATAGGCCGTCGATGTTTTGCTTGCATACTTCCAGATGTTTTTTTTTATCCATATTACTGTGTACTGTGTAAGTAAACTAAAGGCTTATAAGAATATAGTCAATGAATTGTTGTAAAATATGGAATATGTTGATTTTATGTGGAAAAATCTCCCTGTCTCTATCTCTCTTCTGTACCTTTATAGGCTCTTCTTTTATTTGCAACTAGCAACCAGCCCCCTTTATTCACCGAATAATTTAATTTATATTTGTCCAAGGACTTTAAGAACCATAATGTAGAATGCGCAGGTCAAATACAACCCCCTTTTAGAGGGCATAAGATATTAAAAAGTAAACAGATCAAGAATAGCTTTGTAACATAGGTAGATACTTAAGTATACAGAATTCTACGCTATCTATATGTAGAGAATCTCACTAAGTGGTCTGAGTTACGCATAAAAATAATTTAAGCAGTGCTCGTGCACTTAACAAAAACGCGCATTTTACTGCCTGTAACAGAGCGCAGCGGCAAGACATGACACTTGAGTATCGCACTGGAACTGCAGCAACAAGACTTGCTGATTTTGCATATCTGCAGTAGGTATTGTATGCACCTGCCGAGGCCGCGCAGAGCTTGCGTAAGCGATCCCGCGGCTCCGGCAAAGGCAAGGACGGGACCGGGGTGTTTTTAGTCGGTGTAAGTCCGACATATCCCTACGCCGTGCCCTCGGTGTGGGTTGAAATCATTAGAGTTTCACCCAGATAAAAAAAAAAAAAAAAAAAAAAAGGTATTGTATGCACATGAACTACGCGCAACGGAGCTATACAACAGCAGCTCTGTGTGTAATAGTTTGGTAAGGTGGTCAATTTGGGCATGAAGTATACAGCTACTTACCAACAGTAGCTGTTTTAATGTCCCATTATATTTCATACCAAAAAATAACTACTCGACCGAGTCCTGTAACACTTTCAATACAGAGTCTGCAAGATATATTAGGTTACCATCCCTTCATCATCAATTCTAGGATCATTATCAACTATCGTCTTTCCCGTTAAGGATGATCTGCTGAAATATTACTCACAATAATGTGTCATAGTAAACAGACAGATGTGAGATGAGTATATACTAGGTACATTAGTACAAACGTACAATGAGTAATTAAGTAGATATAATTGGCGTTTGTCCTGCCTTTCCCGCCAAGAATAGTCCGCCAGTCTTGACGTGGGTGTCAAAAGAATTGACTAGGAGGTTACATCAGGTTCCCGTATGCTAACTAATGCACAGGCCGTTAGTTAGCATAGGTATATTTTAGAAGGTATTAAATTATTTATGTTTAGACATAAAACTGTTTGTAAGTAACTTTGTAAGCATACTCCCGAGACCGATAGATCTGGAATTATTTAGAATTTAGATACATGTCTAATATTTTTCAGATAAATAGGTAAAATCGCCGGGGTCTATATGTATTTATTTGGAAAATTTTAGATTTTCATTTATAAAGTTATAATTAATTCACAAGTTCAGCTGTTAGTTACTTTATGACCTACGATTTACCATTAATTCATCTGTTAGCTTCATTATAATTCACGGTAACACGAAATAAACAAATATGTTTACAATCTGTGAAATTAAGCTGCATTTAAAATAACTCCGTTAACGTGCAATAAACATTTGTCCCGCGATTGCGCACGTAAACGCGCGCAACTCCGCAGTTGGTGCCAACTGTAATGCGCGTACGCACGTCATTATTGTAGAGGCTTCAGAAGATCCAATTATAAGAACTAGCGAACCGCCCCGGCCTCGTGCGGGTAGAAAAAAACATTAATGAATTATTCATATAAACCTGCCTCTTGAATCACTCTTATCTACTGCTGAAATCTGCATTAAAATCCGTTGCGTAGTTTAAAAGATCTAAGCGTACAGAGAACGGGAGCGACTTTGTGTTAACACTATGTAAGGAAAAATAATAATTTCCATCTATTTAGAAGTAATTGAGCGGTTTTTCTAAGTTAATCCACATCGTGTCTTCACAAGTTGTGTCCCGTGGTTTTAACCTTACACCTGAGTGCCAAATCGTTAAAAATAACAAACACCCATCCCTTCTGAAGATACAAACTTTCACATTTATATTTGTAGGATTTTATTACCTAGATCGTGATTAGGCAGCGATTGTCCCTCGGCTGAGCATCGCTTGATGAAAATGTTTGTTTTACCCACTGTTAATTTAACCAAATTTTACGTAATTCGTAGTCTTATAATATGAAACTGCCATCTTTTTACCCGTGTAAAAAAGCCCTTGGCTTTTATTCTGCTAAGCAGCGCTGAGTGATCCTACTGAGCATCTGTTTAGCGTAAATATTGTAAGATTATTTTATAGGTCGCCATTACAAGGTTGAGTTATGAGCCGCAGTATTTTATGCTTTACTTCAGTGCCAAGATTATTGTAAATTTTATCTGGGTCTTTTACAGGTCAAGCCTGAAGTTTAGTGTGGCCCAAAACTCATAAAATGCTGTATACTTCATTTACACTGGTTTTATATTACACTAGCTGTCCCTCCCCCGCGACTTAGTCCGCGTGTTTTAGTTTCAACGGTTTTTCATTTTTGCAACATTTTTCATTTATGCTCCGCTCCTATTGGTCGTAGCGTGATGTTATATAGCCTATAACCTTCCTCAATAAACGGACTATCCAACACAAAAAGAATTATTCAATTCGAACCAGTAGTTCCTGAGATTAGCGCGTTCAAACAAACAAACAAACTCTTCAGCTTTATAATATTAGTATAGATAATATGTTTAGTGTCACTGCTTTCGTCGAGCATTAGATAATTAATCATTCTTTTGATACACAAACAATATTATAAATATTAATCAGGATATCTACAAAACCAAAAATATTCTAAATCCCAGGGATAGTATGAGGTAGGTATAATAATAGTTATTTTTATAACATACAGTTAATAAACAATGGAGTAGTAGTAAGGAATAACTGTGGAAAATATCATAAACAATTAAAAAGGCAATATAAAATAAACAAATTTTAATTTATTGATATAATAACTAAAAAAAATATTTTACACAATACATTATAATTAGTATTATACCACTAAGAATAATTATTTTTCATTAAACATATTAAAGACGCGGACTAGCAAATAAAAGTTAACTAAGGTATACGAATCCTTTAAGTTCCAAAGGAATATGATATACAATTACAGGGATAAGTTAGCTCTTAAACAAATTCGGGGATCTTGCGTCATTCCGGGTTCTCATTATCTTTAAGATTAGGCATTTTAATCCCTGATAACCATACCATCTGTTATCCCTCATTTTTTAAGTATATTTATAGTTTACAGGTTAAAATATGGCAGTCCATTCCAATAATATGATGTAAAAGTGAGAAAAATTGGTCAGACAGAATAGACAAAAAACCGATTATGAGCCATCAAAACTATCCATTAAATATAATACATATCGTATAATGCTATATTATAGTTATCGTACATTGATCTGAAAAGAAGCCGTTACAGTAGAAAACAATTTTTTTTATTATTATTTAAAAAAGAGTCTTATCCTAGGCGTAACACTAGCAGACCAGAGCTAACTTCAGATTACATCCTATTTATTTGTCCAACGCCGGCTGTACGCTACGTGTGCCTTTGCCTCGTCAGCATTCCCGCCAAAACGTCTGCGGCCATCTTTTTTGCTCGTTGGACAAATATTTTCCCATAATGCAAAATTACCTTACGTATAGACAAATAGATGCATGCGTGAACATAGATAATAATATTCTTAAAACGTGTTTAATCAACATAATAATTCACACACAAAATGATTACATCTCGATGATAGGGATACAAAATGGCGGAGCATTTGTTTGATATGCCATTTTTTTATTCATTAAATACATTCACCTGTTTGTCTTTAGAGCTTTTATTGTTTAAATCATTCAAGTTGATTAGTTTCCGCCTTTGTGCAATATAAATATTATGATAATTGAGCACGACAAACTATAGAAATGAAATTGATTATATTTTGTTTTGTTATCGATAAATTTCAAACGCATATCGATACTATCAACCCTCGTAGATGCCCTCCTGACCTCGTCTGCCTAATACAAACATCTATAATATAACCTATCTAAGACAAAAAGGCTTAATTTAAAACAAAAATTAAAAGAATAGCGCGACAACCATTCATCGATTGTATAATTAAAAAGCCGACAAACAATAATTATAAAATATTTTGTGCTTAAAATCCCAACAAATACTGCAACGAATATAACTAAGTGTTACAAAAAAAATATTGGCATCCAATTTTTTGCAGTTAGCAACACAGAATGTTCGAGTTACAAATGCCTATTTTTTATTTATGTATATTAATTCTTACGTACCTAAAGCTAGCTTAGTCTAGTTGAATGAACATATAGGACGATGGTTTGATCTTATCTCGTCCAACGTGTTGATTCTCAAGGGATTTATAGATCATCATTATCTGTGTGGGTATACGAGTGAACCTTGCACGAAACATTTAACATGGTAACCCTTACATGACATTAAAAACGCTACAGCTTATTCTTATTTTAAAATTAACCATCTATGATTGAAAAAATGTTTCCGAGGTTATTTAAACATTTCAAAACGTGTCGAAGACGGACTAAGTACTATTATGATGAGTTAAAAACATATTTAGATTACATTAAATGGCAATACCAAAAATAAACTCATAAGTACACACGTCATCAAGCAACGTGTGTTCAATGCGAGTTTATTTGGTTGGTAAGTGATTATTAATGTGATTTAAATATGGCATTAACATTTATTCATAGTTATAGCGGTATAAACATATAAAATAGTGCATAATGATGATTCCTGCTTGTTTACGCGAGACATAACATCCTTAACATTAGTCTCCAGACGGATCAAGAACCCCACATCACTACAACACAGATCAAATCTTATTTCCTGCGATTAATGCTAGACTTTTCAAGGTTTCCGTTAGCCATCAATATACATACTTTTTGGACTAGAACAAACTAAACTTAAACTACTTTCTTTTTCAACGTCTGTGATTACTGCTAGTATACTTTCTTTACCATACTCGCAAAGTTAGTCTCGCGCAAAAAAACTGATTATTTAATCATGTTCATAAGTTCATTTCAAATCGGAACATTTAATGGTTATCAATGTAGCCCGCGATGATGTGGCCCAGACACACCACAATCACCCACTAGGATTAAATTCAAACAATTTTTACATAAGAAATAAGTCGTCACTTCGCCAAATAAAGGAATGGAGAGAAATAAAATGCATCTATTTTACGACACAGCGTTAAAGCGCTGTACATTGAAATTCAGCTGACATCGAACTGAAGAAAGCCAATGTGAGTGTCAATTTGTGTTATCAAGCATACTGATTGAAATGGTACAAAACCAAGCGCTAGTCAACATAAATCTTGTGATAAATTTACGCGACCATTTAAAGACGCAAAAATCTGCACCACTCCAATAAGCAATTTTTTGTGCAATCAAGGGATAATGATACGAAATTATATTGGATATAGATAAATTATATTGCATGTCAAAGTATAAATCATTGTAATTGTACGCTTAAAGCCTAGATTAAGATTTAGATCTCAGTTAACAATAATTCGTGAACATCAATATAAAGACGTTTACACACGAACTGTGTGGGCGTGGCTAGCGAGTCGTGGCGAGTTGTGCGTGAGAACGTGTTAAATATGAACGTCGAGTTCATGTGTAAACGTCCTTATGGAGGTACAAAAAATGATTTTCATCGTCAATGGAGATCAGTAAAATCTCGTTTTACTTATAACAAACCGGTGTGTTGACTAATCTAAAACATATAATAGCTCAACCACGTAAGAATTACATTAAAGTGACGAGAAACGAAAATTATGTTCTCATTCAATAAGTTACGCATAGATACATTTATCATTAATATTTGGTTCTTTAATTATAGTTTTTATAGGTTGTACGACGACATTGTTGTGCGATGATGTCACCTGGAACGCAAACATACACTTGTCAGACACGTGGAGAGCTACATTCTAACAGAATAACCTTCCTTCTTTTAAGAGTACCTCGTGGCTGAATAAAGCAGCAATCATCAATTTACGGTTTGTTAGTCGCGTAAAAAATATATACAGACTTAGTTTAAATAAAACAAATCGACGATAGTGTAAACTTTAGCACTGAGTATTGCTGAATTAAACACTTTTATGATTGGTGAAAGAGAAATATAAAATACAAATTAACAATTTATAAATATGACATATATTAACATTAAAACGTATAAGCAAAGTGCCAAGTAAACATTATAAGAGGCTACTCTAACAAGTTAACTGTGACTAATAATTAAGGACTACAGGAAATATAAATTAAATAAACTTACCAATAAACAGAAAATTATCCCGGCAGCCTTGACCCCTCCGCGGAAAGGTCACCAGCGTCTATCGTTAATATTATATCATTACATCATTATCCAATATATAATTATATAAACGTTATGCAATGAACAATGGATCAGTAAACACACACGCACACACGCGCGCACATTTATAACGCACACACATACATACACATGTAAACTACATACCTCCCTAAAAGTTGTTTAAATGCTTTTAATATTGTTAGAAATTATAATTATAAATAAATAAAGCGAGTTGTGTCGGGTGGAGTCCCGTAAGTCGCGGCTGTCGTGTCGTACGCGAGTGCGCGCACGACGCGTGCGTGTCGTACGATATTGTGCGTTCGTTCGCCAAACTGCGCATCTATTTAAATTGTGTGTACGCGCAAACTTGTATACAATATTTTTCACAACGCAATACGACATCTTAACATTTGTGCATCTTCAGATCGGTGATTACGCAACTTTAAACCATTGACGGGACAAGTCTTAAGGATTGTTTTTAGTATTAACAGACACTGTAACAGCCGCCCCATACATTTCTTACAAGAACATATGACCAGTTCGGCTCAGTTATATAAATTGATACTACTCATTGATCACTCAATGTTGATGGTCGAAAAGAAGAAGGAAATGGACCATCACAGGTAAGACAGTTAGAAGCTAACACATTCACACACCGCGTTTGATATCGAATATAAAACTAGAAACGGCACGTGACGTCACAGGCTAGACTGACCCACCACCAACTTAATCGTAAACTTATTTATGACACAAGCGAACTTCCGGTTGACATAACCAGGCCATATTCGTAACATTTGTGGAATTGGTTTTAAAACTATTAACCAGTATGAAACCCTCATATCACGAAATAAGATAGTACATTCGCGAATTATCGTTAATATTTGTATAATAACTTACGTGAGGAGTATTCATATTTATTTAGAACAAAACGGATCCCGAGAATATGGGTGAGTAAACCGTTTTGTTATAAATAATCGTTAATATTTCTAAAATCATTTCACTTTAGGCATCGAAGCCTACACAAGTTGTGGGGGTATCGTTGATGGCGGGTGCGTGTGTACAAGTGCGGGGAGGCGGGAGGCGGGAGCTGGGAGGTGGGAGAGGAGATGGGAGGAGTGGAGTTAATTCCAGATGCGCAGGAAGGAGTCCCAGGAGCCGGTGGCGACGGCCATGCCGTTCTCCGTCACGCCCAGGCACGACACGCGGTTGTCGTGACCCGCCAGGATACCTGAGGGAAATTAATGTCAGTTAGAAACATATTTTTACTGCCTTAAACAGTGTGGGATACTTGAACTTGACTTTCAATTTCACTGAATCCCGATCATTACATTTTTTTTTATTAAACACAGAACTGCCATCTTCATCATCATCTTGTATCTCTTGATTATACTGATTTAAGTACTTTATGTATATTAAAATCCAAAAGAAACATTTATGATTAATAGGGTTTCTACTTCAACAAATGTAGGTTTAGATTGTTTAGGATGACTTATATTAGTCTAAATTGATTGGACAATTAGTATAATATTGCTCTGTAATTATCCCAATGCTGAGCAAAGACCTCTTCTCATATTGATCACCACGTTTGCCTACTTGTAGGATTTGGAGATTACAGATTCCATATTGAAATCCAGTTCTTCTGACCATACAATTTTCGTGAGAACAATAATTTATCAATAGTTGTTAGGTACCAGCGCGCTCGCTCTTCATGGAGTCCCAGACGTTGCAGTTGAAGTCGTCGTAGCCGGCCAGCAGCAGGCGGCCGGACTTGCTGAAGGCCACGGACGTGATGCCGCAGATGATGTTGTCGTGCGAGTACATCGCCAGCTCCTGGTCGGCGCGGATGTCGAACATGCGGCACGTCGCGTCGTCCGAGCCCGTCGCGAACGCGAACCCGGACGGGAAGAACTGCATACATAACACAAAACGAAAGTATTACTAGATATATAATATGTAACAGTTGACTGCTTGATTGCTCAAGCTGATCAGGCAGTTAGTAAGGGCGAAACATACTTTCTTTGGCTATTATAATATTAGAGCTGTATCTATATTATTAAACATGTTTTTTTTTTAATTATGGTGTGCATAATCAACTCCCAAAGTTATTATTAATTATTTCTGTTACATCCTGTATGTTTTGTGAAATTACACTTTATTGCTGTCAATTTTTTATTACTGATTAACTGGCAACTGTGCACAGCTAGCATATTTAATCACCTGCTGAAAACAGAGGTTTTAAAATTGACCCATTGCAAACTCTGACAGATGACATGCAAGGGTAAGTGTTCTTATAGTATCTTTATGGTTTATGACGGTACCGTGACGGCGTTGATGTCGCTCTCGTGTCCCGGGAAGGTCTGCTTGCAGGTGCACTCGCGGATGTCCCACAGCTTGGCGGACGCGTCGCAGGCGCCGGACACGAAGGTGCGCTGGTCGGGCGCCAGCGACAGCGACATCACGTCGCCCGTGTGCCCCGTGAACTGCCCGCACTGCTGCCCCGTCTCGATGTCCCACAGGGCGCTGAAGGAACACAACACTCAGTATACAACTAAAACCAGAATCTTAAGCCACTTTTACATAGCGACTCAAATCAAAAACACGTTACATTACAGACAAATAAAGGATAATGGGGTGACTGGCACAGGTGTGGTAAACGGGCGGCACTCCTCTAATCTGTACGAACAAGCCGACGACCTCAAACAAACTAGCCGAGTGGTGCCGGACCGTATTATAGCCTCGTCGCCCCATTTAAACGCAGTGGAGCTATGCTAGAGCAATTTAATAGCAAAAATTCCAATGCAAAAGTGTTGAAATGCTATTGAAATTATTAGTAGTAGTTAGTAATTGTCTCTCATATCAAAACGACACCTAGGGAAACTCAGTTACACTACACTTAAGAAAATAGTTGTTGTGTAAAATTTTACATTTTAAAACTATAATGCTGACGAAATGTTAACCATTACTCTGTAATAAACCAAAACACTCTTGCACACTTAATTCATTATCCAGTAACAATTAATTATTATGTAACAATGAATATCCGACTTTCAGACATAATAAATAAACCTGCATATTTAAGCATTTACCATTGCATGTAACAATTGTCGCGATTTAACAATAAACTGCAATTAATAAGGCATTTAATACACTTGAAACATTGGTAATTAAGTGATTACACGCATTCTTCATTCATGCTTTGTAAATATGACTTGGAATCAATTTAAATGATTTTGTATGATGTTTGTAACAAATAATTATTTATCTAAGAAAATATTACTGTAGTATATTTTTATTTTTGTTTATGACTACAAAATTACAGTGACCAACTTTCTAGTATGCAAAAGGCATTTAAATTCACACAAAAACTCATCTTAGACTGTCCTAAAGAGCAGTTACCTTTTTATACTAAACTAGCTGTCCCGACAATGGTCTTGTCAATCTATACAAAAATGCGATGCTAAATTTATTAATTTGTTTCGTCTTTTTTCGCGGGTTTTCACAAATTTTCGTTCATACAAACTTTATCCTGACAATTACAAACACAACTAAAAAAACCAGCGAAATCGGTCAAACCCTTCTTAAGTGATGCTCCGTCATACATGTGGCAATTGATTTTTATTAATATAGATAATCTTGCCGCATTATTCTCCCAAATCTTTTTCGATATTTAATTGGGACACTTTTGAAGTACAAACGTTCATATTCATAAATCGTTGCTACTACGCGTGGTCGAGCATAAACGAGGTAGGTTGATTATGGATATAATCCAAAGTTGTATTCTAATGTTTTAAAATTGAAATGATAATAATAGGAAGTCTTTTGTTTGTTGGTCACCGGAGACCAACGCGGCGCTCAAAGGCTTCAAATCTGCGTTAAAGTCAGTTATCATATGGAAAGAGGATAGCTGCTAGTCTTATGTTTGACGTGATTAGTAACTTTAACTGTCATTTAGTACAAAAGTTAAGGTATACAGACCATGTCATGTCCCCGGAGCTGGTGAGGATCTGGTTGTCGTCGAGGAAGCGGCAGCACGACAGGTAGCCCGAGTGGCCCGGCAGCTCGCGCGACACGCGCACGTTACCCTCGCGCGTCTTCAAGCTGGAACACCAGAAGACACAAGCAAGTTATGTTGATCAAAAATGTTTAATAATTAGGTACTGTTATCAAAATGTTCTTAGGTACTATTTAATTATTTAACGAAATTCAGAAAAACGTTTAGCTACTTCTATAAATGAAATACATCTGTCTACGATTTTAGAGTAAAAATAAGAGATTAGTCTTTATAACATTTAATTATTGTTATGTAGATAGATGGTTAGATGTGTCCCAACAATGTTGTAAGTAGTTTTTTTATACTGCTGGATTCATCAAATAGGCAAATATACAGTTGCATCGTAGAACTTTATCTTGATCAGGTGTTGGTTATTTCAATTTGAGAAGTAATGTAACCAGCGCTTGCAACAAAAGCTGCAATAGCTATGAATATCGAATCCACTCATCACAGCAATTCGATACTCAACACATTAAACATTAATATCATTTAATGACCTAATATAGTCGGACCTGTGGGTAAATAAACCACGCCTTGACGTTGATCCTCTTATGCAGTAAATCTTTACTAGTTGTCGTAACTCACCTATAGATGGAGCATATGTTATCTAAGCCGCCGCACGCGACGTACGAGCCGGACGGCGCGTACGCGCAGGTCATGACCCAGCTGGAGCGCAGCGGGATGGCGTGCACCTTGTTGGTGGTGTGGCTGTCCCACACGATCAGCTTGCCGTCCTGGCTAGCCGATACCAGGTTTCTGGTGAGAAAAGACAATGTTAGGTTAGTACAAGTACGTTGACGGAATAGGCATGTGTCATATTTTTTATGTTCTTTAGGTAAATTCATGTATTTTATTCGACACGTATTTTTTCTTTTTTCCTGCAAACAAAAAATTAAAATAAAATTTCGCGTTACGTCACTACGTGCAACAATTTTTACGACGGCGTGGCGTCATACTCCCCTACTCCTGAACTTAAAAGCGCTGTATTTTTTTATTGATTTGATAAAGGAAAAAATACGTTGTCTAATATTTTTTATTATCTAACGGACGGACAAAAGCGATTTTTACTTTTCATACCCAGTCAACATCCCTATTGTTTAACAAAAATCCCTAACCTAACTGACTAAGGGTCGGCCGGCGCCAACGGGTCATCGACCACAGCCACCGATAGCCAGCGATTTTTTCGAATATTCGCTATTGTATAGACGAGCTGCACACGTTTAGCCAGGGCGGCTACTCGGTAGCTGTCTTTGGTGGCTCGTTTGCGCCGAACCTAAGTTGATTCTAGGTGGCCTCGCATTCGCCAAAATATGAATTTTCGGAAAAAAATGTATTTAAAAAAAGAGTCGCTTTTTGTATTTTGACGTGCAGTCTTTCCATAAATTAGGCATGCAATTGACGCTATACAATCTACCTAAATCGTCACACACAATAAATCAATTACTAAATAATTAAGGTCTTCAGAAGATCTTTGTACATTACGAGAATGACAAATAACGTCACAAATTGTCAGGTACGGACTGTTATGACTCGTCTAAACAAAACCAAGTTTTGAATTAGTCTCTATTACATTAGGAATACGATATAAATTTGAATGATTAATAAATAAGGAATTATTTTGGTATTTCCTTTGCTATCACAAGGAAAAAGTGAATAATATACGTTTAGTAATAATTTGTATTGTGTCTGTTTTATTGTTAGTCTGTGACTGTTAATATGTGTCATCAATTTGTAGCGTAGTTACACGAACAATACGTATACATAATAGAAAGTTCTACAATTGTTTGGATTTGTATTAAATCAGGCAATTTGTTAAATTATAACCGTGTTTGTGTAGATATTGTATTTAGAAATAGCGATATGATGTAGATATTTATCTAACTTTATTCAATACTAGCGACCCGCCCCGACTTCGCAAGGGTAGACCAAATATTAATGAATTCCAATTTCCAATCCATTGGTTAAAAGCATATGAAAATCCGTTTGGTAGTGTTTAGACATATTTACAGACGCGGTAAAAACTCCACTTTGTTTAATAATATGTGTATATTGATAGATTGATTAATATCTATTTAATCTAAATCTAATGAACCTTATAATCCCACTGCAGAGAAAAGGACTTCTGGGCCAGTTTTTTTTAGTAGGAATTTCGTTGTTGTACTTTTCATTTCTACCTATCTATAAACCGATATATCTATACGTAATATAAAACAGCCTCAAAATACAACTGAACTACTAACTAAACGCGATAACTTAAAAATTACCGAATGGATTTTCATATGGTATTCAGCAATGGATAGAGTAATTCAAGAGGAATATTTGTGTGTAGATAGAGATGTAGAAGTTATTGATATATTGAAAAAATATGATTATTTTATCCTAATTCTTAGCTATCTATGCTACACGAAGATATAAATCTTACATTTATAATTGATGACATATTTATAAGAAATAGATTAGCTCATGAGTCAAAACAAACAATATGTTTATAAATTTAGCGTTTTATTATTGTTGGCCTGGGATTGTGAGCGTCACAGATTGCTAAATAAGAGTATTACATATAACGCGGCAAACGTTTTTAGTGCGTTTTAAATGAAACTGTAAAATTTTATGAACGTAGTTTTTTAACTAATAAATAATTGAGGTCAAGTTGAATTTATTTAAAGTTTGGCAGATGCTCCACTTAGCCACCAATTAAAAATAAATACGCCTTGGACTTCATAGCACAATCTAATTTATTTGTCACTCCTAAACAATGTCAAAAGCTTAAGATACACCAGTGTTTAATATTATTTGGAATAGTATGTATACAGAGTGTTACCGAAAGGTCGTATCTATTCAAAAGGATGTGAAGAGTACATCTGGTCAGTATATAGTCAGTTTACAATATTACAGCTACAAAAAAAACTCAATGATTTTGAATTACTAAAATATTGCATACTTAATTAAGTTATTAAATAAAATTGATATACTAGTTTTTTTACGTTTAAATGTCAGGTAAACATCTTATTACGTCACTCGCTAAATGTTAAGATATATCGCTTGAGTGGTCTGGATAACATTTTCGGTGGACTAGTTGGAATCTAATAAAAGCAGTATTTTTATTATTTGATTATCAGTTACGTATGGCTTAGGCTCTTTTAAAATTTCTTTCTCTCTGAATATAGACTGTTGTTACAACTTCTACTTTCGCTGTTACTATCATGTTGTTTCTTACGATTTTGTGTGTATACATAAGTTATTAAATAAATAAATCTATACTAATATAAAAAGCTGAAGAGTTTGTTTGTTTGAACGTGCTAATCTCAGGAACTACTGGTCCGATTTGAAAAATTATTTCAGTTTTGGATAGCCCATTTATTGAGGAAGGCTATAAGCTATATAAAATTACGCAGCTACCAAAAGGAGCGGAGCATAAATGTAAAATGTTGCAAAAATAAAAAAACCATTGAAACTAAAACACGCGGACAAAGTCGCGGGGGACAGCTAGTAAACTATAAAAATCATCAACTATAGTTTAAAGAAAAAAAATAACTATTTACTAGTTTTATTTGACGGGCATCTTGATACCGACTCCACAGCCTCTCGTACGTGTCGTGACGTCGAGTTTCCTTAATAAATAGGTCAGTTAACGATACACATCGCGTCGTAAACCTCAATGACATCTCAATAGTTTCGGTCACGAATGTTCCGCGCGTCATCATGACATGAGACATTTATTTACCTTTAAGTAGGGGGACACTTATTTTATCACGAAATTTGAAGATAATATATTTTTAGTAATATTTTTGTAAGTTTATATATATTTTTTAAATTGTTTAGCCGTATTTTCGTAAGTACCCTTACTTTAGACGATACATAAGCTAACATAGAGCATAGGGGAAATAAAGTTTTAGCTGTAAGTACTGCGCTCGTTTACTGATTGAAGTCATTTCACATGAGTAGGGTGATGTTAGGTTTTGATACAATATAAATAAAACGGTGCGCTGTTTTGACACTAATTTAAAGACGGCGATAGTTCATACTGGTACTCACAGTTTAAAGTCTGTTAGGCACACTCTATAGTTGACTTATTTATACTCTTTTGCCTAATATTGAGGTTATTTAACTACATCAAAATTTTAAGAGGAAATTAGACCATGATTTTTCTTATCTACCTCTCAGTTTCTCTCTAGAATTCATAACACATTCCGGATCCTTTTAACTGAGCTTTTCGCTTCAAACAATTATGAAGTTTTCAATCCACCTAAAATGTGTATGTATGATATTAGTAGAAACCAGTAACTCCTCAATTCTTAGCCTTCCCTGCAGTATGTCCACTAATAAGTTAGAAGTTACCTCGAGTCACTGCCCCAGTGCATCGCGTAGATCTTGGCGAGGTGGCCGCGCAGCGTCCGGCGCGTGCGCATCTGTATGCGGCCAATGGGCTCCAAGTTCGCCGTCGCTTGCGCGAGGGACGTATCGCACGCCGCCTTCCTGGCATCCTGTAGATTCAAAACCAACAAATTACAGGTTTTACGGTTTTTAAGTCATTCTGTAAAACTTAAAAGGAGTTTGCTTAAAAGACTTTTAGTAGACAAACGATGGCCCTCCTAATGAGCTGCCCAGTATGCCCACCCTACTACCTGCACTCTCGAAGACCAGTACAAAGCCACGGACAACGCTGTTTGCGTGGCTGAGTACTGGTCTGGGAAAATTTTACTGCTATTGACCGACACGCTAAGAAGTAGACGTTTACAAACATATTTTTACAAGCTTAAAACAATATTTATCAATGCCAAAAAAAGAAATACCGTCAACTTGAGTGGACGACTGAAATTGAAATTTTATCAAAAAATGACAACAAACAATTGACTTGTGCCTAAAAGATAATAACTTATTTACATAATCTCGCGAAAAAATGCGTATTTCCTGGTAAGTAAATTTAATGATCTAAACCAGCGGTCGGCAACCCGCGGCCCGCGGGCCGCTTGCGGCCCGCGGGCGTCTTACTTGCGGCCCTTGAAAGTTTTGTAAATCCATACTAATCCTTTATTACATACGCGAAAGTTTGTTAGGATGTATGGATGATTGTTACTCTTTTACACAAAAGCTACTGTAGTAAAGTTTTATTTATACAGAATTAAGAAACTAGTTAAGTTTCTTATTCTTCTTGATATCCTTAATGTGAGAACTTATAGGCGTTAAGATATTTTAATAAACGTATGAGATATACGTGTTTAAAATTTGATGCCACCGAAATGAATCAGTCGGACACCGAAATCAAATAACTTGCCACCGAAATGATACAACCTATCCACTGAAATTAAAATCTACTGAAAATGCATGTACTTATACCAATAAAAGACAGGCTTACCTAAATAAATATATAAAATTGAATGACTGTTTGTAGTACCAAAAGTAAATAAATAAATGTGGTGCTTGGGCGATGCAGAGCTAGAAATTTGTTTTAGTTTCCCGTGGGCCTCTTTAATGAACCAAATGGGTGGAAACTATATTTTCTCCCTCACTTCAAAGAAATTAGACTGCCGTAGTTAGCAACTATAGTTTAGTAAAGCCGGCTGGTAAAGTGTAGAGACAACTACTCCGGTGGTTTTAGCCGGTAAAAACCATGCCCCTGCCTTCCTTTCTTCAGGGTGGAAAGCCCATACAAATTTCCAACTTGGAAAAAAATCTACAGCTGGCCTGTATTTACACCGAAATAAAACAATTACCAACCAAAATGATATAATTATGCTCCGAAATGGGTTTTTTTGTCACTCCGGTGGACTTTTTATCATTTCGGTGGACAAAACTGTCCACCAAATCAACGAAATGATAACAAAGAAATGAAAAACAAGGACATTAATTAGAATTACAAGAAAACCATTTATAATAGGGTGAAAGAATACTACACAAATAAACATAGTATTATTAGGCGCGCGTTCACGAGTATTTTGTAATTTTATTTTGCTTATTGGCAACCAAGTTATATCCATAAACGGAAATGAGAAATATGTTGTCCCATGACACTGCGCACGAAAGGCGAGCTAGAGAGGTTTATGAAAAATATTGGCGTTAAACATTTAACCACCGAAAGTTGCAAGGTTTTTCTGGGACAGATGTATTTAAACTTACCAGATATTTACCTGGGTAGATAAAAATATAAAATCACTTCGTGATAATAGTATCACTATTCAGGGTTTAAATAAAAGTTACTATTTAACTCCACTAACAATAGTTCTTGTTGTAAGAGGCAGTTCACATTGACAAGTAATCAGGACAGCCTCCGAAATTAAAAAAAAACGTGCCTTAACGTTTTTTTTTCCGTAATCAACTGTCACCTTAATGAACAAATATTTAATGCGTCAAATAGGTAACTACCTCTTCTACCTAGAAAAAAATATTATAATGCTTGGCTTCTAGGGTTTATATCACAAGTGCGGCCCGCGTTTGGTTTAGATAGCCACTTTGTGGCCCTTGCCTGCCAAAAGGTTGCCGACCACTGATCTAAACCATTTAAAAATAAGTAGTTAGTTTAGGGGATTTTTGATTCTAACGTCACGTCGTAAAACCATTATACTTAGTAAAGTAATTATTTTTATAAAGTAACATTATTTATATTCTGTACTCACCCTGATAGCATTCTTTAGCGTCTCCGCCTCCTGGCGCAGGCTATCTAATTCGTTCATATTTCCCGCGTTGCCACTGGCTTCTCACACGTACCGACCGCTCGACAACCGCGCGCCGCGTACAACACACACGCTACGCACCGACCTGACAACCAAAAATATTAACTTTATTAAACAAGAACAAATAAAATAATATAAATATAAAGTAGAAATATGCCGAAAATGTTTACAAAGGTAAGTCACAATGTACATTTAAAAAATATTATGTTGCCATTGATTCGTTATTAGAACATCCATATGAACTTAAAGCACTGCTGTACTGCATATACCTATCATAAAAAGGATCCAATTTACAAAAATGTCTAGCGTATTCAATAAGTTTATAGGTACCTACGACACGATACTTACTAAAACACTTCACAGAAAATCACTGTATAACTCAAACATTTCCTTCACATAAATCACTAAAATGCACTGAAATACTCAACCAACAAGACTATGCAACAATCATTGGCATAGCGCTGTCCCGGTCGAACTAAATACTACGAGACCCATCCATGCTAAAATATACAACACCATCACACCAAACACATATACACAGGAAGATCAACACTAGTAATACATCCTACATGAAAATTAGCTAATGATTTATCTAAAATAAGTGAAAATCAAGCCATTTTAATGCATGTATTAGGGTTTGACTCGGCGAGGCAGCGAGGCGGAGCGGTCAATGTCGACGCATGCGCGGTGCCGTCGAGCTGGTTTGACAGAAGGGCTCTAGTACGCATGTTCAACGAGCAGGCAACGGTGACAGCCATCATCCAATTACCGGGATAATTCCTGGAAGCTCACTGGTTGCGATCGATCGGGCAACGGGAAACATGCGGTTCTAGTATCTAGACGAAATCTAGAGTTGTAAAAGTTCTAGAGATAGTAAATTGTAGGTACTACATACTGTAGTATGATATTATAGAGTCAATTTATTATAAGTTCTTATTATACCTACATATTTAAGTTCACGGTCCGCAAGCCATTAATATCTCACCTTGATGTATTCATACAAACCTTGCGAGCAGATTTATTCTTATGCACTTAAATTGACTCTTAATTTGCTAAAAGACAGATTCATAAAATAAATGGCCAAGAAAATGCATATAAAATTTACACCTAGCTGAGATAAATAACGCTAACATTATTCAAATTATGTAGTACGCACGTTTGAAAAAGTTCATTGGCAAAATATTTGTGGCTTCCAACACCTCAATAAGCATAGTGAAAAGGGGTTTCTTCATAGGGTGAGTAAACCCTTGCCAATTTGCCAAACAATTAAACACTTTTGACAAACACATGCATCAATACCGTTTATAGATAGCCTGCATATTAATATAAATGTTTCACAATAACTCCGATTCCCAGTGATTAATATAGTTATGACTTCATTGGAATAGGTGAGTTTATTGGCACGCACGCGTAAAATTACGTAGCACTCTGCCACACGCTGCCTTGCTGTTAACTCTTTTATTTTATAGGGCTCAAGTATAAGTGGAAGATGCTGAGAAAATTCTAGATATTAATCTGTAGACTGCGAAAAGTTTCTAACTGAAATGGGAGAGATTTTACTAAAAATAATTTTAATTATGGACATAACCACAAATTGAATAAGACATACTAGTTATAATAACATGCAAGGAGTGCTAGGGTATCTTATTAGATTTACCTAATAATAAATGATTTATTCTTCGTCCAAACTTAAGTAGGTAAAATGGAAATACGTAGCATATTCCATCTGGAAACACCATGATTTTACCAAGAGGTATTTATGGTAATTAATTAAATTCTGTTAAAATTGTTGTTTACTATTAATCGCCATTTTGTAATAACACCGAAAGAGTGTACTATGCTCAATAAAATAAAAAGTGTCCGTTATTAAAATGTGAAGGACTAAACCTTTGTATATCTCACGGGCCGTCATTATCTCGGGCCATTGTTTCAGTTGCGATTGTCCTGCGTTGCGTCAGCGTTGCACAACCGACGAACGACATGCAAAGACGTATACGTTTGTACCAAGACTACGAAATTGAACCTTATCTCTATGTAATAAGGGCTTTGTGAACAAAGTGGTAAAACTGCGTGGTGGGTTGCCATGTTGCGTACTTGGTGCAGGAATTCCATAGAAAATTATATACATAATAATATAAGGGGTATTTATTTATATTGTAATATGTAATCGTTAGAGTTTTTTGTTGAGAGTAACATAGACATCTTAAGTTTTATGGGCATAGAGAAAGTTACATTTGGTATAACTATGGACCAATGATCTGAATAAGGTAGCTGTGACTCTGGACGCGGAAGCCGGAGGATAGTGTAATAGAGAAAACCAGTAAAAAAGTAGAACAACTAAATTAGAATCGAAAGCAATTAAAAAAAATCCTAATTATTGTCATTGAATACCTTGTTATTGTATTGTCAGATTTAATCTAAGATGAATTTTAGAAAATTTGTAAACATATTTAAAAATACTGAAACTTTCACTGTATTTTTACAGTTCATAAATCAAGTTAAGAGTTTTGTAACTATTCAGTAAGTGTCTAAAATTAGCTCGGCGTGTTATTGTTATAAGTGTTCTCGTTCACTGTGTTTATGTTTTATTTTAGGGCTGTCACGTTGCTCACAATACTTATTATATGTAATACTAGCTGTCCCCCGCGACTTTGTTCGCGTGTTTTAGTTTCAACGGTTTTTCATTTTTGTAACATTTTACATTTATGCTCCGCTCCTATTGGTCGTAGCGTGATGTTATATAGCCTATAGCCTTCTTCAATAAACGGACTATCCAATACAAAAAGATTTTTTCAAATCGGACCAGTAGTTCCTGAGATTAGCGCGTTCAAACAAACAAACAAACAAACTCTTCAGCTTTATAATATTAGTATAGAAGTAAAGATAAATCGATGATGCAAATATATGTGCTCATATCTAGATGGAACATGAGTATAATAATAAGAAGATCTGATCAACTATTTACTATCTCAATAAATCACCTAAAACTTTATTTTAAGTGCTGGAAAATTAAATTGCTCTTAGAACTCTTCTTTCGTAAACTTTCTCAACATAATATTTTTTTTATAATCGTATACAAATTTATGTTGCGTACAGCCCTAGCTATTTTATAATGGGATGTGTCCACACTATCACGCTGCGGTCTGACGAGGTAAACCAAAGTGCATTATTATATTGAAAACAATTAGGACAAATATTTATATTGCCGCTAAAGCCACATATTATGTGCGACCAGCCGAACATAACAGAACAGAACAGTACCCAGCAGAACACGCCGTACGCGCCGCACTCGAGCATCGTGGAGATTTATTGAATGTCCAATGAAAAACAACATTTCTGGTCTATGCCTTTTCACCAAAAGGAAAAGTGACCATAATTTTTGAAAATTATAAAATACAGACACGGCAATACTTTAAATCTCGCTCAAATCGTCAGATTTATCATGGTCATTTTTCACCACGTAAAAATCCCACCTACTACTCTGCGCGCTTGAGCATTAAAATATATTTTTGAAACTGCGTAAAAATGACAAATTTCCTTTTACTAAACTATAGGTACACGATCTTCATAAACTATAATAGTAGCTACAGCAATAAACCTGAACAATACACGTGTTACAGCATCCCTTTGACGAAACATAATGGATAATTTACAGAAGCAGTGCAGGCTTAAATAACGGTGACGCAACACAGGTGGATAGTTCCTAGAATAATCTAGTGTTCACCCCCTTCCGTCGCTAACTTTAGGGTGGTATATTCGGTGAGCTATTTGTGACTCAGACTGGACGTCGTGATGAAACTTTTGAACGCCTTTGACCACTATATTACTACAGTCGAAATTAGTTTGTTTCCGTAACTTGGGTTTGAAAAACAACAATGTCAAGTGATAATTTTAAGAAAAATTTGATTGGTTTGGTATTAAATTAGAAACGAAGAAGTGTATTATCCCGACTATTAACGAAAACATCAATAACCTATTTATTCACAATTTGATGCGTTTTTTGTAATAATCCCAGCAAGATACAGGTAATATGTGAGTAAATTATTTTCTTTCTGCACAGGGGCATACAAAATTCTTCAACGAACTCATAACAAGGGGTACAAAACAATGTCTCAACATGCAAAACTCCGTTGAAATAATATAAAACATGAGTCTGCCGTACATTTCCGCTTCGTTCGAACTCATTTATGGCGTGCAAACAGCCGCCGCGAACCGGCTGTGACGTCACAAGTATTAACACGTCAATAAGCGGGATTACCGTAAAGTTGTTATTGGGAATTCTGGCTCAAATAAGAAACGTTTTCAAAGAATTTAGTCGTTAAACCTATGCATGTTAATTCGGAATTGTGGCATTATTGTTGGTATTACACACAGTTATTATCATCTCTTGAGAATGGAGTAAGGTGATGATTGTATAGGGACACAGAACGTTAAAGCACGAAACGACCATTTCAGTCACCGTAAATATTCCAACAGCTTAAGAACTTGAATAAACCCTCTTGGTAAAGATCGGAAGAGATAGCCACCTCCCAACTAGTAGTAGAGTATGTAAAATAGTGTTACTACACAGCGTTGTGCAGCTAGTCATGTAACCAACCTTATCAAACGTAATCAACTGGAATGACTTCTAAAAGAAATTGTTAAGACTTGGAAAACGTAACATGTGCCCGATGAAGCAGAAAAAGTCCGTCAAAGTAATGGTAACCGAAACACAGAAAAACAATACGTTATACTTGATACTCAATCACGGCCAATCGACCGAACGGATTTAGAAGACGAAGATGGATTCCCGGGTTAACATATAGAAACCATTTCATCATAGAACTTGCGTATTTTTACGGCTGTAAAGCTCAGGTCTTAGATAATATTTTAGAGCAAAGTGTATACATTTACGTAAAATATTACGCTCTCAAACATAGTAAACACGAAAGCTAATTCGGCATCACTGAAATAAGTTGTTCGTACGTCAATTCATCACTGGCAAGACGTATTCATCCAGTCAGAAAATCGAAAGACAGGGAAAAGACATTAGATGTAGTCGTAAAGAGAAACGGGAGAGCATTAGACACATGCCCTGTTTGTGCGAAACGACAAGGGGCAGTCACTTATAAGGCTGTGTTTGTACTGAATAACGAAAACGTAACCTTGTCGCCCGGTAAATCTTAACAAGAAGCTTCATTACTACTTATACTGTGATTGTCTGCTAAAACTAAAAGTGTCAAAACGAATGAAAAGGTACATTTGCTGTTTACAAGCAAAATAAAAAACCAAAAAATATCACAAAACGGCCAAAATTCCACCTTTCAAGTGTACCTTCTTTATTAAGGTTTTGAAAATTTCCTTTACACTAACCAGAACTACAGGCCATAGATACCTTCCATTTCGGCTTGTATTACCGCAAAAGGGTCCTTCATTAAGTACGTAAAAGGTTTCAACCTCGCAGTAATGCTACTTTTGCTTATTGGAAGAACAGTGTACGGTCGTAGTAAGATATTTGCACACACAAAAAAGGCTGGCTTTATCGATGGTTCCTATCTACCACTGTAAATAAAATGCCCGAAGCCACTTTATCTATTTCAAGTCAAACGATACTTAGCCTGCCTGTGAGCAAGCCTGAATAAGGCGTCCAGACAGAATTGAATAATAAATGACAAGCAAAGGCGCCGGCGAAGCGGTATTTCTAGAGGGGTTCGGACCTCAGCTAGGGGGAACGATAGGGAGTTTGATATTTATTAATATTAAGGGCATGTAAACTGCTGCGGCCGAGTTCCTTGAACAAGGCTTAGGGGAATTTGAATATTTCTGCAATATTATGAAATAAATAAGAAGTCCCCCCCCCTCACGTGGTATTTCTTATTAATGTCTTACGAGATTAAAAGCACATGTAAAACTAACCAATGTGAACGCGTCTTCGTTCGCTTTTGTTTATTGATATCGTCCTATATAATATGAGAGCAAATAGATTACAGCGTTCGACATACCAACAGTGAGATTTGGTAACAACAGTGTATAAAAATACACATACTCCGCTGTTCGCCCGCAGCGTGGTAACACTGAAACGGGTCTATACAGCCGTTAAAGTTAAAAGGTACGATTGCCTTTTATATGCTGACGTTTTAGTCGAATTGCACCGTAATCGAGGCTGGGCGAACGACCTGTGAGTGTATTTATGTAATAGCGGAATCACCCTCAATAAAAATCGTTAAAAAATGTATTTGTTTTGTTCGCATTATTGTAGAAAGAAACTTTAACCCATCAGAAGAGATTATACCGTAAAGTAGTCTTTTGTTTTGTTGACGTTGAAAAAGGACAATGTTGTATAGATTTTAGTGGTTTATTTTAATATTGTTGTTTAATTTCAGTAGGTACTTAATTAAATATGAACGTAACATTTACGTAAACCGAGAAGATAAACAGACGACGCAATTTGCCGGAACTGGTAAACAAACAATTACATATATTGTGAGGAAAAACACGAGGAAACCAGCGATAGTTGGAATACCTATAAATATATTATTATGGCAAAATTCTCACGAAAACGTGAAATCTTAGAATCAGACGGAAAAGCTAAACTTTGTTTTGTTTCAACACAGTTGCCAAATTATGGTTTATGGAGAAAAAATGGTTTGTGAATATTAGGAAAATTTGTTTATTTCAAATACCTCACAAGACTAGGAATCTTTTTGTAGTATTTTGTATAACACCAACAAAATAATACACCCATAAAATAAATTATGAGCGTCTACGACAAGAAACGAAAGCGATAAATTCAGTATAATCAAGCTTAGAGACTCATACATAGTATTACACATGCATACATGTACTGCCTATCTCTAATACAGGATATGAGATGAGAGGAACTTGTTTTCGCTCCCGTCGCGTTTACGACTGTGCCCTAGAGCGACAAGCACGTTCCGTACAAAATAAAATGTTTGAAAAGTATTGCTTAATAATGTTTATCAAGAAACCCGACAAATGGTGAAGCCTTGAATTTATTTATAGTCCTCAAGCTGATTTAACAATTCCTTTACAGTAATACTGTTTCTAGCCTAGCTAGTGCAAAATCTCTCATTCATTACAACAAACATCCAAGTATATAATTGATTTATTACTTATAATTCGTCGTTCGTTTTAGTTCTGTGACACAATCATAATTATATACCTTCTATTTAAACTTTTAGCAATATAAAGAGAGTAGTTTGTTGGCCAGAAACTTCCTAATTATGACAAACTAGATGCACCACTAGCTGAACTAAAACTTATATAATAATTTACATTAGCGACAAGCGCAAATGCGAACAACGTGAAATAAATTTCTGCTTATTTTTTGGGTGGTAAGAGCAGAAATATAAAACCAGGACAGAGTTTTGGGAAAAAATATACCTTGGTCCCCACGAATTCACGAATATTAGTATTTTTTTTAAGTCCCGTTTTATCTAGTTTTATGCTCTGGTCATTGAACTTCTTTGGCTTATTTTAAGCGATTAAATTATAAAAGCTGGTTTTAAATAAAGAAGATATCCACATTTTGTGTCGTCTTTGCCCACCTCTTCTCTACATAGTTTCATCATTTACGTCAGTAGTTCAAAACTTGACGGAATTTCCAACGACTTCGGTACGTCGACACAGGTTTATGAGGAAAGTTAAATGACGTCACGGGTTAAAATAGAACAGTAGACTATTTGTTTTTATAGTCACATAGAAATGTTTTAAGCCCTCTAAAGTGCGGATGGTCACGAACGAATTGTGGGTGGCGGTAATAGTTCGACGGGTGTGTGTTTAAATTACCCATTCAAAATGAAGAACTGAGTACATTTAATCATGATATCTAAAGGTAATTTCTTTTAAGTACACCTTCCTGGATTACATCAGTCAGATTGTATTAACTTTGCACTAATTAATGAAGAAAAACATAATTTCTGACGCTCAATAAGCGATGAAATAGCAATAAATCTTGGAAGCCGACTAAGAAGAGACAAAAAAAGTTTCAGAATGTTTTGTTTTTGCTTCAGTTCCTCCCGATTATTTGTCTAACTTAACTATAAACACTAGAAAAAATCTACTTAACAAGACACTAAGGATAAAAACATTATTTAAGTGCGTGTCAGACGCGCATCAGACCTAGACTCCGTAAAAAGTACTGTTTATCAAGTTTATGGCTTCATCCGAGGCCTATTTTACGGGTCATGTGATTATTTATCTTGTTCCTTCCTTTGAGACCGATAAATAGGCTTACAAGGAAGCCTGTAAACGGTTTGTGAAAATTGATATAATTTTTTGTGTTATGTTTGCGTCCTCTCAGTAGATGGCAACCCTATGTATTGTATTTTCAGCTATTTAAGTGTATGTGTGCCTTCCTGACCTTTTCATGCTATCACTACGTTTGTCTAGGTACAACTAAAGCGTGTCCCTGAGTGACAATACATGAGTGCGCTCAGCAAGCTCTGTGTATTTACTAATCTCGCTAAATTTCTAGTTGAAGACGGCATAATAATATAGTGAGATCACAGGGTCATACTGAATGCCCAAAAGAGAGACCGAAGTCCAGCAGTTTGATATCAAGGTCTGTAAATGATGATGACACTTTAAATAATTAGCTACAGTTATAGACGGTCGGACTAATGACAAAGAAGGCCGACATAGAGCCTATTTCCAACTCCGCAACATCCCGTGTTGCATATCTCAAGTTTAACTCTTCCACTGGACCATGACGTCTATATTGCATGCAGTTCTAAACAGTTATTTAAGTAATCAACACATGTAAGCCGACGGAAACGCAACTGAAATGGAAGGCTTGCGCATGCAACAATTCGTTTATAATCAAAAGGTTATTGACTGAGACAGGATTATATGATCACGTGTGTGCTATAAAATAACAGTAAAAGATATAACGGAGAGTCGAGTAGACAGGTGACCGAATGGAGTCAGGTAATGGAAATAAAAGGAACATTGAAAAGTTTGTTTCTTTAATCTTAATGACAAGCTTCTTCAGGGGGCCCGGTATTTCTCCATACAAACTTATTCTACTGTTTTCTTCGTGCAAAATGCTTTAAGAGAAATATTTTTTTCCCGAAAGATCTTGGTTTAGTTAACCTTTTTTTATCCAAAACATAACCCTCCAAAAATGCCCGTTTTTACCACCGTGTTCCGACGACTCTCAGACATTTGATAGTATTTTAACAAAAAAGAAGATTATAAAAGCGTAGATTTATCTTTGCTTTAAATTTTGATGCAAAAATTATTTGGATCAGCCCAGTTTTGGAGAAGAAAACAGCGGAATACGAAACGTCTTTTGGTCAATATAATCAGTCTGAGCTGCTGTTGTCCCTTACGCTCTTTACGGGGGTAGGTCAGAGGTGTGCGACGGCAATACAATATTTAAATACCTATTTTCCATACTCCTCGGAAGTAGTGTCTCCTCTTAAATCTGTTTTTTTTTTTCATAATATGTAGTTTATGTTTCTTTGCATCTAACATTTGGCGTATAAACGTTGTTACTAAGGGTAAAGTTATCCAACGACCAGTATTAATATGTTGTGTAACAGTTGGAAAGATATCACGATCCGTCATGTCAAGAATACATTCCATACGCTGTAGAGCCATTGTGACTGTTTGTGCGTGAACATACTTTCTAAATATTTTCATATCGATATGGCGAAGTACGGAAAATAATTGTTTCTGTGTTGATACGTAGACGATAACTAGATTATGCATGTTTGGTAGATAGCTTACCACAATGTTTCGTCTAAGTTATTGGAATTGAGTTTGTAAGATTTTTCAATAAAAATCGCTGTCAATTTTAGTTTTACAAATTTTTATCTGATCTTCTATAAACTTCCTAACAACTAAAAATTTGTTTGACTCAGGACTGAGACCGGTCATTATCCTTCGATTACCATAATATCGAACGATTATCACAAAGTGTTAACAATAACAACTGATAATTAAAATAATTAGAACATAGGCCTTCACGGGGTCGACACACCAAATCTTATCTCTCAAAAACATATCCTAAAAATCATGCACGTGAAAGGGTTCGACTACCCTAATCATTAATATCCCTTGCGTAAGTGGAAAACAAAGTTAAAATCTCTTTCAATTAAAAGGACAACAGATGAGGATTACTCTGACTGGCTGACCTAAATATCGAGGATCAGATGTGATCACAATGTACTGCCCTTTGTAACGACGGATAGCCTTAAACGGTGTAGATTGATAAGCAGAGTAAAGCCGTTGGTTTTGCGTCTCTCCGATCTATCTCCGTTCTGTCGGATTGCCGTCCCATCGGACTATGAGAGTGAAGGAATAGAGACTACTACTGTGAGAGTGTCCCGCAGATGGGTCTCTGTAGAAAGAAGCCGCCGTGACCGAAATTCGGTACAGAAGGAAATTATTATTGGACATTAGATCGATAGATGTGTGGTCCGGAATTCCGGATAGATTAATCGCAGACGTGTATTGGGCGTTTCAATGTCTTTGTAAATTTAGGGGTGATCGAGCTACATAAAGATTAAGAGTTTGTTAAAGGATAAAGGGCGCCGTAAGGGGTTATTATATTAATTATCATATTCTAGTAAGTCAAAATTAATTTAAATAGCCTTTGCTCACTGTATCTACACAATTATGAGTAAATACTGTACCTAATATAATATAATATCTTGGGACATCTTACACACGGTCATCTGATCCCAAACTAGGCAGAGCCTGTGCTATGGCAACCAGACAACTGATAAACAGATTACAGACTTATATATTTTTAAATACATACATATTATAGATAAATTACACCCAGAAACAGAACAAATGATCGTGCTCAACACACAAAGATTCGTCCTGGGTGGGAATCGAACCCACGACCTCCGGTTTAGCAGTCAGGGTCACTAACCACTAGACCAACAGGCCCGTCTATATAAATTAAAGTGTATAATAAATTGTGTTTTTCTTATATGTAACCTGTCAAAAGGTATCGAAACATTAACGGCCAATATTAATAACTTATCCATAGATCGTTTTTACTGCAAGATACAGAATTTTGACATAAGGGCCATACAAATAATGTCAAATTCTTTATCTCTAGTAGGAAAATAAATCTACGGATATGTTATTAATATTGGCCATTAATCGATTTCAATTACAGGTAGATAATAACAACGTCTTAAGTTATTTTGCAAGACAGACACAAAGAATCTATTAGCATCACATAAAATTATATTTCCTATACAATCTGATTAATTATAATAACATGCTTTAAAAGCCAAAGAGACATAATTCCGTTTAATAGTGCTAGCATAAAACCTTGTGAGGCAATGTCATTTCAAAATTTTATCATGTATAGATGCGGATATCATCATAATTTATTTAGAACGTTAACTAGCGCAAACTACATCAAACGAATCGAATGTACTGATTGATTTAAACATGGCATTGGTTATCAATGGCACTGGAATATGAATTGATAACTTTTGTAATTGATTATATTGATCAGAGATTCTAGTTAAAATTAAAACAAAATGTCTGAAACTAATTAGGTCAATCGAATAGGTGCACACTGAGTAAATTAAAAACGTTTTGACGGATTAGGATAGTTCGATAGAATTTAGTATTTCTTAGGCCCACTTGCACGAAAAACCTAACCCAGAGTTAGTTGCTAACACGAGCTTAAATTGACAATATTGTTGGACAAACTGTCAATTTAACCTCGTGTTAGCATTTAACTCTGAGTTAAAAAGATAACCCGGGCTTGTGCAAGCGGTCCTTAGTGCTATATTAAATAGGTTAATCATTTTTAACTATTTATGATACCGACAATTTTTCTTTAACAAGAACAAAATACTTTAAGATGACTTCTGCCCAAATAACTATAGCTGGTTAATAATAAGGTCTTGAACAGCCAAATAATAATACAAATATAACACAAAGGCGTCATACAGTTCGTGAATTACTAATTTATGTTTACACGAAAGAATAAGTATCACCGCATTGCGTTCAACACGTTACTTTGGGATTTAGTATTTGATTCATGCTTTCAATTGTTATCGAAATAGTTTTCATTTGGCATTTCCCGACTCGAATATCTTGCGATTAGATTGTTACCGCGGTTGCGTGGCGTTTAATTATTTACAATCGGCCTAGTTAAGGCGGCTGTATTGTTACTGTTATCCAATGATTTAGACTACACTTGTTTATAACAGTAAGTCATCCTTGAAATGTTACGGGAAAAACTAGAAGGATAAAGGCTGTATGTTTTGTGCAACATAAATGATAAATTAAAACATTGATTGAAGTTTACAATACACAAATCCTTTTTTTTTAATTGGAAAATTTGTATCCTGAATGACGAAGAATTCTTCAAAAAGCGGAATGTAAGAAGCTATTTCTCAAAAAATAATATTGATCTAGGTATATGTAGGGGTTAAAGAGTACCTACTCGTAACTCATAATATACAGTAACATCAAAGACAGAAAGATCTTGATACTTTCAATCAAGCACAAATAGTAATGTTGACATGGTTTGAAAAGTAAAAATCTATTTAAGTATAATTAGATAACAAAAAAATACACGTAGACATTTTTTGGTTTTTTAAAATACGTAAAATTTTAGGGAAAAATAAAAAAAAAACTCAGGGTCTTTTGACGTCACGATATCGCACAATACGTACGACATCATGACTTCATGCGACATGTATCTCTATGAGTTTTTGTTTACGTCAAAAAAGTACGTGTCCAATTTTTTTTATTAATGTATTTACATGACGGGCATTAAAAAAATGTAGTCAACATCTCAATTGTACATTTTGAACAACAGCCGGCAAAGGAAAGTATAAATGTGCAAAACTGTTAAAGAATGTCGAAAAATATTCGCTTGATTCACAAATGAAAAAAGGCCCCGGAAATGCCAGGCCGGTGAAGCGTTAATAAAGACACATCTGCAATTTTTATCCAACACGGTGGCTCTATTGTAGCTTACTTAATACATATTGATTTATCCAATAATGCCGTATGATCACGCCACTAATCTGAAGGAAGAGAAATGAACACACCGTATTGATGATAAGAAACCTATAAATACAATCAATTGTACATAATCTAATCAAAGTTCACAATAATTTTTGTTTTCTATGCAATAGGTTGTTTGCTATTGATTACCAGTTACCAAGTTTGCTTTTTCAACTGTAGCTCGGGAACTCTTAGTTGGAAAAAATACATTACGTACTCAATTTAGTTTTAAATATATGTACCTATGTATTCGAAATATGGACAGGAGATGATTTTGAGCTTTACTTGATAAATATTGGTTTTAAAAGTAATTGTTTAATTATGGCGCATACACAATTGTTTTCACAACAATCTGATTTGTTGATTGACATGTTTATGCCTATGTGGGTCATTAGCCCCTTAGACTTGTCATAACTTTAATAGAGCGATGTTATTTCGAACGGATCTTGTCAATTACGGTAGCAGAGGAGGCGACTACATAAAAACTTCGGTACACTGAAGTTTAGATCAGAAATTCATGAACCAGTTTATATAAAATTTTGAAAGACTATGCGTACTTCCAAAATTTTATTTACGCGTATATGCGTATCTATACAGTATAGGCTCAAAAATGTTGCCACTAACCTAAAGTAACTATTAATGTCTGAAAATAGACCCCCTAGACAAGTGGCATTTCGACAAGCGTTTACGATAATAGAAATCGCTTAAATGACATTAAATGTAAAGAAATGACATTTTGTTTCGATAAGTCACGTGACTTGGACTTGTCACTTCCATACATTTGAGCGATTCGATCAGCGTTATCGCTTGTCGCATTGTCACTTGTCTAGAGGCCCAGGTACTTTTAGGTCTATAACGAATCCCTTTAGAACTACTTAATTAAGGCGATTTCAGTACTTTACGAAAAGGTATATTTAAATTTGAAGTCTGGATGGTTTAAAAGTCTGAATCAAACGACATTTCGCGCGCAGCATCTCTACAAATCGATCCGATATTCTTCTATATGTAGCGCATTTACTTTTAAAGCGGCATTACGACAGGATCAACTAGTGGGTCGTTAGCCCGCTACACCTGTCCGCAACGTTCAATAGGGCTTTGCCATCGACCGGATCGAACCAATTTGGTTGTACAGCCGCACATTTTAAAACGACGTAAAGTAGAAAAACGCGGTATTATTACAGCTGACGTGAAGGAAATTGATTGTTGCTGTCTAGATGTTTCTTTCTAAATCATACCGTAACGAGAATTTGTTACAGATCTCGTATAGAATGTGAACGCTGTTTAGTTTGCGTGTGAGCAAAACAAAACAATTTTTAACATGACAAATTGTGATAAATAAATTTGTACTGAATTAGAAAAAAAAGAAAACAATTAGGTATCTACTTTATAAAAAAAAAAGTATAGTATATCGTAGTTATCTTTAGATACTAGCTACAAGTGAAACACGGTGTTGTGTGCCTTATTGAAAACTACATAATAAATAATCCTTTGTTCATAAAATCGATGGTAAGTCCAGTAAATGTATTACAGTGTTCGGACTGATATTCGAAGTCCGCCGTCCGAAAAATTGGGTTAACGAAGGATTTGCCGGAAATAGAAGCGAATGTTCAAACGAAAACTCATTTCTCGTCAGGTTCCATTATTAATTAGTAAGAAAACCCTTTTTGGACGTGCTTGATCAATAAAAAAGGATGTACCTACTGAATTATTTAATGAGATTCGAACTCAATACTTAACATAATATGAAAAACGAAAATGTGTATATTTTGGAAATCGTTATTCTAATATATCAAGGACAAGACCTATGTAACACTTGACTAATTTACAACAATAATGTATCGAAATCATAAAAGAGGAAAAAATAAACAAAATACTTAATGTCGTTATAAATTCTAAGAACATTTAACACTATGTCCCTCACGAATTATTTTTTTCCATCAGGTAATTTCCACTGTCAGCTATGCACTGTTGTTTAGTAAAATGTCAGTAATCGTGTTAGTTTTTTAAATCATTTGCGTCATAACCAAGCTATTCAATAATACAAAAAATTAGGTACCTACAAACTGGTTGACTGGTATGTATTTTATTTGGCGGTTCTGATGGTTACAAATAGGTAATGCTTTCGACTTCTGGCCAATTTTGGGTAACTACCTATTTATTTACTAAGACTTTTAGAGCGTTTTCATAAAGCACATGCAAATAAAATTCATTAAAAAATACATTATAAAAATTAAAGACCAATAATATATTTCTATGCAAAAAAAAGAATTACTCGAGCGTCTTCCCCCGCGCAGACAGTCTAGTTATTAAAATATAATTCAACCTGTCCCATAGCAGGAACAATGGGACCATTCAAGTGAGCCATACAAACCCATACAATGCGATAAATGCACCTGCTTTGAATCATTGTTACGAGATGAGTACTGTTCAATAGCTGGGACTGGTATTTGTAAGAAGCTTTTTTGCCATTATAATCCAGATTTTACTTGATAAATTAATACCTTTCTTGCCTCTCTAGGCCAATCTAACAAAATATTTCTTAAAGCCAAATCTTGTGTTTGAAAGATATAGTGACAATGAATTTCCAATATCTTCATGTTTGTTAGTTACATTCGTTATTTCTTATTTCTAAGAAAATGTAACTGGATCAACTGTGAGGCAATGTTATGTAATACATAAACTTCAATCGATAAATAAACAAACATGTTCTATATAAACGGTAGGTACCACAACCGCATGCATGGGCAAGTGCATTAATACATAAAATTGAGGTGCGGTATCTTATTCTTCTTCTTTAAAAAAAAACGCGCACAGATATAATTGGCGTGGTGACCTATACCACTCGGCTATCCGTGCAATCAAAGGTATGTAGTTCTACCTTTTTTTAATAAGTATAATGAGTAAATTTTCACATACATTGAGATATATGTAGACCTTCTAATCAATAGGAAACACTGAACACGATGGTGAAAACTTTTATTAAATTTAATTCGTAACCTGCATTCTGCAGATCCAGCATGGCGACCGTTTCATTTACTAGATGATCTGCAGAGAACTAAGAAAACTACTGCTCATATTTAGGATGATGATGCAAACAATGATGTGCCTAACAGCTACATAGTAACAGGTTAGATATTGTTTATAAAACAGAGTTAGAAATCAGCATAAATAAATATCAAATTAAGAGTTGACTAATTAAAGCCACAATGCGACGTTTTCCACGATTATGACGAAAGAGGTCGCCTCTCATAACATTAGATTTCTTTCTCCAGAACTATTTAAGTAAAAAAAAATCCGTTCATCCGTTTCCGAAGTGATCCGGAACACGATTGAAATTCAAACACCTGTTTACGCTCCAATATCATGTAAATAAGCAGTGCTCTTAAATAAAATGCGGCTACTTCAATTTTATTTATACATCGGTTACGTATCGCCATATTGGATTTTAAATTTCCACCGTATGGAATATTCGTACAGTCTAGTCGATTTTTCATGGGTTTTCACACTTTGACGTTACAGAAGCAAGGTCGTGAGCGAACGAAGCGTATTATATTGTTATTGTCCACTTGTTTAGATGCTTAACTAAATATGAATAAGCTACTGCCCTCATTAAGATAACGCCTTTGTTTTAACGTATGTATTAACAAACACTAGTCAGCATTGTAATATGAGTTTGTTTACATTTATTACGATAATTAGAATTGTTGGATTGGTCGACTCGTTGCTACCTATTACTTAAAACACTGGTACATAACATACGGTTAAATGGCAATTTACTAATCCATGTAACTATATAGGTAGGTGCTTTGGGCTGGAAGCACGTAGGTACCTATAATCTTAAGAAATAAACTTAGCGGGTAACTTGCATTATGTAGCAGTAGTTAGTACCTAATTAGTGGGTCGAACACGTAACAGATTAATTGTTACATGACCACGCTGTAGCTTCGGCTAAATATAGTCAGTTTCTTTAGTTCATAAATAGGTAGGTACCGAACTAAAATGTTTCTTCGAATGCTATAACACTGGAACAGAACGATGCATCTTGTACGATAATGTTTACTGTGACAAATGTGCGTAATCGGCATATAATGTACTAGTTGCAATGAGGTGTATTTTCCCACCTTTATGAAATCTTACTAAAATTTGTTCCAAGTCATTTAAAGTAGTGATATATTGACACCAGGCATGTAAACTTTTAGCTTCTACAAAAGCAAGCTGAACCATAACAAGACAAATTGCTTATCGTTAAAGGATTTCGGATACAATCTTGTGACAGCCAATATTTAACGACTAGAGAAAGAACTTTTTTAGAACTTTTTTTGACGACCTCCCTCCGTGGTCGAGTGGCGTACACACCGGTTTTCAAGGTGTCGCCAGCTCTGAGGTCCCGGGATCGATCCCCGGCCGGGTCAATGTAGAAAAACCACTTTTCTACATTGTCTCGGGTCTGGGTGTTTGTAGTACCTTCGTTGTCTCTGAATTCCATAACACAAGTGCTTTAGCTACTTACTTTGGGTTCAAAGCAATGTATGTGATGTTGTCCACATTTATTTATATATTAAAAAAAAAAAAACTTAGAGAAGAATTCATTGAATGATCGATATTTGCCTTAGTGTCCTAATGCAGGTCAAAGCCAAAGTATGTTAACAAACAATAGAAACAAATGCTTGATCACTTCAGTTTGGCAGTACCACTCCAGATTGATGGAATTACTGAATATAATTCCATCTAAATAAGAGACATTTGGAGAATCGCTATGTAAACATGCGAATCCGACAAGAGAAGGTGAATGAATCTAAGGAACTAAGTGTAATAATAAATCCATATACTCTAGCTACCCTTGGGAAATCGTGTGGATATATAATATGTTTATGGAAGAGAGCCATAAATAAGAATTAAGTTAATTAAGCCGAAATACGTCACTAAAGGGTGACCTCGTTAAGTGTAATTAAAGTACTTACCTACAATGTAAAACCTACTTTGAATTCATTGCCGTGTTTTACGTTTAAAAGTACTTATACAGTGGGCTACATTTTAGACACGAGATACTAGTAAAATTAAAAAGTTTAATTGTTCATATTTCACTCAAAAAATACTGATAAACCGACTTTGATCTAATTGTATATTAATTTTATTAACACAGAGTACACAGACATAGGCTATAGTTTATCAAAATACATACGAAGATGTAGACGCGTATGGCAGGGAGAAATAATATAGTTCTGTGTTAACAACCTGAACTTTGTATTTCAACTCAACAAGTATTATTATTTATATTTGTTTGTTGCTAAAAGATACACCCTATCTTTTTTATCGAATATATTGCTTCAAAGTCTACCTTGTCCATAAAATATAGGAATACATCAATATAAACAATGACGTCAGAATAATAAATCTTCTTTACATATACATGTTGTATTTACATATATAATCTCTATCTTGTCAGTCTAGTTTTAAAGGTCATTTTAGATACATAATTAACTATTTAAACATGTATAAAGGCGCTTTTTATTCTAGTAATGATGGCAAGGCTACTTAGGTTATTAGATGAGAGCATTTATTGATTACATGACTAAAATAATGTTTATTTCCATAAACTCCCTCCGCATGTTTTCCACAGTTAAACTATAAAACTATAAAAATGTTCTAGAAAATAGAAATACATTATATCACATCCTCGCCCATGCCCAAGTAAGAAAATAATTACGAACGTTAGTTAAAATTAGGTAAAAAAAAAATTTTTTTGTGTAGCGAATATGTCAAAATCAAAAGTACAGGTATATGCACTTTTGCGATACTTTCGAAAAATTCCAGTGTGATAACAAATACTAATAAACTGGATGACAATGTATTAAGTGTGTACCACAAAGGAAAGTGGTGAAACTCCAACCTACAATTGCCAATTGATGAGGGCTACAGCCTTTCCATAATATTCCTTAAAGAATGTTATTTGTTAGAGGACAATTCAAATCTGTATTTTATAAGTCACATTATAGTAGATAAAGACTAAGAAAAAAACAATTTCTGCAATATTTTCTTATTTACATATTTTTAATATTTTGACAATTTTAGCTTTAAATACTTCAGTAAAGCTCACTATATACCCAGACCACAAGGTAGATACTAACCACATCTATTTCTCAGAGGAGTGCACACCACATATTTAAAGGATTGGGCTTGAATCTCTCTCAATAAACTATCTATTTATTAGCACAAGCAATTCACAAGAATTTATGACTCTTTATAGGAACATCTAATTAGAATGATATCCGTGTAAATATGCAATATGATTTAAAACATGCATAGCGTTCAGGTGATAGGTATCACATATAAATCCAAAGAAAATATAACTTTTGAACTGGGAACTGTGATAGTGAGTTATCATTTGACTTTTATTTGACCCTTTCTTAGTGTCTGCAATTTCAATAAACGTGTATCATTATTTAGGTAGTTTGCATGTGTTCGTAAAATGGTATTTTCGTAATGCTAAATTCTTAATGTCTAAAACTGATAAAAATATACCACAATGGTTGTTTGTAATCAGTTTACAGAATAATTGTTTAGTACATAAAATGTCTGATAACAATTAGAAATAATCTGATAAAACCAAGGGAAATACCATTATAAATAAAATCATGAAATAAAATTTACCTAATACTGCTATTTTTGTAAAATTGGCTGTTTTGTTGTTGGTGTTGTTTTTTTTTAATAGTATGACATGGCAAGTTCATAACATTGTTATGTAAATCATATCATATGACTTGTATATATATCAAATACTTAAATTATCTATAGAAAACATGTATTAAATTATAATTAATAGTATAAGTACAATTAAAACCAGCAGAGTATTTTGATCTAAATAAGAATTCAACAAACAGACACAAAACATGCAAACAATTATATACTTACCTGTCAATGTACAAGTTCATTGACCTCCAATCAATTGTAAAAACCCATATGTAATCACTCAAAAACAAATTAATTAATCATTTTAAAATCTACTAGGTCTCTTTTCTAATAGGTAAGCCCTATACTGCAGTACCTAACCTGTAATTATTATCATCATCATCATCCACAGCCTTTGTCATCCCACTGCTGGGCATAGGCCTCTCTTTTCATGTGCCATTCTCTCCGGTCCTGTGCCAGTCATAATTATTATAGTATATTGTTATTATTAATTATTTTCCATTATATCGAGCACAAACTGTCCCACTGCAGTTCATAGGTCTACCTTCCTTCTTTTTCTATCTTTGGCTAATAGAGGCCACTCCTTGTAAAAGGTGTTCAGTTGATCCCACCATCTCCGCCTAGTTTTGCTGTTATAATAGACAATAATCTTATACCAACTTCTGGAGTACTGTCAATAGAGTCAGTACTCTTCTTATCAAAATGGATGCCATAATTAATTGAATATAGATTGACAATCGTGCTTTATGGTTCACAGGTGAAAATATAGAACATGGAAAACCTATAGAACAATAACATTTTATAATCAAACATGACTCTAAAGGAAACTGTTTTATAGGAAAAAATACATACAATTATGACCAGTAAGGAAGACTGAACGAAATTATTCAATACAATATTGAAATAAATATTTTTCCAAATAGCCAATAAATTCTGTAGTTAAAACCACTCAACGCAAATGTATGTACGTATGACTTAAAATAATCAATAAATAGGTCATACAAATATTGGTGCCACATGGGGATTTTGTATCTACAAGTCCATGCAGAGACTCATCATTGTATATATGAGTTATTTGGCCTGCTATAACCTGTTGCCATGTGGTTGGTAGCCAACCTACTCTGGAAATTGTTTAAGATGCCCAAGGCTTAATACTTAGCTAGGTAAGTATCTATAAAAGTATAAATAACCAGGATTTACTTGCATCTCAAGCATGAAAACAATTTGTGACCATGTTAAACTAATGTGAAACGCTTCAATCTGTCAGATAACAAGAATTTTCACCACTATAGGGCCAAGCGTTCTTCTCATTTATAGTCACCATAAAGTAACATATAAATTTATAAAACTAGACACTCAAGCTAAGACAGACAGCATAGGTACTTTATGAACAATCATGAGACAGCATAAATCCCACCGAAGAACATTCCACACACACAGTACACATTTCCCATTTGTGAGACAGTATATTAATATATTGGGCTACCTCGATTTAACAACACATGTATTTAATAAGTAATAATCTATTTTTAACTGTCTCTTAACTTTTTCACTCAGTAGCTACTTACTACAAATTTACTAGTTTCAAAGGTTCTATTTTATTTAATAATGAAGAGAATTAAAAGCAATATATGTCTAAAATTATGCATGTGTAAAAAACAGTACCAAAAAGCAGTGTAATAGAAGAATAAGTCATTGGTGCATATTATACAAAAATACAGAAGCAACACTATGTTCATGCAATAGTAAATTATAATTACCTATATCACTTATTAAATGTCAGTTAATCATGAACATTTTATGGTAATTTACTAGACTCATGTAGTCTAGTAAATTACCATAAAATGTTCATGATTAATTAGTTTTAAACCTAGGGTTGGTCATAAACCTTCTGTATATTAGAGAAGTTATGGTCAGGTACTATGAAAAAACAGCTGTGGACTGGTATTTGGAGCCCTATGACCAAGTAAGGGTAGTTACAGTTATACCTAGCTAATTGCTTAATACGATCATATTTCTAAACATTCAACTGTTATATTAACTTGTTGATACTTTTTTTTCCTAATATATTTTGTTATTAAGTCTTTTTTTAAATAGTTTATTGACAACTTTTTATAAAAAACAACAAAAAAATATTAAGTCATCTCAGTTAATTGATCAGCTGATATTGCCCACAGCTGGACATAACTCTGGAGTTATTTTGTATAGGGCAAAAGCAGGATATTTAGCAAACTGTAGCTTAGCAGTAATTATGAACAATCAGGTTACATTTGACATAGGGTGTGGTATCATTGATTATTTATACCACAAATGCTCAGTAGAAAAGTATATTACTTAGGACATTTCATACTGTTCAGTGTGTTGTACCAGTGTCCTATGCATCCACCATTGTATGCAGTCATAGTCATCAAAAGTTAAACTGTACTTTAGGTCTTCCTATTATCACAATAACACAAAATTGTGTAATCGTAGGATCACACGCAAGACAATTGATTATCAATAATTCAAATTAGTGTTGGATGAAAAATCTACTATAGCTATAAATTACGTACAGTAAACCAAATTTACAGTGAAAATACAAGTAGATAAAGCTCAAACTACCTAAATACTGGCATTATGGCTGTAATAAAAGGTAAAAACCGGATAATAGCAACGAATCGATGTCGTTTCGTCTAGCAACAGGGCTGTGGCTAGATGGCCTCTTATACATATACCTATAACTATGTACACACCCTCTACTTTTCCCGATAAATGTTCAATATCCTATGATCCAATGGCTGTTTTTAAAGCCTGAGGCTTTGCAGACTGCGTACGTGACGCTATCAGCTCAATAATACTCACATATCAGCACTAATGCGCGTTTCACGAAACGTTTTACACCGGCGAAGCTACGCGCATACACCCAAACGAATGTCGATTTCGGTCAATGATTTATTACTAATATACACACGAATCAACAGCAAGACTAATGTATATCGTGAACATAAATAGAAGCAACGAAAAAATGTACGATTAGGCTAAAATGATAGTAGGATTTTACCCTTCTGTCAGCAAAGTCCCTTAGATCGTCGCTCCAGCGGTTTTTGGGCGCGTCCTATACCAACATTAAGACTGGATTCTCACTTTTTGGCACATTTTGTATCTTGCACAGCACCACACTGAATTTAGAATTATTCACAAGTTTTTATCACGGTACAATCCACCATTAGCTTTTCATACACCCTCGAGATCGGTGAGATCGGTCCTTTTCACGGCCATTTGCAAATTGCGTCAAAGTTCCTGGAACGTGATTGGTGTTCACTGCGCTAGTGTAGTTTTAGGAAATAGCGCCATCTGCCGATGAAAATATCAACTGAAAACTTGGTTGTTTCAAAAGAGACCTTCTTGCATTCACAAAAGAACTACATTAAAAAAAAAGCTTCGCTCATGGCACCTTTGGATTTGCAAGAAATAGGGTGCGGTACGGTTCATTCGAGAACCCCGTAGCGTGACGTCAAACTGGGCGTGAGAACTAAAAACGCGGGAGTTTAAATTAAAACTATGATGTCGGGAATATTTATTTTAAACGAAATATTACAATCCTAGAACTAATACGAATAATAATATTATTTCTTTGTTAAATAACAATTGTAGAAAATTCAATTGAAGTACTAAAGAAATTTCTGTAACATTTTAAGATTTCATGTAATGTTAATGTAATGAATCGAGATTTCTTCGATCGTCTGTCTACGTTCCAAATTAAGCAAAATATTTATCAGCCTTCACTTTGAATAAATAATGTACAATAATTTAATTCTTAGATATGTAGTTATATTTATAATATGTTCAAACTCTTTAATGCATTTTTGTAATATAAGTTTAGATTTAGTTTAGTTTAAGTTTTTAGTTGTGTAATAGTTTATAACTTATTAGTAAATAATTGATTGTATAAATAAAAACAATATTAGTATAATAATGTACCGTTTATTTCAGTAACTATTGACAATGTTTAAAAACTATTAGCTAAATTAGGCTAAATTGGAATATTATGTTAAAAATATCGTATAAATATTTAAAGTCTTGCCTGACGCTAAAATAAAGATGTTTTGTTGGATGGAACTACTGAGGTCATATTCCATAAAATCATGTTAAAATTTTTATACAATCAACATTGAAATAACATAAAGAAAAATATAAGTAAAATGCAATGTAATTATATTCACTTCTTTAGTTGGCCACATTACTTAAAAGGGGAAGTCACTTATTAATTATATTTTTTCTCATAATGTTTAAAATAATAACAGTAATTTGCTTATAAATAGTAAAATATATCTAGAAAATTAACATTCAAATTGTTAAAAACAATGGTCATAGTGAAAAATATTCTATATTTCTCGATCGCACTTTATTGAATGTAAACGTACCTTAACATTTTATAAGTTTGGCAACACCACTAAACGTCAGCTGTGGTAGTGAGATCATAAGATGTGATTGTGCCTGTGATTGGCGGAACAAAGTGATTCTATTCCATGATTCGTCAGCATTTGCACTTGCGCAGTTTGCCAATAGCTGGGTTACCTACCTTTGTGTTTTCTTGACTTCTCTAGTTGTCTGTCATTCATTCATTTATCGGTGAACACCATTGTGTAGTCAGTTGCATTGTTTATTATTGTAAAATAATAAATAATAGAAGCATAAAACTGTGCGCGTGTGTAGTGTAACGTGTAAACACTCAGTTTTTATATTACAATATTCGCTGAATCCTAAAAATAGGATTTTGTTGAAGTGCAATTTATAAAATTGGTGTAATTTACTTCAATTCCCGATCATTTTATGTAAGTAATAAATTATTATTGACATGCAGTGATTGTTATATATTTTTGACGAGCCATTTTTGGGGTATACAATTCTAATAAGATTCTAGTTAGATTATAAAAGTATCTGGTTAGGTTTATTATTTATTTGTATGCTGCAGTAGTGCAGTTCTGTCAATGCCTTTCCCTTTCTCTTAACTTTTATTATATTAACTTTGCTGTTTACTTAATTGTTATTACTCCGTAAGATGCATAATAAGTTTCGTTAAAGGACTATTACGTCTCGTTTGTATTTGTTCATATCAATATTTGTTTCACAATGAATTTGATACTCTTCTATAAAGAACTTTTAAAGTTTTGAACTGTAGATATAAATAGGAGTTTATTTTGTGTGTAAGTTGCGTTATAAACTAACCTAGGTATGTTATTTGTATCTAATTTGATTGATAACGAAATGTTTATCCTACTACACCTACATAAAAAGCAATAATAATGCTAGCAGCCTAGCAGTAATACGCATTACCGCGATTGTGTCTGATTCCTTTTGTTCAACAAAACGGTACCTATGCCTATTTAATATTAACATCAGTTACAAATAATATTCAAAACGAAGTTATTTTGAGAATTTATTAGACAACTGTCATTATAATTCTGGGCTTTTAGCCAAATTGGCGAATATTATAAAAAAAGAAGAAAAAACTGTCCAACGAGCAATTGCGATGTTTAGTCAGGTAGGTATTAATTTGTTGAAGCGGTCTGTTTTTGTTAGCGTAAATTCGGTAGAAGAATGTCAACGCGCAGTTTTGGTCGAAGAAAATTAAACCTAGAAATAACGCGTGTAAGTATTGAATATGCAGAGGGAAACCGAAAAAGAGATGAATGGATTGTGTCAAAGATGATAATTTTTGAGAGTGATGAGTAAATCGTTGAGATAACGAGCATGAATGGAAACCATTGGAAGAAAAATACGCATTGCGCCGACCCTAAATACTAAGAACTGGCGTTATCTAAGCCGGCGCGTAAAAAATACAGACGTATTGACAACTTCCGTGTTTTTTGAACTCTGTTAAATACCTATAAGTGTGAAAATCGTAATGAAATTAATTTATAAGATTCCGGAACTCAATGCCGCTAGTTTTACCGCAACGGTAGCTACACCGATTTCAATCTGCGCCATCTAGAAAAACTGCCGCATTGTCTACGCATGTTTTTCGATTCCAATTTCGATTTAAAAATACACGATTTAATACTGAACGCTAACTAGGTATCTGATACTTAACCTAAATACCTATATATTTTTTGTTTTTCCGTTTCATAAAATTGTGTTGTAACCGACCAACAGTTTTTATTATTACCTACCTACCACGAACACCCAGACCCGGAAAATAGTTTTCTACATTGAGCGTTCCGGGGATCGAAACCGGTACTTTAGAGCTAGCGACACATTGATATCCAGTGTGTACGCTACTCGACCATCGTCGTCATATTTAATTAATTTTTGCTAAATTTTGTGATAAGACTTATTTTAAATTTAATAATTATATTGGCTGACCAGGTAAACCTTGTTTGGCTATGTAAATATACCCAAGAATTACATAAAAATCGGTCAAGCTGTTTCGGAGGAGTTAGATAACAAACACTGACACAAGATTTTTATATATTAGATTGAGCGAATTAAATCTAGGTGGATAGGATTATTATGTATTTGACCTTCATAAATGGTCTATCTAAAAAAAACGTTTCCTATGATTAATAATAAATAATTTCAAGTAGGTATACGAGATATTTAATTTAATCAAACTACTAAGCTAAGCACATTAATTACGATAATTAATTTGCTACGATACTGTCATTGATATAAAATTTTGAGGTTGTTTATTAAATTAAGGGGCTTTAAATTACGTCACATGTTGGTCCGGTTTAATATACACGTCATGTAAATGTGTGAGACTGATGAATTGGTTTCGTTATCTGTTCTGTCTGCGCACTGCGTACTTTTTTATGGTCTTCATTCCATGTCGCTGCAGATTAACTTTACGGTCGCTCCTACAATGGGATAGATGACGGTATGAATAGACAACATCTATTTAGTCCATTAGTTAATTATTTATGATTTACTTAAAGCCTGAACTTTCTGTTGACCGCTATTTGTTGCACTCCTTGTACGCGTCCAGTTCATCTCTTCATCACCGCCTGGGTCTTCCACCCGTCCTTCGTCTATTGGGATCCCAGTCTATAAATTATGCAAAAATATTTGACAAGTATTTTATGCTTTTTTAAATCAGAAACACGGAGTAGATGAAGCGAATCAAAGTTCATGAGTGGGGAATGACGTCAACCTTTCGCTCAAAATTTACAAAATCATGACATCATGCGACATCAATGTATCTACGTGAGTTTTTGATATAGTAGAAAATGAAAAATACGTGTCTAATATTTTTCATTTATCTATCTGATGGACATTGAAAAAACAAATCATCTACCTCAGTACCTCAGTGTAGTAGTATTTTGTGTATAGATCTGTTACTACGATACCTTGTGGAAATATTATTATTACACACTTCTGTAGTACATACAAAGTGCAAGTTGTCCTGTTGACTTTTTTGTGTTCAACCCGAAATGTGGACAAGTGAATGGATTTTTACTTGTTCCTTATTAAATCTAAATAAATTATTTAGCACGAATGGCGCGAAAGCCTTTCTTCCGGGTAAATGGGAAGAGGTATACCGCAGAGCTATATACAAGCTTTAATAACCTTCAATGTATGTATGTATACGGTGTGTGTATGTGTTTAGGTCAAATCTTGCAGGCTAAATTAGAACCACTTCCTGACATTCGATTCAGATGAGACTTTGATGACTTTCGAGCTGGTCTGATGATGGAGGCCAGAGGTGGCTATGAGAACGTCGTCACGAAACGACGTAATTCCATCGTGTTTGGGCTTGTTTGATTTGTCTTCACTAGTACTATGATCCTCGCTGATTTAAAAGCTTTTATTTATTTAAAACAAAACGGTTTACTCACGTATATTCTCGGGATCGCCCGACTAGTTTCAGACTCAATAGGAGTCCCTAATCATGAGCTGACGCGGCGGCGGTGGAGTCGCGAGTCGAACAACTTTTATTTTAAAAATCTTATTTTCGCTGACGATCACGCGGTAACACTTTTACAATCTATTGCAGTTTCCAGGCTTTTTGGGGAAAAACCAAGAGTACTTTAACATAAGATCTCGCCTAGACTGTTTCATTCGGTCTTACATACCTAATGTTTCTATTATCGCACTGTAATTGCTTACTTGATGCAATCTGCAATTGTTTCCTAAATAAGATAGTAACGAACCTTTTAGTCATAGTCTTGATCATACTGGACAAAGTTCGAGCGCAATGTGAATCATTTTTTGTTATCTGTACTTGGAAATATAGGTACATAATATACAATGTTATATTTGTATTTTTTTATTCACATGCACAGCTGGTTTTCAATTGAGTCAATCTTATTACAGTCTCGCAATACAGTTTCAAACATGAACTCTTTAGTGTAGCGACTATTATTCAAACTAGAATACTGGACAGCTCTGGATTAAATAACCAATAGGTAAATTGTAGTACCTCTCCATCATAAGTTTTATTGTATCCTTCTTCTGAACATTGACCTTCTCCTCCAAACGTTACTTAAGTCTGCTTTGGGGCATTTTGCATCCAAACAATGCCTTTAAACGCAACAATATCATTAATCCATAAAAGCTGGAACTTTCCTTCACTTTTTTGGCCTCGACGGATATTATGATTGGTTGACCGAATTTAAATAAACAACAATCAAAGCAAGCGCTTGACTCGAACCATGGTGATTAGAATTGAAGCAAGCTGGGATAGTAAATTATAATAATTATCAGACATTCATCTGGCCCTCTTAATCTACATTTTAGTGGATTCCGACGTTATTTACGTTCGAATAACAGTCTTATAAAGTCAACACAACTACCAGTAAATTATCAGTAACCCAATTAGTTCTCGAATTTTGATATCTTGAGGTTAACCAGTTAACTTACTAAATACAAGAATATCAAGTTTCGTTATAAGTCGTATGTAAAGGGATCTTTGTTATTTTTATAGATATTATGTTTTCTCAATGTATAATTAGTGGTCAATCAATGGTCATCTATCAAAGAACTAACGGGATCTAACAATAATCTTTACTTAATCTATACTAATATTATAAAGCTGAAGAGTTTGTTTGTTTGTTTCAACGCGCTAATCTCAGGAACTACTGGTCCGATTTGAAAATTTTTTTTCAGTGTTGCATAGACCATTAAGCTGAAGAGTTTGTTTGTTTGTTTGTTTCAACGCGCTAATCTCAGGAACTACTGGTCCAATTTGAAAAATTCTTTCAGTGTTGCATAGACCATTTACTGAGGAAGGCTATAAGCTATAAAACATTACGCGACCAAAAGGAGCAGAGCATAAATGAAAAATCTTTGAAACTGAAACACGCGTACAAAGTCGCGGGGGACAGCTAAAGTAATCTCTTGCCATTGGGACTAATGGTTGAATACGAAAACGTCAATTAGTTTTAAGTTGCCATTAAGTCCCATGCTATCTCTGTCACGTAGCGACAGATATATATAATTGCTCGTGTTACAGATTGTCTAAATTTTAAGTTTATTTATTTATTTATTTTAATCATGGAAGACTTACAGCTATTAACATCGTTCTAGCATATAACATGTAACATAGTCAGCAGAAAGCCAATTACAAATCTTCGCTTATAGAAATATACTAAGAAATACAAGCAGAGTATGAGCGAACAGAAAGAAAACATCAGTTGCGTTACTCTATTCGGAATACGTATGGTATACAAAAAAATTTGATGCGTAGATGTGTTTTGAGTTTGACAAAGACATTATTTATATATTTAAAGTAAAAATTATAACGACCATCGCATTTAATTTATGTGTATAGATTTTATACAAAAAAAATATATATAATACAGGCTACCACCATAAAATTAAACATAACTATTGCTTAATATTATTCTGACTTGTAAAATTCTTATAATATCTGGGAAATAAACTGATGGATTTTATAACCACAGAAACAAAAGCATTGTTTTTGGAGAATAGGTAACATTTGTAAACCATGTTTATTGTTTCAGTGCGGATGTTAAAACAATGTCTTTCTGTCTCCATGGGAACTCTACCCATCATTGTTAACTCTAAACCTTTATAGCGATTTTAACTGTTTAATCTCAGAGTTTATTGTGCATGAAAACTGTTGCAGTGTTGCAGTGGCTGAGTGTGGCTCGTTACGGGATAAACTCGACTGAATGTAAACTAAATAGTATCTAAGCACGAATTAATTATTTTATTATGGCTCTCAAACGACTTATTTACTAATACATAGTTTGGGGTATTGTAGAAATTAAACCTAAAATCAAGAGTACATTTCTCAGTTACAGGTGTGCACAGCACTAACATAATTCCAGTTTTAAAATATTACACAAAATATAGGCTCAAAAATATTAATAAAAAACACGAAAACAAAATTTACAGAATAAAATAAATTACTGGATCTATTTTGTTGCTCTAAAGAATAACACAATCAATGACGAATAATAAATAAGTAAGTAATATTTACTTATTTATATATTATGGATTCCAACTGTGACTACTTAGTCACTTTTGTGGGGTTAGAGTGAGACTTTTTACACATGGGCGTCCACTTAACGACTAACCGAGGCTTGGTAATAAATAAGGATCAAAGAAACGTTTTAGAAATAATAACTGCTGTCTCGGTGTACGGACTAATTCTCAATGGTTAGTTCAATTTACAGTGGAAACTGCTTAGTCCTGATATTACTTGTGTTTCGTATACTAACTCTTACTTGTGGCCCTGAACGGAAAATCCTTTCACCATACTATGTCTAGATCCATTATAGTGTACATTTAAGCCGCATTGCAGAACGCTCAAATATTTATCGTAGTTCTGGTATTTGGGACCTTCGATCTTGCGACACAGTTTCTGTTTGTCAATTCAAACCTTTTAATTATTTAGCAGTAGCTAACACGTAGTTATTTACAGTTGTCTTTTAAATAAAACCTGAAGATGGATAGGTACCATGTTTTTAGGGACTTACCTAAGTCGTTAAAAAAGTACTTCATCGAAATTTTTACATTGCGTGGCATACCTGTTGCATTAAGAAAGCTTAATTAAATTAATTCTCTCTTTTTAACAGACTTCCAAAAAGCAGGAGGTTTCATGTTCCACTGTATGTATTTTTTTTTGAAGACCCGTGTTAAAAATTATACCTCTTAACTGTCCTCGAAGTACGACCATACTTTGGATTTAAGTCATTTTAAAAAAGTACCAAATTCCGTTTAATGAGTTCAGTGGTTGTTGTGAAAACAACTATAAACTAGACAGATAGATGGAGCTACTTTCCCATTCATAACATTAGTGTAATTAACAGCTCGTAAACCGGTATTTAAATAAACAAACTGCAGTAGCTCGCGGTGAAGTGTCATTTGAACACCAATCTGTGTCAATCTAACTTGTTTGTTCAGCACATAGTTACCATCTTACAAAAACTTTAAATATCAATATCCTCCATACCGAGGATATTGATATTTTTTCTACAAGCCTGGCCAAATTTATAATGTGTTCACAAAAGTGCTTAGAAAATTTATAACAGATTGTTATTATTATTATTATTTTAATTTTTGATTTTGAAATATTTTACTATATTGTTTAAGTTTTTTTTTTTTTTTTTTTTTTATATTCTAGCTTATTAGCTGTTTTAAATAAGGTATGTCTATATGTCTATTTTTGTTTTTTTTATTTTATATAATGTAGTTCATAGGAATTGGTACTCATGGCATCGCTTTGGTGTAAACTGTTAGGATGTTATGTTGGTGAATAAATAAATAAATAAAATAAATAAATAAATCTTACCATACAGAGATAAAACTATTTTTACAGATTCTATATATATAGTTTATTGATTTAAGTTTAAGGTTTCCGACGTTTCGACACCTTTGTAGGTGTCATGGTCACGGGTAGACTATACGGTATATATAACTAAAGTTTTATTTAAAACTAGCTGTCCCCCGCGACTTTGTCCTCGTGTTTTGGTTTTAACGGTTTTTCTATTTTGCATCATTTTTCATTTATGCTCCGCTTCTTTTGGTCGCAGCGTAATGTTATATAGCTTATAGCCTTCCTTAATAAATGGGTTATCCAACACTGAAAGAATTTTATTAGTTCCTGAGATTAGCGCGTTTAAACAAACAAACAAACTCCTCAGCTTTATATATTAGTATAGATGTGTAACATTCGCGTAAACTTAAAAAATCGTTATACCATTCATAAAACCCCCCGCGACACAAGGACATGAAGTGGGGAGTCGTTTTTAAAAATAAGAAAATAAATAAATACTGTTTTTGTAATTATCGTCAACACCAGAATGGATGTCTCGGAGTAGGTTGTTGGAGATGCCTTAGGTACCAGTTTTTACAATGTTTTCTGTTTTCTGCTAGTTGTTTGTTTTGCTGTAAAACATAATTTATTAACTTGCATGAGAAGCATTTTGCTGAAAATTATGTTAATTGTCTAGTTTCTTATAAGATTGACACTGATAGCGTATATTACTGCTAATTGTTTATTACCATTTTGACTTTTAAGGCTTTATAAGTAGGTACCTAATAGATACGGATTATATTCAAATAATCTATACTATAATATTATAAAGCTGAAGAGTTTGTTTGTTTGTTTGAACGCGCTAATCTCAGGAACTACTGGTTCGAATTGAAAAATTATTTTTGTATTGGATAGTCCGTTTATTGAGGAAGGCTATAGGCTATATAACATCAGGCTACGACCATTAGGAGCGGAGCATAAATAAAAAATGTTGCAAAAATAAAAAACCGTTGAAACTAAAACACGCGAACAAAGTCGCGGGGGACAGTTAGTAATAAATAAAAATGGTCCCCAAATAACGTGTATTTTAAGATTTTCACGTTTCTGGTTTCAATATCCGGATCTAAACGATCATCTGACGAATAAAAAAGCCAATATGGCAAACGAAAGTATTTATCCGAGTACTGAATAGGTATTTCTAACTTTTTCACGAATTTAAAAAATTACTATAATGAATTTTAGGTAATGTTATACTCATATTATTAGACGACCTCCGTTGTCGAGTGGCGTACACACCGGTTTTCAAGGTGTCGCCAGCTCTGAGGTTTGATCCCCGAACGGGTCAATGTAGAAAACTACTTTTCTACATTTTCCTCGGGTCTGGTACTTTAGCTACTTACTTTGGGTTCATAGCGTATGTGATGTTGTCTTCTTATTATATTACATTCGACCTCGTGTAACTGTTAGTAATTACGGCTATTATGCTTTTCCATAGAACTGCACGTGTTTACCTTATATAAATACACTAGCTGTCCCCCGCGACTTTGTTCGCGTGTTTTAGTTTCAACGGTTTTTCATTTTTGCAACATTTTTCACTTATACTCCGCTCCTATTGGTCGTAGCGTGATGTTATATAGCCTATAGCCTTCCTCAATAAACGGACTACCCGATACAAAAAGATTTTTTTAATTCGAACCAGTAGTTCCTGAGATTAGCGCGTTCAAACAAACAAACAAACAAACAAACAAACAAACAAACAAACAAACAAACTCTTCAGCTTTATAATATTATAGTATAGATATGACACTATACCTACCCCGTAATTGCTTTCCACATAGTACTTAAAATGTCTAGTTTCTAGTATTGCATGCCCTAAATAGTCAACGAGGTGTGATGCCTGTATTGAAGGCGTGTTCTCGTTCCCCGGTTGTTTAACAACACCCCTGTAATTATGGTGTATTAATGGCGTTACAGTCTTATTCATTTTAATTACTGATACCAGATTATTTTTTGTTAGCCAAGTAAACACATGTGTCCTTTTAATCTTTGATAATTTTTAATAAGTTTAAGGGAGAGAAGACAGATATAAAAGCTTTATTTGATGACTAGCTGTCCCACGCGACTTTGTCCGCGTGTTTTAGTTTCAACGGTTTTTTATTTTTGCAACATTTTTTATTTATGCTCCGCTCCTTTTGGACGCAGCGTAATGTTATATAGCTTCCTAAATAAATGGGCTATCCAACACTGAAAAAAAAATTTCAAATTGGACCAGTGGTTCCTGAGATTAGCGCGTTTAAACGAACAATGCTCTTCAGCTTTATATATTAGTAAGTATTGATGTATACAAAGAGGGAGATAACGCAATTTATCTTGACTAGCCCACAACACATGCCCATCATTGCAACCCCTGTAAGGGAGATAACGCGCGTGATAAGAGCTTAAAGAAAGAGTCACAGATTTTCAAATATTTTTTAACAAGAAGGGCAAAATTATTCAATTATTTCCATTAATGTAGGAATCAAAATAAAAAAAAACTCATTTATTCCAACTAGGCTACTAAGTAGCACTTTAAGAACGTCAATACAATGGATAGCACCCTGATTCGCCCACCCTTCACCGCTTCCTAAGTGCTCTGGCTGTGGAGAAGAAACGGCGCAACAAACTCCCCAGTAAGTTTAACAAGCAAAAATCTAAAGCCTGCTTTGACGCATAAACATAATGTAAAAGTACACTAAAATACTTGTTTGATTCCATAGCTATCTAACATCAGTTTAGACATAAAGTGGCAACAAAACACGTTGGACATAGAAAGTAAACATATCCGGTGGCCGGGTAAGTGGCTGTAGTTATAACAAGCAGTAACCGGTCACTACGGCTTTCTTAATGTTTGGTTTCGACCCGAGCGTTGATGGCGCCACCATCGCGAATGTTTATAGTTCCGGATTAAATACTACTTCAAAGTCAACCGAATACCCATTTGATTTTTGTAACGACTATTATCACTAATTTAGGTAGACATTACATTTTTTTTAAGATGACTAAGACTTCTTGTACATCAAAAATTTGTGCATTTTTACACTTTAAGGCATGGTATTAAAACTGGCCAGTAATTGGCGACACCTCGTTTAAACATTGCTGTTATTTATCTTTAATAATTATATAATTGTAGTAGTGTTAGTTTATTTATCTCATGTTAACTTCGTGTCGTTATTTAACCAGCGCTATTAAGTTTATTCTAGATCTTTTAACGCCTCGGGGTTTTTTATATTCCATTTTAAACTTTCAATTATGCAGCGACAAAGTTGCTAGTCACCAAGTAATTGAAACTATTGTGTCTGTGCACGTATAAACGTGCAGTTGCAGAATAAATTGAGAAGTTGTTTTTCAGGTGGTATTTCCTACTCTTTTGTTCGGAGTGAATATGAAAAGTAGAATGTTTCTAATTCGGGTGTAATCCTAAGGTTTGAAATGATTTTTAGTAGATAGCTGATACTTAAAAGTGCCTTCTTCTTCTGTAATATAAGACACAGATTGCAAGGGGTATCTCTGGAGTATTCCATGTTTACATTAAAATTTTGATGATTATTGTACAAAATGGTAGACAGGGTGGACTTAATGCCGCAAGGCTTTTTTCGCCAGCCAACCTTTAGGCAACCGATAATCATAAATGTAGAATATTTCAGTGGTCTTTGGTGATTATTATTCGGATTAGCTTTATCACAAATATTAGGCTCATCATTTGGCTCATCTCTGGGTTGGGCACGTGTTCATAATGGCCGGCCATGAAGACATTAGCCTAATACGATAACATGATCAGCCCATATCTCTAATGTTCGAACAGATTTGTGTAATGACTGCTTTGCCCTTGACAGATAGAAAAAATAAAGTAATCCGTATTGTCTGATAGGATTGGCAGCGGCTTATAATTAGTCGGATATATAACAATACAGGTAGGTATGGTGGTTGTTTATCGAGTGTTTGGTGACAGTAATTTGAAATTATTTGGCTTAATCTGAGACTTTTCCCGTAACTTTTTTAAAACTTCAGAGACTGGGTTGAAAAAGAAACTTTAACATAATTATGTAATTAGGTATAACGTTTTGAATTACATTTTTTTAAGATTATAAGAGATTCGTTCTACTTGCAACAAACACAAAAGAACCGGTTTTGCAAACACCTGCCTATTATACGTTCTATTTGACCTATTAGGCATAAATAGACGAAAAATGTCATTCAAGACATATTGAGTAAGTTTATTGATTCCAAGGCCGCGTGGGACCTGCCCGACCGGCTTCGAACCAACTACCGGCCACTTTCTACTAGAAATGGCCGTAAGTTAAACACTTATTAGCGCCTCTCTCCAAGTTTCACATTTAGTATGGTACTTAGAACCGATATGAATATATATAAGCAAAAAAAAGTTGATTATGGTCTTGAGAAATAAGGCTAACTACACCATCCTAAATTTAGGGTCCTAAATGTATTCGGTCCTGAATTTGGGAAGGTGTGATTCAGTCTTCCTAAATGCGAACAAAACAAATGCTTTGACATTTAGGCTTTTAATTCAGTGAATGAATAAGGATGAAATTTAGGATAGTGTAACCGCTTAATATTGGATGTATGATGTGTTATATATATGTTTTCAAGAAGAAAGTTAAGGTCAGGGTGCTGTTTTAGAGTCATTTATTTTTGTGAGTAGGTTTTTGATATAATTTACTTATCACTTGTTTAATTTAGAATGCAGCAGCATTTTTTTTATATACGTGGACAACATCACATACTTTGCTCTGATCCCAATGTAAGTAGCTATAACACTTGTGATATGGAATCAGAGATAACGAAGGTACCACAAAAACTCAGACCCATCAATATAGAAAAGTGGTTTCAATAGATGTTATTTATCAGTCATTTGGCGATGAATCTAAGACTTATTCTTTCTACCCATTAATTAGTTAATACCTGAATATATAAATGAGTATGTTAGCAATGCGCCGAACCGAACCAAATGCAAAATAGAATTTAAAATTCTCCTGTGTAAATGTTTATGTAATCATTGTTGTACCCATACCTACCTAATGATAAGAATACTCAAATTTAGCACTAAGTAATTAACTAAATTTATTATCCTTTGTTGTGACATATTCTCAAATTATGATGTAAATTGCACATTTTTAAATAATTATAATTAGTTTTAGTCAACATATTCTTTTTATACTTATAATATAAAATATTATATAAATAATCATAGAAATAGTATCGTGGGAAATTAACTTACTTACCTAAATTAACCAAAATATTTAATTAAAACTCAAAGTAATGTTACTGGTTATTCATATTATAATGTATTAAAATATATTTAAATACTAAAAAAATATATTAATAAGATTATAGGCATCATCAAAATACACAATAGTAAAAAACAAAAACATAAAAAAGAATTGCTTCCAAAAAATTGTAAAAAAATATTTTTCTTTAATTTTAATTACATAAAACAAAATATAAAGTAAAAAATCGCACTATTGTCCTCTTTTTATATAATATCATTGACTATTGTGCAGTTCTCACTAAAAAAGTCAACGATGTTGACAACTTTATACGGAAGATTTTAATAGTTGTTATTCGTTCAATAATTACAACATTTATTTGCCATTCAATTAACACTAAAGTCGGTAAATCGAGACTGCTGAATAAACGATGTGTGCATACACTGGTATATTCATTCTCTTTGTTCCAATAATAGCGGAATGCCGAAAATCGTGAGTAATACCAAATTGTGGTTAGGTTTTGAAAAAAAAAAAAACACTTATACCATAGATAATTAATAGTACCACGTACAGAAGGATCACTTCGTGGAAAATATTATACCTATAAATAGCGACTCTATATGCAACGAAACAAAGTGCAGACTACGAAAATGGTACTTCCCTGGGAACTACTAAGTTAAAGCTTTTGCTTTTGACGGCCTCCGTGGTCGAGTGGCGTACACACCGGTTTTCAAGGTGTCGCCAGCTCTGAGGTCCCGGGTTCGATCCCCGGCCGGGTCAATGCAGAAAACCACTTTTCTACATTGTCTCGGGTCTGGGTGTTTGTGGTACCTTCGTTGTCTCTGAATTCCATAACACAAGTGCTTTAGCTACCTACTTTGGGTTCAGAGCAATGTATGTGATGCTGTCCATATTCAATTTAATTTAATTTTTAATTTAAGCGATAAACAGTAAAATGATGAATTTTACATTCTTATAATATTACTAGCAACCTGCCCCGGCTTCGCAAGAGACAACAGAAACTTTCCTCTTGAATCACTCTATCCATTGGTTAAAAACATTTGAAAATCCGTTCTGTGTCGTGTGTTTTTGATTTAATTGCTTTCGGCAGACAGAAAGACGCAGCGGAAGACTTTGTTTTATGATATGTTCAGATAAAAGGTATATACATTGTGTTAACAACTTAACAACCATATTGTGACATGAGTTTATAAGAAAGTTATTGAGCTTCAAAGTTCAGTTGAAGCCGATTAATTCTAAGCACATGCATCTATTCATTTGGTTAATAATTAAGTACCTATATACTAGTATTTTACGTCCAAACATTGACTTGAACTGTACAAAATAATTTATTATATTCTATCGCGAAGGTGTTATTTGCACCGGGCCATATCAGTCTGTTGCATCAAAGTCAAACTGGCATGTAATGCAATATCTTCGTTGAAAGGAAGTGCGTAAACTCTAAGTCCTGAATAATTCATCAGCTTGTGAAATATTGGCTTGTCTATAAAGTTCAAGTTGTATATGTGTTTAATGTCCTGCTCCTACATAGTTGGGCAACGGTGAATGGCTGGCTGTTTGAGTACTTTATGAGGATTAACATGATAGGTATCACTGAACTATGATAAAATACAGCAATTTATCTACCTAATTCTTCATCTATTGATTATTTAATTTTGAAATTGACGCTTTTATCATATCAGCTAGTCCACTGACTTCCCCAAAGAGCGTCATCCCGGTCTTGAGACATCATCCATCTGCCGCCAGCCACCTTCTTCAAATCGCCCTTTATATTTAAAGAATTGTTGAAAAATTCGAATATCAAGTGTCATGAAAAAGTTAAAACAAAGTTAGAAAAAAATCTTTTAAGATATAAAATCGTAGACACCAAATAAATACTACCGGTCTTGAGCTTCATCCAATCAAGTTCTTATTTTACAGGAGTATTATAGATAGTCTTATTGAGGACAAAAGTGCACCATCTTGATTAGAATAATTTTCTAGTTTCCAAGCGAGCGAATCAGGGGCGCAACTAATGAGCTATAATGATGGGTGTACGAACGGAAACAGGTGTGCAGAGCCGGGCTGGTGCCTTCGATCAATATCTAGAACCGTCTATAACTGTGCTGATGGCTTTAGGCTGCGTTTAGAGTGTTCAGACTATGATGTCGATTAGCTTAGTGACGGAAATATTGAAATATGCTTAATGTCGACGTAAAATCTTGCACTGGTTCACCTACATGAAACAGGCGCAAAATTATTTATTTAATACTTCATGCACTGTAAAACTATACCATTAAGGTAAATTATCTTTAATCTGTTTTGAAAAATCTGCTACCATCATCCTTGCCTAGTCAATCTAAATCTACACCTCAGCATGAGGTAATGTTTTGGTGTTTTGAAGAATAACTTAAATCGACATGAAGTAGAAAAGAATATTTTAATACTAACACATAAAAACACACTAGTTCTGCAGACACGAAGAACTCTTGATATTCGATCCTGAATTCACTTACAAGTACATATCATAAGTAAGATAATTCCAATTTGGCCATGGCCCATTCAAAATTTCGCCATAATAGAAAAAGAAAGAACATGATTTACTTTTAAACTCACATAAAAAATATAATACTATTTTAATAAAACGGGAATTAGCGCGAAACATTGCACACACAGACCTGCTTGCGACCACGGCCGGTGTAACCTGGTCGAAACGTCAAGCATAAAGGTATTTATAAATGTTTCGCGCTAATTCCCGTTTTTTTAAAATAGTACTATAAACATGCAGCGTGATAGTTTAAAAGTTAATTTTACACATAAACTAAAAACAAAAATAACACAAAAAAAAACCGAAATAAAAGTGAAATAATAAATACGAATGGATCACAAATAGGTCCCTCAACATAATGCTGTTGCTAGATACCTGCAGAGCTGGTTTTCGTTGAGGCCTTAACTAAAAATAAAAATAAAATCTAAAATTAAACTGTAACCTAACTACACTAACCAGTATTAATATAAATACCTATACATTACAATATATTAAATATACGTCAGGAAAAATATAATACTTTAAATTAAATTCTACAAGGAGATTATAAAAACAAAAACAGAAAAAAAAAAGCAGAAAATAGTAGCTATTGTTTGTTTGTGCACCAAAACCGGCTATTGCTGCTTTTTTTTGCCTTCCGCATCCAGTCAGACCCAGCTACAGTTCACTGCATCGTTGTCATCACTTATTATATAATGTTTAATTAGTTATTTACATTTAATTATAATTAGTTGAAAATTTTCCATCATGGATGAGTGAATGGCTCTTGTATTTTTTTAACTGCTCAAGGCTTGTTTGTTTTTAAATCTGGGTGTCGCTGGCCAGTCTGTGTGAGATTTCTGTTTGTGGATACAGAACATTGTGTGTCAATAGTAATTAAATCTGTGTCGACATCAGCTGTTCTCTGAGGTAGCAAGCTGTAAAAACAACATGTCTAGGCAAGTAACATGTGAGGTTCTTGTGGAGTCACTTTTGGAGCATATTTTGTTTGAAGGAATATTTATAAGTAATCAGTCGCGAAATATAAAGGTATTTATGTCTTATTTGTATCTTCTATGTTTTACTTAAAATATTCTAAAGAAAAAGCAATAACGAAAGAAGAAGCGCTTGTTGCGCCAAATATTCTTTAATATTGTTGACCAACAGTTTTCCAGAAGTGGTCTCGCCAGTCACCACTGGTGATGGAGTTAACTAAGATATCGTTCGTAGTTTATACCAGGTAACTTCAAGGAGTATATAGGTACATTTTGATGCTTTCGCAAGCCTTTAATGTAAATTGTTTACTATAACCTAAAGCATATGTTAAGTGAAGGGCTATTTCGCAGCTTCGCTATTTGCAGGTGTGTCGCGATGTACGGACAAACAGACTGGTTGCGTTAGTAATGTTTCGTAGAGTATAATGTTGTCACATTTCGTGAGAGAAGATAGCAATTGGTATATCTATATATATTAAAAATTACAAATATATAATGCTGAAGAGTTTGTTTTTTTGAACGCGCTAATCTCAGAACCTACTGGTCCGATTTGAAAAATTATTTCAGTGTTGGATAGTCCATTTATTGAGGAAGGCTATAAGCTATATAACATTACGCGGAGACCAAAAATGAAAAACACTTGAAACTAAAACACGCGGACAAAGTGGCGGGGAAGAGCTATTTTTAGCAATGTACATAGAGTTGGTGCAGAAAAAGAACAGTCTTGGGATTGAGGGCGCTACTGTGTTTAATTAAAGTTAAAAACTCTTGCGTTATTATAGTCTTGAGTGATAACATCTGTATATTTATAAAATTACTAGCTGTCCCCCGCAACTTTGTCCGCGTGTTTTAGTTTCAACGGTTTTTCATTTTTGCATCATTTTTCATTTATGCTCTGCTTCTATTGGTCGTAGCGTGATGTTATATAGCCTATAGCCTTCCTCAATAAACGGACCAATACAAAAATAATTTTTCAATTCGAACCAGTAGTTCCTGAGATTAGCGCGTTCAAACAAACAAACATACAAACAAACAAATAAACAAACTGTTCAGCTTTATAATATTAGTATAGATGTTAGAACACAGTGTTTTCAGATGCCGTCTCCATAATAGTTTTATATTTCTGTGTTTTTTTTTATGTGATCATAATGTTAGTTCCATTTTACGCCACGACGGTTCTCTTTTCGCACAGACTATATATTTAAGGGTCTTAAAATGTAAGGAATTTCTTGTTGTACCTTGAGTCCATTCTTCTTGAACTAAGGCTGTATACATTAAGGGAGGTTGCATTACTTCACCAGCATTTCGTTAGCTAATGAGGTTAATAATAAGGTAATATCTTGCATTTAAATGTGTTGAAAGGCAGGTGTCAATAGTTTTCCGATTTTGTTCAAAGAATCAATACACCTAACATATACCTACACATAGCACAAATTAGTTTTAACACCACAATTCGCAATAGTTCTGTAGCTACCTGAGGCCATTGATGTCTGTTTTCCCATACAGTAAGGAGTGAATGGCCCCTGGTAGATTCCCCATCCCATATTAAAGTTCTCAACAAGGCCGCTGCGTGTTGGACCTGTGTCTCCACGTGGTAACGTCCCCGCCTTTCAAAATACCGGGTATTCTCGTTACTGAGGATAACCCTTGAAAAATAATAGATGTAATATCTATTTCTAAAATTAAAACCGTCCAGCACGAAGAGCGCTGGTAGAAGAGGCAACAACCTCATGTAGTTGCGACCCTCAGTCATGAGGATACGAGGAAGAAGAGATTTCAAAATTTTTGTCCTTCAATTATTTATTGCTGACACGCGAAGAAACAAAGTAAGCTTTGTATTTTCTCTTCCCTGTTAATCCTAGATTGCGATACTATTTTTATTACTTTACAGCTTCTAATGCCTAATTAACTAGATTATGATTTGCCTGCCTATGATAATAAATCTAGGTTTATAGCATCTGTTAGATTGTGTACTGACCGCGATTTGTAATATAAGGATGTTGGTACAAGAACCATAAATACTCTATTATTTTAATTATACGTATTATTCTTTTACTATCTTTGTCTTTTTACCCGACTGGCACAGAAGGAGGTTTTTCTAAAGATTTTTCGTGAAGCAAATTCCTTATTTATCACGACTCGATCGGTTTTAGTTATGCGCATTTTTTGGGACCACTCAACTAGATTCAGACTTCAAAGAAATCCTTAATCATGAGCAGACGCGGCAATTTATAGTCAACTGATAACTTCTTCATAGGATATGAAGGGTCTATCCGCCATATATAATATCTTTTATAATAATATCTTGGGAAAACTCACACACGGCCATCTGATCCCTCGTTAGGCAGAGCCTGTCAACCAGACAACTGATAAACATACTTATATTTTACTAAATACATACATATTATAGATAAATTACTTATTACTATTAGAACAAATGATCATTCTCATCACACAAATATTTGTCCTGGGTGGGAATCGAACTCACGACCTCCAGAATAACAGTCAGGATCACTAACCACTAGACCTACAGGCCCGTCAAATACCTTCTTCATAGGATATGAAGGGTGTATCCGTCATATTGGATGGAGTAAACTGGATGTAGTTTATTTAAATAGTAATAACAGTCAAGTATACTGCTTATAAGGCACATTATCCTGCTTATAAATCAACAAGTGGTCGAAATCCAGTGGTGCGCAACGGGGTCAAGCCGTATGGAAGTGTATGTATGTTGCAAAAGCTCGCCGCGCGATTGCACTACACTTATATGTATATTTACTATGTAATGACTCATGTTTTCATTGAAAACCAATATTGTTTTTGTGGTGAATTAGCTTCTAGAGTTCTCTATATAATATTGTTGCTTCATCGTAGACGAGTAGGTATTCAGCACCATTGTTTTGTGTTCCTTAGCTTAGTAGAGTTTGGACTTCTAGGCGTCTGCCTAAAGAATACAATAGCGGTAATGTATCCATCTATTTATCCTACAAAGTAGTTTAGGTGAAACTACTATTTCAACTCTTTTTCTTGTGACAGATTGAAAATCGAATGAATTCATATTGTTGGACTTGCACCAATCTAAAACATCCCTAGTCTCGTTCTTGCCTTTGTCGTAGCCAGGTTATTGCTTACGCATGCTCTGCGCGGCCCTGGCGTACTATGTCATCCCTAAAAAATTAAAAAAAGGAAGACAAAATTGAGTATGAATTAATTATCTATACTAATATTATAAAGCCGAAGAGTTTGTTTGTTTGTTTGTTTAAACGCGCTAATCTCAGGAACTACTGGTTCGAATTGAAAAATTCTTTTTGTATTGGATAGTCCGTTTATTGAGGAAGGCTATAGGCTATATAACATCACGCTACGACTAATATGAGCGGAGCATAAATGAAAAATGTTGCAAAAATGAAAAACCGTTGAAAATAAAACACGCGGACAAAGTCGCGGGGGACAGCTAGTAGTAAATAAATTAAAAATGTATAAAGTAACTTCACATTTTACTTGGGTTTGATCCGTGGTACACGAGCCGCACTAAACTGCAGCTGCCTTAGTTGCCTAGTTGCCCTTATCGTGAACTAGACAGCACTCCTATTTTTCGCCAGATAGTGCCCACTTGCCCCTTTGCCATCCCCAGGACGAAGGAAGTCAATGAGGATTTCCATCAGGAAGGAAGAAGGTATTCCAAAAGAAGTCTACTAACATACATACATACATGATACTGATGAGAAAATATAAGTGTACCTACCTATTGCTTGATCTGTCGTCAATATTAACAGTAAAGTGAAACTGGTTTCAATACTCACAGATGGAAAACAAACTATCACTATTGCGGTTACTGCAATTATTTAACCCAGTTACACGTGCTTGAGACCGTTGGATTTTCTCACGTGACTTAGTAAATAACGTGTTCATCTTAAAGCGCTCTGTATATATCAAGCAGTCTCTCATCAGTATAAAGCTGAATGAGAGACCATTTTTTCGCGTAGGTTGTATAGGTTTTAAATATACAAGTACTGATTAGGGACTCCTATTGAGTCTGAAACTAGTCGGGCGATCCCGAGAATATACGTGAGTAAACCGTTTTGTTTTAAATAATTATGATACAAGTACTTATCTTAGAATGGTATAGATGACTAATTTTTTGTTTAATGTCCGTTCGATAGATTAATTATTAAAAAATATTGGACACGCATTTTTATTCACCGAGGGTTCCGTACTTAGTTTGCTGAACGTCACGGTTAAGTCTCCAAAATAATATATACTGTGCGGTTAAAAAAAATCTCTCATACATCTGATGTATGATATCAATTTACAATTTTCAAGTTTTTCTTTACATGTGGCGTTAGACCTAGCATCATGCCAAATTTCGTGGTTCTAAGTCGACGGAAAGTAGGTACCCTATAGGTTTTGAGTTTCTCGGCATTATATGGGAAAAACTACATAAATAAGTTTAGTCCATTTTCATGTCCATGTTTAACCCCTAAACGTTGTCCACGTTCAACCCCTGAGGGAACATGGACTATCATTTTTCAACTGTATTAGTTCATGTTCAAACCCCAATGGACAGTGGCATTCAAAATTTTAACACTCTTAAGAAAAGGTTATTACACTCATTCTTTAAGTGCCTCTTTTTGATGCTAATGTAAAACCACTTAAAAATATATCTTATCCACATGTGCCATAAATAAAGCTGTATTTTTTTAGTGGGTTGACATAGAAGCTCGATTTATTTATTAATTCCATAAGAGTTCGCAGACCTGAGTGTTTGATAATAATTTCAAAACGATACCACTACGCGTTCCTTAGAAATAAATTCTTGACAGACAGACAGACGGAAAACAAAGTGATTATATAAGGGTTCCTTTTTCCTGTTGAGGTAAAGAACCCTAATATTAGAAAAAAAAAAACAGCGAATATCCTAAAAATTAGTTAATTGTATAATACATTTAAAAGTTAAAGTGAATATACTTGTATGTGTCACAAAAATATCTTCAAATGTTTGCATTATGATTCATTCGTGTGTGTTATTGTAGTTCACACTACAACACCGTGTTTTTTCAATGTTTGCTTAGCATACAATAATTTCCGTTATCCTGTGTATTTACTGACCTAATTTGTCTAAGTACACGTGGGAAAATTTCCTAAAGCAATATAAACGAACAGAACAAAAAAACAACGAATAGAACGCTTGTTTTGCGTTCTCGTCAGATTGCAGGAGGCTATTATGAAAAACATAATTAATCAAATAAAATTACGATATCCGCTCAATAATTAATACCTACTTGTTTTTTATGTGATGAATATGATGTTTTTTTTTTCATTATTATTGTATACAATAGGATTATTATTAATTATTATTATTATATGTATTTTGTTTTGTTTTATTTTTATTTTACTATGTTAAGTAAGAATATTTTAGTTTTTTTTTGTGTGTAAGTATTGAAGTGTCGTGGTAAATCAAACACATGTGATCTGATTAACGTCTAGTTTTATTGTGTTGTCTCCTCGATCCAACATAGGTACATTTGTTCTTAATATAATGCTTACTTAGCTTAATCCTAGAAAGGTATGTTTACACATACATACAAATAAACGTTAAAATACTTACACACTACTGTCATACACTACAGTATATTCTTTATTTATATTGATTATTATGGTACAACGAATTGGTATTATACTGTAATGTTGTGTACTATGATGTTAATAAATAAATTCAAGTTAATACGAACTGTACTAAAAACACCAGAAAACAAGCTGATTAAATTCTTACAGTGAGTCAGTGGATAAATTTAGAAAAAATGATAATGTTTGACCTTATGTACTAGAGACCAGTTCTTATCAACATTAATTTTAATGTTAATTATTTCTAAGTCAATTACGGACATGCCATCTTGACTTCCAATTTAAGTATAGAGTCGTAATAATTTGATTCTATTCTTAAGGAAGTTTCTTTCGATGCTAATCTCGTATCACAGTGTTTGTTTTCGAACTCCTCCGAAACGGCTGAACCGATTTTGATTTTTTTTTGTGTATTTTTGGTAAGTCGGAGAAAAGGTCTTACGCTATTTTTTTACACCCTTAGGTGATAAGAGAGGTTTTTTTGTCAAATTTATATAGCAAAACGTTTGCCGGGACAGCTAGTTTATCTATATGTTATGTATTAGAATAATGGCCTAATACTCAAACGTCAATCAGTTTTAAGTGGCCGTTAATTCTCATGCTGTCTCTGTCACTTTAAGGTGTAAAGTAGCAACAGTTTTGTATGTATGATGATGAATTGCATCGATGTTTGCATGCTAAAATGATAGAATATACAAGGATTCTTAAATGTTATGAAACCAGCTTTTTGTAAATACCATTCTGAGCAAATTAATATTCTATTTTGTCATGATTTTCAATTATGACTATTATGCTTTAATTATAATTTATTTATTGTATTAATAAGAGTGATAAAAACTTTGACAAATGACATATAGTGTAAAATAAAAATAAAAGGAATAAAAAATAAAAGAATATCGATAATCTGTCGGTTCCCGCTAAAAACGGCACTTTTTGATTACTAGGAAAAACCAAAGGGTTTGCTAAAAGAGGATTAATTGTTAGTTATTCAAATAGAAATATTAATATTAAGAATAGTTAATGTACAAGTTTATAAAAATATAGTAATTGTAATTGGACAAGTTGGTATCATTTCAATTATATTCAGATAGACATAAAAAACGTGTTGAAGTTTAATGGCGTTCCAGTATTCAAAGCTTAGTACTTACACTGAAAATTTATCTAATACATTTTATATTTGTTTCAGACATAACCCCAATAAATCGATGTAAGTATTAAACATTTTGGTTATAACATGTAAGACGCTGTAACTTCCTGGTGTATGCATTATGCATGGTTTGCATACTTGACTAATAGTTCGGAACGGTTGAATATATGATCAGCTACAAGTTACGTATTAGTTTAAAAAAAAGTATTAGCTACAGATAATCACCTTTTAGAGTTCCTATAGCTAGGGTTGCCAGATCTTAAAACCGAAAAGCCGGACAGACCAGCCGGTTATACCGGACATTTAGGTGAAAAAGCCGGACACGCATTTTGTTTTTTCAAATTACCTAAAAGACGACCTATTTTTTTTTAAGTAAAACAATTCAAAAAAATGTCGTGGTGGCCTAGTGGTTCAATGAACGGATTTGTGTGCACAAGGTTGCAGGTTCGAACCCATTACAAGCAAGTACAAATGTGACTTTTTCAAAGTTATATGTACTTTCTTAATTATTCTAAGACATCATTGACAAACGGTGAAGGATAACATCGTGAGGAAACCTGGATTCCAACAATTGGAATCTGAAATCGCCAACCCGCAATGAGCAAGCGTGGTGATCAATGCTCGTTCCTTCTCTATATGAGAAGAGGCCTGTGCCCAGCAGTGGGACATTTATAGGCTGGTATGATATGAAAACAATTTTTATTATCGTTTACCATAAAATATTTTGAAAATTTGATGAAACAACAATAAATGGTCAAATTTAAATAGCCTAAAAAGCCGGAAACGCCGCTGGTCACCGTCTAATTTGACAGATAAAGCCTGACTGTGCCCGGCTTTATCCCGATGTCTGGCAACCCTAAGTATAGCAATACCTTTAGTGTGTGTAGGTCTAGGGATAGATATTTAAGACCAATGTAGTTAAGGGAATTACATTGACGATTGTTGAAGAATCTTCGTGGACACCTACCATATAGAACATACATCAACATCGTGAACAAATTATATTGTTTTAAATTTTAATAGACATTCCCAAATCAAAATAAAATGACGTGTTTTTAAATTTAAATTGTCGCTATAACTGCTGATTAGATAAGATATATTAGAATTCTACATAAAAACCTTGTAATTATGTGCTTAATAATTTGTAGTTTATTTTTATTTAATGCTTCATATTTAAAATGAAGAAAATCCTAAAATACCTCGACTGCTTCGCGTGAAGGACACTCGCGCAGCCTGCGCCAAGGTCATTGGAGAACTCGTGACCTTGTCCTAAGCACAATAGTTTGAAGCTTATGTTTAATATAATGTAATATTTATTAAGTAGTAAATAAGTTCTGTTTGCTGGAATCATGTCAGCAAAATTGAAGAAAAATGCAGTGATCTTTGTTCAACATTGTGACACGAAAGTAAACTAGGGCTAACTATCGCTGAAGTACTAAAAATATTTTATTATTCATGTGATGAACTTGTTCTCAACAAAATACCTTATAAAACTTTCTAGTACCTAAGTTTATCATCCAGTTATCTCCGCAATTTATTTTCTGCACGCCTATCACCATATTTGGGCACTGACTTTCAACCTTTGCGAAATATTTAAATATCTCATAAAAAATGCGAAATCTTTCATATCAAAGTAGGATCTACCATAATGTCCATAGCCCAGATAAAGTTGCGCAATGTCGCAGTGTGTCATTGTGCGCAAGATGGCGACCTGCGCCCGCGCAACACAATAGTCGCGCTTTCGTTCCGCTACTGTAGGGATGGGACTATACGGAGATAAATATTAAGGAATTTATCTTAAGCTTTAATCATGCTTCAATGTTGTACCAACAGATTACCGAATGTCCTATTTATGTATCAATGCTTATTTCCTATGTAGATAAATAGTTGATTCACTCATTTAATATTTTATCACCTAAATTTGTTATTGAGAGATACTTTTGCCTTCTCAGATAGACTGATTATAATTGAATCGATATGGTGTGCAAAAGCCAATAAAAACGTTCATCTACTATCACAAGTCTAGAATATAAAGAAACTTTATCATAGTTATAAATGATTTATAAATCTATTTTCCTTTATCCGTTTCCTTTGGGTCGCAACTCGCACGTGACAGCTACATTAACGTGTCTTTGTGCACAAATTGAGTGCATCCCTTCAACGATGACAGTGGCTATGCTTTTGTTAGCTGAGTTTGTAGGGATGTGACCCATATCGATATAACCCAATTGATATAACATTTCATAATTCTAAAAAATAGCTTTAAGATAAAGGATAAACAAGCAGTAAAGCGCATTATATGTTATTGATAGAGAAAGGTTAATTTTAAACTGGTTTATATGAATGGGATATCGTCGAAATTACTTTTGATGTGGCATGTAGGTCAGATAGGTGTCGCTGACTCGGTGCCTACAAAATATGTTTTTTTACTGATTAGGAAACTGGAAACCGACACCAGAATGGTTACAAAAATATATATAGAATTTTATTGACAGACAACCAATCAATAAACTCTGACTACCTTGGCGCACTGCTGCACATGGTCTTCCCTCAAGTTGCCACATTATACCCGGAATTATGGACAGTAATCTTCACTAATACTACATTAAATCAACAGGAAAACTGAAAAAGAATTCCATTGAATATTACACACCTGTCTTAATTAATAAATTGTCTACAATGTAATTAGTCAATAGTGTCGATTCAATGTAGGGATTTCTCTTATCAATTACATTTAGATTACACATAATAGGTAAACACGTGGTTATGCTGCAAAAAGGATGTCTAGGATATCTTATCTAGAGAATGCATGGATTTAGATAATGATATCGCTTTGTTATTAACTGATAATGGGATTGCTATGAAGCAATGGTGGTAGGATATTAACAATAGTGACGCTTATGTCTTTTGTTTCCAGTCCTATCAAAAATACGTAAGCTTTTTGGTTAAAAATCTTTGTTAGATATTTGTGTTAGAAAACGCTTAATAGTACTTTGTTTGGGAGATTAAGAACGCATTTTGCTTACCCATAGATATATGACGGAGGTGCTCAGGTCACTGAAATTATGTAAATATCACTAGCTTACTTTTTGAGTATTTATTATATTATTTTAGATAAAAGTACCTTGCACAAGACCGGGTTAGATAGTGCAAACTTTAGGACGCCTACACCACCATACTGGTTGAGAACGGCTAAGAAGAAAAACGCATTTATATTAATATAAGTTGAAAGAAAAGATAATGTTGTTTTATGCCACTTAATTTATAATTGAAAGACCAATATGTAATATTTACAATAAATTACACAGTACTCTACACATGTACACTTATCATTAATGAATACAATACAAACAATAATATTTACTGGGTGTCGACTGCTGCGGCTTCAGTTATCATATTTTTTCTTTACATTATTTGTACTTACTACTCTTATGATAAACAAATTGTTTAACAAGTTTTACACGTCATCTGTATCTTTTATTTAATAAATAACAAACTTCACGGTCAAAATTAAAAACTAATTAAGTACCTAATTGAGTTGACTAGCGCGGATTATACACGTGAGATCTCATTTAACAAGTCGGACGACACCAAAAAAAACGTTTATAGCTTTTAAATAGAATGAACAAACGATAAAATTAATCTCATAATATTATTATTGCAGTTACATAATAAATTAATAATATATTTTATGTGAATAGAAAGTTATCGATATTTTATGTCCCATCACTATTCGTAGTTATGAAATGCAGTGTGAGTAGCTTTTGCTTTCCTTTGAATGTTACCATATTGTTATTTAATATATCGTGTTTTATAGGTTTGTAAAGGTTTAGATATTTAAGTATGGTGGGAGCACAGAAATTGTAGAGTTAAAGGCAGAAGTAGCAATGCCACCAAGTTAAAAACAAGCTTTTCCTAAAAAAACATCTGATATATAGGGTTCCATCATTAGATCCTGACTTGATAACTATGGGACCACCTGAGAATTTTATTAACACCATTTCAAACAAAAAATATATTTCAAAATCGGTCCAGGCTTCTTCAAATCATCGGATAACATACATAAAAAATAAAAAACGATTCTGACGAAACCGAGAGACCCTCATCCTTTTTTGAAGTCTGCAAATAATATTTTCTACTTTATTTAATTAAAGAAACAGGCCGTCGTATTAAATATCTTCAAATCCTGTTATAACTAAATAAGTAATAAGGAAGTCAGAAGTCAACAAATAATAGACAGTGTTTAGAATATTGTAAGCCTACTGCGCAGATCGATACAAGGGCAAGTCGCGTCGCAGTACTGTCTCCAAATGAGTGACCGGTGTTAAGGCCAAGATATACAACTTTTGACGATATAAAAGTAAAGATCACGTCTAAACAACAACTAAAAAGCAGTTGAAAAAAAAATACGTATTAAACTAGAACATTTACTGAATCATTTGGTTTGGTAGGTATATGAAAATTTTAGATATATTGTGTAATTACTTTGTGAACTTATGTCTAATGCAGATCAAATTACGATAATCGCTCAAAAACTATCGAGCGTATTTTAATAAAACCTTCACTGTTTAAAAGATGTTTTAATTATCTGTAATTTAGTATACGGCTTTTTGAAGTAAAACTTCTTTACGCACGCTTGACTTGGGGAGTGGAGCTGGTGAATGCGTGACGAGAGCGTTACGAAAAGTTTGATCGGGCGAGGCGAACGGAAGTTAAGAGGGAGATATAAAATAGTGAAGATAGAAAGAGAGAGAGAGAGATTAACGTTTCGTATATAAAGAAGTTTTACTTCAGTCGTGTGGTCTGAATCACACTCGTTTTTTTCTGCAAAGAAACAGAATAATATCCGCAATTTGCTATTTTTTTTACAATATTTTAGGTGCGAATTGTAAAAGAGGTTCTAGTGGGGGACGGGCGGGAGTGCAATATAACGCAATTAAATATAAAATTATTTGCGTGCGAATACGATGAGGTTACGCGCATGCTTCACTAACTTGCCAATGTCGTTTGCGTATGTCTGGGCCTTAATAAACGAGTCCTTCGTGTAAGTAATGTTGACAGACTATTGTGCTTGTAGTAGGAATTGAAAAGGAAAGTTTTTCAGAACTGACCTTGGCCCAGTGGCAAATACTGGGAAAAAGAAAAAAAATATCTCAGGTAGGACTCGAACCCGCGAATACTGGTTAAACACACTCGCTTAACCCACTAAGTTATAGAGGTCACTGAGCCTCTTCTGCCGGGCATTCGTGTAAGCACTTCATCAGATTAAAAACATTCAGAAATGTTACTTCTACTAATGCAATACAGCCTCATAATAATAATGGAATATTTTATAGAAATGAATCACATGCAGTATTCATGTGTTTGCCGTAAAAATCATATAAATTGTGTAGAGAATATACGAGATAACTGTGTACGAACAGTGGACATTGTACTCAGATAATACAGAAACCGATCGATTATGATAATTAGGACGGACAGCACTTAATTACTAATAGAACTAAATTGTTGTGTTATGCTTATGACGATATTAAAAGTATTTGCCTATTTGCCTCAATAAATATTTTAAGAAACGTTGTCTTAGATTTTTTTGAACGCCTTTTTCTGTGTAAGGGATATCTTTCAAAGAACATAACACCGTTGCAGATTTCCTAATTTTATCGTCAAATTAAAATCGTGAGTTAACAAGCATACAAAAGTTACATAACCTTTTTTCCTAGATGTGACTTGAAACAGCTTCCAATTAAATTCTTTTGGATATCTTCCATTTGGGGTACCATGAATAACAACTTTTGACAATTTTTTTTTCGGTTGCTTACCCTAGGAGGTCAAATGAAAGTCGATTATACAGACAGACAAACAAACATCAACAGTGTGTTGTTTCCTAGTACACGTGAAACTACTTACAATTAATCTTCCGCACGTGATATATAAATGTCAATGGAAACCTATCACTTATCCGATTAACTAGTTGTCCTAATGAATTATGTTATAATAAAGTATTTGTAAGATTGCTTATTTTGATTTGAGTTGCAAAATTTTAATCAGTGACGTAATACATAATTATGTTGAATTAAACTTGTAATTAAAAATTCTGAAAATATATATTTTCTATTTACATTTTTGATCAAGACTCTAGATTACATAATACACGTTATTCTGAAAAAGATTGACGAAGAAATTAAATGGTTTCTTGAAGGTCTATACAGGTACTGACATTTTTTTGTATTTAACACATGAATCCTACTAAAACTTCGTAATCAGAACTTCGTGGGCTTCAGAACCTCGTATAGGGATAACAACGCTATGCTTTGCATCCTTGCGATGCTCCAATTTTCTTTTATCCCTAAGCATGACATCAAAATAATATCTACGTACAACGTCAGTCGAGAGTCAAGAAAACAAAAAAACACCTGTTAACGCAGCAGCCCTTCCGACCACAAAATGCCGATGACCTCTTTAGTCAGACCGAGGAGTTCCGACGGCTAATGGAGATGGACAAAGGTAGTCAGGGATCGTGCAGTACTAATGAGGCGTGGTAATGACCGACTCATAATAAATGACTTGAGGACTGTTTGGCTACCACGCTTATTTTTGACATGAAGACGGATTTTTTAAATTAACGATGAATGGGTTTTCTGCTTTCTGGTTGAGAACTATTTGAGGTTTTACTTTTTCAATTAGAAACTTATCAAACGAGTTTTTTTGGAAAGTTTGTGGGCTTGTCAAGTTGATACTCGAATGACATAAAGTTTTTTTTTCATTTTTTTTTGTACGTAATCGATTGCGTCCACTTACGGACATCTTCATTACGTACAAGTAGCAGACCGCTGGACATAGTCTCTTCAGGCCAAATAAAACATACCTTGTTATGATGTTTAACAATTTTTTAATCTATTTCCTGTCAGCTATCATCAGTTACATTAAATTTTCAAAACACTTTGCAAAAACATTGTATCTTTATTTATTTACTATGTAGCTTGGTAAATTCCGCTTACTATGCAAGATTTGATGATGTCACAATCACGCATGCGTATCTGGCTAATTCGTCTCGCCTGTTATTAAATACGGATGCTCTAATGTCCGGTAATGACATTGTTTTTTATATCATGAGAACAAAATACAAAAACAACCGGTACTCGAATATATAATAAATAAAGTTTTTATTACAAAGGTCATTAGAAGTGCCTCTGTAATAAAGTTTACGATTTATAATTAACAGCGGGCGGTTTATGATTCGGGAACTTGGAAGTTACGTCAACGGTCTAAACTTACGTCACATAATTATGTTACTAACCTAACCTAATCATAAAATGACTGCATTTGGAATGTAATTGATTCGCTAAAAGCTAGCAAAAGAAGGTCTCCATTGCCAAATAACTGAAGTCAGAGTCCTCCTTGGAAATATAATATAGTCGCCATCTAAAATCAGTGCTTTAGTAGACTAACATTAATTAGCAACTTAGCAAATATTAACAGTTCTTATTTCCCCGTTAGTTGGCACTTAAAAAACTAAAAAGGTGCTAATGTAACTTTCTTTTTTATGATGTCTAGAATATGTGAGTTATTTGACGGTATGATTGTAGTAGATTTTCACAAAATACTAGTAATAATTATGGAGATAAGCAAACTGCTGTCGTTTGATTGGGACGATGCGATGTCCCAATTTTTTTTAATCTTATTTTTTATCATAACTTACGGAATCTTTGTAATTGTTAATGTTTTAAACTTAAGCAGTTCGATTAGTTTTTCAATGTTCACATAATATACTAGAAAAACTTAAAACATTTTAATATAGTTATGAGTTTTAACTATTTATGAACACGTGTATTAAAAATTCTTTGCTCTAAATAATAATAGAGATCTTATGAGATTTTCCCAACCATTAAAGAATGCTATCTGGCTTAGATCTGTTAAATCTCCATCTAAAAATGTAATCTGCGTTTATGTTTGTACAACTTAAACCATAATTCGTTGTGGTTGTGTGGAATGAGGTTGATCGTGACTCTCAGAAGCTTGGTGCATTAGCCTGGGATGCAGAATTGTGGCCGTGACTTGAGTCTGTTGTTTCTCTTTAATATAAAATACAAATTTAAGGAAAAGTCTATCTTATTTTTCTTTTCGAGTCGATGGTTTTTTTTTATTTAAATTTGTTGCGGCCAGTAATTGGCCTTACTAATTGCGGCGTCATTGGCAAGGTTTAAATCTTCTAAAGTGCAGGTGTCCAAACACCCTCTGCCTGCTGTGTCTCTCTGACTAGCATAAGATATTACATTCAAAATAGATGTGAAAAGACTGACATGTTACTTATAATATAGGATTAGAGGAAAGAGTGTTTTTATTTAATTAAAACACTCTCTCTCAGAAACAAAGGGAAACAAATATTCCAAAGTTTTCTTTGATTAATATGTTCAGGGTATAAATCCTAAAGCTGGTTATGTAACGCTAAGAATGACGTAGATTTCCTGTTTTTCTTCGACTTGGTTTCTTACCACTGGCAGTCAAAGACATCACCCTAAAAAATTCAGATATGGATAAGAGTTTATAATAGCTTAAATATATACTAAGAAAGAGATGAGGCTTCATTATAGAGGCATAGCTACACACACGTACGCAGATGGGTTAGTATAATAGTCTATAAATATACTTCATGAAACAGCAAGAATCGTTAGATTCGACCAGTTAAAAGTCAAACCAATAAACAGTTATCAGTATTCAGAGAGCGTTAGTAATCGCGTCAATTCGACACTGCCGATATATCATTGAGTTGTGACGTCAATGGCATCGGTAGTCATGTAAACGTATCGGTTTCAATTGCTCTGGCTCAAGATTTTACGAACTTAGATATGCATCACGAATAAATTAATTCATACTAATCCTTACTATCTGTACTAACAACTAATATTATATATAATATTGGACAGAGAATAAGCATTGCAATACAACGTGGTACCTATAACTATAAATATATTATTTTTTAATAAAAAGTGTAAATGTTTAAGTAACACTGTCTTTGTTGGTGTGCTGTCTGTTACGCTATCACGGCTAAACCATTGAACCGATTTTAATGAAACTTTGTATGGGGCAAGCTTGGATCCTGAGATGTGACATAGGCTACGTTTTGCCACAGTAACAGAGACCCACGCCGACGGAGCCGCGGGCAAAAGCTAGTATTCTATAATACTCTTAACTGTAGATGGCGCTACTTACGAACTGTTTGTCAAAAGAACATCATAGGTCAAGTTCACTATAATATTCCACTATAATAAAGGTTCTGATCTGAACTTATGTTAATGAATACTCGACCTATGGCTCAAGGTTTAATGAACCTTGACACGCGGCAATCTCGTTTCCAGAATATCAAGACATTTTCCCTAAACAACATCAACGATTTTAAGATGTTAATATTTGCATGTGTTTAACCTTTTAACGTAACTTTATTTCTAAGAAAAACGATTAAAATACGACCTAGGGGTAGAATATTTGAATCCAAATGGAAAGTCCCAAGTTAATACTTGGTCTGTTCCGAGTATGATTGTTTTCATGGGCTAAGAGAATATGGGGGCCTAGACAAGGTAAATTCTTTGGTAGAAATGGTTGAGACAGACATTGTAATGTAAAACCTTAGAGTGTACAAAAATAGGTGCTCAAATCGCAAGTATCCCATTTCGCTGAGCGTAAGAAAATTTTTAGCTGTAGTACCTACTACGCTCGTTACCTTAAGTGATTTTCCGTACGACAGACGTTTAATATTAGGGTAATATTAGGTTGACAGTTGGTAATATTAGGCTGTAAGAAACAGACATTGTATTACAGCACCGACACGTAAAAAATAGAACCCTTATTCCTCAGCACTGGGAAGACAAAGGCTGTGAAATGATGACGGATAATGAGAATGTCTTCCGTTAAGTTTGTACGGGCACACTGTTTACCTTTGAATAGTGAGTGAATATAAGCATGGTGAATATAAGCGTAGATAATAATATGACATTATAACTCCATGCATAATAATCGAGAAGAATCTATACATCTATACATATACAATTAAATAAAATTAAAGTGTCGGTTTGTAATATTAAAAAAACCGCTTTTTAATATATGCATATGAATATACGGTACATATTATACCAAAACATATTTTTATTAATTTTTATGTCTGTCTGCCTGTCTGTTCCGGCTAATCTCTGGAACGGCTGGACCGATTTTGACGGGACATTCACTGGAAGGTTTCTGATATAATAATAAGTTACTTAGGCTACTTCTATCTTAGAATAAAAAAAAACCTAAAATTATAATTCAAAATGTTGCTTTTTTGTTAAATTCCACGCGGACGAAGACGCGGGCACAGCTCGTTTTCAATAAAACAGAAAGCACAGAATGTTTAAATGTTTAAAATTTCAAGCCAAGTCGAATTTTGTATAAAGTTAATTGCGAATTAATTATGTATTAATAACATCCTATATTGATTACCTTCAAAATAATCGCATGTGGGATTATTTAAACAATTATCAGTTTAACTTGACCTTCATTTTTAGATCGAAACGATTAATCGCTAATATTTTGTCGTAAAAATATAATAACGATACTATTGATACTAGAATATTTGCATTTAGGGAAATCCTGATATTTATAATATGTATTATATGTATATATTTTAATATATTTAAAATAGATTATAAATATATTATACTATTTAATTAATCTTTTAACTCAAAAATCTATCTCTTTCTTCCATCCGTCTTTGGTTTTGGAAAGGAATTAAGTACGGCATTTCACTTCTCTTAATCAAAATTAAATACACTACAAAAATATCATAGGAGAATTAAAAAGAAAATAAAACAAAAAACAATCTACTCCGACGATTTAGGAGCGCCAATGACAACGAAAACGAAGTGTTAGTACTTAGTCGTACCGCGGCCGCGAACAGCGACGCACGCGCATCTCAATCGTTACACCGTTTAAATATCGAACTCATTCGATAGTGTTGTGATTGTTTATGTTTTAATCTGTGATATATTTTTTTTCTAATTGGACAATAATTTTCGGTAAGTCTTTATCTGTAATTAAGATATTATCCAGGATTATAAAAAGTCGTCATTACTTAGATGTCTTGTGCTTTGTTGATGAGGAAAAAAACTAATGTCGATGCGATAACTTTGATCGGAGTCGTTCAGTTTCTTTTTATTGTTATTTAACTTAGTTATTTTTAAGATTATTTTGTTTTAGTTACATATCAGTGTTAACGTTTACATTAAGTGACACAGTTTCGCATTGTGTTTATAAAACATTAGGATGATTTTATTAAGGTTCATCTGATAAGTTACTGACCTTTTGTTTATGTATTATTGTCTTCTCTGTCTCTGTAGATGTTTATTGACTGCAACTGTGTGTGCTACACTTTACATATTTATCTTTTTACGATTAGATCTTTTGTTAGTTACTTTTTAGGTAAAAATGCTTAGAAAAGGAGAGTCTGACAAAATTGAGGTACTTAACGAACCCCCAAATACTGAAACGCAACTTAACTTCAAGACGTTCTTAAATGTATATGTGTCTCTACTTTATACCTAAAAGTGAGAAAGCCGCGAAATCGGCCCCATTACTTGAATAGTTAAGTGTCAGTGTGAAGTTTAAAGAGAATTGTCAAAAAGTTTTTGTACACAACAAAGTGAATAATTAAATCAGTAACAGGCCAGGTTTTTCGACTTGCTGCGATCCTTAACGATATTACTTTCGCTTCTTTCACTTTCATTACATTTTTCATACAAGTTTCGTTCTTAAAGGTAGCCATAACCAGACTTCTTCAGTTAAGTCCTTAAAAAACCTGTCTTGACTTTCAAATAAACTGCTTTTGAAAAATTTGTTATTTCAAGGTCAACGGCAAATGTGCCTTTGTCAATTCCGTGATGTAAAGTTAAAAGTTGTTGTAATTAATTCTTATATTAAAAATGCGAGAATGTTGTGACATCATAGTTATCAACTTTTAGCAACTAATTTATATGGTAGCTATTGTATTTTGTTTTTTTATTTAGGTATTAAAAATAATCTGATTTTTTATCATAAATATATAATGTACCTACCTAATCACACAATGAAGATGTCGGCTTAATTTTTGTTAATTGACGTCATTTAGATTAAATATATGAGACACGTATTATTTCGTTTTATACGTAATCAAAAAACTCACAACAAAACAACAATATATTGATATAATATTTAAAAAAAATAAAAATAAAAAATAAGCGTCTCTTACTTTTTTATTACCATGTCTGTTTTTCGAAACTTTAAATTTTTCAACATCATTATCGATTTATGTGCTTTGCATGACAACAGACTGCCCTGCAATAATGTTAGTTTGATAACGTTACTATAATTTTGTAATACAGTAAGTTCATAGATTTATCAATATTTTTAAAATTTAAGTTATTTAAATATGAGGCAAACAAGCCCTCAAAATGCTTAACAGCACGCGTGGGAAGATACGATGATTAGTTGATTACATTTATATAACTTACTTAACTAAATGACTGTCCAAATGGATTAATTATTCGACAGATTCGTTTTAATTAAGATTTAAAATTACCTTTAATTAATGAAAACAATAGGATTACTATTTCTTAAGAAATTTCTAGCATGTTTTTGCTAAAGCAAAGATTATTTGTCCGAGTGGATGTCGATTATCGCAGCAAAAAGTAGCATTTCTTGGTATCCAAGCTTACCCCATACCAAGTTTCATCTAAATCGGTTATGCGGTTTAGCTGTGAAAGTTTAACAGACAAACAGACAGACAGTTACTTTCGCATTTATAATATTGGAATGGATATCGGTTTTAATACTTTATCTACTACTTATATTACGTTAGTCTTTTACAATAATTCACATTTCTTTAAGTTTTAATTAGTCGTCTTACACTTAGTTAATTTAACGTAATTACAAAATTTGGACACTTTCGTAATTTACACTAGAACTCAAGGCAACATTTTTATAATTGTTATGAAACGTGTGAATTGCAAATTAAAACAAATATTATTATTAAGTTTTTAATTATCATTTATTTTAATTGTTGGTTTAGTTATTTAGTGGTGTCGCCATTGTTAGTGGTAACACTACCATTTATGTAATAAAAGCTGTTTTTTTTTTTTGCAAAAATGTTAGTTTGATTTTCTGTAGACTTGTAGGTATTTCTTTTGACCTCTCCTTTTTATTATAACCGGTTTTTTTTGGTTCTAATGATTGGCCTTCAATGACTTATACCCGGCAGTAATGGTTGATGAACAAGTTAAGAAGACGTAAGGTCAAATGACAACTAAAACATGATTCATTTTAGTTTTCTTTTTGCTTGTTAACAAAAAAAAAAACAATGCAAAATGTTTACATTTTCAACTTATTGTTCTGTCACATAAATCAGGCTAGCTTATAATTTATTAGTCCTATTGCATAGCAAATAAAAATAAAACATAATTTATTCCTTTTTTTTTATAAGATATCTACTTTAAACCCAGGCTTTGACTGCTTCACCGGACTTTTAAAAACCTTAAGCGCCTCCAGCCAAAGCAATAGAAAAAGTAACTACGTCAGCGTTCACTAAGGGCACCCCTTGTGGGGTTCAGATCTCGACTTAGTGCCTTGCTAACAATCGTAATAAGGCAAAAACAGTAAGGGAGGGCTGGTTCTATATCATATAACACCATCTATAAATGTCCTACTGGCGGCCACAGGCCTCTTCTCATATAGAGAAGGAGGGCTGGATCTAAGTTTTTATTATTTAGGCACATATGGATAGTTTGGCTGGCTCGGGCCAGGTTGATCAAGGGGGGGCAAACATCATAATAATGTCTGGTTTTTAATGTTTCTTTTTACTCAGTGCTTAGGTAAATCCTTTTTTATTGAGGTAAAATCGTATTCTGTGACTTTAATAAGTTAATGACCTGCGAACATTCGGAATGTCATATAAAAGGAAAAATATCTACTGAACATGTGCAGTTATTTATTTTATTAACAATTTATATTATATTTTAGGTAGTTATTTTGATACCAGCTGCATAAAACACATAAGTCGAACCCTGTGTCAATAATTAGTAACTACTATTTAGAGACTAACTTAACTTAGGTAATTAACTAATTAACTGATTTTAAAAATCTATTATATCTGGTTTGTTAAGCGTACAATACTTATAAATGTGGCTAACATCACATACATTGCACTGAACCCAAAGTAAGTAGCTAAAGCAGTTAAGGAATCAGAAACAACGAAAGTACCACAAACACCCAGATGCGAGACAATGTAGAAAAGTGGTTTTTTATATTGACCCGTCCGGGGATCGAACTAGGGACCTCAGAGCTAGCGACACCTTGAAAACCGGTGTGTACGCCACTTGACCACGGAAGTTGACAAAAGTTAAAGGAGAAAAGTCTCAGTGATACATTCTTTATAATAAAATTTCTACGCGGACATAGTCGCGGTCAATACGTAGTGTAGATTGAATATATTCGGCCGACCAATACAAAACTTTCTATATCTTCGCTCCGAATTATCTTGCATTTAAAAACTTGATCTGAGGCAGTGAAAGTTGATTTGGGCTACACTCTAAAGCTCATGTATATGATGCTAAAATGTAAGTAACACTGAATGGTATTGCCATCTTTAAATATTTTCCTCTTAAAAGTATTTTTTGCACTTCTTACCGCTATAGTTAAAGCACTACATCGTTTTATGTACGGTCTCGCTAAATAGAAAAAAAAACTTACTCATAATGTCGAAAAAGCTAATTTATGTTCTACATTTGCACATATTTATCTTATTAATTGTTATTTCTTCTATTTTTTTCGACGACTGCTACACCTACATTTTAGCCGTATTTTTGAACCTATATCCTAATAGATAATAATGTATAATTTTGTCTAAATGTTCTTTTTTTTTTTTTTTTTTTATTTATTTCAGAACTTTGTCGCTTAGCAACAATAACGTTCTATAAAATCTACACACATATACTCATACACCAAACAAAAATAAATACTTACAAAAACTAAATAAGCTAAGTATAAAAACCAATAACTGCTAGCCTGTACAGAACTTTAGCCTCTACGGAGAAAGGGGAGGCCAAAATACTGTTTACAAAACCTACATCTGAATTACTCTTCAGCTGTTGCCGCCTAAAAGCCTCGGTCCGAACACACTCCATCAAGATGTGTTGCACATCATCTAAGGTATCACAATCAGGGCAGTTGGGAGAGGAAACTTTTCTCATTAAAAAAGCAAACTTCTTAGATGGAATGTGTCCCGATCGAAGCCTAAGGGCGACAGTCAAAGAGTTCCTGTGGATGGAATTACATTCTATCCACGGAACAAGCGATATCTGCGGATTAATGGTCCGGTACCACAAACCTTTATTGTTTGAACAATTATCAAAATATTCCTGCCACAAACTCAAACAATGACACCTAAGGTCCGAAATAAAATCCGAAAATAAGGGCTGAATAAGTAGAGGAATTCCGTCAGACATAGCCTGTTTCGCCAGAAGATCTACCTCTTCATTCTCTTTGACCAGAATATGTGACGGAATCCACTGTAAACAAATTTTCTTCAAAGACTTTAAATCCAAAATTAATTTATAAATTTCATAAGCTATTGGCGAGCCACCAGCGTGAGAAGTATGTCTGGATAGGTGTTGCAAGGCGCTTTTAGAATCTGTCAGAATGACAAACTTATCATAATCAATGGAACTAACATAAGAAAGGGCCCTAGCTATTGCCACTAACTCAATATGCATTATAGATAAATTTGAACTAATTTTGAATTTAGCACTGACACCAACCATTGAATCCAAAAATGCACAACCACCCATAGACTGTTCTTTAGAACCATCAGTGAATATCTTATAAAAATCTAAATAACTGTCATTAATGAAGGATTCACAAATAAGTTTTAAATGGTGTTGATTATAACTACGCTTAGGACGGTCGATAGAAGGAATATTCGGATAAATTACCTCATGTAAATCTATATTACTGGTCCATGTATCTAGGGAAAACATTTTGATCTGATTACTAGAGTAAACGGAGATGTTATTATAATGGGATACAAAAGAAGAAACAAGTAAAGGAAGCTTTTTGTTTGCCCAGTAACTAAACTGACATTGAGTTGAAAGATCATTTAGTACTCGAACAGTTTTGTTATTAGTTATTGATTTAGACTTGAGAATAAATTTACCTGCTAAGAACCTACGACGAATAAACAGAGGAGGGATACACAGCTCACTTTCCATAACATGAATAGGGGTGCTTCGTATAAAACCACCAACAACTCGTAACACTTGATTTTGTACTTTATCTAACTTACCAATTTTACATTTACTGCAATTGTCGTATAAGAAACTACCATAATCAATCCTGCTGCGGATTATAGAAATGTATAAACGCCTTAAATGTTTTTGGTGAAGCCCCCATCCCGAACCAGCTAAAACTTTGACAAGATTAACATATTTAAGAACCTTTTGCACTGTTTCATTTACATGTTTACCCCACTTTAAAGATCTATCTAACCACATGCCCAAGTATTTAATATTGTCAACAAAGCTTATACATTGATTATTTATTGAAAGACTAACGCTATCCATAAACCGACCTTTTTTAAAAACACATGCTTTAGATTTTGTTGGCGAAATAGAGAGTCCCAAATCACTTATTATATTATTGAACTCGAGTAAAGCTAGCTGGATGTTATTTGCAGCAGAGTGGACATTAACACTGGAAGCATAGAGAACAAAATCATCAGCATATTGAGAAATACTAACATTTTGAATATTTTTGCAAATTTGAATAGTAACAATATTAAATAAAAGTGGAGATAAAGGATCTCCTTGAGCCAAGCCACGATCAGTAGACCGACATAATTCACCTGCATAGGTACATACCTTCAGATTCCGGTGACCAAGAAATGACCATAAATAATTACAAAAATTTGAACCAGCTCCTAAGCGATCTAATATATGCAACAAACAAGAAATGTCAACATTATTATAAGCACCATCAATGTCAATAAAACTAGCGACTGTTACCAAACTTTTAGAGAACTCTAATTGAATATGTGAAACAAGCCTTACTAAACTATCAAGGCATGATTGCCCTTTACGGAAACCCACAACATCTTCAGAAAACATACAATTTCTTTCAAAATACCATTCCAATCTTTTATTTAAGATGGAGTGAAAAATTTTACAAATGCAAGAAATAAGGGATATTGGGCGCAGCAAACGACCATTACCTCCCTGTTTAGGAATAGGAATCACTTTAATATCACGCCATTGAAATGGAACAAACCCCAAAGAAAAACACTTATTATAAATAGAGAGTAAAAGGTTTTTGGCATTTAAAGGGAGATGAACAACCATTGAAAAGGATATTTCATCACAACCCGGAGCAGTATCCTTTTTCTTAAGACAATTTTCAAACTCTTGCATAGAAATTTCAGCCTCCAGCTGATTATTACTGGATGAAAATAAAGGGAGAGGACGACTCACCGAATCAGGAGTAAGAGATTGAAGAAGGTTCTCAGCCATATCTTTATCAACAGTAAAATTGCCATTCCGTTGACCCTTTAACCACCGCATCTTTCGCCACATTTCCGACGAAGAAGTGGTCTCATCAATAGACTGACAGAAATCTTGCCAGGATTTACACTTTGCTGCCCGAATAAGCTTTTGAGCAATACGAATTTTTTCTTTAAGGACATCTAAATTAGATGCCGAAGGACATCGTCTTAAATTTGCCAGAGCCAATCTACGTTCAGCAACAGCTTTAGATAAATCAGAAGACCAATAGGGTTTAGGAGAAAAATTAGCACAAATATTTTTTGGAGATTTTACGTAAGGAATGTGATTTCTAGCAGCTTTTTGCATGGAATCTAGCAAAACATCATACATTCTCTGCGGGTTTTCAAGAATAATACCTTTAGATAAATAACTTCTAACAAAGGCCGTATAAGAAGGCCAGTCGGCTTTTTTAAAATTCCTTTTCCTAGTAAATTCTTGATCTGAAAGAAATTTACACGATAATTTAAGTACCAAGTGATCACTGCCCAAGGATTCGTTTGTCGTTACCCATGAAAATAACAAGGCTAAATCAGAAGATACAAAAGAAATATCAGGAGAAGACTGTTGCAAAACTCCACCAACCATCTTAACTCTAGTGGGACGGCCATCATTAAGATAAATAAAATTGGAGTCTAACAAAGAATCATAAATTTGACTTCCTCTAAAATCAGTCTTGCACGACCAGCTAGAGTGATGGCCATTAAAGTCCCCTAAGATCAGAGACTTTGAGTTAGCTAAAGAAAAAATAAAATCCCAATCATTCTGAGTAGTATGAGTACTAGATGAGCAATATATAGAAAAAATGTTCTCGACATGCCGACAATTTAAAATCTTTATATGTAATAGTTCGATACCAGGATTGCAACTTTGAGTAGAGCACAAAATAGACTGAACAGAATTATGAGCTAGTATGGCTACACCACCATAACCATCAGCTCTGTCCAGACGGAATGTTTGATATCCACGAATCCTAAAAGCAGAATCGTTCTTAAGCCAAGTTTCGGAAAGAACAGCTAAGTGAACCTTTTCTTGCGCAAGGAATTGCTCTAAAGAATGAGATTTAGGTCTCACACTTTGACAATTCCACTGAATTATTGACAGATTTAAAAGAACCCTATCCATTATTTACAACAAGACCTTTAAACGTAAACTCTGACAAAAAACTTAATAACTTGGGAATCCATTCCACACATATCAAAAACAATGAATTAATTTTGTCTTTAAAAGATTCTTCACCTAAAAGTAAATTCCTTAACTTAAAAAATAACTGAGAAAATCCATATGAAACCTTAGCGTCCTTGTTATGCCCCTTTTTAGGAGGAGACTTCGGTGGTGGAGTAGAATCGACCGAACACTCCGACTGAGACGTCAAAAAATTATCCCAATTCGCTTCTACTCCAACAATGGGTGCTCGTGTAGCGTTTTTCTGAGTAGCCTTTTTCCTCTTCAGAACAGGTTTACTGGGTGCAGGCACAGACCGGACCACTTCGCTATAAGTCTGCCTGGAATCAATCGGCAAGTGGTTGTTAGGTACAGCAGACGAAGGATCCTGATTACTATCAATAAGCACATCACACATAGCTTCACGCATATCGGACTCCTTTGCTTTGATTCCTTTAGTCGGTCTCAATACTGATTCGGTATAAATTGTAAGCGCTTTCCTGAATGTACAATTATTTTCTGCCATTATCTCACGAGTCCTATTCTCTTTTTTATATACTGGACAACTTCTGTCGAGTGCCATATGATCTCCGGAACAATTTACGCATTTATATGACTTAGTCACACAATTCTCGTGATTTCCAGAACACTTCGGACAGATAATGTTTTTGGACTGACATACTTTTAATAAATGCCCAAACTTCCAACATCTTGAGCATTGAGACACCGGAAACTTGAAGGGTTCTACCTTTACCTTTAAATCATATATATAGACATAGGCAGGAATTAAACCGCCTTTGAAGCCAATACGTATTGATTCACTTGGAACCCAATTTGCGTCTGACTTGTCATTACTATTGCTTCGCCTGTTCAGCCTCTTAACGCCAACGATTTTAATGTCAAATTCACAAGATAAATTTTGCCGCAACTCTTCCTCTGAAATGTCTAATTCGATCCCTTTAATAATACCAAAAGACAGCCCTACCTCTGACGTCTTTTGACATAGCCAATCCATGCTCGACCAGGCTTCACAATTAATGAACTGATCAGCACTAATCTCGTCCTTAAATGTAACAAGCATTCTGTGCTTATGGGAGTACTTTACTTGCAGGATATTTACTATTCTGTTCTCCTTAAATAGTCGAGCCAAACTAAATTGTTTCGGTAAAGGACTCTTACTGGAAACACTTACTTGAATCTTACTTTCCTTAACAGCTTCAACAGACTTCCGTCCTACTTTATTACGTCGAATCGTGTTCCAACTATCATCCGAAAAGTTGTCTTCCCGGATTCTCTTCTTTCCCTTAGAACTCTCAACCTCATCCATATCCTCTTCCTGCGCATATTCTTCAAACAAATCGCAACTTGAATCATGTTTACTTGTACTAGCTTGATTCAAACTCATCTCAATCCGGCCGCGGCCCCGACCACACAGTCAGGTCCGCCGGCTTGAAATAATTATGTCCGCAAAATAAACGCAAAAAATCGGATCCACTGCCGAGACCACACGTAACAAGAACTAAGAAAAATAATTACAATGAAAAATAATTATTTTCACAATTTTTTCACTGTTATTCGGTAACCATGGCCACGCCAATCTCGTCTAAATGTTCTTTTAAATTGCATATTAATAATATTGTTGTAAGTGTGATATTTCTACACCGGATATGTGAAACATTATTATTGTAACATCTGTAATTACCATATACTAAGAAATAAATAATATTCTATTCTATTCTATTCTATAACTATAGCTATGCAAAATATACCCAAACATAATTAGATATTATATAACACTAGCTGTCCCCCGCGACTTTGTTCGCGTGTTTTAGTTTCTACGGTTTTTCATTTTTGCAACATTTTTCATTTATGCTCCGCTCCTATTGGTCGTAGCGTGATGTTATATAGCCTATAGCCTTCCTCAATAAACGAACTAACCAATAAAAAAAGATTTTTTCAATTCGAACCAGTAGTTCCTGAGATTAGCGCGTTCAAACAAACAAACTCTTCAGCTTTATAATATTAGTATAGAGTATAGATTTAGAATATAAATTCTAGGTCATGAACTAAATAGCCTTTATTCTGCATAATATATCCCCAGTCTTGAGTGGATATAAAAACTAAACTACCTACCAATTATAATATTACAAGTTAAATATTTTGTATATGTATTTTCATGGCTTTATGAATAAATCCTTCATTTTGGCCGTATCTTGGGGTCGCAACATTTAAATACATATAGCATTATATAATTATAGATAATGGTTGCGAATCAGAATTAGATATGTGAATTTTGATTTCCGACATCTATAAATAAATAACCCTGGCTATATTCTTCTTATTTACGGAAACAAATAAAAAGCTTGAATTTTATCTAAAACGTTTCCGTGATATTCAGGCTGTCTGTCCACGCGCAGTGTAATAAAAGACAGACTATGCAGTAAAAGTACGTTCGGCTGCACTGTCTTACGATGTACGCCTAGCGAATGAGTTAGCGTGCGATATTCAGCGCTATTTTATAGTGAGCTTGTCTAGTTAGTCAGTAAGACAGACTATTTAGTCAAGAATTAATATCGGGTAGTCTAATAAGCGCTTAAAATGTTTGTAACTAGGTATAAGTATACAATCTATACTTAATATTATAAAGCTGAAGAGTTTGTTTGTTTTAACGCGCTAATCTCAGGAACTACTGGTTCGAATTGAAATATTATTTTTGTATCTGATAGTCCGTTTATTGAGGAAGGCTATAGGCTATATAACATCACGCTACGACCAATAGGAGCGGAGCATAAATGAAAAATGTTGCAAAAATGAAAAACCGTTGAAACTAAAACACGCGAACAAAGTCGCGGGGGACAGCTAGTATATCATAAGAGCTGTTATTTGAATAGAACCCTTGTTTTATTTTCCTTATTACTAAGTTACAATCTTGGTAGATCAAAATGTTTTCTCGGCATAGGGCAATAAACAATAAGTTTGTGTACGTTACAACCTACCTCTTTAGGGAATGTGGATGGAAATATAATGCATTACACACTGCCTTAGTAGGTCAAGGTTGTATTCCGATTTTAGAATAAGCTTGGGTTGAATACATTTAAAACGTCTTGAAATATGGACACAGTATTTTATAGCATTCTGACATGTAACATTTATCGCTGCTATTTTAATAACACAAAATAAACGAATTCAAAATAGAAATAAATACTATGGTTTATAAAAATAACTAAATATAAATTTAGAACCTTAAAATAGGTTTTAATTAAATATTAAACGTACGCTAGACCGCAATTGTAGCACCAGCGAAGAACAAGACACCATTGAGTTAATTGACAGCAAATTGTGAGTCCCACTTATCTTTATATTTGGCGCTAAGAGCCGCAGTTTAACCGTCCACGTAATTAATATTTGTTTGACCTAGATATTTGACTCAAGGAGCAACGTGTGAAGATGAACATGTTAATTTAATGTAAACAAAGGCAGTTTATGTTTGTAATTTTTTAATTAGAGAGGTTAATGGCCAAATACTGAGACGTCAATCAGTTTAAAGCCGCCGCACTTTAAGGTGTATAGAAGCGATAGGAAGACATTTAACAACGTCTCAAAGTTAAGTTGTTTCAGTTTTCGGGTTAAACAATGGAATATTCTCATTTTAAACGCCGACACGACTCATCTACGTGACCTCTGGTGTTAAACTGTCAGTTATCACAAAAAAATATTTGAAATCTATAGGTTGCAAGGGTTGATATTATATATCTATCTTCTATATCTATGTATACATATAACAAATCAAAATCCCCGGCCGCGTCTGTCTGTCTGAAGGCGATAAACTCAAAACCTACCGAACGGATTTTAATATGGTTTTCACCGTAGTATCGTTTTCAATGTATAGTGATTAAAGAGGAAGGTTTGTGTGTATTATTCATTATTTTTTTGTTTACTCGTGCGAATCCGGAGCCGTAGTAATTCTGTCTGTCTGTCTGTCGCGCTTTCACGCCAAAACTACTGAACCTACATAGAACTGAAAGGACAAAGGCTACTTTTTGCAACGATAACCAACATCCAAGCGGGCGGAGCCGCGGGAAACAGCTAGTTCAGAATAGATGTGCTAACACTAGGTCTACTTCATATTAACCTAACTCTTTTTAGGTGTCTTAATGACTCTTCTTTTTGTTTCTCTTACTTGTGGTATATTTTGATACGCATGTGTATTATCACGTACGAGGATCTAAATCAGAATAATATGATTGTTCTTCTATCTTGCTTCCCTAACAAAGTCTTATTGCGTGTGTCTGGCTCCGTTTATACCATGATAATGTATGTATACTTGTAATCAATATCTACATAAACTTTACTCTGTAGTGCCCTGCGTGTGCAATCCGACAGTTATCAACTAAAGGTTGATTCCCAAACAAATGTAATTCACTAATGTTTATTGTTTCTCGAAGTTTCCATTCCTTTATATTCCACAGTCACGTAGGTTAGGAACACTTATCCAATTATTTACTTGTGCATTTGCAATCTTTAAACTCGTTATGTTATTACCGGCACGCATTTCTTTACGTTAGAAGATTTCCTACACTTTAGTTAGAAATCTTTAGAAATTTTAAATAAATTTACCAAATCAGTTCATCAATTTTAATATGACAAAATAGGAATGTAGAGTAACATTTAAACATATAATTTTTTTTTTATTACTTATCAAATTTTCGGACTACATAGATGTTTACTGTAACATCCCTTTTGGCGATGACATCTGCATCATCCCATCTTAAACCACATTAAATGCACAAGGTTCTGGCTTTTAAACCTGGGAAGATAAAAATAGTTTATTATTGAAACAAGCCTCTTCCGTCAAACTCATCATCAGGTGAGCTGCTAGCCCGTTTGTCCCTGATGCTATAAAAACCAACACTAAGACGCGGTTTCTAAAACAGTGTTTAACCTAAAAAATTTGTTAATCGCCTGTAAAACCTCATATCAAGCGCTACGATTGGTTGTTATTCTTTTGGACAACCAATCACAGTCGTGATCACCCCCCGTCCCTAGATCAAGCTGGCCCGAGCCGGCCAAACTAGCAATAAAAATATGTCATTAAATAATAAAAACTTAGATCCAGCCCTCATTAAGATTGTTAGCAACGCACTAAGTCGAGGTCCGAATCCCACTGGGGGTGCCCTTAGTGAACGTTGCTGACGTAGTTAGTTTTTCTATTGCTTTGGCTGGAGGCCCTTAAGGTTCTCGCCAAAAATCCGGTGAAGCAGTCAAAGCCTGCGCTCAGGCTAATTGCGAAAATCTCTTTAAAAAAAAAAAACACAGTCGTGATCAGTAGATTAGACAACAGATCAAAATGATCAACCTTTTAGAAAGCGGGTGTATATGTTAATTGGGGGGTTATATACCAAAAATGTTTTACGTGTTCTACCAATATCATCACGTATATGGTCTTTAAGATGATATACATGTATCATTGCACCAATAATACTAAAAAGTAATGAGTAAACACCAGTGTTACCTTGTTTGTATAAGATAACCTCCAAATATGACTATAAAATCACGTAACCAGCAACTATAGTCGTTAATCCGTGGTTCAGTAAATTCAATGTCAAAATATACTGCTGTAATGTGTTTATCAAGTTCACACCCAAAAAACAAGTTTTTAGAATACTCTTTAGTAAATATTGTTTTATGAATATTTTTTTCTATTGTATGTTAAATTTGTAGGATTAATGCCATAATCTTTATAATAAATAAAATGTTATTTTAATAGCTAAAAAAATAATTGTGTGAAATCATCAATTTTTTAAAGACCGGCTCTAATAAAGAGGCGTTAAGAAAAAATCCGTTATAACAAATTGTGCTGTAATTGACGTACCTAATTGTTAATTTAAAACCAGCACATAAAAACAGACATACCTACAGAAAAACTGTCAATTACTAATATATAGACATTACCAATAAAAACTTTGATTCTATATATACGATGCTGCGTTGGCATACTTTGCATTCATAACCAAAACTGCACAAATCGGCTAATGAAAATATATTGAGGTTAATTACTCGAGAACGCGGTCATCGGTTTGAACATCTATAAACAAAACAGCCGTTACCTTGAAAATATAAAACAATTGATCCGGTCTCGGTACATCCGAAAATTATTACAATTAGATTGTTTTTACAGTTCCGTACCTCGAAAAGAAGAAGTAACCTTTATAGGATCACTTTCTTGTCCGTCTGTCTGCCTTTCGCGCTTTTACGACAAAACTACTGAACCGATTTAATTGAAATTTGGTACACAAATAGTCTAGAGCCTAAAAAAGGACAGAGGCTACTTTTTATAGCTTTCGCATTTATAATATTAGTAAGCATTGAACATACAAAAATTAAAAACTTATATAAAAAAATTACAGTTGGAAATTATAGCACTGTGTGTGTGTGATGTATGACAGAACATTATTTCAACCGCACAGCTAACTTTGTTTTAGGAGAATTAACCGTGGTGAGCAAACTATGTACGCAACCCTCGGTGCGCGAGTCAGACTTTTTTTGTAAACGTCATTACAATAGTTGTTCTTTATGTTCTACTTATAATTAAATGGATGATGTATTTAATTGAGATGAGATTGAGCGCTGCAGTTAGATTTTGAATTTGGACGCAGTAGTATTTTTAAAATATTTAATAGATGTTTGGGGGTTTTCAGTGTTATCTGATAGTAAGCTTGCCTTTTTTGCACGACATTTACACAGGTGAAAGAGACAGCGAACAATCCTTTTATCCATACTAATTATTATAAATGCGAAAGTAACTCTGTCTGTCTGTTACGATTCCACGGTTAAAACCCTGAACAGAATTTGATGAAATTTAATATGGAGTAATCTTAGATCCTTAGAAAGGATATAGGCCGCGATAACCGACATCCACGCTGGCGGAATCGCGGGAAACAGCTAGTTTAAAATATAGATTTGATACTATTAAAGCGTCTCCATTTTTAGTTAGCTAGTATGGTGATTATGATGCTCCCACTCCTTTTCTAATCAGAAGAGGTCTTTGCCCAGCTGGGGACAGTTATAACGAGTATTATTATTGTTTGTAACAAATATTCCGCTACCGGTCAGACCAGCTCTTTCAAAACTTCCATACAAACTGAATTCTTGAACGAAATCACATTTCAAGGCAAATGCAAGGTCGACTCAATATATTCATAAATTTATCAAACGATGGACATATTTGCATATATATGGTATGATTTATTTAATACCTACATGATTTCCGGGCTTTTTGGTAGGAATTGGAGAAGATTCAATGTGTGGATTTATAGTTACGACTGTAGCATATCTCTAATTATTGTAATCTATGTAATTAATTATGGTATATAAATTAAAAATACATTTTCGAATAGTTTGTAAGCGATAATGGTAATTGGAAAACTGGATATTTTGGTTAGTGAGTATTAAATATGATAGTTTATGGATTAGATTAATACGTATAATGATGTTAGAAACACAATTCTTTAATATAGATAGATAATCAAGTAGTCGGTTAAACGAGAAAAAATAAAGTTTGTTGAAACTGGGAATATGGTTTCACAAATTTTTGTGATCTTAATGTTTTATCTGTTTTTTCTCTTATTATTTTGTTTATTTCTAAATAATATAAAACAAAGTCGCTCCCGTTGCTTGTATGATTATATCTTTTTAAATACGCAACGGATTTTAATGCAATTTTCAGTAATAGATAGAGTAGTCAAGAGGAAGGTTTTTATGTATAATTCATTTATGTTTGATCTACCCGTGCGAAACTGGGGCCGGATGTAACACATCATTTCGACAGTATAGAACAGATTACGCTAGACGCTCATGTTAAAATTACCTATCTCTACACTAAAGAAAAAACAAAATGCTTTTAACGGTGAAACTGTTGAAAAAAAGTGCCACTCTGTGGTCATGGCACCATTTTTTCACCATTTTAGTGACTTTCACTCCGGCGGTAGTTGCGTAGGTAAATGATGAATGATGCCAGCCATTGTTCACTTGTTAGTCTATGAAAATCTTTTGTGTAGCGTCTATCTTTATATGAAGTTATTAAGTTTATAGGTCAGAGATTGCGCAAAATATTGCTTTTAACTTTGAAAGACGATCGATAAATATTAGTTAGTTTGACTACAATGTTTGAAGTTGGTATGTTGATCTATTCAACTCTCCTGGGGGGTTACTCTTAAATGCATTTCAATTCTATGCCAATACAAAATTGTTATTCATTTAGCAGGCATACAAACAACACACAGTACAAAAATACTCACAATGTTTAGATTCCAGTCAGTTCCTTCCATTGAAAAACTAATATCAATTTTGCATTGGCCTTGTATCAGAATTAAAATCAAATTGAAGAGGGCACTGATTGCGAGTAAATTCATTCAATTAATGAACCCTGGCCATCGCGGTCCACTGCGTGACGTAGGCCTTTCCCAAGTTGCACCACAACACCCGGTACTCCACCGAGTAAATGAATTAAATCTTCATAATCTACTGTGAAATATATTTTATACAGGACTGATTTTCTAACCCCAAATAATTTATCCGAGCAATAATTTTGAAATTTCGACAGTTCGTCCATACAAAATCTGTCAGACGTCAATTTTATTCGACGAATAAAAATTATCTAGCGTTAAAAATTCATCCCACGAGTTTATTCTATTCTAGTTGTAATTTAGATAATTTTAACCTTATTGTGACCTGTAAGTGGTAACATGAATAATTAAGAATCAAGTTACAATATTTATTAGCTATAAAATAATCCATCAACTTATCAGTCTGAGAAGCTCTTTAATTAAAGTCGTTGAATTTATTTCTCATGCTTAATTCAAGTATTTTGATGAGTATATTTATTACATACTATGAAATTCACAACACGCTTCAAGTACACTCGAATTAAATACACTAGATGGTAATATTATCAAAAATAGTCGCCATTGACGTTCGAGTAGGCCGTCGTTATGTAAGTGTTATGTGATCTCATTAATATTTAAGAGATGTTAAATATTCGCAAGTGATTAAATTATTGTCTTTATGTCCTTGACTACCTTATTCGCAGAGACTATGTGACTAAGAGTATCTATTTGTTTTATACTGACTTCTAGCTCTTTGTGAAACACATAATATAACTATGACACAGTTTTGTAAACCAAGTTAGAGCTACAAGCAATTTTTGTCTTGTCTCGTGACTGAAGACCGATTACAAGATAAGAGTAAGTTTTCTGCTTGTGTATGGCAACAACCTTTGAGTATAAAGACAAGCATAGAGTGGGCACATCGCTAGTAGCCCTTTGTGCCGCGCGTAAGCAAATGTTTACCTGTATTTACTAAGCTCGATCACTGATTTAAGTTATTTTCCGTCTGTCGAAAGACGTTTATGCCAAAATATCGATGGTTCCGATATTATTAGGGTAATATTAGACTTTGAGATAGTTTTAATAAAACGGCGCGCTCTGTTTTGACACAATTTTTACGAATTTACTTGTTCATACTAGTCTCTACAGTTCATACTCGATATGCGCATTCTATAGTTTACTTATTATTTACTATAAGGCAACGACCTTTTTATTTATGTGTAGCAACATGAACCAAATTAATATTATACTGTATAAATAAATACAATTATTATAACAGTATCTATTTTTTGTGTATGTCAGTCATGCTACGATACCCTCTCTTGCGTTTGACCCACATTACTTACATAGTTTTTGACTATTTACAGTTGCTTTAAGAATTTAAAAGGCCTTTTGATGTGTCTATCAAAGAGAAACGAGCTTTATGTACTTAGAAACATCTTGTTAAGAGATTGAGTTTTGCGAATAATTATGATATTGTGTGATGAGCATGATCATTTGTTCTGTGTCTGGGTGTAATTTATCTATAATATGTATGTATTTAGAAATATATAAGTATGTTTATCAGCTGTCTGGTTGCCATAATATAGGCTCTGCCTAGTTTCGGATCAGATGGCCGTGTGTAATTTGTCCCAAGATATTATTATTATATTATATTGATAAATTAAAATGGGCATTATTTTTATAGTGTTGTATGAAGTTTATTAAGATCGCCAATGCGGAGAGCAGAAACATTAAGTTTAACCTATATTATGGCAGCCTGCTTCTACGGCAAATGTACCTAAATGTGCAGGTGTGTTAGATGATGGATATAATTAGTGTGAAACATGAGAAGGTAAAATATGAAGACGATTAAAAAAAACCGGCCAAGTGCGAGTCGGACTCGCGCACCGAGGGTTCCGTACAAACCTGTAGGTGTTAGATGATGGATATAATTAGTGTGAAACATGAGAAGGTAAAATATGAAGACGATTAAAAAAAACCGGCCAAGTGCGAGTCGGACTCGCGCACCGAGGGTTCCGTACAAGCCTGTAGGTATATATTAAGAAAAAGTTCACCCATCACGATGATCAAGTCATAGTCGTAGTTATGGTATTTTTTATTGCAAAATGAAAAAAAAATAATTAAATAATAAAAAATATTTTTATTATATGATGTAACAAAAATTTTACGGTTTTCATTTTTTTTATCTGTACTATAAGACGTTACTTCGTACCAAATTTCAAGATTCTAAGTCTACGAGAAGTACCCTGTAGGTTTTGACTCCCGTGCGAGTTTCGAAAATTTGCGGCATAAACGGCTGTATCTTTTGATTGCTTTGGCTTAGAAGTTTATTTAGTTGATTTTTTCACAGCTCCAAGGGACAGTAGACCTGAGTATTGGATATAAATTTTAGTTTGATACCTCTACGCGTTCCTGAGAAAAACGGTCTTGACAGACGGACGGACGGGCAACAAAGTGATCCTATAAGAGTTCCGTTTTGTCCTTTTGAGGTACGGAACCCTAAAAAAAGAGAAGAATTTTAGTGCTATTCTAGGTAGTCTATATCTAAATAGTTTAAGAATCTTAGAACAAGATAGTCTCTGTGTATTGGCCAACGTAACTTTAAAATTATCGACGAAGATATAACAAGACACGCCAATATATGGAAGATATTGCTTTGTTTGGTTATTTTAACTGGTAATGTTTTGAATGGTAATGACTGGTAATGAGTTAATAAGGGTTCAATGGCGGTCTTAACGCTTTTAAGACCGCCATTTGTATTGTACCTACCCTTTTTAACTTTATCTCTTAAAATGCTGTATTTTTGGTGTATAATAAAGAATGTATAATATAATATAATAATATATAATTTTCGAAAACTTATTAGTCATTACCATTCAAAACATTGTCAATTAAAATAACCAGTTATTATGACGTCAACCTTCTACTGATTATGGTTATTTTATCAAGTTTTATCATATATGTATTTTTTGTACGTTCATTTATAACCTGTGACGTATTTACATTAAATTATTTACGACAGCTAGGAAATGTTTATAATTAAAACTGTCTTGTCTAATTTTTTTGTAGATGAAATTTGCGTCAAATACCAATTATAATAATTTTAAGTCATTTATTTTTGCATCAAAATGCAAAATAGTAATAATTAAATAATAGCAAAAGATTAGTAGTACCTTTTATTTTAATTTTATTATATAATACAATTTTACGTCAATCTTTTTGTGTATCTCCTAATTTACATAAAAACATCGCTTGTTCACACCATATATTATATAGTTTTATTTTAACTTAATTAACCTATAGACAAACGTCTTCTCGTATGTCTGTCTGTTATTTCTCACGACTAAACTGTGATTGCCCTATCATATAATCAATATGAAAAGGAGGGGGTTTTGGTTGGTTGATTTGGCATACATGTAGACCATAATAATCAAATAAACTTTTTGTGTAAGTACTGTAAATTTACTCGAATACTACTTTGTTTTTTTGCGGTCCCAACTTACCTAAGGGGAATCTGGGACCGCGGTCCCGGTCCCGGATTCCTCTCGACCCATAATATCCTGGATAGACGTAGAGTAAGAAGGTACTAGGTACTCTTTACCTGGCTACCGCGAATCCAATTCGATTGCGATTTCCTGTACATTCATCTGACAGTCAAACTAGTGGACAAAAGCTAGCAAAATATCTAAGTTAATCTAATTACCATAAACTATATAAAAAAACCTATGATGTATCGCTAAGATATCTTATTCCAGTCATGTCGTCGATCTGATCGGCGTGTTACAAGACGGTTGACACGTAGAGGAAATGTCAAACGGTGTCTATTCTGATCCCATTGGGATAACGTGCTAAGATTTACGATTTGATAGATACCAAATAATAATGTACACTGTCACACGTTAACGCCGAAATGAATTTTAAAACGTGATTAAATTATTCTCATTGTAGCTTCCGTTCGGAGAATATTTTGGTCTAGAATAAGGACCAGTGCAACTGATCGTGAGAAAATTATGTCCTTGTGATTTTAATCCTTGTATTTCTCACGGATAAGAGTTTTTAGATACCACAATCCTATAACTCTTTAAGTATATATCAAATCCCTTGTACAACAAGATACATAGGTACTTTAATAAAACAATAATGTTAAAACACTCTGCCGTAGAAGACAATTTGCACAACTTGATTTCATCATTAGACACATTAAATTCATATCAATGGACTTGTAAAATCCATTAACAATATGATGTCCAAGGTGAAATGAAACCTACATACTGTATCAGTGTTGAACGGAGCCGCAGCGATCGCCTTGACCGGCTCACTGCTCAGCAATTACTGGCAGCTACTTAGGTTTTATCATTCATTCAGATTTCTTATACCGAACTCTTTAAATTTGACCAACATACAAGATATGGTAGCACGAATAGAAGAAATAAATATATGGTATATAGTCCAGTATATAACTTAACCGTGGCAATACTTCTTTTCTGCCTGATACATTATAATTGTAACATGTCTTTTGCGTCTGTTAAGTTTATGATTAATGGCTGATCCGTCTTCATTAAAAACTGTTTAGCAAAAACATTATAAGATTCGAATTGTGTGAGCGATATTTAGAAGGAAACCTTTATTACAAGATGTATAAAAAAACCGGTCCGAAAACGTTTAAAGTTGTTTTAATCATGTGTGATAATTATCTGCTTACATTTCTACTAGAATAGCGCGACTTTATTAGTATTACTACTAGTAGACAAATATGTTTAAATAAAATTTAATCGTTTGCATGTCAGAAGTTAGACAATGATATAATTAATTATGTATTCGATACAGTGCGAATTGCTATAGTACCTGCCAGTTTTACATAAAAATGTTATTAACTCTGTCGTTACTTTGTTAGTACTAAAGATAACCTACGTCATATAAAGTAATTACACATATTAATTTAGATTCTTTTTTTTTATTCGCCTCTTCTTTACTTAAAGTCTTGTGTCTGAAAGGGATTTGTGGTTTTATTTATGACAGGCTGTTGCCTGTGGCTCCGCCCGCGTGGGGGTCGGTCATCGCGTCAAAAAGTAGCACATATCAAATTTCATAAAAATCAGGTCCGTGACAGACAGACATAGTCATTTCGCATTTATAATATTAGTAATGATTCTCTGCCACGTAGTTTTCTTAGTGCTGTTATTTAGATGACTCAAAATTAAAGTATTTTTTACTAGCTGCTTCCCTCGCGTGGATGTCAGTTATCGCGGCAAAATGTAGCCTATGTCCTTTCTCAGGCTCTAGACTATCTGTGTACCAAATTTATTTTAAATCGGTTCAGTAGTTTGGGCGTGAAAGTGCTACACACAGACAGAAAGACAGAGTTACTTTCGCATTTATAATATTAGTAAGGATTTCAAGTATAACTATTCAGGCACTTTCGAACCGTTAGATAACTTTAGTTGCGCGGTTCCAAAATGTCATTCCTATGGAGAAGAACCGAATAGAAACTCCATAAAGTATTCTTACCTGAAATTGTCATCACACGGACATATTATAATTAGTTGAAACTGATCCGTTATACGCAACATAACCACCATATAAGTAGATAAAATTTATAATATCTATTTACATAATCTGTCAGACACAAATTCATGTCGACGAAGGTTTTAGGCCCAGCCTCTGTGTATAAAAAGACCCTTGTGAGTGGATTAGATACAATGTCATAATTTATCATAGTTCACAAGGAATGTTTAAGTTTTCAAACGGATTTTTTTTCATTTATTGTACATTTTATACCGCAATTAATCTTACTTACTAAAAGTACATTATTACCTGTCAACGACCTATCTAATAAAGCCTAACAATAACTGATTGAGGCTTTTAGAATAGCTTTATAAATTATGGTAACAACTTAACTATTTCCCAACTTATTAATATGTATAAATGTATATGTTATGGCGTAACTTTTGTTTTTCTTGACAGGTTAAAAGACCTTACCTGTTCCTCGGATTCTTTAGGCAAATAAAAGTTGACTTTAATAATTCATTCAAAGTAAGTCGTATAACATCTATGTCTTTGTGAATTATCTTTTTGTTATCTTTGGCTTTGGAGATGTATATTAATATTTACGGGACTGTATTCAGCAGATATTTCCGATTTTTCTATAATGCTCGAGCGATCGAGGGTATTGTAGAGATAGTACTTAAAACTCAATGATTTGCTTGTTTCGCCACACTTAACTAAAGAGTCTTCCAGATTTACTTGTTGTATAAATAAAATCAAATAATTTGAATAACTTGTGTTTTCAAAGCTTAGTACACGTAAGTTTATAATACCAGCGTACAAACTTCCAGCTGGTCACAGGCCTCTTCTCATATAGAGAAGGAACGAGCATTGATCAATGATCACCACGGTTGCTCATTGCGAGTTGGCGATTTCAGAAACCAATTTTTGGGATCCAGGTTTCCTCACGATGTTTTCCTTCACCGATTGTCAATGATGTCTTAGAATAATTAAGAAAGTACATATAACTTTGAAAATGTCACATTGGTACTTGCCTGTAATGGGTTCGTACCTGCAACCTTGTGCACACAAATCCGTTCATTGAATTACTAGACACATGTCGGCGGGCCGTACAGCATCGCAACGCATAACAAAAATATTCTTCTACATTTTACGTAACCTAGCCTAATGCTAGCTTTAACAGTCCCACGGCTGGGCCAAGGCCTCTTTTTATAAAGATCGGGATAAGGATCAGCCACTTAATTGAATTTAATTCTAAAATGTATCGGATAGTTTTTGTGTTGTTATAAAACTATATTTAGATATTAACTGAGATGATTAACGATAAAAAAAATAATTTATTAAATTGCTGCAATAAGTATTTAATTTGACTGTAATTACAGGCTGATTATCTTGTTACCGGTTTTACATTAGTTGCCTTTTAACGCGAGATGAGATGAATGTTCTATTAGAATGACGTTTGCAAAATAACATAACTGCTTAATGTGCCAGTGGGTGAATAGAAGACCATGAACTACGATCCCGGTTGTACTAAGTTCAATTTGATTATAGTTATGTAACATCTGATGTGTGATCAGCAGTTCAATGAACGGATCTGTTTTCACTAGGTTCGAGTCAAGGCTAGCCTATGCTTTTAGTACTCTTAGGTTAGATTTTACCAGATCATTTTATCCGAAAAATAATGTATTTTTTTTTACTTTTATGTTTTTTTTTCCATTTTGGATGTCATATTATACATTTTGCTATTCACGTTGTTGTGGCATATTTGTATTTTTTTTAACATTGTATGTAGAAACATATAACTTTTTTTCAAACGAGTAACGAATGAAGTTTCTTGCCGGTTCTTCTCCATAGGAGTGACATTTTGCAAACGCACAACTAGAGTTATTTAACCTTTTGAAAGTGCCTGAAAAGGCATATTTGAAGTAAAAATATTTTGATTTTGACGGTTTTTCCATACAAAATATATCAGACGTCAATTTTATTCCACAAATAAAAAATAAGAAAAGTTTATATAATTTCATTGGCTAAGATTTAATAAAACATTGTAGGAAAACTTAGATGTAATAACATCTGAAATCTCCAAACTACAACAAGCGTGTTATTAATGGTCGCTGCTGTAGTGTAGTGTCACAGTTACAGGGTTACAGCTATCGGGCCTGGTTGAACTGTCGGTCTTGGGGAAAGGAAAAGAAAGGATTAGTTGAAACAAAATTAGTTGAAACAAAATTAGTTGAAGGGAAAGGAAAAGATTAGTTGAAACACGTAAGCCAATAGGATTCGTCGTAACTACTCGAAACATAGCACCATTAGTACTGATACCTCTTACGTACCCCGTCTACGAATAATGGTGACACATTCTTTACAATCTTAAAAACAGAAGCGGAACTCTAACAAAGGTTTAACTTTGAGACTAATGGCGGTAGTTAAACGTTATTTGTCAACGGTACATTATAAGTAATAGTGTTCTATTCATGCGCCCACTGTTTAGCATCTAAAGAGAAGCCTTACAGACCATCGTCCTTCCTCATAGCACTGGTAATTTCCTTTGTATTTTCATTTGTTTTTCCTTTACTTTCAAAGTTGCGTATTCACGGCGAGCTATTGTTTCTGTTTGAACAACACTTACGTAATAATAGAAATAAATGTAACTTGGGTCAAAAGTACACTTTACAGACCATAGAACAAACTGTACTGTAAAACCCGTAGCCCGTTGCGTAATGTTTCAAAGTACCAATCGTATTTATTTCTACACAGTCAATGGCGAAATTACTTATTTTATAAAAGGATGGTAATGTTAATCTTTGGAAGCTGGTTCACAGTTGTGGTGTTTTTCGCCACACACTATCATAAAAAGAAACATGTTGGAAATAAAAACAAAATAATAATTTATAGGCAACATAAAACGTCCAATATATTTATTGTACTATTACATGGATACGTTTTGTAAAGGTAATAAAAAATACAAATTTTAAATTTCTTTAAATAATAAATAAATCATTGATTCTATAAAATTGTTCACATGCCTCAAACATAGTATCTTGGAAACATAGTCAATGTTTTATTAGCACTTAATTGCTAATTGCATTCATAATAATAGCATGCTGCAACAAAGTTATTTATGTACCTGCAAGTGCAATTTTTTCAGCAGCTCATTTATTCAAGTAATTTGTAACTAATAATATACCTGAAAAACTAATTACAATTAAATATATAATTTATACAAATACAGTATTAATAAAGAAAATATCGAGCAGATCAATTACTTTAACGATCAATTAATAATTAATCAACCGTTTTGTAAAATTAGTTCCAAGAATAATTACATAAATACACGTGATGACTTTGATCTAACTAAGCCATCTGAGTGTGTGAATAACAACATTCTTCTCGTGTATAATATACAGTTTTTCCTTTTTAATCCTTGTAAGTATGAGAGGTCGATGCCAAGCATTGTCTACAGTGTATCTGAGTCACGTCAGGGTCAAGGTCCGAATGCTGAGTGTAAACACGTGAAGTGTACCGCAAGGCGCGTGCTTAGGACCCGTGTTATTTATTTAATATACAATGATCAATTATTTCAATGTTTTGCAAATGATTTGGTAACTTCCACTTGTAATTGACGCGAAGTTTGTCAAACGGAACGTGTTTTGATCTGTTATTATTATTATTATTCGGGTTTGTGATTCATCTTTTATGATGTAGTTGATGTCGGCTAATATTATTGTTCCATGAAATATATTTTTAACAGTGTGTTGTTATTTTACATTTATACCTGATAAAGTATGCATAAATGTAGGTTTATTACCAGAACAATATACCTATTGTTCGTCCGGCTACATCCATACCACAGATCGTCAAATTTATGTTCTGTAGTAAAAATATAATTTGCTATTAGTACTGTGACGAAACGGAACTGAAATGGTTGCAATTGTTTTATTGTCCAGTTGCATTTATTTCAAGCGATAAAATGCAACTTATAAAACTTTGCGACACCGCTTCGTAGTGTTGAAACACAATTGCATCATGTAGATTCTGGTACGGATCAATACCTGGTCACCTGTTACTTAGTCTGTCTTAGACAAAAACTAGTAACGACTTGCGTAACTTAGAGAAAAGTTATTGAGTGAAGAGATATGTCAGTTATGCACGTGTAAGTGGGAAATTATTTGTTTAAAACTATGTAAATGTCTTGTCTTGTCATAATGCAGCTGTTTACTGTAAGGTTGGGTAAATCTGGATATTTTACTATCTGTAACTCTATATTTACTCTTTGAAATACAAAACGTAAAAATAATTTGAACTTTAAAGTCTAGTCGTGAAGGTCTAGCTCTACCATGACTGTGATGATTAGTTTAGTTATTTTTTTTAATTGAAGAATTTTAGATTAGTGGAAATGTTGCATTTTTAGTAAAACTCCCTCGTTAACTATACTCGATTCTGTAACAATATTTTATCACGATTTCTGTTAAATCCGACGTAATCGATGGACGTTACTTAACGGACCATCGGCGACCTCTTGCGTCACCTGGCAGTATTGTGGTTCAGCTTTATGAAATGCTTTTTGCTTTCACTGTATGTAGGTATAATGTAATCTGCATAATAATAACAATGCATAGAAAGAGGTACTCTTTTTCTTTTATTTCTTCACTCATTTTCATTATGATATTTGTACATCTAAATTTTATAGCAATAAAAAACCTTACAATTAAATGATATTCTTGTTTAATGTCAAAGATTTCCAGTGCATTTAGCGTATCTATATTGTAATTTTGTACCTTTGAACGAACAACATCCCGCCATTTTATATTGGCGTTGATAGGTATATTATTACATGCATAAATATCAATTTATGATGCGTCAATGTGGGTGTTAATTCCTGCACTGCGCAGACACTGAGGGGCTGTGTCTTTATACATTATATGATAGTTATCCAGACTGCATTGTGTCGATGATTGCGTACTTGTAGTGCAGACTCATGAAGATCGTTTTATTGTATGGGGACGTGAATCATCATGCTTATGTAGCCGATTGTGGCCTAAAAGGGTCAGCAGAGATGAATAACGCATAATAAAATCAGAATATAAGCAATAATTACATTACCTAGTATCGCGTGGTTTAGAGTATAAATAAGTAAAGTATAGAGTATGAACAAGCGTCGTCATAAAATTTGGTTGGTCTAATGGTTAGTGGCCCTGACTGCTAAACCAGAGGTCGTGGATTCGATTCCCACCCAGGACAAATCTTTGTGTGATGAGCATGATCATTTGTTCTGTGTATGGATGAATATTTATGTATTTTGAAATATATAAGTATGTTTATCAGTTGTCTGGTTGCCGTAATACAGGCTCTGCCTAGTTTGGGATCAGATACCCGTGTGTGAGTTGTCCCAACATTTTATAAGAAAAAACATAAAAATAAAACTCTTCTAGTCTAAAATTAACATACATGTTGCACTTATTGAAATGTATAACAGTTTCAGATTACAATTGTAAAATTAGATTAATTAATTATCATATGATTAGTAAAGCAGAATGGAAATTTCTACCCGTTAGGTCAAATGTCACCTATTGTTGTTTGGGTTAATTGTGGGGCGTGCTAATTGATCCAGGCTAATTATAATCTATGTAATTAGATCTTATAGGTGTGCTTTAAAATAATTACTATAGCGGAAGCATATTATTATATTACTTTTGTCTTTTATTTTGCAGTAATTACATGACACACGTGAGGTATAGGTTTCGAAATCATTTTTTTTCTCTGCTTATTGTTGCGCAGGCAGTTGGTTAATATTATTTATTAGCTACTTAAGTTTTTTAGTCTAATGTTGCACCGCAAGGGATTATGATAAATATCATAAATGCATTTTTTAGAATTATTCAAAAATTACGTAAAGATAATTTATCGACATTGAAACTTGAATTGTAATTTGTCTTTATTTGTATTTACTTACTTGCATTTTTGTGGTCACGCTCGCTCAGTAGATTTTTCTACCTATATGGTAGAAAATTCTACTGAGCGAGCAATATATTGCTACTAGCTAGACAAGACATTTATAGGCAGGTATTAATAATAAAAAAATAATAATAGACAAGACAGTTCCTTTTATATTATACTAGCTGTCCCCCGTGACTTTGTCCGCGTGGTTTAGTTTCAACGGTTTTTCATTTTTGCAACATTTTTCATTTTTGCTCCGCTCCTTTTGGTCGCAGCGTAATGTTATATAGCTTATAGCCTTCCTCAATAAACGGACTATCCAATACAAAAAGAATTTTTCAATTCGAACCTGTAGTTCCTGAGATTAGCGCGTTCAAACAAACAAACAAACAAACTCTTCAGCTTTACAATATTAGTATAGATATAGAAAATACGTATATAACATATAATTTGATTTATTATTACAAACACGACCTCTTTGACACCATTGACGTATATCTGTATACAAAAATATTTATTCTTACAAAACCAAATTAAGTACAAACAAAACATCTTAAGAACTTAATTTTAATCTTGTATTGTTGACGTCAATATTACGTTATGATATTAATATGCAAATTACTTAACATATAGGTGGTAATATAGTAAATATTGATATAGGTACGTCAATAAATAATAAAACAGTGCTGTTTGTTTTAGTTAGTTTAGGCAAAGCTAACTAATCTTAAACTGTCAGAAAACGATTCAAATTTGTATATTTTAGACAAATATGCTAAAACAACGCAAAATAGCAAAATTGAAGATTAATACAAAAATATATTTAAAACGGAAGCGGAAAATATTTGTAATTGTAAATAATTAATTAAAAAAAATCTTAAATTATAGACACCTGCGTTGAATTTAATAAAATTGAAACTTTTATTTAACCGCAAATAATTTTTGTATACAGTACTGGGTATCAAGGTTTGAACTTAACTAAATATAGATCGCTGTTTCACGTCCGTGACGTCAACACCGCAGTGATCATGAACCGTTTGATGTATAAACGGTTAGCTTAGCTGCGCGCGCGCATCTTATACATATACGTTGGGTATTACTGGGGAATCTATAGAGGTTGTATTGAAATTTAGCTATTTTCCTATGTTTATGCTTTGCGCGGTTACTATGAGCTTTTAAAGGACTGTTGCCGTTGTGTGAGCGAGACGTGCAGATGTGCAGTGTATTATGCCGTCTCGCTTGCGTAGTGAGCTCATAGTACAGGCACTGTTCTTATACGTACCGTTCTTACGGCTCTATATATAAAATATAATGTTATCTACATTATATTTCATGCCTAGATTAAATTGTAGATGATTTCTTGTAAATCTTTTTTTTTTTACAACTAACACCCGAATACTTACACGCAACTTAACTTTAAAACGTTTTTAAATGTCTATTTGTAGCTACTTTACACCTTAAAGTGACAGAGACAGCATGAGACCTGACGGCGATAAAACTGATTGAAGTTTTAGTATTCGGCCATAAGTGGGTTTGATTTTAAAACACTCTGTGAATAGTTACATGCATAACATCTACCCTGTCTAAATAAGCGTGTGATTGACTAGCTATTAGAACAAAAACAACGTTACTATTAATAGTTTTATAGTCACGAATTAACTAAGAACTAAGAAGCGATTTCTCACTTTAATTATAACACAAATGTATGACAAGTTTACCTAAATTATTTACATGATAAACTAATAAAATCAATTTTCTTTTGTTACAGGACAATGGACGAAGACTTTACAAAGATGGCGTGACGTCATTTCAATTGAACTGTGATTTAATTTAAGTAAAAGATCTCATATTAAGCGTAAATGATCACAGATATATAATAGTTGAAAATGCCTGCGATTTTGACTAAGATTAGGGAGCAGGCGTCGAGGGTACAGCCTTCGATAGCTCTGGGCGTGGGCGTGGGGGTGGCCTTAGCGGCGTGTGCGGTCTACGGGACAAGGGATAAAAAACAGAGCCCACCGTGCAACAATAATAATAATTATAAGGTTAGTTACTGTTTATTATATGTATAACTTTTGTTACCCTGTTTTGTGATAGGTACAGTTTAGGCATATAATATGAGATGCAAGATCGGCGGTTCTGTAAATCTTCATTCTTGGATGAGTTTTAAATTTTCACAATATAAGGTTCATACCTGTGCGACTATTACCACGGAAATTGTAAAATACATGCAGACTTAGAGAGTCATATGCTACTGCCTTGCCTTGAGTCTTTTAGTTCTATCGCTAGCCTACACCTACTTTAAATAAACTCCCAAAGGATCCTAACCATACAAAAGGTACGAGAAATACATAAGCTTGCACTCTTTGTGTTCAAGAAACACTTTAATTTGGTTTCTTTTTTTTAAACACGACTCCCGCACTAAGGAATTTAGTTAGTGTCGCGGGAGTTTTACAAACATTCAAATCACTTGCACAAAGTACACCCAGGCTTAAAACAAGCGTTTGTGTATCACAACGATGCGTGTTCCATGCGAGGATCGAACCCACAGCCCGTCGTCATTTGGCGTGGTGACCACTCGGCTATACTTGCAGTCAACTAGTACTAGTTATTGAAGAAAAATATCATTTTAATAAGCTTTTCCTAACCTTTTGAGCCTTAGCTTTCCCACGAATGAGTGAAGCCTTCCATGACTAAGACCTTTCTTAAATAATTAGGTAACATAATATTCCAGGTAACGAAAAACGGCAAGCTACAAACGGTGGACAATGGCACTGCTAACGGCGACACGTGCGGGGGGCGCTGCGGGGCGGAGCAGTGCGCCCTCTGTCGCGGTGACGCGGACACCGATAATAAACAGAATATTGTAAGTATATCCTACTTCATATTACACATAATATATAATAGGCATGTGTCCTAAAATGTTTTTTAATGTCCGCTATTAGACACGTATTTTTCCTTTTTTTCCTGCAAATAAAAAATGAGCAAAATACAGTGAATGGAAATTTGCGTGACGTCACTACGTGCAACAATTTATACGACGGCGTGGCGTCATAAGCCCCCACTACTGAACTTTAAATCGCTGTATCTTTATAATTTAGTATTGTTTTGATAAAAGAAAAAATACGTGTCTAATATTTTTTTATTATCTAACTGACGGACTAAATAGATTTTTATTTTCATACCCAGTCAACATCCTTATTGAACAAATAAATGTAAAAAAACGACTAAGTTAGTGATAAAATGAATTCAAATTAGAAAAGTAACGAATGGGAGTAAGCTAACCCAATACCAAGTTTTATTCAAATCGGTTCAGCTGTTTAGCTGTGAAAGTTTAACAGACAGACAATGTTACTTTCGCATTTATAATATGAGCATGGATTTGCTTCTTCGATGCAGTAAAAATAGTTACTGGGTAGGTAGGTAGCAATAAATAAAGTATACGTTTGAATGCGTTTTATAGTCGTTTACGCAAGTGTTCTTAGTAACGAATTCTTCATAAAATTCATAATGCGTAGAAAATATTATTACCTACCGATTGTAGAACTATGTATTTCTTATCTAAATTATTTGTTAATTCAATTTGTGCAACATTTATGGTATTAGTAATTGTCGAGGATTTTTTATTAATTTAATTTACTGAGGAAATTATAGATTACCTAATCACCTAGTTTTCGTTATACATTACATTTGGCGTCTTCTTACACCAATATCTACCCACCTTATCGAGCAATGCCGATGTAGATACATATCCTTGTTATATCATCGGACTATGAATGCCTCACTGCCGGGCACAGGCCTCTTCTCATGTAGAGAAGGAACGAGCATTGATCACTATGCTAGCTCACTTGCGGGTGGGCGATTTCAGATTCCATTTATTTGGAAATATAGAATTCCTCACGATGTTTTCCTTTACCGATTGTCAATGGTGTCTTAGAATAATTAAGAAAATACATATATGTAATTTAAAAAAAACTTTTTTGGTACTTGTAATGGTCGAACCTGCAACCTTGTGCACACAACCCCGACATATCCTTGTTGCAAAACAAATATTTACTGTAAAGTTTAATTATTGGTATAGCAATAAATAATACTAATAACTGAACCATTCTATGTGCTCTTCAATTATTCATATATCTTATAAAAACTTATTTGATTCACACCATTATTAATAATAAGCTAATTTTGGAACCTCCTCTATCCCCAGGAAGATGCAGACGAAACCCAGTCAATCGAGGAGTACGTGCCCGGCTTGAACCTGGAGTTTCTCCGGCAGCTGATAAGCCTCGCCAAGATCATGGTGCCCGGAGTGCGGAGCCACGAGGTAGCGCTGCTGTCCGCACACACCATTTGTCTCTTCACGAGAACTTTTTTGTCAATATATGTGGCGTCGTTAGAAGGATCTATTGGTGAGTTTTTTCGATTATCTTAAGTTGAATAGATAGTGTTAAAGAGTAAATACTGCTTACGGTCCATTTTATGAGCTGCCGTCATTTAATGGCTCCCTCTTAATGGCAAGAGATATCGTGGTCGGCCCAATCGGAGATGGCGGGACGACTTAGACTCCTTCGACTAAAAGTTGGGACAGATGATAGGAGGGTAAACAGGCCTTTGCCCTGCAGTGGAATATAAACGGCCAAGGGAAAAAATTCAGCCGCCCAGTAAGTCCTACTACCTGCACATGCGATGACCTGTGCAAGATCACTACCCACTGTCGCCTGAGTGGTTGAGAACTGGTCTAGAAAAAATTGGCTGCCATTGACACTCTAAGAAAAAAAGGTATTCTAATGGCATTTGACGGGCCTGTTGGTCTAGTGGTTAGTGACAAGATCATTTGTTCTATGTCTGGGTGTAATTTATCTATAATATGTATGTATTTAGAAATATATAAGTATGTTTATCAGTTGTTTAGTTGACATAACACAGGCTCGGCCTAGTGTGGGATCAGATGTCCGTGTTCACAGGTTCACACACTGTCCCAAGATATTATAATTATTATATTATTATTATAGATTTTTCAAGGAATAGAAGTTAAAGAAGCCTAAACAAAGCTTGATATTTTAAACGGATAACGATGGTAACTCTCGAAGCATGCTTGAGGCAACCATAATGTCTTGTTGTAGAGCAGATGCGTGGGAGATTTTGTGAGATAGAATTGTATTTTTATTTATTTATTTTATTATATTAAATACTACATTCTCTGTAAGGTACATAGGCGGACTAAATGCCAAAAGGCATACTCAACCAATCGACTATCGACTTCTTGGATTAGTCTGGCAATGTTCTAACTCTTTGCTATGCTGTTTTGTAGCTAATGTGAAATTCAGTTACTGCCTACTTACTACTTTTACCTTTTATATGTTTGTCGAAACTAATTACATTGCACTTTATGCGTTACTTTCGTTCGCACATCGTTTCGAAATTGTTAAGTTTAGTTGTTTTTTGTTTACTGAAGAGAAAGTTTGTAGAAAGGCCGAACAGAATGTTCTCATACCGTTCTAATATTTTAGAGAATAGCAGGATGTACATTATAAACACGACATTATACAATTGAGATTGTCGGGTTATTATTAGATGCGCTAGATGATTGGCATAATAAGCTTGGGTAGAAACTTATCTACGAACCTAATATACGCACACGAAATACATGTATTTATTTATTTATATAAGCACACCAACAGCATAATTACACATATGTCTTAATTATAATTATGTCCATAAAACGTAATAACGCAAATTACTGGTATGCCTGGCACTAGTGAAAAGTACGAGACTACTAAATTAATTACAGTCTTTCATTAAAATAAAAATAATATTAATCAAATAAAAATAAAACTGCAGCAACTGCATGCAACCAATATCCACAAAAAGAAACAAATAAAGACATACTTACGATGTCTATCATAGGCAACTGAACGGAATCAATTTAATAATTATCCAGCAAAAAGCAGATATACACAGACAGACAGATATACACAGACAGTATAGAAAACCTATTAGATTTTCTGCAATACGGATGATAAAGTGTTAAGTTTTTTTAATTTCTTAAATTACGGGAAACTATGTATATTTTTTAAGTATGGATAGATAGTAACATCTTAAATAATAGACCTAATCTACTAATGTTGAAGTGGGTGGTATGTTTTTTATTGGAAATTAAATTTATTTGGCAAAACCCACACAGATAGCCTTAATTCACAAATTCAGAACGAGTATCTTGTTAAACATAATAGCTCACTCAAATCTTTTTATATCAGTATTATGCTCTTTGTATGATACTTACTATGTTTCTAGCAAATAACCATTTTGCTTCAGAGCGTGTTCAACAATAGCAATTTGCAACAATGACTGCACGGATAGCCGAGTGGTATAGGTCACCACGCCAATTATCACTGCACGCAACGTGCTGCGAGTTCGATCCCCGCATGAGACAAGCATTTATATGATCCACAATTGCGTGTTCCAAGTCTGGGTATTATTTGTGTATGTGAATTGAATGTTTGTGAAACCCTCCGCAATACAGCGATTTAATTCACAAGTCCGGGAGTCGTTTATATAATAAATAAACCTAAAATTTATCATAACTAATACCCAACAGCATCGTCAATGGCGTTGTACAGGTCTTGAATTTTCAAATTTCAAAGGTTCCTAAAGTTGTGATGTAATAAAAATTTTGTTTTTGATTTTAACAATTATGTCCTCGTTTTTATCTTTCTAGTAAAACACATAGTCCAGAAAGACATGCGTCGTTTCGCGGCGCTCCTTCTCCAGTGGTTCGGCATAGCTGTTCCAGCAACCTTCATCAACTCCATGATTCGTTACCTCGAGAGCAGGTTGGCCCTCGCTTTCAGGACCCGCCTCGTCAACCACGCCTACGACTTGTACTTCAAGAACCAGACTTACTATAGGGTCGCGAATCTGGATGCTAGGATCGAAAATGCTGATCATAGGTAAGATTTGCTGAAAATTTGGAGGTGTTGTTCTAGATGGTCCATGGTAAGGTTATTCTTGAGGCATCGACACCTAATTTGATGGTATTTGTAGCGATCCCTGGGAAGTAGTCAATCCAAGTTTATGGGACTCGCTTCCATCCTTTGGTTACCAAATATCTTCTTTACATCATAAGCAAAATATCTTGGTATAATTAACTAATACTGATTCTGTATCTACTTAAAAGAAAATATTTTTAACAACCATGACCAAAGAATAAATTCAAAATTAATCGTACATACATTCTTTTAATCTCTTCCACAACTTCCTAATTCTCCCATTCTTTATCTACTCCAGGCTAACAGAAGATGTATCAGTGTTTACGCAATCAGTAGCCCACCTATACAGCTCGCTGACGAAGCCCTGCTTCGACTTGCTGCTCATAGTGCTCACCCTCGCCAGCTACTCCAACAAGATGAAGGGCAATATATTTATTGGTGAGTGTACAGTCTAGCTTAACGACATAGGTAGTATATATTTACAACTTTTGGTGTCGTACTTAAGGTTCTATTTAGAACAATAATTGTCGTTTTTGTAATTGACTAGCGTCAAGCTAGCGACAGCAAGATAGCAGGATCTTGTATGGATAATAATGATGTTATAAAATTCAGATTGAAGCCCCAAAAAGCTATTGATATGCAAACTTTTATAGATATCAGTTACCCAAATAATTGTATCTTAAATTCTAACTCAAGTTGTTGCAAATCTATAATATAAGTACGACAAGTATTTTTGGAGTGCGAGGAAATGTTTTCCTATATCCTTGAATTGGATTCAAGAAAAGCCAAACCCTAAATTATTATAACAAATATCTTTACTTTCTCTTTGCATACTGGTTTATTCAATATAAAGGCGCTGACGTCGTGCTATATTGTGCTTTCGCTTTTTTTTAAATATCAACTTAAATTTGAGACCTGACTAAACATATCTGGATTTAACCTTCAATCTCCTATTTCCCCACCCCAGGTCCTACCATAGCGACGGTAGTGATCTGCCTAACAGGCCAGCTGCTGCGTCTGCTGAGCCCTCGGTTCGGCGCGCTGGCGGGCGAGGAGGCGCGCATGAAGGCCAACCTGCGGCACGTGCACGCGAGGCTCATCGCACATGCTGAGGAGGTCGCCTTCTATGGCGGACATAAGGTCAGGTCATCTATATGTTTACCTATCTTAATCCCGAATTTTAATATTCCGAATATCATAATCCCGAAAACGTTTTTATATTTTTTCATAATCCCGTTTTTTTAAATTCCGAAGTTTTGTTTGCCATATAATCGGAACTCCGAATTTCATTTGCCCATTTATTCATTTGTACGACGTTTTAGAATCCAGACAAATGAGTTCCACACACACGAAATCTAAATGCACAAAATCTAGGTGACCGTAATCCATATGCGCGAAAGCCAGATTTTTAAAACACAATTTTTTTAAATACAGTTAATTGATATCCAGACAAACAATATCCAGATTTTTAAAATCAAGATTTTTTAAAATAAGCGATATCCAGAAAAACTAAATCCTTGTATTTTAAATCCAAAGAGTTGAAGTGAAGATGAATGAAAACCCAGTTTTCACGCTCGCTTCGCTCGCTCGGCTCGTGGTCGCAGTTCTAACCTAACCTAACCCACTGAGTCGATTTCGACACTTAAACCTATCTGTAATGGGCAAGTAAAACAGTAGCGAGTCGGTTCTGGCAATAAAATAGAACAAAACCGATCAAAAATAGCCTGTTTTAAATAAGCTATGATACCAAAAGCTTTCAACATCTTAATAGTTGATGAACTTGTAGGTGGAACTCGGCCAACTCCAAACCGCCTACAAAGAGTTAGTGGCCCAAATGACATCGGTGTTCAACAAGAAGCTGTGGTACGTGATGCTGGAGCAGTTCTGCATGAAGTACGTGTGGTCGGGCACCGGCATGGTCATGCTGGCTCTGCCTATATTAACAGCCGGGGCTCATAAGGATGGTAAGTTATTGATATAATAATGGATAAGGTGTAGGATTAAACTATACTTGAGATTCATTATAGTGAGAAATATGAAAACGTCTATGTAAGCTATAGAGTCGAGGCAAACTGACGAATATATAAAAATACAGAGGGGACGGGGGCACTTACACCAGCAGTGCAGCATTTAAAAAGGACATGAAAATAACAGCACAAGAAGAAAAAGTTTACTTTTTTATTAATTTCTGTATTTGGTCTGTAGTTAATTAATACAATTAAAACTTTTTATCCACTGCAGGCAGTAGTATTAGTGATCGCGCGGAATACATGACGACGTCTAGGAACCTGCTCAACTCTGCCGCCGACGCCATCGAGAGGCTCATGTCGAGTTATAAGGTATGATATATATATATAAGGACTTATGGAATTTTATAGGCCAATAGCCTTAATACCGATTTTTTCAAAGATATTCGAAATATATATATACAGGGAAATAAACCATTTGTTTGAAAAAAAAAAAGAAAATATGAGCATTAATTGAGCTATTCATGATTTCTTAAACAATATAATGCCAAACGTAGACAAAACTAATCCAACGTGCAATTTTCTGCGACTTAACTCAAGCATTTGATTACGTAGACCATATTATTTTAATAGATAAGCTTGAAAATTACGGGATTCCCGAATCCTTTAAAATCATATTTAAGTAACCGTAAACAAGTGACAGTCATTAGTAAAATAAATATTAAATAAAAAAAAAGAAAAAATTTTTTAATCTTCTGAGCGTATACCTAGTTTTGGAGTACCACAGGGTACTGTCCTTAGGCCATTACTATTAATTAGTTATATTAATGATTTGCCAAAAACGACAAGGCACCTAATGTCACTATTTGCCGATGACAGCACAATATCAATAGCATGTCAAGACAAAGCAATTTATGAAGAAGACATAAATAATTCCTTTGACTCAATAACACAATGGCTCGAAAACAATATCCTTAAAATAAATTTAAAAAAGACTTACATTATGCACTTTTCTTAAAGAACTAATAATTCTCTTAAAATCAATCTTTTACCTCATAATCAATTAATAACTGAAACTGCAACAGCAAAATTTCTAGGAATAACAATGGACCAGAAACTTAACTGGAAACCTCACATTGAAGTTTTAACTAAAAGAATAAGTAGTTCCGCATTTGCACTTTTTAAGCTTGCTCTTGTTCTTAATATTACATCTCTTAATTTAGCTTACCACGGTATGGTGGCATCGGTATTAAGATACGGCATCATATTCTGGGCTAACTCTCCTGACTGTGATAAAGTCTTTAAAGCACAGAAAAGGTGCATAAGATCCATGTTCAGATTACTCATAACTGACAGCTGTAAACCATATTTCATGCAACATAGAATCCTAACACTTCCGTCATTATACATATTAGAGCTTGCAGTATTTGTAAAAACTAATCCTCATTTGTTCCCACGAATGTCTGATACTGTAACCCGAAATCGCCGAGATGATAGTAAGTTAAGGCTGCACGTGGCTAAAACGGAACATATGAGAAGGAGTATATTTTGCATGGGCCCAACTGTCTACAATAAATTACTTTGAAAAATTTGAAATGAAAACTTTAAATACGGAAATGTTTAAGAAAGAATAGGGATGTTTCCTGGGTATGAAAAGTTAAAATCTATTTAGTCCGTCAGTTAGATAATAAAAAAATATTAAACACGCATTTTTTCTTTTATCAAAACAATAAAAAAATACAAAGATACACCGCTTTAAAGTTTCGGAGTGGGGGCTTATGACGCCACTCGCTAAAAATCGTAGCGAGGAGTGACGTCACGCGTAATTTCCGTTCTCTGTATTTTGATCATTTTTTGTTTGCAGGAAAAAAGAAAAAATACGTGTCCAATAAAATTCATTAATCTACAAGACGGACATTAAAAAAAATAGGAAACATGCCTATTAAAGCTTCTATTAAACACCAAATGTTACTACAGTATTAAAGACTATTTTAATGACTCTTTTTAAAATTGTAGACATATTTATTATTTAGTTATTTTTTATTTAGTTTAACAAATTCATGTTTTGATTTACCTACCCACTTTATTTTGTTTGTTTTTTTTTTATATTTTAATTTACATGGCGATTACTCATAAAAATTTGTACACCTAATAAGGTATAACATGTGAACTAGGAACCATTTTTTATAGCATCTGAAACACACATGTTTAATATAAATAAATGATTTTGATTTGATTTTGATATATTAGTTACGAATATATTAAGTGGCGGGATTTAACGTCAAACATGTATTTACCATGCCACGCCAAACAAGCTTAACGTTCGATCAGCAGGCGTAATCCCGACTGCTTTGAGATCTGTTTCAATGCAATTGAGATCGATTGGAGACGCTTGTACCTGTTTAGCGTATAGGAGTATGATTGCGTATTAGATGACACGACAGTACTTGCTTCAAATGTTCAACCAGCGGGCTAGACCCCAGTCTTCTTACTTCTTATACCTCTTAGGAGATGATTGCAGTTTTGATGTGGACGTTCATACTAATTAAGTATTTGATATCTGCACGTCTCAGATTTATAGCAAGTCTGTCCCTATACTATACCCACTAGGTCATCTTCTGGGCTTGAAAGTTAGCCAATACCAACGTGATCGGTCTGATGTACGTATTGTGTGCGCGAGCAGGAGGTGGTGACGCTGGCGGGCTACGCGACGCGCGTGTCGGACATGCTGGTGGTGTTCGGCGAGGTGGCGCGCGGCCGCTGCGTGCGCGCCGTGCACGTGGCCGCCGCGCACCCCGCCTTCCAGCTCACCTTCCGCGACAACCGCCCCGTGCCGCAAGGTAACCACCAGTACAGCATGCATGTAGGGCGCCCAGAACACTCCCTTGAGGGACACGTGGCCGCCGCGCACCCCGCCTTCCAGCTCACCTTCCGCGACAACCGCCCCGTGCCGCAAGGTAACCCGCACTACTCAGCCGAGATATGCTATATGCATAAGGGCGCCCAGAATACTCCCTTATGGGACTCCACAATTGCTTAATAAAATCAATGTGAAAGCGATGTCTTGTTTCCATTATAATACAAAAAAACACCATTTATATATAATAAATTATGTTACTAAAATAAGTCACATAAACAAATACTTTTATTGGAAAACATATTTATTTATTTTAAAGTAAACATTTTTGGTAAGGGAGTCAAAAGCTTGACACAAAACAAGTGTCTTGTTATTTAGCTATTGCAATTTTTTAATATAATTTGTATGTTAGTAAAATGTATTTCCATTGTCATGAATCACAACATTTCTCATTCTTTCTTGAAAAATACAAAATAAATAATGTTTGACAAAGTTTGAGTTCTGTAATTTTGTGTACAGGTACGATTATGTACACAAACGACCTATCGATCCGGCTGCGCGGCGTGCCAATCGTCACGCCGGCTTGTGACATAGTAGCTGTGGGTGTCACGCTGGACATCGAACCCGGCACGCATCTGCTCATCGTAGGACCCAATGGCTGTGGGAAGTCCAGGTTAGTACATCTTCCACTTGGTCTAGTTATTTATGCTTGCAGGAAAAAATGTTCAGTTCTTTTGTCAGTGCATTCTGAAATTGGAAAGCGAACGTTGTCTTTAAGACAATAATAATGAAAATTGTTTTGAAGGGCCAATCAAAACAAATCAAATCAATCGTTTTTTATAACAGACAAGTTAGTTTTTATTTAAGAGAAGTTTTGAAGGTAAGTAATCTCTACCTCTACCTTACTTAAACCTCTTACCCTCCTGCATTTATCTGGTGTAACTTTAAACGAGTTGGCTCTTCGCATAATCAATAAGAAATCGAAACGCAAAAGACTTTCTTTAATGTCGAATGCACGGATAATTTAGTGGTCACCACGCCAATTACCAATGCGCGCGACGTGCTGCGGGTTCGATCCTCGCTTAAGACAAGCATTTGTGTGATCCACAAATGGTTGTACATTGTTTATGTGTATTGAATGTTTGTGAAACCCCTCGCGACACAGGGATTAAATAGCAAAGTGGTGGAGTCGTTTAAAATAATCTATCTCTCGCTCAATATCCTTTAAAGTGACAGAGAAAGCAGGATTTTCAGCGAATTCCGTAAAATAAATCCGCAAACAAAAACTGACCTTGAATCATTCCCACAGTTTGTTCCGCATTATCTCGGGCTTATGGCCTGTGTTCGGCGGCGAGCTGCACGTTCCTCGGCCGTGCTCCTGCTCGCACTGCGCCGACGAGACCAATCTGTCTGAGGCTGGCTACTGCACATCCCGACCTATTATGTTCTATATACCACAGAGGTAAGGAATCTGCAGCATATTAGAAATAAAATTGTTAGGTTAAAAATTTTCATTGTTAAAACGTTACTTTGTGGCTGAGTGAAAGCAAAATTATGATTAATTTTGGTCTACATATATTATTATTATGGTAATTTTTTATTCTACAGAATGTCGTATTGTGCATGGAATTAAACAGTTTTTTTTTATTATCATATTGCGCAAAATTATGTTTGATATTTTTGCGAAACGTTTAGTCTAGTGTGAAACAGTTAAGGTCACTTCCTTAGGGTATCCCAATGTTGAGTTCTGGATTGAAGATAGTTTAATTTAATTTTAATCCTAGAGTATTTATGTTTTTATCTATCACTGTAACATTCAATAATTTAAGCTTCACTACTATGATCGACATATTAGTCAATGGCTTTTGATAAATTCGTGATAAATTTTGTTCCGAATTTTGGGTTTATTTAGGACCAAATTTCTGTTTCTTAGATTTATGGTTTAAATTTAGAGATGTAATCTAAAAATCTTGTTTATTTTGTCAGGCCGTACATGTCGATGGGCTCGCTGATCGACCAGGTGACGTACCCCGCGCGCACGGCGCCGGGCGACGCGGCGGCGGAGCGGCGCGCGGCGCACATCCTCAAGCTGGTGCGGCTGAGCGCGGCGGCGGCGCGCCACGGCGGCCTGCGCGCCGTGCAGGACTGGCGCGCCACGCTCTCCGGCGGCGAGAAGCAGCGGATGGCCATGGCGCGCATGTTCTACCACAGGTACACACACCACTCTCTTCTAGTGCTGAGGGAGGGTCTGCCACCGCCAGGCACGGCGGGGAAAAGCCAGAGCGGTTTAGTCGGCGGGGAGTAGATAGAAGGGATTAGTCAGCGGGGAAAAACCAGAGGAGAGTATTCAGCGGGGATATGCAAGAGGGAAGTATCCTAAAGGGAATAGTTAGTGGGGCGAAGCCAGCGGTTACTAACCGCGGCAACCAGGCATGGTGGTGTATGGAAAATTCCTTTATGCAAAAGCAAATAAAAACCAACTCTAGTACTCTCTTTCATACCAAAGAAAAAAAAAAAACAGTAGTAATTATTTACAGACCAGTATACGCGCTGCTGGATGAGTGCACGAGCGCCGTCTCCATGGAAACGGAGGTCGTGATGTACGAAGAGGCTGTGAAGGAGGGCATCACCTTGCTGTCCATCACGCATCGACCTAGCGTCTGGTATGTATTTAAAACATCATTATATTCTAAACGAATAAATAATTAATTGTGGGACTTTTTGAAAACTGTCGAACTGCAAACTTAAACTTAAAATGCATTTTACTAAAATTATTAAATGGAAAACTAAGCGATTTTATAAAATTTTGATGTTTTCTGACATTTTAGAGCTCCAACTTATTTATGAAATAAACTAGGTAGAAGATAATTAGCTGATTTTTCTATATGGCAACCGCAATAAATAGCAAATTTTCATACACAATGACATTTATTTAGCTTTGTAGATATGAAGCTAATTTTAGACCATACTACATGTTTTTATTTTAACTTCTTTTCACTAGGAAATACCACACGCACGTCTTAGAATTCGATGGCGCTGGCAACTGGTCGTACCGGCCTCTAGACAAAGACGCCCCCGCCGTCACCTCAGTGCTGACTTCCCTACCATCTGTACCAGAAACCACAACCAATACCACCACGGCGTCACCAGAAACACAAACGGTAGCTGAACACTGACACCAACTGTTAATGGTACTTAAGTGATAAACCAGAGATAAATAAACACATAATTTGGGTAAGCAAACAGGTTTTAAACTACAATCTTAATTAAAGTTTTGTAGTTTGCCAATTGTTTAAGTTGTAGATGATTATAATTTACATTCAATATGAAATATCTATCCTTGGTTTTGTTCTATATAATTTAAATTTGGCGTTTAGTCTAGTTTCTGTCTGTAGTAGAAGGAACTTGGTGTAAGTCTAATGTTGTTTATCACTGTCCAAGTCTTGAAGACGTGCTCGAGCAAGTTCACGGTTAACCTACGCTATGTTTGTAACAGAAATTAGCGCAAAAAGTGCTTAAAAAGCCAAAAATCTATACCTAAAGTCTGTGCGGAAAGAGAACCGTCGTGGTGAGAAATGGAACTAAGATTATGATAACAATATAATCATTCTGTAAAACAATTATAAAGACGGTATTTGAAAACTTTAATATTTTAACTGTTCTAACATAATTCCATAAAAATCTAGGTGTCACAGTCGCACTATGATGACGCTACAGTGTTTTAAATATAACAAATACGGTAATTAAACACAGCAGCGCCCTCAATCTCAAGACGGTTGTCTTTCAGACTCTTTTAATGATTTTTCTACGATTTCCAACATGGATCCGTATATAGTACAATATTAAAATTATTAGAATTGCTATAAAGATAATTATTAATTGTTCCAGTGAAATCAAGAGGTATACAAAGCACATTTTCTATTTTGTAACGGCGTTCGTAAATACTTAGACTGCTAACCTTCATACTAAAGAAATATCAGCAAAAAACCTTAACATAGTTTTTGTTCTTCTACTTGTCACGCCATCTAGCCTGTGTTACCGTGAACTGAAAACACCTTTGCTTACATATTCTTCTGCTGCTAATTGAAAGAAGGGTTATAGGGAAAAATGAGGTTTAATCCCCTCATAATAAAATCCATTTCGTCCTGTGAGCACATAGTGAAATTTGACAGCAATTTGCTGAAATAGTTATAATTATCTGGTGTATAATTAGGTTAGATTCTATGACTTAAGTCTTGTAGTATAGGGCGCATAATGCAATGCGGTCCTTACGCAGCTGTAACACCGATGAAAAGGAAAAGTAATTGCCCATATTTAGATATTAGAACACTAATGAAGCACCTGTTAGTGTTACTTAAATATCGATAATCGATATAGAATTAAAAAAAGTACATTATAGTAATTTCGTCGTATTACACTTGAAAGCATTGCAAATTTCTAATCGATAATATTATAAATAAAAATGAATCCAACGTATGCTGGGTTACTAATATAACTATCGTTATTTAAGTAACACTGTTAAAGACCAATAAATAAATAAGTGATAAGCCGGACAGTTAAAGGAACATGGTTCTAAGCTACATTATATTTGACCAAACACCGACCATATATTATTATAAGCCACTAGTATTACAAGATGTAGAACTGTAAGTTAAGTCCAGACGTAAAGAATCATGACAAAGGATATACAAGTCTTAATTGCTATTATTGCAAAACGAAACATGTTATTAATAATGTATTAAAAATTATGCCTATGCAATGCAATGATACCGAATGACGGTGATGATATCGCCGCCAGTGGCGCCAGTCGCACGCGAGGTCCTTCCATAGTTTTGACAGCTGACGCGACAGTGGCGCCAACTGGTGAGCGCAATAACAGTGGCCCTCATTAGATTAACAATTCTTATTTAGGCTTAAAGATTGAGTAATTTCTTTTAATGACTGCTTTTTTTTACATTATGAAATTTTAATGATAATTTTGTGTAAGCAGTGATAGTTTTTTGGTAAATCCTACATCTAAGAGGAAAAAATTTCAAAATCTTTGAAGTTGTTTTAATGTGAATAGTGTCATGATTCTTCAACTAGTTTTGATAAGGCCACTGTTCCCCGTATTAGTACATAATATCCTATGTAGAATGGGCTAGACACTCCAATATAACATTCAGAATCAGTTATATCTTATGTAAACTTAAAAAATTACTTGATATAATGATTATCGAGGTTTAAGCGAAAGTTACACTTACATTGAAATAAAACTATTTTTGAATGGATTTAGTTTAGTTTCCGGCATTTCCATGCCTTTATAATATTTTAGGACTACTCACACAAGGCCATCTGATCCCAAACTAGGCAGAGCCTGTACTATAGCAACCAGACAACTGATAAACATACTTATATATTGCTAAATAATATTATAGATAAATTACCCCCAGGCACAGAACAAACGATCATGTTCATCACACAAAGATTTGTACCGGGTGAGAACTACATAATCTTTGCACTTGTTATGGTATTTCGCGATAAAATCCGTTCAAAAATAATATTATTTCAATGACTTGATATGTTTACTAAGGCAGGAATTTTCATGTAGTCTTGATAAATAAAAAAGGCTTGGTTTTTTAACCGTTAAGGCTTTTATTAAGTTACCTATGCTTTGGTTTCTTTAAGGATTAAGTTTCTATACAGAATACGGTAGGCGTATTCTTTTTATTTTCAGAGATATGACTGAATTGCAGATGTCGTATGAAATTCTTAAAGAAATTGTGTTGACTGACATTGTACATTAATTATTAATTATTTAAATGGTGTTATAAATAAACTTGAGATTTATTATTCTTTTTTAGTCTTATCAACGGTTTATAAAAGTATATCCTTACTAATTACTAATATTATAAATGCGAAAGTAACTGTTTGTCTGTCGCGCTTACACGCCAAAACTACTGAACCGATTTATATGAAATTTGGAGAAAGGACATAGGCTACTTTTTGCCGCTTTAACCGACATCCACGCGTGCGGAGCCGCGGGAAACGGCTAGTTATATATAATTTTAACTTTGTGATTGACCACTAAGCGGTCTTGTTGAGATTTAACCTTTGAGATTTATAAAAAATGTGAATAATAGGTATTTTTTTAAATAAATGTAAACCATTTAAAATTTGAGATGTTCTATAGTATGGATTTGATGTGTTTTTTTTTCTAATACATTCATAGTGCCGTTAGAAATAGAATATGAATTGAACCGATAAGGGTATGATATTAAGCTCACTGTGTGTTGCGTCAGACAACTTTTTATGGGAACCTTTTTTGGGTTGATGGGAATTATCATCATGATTTTATGAGGAACCAATATTTCATCATTATTGAATATTCCACCGGAACTTATTATTAACTTACTGATCATGATAATATTCTATAGTGAGTTACATCAGAATAATTGTCTTTTATCAATCCATTTAATAAGGTATTCAAGAGTGATGTAATATTTCTACCGCCTTAAGTGATTTAATTAATGTACAATGTCAATTAATTATATAAAAATAAACACCAGTTACTGTAATTAGTGTAATTATTTCATGAGTTTTTTTTATGACTTTATTGTGAGATTATCAATCATGGCTGTTAGAATTTTTATTTTTATTTTGGAATATAATTGTATTATAACAACATATCGAAATTATAAGGACATTGTATTTTTGTATTTATTATTATATGTTGTAGTGTATATTGTAAATAGTTACAGTTAATGAGGTGATTTAGGGCGATCGATGAGAAATAAAATGGGTTTGATATGAATAGAGACTAGATGTTTTATTTATGCATATTTACACCTACCATTTTTAGAAGAATAAAATATTCTCCGTACCTTCTTCTCCAGACGTTAACCTCTGAGGTTGCCAGATTTGGTTTCAGCATATAAGGAACAAAAATAAAAATAAATACGACCTAAATATTTTCTTTTGAAAAAAAAAAACATATCACGAGTGTTCAGGCGTGTGTGCAAACACAGGTACACTACTATTAAACAAATGCCTGTGTGGGTCTGTAAATACGAATACTATTGAATAGAGATAGGATGGAGAGACACTCATCCATAAATTGACTTCATAATGCCTATAAACTTAAATGATAGACCCCGTATGGCTTCTCCATTATCCCTAATTCTATAATCTCTTGTCAAAACTAAAGTTAACCAAATCTTGACATAAGATTTGAGAGATGAACTGATTTTTTTTTGATCGGCCTTTCAACCCCAAACCTGGGCTGACAGTTCAGCATATCAAGTATCTGTGGACCACATACCTAAATACTTACATATTAATTAAGTATTACTTACTTTTAAAAACCTTGTAGTCTAGGCAGCAAGAGCTAGTCAAATGATCGGGTATTTCCAGTTCATACAAATAAGTACTTTAAGCAAAGTTATAAAAATAATCACTAGAGCTTTAAAAGGTTGTCGACCCACGTCTCAAATACAACAATGACCCAATTAGCTTATCTGTTTTCTTCTGTAACTCTGTGGAGTCATGAAGTTAGTAACCTTCAGTAATACCTATTATTTATAACGCTTTGTTTTAGTTAGACAAACAACAATTATCTATACAAGTTCACTGTCGGGACTGTGAAGGTGATCAACTTGAACTTTAGAAAATATTTTTATGTTTTTGCAAAATGAGGTTTTATTTATCTGTTTAGGGAGTAAACCGAAAATTGTACTTATCATGGCAAAATAAAATTGTTTTTTTTTTTTTTAATACCTTGGTAGTACCTTCTTCTGATCAGTACCTACTTGTGCATGATGACCTCATGTGGTAGCTAGCTTCTAATTATTTTACGTAATCAGCTTACAAAAAGCATCACAAACTGATCCTCTGCTTACAATCTGCCCCTGTACCCAAGTGAGATTTCTCAAAGTATACGGAAATTTAATTTCGATAAGTCACGTGACTGAGACTTGACACTTACAAACATTCTAGCGATCCGACCAGCTTTGACCGTTAAAGATTTTTTTAAATTTTTGTATAATAATTACTAGCTGAGCCCGCGACTTCGTCCGCGTGATTTTTTTATAATAATTTCAGATTGTTTCTAAAATGGAAGTAGCCTAAGTTAGTCCTTATTACATCAGCTACCTGCTAGTGAAAGTCTCGTCAAAATCGGTCCAGCCATTTCAGAGATTATCCGGAACAAACAGACAGACAAACAGACAAAATTTGTAAAAAATAATATTTTGGTATATGTACCGTATATGAAAGTACGGTATATACGATATGCATGTTGTAAAAAGCGGTTATTTTAATATTACCTACAAACAGACACTGCCATTTAATTTATTTGTATAGATAGAAGTACATTGATACTCTCTGATAGGTCGTCAACATTATTCTCACACTATTATTAAAATAAGAGTGTATTCGGGTTATGAGTCAAATAGCTAACCTCTTGATTACAAGCTATTAACAGAGATTATTTAAAAGAATTTGTTGAGTGCGTTGTCCTCAGGCGATTGTTACTAAGCTATTTTGAATTTAAAAATAAAAGGTATGTAGTATCAGCATATTTTATATTCCCGCCATTTATGGGGTTCCGTACCTCAAAAGGTAAAAAAGGAACCCTTATAAGATCACTATCTTGTCAATCTGTCCGTCTGTCCGTGTGTCACCACCGATTTTCTTAGGAAAGGGTGGATCTAGCAACTTGAAATTTATACCAGAGCCCCTAGACAATTGACATTTCGACAAGCGATATCGCTGATGGAATCGTTAAAATGTATGGAAGTGACAAGTCCAAGTCACGTGACTTATCGAAACGAAATATCATTTCCATACATTTAATATCATTTGAGCGATTTCTATCATCGTTTACGCTTGTCGAAATGCCACTTGTCTAGGGGGGCAGATACTGATATCTATAGTCCCTATTAGTTCTGAATCAACACGATAAAAAGATATGGGCAAATTTAGACTTTCGCGAAAACTTTCGTACTTATTAACTGCCATTTTATGGCTCAAACGTTCTAAATGCATTGGCGCAGTGATTTACAGATTGCATGTTTATTTTGACGACCTCCGTGGTCGAGTGGCGTACACACCGGTTTTCAAGGAGTCGCCAGCTCTGAGGTCCAGGGTTCGATCCCCGGCCGGGTCAATGCAGAAAACCACTTTTCTACATTGTCGCAGGTCTGGGTGTTTGTGGTACTTTCGTTGTCTCTGAATTTTATAACACAAATGATTTAGTTACTTACTTTGGGTTCAGAGGAATGTATGTGATGAGGTCAAAAAAAAATACAAATAAGAGTCACCCCCGGTTTCTGAAAGGATGAGGACCGCATTTCGAAACATAAATGTTCTTGAATAACTTTATTATATTTTAGACTTACTTCATGACCTACGAAAAACATTGAAAGTGATTCAGAAACATTTTTGTTTTGCGTTGCGGAGCGGTGCGGCCCGCCGACGTGTGCACTAGCCCTTATAGACCAAGGCTGCACTACAGCTTACCTTTTCACAATACTGACTTAAAATTAGGAGTTCATGTTTGTGTGTAAATATTCTAACCCACTCGTAATTTTAACAACTTCTTATCCTACTTAAAGTGTAGGAAAATTTGCATTCTGATATAGAATTTTGCGCAGTATCTAAAAATAAAATTAAACGTATTATTTTGTGTTATTTTTAAACAATTCCACCTTGTTTCATGTTGCACGTATGTAACAGAATTCACTATTTATTCAATAAACTAGTTAAGAGTTGTTTACTGTCCATGGAAATAAATATCTATGGATATCTCTTGTCAAAGTACTTATACCCCACGATAAATTTTTAGCATATCAAGAATCTAACCTGAAAACAATATCAACAGGGGAACGAACATTTTTTTCACGTCACGTAGATATTAACAAAATATTAGACACGTATTTATTCTTTTGACGTGACAACGTCTTATAAACTGGGTAACGCTCCGCTCACGTTATGCGCTCACAATGAGAGCGAGTGAGAGGCACGCGTCCCTTCCACTCGGGCTTGGTTAGCCCGCCTAAGAGCGAGAGAGACAGACATTGACATTGACAGTCGTTGTCACGTAAAACTTTCGCCCGTATACCGACTTTACAGGCAACCAATTTTTTTTTAATTGAACCAACGATGAGGAAGATACAGTGAATGGAAATGTCGCGTGACGTCACTTGTGGGTACAATTTTTACCCACACATGACGTCACAAGCCCCCACTCCGGAACTTTAAAGCACTTTAACTTTGTAATTTTTCATTGATTTGATAAAAGAAAAAATACGAAAATAAGTTTTTTTGCTTTTTTTATCTAAGTATCTGGTGGACTAAATAGACATTTCCTTTTCATACCCAGTCCGGTCCCCTATTGTTACTGAGAAGCGTAATTATTGCGCACAGATTCTTATTAAATCTAGGTACCTAGCATAAAAGTATCTCAATACATGGACGCTACAAACTAAGTTCCTTCGGACGTTTTACGCCTTTTGGTTAAACCAATAAAACAGAAATATCCTCTTATCTGTTCTTTTACCTTTTGCCTTTGTTTTACACCTCGTATTTTATATTTACTTACAAATTAAGCAGTATAGCTGCTACATCCACTATCTGTGACTGAGAGCGATCATTCGCTCCCCGCGTGCCGCCCTGACCGCTGACTCCGAGATAACGAAGGTTGTTCACATTTTTAATGAGACCCCATTTTTTTATTTATTTACAATACATTTAGGATATAATTGGATACTGGCGCCTGTGTATGAGATTTCAAGTTATTTATTTCAATGTTGGGTGTGTTAAGGCTATCGTTGTCAACACCTTGGGTGTAGTGAATCAGCGCAGTATTTAATACTAGTTAAAGTCCCGGCTGCGCTTGTGTAAATATTTTCTGAAAAAAAAATCTTGTTTAAAATGTTCAGTTTGGAGAAACACATCTATTAATGTAATATCTTATTGAAATAAATTAACGTTACAAGGAAATATGTGCGCTGGAGAACTTTTGTCTAAGATGACGGAGTTAAAATCACTAACGACTTCGCAATCGACTTCTAGCCATAGTGTGTAGATCCATGTAGGTATAGCAACTAGACCTTTCGAACTTCAGGGTGTTGGTGTATTTGCGTATGTTTTACATCTATAGTTGGGTATCATAATTGGACGACCTTCCTGAGCGAGTGGCGTACACACCGGTTTTCAAGGTGTAGCTAGCTCTAAGGTCCCGGGTTCGATATCCGGGCGGTTTAATGCAGAAAACCACTTTTCTTCATTGTCTTGTTCCTTGATTCCATCACACAAGTGCTTTAGCTACTTACTTTGGGCTTAGAGCAATGTATGTGCTGTTGTCCACGTTTATCAAAGAAAATTTTTATCGTTGATTCTTAAACTAATAAGGAACTTGCACATTGTTTATATAATTATATAAGATTATGTAAATAGGTCTTAACATGAGATTACAAAGATTTGTTTTCTGATTATCAAAGTAGGTATGATGATTGTGTTGGCTATACAAGCGTCGGGTTCTGTTCCCAAAAAGTGAGTCGTGATTTCACTTTCGAGTTATTTAAACACTGCTTAAAAGACTAATAAATTATTTGAATGCATTTGCATACATGTAAGTAAAAATATTAGAGAAAAGGAAGATAGGCTTGAATATGCATGCACTTGAAGGAAACTATTGGAGCTACTAACTACTACACTGGAGATGAATGGAGTGCGATGATATTAAGAGGAGACGCGACTGGTTATTTCTCCATACGTATTTCGCTGTTTTCTTCGTGGACTTTACTTAAAGAAATATGTCTCTCCAAAACTACCCGTTTTTACCACCTATTACCTAAAATTATGGCTCAAAATTGCTACATTTTCATTAACCTACAATGATATTTTACACCTTATAAAAGAAATCCTTTCTAAATGTTAAATAAACTTTGTTATTGCTGTGTAATATATCTGTGTGTACCTAGTAGGATGATTTTACATTTTTCTTGTCAAGACATAAGACAGGTAAGCTTTTGTAAATATTATCATGATTGTCACACTTTTAGCTCGTGCTATAGATATTCACTGTGATGAAAACGTCGCACCAGTTAAGTTAAAGATGAACATTATTCCTTATAAGTGATATATAGACTTATGGAGAAACTTGCCCGTAGTTTCAGCAGAGAGAAGAATCCGGAATATCCCACTGCACCCCAGAGTAGGCCAAAAGGGATAGAAGATAAAAATCTCAATTTATTTATTTAGCAATTAATGCACTTATACACGTTATTAGACACAATATTCAGATAGAGGTACACGTAAAAAGGTTCGGCTAAATTTTAAGTAGCCTTTATTTGTGACTGCTCGGATAGCCGATAGGTATAGGTGTCACCACGCTAATAAACAATGTGCGCAACGTGATGCGGATTCGATCCCGCATGGGAGAAACCTTTGTGTGATCTACAGATGCTTGTTTTAAGTCTGGGTGTTGTTTGTTCATGTGGATTGAATGTTTGTGAAACACACCGCGACGCAATCAAAAGCTGAAAAAAAATCTAACTAGCATAATTCATTTTACAGCATATATTTTATTAGACATCGATAAGGAAGATAAAAATGAAATCGACGGTACGAACTTGACTAGTTTTCTAAATTATAGACAACAATAACTCAAGACCGTGACAATTGGAAGAAGCAACGGGAGGCCTTAGCTATGCAGTGGGACGATCATGGGTTAAACATCGGTTGTGAGTTCGTATTGCTTTCTAGCACACGCCTCGCCCATAATCATGAGCTATCGTCCTCCATGTGGCTTCTGCTTTCGCCCTGAAGTCATCCTCCCACCAACGCATCGGCCATCCTCTCTTCCGCCACCACTCTCTTGGAATCCTTTTAGTGTTGTATCTGGTCCATTTGTAAAAGCTGATATCCATCGAAAAAGAAATAAAGATTCTCATATAAGCGGAAGACGGAATTGTGTAAAAATGTCTTTGCAATTTAAAGCTACCTGAAGGCTAAACGATCGCCAGATAGGGTTAATATTGCACCATATTTTGTAATATACCATAGGGTAAATATGTGAACAAATAATTTTGCAGTTAATTACGTTAATACTATAAGTAATTCGGTATTCTGTAAAATAAACGAACAAACACCGTATCTAGTGTATTTTTGATTCTGGAAATGAATATATTGAAAGTTACGGTAAGAATTGTCGAGCAGAACCCTGGCTGCAAAGGACTTATTCTACATTATATTAGGAAGGTATCGTTACTGGAAAAACACTTCATATATAATTGGGTAACCAGAGTAGACGTTCGAGGAACACTCTGTACGTCTTCTCAGAACAAGGCTTGTATAGGTAACATTGAAGTTTATCAGTAACACTGTGTCGACAACCGGTTCTCACAGACGATATCACCCAGTAAATGGGTTGCAGAGGTCAGATGGCTATCGCTTTTGTGAAATATAGATAACAGGCCACCGGGAGGAACGTTTGGCACATCATTGTGATGATAAAAATTAAAGAAACAAGTTTTACTTAATGTAAATTCTGTTGAGAATGGCTCATGGATACGTCTTATGTGGGATTAATATGTAAAAAAACCTACAGTTCTATATTTTAATGTATCCTTATGAAGCCATTTTTTTAGGAATTGATTATATTATATACGGAAATAAGAACCTATTTTAACAATGCAGAATGCAACATCGAAGGTAATAGACACGATGTATCTACTTATTTCTTTTACACGCAAATCAATCAACTAATCCTATTGCGGGTTTATTAATGTTTTACTGTTAGTTCATCTATTACTGTTATTGTCCACGTTTCAGCACCTTAAGGCATGACAGGCAGTACGCGCTGGTTGAAGACTTTTGTCTTCAAACACTGCGGTATAGGCGACTAGAAGAATCGACGTAGTTTGCCAAATGCTGCCCAGCCCAAACGGATCCTTCAGTCGCAAATAAAACCAACAACATTAGCAAAAACTAGTAGCAATATGTAATAATGCTCTACAACACACTAGTTTTACACAAGCGATGAATGACAGTATAACAAATGAGGAAATTAAAGAAAAGTTGCTGTAGCAGGAGGAACAAAAGCCAAAACTTGCCCTACCCCCTTCACCACAGACAAAACTTTTTTTTTCAAACCGCTCCATCCAACTTTCTTACCCAAGGTCTCTCAAGGATCAAGTTAGAGGCATAAACACTATACCAAAAAAAATGTTTTACATTTACCTCTTTGTAAATAATCGTTATGGGTGATAGACTGTTCTAGGATTTTATTTCAGCTGGATAGTATCACGCGCACACGCCACCTTATCATACAATACTTGGCCCGCGGTTATCTCACGAATTGAACCTCCATAGTATCTTACTAATTATGCGTTTCGGATATTATTAGTATTATTACTATAGGATTTAACCGCTATGTACCTAACTGTGTCTTCAACCGTATTTAACGTAGACTGCTACGTCGAAGATGCTACGTAAATATTTCTTTGGGAAGATAAAATTATATCAAAATAAACTTATTCCTTAATACCCATTCTTGACAGTAATACCAACTAATTAATAGATTGAATGCCGTTTAATGGACTTTTTTAAGTTGCCCCTAGAATTATACAATACATTGGAATCCAACTAGGGTAAAGTCTGGCGCATACACGTCCTGATGATGACAAGTGCGTTGTAATTGAATTAATGAATACTTAAATTTACCATTATACAAATAACTACTTAAAAAGGAACAAATTATTGACAACTAGCTGTTCCCAGCGACTTTGTCCGCGTGTTTTAGTTTTAATGGTTTTTCATTTTTGCAACATTTTTGATTTAAAGAAATTATATTTAAAATAAAAATTAAAAAAATATAATTTCTCCGCTCTTTTTGGTCGTAGCGTAATGTTGTATAGCTTATAGCCTTCCTCAATAAATGGGCTATCCAATACTGAAACAATTTTTCAAATCGGACCAGTAGTTCCTGAGATTAGCGCGTTCAAACAAACAAACAAACAAACTCTTCAGCTTTATATATATATTTAGTAAAATAGATATCAACTTACTTGAGGAAAAGTGTGTAGTAGGTAAGGCTAAAACTACTTCCTGATAAGTTGACACTTAAAAACTTTAGGTAGCACGCGCAGACCACGTTCTATCTTATAGTTTTTTATATGTATTTATTGGGAAGGGTTATCTGGTTATGTAGGTGATAACATAGGCCTTGTCCATTGCATGTGCTAAGATACCATGATCAGTAGGTACCTACGGTTTTGGCACATGTTTCTACACGTGCGCACTTTTTTTAATAAACTGAGGGTAACCGTAGTTTTAAGATGTCTTACATGTAAGAAAGAGATCTATGAATATCCGGCCAATTTATCTCTGTAGGCGACGTGCTGCGGGTTCGATCCCCGCTTGGGACAAACATTTGTGTGATCCACAAATACTTGTTCTAAAGTCTGGGTGTTCTTTGTGCATTTGATTTGTATGTTTGTGAAACCCCCCGTGACGCAAAGAGCTTAGTAGGGAAGTTGTTTAAAAATAAAAATCATTTCGATGGAAGAGAGTATGCATATGGCTTTTTACGATACCAAATATACTTTAATTTTCGGAAAAAAACTGGTTCTCGGAATTGTAATGACTTAATCACTGTCAAAGCAAACATATGACAGTCGGGACTAAACGTGCTTTCCAAGGCACCAAGGGGTCTCGGTATGTTTACAAATTGTCAACCATCCACGGACCAAGAGCCCCTCAAAATCATAATCATTTATTGGAACAAAAACTAATAACAGCTACATTATATTGGTTACTTAGGAAAACTGTGGCGCAACTGTTAGCCACCTCCAAGATGAGGATAGAGTGGATCCTTTAGCCAGTTTAGTATTATAGCCTCCATAAAGACGTAGATATCAGATTCAGCTTATAGAGAATCTAAGACAATACTTTTATTAACTTTATTTATCACATTGCACTTATCTATTTACATACTGGCTACCTAGTTATTGGGTTTTTCTGTTTTGCTATTCTCAGTACAGCCCGGAAACAAGAAGTGTGGCGGTGGTTACACCACCATCTTCGGAAAGCACGTCTTATAACTCGATGTTCTATAGCAACACGCCTCTTCCCATTCGTCGGGTTTGTAGTGTTCTCATTATTTTCTCACAGTTCACTTTTCAGAGACTTTTCGGAGACAGAAACGTCTCCTTCCGCACAATCCCGGATTCAAAATATTCGCTATTTAGTTATTATCTGTTTAAGATTTTTATAGAGTTCGAACTTTGTACTGGATTGCTATCTAAACCTTGTAAAAGAATGTGGCTAATATCCGTTTCGAATGTTATCTTAGGATGTAGCCAGATACTTAATTTTTATCAAGCATTATGCAGTTACGGTATTATAAGATGTACAAACGGCATGGTTGAATGGCTCTGGATAACATCTGCAATTGATTTCGCATTTTCTGCTGTAACGTAGTCTCCGTCGACATATTGTGTTACTATCGACCTATTATTATAATATTGAAATAATAGGTAAACAATAAACATTACAATAATGGTTATTATCTACTATGAATGAATTCTATTAACTTACAACGAATTAGAAATTATGTAGCAATTTACAAAAAAGAGAGTGAAATAAATTTGAGGAATGTCTGCTTATGTTACCCATAGCAGTATTTTCAGTCAGGTTATAAAAGAAAATTACTAAAAGGTACTAATTGACTGTGCCTGATAAACTAAAATTTCCTTTTCAAATCCTTGAACCTATATCTCCAGCGAACGTCTTGTGGCTTCCTCCTTCCCATTTTACTTACGTCAGAATTAACACTGATTGCCTTTATTGTTACCGTAACTCGTTGACGGTTATTTTCAGTATATTTAAATTTCGTGCAAGTAAAGTGTGGTTACCTAATAGTAGAATATCACGCGGTCAAGCGTTCAATGATTTGGACACTCATCGTTTATATCCAGATTGATAGAGTTCATGACTGTAAACTTAAGCAATAGAATTGTACCTATATGAAGTTTTTGAGGGAAAATATATATTAATGTATATAGATTAGAACCATGTAGCAGGAAGACTTTAAATAATATTAAAAAATAAAAGCTTGTCAAAAGCTCATTTTCTAAGAGTTAGGAAAAAGCTCTTTTTCCTACAAATCGCGAATTTTGGTCACATCTTACAATCTGATTTCTTTCATCATCATTTTTTAATTCACCTTTTTAGTAAATTCTGACCTGAAATATCACAAGTATTACATCATTTGATTTCAAATGGGGGTGAATAGCGTTCTTTTTTACATTTTACAGTTTTAAGGGATTTACTATATAATATATGAGAGAATCAAGTATAAAAAAAATAATAAAAGCTGTTTTATGTAAAATTATACGCATGCGACGCAATAAAAGGTAGAAATCCTATTTCAAAGTTGTGTATTCACCCCCAATCATGGTTATTCACCCCATTTAACGTATTTATAATAATCATATGACTTCGTTGCTTAAACTTGTGTATTTTTATGTATTTTATTTATCTATTTGTTTGCCAACAAATCATGAGTTAAGTGAATGTCTGTGTAACCTTAACTGATTAGTGAATGGGTTCATTAATAATTAAAGATAACTTTATTTTTAGGTAGTAATAGTTAATTATCGAAATTCCGGGATTGTATTGATATCACGTAAAGGTTACATACCGGAGTATTTGTAGTATCTGTAGTATTATTAATTTAATTAAGTTGTGGAATTTCGGTCTGTAATGGCCGTAAGGAAAGATTGTGTTAACTTGTGATGTGTTTTGAGTAATCCTAGTGGATAAGCTTATTTGACTGGCCTGTTGGTCTAGTGGTTAGTGACCCTTACTTCTAAACCAGAGGTTGTGATCATTTGTTCTGTGTCTGGGTGTAATTTATCTATAATATGTATGTATTTACAAATATATAAGCATGTTTACCAGTTGCCTGGTTGCCATAAAACAGGCTCTGTCTTGTTTGGGATCAGATGGCCGTGTGGGAGTTATCCCAAGATATTATTATTATTTCTTAATAGTTTGGAAGAAGATATGAAAAACATTAAGAGGTATTTAAAATAGACTGAAATAATGTTAGAAATTTATGGAGTTCTTGCCAGAAATCAGTAAATATTAAATCTTATAATAGATATGAAAAAAGCTTACTCGTATATTATAGGAGAGTAAAGCGGAAAAGAGCTTTTTGTCAGATTTTACTGTCATTTTAAAGTCTTGTAAAGCTAAGATATAGTAAAACTGATGATAAAATTATACAATATCCATGCCGCCAGCACGTGATGTGACTCATGATTTTTCTTAACGCTGATGACTTACATTTTATATTTATTATTATACCTATTGCTAATAACATTGATAACATATCGCCCGAGTAAATTAATAAAGTCATTATTTGTGTAAAAATATTACAATTAACGATATACGCAGTCTATTGATGATCTCGTGTTTTAGTGGGACAGTGATGATGAAGGAATGTAATTATATGATGATCGTAATGTTTGGTTAATAATTTGACAGTTACTTAAGAGTGGACGTGACTAACTACTAACTTTTTTAACCCACGAGAAAATATACACAGCGAAGAGTTCTATTTAGATACTTCTACTAATATAATAAAAGAAAAATAACCTTTTTGTTTCTTTAAACGCCCTAATCTCTGAAACTACCAGCTGGGTTAAAGAAATCGCACATTTTTTGTTATTAAGCATTGATTTATCAGCATTATTATTAGTCATAGCATAATAATTTACACAATTTAGAAAAAAAAATATGGATCGGCGCACAACATAAAAAACGCCTGAAACAATATAATGTATAATGGCAAAATCTTTGGCAAAACCTTATAATGTTTAATGGCAAAAACACTCTTGTACATTTTTTTAACTCGTAGATTTCGTCCCCTATTTAATGGGAATCATATTGTGTTAATATTTACATTCTTTACACACATGCAAGATATCCCATTCCTCAAATTGAAATGTTTATTTACCGCTGGCGGACTTATGCCAGGAAATTTGCGTCATATTGGGAAAATACCACTATAAGTTTTGAGTACAGACCTACGTATAAATAATAATTGCACATCCGTGTTCAGTAAGCTGTTTGCTATAGCACCAGAAATGGCTGGATTTTTTGAAGTAAAGAGGTCACACAATTTTTAATAAACTTATTGAAAATGACGTGAAAACCGTAGGAAAACTTCCTTTTAATCTAAATTATAAAGTGAATTTGCTAAAGCTTTTAGGATTGTGTTTAATATTATTAATATTTTATTTTAATTAGTAGCAATTTATTTTAAGTTTTTACAACATAAAATAATTTCGTGCCTCGAAAAGCACGTTATAAAACCGTTGGTTCCAACTGTCATACGTCGATCTTTGGCAGTCGTTAAGTCATTACATTTATGACCACCAGTCTTATCATGAGATGCTGTGTTTACTCTGTAAAATGGGTTGTGGAGGTCAGATAGGCATTGGCTATGTAAAATACAGTATTCAGCTGAACCCGGTAAGACTGGAAACCGACCCCAACATAGCTTGGGAACGGCTAAGATGAATGAAACCACGTAAAATAAATAATAAAGGCACAAATTATCATAATCCTCTAAATAGCTACTGAACATGAATAGTAAGGGATTCTTTTTGAAAGTCTATCTACTAAGCACCGCTTACTTTGGCAACATGAAATAATTAACACAAACATTTAAATTCCCTAGGAACTCTATATTATTAAAGGGAGCGTTAAAACTTTAACCCCTATTGGGGCTATTTCGGCCACTTGCGTTATGGAATTCAGAGACAACGAAGGTACCACAAACACTCAGACCCGACACAATGTAGAAAAGGGGTTTTCTACATTGTCCCGGCCGGGAATCGAACCCGGGACCTCAGAGCTGGCGACACCTTGAAAACCGGTGTGCACGCCACTTGACCACGGAGGTCGTCAAAACCATAGATAAGCATCTTGACCAGACAAGATAGAGTTGTGAACACACGTGACATAAAGCCGGCGTTGGCTTTAGGTCGCGTGCTGTATTATATTATATGATACCTACTGTGTGATCTCCGCAAAGGCTTGGGCTGGGTCATGAGAGACAGAGTTGTAGTCGATGCTCGTTTCTTCTTATTACGGGAAGAGGCCTTCACCAAGCAGTGGGACATATATGGGCCGGTATTAGTTTAATAATTAACAGTTTATCCGAACAAGGATCCTCCGACTGATTTCACTGGCAACTATTTTTCGTCAAAATATGGAACCTAAAATATTTCGAAAGAACATTAATTTAGTTTGTATTTTTTGATGTGATAATAATTATATGAACATGTTTGTATTTGACAGAGAAATATATTCTTTTTTATATACCTAACAATATTTATAACTAATTTTAATAATATTATTTGTACACTAGATTTGGTAAAACATGTTGATTCGAATATATATTCCAACAACAATAATATGCACTATATAAACGCATGTTGACAAATAAACCTGTTTTTATCTTTAAAGAACATTCTATTTTCACAATTTAGAGTTCGAGTTTAGAGAGAGAGAATCGTAACCCCGCCGACATTCTTAGGTAATGGGATAGAAAAGTAATTAAGTATCTAATAACTCCGTCAGTTAGAATATAAATAATATTAGACACATTTGTTTGCACGTTTGTTTGCTTTTCCAAAATAAGAAATTGTCAAAATTGTATTTTGTGACAGCTTCTATAGGAAGAAAAAAATATAACTTAAGGTGGATAGCAGAAACCACTTTACTTTATAAATACAAATGCTTATCCTCTGTCCAAGGTACAAACAAGGCGTTTGGCCAGATTTATAAAAGCATTCGTATGTACTTGGATACCATTAAACATGACACCAACGGTTTCAACCCCAAACAGATAAAATAAATAAATTAAAAAAAAAGGATCTATCTGTACTAATAAAAAATCTATTAAACTTGTCCAACCTTAAACTCCACAGGTAGGTACGTATGGTTTTATGGCACAAGAGAGAAACTCGCTAATTCTTATAATTAAGACCCAACGCAACCCTGCACCTTCAACGGGCCGAGACTTTGTCCCCACAACATTATTAAACAAGGACAGACCAACAAACATCAAAACATCGTTATAAAAGCTTCACAGAATCGTAAACTGAACGAAAACACAATAAATGCCAGTGAAACCCACGATTTATTATACCTAGGCATATCACGCCGGTCCATTGTCCACGGGTCGACCTCAGAGGCTGCGATATCACAGACAATGCTCTGATAACTGTGAAAAAAATATTCACGGAACACCCCCAGAATGCGAGGGAGCTGCGCGTGCGCATCGTATATTAATCCGTGTATTTTTTCACGCGTGTCAGTTGTGCGCCGCCAGCCGCCGTCACCGCACGCATGCGGCTCGATTTGCTCTACTATTTTAATTGTCTCCGACGTAGGAATTTACCGCGATGGGTAAATTAATAAGAGTGCTCGTGTTTATTCTAGTCAGTAATTTCTTAAGTTTGGAAGGAGTGTCTTCTTCTTTGGGTAGTTGTGCTAATTGCGCGAATGGGGATTTGAGCGTGACTGAGTTGACTCAGGCGCGGATAGAGTTCGTGAAGCAGCAGATCTTGAAGAAGCTGCGGCTGAGTAAGAAGCCGGCGGTGGCGCTGCCGGTGAACAGCCTCCCCATGCCGGTGGCGGAGGGCCAGACCCTCAGCGAGGGCACCAGCAAGCCTCCGGAGTTCGACGACTACTACGGCCGGACGGAGCAGAAGATTATATTTCCTGTTGAAGGTAAGGTTTAGATAATTTCAAAGTTTATTATTGTGCTGTCAATACTGGTTTAATGAAAACCTTGTCTAATTTAAACTTTGGAAGAAACACAGCAGTTAAATTATAAGTTCTAGATTTTATTATTAATGTTTAAATGTACATATCTAATAAAAAAAACCTAACTTAAAGTCCTCCATGACACTATAGACATATTTTAGCATTACTCTTGTAGGTTCTTATTATATTCAGAAGAAGGGTTTTGTCGGTGAAGCAGCTAGTCTTGTCCAGTGGGGTTTTAACATCTAGATACGTTTTCCCGCCAAGTTTGTAGTATCTCCGTTAACTATTCGAATCCATAAACCACTATAATAGAAGTTCCATATGTGTGTAGTAGTAGGGTATTTTAAAAGTTCCATACAAAAATGCAAAATATTAAAAAGTTAAGAAACTAAACTTTTATAGAAATACAGTTTTATGATTGTACAGCAACTTTTCATATACTATGAGATTTTTATTATATATTATTAATAATAAAAAATATTATTAAAATCTAATCTTTTGTCCATATAAATTACTAACTTTTTAAACCGTTTGTGTAATTATCATTTGAGTCCCGTAGTATCGACTTTGTGAAATATTACTCACATTTTACATAAAGCGACATATAAGAAATTAATTCCGTACGTTACTGTATTATTCTGACATATAGAGGTATGGCTGTACTAGTAATAAGTACGATATCTCGACTGCCAAGTAGATTAACATATTTCATATCCATGAAACAATCACATTTTTTATTATACTTAACTTATTTTTTTACCACTTGACAAAATGCTTTTAAAAACAAACTTTGCTTTTAAAAAGAACCTTTTCTTAAATAAAACCTTTTTTAAAAATAACATATAAACTTTAAGCGATGAATCACGCATTTTATTGATATTTTAGGTCGATAACCTGATTCGAAAGATAGAGCTTGTGTATAAACAACATGACTATAGCTTCACAAATAAGACAAAGCTAAGATTAAGTTTTATTTTTTCTTTTATTCGGCGTTTAACAAATATTTACCGAAATATTTGTTAAACGCCGTAATCTCATAAGTAAAACGAATATTTCTAACTGGAATTAAGCATGTAATGCACAATTGCACACATTATTATAATTGACTAACAGCTCGCTCCAGCTACGCACGGGCGGTGTGCGGTTTTCAAAACATATATTTATTTATCATAACCAAAAAATAATTATCCGATTTGTTTGTTTGGAACTTATGGCTTGACAAGGGAAAATCTGGATTCATTTTTTAAATATAGTATTGTAACAAAAACCCTGTCCGATCCAATAAAGGCGTACTCCTGGTTCAACATACGTAGGTACTAGATAAAAAATGTGTCGTTTAGGTGCCTTCTTTGATACCAAACTGTAGGTAGTACACGTGAACTTTGTAGAGCGATTAATGTTGCCTTTGATCAGTTTTGTTTTAATTTAATTATATTCACCGGGAAAAATAATAATATTAAATCCATTCAATAGTTACGTATTTGTGTACGCAAGACGATGCCAAATAATACTCATAAGGATCGGACAGGGTTTTTGATGGATGCTGTATATAGACTACACTATGTTAACAAACCAATTTCATTGTAATTTGCATGGAACAACTTCTGAGGTGTTGTCCAACAGTGGACATCTTCCGGTTGATAACAATTGTAGGTACCTTAGATTATGTAAAGTTTACTTTAAGATTTATTAACTCAGTTGCTTTTCTAAGGCCCTTAAGGCCCTTAGCCCTCCCTCCCACACCCTTGATCCGCCATCGTTAGCATCCTATAAGACTATAAGAGTAAGGAAATAGAATGAGAAGTTTGTTTGCTCTTATTCTGCGTATTCAACTATGGAAAGCAATAGTCTAATGAGACTGATCACGGTAATACAAAGTGATATTTTACCAAATCATTACAAAAATTAACACCTAATCGTATGATAACTTACTCTTTATTTTACTAATTACTTATTACATAACCACGTTACCTACCTAATTAGTCCCTATCGTGAAAGATGATGAAATTATTATAATAATGGTTTTCTTATACCGAGGTCGGCATTGAACTTTGGTCTTTGCGCTACTCAGTACGGTAGCGTGTCACAGCGCTCAGGTGTTTTGCAATATTTTGTGCTAACTGTAGTAAATAAATGATGGACTTTGACCAGATAATTAAACTGACTCAAGATAAAATCTGTGTCGAGTTATAGATTTTTTTTTAATTAGACACATTTTAAATTGATTTCCAGGTAGCAACAAATGAAATCTTAGTACTGGCCTTTTGTATAAAATTGCTATTACTATTTGTATGTTGTTGAGCAATTGTTATTTTATTGGTAAGTACAGGTACATCAGGCTTATTTGCTATTTCTCGTTGTTAACCCAAGCGATGATCACAAAATAAAAATATCGGTATAAACGCAAATTTAGTATCGGTTAACGTCGGTGACCAATTACGGTGTAGTAGATTTAGTTGGTCATCGACTTATTTTATAGCAATAGCAAATAACTCTGCAGATTAATCAATTATAAATTTGCTGTTATTCCGTGATATGCCATAGATTCCCCTTTAAATAGACTGAACAAAAACATGAGGAAACCTGCATTCCAATAACTGGAAACTAAAATCGCCAACCCGCAATGAGCAAGCGTGGTGTTCAATGCTCATTCCTTCTCTACATGAGAAGAGGCCTGTGCCAAGCAGTAGAACATTGATAGGCCGGTATTATATTAAATTATATAGGTAGAAAGACACCTTTAAGCATACAACTACTGTACATTTTGATAAATAAACACTCAAAAGAACTCTGGTTACATAAACTGTACATTTTGATAAACAGGTGTAACTCTTTTATGAGCCAGCCTTGCAACCCCACGGGGGTGGGGTTGCAAGAGTCCGGGCTTCCAGAGCCTTGACAAAGGCTCCGACTACTCTGGCAAAACACCTGGTGCCATCCTTCGCCTGAGTGGCGGCGTTACGGGTCCAACCGAAGTCTTAACACCATAACGCCCCTGGCGACCACCCGCTTCGTGGCGGGCCCGACATGACCTAGCGACAGACCCAGATCCTAGCTAGGCAGTGCATGGCACTACACCACCCCCACCCAGACATTTTGATAATCACACTCAACCGAACTAAGTAGAATTATCAAAAAAACTTAACTCCTGAATACAATCGATTATCGACGCTTACGTAATTATAATTTATTATCCGTTACTTACTGAAACTAAACGCGAATCTAAGTCTTAATAACTGTTATACACGTGTTTCTAATACTACAGTTATTTATAGAATTATATAATTAAGTATAGTACGATAATACAAAAATTGTATTACTAAACCTAATCTTAAGTAATTAACTGAACCGTATAATTAGAACTGTGTGCAGTATGAACAGATATTATAATATGATGGACGTTTTATTTAACGGGTAGCTTTTTTTTTTTTCACGACCTCTGGTTTAGCAGTCAGGGTCACTAACCACTATACCAACAGGCCCGTCAAGTACTCGTATTATAAATGCGAAAGTAACTCTTTCTGTCTTTTAAACTTTCAGGCCTAAACTACGGGCTCCACCCGCGTTGATGTCAGCTGCGGCAAAAAGTAGCCTACCTATATCCTTTCTTGGGATCCTATCTTACCCTATACAAAGTTTCATCAAAATCGGTTCCGCGGTTAAGCCATAAATGAATAACAGACAGATAGAAAGACAGTTAGTTTCGCATTTATAATATTAATATGGACGAGTATGACACAGCCAAATAAATTTAAAAAAATCATGCAAAATATTAATAGATATAATTGTAAACAAATATAAAAATACACTTGCAATATGATTAATTAATTAATTATTTATCTGTTCGCATTCCTGACCCAATTATCAATGACTTTGCAAATCATATTTACTACAAATCTCTTATTTGTTGTGGTGACACATCACTTGATCTTCAGAGATGAGAGATTACATGAATGTCTACCTACTTAAATGAATTTTACATACTTGGTTTATTTATTACTAGCTGTCCCCCGCGACTTTGTTCGCGTGTTTTAGTTCTGACGGGCCTGTTGGTCTAGTGGTTAGTGACCCTGACTGCTAAACCGGAGGTCGTGGGTTCGATTCCCACCCAGGACGAAGCTTTGTGTGATGAGCACGATGATTCGTTCTGTGTCTGGGTGTAATTTATCTATAATATGTATGTATTTAGAAATATATAAGTATGTTTATCAGTTGCCATAGCACAGGCTCTGCCTAGTTTGGGATCAGATGACCGTGTGTGAGATGTCCCAAGATATTATTAGATATTATTATATTATTATTATTTCCTTTATTTAATTTATGAACATATAAAATACATTTTTAAATATACATTAAAAAAAAAACATACATTTAAAAATATAAAATACAGTCTCCAACCGGCATCGGAAACAGGGTTCAAGCTGCCGGTGGTTAGGGTCCCAGAGAGAGGAACCTCCTCACGATACGCGCCGTGTCGAGAAGTACCGCTTTCTGAATCAAACCCTTGACCCAGATGCCTAACGAGAGCCTCTGAAGGTGTTGGTCGAGGCTCTTGGCTATTAAGCCGTTGGCTGTCACGACTATCGGGACAATGATTGCTGAGTCCACCTCCCACATGTCGACAACCTCGTGCGCTAAATCCAAATATTTTATTTGTTTTTCTTTTTCAGCCTTCACGAGGTTCTCGTCATGGGGGATAGTGATATCAACAATCATTGCCCGGCGCTCTGATCGATCTATCACCACTATATCAGGCTTATTGGCTACAATAGTCCTGTCAGTGATGATAGATCGATCCCAGTACAATGTGACACGACCATTTTCGAGAACTGGGTCGGGAACATACCTGTAGTACGGCATCTCAGATTCCACAAGTTTGTATTTCAGAGCAAGCTGCTGATGGATAATCCTGGCCACTTGGTTATGTCTGTGCAAGTATTCGCCGTTAGCAAGACGTGAACAACCGGAAATTATATGTCTTAAGGACTCACCTGGACAGTGACATGCCCGACATATGTCGACTGTACCATCCTTTACAATATATTTCCGGTAGTTGTTCGTCATGATAACTTCATCCATAATTGCACATACAAACCCTTCGGTTTCTCCGAAGAGATCACCGAAGCGTAGCCAGGCCACGGACGCTAAGAAATCTACATCAGGCCCATGAAGGGTCCGATAATAGCGTCCGTGTAGCTCCTTGCTTTGCCATACATCTTTGCGATCTTTGACACTCAGTACTACAGGTTTGTGCCAGTTCTCTTTGCCTAAGGAGAGCGGAGTGAGGCCCTTATCCACTACCACCACATCTCGATGCATCCCCACGTCAACTTGGAGGAAGTACTCCCTGAGGTTACATACCTCGCGATTATGGAGGGTCTTAGCATTCAAAAAGCCTCGACCCCCACATTTTCGCGGGATATATAACCTCATTACCGAAGACCGTGGGTGGTGCATTCGATTTGCGGTCAGTAGTGTTCGGACTCTCCTATCCAAGGCGTCTAACTCAGTCTGAGTCCACTTGAGTACACCAAAGGAGTACATCAACACTGGCATGACCCAACCATTAAAGGCACGCACTTTGTTGCCCCCTGACAAAAGACTTTTCAGTACTTTGTTCAGGCGGCCAAAGAAACGTGTCTGTAATGATTGTTTCATGTCAGCAACGTTCATGCCTAACGCCTCTGACATACCCAAGTACTTGTAGGTCTCCGTTGCAGAGAGTGACCTTAGGTTTATAGAATCCGAGAGCTGTATGCCCTGGGATTCCATAATCCCGCCTCGTTTTACATGCATGACTGCACACTTGTCAACACCAAATTCCATTCTGATGGAATTACTGAAGCTTTCAGTGATCTTCAGTAACTTCATCAGTTGCAATTTGTTGGTGGCAAAAAGTTTAAGATCATCCATGTATAACAAGTGGGAGATCACCTGGCTTCCTCTCCGCAACGAATAGCCTAGCCTTGAATTCTCAAGCAGAGTGCTTAGAGGATTCAAGGCCAAACAGAACCACAGTGGGCTCAGACTGTCACCCTGGAATATTCCCCGCTCAATCCTAATTGTTTCACCACTCTGTTGGATATCCCGACATCCTGGATAGTGAAGCACCGTACTCCACTGCCGCATACATGACACTAAGAAGGTGCGTAAAGTTGTATTAATTTTATACAATTCCAGCACCCTCATGAGCCATGTATGTGGCACCGAATCGTAGGCCTTCTTATAATCTATCCAACATGTCGACAGATCTTTTTTAGAGCGGCGAACCTGTTGGCAAATAGTCGTGTCAATAAGGAGTAGCTCCTTAGTACCACGGGACCCATTCCTACATCCATTCTGAGAGGCAGACATTGCAGAATTACTATCAATATGATCGTTAATCTTTCCCCTCAGAATGGATGTAAGAAGTTTATAAATCGTTGGTAGGCAGGTGATCGGCCTATAATTCTTAGGATCCGTGGTACTACCTGTTTTATGGAGCAGATGGGTAGAGCCTGTAGTTAGGAACTGTGGGAGCGAGCCTGACTCTATGGCACACTGGAACTGAGACGCTAAGCAACCATGTGAACTTGGAAACCATTTTAACCAAAAGTTATGCAGTCCGTCCGGTCCTGGTGCTTTCCAATTGGACATCGGACGGACTGCATTGGTGACATCTTGGGGGCTGATAATAAAATCCCCCATCTCTTGTATTCGTTCACATGATTGCTCAACATCACGTATCCAATCCCCCTCCGAGTGGGCGACAGGCACCGACCAGATGTTGCGCCAAAACGAATTCGTGGCCTCATCATCCGGTAGATGCCCATCATCCACATCCGGAACAGATCGCTCCCACGCTCTGTATACCCACCTTTGATCCCTTTGGAACATGCGATTCTGGTGGAACCGTTCAACACGACACTTATACCTTCGAATACGGCTCGCCCATGCACATACTTTTTGTTTAAAGAAGTCAATGCGCTCTGTAACACGAGCCATATATTGACTAGGACTAATATTAGTTCCAGCAAAAGCTCGTTTTACAAAGCGCATTACTCTTGGGCGAGTGTTTCCGCGGCGGTAAGCAATAAGTTTTGCAATGAGTGTCCTAGCCTCAGCAACACGTTGCTCGATCCTGCACTGCCAAGCCGGTACGGCTTGTTTAGGTCGTGTAGCTTTGTTATTATTACATATTTTCACACCTGCTACACGACATGCCGTAACAGCCGCACAGTACAAAATCGAGTGCGTGTCCCTAAGGTCTACACTGCTCTCAAAATAGTTATTATTATTATTATTATAACGGTTTTTCATTTATACAACATTTTTCATTTATGCTCCACTCTTATTGGTCGTAGCGTGATGTTATATAGCCTATAGCCTTCCTCAATAAACGGATTATCCAATACAAAAAGAATTTTTCAATTCGAATCACTAGTTCCTGAGATTAGCGCGTTCAAACAAACAAACAAACCAACTCTTCAGCTTTATAATAATAGTATAGATAGATTGCAGTTCGTGTAACTGTAGGTAGGTACTATTTATTTATTATTTATTGTACACCGTAACCAAAAGGAAACATGAAAAATATAAATACATGTATAATGGTCGAATTGAGAAACCTCTTTTTTTCGAAGTCTTTAAAAAAGCTTGCATAAAAAGCGGTACAAGGGCGGCCTTATTGTGCACGGCAATTTCTTCCAGGCAACCATCTAACCAGGTCTCTTCTTAAAAGTCCTAATACACTTTTTAAATGATAACTTAAAATAACTTGATCACTTCTTGTTTTTTTACCCATCCTTATGCTATTCGCTATAAATAAATAAAAAGATCTAACCGTAAGGTTTAAATTAAAATAAACAAAAGCAAAACTATGTTATATTATAAAAAAGCTCTACCTAACTTTGTTATAATCAAAATAATTAAAGTTCTAAAAATAACATTAAAAAATTCCATTAATTAAAGCATCTTGACACGGAACTGTTCATTAATGATATCGAAGTGGGCCGCTGAAGGTAATAAAAAACTAAGTCTGACATGACCCCTGGACTTGCCACTAATTTGTCCGATATCACAGTTTACTGAGCACTGATAACCTTATCGGAGACAGGCGCCGTTCTGAAGTTCACTTACGAGATATTCTGTGGATTCTGTAACTTGTAGTTGTTAGCCTTACTACGGATCGTCAGATGAGTGGACTGATTTTAAGTTATAAGATGAACCTGCAAAACGTGATCTGCTGCGGATACGATTCTCGCATTGAACAAATTGTGCGATCCACAACAAAGTGTTTAATCTGGAGTCGATTTAAATGTTAGTAAACCCCATTTATTTCAATTCCAATTTCAATATTGATTTGCATTCCACATTGTGAACCTTAGGTAGTAACTTAAAACTATGAGATCATCGTGGACCCTGTCGGGCAAGCAAAATTAAAAATGAGAGAAAATTAAATAATACCGATGACTTATCGATAGAATTGAATGTTTAAATCCATCTATAGTTACAGCTTACTTTTAATTACGATAGAACTTTCCAATACGAAGTAATTCTGTTAATTATTTGTTGGGGTATCACGCCCCAATTTTTTATTTTAATTAAAGTTTAAATTGATTATTTGGCTGATCACGCGTGTTCAGTGTGCGGGTCTTGAGATAACCTGACCTCACCCAGCTGGTTTTATTAGATATACTGACAAGGTTCAGAAAATCTTAGTTAGGTATATTTAGTTAATTAGATAACATTTGTTATTTTTTTAGAACATTTTAACCACGGGTCACCAAAATTTCTACAACAGAGCTTATGAAGTAGACATTTTTATTTTACACAGTATAAAGTTGGAAACATTTCCCACTGGTAGGTTGTAAGCTTTAGTTAATATTTAATTACTAATAGGTAATTAGGTATTAAATATTAACTAGCGGTACTTCGCGGTTTCACTCGCGAAAGTAGTTCCCGTACCCGTAAATTAGATACAGTCTGTATCTAATTTTTTTAAGTGACTTTTTCCCATTTTTTGTAGTTATTCTGCTATTCCTTGTGGAGACGAACTCTACAAATCAAAGCTCATGAAATATCGATCCCCCCGTTCTTGTGTCATAAATTGTGTAACTAAGCCGACACCTATACAGATATAGATAAAAAATGTAAAGATCGAAGTAGTATCTACATAAAAACCCATGTTTTCAGTTCTCTAAGGAAATATACCTATTTTTATTTAAGAAAAAAAACTGTCCATTTGAGCAAAGATGACTCACATTCTTAGAAATAAAAGAATTAATAATCATTTATAAATTAAGTGTTAAGAATTAAATTAAGTGTTTTCATTCAATTAACACATTCCAATGAATAAGTAAACTACGCTGAATTTTTAATGAACAGGAACCATTTATCAGTTCAGGCCAAAGTTGAAGCCGGCGTGTTTTTAAGATGTTTATTTATTTGTAATTAAAACGATCGCGGACCAATTAAGCTAATTAAGGCGCTATTCTCATATCAGAACAGAATGATAAATATATATTAAAGTAGGAATGCATTGTGAAGGGTTAAAGTTATTGTTCATTGAAATAATTGTGCTACCGTAAAGCAAAGATCATAAAAAATGTAGCTAAGCGAAATAGGTACCTACTGGTCAGAACAGAACCAAAAAGGTGATAAGTACTAAAATTCAATTTGTTACATTTGTTTACTTATTGATAGGTAGTTAGATTAATTTTTACGGTCATAGAACTCATCTCTTTGTTTATGTTTCGTCTGTTGTCTAACCTACCTGTTTTTCTACTCTGTCATATTTAATAATCTATAGCGCATGGCGCTACAAAAACTAGCCTATGTCCTTTCTTGGGATTTGAGCTAACCTGATACCAAATTACATAAAAATCGGTTCAGCAGTTTAGCCGTAAACGCGTAAAACACAGATAGCGTTACTTTCGCATTTATAATATTAGTATTAAAATATGGATATGTATAGTATGGATGGATTGTAGATAAACGTAATTAAGATCAATCTTAGAGTAACTATTCATTAGTATTAATCCTTACTAATATCATAAATGCGAAGGTAACTCTGTCTGTCTGTCGCGCTTTCACGGCAAAACTAGTGAGCCGATTTAAAAGAAATTTGGTACACAGATAGTCTAGAGCCTGAGAAAGGACATAGGTTACTTTTTGCCGCGATAACCGACATCCACGTGGGCGGAGCTGCGGGAAACATCTAGTATCTTTATACATACAACAATTTGACAAGGGAGAGCATGAAAGTTACTAAAATGAAACCTGAGTAGTTTGCTATTGTTATTCCTATTCCTAAGTAATTAATGTGTATTTTTTTAAATGAAATCTTTCATTTAGTCACAACTGATAATTTTAGTGCGAAATATTTTTATACAAACACAATATTGTGTTATTTCACAAATAGCTTAAGATAAGCCACAATAATAAGGTTATTTATTTCGTTGCCATGGCGACTAATTGTAAGTAATACATTTTTATCGTGATTTGTGTTTTGACCGCTGAATATTAGGTAAATTGTTTGACTGAATGACTAGGGTTGATTAAAAATGTTCATATCATGAGACCAAGCTACACAGAAAGGTGTTTTGTTTCCTTGTTTGAGGGTTCAAATTACTAAGCCTTCCATACCAGTAATCTATACATTTTCTATCTATATATTTCTATATATACATATTATAAAATAAAAGCCCCGCCACGTCTGTCTGTCTGTCAGTATGTCTGAGCACGATAAACTCAAAAGCTACCGAACGGATCTTCAAATGGTTTTTACCAATGGATAGAGTGATTCAATACGAAGGGTTTTTGTGTACAATTCATATTTTTTTGTCAACTCTTACAAAGCCGGGGCGTGTTGAGAAGAAGAGGACCGGGATGTTAATCCGAAACAAAAGGTCGCTACTTATATAAAACACTCATCATTTCTTCAACTTTATGTCGATAATATAGATTTATTTGCTTCTATGCACGTGTTCTCATTTTAACTGCCTCGTTAGTCTAGCGGTCACAGGCGCGTCTGCCGTGCAAGAGGTCTCTAGATCGAATCCCGGGGCGGGCCAATATGGTTAGAATATGGGTTTTTCTGTTAAAAAATACTCATGTACACGGCGCGGCGGCGGAGTCAGGAAGTGTGGCGTTAGTTACACCCCCGTGCCTCGGAAAGCACGTAACGGTCTGCCGTCCCATCGAACTATGAGAGTGATCGAACAGAGAGGTGCAATTGTGTTCGCGCTAAAACTTGTGCACTAAAATGTCTCCTGCGTAAATGGCTGATCTCACTTGAGACTGGCCGCCGAGCCTGAAATTCGATCTGGTGATTATAATTATCATTTAAAAAAGAGTAAACACCTATATTCTTTGTATTCTTATCTCAATAAAAAATGGGTAGGTACAATAACTATCAGTATTATCTCGTCAAGAATTGTTTAAATGAGAAAAATATTTACAACTGATATTTGTTTTAGTACCTCAGTATCGTAAAATTATAGCAATGTTATATAAACAAGGAAGTTTAAGAGTTCATCGATACAGATTTTTAAGTTTTAGGTATATTTTGAGGAAAAAGAAACAAATGTAGGCCTGCCTTTATTTTAAAGAATTATCTTTGTAACTGTTAATACTTGCTTGCTCAGAGAGTAAGATTACCTACCTATCTAGTAAGTAGAAATGATTAGGAAGGGATATTGATCATGCTTTTTCAATGTGTTTACATTCATACGATCAGTGAGTCATTCAGTGCCACTGCTATTAATTAACATAGAAACTACCAACCTATACATAATAATATAACGACAATTTCAACTTAGTCTTTGAGATATTTAAGGATATAGATAGATTGATCAGCCCCAAAACCTTATTAACAAGATATGGAGTGATGCTGGAGTGATAAAAAAAATACTGTGTATAAAATGGTAATTGGCTATTTATTTATAAGAAAGTAAGAAGTCGTGTAAACATTTTAATTATAAAGTATACATAAATCCCGTTACGTTGTCGACTATCGTATATAAATCTAAATATATTTATTTATACCTTAAAATTAAGGCGTGTTAACTTATTGTTAAATTATATTTTTTAGAGTTATTGTAACTATTTTTAATTTTTCAACTTGACCGCTTTTTCTTCCATTTTATATACATAAATAGCTGGTGCCCAGTGCGTTAAAAGATAAAAATCAAAAGATAAAAATCACTGCCAGCAGCGCCACCAATCCGGCACTAACGTAACTATGTTCCTTAGAGTGGTCATGTCAGTGTGGCAAAGTATTCATTTGGTATATTTTGGGCTAACGGTTTGCGAGTTTTAGGTGAACATACACACATAAATTCTCTTTTATATATACTTAATTATATTGACCTATAGTTTAAGGGGTAGTACTATGTGCAATAATTAAACCAGCCTCTAGCGACTGACCTCTCCTTTCAACTGTATTCTTCGTATTAATTAATAATTGTTTACATATTTCAAGCGTGTATGTAATCTGCACCTTCTTACCGGATGCGGGGATTATGTAACGATATAATACTTAACTGTTTAGTCCACTCATATCTATTGACTAATGGCTGAATATGACACATCAATCAGTTTTAAGTCGCCGTTAAGTCTCATGCTTTCTCTGTCACTTTAAGGTATAACGGCGACAGATAGATATTTAAGTACGTCTTAAAGTAAATTGCGTTACAGTATTCGGGGGTCAATAAGTTAAGTGTGCTCTTTCGTTGAGTGGTTGTTGTGTTCTCATATTATCGTTACATAAGAAACTGCATTTTGTATGCACTCTAAAAATAATGTAACAACCATATTGAATATCACGTTGTATAATTCTTCTCACAGGTTTTCAGAAGGAACTTAGAGCCTTTTTTTAATATTTGTAAAACCACTTAGGTATATTGTATAATCTATACTTAATATAATAAAGCTGAAGAGTTTGTTTGTTTAAACGCGCTAATATTAGGAACTACTGGCCCGATTTGAAAAATTCTTTCAGTGTTGGATAGCCCATTTATTGAGGAAGGCTATATAACATTACACTGCGACCAAAAGGAGCAGAGAATAAATGAAAAACCGTTGAAACTAAAACACGCGGACAAAGTCGCGGGAGACAGCTAGTAGGTAGTATATATAGGTGTATAACTGCGCAGAGAATGCGCATGTGATCCCGCGGCTCTGGCTAAGGCAAGAACGGGACCGGGGTGTTTTTAGTCGGTGCGAGTCCCACATATCCCCCCGCCGTGCCCTCGGCGTGGGTCGAAGTCATTGGCTTTTTCACCCCGTAATACAAAAAAGGTGTATAACTAATTAGTAAATTATACTTTAGGGTAATTCCTATGGTGGATAATACTTGAGCCTGCTTCAGTTTGAGGCTTGTACCCGAAACCTTGTGCATTGTAAACCCAGAGTACAAATATTTTTATTTGTTCATTGCGAGATTGTGAAAACGGTGAGATACAACACATGCTAGGCTGTTATCTGTCCGTGTGACCTCAGGGTCACTCCTCGGTCCAATTAGCGTAGGGTCACTATAGTACGTGTGTATTGTATGTGCATATACACTCATACAATTACTCATACATATTTTCGAGAGCAGGTAAACTTAATTAATTAATTATTGTTTTTAATAATAGAGCGCGCATATCGAGTATGAACTGTAGGCACTAGTATGAACAAATAAAATCGTAAACAGTGTCTAAAAAGAGCACACCGTTTTATTAAAACTAGCTTTAAATCTAATATTACCCTAATAATGTCGAAACCATCGATATTTTCGCACAAACGTCGGTCGTCGCCCGGAAAGTCACATAAATCGGTAAACGAGCAGTAGTACTTTTGGCTAAAAATTTGCTTACGCTCGGCACGAGGGGCCACTAGCGATGCGCGCGCTCTATGCTTGTCTATGTTTACTTTAAGGTATGTACCTCTTTGTTAAAGTGCGTATATCTAAATTAGCAAGTTATTTGCTGACATTCACTGAAGAATGTCTCTATCTGTATAATAACCGTAGGTTTAAATATAAAGATGTGTTGTTGTTATGATAGTTTAAAAATAAATAAATATGTACATACCTATGGCTCGTGTAAGTTTGCGTAAACACTTAAAATTATCAGTACGAATATTTTTCCTGACAAAAAAATCGAACCTGTGACCCCTCGTTAATTGGGTCGCTTAACATTCATGCCAATAACATAAATAGTCTAATCACTTGAATAAGGAAGACTTCATTATCTATTTATAGAAATGACCAATTAGAAACTCAATTTTAGTTAAACCCATTTGTTGATAATTAATTTTACAAAACCTAATAAAAGTTAATCGGGAAATCGATTACTGCTATTGTTATTAGCAAATCGAAACTTAATTGGTAATGTGTTAAGTAATTTAAACATTGTCATAATTATTTTTCTAATCACTTAATCAGATTTGGGAAGGCCACGTGTACTTAATTATCGTCTGAAATTATTATAACTTAAGAAAAAATATGTTTTAGGTACTTTTTATTTTTATTAAAACACTTTCAAAAATAATCTTTATTAAAGTATACCTTACTACAGATGCAATTTATGATAGACTATGAACAAATTATTTTTATAAGTCAATAGTTTAAGAAAAAAATAAATCTGCTTTAGAGAGATACATTTTTCAATCGGTGCCTATGAAAACCTATACATACTTATATTAACCTAATTCTTTTTATTGTTTCCAGGTGAATGCCTAACTTCAGGCAGATACCCGTTCAAGTGCCTGCAGTTCGAGCTGCCGCCAGACGTAGAGCCTGAAGAGGTGAACGTGGTCGAGCTCTGGTTCTATAAGGTATAGCTCTTTACATACCTACTGATATAACTTATTACCTTGGACTTTGCTTGAGATAGATTTTGACACACTTTAAAAAAAAACGTCAATAAATATCTGCTTAATTAAAAAAAATTGCTACAGAAAACGGATTTTTTTTCTATGCTATGTACAAAAACAATACCTTAAAATCACTCAAATTCATCTTCGGTTAATAGGTCTTCCAAATAATATGGCCTTTAAAATGTAAACATCTTTATTATTTATAATTTTAAATATTTACAAACTTAGCTATATATATTACACTAAAAACAAAACTAAACTCTTAACTAATAAAATCTCTAAAAAATTGCGTCAAAAAATTCTTATTCAAATAACTTAATTATAATATATGTTGATCTTAAACCTTTCTGTTTTGAAATCTAATCAACCAACTTACTTTTCAGGAGCGCGATCCTCTAGATGAGTACAATCAAACCTTCGTGATCTCGGAGGCAGCCCACTGGGACAGTCAGCAGCAGTTTAGGAAGACCAAGCCCATCGCCATCAAAGAGACGGATACTGGCGAGGGCTGGGTGAGAGTGGAGCTGGCCTGGGCGGTCAGGGTCTGGCTGGAGGGAAGGGAGAGGCTGCATACGCTACATGTGGCGTGCAGGACTTGTCAGGTGAGATTTCTTAAAGATATTAAATGAGTATGATTCTTAAAATATCAAATTATCTGGAACCCACATAGTATTTTTTGTAGGCTCTTAAATACCTACACAATAACTTGAAAGTATGAATTCCATGGGCGTTGTCGCCTGAAAATAGATAAGTTAAGAATTAAATTAAATGTTTACTCAAACGTTTATCTAGCAATGATGTTAAAGGGTCGGAGAAAATATTTTGCTGGATGTGATAATAAGCATAATTACTTGAAAAGACGAGTAATAGCTACCCTCCACTTTCTTTATACTATCAGTTCTTTCTGGTGTCAGATCTTCCGTGATAGACTTAGGTATATTTGATTTGAATAAAACTGCGGATAAAAATAGCATTCAGTACCTACCCATTTCCACAAACAAAACACGATCAAACCTCCCAAATACAATCAAACTAACAAAATTCATTTGTTCTCCAGCTACGCCGCGCACCGCTCTCTTTTCACGAGAAGCACCGACCATTTCTAGTATTATACACGAAGTATGCGGGCAAGCGGCGCCGCGGGCGCGCACTGGAGTGCGGGGCCACCACCAGCGAGTGCTGCCGGGAGCCGCTGTACGTCAGCTTCAAGGAGCTGGGCTGGGACGACTGGATCATCCGCCCCGCGGGGTATCACGCATACTTCTGCAAAGGATCCTGTGCGCCGATATCCGCGATAACTAACACTGATAGTTATCATCATAATTTTATTAGGGTGAGTACATTTTGGAAATAAAATTCATATATTTATAAGACTATACATAACAGAATATCGATCTCAATTTTGACAACTGTACCTCATAAAAAAACTTTACTTAATTAAATTTGCCTGAAGTTAATGCCAAGTAGATATTCCCAAAGCACGGGGTATTTTTATTTGTCGAGGTCCGAACCCCACAGGGGGTGCCCTTACTGAACGTTGCTGACGTAGTTAGTTTTTCTATTGCTCTGGCTGGAGGCCCTTAAGGTTCTCGCCAAAAGTCCGGTGAAGTAGTCAAAGCCTGCGCTCAGGCTAACTGCCTAGACCTATTAAAAAAAAAACATTTTTTTAACCAAGATTAAGTAATTACAACTCTGTCACAGCGAGGATTAAACAAACGTGACCGGCTAAGTTATACTTAAATATTCAAAGTAGGTACTTACAGCATTTAAAAAAGAACTTCGTTTACTAAGTCATTCCTGTTTTTCTTTACAGAAATACTTCTACACAGTGTCAGAGAGGAAAGCAGAGTTCAAGCCGTGCTGTGCGCCGACCACATTCAGCTCATTACAGCTGTTATACATGGACTCAACAAATACAGTCACTCAGAAGACGCTGCCGAACATGGTGGTGGAATCCTGTGGCTGCATGTGAGGAACTGCCTCACTTATGCGAGAGCTGATAAAAGATTTATGGATATAATTTCGAGTTTATGTGGTCAAAAAAAAAATCAAAAATCTTAATGAAAGAAGAGAAAATTACGACCTGATCAAAATATTTCGTGATACGATAAACTTAAATTCTTTAAATTGGGCTATAATTAGTTGATGTGTGAAGGAAGATAGATAAGCAATATTTTATCAACATCATGGTTGCAATGAAATTATAATTATATCAACGATTTAGCCATGATAAATAAATCTGAAATTGGCAGGTCCAAATTCTGGGCAGTTCTTGCTCTTGTTAGATATTTCACCCCGTAAACAAAAAAAGAGGACCAAATGTATAATATCTTGCAAATTTTAAGCTATGGAAAAAAAGAAGCTTCTCTAAAGAAATCTAGGCTGTGCTGTTTCATGAACTTGACATAGTGTATGGATTTTTAATGCGAATTATGTGTGTGTGATTAGGCTTAGATGTTTTGAGTGCGTTTTTGTTAAATATAGGCAAAATGTGATATTGTGTTGATTTGACTGTGGCAGCTAGAATAAGTAAATAGTAACTTTCATTAAGAAAGGTTTTAAATAAACTACAAGTTACTCCTATCAGATAATTATAGAATATTCAGATATACCTAAAATGATATTTTTATAACTATAGGGTACAAAATTGATGAAGCCTTTTACTCGGAGAAGTGTGGTAGTGTATAATATTTGAAATGAGTGAATGAAAAAAAAAAGGTTTTATATAAAAAGGTTTCATTTAGAAATATTTTAAAACTTCTATTGAACAGATAATAACCAAAATAGTACCTAATTTAACCTCAGACATACTTAAACGAAACTTTACTATAAGACGATCGCTAAAACTCCATCAGTCGCTAAAGTACACTTTAAAGTGACAGACGGAATTATATAGTTCGATTCAAACTTAATGGCGGCTGTGAACACGAGTCGAGTCGCTGCGCAGTACCAAACTTATGCGCCAGCGGGGGTGCGGGGCGAGGTACTGCGCAGCGTTTAGCGAACTTCACAGCCGCCATTAAGTTTGAATCGAACTATACCCTATTATGAGTAGGTACTGTATTTAAAGTTGAGTTTCGTTTGAGTTTACTGTCATTAGTAAATTGTGTTGTGCGAGATAATAATAAGATACCAGTGCATTTATTTTATGTATAGTTTTAAGCTAAAGACATGTTAGGATTTGTGTAATTAATTTGAATTTTAATAAGTATAATTAAGACTTTTTTTGAGAATATTTTATTATAACACTGGTTTTAAAAGTACCATGGTTGCTGTCAAAAAGTACATTATACTTAGTTCGTTTTAAAATAAAATATTTACGTTAAATAAATGTAAATGTTAAGTATGATAAATTATCAGATTTCGTTCTAATTGTGTAAGTTGTACAGTTAATGTAAGGATATATTTTTGTAAAGATATGTTCCTATAGATTTAGTTAGAAAATGTTAGTAATAGATAATTGTAATCATAGAGAACTCTCCACTTTTCGCATTGCAACTGTAGCTAGATGACATTTCTTCAAGTGTTAACGATGATAATCGCAAAATCGCTTAAATGACATTAAATGTATGGAATTGACATTTCACTAGACTTGTCACTGCCATACATTTGAGCAATTGGATCGGCGTTAACAGACTTTAACAAAGTAAAGTACCTAAATAGTAGAATAAAATAATTGTAAAATACATCTATACAGTCTCAAAGCCACATAAATTTATGTAAAAAAGAGATGTCGCTATGTTTGTATAGCTCTGTCTCTCTCTTTACTTACTACTTTCACTACTACTTAAATTGTTTCAAAACGTCAGTCGCCTTTTTTTTAAACACTTATATTCAGTTTTGTATAGTTTACAGTAATTTTGCTCTTTTACTGATTGTACATAATAAATATTGTGTATGTTAAAGCTCATAAAAATAAACTCGTGTTACAAATGTACTTAAATATTGTCGTGTACCAGTTATCCACTTGATTTTGTCACAACGGTGTCTAAGTATTATAGATTAAGTGTGAAAATTATAGAAAATATAAAAAATTATAATCTGTTTTACTGCTAAATCCATATTTTTGATCCCAGGCAGTTAATTTGCAGTAACTATCAGCCTGGCATTGACTTTAGTATAAAATCATCAAGTCGCTTTTAAACAAATAAATAAACAAACTGCTTTATATATTAGTATAGATATAAAACTGCAGAGATTGTTTGTTTGTTTGTTTGAACGCGCTAATATCAGGAAGTACTAGTCCGATTTGTAAAATTATTTCAGTGTTGGATAGCCCATTTATTGAGAAAGGCTATAAGCTATACAACTTTACGCTGCGACGAAAAGTAACGGAGTCTACATGAAAAATGTTGCAAAAATGAAAAACCGTTGGAACTAAAACACGCGGACAAAGTCGCGGGGGACAGCTAGTATTAAAATATAAGGGTACCTAAATAAAACAATAAATTTAGTTAACGACACTGAACATCTTTAATAGTTACATTAGCAACAGATCACAATAGAAATGCATCTTCAATCTATCGCCCTCAGGGGTGGGCAGGTCTTACGCTTAACACTAAACACAGAAGCAATCACTTCAATGTAAAATACTCTTTACATCGGTTTCGGCGAAGTATTTTGAAAATAAAAGAGAACATATTTTAACATTTTTGTTATGATTAAAACTCACAAAATTTAAGGGCAATTTCACGAGTTACAAAGATCTCTGTGATCGATATCTTTATTTGAAATGTCGATACGTTCATTAAAACCTTAACTGGGTTCAGTGTATTGGAGAAATGCAATTTGGAACATTGAACTCAGTTAAGCGCGAGAACTGAGATTAGTTTCACCTCGCGTTTACAAGTAATTGTGAAATGGGCCCTTGTTAAATATCTGATGGTCTAAATATATCAAGCACATATTTAAGTTCAAAATACTTTACCCAAACCGTTATAAACCACGATTAAATAAAGAGGGTGACCAGACAACACTCTCGATTTCTTGTATATTAAAAATAATTATAAAAATCACAGAATTATGAGGATACAAGAACGTCCAATGGTGTGTAATATAAAAAACAACTGTATAATTGCTATTGTCCTTGAAAAGATACTGTATTACCCAGTGAATGGGTTGTGGAGGTCAGATATACAGTCGCTCCACTTAAAACACGGTATTCAGCTGAATCCGGTGAGACTGGAAACCGACCCCAACATAGCTTGGGCCAAGGATATTCAAAGCAATTATATTTTATACGATGTAAGAAAAAATATTATTGTTATATAATAACAGCTTTTAAAAGATTTGTAGCCGAATACTCAATCGCCACTCAGTGATAAGACGCCATGCTATGCTTATCACGTAATGGGTTAATGTAGCGAAAGAAAGACTTTTAAGAGCGTCTTAAACTTAAGTTTCGTTTAAGTATTCGAGGAATAGAACTTTTCGGATAGTTTAACATGTTTATATTTGAAAGTAATTTTAAATTATTTAGGACGGACATAAAATATGTATTTTTTAACAACCATTATTTTTTAGTTGAAGAAAATATTAATTTTGTATCTGAAAGCATTTAATATGCGTTCTACTTACAACTAAATCTGTTGCACGATAGTGGCGCAACTGTTGCGACACAGTGGCGAAACTGTGGATGCAAAAAGTTACCGTAATATAATAGGAATTTGTCACTTATATCTAGGCCTTATAATATATGGAAAGGTACGCCGAAAACAACATTTTGTCACAAACTACATTTTTTTTTTATTATTTTGGTGTGTCTAAAAAACTTTAGTATTTTTAAACTAGTACCTAAAATATTACTGCCCTTAGAATGTACATAGACAAGCATTGAGTGCGCGCATCGCTAGTAGCCCGGTGTGCCGTGCGTAAGCATATTTTTAGCAAAATGTACTACGCTCGTTTACTGATTTAAGTGATTTTCCGTGCGACGACAGACGTTTAAGCGAGAATATCATAGGTTCAGATTATTATTAGGGTAATATTAGGTTTTGAGATAGTTTTAATAAAACGGCGAGCTCTGTTATGACACAAATTATACGATTTTATTAGTTCACATTTGTGCCTACAGACATACTCGATATGCGCATAACGATATGTCTTCGTATGACAAGTCTTAAATTATGCATAGTGAGTTTTTAAATTGGGAAATTTTCCTAACGATGGGAAATATATTATGAATTGGGAAAATTCCCATTAAGAATTTCTAATCTTTGGACGAGCAATTTTTCATCACATCAATTCCGACTTATAGTCGATATGCGCACTCTATAGTTTACTTATTTTTACTCCAAGGTTACTGCCATTCATGCAGTTCAAATATGAAGATTTTTATTTTATAATACAGGAACGACATGCACAAGTGCATAGGGATATAATATAAACAAATATCTTAATATTTTGCCGTAAATGGCGTACAAATGGTAGTTATTTAGACATCGTTTAACTTTAAACACTTGATAAGTTTGAAAGTTAAATTGGATGTATGTTTTTCTATAATAATTTACACCGTGATATAGTTGTCCATGGCTATACCAATCCACTGAATAATTTTTTAAGCACAATTTCATCAAATAATATTGCAATAATTTAATACTGTATTTATCCTATTATAATACGGTACTATTTGCAATCACACATTAATGGCACAATCAAATTGGATTTGTATTTGATGGTTATAAATAACTTGTCTAAAATAGCCTCTTATATTTTATCTATCACCGGTATACGACACTCTAAAATCATCTTTATTTTAATTCAATAAGATTAATTTTCGTAATTTGATGGACCATCCTGTCACTGTCACATAACTGACAACTAACAAGTATTGATGGAATATAAGACAGATGGAGATGATGCTAACTCAAATTACAATAGAAACATACTAAGTTAGCCCAGGGTTGGGCAAAAATAGCATCAAATACAAACTCAATTAATATGAGTAGTGCAAACGTTTGACAGCTAAAAAATAATAATATAATTAACTAAAATTATTACTTAAAGACTAAGAAACAACACTTTTGGAATGAATGGAGGATCACAAGCCTTGGTTTTATTTAATTTGGCGTCGTGTACAGGCGTGCAGTAAAAGTTTTTTTAAGTATTGCCACAAGTCAAAATAATGTTAAATTTGAAACTAGCAACACTGACTGTCAATTCTTTTTTAATGATTTTGACTTTTTGGTATCTCCTTACTAAAATACTTTTTTAATATAAATTAGATCATCAATTTGCCCAAATACATTGGCAACATCATTTTTCAGGAACTTTATGTAGTTAGTTTTAGGCCTGTACACAAAAAAAAATAAATCAAAAATGTAAGGCACTATCAAGCAATGCACTATAAATTATTATTGCTCGGTACAAATTGAATGCCATCAATAATAAAGTATGTATGCGAGAAATTATCAAACAAGGACATTAAAATAAAAATATAATTTAAATAAATTAATAAATATATCTTGTCACTTAATTTCTTGCATACATACATTAAGACGCAAGAACAATATATTATTAAATTGTTTTTATACACTGTAACTTTACTAATCTCTTTTCGGAAGCACCATATACATAAAAAATATCTATAAAAAATACACCTACCTACAACAAAATAGTTACGTAATTGTGACGATTACAGATTATTACGTAATAATGTAAAATAATCATTAGTTCATAACGATATGTCTTCGTATGACAAGTCTTAAATTATGCATAGTGAGTTTTTAAATTGGGAAATTTTCCTAACGATGGGAAATATATTATGAATTGGGAAAATTCCCATTAAGAATTTCTAATCTTTGGACGAGCAATTTTCGATCACATCAATTCCGACTTACAGTCAATCACAGATGTTTAAGAAAGAAAATTATTTAATCGATTAAGGAACTTAATACACAAATTAACCTAACAACCTTATTAAAGTTTCATTATTAACTTTGAGTCGACAAAACTCTTAAACATTAGGGGCTAATAAAACTAAGAAGCTTAGTAACCTACCAAATAAAGTTCTTAAAGAACTTTTGAATGGGAAAATTCCCAAGTCGATTCCATGTCTTAGGAATATTTCCCAATAACGATCACGGGTTGGATTATACAGGTTGTTTCCGGAAGGTTATAACTATCCAAGAGGGGTGAAGAGTACATCTGGATAGATATATCCTTTTGGTAACACACTGTATAAACCTTTAGCCTTACTGGCTTTTGTTGAATAAATTTGCTTTGAAGGTTACACAGTACTGCAAACTTATAGATAGGTCTTGTCAATGTTTAAACATTCATACACAACGGAACTGTTCAACTGTAGTTTATAAATCCAGATACTTTATGTCATTCATGTTTACAGAAAATAATTTTTTCAGTGATTTCTTTTTAATTTAAAAAAAATATACTGATAGTAGGTACAGAATTTTGTCTAATTTTGTTAAAATTTGACTAAATGAACAAACAAACAAGACTGATATATTTTTGCTTAACCCCATATTATATGCAAATATATGCATAAACACGTTAGTTCATCACTACTCCATATTCAAATATAACACATAACATCTATGAATAATATTACTTAACGGGAATTAGCAGAAAACCTAACTTTTCAGCAGAGTCGGTTAACGTTCAGAATACGGACACGGTATGTGTATTCTGTAGGGTAGATAAAAAGTCGGTGTGAGATGAAGAATTAACTACTACACGCAAGGAGCGATGACAACGCAATCTCCAGTCTGCTTGCGACCACGGCCGGTGCAAGCCGGTAAAAACGTCAAGCCGTCAAAGGTAAATGCACGAGTTCGCGTTAATTCCCATTACGTAATTTTACTATAAAATTTTTGTATACTGAATTGAACTATCTAGAATCCCAGGCCTAATGTTCAGATAGAAAAGGATGTTTTTTCTGCAATTATAGAGTTAAGAAATTGACTTCAATATCATAAACCAACTGTTTTGCTAAGGATTATCGAAAATGCCTATCTAGTTGAAACTCCCACTGGGACCAAAACTAGTTAAGAATTTCCAATTACGCTTTAAGTGTACAAAATTTGCATGAAGTACGACAAATAAAGATATTAAATACATACCTATTTAATACAAGTATAGGATCACCAATAAAAGCCTCTAACAGGTAAAAAAGGGTCATGTCTTTTGACACCTATTGTCTCAAGACCCCTTTGTCTGCAGTTATGCTTGAAGCTGCCACTATTTTTTGTCGGTCTAATCAGTGGCCCCCTGCTGTAGACACCGTAATGCTAGCACTTATTTAGGTAACACTACTCTCATATTCCCTTTTCTTACTGTTCTAAGACCACGTTTCTTGTAGTTATGTATTAGGACCCCACTATTTTCCTGTTTTAGGGCCCCACGAATTTCTGCAGTTATGCCTTTAGACCCCATTTTTATCTGCAGTTATGTTTTAAGCCCCCACTTTCTCCGTGTCTGTTCAGTGGTCCCCTTGCGTGGTGAGCTTGGCAGTCTCGCTGTCACTGGGGGGTGCGGGTTCGGTGCTCGTAACCTTGATGGTTAGAGGTAGAGGTGTAGAAGGCGGCTCAGGGCGCGTGGCTAGTGTTAGAGCACCTGAGTTCACGTCTTCTATGGCTTTGCGTAGCTGGGGAGAGAAAGATAGAATTCGTGATATCCATTTTTAATTTAGTTATTTAAACAGATAATGATGTACTGTTCATACCTCTTTTAGTGAGACAACTCCAATAAGTCGTCCGATAGCGGTGACGTACGCTCTGCTCACCCCTAGCGTCGAGAACAGCGAGTGGACCTAAATACACACATAGTTTAACAACTAAAAAATTTACAAGGTTTTTGTCAAAAATAATATTTACTTGTGTAATATTTAATTTTACTTTGAGCTATTAGGATTAAAGCATTGTTTAATATTGAGAAATATTTTTTTGTTTTTGAGTAATATTTTATGGCCTTATTTATAAAAATCTCAACGGTGATGAAGATTAGTTTCTCGCATAAAGATGTATTTCTTCTGACTTCGATAAGTCCAGTGGGCCGATATAGGCTAGGTTGATTGATTCATGGTAGATTATAATATATGAAACTGTCATGCCTTAAGTAGTGAGGTTCTCTCAACAAGCTGGAAGGGCGCGGGGTCGATGTGACAGATGTACAGGTTCTCGTCCTCATACTCAGGGTCATCAGGGTGCTGGAATGAAGTAAACAAGTACGTTTAATAATAAGGAAATAAGTTCAATGCACTGACAAATAATTTAATCGTGGAAAGTAGCTTTGACTTAGCAGATATATTATGATTACATTGAATCATTATGATTAAAAAAATAATATATAGGTATATATTTTTTTTACGTTTCAAATTTGTCAGTTTTGGGTAATGAATAATTATTTTTAATTATAACGCGAATTTTTTTACGTAAACATAAAAACCCACTGTGATTCCTTGATTTGAAATGTATGATGTCTTACAAAGCCTATAAATAATAAGGCTTCCTACCATATCCCTCTTTCTAGCGATCTGCAACATGCGGTCGAAGTCGATCTCCTTGGCCATCTCCATCTGCTCCCACGCCTTCTGGTCTTCAGGGGACATGTCGCAGACACGCTCACGAGGCTGCGAGGGGAATATTATTTGAATATTATTGATTAAATCATAAATAAGTCCATTTTTTTTACAATGTGTTTGATAAAGTCGTCCATTTTATCTCACACAAGGGCAATTTTATTAATTTGTTAAAGGGTTGTATAAATATTAAAATCATATATATGAGTCAATCGCCTGTTAATCAACTTTTGGCTGAATACCAGTATTTAACTGGTCAAGTGCTTATCAGCCTTTCCTTAGCCTTGATAAATGGTCAGAATTGTATACTGTCAAAGATCAACATTTGACCTAAGGGTTTTACATGTTCACCAAGGCACGAAGATGTCTAGGTATGTTAACGGATCTTCATCCATTCACGGACCAACCGCGGCTCAAGATTTACTATCTTTCAATTCGTACGGTTTTCACTTAACGAGGAGCTTCTCCTACTTATCAGTTATACCATACAAAAGTTCACGGATGCTTTGGAAATACTAACCAGCTGCACTTTCTTGTTGATCGAGGGGCTCCTTGGCAAGGAGGCGGGACTGAGCTGATCTGGTAGACCACCTTCAACGTCCTGCAGGAGGGAAGAGCGCTTGAAGATCGCCTCGAAGGCCGCACGGATTCTATGGAGAACATAGATATATAATGTTAAAAATTGTATAAGATCTGTTTTGCATTGGATTTTGAGTTCTTTAGGATGGACTTAGGTATTCATAGTTGACTTGCTAACATACCTAGTCTCAGCGCCGGTGACGGTGGTGTAGACGGACGGCTGCGGCGCGCTCGGCGTGTGCGGGATGGAGGCGCCCAGCCCGCGCGTCAGAGTGAACGAGTTCGTCTTCTTTAGGATGGACTTAGGTCTGAAGAGTTGGCCTGGTGCTGAGGAAATAATGCCATGTCAGTGAACAAGTTTAATTCGAGGCAAAGGTTGTAGGCAAATGACTACTGTTTCCATGGTGCGAATATTAGCACATGCCCTACGAGGTACGTATACGAAGACAAATAAGGCTGCAAATAAATTTTGTTTGATATTCTAGTAATTAACTTACGACTACAGTAATTAAAATATTACATAAAATACTATTTTTTATCTATATTATTTAAGGGACTAAAGATTAATCCCTGAGGGACGCTAAGTTTGCTTACTTGAGCATAATGTTTTATAGATTTATCATTAACTCAATAAAGGTATTGATTACATAAGAAACATAAGCAAAAATATTGTGTAACTCTTACATGCGTGCTATTAGAAATTAGCATATTATGATTATGATGATTAATTATATCAAACGCTTTACTTCAATCCATATTCTAATAATGCAATAAAACTCTACTACTAACCTGGTATAAGTCCGCCTTGATCTTTGGTGGTGAGTGAGGATCCTCGCGTCATTCCACTGCCGGGCACTTGCAGCATATCTGGTGCTGGAGTCACCTAAGACCGCATATATTTGATAGTTAAGATTATGAAGTGCTCGGCTCGATCAGAGAGACGACATTATTAAAAACTATAACACATTTTCTTTAGAAATTCTAGTTTTAGTATTTTGTTTATTCTCACCTCAAACCTCGATGGTCTCCTAACTTTTTTCTTGGCTTCTTCATCCCTTCGCCTCATTTCAGCCTCTCTATGCCACAGCGCGGCTATCTGCAGCCGTCGGTCCCGGCCCACCTGCTTCTCTATGACCTTCACCAGCTCCCAGCGGTGGATGGAGCCGAGGAGGACCATGGATGATGGACTGTCCACTAGGGGGAAGCTTTTGATTGTCTGCGGATCAAATTACACATAATTTTTAGGTTTACGAAAATACTCATTCATCTATTAATCAAATCATCAAATACCGATTCTATTCAGTATCGATATTTTAGATAACTATATATTTTTTTGTGGTTATTTGAAACTTTATCATAACTCAAATCGTAGAACACTACAACTAAATTATAAATGATTTTAAATTTCGTTGATCAGTTAAACAATTTAGCTGCAAACAAAGACCTTTATTATCGTGTCTTATCTCACCTTGTTTTCCTTCAGCAGGTCCTTGAGCTGTTGGAAGGTCATCCTGTTCCAGATGTACTTTACGTCACGCACCATGAAGTCTTCGACGCAGATGTCGTACATGCCTGGTGGGGGAAAATGTTCATAGTTTATAACCTTAACATATATCGGACATAAATCGGTATTTTTTTAATACTTGACAGATATCACAACCCAAAGCATTGCAGGACGTGTGACTTTAAAACCTCCAACTCGAGAAAGGGGTTTCAAGTTAAACGTGTGTACATTTGGGGCATCACAGCTTTCCCAAATTGGGGAAAATACTCATTTTATTTTTGTTTAAAAGGAGTCATCATCGAGGTTACGGTCATTTAGGATCGCACCAAACGAAGGTATTTAGTCTTATAGGGTCATGACAAAATTCTTCCTTACATCTCTTCCACCTGTTAGATATTGAACATTCCGCCCTTTTTTATTTGCAGCAACCCTAATGTCCCCAGTTTTTTCTTGTAAATATAACTTTTTATAGATCTTATAGTGACTAAGCTTTAAAAATGTAAGATTTAGAATTAATGCATTTTTATGTTCTCGCTATACCATACACATTACTGCATCGCTTGGAGTGACAAATTACGTTTGTACATAATTATATTGTATTAAATTCATATTGTTATCAAGCAAATATAAAACAATTTAACGATACACGAGTTTGGTACAAAGTGGCATTTGTTCAAACATTTATGTTATTGTAACTTTTGATTGCCTCTTGCAGAAACACCTGTTTAATTATAGTTATATTATACAATACGTAGTGAAGTAATACTAGATTTAACTTGACATTCATTTTAAACTCTTTTGTTTAAGAACGCTGGGATAAACGATTCTAGGCTATTCTATTGTTTGAATTTTGTCTTCATATTTGAATGGATATTTGTTCATCGTGTACATAAGACGAGGTGGCCGAGAGGTTAAGGCGTTGGACTGCTAATCCAATGTGCTCTGCACGCGTGGGTTCGAATCCCATCCTCGTCGGACGGATTTTTTTGATTATGGGAGTTTTAAATAGAAAATATGTACAATTTTGATACTTCTGAGTTTCTCATCCTTAATTGAAAATTAGAACTGTCTTATCTTTGGCCTTAATTTTTATCTTAGCTCGTATTGCACAATGAAAGTAAAAAAATGTATGTAAATGTACCTATAAAAATATCGCTATTAAGTGTGGAATAACTCTTGAAACATATATGACTTAAAAATAACATAAATATCGTTTCGCAATCGGCTAAGACTTTACATACCATTACCAAAAATATCACGTAGATGGAATTGAAAATCTCTTGTTTGAGTAAGTGAACGACGACCTTTTAGTAGCATTTTCCATTGCACTTATATCTAAATTTATCTGAATTTTATAACCATAAAAAGTGTTGCCCGACGAGGATGGGATTCGAACCCACGCGTGCAGAGCACATTGGATTAGCAGTCCAACGCCTTAACCTCTCGGCCACCTCGTCTTGTGTCTAACAGCTCTATAATAAGTACTGAATTACAGATAACAGTTGTTTATTGACTCATAAGGTCACCTTCTACTTGTCCTAAAAACTATTTTGCTCAGCGTATGTAAAAGCAGGGAGTTACAGGTGATTAGACGTTAAGGAAATCTTGCGCCATTTCAGCCTCCCGGCTACAAAAGTATTTTTTTTTTGCATTTAGCATCTATGAGCAGAACACGTATACGTACCTGGACTGTCCTGATCACTTCGACCAGAGTTCAAATTGATCAGTGATCAGTCATAAACCGAATTATAAACTCTTGGAGTTTGTGTCTTCGTTCAAAATATCTTATCCGCCATCAGAGAATCTATCAGCTATCATAAAATCTGAATTGGCAGTTTTTATGATGGTTGATAGATTATCTTAGAAATTTTTCAAAAGGCCTTGTAATAAAAACGTTAGGCACAAGTCAATTTCTTATATTCTTTAAATATTTCCAATTAAGTAGGATTAAAAATCATTAGTTGATTTAAACAAACAAAAGTCCACGTCCGACGAGGATGGGATTCGAACCCACGCGTGCAGAGCACATTGGATTAGCAGTCCAACGCCTTAACCTCTCGGCCACCTCGTCTTGTTGCTACAGCACGCAAACATATCATACCTTTAAAACACTATAATGTTTTAATCTATACTGTAAACACAAGTGTACCTACAATGTGTTTACAAGTCTTTGACAATGACAGTAGCTTTATTTGATAGCAGTATGGAAAATGAACAGAGTGGGGTAGATTACTAGGTGTGAAAAATCAAAATCTAATTAGTTCGTCAAATAGATATTAAAAAAAAAAAGAGACATTTTTTGTTTTTTTTTTTTTCAAAATAAGAGAACATTAAGTAGATACAGCGAATCAAAGTTCAGGAGAGGGCGCTAATGATGTCATGCTTGAGCACAAAATTGTGACGTCATGCGACATTTCAAAATAAGATCTGTCTCAAGAGATATGAACTGTGTTTATTTTTATAGAATGCCTTTTATGTAGCTTTTACATGAATTGCGTGCACCCGTACCCGTAAATTCCTTTAAGACCATCATAGTTCGATAGAATAAAACAGATGGTACTATGTTTTATTCCTATCTGTTACTAGCATAATTTTAACATGTTAAGGATATCTTGGCTGATAAAAGATATACTCACGGCTAGCAGAAGACAGTAGGTCGGGTAGATAAGGCAGCTTCTTGATTAAGATGATGCTGTCGAAGCAAGATGGCTGCAGTAAGGAAGCTGTAGCATTCGCTGCTAGTACTGCCGCCATTATGGGTAGCAGATGTGTCACCTAGGAAATTGAAAATGTGTGTAAGAGACTGCAATCATTATTAGCCATTTACAGCACAATGCTGGGTATACTATACATAGTGTGCCCAGCATTCGGCATAATAATACACCACCTTTTGAAAAGCGAATGCTTTAGTTAGAGGAAATTTGGGCGGATAGAATTTAAAAAATTAGGTATTTTAAGAAACTATCGCTGTCAAGTGACAAGGACAACTGCAGATCCAACAGAATAGCCTAAGTAAAAAGTTATAATTCTAATTTTGGCTCTCGCTTTTTTCCTCCTCCAATATTGAACGAATTATAAAGACTATAGACTATACTCCTACGTTTTTCTTTTTCAGTCAATAGTTGTCAAAATTGTATACTACGTCTTTGTTAACAGCGATCAAAATAGGCAAATTTTGAGCATTTTAGGAGGGTTTTAGTGCTTTTAAATACAACATACAATCAAAAAGGAAAACATAGGTACATGGAACTAGTTTATATTTTTATTACTGCAAAAAATCATTGCTTTAAGTTTATAAAACAGCGAGAAAACAGGCGAGAGCGTTTGTATGGAGAAAAAACCTCCCAAGTCTCTTAAATATATTAAATTAATTGTAATTGTATATTGTACAGAATGCATGATATATTTAAATATATAGCAAGTATAAACTCATTAGGTAGAAACAGGATAAAATAAAAAATGGACTTTTCATAAACATTGAAGTGTGTGTCGTGGTGGCCTACAGGTTCAATGAACGGATTTGTGTGCACAAGGTTGCAGGTTCGAACCCATTACAGGCAGTACCAATGTGACTTTTTCAATTTATATATACATTCTTAATTATTCTAAGACATCATTGACAATCGGTGAAGGAAAACATAGTGAGGAAACCATTCCAAAAATTGGAATCTGATATCGCCAACCCGCAGTAAGCAAGCGTGTTGATCAATGCTCGTTCCTTCTCTATATGAGAAGAGGCCTGTGCCCAACAGTGGGAAATTTATAGGCTGGTATTATTATTATTATAAACATTGAAGTAGGTTTATTTATATGAACAGTAGATTGACTGACCTGTCCCGTCATCTCGCTGACGATGACGATGGTGGACACGGTGTGGGTGACGGCGCCGGTGAACGCGGCCGCACCCACCACCGCGTACCCGCCTGACACATAAAACATACTTGGTGTTAATCATTCGTTTTTTCATCATCATTCGTTTAAAAAGAACTGTATTTTAAGTAAAATTCAAACATGCATCTTAATCATATTATTGGAATTTAGCTTTGATATTTGATGATAAACATAATCAGTGTCAACCTATATCCATTGTAGGAGAAACTCATGCTTAAGGTACTATACAAAAATAGATAATTTAAGCATAGATCTCCTATTTGACTAACCATCTGTTCTGGTATACAAAATATAAGGATATCGATAATCTTTGGATGATTAAAAAAAAAACGATGACAATCGCGCGCAGGTCAAAAGATAGATCATAAACAAAGTATAACATAAAATTTTATTGAAAGCGGCAATATTAGGTAGTAATAAAGAATAGACGAAACTGTTTTATAACTAAAATAACCATCAACAAGTACTTTTTGGAACAAAATAATATTTTTGACAGACGGACAAAAAAGTGATCCTATCCTATGGGTTCCTTTTTTCGTTTTGAGGTACGGAAGCCTAAAAAGTATTAAAACACTCACCAGGTAATATCTTCTGTATATGGCCTCCGTACGCGACTCCCAGAGGACAGAAGTAGTGCATGACCTCGCCCGTGAACCTGCCCAGAGAGGCTCCCATCTTGAAGGCCGGCACGAAGATACCGGCCGGCACCGGCAGCGTGCACGATACCAGGCTTAGGAAGAACTGGGGAAGAATAGGAAATGGATAATTACATTCAATCATATTGGACTGGCATGTTGGTCTTGTGGTTAGTGACCCTGACTGCTAATCCAGATAAGTAAAATTAACTTGTTAGTTTTGAGACTGAGCTAGGAATTTATATTCAACTGGTATCTGGATGAACTGGACTTGGACTGGATTGGACTGCGCGGATAGCCGAGTGGTATAGTTCACGACGCCAATTACCACTGAGCGCGACGAGCTGCGGGTCCGCTTGGGATAAGCGTTTGTGTGATCCACCAATGTTTGTTCCAAGTCTGGGTGTTCTTTGGCATGTGATTTGAGTGTTTGCAATTAATTCCTTAGTGCGGGAGTTTAAATGAAAAAGGAATAAAAAAATCTGTTAACATAAATTAATATTAAACTAGAAATACGTCTCCCAAGGGCAAGATTTATGGATCTATAAAACAATATTTAATAGTAAAACGTATTCATTTGTTCAAACAAACACTAGACAATCATCATAACGGTGTTATGTTTGATACATATAGCAACAAGACGAGGTGGCCGAGAGGTTAAGGCGTTAGACTGCTAATCCAATGTGCTCTGCACGCGTGGGTTCGAATCCCATCCTCGTCGGACGTGGTGGACTTTTGTTTGTTTATGTAAGATTTTCATCTATTTAATTACGTTAAATTTCTATCGAAATTTGTAGAGAATTTTAGGAGGGACTATCTTCAAATTGTCTAACTTTTGCTTGTGCGCTTAATATGTAGAAGGTTATGCTTTTTAAAGTTTACGCAAATGTTAGACATTGAAATACTACTTTGTTAACGGGTTCTGCCCTTGACCATAACACCTGCAGAGGCGTTGAAACGTCGGGAACTAAAATCTAAATAAACCGCGATAGAATCCAAAAAAAAAACATGCGTGCGTACAAAGTACACATGTCAGAAGTGAAACTTCTTTTTGGCATTGCAATCTGAAAATGAAAAGTTATTTGAAATTAATATTTAATAATAAAAATAATTAAAGAGAATTATTAAAATAAATTTATTTTATATTGTTTGAAAAATAATATAGTCAAATCTCAGATGTTGAATATTAAATTAAAATTCCTCGTGATTTTTTGTAAATATTAAAAATACCTAATCCAATTTAAATATATACAAAATTTTTGTAAATTAATGATAACTCTAGAAATTCCAATTTTTAAATTAAAATTTCGTCAAAAGAAGTTATGAAATATTGTTATTAGTATTTTATGCACAATGATTTATTGAAATCTCAAATGACGAATTGTAAATAAAAATGCCACGTGTTTTTTGTCAATATTAGAAATTATTAATTAAGTTTTGTTTTTGAATTCAAAATTTAGAAAAGCGAATTTATGAAATATTTTTATTTTATGGTAAATGATTTATTAAATTATCAAATGACGAGTGGCAAGTTGAAATACCACATGTTATTTGTAAATATTAAAACTACCTAACCTTCAAACCAATTATCATAAAAAATTGACTTCCGTTGCATACCGGCGTGACGTTTCATCTGTAAAAATTTTACCCTCATGCGCCTAAAGAAGTTTCACTTCAAAAAGTAGTTTTATTTTAGTAAATAGGAATGATCATTTAAGGGGTACCCCTGATGTAATGCACTGTTCTGAGTCAATCTCTAAGGCACGCTTGCACAAGCCCGAGAACTCAATTTTGAGTTAAGTTCGCCAATGTACATAAAATTTATTATTTTATTACTATTTTATGTGTTACGTGTACAATAAAGAATTAAATTAAATTAAAGTTTCATATGATATGCGAAATGCAAACATTTTTATCACTTCGGTACTTTTCTGGTCGGCTCCAATTTACAACATAACGTTTTACTGTTACCGAACCAGCTGTTTCAATAGATTGGAATTTTCTACCACTATACAAACAAAATAGTTTATAGACAAAGTAGAAATTAACCTTATAGGTTTAAAACAGCTGTTGTTAGTAACTCAGTACTTATTATAAGGCTGTTAGACACAAGACGAGGTGGCCGAGAGGTTAAGGCGTTGGACTGCTAATCCAATGTGCTCTGCACGCGTGGGTTCGAATCCCATCCTCGTCGAAGAATACTTTTGACGGTTTAAATTTATTTACGACTTCTTTAAGTTAGAGATACTACAATATTTTGAAATATCAGTTTAGATAATTTCTATGTATGCGTTAGATGCATTTTTATCTATACCTGTTTTAATTGAATTTATGTTAAGAACATGTAATTTTATATACTATTTTTTATGTATTATGGCAACCAGAAAACTGATAAACATCCTTTAAACATATTACACACAAATTACACCCAGACACAGAACAAATGATCATGTGACATCACAAAAGATTTGTCTGTAATCAGAGTAAGGGCAATGTTCTTAATTTATTTGGTGTTGGCGCTAAATGATTTTTCTTATCACTACATAGTATAAAACAAAGTCGCTTTCTCTGTCCCTATGTCCCTTTGTATGCTTAAATCTTTGAAACTACGCAACGGATTTTGATGCGGTTTTTTTTAATAGATAGAGTGATTCAAGAGGAAGGTTTATATGTATAATAACATCCATTAAATAGTGGAGAAGCACTGTAATTTTTGAGGTTTCTAATGTGATGTCGTAAATAATTTCATTTTTTCCGCTTACATTGCAAACGCAGGCTGAACGCTACGAGTTTTATCAAAATAATGTACTAAGTATTGTACACATTGAAAAGGTCTACAGAAAAGTCCGTGATGGTATATGTCTATCTCTTATGGATAACCCACAATAACTTTTTTTTGTCATTTACTTTTTACGACAAATAATGGCTAATTTTCGAAGCGATTTTAACCAATACAGCATTAATCCTTAACCAATTAAATACCTTGAATACATTGTTCATTTAATATAGATCTATATGGCCCTTTACACCGTATGATTTAAGTGAATATTTTCGAAGATATTACAGATTTAAAAATTGCGGGACGTATTATTATTCCGTTGCGTAGTTTCAAAGATTTAAGCATACAAAGGGACATAGGGACAGAGAAAGCGACTTTGTTTTATACTATGTAGTGATTAAAAGAGATTGTTCTTCTCTCATTGTATACTCGGAAAAAGGCGTTAAAACTGTCTTAATGGCCGATGAAAGATCGGCGTAGTCACGATAATTGATACGGTACTTAATATTTGTTAATTAATTTATACGATGTATGACAAAGAATTCTATCTATTTAATAAAAAGTCGTTACCTTGAATGTTGAAAAAAATCTACAAAAAATTATTTTACATTAAAATAAATAAATATCTTAGGACATTTCACACACGGTCATCTGATCCCAAACTAGGCAGAGCCTGTGCTATGGCAACCAGACAACTGATAAACATACTTATATATTTCTAAATACATACATATTATAGATAATTTAAACGTTTACAGTTTCCGGTAAAGACATCTTTTGCAATGACCATTAATAAATCGCAGGGTCAAACCTTCAACGAGGCAGGCTTAGATTTGAGCGTTGACTGTTTTTCACATGGACAACTGTATGTCGCTCTTTCAAGAGTGACCTCCAGAGAAAACATGTTTGTATTGTCTAATGACAAGAAAGCTGTGAACGTTGTTTATAAAGACATTCTGTAATATGTTGTAAAAATAAAATAAATAAATAGTTAAAAATGTAAAAAGTAAATAAGTAAAAATGTAGTGTATGAATTTAGATATTCCAAAGATAGCAGGAAATCTTCATGGTATAGGGAAAGGGGGATTGTTTTACTCCAAATTTAACGCGTGCGGGCCACGGGCAGTAATGAATAAATCAAAACTACTGGATCGATTTTAATCACATAGGCTATATATTTTATACCCGTGCGAAGCCGGAGCGGGCCGCTATGTTTTTATATACAACGTTCACAGTTTTTCTGTAGTGTATTTAGTATCAGCATTGCACCCGTGCGAAGCTGGGGCGGGTCGCTAGTTATTATATATTATATTATGCCTTGTTATTTTTATTAATATCTTACAGATTTTCCCTGTATGTAATGTCTCTCACAATCCATCAATCTTTTCTCTCCCGTTCCATCAAACAACGCTTAAACTCATCAATCTTAAAATATAGTTCAGCCAATTGAAATAGACGTTTTGTCTTAGTTCCAAAATTCTTTAAATCTTCCACGACAGTAAATAAAGCAAGTAATGCAAGTAAGGTATACTCACAATAGAGAAGAAGTAGATGATGAGGCATCCGAAGTGGTCGACCTCCGGCGTGTGCCAGTGCGACACGACAGCCGCCTGCTCGGCCGACAGCGAGTCTGTCCACGTGAAGTTCGAGAACAGGGATAATACCTGGACACAGATACAATGTATACAGTTACTAAAAATGTCGGTCCCAGGGGCATCTCACAACAGAGATTAGCCATCGCGGGAGATATTAACAGTGCATCGGTGTGTATGCAAATATACTTGCACTCCCCATTTCATCACTTATATAGTCCGATTGGAACATATTGGAACAGGACCGGAGCGAGATCATAAGCACGACCAATTGTACGACAAATATATATGGTATCTACTTATAATACAAAATCATACCCCATCCGCTTAAACAAAAATCTTTCAAGCTATATAAAGACGCCAAAAGATTTTTTTGGTGTCGCGTTTATGAACATTGCAAAATTTATTTTTTTATATGATCACCTATATGTTTTACATCTTTAAAAAACATAAACATCTTTTATTTTTATAATTATGATTGTAACAAATATTTATAAGTATAAAACTTTATATATACAACAAATATCAACAAACTAACTTACACTATAAAGAACCCAAAATGGCTATATAAACTGGCAAATTGAAAAAGTACAGTTTTCTGACTATTTGACATTACAAAAAGTATTTCTGAATTCCGGTGAGTTATACCTGTCATGTTATTTTTGACATAAGTTTTTGCTAAATCGAATGGGATATAACTAGATATTTAAAGAGCACATTTCGGGACCCCGCATTGAGTAGGCATGCAATAAAGTCAAGTTTATTAGGTCCTCAAAAGTAATTAACAGCTTAGCATCAATAACTTTAGCTAGACCTATAGAAAGAAATCTAAATAAAGATACAAGAGAATGAATATTACCTGTTCCTGGTTGCCTAAATCCGCGGCCATGTACTTCCCGATGCCCGGTGGGAACAGAATGGACATCACGGCCAGTGTTATGAAGCCGGGGTAGATGAAGCGACTGAAAACAACACGTGGGGAATTAGATATATGAACTTAGGTCTAAGAATGTATGTAACTTGAAGCAACTATTAACACATTCACTTGTTTTTAAAACGAACGGTAATTAAGAGAAATAATAGAAAATCCTGTCGTTTGTCGGGCACCGGTGACCTACGCAACGCTAAAATGCTTGAATGCCTTCTTCTCAAGTCGATAACATTTTGAACGAATATATCATATAGCTTGGAGACTTCTACTTCTTCTGCCTTTTCCCAAGATATGTTGGGGTCAGCTTCAAGTCTAACCAGATTCAGCTGAATACCGTATTTTACATGGAGGGAATGCCTATCTGACCGGTAATAGGGTATCTCATGCTATGACTATATTGCTTGGAGATATTTACTGATATTTAAGAATACCATTTTTTTTTAATATACATGAAAGTACTAAGATCCTATAGCAAAGCATTCCATTTATTAAAATACTTCGTAAATATGGACGAGGTCGACTTACTTTTTTTGTAAGAAATTGCTGAGCGATTTTGTGTTTCTTATAAATAAGACGTATTGCCGATGTAGAAACACCCAGAATGCGGCCAGAAGCCCGCATACTATCCTGAAAGTTAATAATAAAAACATTAAATATATCTGTTTATTCTTTAATTCATACAAATCTATATAACAAATAAATAAAATTGAAGTGTCTGTTTCCGCTTTTTACTACATGCATATGAATTTATATACGGTACATATATAAAATAACATTTTTCACAATTTTTGTCTGTCTGTTTGTTTGCTAATCTCTGGAACGGCTGGATTGATTTTGACGGGAATTTCACTGGAAGATAGCTGATGTAATAAGGAGTAACTTAGGCTAATTCTATTTTAATAAAATTCTAAAATTTATCTGTACAAATAATAATTAAAATTAAAAAGCAAAAACTAAATAAGTTTTTTTGTGAAATTCCACGCGGACGAAGTCGCGGGCACAGCTAGTCTATATACATAACTCGGAGCATCACATAATAACGGCTTGACCGATTTAGCTGATTTATTAAATGTTGTGTTTGTAATAGTCAGGACAAGGATTGTATCAACGAAAATTTTCGAAAAATCATCATCGTCATCGCATTTTTGTATACATTGACCGAGAGAATCATCAAGTGCCGTACTCCTGAGAGTTGAATCACTTAAATCAAACTTAAGAAATCCCTTAAGTAATCGTTAACGTCTCTGAGTACGGCAGTAAGATGCACCAGACTCACCCCAAAAGCACGAAGACAGCAAACTCCTGAGGGTCGAAGGGGAAGTCTTGCGGCAGGTTGGTGGGGAACAGCGGCTTCACCGTGGGCATGGCGCCGGACCACACGGACAGCAGGCGGAACATCTACAACATGCACAAATAACAATATTTTTCAATCGCGTGTGAGATCCAGGCGGCGATAGAGGAACGAACTGGACGCGTATAAGAGGGAGTGGCAGCTATTTGCTCATAACGAAAAGAGTGAAAAGGAGTAAGGCAGGAAATATCTGTTTGTCTTTTGCAAAAGAACTTTACAGGTTTGGGCATTTTTTTTTATACGACTCCCGCACTAAGGAATTTAATCCTTGTGTCGCGGGGGGTTTTTACAAACATTCAAATCACATGCACAAAGAACACCCAGACTTGGAACAGAGCATTTGTAGATTACACAAATGCTTGTCCCATGCGGGGATCGAACCCGCGGCACGTCGCGCACAGAGGTAATTGGCGTGGTGACCTATACCACTCGGCTATCCGTGCAGTCAATTAAGTACGGAATAGGATTCAATCTTTGTTATCGTAAAGATAGCGTGTTGCTGTGGAGTTTGTTGCTTTTTCTTCACCACAGCGAGAGCACTTAGGAATCAGACTGCACAGTGTGCAGAGACATTTGAAAAGTGTTTCTTTGTAGCCTATTTTAAATAAATGAGTTTTTAATTTGAATGAACATAGAGTTAATTTTGAGTAATAAATCAATATGGAAGGATTCGCAAGCTACAGCTAATGTTCACATAAATGTAACAAAGCCTAACTTTTAAAGTTTACCCCCCATTTTTTCACTCTAACCTCGGTCACTCATATGCTAGCTAACATTTGAACAAGGTTCACGCGCTTTGATGGCCATCTTGGAAATGAAATCATTTGCAAATGTCTTCCTACACTTGTGGGTTTGCGTATTCGTGCAAATGTGAGTGACTACTTTACGTAGTAGTATTATAAGGATTTTTTTGTGCATACAATGAAGTGTGCAACATCTTTTCGACCATACAATGATAAAACGTTAACATAATAAAATATAAACTTCATTACAGGCTATAAATAATATATAGCCTACTTATAAATGAGAAGGTCAAAATACACATACAATGTCAGTTCCGCCTACTAATAAATTCGTACCATCCAATTCAGTTCGAACAATTTCTTCATTAATTAATGTTGATGAGCGCGCAATTTTAGTATTTACCAGATGTTACTAGTTGGTATGAATTTATATGCTAATAATTTCCGGATATCTTCAACCGAAAATATATAACTGTAAATAATATATAACTCAACTCATAATTATAAATTAGTTCTACACCCTTCTGTGTCCTTCTTGATCATACGTTATATTTAAAAGTACTAGAACCCTTCAAAAATTCCCATTTCGATCGGTGTTTTTAAAGGCGTAATGTACTAATTTGATAACTATTAATGAAAAACATAGGGGTATAGTCTATATTCTTCTTATTCAGCATATGAAATATCTTTCAAACGATGTCATTATTGGAGGGTGGGACCAGACTAATTGTAGCAATGTCCTTTTATCACTGTTCTGTGTTAATCACGGCAGTTTCACCGTCTCTCTAGTAAAAAGACATAAGAATCGATTAATTGTGATTTTAATTGGAACTTACAATAGCACTGCAGCACGCAGCGAAGAAACCGCGCCAGTAGTTCCGGACCGCGAAATACGTCGTTGTTACTTCTATTGAAAACAGGACACCTGAAAATAAAACCTCATTTAGTCCTTAAAAATTGCATCTAAAACAGTATGGTAACCATCAATAGAGCAAGGGAATAAGATTTAGACTTTATACTTTGATAGTTTCTTACGCGTAATAAGTATTTTGCAATTAATCTTCTATCTAGGTCTTATTGTGTCAGAACCATTTCAGAGTGTATATGGGTGAGGTTTCGTAAATTATCAGCAGTATGCCTTCTAGAAAAGAAAATCGCTAGTAACTTGATCATTTTACAAATTCTTAATAGACTTGAAGATCCGATCGTATAAGTATAAGCTATTCCTGATTGAATAAAGAAATACACAACAACATGATTGGGAACAATTCAGGCAGTTATTCCAAAACCTTTCATATCATTTCTGCGTTTAGATCTTACCTCCAACAGGAGCCGCGAAGCACGAGGCGACACCCACAGCGCAAGCCGCAGCCAGCATCTCGCTGGTGCGGGACTCGTTGCTGTAGATACCTTGGAAGGTGGTCACCAGCTTCGACAGCAGAGTGGCCACCATTGACGCTATGTGGACTGATGGGCCCTAGGTATAGAAAGTAAGTTTTACACCATTATTAAATGCTAATGAAAATTTCGTGTGTTATAATGGTCCTCAGGACCCATGACAGTTGTCAAGTACTAAAAAGCCTTATCATAGTACTGTATTACGCAGTTAAAAAGTTCTGGGGGTTATGGCAGTCGCTCTACGTAAAATACTGGTGATGAATGATGGATGAATTAGGTTGGTTAAGGTGCTTCCACACAGCAGTTATATAACGATATACAACATTGTGTAACACGATAACATTTATTAAAACCATGTAACAATACTCTACAACATGTTAAGAAATGTTATATGTTATAAACGCTCCCACATTGGTTGAAGTCGTTGTATAACTTCGTATAACATTATGTTCAATCAGTTTGGGGTTGTCTTTCGAGGAAGGTTGAGGCTCTGATGATGTTATATAACAAAAGTTATTTTGTAATATCATATTGTAATCAGTTGTAAAACATTTTGTTAAATGAAGTTGTATAACATCAATAACAATTTATAACTTTTGTTATAATTTGTTTAAAAACAAATGTTATAAGTCAGTCTCTAACGTTATATAACTGCTGTGTGGGAGCACCTTTAGACTGGAAGCCGATAATTATGGTCCTATAAGCTTTATAACATGGATTGGGCTTCGGCTTGTGTAGATGCACAGTATTTTGTTATTAGAAAGCATTGCAAGTCAAGTAAGCACAAATATAGTAGATGCTATTTTTTACTTATTCTTACGCTTAATTAGAAATTTTTACTTTGAATCCGAACTTTAAAAAACGTAAGGGGTTATAAGAGGATTTTTCATCCGTAAAATGTGGGTTAGACCTTACCTCTTTACCAAGCGGAAGACCAGAGCCGAGCGTGGCAGTAAGACCGACGATCTTTGATATCATAGCTCTATACGTTAAGTATTCCTTCAAGTGAACTCCTCTGAGGATTGTCTTCATTTCTGGAATGCCGGATCCTGGAAGAATTACAGACTGACTTTAGTTTGAATCAAGTTATTCGAAGAGTTTATAGAATAATAGGTTGCTTTCGATTAGAGTATTCTGGTTCCAGTCTACTATTAGCTGACGATGGAGTTCAATCCCTTAAATGAGTTTGATTAATAGAAGCCATTCCAAACTTTCAAAGCTATCATAATAGCCTGTGTTTTTGTTTTGTTTAACAAATAAATCTTAAAAGTCTAGTAAAGATTTTAAATGGAAAGTACACTAATCTTTACAAGTATATTAATAATATTATATTGTTGCCACTTAAGGCACCTACTATACAGTCAGTTATACCCAGGTGTTTCTTACCTATACTTTGTGCGGCGACTATATGCACGAACCCAGCGGCGAACAGTATGAGGCAGACGGGCAGTGACACCCACGCCACGTACTGGCTGAATGTAGATGTCGCCAGGTCGTTGTACATCCACATGCGTGCTGAAATATGCACAAAAAGAACTTAGAAATAAAGAAAGAAAACATTTTCATATGGCGCAGAATTGACCACTTAACCCTTTAAAGTGTACCCTGCGGCTGCGGCAAAAAGGTCACAGTTCAGCTCCAATGCCAGGTAACTTGTGCCTAGCGATGGTTTTCAACTGGGCCTTGGCATAGTGACGAGTCTCAGATGTCAACCCGTATTATGCATATATCTATATACAATTGTGTTTCAAAATTTTAAACTTAAAACATATAAATGAAAACTCAAACCGCTAATTTCATACATAAAAATAGATATACTGCATGATTATTATAAAATAGACGTATTAAATTAAAGTTAAAGGTACTTATTGTTAAGTAATCTATAACTTGAAAGAAATTCAGCAGTGGAGACGCCATTAGGTATCAAATAAAAATGTGATATTTCTTAGGAGTTACCAGATATAATCATAAATAGGTAAACGTCTTAATTTGTCACTTACCTACACTCTTTTTCTTTCTTTCGCAAGCGTGAAAATAAGAAAAGTTTATACAATCAGGATGCCTTCTTAGGCATAGAATAGAAGATAAGGAATTTTTGCCCCCGAATTTTGAATTTTCAAGTGCAACTTAACTTTAAGACGTTCTTAAATGTCTATCTGTCGCTACTTTACACCTTAGAATGGCAAAGACAGCATGAGACTTAAAGACAACTTTAAACTGAGTTATTTTCAATATTCGGCCATTAGAATAAGATCAAAATTTCAAGTTTTTCCAAATTCTGATATTAATATAAGTTTTCCTGGAACCTTACCATTCTGACAAACGGCGATCCCTCTGTCCATGGCGAAGTTGACGACCGCCATGATGATGCCCAGCAGCGCCAGGAACACCCAGTCCTCGCCCAGCCGCGCGAACGTGTGCCTCCACACATAGCCTGCAAGAAACTTTACTTACGTGAATATTTATTATTCCCTACAGTAAGGAAACTGTCTCTATCACTTTTCATAGTGAATTCGAACTGTTTGACTGCAAAGACTAGTTTATTTGGCATGTCATATAATTTAATATTTTGTAAACTGAGAGACAAAGTGCTGCTGGGGAGTTTGTTGCGCCGTTTCTTCTCACAGCCAGAGCACTTAGGAAGCGGTGAAGGATGGGCGCTTTTGGAGACTGTCTGTTAATATGATTGACTTTTAAAAACTGCTACCAAGTAGCACACTTTGAATAAATGATTTTTTTGATTTCAATTTTTTACCGCACTATACAAAAATTGAGCGGTAAAATCTATTCGCCGATAAATGTCATTAAATTTCCTCATATTGTAAAAAATGGAAACTGATTAGACCATAATAATATAAAAAAAATTAATTGCTTCGGAGGATCGAATTTGCGGCCAAATTTATGTGGAAAAAGGTATAGGTACAACGAGGATATACAGGTGATACCATCTTTACATTATTTTGGTACTTCTTCTTTTTTTTGTGTTAATGACCCTTAAGTTCTTTTTGACCAAAAATTCGCTACCTGGATGGTTCGGTCGATGGCCTCCATCAAGTCTTTGAAAGTGGCGGTAGTATTTTAGAACTCTAATGTTAAAATAAACTTACTGCAATAAAAAAAAACAAAGTTTGGAAATGTTTGCTTTTAAGTTGCTCAAAATGTTACTAAACCTAGACAGGTCCAGGACAATTCTGACTAAAACCTTCAACCCTTCTACTAGGTACTTTCGTGACATCCTACATTAAATTATCGGTAAACCTTCCATTCTCCTCACCTAGTACTTTGAAGAACTTCCCCCGGGGTCTGTGCTTGCCGCCGCTTGCTTCGAGCTCCTTCTGCCGGAGCTTGTCGTCTTTCCGTCTCTTCTTCCGAAGTCTTCTGAGTCTTCGTGCTTCTTCTCTTGCGGCTTCGCTTAGGTCGCGTTGATAGCGACCATACATCTGTAAAGATTGATTGATATTAATATTTTTGTAACAATAAATATACATCCCTATGTTGATTGTAAGTAAAAACATGGTTTATGTGCTGATGTAACTTAAGTTATATACGTATAATTTCTTTACTAAATGAACTTTACATATTAAGGAATAACATAAATATACTATTTTACCCTAGGTAATAATTTAACGAGTATAAAATATCATAATGTCAAGTACAACTATTCAAATTTCATTATAGTGTCTCCTTTGCAGGTTTCTTAAACATTTATATATACATTGGGTTCGATGCCCACCCAGGCAAAATCCAAAGATTTTGCCTGGGTGGGCATGGAAATTTGTGTGATGAGCATGATTATTTGTTCTGGGTCTGGGTGTTATGTGTCTATAATATGTCTGAAATTAGAAATATTTAAGTATGTATATCAGTTGTCTGGTTGCCATAATACAGAGTCTGCCTATTTTGCCGTGTGTGAGGTGTCCCAAGATATATTATTATTATTGAAACCATTGTTAACGTTCTTACGAATTGCATCAATTATTACTTTTACAAACACTAATCATATCAAATTATGGTAAAAATTCTTTCAGCACTCCAACGTCACTGGTTAACGATGTTCAATGCCAATTCATTTATCAATAGTTTGATTAATGTTAAATCGTACAACACGATTTTAATTTCAATGAAAAACAGAATGAAGAACGTCCGCAGTTCAAGTATATGAAGCGTACAAATTATGTTTATGTCTTATCCTATCACCAGAAGAATACAAATGAAATGATAGTATCACAAATATTTGGAGTCACCGGATGACCTAAAAACAATACCTAATCATCATCATCATCTCCCAGCCCTGGTGTAGGCGCAATACATAATTTGCTTTTATTCATCTCTACTATTCGTTATTTCAACAGACTTAAAAATAATCACCTAATTATGGATCGAAATATAGGCACAAAAACGAGTTCAGAAAAGTCTTAGTTTTATCAAATTTCTATATAATATTAAACATACCACAACCCTGCTTCCCTTTTCAATAATCTCGTCCGTGTCTTGAGCATCCATTTTGAATTATAAATTAGTTTCTCATTGAATTTAACAACTAAATTCTAATAAAACAATCGCTGGTAAATGTGGCCAGCCTTTTCCCAAACTATGTTGGGGTCAGCTTCCAGTCTCACCAGATTCAGCTGAATCTAATTTGCATAGAGCTATTTGCCTTCCTATCTGACCTCCACAACCCATTGCCTGGGTATTACAGTATTCCCTGGTAAGACTGGTTGGAAAGCAACTGCTTTTTACTAAGAAAGAAAAAATACTGAAAGAATAATTTGCGCAATACTGCCTTGAATCAAGTCATGCTGTTTGCAGAAGCTATCAGATTATCTCTTATGTGTAGCGAAGATAATAAATCGGAAAATATCAATATTTGTACACCTTGTACTCTCAAATAACAGACTATTAATCTTTTTTCGGTGAGGCGACTTTGCTTAACTAATCTGTAACTTAAAATTTAAGAGGTCATATTTGAGCACCAATTTGGTGTTCAATTTTTATTTATTACATTAAATCTCTGAAAAATTCTCGACAGAGCTTATTGCTATTTCGGTCTTGATGTTCTTGCATTTTTTTACGTATTATAAAGGTAACCTTTTCAATTACTCACTGGTTTCCAAATTGGAATTAACTGCTCAAAGAAACAATCTCAATTTTGAAAAAAACTATGTTAACCATAAACCTTTTATATAATTGCACAGTCACGTCTTCCATAACGTCAACCAAAACTAATATTTGACAGAATGTCTGAACGTGCTAAGTGGATCATTTAGCGCATACCCACTGGCATTGGACTGTAGTTATTTGAAATAAGACCGTGAGTTGCAGAAGCCTGAAGCCGAGTGGTATAGGTCACCACGCCAATTACCACTGTGCGCGACGTGCTTCGATCCCCGCATTAGACAAGTATTTGTGTAATCCACAAATGTTTGTTCCAAGTCTGAGTGTTCTTTGTGCATGTGACTTGAATGTTTGTAAAAACTCCCGTAAGACAAGGAATAAATTCCTTTGTGCGGGAGTCAAAATAAAATAAAGTTATTTGAATGGCTACATTACCAAGAGCCGAATGAACAAAGTCAGGAAACTTTTCCAAAGAAATACTCTTGGAATAATTTTACATGCTGGTGCATTTGGTGATTTATTTATTGTGAATTATTTTAAATCATCAGGGAAGACATACGATTACGATAATGACGAGCAAACCACCACCCAACGGAACGGGAATACTCTGACAAACGTCAAAGCGACTAAAAAAATAACTATTTTAGCTTATTAATCAATTAATAGTAAGAATATCATTATTAATCTGAACATATGTGAAGATATGTATCTATACATATTATCAAACAAAGTGCTGCGTCTATCTGTCTGAACGTGATATATTCAAAAACTACCGAACGGATTTTCATATGGTTTTTACTAATGGATAGAGTAAGTAATTCAAGAGGAAGGTTTGTGTTTATAATTCACTAGCTGTCCCCCGCGACTTTGTTCGCGTGTTTTAGTTTCAACGGTTTTTCATTTTTGCAACATTTTTCATTTATGCTCCGCTCCTATTGGTCGTAGCGTGATGTTATATAGCCTATAGCCTTCCTCAATAAACGGACTATCCAATACAAAAAGGATTTTTCAATTCGAACCAGTAGTTCCTGAAATTAGCGCGTTCAAACAAACAAACAAACTCTTCAGCTTTATAATATTAGTATAGATTAAATATAGTAATAGTATAGATTAATGATTTCTCTACCCGAGAGAAGCCGGGCGACTCGCTAGTAAGTCTATAATAACTACTTATACGACTGAAATAGATCACATAGAAAGTAAGTTACTGCATCAAACTGTATGGAATTCACAAATACGCCGTACAAATCAAACACAATAATTAATAATCAAGAGAAATCTGGTCTAAAGGGGACATTACTAAACGGATCCTAATAATACGCGTTACGTAGTACAATAATTAATACCGCAATTAGACTGCAAGATGCGTGGGAGGCAAGTATTTATAGATCGTCTGTATGCACACATCATGGTATAAGTACCTTCATACCGGGAATATTGGAGTCAGCTCTACCCGGTTTCAGATTACAAAGACCACACGTTTTTTTCTGAGTAAGTGCTCAATTATTTTTGTTTGTGACATGTCTGTTCCCGGCAGGAATAGCAGTAAAATATACTCTAATATAGGGACTTCTTGGCTGTAAATTGAGAGCTTCATACCTTTCAGCGGAAGGGAATCGCTGATATTATAATTTAATACCAAGATAAAGTTCGGATTTATATTTGTCTGCTTCTGTAAATGAAGCAATCTCGTAGTTTTTAATCTCTAAGCATCAAAGACTCCTCAGTCATGTAATTTTGATGGATTTAAAGGGTTTTTAAGGTAGAATAGTCGTTTAAGCGTTAACCTAAATGTTTATATATCAAAAAAAAAACAAATTTTCACCCTTAACTCAACAAAGTAGTGCTCATATTTCTTCTGACATAAGAAAATGACGCGCATTCGCATTTTTTTGATTTTGAAGAATTTGACGCTTTGATGCGCTTCTTCTTCGATTCTGCTGTAGTGTATATAAGATATAAATTGACTCTATGTCTCCCATTGTGTCCGATAAGAAATCTACTGGGAGTACTGGGTAAAAGCTTGTTTTATCAAAGCTTCCCAAATCTTTTTTAGGTAATTTCCGAATCGATTAACTGCAATTAGAAGCTCCATATACTCTTAGATAATATTGTAAGATAAACATTAAATATATGTGAAAATCAGTGTCGAGTACATACGGTAATCTTAATCTCAGCAAACGTGGTGAAGGTTGTTTTAATCGTTCACGTGAATCTCAACGTAAGTAACGTTATCTCAATCCGTAAATCTTTCCGTATATACGCTTTGTTTGTATTCCTACTGCAAACTATTGCTGGTGACTTTAATAATGGTCTGTTAGGTATTTCTCTATCTATATTTATATTAGCCGACCCGGCAAACATTGTTTTGCCAATGCCACCCTTATCACATAAGATATAAAACATAGTCTACGACCTCCTCTTATTCTTAGACCTACCAAATATACACAAACATTTATAAATTTCGGTCAATCATTTTCGGAGGAGTTAAGTATCGGTCATTCCAGACATACAATTAGTAGCTTAGAGTAAACATAGACATTATTGACATATTGAACGTTTCTGACGTACTTAGATTTTCTATTGCTCTGGCTGGAAGCCCATAAGGTTCTCGCCAAAAGTCCTGTGAAGCCCTCAAAACTAGGTCTGAAAATCATGATGATAAGAGGCCTTTGCCCTTAAGTGGGACGGTTAGGTACAGGCTGTTATGATAATTTGTTACAAGTTCGTGAACAACATGGTTTATATATTAGCAAGTTACAATATCAAGTTGTAGGGATTGCCTCATACATACTGTGTGTTGTATAGTCACGAATGTTTTAATTTATTGATTTACTCAATACACTATCATTACATCTACAACCTATACGGGTAGTTAGATATTAGATACTTACTCGACCTATAAGATATTATACGCATAAAATTCATTCATATAAAGTTGTTAAGCTTTTATTTATTTACATGACTATACGTGTAAAAAGATGGTGGTATACCCAAGAAGTTACCGTGCCAACTTATTTGGTTACATGGTTGGCCGAGACGTATATAATAGGTCACTACGCCAACTACCACTCCGCGATTTGATGTGGGTTCGGTATCCACACAAGCAAGTGACAGCCATAAGTGCTTGTACTTATTTTTGTTTTTTTTTTTTAGTTATGTGATTTTAATGTTTTTAAAACCTATTGATGAAACCTATATCAATATCTATTCAGTAAAATGCTGTCGATGCATGTGTCTATAACAACTGCATGATACATTTTAAATATATACGTATAAACTCCTTTTACTATTTTTACAGCCTACAAACAAATCCAAAAACAGAATGAATAAAACATTTAATAAGCTCTACATTACATAACAAGTATTCAAACTTGTTACAGCAAGGTTACAAGAAAACTGCAACTGAGCTGCGTACGCGCAGGTGACGTCATCAGACGATGTCAATGAACTCGAAGTGAAAAGCTCGCAATACGTGCAGCTCTAGTGAAACATTGATAATAGTTTTGACAACCGTGATAATTATACTGGGTTAAATACACCATGTATGATTGACGTTCTTTTTTATTAGGTAATACTGTCCCACCGCTGGGTAAAGGCCTTCCATAAATCATTATCTAGCGCCACCTCGAACCAGTCCTCGCGGTATACGTACCTATAGGGTAAAACAAATAAACAAAAATGCGTACCATAGTTATTTTATTGTTTAGAAACCGATATTTTAATAGAACGGGTTTTTTTCAGAGTAGGTGCTGCGGGCGGAAGCTAGTTACGAATAAGTAGGAAGTTCTTAGACATATGATTGTAAGATTTATTACTACAACTATATTAAACTACCATAATCAAAGTCATATCCAACGGATGCGAGATAAAATCTCACTAATTAGATCTCACACGGATTTGCACATCTACAGTAGATTATGTAACCAGCCGAGTAAATCCAAGTCACGAGCATATTATAGACATTATCCTCGCTAGCTACCCACAGAGAATAGTCATGTGAGCCATGCTAATATACTATCGTATTAATAAATCTTACATACATTAAAAAAGGAGTGATAATTTGTAAAGAACTTTGCAACTAGGTATGTCGCGCTAAAAGTTTTAAACGGATTTTGCCAAACTTTTAGGCTATGTTCGCCACAGTCGCCCAGTAAATGATGAACCAAAACCATTTTTGATAAACAGTAATTTGACATCCACAATTTGCATTCATACTCAGCAATCATATTTGTACATATAGGTACGTCTTTCGTGGTCGAGTGGCGTAAACACCGGTTTCCAAGGTGGCGCTAGCTCCGACGTCCCGGGTTCAATTCCCGGACGGGTTAATGTAGTAGTTTTTCACATTTATTTATACACAATGGATAAGAGATCTCAGTTTTTATTTGACAGACAAAAATATAATGAAAAAGGAACCTTATAATTTCGTTGTAGATAATAAAAATATACAAATTCACCAACCGAAATCCTACTATATGTATGTTTACCTCGTTTAAAGACCTGTTTATTAATAAATGAGGTATTTTAATCGGCTTGCTTAGAACTTCTGAATCTGTTTAACTTTCATTTTTAACCGCTAATCGTCAACATTGACGATAACAAATATTTAAGGATGAGTCTTTCGTTTGACGTCACAGTATAGTAAAGAAAGGCTTTATTTAATGTGTTATGACGTTAAACTGGCTGAGAAATACGAGAAACTGAAACATAGAATTAAAGAGATTTTTTGTTTAATTCAAATAAAAATAATTGGGCATGTTTATTGAGAAATAACTAATTCGTTTACCACTAACTTAGGGTGTGGTAAATTTCGTTCATTCTGGGGTACGATATAAATATAATTATAACTTAAACGGATTTTCGAAATAATACTAAAATGAGGTCTGAAATCTAGTTATTTATAACCGCCCTGGCTTCGCACGGGTAGACAAAACAAAAACATAAATGAATTATACACGCAAACCTTCCTCCTGAATCACTCTATCCGTTGCTGAAAACTCGTTTTTGAGTTTACCGCGTTCAGACAGACCGACGCGGTTGTCTATAGTACCTATGAATAGATGTATATGAGACGCTAGTGAAATGGAGTGAAAAATATTCAAGTCATAAAATCATTGGAACTTTGACTTTAGTTACCCACACGTATTATGAACAATAACGTGAAGTGCATTATAATACATAAATTGATCGGTAATAAAGTTGGTACCCATTTACCATAAAATCATTGGGAATCACGGTTTATAACAATACAAGCCATTACCACTATGTTACGTAAGGACATTGATGTAATAAACAATATTGAATTTTCCGCCCAAAGAATATAATTATTACAGGTAGATAAGATCAAAGATAAATATTTAGTGCATTTGTTTAAAGTTTGAATTTAAATATTTAAGTTTTTAATATGTTTTTTTTCACTTTTTTATACGATAGTTTTTGAAAAAAAATATTTTATATTAAATTAATATATATTTTTTTGGGGAAATAAAACCGCCAAAGTCCATTTTTTTTTTATTTAATATTCTCGAAGTGTCTCATTTGAGACGAATCTGACGACACCTCTTAAAATAACCGCTTGATGGGTTCTGTAGAGCGCTCTAAAGAGTGTGCCAAAAAAATTAACATATATACGCTCAAAAAACGCTCTCCTTTTGGCGCAGTCGGGCAAAAACAGATCTTACTATCCACAGGCAGAGTAAAAATTCAGGCAAAAACACTTTTAAGTTTGTTCCAAAGTGGGCGCTATTAAAAAAAACAGTCAATCGTGCTAATATATAGCACAATAACGTTTTGTTAAGTTTTCAAATGGATCTTTTTGTCTGAGAACACTTTTGTTTTACTATGGCATTTGTATAAGCCAAAGAAAAATATGAGGCAAGTTTGAGTGTTTTAGAGCACCATGGATTCCGTAGCTTATGTATCATTTCATTCAAACACTGAGCAGAATGGGAAGAGTGGAGGGAGGGCCTTGCCCAGTTGCAGGACAACATAGAATAAAAAATAGTAATAATATAATACCAAAGTAATTTATAGCATTTTATTTTATTTTTTTAATAAGTGGGCTATAAAAATCAAATCTTTTTTCAAATCTGTCTGGAAGATTGAGAGATTAGCGTGTCCAAACAAAGTCTTCGTTGTGTGTACTGTGTATTTATGTTTTAATTTTCGGAGATAAAGAGGGTTAGAATAACTACTTTGGCACCAAAGAGTTCTGACCATATCCCCATATAAAGGATCCCTAAAAAAGACGGGATCTCCACAATTACATAAGACCGTTTTCAATTTCTATTACCTAGTCTAAGTATCCATTATTAGTTGTTACATAAATAGAACAATGTTCTTTCATTTCTATACGTATTGATTTCTGCGGTTTCGCAAACAATTTGCTTCGAGTTATTTTATTTATAAGTTGACCACAAAGTAATGATAGGTACTTATCCTTGATTTTTCCATTCTAATTTAGTGCTTTAGTGACGTAGTTAGATGCTTATACAAAATGTAAATCACAGACATATTCATCGTTTTAGACAGACTTGCTTGTCGAATCTGCTTGGATTAAATTCAGGGGATTCTAAAGCGATGCTTGTTCTTGGATTATAGATTCAAAAGATTTGAGGAATAAAAATATAGTGCATAGCTAGCTAACGATTAAAGTCACGAGTGAGATAGAACAAAGAGAGGTATTCTTAATAAATGGCTGGTAAGGTTTTGTAGTTAAATTGATTTAAAAAAAGTTTTTAGTATACTAGTCTACTAGAATTTTTAATTAATATAATAGTTTAGAATATATCTTTATTCTCCAGGGACATGGTACATTTAAAAGGTGTTGGATATAAAATACAGCTCGTCACATCTCACCTTCAACAAGCAAACGAAAACTTATTAAAAGACTTATTAAAGATGTAAAATAATAAAACTTTTTGAAATGAAAAAATCTTCTAAACTATGAAAACAATTTTCAATAAGGCAGGATATTAAAACTTTTGTCAATTTTATTATGGTAACAACTGACAGTTCTTGTGTTTTGGTGAAGTATATATTTTGATTCATAATTCTACTGTTTTATTTTTGAAGAGTGCTTCTAACAGTGTTTCTTTTAAACACATGCAATGCAATAAAGAATTGAATTGAATTAAATTAAATCATTCTAGCTTCAATTTAAACTGAGTCACTTAAGAAAAAGCGACATAGTATCACTATTACTTTTTCGTGGTCATCATCGCACAGTTCCCACAGTTACACAGAACTACCTTTATTCGAGAGACACAATTACATTACCAACAGGTCGCCTTACCGGACGCTTGTCTTATTATAACCTAGGCATCAGGTTGCGGACTGACTAACTGAGACATTTTTCACTAACTGGAGTTATAATTGATTCAAAGTCACGTGGAAATTATTAATGTGGTTGTGTTGGCCAACAGAGAAGGTAATTTATTCTTTAACTGGACATGACTGTATAGAGAAAATAAAAATATTGAAGGAAATAACTGTTTTAATACGGCGAGTTAAATTTCTATCAAAAGGGGAAGCACAAAGTTATTAGAAATTGAGGGTATGACAAAGAGGGTATTCAGGCTTTACCGATGACGTGATAGTGGACACAACAGGCTTCCAAAAAGAAAAGTGTTTGTAATTAATTAAATACTAATCGTAGAAAGGAAAAATTAAAACCGCCAGTTAAACGCGCCATTCGCTTTACAAACTAAACTACAATAACTATATATAATATTGATTTCTTAAAATTGAGCTCATTTTATTTTTAACAAGACTTTTTTTTTTAATTTGAATACTTGGCTGAATTGTATTCCTAATAGATCATAGGCTCAGTTACCACCGGACGTAATGATTCCTTGTTATCAAGTTGCAGTGCGTGGAACACAACACCTGGGACAATTCTGGGCTATTAAACAATTGTCCTCAAAGTGGGAGTGGAGGAAATACCGTCTGATGAGGTAAATTTCACAATTACTACAATTGGCACGCGTGAAGACGGGAGCGAATGGTCTTCGTGTTCGGTTTCAAGGGATTATGTTGTCCTTAATGGTGTAAATATTAAACGCTGGATACATTACATTGAGAAGAATGAGGTTTCTAGTTACATAGACAGTTGTCTTTTTTGGCATCCTTTTGTCGACCTTCAACCTACCACTATTTTTTGTATTGATGTGTTAAGGCATTCCGCTTTACGACAAAAATTTCTCGTCAAGTTATCTACATAAGCCGTGTCTTAATCGTCTAAAAAAATAACAGGCACACTTCAATAATGTTTGAGATAAAACTAATTTATCGGTTAGATGCCCAATTTCCATTTTTTGACTTAGTGGAAACGTTTATAAACTTCTTCTGCCCTTAGGAAGTAAGATGCGCGTTCCGGCTACAACTACCGGAGATTTTCTCCATACCCTTGCGAGAACACATTTGCAATTGACCACGACAGTCCTGCATTGGGTACTTACTGCTAATAATTCTGGTATGGTTTCTTTAGCTATTAAAACTGAAAAAATACCCGCAGATAATTTCCGTATATATAAAGTTTTATATACAATGAAGGAAAATTTGCCTAACTACCAACAAACTGACCTAGCTGATTCTAAGCGCAGTTGCATTGACATTAACCTTAGAGTTTAGACGATCGCGTGCAGGATGACAAGTTGACACTTTGAACAGTTTACTGTCTATCTTGCACAGACAATCAGTAATCGTCGTTTATCGAGGATGTCCGCGTTTTTAAGATGTTATGCGTCAATGATGTCTGTTTGTCTTAAAGGAATAATAACAATTTTTATAAGCTACGGTAACCAATGCTTACGGGCGGGATTTCAAAGGGGGTTATAATAGTAGGTAGTAAATTGTCATTTTTACTACTATATGTACTTTCAGATATAAGTTCGCCGTAGGATCATTTTACTTTTAACGTTATCTTAAAATAAGTTATATAAGGTCCTGGGTTCTATCCCTAGACTGGTCAATGTAGAAAACCACGTTTATACATGGTCTCGATTCCGGGTGTTTGTGGTACCTTCGTTGTCTCTGATTCCATAACACATGAGCTTCAGCTACATACTTTGGGTCCAGAACAATGTATGGGAGATAATGTAGGTACAGAGAATGTATAGAGTGTGCTGTCCTAATTTATCATAAAAAAAATTAGGATAGCTTAACTCGTATGGTAACCAAGGCTAGTGCCTACTATTTATGAGAAAAGACCTTTACCAAAACGGGACATTTACAGACTGGTAATATAAATGTATAACTTGCGATAGTTTTAACATAAGTAAACTATAATAATATAAGTAAATATAATTAGACGGGTCTGTTGGTCTAGTGGTTAGTGACCCTGACTACTATACCGGATGTTGTGGGTTCGATTCCCACCCAGGACAAATCTTTGTGTGATGTGCACGATCATTAGTTCTGTGTCTGGGTGTAATTTATCTATAATATGTATGTATTTAGAAATATATAAGTATGTTTATTAGTTGTCTGGTTGCTATAATACAGGCTCTGCCTAGTTTGGGATATCAGAGGGTCGTGTGTGAGTTGTCCCGAGATATATTATTGTCGCAAGATTTATAATTAACTTTGTGGACGTTTGTCATTATATAGATCAAGTTCGCGGTACGAAGCAATTTCAATGGGAAATTGTATTCGCTACAATTTGCATGCTAATGTAAGTATGTTATTGTATTTCGTGAAGCAATTAGTGCTGTGTTACTTAGGTAATGAGGTTATGTAAAAGAGATGGTGGTATTGTGATATAATAATATAGAAGATAGCCTTTTAGATATGTACCTACCGGTGGGGCTAGAGCACACAGGGGCCCTTTGAGTGTGGCGTATCTCCACAAACCATGGTTCACTTGATGACCTGCCTGCGTGTCCTACTACCTGCACACGCGAGGACCTTTACAACGCTGAAGATAATGCTGATCATGTAGCTGAGCACTAGTCCGGAAAAATTTAATTCTACTGCCATTGATCGACACGCTAAGAAGAAGAAGTTTCTTTCATAAATTGTTGGTATATGTACTACAGTAAATAAGATTTTAACTTTAGATAAAAATACGGAAAGGCATCTACGAATCCGATTGGCAAAGTTTTTCTAACGATCCATCTCTCTTTTGCCTTCTTATTAAATCTTTTGCTATTTTCTCAAGACTTGGCTGTCATTCAGGTATAAATTTTAGGTATTTTATTTATAAGTTTTAACTAGCCTTGCTTTTCTCTTAAGCCAAGTAACTTGATGTTAAATACCCTACAAACTTCCCCGAGATTGTATCTATTGTTGAAAACTGTATTAAATACCCGTTGCGTAGTTTAAAAGATGTAAGCGTACAGTGTGAGCGATTTACGACCTCCGTGGTCGAGTGGCGTACACACCGGTTTTCAAGGTGTCGCCAGCTCTGAGGTCCCGGGTTCGATCCCCGGCCGGGTCAATGTAGAAAAACCCCTTTTCTACATTGTCTCGGGTCTGGGTGTTTGTGGTACCTTCGTTGTCTCTGAATTCCATAACACAAGTGCTTTAGCTACTTACTTTGGGTTCAGAGCAATGTATGTGATGTTGTCCACATTTATTTATTTATTTTGTTTTATACCTATAAAGAAAGATAGTAGGTATAGATTTTTGTATGCAGTATTTTAAAATCATTAGTCTCGATAAGATTGTTTGTAAACAAAAGAAAGATCACGAGGACCTCATAATTGCATCCCTTACAATCTTAATCAAGTAATTAATTGTCTTGCCCTTTGATTTGTAATTATAACTTTCTCTTGATAACAGTCATGTGATGCTATTTAAATGTTTATTATTGTTCGTCATACTTGAACTATATAGTTAACGAGTAGTGTGAATAAACTGCACGACTGGGAATGCCTTGGTAAATATTTTTATTTTGCAACTGATAATGTCGCTTAGGGCAGAAAAGTCAGTCGGGGGATATAGCCTTTTAATATCTCAAGAAGTTTTCTTTTTCACTGAAGGCAAGGAAACCTCTACCCTCTTTCAAATTTTCCCTATGGCTAGGGCTGGTAAAAATCGTTTACGTCTAATACCTTATAAGTATAAATAGTTTCGAGTGGTGTTCTGGAAAAAAGCTTATGCCCAGCAGTTACATAAAAGCTTAAAATGTAGATATTAAAAAGAAAATTTAAGAAAATTTTCAAGTTACTGACAACCCTAAAAACAGAGCGTTAGATTCAAATTAGGAACGCCACGAAATATCAATCATCACATGATCGTTCGCTAATTATCGCCAATGAATAATTAGTGTTCGAATATCAAACAGATTTTCAAACGCCTTTTAAATCACGTGCGCGTACGCATTGTAGAGTCAGTTTTTACTGAAAATATCATATGGGAAACCGATTTATGGGCGAATATTCATAAGCAACTCAAATTTATGTCTCTGTCACTTTAAGGTTAAAAGAAGCGACAGATAGATTTAAGAACGTCTTAACGCTAAGTAGCATTTGAGTATTCGCGGGTTCAGTTAAACAGATTGCTCATATGTAACACAGTGCTAATAATTTTTAGTGTAACGTTAAAATTAGCGGTTCTCAAACCTTGTTTGTATCGATCACGAGCGATCGCATCACTCGATTGAGTCATGTCAATTGACGTTATAAACTTTTAGGTGTTGCATTTTTTATTAATAACTAGCTGTCCCCCGCGACTTTGTTCGCGTGTTTTAGTTTCAACGGTTTTTAATTTTTGCAACATTTTTCATTTATGCTCCGCTCCTATTGGTCGTAGCGTGATGTTATATAGGCTATAGCCTTCCTCAATAAACGGACTATCCAACACAAAAAGAATTATTCAATTCGAACCAGTAGTTCCTGAGATTAGCGCGTTCAAACAAACAAACAAACAAACGAACTCTTCAGTTTTATAATATTAGTATAGATTAGCTGTCCCCCGCGACTTTGTCCGCGTGTTTTAGTTTCAACGGTTTTTTATTTATAGTCCGTACCTTTTGGTCGCAGCGTAATCTTATATAGCTTATAGCCTTCCTCAATAAACGGGCTATCCAGAAGATATGAAAGAATTTTTAAAATCGGACCACTATTTCGAGATTAACGCGTTCAAACAAACAAACTGTTCAGCTTTACATATTAAAGTATAGATTAGTATAGATTTGTTCATTTATTTCTTGTGCTTTTTCTTACATGGCGTTTATAATTATTTAATAATCATCATCATCATATCAGCCGAAACACGTCCACTGTACATAGGTCTCCCCCAAGGATTCCACAACTTAATAATATAATATCTTAATATAATATCTTGGGACATCTCACACACGGTCATCTGATCCCAAACTAGGCAGAGCCTGTGCTTTGGCAACCAGACAACTGATAAACATACTTATATATTTCTAAATACATACATATTATAGATAATTACACCCAGACACAGAACGAATGATCGTGCTCATCACACAAAGATTCGTCCTGGTTGGGAATCGAACCCACGACCTCCGGTTTTGCAGTCAGGGTCACTAACCACTAGACCAACAGGCCCGTCAAAATAATAGTAATAACACATAATTAAATAATAATTCGAGGTAATTGCATTCTATTTATGTTTGTTTATATAAAAACAAAACTCCATTTTCAGTAAAAATAAAACTAACGAATAGTATAGTATTCATTTATTCTTTAAAATTTTGAATACTTATTTTAAACAAATTATGTCATTTTGAAAATCACTTACTATGAATATTTGAAATCATATGACCGTCTGTCTATATATATTTGTTTTTGTAGTTAAATGTCTAAAAATTATTGGTTATTAACATAAAAATCACATACATTCAGCTGACTTTAATATTTAAATGAGTAAGAATAATTTCTAGAATCGCTAACTATTATTTTAATATTCGTCATACTTTTTGCATTTGTGTATTTCGGGAAAAACTTTGGTTAAAATAAATCTATACAATTTTATTAGTAATTCTAATGCAAAATATATATAATTATGTAATGAACTAAATTTTATCGACCAAAGAGACTAAAAAAACATCAATAGAACAAAACATTTTTTTTTAGAAATAAATCAGAGCTTCGTACGTCAAAACCATCAAATTATCATTACTTTTGAGAAGGACCCGTATTTTCTATAATTTTTTTTTATTTAGGAAAGCTCCTTTATTATCATAATATATTTTTGTTATCAGTACGTCACCGTGTGATAAGCGAGAAGCTGTTTGAATTTGCCATATAGCCATCACATCTAAAGAGTCAGATTGAATTAAAGATTTACGTCCAGACACTTCAATGACAATGAGATTTATGAAAATAACATTAAACTTAGCGCTCACTTTTTTTATACAAATTTTAATTCAATAATTGCAACATCAAGTTGCAAACTCATTAGGACAACAAAGCGCATCGCACTCAACACAAAAGTGCACGAAATATGTAGGTACGTTAAAAACAAAATATTATTTTTTGCTTCATTGAACTCAATTGAACTTGGTAAGGATAATCTAAACAAGTCATTATACCTTTTTTACAAAGGAACAGGATTAAAATTATGATTAAAAAGTTAAGTATTTAAATGTATGTGGACAGTACCATACAATAAGGAACCATTTTAAAATCAAGACTCATGTCAACAGATCCAAACATCTTAACTCCCTCTCAACTTTCGTTCGCCTCGCCTGATCAATATTTTCGTAACGCTCTTGTCACGTCACACTAGTCGTAACGCTCTCGTGACGCATTCCCATTCCATCCCGCAAGTCAAGAGTGCGTAAAGAAGTTTTACTTCAAAATATTGTTTATCTAAAAGTAATTGCATACATCTAAGCTACAGAAAAAAATATTTTAATATTATTAATTACATTACGTATTTTTATATCACACATAAAATAATAGAAAAACCTAAATACATAGAGGGTTCAATGCCCTTATTAAGAAAGTCACGAGTTATTTAACACATCTAAAAATCACGTGAGCATATTAAGACCGATCGATAATTAGTTACACAAACTCTTACCGCCATATTTGACAAATACAAACTCGCTTTGAATTTGCTAAATTAGCTAATGTTAATTTAAATACAATTGTTTAGCAGTATACATGTTTGTATTGAGAAAACAATTTACAAATTTTGTGTTCCACTAATTTTATGTAGCTGACAAAAAGAACGCAGAGGAGAACTCGTATTGCATGGCTTAAAATTCTATAAATATCATATATTTTTCAAGGAGATGTGAGAATTGGTACCAACGTATCAGAAACTAGGAACGTAGATAATATTTTATTTATTTTATTAAGTTTATTCCTACTAGTTCTACTGTCAATTAGTCGAATGGAATTAGTCAGATATTTTTCCAGTAGTTCCTTCTCCGGCTGAAGGTGAAAAGAGGACGACGTCGTCGGCTAATCGAGGGTTAGACGAGATCTTATGAATAACGACAATACCTCTTCTCGCCTTCCTTACTGACATTTGAAATGGAACTAGTGAGAATAATCTTATTAAGAGTCACAAGTTCCACTACATATTATAACATTACTCACTCATTCTTAACTTAACAATTAAAGCAAAGAAGGGGAAGCCCACGATGGTTTTCTGACGCCATATAATCCAGACCTTAATTGTTTTTACTAAACAATTTCAACCATGATCGTCCTATTGCAAGACATGCCTCCCGACATATTATTTGCTTCGAGCGTGCGCTATCCATACTTAATATTATAAATGCAAAAGTAACTCTGTCTGTTTCGCTATCTCGGCTAAACGACGTAACCGTTGCTAATAAAATTTGGCAAAGGGCTAACTTAAGCTCCAAAAAATTAAATAGGTTACATTTTACCGCGATATCCGACATCCACGCTGGTGAATCCGCGGGTGAAAGCTAGTGCCATATATAGTTACTTCGGAACTAGATTTTAGGTAGTCATCCAGATATAAGGATGAGTAATAACATTATTTGCTAGTAAATAGTAGTCAGCTGAGGGAAGCGAGTAATGGAGACGTTGTGGGTGTTCACGCATGCGCAGACGGTGCTACAACTGGCGTGCAATTGTTAATGTGACATGATTTCGGTAAAACATGTATGACATTGAATTTTGGGTTAAATATTGCAACTGGGGATTATGAGGCATAGTTGAAATATGGAGTTCTAAGACATCAATAGCTCTTGTCCCTAGAATTCTATAAAGCTTACTACCCTAAATTGCCTGAATTTTAATTTATGGCGAATCAACTATTTAGCAGTAATCTGCACAAGTTGTAAGAACCACTTTTGTCTCATGGCGGATTTTACCAAAGCCAGATAATTTTTAATACGCAACAATATTTCGTCACAATAAAAATATGCAACTCCCATAAAAGATTTGATAACATATCAAAAGAATTTTACAAAACAAATAGAAATTAGATTAACTGCTTTAATTATTTATAAAATTATTTACTTAAGCATTCTGCACAGTACACCAGTTTATTAATTTATGGAGAGATTTATAAAAATGATGCGTATTCTTGTAGTATCGCCCAAAAGAATCGACAAGAAGATTAACTTTTGCAGAAATGCAGACGAGATCTTTGCCATAAGAAATATGGAAGAGATTACAGATCTGAAGTAAGCTACTTCAAGTAAAATATGTAGAGCTAAATGTCAATTATCAAAAGTCAAAGATCAAAGATTCAAATGGATTCGTAAATCGAAGAGGCACAGGAACAAAAGTACCTAAGTTAGTGTCCAGATAACTAAGGAGGTCAACGCTGCAGTTCATATACAGGCTGACGGGAAATAAGATACATTCCTTGCAGGGGGTTAAAGTAAAGCTTATTTGCAGCAAATTTAGTCACATGATGCCATGTCCAAATCTTCAATAATCATTTCTTAAATAATCGGGATTTAAGAGTTTTTCAAGTTAAAACGTACCCTTGTAGTGAATTATGCGGCATTATAATTATTATTTTCTGATAAACAAATAACCAAAAAATCATAAAAATATAACATTAGCACGATTTTTTTTTGAGATAAAGCATAAAATGAAGCGTTATTTTACGAAAATAATCATACTTTAGGTAAATCAATCATTCATTTTTATTATTTAAAAAGAAAAATGTATTGTTTGTTGCGTACAAATTACTTTATTTACTTTCTAAAATAATTTAGTTTAGACCATAGTCTTTGTTGAAATTAGGCAATATGCAGATATCCCTGAGGTCACAGTTTTATCTTATTAAAAGGCTGATGACTTACCAAAGTGCTCAAGTAGCTGTGTCCTATTTCATCCTCGGAGGTTTCTCCGGAGACCAGGGATTGCCGCTTCCACTTCATTGTGGCACTAATCAGTTATCACATTCGAATTAAAACTATATTCGGAGCTGTGCGCGTTTGTCGAATTCGTAGGCTAGTCGAAAATATTTTTAAATGATAATCATTTAGAGTAATACCACTGATTTTTTCTTTAAATATAAATGGATATCATGCGAAGTTTTATTAAGTTTACTGGTTGATTTTTAAATATTAGTACTTATGCTATATTTTAAAATGAACCAGTTTTACGCGTTAAGATATGAAATGCATTTCTTGTTGTTGTTAATGTGCTTAACTAAAATTAAGTATCTATGACATGATTAAGTATGTTTGTTAAGGGATTCTTGAGAAAACGGATTATTTACTTCTGCCTTAAAATAAATAAATTTAATTCTACCTATTTTGCTTTCGTGTTTATGGTAAAGTAAGAAGTATGTTTTAAATAATACTGCAACAATTGTTTGAAGGAAAAATGTTGTTGATAAATAAATGACTTAATTATAGCATAATTTACTTAACAAGTTTCGCGGTGTAAAAAAGTGAATTTTAGAAGATGACCATAATTAGCTAATTGCTTAATTATGTTTTTTCCTATCCTCTTATCATGGGATTATTTTTGCTAAAAATAAATGAGATGGTTGACAATGATTGATAATTATGAATGTTTGTGGGTTATCAATCATTTAAATGATAAGACTGGTTATCACTTAAAAATATTTTTCACCAGCCCCGAATTAAAATGGCACATCACTAAACCCAAAATATTTAGCAAAATTACACAATTTAATTAACCTCAAATGCCTTAAATATGACAATTTTTTTTAAGCAACCCCTAAAATTTCACCTTATTTTTTATCACACTGAATACTTATGTCCAAATAACTTATGCTGTTTTTCGTAAAAAATGAGTTATTTTAGTTTTTTTATGTCGTTAAGTTAACGGGCGTCCGCCACGTCCAGGTAAAGACAACTAATGAGATGCGATGCTCCCGCGCACATCTGAAGCTGAAAACTAAGGCCGAGTTGAGATGTGCGCAAGAGTTTAAATCGTGACGGAAACTGGTAACAAAAACTGGTATTAACTTAATATTATATTTAATTTGTTGTAAAAAATACAATCCATATAAAATTATCCTGATTTTCATTGGTCACGCCATAACTTATGAACGACTGCACCAAATCTGATAATTCTTTTTTTGATATGTTTCTTATTGTTTATTTTTTGAAAATATCACATCGTGTGCGATTCCGGGGCGGGCAACTACCACCTACTTATATTATAAAATAAATTAAATCAAGTACATATATACTCATTTAAATATCAATCTGGTTTTAAATAAAAACAGCAAAATTTAATCGATTATTTCTTTGTTTATTTTTTCATATCATCATGTGATTTACTAAATAGAGATGCCTTTTCCTCAATAAATTAATAAACGTAATTTGCAGATATTTTGATCATACAAAATGTTCTGATCTTCGATGGTCAATAACCTTTTAAGGTCAATAATTTTTCCCCATGTATGCAGGTGTGTCATATAGGGGACAAAGCTTTTATATCACATCTCTTTGTATTACACTTTCAAAGCATTTTTTTTCTAAGACGGTAAGTAAATAGCAATATATAATATTCTACGAGCGCCTACCATGTCTAAATGTATTATTTTTAATAATTAATTAATTGCAAATTAAATGATCTAAACTTTATGGGAGATCTTTGTCTAACAGCCGGAACAAAAAGGTATGTATAAACCCCTTTTTTTCATTTCTGCCCCTCTGGTCAAGTAACAATTCTACAAGCATTAACGCTGATCGAATAGCTCAAATGTATGGAAGTGACAAGTCTAAGACACGTGACTTATGAAATGAAATGTCATTTCCATACATTTAATGTCATTTTAAAAATTTAAATTTTTCCTTTGGTTAATGCTTGTAGAAATGTCTCTTAGTTACAGGGGCTGATGTTATATTACCCAATGGATGATATTAAAATTTTAAGCATAAATTTGTACGAAAAATTATACATTAAAATGTGTGCACGCCCTAACTTTGCTCGTTACTATCATTGCCTCATACATTACCACAGTTTGCACTAACAGTTAGTGCGTCCCCCGGTATCGATAACAATAGCGTTTATCGATATGCCCAACACTAATCACTCGATAATTGCGCTGTAATAGCACTAGTAATGAAATCACGTGAAATTAGTTCCGCGGATTTCAGTATGATCGTTGCTAAGACGGGTTTTCAAGCTTTCAAGTGTCAGTTCATAGCCTGGCAAGGATGAACTTTAAATAAAATTTATGTGATTTTCAGGTAGTCTAAATTATAAGTAAATCTATACAACGCGGACGAAGTCGCGGGCAAAAGCTAGTATTATAATAAATCTGAAGACGAGACGATTCTGTACATTGAATTTATGGGGGCATAAAAGGGTATTAGTAGAACCCATTTATAACATAAATAATAATTATTATTATGAAGGCCAGGTTTATTACAACCCATGCGATGCTCACTGTGCAAAAATAATGGTAAAAACGCAAATTTTGTTTCGGCTAACGTCGGTTTCCAACTACGTTGTAGTAGATCTAGTTGGTCACCGACGCGATGTTATACGGTACGGAATTTGTGTTTGCTCAGTGTTTTTTTATAAAGCGATTATCGCTTTAGTTGGCAACAGCTATAGCAAATAATCCTGCTGAAATTATTTTAACTGCTAGACAAAGTCCACTTCTCATTATATAGATTTAAAACTATCTAGCTTAACAAAAGCTTATTCTTTTGATCACTTCCTCATAGTCACACCAGTATGAATATCAGGATTTTTTCCTGTTAGTCACACCGCTAAAATTTGCACTTTTTTGCACTGATAACATGTTTTTAGTAATATTAGGTTCAGTAATAGATATAATAAAACGGCGCGCTGTGTTTTGACACAATTTTTACGATTTAACTTGTTCATACTAGTGCCTACAGTTCATACTCGATATGCGCGCTCTATAGTTTACTTATTTTTTTCTCTAAGATTCTTACGTATTATTTGTAATCAGTGAAGCTGTTCACGTCATCAAAAGATTAAACTCATTAAAACCTACACACAACCAAGACGTTTTATAATCTCTTAATCTTGACCAGAAAACTTGTCAAATATTGATCTTGATAAAAAACTGAAGGTTATTAAAACTACTACTGCAAAATTAAAGTACATAATGAAAAGCAGTAATTAAATATGGCTGTCAATCTCTCTATAGATGGGACCATGATTTAAATACTAATAATAATTCCAAAGAACATCAAAAGACCTCGTGGCAGGCCCAGAAGGATATAGAGAGACGAGCTTGACTGATTCCTTAGATCTTGGATGGTGATAGCGCACAACCGAACCAAATGGAAGGAGGAAAGGGTGGCCTTTGCCCTGCAGTGGGACGATCACGACTAATCTATACTTAATATATAAAGCTGAAGAATTTGTTTGTTTGAACGCGATAATCTCGGGAACTACTGGTCCGATTTTGAAAAATTCTTTTAGTGTTGGATAGCCCATTTATTGAGGAAGGCTATAAGCTATATAACATTACGCTGCGACACAAAGGAGCGAAGCATAAATGAAAAAACCGTTGAAACTAAAACACGCGAACTAAGTCGCGGGGGACAGCTAGTAATAAATAATTTTACTAATCAATAATAAAAGCTAAAAGGGGCTTTACCTTAAATTAAAATGTACTGAATAGGTAATAAAAATACCACAGAATTAAGTGTTACTGAGGAAACAATAATTATTGACAGTAATAGACATTTAATTGACTTTGTATCGATTATCTCGATTTAAAATTGATTCACACGAGGAAATCAAAGGTTTTCCGATATTGTGACATTTTTAATAGTTGGCGTGATTTTATGCATATTTTTACGATTATATCCTGCTTAAGATAGGCTGATCTAATATGTTAGAACGAGGTATTATTTTGTAATGTAAATGTAGAACATGGGCTAATATTACAACATGTGTTTAATGGTTTTTCTTTTTTATTTATATAAGATGATTATTTATTCTAACTAATATTTCTAGTAGGGAAAACTACAAACAGGTTTTTTCGCTAATTTCCCCGTATTTCGGCAAGAAACAAATACTCCACTACATATGACTTTGGTCAAGTAACTTGCAAATGCAGCTGCTGCTTTTTTTGTTAACTTATGACAGGGATGAAATTTTGCCCAGCAGTGGGCCATAATCTTTACAGATGTGCAAAGATGCCTAGCGAGCGATGTGTTTCTTAAGAACCAATAAAATCGCTTCACCAGGCGCTTAGCGCGGCTGGATAAATAATAAAAACGCAGCGATTCTATTGGTTAGAAATAAAAGAGACCGGTCGTCGATGACGCGTTTGTGTTTTGATGGTGTTCCGATCAGCTTCTTGGATACGGTTAAAGACCTGGGAATTATCGTAGATGCAAATCTCTCGTGGTGTCCACAGGTTGCCGAAGTTGGTCGTAAAGTCTACTACTCTTTCCACTCTCTCAGATCTCTTCAATACTTTCTACCTTTTCAAACCAAAATCTCTCTTGCCCAGTCATTAATCCAACCTATAATTGACTATGCAGATGCTTGCTACTTGGATGCTACCGAGGAGCTATTAAATAAACTTGAGCGCTTGCAAAACTTGTGCATTCGTTTCGTATTCGGCCTGCGCAAATATGACCACGTCTCTCATTTTCGCAAGCAGCTCAAGTGGCTCCCGATTCGTTTTCGCCGGAACACTCGCATATTATGCCTCCTCTATAATATCCTTCATAACCCTACATATCCTTCTTACCTGCGTGAACGCTTTACTTATAATCGACCTTCCCATGTCCCTTGCAGATCCCACATTAAATCCCTTTTACATTTCCAATCCCACTCAACCGACTTCTATTCTTATTCGTTCACTGTTCACGCAGTGAGGCTCTGGAACTCACTGCCTCCTAACATTCGAGAATCCAAATCTTTATTTCTCTTCAAGAAACACGTAAAAGAGCACTATCTCAGCATGTAATTGAGTTTTTATATCTATTGCATATTTATATATTGTTTTACCCGTCTATATATGTAAGGTTTATTATTATCTTTATATCTTGTATATATTTGTATATATGTATATATTATCTATATTAAATTGTAATTTTAATTTTACATAATGTTTTTGCTTTTCTTTTAAATAAGTTGCACACTGTTGGCTATTATTATCTACCACTTCTCCTTTCGCGGGTCTGCTGGTAGAGATTTCTTTAGAAATAAGCAGTACCTTTGTACATCTGTTATAATTATGTTGTTTCTTATGACTTTGTGTGTGTACATAAATTATTAAATAAATAAAAAAAATAAATAAGATAGCCATTAATATTTTTTTAATGATTTGTGACCAGTGCGACTTCTATAAGCTGAAATCTAAGTCAAATAAAATCGCTTCACCAGGCGCTTAGCGCGGCTGGATAAATAATAAAAACGCAGCGATTCTATTGGTTAGAAATAAAAGATAGCCATTAATATTTTTTTAATGATTTGTGACCAGTGCGACTTCTATAAGCTGAAATCTAAGTCAAGTTTGTGAGATATACCTGAGAGTCAATGACTCACTGAGAATTTAAGTGACAATGCCGGCGTAAGAGTAATTTGCGGAAGTAACCGTGTTAGTGTGTAACTCGTGAATATGAGTCAACTGGGGGAAACGGTGCATTAGTGGCCGAAACACGCGAGATGTCAAACGATGATCTCTGTATAGACATTTGTGGACACTTCTGGTCACTTCTTGAGGCCCAACCGTAAATCCATATCTATCTTATTTATCTATACATTCTATCTATAATATACATTACAACAAAGTCCACCGCCGCAGCTATCTGTCTGCCCGTCTGAACGCGATAAACTCAAAAACTACCGAACGGATTTTCACACGGTTTTCACCAATAGATAGAGTGATTCCAAAGGAAAGTTTGTGTGTATAGTTCATTAGTGTTTTGTCTCTGCCATTAATGTGTATCACTGTCCAAACCATGGTTACTTGAGGAGCTGCCCAGCGTGTCCCACCTGTACATGCGAGGATCTGTACAACGATACAGATAATGCATTGCATGCAATTTTTCTGAACTCCAGAAAAAAATAACTCAACTGCCATTGATTAACACGCTAAGAAGAAGATTGGACTCTTTCCAGAAACTTTGCCTTAGGTAGGCGTGGTAGGTAGGCTAGGCATGGAAAAAAGTAAGTAAAGCTTTGCCCTGCGGTGTGGACTACGGGCTTATAAGATTATAAATTTCTGAAAGCATATAGGTATACCGATTGCCGACGAAAAATAATTAGTCTAAAACCTAGAATATTACCTAGATATCGGATCCCATAAAGCCGTCATCTTGGGAGCATATCTGACAACCGAGTGAGGAGTTACAATCAGTTGCGGAAGTATCGTTGGCCGTGAGTGAGACTGTTCCGTGCGAGTCCATTGTAACATACGGTTCGAGAATTGAGTAGCGTCATAGTTTTATAATATACATTTTCCGTTCAAAAGACTTGCAGGATTTAGTTAGAAAGAGTTAAAACGTAATAAAAATAGAGTGTAGACAGTAGATACACTGTATATTATTATATTATTCATATTTGAAAAAATTACGTGACATGTCTAAAATAGAATTTTCGCGATTAAAAAATTTCCACTAGTTCAGATAACCTCGCATGAAGTTTAATCTGTCAATTTCCACCAAGGAGAGTTGTGATTGGTAGAAATTGGTTGACTGGCGAACCTAGCGGATTTTTTAATCGCAAAAAGCCTCATTACAGGTAAATTTCAGGTAATGATGTTTATTCCCTGATGACGGAGTCGGGAAAGAATGCGCTAGCGATCTTACGACTCCAGCCTAGGCAGAAGAAGAAGACCGGGGTGATTTTAGTCGGTGCAAGTCCGACATATCCTTACGCCACCGCCGCGCGCCGTAGTCTCGGCGTGGGTTGAAGAATAGCTTTTCCGACAGATAGAAAAGAGGGTACTAGCTAGAAGTAAATTATCAGGAATGTGACAATGCTGATAATTTACTTCTAATACTGGGCACATTCTTACTCAAGACCCGATCTGTCAAAGTTTCATTAACAAGCAATTTTACCTATTTATTCCATTGCAATCGGCATATCGGTTTGGGCAGAATGCAGTGAAATTCACTCGTACAGAAAATGAAAATAAATGATTATACAGTGTAGATAAATTTTACACTTTTAATTAGTAACAAGTGCACTGACGCTTCTTTCGAACATAACTTTATATTCAATCCTAAATTAAATATATATAAAAACATAACCTAAAAGCTTCTGCTGGGGTCGGATCGCATAATTAAGTAATTGTTTTGTGCAAATTAAAAAAGAAAACATAATATATATGTAATAATAATTTATTAAAAAAACCTTAGCAATAAATACCAACATTGTATAATGTTAAGATGTAATTTAATTTTAAAGGAAATATATCGTGTCGTCCTACAACGGAGCCGAACACTGTCTTCCCCTTACGAGCGTTCAATTACCCATTATGCTTGTTCCTTTGCGATGCGCGAGGCGTGCCTTGCGCGTGCGCAAATCTCTGTCTGAGAGGATCATGAGTCGTACTCTCGTATAGGTACTCAAACGCAACTTAAATTCAAGACGTTCTTAAAAGTCACCTGTCGCTTATAACTACTGAAGGTGACAGAGACAGCATGAAACTAAATACTTGCCAGTGCCCTTAAACGAGAAATGAATTGTGCTATTACTGGCACTTTTTGGTTAATAATGATGTCTCGGCGAATGTATAGCAATACAAAAATTGTAGACAAATTGACAAGAATTGCGCAATTTTAGTTGCCCGAGTAGGTGTAATGTAGCGACATAATATAGATATAATCTTAAAGTTAAGCTATGTTTGTGTATTCGGGGTTATATGTCTATAGTCATAGTACCTATTGTAGTACCTATCGACCTCAAACACTTGTTTATTTGCGCAGTCCCTAAATTATATTACTATTATTATTGTATTCGAAATGACAGCGTGCTGCTGGGGAGTTTGTTGCGCCGTTTCTTCTCCACAGCCAGAGCACTTAGGAAGCGGTGAAGGGTGGGCGAATCAGGGTGCTGTCCATTGTATTGACGTTCTGAAAGTGCTACTTTGTAGCCTAGTTGGAATAAATGAGTTTTTGGCCGGAGTCGCGGGATTGCAAGCGCATTCTCTGCGTATCTCCGGCAGAACATCTAGGAAATAGTTGTGATTTTTGTTGGTGTGTTACTGTATGGCAGACGTTAAAAAATATTGTTCTTTCATCATAATTTTATAAGATATTACTACATTTATTCAGTTAGAAAATAGTTTGATTTACCGCGTCTATTTACGAATTCGATAAATCCAATAATTCACAAAACTGAGACAAGAAATCTCAAACAAGATAATTACTTCATCAAGCTGTCATAATACAACAATTAAATCAACTATTAAGTGTCAAGAAATCATTAAGGAAAGTAGTAAAATGGTTAGCATCAATCAACAAACCAAATCACGAAATAATTTGCAAAGTATTTATGACTATCTTGCTAATTAAATCAAGGATGCTAAAACAAGGACTATGGGATACAGATTAATATTCAAAACACATATGAAGCGGTTCTCTTCCTCAAATAAAAGGTCGCAGAAATTATTGAACACAGTCGACTCGCATAAATCTTTGAAGGAAAGATGTCTGTCTGAATATTAAAGTATGATAATTTTAGCCTAGGTGTTAGCTGTTAGGACGTCTGGATTTCGGTCTTTAGTTTTCCTTTGTTTTGTCCTGACTGCTAATGAATGTCATTTGTATTATTTATTAAGGTAACATCCATTTTTGATGGAGAAAGAATTATTAAACAGACGAACGTGTATTGCTGCATATAAAGATTAAAGAACGTATGAGTTTGACTCGTGACACCATCGCCGCCGCGTCAGCTCATGATTAGGGACTCCTATTGAGTCTGAAACTAGTCGGGCGATCCCGAGAATATGTATGTGTGTGTAAACCGTTAATATTTCTAAATCATTATGAATTGTTCTCACGGTTATTATACAAATAAAGATATTTTAAGAATTAAGCATTCAATTTCAAGATGGGTTACTTGTTTTATATTTCATACATTTGGGGCAACTCTACTCTCTCGCAACTCCCACATACAATATTTAACAGACTTTTAACAGACGTGAAAATGTCCACTGATACTCATGTACCGATTATTATTTAAATAGAGGACATTAGTCTACTACACGTCATCTTAGCATCCATTTATAAGTAATCATATCGGTTTCACGATAAAACTCGCATAATTATCTAGAAATAATTCATACTAATAATATAAATGCGAAAGTAACTCTGCCTGTCTATCGCACTTTCACGCTAAAAGTACTAAACCAATTAAAATGAAATTTCGTACACAGATAGTCTAAACCCCGAGAATGGATTTAGGCTACTATTTGCCGCGATAACCGACATCCACGCGGGCGAAGCCGCGGGAAACAGCTAGTAATCTATAATTCTCTTTTTCCCTTATTTACATTTAAACCGTAGAATCGTCAATCTAAACAATAATTTCTTAGAGCTCCATATAACTCATATAGCACGTCAATGCAGTGATTATACGAACGGAAACAGTATGCAAATTGCAGGCGTTCATCGTAATGCAGCCGGTACCATTCCCAGTTGATTCACTTAACTAGTTGAGTGATATGACGAGCAGATGTCGGCTAGATTGGTGCATTCTAGATCTCCTAAACACTTAGTCGCTTTTATCTCTATAAGAATTCGCATTTTATTATGATACCTAATAAACTATTACAGGCAAACACAACTTCTTGTTGTAATATTTTTTTTTTTTTAACTTATAACGTTAGTGGACCAATTTACAATTTTATATGCATAAAGTTGCAGGTTCGAACCCAGACTAGTATCAATATGACAAAAATACGATATATTTTAATCACGTACTTTAAATCACCACTGATTAATGATGAAGGAATAGTGAGAAATCTTAGATTTAAAATCGTCTACCGGCAGCATCAAAGCGAGATTAATGCTTATACTTTGTATGAGACAAAGCCTTATTAGTAAGGCTTTTAGTTGACCTTTTCGTACAATAGGGGTGCGGACTGGGTATAAAAAGAAAATATATAAATCTACCAGATAGATAAAAAAAGAAAAAGAAACTCGTATTTTTTCTTCTAAAATTCAAAACAATGAAAAATAACAAAGTTAAAGCGCTTTAATGTTAAAGAGTGGGGGCTTGTGACGTCACGTGGTGGAAAAAATTGTAGCTAGTTGTAAGTGACGTCACGCGACATTTCCATTTACTGTATCTTCCTCATTGTTTAAGTAAAAAAAAATAAAAAGTATAGTTAAGTAATAAAAATACGTGTCTAATATTTTTTAATAATCTATGTGAAGTGTAAATTAAAACATAATCCCGCATCCCTAATATTTTTGGGTATTTATAGACAATTACGTACACATATTTGAGAGGTTATAGATTCAATATCAGTACCTATGGCCTAGGCTCCATCCCTAAATAAGTATGAGATGAAAATAGACACTCAAATGATTCGTTTGTAAACAGATCTGCTTCAATGTTCGTCTAACCCACGTGACGTATTCCTGCAATCATTATGTATGCGTGCAGACTCTGTAATATATTGGAATCAATAATGTAACTCGTTTGAGGCACTTGACTTGGGCCTGAGATGTATCTAGTCATGATCTAAAATCAGCATATTTTTCCATAGGATGACGAAAATAACTATCCTCTTTTTCTTTGCTATGATTATTAAATTGGGATTTTGCTTATTTTATTAAAAAAAAATATGTATATTACAAACTATGTCGAGTTGTATAAACGGCAGATTAATTACTTTCATATTGAAATAGTTACAGGCATTTTAATATTGCTAATTAGACAGAGAAAGCTATGACGTTACTATTGTTTTCTCCATACTAATCTGGGGCTACCTCGTACAATTCGTCTTTTTGCGAAAAAGAGACAGAACATGCGTCACCTACTACTTTAAAAGGTTATAACTTTTGTCTTCGTGTATATTTTTTTGATGTTATTTCACAGTTCTGCTTCGATTTAATACTATTAATAGAAGTATTTGTAATAAATAAATGATTCGATAGTAGTCAAATACCCATTGTATTTGACCAAAATTTCTTGGAATGCCCAGTCGTTGGCCTCTATCAATATGATGCTCTATTATTGTAAACAGCTTCATGGTACACAGAGATTCTAAGATCTGGTTATCCATCACAAGCATGGCTGGCGATACAATTTTATTCGGACTAAATCACATACATAGGGGAGAGTTGGTTATATCGTACTGCCATTTTAATCGTACCACTTCTAAATTTCCCTCTCAACGGGTTTTTTTTTCTACACTAGCACCACCAAATCATGGCCCTGCGCAACCCCCCGCCACCCACCATTTGTAATTGATGTAACTTGACAACTGTGCGCGTGAGTGAAAAAATCATTTTTTTGTGGAAGTTATTGCAAATTTTGTCGTAAATTCGTAAGGATATGACTCGTAAACAATGTAAGATAGAGATACACAGTTTTCATTATTTTATTACAATTTTATACTAGATTATTGGTGGTTTTTGTTGCGTGTCTAAGTTTTGATGTTATGCCGGACTGTTGCTTTTTTTTTAAAATGGCCTAGTTCGCTAAAGTGTACCACTCGCAGTTGGGTAAATTGTACTGGTTCGATTAAGCCGACTAGTCTACATGTACTTATATTTTCCAGACTGTATTTAAATTGTTATAGATGACGGACCCAAAAGCTAAAAATAAATATTATAATTGGAACAAGGAGGACCTAGAAAGAGCTATTCTGGCATGCGAATGCATTCGCTGTCACCGGTGGCTACATGAGACGTGTAATTCGAATCCAGACATTGGGGATGATTGTTTCCAATAAGAACTAAGCATTTATTAATCACTAGCGGTCCCCCGCGACTTTGTTCGCGTGTTTTAGTTTCAACCGTTTTTCATTTTTGCAACATATTTCATTTATGCTCTGTTCCTATTGGTCGTAGCGTGATGTTATATAGCCTATAGCCTTCCTCAATAAACGAACTATCCAATACGAAATGATTTTTTCAATTCGAACCAGTAGTTCCTGAGATTAGCGCGTTCAAACAAACAAACCAACAAACAAACAAACTCTTCAGCTTTATAATATTATAGTATAGATTATATTACAAATAACATTGTTAACAAAACTTTTATATTGTCACGTTACTTTATTATTATAGTTTAAACTGTATTTTTTCTCATTATTATTATAGATGTGTTGATTGATCTCAATATTATAGTACAGTCATGTTAATCTTATAAGAATGCTTATAGATGTGTTGATAACATTGTTCCTTTATTACCTAAGAGTGAAAAATAAATAATTTGGTTAAAGTTTTACTGTCTTTAATTCAGTGGTACGACTTAAACACCCATGGTACGATTAAACAACTTGGTGGTACGATTAAAACGACTTGTCGGCTAAATCGTACCGATGGCAGTCCTTTATAAAAAATCATTTTTAAGGATGTTAGAGTAAACATATGGAACTGATTTCTCGGGCTTAGCGAGGTAAAATATTAAACTTTATTTTGCATATCCATTAATTATTCTAAGTTTTGTCATAGTCGAAATAATTAAGTTAAAGTAAAAAGTGGTACGATATAACCAACTCTCCCCTAAGTATAGTTTTACTGGTAGAACCTCCTCCACGGGATTCTTTGAAGAATCCAACGAAATATAAGGTCGCTAACACCGAGATTAAGTATTTTATGTGCGTTTTTCGGACTATTGTATTGTCTTATCGTGGTCCCAGGGCTACCCCAGTTGCAATTGATCCTACTGTGAATTTTGATTTGCAGTCGGATGGAATAAAGCAAGGAAAACAATCAGTTATTCACTAAGGGGCTTGTTAAAACCCAGTGTATAAAATATTTCGGCTAAATATATTGACATACATTTAACCTTAGCTGTTGGACAAAATACCTAATCGTAATTCTGGGGTACATAATACAAAATAATATGTTTCTAATAAAAAGAGACATTATTTTTTTAACGTATGAAATAGCTATATTTATTAAACATAATTGAAAATTTTAATTCCGGATTATAAACAGACTATTTGAAACTTTTTATAAATCATAGGAGGAATGAAACGGACTAAATTAAATATATTGGTTTGTTATCTTAGGAAAATACCAGCATCCGATTATCCGACCTATAGATATCGAAGAAATTCTTGAAAAATATATAATATCTTGGGACAACTGAACAACTTATTCACGGTCTTCTGATCCCATACTAGACAGAGCCTATATTATAGCAACCAGATAACTAATAAAATTACTTACTCATAATTTCTAAATACATTCATATTATAGATAGACAAATAAATTACATTCAAACAGAGAAAAAATGATCATGCTCATCAATCACACAAAGATTTGTCCTGGGTGTGAACCGAAACCACAACATTTTTTTTTTTTTTTTTTACAGGTGAAACTCTTTTATGAGCCAGCCTTGCATCCCCACGGGGGTGGGGTTGCAAGAGTCCGGGCTTCCAGAGCCTTGACAAAGGCTCTGACTACTCCGGCAAAACACCTGGTGCCATCCTTCGCCTGAGTGGCGGCGTTACGGGTCCAACCGAAGTCTTAACACCATAACGCCCCCGGCGACTGCCCGCTTCGTGGCGGGCCCGACATGACCTCCCTCCTAGCTAGGAGGGAGGACAGCGAGGGCAGTGCATGGCACTACACCACCCCCACCCAGCACGGAAGGAGACGCGTGCAATGAAGGCTGAGGGACCCCCGTCCCCGCCCTCTGCGTCCCTCCCAGAGCAGGTCTGGCTACGGGATTCCTCGTCCGCGCCCTAACCACCCGCCGTCGGCGGAGCTGAGGAGCGGAAGGGTCAGCCTCCCGCTCGCGCTCCGAGGTCTCTTTCTGCGAAATGACACTCTCACAGAAAAGAGACACTGCCCGCCAGACACGATCGTCCGCGAGCATGGCATTAACCACCCCCGCGAGCGAAAGGCCCGGGCCAGCGACTCCACGCAGGACACGGCGCTCCGCCTCGAAGGCAGTGCAGGCCTCGAGGGTGTGCTGCGCCGTGTCTTCCGCCGCGCCACAGTGGTGGCACAGCGGGGATTCCTCCCGCCCGATTCGGTACAGGAACGATCCGAAGCACCCGTGTCCGGACAACACCTGCACCAAACGGTACGTGAGGAACCCGTGGCGTCGAACCCACAACATCCAGTTTAGCAGCCAGGTTCACTAACCACTAGACCAGCAGGCCAGTCAATAGTAGTAAATACCTGAACATATAAAAACAATAGGATATTTAAATTAAACGATAGACTGAATAGCTAACTACGAGTTTTATGATTGAGGGCAACTCAAATGTATTTTATATTGGGTACGATTTTAGCTAACTTAGGACTGATATTACTAGAAATAAGCAGACTTGCAATTAGTTCATAACAACTGTATTTACTTTACTGTAGTTAAATGAGGAATTCTCATTTTAATTTATGTTTATAGTCTTTTGCGAGTGCTTTATGAATGCATTTTATGTGCATAAGACTATGTAGAGAGTTGAGAGAGGCATATTCTAGTACTAGACTGTATTATCTCAGTTTTTTTAGATAGAGAAAAATGACACTTATCCTCGTAAGCTTCAAAGTCCTAATTTAAGGAAAACCAAAAGTTATGCTTTCTTAGGTTTACGCAAATGTTAGGCATACAAATAAAACTACTTTTAGAACAGATTCTATCACGGTTTAATTAGATTTTAGTTCCCGGCGTTTAAACGCCTTTGCAGGTGTCGTGGTCACGGGCAGGTATTAGGTATAACAATGCTTCGCTCTTATAGAGTGATATTATTTAAAGGTATATCGTTAATTTAAAAACTGAGTTAAAATGTCAAGTATATCTATAATTGTTGACAAAGAAGCCTTCTATACGGACTGATACGGAATAATGATGATAATGATGAAGCCTTTTATATCAAAGGGACCGTAATTATGTAAGCGAAGGTATATACTTTTTACCATCCTTCATCATCATCGTCATATCAGCCAAAAGACGTTTACTGCTGAACATAGGCCTACCACAAGGAGCACCACAACTCAAGCTTTAGTTTTTTTTTACTTTCAAGTTTAGTTAGCTGGAATCAAACCCGTAAAACGTAGCGCACCGATAGTCATCGGTATAACCTTTGATAGCACTCAACCATCTAAGCCAGGGGTTCCCAAACTTATTTTGTCTACTGCCCACTTTGAGAATAAATTATTTTTTAGCGCCCTTATTTTGTCACCTACTTACAAACCACTATCACTACAAATTAAATTAATTGGTGTGAGCTGTATTAGCGGAGATTCGATTTTTTTTCTAGGTCTCTTCCCGCCCCCCTTTAGGCCAGCAGCGCCCACAAGGGGGCGTTATCGCCCACTTTGGGAAAGGCTGATCTAAGCAAACGATCATCAGACATCTTAATGTGTGTATTGTATTAAAAGTAAACGTATGTATAATTCCATTTATCGTTATACCAGAAATAATACCCGAAAACAACACGTTGTTATAAAATTAATTTTACGCATTACTTCGCGGTTTGATTAACTCTTTCTCGGCCGTGACCATTGGAAACAAGGTGCACTAAGATATAGTAATGCTACTGGTAAGACATGAATACAGGTCTAACTGGTTCTGTCTAGACTGTACTGTAGACTACGACGTTAATTTATATAAAAAATACGGTAAATGATGACTCTACTGTAAAAGGTATAGGACCTTATTTATAAAAATCTCAACGATGTTTAGCAACTGTTTCGCAGACTTTTATTTCAATTTTTCTATATAGAACTATAATTTAGAACCTGTTAAACATTTGGAAACTATTTTTCCTACTCCTCCTACTTCTGAATAATTTTGTTGCGGGTTCCAAGTCAGTTAAGCCGAGCTTAAGTGTTTCGGTTGTATTCATTGTAGATACTGGCGCACAGGAGTCGCAATGATGGCAGGTCAGCATGGATGCAAGGACGTGTAGTGGGCAAGTCCTATAGTAAAAAAACCCGATAAACAGTTGCTAAACACCGTCGATATGTTTATTATAAGGCCAAAATACCGAAGAAGGCTTTATAATGACACGAAAACAGTGATTACCTACACTATACGGCGAATAAGGAAAAGCAATATTGTAAAGAAGAAGAAGTTTATGAGATGCAGGATACATGTTCATAAAAAATCTTAAGAGATTAAACAAGTTAGACCCGTTACGATCTAAAGACGAAGTTATTATAATGTGTTTTATATGGAAATTATCTAAAACCTATTGTATCCGATTGTTAATAACGCAAATTGTTATTTAAAGTCAGTCGTATTATTCTGAGCTAACTAGTGCTCGCGTGCATGACGGTTATCGCGCGCAAAAAGTAGCCTGTATCCTGCCTTGGGATTTAAGCTTAGGTATTCTGTACCAAGTTTTATCAAAATGCGTTCAGCCGTAGTCAGACACACAGTTTAGACTTCACGGATAGCCAAGTAGTATACCACTTGGTGACATATAGATCACCACGCTAATTTACCACTGTGCGCGTCGTTCTATGGGTTCGATCCCCGCATGGGACAAGCATTTGTGCGATCCACAATTGCTTGTTCCAAGTCTAGGTGTTATTTGTGTATGTGAATTGAATGTTTGTGAAACTTAGTGCGGGAGTCGTAAAAAAAAGATGGACAGACAGAGTTACTTTCGCATTTTCAATATTGCTATAAATATATTTTAAGCCAGTCATATTATTATGAATCTATCAATAAACTAGCATAGCATATACTTTTAGACATAGTCCGTCCCAAGTTTCTTGACAACATTCGGGCCGGTCCACCGCCTTCCGCATCCAGTCTGACCCACTAATTATGTATAATCAAATACAATAAAAACATTAAATAATAACTACTACCTACCATGTGTGTGTAATAGCGTGCAAATCATACACTAGATTTTTATAGCCTTCCTCGAATCGTCAGCCAAAAAAAAGGAATGTAGATTGGTTAATTAGTTTTACAATTGCAGTAAACATATTTAAAAAAACAACCATATTAATATAATAAATGCGAAAGTAACTCTGTCTGCCTGTCTGTTACGCTTTCACAGCTTAACCGCTAAACCGATTTTGATGAAACTTGGTTTGGAGTAATCTTAATAAAGGAAATGGGCTTTTTGTACAGCGATAACTGACATTCGCGCAAGCGGAGCCAAGGGCAAACGCTAGTAATAATATTATTGCTTAGTGCATTTAAATTAAAAAGACAAAATAATGGATTTTGTGATAGATGTAAAGATAATATTCGCATAGGTGGTGCGAAATTTCCAAAATAATTTCCTTTGTTTGTTTTTTATTCTATAAAAACCTTGTCCTTACAATTAGGAACATAACAAAAAAAATATTTACCGAGTTAGTGCAGCCGTTCGGAAGTTATGGCGTGACCAAGGGAAATAGGGATTTATTCTTATGCCTATTTTTGTATAGATTTGCAGATGAAACTTAAAATAACTATGTACCTATAACCACTGTAAGGTAGGAGGAAATTTATTAAGGAAAGTCTAAACGTCGTAATAAATGAATTCGAGAAAACCTATTTGGGTAATACCTAATTACTGTAAATGACTAAAAATCTATTAATTTGACAGTAATAAAGAGAACATTCAAGTAGTCGAAAAACGATTATAAAAGAAACTTAAAATAACTATGTAGGTATAACTTATAAGCAATTTAATTAAGGAAGCTTAGTAAATATAAAATCGAAAAAACCTAATCGGGTAATATCCAAAAACTTTAAATGATTAAATACTTAGGAAATTGACAGTAACAGAAGGATAATACCTAATCAAGTACCTACTTAGTCTAAAAACAATTATACGACAGAACACAATCCGCACCATTTTCGTATTTATCAAAATAATAAATCTATGTACCTTTATTCGTAGATTTGTTTTAGTTAATTAGGTACAACCAAAATCAGTAGTCGACTAGTCGACTGCTACGTCGCGTCTCTACTCACTACCACCGGAAGTCTGAACAACACTACGCGGAGAAGCGAGATGATGGCGCGAGCGTCTGTAGTAGCCAGTATTAAATAGAGATGTTGACTGGACCGTAAGAAACCCGACCGTCAGTCAGGTAGGTAATTCAATTCAATTCAATTCAATTTATTTAATTATCAGATTACAAATGATCCAAATTGGTTAGTAACAACAGGAGCTTATAAACTATGTTAGTAGGTACAGAATTTATTATTAATTAATTTAAATAACAATTAAAACATTTTATTTTACGTTCCCAACCGCGATACTTACCCAAAGCGAGTGCATCGGACACTGATAGTCATCAGAAACAATCCTCAGAATGCTGTTGCTGCCGCCGCGAACTCTGGCCAGCAGCGACGACACACGCTTGCGTCTTATTGCGTAAAAATCATCTGTACGCGCTTCGGCAAACATCGCGGATGCACTACAGAATCGCGGCAACCGCATCAACATCCTGAAGACGTTATTGTATTGTACCCGCAGAGCGCTGTATGCCCTTTGATTATAATTAACCCACAGGCTGCTCGTGTAGAAAGATTGGCAATATGCTTTAAATAGTGCTAACTTGACTTCTGTCGAGCAACGAGCAAACCTGCGAGCCAACATATTACCCCGGACCGCAAGCGCTCTGCGTTCACGTTCAATGTCCTCATTGTCCTTTAGATCGTCGGTGATAATGTGCCCTAGATATTTAAACTTTTTCACTCTAGTGAGAGGAGATCCGTTAAGAAAAATAGGTGGAGGGGTTTTATCACCAAGACCAAAAAACATACACTCGCTCTTGGCAGCATTATACTTGAGACCATGACTCTCAGCATACCGTTCACAAACTCTCAGTAGCTGACGAAGGGCCCCAATTGACGGGCTCAGCAGCACCATGTCGTCGGCATAACTTATATTATTGACAGCGACTCCATCAATATGACAACCTACGTGCATACTACTGAGCTCGCCAATCAGGTTGTCAATATATACATTGAAAAGAGTGGGCGAGGTAATTCCCCCTTGCCTCACTCCACACTCTAACTTGTACTCCTCAGACAGACAATCCGACCACTTAACTACATTTAATTGATTGTCGTACCAAAATTTAAGAATTTCCACTAATTCTGTAGATATATTTTGTTTACGCAGCTTATCCCACAGGACCTCATAACAAACAAGATCAAAAGCTTTGGACAGGTCTAAATAACAGGCATAAATAGGTGTTCTACGATCCAGATAATACCTTACAGTGTGTTTCATACAAAGTATAGCGCTCTCAGTAGAAAGGCCAGGTTGGAAGCCAAATTGCGCATGATGCAGGTTCAGGTTCTTTCTTAAATGCCTGTTAAGCAGACCATCCATTACCTTAGCCAGGATTGTCGCCAAGGATATGGGACGATAGTTACTTTTATCACAAATATCTGCAGTTTTACATTTAACTATTGGTATGACTATAGTTCTCATGAGGTCCCGAGGGAGATACCTATGACTTATGCACAGAGAGAAAAACATGGCCAATACTCTGGGTAAATGACAGCCTGCATGCCGCAAATGTTCGACACTCAAGCTGTCATGTCCAGGCGATTTACCTCGAGTCATGCTGTCAATAATACCCTTGACATCTTTGGGTCTTATTTGTATGACGGTTGAAGTATCTGGCTGGAGACTACATTTCGTTGGGACTGGAGACACCAGTGGACTTACCTTAAAATGTGATTTAAAAATATTAGCAATGTTACGAGGATCCCTTTCAGAGTTAATACATTCAGCCCGATTCTGCTTTATATTTAGTTTATTAGTACATTGCCAGAATTTCTTAAAGTCATTTTTAGAATAATGAGATGCCAAAGTATCCATTTTAATTTGTTCATCGTGGGTTTGACACCACTTAAGTCGTGATTTAAAAATTTTCTTACTGTCACACATAGCGTCATACAAGCTTCCGGATGAAGGTTTCCCATGCCAGACCCAATTTCTAAAATTAGTTTTAGCCTCCTCATGTGCTTTCTTTACGTGCTTGTTCCAGCCAGGTACAGGTTTCTTATTATGACAACAACGCTGAGTACCAATATTATAACTATCTATACTAGCCAAACGCAGTGTTTTTATTATACTGTTATACATTAAATCTATACTTTTATGATGTTCTATATTATTACAATGTTTATCAGCGCATGACTGAAATTCTTGTGGAAAGTCAATACATTTAAGCCTATTATTACAAATTTCATGATACAGCTTTATTTGTTCAGGGGTCCTATTTCCCCATATTATTTTGTTAGGTACACAATTTGAAGTCACTTTCCTATGTCTCACAATATTATTATAGTTGCACTCTATTTCAACAGGAAAGTGATCAGACCAGAATACATTATAATGAATTTTTACGTTAGATATAATTTTATAACCCATTTCAGTACTAACACAATGGTCCAACCACCGACAAGAGCCATGAACATCACTAATAAATGTATAGTCACCTGCATTAAGACTTAGGCGTTCCACATCCGCACATACCCATCTTTGCTCCACACAAAAATCCATGAGTTCACTATAGAAGAGACCGCCGGGATGGGCATTAAAATCCCCGAGTACAAATACTGATTCTACGCTGTTACTGTCTATTATCGCACATATTTCGCTTAAGCATTCCGTAAACTCGATAAGATTATCTCTGGACTCAACAGGCATATATACACAGACAATTAATACCGCACAATCGCTATCAACCACTACTTTACACGCTGCTAACCGATCACTATTGCAATCCACGGGAGTGACGGACACAAACGAGTTTTTTCTCCATAGAATAGCCAATCCGCCATAAGGTCTTCCTTTCAGACTTCCATTAGACGTATCAACCGAAGATTTGCCAATATACGTATAATCCTCACTTATTGTGCCCAGCAGTGGGATATCATGTGGAAGTAACCACGTCTCCTGCAATGTTATTATATCCGCCTGGCCACAAAAAGCCCTCACACAATCAATCGATCGCTTAAGGCCTTTACAGTTAAATGTAATGATTTTACTATGTGTACTATCCATCAACAGTTTTTTTCTTTAGTTATCGTGTCAGGGCGTTTATCCGCAGTCCGGTACTTATAATGTACAAACCGACGAAAAACAATCCCTTTCGGCCACATTGACTCATTTAAAAACATTTGTAACGTATAACTCGGTACAAAAATTTTGTAAGCATTATATTTATTTTCATTCTTAATAGATAATTTTGTAAGTGTAACTTTTTCTCCGGTTTTCTTTAGGATATAATTGGCTATATCCTCTATTGAAGTTTCTTTATGTACATTCGTTATATATATAGGTAATCTTTTTTCTGCTGCTCTGAAATTTACTTCCATATCCTTTATAGCATTACCAACTTTTCCACTGAAATTATTCTTCCTCTTAGGCCTCTGCACTACTGTCCAATCATTACTATCCTCCGCCTTATTAGGTTGTAACCCAGTATTTTTTTGCAAAATCTCAGCCATCGTTATTCCTCTATTTGGGGACACTGTAATACAGTCATCGAGCTGCGACGCAGGCGGCGCATTATCAGAAACCGGTTCACTCAGCTGTTTAGCTACACACACATTAGCCACTGTCACGTCAACATGTTTCTTTGGCTGCATACAGTTATTGTCGCCGCAATCGGATATTTTAGAATTATTCTGTAACAAACATTCTGTGGATTCCTTATCTGATTTATTAGTAGTCTTGCTAATATCATAATTTAGTATCAGCCCTATCGGGCCACTATCAAGTTCACCTCCACAAACATTAATATGCCGGTACCCTCCTCTTTTTTTATTGATATTACAATCGAAATTGTTAACGATTGATGCTTGTTTTATATTGTCGAGGTCCGAACGTAACTGATTTAGTTGTTCCACTGTAGCATAATCACTTTTAAGGGTTTTTATCTCATTTTGCATCCTAATAATGTCTTTTAGTAATCTTGTAGCATCGATATGATCGAATGTAACGGGGGGTAAACGGTGCAATTCTTTCGCCACAAAAATTGGAATTTTCTCAGGATCCACTCTTTTCAGTGTATTTATTATATCTTCAAGGTTACGCTGATTTTTGCCATCGCCTTTCCTAGTTGTTTTCCTAATTGCCGAGATCGAGTCAAATAACAAATTTTTGGCCGCCTCAATTTCTTTCTCCAAGAAGGACGTTGCACATAGGCGAATAATGCTTTCTTCATCCATTACGTCCATTTTTGATTGAATGAACGCTAGCACTTCATTAATCACAATATTACAGTGAGCACATTTTATAATATTTGACGACATCGTCAACAACTACATAAACAACAGCGGAGCGCGCGCGCGTACAGCAAGCCGTTACGCTGCAAACTGAAACTACGCTGTAATAAAGTAATAAAATAATATTAGACAGGTACTTTTTCCAAAAATACAGGGCTTTAAAGTTCAGGAGTGGGGGCTCATGCCGCGTCCAATAAAATTAATAAATCTACCTGACGGACATTAAAAAAAAAAATTAGTCAACATGCCTATTGTACCTATAAATGTAAAATAATCATTATGGCGTCGCTGGCCTTTAATTGTATTGTAAATGTACTATGGAATGTAATTTCATGACAATACATTTATTCAGTGTAAAGAATCAATAACTTCCTTATAATTATACTCACATTTTAATAACCATTAACTATCACAAATCCCTTAACAAACCTATTAACCAGTCACAAAACAAAACAGAAACACATTAAACCAAAATAAATTATAAATAAATAAAAACACAATTAACTAATGAACAAATGAACAATTAATAACAAATCTTACGACTCACGCGCACGCTTTAAACTGATGTTACTAATTATCTTACGAACAGGGAACTAATTAGTATTTCATCTATGATATAGGAACGTTCCCTGGAGAGAAATGCACTAACATTGTTGTTATGTTATAAACAATTGATAAATAATTGTTACTCATTATGTAGATTGTTTATTTAAGGGGTTTTTTATTATATAAGGGTCCTAAACTCTATTTGGAAGTTGGCTGAATTTTTAACAATAGCCAAACTTAATAATTACTATACGTAAATAATTAATTGTTATAAGATTTAAAAAAAAGTAAGAATACTCCACAGGTATGACGGAGTATTTATTACTCAAGAACAGCTTGACCGACATGATTATTTTTATTATTTGGTCTGTAATTGTCAGGAAAACCAACATTTTTGAAAATACCGCGGGAAAGTGCGAAAATTTTTCCTCCGAGTTCAAGTGGCGTACACATCGGTTTGCAAGGTGCTAGCTCTGAGGTGCCGGGTTCGATCCTCGGACGTGTTGGTATTTACTTTAATCTCAGAGCAATGTATGTGGTATTGTCCACATAAAAAACAGAACTCCTCAAAAAATGTATCCTAACATTATTCTCTCAAGTAAGCCGAAGTGACAGCCATTTAAATGGTATACTTAGACTTATTTGCATAAGTATTTATCTGTAGAAACAATAATAGTGCATGCATCAACAATGATACTTTCATAAATATTCATATATTCATACTCTTTAAGTAAAAGTATAGCGACAGATTGTTGATAATGATGTAACGGGTGATTTTCTTTTGAATTCTGTAAGGTCAGACTACATGACTTAATTGTTTAGATTTTTGTAATGTTTATTATGGTCATCTTGGCCTTACATAGTATTTTTATCCCTACAATATGCATTTTCAAAGTTAAAAGTTATGAACCTACGTCCTACAGAATGACTTTGTAAGATTTGATGTCAGAATTTTGCACTGGATTACTGTAGATCAGTGATTTGCAGCCAGGAACAATAAACGTGCTTTTTGAGGTAGAAATGGTGGTTTTAAGAATATTCCTGGATGGTACTATTACAAGCTTGGGTTAACCTTCTAGATTTATATGGCTTTTTTCTTCGCCACGTGCCCTTTAATCAGATATCCTAGAATCTGATTTTCATCTCTTAGCAACAAAGCAGGTATATTCCGCATGCATATGCAAATCGTGCTTCGGAAAGCTAGTTAAGCTGTTGGTCCCGACTGTCATTCGTTGATTTTTGACAGGCGTTAAGACATTACAATTCTGACAAAGAAGTCTTACTTTTGGGATATTGTGTTATCCAGTAAAATGGGTTGTGGAGGTCAGATAGGCAGTCGCTCCATGTAAAATTTGGAATTCAGTTGAATCCGGTAAGACTGGAAACCGACCCCAACATAGCTTGGGAAACGGCTAGGCAGAAGAAGAATATGTATAATACAAATATATCGTGTAGACAGTCCAAGTATTCCTACTTACACAGATTGTATCACACGACCTAGGTTATCGTACTTCAAACGTAAATCAAGACTTGTTTCATTGTAGCCTATTTCTGTGACGTAGTAAAACACAGTGCGTTTCTTGACATACTTTATTAAAATACTATTTTGTAGCGTTTATGCCGTACTCAGTTTGTTTTATATCTACTTTCTTTTATATCATCAAGCTCGTTTTCCTCAAACGCCAAGTTAAAAGTGTGTACTAAAACAAGATTTTAGTGGACATCTGTTTTGCAAGGAAGAATTTTTATTAGTTACTAACCTAACTAGTTTTTACCATCACATAAATTACACTTGGTGTGGTTTATAATCACTAAAGATCATCCACTGAAAAGACACCGACAACGGCATGTCAAGATGGACTAAAAGAACTCAATGGCAGGTAGAGAGGCCTACCCAGCAGTGGGATTTGTGACCTGCAAAATACAGACATCTTCTCGTCACTGGGAATAAAAGGGAAACTATAAAAAAAGCACTAAACGAATGTCTGCAACTGATTAAACTAAGTTATTTATCGATGTTAAACATAAATACAGTGAGCTATGTAATCGCAATCGCACAGGAAACATGTAAATCATACATGTTTTGTAATCTCAGTAGTCTGTGATGACGTCACAAGCAATACATTACCGTTAAAACAGTGCATGCTTATACCATTAATTAAGATGTTCTGGTGGTTTAGTGGTCTGATGATCAGACTTGTAAGCTTCAGGCTGAATGATCAAACCCAGGCTATTATTGAGACCGTTTCCATGCTACTTTTAAGCACTTGGTACATCGGAATAATAATATGTCCTTTAAAAACTAATCCACAAATAATTAACTTTTCAAAAGTGGCCTGGTCGCAAACCTTATTTCTAATAAGAAAAATCTGAAAGCAGCCTCATTGATAGATAATAAGAATGAATTTAGATCGAATCGTAGTGGCTTTAATCTCCTGTGTCCCATACTATCATCTGCTTCACATTTAAATATTACACAAAATTACAATTTGGCAGTAAAGAATCGCCTTTTTAAGCCACCTTTAAAATTAAATGCAATATCAGCCGAAATCATTTAAAATGACAATAAAAGACTTACTATTTAGAAAATATTCTTCAAAAAATTGTTCCAAAACTGCTAATCGGTGCAAAATTTATGCATTTGATGAGTTTTTAATGCACTTATAAATGTTAACCAGATTTACGAGGTCATTATATAGTGATTTTATTCTGACAGCTTAGTTAGTTCTGAGACAAATTTAATGAATTTTTAATAAAACATATCATTTATAATGTCCTCAGAATTTTGACCGTAATTTTAGGATGAAGACCACCGTATAAGATATAGTATACAAGTGATTGCGTCAACATAGTTGCACTCTCTATTTCCTATAGTCCAATAGACGTCAGTCGGATACGACCAGAGAAAGATCAGATTCAAGACCTACTGAAGGCCAAGAAATTCCTGACTCCTAAATAGTACAAGGAGTATGCTGAAAGAAAACCTTAATATTTATTACTAGCTCTGACCCACGGTTTCATCCAACAGTTTGCTTCGCTCCGAACGGACATAGCGTTATGTTAAATAGCCTATAATGTTCGTGAAGAATTAGGTTACATCAGTCTCCAAGTCATAAATTTTAGAACCTGCTTCTGATTTCAGGATATACCCTGCTAATTTCCAATCCAATCTCTTTCATCACTTGTACACCAGGAATAGATTCCAAAATCTGGGCCACAAACATTTTGCAACGATTCCGAGAACTACATGATTTATTTATAGCGACTTCTTCGAAGCTATCTATAAACTTGATTTATCTTTTAGAAACACTATTAACATAAAGTATTTAATGTACGATTTATAAATGAGTTGTATTTACCCGACCAATTTTTAAACGAATAGTAATAATAAAACTTCAGAAACAATCGTGGAACACTAGGAACCGATGAAGGCCATCTTTGCCTCTTCTGTCTTCCAAAAAGTGATTGCCGGCAAAAATCTTGTTCATCTGATGGTAGGTACCTAAATGACAACCGTTGCCCATGAACATCAAAAACTTCAGGAGAATTCGGTGATAAATGTCGGTATTTAAAATGGGTTTAGTACACCGTATCTCGAAAAAACACATATCCACATACGGGATAACCTCGTGCGTCCTTTCAACCACTCCAAACACCCTACTTTGAAATAAAGAAACGATTTCTAACCCTTTAAAGCAGTCAATGTATATTCAACTACGACACCATCCAATACTAATCGGATATAGTAGGACTAGCCAGGGGAAGATATCCTTCGTACACAACAATCTGTTAAAAAAAATGGTAAAATAGTTCCATATTTCACACCAAACTGTTGAATAATAAATAGTTCACTTTCATTGTCACATAAACCCCGATAAGAACGAATGTAAGCAAATCGTAAGAGCAAGACAACAATAGATGTTACTTCATAATACATCTGTTACTGATAGTGTTATTAGATAACTAGATGGCGCTAGTATACGCTAGACGGATGTAAACGATCTTACATGCTTTTCGCAGACAGGTAAATATCAATGTGTGCTCCAAACAATTTTATTGAGACTATTACATTATTCGTGAAAGAAAATCGTTAATGTTGTGTTAAGATAAAACGCTTGTCAATAAAAGAGTGCTGAATTTTAATATTGATGGATTGGACAGAGAGAGATAATAGAAAAACACTGAAAGGGGATTCAAACCCAAAATATTTTAATTAATTAGTGATACCCTGCACGCTGGATCAGACTGGAATTGAAAATATTATATAAAATAAAACTGATCCCCAGGGTATCTAATATCGGGTATCCGGAATAACTCGAGGATAATTAGGATATTATTTCATTTGGACATTAATCACCACCGATATGGGACGAGGCTTTTGCCCACCAGTGGGACATTTAAAGGCTGCTATTATTATTTAATCACCGATAATAAGGTGATACATCACATTGTTTTCTGAAGACACACAAAATAAGTTAAATAAATATTGACATAAACTAATTGGGTATTTTAATGAATAGCTAATATTTGTACAGCTGTGCATTGCTTACTCACTATGAATGTGGTTTATAACAAAAGCTTTTAGTAAATACATTTGCCAGTCGGAGGGGTTTTTTTATTCCAATATAGATGAGGAAAAATAAACATTTTAAGAAGCTAATTCTGATCCGATATTGTTCATTAATTTAACCCACACATAATCTTGCTATATACGCCTATGTACCTGCGTCTCTACAGTGGAGTGCAAGTTAAATAAAAATATACTTCGTACAGCTATCATGATCCCAGAAAGAAGTAGTTACATTATTTACTGACTGCACTGATAGCAGAACATAAACTTATGTCACCATGCCAATTACCACTGTGCGCGAGGTGCTGTGGGTTCATTCCCCGCATGGGACAAGCATTTGTGTGATCTGCAAATGCTTGCTCCAAATCTGGGTATTTTCTGTGCATGTGATTTGAATGTTTATAGTCCGGTGAAGCAATTAAAGCCTGCGCACACGCAAACTGCGTAAACCTGTTAAAAAAAAAAGATGTTTGTAAAACCCCCGCGACACGAGGAAAAATTAATAAGTGCGGAGTCGTTTTTTTTTAAAGAGGAAAATATTGATGTTTGGATTTTTGTTAAAAGTAGGTAGCTTTTAACAAACATCCTTAGTAAGTATAGCTCACTAGCGCCACTATCCTTGTTGACTAGAAATAATGTACGTCGTTTTGTGGCAATTAGGTAAACTATGCAGGAAAAATATTAAAAATAAAGTTTAAACTCAGCGTTCACCTAGTTTCATTGGGCACCTAAGATACACCAATTATGCAGGTCAGTAGCTAAATACCGAAGAAATCGCTGTAGCGTTAATTTTTATGCTCTACGTTGAATCAAAACTAAGTTTTAACGGAAAAATACTCAAATGGCACTTTCTTTATTAAAATTCTCACAAATACTTTCTCCAATGTCATGGCTAGAACTCAGACTACAATTTTAGTTCTTTGTGAATTGACTAATGTTCGCACTACACTTAATAGTTCTTTTTACCCCAGTTCGACTTTTCGGCGAAATCTTAAGGGCCTCCAGCCAGAGCTATAGAAAAATTTGCTACGTTAGTTCGGGGCTAGATCTAAATTTTTATTATTTAGTTGCCAGTTTGACCGGCTCAGGCCAGCTTGGCCTAGGTAATGGAAATCTTCATGTGACTTACTGAGTTAGAATAAATTAGTTCTAGTGATCAAGCTTTAAAATTTATATTCTGAATTAAAGCCTAAACTGCAAATGAGAGCATTGCACTCAATTTAGAAGTTACTTCGAGAACAAAGACTTAGCAAAGGGCATTGCCATATCAACATAAGTACTAAAGATGAAATATTCAAAATAATACTGATTTATCTACCTTCCTACGAATTTTATTATCTCAAGTCAACGGGTCATTGACATTGCGTAAATATGTAATCAAGGTTATTAGGTATCATTAACGTTTGTATCAAAATAAACAAACAATGTTTTAGTTGATCTTAAAATTGGATTATACCTACTCGTCTATGATAGAATGATATTGTTTTATTAGACATCATTCTCACAATTAACAACAGTAGTTAACCAGAAAACGACATAACAGACAGCGTTTAGTCTGAACTCAGTTAAAATAAATATTTCGTAAAAACTGCACTTTTTATAGATTAACAAGTTTTAAAAATTATTCATTATAATATTAATGGCGCACTACCGCGTTTAAAAATACCGGTATAATCCAAACAGTAAAGTCTTGTTTTACATGACTATACCAGTTATGTAACAATCTGATAAATAGGACAATATGGCAATCTTTAGGTATGCTAAATCTATACATATAAAAATGAATCCCGATTTCCCTTGGTCACGCAATAACTTCCGAACGACTGCACCAAATTGGATAATCCTCTTTTTTATTATATTCTTTATTGTAAAGACAAGGTTTTTATGGAAGGAAAAAAAAATATTTGGAAATGTTTTGAATATCTTGCACCACATGGGCGAAGCCGGGACGGACGGGGCCGGGGACCTACATTTAAAATGCAGTGGTTTAGAAATTGGCTAGTCCCAATAATGGTAGCTCCGAAATGTGTTGTGTTTTATTGAGTAAAGTGAGACGAATCATTAGTCATTAAGTTTAAAATCATGATGAGTTGAGTAATTATTTTTCTGTTTCAAAACAATATTGACTAAAATTAAAGCTAAAAGTGTAATATAACTTCATTTATGGTCATTAATGAATAAATAATTTTATTACATATCAAGTAGTACAGTCACAGAACACCGAATTTCTTTCTGTGAGTCGACTAGTCGAGTGGTTCGCGTTAAATGCGCATGACTAAAACGTTTATACGTATAAATAATCACGTCTTTCATTAGCTTCTCCTGTTTGGATACCCTGTATTATTTAGGTGTAGTAAACTATTTAGCGTTCTCGTTTCGTTCGTTAAAACAAACAGATCTCAACTGCACAGACAAACATACGAAATATTCGCTAAATGACATGAACCTAACTGGAAGGAATGTTTTCACAATATCTAGCACTTAAAATACAAAATAGTATTAAAAAACTTTTTGAAAGTCAACATTACGAGACAGCACCCTGATTCGGCCACTCATCACCGCTTTTTAGGTGCTCAGGCTATGGAGAAAAAGTCAGCATCACAAACTCCCCAGAAGCACGCTATGTCTTACAAAGTACTTATAATAAAGATTTAGAGACCGCGCCAAATGAACAAGATTTTGAGGTCATAGGTAGTTCTACACCTAATTTTGTAAACGGATGTTTTAGACCTTATCCCGGACCTGTAAAAGAGTCGATGTAAGCTAAAATATTTTTGTTTCAAAAGATTCATCTTCAGTGTATCATCGACCACTAGTACGGATAAATTGTCCGAGGATCGCGGTAGACTGCGTTCCCGCCTGCGCGCTTACTATGTCTTAAAGGTGGTGGAGGCGAGACGGCGCTACGCGAGTGTAGTGCGCTGTCCTGCTTCTACGATAGCAAAAGTCCTGATATAGAGCTTATAGTACAGGCACTGGTCCCCGGTACAAGAGAACGGTAGAGCATGCCACTCCGATTTTCCTACGACGCGTCTACTAAAGATCTCCACCGTGTCCAAAAAAATATCAAATAAACTATTCTTTTTTTATATTATACCTAGCTCTAAATATTTATATCGATCACAGCACGCTTCGTAGCAAATGTATTTATTTCTTATCACCTTGCTTGGTAAGCGTTAAGCAACTGGAACAACGAGGTAATCAAGCCGACAAACTTAGATTGGAATGTTTTATTAATCATATTCATTTAATACCATGACTTTTATCTTAAGCAGATACTACTAATACCAGCCTATAAATATCCCACTACTGGGCAAAGACCTCTTCTCATATAGGGGAGGAACGAGCAATGATCACCACACTTGCTCATTGCGGGTTGGCGATTTCAGCTTCCAATTTTTGAAACCCAGGTTTCCTCTTGATGTTTTCCTTCACCGATTGTCAATAATGTCTTAGAATAATTAGGAAGTACATATTAACTTTGAAAATGTCACATTGGTACTTGCCTGTAATGGGTTTGAACCTGCAACCTTGTAAACACAAATCCATTCATTAAACCACTAGGCTACCACGACGCACCAGTAAGCAGATACAAAAGATATTAATCCAAGCAGATCAATTTATAACGGCATCGTATTCTTAACTGGGCAATCATCATGATCTCCCGTTAACAACATAATATACCTAGGTCTGCTTTCGAAAATTATTTATTTTGTCTGTTTGCTTGCTTGTTAACTTTCGGCGTTTCTTCTGCCACGAGATCAAAGGCTAGTGGACATTTATATCTTCAGTATAAAGAATATTATATGCTTATCTCTATAATAGCTGTCCCCCGCGAGTTTGTCCGCGTGTTTTAGTTTCAACAGTTTTTACTTTTTGCAACATTTTTCATTTATGCTCCGCTCCTTTTGGTCGCAGCGTAATCTTATATAATATAATAGCCTTTCTCAATAAATGGGCTATACTATCCAACACTAAAAGAATTTTTCAAATCGGACCAGTAGTTCCTGAGATTAGCGTATTCAAACAAACAAACTAGTAAGAAGTATAGATTTGTTAAAATAAAGAGGTAGCTAAACAGATTTCGCATGTCTCTATTGACATAACGGCAAAATAACATAAAACCACATGCAACAGTTACGACTCTATTGTTAAATCACGAGGCCAAAACATACATTAGAAAAACGGGAGTCATACAAAACCTATTTTACTACAATCTTGTCATTACATATAATAAATAATAAAGTAATGATAAAAATAAGAAAATTGTCTATGCGGACAATGGCCACTTATCTTATTATTTTAATAACAAAAACTACTGATTGATCCTTTATTTTATTTTTTTCTACATCGTGTGTCATTTATGTGTGTGTCTTCATGATCTCATCATATCGTTTTGCAATAATAATTATTTATGTACCATGATATAATTTGCCTAAATACGCGACCTTCGGAATGTACTACTTATTATATCAATCCATTTCTATAGTCAAACGACGCGTCAAAGAACATTTTATTTCTATATAAAGTACTAGCTGTTTCCTGCGGCTCCGCCCGCGTGGATGTCGGTTATCGCGGCCTATGTCCTTTCTTAAGCTCTAGATTATCTATGTACCTAATTTCTTTTAAAACGGTTCAGTAGTTTTGGCGTGAAAGCTCGACAGACAGAGTTACTTTCGCATTTATAATATTAGTAAGGATTTAGCTTTAATACCTTACATATTGTGCCTGTTTCTTCTTTTCAGGTCTCCTGGCAGATACTTCGTAAGAAATAAGCAGTGCCTATGTACCTAACTTTCCTTTATTATTGTGTCCTATGTATATTGTGTGTACATAAATAAATAAATCGAAAATTCCAGACTTAATTTACGGACTTCTTTACGTTCTTGTACGAAGTAATGTCATAGATTGAATAATATGTAGTTATTTGACAGATAACGCCTAACGGTTTTGGATACAATTGTTCACCAAGTAGTTTACCAATCTAGAAAAAAATACTGGAAGAAAACCCTGCCCCAGGAATACCGGATAGGTAAAGACAATACTTTTCATTCCAGTATTGGTTAGGTAGGTACATCCATTGGATTTCCTGCTACATGTCAGGCAATCAGTCACGTTCATAACCTAGTTGCCTATTATTATTAAGTAAAAAAAGCACTCTCCACTCCAAGAACTGCCGATGGCGTAAGATTGTCTACACAAGTGAAGTCACGGGCTTAAGCTCGTTGCAAGGGAGTCGTGTTCACAAAAACGTGTCGGCGTGGTTTTGAACTTCAAGTTGACCCGCCTGGAGCGAGCGCAACGACCCTACGCCACTGGGATATTTGAGACACTGTATAAATCTTAAACGGTCGAGCAGTTAAGAATATGTTTTGTTTTTATGTTAGCTACCGTTGAGCGAGTGGTTACAAGTTCGAGTCCTGCCTAAGGTTACAATTTTTCCTTTCTACTATTTCTATTTAATTGCATGTTAGGTACAGTTACGTAAGGGACAGGTCTGTACTACTAGGGATGTTTTTTATTATTTATTTTTAATTTCCGTCAACTAGATCAATAAAAAGTATAAGACACGTATTTTTTTCTATTTTTATGCAACCTAAAACTTACGAAGTTGTTCGACAAAATGTCGCATGAACTAAAATATACATTTGTGTTTTCACCTGATGGTCAATCTCTGACACCTGAGGTTGTGGAGAATCGATGACAAGCTTTTATAAAAGTTAGTGCAAAAATAGGTTGGGGCTTGTTATATTGTTTTATTATAAAGATGTATGTATTAATTAACATCATTGCACGTCATAATGAAAGCATGGTCATTACGCTTTATTGATAGCATATATCTTTTATTCTCTTATCACACCACTTAAAATTTCATCACATTATCCATAATCCAATATAATCCTATCTGATAAGTGTTATCGTCATGGGATTTTTTAGCTAATACGATAAGATATAGGTAGTTGTATAGCTTTGACTCGCGACTTTGCTTGAGATTTAAGTGTAATTCTGTAGTTGTACAAGAAATTGAAAGTTAACATTACATTTAGTAAAATTTGAACTACCAAACCTGAATTAGTTTTTTACAAAGCATATTATAGTAGACAAGTTTTATGCACCATTTCATTTTCGTACAAATATACTTCAGAATCGTCATACCACAGACTATATCTTACATATAAAATGAATTGCTGTTCGTTAGTCTCGCTAAAATTCGAGAACGGCTGGGCCGATTTGAATAATTCTTTTTTTGTTTTGTTCGCTACAATACAGGGAATATTTAAAAACAAAAAAAATAGGTAGGGTAGGGTAGGGTAGGTAGTCAGTTGACGGGGGCGAAGCCGCGGGCACAGCTAGTAGCTAATATATATTCAAGCTATAAAAATAAAATAAATCTACACAAAAATAAATACATTCACGTCAAAAATACATTTAATCAGTGACATTTCAACAAAGAGACAGACGTACAAGAGTCCATACAAACATTCACACTAGATAACGTAGATAGCTATAATCTTGGTTACTTTCAATGTCAGTGTTGTTTTTTGACATTTCCTCGCTCGTTACGTTTGTAAGAGTATACGTCATGAGTGGAGTTTATCTTCTGTAAAGGGCAATTCGCCTAATATTAATAAATATCATGTTTTCATATCGTTCATGCACATTTCGATCCCTTAACAGAGATCATAGGCTTTGAAACAGGTATTAGTTTTGTACGATTTTAAAAAAAGGATTTGTATTTGTAAATCGTTTTATTAAGAATGTAATTTTTAGTACTTAGATAGGTAGCAACCACAGCGGAAATCGTCAAAATTTTATGACTTGACTGCATAGTGAAATTAGCAATTAAAACCAAGAGATTTATTAAACATCTGAACCTAAGGCGAGTTTCTTCTATACCTATATGAGATTTTTGGTTAAGTAATGTGAGGGTATGTAGTCATTTATATTTATTGAGAAAGACCGAAAGATTTTAAGGAAAAAAGAGGAGGAGCGTTTGCCCAGCAAAGGGGTCATACCGTCTATGCTACGGTTATAGAAAATTCCAGTACTCGGATTGAAACCTGGTGTGTAACATTCTAGCATTACTGCTGTCTAGGCAAATAATCAGCTAGTTTTAAATTACAAACAAGTACTCATACTCAGATATAAGAAGCCTGGGAACATTCCATAGCTTTTGTTAGCCATTACTTGTCGATATAGATTATTATTAAACAGGTTTCTCAAATGACGATTGAAATCTCATGATTAGGGACTCCTATTGAGTCTGAAACTAGTCAGGCGATCCCGAAAATATACGTGAGTAATAATGACGATCGAAAGTTCATAGATATATTTCACAGGCTTATTCTTGAACTAATTTAAATTCCAATACGATGCAAAATTAAAATTAATTTAAACGTTATTCAGATATATAGATTATTGTAAAAAAAATCATGATTGCAGGTACTTCCTCTCAATGGAAATATAATATTGAAACAATTTGGCGCTAGTCTTAAGTTCAAGAGAAAAAAAACCATAATCACATTCCACAGATTTTTATTCCTTCTCTTTTTCCGTTCATGCCGCAAGATTGTGGAACGCACTCCCGCCTAATATACGCGACTCTCAGTCCATTTCTATTTTCAAACGACGAGTAAAAGAACATTATCTTTCACTTTAAAGTGTTGTCTTTATATATACGTATATATATTTATTATCATGTATTTATATAATATATTATATTTTATGTATTTGTATATATATATTATATTTTATGTATTTACATATATTTCTATTTTATGTCTGTGTTTCTTCTTTTATGTGTCCTGTCGTAGGTCTGCTGGCAGAAATTTCGTAAGAAATAAGCAGTACCTTTGTACCTATTTTTCTTAAATGTTTGTGTTCTTTGTATGTTGTGTGTACATAAATAAATAAATAAATAAATAAATAAATAAATAAATAAATAAATAAATAAATAAATAAATAAATAAATAAATAAATAAATAAATAAATAAATAAACGTCAATAATTGGTAAAAAAGTTGGCTAAATCGATTCGGCGGTTACGATAATAACAGCTGATTCATTCAATAAACAGGTATTATTTTAATCTTTTGTAAAGATTAGGTTTTAACAATACAGTAGGTAATACACGACAATAATGTCACATGATTCTACCTGACGGAAATGATAGCATATCTTTAGGAGAACTAGAACAAGGTATCAATAATAATATTATGTCCAGTTTGGACATTAAGTATTTCCGGGTAGTTATCAAATCCAATCCTACGACTAGGAAGAATATATTGTACTTTAATATAACGTTAAAAAATTCCACGATAATTTTTTTCAGTGTCGTCGTGGCCTACTTGTCCAATGAACGGATTTATGTGCACAAGGTTGCTGGTTCGAACCCATTACAGTTAAATACCATTATGACTCTTTAAAAGTTATGTGTGATTTCTTAATAATTCTAAAACATCACTGAAGATCATCGTGAGGAAACCTAGATTCCAAAAATTGAAATCAGAAATTTCAATTTTTGGAATCTAGGTTTCCTCACGATGATCTTCAGTGATGTTTTAGAATTATTAAGAAATCGACAACCTGCCATGAACAAGCGTGGTGATCAATGCTCGTTCTTTCTCTATATGAGAAGAGGCCTGTTCCCAACAGCGAGACACTTTAGGATAGTATTTTTAATTTTTCCCTTTTTTTATGAAAATTAGAAGTTTCCTTAATACCTTGCTGTTTGAAATATTATTTGACATCAACAAATCAACTTATTTTATCGCAGTCCACTGCTGGACATAGGCTTTTTCCAAGTTGGGCCATTACATCACGCCATCTGCTTTCCGCATCAAATCCGACTCAACTTCCAATTTCTAGTCATCAAAACTTTTTAATTTATTCTAACCTAGACCAAAAAGGCATCTTTCGTAATACAAATACCTTTTGTCCGATAATATTTAGCATATTATCAAGCAAATAAACGTAATACTGATAACTGGTATCACATTATACAATATTGATACCGTGTCAATTGTCAGATATGCAACTAGATTTTAGTTATCTTCCGAAGTTTAAACTAAATCGCGAAATAATTCGCGAATGTTCTGTAGCTTAATTTGTATTGCATTGTTGTGTCAAAGGCTCTTGCATCTGTTGGCCGTTTGAGGTATCTAGAGGTAAAATATTAATCAGACTAAAATATACTAATATATAAATCTAGGTTATTTTAAATACCTTATTAATTTTACAGAGTTACTGGTAAAGATTCATTCCTGGCACGAGGTTAGGTTAGGAGTTGAAATGACATAAAATCCCTCCGTTGTTATGGGCGAAAGTTAAGTTTTGGGGTAAGGCTCATAAATACATCACTATCAATAGCCCAATCAGAAACAAGAACAAGACACAAACAAAGGGCTAAGTGCGTCCAGTCAAAAACAAGAGGCTAAGTGCGGAAAAGGCCCAGTCCCAAAGGCTGATACATATAGGGGCTGCTACATATCCTCTATTTCGGCATGCAGGAAATACGTCGAATTACCAGCATTTAGAGGGAAAAAAAATAATTCATCTAAACAATCAACGGATCTATCGTTATATAACTTTTTGGAATTTAGTTTGGTTACAGATAGGCTATAATAACGATACAGACTTCATGTAAAAAAAACAAGTTATCAGACGCGCAGAAAACCTATAAATTTATTCATCGGTAGATTACGCTTACAAACTTCTATTAAACATTATGGTCATTGAGGATAATAAACCAAGAAATGATAAAATAGACAAGATTGTAAAGATAACATGAAACGTATGTGTATACGTAAATCATCACGGTTGTGTTGCATAAAGAGGTAAGCAGAATATGAAATGTTATCATTTTAGATCAACGTTAGATCCAAATAATAAATACTGACACTGATGTTGATACAGATGCAAATTGGGGTCGTGGTCGCAAGTCGCCTTAATCCTATCTGTAAAGATTGCTATTAAGGCAGCCAACGCGAAAATCTGTTATTAAAAACAAAAACAATATGAAATTAATAAAAAAATGCCTCTCAAGCAGAAGAAACGAGCATTGATCACAGCGCCATTTTTTTCCGTAACTTACCAAACACCAACTCTACTATTTAAGTAGGTATCGCGATTAACCGTCTATTCTATATATAACGACTACTTCCGGGATTTTTGTGCCTTGATTTGAACTAACATATCAGAAAACCAAGAAATCATGCTCTGCAAGATTCATCCTTATGAACAAGACGAGATAGAGCAAAATAGCCTATGATTCAATCAAGTGAGAGTTGTTTGCTATTTCAGATGCAATGACTTTTAATTTAGCAGTCAAATGATGTCAATGATTTACTGATTTTATGTGGTACAATGTTGGGAATATGTTTACTAGCATGTTACTATGACGTCTGTTTTTGTGATGGAACTTGTATTAAAATGAATGCATGGGCAAATAGCTGGCATCATATTTGGAAATTTGTATTTGCGATAGGAACATGTATTCATTTTGGGACAACCTCCAAATACAGGTCAATTTAAGAATCCTTAAATATTAGAGTAAATTGTCTTCTTCTGCGTAGTCTTTTCCCAAGCTATGTTGGGTTGGCTTCAAGTCTAGACGGATTCATGTTAATAGCGCATTTTACATGGAGCGTCTGCCCATCTGACCTCTATAAGCCATTTTACTGGGTAACACAGTATCCAAAGTAAGACTGGTTGGCAGAATTGTAATGACTTAACGCCTGCCAAAGATCAACGAATTCAGTAGGGACCAACTGCTTAACATGCTTTCCAAGGCAAGTATTAAAGTAAATTGTATGTTTAAAGAAATACCAGACTCTCTCTCCTTCTTAATTGTTGTTGTATATATCCACATCTACTTACCTATACGTTATGTAATCACATTGTCCCCAATTACTTTTAGCTAGAGCGTAATGTAGTAATGCACCTTTATTTTGCCACTCATATTTCCTTATTAATAGACAAAAAATCTCATAGTAATGTAGCCAACACTAAAGATGTGACAACTAATGTACATTTTTTGTTTGTTAATGATAATAATCTAGCTATAATAAAGCCAGAGCGTCTCAAGGTACACCTTCAAGTTCAAATCCTATCACTGTTAGATCAGTGTTAAGAAAACAAACAATATTGTTCATTTTATGATGTTAGATTTATGCAGGGTTCCTAATGTTCCTATATTCAAGAAAAGATTCGTTTTTGTTACGGACGGTAGAATTTTAAATATAAGATAAGATAAGATATATTTATTTGTAAGAATATGGTACAGTTAAGATGTTATAGGAACCGGCCATTAGTCAGGAAACAATCCATTGATGTAATAACGTTTTCTCGGTCAAAGAAACGTAGAGCGTAGTAAAATTTCATGAGGTAACATCCTGTGAGTAAGTTTCTTACTATTCTCTTCCAAATTTATCCAATGGATCTATTTTTGAACAATTTTACTTTTCTGCTAGAGAAATAACATGTGTGTTAGTCGTGAATAGGAATGATTTGAGAACAGATTCTAAACGCGTACTTATCTATACTAATATTATAAAGCTGAAGAGTTTGTTTGTTTGTTTGTATGTTTGTTTATTTGTTTGTTTGAACGCGCTAATCTCAGGAACTACTGGTTCGAATTGAAAAATTCTTTTTGTATTGGATAGTCCGTTTATTGAGGAAGGCTATAGGCTATATAAGATCACGCTACGACCAATAGGAGCGGAGCATAAATGAAAAATGTTGCAAAAATGAAAAACCGTTGAAACTAAAACACGCGAACAAAGTCGCGGGGGACAGCTAGTACATAATATACCATTATAACCAGACAAAGACCAGTAAAAAATGGTAGCAAAGGAGATACGTTGAGGAACATGGATAGATCTCTATTCAACAAAGAAAGATGATTCAACAAACCTTCATAATCTTCTCAGATTCAACAGCGATATCAGTGCAAAAAACTGATTGTTGTTTGATAAATATAAATACGCAATCCATTAAGGTGATGACAGGTGGTCACTTCGTCGCCTACGACCTACACAATGGACCATTTCCCGTTGTTGGTTCAGACCATTTGTACGATATGATAGAGATATTATGCGGCAATATACATAAGTTTTAAGTGGACTGTCCATGAGAGTATATTAAACAATTATACGTAAGTCATCATCACTTACGTTTTTGGTCACATATAAGTCCTTTAAATGTTATGTCTTATATCTATTAACAGAATATTTCTTACCGCAAAGACTGGCCGTCCTAGTGTAGGACAGAAGTGCATGGAAAAAGGGAGAGGGACCGTTCCTCTGCAGTAGGATATTGCAGACTTCTAAGATTAGTTAAAACTCTTAATTTTAACTCTCAAAGTGCGAATTTGCCTTTTTCCTCTGATTTCCATATAAGGAAATTTATTTTAAATTAGAGAGTACCTACTCGAGGGATTTAAAACCCTTGATTCTTGCTCCAAAGTCACTTAGTAACAAAACTACGTAGTATAATTATAGAATGTTCATTAAGTAATAAGAACCTATTAGAAGAAATAGGTTACTGGAGTGGTCGTTACTGATAAGCGAAGCAGTTTGCGTAACTTGTTATATTACGATACTACATATTTACTTCATAATCTTTATCTAGAAGCCCTCTAGTTTAGAGGTCGCAAGAACGCCTAAGTGTGATGCCCTGTATCTCTTGGTTAGAACATAATTTATTTTAAGCACTCTCCAAAGAAACTTCAGATTGTCCAATCGCAAAACCTACCTACTTCCGAACTAATTTATCTCCAAAATATCTGCAGTTCTTATAGTAATTAGTTATATGCCCAGTTAGTTATATCTAGCTATCAATAATACGATTAATTGAGAGCAGAAATCGATACACTTTTCAGTTTTCTTAATACAAGATCCAACCAAATGCTTCCATAAAAATTAACGCATAAACATGTTATCGTGAATGTCTCGCTGTTTACAAAAGGCCGTTAGACACGCACAAACATTTACTGAAGCATCTGATTTGTAGATGTGAAGATATAATCTCGCTGTACTTAATAATACCTTTGAACTAAAAGGTTATCAAGGAAATGGCAATGGGATTCTTCCTTCGAATGGATCATAAAAGTTTCAGTCACGATCTCCTAAATGTTCGGTCACCTCCGATGCCCTCGTGAGTACAGTCGTTTTAGTGTTTTCGACAGTTCTTATGTCTCACAAAAATTTGTATACAAAAAAAGAATTTCTAAATAAGATAGAATTAAGAATAGTTATCACTATTTTCTGTCTGTATTGTCTGAACTGTATTATGTTGTGCGTTAATTCTTTTTCTATTTTGTCTCTGTGTGCTATGTTCATTTTTTTTTTCAATTATATTGACCTGAAGGACATTTTCCCATTCACATCATCCCCTTGGACAATAAGATAGATGTACGTATACCTGTGCTGTTAAATATTTTGTGCACAGATGGCCAGTCTCCTTCAAATGCTGCTAACACAGACGTCGGTCAAGAAATCATAAATATTATCTATATATCACAATACTCAAATTCGAGTGTACAAAGGTCAAATCAATCTGTAGTTTTGATGCAGCCGAATTCCAAGTTTCTGTAATCATGTCTTTATTATTAAAAGGCTGTTATCCAATGCTTTCTGCAGTTTACACGAATGTTAGACATTCAAATGAAATATTCGTTTTGACAGTAGATGTTGCTGTCAAGACGAATGCCACCTCAGTCTACCCGTGACCATGACACCTGCTAAGGCGTCGAAACATTTGGGAATAAAATCAAACGCGATAGAATCCGTTTAAAAAGTAGTTCCATTTTATGGCTGTTACCTTTGTGTATCTCGTCGTTAGGTCGAATCTTCATATCTGCCACTTTCTACGACTTCATCCTTCACTGACTCACATTTCATTACATATAGTTTGGAAAGATTTACCTTTCCGCTGCGTACCGCATCTTCAATTGATGCTGTCAAGTGGCATTTGTCTCAAATTAGTTTACGAGCTGGCCCCTTTCAATATAGTTTTGCAGACACTTGGCAAAACGTGAGCTAAATCAGGTCATTATTAATCATTTGTCCAGTTTTATCTGCTTGTTAGCTGAAAATCTGTGTGTGTTATTCACTAAGTAAATTTGACACTTACCTATAAACAAGAATGTGAGAAAATTTTGAAACGACTGGTGATTTCATAAAGGAAAAAGTTCAATCGAGTTTTTTGAAACAAGAAGTAGCTAATTTTTTGAAACCACTCGGTCTTTCTGTCATATATGAGGACAGATTATAATTTACTAAAACGGATCTCAAACGAATTTTTTCTTAGCCGAAAACGACATGGAAATATAACACAGACAAAACCGAAACAGACCATCAAAATCAGTCGCCTGCTTCAATAATTGTGTGTAAAACGAGCAACGTAGGTACTAAGTACAATTCAAGTTGTTTTATTAAAATGATTATAATGATGTCACTACATAATGTACTCAAGAAAATATTATGGAAATGCATATCTGCAGAACAAAAACACTGCGGAAGTTATTTTTTAAACGCGTCAGTTTAATGAATTTCCTAGTAACGTAGTTATTATGAAATACGTATATTTACTTGCGGGATTATGGTCAAGATACTTATAGTAATATGTTATAGATCCTTAAAAACCGATAATAAACAGGAAGTAAAGGATTTAGGCTCGCTTTGGACCACTAGTTAGTATGGACACTGGCTGAAAAGCCAATGTCATAAACCACTTATTTCAATAATACTCCCATACATATCAGTCAGAGAATCAAACCAAATTCTGAGATAGAATTACGGTCCAAATTGAGATAGAACCTGCATCTCTAAAATCAAATACCCAATAAATATTTAATCTTCAATTAAAGCGATGCTATAGTAATCTGTGACCAGACGAAGCATGTTTTCAACCAAATATTAATTGGTAATTAAACAGCAATGTGTACCTACATTAATTAAGATAACCTATTTAATGACCCGATTAGCTCGGCTCCGTAGAAACGTGAGTTAAATATGCACATGGAGCAGACTGCATTATTATGAAATCATTGAGACATGGCGTATTTATTTATAGGAAGTAATCTAATGCTTACAACTTGCTTTCCCAGTGGTATAGGGGAAACCGCAAGCTGAAAGCCCTAATTATGTATGAACTATTAGGCTGAACGTCTGTGTGAATCATTATGCTGAATTGTTGGTACAGCCAGGCCCAAAGGTTTTAGGTCTTAGGTCTTATTGTTTTTAAATACACTTCTTTTGGCAAACAGTCACTTGATGATAGGTGAACGCAGCTCGCCATTGTCTTGTTGGAGACATTAGAGTTTAAGGAGATGCCTTGTAGCCTTTTCATATGATTTAGAATTGAGCTGGTAGTCGAAACTCAATCGAAACGCAGCAATACAAAACTTTACATAGATATAAGTCGAAAGGATGGTATTCAAAAGACAAGGAGGATAAAAAAAGAAAGTAAGGTACTTAGTATATAGGCCAAACAAATATAGCATAATAATAGATACCTACTATCCATACTGACCATGGTAATATTATAAATACGAAAGTAACTCTGTCTATCCGTTACGCTTCCATGGCTAAACTACACAGCCGATTTTGATGAAATTGGTTTCGAGTTAATTAAAACTCCAAAAAAGGACATTGGCTACTTTTAGGCTATTTATATATTTTTTTTTTCGTTGCGCGTAGTGTTGTAATTTTCTAATACGTCTAGGGATCAATAGTTTAATTTTTTAATAGTCCGTAATTATCCCTAGGTCAGTAGTTAATATTTATTCGCGTTTTATGTTTTCACATTAACACTTCATAAAACATAAACAATAACGGTGACAGAGGAGTATTTATTATAGAGGCATAAACTTGTCTATGGCATTATGTTTAATAATAATGCGGTTTTCATGTCTTTGTTTGTATAAATTAAGACACTATTAGAGTTATACGAGCGACCGTGTGACAATCAAATGTTAGAATATTGAATTGCAAATTGCGAAAATCATCTTTACCCTTAAAGGAATAAAGGCTACCTATTAAATTAAATATGGAGCGAGAGTATGGCCATTTATGGGCCGTATTACATACCATAGACTACTCTTATTTCTTTATTGAGACATCTGCAAAATTATTATGACCTTGGAGAACTTTATGATGGTCACAGAATACGACAATGGATGAAAGTAGAAGAACCCTATTTCTTACTGCTCAAATCTTATTACATTACTAAGAAAACATAAAATACACAAGCAATGGGATTTCTAAGAACCAATGATGATGAAAATATGAACATACATATAAATAGTAGGTATGGCATAGATTTAATTGTCAACATTCAATTGTTATAACTTGGGAGAGAGCATTATATACTTGAAGAGTACAATCATCGAACACTATTTTTATTAGTGATTCATGAGTATTAAAATATTTGCATTTTTCATTCACAATCTAATATTTCCTAAAACATTGTTCAGTATGAACTTGGGAATCCCAACAGGACAGGGATGGGAGGACTCCATACAGCCTAGACATGAATATTACAAGACAGAAACATTACAAGTGACATATTAACAAAGTTATAAATAAACCAAGTAATTGGAAGTCACAATTATCAATAAAACATGAATAAATACATAACTGATTAATTATGATTATATCAATAGTACTCCAGCTGATCATAAATTATCTCAACAAACATCTGTTTTAAATAAGCAATATTTATCAACTAAGATAAAATACTGATTTATAGAAATATACAGTGTGTTACCAATTCAAAAGGGGTGAAGAGTACATCCTGTATAGAGTCATTACACAATTTCATCTCAAAATGAGTTAATTAAATTAGTGACATACAATTTTTGGCATCAATTTTTGGCTGACGACCTCCGTGGTCGAGTGGCGTACACACCGGTTTTCAAGGTGTCGCCAGCTCTGAGGTCCCGGGTTCGATCCCCAGCCGGGTCAATGTAGAAAAAGCACTTTTCTACATTGTCTCAGGTTTGGGTGTTTGTGGTACCTTTGTTGTCTCTGAATTCCATAACACAAGTGCTTTAGCTACTTACTTTGGGTTCAGAACAATGTATGTGATGTTGTCCACATTTATTTATTTATTTAATTATTAAACATCACTAATCATATAATCAACCACAAATGTTTCACCCACTATGGGGATCAATATCTTATTACGTCAATTGCTAAGTGTTAAAATACATCACTTCAGCTGTCTGATTATGATTTTTGGTGTCGAATAATTGATGCTAAAATTTGGAGATCCATTAATTAATTCATCCATTTGGAGCTGATTTTGCAAACTGAATTTATACCAGATGTACTTACTCTTCACTGCTTGGAGAGACAGAACATTTCGGCTACAACCTGTATAATAAAGAGAAATACAACAACTGCAAGGACTGCAAGGACTGCAATATACTGGACCATAAAGAGCCAGGAACATAGTTGAGAAAAAAAAAATCGCCGTGGTACGGTATCACAGTTGGTGTGATAAGTTTTTAGTAATTGTAACTTCATTCACTTCACCTTATATGATTATTTTATTGCTAGTAAAACATTTTAATTATCAGAAACTCTTTAATTTTAAATTGCTTCTAAAAGAACAATCATTACAAATTCCCGTTTTTTTTGCAAACAATTGTATTTGTAGCTCCCGGGACAATAGAAAAAAAGATATAATATTACCAGTCTTAACATCTATACATTTCATAGTGGCGTGTTTATTTACCTAGGCCTAGGGTGTAGGCTTAATAGACCTATTTTAACAGTAAGAATAATATTTATGTAATAGGGTTAAACTTAATAACTATTTACTAAAAATGTTGAAACAAGTCAGTACTTACTTTACTGTACTTACTTTTATCCGTTTGCAGTGTTACTAAAACCTTTATCAATAGTAACTTGGCTTATAAAATACAAGTGGAACCCCATGGTGACCTTACTTTTCTCCCAAGACAAGTATTGTAATTTTAAATAGCCTATAACCTTTCTTAAGACTTGAGCTATCATAGGCAATGAGATTTTTTCAACTCCAACTAGTTGCTTCAGAGATTAGCATGTTTAAACAAACAAACTCTTTAGCTTTATTATATCAGTATAGGGTATAGATATATTATCAAATTAAACTTGTTTATTAGACTTGTCCTTACATTATCTTTGAAACCTCTAAATAATGAGCAATATCATCAGTCAAGTAAATACTTAACAATAATACATTGTAATGTTTAATTACAATCTCAATTAGTAATTAAATCCATGAAGGCTGCTGAATGTGACTTTAGTGCTACATAACACATTTTTTTATCTAGATCATGTCACTACAACAAAAGTTTATTTTACATGACATAGTTTTAGACAAAATGCATACAATACACTTTTTTAATGAATAAACATTAAAGAAAGTGTGTTATACCTAATTATTTTAAAGGTCAAAGAATGTTGCACAACCACCTGTAGAAATAAAAGTATAATAATAACATAGTGCAATATTCTAAATGAATCAAGGACTGCATATAAACAAACCTGTTTTTTTTTTCTTTTTGTTTAGGCTGAATGGCATTGTACTAGATTATTAATTTATTATGAGTTTAAAAAATGTGTTTTTATTTCTTAATATACTTTTTTTTTATTGAATTGAGGAATTGGGATACTAATATGATTTTAAATCTTCAATTTATAATTTAACCAGAAATTGAAGTTTAAAAAAGTTATATAACTTTTATGTAAGTTTTTTTGAAATGTTATTAGAAGCCTAAAATTCGGTCCTAGATGACAAAGGAAGACTTAAAATAAAGTCGGTCAAATATAAGCGTCGTTAATTACAAAATTCTTCATGTTTAAATATCTGACACAGGTATGAAAATAATGTGTTATATTTATAAACAAAGTTTACATCAACACAATCCATGAAAGAAACCTCACATAAAATAATGTAACGATAACTACACATACTCACACAGCCTAGCTGCTGCTTTCATAATCTAGGAAAACAACATTGCAAGACGTATTTTCTAGAAAATAGAAAGTCGGACATGTGCACTTACCAAAGTATTCTGGTATCCAAGCCCCGACTCCTCATCAGAGGTCTCCTCCTTGCCATGTGGTGCTTTCATGATCACCAGAATGTTTCAAACTTTACTCAACACACAAAACTGAATTATCAAAACAATGCGAATGCAGCGGTTCGCCGCGGTTCGAAACTTTTTTTTTCTAAATATACAACAGTGGCAAAGAATCACAGTGTCCGGTGGCAATCGGCCATCTCCCCGCTATTCGTACAACCAACGTACAAGTGTAATAAGACGATGTATAATTGAATAAACGGAATTTCATGCAAATTGCTTTCGTACCGGCGGATACGTTAGCGCACGTTCAAACCGAACGTCATCGACTGACCGACTGACGAAATGACAAATGACAAAAAACTGACAAGTGACAGTGCACATTCAAAGGTTCGAATGGCGACCATGAACTTGAACCTAATCGTTATCTATTTAAACTATGTTGTTTTCTCACAATCAATTTAAATTATATTTAGAAGTCAGTCCAAAAAAGTTTAAAGAGTTGTGTATTTAAATTCAACCGCACTTGAGCAGCGCGAGAGACACGCAAACGTCATGATATTCCGAACGCAACTAATCTCTGATTTATCAACGTTCCGTTCCGCATGTGATTTGATGTTTATTTAGCTTCTCATGTAGCACTCATGATAAATGGTTTTATCAGATTAATTTGCAAAAAGCATGTGACTATACTGCTTGTATTTATCAGATAAACCAATCAATAAGACGTCCTACTTGAAAATTTGCATTTGGTGGAATAATAGAAAAATTTTACCCTAAAACATTGTGCCATTGTAATGAATTGAATGATGTAAAATACACCGGAACACTTCATATATTGCACATAAGAGCTCATAGTTATGTAGGTGTAGAAAGGAAACAAACGCGTCTGAGCCACGGCCGTTGTAAAACGTTTAAAAACAAAAGATATTCATCCCATTGTTATTGAGACTCATGTTTGGTTGACAATTAGTCACACAATAATTATTGTAATATATTTGAAGTGTTCTCTGTAACAGTAGGCAGCATTCAAATAAAACTTCGGGAGTTACTCAGAGTGCGAGTAGCTCTGACGTAATTTTACTGTGTCACACTTTTTTATTGTATTTGCGGCTACAAATGGGACAGGGGTCACAAACCTAATTCACAATTATTGCTGTTAAAACCTACACTTGTGATTTCGTTCGCCCTGGAGAAGACGGAGGGGTAGGTAAGAATCCTATTTTACCAGGTAACAGTCGATAAGCATTGGTAAATATCGCGGTATATTTTATACTAGCTGCTTTCGTTTGCGGAGTTGTGTGCGCATGTCCTTTCTTGGGATCCTAGATTAGCCAACAACACGTTTCATCAATATCGGTTCAGTGGTTTAGCCGTTAAAGCGTAACAACCAGACAGACAAACGGAGTTATTTTCGATAGGTAATATATCAGTAGGTATGGATTAATTTCATAAATAATAATTGTCAAAGATAAGATAATTTTATGAAATCCATAATAAATCATCCCACAGCTGGGCTAATGCTTTTCCTTTTATCTTAACAGCACAATCAACTATCACTATTCAATATAATCTTGATCTTGACCGCAGTCAAGGTTTTACGCAGTTACAACAGTTCAAGTAATATAAGTAGGTACAAGAACATTTTATGATTAGATAAAGATTGATTTATTTTAGATACCTAGGTACCTACGTCTCAACTTAATGACAAATTTACATACTCGTATATACTTACTTAGTAAAAAACACTTAAGTATTTTCGTAAATTAAATTATTTCATTTTGTATGTAAGTAGGTACCTATCATATATACCGACTCAAGGTACCTAAATAAACGTTGTTGTTTTTAATTAAAAGTAATTAGAAGACGTAGTTCTTAAGGAAACATATAGCTAGACTGAATTTACCTATTTAGTCTAAATATCTACCACTTAATAGGTACCTGCTTATATACCTACATAAAAATTAAAATCACGTAAACACAATGGAAGTCTATGATATTAACTTCATAATATAAGTAACTAGCTGTCCCCCGCGACTTAGTTCGCGTGTTTTAGTTTCAACGGTTTTTTATTTTTGCAACATTTTTCATTTATGCTCCGCTCCTATTAGTCGTAGCATGATCTTATATAGCCTATAGCCTTCCTCAATAAACGGACTATCCAATACAAAAAGAATTTTTCAATTCGAACCAGTAGTTCCTGAGATTAGCGCGTTCAAACAAACAAACAAACTCTTCAGCTTTATAATATTAGTATAGAAGTATAGATTTCACTCCAATTCAGTTTTAAACAGAAGACAGAATCTACAAAAAAAAGCCTAAGTAGGTTTATGGTCAGGTATGGTCAGAGAAGGGTCAGAGCGACTACGGGGCAAGAGAAACAATTAGGTATGTTTCTCATTTTCAAAGTCAGAGGTCACAAACATTTTTAGGTACCTAGAACATTATTTCTAAAATTATTATTTAGTTAGGTACCTATGTTTTTGTTACCCCGTCTTAAAAACACCGAACTAGTATGTGTAATAGTATATGTAGTAGGTATAGTATAGTAATACCTACTTTTTACAAGTGTACCTCTCCTAAATTTAAATACTTAACTACAGAAATTTTCAGGAACCATTAATTCAAATTTTAGAAAAACGTAAAGTAGATATATAATAATAATAATAATAATAAATTAACTGGCAACACTGAAAACGTCTGAACGTCTTTCTTCTACATATTTTACAAATTTCGATAATATACAAAGTTTACGACCAATTTAATCATAAAAACCACGAAATCAATAAAGAAAAAGGTCCTACAATATTCTAAAATAATATTTAATCACGAAAATCACAGAACATGTCTTATAAAAGAAAAATATTAAAATTGACACATGTCATTTGTGCAATACATGACCAAATCAAAATTAATTATGAATAAAATATGAAAATGTGAAAGATGCCGACAATGCTGACAAGAAGCCAGACAAGAAATATAGCACGCCCACCATCCCCGGACTCGTCGCCGAGCTCCGCCTCACAGATGCCGCCTGCCGCAGTACCAGCGCCGCCGGCACCTGCAGTTGCGTCGAGCTCCAGCGACGAGTACTTCTCCCCGCCGACGACGCCAACACCTGTGCGTCGGCAGGGGAGACGCCGGCCACCGACCAGCTTGGCGCCCGCGGGCCAACCGGCCTCGAACAGGGCTCCCGCTCCCGGTGGTGATGTGCGGCGCATGAAATGGACTCGCCAAATAAACGAGAACGTCATGCGCGCATATTACGGGTCTACAGAGGGAGGAACTAACCTCACTGCGTACCGTGCGAGAATGCTGTGTCTGTTTCAGGCTCTTGAACCGGATGTCAGCGTATCGGCTCAACGACTGTCGGATCAGGTGCGGGTCATCCAGCGCAATCATAGGCTGGATGACGCTACACTTGATCGATTGCGCTCTGAACTGCAACGTAGCCCCGCCGCCAGCACCCCGTCATCAGCGACGGTACCAATCTCTGGTACACCACCAATATATCCTGCTGACGGGGAGGAGGATGATGGGACTATAACTGTAAGTACCCAGTGCAATGAAATTATAAGGAGTACTTTGGAGGATGCAATTCGGGAGTACCGGTCATCACCTCCCGGCCTTAGACCCCGACTACCACGCTTGCCCATGCACAACCGTAATAAAGCTATAATGGGTGCCCTAGATTCGCTGCTTCTCGATTACTTCGAAAGCAGCGAAGACCTGGGTGACACACACTCGATTCTGTACTGTGCGGCTGTTGCGGCATGTCGTGTAGCTAATGTTAAAATAAATAACTGTAACATAGCTACACGACCTAAACCAGCCGTACCACTTTGGCAGTGCAGGATCGAGCGTCGTGTCGCTGAGGCTAGGGCACTCATAGGCAAATTAATTGCATTTAAAAATGGCAATTCGCGACCTAGAGTAATGCGCTTTGTAAAGCGGGCATTTGCTGGGACTAACAGTAGTCCTAGTGAATATACTGCTCGCGTTACAGAGCGCATTGACTTCTTTAAACAGAAGGTGTGTGCATGGGTGAGCCGTATTCGTCGGTATAAGTGCCGGGTAGAACGGTTTCACCAGAATCGCATGTTCCAAAGGGACCAAAGATGGGTATACAGGACATGGGAGCGACCTGTTCTAGGTGTGGATGAGGGGCGCCTACCAGATGATGATGCCACTAAATCGTTTTGGCGCAGCATTTGGTCGGTGCCTGTCAGCCATTCCGAAGGCGATTGGATCCGAGAGGTTGAGCAATTGTGTGAACCAATACAAGAGATGGGGGCAATTACTATCAGCCCCCAAGACGTAGCTAATGCAGTCCGTCCGATGGCAAACTGGAAAGCACCAGGACCGGACGGACTGCAGAACTTCTGGTTAAAATGGTTACGGAGTTCACATGGTTGCTTAGCGTCTCAATTCCAATCTGCTATAGAATCGGCTTCGCTCCCACAGTTCTTAACTACAGGGTCTACCCATCTGCTCCACAAAACAGGTAGTACCACGGACCCTAAGAATTATAGGCCGATCACCTGCCTACCAACGATTTATAAACTTCTTACATCCATTCTGAGGGCAAAGATTAACGATCATATTGATAGTAACTCTGCAATGTCTGCCTCTCAGAATGGATGTAGGAATGGGTCCCGTGGTACTAAGGAGCTACTCCTTATTGACACGACTATTTGCCAACAGGTTCGCCGCTCTAAAAAAGATCTGTCGACATGTTGGATAGATTATAAGAAGGCCTACGATTCGGTGCCACATACATGGCTCATGAGGGTGCTGGAGTTGTATAAAATTAATACAACTTTACGCACCTTCTTAGTGTCATGTATGCGGCAGTGGAGTACGGTGCTTCACTATCCAGGATGTCGGGATATCCAACAGAGTGGTGAAACAATTAGGATTGAGCGGGGAATATTCCAGGGTGACAGTCTGAGCCCACTGTGGTTCTGTTTGGCCTTGAATCCTCTAAGCACTCTGCTTGAGAATTCAAGGCTAGGCTATTCGTTGCGGAGAGGAAGCCAGGTAATCTCCCACTTGTTGTACATGGATGATCTTAAACTTTTTGCCACCAACAAATTGCAACTGATGAAGTTACTGAAGATCACTGAAAGCTTCAGTAATTCCATCAGAATGGAATTTGGTGTTGACAAATGTGCAGTCATGCATGTAAAACGAGGCGGGATTATAGAATCCCAGGGCATACAGCTCTCGGATTCTATAAACCTAAGGTCACTCTCTGCAACGGAGACCTACAAGTACTTGGGTATGTCAGAGGCGTTAGGCATCAACGTTGCTGACATGAAACAATCATTACAGACACGTTTCTTTGGCCGCCTGAACAAAGTACTGAAAAGTCTTTTGTCAGGGGGCAACAAAGTGCGTGCCTTTAATGGTTGGGTCATGCCAGTGTTGATGTACTCCTTTGGTGTACTCAAGTGGACTCAGACTGAGTTAGACGCCTTGGATAGAAGAGTCCGAACACTACTGACCGCAAATCGAATGCACCACCCACGGTCTTCGGTAATGAGGTTATATATCCCGCGAAAATGTGGGGGTCGAGGCTTTTTGAATGCTAAGACCCTCCATAATCGCGAGGTATATAACCTCAGGGAGTACTTCCTCCAAGTTGACGTGGGGATGCATCGAGATGTGGTGGTAGTGGATAAGGGCCTCACTCCGCTCTCCCTAGGCACAGAGAACTGGCACAAACCTGTAGTACTGAGTGTCAAAGATCGCAAAGATGTATGGCAAAGCAAGGAGCTACACGGACGCTATTATCGGACCCTTCATGGGCCTGATGTAGATTTCTTAGCGTCCGTGGCCTGGCTACGCTTCGGTGATCTCTTCGGAGAAACCGAAGGGTTTGTATGTGCAATTATGGATGAAGTTATCATGACGAACAACTACCGGAAATATATTGTAAAGGATGGTACAGTCGACATATGTCGGGCATGTCACTGTCCAGGTGAGTCCTTAAGACATATAATTTCCGGTTGTTCACGTCTTGCTAACGGCGAATACTTGCACAGACATAACCAAGTGGCCAGGATTATCCACCAGCAGCTTGCTCTGAAATACAAACTTGTGGAATCTGAGATGCCGTACTACAGGTATGTTCCCGACCCAGTTCTCGAAAATGGTCGTGTCACATTGTACTGGGATCGATCTATCATCACTGACAGGACTATTGTAGCCAATAAGCCTGATATAGTGGTGATAGATCGATCAGAGCGCCGGGCAGTGATTGTTGATATCACTATCCCCCATGACGAGAACCTCGTGAAGGCTGAAAAAGAAAAACAAATAAAATATTTGGATTTAGCGCACGAGGTTGTCGACATGTGGGAGGTGGACTCAGCAATCATTGTCCCGATAGTCGTGACAGCCAACGGCTTAATAGCCAAGAGCCTCGACCAACACCTTCAGAGGCTCTCGTTGGGCATCTGGGTCAAGGGTTTGATTCAGAAAGCGGTACTTCTGGACACGGCGCGTATCGTGAGGAGGTTCCTCTCTCTGGGACCCTAACCACCGGCAGCTTGAACCCTGTTTCCGATGCCGGTTGGAGACTGTATTTTATATTTTTAAATGTATGTTTTTTTTTTAATGTATATTTAAAAATGTATTTTATATGTTTATAAATTGAATAAAGGAAATAATAATAATAAATGTGGACAACATCACATACATTGCACTGAACTCAAAGTAAGTAGCTAAAGCACTTGTGTTATGAAATTCAGAGACAACGATGGTAACACAAACACCCAGACCCGAGACAATGTAGAAAAGTGGTTTTCTACATTGACCCGGCCGGGGATCGAACAAGGGACCTCAGAGCTGGCGACACCTTGAAAACCGGTGTATACGCCACTTGACCACGGAGGTCGTCAAATATACCTACTTACTAGGTATAAAACTAGGTAACAAAAAATAGTTTCCATTTACGTAGAAACTAATGGAATTGCGACAAAAACAATGCTAAATAAAGTAACGGTTGTGAGAAATCGATTTAATTTTAAATGAGGTTTTATTAGCAAATTAGTACCTACATTAAAGTTAGGTTCGAAAACAATAGGTACTATAAAGAAGTAAATAAATATTTGTATGTATTAATTTATTTATTTTGGTCGTTGTGTAATAACTTATACGCATTAAACATCTGAATTAATACGGAATGTATACCTATATAATATATCTATTTATTTAAATTTGACAAGCTTTTTCTATTTCCATAGGCAACATAAGAATTCAAAGACTAGCTGTTTCCCGCGAGTTTGGCCGCGTGTTTTAGTTTCAACGGTTTTTCATTTTTCCTACATTTTTCATTTATACTCCGCTCCTTTTGGTCGCAGCGTAATGTTACATAGCTTATAGCCTTCCTCAATAAATAGGCTATCTAACACTGAAATAATTTTTCAAATCGGACCAGTAGTTCCTGAGATTAGCGCGTTCAAACAAACAAACATATAAACAAACAAACAAACTCTTCAGCTTTATATATTAGTATATATAGATTAGTATAGATTTTATATCAATAATGATTTTAAACGTCAATCAAGCTACTAAGTATGTATTCTACGAATACTGAAACGCTACTTAACTTTAAGACGAACTTAAATAGAGAGTCATGAGAGTTAACGGCGACTTAAAACTGATTGACTTTTTAGTATTCGGTCATATGCCTTACAAATATAGGTTATCAATGTGATCCATACTTATCTTACTAGGTGACCCAGCAAACGTGGTTTTGCCAGGGCCATAATTATCACCTAGGGGTATAAAAAAATTGCCTACAACCTATTTTCAGACCTACTAAATATACATACTCAAAAATTTTCATAAAAATCGATCAAGCCGTTTTGGAGGAGTTCGATAACAAACATAGTGGACACGAGATTTTTATGTACATATTAGATAAATGCGTGATTAATTCTTCATCATTGTTAAAGATGGGACAGGCTACTTCTTGCAGCCGTAATCAACACAAACAGGCGGAACCGAGGGCAAAAGCTAGTTATTATTAACCGTGATAAACTCCACATAATAGCACCTGCAAATAATTAGGCTGGTATCTTTACATTTTACTTACAGCCCCCTCTAGACAAGTGGCATTTCGACAAGCGTTAACTATGATAGAAATCGCTCTAATAACATTAAATGTATGGAAATGACATTTCGTTTCGATGAGTCACGTGACTTGGACTCGTCACTACCATACATTTGAACGATTCGATAGGATTCGATCAGCGTTATCGCTTGTCGAAATGTCACTTGTCTATACTTCATAAAATATAGCTTGATACCTGTGACGTTTGTCAGAATGACATTACTAGGGATGGGAGCGTCTTTCGTATTTTATCGATATCTACCTATGTCGTAATGAGTTTTATAAAAAATGACATTGTAACGACATTAAAAGAAAGAATGAAGAAAGAATAAAATTAAAGATGTACCTAAGTTTAAATCATAATAAGGTGAAAAATTATGTTTTCTTTAGAAAACTCCCCACTATCGGTTTATTTTGCCATTCATTCTTATTTCAAAAAAAGAGCAAAAGTAACCAAAATATTATTTAATAGTTAATTCGTCGCGTCGGCACTCGTACTGATTTAAAAAAGATGGCGCCCGCTTGTTTCCTGCACGCGAAACCATTATTGCCAGACTAAAAAAATACGAATCTATAGTCAAAACATTATTTTATTTAATAATTTTATCCATTTAATACTAGTGAAATTTTCATACTATTATTTTATCGATATTCGTCTGTCAGTCAGTTACACGTCCCTACCTGTCTTCAAAACGCGTTTATAAAATAAGCTAACAAACAAAAAATATTTAAGAAAAATTAGAAATTATTTAAATTACCCTTGTTTTTACTGGTATATTTATAATAACATGATTGTTTTTAAAAATATGTTTTTTTTTTATACACAAATGTCGTATTCATATTTAAAAACTAGAACTTTTTCAGAAATAAATTTAGTAAAGCTGTCTTTAAAACAGAGTCGCTAACGTCGCAGGTATCAAGCTATATTTTATGAAGTATAGGGGGGCTGTAAGGTCTCATGGTAAAACTATCTCGTACCTTACCAACACAAAAAAAAAAATACATACTACTTCAATAAAAAATTCAAATAAATAGTAAGTGATTATGATAACAATGTAGGTCAATGAAGTAATTTACAAATTCTGAAGGTTTTAACAATTTGAAGGATCCACTCTAATTTGTACGAAACAATTTTAAAGCATAAATAGATATTTACCTACAATAGGGGACCGGAATATTTTTTTTTTATTTACTCGTCACAGATATTAAAAAATATTAGACACATATTTTTTCTTTTTTTAATTAAACAAACGTTGAGGGAGATGCAGTGAATGGAAATGTCGCGTAACGTCACTTGTGTCGGTAGTAGCCCGTTGTGCCGATCGTAAGAAATTTTTTGCTGTAAGTACTACGCTCGTTTACCGTGCGACGACCGATGTTTATGCGAAAATATCGATGGTTCCGATATTATTAGGTTTTGAGATAGTATAAATAAAACAGCGCGCTCTATTTAGGCTGGTTTTATAGCTACGCGTTTCGACAGCGCGGCTGAAGTGCGCGCGTTCGGATTTGTTCGGGGTAGTAGTTGCGTTTTATAGCCACGCGCTTGAGCAGCGCTGTTGAGTAAACGCGCGCTGTTCGCCGGCGCTGCCGAAGCGCGCGCCGCGAGTTACGACGAGAGTGACGCTGTTGAGACGCGCCGTTAAGTACACAACATGAATTATAATATCGATACGGAACGTATAATTGAGGAAGTACGATGTAGAAGGTGTTTATGGGATACGGCCGACCTTAGAGTGATCGCCAATTTTTCCTCTGGAGTAATGGGGATGCGAAATAAGCTGGATCGTCGTAAAGAAGACTGTAACTTGCAGAGTAATTCGTCAAAACTAGTTATTGATAGGCGAAAATATTTATAAAATTTATGACAATTTTCTCGTAAATCGAAAAAAGATCTTACGAGTTCGCCTCTTATTAACCTTGTACCATTATAAGGATCAACAGCTAGTCTTCTTTGCCTTCTTTTCCATAAGAAGTAAATAGCCACTACTCTAACCGCATTAATGTTCATTTTGTAGACGACTGTACACAGCAGCGAAACGCGCGGTACTAATCTCGTTTTACAGCGGCCCGTTGTTCTAACGCGCGCTGCTAACAGCGGCGCTGCTCAACGGCGCGTCTAACAGCGTAGCTATAAAACCAGCCTATGACACAAGTTTAACGACGACGGCTTGTTCATACCAGTACTTACAGTTCATACCCTTTTAGGCGCACATTACAATTAAGTTAGCCCGCTTGTACCAGTCCGGTTTTGTTATGATAACTGATACCTTTACAATAATATCTCACAAGTAACGGTTAAAACACAGTGTATTACAGGCGCGAATTACCTATTAAGTAGGTACTTTGTAGAGACTGAATGACTTTCTTCCGTCTTGCATTAGTTAATAGAAAGATATGGGTCAGTTTAGTCCTCAAGTGGGTCAGTGACCTGTTTGTGCAATCCTCTTAAAGTGCATATGTCGTTTCCTGTGCTATTGTGTTTATTATAAAACCTGTAGGTACCAAACAATTAAGCAAAACTGATTACTAACTAATTATCTCCAAAATTAATGTAAACCATTATTTATATATTTAAACCATTGTTTAAAATATATACCTTTACACTCGTATGTTGAAATGTACCTAATTAAGAATAAGAAATTTAAAAACAATAATTATAATCCCTGCCTCAGATCTTAATGTTTCTTTTGGTTTTTTGGCTTTTACTAACACAACTTGTTAAATATATTAATTCTATACCTACTTTGTGTGCTTATATTTTTCTATCTTCTTCTTCTATCTTCCACCAATGAAAGCCAGTTAGTCAGTTCACTACGATTTTGCCAAAATTTACGAAATTACTGCTAACTGATTAGTTAGCATTATAATCTAACGTAAGATGTTTTTATGTTGTCAGACCAAGATGGGTTCTCTCTTTAAAGGTTTTTTGCGCTACACTTTACCGGTTATGCCTAATGTTTCAAAATAATAATAAAACGTTGGGTTTATTTACTAATTAAATAATGATTTCCATGATTCAATAATAGATGCAAAAAATATCTCTTAGAAACTTTTTGTTATGTTTTTTACGCATCAAATAACTGATAAGTTAGGTCATACGGGTTTAGTCAATTAGAAGGTTATACAACTCTATAATGTGTATTATGTACCCATTTTTTTGAAGTGAAACTTCTTTAGGCGCATGAGGGTAAAATTTTTACAGATGAAACGTCACGCCGGTTTGCAACGGAAGTCAATTTTTTATGATAATTGGTTTGAAGGTTAGGTAGTTTTAATATTTACAAATAACATGTGGTATTTCAACTTGCCACTCGTCATTTGATAATTTAATAAATCATTTACCATAAAATAAAAATATTTCATAAATTCGCTTTTCTAAATTTTGAATTCAAAAACAAAACTTAATTAATAATTTCTAATATTGACAAAAAACACGTGGCATTTTTATTTACAATTCGTCATTTGAGATTTCAATAAATCATTGTGCATAAAATACTAATAACAATATTTCATAAATTCTTTTGACGAAATTTTAATTTAAAAATTGGAATTTCTAGAGTTATCATTAATTTACAAAAATTTTGTATATATTTAAATTGGATTAGGTATTTTTAATATTTACAAAAAATCACGAGGAATTTTAATTTAATATTAAATATAATTTCAAAATACTTCAACTGCCAGGCAAGAAATCAGTCAAGGTATGATCTATAACATGATTTACTTACTTACTATGAATAAACTATACCAATGTAATTTGAGAGGCAATTATAGGTTATACATTAGATAAGCATTTATTTCTTAGTATTTATATGGCACATTGAAGTCTTACATTAGAATAAACAGTGATTCAAATATATACCTATTACCATAGCTGCTGAAGAAATATTGAATAAACTATACATGCAAATGATAAGAACATTCAAAATTAAATTATATACTTAGATAAATAATTTAGTTTAACACATTTATGGATATAGATTCAAATATACAATGAATATGCATTTAATATAGGTTTGGATTAGTTAGTTTTAAGTGTAAATATAGTAAAGTTTGTTATTTAAAGATATTTACAACACAATATAAAGAATAAAATATATGAATAATAGTTGGTATTTAATATTAACAGTGTATTTTATATTCTTAATGTATACATTTGTTTTACAAGTTTAAAAAAATGTATAATAACAATATTATTCTAACCATAATATTTCTACACCGGATAGGGTAGTATATGTGAACCATTATATAATTATTGTAACATCTGCAATTATCATGAACTAAGAAATAAATAATATTCTATTCTATAATAGTAAAATATAATATAGACCTATAAATGTACCACTACTGGGCACTGGCCTCTCCTAAGGTTGAAAAGGAATGAGCATTGATTACCACTCAGCAACTGAATTAATTACAATATAAAAAAGTGTCCATATTAATAATTCTTACCTTATAGGATTGATTAATTATCAAATACTTTTTTTATTTTACAGATATGTGATGACCAATATAGAATGAAATATTTAAACCCTTTGGAGGTGCAAATTATGGTTCATTTATATGGGAAAAAGTGACAAACCAAAAATAGAAAGATAGTAGTAAACACGATGCAAGCAAATTACAACAATAAGCATTGTTCTTCATTTTACCACCTTTATATTGTAAACATTTGTAACATTAATAAAATTTATATTCCATTTTACTGTTAATTTGTTATAATGAGTGATTTCTGTCATTTATTTTCATTGAATAAATTAAGTCTATTAGTATATTAACTGCACTATATATATATATATATATCTAATTGCAAAGCACATTAATTGTGTGAGTAGGTACCTACTATGTTTGTTTGTACTAGGAAGTTACAATTTCTAGATGTTATTATGTATCTTGCCGATGGTGACTTTATTTTATAAATTAGAATTCTATTTATAGCATTGTAATAAGTGACTTATTGGTCTAGAATAAAATTATATTTGTCAACAACATTATTATGTTTTCCTAACCTAAAGACTTACCCAACTTTGTAGCATTACCAATAGGTACTAGGTAGTATATTACTTTGCCAGTGTAACATTTCATAATAGCTAATTGTTGCTATTAAAATAATTAATAATCATAATACCTAGTAAGTTCATAATAAGAAGTGTTAAGTTACTATAATATATTATATTAGAGGAATAGTACCTAGTATTAAAAGTCCAAATACCAAGATTGCAATACTTTTATTTTTAATATAATAGGTACAGTAAATCTCTGCCAGGGAAGACATTGTATATAATATAACCTATAATTATGACGAATCTTAACAATATTAATAGAAGGTAAATGGTCGACTGTGGCTGTCTTTACTCTGCATGTTTCTGTGACGGGGCCGTGGAATGTGGACATCCGAGGGCCGAAGCGGGATTCGAGGCGACCGTCAACGGCGCCCGAGCTGTTGGCGCGAAATATACGCGCACCCAACGAAGGCGCGTAGCCATAGCGGGCATAGCCAATCAAATTCTAATGCACTGCGGTCGAATACGATGCACGACACTCAAAGTCAAAGATTCTCTTACTAAAGAGACTCTTAATCTTGGAAATTTAAAGTTTTAGATTTGTATAAATATAAACAAGATTTATAAATTAGTTCGCCAAAGAAGTTTCACTTCTGACATGTGTACTTTGTACGCACGCATGTTTTTTATTTTTATCTTATTCCAAACATTCACAACCACACACACTCCTTGGACGCGTCTAGTTTATCTCTCCATCTCTGCCTGTATCTTCCAAACAGCCTAAGTCTATAAGGAACCTAATATGCAGAGGCTTTCATCTTTAGTTCCGCCATTGTTCAGCCTAGTCCCATTTTAATATAGCAGCCTTCATAGCAACGTCCGCAATTTGAAGCGCAGTCTTGGAGCACTGTAATTAGTTACATACGTAGTCCATAAGTCGAACTCCGAAGATGCTGCTAAAAGTAAAGGCAGGCGTTTGCCCTGCAGTGGGACAGTTTAGGCTTTAAATTAAATAAAAAATAATAATAAGTTAAATAATCATCAACCAATACACTATTATAGGTAAACTCAGAAAATATGTCTCGAATCAGCGAATAATATATCAAAAAGCCGTCTTTAATTTTAAAATCGTTGTAAAAAATAACTCTTTAAAACGAATAATATTTTATTTATTCTCATAAAACATTAATTATACATTATTTAGCTTTGATAACTATGATTTGTACATGATAATAATAGATCTTAAATCTAAACATTCTCAAAATATGGCAATGAATAACTTAAAGACTTAGAAATAATTAACAACAATACCTATAAAGACATAAATAATTACTATTTTAAAGGAAATTTCGTAAACTACGATGTTATCATTTACTCTTATTCTTACTCTCTATTCTTTCACTCTCATCTGACGGGACAGCATGTCGATACCACCGGAGAGAGATCACACACAAGAAAAATCAATGGCTCTTCTTTATTTTTTGAAGCACGAATGTAAATAAATAATTACATGTGGACAATATCACATACATTGCTCTGAGCCCAAAGTAAGTAGCTACTTGTGTTATGGAATCAGACATAACGAAGGTACCACAAACACCCAGGCCCGAGACAATATAGCAAAGTGGTTTTCTACATCCCTTTCCCTTTCTCATTTCTACACCCGTCCGGGGATCGAACCCGGGACCTCAGAGCTAGTGACACCTTGAAAATAAGTGTGTACGCCAGTCGACCACGGAGGTCGTCAATGTGGTTTAATTCCCTAATCATAAGCTGACGCGGCGGCGGTGGTGTCGTGATTCCGTGAGTCGTACCTACTGACACCACCGCCGCCGCGTCAGCTCATGATTAAAGACTCCTATTGAGTCTGAAACTAGTCGGGCGATCCCGAGAATATACGTGATGTACGTTTTGTTTTACATAATTGTGTTGTAATTATGTTTGTATTTACCTAAGTAAGTAGTGCGTATTTTATTTTATTTATTTATTTAATTACAACGGCTTTAACCAATTACAGTATGTGTCCCTGTGCTATTTTAGTCACATTTCACGTTCCACTTCTAATTAATTCCTCACGAATAGCAAATAAACGAACAATACACATTGTGCTTCATCAATTAAATTGCTAATTAGTCTAATTAGTAAATGTCATAATTAGTTATATACTAAGAAATATGCAGAAATGCTATCTCGGTTGTTATCTAGTGGAGCGGCTAATTAGAGACCACATCTTATTTTCAGTCCATGAATAAAAATTGCCTATACTTTACCTACTTATCCACTGCTAGACATGACTCATAAGTAAAATAACAATGAAATAAACCTAATTTGCTATTTACATCTATACTAATATTATAAAGCTGAAGAGTTTGTTTGTTTGTTTGAACGCGCTAATCTCAGGAACTACTGGTCCGATTTGAAAAATTATTTCAGTGTTGGATAGCCCATTTATTGAGGAAGGCTATAGGCTACTTAACATTACGCTGCAACGAAAAGGAGCGGAGCATAAATGAAAAATGTGGCAAAGTGAAAAACCGTTGAAACTAAAACACGCGGGCAAAGTCGCGGACAGCTAGTAAATCATATTAATATAATAACTTTCGTGAGGAGTATTCATTATTATTTAGAACTTATGCATATTCTCGGGATCGCCCGGCTAGTTTCAGACTCAATAGGAGTTCCTAATCATGAGCTGTCGCGAGTCCTATTGAGTCTGAAACTAGCCGGGCGATCCCGAGAATATGCGTGAGTAAATTGTTTTATTCTAAAAAATTAAATCATATTTAGTTAGTTGAGATTAAAATTTACATAAGTTTATAATGACTAAATATGTTGTTACGACAAAACAGGTACATTTTGAGAATGTTTAAACAATTTAAAATTAAAAGCTCTATGATATTTTTTTTCTTTAAAATATTTCAACAAAGTTACCCATACTTTGAGCCTTTTTGGCCCAGGCCATATCTTCAACCTCGAATTTGATCCAATATAGATGTTGATATTAAAAATTACCATCCTTATCTCTAATTAAATAAAACTAATCCTATAAATGTACACAGATGATGAATTGTTTGTTAAGTATCTAACTACACTAGTCTAGATACGCTGAAATACAGATCGTTTAGAATTTTATCATAGATTTATTTTTATTGAAAGTTAATTAGTTAGATTGGATAGTCAGACGATAGATAATATATTAAAATAGCAAAAACAGTAAAATATAGAAATTTTATAAGTTTTATTGGGGGAACTGGAAATCAATAATCCGTTTGGATCGCTAGTCTCGCATCAGGTCTATCTGTCAATTTCTACCAATAACAGGCCCAGTACTTTGTCTCTCATTGGTCGAGAATGACATAGCTTGATGCAACACTAGCACAACTAGCGGATTTTTAAGGAACCCATTGTAGTTTTGTTTTAATACGATTTTTTACTGGAGCTTACATGAAAATTTTGGTATATGCTTTTCTGGGCTATATTTTACTGTATGCCGATTGGATGTCGAAACTATTCATGATTGGGAAATATTCGTAGATTAAGTACCGAATGGCAATATAATAAAGGAACTGGATAAGAATAGGCTGTATTAGAAGAAAAGAGAGCCAAAATGAGATGGATGGATTGCGTGAAGAATAATTTGAGAAAGAAAGGAGTGAATGCTATGACAACGAGCAGTAGAGATGAATGGAAGATCACACATTGCGCCGTTAACTAGTGTATTGATCTCTAAACAATATTTTTGTAGTTATTATCCTTCTTCTAAATTAATGATATGGGATGCGTACACTCAAGTGTTGGAGCCAAACTGTTAGTGGTAGATGATCTGTGGTGGTTGATGAATGCATTATTTTTAAGTCCAATGCAGGCATAACGCATGTTACGCATTAACGCATATTATAATTGTCTGGGATATGACATACACGATAACGATCAATGAAGCAAAGTCAATCCAACAGCAGAATTTATGAAGGCTCTAGTAATAACTAAATTAAAGTAGAACTTTTTATAAATATAGGTAAATTGGATATATTTTTAGGGGATGTGACTTTGATGTTTATCTACCACCTTGTATAGAACCGATTGACATTAACAATGATGAAAGTATTCTAATAAACCAAGTAGAACATCTCCTGGTGAATCCATCAGATGTACTGGCCGAAGTGTGCCCAGTAGATGGCATTAAGAACAGAGAAGAGAAGAGGGAAGAAGACGCGGGAAAACCGGTCGATGTTGATGGCACGAGTCTTGGCTCGCGCTGCTTCTGCTGCGTCCTGTAATACGAAATAAACTGTCACATCATCTTCATCATAGTTTTACATTTGGGCGTTTCGTCTTAAAGGAATAACAATGATAAATAAATAACATTTTTTTTTGCAATGTTATCGAATTGGCCCTTATGGACCTCGGACAGATTCGTAACTAGCCGGGCACCGTCGACAATTTTGCGTAAGTCGTAAATTTTATGTTTTATATAAGCTATCATGTCTCAGGACAGTTTTCATACAACATTCTGATCTATTCTTTTACAAATCTTAATAAACAATTGACTCCTGCTTGTCGATGGGAATTGTTTACTTTAGGCTCTTTTTTAATGATCCCACTACTATTACTGAACGAAATATCATATGAGCTAAAAGTTATAAACTATGTATGAGCGATTTTAATCAATTTTGAAAATACCTTTGGTTTCCCGGTACCATCTCCAAGAACGATGTTCACCAAGCAATATTCCATGAGTGCCATAAACACGAACCTGGAGAACAAAATAATGTATTGTAACTATGTCCGAATGAAGAGTGTTATTATAGTAGCACGAACGCTTATTAAATATTTCCATCCTGAGCAGATGGCTAGGGGTTATTGTTTGAAGAAATTTGTTCAAGAGAGTAATATATATCTGGACTAAACACATTTGATGGGCCTGTCGGTCTAGTGGTTAGTGACCCTGACTGCTAAACCGGAGGTCGTGGGTTCGATTCCCACCCAGGACGAATCTTTGTGTGATGAGCACGATCATTTGTTCTGTGTCTGGGTGTAATTTATCTATAATATGTATGTATTTAGAAATATATAAGTATGTTTAACAGTTGTCTGGTTGCCATAGCACAGGCTCTGCCTAGTTTGGGATCAGATGACCGTGTGTGAGATGTCCCAAGATATTATTATTATTATTTATTATTTGTGGGTCAGATCCACATCAGTGCCAATTAAAATTAATTTACTCATTTCTCATTTTCTTAAGAAGTTAAGCTGGTTCTTATGTATCTAATATTAAATCTATCCATTCTTATTGTTGTATTTTTATTACATGTAGCGGTTACAGTAAAGATTTAAGATTAGGGAATACCATTCTTGTGTTTAGTATACTTACACAGTGCAAACCGACATGAAAGCGTCCACAGCCTTGAGATAGGATACAGGCGGCAGCTGCGCCTGCGACTTGGCGTGCTGCGTGGACAGCGTGAGCAGTGACGTCACGCCCAGCGTCACGCGCGCCGGCGCCGCGTCCGGCTTGATCCAAAACGATACCCACTGGGGGATTTGTAAAGATAGATATAATGTATGTAGGTATGTCGCTCACAAGGTTTAGGTACTCCCAGTTTCTGAAAAAGCTGATTAATACAAAAATTCGTTAACCACCTCCTCGTAATCAGTTGATATGACTAAATTGATCAGTTTTTAAGAATCCGAGGTTAGTCTCTTTAGTTACAGGTTGTTAATAGATTTCTGTATTCTTAAACTGTTTTCGTAAATGTAAATGATAAAGTTTAAGTTGGCGTTTAAAACAAAATAAAAACAAGTGTGCTTTAGACCACAGTTAAATTTCTTTATATACGTAAAGCTCTCGTCATGCATTCACCACCAGGTTAAGCCCCAAGTCAAGCGTGCGTAAGGACGCTTTCCTTCAAAAAAACCTCTAACGCTCTTGTTCTGTCACTAGCTCTTTGTTAGTCAGGTGTTTAAAAAACTACTAGCGACAATAACTTGAAAATTTACTTTTGACGGAGAGAGAGTTTAACAATTTTTCTAACTTCTACTTAAATTTGATAAATAATCTATTTTGAAGAGGAGTAATAACTTACAGACATAATAACAATGAGGCAGGTAGGTATGTATGTGTTGAACAGGTGGTAGCCGAGCCGGCGCTTCAGCTTGAATATAACCTCCAAGCAGGTGAAGTTACCTGAAAAAGGATAATATATTTATGTGTTAGATAAGGTATTGACAGAAGAAAGTATTTACAGAAAGGACCTTCGAGAAGATGATCATGAGTTGAATGTATTAACAGCATATTATTTTAATTTGTTGTTAAGCATTAACGCATACGGAGCGAATATTTGTTCGGGCAGGACTCGAACCTGCCACTTTACCAACTAAGCTACCGAGGTTACTGCCTGGATGTTTAAATTTTGCCTTCCACTTATTACGTCTTTCGGGCGACGTAGACGACATCTAGTGAACCAATCTTGCGTTTGGTCTCACCAACTCTGATTAACAATGTGTTAATTCAGAAGTCCGAGAGATGAAGCAGCCCAATACTTATTATTTTAATTATTTGTTACGCATTAACGCATGCGGAGCGAAACATTTTTTCTTTCCAATATTTGTATTTAATTAAAAATGTATTAACAGCAACTGAGAGCGAGACATGAGCTAATTATATCCCCTGGTAGATAACTAATGGAATACAACCTGTTGTATATATTTAACACAAAATATTAATATATTTTGTGTACTACTACTACATCTACTATTAGGTATATTACTACCTTTTGAAATTCACAGACATATTTTGTTTCTGTGATCTATAGTGCTTGTAATAATAATTGTGCTGCTCTTATTTCTTATAATAAAATGTATACGGTTTCCAATTTAAATTGTATATCTCCAATGCACTTATAAGTTTCTAATGGAACAAGGTGAATAAACTGAAATTCTACAGCAAAAGTATACGAAAACCATTTTTAATCATAAAGTGCTTTGTCGACGGATTAGTAAAAGTACTTAGGCTATTCATTAATCCATAACACCGTGTTAATTTTTATGGCAAAGCATTATAGCAGTTATCACTTTAATCTGGTGTAACCTAGTTTCATTTTGATAATCTCCACCAGCTTAGTAAAGGCTGTTTTTCAAATGAGGCTTACGGGAGATTTGAAGATAGTTTGATCCGTATCATTGACCCAAAAAGGTCATTTATTTGTTTAGCAAAATTTTAGTACTTTTGTATCCGACCGTCAACTGTTATAAAGACCTATTACGTGTCACTAAAGATAACTTATGTCGGGTGTACAACTTTTTCCAATATAGAGGCAAATGCGCCTCGTGGATGATCTCATATATCTAACAATCTTAATAAAATTATTAGCGTTGTGATAATTCCACCTCTAACGCAATTCTTTCTTTTAAAAGAGACAGTATTTTATACTCTTCTATACAGTAAGTACTTCACAATCTCCCGTCATGAAAGAAAAGTCGGCAATAATATTCGAGTTGAATGATTCGACCATATGCTTGAGGGTTAGACAATAAGAATCTCTAATATTAATTTTCTCATCATAAGTATCATAATATTTTTAAGGTTCTCATTAAACGAAGCTAAAAGCAATATTTCTCACCGGTAGAATAAACCTGTGTGCAGTCAGCCGTGGTATTCTGCACCAGCTCCAGCTGTGGCAGCTCGATGTTCTCGTCCACAACCAGCGGCACGTCGGGGTCCCATTGGAAGATCAGATCATCCGTCGTGTGGGATACTGAGGGTTGAGGAGAGGAAACTATTAGGTAATTTCAGTATAGTTATGAGTGGATAATTGTAGTGGTGTGATGACAACATTGCGGTAGATCGAGAAGAAAGTAAAGAAACCATCTTGAGTCCAACTAAAAGGACTAGCTCATCCTAGCTCAGGACACAAGTGCGCGAAAAAGGAAGGAAGTCCTTTGCCCTGCAGTGAGATACAAGGATATAGATTAGATGAAAGTGTGTCTTGCTTCAGGTAGTTTTGGTTCTAAGCTTGTAGATCCCAAACTGCCTAATTTATTAAGAGTATCTAACAACGTGCATGACAAAATGCATTTGCTCCTACGAAAACTAGAATCACTTGCGTTACAAAAAAGATTTCTTTAAAAAACTGGTCATAATTACGTGGAAAATACTAAAGTTGGAGGACTCAACGAAACGACTTCATGAAACGCGAAGATTCTCAGAATGTCACGTCATTAGCAGTGCTTGTGACAGTCAAAGGCAGGTTGTTAATTCCCGAGCACTCGTGCATCACGGTTTCGTGCTCCTGTTTTAATGAACCTGAAGTTTGATTGACGGAGTAAGCTTTGCAAGTTATAATGTTCTACTGTAGGACGTGCTTCAGTATTGTGAGACTGTTTATGTAAATTATTGTCACTTGCATAAATAACTTATACTTACTTAGTCATATTTAAATTCACTCAGTTGAAGTATTTAGTGAAGCAAGTATTTCTTATTTCTAAATTGAGTGTCTACAATAGTAGTTCTATTTAAGTTTTCTCAAAAAGTTTATATGGATATTTGCAGCAGTTGTGGAAAAATCATGGAATGGATATGAATATTTTAAAATGACATTGAAATACTATAAGAAATCGTCAGGTAAGTCAAAGGCTTTGATTATTTTTAAAGAAATTTCTGACAATAGCCTTGCAAAATAAATAGTAACTAAATTATGTTTTAACCAAGTGTTTAAAATTTTACAATACAGCGAGTAAAGGTATAAAAAATTAAAAGGAAACTTAAAAAAAAATTAAGCTAAACATTATTTCATCTTACCATATTTTTTATGAAACAGAATCTCTTTCAAAACCAAATTTGCCAAAGGTTTAGGAACGGAGTCGACTCTCCACAAAGTCAAAGCTGATGTTAATTAAAACGGATCATTTCGCATAACTTCATTAGCACCAAAGGAATGCTTTCAGCTAGATTGTAACTACGTCTGAAAGAGCCGTTACTTCAGCACTGATTAAATTCAGGAACTGTTCGACAAAGTATAACAGTAAGTTCTTGTAAATAAAAATGTTTTGAACAGCAAATTTAGCAAGATAGTAAATAGGTACAAATAAATAATTAATTACACAAAAATGTAAAAAACCCGACTTCAAATAATATAGTGATAATCTATATCTATACTTAATATATAAAGCTGAAAATTTGTTTGTTTGTTTGTTTGAACGCGCTAATCTCAGGAACTACTGGTTCGATTTGAAAAATTCTTTTTGTATTGGATAGTCCGTTTATTGAGGAAGGCTATAGGCTATATAACATCACGCTATGGCCAATAGGAGCGGAGCATAATTGAAAAATGTTGCAAAAATGAAAAATCGTTGAAACTAAAACACGCGAACAAAGTCGCGGGGGACAGCTAGTTTATTATAAAAATTAAGGATTGCCTACGATTTCCCTGAGATCCCATCGTCAGATCCTAACAATGGGACCACCTGGGAAGTATAACCCTTTCGAACAATTAAAGAGTATTTTTCCAATCGGTCCAGCACCCCTAGACAAGTGACATTTCGAAAAGCGATAACGCTGATCGAATCGTTCAAATGTATGGAAGTGAGAAGTCCAAGTCACGTGACTTATCGAAATGAAATGTCATTTCCATACATTTAATGTCACTTAAGCGATTTCTATCATCGTTAACGCTTGTCGAAATGCCACTTGTCTAGAGGCTCAGGTATCTTCGAGTCAACAATGAACATAGTATACATAAAAATAAGATGCAGATCTGCTCACTTCCGAATGACTCTACAAAGATTGGCAAGAAAGACAACGAGTGCTGTCTAATATAACCTATTTACCACTACTCGAGCCACTTGCATTGTGACAATTAACTTACGCCAGCAACTTACTAACAAGACAGAAAAGTCTTAATCAGTCGGTAACAATAACCTTACTACAAGAAAGAGCGAAAATACTACATAGCAAAAAGTAGGTTTTTATAGACACTACTTCTCCCTGGCCACACTAGCCACCGACTTCTAAGAAAATTATCATGATACATTACCTATTGATACATCTTCATCTAAATATAAAAACCAGGGTCAGCTGCCATATCATCCTTAAAATCTTACTTCACCAATATTCATCAAAAAATCTGACCTCCAAAGCGCATCTCAAAAACATATCGAAATCTCTAACGGCCCTCTACCAAACGCACTCTAGCTTCAAGTGCATATCAGAGAAGCATCACTTTCCCCCATCGGACCTATTTATAGCCCCCCCCCTCCCTGATCACGATAAGAACCAGCTGAGTTGACGACCCTTGAGGACCCTTCAACCTACTTGGCCCACATTTTAGAAGCCACTTGAGCCTATAATTTTTCTGTAGCACACGACAAACTTTACTTAGGTCCCCCTCATATTGTTTGGTTTTTAAGGGTTTACTTGTTTCGAGATTTGTCCGTGGATATATTTTTAACCAGGTCACTGATTTAAATCTGTCCTGTAATGATTCTTGTCTTAAATATCAACTTATCTTAAAGATATTTTTACTCCAGTCATACTATCCTGTACTGAAATGTACTCTTACGTAGCCAATGATAATGCCTTTTTTATTATTATTACACGACATATAATACTGCATGTATTCACATTGATCTGTAGTCATTTGTACCATAAAATCGGTTCATTTTAGTACTTGACTCGACCTAATTCTTTTGATGACTCATAAGATGATGACAGACGTCGTTATCACGTTATCTCTAAGACGATCGATGACGAATCACTAGCTAATTTATTTCAGGCAGGCGAGTATATAAGAATTAGTAGTATTTTTTTTTCCTTGGGACAATAAAATTCATACAAGACTACCTGATCTGAAGCTAGGTAGAGCTTGTATTATGGCAAACAGACAATTGATAAACATATTTAGGTATATATTATTGATAAATTACACCCCGACAAACAAATGATCGTGCTCGTCTTACAAACATATGTCCTGGGTGGAAATCGAACCCACGCCCTCCGGTTAAGCAGTCAGAGTCACTAACCACTAGACCAACAGGCCAGTCAATATATAAACAGAAAAAGCAGATTAGGATTTTAAATACGAAACAGTATTCGCCACTAATAAGAGAATTAGATTTAGATTAGACAACGAAAAATTCATATTATTATGCTTCTTCTTCTTCTTCCTGCCCTTTTCCCAATTTATTAGGGGTGGTGTATGTTATTGGTCATGTGTCCAATTTCATTTTATCAAACTCAATAAACTTTTAAATGGAACACGTACAATAAAACAATCAATAAATATCTATCCCCGGCAACCGCATTCCAACCAGAAATGCCAACTATTCAATTCTAAAAGCCAAGTTCAAAATCTATAGACTTAAAAAGCGTCTAAGCATAAAAATATATTCGAGGGCCCTTCAGTCAGCTCGTTATACTTTCATTGTGAGCAGCTCTCAGGACGCGCCGACACAGCCACTCAACGTTCTAATTATAATCTATGTTTGACATTTTGTCTTGAACGCTTTGATCTCCCGATGTAGGATTAGATGCTATCAACCTTGGTTTTGATAGTGATCGGTTTGAGTATTGGTGGGATTCTGTTTCATGTAGTATCAAAGGAAATCTATTTAATATAAAAATGAATCTCTATAAGTCTTGGTCACGCCATAACTCGAGGAAATTATGGAAAGAAAAACTAAATAAAATTTTGTATAAAATTGGTAAATTTTAGAACACTGAACGACTTTTTTAACTGCGCGCGTTCGGTGATTATGAATTTAGCTGACAGCTGTTTTTAATATTTCAATTGTTAGAAAAAAAATAAATAAATGCAAATGCAGTCGAATTGAATATTCATATCTAAGACATCGGGCCAGATATACATTATAAATGACCCAATTTAGGTATTCGATGTTATACAAATGATATTTGTAGCCAGACCTTCCTATTTATATAAAGGATAGGCAGGTTTGTACACAACACGTTATCCAATGACACTTGTATTCAGTTTACACATAAAGATAACAATTAAAAAGTTATTACGTTATTAGTTAGTTGGTACGTTTTTATCGACTTTTAACTACGATCTACGACAGTTACCAGCTACGGCAGTTGCTACGAATATCGTAGCAGCATTTTTTTATCACATACCCAAACATGATAAAAAACACTTTCAAACTATGAAACGACCAACCATTACTATTTGAATAGGCACTATAAAAGAAGAAGAAAGTATATTTTGGAAATGGCATGACCTAGTATAGTCAATTAAAGGGTCGACTTATTATTTAGTTATGACTTGCCAAATGTATTTCATATAACCACACTAAACTAGCACTAACTTCCGTTTATCCATCTGATGGCTCCGAAATTTAACTTCAGAAGATAGATAAGCAAAGAATACTCACAACTCTCCATCTGCAGCTTACACTCTTGCGTATCGTGAGGGTAGATCAGGAAGTTCATGGCACACGACAGTCTCAGCGTCAGTTTCACCATGTACAGTATCGTCTTCTCCTTGGACAGCCAGACGTAATGATTGGGTATGGTCATCGTTTGGAACGTCACTGACTTTGCGTTCTTAAAGAACGAGTCTGGTCGCCACATGTGCTTCAGCCAGTCGACTTCTAGGAGCCTAGAAGATATCGTCATTAGATTGATTGAAGTTTGTAAAGGTATTTTAAAATCTACTAAGCCGTTCATCTATATCATGTTCTATTAATAGATAGGTAAATTCTAATGACAAATGAGTCAAAAATATATAAAAAATGAAATTACCTACGATAAATTTGTACTACTGAAATTTACCATTTGAACTCTCTATAATCCTTTAACAATACATATGAACTGTATTATTTACAGTGGCAGAAATTTTAACAACAATGGATATTAATTTGTACCTGTATTCAGTAGTCATGTTTTCCGGCAATCTTAAGCGATGGTCTTTCCAGGTTTGAGCAAAAAATATATCAGCTGCATATGTCTATAACAAGAACAAATTTGTGCGTGTAATTAAAACCAACCTGATATATTTTCTTGGGTTCAAACACAATCTTATAAACAGAAGAATATAAAATATATAAAGAGGAAAGATTTGTATGTATGTAACGAATAAACTCAAAAAATACTGAATCGTTTTCAAAAATTCTTTCACCATTAGAATGCTACATTATCCTTAAGTAACATAGGCTATATAGCTGTGCTACTCGTGCAAAGTCAGGGCGGGTCACTAGTAACTAATACAATGCCCAATAACTTTTTGAAACTTTGTAAGAATGCTCTTATCAGCCCAACCTAGCTATCTACTCTGTATGGTATATCTGAATACCAGTTAGTTTGAACAAGTAAAATAAATTGCTATTTATATTCTTTACCATGGATGTTTCATCAATGGAGTCGAGACCCATGACGGTGACGTGGAAGTTGACGATGGTGGGCTGCTCGTTGATCTTGGGCGGCCGCATCTTGTCGTACAGCCGAGGGTCCTCCGGCAGCAGGTCTTGGAACGTCAGCAGAGTAGATCTGGATAGAGTAATTTTTACTTGTGCATTATCGGTTGTTTTGACTAGCCTGTTGGTCTAGTGGTTAGTGACTCGACTGCTAAATCGGAGGTCGTGGATTCGATTCCCACCCAGGACAGATCTATGTGTGATGAGCACGATGATTTGTTCTGTTTCTGGGTGGTAATTTTTTTATAATAAATATGCATATATAGAAAAATAAAAATAATAATTTGTTTATCAGTTTTCTTCGTAACCTAAAATTAAGAAGATACAGTGAATGGAAACTTCACGTGACGTCATAGTTACACTAGAATTTTAGCCAAATTTTGACGTCAGAAGCCCTCCCCCTTAAACTTCAAATTTTTTTATCTTTGTAATTTCTATATTGTTTTGATAAGAAAAAATACGTGTCTAATATAACATATCATAATATATTTTTTATCACCAAAAAGTAAAACGTTAATAAAAATTTCAGACAATATCCAGTCCCTATTGTCTTAAGCTTCTGCATTAAAAAAACATGGACCCCAAAATGTACGTTTATGACCTTTTATACAAAACAATAGCATTCTCATTATACCTGATCCCTTGCTAAATTTAGATTTGGCATGTGACATCTGGTTCATAAAGATTCAGCTCATTATAAATGTACCAATTTCGAGCAACGTCATAATATGTGATGTTGATGTATAAATTGTATAATGTCATGTTTGTTGGTGTGGCAGCTGACTGATAAATGATACATTATACTAATCAAGCATAAAATTTTAGATAGGTTTTATTTAGGAATTAAGGAAGGTTTCTGCATAGTCTTTTTGAAAACTACGTCGGGGTTAGCTTCTAGGCTCATCGGATTCAGCTGGATGTGAGTATTTAAAGAAACTTTTCAGAAACAATTTACCATTTAGGGGTAAGATTTTTTTAAATTATTATTTTGTTAGCTAGAAATTTCCTTACTGCTGTCCAAAAGCATCTACTCATATATAAATAGAACAACACAAGATAGCACATAAAAAAGGTGAATATAACCAAAATATCACTGCCCAAATTGCAATACCAAAAAGATCGCCAACTCAGCTTTGGTAGGTACTTTGCTGAGTAAGTAACTACAGCGCTGGTTTTCTGTTGGCACCCCACTGTGACCTGGATACACAGGTATAGAGAAGAAACAAGCATCGGTAACCATGTTTGCTCACTTTTTCACAAACGCTTAAGTAAATTATATAACTAAAAATCTCTTAGAGTATTTACAACAGGAGATGTCATACGCTGGAGATCCCTTAGGCCAAAGTACTACTCGATACGATAGAAGCTACCGTATCCCTTTGTGAAGACTGATGTTTCGTGTGTATGTATGGTCTATACTCGGCACAGGAGTCGAACCCGAACAAAAGCAAACACATGATGCTTGCTGCCTAGCACATAAGTTAGGTAGGTACTTAATAATAAATAATCTACATCTTTGATTAATTTAATTGTTTTCTTATCATGTACTCTAAGGTATTATAAATAATTAAACTTACTGAGCATAACACAGGTCGGTAGCCCCAAGCCATAGTCGAAGAAGCACTGTTGCTACCCACAACAGCTTTTCCGCAGCCATCTTGGATTCGATATTATAAAAAATACCGAAATTTAATGCATGATTAAATTTTTAGTTTTAATTTGATTTAAATAATATTTTAACACATTATTTTATTTATTTACATATTATTTTATTCTTATATTATTTACTTTAGTTATTATTTTAGAACATTACCGAAACCGTTTCTTATTTTTAAATTTTAAATACGACGTCATTAACATTTTAATATCATAATAATTACTTTTAAACTATCTATGTTTTCTTTTTAATCAATAATTTAAATTTATTTTTTATTTTTGACACTTGCTAAAAAAAGCGCGCATATTTTGTCAGGTGACGAGGAAAGCGCGGGAAACCTTTATGACGGAGCCGCGGGGAAAAATAACGCAATGACCAACGCCAACGGGATGCGTTTTAAATTTTGTGACATGCGCATTGATTTACATCTTTGATTGACATTGTATAATGTGTATTGCTGGTTTTGTTACGTAGAGTGAGTTTTCATAACGTTTTAAAGACGCAATGTATTGTATTCAAGTTCAATGTTAGCTTATGGCTTTTGCAAGTGTTTTCAGATCATATATAGGTTAGGTAACCTATTTATGATCTGGATTTCTAGGTATAAATTGTCGTCTTTGAGTAAGTATCTTAATTAATCTATATCGATACTTAATATTATAAATGCAAAAGTAACTCTGTCTCTCTGTTGCGCTCTCACGGTTAAATCGCTGAACCGATTTGAATGAAACTTGGTATGTTACCCCATACCAAGTTTCATCCAAGTCGGTTCAATCGCTTTGATTCTAAAAAAGGATAGGCTACTTTCTAATGCGATAAATGACACACGCGCGGGCTGAGACGCGAAACAACTAATAGCGTACATACATTATCAAAAGTTAGGCCTAGTATACTTTGATATTTTTATGTCTACCAACAAAATGTCTGTCTAAAAGATATTAAGATTGATTAATCGTCGTCGGGTCGATCTTTACGATAACATATATACATCAATAGAAAATAAAAATTAATGAAATGTTCACCATACAATAAAAGCCATTATGATTTTCTTATCTGATAAATTAACTAAAAGGTAGTTTTTACTTGTATTATCTTATTGATATAAAATTACTAGCTGTCCCCCGCGACTTTGTTCGCGTGTTTTAGTTTCAACAGTTTTTCATTTTTGCAACATTTTTCATTTATGCTCCGCTCCTATTGGTCACAGCGTGATGTTATATAGCCTATAACCTTCCTCAATAAACGGACTATCCAATACAAAAAGATGTTTTCAATTCGAACCAGTAGTTCCCGATTTTAGCGCGTTCAAACAAACAAATAAACAAACAAACAAACTCTTCAGCTTTATAATATTAGTATAGATTATATAAAAGAGAATTTATGTGTGTGTGTATGTTCACCTAAAACTCGAGAACCGTTAGCCCAATTGATATAAAATTTTGCACACATAAGTATGAAGGGCGACATGACCACTCCGATAAACATAGTGCCAGATAGGTAGCGCTGCTGGCAGTGATTTTTTTCTTTTGAACGGTCGAATTTTACATTTTTAGGTGAAGTGAAGCGCGCTGGGCACCAGCTAGTTTTATTAATGAGTCTGTAGGTACCAACTTATTCTGTTCCTTAATGACTCTATTTCTTTGAGCTTCCAGGAACAATTGGAGCGCTCGTTTACTAATTTATGTGATTTTCCGTGCGACGACAGACGCTTATGCGAAAATATCGATAGTTCCGATATTATTAGGGTAATATTAGGTATTGAGATAGTTTTAATAAAACGGTGCGCTCTGTTTTGACACTAATTTTATACTCGATATGCGCGCTCGTTATTTTACTTATTTATTCCTCTAAGGGTAAATAAGTAAGTTTATTATAGAGAAGCTAGAATGACGATGTCAAGATCCTTTATGGACCATAGGATCCATGAGTATAGACCCATTCTCCATTATTCGTTTATATAAAAAATAAGACCATCTTTTCCCACAAATAATACCCAAATCTTAGTTGGGTGGTTAAAAATCAATAATACCTACTTAATACGTAAACACTGCTGACGATTTTTCCCTGGTTTCCTGGAGGGGGGGAGGGGAGGGGGAGTCGGTCGACAGCACTTGAGCACGGCGCGGTCAAACGCTTCACTCGTATTTGCTCGCCATTTTTAAAGAGCTGGTAATACCCAAGTCGGTATAATGAAAGATTTGAAAAGCCATCCTTTTAGATGATTTTCTTCTGTGAATACCGGCCTAATTATTCCTTCGTCCAAAGATGATCGAGTTTTTTTATTTAGAAGGGTAATATAAGGTTCGGAATCTAAAGAAAAACAAAAATAGGTACTAACACATTTTATTACATCTTCGTTTGTAGATGTGTTTGGGAACCGTCTGCCATAGTAATCTCAATAACTCAGCTTTGAATGCAGCTCTGCACAAAAGCTATTAAGAATGCTGAATATTAGGTACTCAGTGCAGAATGACATAATTAAAAGACAACGCTCACTTGAACATAACCTATGCAATTCGAAAATGTTGTGAAATGTTGTGTCCGAATGTGTTTTACGAAATTACAAGAGTTACAATAAGCGTGTGACTACACGAGACAACTAAAGTTCCAAGAGACACGAGACACAATAGGGATGTTAACTGGGTATGAAAAGTTAAAATCTATTTAATCCGTCAGTTAGATAATAAAAAAAATATTAGACACGTATTTTTTCTTTTATCAAAACAATAAAAATTTACAAGGATACAGCGCTTTAAAGTTTCGGAGAGCTTATGACACCTCGCCGTGGTAAAAGTTGTAGCAAGGAGTGAGATCACGCAAAATTTCCGTTCTCTGTATTTTGATCATTTTTTGTTTGCAGGAAAAAAGAAAAAATACATGTCCAATAAAATTCATTAATCTACCAGGCGGACATAAAAATGGGAAACATGCCTATTGTTAGGTACCGATAAATCAAAAACATAGTGATGCTACCACTGCTCAAGCGATAACTTAAAACAATTGACGTCCAATCTTCAGGGACCCTTATTTATTTTAGGTGTTTTATTTTGTACGTTTATTTATGAAGAGATGTTTTTATCTGTATTATAGGTATATGTTTTATTTATTAGGCTACTTTATTTCCACTATTTTAAGGCTAAAAATATTGTTTTAGGTACTTGTTAAGATGGTATTATCTGCTCTATAGCACAGTATCAGGAGTGGTTGTACGTGTTCAAGCTGGCGTTCGGCTCGTCAGACCACGTGGAACAATAATGGAGGCCTCGCTAGGCAATTTTAGAAGCAGCAACTGCCAATTTTCTTGGAAAGAGAATGTGTTTGTTCTGTTTTTGTACCTACTTACAAGGAACTTTGACTTTGGATATTTTGAAACATCTTTGCAATAACTTGTCCCGGGCTTAATCATTGTGTCTATTAGCGGGACAGGGAAATTAACATTTGAGATACGTACGTAATTTGACGGGCCTGTTGGTCTAGTGGTTAGTGACCCTGACTGCTGAACCGGAGGTCGTGGGTTCGATTCCCACCTAGGACGAATCTTTGTGTGATGAGCACTATCATTTGTTCTGTGTCTGGGTGTAATTTATCTATAATATGTATGTTTTTAGAAATATATAAGTATGTTTATCAGTTGTCTGGTTGCCATAGCACAGGCTCTGCCTAGTTTGGGATCAGATGACCGTGTGTGAAAAAAAAAATATAGTAGGAAAATGAACTCAATTAGTTGGTCTAGATTCCGTTTAATTCGGAAACTAATATAAACTATACTTAGGTACATGTAAGTAGATACCTACCTTTTCTTTCTTACTTTCTAGTTTTCAGAATAAGTTCCTAAGGACTGTATTTTATTTATATATTTTTTTTATAAGTAGCTATTCATAAAATAAATAATGTGGACAACATCACATATATTGCATCGAAGGTGCCACAAACAACCAGACCCGAAACAATGTCAAAAAGTGTGTAATTTTCTACATTGATCTGTTCGGAGATCGAACCCGGGAACTCAGAGCTGGCGACACCTTGAAAACCGGTTACGCCACTCGACTACGGACCACGTCAAAATTCATTAGGCAGGTACTGTAAAGAAAATACGGCTCTTCGTTTTCTGTAATAGAAGAAAAAAGGGGTCAGCCATATAAAATACTCGCTGCGAGTAGTCATTCCGCTCAGTGCGCCGCACCAGACTAACAAACTATCGAAATTCGTATGAAGAACTCTCTCTGTGTGTCAGGCAGGTAGCGAATACACTCGCAGCAAGTATTCGCTATGTGTGACCCCAGTTTTAGTCAGGTAATCCCGACAAAAGCTTCGGAGTGAACTGCGACACGTAGAAATACCTCAACAGCAGGGTTATTTGCTATAACGGTTGTCAACTAGAGCGATAATAACTATATACAAAACACTGTGAAAACACAAATTTCGTATCGTCTAACGTCGATGACCAACTAGATCTTACACCGTAGCTGGTCACCGACGTTAGCCGAAACTAAATTTGCGTCTTTATCAACATTGTTTGGGTTGTCAACTGAAGATAGCTAACAAGTCTACATGTAAGTAGCCAATCAGTCTTTGAAACAACACTACCCACGATAAAAGTGTTGCTAAAAATAATACACAACACTTTCATGTCAACGAACCGTCCTAATAGGGACAAGTCTGGTCCCTTGTCACTCGTATCGGTCTATCTGATATCTCGAGCGTGTCCCCTTAGTTTTAGATGTTTGACCTATTTCAAGTAGCGGTCAAGATGCTGCGGTACAATGATGCGATTTGGAACACCTACTTATATGTCTTGAGAATCGGCAGGTTTTGATTTGAGATATTTTTTTTTTACTTCAATTATTACATAACCATTTTATATTATGAAGAATATTCCTAGGTAGGGTAGGTACCCCTAGAAGAGATCCTTGAAGGACCGAGGCCTGCTGGAGCTGCGCTGAGTATGCGCATGTGATCCCGCGGCTCTGGCTAAGGTAAGGACGGGACCGGGGTGTTTTTAGTCGGTGCGAGTCCGACATATCCCCCCGCCGTGCCCTCGTGGGTCGAAGTCAATAGCTTTACACTCCGTAAAAAAAAAGGTACCTATTCTGTAATGTAGGTATCTAGTATAAAAAACGACTGTGCTTTACACCACACGGATGAAGTAAAACTTCATCACACTTTTCGTAACGCTCTCGTCAGGCATTCACCAGCTTACTCAACCTCTTCTCCTTTTCCTCCTCCCTCCTCTCTTACTAAGATAGGAAGTAGCTAAGTGGCTAGTCTCAAGGTAGTCAAGTGAGAATAAAGAAGTTTTACTTCAATAATTCATACTTTCTTCTAAGTTTAATGTGAGGGTTGATTATATAAGGACACAGCTTTTTAGTCTCCATGGGACCAAATTATTCCACTGCCGTGTGTACGTGTCTACATACGGCAGTATTTTAGTGTATAGAAATAAGTGCCGCGTCTCTCGCTCGTGCAGATGGCTCCTTAGGACCAGATTATTCTGATGATTACCACGTTTTATGATCTTGGCATTTAGGATTCGGAGGCAGTTAAATAAACACAGCTTACTCACTGTTTTGGTAACTGTTGGGCAAAGGTCTCTCTCAATATATTTTAGGCTTTCCTGAAACGACTTCTAAGAAATAATCTTTAAAGGAAATAAAAACAATGATAAACTTTGTATCTAAATCATTTATTTAAATTCTTCTAGTTTCTTATTACTGGCCTGTTTTATGGCACAATCAAAGATAAACTTAAAAATAAATTGACACTTCAGTAAAGTCACTTTCAATTTAAATATTTGTACAGTACAATTTAATATTTTTATGAAACATTTCACTTCGTGGTCCATTCTTTTAGGTAACCAAATTATTATGCTTTCGTAAAAAAAACTCAAGTTTTATAATAACAAAATAAACATAGCAAAATAATAAATATACATGTACTATTTGACTTGCTAAAAGTAAGCTCTTTGTTCGAATATGAACCTTAACCATTTGAAAATAAGGTTCAAAGTATCTGTCTTTTTAACTTCTCTTTGCTAGAACTCCCATTTTCAAGAAACATTGTCCTATATCTTATGTTTAGTGTTACTATTTAACCTTAGGCCTCCCATCCCTGGTCAGCTTGAGGTGTATGAGCTTGTCGTGTGTCCTGAGGATGCTGGCCTGGCTGAACTGTGCGGGGCACTTGGGGCACTGGTAGGGACGTTCTCCTGTGTGGGTGCGAATGTGGCTCTTCAGGATCTGACTGCGCTGGAAACAGACATATCTTATTAATTTCGCCAAATTGCTACTTGCATCACGTCATGACTGAAGACTTCTGGCCTCAGGATGTGGTGTTCCATCGCTTCCGCGGACAAGTACCACCGGAGCGCACTAAGACGTAGTGCAAGGAAGGTTTACTAACATAATTTTAATCTCTGTTACTAACAATTTTTGTAATATTTTATATATATTAGTTTGTAAGGTATATATCTATGGGCCATAGCTGTCTGAAAATAAATGATTTTATTATTATTATTTACCTTTTTTTCGAACTTTAAGGCGATACCCGGATAATTGCATATGCAGCACTTATACATTTTTTTATGTATCTGGTATAGGCTATTTAAACTTTTGAACAATAAAATATACATATGATAATATTAATCTGGTTAATTATTAACTAAATTAGTATGGCAGTCAAAGGTTCGGACCGCGCTAATGTAAATATAAATCATATTCAAAGTTATATTTACTTTACTCAATACCTAATACTTAATCGTTTATTTCTTAAAAGGGGTCTTTTAATAGTGAAAAATTATAAAATGTTGAACTAGCTGAAAATAATGGGTCATTAAAGTACTTTCTTTTTATATCTGAGGAGAGGTCTGCCTATCATTGGACCTTCGCTTTGATACTGTGATGTATATGCTTCTGAATTATGATAGTAAAGGAGATCATTCAGGTTTCATACAAAGTTGGGCCCAAAATCGAAAGTGCCAAAAAGACCAATTTTTCTTGTCTTATTGCCATAATTCTGTATGTGTGAAAATAATATTAAAAAAAACCTTAAGTTTGACTCACTAGACTTAACCACGTGTGTACTTAAATAATATATTTACTCTTAAGGTTAAATGTGTGAGATCTGATTATTGAACTTGTATAGCCGCTAAAATAATGGTTCCATAGTTTCGGTGCTATAGTACCAAATGCTTAAATGATGTCCCGAACAGATTAAAAACTTTTTTTCTAATTTTGATTTTGGGCCCAATATGAATAGGTCTCCTTTTAGCCAAGTTTAAAAAGCGTTAAAGTACTAGAATAAGTCATGTGTTAATACTTACATTAAAAACCTTATCGCACATGGTGCAGGGGAACTGGTGAGGCCTCTTGTACCCCTCGTGGACCAACCGCTGATGATCCTTCAAACCCCATGAGTTTGTGTATGCCTGTAACATGCATTGATGCATTTAGATATACAGAATTTTACATCTGCAATCTGCTAAAGGATTGTAGGGGAGGTCACTTAAAAATAAATAACTTCTTAATTTCTTTAAAAATATAATATGTCTGTCCTGTTGGTGTAGTGGTTAGAGACTCTGATTGCTAAACCAGAGACCGCGGGTTCGATTCCCATGCAAGACAAATACTGGTGTGATGAGCATGATTTGTTCTGTGTTTGGGTGTAATTTATCAATAATATTATGTATTTAGAAATATATAAGTATGTTTACCATAGGCTCTATAACTCGGCTTTGACCGGTTTGGGATCAGACGGCCGTGTGTGATTATTGGCGTCGAATATTGTGTTAAAAAAAAGTCAATTATTAAATATTATAATATTAAATATCAATTATTTATTTAAATAACTCATTATGAGTTGAAATTTTGTAAACTGACTCTATACCCGATGTACTTTTCATCCTTTTTGGATAGATATACCTTTTCGGTAAGAAAACCTTGGCCCGTGGGGTCCGAGTGCACACATGCTTTTTAAAGACCTCGCCAAAGGCCTTGTTGACTTCGCGCGACCCAATGGCCGGCTTTTACTTTTGACAGAGGATGAGCATTGCCATACAACGTGGCAATGCCGCCAGCCTTTTGAGCACACTTCCAGTTGACAGAGAGGTGGACGAATTTTGTTGATGATATATTTAAGGTATTAGATTTTAATTGGGTAAGTGTAGTAGTATATATAGTTAAGTTCGTATGTGTATATATCTTTTCCCTTAATTTATACAAAAGACCCATTTGGTAACACCCTGTATAAAGCTGAAGAGTTTGTTTGTTTGAACGCGCTAATCTCAGGAAATACTGGTCCGATTTGAAAAATTCTTTCAGTGTTAAATAGCCCATTTATTGAGGAAGGCTATAAGCTATATAACATTAGGCTGCGATCAAAAGGAGCGGAGCAGAAATTCAAAATTTTGCAAAAATTAAAAACCGTTGAAACTGAAACACGCGGACAAAGTTGCGGGGGACAGCTAGTGTACGATATTATTTACCTTATCACACCGATCACAAGTGAACGGCTTGATGTTGAGATGTATCCTGTTCATGTGTCGCTCCAGGTCGCGCCGGATGGAGAAACGTTTCTCGCAGTGGGGGCACGGTAATCTACAAAAATAGTAGATTATTCTTTTTACCAAATTAATGTGGACAACATCACATACATTGCTCTGAACCCAAAGTAAGTAGCTATATAAAGCACTTGTGTTGGAATCAGGGAACGAAAGTACCACAAACATCCAGACTCGAGACAATATAGAAAAGTGATTTTATCTTTGACCCGTCCGGGAATCGAACCCGGGACCTCAGAGCTAGCGACACCTTGAAAACCGGTGTGAAGTTACGCCACTCGACCACGGAGGTCGTAAAATATTAGTTATATATTAATTAGTATAATAGACTATCTAAATTCTTGTGCCAAGTATGTTATTTCCACTTCAACATAAAACCAACTTTATTCAAATGTAAATAAAGCTTATCTTAGACTGACTAGAATGTTGTAGCGCAAACTGAACCTAACGTGTACGCATTACAGTTGATTTTCCTAAAACACGTGTTTGTTTACATGCTGGGCACAAAATCGCGAACACAGTATAATGGATTTGTTGGATGTTGGAGTTGGATGGAATCAATGAAGGGCTAAATAATATTACTCTCGCGCGTTATTCTTAATCGCCCAATTATTAAATAAAAATTGTAGGGTAGCAAGAAATGTTGAAAGACGAAAATCAATCTTATTGCATTTTAATAAAGACGCAATATAATAAGTTGCATTACAGACGCAAAACAATCCTATCAATTGTTCACGTACAATATGTATGTATAAATGTGCTTATCAAGGAACAAGGGTGCAAACACCGCCTAACTTTCTGACTTTGACCTGTACTGGTTAATTCTAGTCAGAAAATACCCACATACTATTTTGGGCCCAACCCGGGATTGAACCTGAGACCTCCTGCACACTACTATCCCAACTATAATTATTTTTATAGTGTATACTTACGGTAATTCTAAATAATTGACATGTTTAGATGCAGTCTTCAAATGATTTTTCAATATGGCGTCCGATTTGAAACTTCTGAAACAAATAAATTTACTATAAAATATTTAGGTAATAATTTTCATTTTTAAGGAGATGGATAATAATCTAACTACTATTATTTTTTCTTTTTTTTTTCGTATTTTTTAATTCAATGTGTTGAAATAAAGGAAATAATAATAATAATATCTTGGGACAGCTCACACACGGCCATCTGATCCCACACTAGGCAGAGCCTGTATTATGGCAACCAGACAACTGACAAACATACTTATATATTTGTAAATACATACATATTATAGATAAATTACACCCAGACACAGAACAAATGATCGTGCTCATCACACAAAGATTTGTCCTGCGTGGGAATCGAACCCACGATCTCTAGTTTAGCAGTCAGGGTTACTAACCACTAGACCAACAGGCCCGTCAAAAATTGTTGATCATTTAACGAATTATGATAAAAAATGTGAGAAGCATTTATGGCGGGAATAAGGTTTCCTAGTCAAACAACGTAAAACAATGCATACGGTTAAAACAGCTGTCTGCCTTATTACGCCTCATTCTCTAACGGCTAGACAGTTTTCTCTATTAAATGTATACACCCTGTATATATATAATTATATATTTTTTTTAAATATAAATATTGCTTTTTTTTTACAGTTCCACTGTGTGCGCTGCGTAAATATAATAATAATAATAATATCTTGGGACATCTCACACACGGTCGTCTGATCCCAAACTAGGCAGAGCCTGTGCTATGGCAACCAGACAACTAATAAACATACTTATATATTTCTAAATACATACATATTATAGATAAATTTGATAGATTTGGGATCAGACATCAACTATTATTATAACATACATATATATACACATATATATATATATATATATATACACACACTTTAAAACTAACTTATCACACTCCACGCAGTAATAGTCTCTGTTATCTGAATGCTTGATGCTGTGGTTCCTCAGCAGAGAAGGCGCCTTGAAAGCCATCCCACACTCCTGGCAAACGTACTTCTTGCTCACTTCACCTGCTGACACCTCATTTGCATGCTTACTGTAATAATTTAAAAGAAACTATTAACATTGCTTACTGAGAATAATAAATAATAAATTTAAATTATAATAAATTTAAATTATTATAAATTAATAAATATTAAATTAATAATAATGTGAAGTTAATAATCCATAATGTGTGATTAATAATAACATGTAATTTTAAGTTACATTAATAGAACATTTGCACACCATTGCAATGGTCAAATACAGTGTTTCACAATTATTATTTTCTTTACCATCTGTGTATTTGCACAAGTACCTGTATTTAGCAAATAAATGAATTTGATTTGATTTGATTTGAGATTTACGCTAATATTAGACATTGAAATAAAACTACTTTGAACGGATTCTATCGCGGTCTGTATTTAGATTTTTTGTTCCCGACGTTTCGACGCCTTTGCAGTTGTCATGGTCACGGGCAGACTGAGGTGGTATTCGTCTTGACAGTTGAGTCCAAAACGAGCAACATCAACTGTCTAGACGAATATTTGAAAAAAAGGTTTTAAACTTGCGACTACTAGTTATTAACTAATCGAATATTGGTTTACTAAATGTCGCATACGTCGCTCTTATGACGGATAACAAGTTCAGTTGGAGAATTTTGAGCATCTCAGACAGTATCCTCTGTAGTAGTAGTTGGTAAAGCAACTGGTGCGTTTAACCAGTAGTCGCGGGTTCGACTCCTGCATGAGGTTTTAAATTTTTCCTCTCTACTATTCGTTTTTAATCGGTTCGCAGGCGTTATTAATAAATAATTAAAACTATTAAATGAGTAAGTAATAAGGCTTATCATTGCATGACAATGTGTTCAGTTGTTGAAGCATATTAGCTGTTTTTAAATTAATGGAAAAAATAAAGGATGGTTTAAAATTTTAATGGATAGTTTTTTTAGTACACGAAATAAATAACAATAATAACAATAGTATATACTCACAGCACCATGTGCGAGCGCAGCACGATGGTGTTGGCGTAGTGCTTGTGGCAGTGCGCGCACTGCACGCGCGCGCGCTCGCCGTGCGCGTACGACACGTGCCGCCGCAGCGAGCCTCCGCGTCTGCCCACATGCATCATGATAATCTCTACTTCATTTTATGAAAAGGGAAGAGTTTTTTTTATGTATGTAACGAATTAACTTAAAAATTACTCGACCGATTTCGAAACATTTTTCAGCATTAAAATGATACATTATTTCTGATTAATATAGGATATATTGCTCTGCTACTCGAAGCTGGGGCGGATCGCTAGTTCACAATATTTTTGGTGTACACATGTTATTTTTATTTTAGAGTGGGTTGGCATATAATATGGAATGATTAATACTATAGCTATGAAAAAAAAAACTAGAAATGTAATTAAATACAAATACCTAATAGAAAGAAAAACTTAAACTACTGGCTTGACGCGCCTGTACCAGTAACCTCAGGCAGGACTCGAACCTGCGAAGGATCGAGTCCTGCCTGAGGTTTAAGTTTTTCTTTGTATTATGTATCTGTATTTAATTACAAATATTCGCTCCGCATGCGTAAATGCGTAACAAATAATTAAAATAATAAATACTAGAAATGTTTACCATTGAGTCTCCGAACGTGTTTTTTTAATAGCGATAAATCAAATATATTCAATAAATACTACAATATTAACAAGGTCGAAATTATAATTACCGCAGCACTAAATCTCATGATAACCAACACAAACGCGGGCTTGCGAGCATCCCTAAGCCGCCTAACCAGCCAGTACAATAAGATCTTTCTAGACATTGACTTCTTCGTCTCTGATCGAAAATTTAAAAATCTTACCAACAAAATAATTTTAGAATGTAACGGTTAGTTTAGTTAGTTTCTTAAATATTTGCTCATTCTCTCTTTTCTCTTTCTTTCTCTGTTGTTTGCATGCCTGTCTATGTTTAAGATCACATTTAACTATTTTTCTGCTTTAAAATCTTAGAAAAGCGCACTTGATTTCACTCTTAATATGTTGTGGAAAATGTCGTAGGTTTATACATTTATAAACCTTGTATATTTATAACTTAGTGTAAGACTTTAATGTATAACTGTTTATTTTCTCGAATAAATCAAATAAAATAAAATAACCACTCGCCTAACCGTGCAGTAAAAAGAGTAGTTCTAACTTACCTGAAACTTTTAGTGCAGTGCGGACACGTGTGGTTGAATCCCTGAGAATGGTTCACTATGTAATGGTCTAGAATGGTGCCGCGGCAGTTGCGAATCAATCCACACTCGGGACATTTGTAGCGGCTAAAAACATGATAAATGAGTTTTTATAAAAACTGAAGTAAACGAAAGTATTTTTTTTTTTCAAGTTTACTATCAATGTGGGTGGAATTCACATTACTAGCAATCTTGTTAACCCCTCCAACTAAACTAAATATATTATGCTTGTGTCTGGAATGGGTTCATGCAATAGTGCAATGGGTGGGGTTTGAACCTGCAAACTCTCGATCACAAGGCCGTCACCCTAACCATTAGGCTATTGCGGTTTGCTTATAAAGACCGAAGTAAATTAAAATTAATTTAAACATTTAAAATTTTTATTTTTTCACAAGATTTTACTCATTACGTTATTCATTACGTCATAAAAAAAGTCTTACATTAAATGGTACCTCATGTGGCTCATGAGTTTTTCTTCGGAATCCATTCTCTTCTTGCATATGTCACATTCGTGGTCGCCCATACACTAAAATAACATAACATCGAATTATATATTACAACTATTGACTAAATACACAAACACAACTCAATTCTAGGTCGCCGTTAAGTCTCATGCTGTCTCTGTCACTTTTTAAGTTGTAAAGTAGCGACAGATACACATAAAACAACGTCTTAAAGTTACGTTCGTGTATTTGGGAGCTTATCACTTACAAAATAAAAGTGCTATAAATTTCACTGATGATTTAAACAATTTTAAAATAGTTTAATATATAATTATTTAAAACGAAACGGTTTACTCGCGTATATTCTCGGGATCGCCCGACTAGTTTCAGACTCAATAGGAGTCCCTAATCATCGTTCGACTCGCGACACCACCGCCGCCGCGTCAGCTCATGATTAGGGACTCCTATTGAGTCTGAAACTAGTCGGGCGATCCCGAGAATATACGCGAGTAAACCGTTTTGTTTTAAATAATTATGTATACTCCTCACGAAAGTTATCATACAAATATAGTTTAATATATTTACCCGATTATGTCTCTCCATATGTTTGTCGTAGCTGCCTTTAAAACTGAACCCTTTTATGCAATTCTCGCACTTATATGCACAGCCTAAGTATTTAGGGTCCTGAGCCAATCGCGGGCGCTCATCTATACATTGCTGCTTTGTTAAATACACTGTTTTTATTTTTGAATTAATATCTGTGAAAAATTACTAGTCTTAGGTTATACCACAGAATAGTGAATAGTAACTTAATATAAAAAAAAAATTGGGCTGGACTCGAACCTGCGACTTCTAATTCAATGCACCAGTCAGTAATTTATGAATAGTATTACGTACAGAAGGTACACTTCGCAAAAAATTAAATGTAAATAGCGACTCTAGCTACGACACAACAAAGTGCAATTCAGCTTGCATAAGCGCTTTTGCTCAACGCGATATTTACTTAAATATTGCCGCTCTCTTCTAACGCGTAACTCTGTCACTGTTTGAAGAGACGCGGCGCGTTAGGGTTGTCAACTTGTCGTTTACATAACATAATTATCTAATAATAAATTTTCTCGCGACGCAGCTAGCGACCTTCTATCTTTTATTTGGTTGATCTTTCTTTTCGTTTTTTTTCCTTACTAATTATTAAACATAATTAACTAAAAACGGTTTTTTCTAGTAGATATAGGAATTTGATAGAATTTGTCTATCTCGTACACCAACTTTCAACTTTCTGCATCACTCTAAGGTAGAGAGGTAGAGATTGCCTTTGGGCATTAAGTCCGCCTTTGTACCATACAGTGCATGAAGTAATAAATAAATAAACTTGTAACCGAATATGTTGTATAGTCTATGGTATACATATAACTTGGTTTTGCAATTTTACTTAATTTTAGCTACCAAGTATTTCAAGATATGCTTTATTAACGCATAAAATTGAATTTATTAATAATGTGTTTATATTAAAACAGTAAAATCATTTTACTGTGTAGTCTGTACATACCTTTTGGGTCTTTTTCTGAAACTTCATTTTTTATTTTATGTTTTTTCTTTATTCTGTTCTTTTTGAGAGTTGCACTTAGACTCATGAGGTCTAAACTATCGATATCGTCTAGTTCCAATTCTTCCTTCAGTAGCGCTTTTAGGGGAAACTCATCTTCTTCCTTAACACATGGTTCTGAAAATTCTGTGAAAGGGAAAATAATTACAAATATACATAAACTATGAAACTTTACTTCAAATAATATAATATAATACTCAAATGCAACTTAATTTTAGGTCAGTATTGAGGCTTATGCTGTCTCAGCCATTTATAGGTGTAACAAAGCAATAGCTGGACATTTAAGAGTGACTTAAAGGTAAGTTGCGTTTAAGTATTTGGGGGAATCAGGTCTACTGCTATTAGCCTTGACTGAGACTTTAACTGTTTTACTAAACTATCAAAAATTTTACGTTTCTTTATTTCATGTTTCTAAAATAACTCACCATCACCTCCAATGAACTCTGCTTCAAGATCATCAAATAGCTCTTCCTCTTTCATCTCCACCTTAACCTGGAATTCTCTCCTCATGTTTGAGGAGTACACCACAGAGAACACATCCTCGGAACCCTGGCTGTTCTCAGTTAACTCTATTGTATCTAGTTGCATTTGGGAAAGATTGACTAGTGGTTGTGTTTGTGAGCGTACTGAGCTTAGTGTTTCATCTAATACCTGAAATTTAAGTTAATAATTTAATAAATAAATAATTAATTAATTTGGACATGACATCACTTGGAAAGCAGCCAGGCTAAAATGGAACTGGTCTGGGAATGTCTGCTGCATGTCAGAATACCAATGGGCAAAACTAACAAGCCTGAATGGCAGAGGACATCGCAGTAGGCCTTTGACAGAAATTAGTTCAGCACAGCTCTAACCAAAGAGATGTAAGGAGGGTAGAGAGAACTTAACCCTGTGGCGTGAGAGAAATAATTAGATAAAAAGTGGACAACATCACATAATGTATGTGATGTTGTCCACTTTTTATGAACCTAAAGTTAGTTAAGCTTGTGTTATGAAATCCAACACAACAAAGGTACCACAAACACCCAGACCTGAGACAATGTAAAAAAGTGTTTTTTGCCTACATTGACCTCTCCAGGAATGGAACCCGGGACCTCAGAGCTGGCGACCCTCAAAAACCGGAGTGTCACACCACTCAGTTTGTCGAAAATTTCAATTAGATAATTTATAGTAGGAGATAGTGAGAGCATATAGTTAGGTACTTTACTTACATTTTGAAAGTTTTCCAGTAATATGTGATTGCTCTGTACATTTTGTATAAACATTTCTGTCCGTTGAGCCATTTTTTTGCATAAGTGACAAAGAAGTATGCTGTCCATCTGAAAATACAAGCAAAAATATGACTTGAGTTATGTTAATTGTTTTTTACACTGCATTCTCAGCAGAAATGAGTGAAAATCATATGAAGGGCTGTGTTTGTTAAGAACCGATATAAGTTTATTTATGTAGTACTGAGCGAGGCTACACATCCTTGCACATCTCTAATGGAAACACAGACTTAAGCTATAGACTATAAGAGTCTTAGCTCTTCATTGAGTTATAAATAAGTTGCTATGTTTATGGCAATCAATAATATAATTAAAATATAAGAAGCAATTCTCTCATATTTTTTGTAATTTGCACTATTATTAACAAGTGTGCAATATTTGCAAATAGCTTCAAGGATGTATTAAGAATTTGGAATGTGTTCTAAAGGTCAGATAGACAAATACTGCAGTTAAAACAAGTTTTATCCAGCTTTATCCAGTAAGACTGGAAGCAAACCCAACTGTCGAAAAAAAGACTGGCCAGACGATTCCGTACAACTATATATTTTTAACAGACTATTAAATTAAATTATAATATTTACATGGTGTTTTATTTCCAATCAAAACAATGTGCTTGTTTTTCCAAGAAATCAATTTAAATAGAAGGTAGACACTTTTAAATAATTAAAATATATTACCTGGAATATTTCCTTTAGGGGACCGCATTGAAATGCATAATTATGTACATTTTCCTCACTGTTATCTCTTAAACAACCAAAACAATAGTTTGTCGACCATTCAGATTTTTGTTCCTTATTTATATTATCCCAACTAGAACTACACTTTTCATCCATTTTTATATTAGTTTCGTTAAATACTAATATTAGTATATAACGAATATATATTATTTTATTTCAGTAAAATATTTGCAAGAAAACAGCGATTACTGATTGCTGATAATCTTTTCACAATATAATCTAATGTCAATGGATAAGACGGATAAAATTAAAAGTTTTTTAACATTATCTGTGGTGTTACATGGCAAAGGAATTAGAGCTTTATGTCACAGGCTTAGAAATTATTTTCTTGTGTTTTGTAAGTGATCAAAACAAGACTTTTTTCTTTGGTTAGTTTACATTTCACTTTGACACTGACAGTTGTTGCGTTCAGAAATATTTCGGCATCGTTCCGCAGAAATTTCAGTTCCGTTCTAAAACTTAATCATTTATGTATTTGTGAACTTAGAACATTGCTCTGTCAAATAGGTTCTAAATTTTTAGAATCTCAACATTTTTGATTAATTAAATAAATGCTGTTTGTTACAAAACTAGTTATCCAAGAGGATAGTTTATACAATATATGGGTTCTATATATCTATATGGGTCCATGACTTTGATTTTAAATTGCCAAAGCATTTTCTAATGATCTGAAGCTATTAGAAAATTTGCAAAAAAAATACAGATAACTTCATGTTTTTTAGAATTGGATTAGATTTGTGGTCTTAGCATGCAAAAGCCTGGAGTACCTACTCCTTTTCAAATAAAAGTTTATTGAATAATCCTCTTAACGTTGTACCTACATTTCTTTTTCAATAACTTTATGTTATAATTTTTCAATAAATATTAGTTACGAAGGATTGAAATTGAAGGAATGAAAGTTGTTTCAATGCTTTTCTTGTTCTTCTTCTTCTTTTAATAAGAAAAGTATTCTGTGAAATAGTTTTGGTAGGTACTTAACTAATATGAAAAGTATTGAAAGTTACATTTAACCTTTATTATTAGTCTGGTAACAGTGGTCTACCTAACCACTACATTCGTAGGAATAACGCCGCAGTTTCTTAACCCACATTAAGTATAATGGTTGAAATAGACCTATCTTTTTAAAAAAGTATGTTATGTAGCATAGAGTATGGTAGGCAGATATTATAAGTTTGTTTTAAAATAAAGATTTCTGAAATTGTTATCAAGCACTCTCTTTAATATGGATAAAGTTAATTGATGTTTTTTTTCCCGCCTTGGGGAATTAAATCCGTGTCGTGGGGAATTCATCTGTAGATTTTACAAACATTCCAACCACATTAACAAAGAACACAAAAATACTTAATAGAAACAATGAATGCAGATTTCATAAGAATAATATATTATCTTTAAGAATAATATATAATATTATAATAAGTAATAATTAAACATGTTGTGAAATATGCTTTATATATTACTTTCTAACACCAATACCATATTTTTATCATATGAAGAATTTGTTATTATTACAAACTTTTGTTCTATGCTGGAATCGAACTCGCAGCACGAAGTTGACGATCATACACTTGTCTCTCCGTGCAGTCAAGTCACCATAATTCGTCAACGGTATATTTCCGTACGCCAGTGATTCCATAGCTAGATCTATACATCTGTCTAAGTATAGGTACCTACATATCTAAGGAACCTAAAATAAAATAGTAAGTAATTGACTACATTCTTTTGCCGATAGTCAGATTGTTTCTAAAAGTGTGTATCAAAAAATACTTAATATGTATATTGCTGTAAAATATTGAGAGAATATTTTCGAAAAACCGTAGAACAGATATCTAATTTTGATTGAAGTATGACTCACTTAAAAAACTGTCCGTCGCAATAAATAGGTCGGTGGTTGTTAGATTGGAAATTAATATTCTTGCTGCAAGTTCAAATCCAGTTGATACACAATTTTCATTTTTAATCTAGCGCCTATTTTTTAAAGAAGTTTTACGCTTGGTTACTCCATGTTCATTTATATGACTGAAATCAACGCGAACAACGTTGCGAGTACAGCTAGTTTATAATTTAAGTGTTTCCTTAGTGCCCATGGGATAGCTGGATCATTTTAGTGCATATTAAAGTCCCAGGCAACTGGCACACGGATCCCTTTGCCCTAAATACCTCATAGGAACTTGCGGAAGTGTAGACTAACTGAGCCGGCGCGACTAACAATTTCCGATGAAGGCGTCAATGTTGCTAGGTACATATATAATGTGGTTAGCACACATGAGGTGAAACGTGGAGATGTATCTGAAGATATGGAAAAGGATATTTAGGTTCTTTTTTGGGAAGAACTTTGTGTTGGTCTATACTTACAATACATAACAATTTCTTTTACTATCAATTGATAATTAAATAAATTTTAGTCCTACCGAAACCTAAATTTAGATGGATCGCCAGCCTACCAGCTACTGCGCTACTGAGCTACTGACCTCCACAGCTCCTATAAGCACTGGATAATACTACCTACATTTGTTTTGGTGGACTGGATACTGATTGTTAAAGGGCTGTTGTCAATTTTTGTTATAGATTAATAAAAAATATTAGACACGTGTTTTTTTTTTCGTAACCAAAAACTCACATGAGTACTTTGATTTGAAATGTCGCTTACGTCACACTTTCCCACGTTTTGTGCGTCATTAGCCCCATCCCTCAACTTTGATTCGCTTTATCTGCTTTGTTTTTACTTGAAAAACCAAAAAATACGTGTCAATTTTTTTTATTGTCAATTTTACTGACTGAATAGATTTTTACTTATTATACCCAGTAAACACTTCTATTGTAATTACTTAATGACTGCCAATGATCACGCGTTTCGGGCGGGACCAGCAGCTTGCGACTATTGCATGTGAAAAGCCTACTTAATTATATTTGTCGGTCAATAAAATGAATGTTTATCGACCCCAAACGAAACCAAAAGTACTCCATTTAGCGTAGCAATCGTTTGAGTTGTTTAATATTATCTTTGGCTCGGTGGAAATCGTTTATCGCTCCAAAAAACTTATATTCTTTACTGGAGTTCAAGCAAACTCTATGCAAAATATCATCACAATCGTCTGTATGGTGTACCCGTGAAAGCATAACAGACGTACAGACAGGGTTACTTTCACATTTTTATTATTAGTATGGATTGTTTTGGTATCGACAATTTAGTTTAAAGAAACTGTTTGTTTTCACTTAAAAGGTTAAATATCATCAAATATCTGTTATATATTTTGTCACAAAATATCTCCGGATTTATCCCAGCACCGTATTCCATGTGTTTCGGTGCCGGATGTCGTCACATCCGCGGCTCCCCCCCGGATGTCGCGCCTGCTCCCGTGGGACTCGGCGACAACACTGCCATCTATACGCCACAACTAAAACGTTGTCACCTATGACAGGTGAGACCGGGATTTAAGTATTGTATTTCAATGATCAGTAAAAGAAATGTTTAACCTGTGCTGATTAAATATTTGCTGTTTTTCAAGAGTTCTGGGTTTTTTTACACTTAGGTACCCTTTACCTAGTGGTCGTTTTAAATTTTAAGTAAGAATTACAAGTCTTTTTTTAATTTTTATGTACATTTTGTTTTCTATTATTGTTAGAAAGGAAAAGATGATGAATAATAATAACTTAATCAAAACTGTAACGTTTGGACAAGAGAGCTTAGGACATACATCTGAACCCCAAGTCAGTACAAAACACAAAACATTCTTCAGCTACCAAAAAAGCTCAAAAATATATACGTACAGAAAAACCTACCTCTTTTTTAAAATCTTTTATAAGGGTAGCCCTAGCCAAGTAGACACTGTTATTAAGTTTGGTATTTCAGTAGGTACAGTCAGCAACAAAAGTTAATTAACAAAACCAGTTTTACAGAACACCTTAAAAACAATTAAATATCTTTATACTCAAACCATGACACAAGAATGAAAGTGATTATTTTATGCCTAGTCTTTTCTCAAGCTATGTTGGGGTCAGCTTCCAGTCTTACCGGATTCAGACCTGACCGGACTGCCTATCTGACCTCTACAACCTATTTTACTGGGTAACACAGTATCCCATGGTAAGACTGGTTGTCAGAATTGTAATGACTTAACGTCTGCCAAAAAAAAAGCATGGCAGTCGGAACAAACTTAACGTACTTTCGGAGGTACGTGCATTAGATTAAATTAAAAAAAACTATAAAGTTAGTATAGGAGACTGTATGTATAAAGCTATCAAAAAAGAAATAACAGCATACATAAAAATAATACAACATTATACATATATACAGAAGTTAGTTTTTTTTATTCCTAGTTACACCAAAATAAATAAAGGTATGGTAGTAAGTTTAGTGCAAAAAAGTGCATCATCTTGTTCAGTTCGTACGTAACTCATTGCTAAGCCCCTAAGCATAGGTACTATTTCATAATCATATCATCATTCTAACGTCATTTGGATCTGGTTTAGTTTCTTTGCAACCAGGCCTAGCTCTATATTGCAATAATGCATCAGTACTCAGTTTATACTTAAATACTAATATTATAAAGCGAAACTAAACTTTGTCTGTCTTTTCTGTCTGTCTGTCTCGGTTTCACGGCTAAACCGCTTAACAGATTTTGATAAAACTTGGTATGGAGAAAGCTTGAATCCTAAGAAAGGACATAGTCTACTGTACCGCGATAACCGACATCCACGTGGGCAAAGCTGCGGGTAAAAGCTAGTATATTATAATAATACACTTTTTATTATAATTCGTATTCAAACTTTTCTATAATCCAAACATAGCATTGTACACATACTTAAACAGAAGTCACTACTATCAGTTTTTATGACAGAGGTTTTCATAAGTGCTTCCCCTTAACCCATGGCCGGGATGCAATGGAAACTGGGTCACGGGACTCACGGGATCGATACAGGTCGAACTTGAAAGTTTGGGGCTCTGAGATACACCATAATCTGGGTTTTATGGTTATAGGCATCTACATAACCATAATCTTCACTGATGTTATGGAAGAAAACATTGACGTCAAAAATGTGGGAAAACAGATATAAATATAAAGCATTTAATGATATTCAAAGCTTTGTGATGTTTAGATACAAGAATTTGACATAAAATAATGAGTATTAGTTCACTTTTTACTAGACTGCGCCAGAAGGAGAGTTCTAGGTGTTATCCCATAGCTGGGCAATGGCTTTAAGTAAACTCTTGGTGGTTTGTGTGGTACATTTAAAACCAAAACCACGTGTAATTATTCTAATGTGTTAGAATAATAAAGGAAACCCTTTTATAAATCCTCAAAGTTTAATGTTTACTATATTTAACTATCAGTGCTCCGCGGTTTCACTCGCCTTGCATTTTTCCTTTCTACAAAGGCAGTTAACGACATGTTAAATAAATAGACTCAATAATCAATACAATCTCACTCGAGAATAGGAATATCAAATGCTAAGATTAAACAAATCCAACCGCTAGTTTCTGAGAATAATGCTATTTAATATATCTATACTAATATTATAAAGCTGAAGAGTTTGTTTGTTTGTTTGTTTGTTTATTTGTTTGTTTGAACGCGCTAATCTCAGGAACTACTGGTTCGAATTGAAAAATTATTTTTTGTACTGGATAGTCCGTTTATTGAGGAAGGCTATAGGCTATATAACATCACGCTACGACTAATAGGAGCGGAGCATAAATGAAAAATGTTGCAAAAATGAAAAACCGTTGAAACTAAAACACGCGAACAACGTCGCGGGGGACAGCTAGTATTAAATATAATGATAGTTTCGGCAAATATTGAATTTACATAAACTTGTTTTTTTTTAGATGTTGCTCTAGTTCACATGTTCGTTTTCTACTTGATTGATTGAGACTTTTATATTCCTAGCTAGAAGAGCGAACTTGTATTATATAATTGACTTAACAAGACTATGTAACAGCCTGCCATATATTAGGTAGGTAACATATGTTCATACTACAGATTTAGAATTTTCTTCTTAGATTTATCCTTACTAATATATAAAGCTGAAGAGTTTGTTTGTTTGTTTGTTTATTTGTTTGTTTGTTTGAACGCGCTAATCTCAGGAACTACTGGTCCGATTTGAAAAAATATTTTCAGTGTTGGATAGCCCATTTATTGAGGAAGGCTATAAGCTATATAACATTACGCTGCGACCAAAAGGAGCGGAGCATAAATGAATAATGTTGCAAAAATGAAAAACCCTTTAAACTAAAATACGCAAACAAAGTCGCGAGGGACAGCTAGTAAAGGATACGTACAGGCGCTTTTTGACATCTTTACATCTATACTGTCTGCCCGTCTATTATGCTTTAACAGCTAAATCACTGAACCGATTAGGATGAAATGAATGGGGTACGATTGGATCCAAAGAAAGGATATAGGCTATTTTCTGCAGCGATAACCGACACCCACGCAACAGACAGTTAGTAACATTTATAAATGAACACACGAATGGTTTTTTAAATCCAGAACATGCCTCAAAAACCACTATTTGAAAATTCTTTCAAATATTATTTTGTATTACCAACATAAATAGTACAAAAATGATCCTTTTCAAAGTAATGTCGATGTCTCCGGTCGTCGGATGGGTATTGAAGGCCTCGATCAAGTGAAGGGTAGATAAGAAGCTGTCAAACCTTAGCTATGTACATATAACTCTATTTTTATTATAGGTATTTCGTGTAGAAACAGTATGTTTGAAGAACTATTTTCAGAGTGGTAAGTATTTAGCTGAGTAATAAATTTTAAAGTAGATAAAAGTGTTTTTTTTTGTGAACACTTCTTTAGGTGCGTTGGGTATTATTTGAGATGGGAAAAAACAATTGAAGTCGCGACACTGTTACCGTTACCGACACCTCTTTATATAAGTATGTATATATATTATAATTGTTCAAGTTATCACTTCGTTCGGCACTCCCGGAGTGCCACTGTTTTTTTTTATACACACAATGAATTTATTAATAATATGGAACACTAGCAGCCACTCGTGACATCGTCTGCGTAAGTATCGTAATAAATTATAGCCTGACGTAATAAGCTATTGAACAGAAACGTTTTATCAGACTCCGTCCAGTATTTTTTGTCATAGATGGAACAACAGACATTCATAGGTGTGTATGTATGAACTAAGTTTCACATATTTATGATACTAAATAGTAAGAAATATTCGACATCTATAGACATAGTTCAGTTGTTATATAACAACATAATAATAGACATTTTTTTAATGCTATTTTTTATTTTCTATTTCATCACTGAAAACGTGCACAAAATTCTGGCAGAATTCTTCGTAACACTGTCAAATTATGTACAAAATATTATAGTTTTTGTGTAACACCCTGTAACTTAACTAAAGTTATTTCACTACAGTTTACATTTGTATTAATAATTAAAGCAATGTTTAACATCATTCAGAAGATAACACAAAACCATTCTAGCAAATTGCACTCTTTGAAATTAACTATGGAATTCAACAATAAAAAACAATGTAAACTCTACCTTAGACCGTCCATTTAAAGTTTACATTGCGTTGTATATTTCTTACCTGTAAAACAGTGTCATTAAACTTTGAAAATTAATTATGGCTACTCAAATTTGAACTTTGATGTTAAAAGAACAAAGTTGAAAGTTGATGTTTTATAGGATGGATAGAAGACGTTTTGAATGTAAATAAAATTAAGTCACATTACTATTGGTTTGCGATATTTTATGTACCTACTTTAGGAAGATGAAGGCATCATCTATAAAGCCTTAAGGAGAAGATAGACGGAATACAGTTTTTCGTAGGGCTACAGGGAATCTTACACTTCAAGATTCTTACACTAAGCGATATTTTAAAATACATAAATATAATATATTATGTCTTATACAGTAATCTATATCTATATATACAAATATATAAAGCTGAAGAGTTTGGTTGTTTGTTTGTTTGAACGCGCTTATCTCAGGAACTACTGGTCCGATTTGAAAAATTCTTTCAGTGTTGGATAGCCCATGTATTGAGGAAGGCTATAAGCTATATAACATTACGCTGCGACCAAAAGGAGCGGAGCATAAATGAAAAATGTTGCAAAAATGAAAAACCGTTTAAACTAAAACACGCGGACAAAGTCGCGGGGGATAGCTAGTATAATATATTATGTCTTATACAGTAATATATCTTATATTATTTTATAACTTCCTTTTTTTGACGGTCTGCCACAATACTTCTGCAGACCGTCAAAAAAAAAAGGAGCTATCCGAACCGATTCAATTCCTTCAGTTCTTAATGATGGGTAAAATCCAAGGGAAAAGAAACGCCGGAGGGTGAAAGAAATCTTTATTGTGAAAATGGACTGCTATGGAGTACCTATTCCTCTAAAATGTTTTATTATAGTAAAAAATATAAAGGTTAGGCAGTCTTTCTAAGAGTTTTATTCACTTTTGCAAAACAAATAGATTAATTTAATAACAATCTATACTAATATTATAAAGCTGAAGAGTTTGTTTGTTTGTTTGTTTGTTAGTTTGTTTGTTTGAACGCGCTAATCTCAGGAACTACTTGTGATATACATAAAGGCTGTCAGCACAAAAGCGGCCTAACCCTCAATTGCCTAAACCGCTAAGGCCACTTTTTCATTATTATTATTAGAGAAAAATAGTGCATTGCAAAAAGAACTTTAGCAACGTCATCTGTTGACGATAGGTTAAACTAGAGATACGCCGGTTTTGCATTAAATTTTAGCATGTTTTAAATAATTTGTAGTAGATATGTTACATTTTAAAAATTTGAGGGTTAGGCCGCTTTTGCGCTGACAGCCTTGATCTTTGTGGTGATCGACGCTCGTTTATTTTTCTTAATGAGTCTTATGTGTGGCTTAAGGATTATACTTTCGTTACATGTATAATCTGCTACTCTAGATCAAAACTTACTTTTTTGCGCTATTAATAATGAAATTCCAAAAAACCCGTATCACTAATCAGACAACTCTATCCTTAAAAGGCAGCAAATCACATTTTCCAATAACAAAAATAAAGAGAATACTTAGTAGGGGCTGAAGGACGCCACCTGTTTCCCACGCATGCGCCCTTCACGGGGATATCCAAATGATCCTTTGTTCAAAAGGGTGGCAACCACGAGAGGGAACAACCGCCCTTCAAGACGTACGGAACCCCACACTCGATAAACCGTAAGTTTTTACCAAAAACTTATATTTTTATTAAAAGAAAAATAAATATTTTTAAAGGTTGAAATACAATTTTCTTTTTGGGTTGAGTTTTTGAGTTAGGGTTTAAAATTGATTGTGATATTTTGAATGTTAATGTGTACGTATGTTATTATTGTAAGGGAGTTTGTTGCATTGATTTGTATGTGGTTTAATGTACATTTGCGTGAGACTTTCTTAGCTTTGTATTTTTTTTTTCATAATTTATGATTTTAAACATTTATAAAAACGACATATAAATAAAAAAATCTATATATACTTAAATTAAAAATTCTCTTCAACTTCTGTTAAGTTTTGCGAGTTTTTTATTAAGATATTTTTTTTTTGTGATTTCTGCTTGTAATCATTTTTGTTTATGTTGTATTTCGTGTAAGTGTTGTATACTTTTTAATAAGCTATTTTTGGCTAGCCATCTTTGCGTCAATTTTGTAAAGGAAATGTTTGTTTTCGAAACAGTAAGGGAAACTTTTGGGTAATGGAATTTTCCATTACAAGACCTTATTCCGTGTTGTGTATTTTGGTTGGGTTTTTAGAGGGAAAATATATCCTTTGCTTTCGCTTTGTACGACTTCGTACGGATTTAGAAGGAGTTTAGTTTATTAATTTTTGATGTGGGGTGTTTTAAATTTAACGCGTGTATTAGTCAGTGGCATCTTATCTTTCAATAGGTGAATAAATTTTTTGATTTGATATTTTTTGTGTAAATGGTCTTGTTTGTCGAAAGTGCTTAAAAACTTATTCAGCCGTTTAAAGATACTAAATTGCGTCGCGGATTTTTTGCATTTTTTAGTATTCTTGTTTGATTAATATTAAATTACGTTCTCTATTGTAAAGTGTTCCGTTCATTTTCTGGTTCATATAGTCTAAGGTTTGTCAAACATTATTATATAAGCTTTATGTCTGTTAAGACACCCACTATGCCCTATGTATGTGTTTTAATTTTAGTATTTACTAAATGTGCAATTTTGAAACATAAAGATTTTGTGTTTTGTAAAAGGAAATAATAATTTAGAACTTCGAGGCTTTAGGTTTTTAAAGATGCATATATTATGAGCATACTAAATGCTTTAAAGTAATTTTTAGTTTATATTATTTTAGTTGCTAAACATATAGGTAAATACACTTTAAAAATCATCAAATACACTTTAAATACAATTCATAAGTGAATACAAAACAGTATTCAAACCAAATGGAGTTTTTTCTTTTATACTATTCTAGCAGCCCGCCCGGGTTTTGCACGGGTATTTACAAAAAAAAAAAAAACAAAATTAAAAAAAAAGTGTACCCTATGTCATCCGGGGATAGTGTAGCTTTAGTACAGTTAACTATATATAAATGTAACCTTTCTTAATTTAGCAGAACTAGACTATACATAACTAATGTCTAAGTAATACTTAGTTGGAAATCGTTTTGAAACAAGAAAGTTAACTTCTGATATTTCGAGAATTTTCATAAAATTTTCTTTTGTTGTAACATTCTTCTGTCTAGACCTGTTCCTTTGATTTAAACCGTAAAAGCCTTGATAAAATATTTAATCTTAAGCCTTCTTCGGCCTTTCCAACTTACGGCAAAGTTACAGTTTAACCGGATACAACAGCGGTATTCCCTAAAATAAAAAACTGCCATTCTGACCTACATTTGCATGCTTAATATCCAGAGAATGTTTAATTTTTTTTCCAGGTTTTCCTGATTCTGTATCAAATTTTTTACTGATTTGTAACCTACCCAAATAGTAACTAGTAATTTGGGTGAGGAGTATATCCGGCAATTGACAAAAAAATATAATAATAATAATGTCTTGGGACAATTTACACACAGCCATACTTTCCCAAATTAAGCAGAGCCTCTATTATGGCAACCAGACAACTGATAATCATACTTATATATTTCTAAATACATACATATTAAAGATAAATTATATCTAGACACAGAACAACTGATCATGCTCATCACACAAAGATTTGTCCTGGGCGAGAATCGAAACCACGAACTCCGGTTTAGCAGTCAGGGTCACTAACCACTAGCCCAACAGGCCAGTCAGTCAATAAAGGCTGAGTTGATTGATAGACTGATTGAATACTTTACAACGTTGCTTCTATCTGTTCCTGTGGGTTCCAAAGTTTAGTCTCATTCACAAAATTTCAAAATAGACCACAAAACGACATATCGCGCCCAATCGAAGTGAGAATCACATTGGGCACCCCACCTAATCAACCCGGTCCCGTTGCCATTCCCCCTTTCCGGTGGGGTTATCACACTGCTCATAAATTCTTTCTAAACCTGACAGCTTTGAGATTCACTTGTATAGTATACTGCCATGTCAGTTCCAACGATCATATCGACTTCAGCATGTGTTGAGGAACAACGTTCCAGTCGCCATTTTTTAAAACAAGTTCGGTGAAGCGTTGGCCTGTGATGTGTGTGTCTCGTGTTGTGTTGTTATGCTTGTGTGTTTGTGTGAGTATTTTTTATTTTTATTTTTCGGTGGTGCTTTAAAGGCGTTAGAATTTTGTGCAGAAAACCATGTAGCTTATACATAAGCTATCAGTAGGCTTATTTGCTATCTCCACAACGTTGACATCCCAAGCGATGTTCACTGTACAAAATAACGGTAAAAACGCGAATTTAGTATCGGCTAATGTCGGTGACCAACTATGTTGTAGTAGATCTAGTTGGTCATTAACATTAGACGATACGAAATTGGTGTTTTCACAGTGTTTTTTATAAAGCAATTATCGCTTTAGTTGACAACCGCTACAGCAAATAACCCGGCTGCTGTGGTTTTAGTTATTTTCAGGATAACATTTACTGTAACCTCTTCGCTGTTAGTGGTTTTGCAAGCAGCCTGTACCTACGTCTTTTTTTTTAATAGAAAATAAGTATTTTAAGGTTTTTACTGTTGAGTTCTTGGTTCCTAATTCTATTTGAAATCACAGTTAAAAGTTTTTTTGAGCGCGAGTCTGTCGGCAGAGGGTGAAACTAAACGAAATTTTTGTTTTGTTGTTATTTGTTAGATTATAACTAAATAAGTATTATGTATCACCACAATTATATAGAACTAAAGATGGGAGGCAGTAATATAGCATTCACAGGATATCTAGGACATGAGATTCAAAATTTACTTAAACATTGAAGTTTGATAGATTCTGCAAAAGTCTATTTATAGAATATCGTTTATCGTATTAAGGTCTACCCGCATATCATCGCGCCCTGACTTCCGCCATTTAGAGAGTGCTAATTTGAATATTGCTTCGACTCTGCAACAAATGTATATCAGACTGCCTTCCTGTGAATAGCGGTACCTATGTGTAAAAGATGTGTTTTCGTTTAGTGATGAAAAAGTTTGTGAGTTGTGCGCGTGGGCTTTCGCTATCAGATGGTTATAAAATAGAGAAAATATGTGATACACGATCTTAACATAAAAGCCTATATGAAGAAATTTTGTTCAGGAAAACATAGGTTCAAAGAGCTAAAATATATTATAAATAATAATACATGAAAAGAAGGATGATAAATACTTACAGTATCTTAAAACTTTTTTGTTTCGGTAAAAGGCAATAGCAACTTATTTCTGATTTTTTTTTAGTATATAATTACGTCCGAATTACAAATGGGTGTAGTTAACTAAGATTTCATAAAAAGGTCTCTGACAGGATAATCCAAGGATTTCCTAAAAGACAACAGATGTATAGAGGTGCTTTCAGTTAAGTTAGCAAACAATTCATTAAATATTCTAAGTGATGTTTTAATCGTGAACACCACGTTCTCGATTAAAAATCGATAGGTTCGCTAATCTTGCATGTGTGTCATTTTCCACCAATGAGAGACAAGCTACTGGCTCTTAATTGGTGGAAATTGACAGATGTACCTCATACGGAAGTTTGAACCTCAAGAAACATAGTAGATACCAGTAGTCCGGGAACGGGAATGCTGAAAATGTGGGATTTACCTTGTTCGATGACGAAACAATTTTATGAGTGTAATAATTTGTAGATTCTATTTCAGTTAAAAGACTCGTTTTAAAAGACCTTTTGGTTTTCATTATTATTTATTATACATAATGTGAATTGACAAAAATAAAAGGCAAAAACCCTAATTTGGATAAGTAAAACACTGCTATCCATAGACATCTTTAACATCATTGCTTGTACTACGATCTTAGGAGCTTAAGCACTATTCTGTCAGCACTATTCTGTCACCATTATGAAATGGTAAAATAATAAGTAAGTCGTAATAGTCAAGTAAGGGTTTAAACTACTTGCTTCACTACCGCCGTCGTGGCAGCTCATGATTAGGGACTCCTATTGAGTCTGAAACTAGTCGGGCGATCCCGAGAATGTGCGTGAGTAAGCCGTTATGTTTCTAAACAAGCATGAAAATACGTTCAGCAATTTCATACCTAAACACAGAAAACATACAGACACTTTAGGGACCGCTATTAATAGAGCCAGATTAATATAAACCTGTTGTGGTTCCGTATGTAGTTGGAACAGCATATCATTTATAGTGATCCCCTCGTGATCTGACCAATTTTATTAATAGAATAACGACATCACCATTTGTAAATCCTACCGCTATTTATTCAACGAATCGTCAATGATAGTATTAGTTTGTTTAAATAGAATTTAAATTTGATTAAAGGGATTGCAATCGTGGAAACCGGATCCGGTAATCCGGTAGATCCGGCATCATTATGTGTATACCGGATCCGGTAATGCCTTAGCAAAATAATCTTGCTGCTAATGGGTTAGGTTCTATTCTAGATACTTTCGTATGTGTCTAGATCAGGTCAACAAATTATGTATAATTATTTTTTTCTAAATAAAAGTTTTTTTTTCATGTACTTAAACATATTTTTTTAAAGTGTAGCTGTTAACCTTTTTTTGTTAGTAGCCCCGATGATGGTGAGTCAACTAATTTAATTATTATAGTTTTTGGGCTATCCCAAAATAATAAATACTCGGTAATGGAGAACAACTCCAAAATTATGAATAACTAGCTGTCCCCCGCGACTTTGTTCGCGTGTTTTAGTTTCAACGGTTTTTCATTTTTGCAACATTTTTCATTTATGCTCCGCTCCTATTAGTCGTAGCGTGATGTTATATAGCCTATAGCCTTCCTCAATAAACGGACTATCCAATACAAAAAGATTTTTTCAATTCGAACCAGTAGTTCCTGAGATTAGCGCGTTCAAACAAACGAACTCTTCAGCTTTATAATATTAGTATAGATTATATTGATTCTAGCGGTTGCTCACGGCCTCGCCCGCGTGGATTTTGGTTGTCGCGGCAAAAAGTAGCCTCAATCCTTTTTTAAGATCCAATCTTACCCCATACCAAGTTTCATCAAAATCGGTTAGGTATTTTAGCCGTGAAAGCGTAACACACTGTCTAACAGAGTTCCTTTTGTATTTATAACTAGCTGTCCCCCGCGACTTTGTTCGCGAGTTTTAGTTTTAACGGTTTTTCATTTTTACAACATTTTTCATTTATGCTCCGCTTCTATTGGTTGTAGCGTGATGTTATATAGCCTATAGCCTTCCTCAATAAACGGACTATCCAATACAAAAAGAATTTTTCAATTCGAACCAGTAGTTCCTGAGATTAGCGCGTTCAAACAAACAAATAAACAAACAAACAAACAAACAAACAAACTCTTCAGCTTTATAATATTAGTATAGATATGTATTAGATTGGATAATTTTTATATGACGTAGTTCTTCAAAGTACATACATGAAATATTAATTATTAAGTTACATTGCTTGAAATCCTCTGCCTACCCCATTTACTCCTCTTTAACACAGGAGTCAAGTAATATCTCAAGATGACAAGCACATCTTTCATCCTCAGTAAACATTTGCCGCGAATATCCTATTTTGTGAAGCAAATAAAATGGTAAACGAATACGAGATGTAAATGTATTTTTGTTTACGATGATGACTTGTAAAGCCGGGCTTACACGTGCGGAACATGGAAGAATGTATGTCTAGGTAGAATAGGATACGATGGAATAGAGAATGCTTGCACATCTCTATATATATTAAATGATCCGCAGATGTGTATGTACGCACATAACTTCCGAACGACTGTACCAAATTGGATATTTTCTTTTGTGTTCGTTATTGTCAGGAGAAGGTTTGTATACATGCAGGTAGGATAGGTAGGTAGGGAAAGTACTTTCGGTAGACGACTTTAAAAAAAAAATCAGTGGCGTGTCATGGGAGAGGCCTATATCCAGCAGTGGACTGATACGACCTGATGATGATATTAAAAGTGTGTATTGCGGCTTATCTCCAACTAGCTGTCCCCCGCGACTTTGTTCGCGTGTTTTAGTTTCAACGGTTTTTCATTTTTGCAACATTTTTCATTTATGCGCCGCTCCTATTGGTCGTAGCGTGATGTTATATAGCCTATAGCCTTCCTCAATAAACGGACAATCCAACACAAAAAGAATTATTCAATTCGAACCAGCAGTTCCTGAGATTAGCGCGTTCAAACAAACAAACAAACAAACTCTTCAGCTTTATAATATTAGTATAGACTAGCTGACCCGTGCCCACTTCGTTGGGCATAATGTTAATAATCCTTTTTTAGTACATGTCATACTAACGATTTAAATTATTTTATTAATATTAAAAATTAAATTATCTATACTAATATTAAAAAAACTACTTTTTGTAACTTAAATATAAAAGTTAGACATATGCTGTCGTTGACTTTTTTGTAGGCATTTTCAAGCTCCACATCTTTTCTCTAGAACTCAAAAATATATCTTTCATAGTTAAGGCAGCGTTCGTAAGAAACGCTTTCATCCGACCGTTTTTTTTTTCTCTGATTCACTTTGCAAAACGGACTACCACGTAAAAGCCTTTTTATTTTTCGGTTTTTTATATAGCCTATGACACTCAGCAATAATGTGGCTTTCTATTGGTGAAAGAATTTTTAAAATCGGTTCAGTAGATCCCGAGATTACCCCTTACAATTTAACAAACACACAAACTTTACTTCTTTATAATATTAGTATAGATTACCAGATAGATAAATTAACAAGAATTACAATTACCTACATTTCGTATGATAACGTAAGAATGTTAGTCAAAACAACATAATTGTTACTAGTTGAACAGTATCTATCGATTTTGCTATTAAGGAATTTTAATTAAGGAATCGATTCATGTTTCGAAGTCTCTTATGTGAACAACATAAATTATTCGTCTTTGTTCCGAGTTCATTTATAATTCTGTTTTTTTTCCACCTGCTTTACTGTTCCTGACACCACGGATTACGAGTATTTTAATGTTTTATATGAGACTAGCTGTCCCCCGCGACTTTGTTCGCGTGTTTTAGTTTGACCGGTTTTGAATTTTTGCAACGTTTTTCATTTATGCTCCGCTCCTTTTGGTCGCAGCGTAATATTATATAACTTATAGCCTTCCTCAATAAATGGGCTATCAAACACTGCAAGAATTTTTCAAATCGGACCAGTAGTACCTTTGATTAGCGCGTTCAAACAAACAAACAAACTCGTCCGCTTTATATATTAGTAAGTATAGATTAATTTATTAAAAACATCCTATGTGTTGTTCCAGGTACAAAATTAGCGGCATTCCTAATCTAGTCTACGTACTTCAACGAAAATGTTAATACAGTTTCCCTAAAACATAGAATAGTGTGGGAAAGAGACAAAGAGTCTGTAACACGTTTATTTGAAAGAGATAGAAAATAAAACAGAAAAATGGACACGAAAATCGACGGACATACAGATGACATCGAACTTAGCGCTCAAGGGACAAGCAACAAAACCAGGTAAGTTACTAGATAAGTACTACTTACAGTTCGAAGCAGTGAAAGCTTGCGACCAAGCAAATTACAGCAGATCCCTTAAAAAAAAAGCCAGAAATCCTACGACGATTAAAAGGTTTATTGTAACCATCAATCCCGAGGTACCATGTTAAAAAATATCTAATACCATGCGAAAATAGTGTGATGATCTAGTCAGGTATGCAGGGCGTGGCCAGAAATTGCATAGCCACATTTTACACCACGTACATAGATTAAGTATGCTATGAGTAACGGGTAAAGGAGATTTGAATATCAAGCTAAGTCATAGCCTGCGCTCAGGTTCCCTGCGATGATGCAAGGAAGAGGCATATATATCCAGCAGTGGATTGATATGAACTGTTGATGATAATGATGATGATGATAGCTCTGTTTAAGTTAATGAGAAAAAAAGGATGTATTACAGTTAATCTCCAATTACCTATATATTAATCAGCCCAGCAACGGGATCTAAAATAGGCTAAAAAAATGTGATGATTAGCATAACACTTACTATTTTTATTACAGCGAAGTGGTCACAAAATCAGACCTACCCGAAAGAGGTTCTTGGGGCAGCAAGCTAGACTTCATCCTCTCTGTGATCGGTCTAGCCATCGGTCTCGGCAATGTTTGGCGGTTCCCCTACCTCTGCTACAAGAATGGCGGAGGTGCCTTCCTCATCCCCTACTTCCTCACCCTGTTCCTCGCTGGTATTCCCATGTTCTTCATGGAGCTGGCCATGGGACAGATGCTTACCATCGGCGGTTTGGGAGTATTTAAGATTGCTCCGATTTTCAAAGGTAATTTTTTGTTTTTGCGTTTAAATACCTAACTTAAAACCATTAAAGCTAAAACAAATTTTAAGTATAATTACTACAGAAATTTCATAGCGTTAATTCAAGTTATTTGTATGTTGGTTTATCAATTTGATACATTGTTGAGTGCCTATATTTTAGACATAAAATACGACAATCTTTTTTGAAAATGAGGAAATCTTTTAAAATATTTTTCGGACCCTTATGATTAAATTAATAAAATCTTTGAAAATATCGATGGCCCCACAGAATAAACGTGTAAGTCAAAAACCACAACTTTTCAGGAAAAAATAAAAACGATTTAACTTGAATAACTGTTGTTTGGTAGTATATAGGTTTAAACAAATTATATCAAATTAAAGATAAAAAAATATATTATTACATTAGATATTTATATTTATTTTAATTTAAACGGTTTTCCGACAATTTATAAAAAACCATATTATACTTTTATTCTTGTGAATTTCTATGACTAGATAACAGTAAACTTTCATTACACGGTTATTCGTGTAAAGTGTCAGCAAACAAAACTAATAATATTGTATTATACTATTATTCGACGGTAATCAAGTTTCTTTAATACCTAGTTACAAGCATAAGCACGGTTGTTTACAGTAACTTACTGTATTGTTTGATTATTGTAAAGATAAAATGCATTTATATCAATGTTCATAAAATCGATTCTCATTTATGTAATGTACTTTTGTTATTGCATGGTGTAATAATGTAAACTTCATTAATTATGTGAAAGGGTGAAATTAAACGAAAAAGGTTTAATAAAATAAGAATATAATCAAGTAACTATCTACTTGTATAAACACTAAATAATAATCACAATTTAAACAACTTAAATCTCTTTCATCATTAGGAAATAGATACCTATTAGCTTCAACTGATAAAAAAAAAAACGAATCATATCTTAATCTTCCTCGTCACTATCATTGGTCTGAGGACCCTGTTGCTACCAGAGCAAATTTCTGTGATTTCATACGTTTTTGCCATACCTCTTATTGGAATCAAAATAACAGCTCCTAAATGAATTTTAGGATCCATTCATGTTAAAATTTTATCCGTGGTGCTTGGCAACTGGGCCTAACTCAGTTGTCTTATCTTTTCTTTGCCTATGGCCTATCTTTTCTCTTTGTCTCCCGCTTGCAATGGAGGGAAGTGGAAACTATTTTTTCCGACTATAGGACTATAGGAGGTATTTACTACTTCTGATTAATTTCGTTGCGGGTTCCATGACAGTCAATCGTTTCCCTAGGACACACCGAGCTTAACTGTTTCGGTGGTATTCATTGGTTATCATTGTAGATCCTGGCTTACAGGAGTTGCAATGATGGGTATATGTGGTGGGCTAGTCCCTATAAAAAAATATCATTGGTGACAGAGATCGAATTGTCTAAAGGAACTAAGTTTCTATAAAAAGTTTGGTAATGGTCTAGTATGGCTCCTGAATGACACAAACTTATCAAATCCTTATGTAAAGGAAGAGGTATATACAAGTCTAAAGTTTTCAGGATCTTCAGTAGGTACTCCTCGCCGCCTTCTTGAATAAGATCTTACTATGATTTGCATCTCCCGTAATTCGTCTTCAAAACTATACCTGAAATAAACTGAATCAAGATGCTCGTGAGAGAAGTTTACTTCTTTTATTTTACTCCAGTAAATTTTATCGCCGTTATGGCGTCGCCGTTATACCGTTTATTATTGTTTTATGTCTTTAAATACAAATATCTGGGTGCTTGGGTAAATGAAGAATGGAACTGCGAACAAGAAATTCGGACCCGGATTGAAATTGCTCGAGCAACCCTCAAACGGATAGAGAATGTTTTGTGTAGCCGTAAATTATCCATAAAGCTCAGAGTGAGAATGCTACATTGCTACGTCTAGCCTGTGGTCTTGTATGGTTGTGTAGCTTGGACTCTAAAAGATAGCGCTCAAAGATTTCCCGAAGCCTTCGAAATGTGGTGTTATCGAGGAATGCTACGTATTAGCTGGACACAGAAAGTTTCCAATGTGAGAGTCCTCCAACGCGTCGGGAAAGACCGGCAATTGTTGCAGACCGTCAAAAAAAGGAAAGTTGCATATCTCGGCCACGTCTTGCGACACGACCGGTATCAACTCCTTCAGTTGATAATGATGGGCAAAATTCAAGGGAGAAGACGCGCTGGACGGAGAAAGAAGTGTTGGCTACGCAACATCCGCGAATGGACAGAAATCGCCAGCGTAGAAGAACTTTTTCGCTTGGCGCAGGACAGGAAGAAGTTTGCTGAGCTGACGGCCAACCTCCAGTAGTGGAGAGGCACTTTAAGAAGAAGAAGAATGTCTTTAAACCAATTCTTTCCCTTTATCAGCTCTTTGAAATCTATAAAATTATTCTGTGTCATTTGTTTTACTTGGTATTTATGCCCAGTAACTTTGGCATTCTCTATCAAACTATACATTTGATTGGGCGTGTAGGAGGCAATGCAATACTTTAATTATAAATAAAAAATATTTTAAAACTTTCATTCCACAATTATGACACATTAAGAATAAAAAATGTATGCTTTATTACACGAATAAACGTGTAAGCTGCTATTATACAAAGTCGAAGAAGTGCACAAGTCTTCTCAAAAGTTTTCTCGTCTTAACACGTTTATTCGTGTGAACTCGAGGACCTAAAAAGCGTTTAACAATAGCATATACTTTTATACTTGTGATAAAATTCCATGATTTTTCCCTAGAATAAAGGAATCAAATTAAATAATAGGCTTATTTTGAGTCAAAAATTTATAAAAAAAATTTAGAAGGTGCTGCATAGGTCAAAGAAACGAAAAATGCAACAAAAAAAAATTTGTGTAAGAGCTCTTGCACGTTTATTCTGTGGGGCCATCGATATCTGTTTCGGAACAATACTACCTTCTCTTGGGTAATTATGGTAGAACCCTAAATGGGAAAGGGCGATTTAATTTTAACCTTTGTCTTAAACAGGCAATTAATTTTGTGACCCAAAGCCTCCATTAAATAATTTTGGTAAAACGTTTATTTATCGATCCTTTTGTTCAATAAATGGGCGGTATTAATGTGTCAGTTAAATATGAAATCGGTAAAGGTAGTCTAGAGAGGAGGACAAAAAATGTTTATCTAAGTAGATACTAAGTTAGCTGTCTTATTTTTAGACAATTTTTTAAACGAAGGTTTAATAGAAGCTTTTTTAGAATAAAAAACCATAATATGAATTCTTTCTTTGAAGCAGAACTTTTTAGTAAATAGTCATAACACCTTTTAAAAGTTCTTCGCATATTATATCATAAATATAATGACTTTCTTCAAAATCCTCTCTCCTTTTTATCTTCTTTAATTGTAGCTGTGAAATGTGTGGACACCTGTAAATCATGATGATTATTCTTTCTCCAGGTATTGGCTATGCAGCTGCAGTGATGTCTTGCTGGATGAACGTGTACTACATAGTCATCCTCGCGTGGGCCATCTTCTACTTCTTTATGTCCATGAGATCAGGTGATTGACGTAGATATAGATAGAGCCATTAAGTAAACCAAAGAAAATATAAAGGCTTCTCTGTCGCTGTAGTAGTAAAATTTTGAAGTAGCCAAGTGAGTTAGTTATATTTAGGTGCTAATCAAGAGGTTGATTTTTCGGGAATCAACTACTAATTATATCATTAGTTTATTACGTTAACAAAGTTTACTATATAGTTTAATAAGTGTCAATTACAAGGTTGCCGAGAAAAATTATATAGTAGAGAGATAACGAAAACATGGCTGACTGGAAAAAATCGACGATTTTATCTAGAAACGAAAAATTCTATATTTGTTTTTTATTGTGTCCAGACGTGCCATGGCGAAACTGCGACAACTATTGGAACACGGCGACCTGCGTGAACCCCTACGATCGAAAGAACCTGACCTGCTGGTCTACCATGGACATGACCACCTTCTGCACCCTCAACGGAAAGAACATCAGCAAGGCTGTGCTGTCTGACCCCGTCAAGGAGTTTTGGGAGTAAGTCTGACTTTTAAAAGTTTGGGAGTATTAAATATCTATTTCATAATACTCTTGTATTTATGCGGATCGGATCTTAAGTAGAACATCCCACTTAAATTATAGTTTCAAAAAAGTAATCTAATAATCGTTTTTGTCATTAGTCAATCGAATAATATAATGAAGATTTTGCGGATAATAAACACAAACAAAATCAATTTCTATCAGGTTCATTAGTAGAGCTCATTATAAATAAAGTTTCTAAAGAACTCTAGCAATTTTAAGACTTCGAACAGTGAATTGCGGGCAAATTTTGTAGCAGTCTTTATATGGTTGACCTTTAGAGATGCTACTTAGTATTTCCAAAAGTATCAAATAAATCTTTTATTTTCTCCAGGCGTCGCGCTCTCCAAATCTCGAGCGGCATTGAGCACATTGGCAACATCCGTTGGGAGCTGGCCGGCACCCTGCTGCTGGTGTGGGTCCTCTGCTACTTCTGCATCTGGAAGGGCGTGAGGTGGACCGGCAAGGTCGTCTACTTCACTGCGCTGTTCCCATACTTCTTGCTTACTGTCCTGTTGATCAGAGGTTTGTGGTATTTCTAATTGTTTAGGAATTTAGCAGGGATGTACGACAAAAATGTTTTTTTACGATTTGCTGAAAAAATATCTAAGATCTGATAAATACGTAGTTTCGGTCAGTTATACAGACAACGAATTCAAAATTTTCAACAACTCCTTAAATTCATATGTCAGACTAGTACCTTTGACAGAGCTTTTGCAGACGGTAGCATGAAATAAAAATTAATTACTACCTAAATACATTAATTAAGTTCCTATCGACCTGCCCCATCTTAAAATATGTAGACAAAATATTAACACACAAACCTTTTGAATCTCTTGGTGAAAACCATATGAACCGTTTCGTAGTGTTTAAATTTATCGTGTTCCGACGGACTGACAGACGCGGCGGGGGACTTTGTTTAATATTATTTATATACATAGATATAGAGTCAGTAAATTGGAATTTCTATATTATGTTAAGACCCAGTTACGTTCAGTGTAATTAAGTAATAGCACCATAAATTAATATTTTTTTTTAATATTGACCAACCATTAATCCTGTCACCATCTCCCCAGGAATCACGTTACCGGGTGCGATGCAAGGCATTAAGTTCTACGTCATGCCGAACATGTCTAAGCTGATGGAGTCAGAAGTATGGATCGACGCCGTCACACAGATCTTCTTCTCTTACGGGCTGGGATTGGGAACTCTGGTCGCTCTCGGCAGTTACAACAAGTTTACCAACAATGTGTACAAGTGAGTTCTTTACTGCCATCAACGGACTAGTAATTAGTTTATTCTATTGCAACACAAAGTTCCTTAGAGATGTTGACTTGGTATGAAAAGTAAAAATCTATTAATTCCGTAAATTAGATAATAAAAATATATTAGAAACGTATTTTTTAGTTATTCAAACTAAAGCGAATCAAAATTCAGGAATAGGGGTAATTACGTCACTATGTTACACAAAACGTAGGACATCGAGACGTCATGGGACATTTCAAATCAATGTATCGTCTTAAGTTTCTAGTTACGTAAACATAGAAAGTGGTTTAAAGTTAAAATCTGAATTTGAAGTCGCAAATGGTTTTGATGATTCTTAAAATGTTCCCATACCATGTGGTCGAATTTTAACGTAGTAGCAAACATGTTAATATAAATCGAAACATTAAATTTCACCTAGGAGAATTTTGGGAAGTGTTCTATATTTTATCAGACAAGTTTAAATAAATTTAGGTCGATAAACTGTACGCTAAATATTATAGGTACTGTGTATAATCAATAGGAAATAAGTATACTAGGTAATAAAAAATAAAAAATAAGCAATATCATGTATTTTTTTACACATATTGTTTTTTCCAGGGATGCCTTGATAGTGTGTACTGTTAATTCAAGTACGTCGATGTTCGCTGGATTCGTGATATTCTCTGTGGTCGGGTTTATGGCTCACGAGCAGCAACGCCCAGTTGCTGAAGTGGCCGCTTCAGGTAAACTAACAATAAAATTTAATGTACGTGTTACATTATTTTGGAAAATTTTGTACCAACAGATTTTGTTGTAGTGCGTGTCATAAACAAATTATTTCCTTTAGATATTTTAACTATATAACTAAAGATAGTTAGATGTCCACAAACATAGATTCCAAAATATTTGCTGCCAATTTTTACTTAGATACCTATTATTAAGTTAGTTTAACATTAATCTCTTCTCAATCGAATTTTTCAAAATATTTGTAAACACTAGTATTTCATTTGTCAGTCATTCCATTCATATTCCATTTTATTAATTTTACCTTCTGTCTCCAGGTCCTGGTCTAGCCTTCTTGGCTTACCCATCAGCAGTGCTTCAGCTACCAGGCGCCCCGCTATGGTCGTGCCTCTTCTTCTTTATGTTGCTGCTTATCGGTTTGGACAGTCAGTTCTGCACCATGGAAGGTTTCATCACCGCCGTCATTGACGAGTGGCCTAAACTCCTCAGGAGGAGGAAGGAGATCTTCATCGCCATTACTTGCGTTATCTCATATTTGGTTGGATTGTCGTGTATTTCAGAGGTTAGTGTATCCCAATTTCGTAAAATGTTTGGCAGACTGGTAGAGAATGCCTAAGGCATTAAATCCGCCTTTGTACCAATTTTGGGCAAAGAGTTTAAATAAATAAATAAATGTTAAAGCCATTGATGATATCAAAATTTTGTAAAAGCTGTATATCGTATTAAAAGACTGGTCAATATCAGCGAAATTCCTAAGTAGAAACAAAAATATATAATTTACACTTACCTTATAAATCTATATAAGCATAATATAGCAATATAGACAATTTCTTAAACTCTTAGTTAAAAATTATAATTGTTTGTACCTTACTTGGTTTTTAATAAATTGTGGACCTTTAAAACTTGAAGGCCAAATTCAAGGCTACGTTTAAGCTGAACAAGTAAAACTCTTCGTTTGACATTGAAAGACTGATCTCTTGAATTCAAATTATGTCTCGACGTCTCCCATGAATACTAAATACCATTTTGGTATTCAGTAAATTCGTTTTTATAATTATACATTACGTGAGGAAGTCTGCTAGAAAAATGTTACTGTGATAGTAATACACGATTACATGCCGTGTTTTAAATTTTTCTAATATTTTTCATTACTAAGTAGTTTTCGTTCGCGGCTTTGTCCGTTATGACGGCTAAAAGCTTATGTCTTTTATTAAAGTTCATGCGAACTCCTTACGAAATTTCATGATGTAATTAAAATGAAAAATAATGAATAGGATAGATTGATAAAAAGTTAAAAAGAAAATCTTACTAAATAGTGCACTATAGCCTAATTAATCGTGTTAGGCTGTATGTAATACTGGTAATTTTATACTACGTAAATTGTTACATTTGAACATTGTAGTTCCATAATTATCATTAGTGTCACTAGTGTGTAATGGTTGACTATATCAACAATTATTTTCAGGGTGGTATGTACGTTTTCCAAATTCTGGACTCCTATGCTGTCTCCGGCTTCTGCTTGCTGTTCCTTATCTTCTTCGAGTGCGTCTCCATATCCTGGGCCTTCGGAGTGAACCGCTTCTATGACGGCATCAAAGAGATGATTGGCTACTACCCCACCATCTGGTGGAAGTTCTGTTGGGTCGGATTTACGCCTGCTATTTGTATTGTGAGTATATAGTCAAACTTAATTTTCAACTCAATATAAATGATTTTAAATATCAAATTGGTCATAAGCTTAACTATAAGAAGAGTGCCCCTAAGTTGTAAGGACGTATAGAACCCCTTTGCTCTAGGATGGAACAGTGGCCCAAAGTAAATAAGTATTGATATCGAATATTTGAGGTTCTACTTCAAAGTTAAATTACGAAAAAAACTTATGAAAGATAGAATAACTACATATTTCACAAAAAAAAAACTTTTATACTTGTCTGCCATCATCATGTAACAAAAAGTTAAGAATTCAGAATTTTATTTATGCTCTAGATGTAGAAAAATCCTCTATTCGATGAAGAAATTGTCTTCTAAATTTTAAATTCTGTATAATATTTCATTTGATTTTTGTTCTTTATTCAGAGCGTGTTCATCTTTAACTTGGTGCAATGGAAGCCTATCAAGTACATGAACTACGAGTACCCCTGGTGGTCGCATGCCTTCGGCTGGTTCACCGCCCTGTCGTCCATGTTGTGCATCCCTGGGTACATGGTGTATCTGTGGCGAGTCACTCCTGGCACATGGAAAGAGGTGGGTTTGATAAAAAAAGATTTTGTTTGGGGTTTATAGGTAGTATTTCAAGATTTTTTATTTGTATGTTTAAATAGTTTATGACCAAGGACTGCCATACCTGATTCATTACCATTTAGGTACTTACTATTCATGGAAAATAATATGGAAAAACAATGTGTTTGTGTCTAAATTACAACTTGAGTTGAATGGTAATCTGGTAATTGCCCAGTTTAAGAGGATTTGTCGATTTTTTTATTACAATTTGCAAAGTTTGTGGATGTTTTTTTAAACTTAGGTTTGTCTTCTAACTTTAAAGATTATAATTGAAAACTCATTTAATCTTTACAAGCCTTAGCTGCTGCTTAGCCGTAGATGATACTATTTATTTTTAATATTCACAGAAATTCCACAAAATTGTCCGCATTCCTGAGGATGTGCCGTCTCTGAGAACTAAGATGCAGGCAGAGGAGCAAGCTAAGCATGGCTGCAAGCCTGTCTCAGCCTAATGGGATTTGAAAAACAAAGCGCCACGTTTGGTCATGATTAATACAAAATAACAAAAATCAATAATCAAAATAATGTCTACTGGCTAACTACAATAATTAAAAAGTATAAAAAATCTATTATTATTATATGGCTTTTATAAGTCAAGTAATTATAAACATTTTTCTTACTGTAATGATTAATACCAAACTGAAATATCTAAGTCTAAACATGACGCACAATTTATTATTACTCTTTCATATTATGTGCCAAATATAAAGTATGCCATATTATACTCTCAAATTATACTATATTAATGATATTTATTAAATAATTCCAGAATTATGTTACGTGTAGTCATATTTAAAATATATTAACCCGCATATTATTTAGTTTCTTAGAATAATTTGATGACTTTCCGTTTGCCGTGCGTCGACACGTTCATGTAGGTTTAATTATGCGTTAATGTCTAAGTACATATAATTATTACGTATAAGTAATTATATTTAAATGTTAAATGTATATTTGTCTTCCGTATTGATGGTAGATTTTACAGTTGTTGTACCTATTAAATGTTTATTTGTTACCATTGATAAAAAAACTGATATATCAATTAAAACATGCGATTTCATCATTAATTATTCGTGATTCTGAAAGTACATGTCAACAATTTCTTTTAAAATATAACAACGAACAGAAATACAAATAAAGCTCTAGATTTTAACCTTAATTTTTCATAATTCGCTTTTAATTCTACGTAAGTATTTATACGTATCATATTTTATAATTACATTCGTTATCCTTAAAGGATTTAAGATTAGTTTTAATTTAGGTTTAAAAGAGTTTATATTAAAAGCGCTACGAGACGCGTGATTTTTGAATCTAAATGGTGTTTTTCAAAGATTAAGATTCTATTGTTAATCAATTCTTAAATGCATTTAATCCTGTATTTAACGGCCTACTTGTAAGTTATCATTATGTGCAAATGAGGTTTATAGTTATTTATAAATATATCATAAAAATGAGGTGATAAATATGTATTTTGGTTATTCAGCTTTAAAATAATTTATTTTGAATCTTTTTAGTTATTATTTGACTTAATCGTTCATTATCTTAATATTATCAGAGTCACTGCGACCTTATTCATAACTTCTGTGTTCCAACTGAGACCAAAGAATCTTCTTAAGAATATTTATAAAAAAGTTTTTAATATTTACTGTAGATTTTTACATAGGTCTACCAAAATATCTTTTAGATTTTTCTGTGTACAAGTAGTCAAAGTCACTGACAATATTAAAAATATATTTTGTTTTATTCGAAAATATTCTATATATTTTTATTTAAATAAAAACTTTTCGAAAAACTTGTAGACAAATTACTTAGCGATTTCAAAAATATGTGTCTATTTATATGTCAATTTTAAAAGTATTTACAGTAGAAAATATTAGTAGCCAAAAAATATTTAATAAAATCTATATACATTTTATAAAACTAAGACAATATTATAAGAAATCTATAATCATATACATTTACTATAACTTCATGTTTGAAAAAATAATTTCCAATATTTTAGGTAAATTAATAAATATATTATTATTATTAAATTTAGGATATATAAGATACTCGTAGCCCGATTTCGACGTAGTGTGATTTTACAAGTGTGTGAGTGAGATAAACACAATTATTCGTAGATTTTCGATATATTAAATGTATTTTTAGGTAGACATTGGACACTTAAATTAATTGTATCATTTAATTGTCGCATTATTTATAATTTAAATTTGGTACCTATGTGTTTTAAATTCAAAACATTTTTATTCTTACATTTAGATTTCATTGTAATTTTTGTTTTACTAAATACTTCTTAAGATTTATTTACATTATTTGATTTATTAAATAATTTTAGTGTCCACTAACTATCGATCTGCATTGTCTAAGATAAATGTGCTTCCATGTATTTAAAAATTAATAAGTATTTATAAAAATACATAACATATTTTTAAATTATATTGATTATTGTATATTTATTACAAGCTTTATTTAATCACTGTTTACTCAAACAAATATAATTACGTATAAACAGGTGTCAAATTATAATTATATAATTCAGAAATATTTACTCAAAATATATTCGAAAAAACGCCTATAGTTTGCCTAAGTTTATCGAATAATCAAATATCTTTATTAAATTTTAGATTATAAATTAATAAAACAGGATTTATGAGTCGACATAAATAAATTAAACATCAAATACAAAAATAATTACAATATATAAATTATTAACCCAATAATTATTCAATATAATATTATAATTATTTAATAGTAACATAATACCTTTTATAAAACATATCAGTTGTAATTCGGACTTTATATCTTTTTATTTTTAAGGATATTGTTTTGAAACTTATTTAATGTTTACGTAGATAAAATTGTAGGAATATTTATTTTATTAAATAGTAGATAATTAACGTTTGTTTTATTATTTAACCTTCTCCTCCTAACACCAAGTCTCTCAATGTTTTGTCTTCTTTTTACCCGACTGTCGAGGAAGGGTTATGTATTTCGTGCGTATCTTGTATATTTCTATGTTCGTAAATTTCTTAATTAACACGTATCATCCAAAGGGCTAGATGTATTTCGGCAGTTAAGGTGGTTAGGTAATTAGATTCGTCTCAAAAAACCAAGTTTCCTTAAAAAAACTATTTAAAATAGCGGAATTTTAGTGATAAATTTTAAGTCAATAATTTTTTTAACTTAACTTTTGACCTAACTTATTGAGTAAAATAAAAGGGTTTAATAAATGGTTTACAAAAAATATGCAACTTGTATTACATGTAAGAGAAATGCAAAAATATATTATTAAGTAATATAAAAAGCCCTGTCTTGGCAGATCTTAATGTTTGTAGTGGCGTACACACCGGTTGTCAAGGTGTCGCCAGCTCTGAGGTCCCGGGTTCGATCCCCGGACGTGCCAATGTAGAATACCACTTTTCGACAATGTCTCGGGTCTGGGTGTATGTGGTAGCTTCGTCGTCTCTGATTCCATAACACAAGTGCTTAAGGCGATACACAATTTTTTTAGCTATTTTCATATCGTTTTTACTTAGCAACTATATAAGTTATTGACTTGAAATTTGGTTTCTAGATAGAAGAGGATATGATGAAAATAAATGTCGATCAGTTACACGATTAAAGAAACTTTCCTCGATAGTTTTATTTTTTGAAATCAGCTCAATAAAAAATCTTTTTTTGTTTTATCCAAGAAATTATTCAACTTAATAATATCATTTTCACACTATTTGATGCATAATCATAAGATCAAGATTAATGTCGATTGATTTTTTATTCCATTCGATAGATTTCGATTAATATGAGATTTTCCATTTTGTCGCTTACGTTATTATTTCTAAGGCAATCTTTCGCGACCTTGACATATGTTTAGCTCTTTTCGTCCCGTAAGCAAGCAGTTAGTATTATCTCTGTCTTGCATTTGCGGATTGGCTCTCCAGTCCGCTTGAATCCGCCTACTCGTAAACGAAATAAAAATTCGTGTAGCGCCTTTAGCTACTTAGTTTGGGTTCAGAGCAATGTATGTGATGTTTTCCACATTTATTTATTTATTAACTGGGTGTTTGGGGTATTTTTGTCTATTACTAATACAACTCGTTTTAGATTTTTCGTTTTTTTTTTTATTTTTTGCTTCGCTATTTTTAGTGGGAGTGGAAAGTTATATAGCTTATAGCCTTCCTCAATAAATGGGCTATCTAACACTGAAAGAATTTTTCAAATCGGACAAGTAATTTCTGAGATTAGCGCGTTCAAACAAACAAACAAACTCTTCAGCTTTATATATTAAGTATAGATATGACGTTAAATTTGTGCTTGCTTGTAAATTTATACTACTGTTTCCAACTGTTGCCTTATAAGTAGAGTGACGCAACCGAGTGGGCTCGAACCTTGGACTCCAGGTTACAAAATAATACCTAGTTTTATTTATTGCCTAGGCGATAATATAGGCGAAATAGTAGGCGTTGTTGTTATATCTTATATACTTAAATATTAGTGTCTTCGTTTTAGGGTACCGTTAAACTCTAGAAATGTCTATAGTTGCACCTACAGTTGTTGCTCGCTACTTTGACTGATGTATAACGCGTATTATTTGATGTACTATAAGATATACTGAAAAACTAATAGGTTATAATTATTTGTGACTAACCTTTAACAAACGCAGCGTTGGACGCCCCCCAGCATGATGGACCGATGACCTGAAAAAGGTAGCTGGGTCGGACTGGATGCAAAAGCCGGAGGACCGAGGGTTGTGCCTGAGTCAACCGTTAATATTCCTAAATAATTATGAATACTCCGCACGAAAGTTAGTATACAAATTAGAGTTAATCAAAATCGGTCCACCCGTTTAAATGGTGTAACTAAGCCGACTTTGTTTTAAATATAAAGATGTAATTATTTTAATTAATAATTAAATTAATTGCTAAAGTTATCCAAGTAAAAGATGTTGTTAGAGATCAGAACATCGCAAAATCTGCTTGCCTACTAAAACTGAAAATATAAATGCAATTTAAGTTCGTTGGACAAGTAAGTTGGACAGTAAACCGATTTTTTATCGTACATCGAATCTTAAAGACGCCTTTTTACATTCAAACCATGTTACCAATGGCCTTCAAGGCGGAAATAAAACTTTATGTTATGAGTTTAATATTTATGAACTACTACAAGTAAGTACGTTTATTAAAATCAATTGTCAAAGCTTTTACATTGTTTTAAATACTAATTCACTCGAGGATATCGGAGATACGACACAGATAGGTCATAAGGTTGTGATTAAGGGCTCCGTTACAGTCTAAAACTGTCTGCTGACTCAGGTGTCTAGGTTTTAACGTTTTTTTTACATCATATTATTAGGTACTAGCTTTTGCCAGCGACTTCGTCCGCGTTTCCGTCGCTTTCGTAAAAAAAGTAGCATATGTCCTTCCTCACTGTTCAGTGGTTTTGATGTAACATACAGATTAACTTTCGTATTTTAGTAGGGAAATATAATATATCACGTTCAAAAATAATCCTTATAGCATGATTCAGTATTCACGCGCGACGGCGCGATGGCTTATTATCGTATTTCATGTATAAGTTTGGTGTTTCTATACCGATTTCTATGATTCTTTTTTTATTGAATAGGTAATAATGTAAACTTTTTTTTATTAGGGATGAGTGAGAGTATTATAAACGTAAGAGTAAACAAATATAATCAGAAATCTCCGAACTGCTAAGCTATCGGGAGTTACACGTGTTATTGTGAGTCAACCATAAAAGATAGACATATGCTGTTGTGGGATATTTTTTAGATAATTTTATGTAGAATATTTCTCTCATACATGATTTCTATGTAGCTTTAACCATTAAGGCTGCATACGCGACGGAAGCTTTAAAAATACCGTTTTCCCAACATTTCCCTTCACTGCTCTGCTCCTATTGATTGTAGCGTGATGAAAAGTATACTATAACCTGCCCAGGAGTATGAAGAATAAATGTACCAAGTTTCGTTAAAATCCGTCGAGTAGTTTTCGTTTCTATAAGGAACATACAGACAGACAGACAGACAGACAGACAGACAGACAGACAGACAAAAATTTTACTGATTGCATTTTTGGCATCAGTATCGATCACTAATCACCCCCTGATAGTTATTTTGAAAATATATTTGATGTACAGAATTGACCTCTCTACAGATTTATTATAAGTATAGATAGTTACGAAAAGAAGAATATTAAAAAAAATATATATATTACTAGCAATATGGGTGGAATTCAAATTACTAGCAATCTTGTTAACCTCTCGAACTAAGCTAAATATGCTTGTGCCTGAGGTGGGGTTGGAACCTGCGACCTCCCGATGACAAGGCCGTCGCCCCTAACCATTAGGCTATAGCCGCTTAAAATATTGGATTTGTCGTGGTCGGTACTAAATTATTTTTACGCACTTAGCGAATTTAGAAGATGCGAGAAATATCATACGAGTTGCGGTACATTGCCTTCTATGACCGATCTCTTTAAGAATTTTCTCGCTAAGAATTTCCCCAAGCTATGTTGATATCGACTTCCAGTCTTTAGTATTCATTAATATAATTGTTTGACTTATACAACAATGCCAATAAACAATTACCGTTGTTTTCATAAACTAGGAAATTAGTTAATCAATTTTGCATAACACTCTCACTTGTGGGAACTATTTTTTACTGTTTATGAGAAGTAACAAAAGATACACAATGGATTTGTATATGGTATGTATTAGGTAAGAAGTTATCTATACTGATCATAATATGATAAAGAGGAAATATTTGATTGTTTGTTTGTTTGCATTGAATTCTTGCTCTGTTCGGAAGCTACACTATCCCCGCGTGACATGGGCTATAAAAAGTCCGCTGAAGCAGTTAAAGCCTGCGCTCAGGCTAACTGCGTAAATCTCATCCAAAAAAAAAACAGGCTATATATTTATTTTCATTTTGAAATTTTTGTTTAATCCCCGTGCAAAGACGGGGCGGGCTGCTAGTATTGTATAAGTACCTATAACGTAATCACATCTAGGTTTCTAATAAGCTTATAGAAGATGTACTTAATTCATATTTTTTCTTCCATATGAGACGAGTGCAAAGCCAAAAGAAAGGCATATTTGATCACATACAGACAATTCTTACTGTGTTCATTATAAAATGATAAATAGAGTTGATGAGCAGTAGGGACATTATTAGCATATTCGACCTTAAAGTATCAAAGATAGCAAGAGTCTTAACAGCAAATTAAAATTGAGTGATATTTAAATATTTGGCCATTAAAATACTTGTGCTTTGCAAAATTGAGAGTAGTTTAGCTGGCAGAAGATTCAGTTTAAAAAAAAAAGCAAATTTTTGAGAGTATTTATTTGTACTGTATGTTGTTTGTGTGCCTGCTAAATGAATAATAATTATGCATAGGCATTGTATTAGGATTAAAATTCAATTGGACAGTGAGGGCACAGGTCAACTCAATAAAATTTATCATAACGAGGGTATAGTGTTAAAACCCAATAAGTGCCAAAAAATCAAAAATCGTTTTATTAAAAAATCTTAATGCATTTTTTACGCTCTTTCCAGTGGTATAATCCAATAAGTGGAATTCGCAGTAGAAAGAAAAGTACTTGAGGTAATAACCCAATAAAGTGACCGCGTTTAGTCAAAATTTAAAATCTCAAACCCTATAAAGTGTGTTATCCTGATAAATAATATTTTTATTTCACGCTCAAACCATATAAAGCTATTTATTGGTATTGAGTGTTCAATGATTTCAACTAAAATTACTCAACGGCATAAAGGCAATAACCACTATTTGTATTTATCGGGTTTTACCTTTACATACGTAGGTAAGAAAACAAACAAAACCAAAAGCTAAATCAAAACAAATGTGTTTGTCGGGTTTTATTGTACGATTATATTTCAAAAGAAACAATTTAGGTTTAGTTATATGGTATTCGCTCACTTCGTCTACTAACTTTCTTTAAACTTTGTTGGGATAAGAACCCAATAAATTAATTAGACCTATCAACTTTTTGCGCTACCTGTTGTCAGTTTGCGACGCGCACACTGTTTAGGCCAATTGTTTTCGAAATTCTTCTGTTTAGTGTTTGTGTTTGCTACGATGGGTGATCGAGGAAGAAAATTAGTGCAACTAGCTTGCATTAATCCGCTGATACCAGGTAAAGTGAGCTAAATCCAAATATTTAATTTGTTTTTCTTTTTCGGCTTTCACGAGTTTCTCGTCATGGGGTATAGTGATATCAACAATCATTGTTGGACGCTCTGATCGGTCTATCACCACTATATCAGGCTTATTGGCTACAATAGTCCTGTCAGTGATGATAGATCGATCCCAGTACAATGTGACACGACCATTTTCGAGAACTGGGTCGGGAACATACCTGTAGTACGGTACCTCAATTTCCACAAGTTGGTATTTCAAAGCAAGCTGCTGGTGGATAATGCTGCTATCCGCTATCTGTTTCCAGCGAATTCTCAGATACTTCGGACACGTCGCTCGTAGAAACCCTGACAGCCTAGAGAAGCTGATGGTAGTTGGCCAAGTCGACAGGAAAAGATCACGCGGTCGCTCACCTACCCGCTGGTCAGATCTGGTAAAGTCGCTTACTGGCCTGCCAATTACCAAGGCGATTAAGACTGCCGAAGACAGAGACACGTGGAAGTGCACAATAAATAAAGTGATCAAGACTTTCAGACTAGACACGACCTTCAGTAATGAAGATGCCGACTAAGAAGAGATACAAGTATACACCGTTAGCAAGACAAGAACAATCCGAAACTATATGCCTTAAGGATTCACCCGGACAGTGACATGCCCGACAAATGTCAACTGTGCCATCCTTTATGATATACTTCGGTAGTTGTTTGTCATGATAACTTCATCCATAATTGCACATACAAACCCTTCAGTTTCTCCGAAGAGGTCACCGAAGCGTAGCCAAGCCACGGACGCTAGGAAATCTACGTCGGGCCCATGGAGGGTCCGATAATAGCGTCAGTGTAGCTCCTTGCTTTGCCATACATCCTTGCGGTTCTTGACACTTAGTACGACAGGTTTGCTCTTATCCACTACCACCACATCTCGATGCATCCCCACGTCAACTTGGAGGAATTACTCCCTGAGGTTACATACCTCGCGATTATGGAGGGTCTTAGCATTCAAAAAGCCCCGACCCCCACATTTTCGCGGAATAATAACCTCATTACCGATGACCGTGGGTGGTGCATTCGATTTGCGGTTAGTAGTGTGCGGACTCTCCTATCCAAGTCGTCTAACTCAATCTGAGTCCACTTGAGTGAACCAAAGGAGTACATAAACACTGGCATGACCCAACCATTAAAGGCACGCACCTTGTTACCTTCTGACACAAGACTTTTCAGTACTTTGTTCAGGCTGCCAAAGAAACGTGTCTGTAATGATTGTTTTATGTCAGCAACGTTGATGCCTAACGCCTCTGACATACCCAAGTACTTGTAGGTCTCCGTTGCAGAGAGTGACCTTAGGTTTATAGAATCCGAGAGCTGTATGCCCTGCGATTTCATAATCCCGCCTCGTTTTACATGCATGACTGCACATTTGTCAACACCAAATTCCATTCTAATGGAATTACTGAAGCTTTCAGTGATCTTCAGTAACTTCAATAGTTGGAATTTATAAGAAGCAAATAGTTTAAGGTCTGTCAATCAAACTGTCAAGGTAAGGTCAATGTATAACAAGTGGGAGATGACCCGGCCCCCTCTCCGCAACGAATAGCGTAGCCCTAAATTATTATTATTTTAAATAGACTTTTTCAGACTGATTTCTAAAATTTTTATAACTGATATTTTATTTGGAAACAAGAGAAGGATGAAAAATGTAAGAAAAGCGTTGTAAAGTTTCTGATGATAAGAAGTTAAAATTATATGGATTTAATCTTATATTGCGCTTTGTTTAACCCAAGTCAAATCGCATTAACGAATCAAACACCGTAATTCTCGCATAATACGTTGTTGACAAATTAAGTTAGTCTGAATATAGAAAAAATGTATTAACGAATTAAGCGGAAAAAGGGCCGTTATTGCGAAATCTAGTACTGTACCGTAAAAAACTCTCAATAAGTCTAAACTATACACATTTTATACCTTCAAACTAAAAATTATATTCATAACATAAAAAGTCTACACACAGCGGTGATTTTCATTTTGAAAACTTTGAAGCTAAATATCTCAATTTGACCCAGGTGTCGCTTAATCTGATATTCCATAACTACGTCCAATTACATTCCGGTCAATTACCAATTAGCATTGCTAAAAAGAAGGATCTACAAAATATGTGCGAAAAACTAATCATATCAGAGGAACTCCACGCATGGATACGTGGTATGAAGACGTACACCAAGCCAACAGCCTTCGAAAGAATAATTTACCATGTTTTCTTTTCTGTTTCTTAAAATAAACCATTTATTAAAGTAATGTTAAATTATAATATGTTTAATTTCTTTTGACCTAAAACCCAATAAGTCGGTACCCTTCGCCACTTTACACTTTTTTATGATAAAATGGACCACCTTGGAAACTTAATAATACTGTTATACACTAATTCAATGTATACACATTTATCACAAATACTCATTATAACGATATTATTTGAATAGAATAGGTATTTTTGTCCTTAAAACTTAAATATTGAATATCTCGAAAGTGACAATTTCATACTTATTGGGTTTGAGCACTATACCCTCGATAATAGTAGGATAATAAGATGTTGTCTGGGTATGAAAAGTTAAAATCTATTTAGTCCGTCAGTTAGATAATAAAAAAATATTAGATACGTATTTTTTCTTTTATCAAAACAATAAAAAATTACAAATATAGTACAGCGCTTTAAAGTTTCGGAGTGGGGGCTTATGACACCGCGCCTTGGTAAAAATTGTAGCGAGGAGTGACGTCACGCGAAATTTCCGTTCTCTGTATTTTGATCAATTTTTGTTTGCAGGAAAAAAGAAAAAATACGTGTCCAATAAAATTCATTAATCTACCAGGCGGACATTAAAAATAGGAAACATGCCTATTATGGACTATTTTTCTAACTACATTTCTTGTTTTTTAATATTAATGAATGATTCTATTATGTATATATTTTACCACAAATAATACAGTAGTTAAGTGTACATCACGAATTGTCGGATACAGCTTCACGAATGGTCCTCTCAAATGACGCAAACAAACAGAGTTATGTCAGTATTATGTTGTGTACGCCTCTGTATAATACTGGTGTGAAGTTACCGAGAAACTTAAAAGTGTGTATAAACAATATTATTGTCAAGCACGAAGGTTTTGTTTGACATGGGTTCTTATTTTATTTTATTTTACAATTTTGGAAAACTTACAGCTACTTATAGATAATGCATAAACAAAATAACATGGATATGGCCAATTAAAAGTTCTCACTGATAACAAACAGAGAATAATATAAAAAAGAGAGGTGAGACTAAAATTTATAATTTGATAGCGAATACCTAACACTTAAATACAGAGTCTGTTTAAAGTTCGAAGAAATTATAGTAATCAAAACTCATGGTTAGACTATTTTATGCCAGAACTATCTAAAGAAAATGAAAATGAAAGGGTTAGTTATCGAAAAATATATCGTTTAACAACTTTTTTAATCCACGAACACTGGTATTAAACAAATCAAATTCAACTTCAAGACACTCTGAGTTAAACGATTTACACGCCCTCACAAGGTAACTATTCTGTCTGTAGTTACTCCTAACCGTCGGTATATGAAGTAGATGCGATCTTCTTAGGTAGGCAGATGGTACACGGAGCCCAATTTTGTCTACCAGCTCAGTGACGTCAATCGACCCATTTAGGATTTTAAAGAGGAAAGATAGGTCCGCTATCTTTCTTCGTTCATGTAGCGGCAACATATGAAATTTTTTACAACGACTGGTGTAATCTGGAAGATAGGTTTTTGAACGAAACTGAATGTACCTCATAAATCTCTTCTGTATAGCCTCTAGGCGATTAATATAAATATTATAATTAGGGTTCCATACTTGCGAGGCATACTCTAGGTGGCTACGGACAAATGCACAATATAAAATTTTAAAAGTTTTAATGTTTCTGAATTCCGAAGATATTCTAAAAATAAATCCTAATGCCTTCGATGCTTTTGTGACAATGTTGTTAATGTGTGAATCATACAAAAGCTTAGAGTCAAAAGTTACCCCCAGATCCTTGATTTCACTAACTCTGCCAACGAATGTGTGAAGTAGCTTGTAATCGAAAATGATAGGATTAGGTTTACGCGTAAACGTGCACACAAAGCACTTTGACACATTTAAGTTTAACTTATTTAAGGAGCAATACATTTGGAAACGGTCTAAATCTTGTTGCAGCAAATGAGCGTCATTAACAGTTGAAATGTTTCTGAAAATCTTCATATCATCAGCGTATAATAGTATTTTAGAATTTTGAAAACAAGAAACAATGTCATTAATAAAAATATTAAATAAAAGGGGTCCTAGCAGTGATCCCTGGGGAACCCCAGATGGAATGTACACCACTCTTGACATGTAACCGTTTAGTACAACCATTTGACATCTATTTTCAACATATGATGTAAACCACCTAAACAAATTACCACTCACACCGGCAAGTAAGAGTTTGTGCAACAACACCAGATTTCATTTCCATTATTCGAGGACACATTGCCTAGTTTTAACACAGACGGATACGAATTAGTGTGTTGCTTACTTTTAACATAATGCCAAAATGCTCTGGGGTTCTTAGTAATAGCTTGTTCTATATTTAAAATATATTTGTCAAACATTTCTTTCTCTAGGTCTTTTGCTCTTTGACGTAACATGACAAAGGAATGACGGTCGCTAAGATTTCTGTAGTTTTTGTATTTATTGTGATATTTAGACTTTTCTTTTAATATTTTAATTAAGGGGGTTTTGTACCACGGAGGATAATTAGTATGTGAAGTTACTGTTTTACAAGGCACATAAGTTTTTTGAATTTTATATATTCTGTCATAAAACAATTTTACCTTATCTTCCAACGTCCCCGTGTTTAATTCTCTTGACCAAGCGACTTTGCTCAGTTCTTTAACTATAGCATCATAATTGGCTTGGTCATATAAAAACTTTACACGAGGGCGAGACTGGAGTTGATGAAGTAATACAAAATTGGCTGAAATACAGAGTGCCTTGTGATGGGGGTCTTCTTGTACTAAAGGATCATGACAGCCACTAACCAAAACCTCACTATTTGACAACACCAAGTCTAGTATCCTATCGTTAACATTGAGATGAATATTATATTGAAGCAAATTGCTAGCAGTTAAATTATCAATAAACCCTGTCTGTATAGGACCATGAATGTTACTGGGGTTATAGTGCTGACCATCAGTCGCAGCGTGCCAGTCTAAACCTGGTTGATTAAAATCACCCATAATTAAAAACTTGTCCGCGGGATGTTTTAAAACAATATCAGTTAAATTAAGAGAAAAATTATTGAGTTGAACCATTAAAGAATTTCCTAATTGCTGGTTACATATATACACAACACAAATATGCATTTTATAGGATACCCTAGGCTTTTTATTATGTAAGGTCAAGGACACCCACAGATCTTCTGCAGACGAGCACCATTCATTGCGAACTTCAACAGCCAGTTCACGACGCACAGCTATTAAGACACCGCCTCCCATAGACTGATTCGTATTCAAATAATCACGGTCCCGTCTCCATACAATATACCTATCGTCAAACAACTCGCTATCCGATATACCACCAATAAGCCATGTTTCAGTCAAGCATACAATGTCATAACAACTAATACAAATATTTCTATAAAAAGCAGATGTTTTTGTCCGCAGCCCTCTAACATTTTGATAGTAAATACTAAACGGAGTCATCGAAAGATATAAACAACAACATATCTAATAGAGAGATATAAGGTACATCTACAAATTCAATAAAGCAAAAGCAAGTTAAAAGTCGTTTTAAATACAAAGCGTTGTAAACAATTGCCACAAAACATTTAAATGTATCTTAAAATAATATTTTTTGTAAGCAAATAAAATAATAGTTAAGCAAATCGCAGCCATAATTAAAGACAAGTAAAGTGCAAAAATGCATAAACTAACCACTAATGAGTCGAAGACACTAAGCGATAAGCAAACAAGAACCGGTCGAGTCTGGAGTGCATAGAAAAAATAGTTACCTGTGATTCTCAAAGTTAACGAGCGTGTTATGAATTTTAATAATTGAGTGGCGGTAAATTGATCAGCCGGGAAATTTTCTGTACGTTTTTTAACGTAGTAAAGTAGAATAAATTGAAAGGACCTTAGAGTAAACACAGACAAGCATAGAGCATGCGCATCGCTTGTAGCCTCTTAACTTTTTATGCCAAGCGTTAGCACATTTTAAGCTAAGTGTATTGCGCTCGTTTACTGATTTATGTAATTTTCCGTGCGACGACAGACGTTTATGCGAAAATATCTACGGTTCCGGTATTATTAGGGTAATATTAGGTTTTGAGATAGTTTTAATAAAACAGTGCGCTCTGTTTTGACTCTAATTTTACGATTTTACATGTTCATACATCATTAGTGCCAACAGTTCATACTCAATATGCGCGCTCTATAGTTTACTTCTTTATTCCACTAAGGAAAGGACTCTTTTATTGTTATTACAGGTTCAATGAGCATATAATGATTGTTTATTATTTTTATGAGGAAAATAGAATTATTATTATAGATTTGTTTAAAAATACTATAGATACGGAACACTCGAACAAAAACCTATTGAAATTCTAGATGCTGATTCACAATAAATAAATAAATGAGTTATGACATTAAGCAATAGCTTCTGTTATAGAAAGCTATTTCTTTATGAGGTATAGTTTTTATTCAAACATGCAAACTTTACCATTATCTCATTAGGCGAATATCTATTGGTCATAGAAACATCATCTTAAATCGACCAACCCATTTTATTCAGTGGTATGAAATGAAATCAAAATCCATTTATTTCACATTAGGCTACTTATACTAAGTAGAGATTACTAACTAACTGTTTCCAGCGGTTCCGTCCACGTGGATATCGGTTATCGCGGCAAAAAGTAGCCTATGTCCTTTCCCAAGCTCTAGACTATCTGTATACCAAATTTCGTTAAATCGGTTCAGTAGTTTTGGCGTGAAAGCGCGACAAAAGACAGACCGAGTTACTTTCGCATTTATAATATTGTTAAGGATTTTGACTAAGCTTACTCGCAACCCAAAGAAATTTCGCAATGATCATACAGTCCGTTTACTCGTCCTGTTAATTTTTATGTCCATTGACCCAAATACAACGAATAATTTAACGGAGTTTACGATCGATAAATTCATCTTCGTGAAGGGACATGTATTATGAATAAGTTAAGGCTATTAATTGTGATGTTAATTTTGAATGACATACTAGAAACAAAAGGAATTTATTGGTAGGTGTCATGTTTATGTAGGTTTTGTTCAATGATCTCGAAAATAATTGTGGCCTAGTGTTGAAAAGATGTCAATGGGATTAATTCGTTGATTAATGTTTAAACATTTATAAAAAAGTATACATCATCTTAATTTATTCCTGCTTTTATAATACCTGCCTATTAACGTCCCACTGACGACGGCCCTTCTGATGTAGAGAAGGCACGAGCATTGATCACCACTCTTGCTCATTGCGGGTTGGCGATTTCAGATTCCAGTTATTGGAATCCAGGTTTTCTTACGATGTTTTCCTTCACTGTTTGCCAATGTCTTAGAATAATTAAGTAAAGTACATATAATTTAAAAAAGTCACTTTGGTACTTGTAGTGGGTTAGAACCTGCATCATTGTGCATACTAATCCGTTTGTTGAACCAGTACACCACCAAGACAATCTGACTTTTGTTAAGTATAGCAAGAGCAAAAATATCTTTAGCCATTAAAATTAAATACTAATAATTTTGAATGGACATTTTATCATCCTTGTCGTATGACTGACATACGAAAAGGATGATAGCAATCTTGTTAACCCCTCCAACTAATCTAAATATGCTTGTGTCTGGATTGTGTTCACGTCGATAGTGCAATGGGTGGGGTTCGAATCTGCGACCTCTCGATCAGAAAGCCGTCACCCTAACCATTAGGCTATTACCGCTTACGCTTATTTATTTGCTATAGGAGGAAATATATGTTAAATCTTCCAAACTTAGGGTACATATATCCATTTTCAATCGTCTTTCACAATTCCTCGCCATTTGGCGCACTATCATAGCTAGATAACGTCACAGCTGCGTTTGCGCATGTCATAATAAATGCAAGCTCAGGTGTAGAGTCAGTTGACAGGGTACTGACCTTTGATTCGTTGACCATTCTATAAATTATAGAATGTGAATGTCATAGATGTTATAGCTATGACAAATAGGTATCAAGATTTAATAATTATAATCATACTTACTAGTTTTAAAATGGGACTTTGTTTGATTTTCAGACAATACTTTTCCTCATTTAGGTATATTTCAAGTTGGTTTTTTGCTAGAAGTTCCACATAAATGTGTTATTAAGCCTTTAACATAATATATGTTTTATTATGCAACTAGCAACCTGCCCTGAATGAATTATACATTTAAATCCTCCTCTTGAATCACTATCCAATTGTGAAAACCATATGAAAATCCGATCGGTAGGTTTTGTGTTTATGGCGTTCAGACAGACAGACGCGGCAGGGGACTTTATTTTATCTATACTTATACTAATATATAAAGCTGAAGAGTTTGTTTGTTTATTTGTTTGTTTGTTTGAACGCGCTAATCTCAGGAACTACTGGTTCGAATTGAAAAATTCTTTTTGTATTGGATAGTCCGTTTATTGAGGAAGGCTATAGGCTATATAACATCACGCTACGACGAATAGGAGCAGAGCATAAATGAAAAATGTTGCAAAAATAAAAAACCGTTGAAACTAAAACACGCGACCAAAGTCGCGGGGGACAGCTAGTAATATATATAGGTTAAATACCTTTATGTAATATTGATGTCACAGTCAAACAGTCTATACAGTTTATGAGACACTGTTTAGTTCATAAACTTACTATGTATATTTTAAAACATAAATAAATAAGTAAAATGAGACGCACTTTTAAAAGTGTTATTAAATAAAGTTAATCGGAGAGCCCCAATAAATTAGAAGGCAAAATAATCAAAAGTAAAACGCCAGACTTAATATTAAAACAAACCATTTCCCTATATACAGAGAAAGGAACTTGTGTTTCTTTGCATGCAAAGCCAACAATTTAACCATAAGCAATTATTAGTGCAACATAAGCCCTCTTTCTCTAAATTTTTAATTTTTGCGTGCCCGACAGGGTCTACGATGATCTCATAGTTTTAAGTTACCACCCAAGGTTCACATTGTGGAATGCAAATAAATATATATTAAAATATATTTAACACTAGCTGTTGCCCGCAGCTCCGCCCGCGTGGAAGTCACTTAGGGGGATGAAAAATAGATGTTGGCCGATTCTCATAGATACCGGATAAGCACAAAAATTTCATCAAAATCGGTCAAGCCGTTTCGGAGGAGTATGGCAACGAAAACTGTGACACGAGAATTTTATATATTAAGATTTAATTTATCTAAAACAGAGTTCATATTTAGATATTGAACTCTAAATCCTTAACGATGCGATAAGCAACCGGTTGGTAACGTAAAGTTTGGGCAAACAATTAGTTAAGTTTAACTATGAGAGTAAAACTGTTAGAGTTAACGTAATAACCACTTATCACTTGCACTGCTCTTTTATTTGTTTTAAATATTAGCTTGTTTTGTCGTATGAAGGATTTTTGAATCGTTTTGGTTATTAATCAAGGTATTATACATTGGAAACAAGAGAAATAGATATCAAGTATAGTTGTCTGGTTTTACTATAAATGTGTAGAGGAGGACATTAAGGCAAGTAAGAAAAAAAGCCTATTTAAACCGACTTTAATGAGGAGGTTTACAGTTCGTCGGAATTTGATTTATTATTTACTAGCTGTTTCGCGCTACAAAAACATAAGGACCTTCAAGATATTATCAAAAAAGATCGGGAGTCAGGTAAAAAGGTGGCTTTACGATACGATAAAATAGTTACACTCAAGTCACACGATTCTGAAGACAGAGTATATACCGGAAAAAACCCGAACAAGAGGATAATGTCGGCATCACCAGAAGCTGCCGTTGTTACTGTAGAAAACAACAGTGAGGGAGGAGTCAAACAAACAGCAAAGAAGAATAAAGCACAAAGCATAACTAGCTTGTGCCCTATAAAGATGTGCCTTACAGTCCTGGCATCAACAAGTCCCGATGTTGAGGAAGCACAAAAAGACTAATAAACTAGCTGTTTCGCGCGGCTCCGCCTGCGTGGATGTCGGTTATCGCGGCAAAAAGTAGCCTATGTCCGGCTCTCAACTATCTGTGTACCAAATTTCATTTAAAGCTGTTCTGTAGTTTTAGCGTGAAAGCAAGACGGACAGAAACACAGAGTTTTTTTATTTTTTATTTATTATTTCAGAACTTTGTCGCTTAGCAACAATATTGTTCTATAAAATCTACACACATATACTCATACAACAAACGAAAATAAATACTAACAAAAACTAAATTAGCTAAGTATAAAAACCAATAACTGCTAGCCTGTACAGAACTTTAGCCTCTACGGAGAAAGGGGAGGCTAAAATACTGTTTACAAAACTAAAATAGCAAACGTTAAGGACCAACCCCCCTAGACAAGTGACATTTCGACTAGCGATAACGCTGATCGAATCTTTCAAATGTATGGAAGTGACAAACCTAAGTCACGTGACTTTTTGAAACGAAATGTCATTTCCATACATTTAATGTCATTTGAGCGATTTCTATCATCGTTTACGCTTGTCGAAATTCCTCTTGTTTAGGGGTCTGCTCATGAGAGAGTGGGTCAAAATACTTTAAAAGTAGAGCAACATTCCATCTTAATATTCGATTACCATAAGAGGCAAATATTTTTCTGACCAAAAGGTATTTGGCATATCAAGTGGCTGTGAGAATTGTTTACATAAGCTGCATTTTATTATCGTTTGACGTGGAATACAGCTAAAAATGTTATCCTCGGTGGATATCTGTGCCCTTACTCTCAATTTAATTTTAATTTTAATACAATGCCAATGCCAAATTGATATTAGTTTAGAAGGCAGGAGAAGAAGTTTCTTAAAAAAAAAATGCTGTCGAAGGAAGAACATTGAGAGTATTTTTATGTACTGTGTGTGGTTTGTGTGCCTGCTAAATGAATGACAATTTTGCATTGGCATTGTATTAGAATTAAAGTTATATTGGAGAGTAAGGGCACTGATTTCGTGTCAAACTGCTTGCGAATCGAAGTATGAAAATGCAAGTAGTGCAAGTAGGTTTAAGTATACATTAAGTAAGTATTCAAATGAACTGAATAATATTCATATAATCCCGTAGTTAGATGCTAGTTTTCATAAACCCGCTTTTGGACTGAAATAGGACATTGAAACATGTCCTGAGACATTCCGCTAAGTCAGCCGACACACTTGAAGGTGGGAGGGAGGGCATAGACCAATGTACAGATGCGACACTGTTTAATTATAATATTATGCCTTCATAGGGTTTTCAGTTAGCTAGTTAGTTTAATAAATGTTTTAATTATTAGAGAGCCGGTTCAGTATTAAAAAAATGTATGTAAATAAAAAATAAGTAATATATAATAATTTGTAACAATAATTTTGTAATACTTTTATTTAATATGGTGTATGATGATGTATATAAAAATAGATATAAATAAATTAAAATTTTATTTGTAGGTATTGTATGTATTGTTTAATTTTGGTAGATATTATCAGAACTTTATCTTTTCAAAACCAACATTTATTTGTCCAAATTCTATTTCATTTAAACTGTTGATTACAGTAAGATCTTATTAGTAGTCCGATCTAATTAGAACGAAAAGAAGAATAAATAAAAAGCTTACAAAAATAGGCACAAGACCCACTTAGCTCCCATCTGTTCAATAAATAATCTATGTCAAGACAGAGACGGGTGCCGTGCGAAGGCGACCGAAATAGATCGCGTTGCGTACGCGCACGTTACGGACTCCTGCGCCGCGCCGGTTAAAAAGGATCCATGGATCATTCTTAATTCAAAATAAAACGAAAAAAGATCCCATAAACGAACTACAAGTGTTTCATAAATTGAAATGGCACCGTGATTTTTTTGTTTAACAAAAGTGAAATCGAGTAACGAATGTTTTTTGTTTTTATGAATGTTTGTAAGTTTTTTGTGAAGATGCGGTGTTGTTTTGCAGTGTGCATGCTTCTTTTTGTGACCTTGTGTCCAGATGCTTACGGTAAGTTCGTTAAAATTACTGAATTTTCGTTTGTATGTCAGATGAATGTGGGCCATGAGGACAGCAGGCTTCTGCATATTAGCCGGTATGCAACATGCGAAGTTGACTTTTATTGATTATCTTAAGAGATTATTGAGAAATTATTAATGTTTCTTTTATGACGGACGACGTTGAGAATATTAAAGAGCATTTTAATAGCTTGGAAAAATAATTTCTAGAACAAACTTGAGTCTTTTAAATTTATATTTAAACATTTTGTTCTTGTCGTTAACCAGAAAGAAAAAATAGGTAAGTTTTTTTAAACAATTTGGTATACCTACAAACCTAGGTAACTACACTTTATAAAAAAAAAAACGATTTAGGAAAAGAATTTTGTAGATGCTATCGTTATAAGTAGGTGTATATAGTCAGTATTAGTTAGTCCAGAATTAATTTCCATTTTATAGAAAAAATCAGAACAGGTGCCAGTCTGACTTGCGCACTGAGGGTTCCGTATAAAGTTTGCTAATCGTCACGGTTAATTCTGATTCAAAAAAAGCGTAAATGTGCTGTTGAAAAAATTGCCTCTCGTACTTCGTTGTAAATATTTTTTCTTATAGTAATAAATATCTTTGTTATTGCAAAAACGTATTTTTTACGTAAAAAAATCTACAAATTCTCAATTTTTGGATTGTTTCCTTGGTTTGTGACTTAAAACCTTTCACCATGCCTAATTTCGTGATTCTAGGTCCACGGGAAGTATCTTATAAATTTTGATTTTTGCGGCATAAACGGCCACATCCTTTTTACGTTAACTTAGAAGTTTGATTTTTTGACAGCTTTTAGGGACTGTAGACTTGAGTATTTGGTTTTAATTTCAACTCGATACCTCTACGCGTTCTCGAGATAAATGGTCTTGATAAACAGATGGATGAAGAACGAACTGATCCTATAAGGGTTCCGTTTTTTTCCTTTTGAGGTACAGAACCCTTTAAAATACATATTAAATTGTAATTTACTAACAGGTAGAAGTAATTAAATAAGACAACATGGGCTTTAACAGGCCGGGAGCGTGTTACTTAAACATTATACATATAAACTTACATCACATGTTACAAGTTACTTAACCTAACCTTAAACCTGAAACCTGATCCCATCAATGGAGCTAGGTTCATTCATAGCAGTAACTCAAACCAGTTAAAACTGGTTCAAAGGGCTTATATTAACAAAAAAACATGTTCAGGTGCAAACCGGAACATGCTACCAGGATTTATTACTGTACAAGTATGGTAACACGTCAGTAAAAAAGGAATTTCGAAAATGAATCTTATGGTATTGAAATAAAGGTTGTTGTTGACCTAAAAATTTTACTATAATTGTGCGTCTGACTGTGTTTTAATTACGTCTTACTTTTAATCAAAGTATCTACACGTGAAATTTTTTATACAAGAGTAATTTTATATAGAATTTTTGTCTAAATAATTATAACATTATATGGGTCCTACATTTTAATTATGTGAAGGAAATCAGAGAGTTTTTTAAAAAAGATCAGTAGATTATCACTTCCATATTTGATATTTGAAATTCAAAAGTAGCTCTACATCTCTTTCGCGGCTACACCGCTGAACCGATTTCGATTAAATTTGGTTTGGGATAAGCATTGGATCCCAATTAAGGACATTCGCTACTTTCTGCCTAGAAAGCCGACACCCACGCGGGCGGAGCCGCAGGCATCAGCTAGTATAATAAAAGATAATGAAATAAAATAATATTTTAATTTTGTTACAATTAGATAAGTAATTCTTATCTAAATCTAATTTTAACTATTTCAAGTCATATTTTCCTATCAAAATACTATAAAATACTCTATCATCTTCGTCAAAACATATATTACTGATGCAATCGTAAATATTCCCATGTTACTGTCTGCATCTACCGTACTTAAAACACGTAAGAGTAATGACTCGATCATCATTTTGTTTTTTTTTAACTACAATCGTTTGCTCGCGGCTCCGCCTGTGCGAGTATCTGTCAACGCGGCAAATAGAAGCCTATATCATTTCTTGGGATTAAAACTTACTCTTTACAAAGTTGCATCATGATCTGCTCAGTGGTTAACCCGTCACAGTGTAACAGACAGACAGACAAACATTCACATTTTGATGCACTCGTAAATATTCACATCCCATTTCGTGTTTCTATCAGCACCTACTTGAAACACTTAAGATTAATGACTCGTTCATCATTTTGTTTTATTTTTCTATCAATGGAATTGGTAGGCTGATAATTAGATGTCGAAATTGGATCTGTATATTGAACACATTTTGTAAGCCGGTTTACGTTTCAAGTTATATTTTACTAGCTGTTGCTCGCGGCTCCGCTCGCGTGGGTGTTGGTTATCGCGGCAAAAACTATCTCCTACCTACATCCTTTCTTAGGATCCAAGCTTACCCCATACCAAGTTTCATCCAAATCGGTTCAGCGGTTTAGCCGTGGGAACGTAACAAACAGACAGACGGAAAGACTAATATAAGTATGGAAGTATGGATTTCTACTAGTAAGTAAAACTATAGGACGCTCTCACAAATCTCTTTAATTTTTCACAGGATTGTGTCCTTTGAAAAAGGTTTTTTTTTGTGTTTTATTCACGCAAACATACACAACAATATTTTCTTTTATTTTATCCATCAGAATTCAGTTCCCTTAGCTTCTTTTTATATTTACTTGTATTTATTTATTAAACTAGCAACCGATCCGGTTTCGCACCGACAAAACAATAATTAACTATACGCAAAAACCTTCCTCTTTAATCACTCTATCAATTGGTGAAGACAAGATGAAAAACCGTTCGGTACTTTTTGAGTTTCTCGTGTCTAGACAGACAGACGCGGCGGGCAACTTTGTTTTATAATAAGTATTGAAATAATCAGATTTGGCCATCCTTTCTAGTATCTGCAGCTGTAGGGTAGTCACTGCCTAGTGTAGCTATGTGTAAAACGGATTAATAAAATACTATAAATATATAAATTAAGTAGCTGTGCCCGCGGCTTTGCTCCTGTTAACTGACTACCTACCCTACCCTACTCTTCCTACCCTACCTATTTTTTTTTGTTTTTAATCCTTCCCTGTATTCTAGCGAACAAAACAAAAAACAGATTATTGAAATCGGCCCAGCCGTTTTCGAATTTTAGCGAGACTAACGAACAGCAATTCATTTATATATAAATTATTAATTATTAATATAAATCGACCGGATCAAGTCTTTTGCCACTGTATTTATAACATAACTAAATATGTCTTAACATAACTACTAAAGCAGATATGCAATGTCTATCGTGAGCTTAAGTATCGGACTATCTGTTCGCCCACACACCGAAATGTAGCACATTGTGCTAGACCTAACATAATTACAATATCTAAATGACGTCAGAAGCTTTAAATGCATAGGTATTAATACTAGCTTAAGCCGTGTCTGCTGCGCTAGTTATTTTACAGAACCTTGTTGAAAACATAAATTCTTTAAGTCTTTTTTATTCGGAAAAACATTTACACCCCAATTTTTTTTTTTTTAATCAAAAATAATTAATTGGTAATGAGCTTTCTTTCAGTTTATACAGGGTTAAATACTGAATAGCAATGAAAGCTTGTCAAAAATAAATAGAATTGTGTGTGCTAACTTTTTACTGAATACAATAAATTTATATTTTAGTTTTTAATTAGGTCAATTTTATTGTTGATATAACAATAACTTAAATATGTTATAATTCCAATATTTTTATAGTACATTGTGTAGTTTATATTACATTGCAATATAGTCGAAAATTAAAATAAAAAATTTGAGGTTCACGAAATTATTACAATTTAAGCTACATATATTAGATTATCAAGTAAAATAGTACTGGACCTAACACTGTTTTTGTTCAAAACGGGGAATTACAATTCCTAGTTAAATAGATCACAGTCTCTTTCGAAGTATTTTTAGTGTTGTCTGGATAGAATATTCCATCTATCCATGTTCCTAAAACCCACATCGTAATTATATTTAAAACTTGAATATTTTTTTCTTTGGCTGAAAATATTATGACAGTATCTGAAAACAAGGGATTACATTGTAATAACATCATACTAATTAGGATTGTGTCTAATGTTTTCACAATGTTTTGTTTGCCCTAATATTTTCATTAGGTAGTTCAAACAAAGAGGTTTTTTAGAAATATTATGACTAGTTAATCATCATGGAGTCAAATCGGGGAGTGCTTTGTTCATCAACAATTCATCATCACATCCAGAGGTACTGCCCCCTAGACAAGTGGCATTTCGACAAGCGTTAACGATATACCGCGACCTTCTTTGATCCAATAATTAAAAAAATAAAAAATAAAATGTAGCCTATGTTACTCAGTTCAGTTTAGCCTAACTTACTCCTTATTACATCAGCTATCTGCCAGTGAAAGTCCCGTCAAAATCGGTTCAGCCGTTCCAGAGATTAGCCGACAACGAACAGACTGACAGACAAAAATTGTAAAATATGTCATTTTGGTATATATATGTACCGTATATCCTTTCATATGCATGTAGTAAGAAGCGGTTATTTTAATATTACAAACAGACACTTCAATTTTATTTATTTGTATAGAAGTGTAGATAGGCTACTAAGTAGCGCTTTTTAGACAGATCCCTGCCCCCCTAGACAAGTGTCATTTCGACAAGCGATAACGCTGATGGAATCGTTCAAATGTATGCAAGTGACAAGTCCAATTCACGTGACTTATCGACACAAACTGTCATTCCCATACATTTACTGTCATTTAAGCGATTTCTATAATCGTTAACGCTTGTCAAAATGCCACTTGTCTAGGGGGGCTGATTCCCTACCCTTTATCGATACCTAAGTGCTCTTGCTGTGGAGAAAAATTGGCGCAACAAACGCCCCTGCAGCACGCTGTCTCTCAGTCCACATTTGGAAATAAGCTAAATCAACACTATTTGTATTTTGATGTCATTTTTTCGGCTCCATTTTGAGATCAATACACTGTGTCAATACATTAAGGTTTGTACTGCACTAGCTGTCCCCCGCGACTTTGTCCGCGTGTTTTAGTTTAAACGGTTTTTCATTTTTGTAACATTTTTTATTTAAGCTCCGCTCGTTTTGGTCGGTGCGTAATGTTATATAGCTTATAGCCTTTCTCAATAAATGGGCTATACAACACTGAAATAATTTTTCAAACCGGACCAGTAGTTCCTCAGATTAGCGCGTTCAAACAAACAAACAAACTCTTCAGCAGGCTGTATTTATTAAAGTAATACCTATATATTAGTATAGATTTGTCCCGCACTTGACCGTAATTATAAAGATCGGTACCTACTTATATCTGTGTCTATATTGTGTGCTACAAAACTGACCCACTTATAAAGTTTATTTGGAACGAAGAGACCATTAATTTTGAACGTTTTGTTTATTTTGTCAAGCAATTATTTAATACTAGCTGTCCCCCGCGACTTTGTCCGCGTGTTTTAGTTTCAACTGTTTTTCATTTTTGCGACATTTTTCATTTATGCTCCGCTCCTATTGGTCGTAGCGTGATGTTATATAGCCTATAGCCTTCCTCAATAAATGAGCTATCCAACACTGAAAGAATTTTTCAAATCGGACCAGTAGTTCCTGAGATTAGCGCGTTCAAACAAACAAACAAACAAACAAACTCTTCAGCTTTATAATAGGTATTAGTATAGATTGTCTGTCACCATTGGTAAGACGCTTATGTTATTCTTAACCATTGGAATTCCAGTGGTTATTATGGTTTGGTTGTTTGGTATAAATTATTTGGTAACAGCTGAACCGATTTGTATAAAATTAATGTCGAGGTTTATAAGATTTTAGTTGCCAGATTTATTCGTAGATGAATGTGAAGGTTTTAATCTAGGGTAGATGTATTTATTGTAACTCTTGTTAAACTTCCAACTTTGGTATAAAAACTCTTGAGCAGCGAAAAATTGCACAATTGACCGAGGCGAATCAATGATAAAGTATCATCGTGGCCTAGTTTTAGCTGGAAACAGTCAATTTAGACTTTACGCCAAAAAGGCCATATACTAGAAATATATAACAATGATTTAATTGGGTATTTAACAAAAACTTTTTGTTTCATTTAAAAAATAATATTACAAACTATGTCGAGTTGTAAAAACGCCAGATTATTTACTTTCATATTGAACTTGCATTTTAATCTTGCTAATTAGACAGAGAGAGCTATACGAACAGGTGACGTCACCTTAGTGATTCTCCATACTAATTTGGGGCTGCCACATATAATTCGTCGATTTTCAAAAAAGAGAAAAACATGCGTCATCTGCTAACTTTAAAAGATTATAAATGTTGTATTCGTGTAATTTTTTTTATGTTATTTCACAGTTCTGCTTTAATTTAATACTATTATTAGAAATATTTGTAATAAATAAATAATTAGATAGTAGTCAAATACCCTATTATAAGTTAGACGAAATTTACTTAACAAATCTAACTTATGCTTAAAAAGTCATACACCTTCCATATGCGTTCAGGAAACTGTTTTCTTATCAAAGTAGTGAAAGTAACTGAAAATTAAGGTTAAACTCACACTAAACGTGAAGATTATCAACTAAATTATGACGTTTCTTATCTTATCTTTGTCCATTTTGTTGGTCTTACATTTCCTTAGATCATTACCGACTCTAAGTATTGTGTCTGAATTATTAGCTGACAGCAAAATTGTGGGTTTTTACTACTGTCGAATTATTTACTTATTACAAATATTTCTATTATAATTATTAAATTGAAGCAAAATTAAGAAAGACCATCAAAAAATATACACTTAATATATGTTTTTAGTTATATTTATTTATATTTTCACAGTAGGGAGATTCACCTACTTTTAAAATAAGTGTTAATAAATCAATACACAAAAACCGCATAGATTTGTGTTTAAATTACCCGTCCCAACTCTATAGCAAAGTATGCTCAGCGTTGGGCTATACAAAAGTGAATAATTATAAAGAAAATTCTTGTACAAAGTTAAATAATTTTGTACGACTTCTTATTTAATTAAAGAAAAACTAACGAGTATCTATCACTATCTCAGTGTGCTTTTAGATCGATTAAGGGCTATTTTTTCTTACGCTAGATATTTATTATTCGTGGAATAAAATTGATGTCTGACAGATTTTGTATGGAAGAACAATCAAACATTAAATTATTTCTCGTATAAAATTATCTGGCGTTGGAAAAATCAGCCCAAAATCTAGAATTTATAAAGATACATTCATTCACAGTTATTTATTTATTTATTTAAAACTTTATGTACAAAATGGTACACAAGGTGGACTTAATGCCTCTTAGGCATTTTGCGCCAGTCAACCATTCTGTAAAAAAGAAAACTACATTGAAGTTATCTTTAGTGTCTCAAAATAAATATGAAATTACATTACACTTTAAATCCACATTATTACGGCCTTGGATCGTACAACCTCATGCATCCGAATCAAGTTATTAAAGCTGCTACGCTCCCAAGGATCAGGGAAGAACTAATTCAATATCCCTTCTTTTCTCTTCTAGGATACATAAGCGATGATATGACAGAAACGATCCATCTGTGCTGCAACGAAGGCGCTGGTTTCGCCAGGAACCATACCATTGAGGACTGCCAGGGTTCTCTCACCACGCCTCCTGAAGTACCACCTACCTTCGGAGCCATGTGCCTCATGGCTAAGGCTCAATGCTGCAGGGCATATTTTCAGTAAGTATTTTTTTCCGCGATAATAATAGGTGATCCAAGTTCGTGCAAATAAGTGATATTATTAGAAATTACTAGCTCTTTCCCGCGGCTCCGCTCGTGTGGATGTCGGTTATCATGGCAAAAAGTAGCCTATGTCCTTTCTCAGGCTCTATCTGACTAGACTGTCTGTACCAAGTTTAATTTAAATCGGTTCAGTAGTTTTGGCGTGAAAGCGCGACAAAGACAGACAGAGTTACTTTCGCATTTATAATATTAGTAATTTTCCCAAGTGTATAAATTACGGTCGACTTAAAGTAGTCTCCGGGTTAATGTGAAAACCAAAAATACGGATGGAGTGATTTTGTATTTAAGTAAATAAGTTATTTTTTCTACCAGCCAAAATAGTGAAGCCACAGTTATAATGAAAAATTCAGAAATATTCAGGTCATTCGAGAATTTTTTCTTCTTATCTACTAACTAGCTGTCCCCTGCGACTTTGTCCGCGTGTTTTAGTTTGAACGGGTTTTCATTTTTGTAACATTTTTCATTTATGCTGCTCTCCTCCATTTAACATTACGCTGTGACCTTTGGTCGGTGTAATGTTTTATAGCTTATAGCCTTAATCAATAAATGGGCTATCCAAAACTGAAAGATTTTTTCAAATCGGACCAGTAGTTCCTGAGGTTAGTGCGTTTAAACAAACAAACTCTTCAGCTTTATATATTAGTATAGATTAGTAATAATATAGATTAATAACCTAACTTATATACATTCCTGAAAACGATAGTTACAAATAAATTTAAAAAATTGCCTTGTTTATAATAAACTTGCCTACTAGGAATACATAAATTATAGCTCACAGTAGGTTACAACAATGTTCAATGCAATTAAGAATTATTTACTGAAACAAATGGTTGCAATTATTATCATACTGACCTAGTTGGTACTTACAGTCTACCACATACAACTCTTCGAAGTCAGTAGGGTATCTTTATTTTAATACTAGCTGTGTTCCACGGTTTCACCTGCGTAAGTTCCCTTAGAGTAAACATACACAAGCATAGAGCGTTCGCATCATTGTAGCCCCTTAAACCGAGCAAAAGCACATTTTTAGCTAAATGTACTAAGCTCGTTTATTAATTTAAGTCACGACAAACGTTTATGCGAAAATATCGACGTTTCCAATATTATTAGGGTAATATTAGGTTTTGAGATAGTTTTAATAAAACTGTGCGCTCTGTTTTAACACAAATTTTACAATTTTCCATGTTCATACTACTAGTGCCAACAGTTCATACCTACTCGATATGCGCACTCTATAGTTTACTTATTTATTCGTCTAAGGTAATCCCCGTTCCCGTACGACAAGTTAATGTTTTTTGTGATGTTACGATGTTCTTGTAGTTATTTTGCCATTCGGGGTGGAAACGAATCCAACAAATCAAAGATCATGAAATTCTGTCCATCTGTTCTTGAGTTATAAATGGTGTAACTAGCCCGACTTTCTTTTGAAGTAAAACCTCTTTACGCACTCTTGGCTTGGGGAGTAGGTGTGTGTGAATGCGTGACGAGAGCGTTAAGAAAAGTGTGATCGGGCGAGGCGAACGGAAGTTGAGAGGGAGATATAAGTTAGTGAAGTTAGAAGATAGTTACGTTTTTTATATAAAGAAGTTTTACTTTAGTCGTGTGTTCTAAAGCACACTCATTTTTTTATGTCGTGGCGGCCTAGTGGTTTAATGAACGGATTTATTTGCACAAGGTTGCAGGTTCGAATCCACTTCAGGCAAGTACCAATGTGACTTTTTCAAAGTTCTATGTATTTTCTTAATTATTCTAAGATGTCATTGACAATCGGTGAAGGAAAACATCGTGAGGAAACCTGGATTCCAAAAATTGGAATCTGAAATCGCCAACCCGCACTGAGCAAGCGTGGTGATCAATGCTCGATCCTTCTCTATATCAGAAGAGGCCTGTGCCCAGCAGTGGGAAATTTGTAGGCTGGTATTATTATATTATATTTATTATAGATTTATATTATGGTCGATTTTTGTTATAAGATACTATTGCAAATGTGGTCAACTAAAGTATGTCATGTTATCCTTGAATTATTTGACCCCATTTAACAGGAAAATGTAAACAAAGTGTGATAAGTAAACTAATTATTTTTATACGCAGGATAATGTCTGAAGTAGGCCTCAACTGTGCCAAGGCCATACCACAGCTGTTTATAATACAATACCAAAACATGCTACTTATCAAAATTTTATTTTTAATTAAATAATGACCGAATTATAAACACAACTTAGGTTTTAAGTCGCTGCGGAGTTAAGTGCTGATTACTGAAATGCAACTTAACTAAAACACATTCTTAAGTGTCTATCTGTTACTTTACACCTTAAAGTGATAGAGACAGCATGAGACTTAACGGCGACTTAAAACTGATTCATGTTTCAGTATTTTTCCTATACAAGGAGCTTTTTTTGCTTGTTTTTAACGGCATAAATCTTGTACGATAGTACGGAACCCTAGCACTATTCCGGCTAGCACTTGGCCGCTTTTTCATCATAACTAGTTAATAGCTTAGCGTCTTGTTTCAGGAAGAAGGTGGATTGTGCAGCTGCTATAGATATTTTCATGAGTCGGCTTGCTTGCGACTCTGCCAAAGCTGAAAGTAAGGTAAGTGTTTGTATAATAACTCTCGCGAGTATTAATAAATAATTAAAACAAAACGGTTTACACACGTATATTCTCATGATCGCCCGACTAGTTTCAGACTCAATAGGAGTCCTTAATCATGAGCTGACGCGGCGGCGGTGGTATCGCGAGTCGAACTGGTAACTAACTAAAGTAACTAGTCGAGCGATTCCGAGAATATATTTGAGTAAACCGTATTGTTTTAAATAATTAAGGTAAGTGTTGTTTTATATTTTCTACTACCTGTCCACGTGGCTTCGCTCCCGTCAACTTTAACCTACCCTTTTTTGTTTTTTTTTTGTGTTACGGTGTGAAAAGCTAATGACTTCGACCCACGCCGAGGGCACGGCGTGGGGATATGTCGGACTCGCACCGACTAAAAACACCCCGGTCCAGTCCTTGCCTTAGCCAGAGCCGCGGGATTGCATGTGCATTCTCCTACCTACCAACCAATTTTCTCATTTTAACAACTTCAACTTACTCACTTTTAATTTGAAATTTAATCTTTTTTTCATTTCTTTTATACAAACCTTACACTATGGAACATGAAAAAAAAGGAATTATCCGATTTGGTGCACTCGTTCGGAAGTTATGCGCGTACAAACATGTTGGAGATTCATTTTTATATACATATATATAGATAGATTATAAAGTCTATTATTTAAATTAATTAATTGAGTAGTAAATGGAAAAAACAAATCTTTCGTTATTGGAATCGTGAGGTGTAAGTAAATACACTTACCTCTTGAAGCGTTCCATATAACACAATTCTTTATATTTTCGTCGCTGGGATTTGTAATGAAACCGGAAATTGTATCTAAATAATTAAAGAGTCAATACTAAGCGACATTTCTACAGTCTTTCAAATGTTTAGAGTAAACATAGCATATAATATAATAAGCATAGAGTGCACGCATCGCTAGCAGCCCCCAGTGCCGAGCGTAAAAAAATATTATCTGTAAGTACTACGCTCGTTTACTGATTTCTCGTGCGACGATAGACGTTTATGCGAAAATATCGATGCTTCCGATATTATAAGGGTAATATTAGATTTTGAAATAGTTTTATAAAACGGCGCGCTTTAATTTGACACAAATTTTTCGATTTAGTATCTATAGTTCATACTCTATATGCGCAGTCTATAGTTTACTTATTTCTTATCAAAGCTCAAATGTATGAAAATTACGAGTCTAAGTCACGTGGTATATTGTATTAAACTGCCATTTCCATACATTTAAAACTTTGCTGTCAACGTACCTAAATGTTTGTAGATGTCACTTGGCTAGGGGGCCCAGCCCGATAGACTTGAAAGGAAGTAAATTATAGTAAAGAGTTGAGCTCGCCTCTGTACATCAAATTATATATTATTGTATTTCTGTAAATTGTGTATGTGTGTACAATAAAGAATAAGAATAAATTGTATATTAAAAAGTTTTAATAAGTATAAAAAAATAATTATAATGTCGAGTATATTTTTTCAGTCTTATGCACCACACGCGTTCTTCATAACCTTCATCATGTTTAATAGCAACTTAATTATAAGTACCGTTAGAGAACTTCGTATAACAATTGAAATACAGTTTGCAGCTGCATAACTTTATTTAAAGCGCGTATCATACAAAGTGCGAAGCGATGCTACTCCAAGCTATGCATATATTTAAATCAGCCATGATATATTTTCCTTATTATTATTTCTTTTTTTGTTGTGTTAATTATTGTCAGAAGAAGGTTTATATAAAAGAAAAAAAAATATTTTGAAACTCTCACATTACCCGTTCGGGCAGCTAGTTAAATTATATTAATGTGGTCAACATCACTTATATTGTTCTGAACCCAAAGTAAGTAGCTATAGCACTAACTTGTGTTATGGAATCAGAGACAACTTTGGTGTTATTTCGTCAATAATCCCGTCTAGTAAGGAACATAAGGATAGTGCTATGTTGATTAACGTACACTGAGGATGTCGAATACTGCAGTCTTTTTAAAATCAAGATAAAAATAAAAAAACAATTTCTTACCTGCTATATAATTTATTTTCCGAGTAATTTCGAATTTCTCTTGATAATACTATAACCAAAGATCTCTGAGCTGAAATAGGGGATCTATCTACCCAGTATAATCCACTTTTGTTCTACTGTTATGCATTATTATTGTTATCTGACATCAAAGGTGTGTCGTATGATAGGTATAAAAAGACACACTATTCTTTGATGGATCACAATCCTTACTCAAACATCAGTAACTAGGTAATTGGGATCTGTTATCAGCGTCACAGATAACGCAGATGTTATCCATGTTTGTACAAGCAACGTGACTGTGGGTTCTTCCTTGTTTGGACATAAATACTTGGCTATCTTCACGACGATTTCCTGTGGGGTATGAAAAAAGATGGAAAAAAAATTGCGATTACCGGATGTGCGATGTCAAGGATGGATAAAGTTTTGATATTTGACTTTGAGACTACTGACCACATTTTTTTTTATTGTGACAATTATTTGGATTTTTAATAAAAGAAAACTACGCAATTTAAATCTAGGAGACCTGAGGGTTAAGATGCCTATTTAAACTTTATCTTTGAAAGAAAACCTACAGTCTACTTTTGGAGCCAAATTATTTCATAGCATCCCACTGATCATTTAGCTTCTTCTAATCTCATTCTGACATCAACAGACTGTTATAACAAAAATAAACTAATCCGGAAACAATTAAAATAAGAAAATCCTCTTCATAATTAATATACTCCCCTCAAGCTGTAAAAATTGCCAGCCTCAACGACCAGATTTACAACCGTTGACCGTTGCGGTAAAGTGCACCACGTTCTTATACATTCTTTACTTTATCTGGTTGCGCAGACACTGGTCGTGGTTGTGGCGGTCTAGTTCGCGAGGTCCTTTAAGCTTATATACTCAATTTAAAAGTTTATATCTCCCTACATTAAGACATATTGTCGTTTTTGTATACGGTCACGAATACAATACTATTTTCCTTCTTCAACAGTTATGCTGCAATGATTGCGAAAAAGGGACTAAAATGGGGTTATCCAAGGGTCCGGGTGCTTGTGTGAAGGCAAAGAAAGGGATCAGTCCGGAACAGCTGCTGGCTGATGATGCGTTTGTGGAGTGCTGTAAGGTAAAATAAACTTAAATAATACGTTCAATACAAGCTTATTGTAACAAGACGACACTGTAATAAGGCACATTATTTGAAATTACCTTATTAAATACTCAGCAAAATGAGAAAAAAATAAAAAGGTTGGATATCTTTTCCCAGCGGTGGGACAGCATGGGCTAATAAAAGAAAACAGTTTTTAACGTTAAACCAGTTATTTAACTATTATTGGTATAATTGTTTATTACAGAAAGCTGCTAAAGACTGGAAAGATAAATCAAGTCAGAAAAATTTACTGTCCAGTAAGTTTTTTTTCTTTACTCAGTATACTTTATAATAATTTAAAACCCATTTGTTTTAAAGTTAAGTGACCAAAATTGAGCTTTATTTCTCTTCTTAAATGCTCTATAAACTTTTTTTAGCTCTCCCCTCGTTGTGTGAGGACTATGCTCCTAATGAGCTGTGTGCACATCACTGCCTTCCCGTCCCAGGGTCCTACAAGTGCAAGTGTAACCCTGGCTTTATGCTGATGGCTGATGGAAGAAATTGTAAGGAGGTAGGTAACATCAAATTCATCAATAACGTCAAACTCAAAAATGTCGTAGTGGCCTAGCGGTTCAACGAACGGATTTGTATGCACAAGGTTGCAGGTTCGAAACCACTACGGGCCAGTACCAATGTGACTTATTCAAAGTTATATGTACTTTCTTAATTATTCTAAGACACCATTACAAACGGTGATCGTGAGGTAACCTGGATTCCAAAAAAAATAATAATCGAAAACGCCAACCCGCAATGAGCAAGCGTGGTGATCAATGCTCGTGCCTTCTCTACATGAGAAGAAGCCTTGTTTGCGTGTGTTGTGGTTGTTGTTGTTAATTACAGCAGACAAATCCGTTTATTAATTAACCCTCAAGGCCACTACAATGTTCCTGTGTAGATTATTTTTTTATAAGATACAAATAACCAAGCATCATCACCGCCATGTATCTTTCCATGTATCATTTATATGGTGGCTCAAGAGTACATTTAATTCTTCTTTTGCATAGTTCTGAATCCTAATCCTGTACGTTTATACCAGGTGAGTATAAACAGATGTAAGCCACGCAACGACTGCCAACACAAGTGCAACGATGACGGCAAGCAAGTGAAGTGCTCCTGCAGGCGAGGGTACGCACTGAAGGCCGATGGGAAGACTTGTCAAGGTTTGATAGAACTTATTCTTCTGTATCTTTCTTTAACAAATATTGTAATGAAATACAAATTGACTGGTGCGCCTCACTAGTAGTCGCGGGTTCGTGGTCTGCTTGAGGTTCAAACTTTTCGTTTTACTCTTCCATATTTTAAATGATTACATTTTAAGGTTTCACTTCTACTTCAATAGTTTCCAATTCGACCGAACTTCGGCCACGAAGTGCTTGAATAATAAATGTGGTTATGCTCAGAATTGTTTTAAAATGTTTTTTTTTTCTTTTAGACATAGACGAATGTAAACTAGAAGTACCAGTGTGCTCGTCGGGTACTCTCTGCTACAATGTCCAGGGCTCATACAAGTGTATACCGACGAAGAAGAAAAACGTGGACAAGGGTCAGTGTCCTCTAGGATTCGCCAGGAATGTTGACAATAACGCTTGTGATGGTAAGTTCCTTAGACCATAGACTAATTTTCATATCAAGTCATAATGTCACCTTACTGAACGTGTATCCTACTATATCTTAAATACTTACCCAATATAAAGGATTGTTTTTTTTTTGCAGTTTTGGTTTTTTAGTTACTTTGGGATAATTACAACTTATAATCAATTTGAGTACAAAACAGGTCACGTTTTGGACCCAAATATGTCGTAAAAACAATGTTAAAATCTATTTCAATAAAAATACGATTATATTTCTGATCATTTACGTTATAATAGCCAAGAAAGAAGTCAAACATTTATCTTAAATTTTCAGACATAAACGAATGCCTTCTACCTAACCCACCGTGTCCAGCCTACCTTTGTGAGAACACGATTGGGGGCTACAGCTGCGGTGGGGTTACAGGAGACCCCATCAACTTGATGACCTCCCCCCGAACTCCGATCGAGGATAGGTGCCCACCTGGATTCAAAATTGGACCCAGTGGGGAGTGTGAAGGTATGATAAGGTCGACTAATGGCCTTATTTATAAAAATCTCGACGGTGGTTAGCAATTGATGAGCAAATTGTAAAAGTCAAAGTTTTATTGCATACCAAGTGTAGGTACATTTGGTGTTTCATAACAATTTTGTTGCACTTATCAACTCAGTAGCCCTTTGCAGGCACAGCAATACAATAATATTAAACATACATTGATATTTAGACTCTAAATAACCTAAACTTCTACTGTACATATTCTTATTTAAATTTATCTATAGAAAATTTGAATTTAAGTACGACTTGCTACTACCTACTAGATTACTATCACCGTCTAGATTTTTATAAATATGGCCATTAATTACATACCTACTTTTTCTAAACCCAATTTACTTTTCAACTTAAATACCTAATGTTTATGTATTAGTCATCGCCATTTTCACTTAAGGTGGTATGTTTTAAGTCAGAAAAATGAAACTATTTAGCTTTTGAAACCAGAAGAAATTTTTAGGGAACATTTATTTTAAGCTTAGAAAAAGGCGACACTCATTATCGAGTGACGAAGTTGACAATTTGCCATTCCGTCGCTAGTTTTTCTGCTTAGCCTTGTCCCAAGCTATGTTGCGGTCGGCTTACAGTCTTAGCGAATTCAGCTGAATATTTGACATTGACATGGAGCGACTGCCTATCGGACTTCCATAATTACTAGGTAATGTATCCCATGGTAAGATTCGTTTTCAGAATTGTAATGATTCAATGATTGTCAAAGAGCAACGTATAACATTCAGGACCAACCTATATCTGTGGGACCAACCGTCGGTTTAAAGTGCTTTCCGAAGCACGATTGGATTACAAATGGTCACCCATCCATTGACCAACAGCGGCGAGCGCGGGTTAACCTATACAATTGCTTCTTTACTACTAGCTACTAATATGAAACAATGTCTGCAATCATTAACCAATTTTCGTGAAAGGTTGTTAGACTTAGCCTAGCCTCTGGAACCAGAAAAAAATCAGACAAAACTGTAGGCCTAATTGTAAATATAAATTCTTATCATCAGATGTGGACGAGTGTGCAACTAATCAGCACGACTGCAACCCTCTATCACAGTTCTGCATCAACACGCACAAGTCTTTCCACTGCCAGGATAAGGCTTCCAAACACTGTCCTCCTGGCTTCAAGATTGATATGACTACTAATAAATGCGAAGGTAATTAAAATCTAATAAAAAATGTACCCCGTGAGAATATTTATATAATTAACTCTTTTTTTATTACATTTTTTACACCAATAAATGATATTCTTAAAGTAATGTATCTTTTTGTTAATTGGCTAGTTTTGTTTTTATTTACTCACGTTTAATTAAAAATCAGTTGAGATTTTGTTATTAGAAGATCTGGAAAAACGTCTTGTTGACTCCTCGCGTGACCCAAGGGCTGGCTTTATCTTGGTCAAAGAATAAGCATTGCTATACAAAGTGGCAATGCCGCCAGTCTTTTAAATACACTTCCAGTCGACAGCGATGTGTATGAATTTTTTAACGCTATTTTTTTGAGACTTTATTATTTAAGAGTTTAGTTTTGTTTTAAGTGTATATATAGTTAAATTTGTAAATATTTAAGCATGGAATGGTGTTTTTATTATTTTACTAGATTTTGATATTTATGTATTTGGTTTTTGATACTAGATATAAACGAATGCGAAGACGGTGGCAGCCTCTGTCGACCAGATCAAGTGTGCGTGAATCAACTGGGACAGTACGATTGCAAGGCTAAAGTAGACCCAAGGTATATTATTCTTTCATAGTAGCACAAAACATCGAATTTCTTCGTTCCGACCTACCGTTGTTCTGGAAACAGTAAATGAGAGTAAAAAACATGATAATGACATTAATAAAGATCTAAAAGCATCCTTTAAAGTTAAATTAATATTTCTGGTAAAAAGGTTTTATTAAAAATGTATTTTCAATCAGAAGCTTTTAAATCAGCTAAGCTCGCAGTACTAGCGATGACAAATGAAACAATTTAAACACGATGAGATTGCGTCATTTCGTTAGAGAGTTCCCATGGCCACCTTCCAGCTTCATCATCAGACCAGCTTGAAAGTACCATAATACTGTATTGTCACCGAATTTCTATAGGTATGACAAATTAATTCGATCAGCGCCTGTAGCCAAGTGACATTTTTACAAACGTTAACGATGATAAAAATGACATTTCATTTCGATAAGTCACGTGACTTAGTCTCGAACTTTATTAATATGTGTTTGTTTTTTAAAATTGCAGGGCTGCTTCCACGCGTTGTCCTGATGGCATGCGGACGAAACCAGGAAGTCTTTATTGTGAAGGTAACAATGAGTTTATATCTAAGTACATAAAGTATAAAGTGCGCGCATCGCTAGTAGCCCGTTGTACCAAGCGTAAGAAGTTTTTAGCTGTATGTGCTATGCTCGTTTACTGATTAAGTGATTTTCTGCGTGACGACGTTTATGCGAAAATATCGAAGGTTTCAATATTATTAGGGTAGTATAAGGTTTTGAGATATGTAGTTTAATGGAACTTCGTGCTGTGATGACACAAATTTTACGATATCACTTGTTCATACTGGTGCCAACAGTTTGTACTTGTTAGGCGCACTCTATAGTTTACTTACTTATACTCTAAGGTTTATCTTTTAACATTATCTTAGGTAAAAATGTCGATTAAAGTTGGGATTATAATAATAATATACTCTGGGGGGGCAGGGCAGCTTGTGGCGAGCTGTTTGTGAGTAGCGACACAAAGGACCTGAGTGCTCCAGGAAGTCACTCCTTAGGAGGGCTCCCAGCTCTTTCTTGCCTTAACTGGCTGGCTAGAGAGGGGTCGCTAGAGCTATATGCTCGGGGGTGGAAGTGTCTAATGGCGTAATAGCGAGGAAACCCGCTCCGGGTCCGCTACAGTGACCCGCGATGGCGAAATCGGGGCCGCACCGCTCGACACCCCTAGCCGCTCGCACTGGTGTTGCCTCCTGCTGCCTATCGTGGCGGTTATGTTGGGGGGCCCATCTGGTGAGCTGGCGAGTGACCACCTGCCTATTTGATTGCATTAACATGTGTTAGAAGGCAGGTGCCATAGTTTTCCGATTTTATTCAAAGAACCAATCCACCTAACATATACTTAAACATAGCACAAATTAGTTTTAGCACCACAATTCACAATAGTTCTGTAGCTTCCTGGGGCCATTCATGTCTGTTCTCCCATAGAGTAGGGGTGAATGGCCCCTGGTAGATGCCCCATCCCATATTAGAGTAAAGTTCTCAACAAAAGGACCAAAGGACCGCGTATTTTCGCTACTGAGGATAGTCCGTGAAAAATAAGATATACTCTTATCTTAGAGTAGGTATTAAACAGGATGTCCTAGAAAGTATGGATGAGTGGGCGACCAGTAATATAGGACACTTAGATAAAGGAACAGGTCCCGTAAGGACTGATTTATCCAACGCCAAATATTTTTTTTCAGAAGACTAAATTTTGAAATTTTGACATCCATACAAAATTTTTTAGACGTCGATTTATTTCACGATCAAAAATTATCTGGCGTTGGAAAAATCAGTCATAAGTCCAAATCAAAATCGAAATCCCCAAATCACCCACCTTTGTATTATTTCAAATATTTCGTGTTTGTTTAGCTTAAATGAGCGCATCATAATGTATCAAATACCAATTTTCAATATTTGATTTTATTAACTGCCCCCGCGACATTGTCCACGTGTTTTAGTTTCAACGGTTTTTCATTTTTGCAACATTTTTCATTTATGCTCCGCTCCTTTTGGTCGCAGCGCAATGTTATATAGCTTATAGTCTTCCCCAATAAATAGGCTATCCAATACTGAAATATTTTGCAAATCGGACCAGTAATTCCTGAGATTAGCTCGTTCAAACAAACTCTTCAGCTTTATATGTTAGTATAGATTTAATTACTACACATTTATTCCATAATTCTGTTATTTGCCGAGGAGCACTTTGTATATTTTAAATTTTGCCACGACTAATATCGTATTTTTTTTTTATTTATTTAAGAACTTAACAAATTGTAACTTAGTCTAATTACATTTTAAACTCGCCAAACGGAAAAGTTTAACGGCGAGATGCGCTCATTTACACATGAAGACCTACGTTACACTTATATTAGGTACCAAGTAATATTAAAGACAATAAAAAAACAAAATAAAAACAAAAACAGCAAAAGGTAAGTTATAATATTAAATTCCATCCAATAGTGAGTATATGGCATGGTATTATTATGTAACTTTATGTTTAGATATCGACGAGTGTGTGGAAGGTACCCATCTGTGTGATCAGCAGCAGACATGCTTAAACACCAATGGCAGCTACGAATGCCGCTGCAAACTTGGATACAAGCTGGATACCATAACAGGAGCTTGTATTGGTAAGCTACATTATTATAATAATTATAATTTACTAGCAGTGCCCCGCGGTTTCCCCGCGTATGTAGTTCCGGTTCTCGTAAGACTTCTCTATTTTTTTTTTCATGATTTTATAGTTGTTGTGCTTCGCGTTGGAGACGAATCTAACAAATTAAAAAATCATGAAAATCGGTCTATCCGTTCTTGAGTAATTAATGTTATAACTAACCCGACTTTGTTTTATGTATATAGATTTGAATCATTTTAAACTTTTTGCCTGCGTGATTTTGATTTTCGACCAACAGTTCTTTTCGTTTCGTTTCTTCAAACCGTTTATTCATCATTTCAAACTTGCTAAGCTATAAAACGTATTGTTGCAGTAGATAAACCAAGAGTCCCGCCTGTGCTTATATTACTAACACCTAATTATCTTTTTATGACTTTTCAGACATAAATGAGTGCGCTACAGGCCAGCACGACTGCATCCCACAAGCCCAACGCTGCGACAACACGGTGGGCTCGTACCTCTGCGTCAGAATCACCTCTTGTGGGACTGGATATGTGCTGCATCACTCCACTGGGATGTGCGAGGGTAAAAACCTTTCCAAAAATAGAAGCCTGCTATCGCCAATTCACCAGCTTGATACTTGATACTTCTTCTAGAAGAAGAAATAAGAATATTTTGGTTCTAATTTGTTTTTGTGATGAAGTAAATAATTCTTCTAAATTCATAAAATCAAATATATTTCAAGAATTGTCTATCAAAATTTTCAATGTTTCAACAATCAACTCAGCTCAGTCTCCATCAGCCCACGGCTAGACATAGGTGTTTTCCAAAATGTGCCGATCCTCTGGCTTCCGTTTTTTATGCCTAAGTCTTGTTAAACCTTTAATTAACTACCCGTTTATTCTTCAGATATAGACGAGTGCGCTTTAAACCAAAACTATTGCGGAAAAGACTACAATTGTATCAACATCCGAGGCTCCTTCCGCTGCGTTCGAAAGCAAGTATCTACCACCTCCACGACAACACTGCCACCAGAGTACGAATACGAGTATTATGATTCTGAGTGAGTATTGGTTCATCAAAATAAATAATTATTTAAAATATCCATTTTCAGATCACTCAAGTTAATGTGGTTTACAACATCATGTAACAACAACATATTTTTATGTAATTTTACACAGAGTTATACTTCAGCAAGAACAGCTGGAAGTAGACAAGTGAATGAAATCGTAACATTCTTTTTCAGCGAGGAGATTGATGCTAACACCACAATTGCCGCACCACCAAAGAAAGAATCAACAACAACTTTAACAACAAAACCTGAAACTCCTACGACATCCAATACGACAACTGAACAACCAAGAGAACCCAAACCAAAGGCCGAAGACAATAACGTGGTACCACTAACTACAGGTAATGTAAACAATGAAGAAAAAGTAAATGTACCCAAAAACCAACCCGACGTCACATACACAAACCCGAGATTCAAACCAAGACCCACCGAATCTTCAACCACAGACCCACAACCATCGCCAACCTACGAACCCGAACAACCAGAAATAGTAACCCTACCAAATGACAAACCACGTCAACCAGAAGTAACTTATAACCATCAGAAACCACCCGAATACATTCCTGAAGCCGAACTGCCTAAACAACCTGAAGAGGAACCAAGACAACCAAAGCCTACATACCCACCACAGTCTAAAGAACCAACAAACAAATCTATACAACCAGATCAGCAACCAGAGACTACATATAGCCCACCACCATCGTCCACAGAGCAACAAAGGCCTACACCGCCATCGTCCACAGAGCAACCAAGGCCTACACCACCTTATCAAGTCAACGTAGATGTAACCAAAAATACTGCGGCTGTAGATGGGGAAAGGAAACAAGATGGTTCCGTAGTAGTCGACACCAATTCTCTACCGAAAAACCAATGGACTAAAATCAATAGTAGAACTAATGATTGTCCGTTTGGATATGAGGCAGATGCCTATGGATCTTGCTTTGGTAAGATTTGTTTAGATTAATTAATTTGTTCAGATTAAATTAATATCAATGCACAAATGTTTATTTATAAGTTTTTATTTTTATACAAGGAGTTTTCTTCTATTAGGTCTTAAAAGCTGGACTTTTTATGGTCCCAAAAAATAAACATGTGTAATTATTTAATTAAATACATTCCAGACATCGACGAATGCGCCACGTATCGCCACAGCTGTTCCGGCCTAACAGAAGTCTGTAGGAACACACAAGGCGGCTACACATGCAGCTGCGCGCCAGGCTTCCGCAGGGACCTGGTCACGAGGGCCTGTGACGTCATCACTACGTCATCAACTACCACTACGACGACTACCGGTTAGTATATCATCAAGTTTTAGACTGCTTGAGGCAGGCTGAAATTTGTGTAAATATTTCGTCTAATAGTACATGACCTATATTTTAGCAAAGTAAGGCGTAACTACTGACATTTATTTGAGCTGCTTAAAGTTTTAAACACTGTTTAAGACATTCATAAAAGGAGGATCTATATTTGCCAGCTCTTACTGATCGAATTAATTTAATTTGTAATTACGCGTTATTTGAATATCAAGTATTAAATATCATTTGTGACTGGTTAAAATCTGTCTTCATGTTTTCAGAGAGATCCCTGTTCTGGGAATATACAAAGTACAACGTGACATCGAGGCCATTCCGGCACCGAAACCTGTGCGACGCTGGTTACCATCATAATGTGAAGACTGGAGTGTGCGAAGGTTCCTTATTACTTTTAAATTTACGTATGTTTTAGAAATATATATCGTCTGGTTGCCATAATACAGGCTCTGCCTAGTTTGGGATCATATGACCGTGTGTAAGTTGTCCCAAGATATAACAAAAATATATAAAAACAAATGCCTGTCCTGCAGCAGGAGCGCAGGGCGTATATCCCGCCACGCAAGCATTAATGACATTATTCGTCGCGCTCTTGTCACCGCCGGTATACCAGCTGTTTTAGAACCCAACGGTTTGGTACGCAACGATGGTAAGAGACCTGACGGTATGTCTTCATTGCCATGGAAGTTGGGTCGGCCTTTGGTGTAGGACGCAACATGCGTCGACACCCTTGCGCCATCCCACGTTCTCTGTTCGGCGGCCTCTCCCGGCGCTGCTGCTGGAGCTGCGGAAACCCTAAAACGGCGAAAATATAGTAACCTTATTGGTAATTATATTTTTGAGCCGTTAGGGTTTGAAACGCTCGGGACATGACCAGGTGCACAAGTCCTTTTTAAGGAAATAGCAAAACGTCTCGTCGACTCTACCCGTGACCAGAAGGCTGGCATTTACTTTGCCCAAAGAATATGCATAGCAATTCAACGTGGCAACGTTGCCAGCCTTCTGGGCACGTTTGCCGTCATTGACAACGATGACGATGAATACTTTGATGCTTGTTAGTTATTTAGTTACTTATTTTATATACGTTATAAGTTTTAATTTTAATATAGCTTAAGTTTTTGTGTTTGTATAAAAAGTTAAGAATTGATTGTATCATATATTTAAATATGAAGTTACGTTACATGTAAAATTAAAACAAATGTTATAATAGAACGAGCCGAGTTAATAAGCTGATCAATACTCTTCAAAAGTCCTTCTTCAAACAAAAAGAAAATAACTTCACCCATTTAGGAGTTACAATATAAACATTTTAAAATTTCCTTCTTGATTTTTTTTTGCAGACGTAAACGAGTGTACAAATGGACAAGCAAACTGTGCAGCAGTAGAGATTTGCGTTAACACGGAAGGCGGATACCGATGCGAATGCCCTCCTAACTGGAGGCTAGATGAGGTCAGGCATCGCTGTGTGAGGAGAAAGAACAACGGCCAGTTCCCCACAGGATACGGCAATCAGCCATGTAATTATTATTATAATTAACTAATAAGCGAATACTAAAACTCGAATTTAAGTCACTGTTAAGACTTAACAGCGACTTAAATTTGACTTATGCTATCTTTGCTACTTTAGGGTGGAAATTATCCACAGGCGTTTAAGGTTAACTTGCAGTTAAGATGCTTTTGATTATTAGGGCATAAATCGTGCAAGAAGAAGCATATTAATATGTAAAATTACATCAAAAGTAGTGTCCGTTTCGTGAGTGACACACTTTTCGAAATCTTCCATGTCTCGTTGCTAACTCGCAGTTTTGTAAAATTAAACTTTATCGCTATTCAAACGCGGTGGCTATTTTTACTCCTAGCGAATATTGTAGAAATGTCTCGAACATTCCGTCTAGAACCGTCCACAACCTGCTGGAATATTCGTGCTTTGTTTACGCTATTCGATAAGAGATGGCGCTGTATGTCTTAACTACAAATAGCTGGCGTAACAGTATTAATAAATAATATTTATAATTTCTTGCAGCCTATCCCACCCTGCCTCCAAAAACTATTGTGCACACACCAGATACAAAGTATGTGGACCCGGAGATCACTAAGGTTGAGGACCGAGGGTCCGTGTTTCGCTGTCCAGCAGGCTACATCCTTGGATATGATAATACTTGTGTCGGTAAGGGAATTATTTTAATAATTTTGGTTCAGTCAGTCGCACGTCAAGAATACTTTTTGTAGTTAGTGCGAGATTTGCATCATAAAGCACGTTAGTAGATTTTTTCTCTGATACCTTGTGGTATTTTTTGGCTACAACTATAAGACAGAGTTATCAAGGGGAATTATCTAGTACATAGGAATTTGAAGAAAGTCCCGCAGTACCTCAGCGACAAAAAATTCTTTAGCTGTTTATTAAAGTATCTAATTGTCTGCCCGTATTATACACATATACATATTGACATCTACAAACATTATTTATTTATTGTTTTTGACATTTTTACATTTTTTATATCTTAATATTTACAAACTTAACTATATATACACTTTAAACAAAACTAAACTTAACTAAAAAAAACTCTAAAAAATTGCGTCAAAAAATTCATCCACGTCGCTGTCGACTGGAAGTGTACCCAAAAGGCTGGCAGCATTGCCACGTTGTATGGCAATGCTAATTCTTTGTCCGAGGTAAAAGCCAGCCCTTGGGTCACGCGAGGAGTCAACAAGACGTTTTTCCAGATCTTTAAATAAAAGGTGTGCACTCGGACCCCACGGTCCAAATGTTTCAACCCCAAACGGCTGGAAAGTATAACTTCCAATAAGGTTGTTATATTTCCGCCGTTTGAGGTTCTCAGCAGCCGCAGCAGCAGCGCCAGCACAGAACGACGAACTAGGAAGATGAGATGGCGCAAGAGTATCGACACAAGTAGCGTCCCACACTAAAGGCCTACCCATCTTCCAAGGGAACAAAGACATCCCGTCCGGTCTCTTGCCGTCGTCGCGTGCCAGGCCATTAGGTTCAAGTACAGCCGGAACGCCGGTGGCAACAAGAGCACGTCGGATGATGTCGTTTAAATTGGCATGTCGCGCCATGCGTCCTGCGCTACGGCTACATGACAGGCCGTGGTGTCCGAGGCTGTTGACTACTTCGCCACAGTGACAGCGATGTGGAGAACAACAAGAAGCGCCAAGGCGTAGTGAAACACAGAGGCGGAAAGTAGTATCGTCGAACAAGGTGCCTATGTTCGACGACGGTAGTGCGTGAAGCCATAGCCCTGACTCCCACTCCCCCACAGCAAGCAGGCGCGCACGCTCCGCAGTAGTAGACGATGTGGACATAAGGTTTTCATGAACTACCCTGCAGAGCGGCTCATCCCACTGTCTCTGGGAAGATGGGTGGTCAGGTAGATTTGATTTAGGGCAAGCGAGTCTCCAGGCATCCACAGCCTCGGTGAAGCACGGCACATCAAAATCAATCAGTGTGGAGTTAAGGATATTCCTGATCAATTTATCAGTACCGTGGACCGAGGATATAAAAGCTGGTAAACTGATACTTGTAATTTTGCGGACGCCGAGCCCCCCCATGCGGATGGGAAGAGTGGCTTGAGCCCAAGTTCGGTCGTCCATGGCCATATTTAAAATTGAAGTGAGCGTGTGTTTTATAATTTCGTCCATTTTTTCTAAAAGTAGAGGGTGCTTCCATAAATGGGAAGCACGAAGGAAATAAATTAATTTGGGGCCGAAACAGCAATACCGAATTAGGGTGATAGCCGAATGCATGTTAATTTGTAATAATCTTTCCGAGATGTCATTAAAATTTTTAATTTTTTCGTCTATGAAGTTGGGAAAGGCATCTTCAAAGATTGGAGACCCAAGCAGGCGAAGTGAGCTTTTGTCCATAATTTTGATATCAGGGGCTATTGCGTTGAATTTTGAAAGTGTCAGTTGTCTGTCAGTCCTATCATGAAAGAATAACTCACATTTAGAGAGGTTAAGTTCAAGGCCAATGGTTTGAAATTGATTTTTTAAAAATAGTAGATCATTTAAAACCTCGTCTACATCGCCTCCAAGAGTCCCATCATCAAGATACCAAACGTTAAATTTAGAATTTAGTTGCCGAATAATTGGGTGAATGGCTAAACTGAAGATCACTGGCCCGAGGGGATCACCTTGCTGACAACCAACAGCAGATTCCAAAAGGTTGTCCCGATATAATAATTTAGAAGGTTGTCTGTAACATTGCCAAAGAAAACTAAAAATTTGTGGTAATTCTTTTTTAGTTTCTGCCAGCAAGGTGTCCCTATTAACCGAATTAAAAGCATTTTTTATGTCAACCTTCAGGATGACCTCTCCTTTGCCAGAATTTAGGTAGGTCGACAACGCGTGTACGGCAGCCTCACAGCCCCCTTTGGAACCATAACCAAGTTGCAGGGGCTGAATTTTTTTTGAAACGGCCTCACCATAAAATTTACAACAGATCTTGGCTGCCATACGACGGTATGTTGTTCCCACAGCAATGGGACGTATGCCGCCATCCCTCTTGCGTAGAGCGCATAAATTGGCTCCGTACAAGACGTCGATGACGGCTCCGTTGACCTTGCCGGAGAGCATGAGGTTGATCAGAGCCGTGAGCTCCTTCAAAAGCGACTCACCAGCTTCCCCGGCACCTGAGCTGACCAGGTCCTTCAAATGTTGTGGGCTCAGGCCGTCGAGGCCACCAGCGGAGCCACTCTTGAAGGAACTAAGGGCTGTGATTACCTCTTGACCTGTAATGGTGAGGGAATGAATATCTGGATCAGGAGGATCGGGAAAAGAAAGGTCATTTGCAGGGGCAGGATGTTTGCTCTCCAGAGCTGCGAGAGTTTCTGGAGAACAAGCAGCCACCTCATCGCTACTAAAAAGTATCCTGGCTGCTCCGCTAATGTCACCTTCCCCTAGTTTAGTTTCAACTATGTGAGAAATACCTCTAGAGAAGGTAAACCTCTGAGACAATAATTTTGAGTCCAAATTATGGGCCGGAACGTTACAATTTTCTTTAATTTGGGCAGTTAAACTCTTTTTGGGTGCCGAATTCTTTTGAATATTTAAAATTCTGTAGGGGAAGGTAAGCAGATCTTCCCAGGCACTTAGAGAGTTCTCTCGGGCAGCAAGGCGAACGCAACCTGCCAGGTATTGAGCCACTAGAGGTCTAGCGCCGCGAGGAACTCGCTTTAAAACCGGAACGGAGGTTTTGAATTTTGAAAGTGTTTTCCAAAACGGATCAAAACTGGATGTTGTTGGTGTATGAGTAATGACAGGGTCTGTTAGTGCGTTTTGGGGCTTATGCACCTTCCCAATATGCACATTCAGACCCCGCTTACCTTTAAAAAATCGTGCCTGGGTGCACAGAGGGCACCTCTCCAGGACATTTTGTGAAGGTTGACTCGCACTGTCTACCGCCACATCACTTCTGCTACTGTTCATTAGTATTGTTAAAATATAAATTTACACTTAATAATAAGGTATTAATAAACAAATAAAATAACTCAAAACTAAATAATATAAAAACACCACTGAAAATCCACATAAAAAGTCAAATCTTGACAGCAAGTCGTGACAGCTGCAGCCGCGGCGCAGCCGCGCTAGCTTGGGGCGCCGCGACGCACACATGTTGGCGGCGGCGCCCTAGCGACCGTTGCTGGGTGACCCGCGGACTAGCGTCGCGTCCTTGCCGCCGGACAATACGACAAGCTCGGCCCGCACGGCACTATCTTCAAGAATAACAGCTAATAAGCGCCTACGAAGGCGCTTAGAAAATTTGTTTATAGAACTATATAGTAGCTGAATTTTCTTTCAGTCCTCTATTTTAATAAATTAATAAATAAAAATTATTCTTTCTTTAGTAAAATATTTTGTCGTTGCCTTGACGACCAATCAATCTATCTATATATATAGTATATATAATATATATAGTATAATACACTTACTATATTTTCACGATTAATAAAATCGGATTCTGGATTTTACTTATTTATAAATGATGTCGACGAATCGAAACAATTACAATTAAATCTAATTAGTTTCAAAATAGTAAGTTAAGGAATATCTTAGATTGTAATACAAAAGACAGTACTACAGACTACTTATTAATCCAGACAAGACAGAAAGAAGTTGATGTCATTTAGACATCAACTTTTTTTGAGAGAAATGTCTAAAAAATCTTGTCTATTGATTTTGATGAAGATAAATAAAACCATGTTTTGTTCTCATCAGATGTGAACGAGTGTATAACAGGAGAAGCGAAGTGTGGGTCGACGCAGATCTGTGTCAACCTGCCTGGAGGGTACTCCTGCAACTGTCCCAGCGGCCATCGTCTAGTCGGAGACCACGAGTGCGAAGATGTTGACGAGTGTGCACTGGCTGGTACTGTGGTAAGTATTAAGGTTAGACATATAAATGATTAAACATAAATTAAAAAATAAACGACTTCAATTAAAACAAACAAAACTACAGAATCGATTTTGATGAAATTGAGGTATACCAAACACTAAAACATTTTTTGAAATCGATCTACGATTGCCGATGATATCGTGTAAAGAAATGAAAAAACATAAACCGTCCAATTGTTAACATCTTCCTTTTGAAATCCGTTTAAAATACCCACATTAATGGATTTTGTAGCTCAGGGCAGAAAAACCTGGATTCAAACACGTGAAAGAGGAGAGAACTTTGCCCACTTGTAGTACAATATAAAAGTAACATAAAAAAGAAACATTACTACATTGTAAATTACTATTAGACAATGTTAAAAAGTGGGTGTAGAATAGAGCACTATTAGCCAATATTCTTTTTACTGAAATTGTAATTGATGTATGTTTGTAATTATGTGTAAATATCTATAAAATTAAAAATTAAAGTCGTTATTATTCACATTTTTAATTATAACATATGTTTAGTGATATTCACCAAAAGTAATTTATCTTGTTTTAGCCGGTCTGCTCACAAAATGCAGATTGCGTGAATACGATTGGATCGTACCAATGTAAATGCCACACTGGATTCCGGTCAGCGCCTGTTAATGATAAGGTAACGACTATCTTTTTTGTGTTGACAATTAAGTGGAAAAAGACAATTTTAAATTTTCAATCTTTAACAATACACACTTACTCTTTAGATTACAACGTTTTGAATATAATAGAGACTATATAGATAGATTTGTTGGCGTGGTGACGGATGCCGTTGCGACGGGTCGCCTTTTTAGTAGTGTGTAGGTACGGTGTGCCGAAGCGTCACCATTATATTTAATGAAAATAAATGTTCATTAAATCAACTGTAAAAAATATCATTTTCTGGAAAAAAGCGTAATATTTTTTCAATAAGCCATATTTAAATCCTGATGTAATCTGTCCTTTTATGCATATTACTTGTACAAAATAATTTCGATGTTTCACATCTGCCAGGCGTCCCGTGACAGCTCACTTTTTTATTTTTATTTATTAGGTGTATAGCTCATGTAGTAAAACTGACTATAGTAGACAAGTTTTGAATTTACAAAACTTTAACCAAAAGAATTCGATTAAATTTTTTTAGTAATTCATCCTATTCCTACCAGTGGGCTATATTAAGTTGAAAATAATGATGAAGTACATATTTGACCCTCTATGGTCAAGTGGCGTACACACCGGTTTTCAAGGTGTCGCCAGCTCCGAGGTCCCGGGTTCGATCCCCGGCCGAGACAATGTAGAAAACCACTTTTCTACATTGTCTCGGGTCTGGGTGTTTGTGCCACCTTCGTTGTCTCTAATTCCATAACACAAGTGCTTTGGCTACTTACTTTGGGTACAGAGCAATGTATGTGATGTTGTCCACAATGTCCTCATATATATCTATTAAAAAACAATTATTTCCAGGTATGTGTCGATGTGGACGAGTGCATGGAGTCGCGGTCAGGGTCTCTTTGCCAGCACAGGTGTAACAACGTGTGGGGATCCTACCGCTGCTCCTGCCATGCAGGATACCGCCTCAATTTAGATAACAAGTAAGATTTCTGAAGACCATAAATAATTTTAGAGAGCCCGTTTGCGTAGTGAATATATTACGATCTTTCATATATTCAAAATAGGCTACCGGGTAGCACTTTTCAAACGTCGAGTATTATTAGACAGCGCCCTGATTCTCCCACCCTTTACTGAGAGTCTTTTAAATCCATGATAAATGATTTAGTAGTTAAATTCGCATTTAAGCAACTTTTTTTGTTATGCTTATATATGCCAGGTACATTATTAATAATAGTGATAAAAATGTGAAAGTACTTACTATGTCAAGCCAGTCCCTAGGAACCTGCACACATTCCGATTGTAAGAACCACGGCAGAAACAAAACCAACGATGATTAAAAAAAAGGAACCCTTAGGATCTCTTTGTTTTCTGTCTGTCTATCTGTCAAGAGTTTTTTCTTATTATTTATTATTTATTTATTTATTTATTGATCAAAAGGTACATTTTATTTTTATAAAGTATATAATGTCCAACAAAACTATACACATAGTTTGTCTGTTGGATCAAATTTTACTCACATAAAAACATATAGTAATTATAGTGTATTTTTTTTTTAAATTATATAATGTTATGTATTTATAGTACTTATCACCAAGATCCCACAAGGCAGGTCCACTAGTAGGTAGCTCATTCTAGTAGTAGAATTAATAGATATACCACCAATAAACCCACCTTATAAGATCTTAGTGATAATTAGTAGCTAGATATATTAAGTACGTAAGTATGAATATCGTAGATTAAATATAAGTATAGATATTAAGAGTATTATAGCTTATGTAAAACAGTAGTTTAGGTTTAGTTTTATAGTATATAGTAGTTTAGTTTTATATGTAAAACAATATAAAGTTAAGGCAGTGTACTAAGTAGGTATTTTTTTATATTTATCTTAAATTTATAATTCACTTTTTCGTCTCTGATTTCGTCTGGTAAGCTATTAAGTATGTAAGGGATACGCTTTTCTAATGTTCGGTCTCCATAAACATTATTTACTCTCGGTACTACATATTTACCAGACGACATCGTTCGGGTGTTGTATTTGTTACATACATTTATTAATAATGGATTATGCTCCCGATTACCATGATTATTAGTTGCGAGTAAGTACTTATGTTTTATGCTTACCGGTAATACATTACAAATTTTATATAGTTTATAATAATCTTTTTTACATTTATTTTTGGTTTTTTTATCCACTATTAGTTTTAGGAACCTAACTTGTATATTTTCTAATTTTTCAATGTAAGATTTGAATGTAAGTCCATAGCAATCAAGGGCATAATCGATTATAGATTCTACCATACATGAATATAATATTTTTAGGGTACTAGTAGGAACTCGATAACTTAGGTGGTAAAATTTACTTACTATAGTTACTTATTTGTTTTATTAGAACATGTTCTGATGTCGATGAGTGTAGAGAGACCAAGTCGATACTCTGCGTTGGTCAATGCTTGAACGAGCCCGGAAGCTATCGGTGCGCCTGTCCCCAAGGATACCGACTCTCAGGAGACAAGAAAAGCTGTATCGGTAAGAACTCAACAATCTAATACATATTTAGTCCTTTACAGTTAACACAATTTGTATTTATTTCCTACTCACATCAATTTATTGTCCTTTGATAGTCTTTCTAAACTTACCAAACCGTTTACCAAAAAGCCGATAAAATAGACATTTGTGAAACTAAAGATGCTATGATCGTCTTTTTTTATCTTTATCAAAAAAAACTTTTTATTCAAAATACGATATGACAAATATCAAGTTGGACTGCCCTTCAGAAACTAAGAGTTATAGTTTCATGAAACTAAGTATTCAACTATTAAAATTATTCACAACTCTCAAATAAGCCCAAAACTTATGTTTTGAGCTAATAGGAAAATTTTCAATTTCTTCTACTCAATGGCGATAATGGTCAAGAGCTTAATTCCTATTTTCTATGTGTTTCCAGATATCGACGAGTGTGAGACTGGGGAGGCGCAGTGCGCATCCTCTACGCCGACCCGCTCGGCTAGTGACGTGTGCGTCAACATGAGAGGCGGTTACCGGTGCCAGCACGTCGCCTGCCCGCCCGGCTACCGGCTCGAGAATAAGCAGTTAGTTTATATACAGTTGTTTCCCGCAGCTCTTCCCGCGCGGATGTCGGTTATCGCGGCAAAAAGTAGCCTATGTCCTTTCTCAGGCTCTAAGCTATCTGTGTACTAAATTTCATTCAAATCGGTTCTCTAGTTTTGGCGTGAAAGCGCGACAGACATACAGTAAGACGGAGTTACTTTCGGTTTATAATATTAATAAGGATTATAATAAATGTTATATTGATTTACTCTTCTCCTTTAACACCGATTTTCTGCTTAACTGCAGCAAAATGCTTTTGTTTCCTGTTAAAACCATAGATCTACTAAAACCACACTACCTTATACTACCTCTAGACTAACTGCAGCAGTCAACTACTTAATATTATATGTATAAATATATCGACATACTTTTGATTACGCCTTTCACGTATCTCAGACGATTATTGTACAGAACATTCTCGTTCTAGCTTATTTTGTTATCGCTTCTTATCTCAGCCGCTGCAGCAAAGAGGATCGCATGTGTCAGTCGGGCGACTGGAAGTGCGCGCAGCAGCCCACCACCATTTCCTACAACTTCATCACCTTCGTCTCCAACCTTTATATACCGGAATCCAAGGTAAGGGCAGCCAAGATCTTGTATCGTTTTTTTTAATTGTTGTAATTGAAAATTACACTTAGAACATATTAAATATTTCTTTATATTCTTAGCGGTTCTCTAGACCCTCCCATTTATAAACATATTTAAAGTATTTTTTGTATAATTTGGTAGGTAAAATCAGGGCTTTTTGAAAGGCAACATCATAAAAGCAGAAATGGCTTAAAAACCACAATAAGTATCCCAATTAAAAAAGTCACCATTTAATATAAGGCAGATGACCATTTCGTCTTTATTTCACATGCAATTTCATAGTTTGGTACGAGTTTTGGTATTGAACTGCTATGATCAATTTTATTTTTAACCAATCATACTTTTGACGGCATTATTGCTAGTTCTAATTAACATCATGTATTTGCAGTTGAAACTATTCACAATGAGGGGTCCCTCATGGCAGTTTTCTAAGTGGAGATTCGTTCTTCGAGTTTTGGACGTCAATACACCACCAAACATCGAGAGGAAGGCTGAGATAAATGATTTCTTGTAAGTAATTTGTTTGCATTAAGGTGTAAATTAGACGATACTATATCCAGCAGTGAGAAAACTAATTAGTAAGTTAAGAAGAAAAGTAAAATCCGGGATTCTATCAATACTGGCGACGTTGGAAAGGCTGAGGGTGTTGTTGGACTTATACCGCTTAAAATCATAGGGAAAATATTTGCTTGCGCTCGCGGTCAAAAGTCAAAGCGTGCTCACACCGCCAAGCTTCAATTTCTAAGTATGTACATACATATTATTATTATAGATAAAAAACCTGGGTGGTATTTATCTATATTAATAATAATGTATACAGAACAACAGCTAATCATGCTCAACACACAAAGATTTACTCTCGATGGGAATCGAAACCACGACCTTCAGTTTAGCAGTCAGGGTCACTTACCACTAGACCAACAGCCAGCCGTTTAATTTGAGCTATTGTTTTACTTTTACTTACACTTTTTTTTTTTGTTTTTTTCAGATTGACACAAAACGAGAACGAAGGTCATATATCTCTCGTGCGGCCTATAACAGGACCACAGAGCATAGAGTTGGAGATGGCTATGGAAGTGTACACTCACGACCAATTTTCGGGATCAGCTGTCGCAAAACTTTTCATATACGTGTCCGAATACGAGTTCTAATGTGACGTACACGGGCGAGCAAAATAAATGGACCAGTATTTTTATTTTAAATAATGTCAAAATCTTTTATTTTTGGTAAATGTTAACTATAGATTGTGTTACATTATTAGTATAAAAGACTTAAAAAGTATCATTATGTATAAAAAAAATATTTCATAAATAACACATCACATAGATTGCTCGCCATACAAAATGTTCTTTGCACTGCATTCTGTGAATTCAGTATTGTTTTGTTTTAGTGTAAGCTACGTGTTTTTATTTTTATAACCATACAACAATTAATGCGTCATAATATTGGTGGATTTATTATTCGAAAGATGTATGAATTTGTATGGAATAAGGTGCTTCATAACGTTTAAGACAGATATGTAGGTATTTTTTTTTATTAGCAGCATAAAAACTACTGTTTCAACCTAAACAGCTACCAGACGACAAAAAGACGAGTAAACTGATTTAAAGTGCGAGTGGGACTTGCGCATGAAGGGGTTCCGTACCATTTTATAGAGCTCCCTTATTTTTTTTATTATTTGTGGATAAAGCGGCAACAGAAATACGCATTCTGTGAAAATGTCAACTTTCTAGCTATTACTGTTCATGAGATACAACTCGTTTATCCGTCATAATAATGTAATGTTTTTAGTAGCTGGACACATTACTCTGGCACGACTTGTAATAGGGCTTGAGGGCCTTTCAATTTTTTTTTTGTGGTTAGTCTAAAATCTTTATGTAAAATAAATGATACGATAGATATAATACGAAGTATTTATTATTGTTTAGATAAAATAAAGTATGATTAAGTACATTTTATTTTATTTTTTCTTATATATATTTTATTCTAATACATATTTAAAAAAACTTAAAAGCATAATTTTATTGTTTTAAAAAATAGAGCTATTAAGCTATACAGTGATGGATCTAGGTCCATTGCGTTTTTAAAACGATCGATGTAGCCCTAATTGGTTTTTATAATGTTGACAATAAGTTTTGAATTTCAGTATTAATAGTTATTAAGCGTCATAAAAAAATTGGTTCTTAATTCAATACGTAGGTATGTATATAAAATTATTGAAACTGCATCATAGTCACATATGATAATATATCTGATAATAATATGATATAATCTTTAAGGGCTTTCAATCAGATATACAAAACTGTATAAGTTTGCTACGTATGTATGTTTGTCCATAAATTTCTCCAAAGTATTGTTCGGATTGTGAGTATTCATTAACTTAGAGAACAGTGCAAGTTTCATCAAGATTGGTTCAGTTATTTTCAAGATATGGGCTAATACGGGTAAGTGCAACGGCCGGACTTATTACGCTTTATTGCTACGGCTGTCGTGTCAAAGGTAAAAAACAATTTTGATCAAATTGAAGTGCACGTAATTATAAATAAAAAATTAGTCGTTTACAAAACAAGATTGCTATAGATGCCTATGCTATAATTGTCATACGTCAATGTGTGAAAAAAAAATGACATCTTATTTCAGAAAAAAAAAACAGTTTTTAGTTTTATTTAAAGCAAAAAATTATGTAATAAACAAAAATAAATAGGCACATATTTTATTATATATTTAACCGATATTTATGTTTAAAATATTTTTTTTTATTTAAAATCATGCTTTTAATTTAATTTTAATAACGATACATTAGATATTTAATTTTAATAGCAATTGCTTTAGTTTAGAAATATAATTAAATAGTTATATTTTTCTTAAATATAACAGCAATAATCTCTTATAACGGTAAATTAATATTTGACGTTGATTATACAGGTCGTTATCGACAGGGTATTATATATTTAGAGTTGAAGAACATCTGGTTTAGAGTCAGTTTACAAAATTACAGCTCATCATCATCATCATTTCAGCCGAAAGAAGTCCACTGCTGAACATAGGCCTCCCCCAAGGATCGCCACAACTCACGGTCCTGCACCGTCCGCATCCAGCAGTTTCCGGAAATTACAGCTCAAAAGGAGGAGAGAGAGGATTCATTAAATAATTGATATCTATTTATTACACCAAAAATCCAATGCGCGATGTAACTTTACATTTAGCGAATGACGTAAGATATTGGCCATCGTAATGCGTTGACAAGTTTGTTATGATTTTTAGTGTCGAATAATTGGATAGCAGTCATTATATAACTCATTTTTAGGTAAATCTTTATAAACTAACTATTTACCAGATGTACTCTTCACCCCTTTTGCATAGATATACTCTTTCAGTAACACCATGTATATAGTTCGTATTAATAAAATAAATCTTATAAATTAAACAGGTACTGAAGTTTACGCGAATATTAGACATTGAAATAAAACTAGTTTGAACGGATTCTATCGCGGTTTATTTTAGATTTTTGTTACTGATATATTACTGATACCACCTCAGTCTGCCCGTGACCATGACACCTGCAAAGGCGTCGAAACGTCGGGAACAAAAATCTAAAATAAACCGCGATAGAATACGTTCAAACTAGTTTTATTTCACAGGTACTGAATTTAGACGGTTTCGTTAATTTAGGTACATATTGGCAACTATTTCCTATTGTTCAAAAATATAATTAGGTATTATTATGTTAGATTATCTAGAACATTATTTCTACTTAACTTTCGACGTTTGCCTGTAGCTAAGCATACGAGACTAAACTACGGTCGTAGAGAAGGATATTTAATTATATTTTATACTAGCTGTCCCCCGCGACTTTGTCCGCGTGTTTTAGTTTCTACGGTTTTTCATTTTTGCGACATTTTTCATTTATACTCCGCTCCTATTGGTCGTACCGTGATGTTATATAGCCTATAGCCTTCCTCAATAAATAAGCTATCCAACACTGAAAGAATTTTTCAAATCGGACCAGTAGTTCCTGAGATTAGCGCGTTCAAACAAACAAACAAACAAACAAACAAACTCTTCAGCTTTATAATATTAGTATAGATTAAATACGATATAAATATTAGATACTTAAATAAATTAGGCAAAAAAATACATTTAAGGCACTTTTCAACGTAGTCCAACGCTGATTTGACCTAAGCAATGTCTGCAATGTACAGGCAGCAGCAAAAGTTGATGTGCTTAATTACTTTTGATTTTAATCAGATTGGTATTCGACCTTTTTCTCTAATTTATCTATTATACCAGATCAATATATACCAGATTATACGAATTCTTATTCTTAAGCTTTCCAACCTCTGTTTATTAACCTGGTACATGAATGCGCCGATTTCTTTGTACGGTAACTAAGTCAAAATTAAACCATTGCTGTTTTTGACTAACATACAACGTGAGAAAAGGACGGCAACAGATAACAACAAAATTAGAAATGTCAAACCAATTTTCGCCTTGAACATCATTGTGTTTTAGTGCACACGTTCCTGCGTGTCGGTAGATTTGTATGAGAATTTTAGTCGAAGCTAACTTGGACAGCTCTAATTTTCGTCTGTCCTTTTCTAATTGTGTACAAGTGAAAAAGATAGCGATGGCCTAAAATAAATTTAGTGTGGGTTCCAAAGAATCGGGGTCACTATGTAATCTACAGGTAACTTTATCTAGGTTCAAGTGCTGGTAACTATAAGGTCCCTACGTGCTTAAACAATTTATATTATTAAGAAACTCTTCGATTCTACTTGAGATCCATCCCATTTCACTTCATTTCACATCCCTTCTTATCACAGAGTAAACGGCTCAGTATGTGTGGTTAGCGATAACAAGACAATTTATTAAAAGTATAAAAAAATAGTAGTACATAGCAGTTTTTAATTTGCTGAAAACTACACTGCTTGGATTGGCTGAAAAAATGCAAAAAATAAATGACTGTCACACTCTGGACAGAAACTCAGGATTCTTTGTGAAGGAGTTCAAAAAGACATTTATATAACAACAGAAATTCAGTTAAAATGGTTTACTTTGGTCTAGCTACCACAAAACCCCACATAGCAAGCCAATCACAACCATTCCTTATACTTAAGCTTCCTATCATAAATTAAAACAACTCATCTTGAAATAGTCTTAAAATTAAAGATAAAAGACCGAAAATTATTATAATAAAGAAGAGAAATTGTTAAAAATCACACCTTGAAATGTGAATAAAAACTATATAATAAATCAATGTACTTTGCACCTAAATCCATTAATAAACCATCCTCTTTAGACATTGATGATGATGAAATTTCCATAATCGTTAACGATAATAGTCTTCGACTCTTCGCTCTAGACTTCTAATGGAAATGACATTAATTTTCGATAAGTCACGTGACCTATTCTTGTCACTTCCATAAACGATTCCAATCTTCCATACATTTGAGAGATTAGATCAGCGATAACGATTTTAGAAATTTCACTTGTCTGGAGGGATCTCTAGAATATCATTTCCTGAATCTATTCAAATGGATCCACTATATCCAGCATGGTCAGGCAGCCATCTTGCGAGGCTATGGCCACTGACTTCCCTCCGTGAGCGCTGGCGACGCCCGTTACCTCTGCCGGAGCTCTATACTCAGCTATTGCACGGCCGTCTACTGTCCTGAAATCACACAGAATAAAGATGAAGAAGAATTAAGGTTATTAAAAAAAATGGGTCTGTTTTGGAGAACGAATGTCTAAGCTCAAGTAAAAGTGTAACCGCGGGGAAAATGAACCCATTTACTTTTGGATAATAATATACTACTTTGGCATTTAGCATCACCATGCTGTGATCGTGCTCATGTAAAAAATCTCTTTACTGGTTCTCCAAAAACACAACTTTAGTTTACCACTGCTGTGAAAAGACGTGCCATAATTTTCCACGCCAATCGTTTAAGAACATTTCAAAGACACTGCGACATGGCTTCATTAGGATTTTCATCCTATTAAAAAAAATCACATAAAAGAACTATACCTGAAAACTCTCAAAGTCTTTCTCCCACTATGATAGTAGAACACGTACTGATCCGTCGAGTTGAACATGGTGATAATGGAAAAGACGCCCTCAGCGGCCCTGTATATCAGCTGCTGGACGGAGGCTCCTCGCTTCAGCTCTATTAGGTCTAGACCTCCTCTGGATGGCGCACAGAGTCCAATTTTACCATCGCGTGTGCAAGCCCCATTCCATCGAGGTACGACCCTGTATATTTATAGTGTGTTTACAATCAATTAAAGAAGAAAGGCTTTGACATCTGTTTTTTTATTTGAATGCGGAATTTATTGTGAGCTAAAATTATGACTATATGTGTAATTTCATATCTCTAATTGCTTTTTTTTAATGTCTTTATAGAAAATCTGCTAGATGAGATGGAAGCTTTTTTTTCGACCATGATATCAACAAACAATTAATTGGACAGATTAAATTTCTGGTTATTTTTAAAGATAAGGCAGTTCCATTTATCAAATATTTCAAAATCATGTTTACCTAATATGCCTCTTCGTCTTGATGTCCAGAATACCAGCCTTATCATTTCCTACCACAGCCACCCAGAGAGGTTTGTGTGGGAGAGCCACTATTGACTGCATGTCTTTGATACCACTGTTCTTTATTGGAATCCTTTAAAACACATAGCAATAGGTAAGTAACAATGATTAATAGTCATATTATCTATTGCGAAGGTAACGTAGGTTACGAAGGTTACATTGAGATAAAAGAAAATCTATAGTGTATTCGCAATTTATATTCCAAACATGTAAACAAACACGAGTTTTAGGAAAAACAACTGTAATGCTTTCATAATAGGTACAGTTTGCGCTACAACTTCATATTTTTATGACGTTTTCAACAGAACTGTCTAAAATGAACGTTATTTATTCTTGCATAAAGATGTTTGTTTAAGTGGGAATAACATCAAATCGCACAAGAATTTTGAAAAGACTATAATTTATCATGCCAATTTTTTACCTAAATGTACAAATGTCTAGTGATACACTTCTAGTTATTTTTGAAGTTAAAATAGCAGCAATATCATTGGGTTTTAATTTTAATTAGTAAATGTCTCAAATAGTAATCATATTTTATTTTGCTATACATAGAATCCAAACACGACAGCACAAAACTTCAGAAAATACCAAGGAACTCAAGATTTGGAAAAAATAACAAAACAACTTCTATGTTAATCCAAATACCTGTGCAACCTCGCCCCAGTCCTCGCATGGAACACGTGCAAGCAGTCTCTTGAAGACTTATCGACTCCCGGCGCTACGATATGGTGCTCGTCAGCGGAGACCACAACCGCTTTGTATCCTGTGCCTCGGAGCTCGTACTCTGCGTTGTAGATCTTCTCTCCCTCTAAAATGGAAAGAATTTTAGGAATAGTGTTGAAATGAAACTGATTCGATTTAGGTTGCAAAATCTATACCAAAAAACATAAAAGTTGCTTAAAAGCTATCCCAAAAAAACACTCAAAAGAACAATTTGGCACTTTTTTATCATAAAGGCTTGTTAAATTACTTGGCCATTTCTGTTCTAATGTGTGTGCAAATATATATTGTTAACTTTCCTTCTCAAATATTAAATAATTTGAAGTAAACAAGGTCTTCAATATTATCAATGATAAAAATGATAAAAATTTCAGGTTTCTTACCAGGAATTGTCCTGGCCACGATATTAGCCATTGCAATGTTATCAACATTATCCGGTGCTGCTTGCATAGATATTGTGATGAACTTGGTTCCATCTTCGAGCAGCAAAACTTGTTTAATGACTTTTTGTTCTTCTTTGAATAGCGCCTAAAAGAAAATTAGCATAGGTACTTAAATACAAATAATTAATAAGTTAAGTTTAAATTGACGCTTTGTTTAAATACGCTTGACCATTCAGTTTTAGTCTTATTTCTAAGTCCAAAGGACTGTAACGGACAATCTGCATCTTCCTTTTTTTATATATTAAAAAAAATAACCTCAACAGTTTACATGAATCTCGCCTTACCTGTCGTTCAACAGTATCCCAGATGATAACATTTCCGGATTCAGCGGTAACAACATTGTCGCCACTTGGAGTGATGACGGCGTGGGTCACGATGGCTCCGAGCGGTGCTTCAGCCAGCTGCGCGAGGAGCTTCCCGTTACTGGTGTCCCACAGACCCCAGCAGCTGCGAGTCACTGTTACTGCTAATTGCTTGTCTCGAGCTAGGCTGGAAGGTAGACAATAATAATAACCTGAATGATGACCTGGTGGTTTAAAAAGTAGCTCTAATTTGGTCACGTTGGCAAAGTTGCGTAAATACTAGAGACGAAGAGTTAGATAGTAGTAGTAGATAGTCGAATAATTAATAATCTATGGGAAAAGGTTATGGCCATGTATGGACCGCGATGGGCTTAGTAAATTAGTTGATTGATATCATCTGGTTTATGTGGTTTATAATTAATTTGCTGTTGTTTTCAAATGTAAGACAAGTTAGTCTCTGTATTACATCTAAGATAATACACGGAAGTCAGTTTAATATCAAGTAAACAAAATATTTTTTTTTATTAAGGAAAAAAGATATTACGAACTTAACTATATATAAAAAAAAAAAAAATGTGGACAACATCACATACATTGCTCTGAACCCAAAGTAAGTAGCTAAAGCACTTGTGTTATGGAATTCAGAGACAACGAAGGTACCACAAACACCCAGACCCGAGACAATGTAGAAAAGTGCTTTTTCTACATTGACCCGGCCGAGGATCGAACCCGGGACCTCGGAGCTGGCGACACCTTGAAAACCGGTGTGTACGCCACTCGACCACGGAGGTCGTCAAAATATACACATAACTAATTCTCTGATTTCTTAATATGTAAAATATAGCATATTTTTTTTAATCCAAATAGTGCCCAAAAGCTGGCGGCATTGCTACGTTGCATGGCAATGCTTATCCTCTGTCCAAGGTTTAAACCAGCCCTTGGGTTACGCAAAGTGTCAAGTAAATAAATAAAGATATATTTTAATTATATAATTATTTGAAAAAGACTGTACCTTATAGAATCAATCGGCAACTCTTGCCTGTCAATTTTGTGAACTTGTTCAAAAATATTGTCAATGTTCCATATCTTGACGGTGCGGTCAATTGAGGAGGTGATCACGTTATTCCATGATCCGACAGTCAAGGGTTCCAGCTGGACAATCCTGCCGAAGTGAGCGTCTAGTATTTTGATGAGCTTCGTGGTTTCTAAACTCCAGACGTAGAGACTCTTTCTGAAAAGAGAGTTAATTGATTAATAAATTGTTTGAGAGGAGATAGTTTACAAGTCCAACTCAAAATACATTGGCATTTAATACTATGTACATTAAAACTATTTAGACAATACATAGATGGAACCGTTGTTGATGGCATGCGATGAATTGGCCAAAATTTGTTAAAAGCTCTAAACCTAAATACCAGTTTATCCTAGAAAACTGCATACTGCAGTTTTCTAGGTATTAGGCATATTAGTTATTTTAGGTATTGGTATTTTTAGTTATACCAATTCAGTTTTTTTTTTATTTATGGCAAAACTCGGGTTTTTATTAAGATAGCTGGAGTCATCATACCTGACACCGGCCACAGCGTAGGTGTTGTTGTTGCTGATCATGAAGGAGTTGGAGAGCGTCATCTTGGTGGAGATGTTGCGGATGGTGTGCGGCAGCTTCAGCACTATGCCGTGCACGCGGTGGTCTATCTCGGGCTCCTCGGGTTTCTCCTCCTGGATAGGATAATACACCATTTTCATCATCGTCTTCATTATCATATCATATTATATACTTACATCCTATATAATAATCTCGCAAGGTTATGGGAGCTGCTTAACTATCATGAGGACAGTCGTTTCGTATTTGATCAATTATTATGTTTCTAGAATATAGTGACAACTATTAACAACACCAACAGTAGGAGTACAACATGAGGGTACAATTCCCATTAGTATAGAGAAAAAATATTATTATCTAGTTAGTTACATAGTTTTATATACATATACCCTTTGTTAATTAATTGTATTTTTATCTAACCCTGAAACAGAACGTTTAAACCGTTTTAAATATTTTTAGGTGAAATAAATTTGTGTGTGAATAAAGTGTTTGCACTTACTTCTTCATTCTCTGCGTTTTCATCATCTTCTTTTACTTCAGGCTCAGGTTTAATTCTAGGTATTTTAACATCGAAATCCCAAATCACGAAGCTGTATGTTGTGGTTGCTGTAATCAACAAAAAAAGAGATTTGGAAGTAGTTATTGTAGTCATGTTTAAGGTGCTTATCCGATTAAACACTAGTCTAAAGTATGGTGGACAAAGAGGACCAAATTCGAATCCTATGACTAAATACTCTAATTAAAGGGATTCAAGTTTGTAGTTATACTAATTAACGAGCAGTTTCTTGATAAAGATCTTTACCAAACAGCATCCGGTCCTTTTTGCCGCGTTTGATCTGCAGCATCGCCTCAGCTGTATCTGTCTCCTGATGGTACAGCTCCTCTACTTTAACCCAGCATTTTTCTTCTACATTCAATTCAAAGATTGAGATCTAAAATCACAAATAAGACGACATATTTTGTTATATCATTCACAGCAATTTAATTTGTGAGATTTTGAGAAATGGAACTAGAATTGTGTTCATTTTTAATAATTATTATGAAAAATTTGGCTTTCTTTTTTTTATCTTGTGTTTAGCTTAAAACTGTTTAATCTGCTCGTAAGTTACTGACTGGGTTTAACTAGACCAGTAGATTCATGATACTGGCACTAAACTGATGAAAGGTCTTGCACGCATATTTCTTAAATTTTTAATACATACCTGATAACCTCTCTCCGGATCACTACAGTATATCCTAGTCCAGTGCTTGTTCATGGCCAGCGCTCCCCGGCACCTCAGAGGCTGCATCCATTCACCAGCCTTGCAGAACTGCACCAGGAGCCGGTCCTCGTCCAGGTCTCCACTCCACATCAAGAGTAGAAAGTTTTCAAGGTCACGGAATTCAATTGCTGTGGGGTAATTGTATGTATTTAGTAAGAATAAGTAGGTATTAGGTATTTTTGTAAGAAATGAAAATTTGTATGTTGACAAATCCTAACAGTAAAAAGGTGGTTAAAAATGGTTCGGAGATGATTTGAAAACAATAATCCTTTACTCTACTCTTAGGATTTTATTTGTTCTATTGTCTTCCAAATACATGTAACGAACAACTAGTAGCTAAAATAATAACAAAATACAATCATATACGTATGTTTCAGACTTTTTACAACTTACAAACTTGCAACTTCAAGGAAAGGCTTTAGCCCAGCTGTGGGATACGAAAACTGTCTAGTAGAAAAAAAAGGAACTTACAAAGAATCTCCCAGTTAACATCATCGAAGGGCGCAGTCTCTGGCGCTGGTAGGGTCTGCTCATGTTCCCCCCTCATGCTGTACTGCACCCAGGAGTTCGGCCCGTAGATGACCATGTGGTGGTTCAGGACGGCCACGCCACGGACTGTCTCACCTGGAGAAATGGTAATAATAATGCAAAGACTTTAAAAGAGGCACTAATTAAATACAAATAATAGAAGGAAAAACTTAAACCTCAGGCAGGACTCGAACCTGCGACCACTGGCTTGACGCGCCAGTCGCTTTACCAACTAAGGTACTGAGGTCAATGCCTCGAACTTTAAATTATGCCTTCTATTTATTACGTTTTTAGGGCGACGTATGCGACATCTAGTGAACCAATCTTGCGGTTGGCCTCATCGACTCTGATTAACAATTTGTTAATTCAGAAGTCCGAGAGATGATGCAGCCCAATACTTATTACGATACTGCTTAACAAATAATTAAAATAATAAAAGGCACTAACTTCATGGAATACAAAATAAGAGGTCTGTCAGCAGGGTATGGATCATCTTCTTCATTATTAAAATGTAGTTTTGGGGTATCATGCAATACGAAAAAAAAAACTTTTTTGCAAGGTTTTAGGGGTATTGCAGTCTTACCTTCATCGAGGGGATTGTCAATTGTTATGTATTCACTGGTCAGCATATTTAGCAGCATCGACTGAAACAAATATTTATGTGTAATTAAATTATTAGAATTGAAACCGAATTGGTGAGAAAAGGCTTAGGTCTGAAGAGTCAGGTGTAAATTGGGATAGACCTCTGCCCAACAATTCCAACTCTTAAGTAATCCGTAATAGAGTAATTAAGACAAAGTAGGTAATCATACTCAACCAAATAGACTTCTAATGGTTTCCATCGATGATTATTTTCTATATCTCCAAATATACTCACCACAGAATTATTAGTAGAAGCAGCAGCCCACTTATTATCAGGAGAAAGTTCTAGATTCTGCATGATGCCTTCGAGTTGCGGACACAGGTCCCTCGCCAGGTCCGAAGTGGATAAGTCCCAGGATATGACCCTACTTGATATGGATACCACGTATCGTTTGTCGGAGCTGAGTCGGAACGCGAAGACCGCAAACTGATGGCCTTCTAAGGAATACTGGAAATAAATATTAATGTTAATTTTCTGTTTTTTATTTGGATCGGCACAAGTATGACAAGCATATACAGGGGAGCTTTCCGTTCTCTTTTCAACGCATTTTTTTCTTGGGTCAGGTCACATAACATAAAAAAAAATAATCTTATAATTCTAATTTCAATATAAACATAAATAAGATGTGCTTTAAAATACAACTTACATTTGAAGCATTAAAATTTTGATTTCATAAGAGATGCGACTGTCTGGCAAGATACAGAAGAGATTGACATAGAGCCTACAATGATAATAATGAAAGAATCTTTAAAACTAAATTACCTTAAGCGGTCCACCCGGAGTATGCAAACAATGATGGGACGGCAGCAACGCGCAATGCGTCTTCCCGTTATGTACGCACTGCTTCAGGAGCGAGGATATGGCGGGGTTCTGATGAGCTTCAGGCAGCAACCGGCCCACAAGCTGCGGGGCCAGCATGTCAGAGTACGTGCCGAGGATCGCGCCTCCCAGGCGTAATGCGTCCGCTACTAACATGAGCTCCCTAGAATTGATAACATGATGAAAAAAAAAAAAGAATTTTAAGATTTATTATAGAAAGATATAAGCAACGAAAGCCATAGTATGTTATAGGTATCCTTCAGCTAATACTTTCCTACCATTATCTACTTAAGATATGGGTAGGAAAGCGATTTATATTTATCTAATGATTATAGAAGATTTTCAGGAAAAAAAATGGACCAAATAAATAAGATTGATAGCCAAATACAAGTTCGAGTCAAGTTCAAGTTGTTCCAAGTCTGGGTGTTCTTTGTGCATGTAATTTGAATGTTTGTAAAACCCCCCGCGACACAAGGATTAAATTCTTTAGTGCGAGAGTCGTAAAAAAAAATAATTAAATAATCACCTATATTTTTTTTCATTTAGCTCTTTGAAAATTTTTGTAAAAAAGAATAAAAGAGAAGCAAAGAAAGAACTACTTGCTACTTTTAAAATGAGTTTGTTTTTTTTTAACAATTGAAATATACATTTTTACATTATTTAAATAAAAAAATATCCACCAGTTAATATATTACATTGAATTGCGTTGGAATTGTTACCTGACGGCATCCTTATTGACATGCAGTTTCGCATCTTCAAAGTCAGCGAGAACGGCTTGTAGGGGACAACAGTTGAGTTTCGCGTGGAGCCAATCATAGTTGAATAGGACTTCTGCATATAAATCCGTGAAGCGCTTGGACCGTACTAAGTGGAACGGGAGCTCACCAAACTGGAAACAAGAGAAAAATAATATGAGTAGAAAAAGATTTTCGGCTCGTGGCTTTTTGTAAGACAATGGTGTTAATTCCCTTATATGCAAACCAAATCAAAATTAAACCATTGCTATCTTTTATTAACATATAGCGCGAGAAAAAGACGGCAATAGATAACAACAAACATATAAATGTCAAACTAGTTTTCGTACATAGCGTACCGCGCGTAAATAAATTACCTTCCTCAAATTATATCTCTTATTAGCACCATCAGCGGATGTAAAGACCAGGGGTTGGAGGGGAACCTTCCTGTCTGCTACACCTTCCCTGTCAGCCAGGTTGAACCGGTGGCGCTGGATCTCCGTGTATTTAAATGGCTTTGGGTTACCACCTCCCCAAATACCTGAAATGGTTTAAAGATTGATTTTAAAACCTGACTGTTATTACTGCTGGGCAAAGGCCTCCCTAAGTCCTTCTATAGTTCTTTATCTCGCGCCACCTCATATCAATCCTCGCAGTACGAATTCTGGGCCCACCACCTCTTTCTGGGTCAGCCTCGTCGGCGTCATCCATCTTCAGGCGCGCGTTGTTTGTCGTTTTGTAATTTTTGGGTAATTAAATTTATGTATAACTTATATACATAAAAATAAACGTGATTTAAACGAAGACTGTTCTTCATTCAGTTCATTGCATAGCACATTTTTGGGTTCAGCCCACAGGGATCATGAAAAGCTATTTTCATGGTAGACTGTTAAAGCAATATTTGTTTTTTACCAATTTGTACTAACCTAAATAATAATCGGCGATCATAGAGTGGAAGTACATGGCCATGTTCATGTTCTTGAAGTACCTCTCGCGGGCAGTGTCGCGGAACTGCCTGTGGTACCAGTTCATCACGGACACGCCGTCAGCCTCGCGCTCCGATAGATAGTTTGGAAGATCGTTGCGTATCCTGAAAGTATGATGAACTTGAAAAGGCCAATTTAAAGTTTCGTAGGTTTAGGTTTAATAACCAAGTAAAAAAACGTATGCGGTGAAGAAATTGGGTTAGATTCCTTAGCGTTCCTACAAGAGTTAGTTTAGTATACTATTAGAGCAGCTTTAACAGTATTAAATAATTTGTTTAAGCATGTTGCTATTGTATTAAACGAAAATGTGTTGCCATCATACATGCTCTGCCTAGTTTGGGAACAGATGGCCGTGTGTGAATTTTCTCAAAATATTATATATTGTTATTTATGAAATTGTTTTTATGTTTATTTTCTTGGGTAAAAAGTGTAATCATAATAAAAATACTCATATAAATAATAATTACTATAGTTTTCCAATTTACCTAGTCCACAAAAGAGGTGGTATTCTCCTCACTGGTGGTAAATGGTACTGATACACATCATCCAGTACTTTGTCATCCAAAGAGATCAGGTCTTCCAGTTCAGTCTCTGAAAGACCACTGCGGGCAGCTGTGATGTAGGCCAGAGCGTGAAACACGAGAAGGCGACCGTGCTGGGAAAAATGGAAATATTTATTAAGAGGTAACAATGTTTGTTTGAGATTGTTTCTATATAAAAAGCTGAATTTTTACTGAGTATCATAAATGGACTTAGATTGGTCGAATTTTTAAACTTAACACAGACATTCCTTGTTTAAAGGCAAAACCGTGGCATCATATCTTTTATTCTATTTATGGCGATTAGGAACTATGTGAGGATTCTGCTGTCAATAATGAAATATGATAAGAGACTTTACCTGCTTCTCAATTCTCTCGAACAGCATCATGATGGAGTCCATGACAGTCGACGCTAAGTGAGTATCCTGAGGCTTAGTGTAACTTCTCCATCTGCATACCTGGAATGTAAGATACGTGAGAACACTTTACGACCTTTGAGAGAAAGTTTTAACATTCAGATTTCCAACCAGGCTCAGTCATCAATCAGACAAAAGAAGACCTAAAAATTACTATTTTACATTTGGTTAATAAAGATTTGTATGAAATCTAGTTCTAAATTACACTTACCTCAGCAAAGACAAGTTTGACGAATATAGGAAGGGAGCAGGAAGCAATGGCATTCGACACCAGACGCCACTGGTAGTTAGACAAATCACGAGCAGCAGATGCCATCCATAATCTGCAAGAGACATATTAAACAATTTATTTTCTTAAGTTTTTAATCAGGAACACTGATCTGATGTGGGATTTTAAATAAAAAAATATGAATACAAAAAAAAATAAAAATAACTAATAATTTATAAAACGCTTTGACTTACTTCAACACCTGCATGGCTAAATCTTCTCCAAGAGCTTTGACTTCTAGGAAGTTTTCTTCAGAGTCTATCATGCGCCTTAGTACGTCGTATTCCTTAGACACTTCTGGATTAGCTTCTTCACATGCACAAGTTACTATAATCTGAAATGAGAAATTATATTTGATTACACATAAATGCAAAAAAGACTTCAATAATAAATACAAAACTACTAAATCGATTTTGATGAAATTTATATGGTAGACCACTACGAAGGTATACACTGCAATGGTTTTAGAAATCGATCCGCAATTAAAGAAGATATCGCATAAAGAACATAAAAAACAAAACATATCGTCTAATTGAGAATCTCTTTCCCTTTGAAGTGTTAATTTCCTATAGTTTTTGTTTTGGACTTAAATATACATAGATCGCAGACCCAACGCAGCAGCAATATTAGGATAGCAATAACTAAAGGTTTAAGCAGATTTTCTCATATGTACCTATACGTAGTTAATATTCATCTTGTGTCCACTTTTCAACCTTAGTGCTCAAAGTCTAGATAGTATAGATCACTTTAAATTTCTGATGGTCTGCAGTTACGACTAGTAAAACAGTTGGGAGACAATGCTAGCAAACAATCTTAGGTCTAATTTATTAGCTATCAAAATATCCCTAGATTGTGCTATGGAACTTTTTCTTCTTAGCATGTTCACGCATTACGTAGCAATTAGACAAATGTTAACGAAACCGAACAAGTACTTTCTGCACATGATGTTATATGTTTAATTATGTACTTAGCTAATGATATCTGAACACTTATTTACCTTACAATGCTCCGGAAGTCTGGTCGGCAACCACGAAACCTTATTATTCTCAGTACCGATCCCAGTGAGCTGGTCCACTGAGTCCAGGAAGAGGAGCAGCGGCTGCTGTTGAGTGGCCATCGTTAAGAGGTGCTTAAAGTGGGCGGTTAGGGGCACCAGGTCGTCTGGTATACCCTCGAATGGTAGTGCGAAATTGTAGGATATCTGAAATGTGAGGTGATTTCTCATAAATTTGTGTTCTTATGGGACACTTCTTGTTTTTAAATACTTAATTATAGCTAAGCATATTTATTTGCCAATAATTATACCTGCATCTCGATATAGAGACTAAAAAAGTCTAAACCTATAATAAATATTAAAAAAAAATGCGGGCCTAAGTATAGTAATTTAGACCAGGTAGCTTTTTAGCTCATATTGTATCAAGATGCACGTATGATAAAGAATTATGCACCTGCTGACAAATAGAAATCAGTGTTGGCGTGAGAGCGCTGGAGTCGGGAGTGGTTCCCAGGAACCTGATCACGTTCGTAGGACGCACTTCCGCAAACCACGTGTCTAAGGACATGGCTGCGCTCTTTGATAGAAGACTGGTCTTTCCGCAACCACCTGAAAGAACACATGTTTTAGGAATGTTAGAATATTTTATCTTAGATACAACGCAAAAGCATAGCGTGCTTATATTTAACGAACATGTTTGAGTAGTAAGGCTAAAAATCCTACTATTTTGATTGATAAAGCGGTAGAATGAATATTGGAAAAGCAATAAAAATATAAGTAATATGAAAAATCCGTTCAAAAAGTAAGGAACATATTTATAATATAGAACATCCTTCTGGAAGATTGAGATTTGTGCTAAGTTTTTTTTAGTGATTTATACCTAAATAAGCCTCAATGCACTTAGAATTTACCTTCTCCATACAAGACCAGAGGTTTATCAGATTTATTCTTCATGTAGTCTTCAATGAAGTTGAGATCCGGCTCTCTGCCGTGAAACACTTTGACAGAGTTGTTGCAGGCATGAAGATGCTGTAGGATCTCTGTCACAATCACACCCTGGGCACTACTGTCCTCTTTACGCATTGCCCTGAAATAAAACACGATCACGGCCGACTCGTAAATTTTGATTCGCTTTATCTACATACTGTTTATTTATTTCACAATAAAAAGGCAAAATATATTTTCCAATATTTTTTTTACTGACGGATTGAATAGATTTTGTGTTTTATACCCAGTTTTACGATAGGATCTACAAAATTACCCATCATAACTAACCTAACCTATCAGTAAATCGGGCTTGATGGATTAAAGATATAAAACTAACCTGTCGACTAATTTAACGATGTTCTTATAGAAGTGAGATATGAAGTGGTTGAGATATTCACTGTGAGTCTCCGTGTCCAGACCCTCGCGACCAATCCACTCCACTGTATACCTGGAATCATTCAAATGATATATCGGTACTACATCTATTTATAGACCGACTTCTTGGAAGTCAATCTTTGTGGAGCTTAGCTCGAATATTGTTAACTGTGAATGTAGATGGATTGCGTAAAAGAGGATATGAATAAAAAATCTGTTAATGATATCGTGATGGGTAACAGGGTCAAATAGAAGGAAAAAACGTTTTGTGCCAACCTCAAACAACTTGAGGTCAGGGACAGGAAAAAGAAGACTGTGAAGTGGGATTTTCATCAGAAGCACCAAATATTTTACGAACGCTATTTCATAATCTGGCATGTATTTTTGTATGTAATGTTCCAATCTGGAATGTTATGGTATTTATGCAAGGGCTTTTGCAAGATAAGCCGTCTTTTTTATTTTTTCCATTATTGTGTTTTATTTAGGCATGTAATTACTTTTGTATGTTAGTGGTCTCAATCTTATCAGGCAGCCTCACATCCCGGAGATCAGCTAGCAACTTGGAAGCTTCAGCGTCCAGACTCCTGTTGATGATGTCCACGAAGTTGCTAGCTTTCTTCAAGTTCTGGAGGTTGATATTGTTTATGTACCGGACGTACGCCAAGCAGTGGTTCTTTGTGTTCTTCACGTTCAGGACTCCGTTTATGACTTCCCTTTCGGTTACTGGAATGTTAATATGGAAGATAAAGGCCTTGAGTGAATTTTTTAAGTTTATAATAATATTATGATATCTAAAATAAAAGGCTGATAAAAGTTGCAAGTTCTTCATTCGCTTATACCTTTTTTTCGTTACTCTTAATTTTAGGTAGGTATCATTGTGTCAAAGCTCTATGGACATCCGGTTGCCGGCCGTCTTTTAGTTTATTTTCATAGGTAATAATAATAATTTACTTTCAAACTCACCAGACATAAAGTAGTTATGCATGCAATCCTTATCGATCTTGCCAGCGTTGTACAGCTGCAGAGACGCCTTCCGGAACAATTTCTGCATCTTACCGAGAGTGTCCCACCACACTGCTTGGTCCTCTGCTTGGAGCTTTGGGACCCTCTGAAAATGTATTAGGACTTTATGAATTGATACGTTTAAGCAAGGCGAGTAGGAATAATAAATAGTCTAAAGATAATTTCAGTTGGAGATCAGTCTAGAATATTACAGAAAAGAGTTAGTTTAGGTACCTACCTACAAAGGTCGACAATTTATAGGATTTTTATAACGTAACCGTTTATTAGACACTAAATGAATAAATGACTAATGCAGTAAAGGAGAGCAAATATACATTGCTGCTTCAGATTTTAAGTTTGTGTTCTAACCTAATACATAAACCTATCTAAAACATAAGAATATCTAGAGTTAGTCGACAAAACCAAACATAATTACTGATGTTGCAGATTTTGATGGCCAGCTGTGTCCCAAGATTTTCCATCGTCCTCTAAGTATTCTATAAGAAACAGAACTTTCTACCTCCTGAAAGCCCATATTAAACTTCTTACTGTCGCACTCAGAAAAGTTAATGGTTACTTATGGGATTTCTTATTATCGATTTAAGTAAGACAAATTAAAAATTCTTGAAAGTTAGTTTACTTGAATAAATACCATGGAACCTCTTAAATTGATTTAAGTATGCATAGCCTTAGGCTTCTGAGAGTTGGCAAGACATAAATCTATACTAATATTATAAAGCTGAAGAGTTTGTTTGTTTGTTTGTTTATTTGTTTGTTTGAACGCGCTAATCTCAGGAACTACTGGTCCGATTTGAAAAATTCTTTTTGTATTGGATAGTCCGTTTATTGAGGAAGGCTATAGGCTATATAACATCACGCTACAACCAATAGGAGCGGAGCATAAATGAAAAAATTTTGCAAAAATGGAAAACCGTTGAAACTAAAACACGCGAACAAAGTCGCGGGGGACAGCTAGTCGAATATAAAATCAGATATCCCTTAAGTAGCTCTTAACGAGTGCGGTACGTGCTATGCCATTAACGTGTTTAACTACCCATCATACCTTATTATTAAAATTAATCAGTATAGAGGATATGGGTTGCAGCACGGACACAGGTGGTACAGCGTTGGAATCCTTCTTGTACCAGGTGTCCATCAGGATGACGTCTACGCCGCCGGCTACGAGCTCATCCTTCAACATCTGCAGTTCTGATGACAGCACGTAGGTTGGTATTGGCCTGTGGACAGTGGTTATGTTGAACATGAAATTTGCGCAACCCACACGAAGATGCAGCTAAGCTTGACAGTTCCTATCTCGCTGGTGAATCTGACCGAGAAGATAATGATGGATGGGTTTGAGAACGGCAGGGAAAAACGAGATGAAAAAAGGGTAACGTTGGACTTTTAGCCTAACTCAATTGCTTATTTCGGCAGTTATTTTTTTATTTTGCATTCTCAAAGTTTCCAATAATCTTGTTTATTTGTAAGTCAATGAAAAAATACCCTTATCGATCTCTTTATTACTGCACACAATAAATAATATTTATTTATAAAATCTATTTTGTTATTTTGAATATAATAATAAAGTATTATTTTTAGTTATATTTGTAATAAAAAACAAATAGTAGAAAAATTTAAGTTTTACTTTCTACTATTCGTATTTAATCTATACTTCTATACTAATATTATAAAGAAGTAAAGTTTGTGTGTTTGTTAAGTTGTAAGCGGTAATCTCGGGATCTACTGAACCGATTTTAAAAATTCTTTTACCAATAGAAAGCCACATTATTGCTGAGTGTCATAGGTTATATAAAAAACCGAATAATAAAAAGGCTTTTACGTGGTAGTCCGTTTTGCAAAGTGAATCGGAAAAAAACGGTCGAATGAAAGCGTTTCTTACGAAAGATATATTTTTGAGTTCTAGAGAAAAGATGTGGAGCTTGAAAATGCCTACAAAAAGGTCAACGACAGCATATGTCTAACTTTTATATTTAAGTTACAAAAAGTAGTTTTTTTAATATTATTATAGATAATTTAAAATCGTTAATGTCATATGTACTAAAAAAGGATTATTAACATTATGCCCAACGAAGTGAGCACGGGTCAGCTAGTTACAAATAAATATGTAATTAAATTTTTCTAGAGGATAAAAGTTCATTTTTTTTTATAATTATCTAAAGGACTCTAAGGCTTTGAAAGGATAGTATACCTATAGCCATATTTCTGTCCAAGAAACACCACGAAGTTGGGCCCCATGGAGAGTCGCTGACAGTTCTTAATTTCCCGCATACACAGCTCTGTGGTCATGTGATCGTCTGTGGCTTCGTCTCGCACGCCCCATCGCATGTCCACTACCTAAAGTAAGATTATTAATAATATGATAATAATAAAAAAATCCAAATTTATCTAAAAAATGTTAAGACAAGAGAATAGTGATTAATTTCGTGAAAAAGTTGTATCGTAATTTATAATCCTGATGTAACCTCTTCTTAATTCTAGTAAAAATATCACAGCAATAATAAAAATAAAATGGATTTAACTCTATTTAGAACATAAAGATTAGAATCAGCAAAGTTCCTATAGTAGGTACCTTTTTTCTCAACTTCTAAAACAATAAAAAATAATTACAGTCGTTACAGTTTCGTCGATAATCGAAATACCCTTTCTGCGCCCCATAATCTTTGGCCTTTTACATCAACAATCCTAAAATAGCAATCACAAACACAGGGCATAGGAATTGTAAACATTTACAAAAACGAGCTAGGCACCCTCCCAGTTATTTTTGGTAAACGGAAGAACACACGTGCAATGAACTATAATTGTGATTTACGAAGCTGTTACTAGTTGTAGTTTCTAGGATATTATGATTTGTAAGTACTTGTTTGATCAATTTTAATCTGTATTGGCGTTAGCATATTCATTTTAGTAATTGCATTACTGCAGTACTAGTAGAAGCGGTAGATTTTGTTGTACAGAGCTATGAAATTAATATTTAACTTTAAAAAATTCAGTATTTATGTCAGAATGAATAACGATTTCGTAAATTTACAAAAATAAAATATGACTCATTAGCAATCGTACTATTTGGGTTCGTATTTAGTAAGTATGTTGTAAAATAGTAATGTACACTATTATCTTATGTAATGAAGTATTCTTAAAAAAAAGAAATAGATCTCACTCAGTTCTCAGATTCTTCACAAAAACAAAATCTAAATTTGTTGAAATTATAAATGTACTCTCACCAAATTTATTATAAGCCATAAACAATACCTCTATATATCTAAATAAATATTCTAATGACATAAGTAATATCCTACCAATTTAAATACTAAAATACCCATAAATAACAATAATAATACAGAAATTTGAACAAACATAAAATACCTGATATATTTTTTGAGAACAAAACCGAATATTACCGTACTTAGTTAGTACACTTGTAATCATTTTCTTTACGGAAAAATGTCTAAGAGATTATTATTGGAAGAACCATCAAAGAAACGAAGATTAAGGGTAAGCGTTACATTATTTAAAATGTAAAGTATTACTTAAATTTAAAGGAATAGGGAACACGAATACTTTGTGAGCATGATTTCACATAAATTTAAAAAGTAACCGACTTATATGGGACAACCTTTGAGGAGTCAGTAGTCGTCTCATATAAGTTAAGTATGAGTATACTATTTATAGCAAAAATATTTTTTGAAATCGATCTACAATTAGTAGAGTTATCGCGTAAAAAACAAAGAATCGCCGAATTGAGGACCATCTCCTTTTAATGTCGGTTAAAAAAATTATGGTGTGTATGTCCTCTATTTTGTGGAACCTTTATTATATCCAACTGCTGGTCAAAGGCCTCCCTTTTCTTCTTTTAATACTTTCAATATTTTGCAAAGGACCGACAGCCGTTGGAGCAAACGAGTCCCGGAATGGAGACCGCGTCTCGGCAACCGTAAGGTGGGAGGCCCCCCCGCCAGATGGACTGACGACCTGAAGAAGGTCGCTGTAGGGGACTGGATGCGAAAGGCGGAGGACCGGGTGTTGTGGCGCAAATTGGGAGAGGCCTATGTCCAGCAGTGGACTACGAAAGGCTAAATGATGATGATGATGATATTTTGCGACTTCGGGCTTTTCTATTTAAGGTTCTTATCATAGTAAGAAAGAAGATTATGGAAAATCCAATCTGTAGACTGCAAGAAAATTACCGTAATGATAAATTTTCAAAAATAACCAAAATGTAGCAAACAGTTTTCAGATATGGGATCGTTTTGATTGGTATGAAGAGGCCAAATAAAAAATGGAAATAATAATGATGAAATTAATAATGGTAGGCTGGTAACTAATTTGAATAAATAACGAAGTTGCAGTAGCTGTGTTAAATTAAAATTCCATCATGTTTCTAAGAGCTCGTTAAGTCGTCGATCTAGATTGTCACTTAGACACTTGCATAGTTCAAGTAGAGGCATGAAAGCTTGACAACTAGTTAAAATTTATGATTCATTATTTGCGTTATGGTATAAATTATACTAGTAATTGGGTTGTTGTTTAGACGCTGGCGTGGAATAAGTTAAACCTTTCTGAAGGTAAAAATTGGCCAAGTATCTGTTCGCTCAATGTTGATTAAGAAACCCAGTTTTTAGGTAAGTGTAGAGCATGATAAAATATTACGTAATGTTTATGTTTTCAAAGAACAAGAAATAAAAGGAGAAGAATAGTATTTTGAGTCGTAAAATTCGAAAAAGTGTCATGAAAAATGTCTTCTTTTTTTGCGTAAACTATTATGTTAATTTTCAGCACCTCACTACCTGATTAAGATTGATTTAATGCTTTATATTCATAAACGTATAATGGCAGAATTAATGCCTGAGGTATTTTCTACCAGTCACCCATAATGTGGTGCAGAGAGAACAAGAAATAGATTTACACATATAAAAAAGTTGGGTTATGTGAAAAAAGGTGATCTTTCTGATGCCAGAATAATTTCCATCTCCATTATCTTGCCAAAAGAAAAAGTCTGTTTAGTAACTTCTTTCATAAATATGTATATTTTAGCTGGTAGCAGCGGGACACTTATGTCCAGTAGTGGTCTGCTTAGAGCTGCTCTTGCAGTAGAATATCTCACACTTAGAGCATTAAGTTATATTTATGCTTAATTGATATTTCTGGTTGGTATCGAGTCTTTGTTTATATGAGGGAAAGTGTTAAAGTCAACTGTCCGTGACGTAATAATTTTAGTTGTAGACCATATTTTAATTTGTATTTAGTTTTAAGATTAGACTCAGCTGAGAACCAGTGCTGCAGCTAATCAGCTGCAGAATTATGCTGGGAAGAGAAACAATTTTTAATCCGTAAGTATTTTATTATTGTTTTATTTTTGTTGTCATTTTTTTGAAGGATCAAAAATAAATATTTTGTTTCCTTCTTTTAAGTTCTAGAATATTCAGTGTATAACTAGCATCATCAGGAAACTCGCTGCATGATATGTTACTATAAAGTTGCAACCAATTTCGAAAATGTAGTCTGACGAAGCGTTTCGCACCTCTATCGAGAATACCCTGAAAGTGCATTAAATATACATGGAACCCATGAATTATGTATGAGATGGGCGTACGACTTCAACCACCTCGATTATTACCAAAATCGATATAACTCGATTTATTGAGTGCCGAATTTATAAACGGTATGAAATAATTATGAACAGTGATTTAATTGAGTTTCTGTTTGTGATGAATTATTCGGAAACTTATTATTTACTAGCAGCCCGCCCCACTTCGCAAGGCTCGATATTTATTTTTCAAAATATTCTATAGCCAAAATAAAGGACCCACATACTTAGAACAAGCATTTGTGGGTCACGCAAACGCTTGTCTCATGCGGGCATCGAACCCGCAGCACGTCGCGCACAGTGGTAGTTAGCGTGGTGACCTATACCATTCGGCTATCCGTACAGTCAAAGATGATACCAATTTATTAGTAGATAATATTTGAAAAAATATCCAGAATTCAGGTTTAATGGAAACAAGTTACAACTATGTATACATTCTGTCTACTTACAAGGAGTATAAGTAGAGATTTCGACAAAATGTGGGTGGTTTTATGATTTATTTTCCACAAAAGGTCCTGACCTTACTTCGTTTTCCGATACCTTCATGTACTTAATGTGCCCGCGCCCCATTTTGCATAAGGAACGGACTCTGTCAATAGTAATAACTTGGGTGGTGTTTATTAAAAACTTGTGATTTTTTCTACTGATGTTTAGCATTTATAATGCTAATGTTTACTTGTTGATAAACTAGATAACCCAGTCAATATCCTGTCAGTCTATACCATTTCAAATACATTTTTTTTTTATAACATTACGCTGCTACCAAAAGGTATGGAGCATAAATGAAAAATGTTGCAAAAATGAAAAACCGTTGAAACTAAAACACACAGACAAAGTCGCGGGGGACAGCTAGTGTCAAATAATGGTAATGTCAATTTCTTATTAAAATTGTAAGTAGTCATATTCCATGTAATTTATTTATCTAAACGAAGTCAACTCTACTTTTTTGCGCTGATTAACTAGTAAGGTACCAATTTTTATTATATTCCATCGTTCCATCCATCCGCTAAATGTTGTATATTTTACCGTTTTCCTAACAGATACCATCTCTTTTTGGTTTTCCTTATTACGTAGGTACTTAATATTATATTTCACTTCAAAACCAAGAAAGTTATGATTTCTCCCCTCTTCATATCTTCACGAAAATCTCTGAGCGCCATTTAAAATCTCAAATGAAGCTTGCCCTTAATTCAAAATGAAAGATTTGACTACGTTGCCAAGAAACGCATAAATTTTTATAGTATCTTAGGAAAATAAGCGTTTAAAAGATATTCCCTGTAACCGATAGTATTTCCTCTTAAGATATACTTTTTTATTTTATTCGTAATTATTTTAATTAGAATTTAGAACGAATAGTTACAGGAAGACTGCGAATTGCTTGTACTAAAGAGAGAAAAAAAATCGTTTGTTGAAATTAAACTAATCTAATTAAATCGTGCTTTGAATGGGAATACTAAGACAGCTTTTTTAGAATTTGCAAATATTCTGGAAATGCTAGTATTTTCAGAATATTTTCAATTTGGTCTTAACGATTCTTTAATCAAATCATTCAGAATGCAAGATATTAGTTGACATTGACTCTTACGAGGCATTGTTGCTATTCGATCAGACCTAGGTCTAGTAAATTTTTATAGAAAACTAATTACTAATATTGAGATCAGATAAATATTAAATTATGTGATTTCAACAGCTTTAGTATTTTCAGAATATTTTCAATATGGTCTTAACGATTCTTTAATCATTCAGAATGCTCGATATTAGTTGACATTGACTCTTACGAGGCATTGTTGCTATTTGATCTGACCTAGGTCTAGTAAATTTGTATAGAAAACTAATTACTAATATTGAGATCAGATAAATATTAAATTATGTGATTTCAACAGCTTTTAATATTATATAATTAATCTTACCTGAAACTCCAAGCCATGCTTCTCTCGACAGTAGTCCTTGATGCGAGGGTAGCATTTCGCCATCAATGTGTTCCTTTCCATTGTAGTATCTGAAAATTAATATATTTATCTAATTAGTAAATCATTTTTTTATAAGATCAGATCATCCACCTGAATCGGAATCAAAAAATTTAAAAATTTCTTTGAAGTTGAATGGCTGCGACTGGTAAAAATCTAACCCAAGGGAGTCTTAAGCCCAGATGCTTAAGATCATGAGATACTTCAAGAAAAACTAGTGGTGTCCCGCGGTTTTGCAGAAGTTCCCGTTCCCGTGAGACAACTAGCTTATCTCCTTTCTTGGGATCCAAGTTTACCCATAACAAGTTTCATCCAAATCAGTTCAGCGGTTTAGCCGTAAAAGCGTAACAGACAGACAGACAGACAGAGTTACTTTCACATTTACAATATTAGTATGGATTTCTTTACAGTAAGTAGTATAGTAGTTTTGATGGAAATATGGTTATGTATTAACTAGCTGTCCCCCGCGACTTTGTTCGCGTGTTTTAGTTTCAACGGTTATTAATTTTTGCAACATTTTTCATTTATGCTCCGCTCCTATTGGTCGTAGCGTGATGTTATATAGCCTATAGCCTTCCTCAATAAACGGACTATCCAATACAAAAATAATTTTTCAATTCGAACCAGTAGTTCCTGAGATTAGCGCGTTCAAACAAACAAACAAACTCTTCAGCTTTATAATATTATTATATTAGTATAGATTTCTTCAAGACTACAACGTATAGCGTGGTAGTTTTCTTTGTGCATTCATTCATACCGGTAGCTTGCTAAAGGTTCTGCAGTAGTTTGCTATGCAGTCGCTTGACGCATTCTGTCATAGAATTAGGTCGGCCGTACACGGGGCGTTAACACCGTGACTATGTTCCGAGAAATTATAAAGATGTGTGTGAAGCTTAGGAGATTAAACGAAGTTTTATTTATGTAAACTATCTGAATATTCTGACGTCCCGGAAATCTGTGAACAGTTCCTACTTTTAGGAATATTTATTTGTATTATTTCTGTTTACTCTATCGAGTAGGTACTTACGTATAAATTAAATGAAATTTTTAACTATTATTTATTATTGGAATAGGGATGTTTCCTGGGTTTGAAAAGTTAAAATCTATTTAGTCCGTTAGTTAGATAATAAAAAAATGTATTTTTTCTTTTATCAAAACAATAAAAAATTACAAAGATACACCGCTTTAAAGTTTCGGAGTGGGGGCTTATGACGCCACGCCTCGCTAAAAATAGTAGCGAGGAGTGACGTCACGCATAATTTCCGTTCTCTGTATTTTGATCATTTTTTGTTTGCAGGAAAAAAGAAAAAATACGTGTCCCATAAAATTCATTAATCTACAAGACGGACATTAAAAAAAAATAGGAAACATGCCTGTTAGGTATATTTGTTTGTATGTTTGGTAGATGTCTAACCACGAATTAACTACTAGAAAGAGACCAAAAAAACCTTTATTATCAGTCAAACCGTAAGGCATACACTTAGTCACGAGCCTCTTCCAACAAATGTACAAAAATAAAAACAAATGATAATGGCCAAAAATGCGACCAACTCACATTTTCAATTGTCATCCGACAGTCACACACGGACCAGGGTAAATATGCTAATAATAGGAAATGATGATAATGATAGCGCTAATTATTAATTTCCACAGTATAACAGACTCGTTTGTGATAGAACGCAGAGCGGGCGTGCAGCTGAAGACAAGCTACAGGTTATGCGGCACTCTTTGTATGCAAGCCTTTGTCGACACAGCCATAGTAGCCATAGCTGAAATTGCATAAATAGCAACAAAGGTATTGTGCAAGTTGTTAAGATAGTTTTAATTAATAAATTGACAGTCATCTTTTAATTTTTTTGGATTCCGTTTTCCGATTCCCAAAGGATTCCAACGGGATTTCCGTCCGTCTGTCTGTCAGAAGGCTTCTCTGTTGCCGCTATAACAACAAATAATAAAAAAGTATATTTATATTTTAACAATATTTATATTGTACGATGGGACAGAACCCTTCGTGTGTGAATCCAACTCGCACTTGACCGTTTTTTTTTAATACAGTATTATAATAGAATTTTACCTACACTACACTGAAGTTCCGAAATTACCACTGCGTCCGAAATACATCCGTGTTCTGATTTTCAAAAAAAAAGATGAACCAAAAAACAACTCCTTCGCTACTGCATTAAATTTACCTCAATAAATGTAAAATCTGAAACTTCCAAAGTAGGTCAGTCAAAATTAAATTTTCGAAAACCGATCACCACAATCTGATAATATAGCGTTAATTAAAAGTTGTACATTTCAACCCCCACCCACCCCCTTTAGGCACGTGCCCTACCAACGACGAGAAAACGAGTAACTATCGATTATTTAATATCACTCAAGACGCGTACAATAAGTTGTAGATAAAAGAGACTCATATTTTAATAGTTGATCGCTGACTGTTCACACTTCTGGCAAAAACTCTTTATGCATTTGTTTCTTGCAGCGACAAGAGCTATTAAACTTAATACTCGCTGAGCGATACGCGCTCGGCGATCGAAACACTCGCCGAGAGACCAAGCCACCAGCGGTCCTTCTGCTCTAAAGTGCGGATGTGAGTTTACGCATTTATTATGAACTAGCATTTGCTGGCGACTGCGTCCACGTAGAAGTCGAAAATGGTTTTTGACATTCCAGTTTTAAAGAGTATTGCATTGCACTAAGGTTTTATGTGAATTCAACGTTTTTTTGAATAAAAATAGAATTGAGTTTTGAGGAATCACGTTGTCACATACAAACTTTGCCCCCGTTTTTCACCCCCTTATGGATGGAATTTCGGAAAATCCTTACTTGTCGGATGCCTACATCATACAAAGAACTCGCCCTCCAACTTTCAGGTCTCTACGATCAGCGGTTTAAGCTGTGCGTTGATCCGTCATTCATCCGGGACAAAGTATTTTAAATAGATTTAGAACAAATATTGTATAGTCTAGTGTAGTATAGAATGAGCAAGAGCGAGTAGTACGAGTATCGCCCGTCGCACTCGCACACTCGGTTTTAGCCCAGTGACAAAACTATCGGAACTACACACTCGCTTGTCGCTGCGCGCTAACTCGCTTCTCGCTTATCGTTGCCGGTGGGACGAGTGCCTTAGGGAGGGGTTGAAATTGCATTTGGTCACGCTTACAGGGAGAACCTATCAAATGGATGGCATGTGAAACGTTACAGCTCTTTTTTGTCTGTTTCAATCTAAGGATATTGCGATAAAGTTCAAATTACGATAGCTTGATAGTACCTACTAGATAGCTAGATAGTACGTACTAATTAATTTAAAAAGTAATTAAAATAAACAAAAGTTTTTTTTTTTGCATTTTAGATAGAGTGAATCATATTCAGGATAGAGGGTTAATGAAGTCAGGCTTGCGTAGAAAATATGCGAAATTGTGACGTCATGGGACATTTTAAATCAGTGTCTCATTGAGTTTTTGGTAACGTAAAATAAGAAAAAATACGTGTATAATAGGTTTTAATATTAATACATCTACCCTAAAGGAGAATATCCTAAGGAAGTCAAATAGTCTAGCTGTGTAGAACTGCCATTTTTTTATTACATCGAATTATTACTGTGAACTATGCAATGAAAAGTGAGCGTGTAAGTGCCTTACTGCCTACCCCTTTTTGGTAGACAGGGAACATTATATATCTATGAAATGTACGTACAGTAAATATTGGATAACTTACAAATATTTGTCTATGCAGTAATAGAATCGGCACCGCAAATAGAGACAGTCACACAAAAAAGTGACTAAATTTTTTATTATTCTACCCCTCATTCTCATTTTTTAAAAGTAACTCTATACTTAGTACAAATTATATACTATTTAACTGCTGCCTTGAAAAATAAAAAAATATGACTAAGTTAAAAGGGTTAATAAATATTTAATTAGCTGCCTTGTTATATTCTGTTATTTATTCTTCAATAATACACCAATCTAAGATCAACCGATCGTCAGGCAAAACTTAAAAAACACGATTATATTTAAATGGGCAGCTGCAGTCTTGATTTCACAGTACCTATCAGCAGTACCTATAAGAGTTTTGTTCGCGACTGTAGTTCGCAACTGCGCCATTTACGTCACCGCACCCCTCAGTCGGGGTGTGTTTAAAATTGCATTTGAGCACGAGTGACGTCGACGGCAGCTCGTCAAATCATAGCTATTTTAAAACTAAAAAAAAATATTTCCAGTGTGCTCTAGATATATTTCTGTTATAATGAGCTGTAATGGGTTGTGGAGGTCCGATATTTCCATGTAATACGGTATTCAGACTGACTTGCAGTATATAAAGAAATATTTTAAAATAAGTAAATGATGACAATCAGCCGAACTATGAATATGTTAATTTTAATTTATTATTTCTTGAGAATAAATTATATACTTACTACGATCTTCAAAATTTTAATTTTAAGTACCTACTTATTTTAATACTTTAAGATTTACTGTAAGCTTTTTATCGTGTATTATTCTGATGAATTGTAATTACCCAATCATTTTTATAGCAATCAGGTACTTAGATCATAATATTAATGGTAAGTATTTATTGTACATCTTTTGTTTCACAGCATTAATTTATTAATAGAAAGATTATTATAAGAAATTATAAGAAAACAAAAAAACGTAATGAAAATACAACTGGTGTTCGAAATTTAATAGTTACGTGTAGTAATAAAATTAAAAAATTGGGTCATCAAAATTATGAATGGAGTTGTGATTGCGCAATAGTTGTGAAAGAATATTCGATTTCAATTTCATTACCAATTGAATGTTACGCTACAGCGTTGTAGTTACAATATTTATCTATTCTCATTGTTTTTCTTAATAAAGATAGCTTTTATCAATTTTAGGTGTCACATAAAACTAGTGAATTTTTTTAATAATTTTTAGGTAATCAACTGAATCGTAATTAAATTTTGTTGATCACCTCTATCGAACTTGGTTAGCAGGTAAACGAAAAGTGTACATTATTATGTAACAGTTCGAATCAGTAAATGACTTGGTGCGGGATATTGGGTACTTAGTACTTCATATAATTATATCCACTGGAACCAGCATGGTTAAAAAAGGCAATTTTATTAAATGTCCAGAATGATTGAGTGAATCCAATAGAAGTTTTAACAATTTTTTAAACGACCATAGATTCTCGCATTATGCTTGTTTTTTGCCTATTGTCACTTACTCAATGATAATTATAATTACGGCTAATCATGCTTTCCGAACTACGAAGAAGTCTCCATATGTAAATAGATGTTTATATTCTTCTTCATATCGGTGTGGGCCAAGCTACACCTAGCAAAAACAGTAGCTCGCGATAGTGTAGAGATTTGGGAATGAGATAAACCACCCAGGATACGCTATACGTACTAGGGATCGTCACTCGAGAATGTGCATACTTACTCCACAAAAATTTTAAATTATGTACAGTCAGATTAAATATAAAGATCTTACCAGTGAAGGTAGAGCTGGTAAAGATCCTGACGATCTTGGAGCTGACCGGAGGCAGCAGCTTCAGCGAGCCGCTGAAGATCAGGTCGACAGTGCGGTCGTCCATGATTCACGAGTTGAAGCTGTGAAGGGAGAAGATATGAATATGAGAATAAATGATGAAATACTTTATATAAGAAAAGTAAAAAAAAACATCCCTTGGTGGTCGCGTCGGTGCAAAATTTCTAAAAGCCAATATGGGTAAACGGCAGGAGAAAGGCGATTAACTATATGAATTAAAAAGGCAAAACCATGTAAATATTAAATCTTAGACTATTATCGATCTATCGAATTTCGGAATTTGAATAAAGCACTTGAAATTTTCAGGTAATTTAGAACATTGAAAATAGGAAATTTATATTATGTGTTGACATTTTACATATAATGCATATCATTCTAGTGCACCAACAGAAAAAGACACCTAACAAAATGAAGAATAAATAAACATGCACAAAATCTTGATACTTGATCTTAACACTAAAAAAGAGCTAATTCGTCACAATATTCCCCGTAATTTCTTAACAGATGTAACAGAATTTTAGCTTTAACGGAAAACTTGTCTCGGTTTACCTTTAAGAAATACCTTAGTTTACACAAACTTGTCTTGATAAGCAAGTACACTTCAACCGAATCCTTTCAGCAAACTGAAGCCTTTTGAGGTTCTATATTCCGTGATCTGATGGCATTAAATGGAAATAATAGCCCTTATTCAAATCTGAACTAGAGTAGTAGAATAACAGTAAATTTATTGTGACAGCATCAAATTATTGGACTGTTACCATAATTTGTGATATCTGTTCCTGTAAATATAGGCCTAATCCATAAATATGGAGTAAAATATTTGTTTATTTTATCAGTTTAGTAGGTACTTAATAAACTGAATTAAATATCATTGTTCATAATAATGACCCCATCATTATTTGGTGTCAATTTTAGAGCTTCCGCATTAGTTTATATTTATGTCTGAAAATATCAACATAAAATATTCTTTTCGTGTTTATGGATTGTAAAAATAATGACGCCTATTACTACGCTGACTGATTTATTTTAAGGGTTTTCAATCCTAAACAATGTCTCTAAGTTCCTTTTTTTTTCAACACTTTCAACACACCTCTAGTCGTAATGGTAAAAAAAAAACATGGAAAGGATCTGGTCCCCACTAGTTAAGAGAAGCATACTGATATAGCTTCGTCCTTGTTTCAAAAAAAGATTTCAGGAGGAGCATCACAATTTTACTATGATATTCTAAATATACAAACTAAACATAATAAATAAAGGACATACATAAAGTTTGTTTCATTTATTAGTAAAACACAGTATATTATTCTTTTACGTTATCCATGCAATTGATAAGTACATAAATGGCTTCACCGGGTCCGAACCCCACTGATCGATCAACCATTTAGCCACCCCTCCATCAGATAAAATAACACTATAGATAAACAAACATTTCACTGAGCACGGCCAGTTTAATTCATTTAGTGCTTATCACTGATAGCGGTGACCATTGATGTACATTATTGACCTACCGATAACCTGGTCACGGCGAGATAGTTCGGTTTTTGGAAAGAGATTTATAAATACACAAGCTGTCCCCAGCGACTTTGTCCGCGTGTTTTAGTTTCAACGGTTTTTCATTTTTGCAACATTTTTCGATTTATGCTTAGCTTCTTTTGGTCGTAGCGTAATGTTATATAGCCTATAGCCTTCCTCAATAAATGGGCTATCCAAAACTGAAATAATTTTTCAAATCGGACCAGTAGTTCCCGAGATTAGCACGTTCAAACAAACAAACACACTTTTAATAATAATAATATAATTATATCTTGGGACGTCACACACACGGTCATCTGATCCCAAACTAGGCAGAGCCTGTGCTATGGCAACCAGACAACTGATAAACATACTTATATATTTCTAAATACATACATAATATTATAGATAAATTACACCCAGACACAGAACAAATGATCGTGCTCATCACACAAAGATTCGTCCTGGGTGGGAATCGAACTCACGACCTCCGGTTTAGCAGTCAGGGTCACTAACCACTAGTTACTAGACCAACGGGCCCGTCAAAATGACCCCATTATTATTTGGTATCAATTTTAGAGCTTCCGCATTAGGAGTTTAACTTTTCAGCTTTATATATTAGTATATATTATATAGATTGATTAGATCATCACTTTTTCCACAAATCAGATTGTGTTTATATCAAAGGGAGTATCTAAGCGTTGAGAATGCTTGACCACTGGTTAAGTTTAGATTTTATGATCAACGAAAGTACCTACTGTGAAGACGTTTTAGTACTTTCCTTTCAGAGTCTAACTTGTCTAGCAAGGAGATTTCAACACTTTAATCTATTAATCTATATCCATATCTAAAAAACAAAGTAGAGTTAGTCAATTTTCATGATCATTGATATTTTGTTGGGCTCCTCTCCACTCCGAATAGCAAAATAACTATGACAATAAAATGTCGTTTTAATAAAACTTAGGTATTTATTAGTTAAGGAAAATGTATTAAAAATAACCAACCAGCAAAAATAACGCTTTTTCTTTTTCAATACAGTAGAGGCATAAAAAGGCAGTGTTCCACCAAAATATAAAACTAAGTCATGGACTGAATTTACCAACTTCACGATTAAAAATGCACTCCTCTAGTGCGTTTGTTTCATCCATAAAAATCTACAATAAACTACCTGAATACATAAAAAACACAGAAAAAAACAATATATTTACCAATAAATTAAAACGATTTCTCTTAGATAAAAGTTACTACACAATTGAAGAATACCTTTAAGATAAATTCCAACTAGGGTAATAGAGATAAATCTTAAATATATTTATTTACCTTACTTACCGTGCAATATCTTTAATTACATACAATTCAGTTAATTAATATTACAGATTATATATAAATAAATAATAACAATTAATAAATGATCCAGAATATAACTATAAATGATAAATAAATATATAAATATTAATAAATAAAATTAATATAAATCTACACATAAATAATACCTACTTAAATATCAGATCTTCCTTTAATTCAATTACCTATTATGTTTAAAAAGCGCTCTTCATCCTCTCCTCTATAAAAAAAACTAACTTGCTGTGCCCGACAGGGTCCATAATAGTTTCTCTTTAATTTTACCCACCAGCCTTGTATACATTATGGAATGCAATAAAGTTATTGAGTATTGAGTATTGAGTATTGAAATAATAGAATATTTCTCCATTTTAAGAAACAGCAAGTTGTCAACAGTCCACATACAATATATTTCTGTTTCTCGTTAATGGCAAATGGCCGTGAAGATGTTCCCGGTACGAACTCACAAATAAAACAACTAATTTTTATGTTCAGCTTCCTTAAGTGTTATAGGTTAACGGGACTACGTTTAATTTACGTTTGGAGTTGAAGACAGGAGTATAAAAAGTAAGACAATGTATCAAGCAATGGTTACAAGATGAATCTTTTTTTAAACATGGATTATTTTGCAACCCAAGTTCAAGGTATAAAATTTGATGTGTGAGTAGTTTGTAATTAAGAAAAGTCTACAATTTTCTACTATTTCGACATCTGCACCATAAGCCCGAATAATAAGAATATCAAACGTTAATTAATATTAAACGTTATAAAAACATTTTTTTTTTATTAGTGAATTAGAGCCTGATTGTCTTTATATCTTTTTTTTTCTGTTCTTTCTCATCAATGTTATTTTTCCATAAATGCATATCTATAAATCTTCATCTCAGAATTAATATCCTTTCTCTTCTCATATTATTATCGTTTTTTTACAATCCATCTTTTTCTGTTTCGTCTTCCTCTGCTTGACTGAAAAACCTGGCATCCCCCATTGACAATCTACTGGTAATGTAGGTATCATTAAAAAATTTGTATACCGATGAAAATGTAACTTCTCTACTGCCGAAAGGTCATCCATCTCTGCCGACCACATGACAATTATTTCCGAACCTTCCAAAATGCCATTTAAAGCCAATAAAGTACCAGATTTAGCTGCGTTCGGACTTGCATCGTAAAACATTGGCTGGCTGAAACCCGTCATATTTTACGAGTTACAAATTAGTATTTTGCGGTGTACACTTCCTGTAATACACTTGTGGCCCGTTTGATTTTTATTGGGCTTTACATATGTTTCTGGTTGCGTTTGAAGCCGAACGGGTGTACTTGTGAATGAAAGAGAAGTATTGCTTGTTTTTGAGTTGTAGTAGATGTAACTGAAGATCATGATAAAATTCGTTTAAAAATTGAATATTAAGATGTTGTTTTAAGAGGTTATAATCCATTATTTCTTCTTGTTTAGTACTTAATTGTTAAGTGTCCATAGGAATAAATACATTTGCTTGATAGATGATATGAAATTTATAATACTGGAATATGTAAGTTTGCCTATAATATATATTTTTCCTTATATACAAAGTTCAAAACCTAGTAAACTACATTTCTGTTAAATCCTATTTGTCAATGAGGCCCCAGTTCACCAAATCTGTTTAAACGATAAAGAGTTTTTTTATGAATTCCAAGAGATACATAATCACGTACTGATAAAATGTTATAATGGAACTTTGATTATATAAATGAATCGTTTAGTAGCATCGGGATTATGAGTTGAGATAACACAATATTATACAATATTGTAACTTCACGACAGTTTTGTCTAACGGAGTAAGTAGCTCTCTTAAATTACTTAACTTTATACAGATGGGAAAAAACACCAAGGTACTTATAGTGGGTTTTTTCTTTCTGTTAGCATAAGGTAATTTTTACAGGCCTGAACGGAAATGGTGGGATAAGCTGGAATACTCAAATAAAAATTAAATCAGCACAGCCCTATCTGGAGAGACATGGAAGGAGGAGAGGCATTTGCCCTGCAGTGGGACAGAAATGGTTCGAATAAAAACATAGATAGACCACAAAAACAGCAGCTCATTCCGTAGTATCAAGAAGTTAACAAGGATAGTAGCTTGTTCACTGAGCAGGGTACGTCCCACTTATAGGTATAGTCAATCGAGGAGGTTCTTTTACACGCACTATAAAAAGTATTTAGTCGGGGGTGATTTAAGACCTTTGACAAACCAAATCTTTCATCTGGCCATACTAATATCTACTACTAGCCACTCACCCCGGATTGGCACGGGTAGGCAAAACATTAAAGAATACTTAATCACTCTATCCGTTGGTGAAAACCATAATTATGAAAATCCGTTCGGTTTGTTTTTGAGTTTATCGCATTCAGACAGACAGACGCGGCAGGGGACTTTGTTTTATAATTTGTATGTATATTAGAATTCTATATTAGTTATTTGTTGCGTGAATATAATTATCTAGTAGTTATCTAACAACTGCACAAAACTATATCACACTGAGAACTATCTGTTTTTTGAAAGCGTTATGAAAAATACAGCATTATATTTTAGGTTTTCTATTTTTACTTATAAATATAACAGTCTTTAAGTCTTTAGCCACATAAGAAAATTACCTTAATTGTTATTATAGATGTATTCAATTTACCTAATTATTATAAAATTACTTAGCTGGTTTAGATTACAAGATTAATAAATAAAAAAAAACATTTCGCAATGTTTTCGCATTGCGAAATTCACAAGTCAGCATAATAACGTCAAAACTTGACAGAAATTTCTAGAACAAAAGTTAACACTCCACTATTACATAATCCTTTAACACTAAAAAACATCTAGATACAAAATTCTTACCTTACTTAACACAACAATTTAATCAATACATAGCAAGGTCATGGACGTAATCGATTCTTTTAACTTTACGATTCATCGATTTCAAACAAACACTCTCTCGATTGTGATTTCAAACTTTTTATTAATCTGGAATACCGATTCTGTTTTTAAACGCGTGGTATTCAATGGGAATATTTCGTGGTACTGCTATTTGATGGTTATGAAGACTTTCTTGTTATTTGGTTGCTAGGAAACCGTTTAGCGTTTGATTCCATGCGATAATTTGACGTCACTGTTTGAGTAGAGGCTGAAATTGTCTGTGAAATGATAGAGATGTTTTTCAATACAAAAGTACATTTTAAATCATTAAATTATGTAACCTTGTTTAAAATATCGTAGTGTTACTTCCTGAAACATACCGATAATGTACCATGTCCTAAGGGCTAATTTAAGGGCTGATTTTTCCAACGCCAATAAATTATATCCGAGGAATAGTTTTGAATTTTTGACAGTTGTTCCATACATAATCTGTCAGACGTCAATTTTATTCCACGAATAAAAATTATCTACGTTTGTCGTTTGAAAAATCAGCCCTAAAAGTATTTAAGTTACTTTTGCGGGCATCCTCTAAGTTGATATTAGTCGTAGATGTATATTAGGATAATCTAATAATTATTTAACAACCCTATAAAGAAAATCTTTGTTGCTTAAAAGTACCTAAAACTGTACCTAGCTGAACTGAGCTTAGCAGAAACATGATTCAGTGTTCTTGAAAAAAATATATACAGTCAATGGAAAGAACTAAATGGAATAAAAATATTAACAGTATTTTTTTTGTACCGTACTTTGTGTGCATGATAATTAACAAAAAAAAATACATTGTTATAGTATTAGAACTGAAAATCATTCAAGAGTGTTTATATATATATTGTTTGTTTAACGATGGAAGAATGATATTTATGTTAGTTTTATAAAGAAATATTTTTATAACTAACATAAATATTGTGTTACTTTTCAAATTTTTTTTATTACTCGTAATTTTTTTGTCAACCTGGAAATGGCATTTCAAACGGAAAAAAATCGGGTACTTTCCGTTCCGTTGTTTTCTTTCTTGTAGGCGAATGACGTAACGATCAGTAGCTAACAATGATAAATAACACAAAAAGCAATCCATTAGTAACAGTGTATGCATGCCGCACCTTACCGCGGCCGTTGGGTGGAGCCGGCGTTGGCGCAAGCTATGAGCGGGCGCGGGCTTTAGGCGAGGTCTATGATGGTCGGAAAATTTTACTGTTTGTAGAGTACAGGGGAAGGAAATTAATACTGTTTCGTCGCCATGGCTGTGTGTTGTATACAATGTGGGTAAATATAATTATTTACATAAAAATGTACAAACGGACATGCATTTCAATGGGGTAGATAACTGTGTTTTTTATCTTTATCAGATAGATTATTAAAAATTATAAGATACGTATTTTTTCTTATTTTAAATAACTAAAATCTCACGAAAATACATAGATTCGAAATGTGGCATGACGTCACAATTTAGTGCATATTTTATTAAGCAAGAAGTCCCTAGCCCCCACTCCTGAACTTTTATTCGCTTAAACTTAAATACGAGTCTAGTATTTTTTTTATTATCTGACGGACTAATTAGATTTTGACTTTTCATACCCACTTAAAGACAATTTTACCTGGGATATGTAACACTGCTAATTCTATATTAAAATGTCAGCATTAACTACATTAATCTTAAGTTATATTTACTACTATTTAACTAATTTTCCGTGAAACAATTTAGCCTAAAAACAATTCTCAGATCTTGAATATTTATTATGACAAAATAAAAATGAATTCTTCTTACCATTAGGTACCGCTCTTGATCTTTCTCCGGCCGAGTCGAACTTGTATTATTAGTTAGTAAATTTGTATTTGAGAACTCGCGACAATATCGTCTGCATAATTGTAGATTGGCTGCTGTTACTGAACTTCAGGAAAACGTAATAAAAATCCCATTTTCCGCTCTGAAACAATATATGGTATAAAGAGCTCACGTAGAAATTTTCTTCCCGAAAACTTTTGGTATCAATGATTAGATTTTTATGGATTCTTGTCATTTCCTTAAAAAAAAAGGACCCTTAATGGATCACTTAGTTTTATGTATCTTTCTGTCTGTCATTACAAAGTTAAATTTGCGATTGAATTCAATCATGTTATACATCGATGTATATGAGTATTATATGTGTATGAGTATTTTTTCAACCGCACAACTAATTTTGTTTTTGAAGAATTAACTATGACGATTAGCAAATTGTGTACCCTCAATACGCGAGTCAGACTTGCACTTGTTAAGTGTTTAAATAAATTTGAATGCCTCCTAAATGTCTACCACCATTTCAGTTCTGGCATATTTCTGTGTGGTGCTTACTAATAAAGAATTATGTAAATAAATTCAATAATATGCGAAAGTTATCGAGTCTTGACTAATTTAAAGAAAGCTTACGAGCATGCACCAATTCAATTAATCATTTTACACTTGACTACTGGTTTCGAACTAACAAAATACTGAAAATTCTTCTAACCTTGCTTTCAAATAAACTGTAAAGTTATTGTACATTGTATCAGCTGTTTTCTAATGCAATTTTCTAGTCAAAACCTTTCCATAAGATAGGTAATCCATTACGTGGTGTGAGTGCCGCACCTTGCCGAAGGGTGGAGCCGGGTTGTGGTGCAAAGGGGAGAGGCAGCGGAAACGAGGAATCCTGAAAAGGTATTTTACTACTATATTGAGTCCATGCTATTTAGTTATGACTTTAAAATATACTTCCACGCAATTATTTTGTAAAAGAAATACTGTAATTTTGTGTTTTAAAAAGGCATTCATTTTCTCTGTTTATTAAGTAAATCTATTTTTAAAAAGTTTTTTTTTTGTCTAATTTTAATTATTACTTTACAGTAAGAAGAAACCTTGGCACGTTCATCTTGTTTCATATTCTATGTGGTGCATTTGTAAAAGGTTTATGACCAGCAAAGGGCCAATGATAATCATGATAATGATCGATCAGTCAATCTTTATTTATGAACATAGGTACTTAGGGTTTGATCTTTGACAGTCGTTAGATTGGAGGTAGTAGGTAGGCAGTTGCTCCATGTAAAATACAGTATTCTGTTCAATTGGGCAAGATTGGAAGCTGACCCCAACATAGCTTGGGAAAAAGGTAGGGGGGGGGGGAGCAGAAGGAAGGTACATAGCATAGTACATAGCATAAGTACATAGTCAATGAGACTTAGAAATGTTGAAATACACTGTATTATACAGTATACGGTATTGCACCTTGTAACTTTATTAGTTTAAATAACCACATATAGAATTTACTATGGAAAACATAACTGATAGACAACTCACGCGACCTTCGGTCTCGCTGTCAACTGGCATGTCCGTCTAACCAACGCTCAGGGGAACGTTTGCAAATTTAAATAAGGTCTTTGAACTAAATAATTTGTTACTAGTGATAAATGCTATGAGAATTATTAGGTACATGTTTATATTTAGTCCATTTGAGGTGAGTACAGTTCAATAATTCCATGAGATCATCATATCATTACCTAGTGTTTGTAATTTAAAGTATATAATAAAGTTAAATAGTTAAAAAAAGAATGTAATTTCATGTACTTTTTAGCAAGTAAGCATAATTAACAAAGATCAACTGTGGAATCTTTATACTCCTTTCAATAATTTCAAACCTTAAGAACTAATTAATATGTGTTATAAAATGTTTAAGCTAACCTATTTCTGCCAATCTAGACAAATGACATTTCTACAAGTGTTAACGCTGATCGAATCGCTTAAAGGTAAGGAACTGACTATTCTAAGCCACGTGACTTATCGAAGTTAAATGTCATTTCCATACATTTAATGTCATTTAAACGATTTCTGTCATCCATATGTAAACAGCTTGTAGAAACGTCACTTGGTTACAAGGGTGGTCTGAAAATGATCTCTGTAATAGCTCTATTACTTAATTGCCATAACACCGGCCTCTGTCCATAAGAATACACAAATTATTTATTATTTAATCATTAGTAAGTATTAAATAATTATATATATTTTCACTTTAAAAAATATTCACTCGACAATTTTGATCGCACACAATTTTTCTGTTATTAAGATAATTCCCCGCTGTAGCTTGTGCCTTGGGCCACACCACAACGGAAGCGCGTCTATTTTAGCCGCGATATGTACCTGCTTTTCCACGATTAGACTATAGCAACACTCGCAGCGCAAGTTCCGGCGTTTCAGCTTCAAGCCGCGTTGCGAATTATTGCTCTGTTGTAGATCTGTTTGAAGGGATATTGGGAGTTTGGTCTAAGATTAACATGCTTGGCAAAATTTTGAGGCTAGTCTTAGATAGGTAAATAACTACATAATTTTAGTAATAGTTTTTTGCATATATACACATTATTAAATAAAAATGATCATTTTTCCTGGGAGTCTATAGATATATAATCGAAATGACGGTTATTTCTTGATCTTTCTTAATATTTCTCTACAATGGCACGGGTTGTTGAAATGTATATTTTAATTTAAAAAATAATACTAAAAATAAGTAAAGAAATATTTACAACAATAAAAAATCAATTAAAATTATTCATCGGTCGCCCTCCAAGGGCACATATACACTGTCCTACGCGACAGCCTTAAGACCGGGCCCTTTATCTACATGGCCCTACCGTCAACAAGGGACGCTGCAACGGAGACCCTTCGTAAAAAGGGCAATCTTTTACTTAGGCCCTATTCATTACATCGTGAAGGCAAATTAACAAATTAAGTATTAACGCGAACCGTAAACGTGATTTACGTTATTACGGCATTATACGGGGGCTATATATCGTGGCCTGGGAAGGGCCTAGGTACTGAGATTTAGAAGGTTTGTACAAACAGAAATGTAAATATAATTATTTGCAACATTATGTTAAATAGTCATTATGCTAAAGCAAGTACAGAGGCGAAACGCATCGAAGCCTCAATCTAAAAGTTTATATAGCAAATTCATCCTTAACTTAACACCGTAATGTTCATATTTCTTCTGATAGAAAAAAAGAGATTATTCCGTAAAATGTGAGCGAATTTTCGCGTAATTTTTTATATTTGTTGAAAAATAAGTATTACTTTGTTTAGTTAAGGATGAATTTGTTATATATTACGCATCGATGCGCTTCGACTCTGCTGAAGTATGAATTGACCACAAGTCTTCTGCCTAGCTTTTTACTGACTGTTAAAAGTGTCGCCGTTGTTTTCGATAATACTAGAAATTAAACCTAACACTGTTAGAAGAAGACTTTATCGAAGCCCTAACACCTCATTACTGGGCAATACTAGATAATACGATATACATGTAATAATATGCAGCTAGTAGAAGATTATTCAGAGTTTTGAACTTGGTTTTCTACTGTCAAAAAGAAACGCGTGACAGCCGTGAGGAGCTGTTAAAATCTCTAAGTCCTCCATTAATTTTAATTCCAGTACAATGCCAATGCAAAATTGATATTAGGTACTTTAGTGAAAATAAACATGATAAAGTTCTCTGGAAAAAAATAATACTGCCAATGGTAATTTTTTTTGGTCAGTGTGTTGTAAGTGTGTCTGCTAAATGAATAACAATTTTGCTTTGGAATTGTATTAAAATTGAAATTAATTCAAGAGTAACCCCCTCGGAGATTATTGATTTTAAACGTAATTGGGTAACTCGTATAGTTATTCAATAATTCTGTATTTAATCTAGAATGGATTATGGATACCTAGGTATATACTAGCATACCTAGGTAGCGTGTCTAAAATTGAATTTAAACCATGAATTAAATATAAGATAGTGTTTAATTCATTCACATCCTGAATCCTGACATCGAATACGGATCTATTTCGTACAGTCGAGCGCATCAATTACTGAACACATTCATAATTATATTCTGTTTGTTTTTACTGATATCTTTTTTTTTCTGAGTAAAATCGTTTCTATATAACGTTGTAACATTCACGTAAACGTCAGAAAGTCTTTTTACATTACCAATATTTTTTTTTTACACTGTAAAGAAAATTCTCACAGTTGGCAGAGTGAGACGGTGGATGTCTAGATTAGTTTATGTTGATTGTTTTACCTTTAATTTTTAACTATTAGATAAGAATCTATATAACTACAGAGCTCAAAATGAAGTTATTTCGGTTTATTTAAAGTAATCATCTAAGGCGGTTGGTACACGAGGCAACAGGGGAGCGGACTGGGTATGAAAATGAAATATCTATTTAGTCCACCAGATAGATAAAAAAATAAAGAAAAACCTCTATTTTTTCTTTTTATCAAATCAACGAAAAATTACAAAGTTAAAGCGCTTTAAAGTTTTGGGGTGGAGGCTTGACACGTCACGTGTGGGTAAAAATTGTACCCATAAGTGACGTCACGCGACATTTCCATTCACTGTATCTTCCTCATCGTTTGCTTAATTAAAAAAGGAAAAAAAAACGTGTCTAATATTTTTTTAATATCTGTGACGCGTAAATAACAAAAAGTGGTCCAGTCCCCTATTATAAATATAGTATTATAAATATAATATTATATAGTAAATAAAGTAATATAGTATTAAATTATAAGTATAGTAATAACTACCGCCATACCAACTCATAGAGGTGATGAACATAGGCACGCCGCGTTAGAAACTACAGTCGTCGGGTATCAGAGACTTGCGTCGACTCGTGTATGAGGAGCCTAAGATAACAATACCGGCAAAATGAAACCTACACGGTAATTTGACAGTTGTGTGAAATAATTTGCGACTGAAACTCTAGAGTCTCAAGAGTATTATATTGTACCTACCTATAATATGCGAAATGGAGAAATAAGGGCGAATTTTAATGGCTTATAGTGTTATAGTATTATCGATCTTAACTAATAGTAATAACTTGAAAGAAATTAACTTGTCTGTCGGTATGTTTTTTACGCGTTTACGGCTAAACCAAACCACTGAATCGATTTTGTTAAAATATAAAACGATGATTTTTTTTCTCTAAGATATATCTAGTATAGTGTGGAAATAGATAAAAGCTTGAATAAAATATTGCCTAATAAAAAACTCAATTTTTATTTAAGATATGCGACTCTGCCTTTTATTTCTATGTCTTGTATGCAAAAAGGATTTTATACAGAAAGTTGTTTACTTTTAAGGTAGGTACTGAAAAGAGGTACTATACCCTATCAGATTTAGCAAAAAAATTAAGATATACAAAGTCTCTAAAAGGTTTTTTAGATGTCGCGTTAATAGTGATTAACTTTATTAACAGTATTATTGTAATACCTATTTCATTATCTCTTACAAAAGAAATATATATAATTATAACTGTTACGAAGAATAAAACGCAAAAAAAATATTTATAAAAAAATGCAACGAACTACGGAACATTATTACGAAACCAAAATGGCGATATAAGCTGACAAATTGAAAGAGTACAGTTTACAGACTATTTGACAAAAGAACAAGTATTTCTGAATTCCGGCGAATTATCCTTGTCATGTTGTTTTTGACATTAATTTGTTTTTTTATTCGATATAACAATTAATGTTCCGACTGTATTCGCTCAAGGTAAATAAACACATTCACTAAGCGTCGTTGCGTTTGTTCGTGCAACGCATGATAATAATCATTATGTCACTTTGCGTAATACAAATTGTTAATCAAATGCATACAATTGATACTCTGATATTCGAAATTGGTTTGTACTCGATTCTGTTAGCTAGATTTGATCTCAACTACTGAATAGGAATTGGATCATTCAAAATAGAAGGTATGCCACAACTTTGCCACAACTATTTTTAAGTTTATAGCTAGAGAGTCAAATTTACAGAGTCCGTATTGCTTTTGCTGCTATAAAACAAATCTATACTTTAATATTATAAAGCTGAAGAGTTTGTTTGTTTGTTTGTTTATTTGTTTGTTTGAACGCGCTAATCTCAGGAACTACTGGTTCGATTTTAAAAAATCTTTTTGTATTGGATAGTCCGTTTATTGAGGAAGGCTATAGGCTATATAACATCACGCTACGACCAATGTAACCGGAGCATAAATGAAAAATGTTGCAAAAATGGAAAACCGTTGAAACTAAAACACGCGAACAAAGTCGCGGGGGACAGCTAGTAATAAAAATAAATAAAAAAAGGGGTGCTCCATAAAATGGTACAGATACCTTAATGCGCGAGTCCGACTCGCACTTGGCCGGTTCTGTTCTGTGTGTGTATGTGTGTGTGCGCGCGCGTGTGTGTGTCTGTGTGTGTGTGTGTGTGTGTGTGCGTGTGTGCGCGTGTGTGTGTGTGTGCGTGTGTGTGTTTGTGTGTGCTCCTGTGTGTGTGTGTGTGCTCCCGCGTGTGTGCGCTCCTGTGCCTGCGTGTGTGTGTGCAAGCTTGTGTGCTTGTATAAGTGTTTCTAAACATCTTGCCTAAAAGCAAGGTAGAAAGACCGACTTAATGCCTAAGGCATTCTCTACCAATCAATCTAGGATGCTGGTGATATAGGCATGGATCCCACCAAAACTTGGCTGTTTAGACTGATCATAAACACAATCGACCCTTTAGGGGAACAAAGTCATAATAATATATCCCACACATTTAATCCAGTTAAATCTTTCCCAAAATCCTGCCACAACAATTCGGCCATTAATATTTTAAAACGCAACAATAAAATCCAAACAAAACCTAACCTTTTTGGAAACTCGGAACACGTGTAGACCTATATTTCACAATGGCGGTCATCCAACAGCTGGAAGCATTCACAAGGACATGCATTAAAAATGTATTGTTTAACGTGAACCAATTCTCACGGTGCTTTCTTTTATTGAGTTGTCGTGTTCAAAAATTCTGTAACATAAAAAAACGAAATTAAGTTTTGGGTTGAATGTTAGAACAAAAAATATATTTATACCTACTGACATCACTACAATAGACAAAAAATATCTTATAATGCCAAGAAGAAACGATCATATTCAGATTTCTCGATATTTTGATCTGAGCCTCAATAAAAAAACCGGCCAAGTGCGAGTCAGACTCGCGCACCGAATGTTCCGTACAAACCTGTAGGTAAATAAGTAAAAGTTCGCCCATCACGATGATTGAGTCATAGTCATTGTGTTGTCATTGAAAAAAATGGTATAAAATTATTAAAAATATTTTTATTATATGATGTACCTAAAAAATTACGGTTTTCGTAATTTTTCCTTTATCTGTACTATAAGACGTTACTTCGTACCAAATTTCAAGATTCTAAGTCTACGAGACGTACCCTGTAGGTTTTGATTCCCGTGCGAGTTTCAAAAAATTTGCGGCATAAACGGCTGTATCTTTTGATTGCTTACCTTAGAAGTTTGATTTTTTCACAGCTCCAAGGGACAGTAGACCTGAGTATTGGATATAAATTTTAGTTTGATACCTCCACGCGTTCCTGAAAAAAACGTTCTTGACAGACGGGCGGACGGACGGACGGACCACAAAGTTATCCTATAAGGGTTCCGTTTTGTCCTTTTGAGGTACGCAACCCTAAAAAGTATTTAAAAAGACACATAAATGTGGTTTTTCTATTACTAGTACTTTAAGAAAAAAATATAGGTACAACTTGGAGTTCGAATCGAATCTACAACATCGAACAAATACTACTTATGGCCGTTTCCTATATTCAAGAAACAATTTGTTTTGCTTACGGACGGTAAAAATGTTTGCAAATGCACAAGTCTGTTGAACGGAAAATGCTTAAGAAGTGATGGCGCAAACTCAGGGCTGTGGTCTTCTAAAGCCTAAGCATTCAGTATTGTTAGGAACAAGTCATAAAAGCAAAGAACAATGAATCAAAATACTAGTTCTACCAACCCTATTTTACTGAACCCATGGTAAGTTTGACAAGAACAATGTAATATAACCGAATGCTTTTAACTCGACTCCCTTCGTCAGGGGTTGTTTTTGTGGAGTCATCATTGTCTGCAGGGTAACGACGAGGTAACGACTTCTAAATTATGGCTGTAACAAATATTATAAACGAAATTCTTTGACTCGATTAGCGTTGAATATAAGCTGACTTGCTAAGGTGGCTTGCGTGTTTTATTTCTTCATGGGATTAGCAAATAGGCCTTATTTTATTTACTAAAAAAGAGACTAAAAATATTACCCTTAAGAAAACTTTTTTTTTGTTTTATGCACTGGTTCTATTTAGGGCACTTTTATCTTCTAATAAATAATAAGCAAATACATTACTAAGGCCCTTAAGATAATGCTCCTGAATTTTTTACATTCTATTTTACAATTTTTTCTTTTGTGATTGGAGCTGTGCAGATGTAGATAAAAAATTTGTATTTGAAAGATTTTTATGTAATATTGAAAATAAAAATTCTAACAACTGGTCTTACTATGGGATACTGTGTTTCCCAGTAAAATGGGTTGCGGAGGACAGATAGGCAGTCGCTCCACGTTAAATACGGTATTCAGCTGAATATACATAGTAAGACAGGAAGCCAACCCCCAACATAGCTTGGGATAAGGCTAGGAAAAGGTTAAGCAAGTATTTTTTTCCTTTTTAGTGGTCGAAAGGATCTTACTAACTAATACTTTTGCAAAGAAAACCGTAATACTACAACTTGGTTAAACAAACCACATTTTGTGAGCGATTTTCATTGCATGACGAGTTTTTTTTTATATGTAACGCGGTATCTTAAGGTTCTGCTTACCCCATTTAGAAAACCGTGACGTCTAAATCAAGCCAGACCCAGCCTACCTACTCTAATTTGTTAAGGATGTACGCGTCGATCAAGGTGACCAGCTCGAGCGTGACTGGACGCACACCAACTCCACTATCACACGTTAATTATATTAAGGTGCTTATTACGTGTTCGAAAAATACAGCCTAAAATACTGCAATTATATAACACTTTAAATACAGTATATAAAAAGGGTAACACACTGCCTATGGGTATACCTATTTGATTTATCTAGTAAATACTCGTTCAAATTAAAAATGAATTTATGGAATTAATTTTTCTTCTCCTATCGACGGTCAGCAGTTGCCCTTTGGATAACATCCATAAGATCCACCCTAGCGCCTAACTACATAATACTAATATGTGGAGACAACTCACACACGGCCATCTGATCCCAAACTAGGCAGAGCCTGTATTATGGCAACCAGAGAACTGATAAACATACTTATATATTTCTAAATACGTGCATATTATAGATAAATCACACCCAGATACAAAACCAATAATCGTGGTCATCACACAAAGATTCGTCCTGAGTTGGAACGAACTCCGGTTCAGTCAGGGCCAACTGCAGGCCATTCGGGTTCTACAGTGCTGTTCAAATGATTATACTCCCCCTCACAATTGCTCATATTGTCGTCTTCGATGTAAGAATACGCCTAACACCTAAGTATACAATGCAAAAGTTTACAGTGAATACCGTCCATACAAGGAAAACCACTAAAACAAAGTGTCAAGCCTATTTTCCAAGCGATGAACAATATAAATAATACCATAATGGTAATTGTAGCAAAAAGCGGTAATCACATCTAAAAAGTTAAACAATATAAAATCATTGTGAGTCAGCAATTATTAAAATGCCGTGACGTATAACAGTGAGGCTGCTCCCAAAAACTTGAACTTAAGTCATTGTACAATGTCTATTGACCGTTAACCAGGCTTTTTTGTAACACCCTAACCTTTGGAATCCGTAATGATAGACAGATTAGAGATTTAAAACAATAACTCCGTATTTTGTTTTTAGTTTGATTTTAAGGAAATTAAAAAGTAATGGCTAATTTTTTTTGAGGTAACTTTTTTCATGAAATTAATTTGAATAATGACAGTCATGTTATAAAAAGAGTTGCAATGATAGGTTATGGAAAGGTACATGTATACATACTAGCTGTTTCCCGCGGCTCCGCCCTCGCGGATGTCGGTTATCGCGTTAAAAAGTAGCCTATGTCCTTTCTCAGGCTCTAGACTATCTGTGTACCAAATTTCATTTAAATCAGAACAGTAGTTATGGCGTGATAGCGCGACAGACTGACAGAGTTACTTTAGCATTTATGATATTAGTAAGGAAATTATGCCCTTGAGTCGGTCTGTTAAAGAAACCCACTTATATTCTACCAAAAAGAAAATTCAACTGTAAAATGATATTTAGAATAAATAATCATTTATCCAACTGCTAGGGCATTAGTCCCGCCTATTTTTGTACCATAGGTTCCCTCCCATTGGTACCATTACCTGCCTTCAAATTTTTATATACAGTAAGAAAATAGGCTTTTATACTTTTACTCTGCATTGGGAACCCTCGGTTGTTTGAGGACTTAATCAAAACCGGATTAGTCTGAGTCGGACACGCGCATAAAGTGTTCTGTACCAATTTATAGAGCCCCCTTTCATTCTTTGTATAATATATAGCTGTCCCCCGCGACTTTGTTCGCGTGTTTTAGTTTCCACGGTTTTTTATTTTTGCAACATTTTTCATTTATGCTCCGCTCCTATTGGTCGTAGCGTGATGTTATATAGCCTATAGCCTTCCTCAATAAACGGACTATCCAATACAAAAATATTTTTTCAATTCGAACCAGTAGTTCTTGAGATTAGCGCGTTCAAACAAACAAACAAACAAACTCTTCAGCTTTATAATATTACTAGCTGTCCCCCGCGACTTTGTTCGCGTGTTTTAGTTTCAACGGTTTTTCGTTTTTGCAACATTTTTCATTTATGCTTCGCTCCTATTGGTCGTAGCGTGATGTTATATAGCCTATAGCCTTCCTCAATAAACGGACTATCCAATACAAAAAGATTTTTTCAATTCGAACCAGTAGTTCCTGAGATTAGCGCGTTCAAACAAACAAACTAACAAACAAACAAACTCTTCAGCTTTATAATATTAGTATAGATTAGTTTAGATTTATATAATTTTAACTCTCTAGGTATTACGGTTATTAGTAGTATAGTTACGATTCATGAGATACAGCCCGCTGACAGAGAGACGGACGGACGGACAGCGGAGGATTAGTTATAGAGCCCCGTTGGCATCCTTAAGGTACAGAAACCTAGTAAAAAAATAGGGTACAAAAATTGTTTTAATAAAATGTTTAGCCATGTAATTCTATTCTCCGAAATAATCCAGATCCGGTAACGTAATTTAACCGGATTGAATTCTATAAACTCACGAGAACACGATTATGCTAATATTGGCCTTTTGCGTAAAAAAATCCGGAAGCTACTTAACGGTTGCTCCATAAATCTATGAAGACTGTATTATTAAGATCTCTTGTTATAAAAATGTCATTATAAATATCTTTTGTTCGATTTAGGTTAGAAATAAACAAACTCCTTTAATACCTAAAGTAACTAAAGATTCCAAGTTTAAAAAAAAATAAAAAAAAATGTCATAAAATTTTCTGACTCGTATGTACCAGATTTGATATTTGATTTTGGTCTGACATTATTTATTTATGCGAAAAAGTAGCCTAGGCCCTTTCTTAAGATCCAACCTTACCCCATACCAAGTTCTATCCAAATTAGTTCAACGGTTTACTCATAAATTCGTAACAGACTTACTATTACTTTCGCCTTTATAATATTAGTATGATTTTTTTAGGTATTTCGCAGTCTAGTGACCTTTGTGTCCGTTTATTTGCATCAAAATTATCGATGAAAGCTATCACAGTTTTTAACAGAGAAAAGAAAAGATCATTTTCAGATCAAGATCCAGAATAGTATTGATATTTTTTCGTGTCAGTTCAGTGAACTCGCAAAGATTATTTTACATATATTATGTTATAAGATAGAATAAGCTATATTATTATTATATTTTATTTTATTGTTTTATTTAATGTTATTTTTAATTTAGTATATCTTGTTTTTTATTGTTTAAATCTTAATTTAAGTAAGTAATTAGTTATAACTATAAGTAAAGTGCCTCACTAACGCATTAGGATTTAGCGCCTGTAATGTTAGCGATAAGGTGGAGAAATAAATAAATAAATTTTGATGTTGTTTCAAAGCGTAGTCCCATCTTTAAAATATCAAAATTGAGAGATACCTATAAACTTCTCTCAAAATTGTGGTTTTAAAATATTAAGTTACCCTTTCTTAATCACTTGAAACATTAACTAAATGTATAATTGTTCCGCGGCCAACAAAACGCTGCCATCATTACTAGCTTCCTGCCTGCACCCAATTATTTGGGGTCGGTCTGTGCGTAGCTTTTCATTCACTCGTTCATTCCATTCTATCATTCATCTCGTTATTTACGCCTTTCCTACTCATTTTATGGCGATTTGTGCATGACTTAGGGATTTATTTTTGCTATAAACTTTGCTAAGTATTTTTGGATCGAAATCGCATTTTTTCGGATACAATATATTAAATAAATTTAAATAGAGTAGAATGAATGAATGGAAGAAGAAAACATTGTGTGTCGACCTCAAATAAATTGGGAAGAGGGCAGGAAGAAGAATTACAGGTACAAACAGTACCTTATTGACTATTAAGCACTATTTTCGCAGTGTAGGTTAAACATCCAATAGATAAATGTAGTTATTCATATAACAGACCGCATATACGTCAATATTGCACCACATGCAGCCATTTATGGAGTTTTACCCACATTGTGTGGGAGTCTCTGTAATTGTTAGTTGCTACGCTAGTAATATAAATAACTCCAAAGAATTAACTAAACATCTAAGCATCTGTAAATTAAAATCTAGCTTTTAAACCAATGCCTCACGAGAGATCACGGGACAAAATTTTCAACACATATACCTAACATTAAAAAAGTCCTACTAATCATTATGACACTATTATTATTTTTATACATGAGTTCAAGTTTAATCATTCGTTTGACTTGCTTAAGCTCCAAATAAGGTAGCTTCGCTAAGTTACGTAGGAGCACTTCCTATGTATATTATCTATTAATATGGTTCGTAACATTTAGAATAATGTCACGTTAAGGTGAGTGCACACGTTTCAAGGCAGTTCATGGTCAGTAGGCTTTGTAGTGACATTTAGGATACCTTCTATCAGTTTATTTATGCCTATCATCTTTCCTTCCTTGAAAATTGCAGATCTAAGGTCAGTTAGTTTTAGAAATGCTTCGATATACTGACCGGATTTTTTTATTGCATAGAAGACACCTCAGAGACCTTTGTCCAGCAGTGGGATAGTTAAAGATGACAAATGGGCAAGTAGCAAACCTCATAGTAAGTAAATAAGATTGCACGGATAGCCGAGTGGTATAGGTCATCACGCTAATTACTACTATGCACGACGTTCCGCGGGTTCGATTCCTTCACAGCAAGCAAGCATTAAAATATGTGTGATCCACAATTGCTTGTTCCAAGTCTGAGTGTTCTTTGAGTATATGAATTGAATGTTTGTGAAACCCCCCGCGATACAGTGATTAAATTCACTAGTGCGGGAGTCGTTTTATATAAAACACACACCTGAGGTCTTAGATATACGCAGTCAGCTTTTAAAATTAGTTTAAGCCTACATAATGATTTAATTTTCAAATCATCGTTTACGACCAAACATCAGACGGAACTTGGAACAAATATTTGTAGATCTAACAAACATTGGCCACACACTCATTGTATTATCTGCAGTCATATGACTGTGACTAATTCTGAACACGGCAGACGGTCATCGATTTCCAAGGTAGGTACGTCTATAGCTCCTAAACAAAGGGAAGCTAGACGGCAATAGAGAAACAACTAAAACATAAGTTTCATTGTGCTGTTGGATAACGAGAATGTTGCATTTAGTGTAATGAATAAGACATTTTGGTGTGTAGCTGTAGACTTTAACGAGCGTTCAAAGCAAGCTGCAAATAAATTTTAGTGGCCTATAGACTGCAAAAAGGCTAAAACTGAAGACCTATGATGATATTGAATTATTCCTACAAGCATCGACCATATGAGTTGTACAGACACAAAAAAACTCACGCACGCACACGCGCACACACACACACAATTTTAGAATATATATTTAGGTTGTTATTTTAGTTTATCACTTTTACCTTTTTATAATTTGTTATTGGATAGCGGGTCCTCCTATACAGTTAGTACTTTTACTTAAAAGGAGGACCCTATGTAAAATTTAATGTAAAAATTGAACATATTGTTGTAATATATTTTTTTTTATTTATGATACAGCTGAATACCATTTTACATGGAGTGACTGCTTCTTTGCCCTCAGCAGTCAAATAAGAATATTGTTTAGGTATAATAATAATCAGTGTAACATAGCACAAATTAGTTTTAGCACCACAAATCACAATAGTTCCGTAGCTGCCTGGGGCTGTTCTTGTCTGTTCTCCCTTAGAGTAGGGCTAAATGGCCCCGGTAGATGCTCCATCCCATATTGGAGTAAAGTTCTCAACAACAACTGTGTCCCCACGTCAGCCTTTCAAAGGACCAGGTATTCGCCTTACTGAGGCTAACCCGTGAAAAATAAGAGATCAGTGTACTAACACTTATTGGTAAAATGCAGGTTTACTGGTCTGTTAGCATCCAAGAAGTCTGTAAATTAAATACCAGCGCTACCAGCAGAAACAGAATAAAAAAAGGTTTTTTAACAAGCATTGCTTTAGTTTAGAAAACCACTTTTCTATATTGTCTCTGGTGTAGGTGTTTGTGGTGCCTTCGTTATCCCTGATTTCATAACACAAGTGCTATAGCTACTTACTTTGGGTTCAGATCAATGTACGGGATGTTGTACACACCATATCAACAACATAATTTTTGAAACTACCGTTGTTTAGCTATATCTATTAGCCGATTGTAATAATGTCCGAAATATCTACATGCCGCATACGTCCTCACTACGCAAGTCAGTAACAATACTATGACATCACCCAGCTGATGGCGATCGTGATCGGAATCGGACAGAGATACTGATTATGTAAGTAGTTTGTTTCAATGGTTACAAATATATCTGTTACCTCTATTGAGGATCATTCCATTATCCTCTACTTGGTTGTTGATGATTTAATTCGATTTTAATCTTCAGTTATTGATTAAGTAGCATTAAAATGTGGTGGTGGCCTAGCGGTTCCCACTAAAGGCAAGTACCAATGTAACTTTTTCAAAGTAATATGGTTATTCCTTAATTTTTTTAAGACACCATTGCCAAACAGTAAAGGAAAACATTGTGAGGAATACTGGATTATAAAAATTGGAATTTGAATTTGAGTGAGCAAGCGTGATGATCTATGATCGTTTCTTCTCTGCATGAGAAGAGGCCTGTAATAAGCAGTGGGACATTTATTAGGCCAGTATTATATTTATTGATTGTGTTTTCTTCCTAACATGAAATATATACTGCAAGAAAATGCTTTTATTTGTTAGTAATCCCTAAATAGGACCAGTTTTGTATAACGAGATGTTTTGGCTTTTAAATGCTCTCGCTTTTTTAGCTGGTTTCGCTTTTTTCATTTATAACTTTACCACATTTTAAATATTTTTCCATATTTTAACAAAGTTACAAAATGCAATCAAAAATATCACTAAGTTTTACAATTTAAACCACAGATTAGTTAAAAAAAAAATCCGAACCTAAAACTATTTCAGACAGGTTCGAACCAAATTAAAATGAATTTTTAATTGAAGTGCTTTTAATAGGACTTGGTAAGTGAGAATTTCAATTGAGTTTTCCATTTATTTTACAGAGGGAATTAATTAATGCAGTGGGTTTGAGGATAAACTTCTAACTTCTTCGAGAACTTGATTAAATTCAAATGACATTTTAAGACTTGCTTGTGTTGTTAATCTTGTTTCAAGCATATTGAGTTGGACTTAGATTTATTTTGCGCTGGTCGTGACTTAAATAGTGCTGTAGAACTCTTCTTAAATTGTACGAATATTTTCACCGAATACTGAAATGCTACTAAACTTTAGGACGTTTTCAAATGTATATCTGTCGCTACTTTACATTTTAAAGTAACAGAGACAGCATGAGACTTAACGGCGACTTACAACTGATTGTCGTTTCAGTCTTTGACTTTAGCTACAAATACAGCACATTCAGAAGATCTATAGAGATTTTTTATCTATGGTTGATACATAATATAACTTTTATTATGTCGTTTATTTAACTTTTAAAAAATAAAATACATTGTTAAACATAATGTAATAAAACATAAACTAACATAATAAAAAAATATAAAATATAGTCTCCAACCGGTATCGACAACAGGGTCTAAGCTGCCAGTAGTTAGGGCTCCAGAGGGAGGAACCTCCTCATGAATAGCGCCGTGTCGTGAAGTACCGCTTTCTGAATTAGTGCCTTTGTCTAGATGCCTAACTAGAGCCTCTTATTATTATAACCACATAATGTCCCACTAGGCTTGCGCAACTCTTGCGCGTCCGTCATCCAGGTGGTTCATGTTAACTTAACTATGTCATCAACCCAACTTGCTCTGGGTCGTCCCTGAATCCTTCGACCTGTCTTTGGCCACCATTCAGTCACAGTTCCACTCCAACGTAGTCACCATATCAACATCAAAATCTTCTCATACTTTTGACAAGGTGTTATTAAGTATGACCAAATTAATTTAGGTGACTATCTTCTTCACAGGTCACTTCACCGAGAGAGTCTTCAACTGAAAAATTTGCAATTAGGTACATACTATGTATTTGAAATGTCAACTTTTCAGTAAACTGGTAAACTTGAGTCATATCAATACGCTATGCAATATCAAGATGCAAGACCATTAAACTAAAACTACCCTCGAAACTCGCCCCTAACTGGCTGTTATTAAAAAGCTAGGCATTTCATGGGGCAATTTCAACCCCTTTACGATACTAAAAAGGCAAAAAAATATCGTAGAGAGTACCATAAAATGTTAAAGACTATAAAATAGAGAGGTCTTATTATTTCGTATATTGCCTGTTAGGGGATGATTGGGGGTGTGCCGTATATTCACACCGTTGATTTTTATGTCACCAGGTAGAAGGGTTGTGTAATAATACCATTTGGAGTATTCGTGTAAAAATTGCGATATGGTTCATGTGACTTATGTAGAAGTATGGCTGTAACTGGTATTATAGTACAACCAATTTGCACAAATTGGGTAGATTTCCATCCATTTATTTGTTAGAGTGTTTCCATGGGACTGGGTGCGGCCTTAATAAGGCTAGTGGACAATAAGAGAGTTAAAGACACGTACATACTTAACTGGCTGGTTGCTCTAGTGGTTAGTGAGACTGAATGCAAAACCGGAGGTCGTAGGTTCGATTCCCACCCAGGACAAATTTGTGATGAGCAAGATCATTCGCTTTGTGGCTGGCTATGTATCTATAATATATATTGTATTTAGGAATATATAAGAACATATATCAGAGCATGTATTATGGCAACCAGCCATAATACAGGCTCTGCCTAGTTTGGGATCAGATGGCCGTGTGTGAGTTGTCGCAAGTCATTAGGTATTATTAAACATTTATAGGATTAGTATAGCTTTTGTTACCATTCATACATTATATAAAAGTTTTAAAGACTACTAGTTTCAAATGTGATCCAATCTCAACATGATTTTTTTAACTTTATTATTTAAATATTTTTACCAATAAATATACCTTCTTAAGTAGATCAAATTAACGTGAATTTCATGGTTATCATTGTTTTCGTTTCGTAGTATTTGATCAATTACTAATAATATATAATTAATACCAAATAAATATTATGTACGATCATTTGAAAAAGCTGAGGCTTTTTTCATTTTTTTTTTTTTTAAGAAATTTTCAATACGTATCGGCAATGAGAATGTAAATAATATATGAGCAATACAACATGCTTAAATATTTTTCGGGGAAGAATAACAGCAGATTCTCCATATACATTCTGATGCAACACCATTGACACCGAAACCTCTAAACTAATACATCATTTCAAATGCATTCTACAGCCTGACTTAGAAATCACGTTTACCAGTTGTGCATCTAAAAGCGGCACAAATTTAATCTTTGCCTTTAATGGCAGTCGTAAACTAAGGAACTATAATAATCTTTACAACTATGCATTAAGGAACAAGCAATGACTTGTTCTAAATGAGAATTTGTAGTAATTAGACATTCCAGTGTCTCAAGAGAACGCATGTATGATTTTGAAGATCAGAAAGTATATTTAACTGTAATATATCGTGTGCAGCAAGTCATAATATAATTTTTCGATGTTTATCGTGATAACAAAAGATCGGATTTTATCGGTTGTATTGTTTTATTAAATACTTGTGTTGGAGTTATTAATTTATTGACTGCATATTTCATGTGGTACTTATATTTTTTTTATTAAATAAAAAACAAATATATGTGGACAACATCAAGTACATTGCTCTCAACCCAAAGTAAGTAGCTATAGCACTGGTGTTATTTAATCAGACCCGAGACAATGTACAAAAGTAATTTTCTGCATAGACCCGTCCGGGGATCGAACCCGGGAACTCAGAGCTGTACGACACCTTGAAAACCGATGTGTACGCCACTCGACCACAAAGGTCATCATCAAATCGTTAATAAAACAACTTCCGCACTCAGGAATGAGTTTGAGTCACATACTAATAATTATATCGATCACTCACATGATAGAAACATTTGAAGATCACGCAAATGTTTGGTCCATGCGGGGATAAGCCAATAAGCACGTCGCACAGTGGCAGTTGGCATGGTTAGTAGAAGTAGTCGTAAAACTTAAAAAAAATCATTGATTAGAATATAATCCGGGAAAGCAATACAAGGACTACCAAAACTACATATGACTCTGCTTAGGAGACCTTTCTTTATGTTCCCATGCGGTGGAAAGATCTAGTCAGATATGCACGTGGCCTGAAATACCAAAAGAAAGGGGAGAGTTTTGGAGAAGGAAAGAAGAGGCCTTGGCCCAGCAATGGGATCAAATATAGGCTCAAATAAATAACAACGGTGTATAATGATCTTGTTCAAAATCACAAATCATGTGTCATGGTCTAATAAATAATTCGTTGTCTAATAAAATTATCTACGCCAAAATCTATTTTCTAATGTATTAAAAAATCTCGTGTCACAGTGTTTATTATCGAACTCGTACAAAACGGCTTTCATCATCATCATCATTTGAGCCATTAGACGCCCACTGCTGGGCATAGGCCTCCCCCAAAGATCTCCACAAGGATCGGTCCTGCGCTACACGCCTCCAGCCAGTTCCCGCAGCCCGTACAAGGTCATCACTCCACCTTGTAGGAGGCCTTACCGATATTTTTTTTGTGTACATTTGGAAGGTCTGAGAATAGGTCGTAGGAAATTTTTGATACCCCAAGATGATAGAATATAGAAGATAAAGGCCATTCTCCAAAATTATTTTCATTAATTTTTTGGATTCATTAAGTATTCGAAGTTAGTCAGCTAGTTACTTATAAGAACAGATATTTATTTAATATGGCTTCGTATATTTCTATTACTTCTGTGTAAAATGCCAAGAATTCAGAGTGGAAAATGGTAACGATTTCTGTGAAAAGAGAACCGTTTCGAACTATTTTAAAGTACCAACTATTCCAATAGATAAACATTTCTCGTGTAGAATGCGTTCACGTTACTAATTGTCCTCATTTCACTACTGTTTAACATATTGCAAATACTATGCAATGTGTATTTAGTTAATATGATAAATACTATCTTTTACCCGCGATCCACCTGCGTAGGTATCAGTTATCGTGACGAAAAGGAGCCTACGTACTTTCTCTATATTCAAGCTTACCTCGTACCACGTTTCATCCAAATCGGTTAGGTAGTTTAACCGTGATAGCGTAACAGACAGAGAGACAGACAGACAGACAGAGAGTTACTTTCGCATTTATAATAAAGTATTGCTATAGATTTAATTTTTTCAATTGAATGGTTGAGGCCCTGGAAGCTCCTATTCTTTAGATATCTTAATATCTTAGCGGAATATTCTAGATGCATACGAAACACGATTTATTCTCTATATGAGAAGAGGCTTGTGCACAGCAGTGGGACATTTATAGGCTGGTATTATTATTATTTATACAAAACACGAGTCTGATCAATAAATTACTGGTACCATAAGATTTTAAAACTTCATCCACCTTCAATATTTCGATGTGTGAAGATCTGTCCAATGTCTTTGAGAACGTTATCAGCATGGCATTTGGTAGGTCCGAAGATAAAATGAGAAATACTTAACTGGTCAGTTTTCACACTACCAGGGACAGCTTTGGTGTGCATATTATTCCTATCAGATCTCTAATAATCTCAAGTCTTATATGGACTATCCCCTTTTTCAGGGTGGGCAAAGTACCAAAATGATGTTTTCTCCTAGTTTAGTAATCTATACTAATATTATAAAGCTGAAGAGTTTGTTTGTTTGTTTGTTTGAACGCGCTAATCTCAGGAACTACTGGTTCGAATTGAAAAAATCTTTTTGTATTGGATAGTCCGTTTATTGAGGAAGGCTATAGGCTATATAACATCACGCTACGACCAATAGGAGCGGAGCATAAATGAAAAATGTTGCAAAAATGAATAACCGATGAAACTAAAACACGCGAACAATATCGCGGGGGACAGCTAGTATAATATAATAATATAATGAATATCGAGTTTGAATTGTAGGCAGTAGTAAAATTTGTATCAAACCAAAGTGCGTCGTTTTATTAAAATTATCTCAAAACCTAATAATATCGGAACCATTGATATTTTCGTTTAAACGTCTGACGTCGCACGGAAAATCACTTACGGAAACACACATAAGAGCGTAGTAAAAAAAAAAAATTTACGTTCGGCAAAACAGGCTACTAGCGATGCGCGCACTCTATGCTTATCTATTTATACTCTTAGGGTTACCTATACACCGACAGCCCAGGGTCAGCCAAGAATGCTTAACAAATCCAATATCAAATGATTGCTTAACTAACAATAATAACTTGTCAAACTATTGTTTTAGTTAAACCGGTTCTAAGTAGTTCACTCCAGCTTTGATGGGCATCTGCGAGAGATTAGTTGGTCCTACGAGTGTTGTTACTTTACAAACTTGATCTAAACGGTGTTTGTTGTTCGAGACAGTTTAATTGGCGATTAGTCATAGGTTTTGGAATAATTAAAGGTTACCTGCATGTTTTAGAGCTCAATAATATTTAAAAATATCTTGACGTCAAAAAACGTGCAGGACTTCATAACAAAAAATTCTACGAGATAATTTTTTAATAATACCCGCCGTTAAATGTCCCACTGCTGGGTACATTCCTCTTCTCATGTAGAAAAGGAACGAGTATTGATTGCCACGCTTGCTCACTTGCGGGTTTGCGATTTTAGATTCGATTTTTTGTAAATTCAGGTTTCCTCACGATGACTTTCTTTACCGATTATCAATGGTGTCTTAGAATATAATTAAGAAAGTACACATAATTTAAAAAAAGTCACATTGGTACTTGCCTGTGATTTAAACCTGCAATCTTGTGCACACAAATCCGTTCTATCAAGCCACGCCGAAAGGCCACCACGATAAACTGCCTATAATTATTGTCTTAATGAAAAGCAAAGACCTTTTCAAATTCAGAGAAGTTTCGATCTTTGAGCACGACGCTTGTGAGCTGCGGGTTGACACTTCGTCTCTTGAATAGACACACCTCCGCGTAAGTAACAAAGAAATAGCAAAGTTTTTTCGAATTTCGAGTACATCAAAATTTCATCCTAACTTAATTAAAATTATGTACAAATTCTACGAACTCCGACAACTCTCTAAATATTTTAATAAATGTTATCAGACTTAACAAATTATACAGTTTCAAATCATTGTAACATACACAAACTGGAGAATTAACTATGTTACATTTAAAATTGTAGAAAATACTAAACAGGTCCTCATGTATCCTTATATCTAAGAATCATTTCAATTACAATAGATGCCGAAGAAAAAATAAACCGCTTCAAAATCAATTTATTCGTTTGAGAGCTACAATGCCACAAACAGATACATAGGTAAGTTACAAACGAACATTTTAATTTTCTGGGTCTTCTTTCTTCTTGTACCTTCTCTTCTTATTTCCTGATATTCTTTTGTAGAAAAGTCGGCACTAACACACCTGAAAGTTTGCTCACCTTGATAAAAACACAGGTTCGAGCAACAATTCAGGCCCATCAGTGTACCATACTCTCTTCTTTATTCTGCTTATCTTCTGTTCTTTATTGCTATTCTTCCTTGCGCCTTTTCTGTCGCATTCTTCATTTTCAAAAAGTCTGAAGTAAATCCTATAACGTACAAGAATTGTTTTTGTGAAAGAATTGCTTGATGTGTAAACACACAAACAACTCAACAGATTTTGATGTAACTTGGAACATACATAGTTTATAGCCTGGATTAACAGAATAGGATACTTATTATTCTAGTTGTGAACTAAATGGGTAGAATTCAAAGTTTCGTTGCGGTAAAAATCGCTTTGCAAAAGCGTATACAAATTTGACATAAACATTTCTTAATTAGTTTTTAATACCACCCACGTTTGCGGATCTTGCATATATGACAAAATGTCTAATTACTAATATGTCGACTTCTAATCAACTTGTTATAAATAACTGATTTAATAAGATATTGTAATAGATCTAGTTTTTTAGTCTCAGACATGAGTCATTTGAAGGCAGACCGGTCTGGTGTTAATGCAACCTCGAGTATTATATTTCTTTTGTAATTGATAGCCTAAACTGTAAGAAATAATTGTAGCTCTACTTAACTACATTAAAATAGCTATATCTATAGTTATTTATTAAAAAAACAGCAAGAGACGATCAAATAAAAATTAGTCTGAAGAAAATAATTATTTTCCTGGATTCCTAAGATTTATTTTATATTTTTTTTTTAATTTGTCAGACTTCTTATCGATGTAAATTCTATACAAATCAATAATGATAATATTATATTTAATATTCACAGAAATGTACAAATACCACTAACAAACAACATTGTTTAAGAACTAGAGGAGCAAGCAAAAAAAAAAACAAAAAATACAGTATTCCTAGATCAACAAAGAAGAGTCATATTTATGAATTTGTCAACAAAACTTCTCTATTGTAAGCTAAAGAATTTTATTACAATCTTTATACAAAAATATTATACGAATAAACAAAAAGAACAAGTCAAACAAAGGCGACATTATCAACAAAAAAATCTATTACACATCATTACACTGACAGCGAAAACGGCGCGAAAAAGACATTTGACACCTGTCAATTACGCGCGTTCAGATACTTGACGTGCACAAGTTTATTGAGAACAAATAATGGTTTGATATGTAGATTGGTATCGTTAGTTATTTGTGTTCGTTTCAAAATAATAGCTCTAGTACTTGACACAAGTTGCGTGGGACGCCTCGAGCGACATACCTCTTTGTTTATTACGCTTAGTTTACCCTGTAATTATGTTTGGTTTGAACTAAAGGTGAACGTGCGTTTTGTTTTTGAGAATAGGTCACCCCTCTCTTTTTATGTGATATTGATTTCGTATGTATGTAGTGTTAAAATAAATATGTTTGTTATGTTTTTATAGTGATCGGCTCATGGTTTACTATGGAAAGTTCCATATAAAAAAAAACTATTTTGCCATTTATTGCTTAAAATTATTATACCTTTATACTATAAATCATTAAAAGTTCTTAACTGAGGCCTTAAATATGATTTTCAGAAATATTTTGTTTCTTTCATCAATCTTAATTCTAAGTTATTTACTTACTGAATATACTTAAAACAACACATTTTCGTCAACAAAAATAATATTCAACCAATTCCATCTCACGAAAAATGATAAGTTTATTTTGTAGATTAAAGATTAAGATTAACATATGTCAACATAATGTTTACTGTTTACTTGCGTAAAGCCAATAAATCATATGAAATGAAAGATAAATCTCTTCGAGACGGTTCTGGTTAAACTAGGGCAAATGTCTTGGGAACCAAACTCCTAATATTTTTTTCTCACAAGACTAGAAAAACATGGCGGATTGGCTTACGTCTGTTATTATTAATATTGGTTTGATGAATTAATATTTAATGTTTTAATTTGCTTTAGTAGTTGTGTTCTGCTTTGATGTAAGTTCCGCAGTTAAACTTATAAACCACCTTTACCTTAAAAGGTGGTTTATAAGTTTAACTGCGGTTCATTCAAAATGTATTTCTAACTAATATAGGTATTCTGGCTGACCCAGAAAATGTTGTTTTGCCAACGCACCCTTATTACCTAGGGTTGTAAGAAATAGCCTACGACCTATTCTCAGACCAACCAAATATATACAAAATAAAAAATCATAAAAATCGGTTAAGTCGTTTCGGAGGACTTCGATAACAAATACTGTGACACGCGAATTTTATATATTAGATTTATCACCTTAATATTTTTTATAGAAACTTTTTAGTTCTTTTTTCTGTAGTTTAGTGTCGTATTAAAATATATCTCATTTAGACAACTCAGTAAAGAAGAAACTTGAAAACAAAAGAAGACTTTCGAAACATATCAACTTTATCATCATTTGCTTCTAACATCAGCTAACTTAAACAGACTTTACGAAAAACAATTAACTTTTAAATTTTCCATGAAAAAAAAAGGTAACGCAAAATGTTGACCCTACCTTAGCCATTATTTTTTGTTTTTTTTATTGTTACGGGGTGAAAATCTAATGACTTCAACCCACGCCGAGGGCACGACGTGGGGATATGTCGGACTTGCACCGACCAAAAACACCCCGGTCCCATCCTTGCCTTTGCCGGAGTCCCGGGTTCGCTAAAACATGCTCGGCGAGGCTCCGGTGAACCCTACCTTAGCCCTACAACGACAAAAGAAACGTACTTACTATTAACAGCTTTTTTTGTAAAAAGGTTCTAGTTTCCTTAAACCATTTCTAATAGGCAACCCTATAACTTTTACAGGCATGGAATCTTTTATGGGAGTGGTGAAAAAATCAATAACTGATTCCTATGGGGATGCTACACCCCAAAACAGTACCTAATTGGATATGTCTATCATATAATTATATCTATATGCGATGTAATGGATATTACAATGATCAATCAGTTTTAAAAGCTTATGTCAAGATGTAGGTAAATTTATGTATTTTTTATCTAACAAAAACATGACATGTATTATATTTTTTGTATAGGAAAGTAGCCAGCAATGGGTTAACATTTTATAAGTACAATATTTTACAAAACATTAGACAATATAAAGGGTTTAAGTTTTCTAAAACGTAAGTGTTTGCTTGCTTCTTCTCAGTAAAATAGCTGCCCGTGTATACAAAGTGACATTTCTACAAGAGTTAACGATGATAGAAACTGCTTATAATATTCAATCGCTTCGCATCTCCGCTTTGCATCGCTTAAATGGCATTAATGTATGGAAATGTCATTTGTATTACAAAACGATTTAAGATGTCTAAGGGGTAATCCTGGGGTTTTAATTGTAGTAGATGATAAACAGATTATTGCAAGCTGAACTATTTATTAACTAAAATAATATACCGTTTCCGCGAGCTCTGCAAACAGACGCCAATAGTTACAAATACCGTCCACATTACTAAACCTAACCTATAAATATTAAACGTTTACTGAAATTTAATTATAGACCACAATTCTAATACAATACTGAATTTATTAGAGAAAATATCAGTACCGAACTAATATAGGTAGGTAATATAAATAGGAGCAATTCAGTTAGTTCGAGCCAAAACAAATAATATTTAGTATTTGTATCTTCCAACCAAATCTTTCTCATAAACAACGTTCGGACGTTTATTTAAAATCATATTTTATTCGCCTTTGTGAACTGTTTACAGGAAAAAGCGTTTTGTCTATGGAATGTAAATTTTCTAGAAATTGTAACTGTTTATTCATGGTTTTGTGTTTTATTGTTGTTTGGCTATTTCTGTTCGTTTGAATGAGATACGGATGTGGATTTCGTTTGATCTTTGTTTATTTTCATTTAAAGAATGAGAAAAATTGTAAAATAAACAATTATTTTTACAAGTGTTTTCTTTTTAAGATGGTAAGTACACTAACATATTAAACAATGAGGATTACCGATATTGCGCTCACTACTTAGCGCTACTGGCGCGTCATCGGTCAAAGCTCACCAAAAAAACTATGGAATTAGATAATTTTGGGATGCTTAGATGTCACGTGCCACTAGCGCCCTCTGGCGATGAAATAAGATAACGGTATCATTGCATATATTTAAAAGTTGCTTTGCATTTCAGATATAAACATTTTCAGAAAAAAAAAAATATTATAAATAACAATGACTTATATCTTCCGAACGACTGCCAGAACCAAATAATCCTTTTTTTTTGTTAGATATGTTTCTTATAAGGAAAAGGTTTATATAAAAGAAAGTAAAAAAGAACGCAGAAAATGGACACCATACGCAGCCGGGGAGGGCAGCTAGTTTGATATAAAAACACAAAAAATTGGTTAATTGTACTCAATTCGGTACCTAATACATGTTATTTTAACGCTTATCTAATACCAAAGAACTTTCTAAAAGCAATCGTATACTAAAAGTGCCACACGAGTATCAAATCTACACTCAACATTAGAGTAATTTGCAATGGACCCAAAAACTCCGAACATAAAACAAAACTTAAGCCATTTACCAAAATAAACCGGCAAAAACGTAGTTACGGACACCGTAGTACGTCCGTACCGTAGAACGTTGTTCCCGTACATCGTTAATCACGTGAAAACGGCGTACTCCCCGCCTAACCTGTTGCTATAACGAGTATTTCAACGAAAATAAGGAAATATGGCCGTTTTCAGCTGTCAAAACAAGTTGAAAATTAGTACCTCCGAATTGAGAAGCCTTGTAAAGTTCTATACTTCGTTTAGTTCAATTAAAATGGTATTTTATTCTTTCTATTTGTGTATGATCACGGGTATTTTATTACGAAATTCGTAGAGATATAGGTAAAGTGTAGTCAAGGAGTAAAAGCCTACATATGAGATGATTTTAGCATCATTAACAAAAATACCTACAAACAAATCTATTATTAAACAACAACACAAATCCTTCTTACCATTTTAACAGTGACAGAGCTGTTGCGACTCAGCTTTTGATCCATTCCGGGACATAGCCTCTTCTAAGGTTTTAAACTGTTACATACACAGCAGTGCCACGGTGTCTCCACACCATAACGTAATCAGTTCTCATGCGAAAATTAAAAAATACTCAATTTTATTGCATCAATAAATCGAAATTCTTTTATTCTAAATAGGCCAACAAGTAGTTTTTTCTGAATGTCAATAAATTACATATAGACAGCACTGAGATTCGCCCCTTCACCGCTTCCTGTGCTGTGGCTGTTGAGAAGCGGCGCAACAAACTCCCCAACAGTATGTTTTCTCTCAGTGTACAAAACAAAAATATGATTACACATAATATTCATAGCCATCTAAACAAGTAAACAACCACAAGTAGAACCTTCTAAAACCAAACATTTCAAAGCCAAACACGATCTAAAACTATAATAATTTCTGGAAAATTCCTCCCGGGCCCATCCCTAGTAGGTACATTTAGGTTAATTCTACCACACCCAAAGCTTGCGTGACCAGTAGAGTGATAGCACTACACGTAATTGAATTAGCCAATATCCCCCATGCTATTCACATAATATCGCCCATTTAGCTGATGGCTATCGTTTCATTGTCTTCTATTATTGTTAAAATGTTATTTAGTTCGGTTATTGATAGTTTTTTGTTTGGAAGTGACTTCAGAAGACGAACGTTAAACGAGTTGTATTAGCTACAATAAAGAAATCAAACTAATAGTTTTTACCGTAACATTTCTGAGAAAAAATCGACATAAAAGTTACATTAGTAAAACTTTTTATTTTTATACAGCACTCGATAGCTTTTGACAAAAAAAATTTGGTCACTTGAAATATAAAAAATTGTATACACCAAAATAAAAAATTGACCATTTTAATTTTTATGTATACAGTGTCACTACTATTGAAAAGAATCTAACGTAACCTCTCAAGCTGAAATCCATTAAGCTGTTTAGGCTACATACCTTCGAAAAACCTTCCCATCCAGAACCTTCCTTTTAGCGCAGTCGGGTATATACTGGGTTAGTTTTATAAATTTTGTATCAAGAAAAATATTCAAAAAAATGTCTATCAAAACAGAAACCAATTAGGAATAATGTCCTTAGATACTGGTTCCTATCTTTATATTATGTTTTGCTTTTCTTTTTCTTTATTTCTTCTTATAGCATAGACGAATAGTCTGCATGTAACCTAACCTTTCCATCTGGGGGTGCTCTTAATAGGGTTTAAGACTTTTACCATTAATTGTTGGTAAATTTTAGTTTTTACTGAACATCGGGATTTAGCAGTGACCGTTTATACTAATTGCAATTAAATAGATTTCAAAACTCGTTAGAGCCGGAGATTCACTTAAGTTCTAGGAATTATAACCTCTTTATAACTATTAAAGTAGTTATCCTATCCTATGACAGACACATAAACTGTTCTACTGAAGTAGCTAAACTTGGAACTTAGAAATACTAATAGAAATAACTGACTCGTAAATTAAGAGCCCAGTATTTAGTACAGTGTCGGCAATAAAAATTGACCCACTTCTCTGTATTAATTGGTTTGACCTAGATATTTAATACACTTATTAACTAGGATCGATAAAGTTTTTTGTACTTATGACTTCCTTGGAAGTTTCTGTTTATTTCCTGTTCAGAGCAAAAATAGCTTTAATAACTAGGTAATTCAAAAAATACTGCAAAACAATCTCATTGACTGGCCTTTTGGTCTAGTGGTTGGTGATACTGACTGCTAAACCGGAGGTCGTGGGTTCGATTCCCATCCAGGACAAATATTTGTGTGATGAGCATGATAATTTGTTCTGTGTCTTGGTGTAATTTATCTATAATATGTATGTATTTAGAAATATATAATTATGTTTATCAGTTGACTGGTCACTATAATACAGGCTCTGTCTAGTTTGTGATCAGATGGCCGTGTGTAAGTTCTCTAACATATTATATTATTCTTCAGGTGTCTTTATGTATAAAGCAAGAGCTTTAAAAAGCTATAAAAAGGAGCCGACTTAAAATTTATATGTGACTACTTTAAATTATCGATGAAAAAAAGTTTTTTTGAAATTTATTTACAATTTCCGGAGATGCAATCATACAAAAAAGCGACTAATTGAGAACCTTCTTTTCCAATCGGTTAAAAACCAAAACGAAAATATTTTGTGTATAACTATGTAATTAGTGGCGCGACTGACTGACTGCTATTGGTTGTTGCATATGCACCATTTTGCGGAATCTTTGTCATTCTTATAATTAAAATCTTATAACGACGTGGGGATATGTTGGACTTGCACGACTAACGACTCCTGTCCCGTCCTTGCCTTTGTCGGAGTCCCGGGTTCGCTAAAGCATGATCGGCGGGGGTTACATCTGCGTAGTAACTATAACTAGAGATCTTTTTAAGTGTTCTCAAAATCCTAACAGACTTGAATTAATTTGTGGTATAAATCATCAGTGCCTACGCATTAACAAAGAGAACATAAATATATCTTTATAGGTCCGTTCAGCACAACCATTTACATTTGTGTTACGGTTAATAGTAAAAATTAGGTTAATTGACAATTTACGAGGCGAACTGTACAGTGACTCACGGATCCGCTCGTAATTTGTTATAATTTTGTGTTAGATGTGTGTGGGGATAGATATGACGTGGGTTGCTGTCGTTTGGAAGCTTATTTTTTTATTTAGTACTAGTGACCCGTCCCTGCTTCTCATGGGTACACAAAACATTAATGTGAAAACTATATGTCAATCCATTTGGTAGTTTTTGATTTTATGGCGTTCAGACAGACAGACGTAGCGAAGGAATTTGTTTTGTAATATGTATAGATTTAATAAATCTATACTAATATACAAAGCTGAAGAATTTGTTTGTTTATTTGTTTATTTGTTTAAACGCGCTAATCTCAGGAACTACTGATCCGATTTGAAAAATTCTTTCAGTGTTAGATAGCCCATTTATTGAGGAAGGCTATAAGCTATATAACATTACGCTGCGGCCAAAAGGAGCGGAGCATAAATAAGAAATGTTGCAAAAAATTTAAAACCGTTGATACTAAAACACGCGGACAAAGTCGCGGGGGACAGCTAGTCTAATATAAACTTAATTATTGATCTCTGGTGGTTTTGGGTTTAGTTTTGAAGCTATCTTAAGTACCTACCTACTGTTTTTTTAAATCTATCGTATGTCATTCGATAAAATATCGTTTCCTAGAAATTTAATAAACCACGGCTATCATAATCAATATTCTGGAAGCTCGCCAATTATGGACCTCTTTGATTATAAAATCAGATATTCTGATTCCTTGAAAGTTTAAAAAAATAGGTTAACATAAACGATTACTGGCGTGGCGCCAATATTTTGACCCGCATACTGTACAAAATTGCTCCAAGTCAAACTTATAGTAAGCAAAATTATTTTAAGTAGCACAGTTTTGCATTGCAGTGGTAGGTATTCCATCACGTGCTTCGTACTGGCGCATATAACTTAGCTATTGCTGTTCTTTTAAATTAAAATGGTGGGAATAAAAACCTTTTATTGTTACTTTAGAGTCATTATATTTGAACCTTTTCTGGTTCAAGTAAGCAGATGTAAACTGTGTCAAAATGCGAAAGCTAGTCAGTTTTCTTAATGCAGATCAATAGAGGTTATGAACTCAAATGAAATGGATGACTTTTCAAATGGGTCACCTATGACACAATATATTATTCAACTCTGCAGATGGAATAAGTTTATAAAAAAAATGTATAAAAAGTAAATATTATGTTTCAGAATAGGGTATATGACAATGTTTAATAAATCCGTCAGATCTTCTAAAAAATATTAGACTACATATTAATTTGAAATGTCGCAACACGTCACAATTTCGTTAATATTGTGCACACGCATGACATCATTAGTTCCTACTCCTAAACCTTAAATCACATTGTTTTCTCTTATCTAGTTGACGGAAAAAATATATTTTATTTAATACCCAGTCATCTAGGCCTATACGACTTAGTTTACTACACACTGAGAAAAAGAAAGGCTGGAGATAGATAATACCAGTCATTCGTATAAGCAAATCAAGTAAATATTTAGTAAAAGATCTTATAAAACAACCTAAAAAACTTACTACAGAATATTCTTAACAAAACCAAGAGACCTTGAGCACTGTGCCAACAGTAGTAACTTGATATGACACTAACAAAGCCAAGATCCTTTTGAAGGACGTTTTTGGTAAAACAGACCTCGAGTGAAGGTCATTGTTTTATTGCTTTTAATGCGTTGCGGGAAGATTAAAGTTTTTAGATATACATTGTGCATAAAGTATTAAATAAATAAATAAATATGGCTGAATAATTAAACGTTAATCAGTTTTAAAGCTCCGTTAAGTCTCGTGCTGCCTCTGACACTTTTATGTGTAGGTAAAGTGGCGACAGATTGACATTTAGGAACGTGTTAAAGTTGAATGGAATTTCAGTATTCAGGTGTTAGCTTAGCATAGTTAAGTTTAGCGTCAGTGGCGTGGGAAAGACTGTAACTTAAAAATATTCGTCTACTGATAAATTAATAGATATACAAGAGAAAAAAATATGTAGAAAAAGGGATGTTGAAATCAAGATGTTGATGATGATCTAAATTATGTCATTCAAAGTCAAGAATTATTATTATCTTTGGCGTTGAGTGACGTATTTACTCACTAACTAAACTCTTTATACGAAATAAAATTATACAAATATAAATATATTCTCACAAAAATATTTAAGGAAATTACTTTTTGTCCTTTTACGGGAGACAAAGATCAGAAATCTCGACAGAATACCGCCATATTGTTTTAATCCGACGCTGAGCTGCGCGTGCGCTAGTGATCTTTTGACGGATACGTACCATATGTTCAGTTTTGTCGGCCCGCTTTGTATTACTCTCTGTACTTTTTTAATTATAAACAAAAAGTTTTTATTTAAAATGTTTTAGTACTAAGTAGAGGTGTTTTAAATTTGAACGTTGAATAATTCAATAAGATTTTAAGGGATGAAATATTTAAAAAATAATTATTTAGAAAATACAACGGTTTACTCACGCAAATTCTCGGGATCGCACGGCTAGTTTCAGACTCAATAGGAGTCTCTAATCACGAGCTGACGGCGGTAATCGTGTCGCGAGTCTTACTCGATACTTCTCACGAAAGTTATTATTAAAACATTTAAAATGTGTTTTTAGTATGTAAAGCAAATAATGAACAGAATAATGTCTAATAGTTGGTAAATAAATTAAATACAAAATCAAAAAAACATGATAAGATATCATTAGTAGCCTAGTAGTTTCAGTACTACAGCGGTCTAGGATTTAAAAACGTCAAATAATGATTTCTATATAGAGAAACTATGACTGCACGGATAGCCGAGTGGTATAGGTCACCACGCCAATTACCACAGTGCGCGACGTGCTGCAGTTCGACCCCTGCATGGGACAAGATCCACAAATGCAGTCTGAATGTACTTTGTGTATGTGAATTGAATATTTGCGAAACCCCTCCCGATACAGCGATTAAATTCCCTAGTGCCTGACCCTTTTTTTTTAATATAACAAGAAAAAATAACATATCTTATAAATAAATAATGTTCAATCTTTGAGAAACTTTTTTTGTTAAGATATCAAGAAAATTATCAATTTTCATTATTCTATGAGTTTTAATATATACGTTTAAACTTGCCATAAGTAATGGAGTAAGGTGTACAATCGATCTCACATTAAAATGTATTTCGGGAACGAAAGATTAATATTTTTTGGCATAAATTCAAAGCTTCCATCCAACGAGTGAAGTTGCGCAGACATCTTGTATCGTTATATTTTATGTATATCTTTCACTAACTCAAAAATATACTATGTAATAGTTATAATAGTTTTCAGATATACTTACCAAGAATATAAATGTAGAACTCCAAAATAGAATGGAGGTTTATTTCAGTGGTTGATTTTTAAAATAACAATGACAGTAACCATTTTTACGCAATACTTTTTGGGCATTTATTTTATACTAGCTGTCCCCCGCGACTTTGTCCGCGTGTTTTAGTTTTAACGGTTTATCATTTATGCAACATTTTTCATGTATGCTTCGCTATTTTTGGTAGCAGCGATATGTTATATAGCTTATAGCCTTCCTCAATAAATGGGCTATCCAACACTGAAAGAATTTTTCAAACCCTGAGATTAGCGCGTTCGAACAAACAAACAAACAAACTCTTCAGCTTTATATATTAGTATATAATATAAATAAGTCCGATAATCCTTTACATTTCAGGGTAAGTAATGGTCTTAATACTGGTTTTATTTGTTACATAAAACATGCGAATTTCACAAATGCTGTTCCTTTTGTGAAATTTACTAAATACCTAACTAAACACGCAATATTCTTTAAAGTATCCCTCATATAACTAGTACCATTCAATCACTCTAAATACTGCATCTATTCACCTAGTTACTACCTACCGCTAACATCAATAAAATACAATATTAATTCCCTTTTATATATAACACAGCAACAATCACACTTTACCACCATAATCATTATAATCTTAAAATAGATCGGTTTAATTGTCACAATAAATGCGAAACAAAACAAGAACCAGAAAAACAGCACAATTAGAGTTACAGAAATCATCAATAACTTTACGATCCAATACTTAAATTATGACTTACCTTATTAAGGGTCTTAATGATTCCGGTATCGAGTAATATTCCAAGGTTTTTATGTAAGTGTACCTGAAAAAAGGAAAAATATTTTGTTAGAATCAACATTTATTTTCTTTTTGAGATAAGCTAGGGTCTTGTCAACAATACTGGCTTAAAATCGCAAAGAATAATATAAAATGTAATACAGGACCTTGGTACTCCATTTCTGAGTTAGTTATCCGTATTAGAATCTGAATATACTTGAGACTGAGACTGAGATTAGGAAAAATTAAATTAATAAATTATTTTGCTACTTTTATTACAGTGCCATTTAAGATGACCCAGAAAGACTGAAGCCCTTAGCCTTGGGAGAAGGAAAGGCAGAAAAAAACCGACACCAACGTAGGCGGAACAGCAAGCTTGTCTAGTATTTTAATAATAATATCTTTGTATAACTACCACACGGCCATCTGATCCTAAACTAGGCAGAGCCTGTATTATGGCAAACAGACAAGTGATAAACATACCTACTTATCATATTTAAAAAACATAAAATATTATAGATAATTAAACCCAGACAGAGAACAAAATGATAATGCTCATCACATAAAGATATGTCCTGAATGGGAATCGAACCCACGACCTCCAGTTCAGCAGTCAGGATCACTAACCACTAGACCAACAGGGAAGTCAAATAGTTTCTCTTAGCTTTAACAAAAATATAAAATACATTATGAATCATATCAAGGACGTTTACTCACTTAGATACATCTAAATACATGCATATGACGCATAGTCGTTAAGGCAAGTAAGTACTTCTTACATAATGTCATTATCAAATAACTATAAAATGTTTATGGCGTTATTCATGGGCATGTGTGATACCATATGACAGTCTTATTTAACCCGAATACACATACATAGCCGACTAAATAGCTGAGCAAATCGATACTCCTATACTATAATATTATAAAGCTGAAGAGTTTGTTTGTTTGTTTGAACGCGCTAATCTCAGGAACTACTGGTTCAAATTGAAAAATTCTTTTTGTATTGGATAGTCCGTTTATTGAGGAAGGCTATAGGCTATATAACATCACGCTACGACCAATAGGAGCGGAGCATAAATGAAAAATGTTACAAAAATGAAAAACCGTTGAAACTAAAACACGCGAACAAAGTCGCGGGGGACAGCTAATAGTCTATAATTAGAAAAAGAAATAAAAAAATACTAAAAAAAATTCATTAAATGCAAACATGCTTCAAAACTAAAAATAAAGAAAATAATATTATTATTTTTTAAAGTCATACTTTCTTTTATTTTTCCTTTGGAAATCTTTGAAAATTTATTCCGTAGTATTTTCTATGTTTAAAATAAGACGTGCTTTATAAAAATACTAATTAAAAAAACGCCAAACTTAAAATGTTTTTATTTTGCTTTATTTATTTTTGGAATTAACTGGCAACATTAAATCGCCAAAACATTGCCAGTTAAAAAAACACTTTTAATTGACACGCCATATTGGCAGGCAGCGTTCGGTCGAAAACCTTTGATATCGACTCTGATCAAACACAGACGTTTTAAAATAGACATGTTTATAGATACTAGAATAACATAGCGTTTCCAGTTAGACATCTTTTATACTAGAGTTCGAACGAAGTCATGGTTAATGTCGGCTGATTTAAATTTGAGTATTGGAGCACGAATTTCTTTTTAGGGTAGCTAGATTCTGATGTGGTAGGTATTTAGATTACAATAAGATTTACTTGATCACGTATTGAACTTTTTATTCAAGAACAAAAAACATCAGCTTACCTATATAGGTATAGAATAATAGACAACTCAGTGAGAATTAGCGAAAAAAAAATTTAAAAAATGAAGTCACAAATAATCATCCGTCGTCATCCACAACCTTTGTCATCTATCCCACGGCTGGGCATAACCCTCTCCTTTCACGTGCCATACTCGCCGGTTTTGTGCTCGTCACATCCAGATTCGACCCCAAACCCGCTTTTGTTGTAAAATAAGATAATTAAAAGTTTATAACTAACCTGGATAAAATTTTACGTCGATATGAATCAGTTTGGAATGATTATTTAAATAGGACAATGTGTGTCATTGAGCTGACTCTTAATCCCAATTACTTCGAAGTGTTGTAAGGACACAATTCTTAACAGATTATGTAGCTTAGTAGGATTAAGGTAAGACAAGGGCTGAGGAGGTAAATGACTCATATTGTTAAATGGTATTAGGTACTTCAGCATGCAAAGATTAATATTCTCCAATCATGGAGCTTCAAAATACTATATTGACGATGAAATCAAAACTGATGACACTTTGAATAACTCCTTGTATTAAAGTCTCTATCCCCAATCCCCATTCTACAATGATAGAATGATATTTGCTATTACCAAACGCTGATCAATTCATTAATAATTTGACAATTGCCCTCGATTTTCCTGTAATCTATTATTAGATCCTGACTTAGTGCCAATGGGAAAAACTCTGGAAGTATGGTCTACTAAACAGAAAAAATCCTCAAAATCGAATCATATTAAGGTGGTTATGATCCCATAACATACATCAAAAAGCATTGAGAACCTCCTTCGTTTTTAAAGTCGGAAGAACTAAATCCCGGATTACTATCGAAACTCTACGATGAGAAATACGTAAACAAACAGGAATAAAAACAAATTCTCATTAAATTCATCCACAGAATTCCAATTCTACGCAAAAATAAAACCTGAATTACTCCCTTCTTTACAATAAAGTAATAAAAAATAACAACAACTTATCTTTTAATTAAGAACGTCTTAACCGCAAATCTTTAAATTATAATTCCCGTGGGCTCTGCGTGACCTCATTTTGAAAAAAATCTTTTCTTGCGATTCTTGCAAAACAATTCAAGAGGGGAAGAAAACAATAAAATGGATTTTGAAGAATAGCAATCCTCGAAGATGTATTACATAAGAGAGAGGCGAGCTTACTGAGTGTATTGGAAAACGGGTCGGGTCTAGATAGTATATTTTTAGGTTTCAATTCGAGGTCGTTTGTTATGCTGTCGGTGGCATAAATAAAATATACATTTTTGCCTTTATCTGCCATTGGAAGCCTAAGGCTTCTTTTATAGATACGAACGATCCCTGATTATTTCGCTCGCGTACAAAGTAAGTTATTTAAAATTATTGAAACTAGGATAAGTTAGCTAGACTATGCCCGCGGCTCCACCCGCTTGGGTGTCGGTTATTGGGATCCAAACTTATATCATACTAAGCTTCATCAAAATCGGTTCAGCGGTTAAGCCGTGAAAGCGTAGGGTAAAGACAGAGTTACTTTCGCATTTATAATATTATCATGGATAAGTGAAGGCCTAAAAACTAAGATTATTTCCTGGATGCAACAAGCTGAAAAGCTAATCCTAAAATTGATGGAGAAATGATCAAAATATATTTTACGATACTCCAAAGATATAGCAATAAGTAAGCTTTTACTGCAATCATTACTCCTAGGCGCCATGACGGTGTATCAGTAATAAAACGAGTGACAATAAAATAAACCTAGACCAAATACATTTGAAGGAAGCCGACGATGCAACGAGATCTACAGAATATGGTGCAATAAACTTGACGTCGAGACTCGAGATAGGAAACAGGAATACGCATTCGTTTACGTAACTTCACCCGGTTCAAAATTGAAGAAATATATTTGAAGTTTGTATTGCGAATCGTTTAAATAAACATCAAAAATTCAGAATAAATCTTCGAAACTATCTATCTTAAAACTATGGAATAAAGTCTAAATACATCCCTATTAAGTTGGCTGCAAAAATTCTGATTTCTAGACACAGCTTTATTCTTTTATATAATCCTCACTTTTGTTATCATTATTCAATCCTATTCTTCCAAAAAAAAACAAATACCCACTTGCTATTTATATTTCAAATTGAGTTTAGGAATGCATTAATTTCTGAATCAATAAAATTCTTCATAATAATATAAACCACTACATTTTGCATTGGGTATTCCCAATGCTAAATGTGTAGTAGGAAGACAGCATTTCGCTCATCGTTTCCCAATTTTGGATTTATCATACAAGAGTCCTGTGGGAGTGCGGTAATACACCAGTAAAAGTCTATAGGATTCCATTTGGATTCCGCTCTAAGTCGCGAGGGATTCCCGAGGGCGTTGACGTCATTCAACCTCGAAAATAGGCACACACCGATTTTGATAGTCTCCTTGGAGTTTTGCTCGTTTCGACGGAATATTTCATCTCTTTTGGAGTCTATCTTGGTTAGATCATTTTGTATTGCGTTGGAAAAAAAAATGAAAAATGTTTACATTATTGTACTTGAAAAAAATGTGACATGCAGTTTATTTCAGAATAATTTCTACTCTTTTTTATTTACTAGAGAGTAAAGTTTTTCCTAAACTGCTTGTGATTTCTCAAAGGTTTTCTAAAATACTTTAATGCATCTTTAACTAGCACCATCATAACTCAGTCCATATCAGTCTGAATTAATGACGCTATCTAATTTAGAAGTAAAATTATAATACTTAACGGCCGTAAATGGTTTCACTTCATTAGCTACACATTTAATATTCTAAAACTGTAATCATAAAATCACTGTTATCGGCTGGAAACCATCAATCGTCTAAAGGTCACGATTGACGTTATCAAGCCATCAAACCATGGTACCTGTATAATGTAAGCCTCGGAAAAAACGTTAAGCACTTTAATATAACTCACATTTTCGATGTACAATCAACTTAAAAAGTAGATGATAGAACAATTTAAATACTCATTACTAGTCCAATATTGATAAAAGGTAAGTAGATCTTTAACTTATAGAAAAAAGCCTGATCACGTTAAACAAAGTATCGTCTTCCGAATTTTCATTCACTCTTGATGCTATCTGGACCTACATCATTTAGAATTCCCACTAAATTATCTTTTTTCTAATAGTTTAAATGGAAATTGAATTATCCAGTTGTCACAGCTTACAATGGTAATAAATGGTTTATTTTCTTTAGAAGATAGCTTTTCTCCATTAAAAATAATTCAGTTAAGTCTTGAACGGGTAATACTAGACTAGATATTTAAGACTTTTTTTTTCTCTGGCTATATTATCTCCTTGATTTTTTACTAATTTTAAATCTTAGTTCTTATTTTCATAATCGATTTCATCATTCTACCATCGTCCTAACATTAGATCTAATTAATAATCGATATAACCCTTCTCAAATTTAATATCATTAACAGCTGATGTTCTAAGATTATGTAAGTATATATCAGGAAATATTTCAGAACTACAGGAAGGCCCTAAAACCTTTCCAAGCAATTAAGTAGCTGAAATCAATTTGAAAGGTCCCTGATTCCGACTCACTCGTCCGTGTTTAACAGGCACTTAGAGAAACCACTTTTTACGTGAGGGACACCGGTTCCAAGAAATTTAGCGATTACATCACGTCAGGTGAAATGAGAAATTTGTCATATATATAGGGAATTGTCTTTGAAAAATGCTGTAAGTATAGTGAACAATTTTGACAGAAGGAAATCTATTCTGGACTACCACTGGATTCATTTCCTGAGCCTTAGGTGCGTTGATATAGGGTAGGTTACTAAGAGCAAAACGTAGTATTGTATTCTTTATATGATTTTTTTCAATCTCGTAGACAGAAGACCTCGCAGACAATACTTTAGAAAGCAAGAATTTGGGAATCACATCACCATAACCCAGTAAAATGGGTTGTGGAGATCAGATATATAGTCGCTCTATGTAAAATACGGTATTCATCTGAATCTGTTAAGACTAAGCAGAAGGCTAAGCAGAAGAAGAAGCAATAGAATAGCAAGTTCAGAAAAATGTTTAATATTTAAATCCTTTGAAACCCAATCTTGAGCAGAAAGCTGTGGAATAAGTTTGGGAAAAGGCTAGAAAGAATATCTCCATACTCCATCGAAAACATAATCTACTTCACACCAGTCTATTTGCCATGCCAAGTAGGACAAAATGTATTCTAAATAACAAAGTGAACGAACCATACAGTTTCATCAGTTTTTACAATATTTAATCATAAACTTTAACGTCATGCAGTGAGATATACACTTTTAATGACGTCATCACTTACATTATAGTTGATGATAATGATGTAATGTATAACTGTATTTTGAGTCATAAGTTTAATATTACTCGTATGTTTATCCTCACGACTGTATTCTCTAAAAAGGTCGGTAGTATAGTGGTAGGACATTTTCATTTCCCCAAAGAGTTTTATGCGTATTCGATTTTTGTAGGATATCTTTGGAATGATGTTCAAAGCCCGAAAGCAACCTTTGTTAGTTGTAGAATTCTCCAAGCATTTAAATTTTTTCGTTTCTGAAATTAGATTCTTGGTTTTATTTCCTATTCAACTTGTTTTTTTACATAATTATGATACCGCTGTTTGGAAATGGACGTTTCTGTCTGTTGCGATTTCTGAGCACACTCAGCTGAAGTCTGATAAAATATCCAGTTAGTTTCGTACCAATAATGATTCAACTGCTGAGTAATCATAACCAATTTCTTTGCATGTGCTTAAAATCCATCATCTTCGCTGGGTTTTCAACTCTAACAGGAAGTGATTACGATATACCTAGAACAGTCAAATTCCATGTCCTTATCAAATACAGGAAAATAGACGACTTATTAGACGAAAATAACATTGATACCAACTAAACTACGATTATTGCTATTACGAACAGTTTCTCCTTAAAAAGTCCTCTAGAAAATTCGAGTGCTATAAAATTATATAACAATTTTACGACCCAAAAATAGTTAGGTCGAGTCCTTATACGTTGACGCATCTTGTTGATTCGTACGAAAATTATGATAAAACAAATTATATTACTCTAAAAACAACTGCTGTTAGTAATAATTATGAGTTTCTTATTTTGTTTCCTGTTTTTATGTTTTCAAAGTAATTTACTTCCAAAGACTTCCTTATCGAAAGTTAGACGAAGTTGGAAGCCGCAGAAAATATTCTAAATATGTCCGAAGTTTAGATTTATAATTGAGAATAATATTTCATACATATTTTTTTTCATTTGAGTTTTCTTGGTTTTGTAAAACATGAGTTTTTATATAGACATGTACCTTCCGCGTAGCCTTTTCCAAGCTATGTTTGGGTTGGCTTCCAGTCTCACTGGATTTAAATTTGAACATCAGTATTTTAGAAGGACCAACTGCCTATCTAACTTTTACAATCCATGCACTGGGTTATACAATAAATAGACATCTATACATATTACGAATGTGGCTGGTTTTTTTTGTTGTAATTAAAATTGACAGGACAAGGTTTGTATGGAAGACAATTAGAAAAACGTGCTGGATATGTCAAAAATGGACAGGACAATGATAATGGAAATTATATAAAAACTAATAAAGTATGTATCACAATTGTAAAAGTAACGATGTCTTAGACTAGGTTACATATGAAACTAAAAGAAAAAGTAATATGTCACTTGCCTGGATCAGATCCCGTTCCCCTGTGCACTAAAATCCGGTCGTTAACCTCCAATACATTTGAGACTAACAATTCCAAGGATCGACTAACACGTGTGGTATGAATGAATTAGTTCTTATTGTTATTAAAATTAAGAGGAAGGAAAACATAGTTACTATAAGGAAATAGATATCTTCCATCTTTTGCATTGTGGCAGAGCTGAATTTAACAATGAGATATTCTTTTTATTTAAATATATATTTTAAAAGTATTTTTAAGTTAAGTATTCAGTTCCAATGCAACCTTTTAGTGTGCCATTTCATCTATTTGAATGATGTATTAATTATAATTAACGACTTACAGTTTGTGATTCCTGATAAATGGGGAAAGCTTATAAATTTTTTTAGTGCCTCCAACTTTCTTTCCGACTTTTATCTCTTTGAAATAAATTTACTGCAAAATGTTACATTGGATTTGTGGACTCGTAACCCGGCAAAGAGCGATAGGCTTAACCTATCAGTCAATGACCTGAGCGTCTCTTACGAGGGTCTCTTTTAATTTCATGTGTATTAGAGCACTGAGATTAAAGATTAATTGGAGCTTATGTCATTGGTCAGTCATCATCAACGTTGCAACTATTACGTAGGAACAAATTTGATCCGTTAAAAAATCAAAGCAGTCTCATCAAGGAAGTAACTACTGCCGTCATATGTTAACTTGATACTATAAGCTAAAGTAACTATCAAATTCCACCCGCAGTTAACGGAATTGCCAGTCACGATGAAAATGATTCGAGAGGCGAGGAAAAAATTAAACATCATCTCGATTCGGCGAATATAGACAGCAATTCTAAATGTTAACAAACTATTGCTAATCGTAGTTTCAATGTCTGTTCAACTGCGAAATAATGGCAAAATACCTGGATGAATTGACGGTAGCCGTATGATGAGTCCTACTTTTCGTGTTTAAAACAATGTTGAAACTCCGACATAAAGCCATTTTCATATAAATGAGGTACGAATTGGAATACTGCATGATGAATAGCTCTTAAGCGTTTATTCTCAAGTTGTTTTTAAGTTCCGAACTGTTTTGAATAAGCCAATTCTTATCCAAGTGAAACTTCAGAATCGTTTACTTACTCTAAGAAGAATCGAGGAAACTTTAGTTTTAGTAACCGGGAATAATATTGGAAGACAGTAAGAAGACTATTGTTGAACTAAGTTACCTAAACATTATCTAACAGAAGTTTAATTCAGAAAATTTTGGCCCGGAAATTAATATTGAAGCAACCGTTCGCACCTAGCCACGCTAATTGTTTCAGTAGATTTCACTATTAAATCAAATGTTTACAAAGAATAAAAGAACAAATAGTACTCGTTAATTCGTGTTCTAGCCTGGCGTCCAATTATCGGGTGTGGGCGAGACCGACTCAGAACTGAGTCACTCATTTAACATAACACGATCGAAACAAATTAACACATATTAACTTTAACAAAGTGTTTGAGAGACGACCGCGCGCGTCGCCGTCACGTGGAAGACTGAATGTGTTCACTCCACGTCCCTCTTTTTAAACCATCGACAAGGGGTTGCGCGCGCACAGACAATAAAAACTAAATGCTAGCTCGCCCCATAAAGTGTCCTCATTAGAGAAAGGGCGCGTCGACTATGTACACACGGCTTTATAGCAGGTGAACACCGCACCTCGTTTGACGATCATCTGTTTATTTTAAGGTCATTTCTTGTCTTTATCGTTTTTGTAACTTATTTGGGCAGGCTAAGGGCAGTTTGGGCAGGGTAATAATGCGACGGATTGACCGATTATAGTGCGCAATACATTTATATAGGTGGCGCGCCCCGTTGAACAAATGTCGAAGAAAATAGGTTGATGTCGGGCCATTGTTTATCGTCGGCCGAGGGTGCGGCCGGGCAGCTATCGCGATACGCCCTGATTTATCAAAGGTAGGCAGAAATGGGTAGAAAAAAATTAGACCTCACAAATTGGAGTCGACCATTTTATTTTTATACTGGATTTTATCGCGGACACGTCAATTTGTACCCTTTTTTTTAAATATTGGATGCGGTGGACAGCTTTCACCTTTTACGTAAATAGATAGGGACTGTTTTTATTTCGATGGCTTTATTTAGCAATTTTATACGACTTTATTAGATGCAATTTGTTTTTATATCTACATACCCGTGTATATCGTACCTACCTATTGTTGGAAATGGAAATTTCTCGCATGTTTTCAGGCGCTTTCTGCACTTTGGGGAAGTTAAAGTTAGGACGGCCAAAGTTGACTGTTGAATGTCCTAAACTTTAAGCTGGGTACAAGTTTAGTTTCGCACTTTAGGTATAGAGTCGAAATTGCAAAATTCTGTTAGGTATAATATTATGGGCAAGGTGTTGCCGCAGTGGATTAATGCAAGTTTGATATTAGCTAGGTAAATAGGTCGTACGTACCTGTGTAGTGACACAAAATGCAAACATAATTTATTTTTAAATTATTGGTACTTCGTAGCAAACTTACCAATAACGTCATAATTATTATGTTAACAGATTTTTTAAATAAACTTGTCTTTTTTTACAAAGTAGCTTACAGATATCAAACTTAATTACAAATAGCAACTTATTTGCCATTTTTTTTTAATATTTATATGTACTTATACATTTTGAGTAAAATGTTTTCACTTTTTCCACAGTTGTGGAAAATGTACTGGTGATATTTGAATCGATGTTACGAAAAGAACTCAAATAAGTATGTATTGTCTAAAAAAGCTTTTTTAAAGCAATTACCTCAAATATTATAAAAGTAATTGCCTTAAATATCTTCTGAAAATCCGTGCACGAAATAAACAGCTCAAAAATTGAGTTAATACGCACAGTAATTGAAACAGGGATTGTGTTCAAAATAAAACTTTACCATTCCATCGAGGGTTTTCCTGGTCCTTTTTCTGTATACCCTCAAAAAAGGTTATATCGTAACTCGAAAATTACATTTCGTCCTTTTTGATACAAACAAATTAATGGGAAATCACAACTTATACCTATTTTTTCGGTTTTCGGACTACACGAATGACAAATCTTGATTATATTTTACCTACTTTATCTACACTAAGTTTAGAGAGGAAATGAAGAATTTTTGTATGTTTGTAAGGAATAAACCCAAAATCTACGGGATCGATTTCAAAAAATCTTTTACCATTGGCATACTACATTATTAGCAACATCTATCTATACTAATAATATTATAAAGCTGAAGAGTTTGTTCGTTGGTTTGTTTGAACGGGCTAATCTCAGGAACTACTGGTTCGAATTGAAAAATTCTTTTTGTATTGGATAGTCCGTTTATTGAGGAAGGCTTTATAACATCACGCTACGACCGATAGGAGCATAAATTAAAAATATTGCAAAAATGAAAAACCGTTGAAACTAAAACACGCGAACAAAGTCGCGGGGGTCAGCTAGTTTAAATATATAAAAAAGAATCCTATTTCCCTTGGTCTTCCCTTGGTCACGCCATAACTTGAGAACGGCTTCACTAATTTCATTCTTCTTTATTTTAAGTTATCTAATTCTTTGTAGAAGGTACGGAAAGAAAAAAAATGAAAATTGCGCAGAAAATTAGAAAATTTCAGGAAAATTAACGACTATTTTAACTTACCGCGACATTTCGCGCACTTAATGAATGTGAATTTAGCAGATAGCTGATTTTTTATATTTGGTTGGTTAAATACAAATAGAAAAACAAAATAGGATATTTGCAGTTCGAATTGAATATTCAGAGCTAAGACAGGACAATGTCTGTCGAGTCAGCTAGTATATTATAAGTATTACTAGCTGTCCCCCGCGACTTTGTTCGCGTGTTTTAGTTTCAACGGTTTTTCATTTTTGCAACATTTTTCATTTATGCTACGCTCCTATTGGTCGTAGCGTGATGTTATATAGCCTATAGCCTTCCTTAATAAACGGACGATCCAATACAAAAAGAATTTTTCAATTCGAACCAGTAGTTCCTGAGATTAGCGCGTTCAAACAAACAAACAAACAAACTCTTCAGCTTTATAATATTAGTATAGATTTGAGCTTTATTACTATAATATCATTTTACTACCCTGAAAACATTATTAGGTATAGAAACACACCCTTTGGAAGAATTACAGTGTTACACAAATTGAATTAATTAAGAGAAACTCAGGATCATTTTTTCCTTTGTTCGCCAAGAGAATAACTTAAAAACCACTTAAGAAGGCTAGATTAATTACTTAGATGGCATTTTTATTGGAATTAAATTAAGCGGCGAAAATTATTGCACTGGTTTTAACTCATAAAAGTGTTGTGAACTTTATCTATACTTAATATTATAAAGCTGAAGAGTTTGTTTGTTTGTTTGTTTGAACGCGCTAATCTCAGGAAGTACTGGTTCGAATTGAAAAATTATTTTTGTATTGGATAGTCCGTTTATTGAGGAAGGCTATAGGCTATATAACATCACGCTACGAGCAAAAGAAGTGGAGCATAAATGAAAAATGTTGCAAAAATGAAAAACCGTTGAAACTAAAACACGCGAACAAAGTCGCGGGGGACAGCTAGTTTAATATAATGTTTCATTTAATAATTAAGAGTTACGGAAATCTTTAAAATACAAAATATTCAACTAATACTGTATGAGATAAATTAATTTTAGGTTTTTTTAGAACTCACAGGAAGTTGATGCGAAATTAATATCGATGGTTTCAATATTATCATAATATAATTTTTTGAGATGATTTTAATAAAACAGCACAAATTTTTCGATTTTACTTGTTCATACTAGTGCCTACAGTTCATACTCGATATGTGCACTCTATAATTAACTAATTTTTTCTCTAAACTTTTAATATCGTGTAATAAATATTTCATAGCTTTTGTGACAGATCTAAAATCTCCACGGAATACCAGGAAAAAATCCCGCAATAATTTACTAGGCAAGCTAAAACCTAACAACTGTACCATTAACTATTGGGAACATCAGCTTTTTGAAACATACAAGCATCAAATATCCGTACCCAACAATGGATAGCCACATTACCTAACAATAAAACAATAGACGCTTTAACACATACATTTATTTAACTGCGATTAAAAAAGGGGGTAATTGTTTCGGCACTGAAAACGAACAATAATTCCATTCGGGACTCGAACCCGAGCCGTTTGCTAGTAAAACAATCAGCTCTTGTTAAAATAACTTCGGTTAGCGTGTGGTGCAAGCTATAAGCGATTGAGTTAAAATATTTATTATGTATTTAAAAGCGATTGATCTTGGACGGCTTCATGTTTATAAAACAAGTCTTTAATAGCCGAATATTAAAATGTCTCATGCTATCTCTGTCACTTTAAAGTGTAAAGTAGCGGCAGATATACATTTAAGAACGTCTTAAAGTTAAGTTTCGTTTCAGTATTTTAGATTTAGTGCACTACTGGAAAAATGCCATATATCCTTAAAAAAAAGTAACAAGCATTGATCACCTTAATTTTGATCATGGTGGATGTAGTGATCTATATTAATAAAAGTCAATTGTCACTTATATGACGGAGCATCACTTAAGAGCGGCTCGACCGATATAGCTGTTTTTTTTTGTTGTATTTGTAATTGTCAAGTCAAAGTTTGCATGAACGAAAATTTGCAAGAAAACTGATAGGACAACAACTGCCGGATCAGCTAGTAACTAATAAAAATGCGTACCGTCAAGACATAAGAGCTCTATACAGTCTGCCCGTGACCACGAGACCTGCAAAAGCATCGAAACGTCGGGAACTAAAATCTAAATATAAAACCGCGATAAAATCCGTTCAAAAATATTTCATTTCAATATCTTACATTCGCGTAAACTTCAGAAAGCAATAAGCTTTAGTAATATTAACATAAATTATGAATTAAAATAATATTATTGCTTTACCAAAAACAACATTTTTCCACTCTAAAATGTTCACCCAATCTTCCCGTATGTGATACACAGCACTTACTTAGAATTGACATATCGGAAAACAGGCCTTCTTTTCAATTAAATTTGACATTATTATACAGAATTTTAATTAAACCTTCAGTGTGTATTGTAACTGAGTCAGGTCCCAATATCTCCGAACTGATGCGCATTTCATTCCAAGTAAGCCTATTATCGACTTTCTGTCATATTCAACATGTAATTACATTTTGGAGCCAGTTAAATACTGGATTCCTCTTTAGCTATATACTGTGTGATGTAGTCGCTATATAATTATTCTATTAATAACTGCTCTGGTTTAGTAAATTACATTATCATTAAAATATTTATATATATACCTAAAAGATAATGTATATGCATAACAAACTCGAGAACCGTTAGCCCATTTGCTAAGAAACTTTGCACACATATAAATGGCAATATGACCACTCCGACTAACATAGTTACGTTAGTGCTGGATAGGTGGCACTGGTGGCAGTGATTTTTATCTTTTGAACGATAGGTCGAATTTTAGATTTTTTAGGTGAAGCAAAGTGCACTGGGCACCATCTAGTATATCATAAATCATCATTTAATAGTATTATATCGTAAAAAATAGTTATTATTCTATGATTTTATAAAGGTTGTAATAAAAATAATTAATCTTTTTCCTTTCTTATCCTTTATGTCATAATTATACTACCTAACGTAATTTATATCAGTTAAGTGCGTAGAACCTTAGGAAATAATGTCGTTAAAGATTATAAATGGTTGGACTTATTTATGATGATTGGTATTTAAAACCATAAGACTTTCTTAAAGTTATATACACATATTTTACCGATAATTGGTAAATAACACAAACATCACAGAACTACCAGGGATACGTGGCTGCAGAGTTCCGAGGCTATCTTACGATCTAAGCAACCCAGCTGAACTTGGAGACGCCCTCTTTGGCTGGCGTCAGCCTCGTGCTGCCTGTCTTCAAGAAGGCCACTAAGCAGTTGAACGATTGCCAAGACAAAGATGAAAGGCTCGTCAAGATGTCACGCGACATCACTATCGAGAGCAAGAGGATCATCTTCTAGTTACATTAGCATTAGCCGGTTATTGTACTTTACCATTTTATTAAAAGACTACTATTTTTTTTTTTTGTAATAAAACATACATTTGTTAACATTATTTATAAAAATGAATCATAAGCAGCATAACACCCGCTTTTCAATAAGATTTATATTTTGCAAAGTCATATCACCTTCAACCAATATTAAATACTACCCACACAAAACTATAAACTATCCATCGATGTGGTTTATATTAACAGGAAGTTGTAAATCGCTAACGCTTATGCCCTAACCCAAACTATTCCGTCAATATTGGACGATGAGTCACCAGTAAGGGTATACGTTTCCATAGACGTACGTCAAACGTTTCATCATGGCTAGAAATAGGAAGGAATTATGAATTGGAAACTGAGGATTTTAAAGCTTGGAGATCAGTGGGAAGGAAATGACGTGTTTGATTTTATTGTAATGTATCGACTGAACTGTGTTTATTGGGTATGATTTAATAGCTAGTTAGCTACCTAAAGTTATTTTGGAACGTGAAATCTATAAAACATTTGCTTTTTTTGTTAATGACCTAAAACATACAATATTCTGTGTCAAAAGCTTAACATGAATTCAAAGCAAGATAAAGCTTTTTACATAAATTAAATAAGTCCAAATCCTTAATTATCTCCATAATAATATTAGGTATATTGATTTTAAAATTTGACTGCACGGATAACTGAGTGGTATAGGTCACTACGTCAGTTATCACTGTGTGTGACATAGTGCAGGTTCGATCCCGTAAGGGATAAGCAATTTGTGTGATCCACTGTTTGTATGCTGGTTCCAAATCTGGATGTTCTTTGTGCATGTGACTTGAATGTTTGTGAAACCCACCGCGACACAAGGATTAAATTCCTTAGAGTAGAGTTATACATAATTATAAATAAAACACACACAAGAAAAGTAACCAACGCACTCCTATCAAACATTCTACCTTCTCAAATGGACCAAAATATTACAATTAACCAGAAAATGAAACTACAGGTATTTAGCTGACGCAATGAACTACACGATAATGAGACGATGAACCAACTCGTCATTTAATTAGTGAATTCCGAGCCTAGTTCGGCCGTTGTTTGTGTTGGTCAAATAATTTCGATCGTGAGTTCCCAATACCGTGGCTAGAGGCGCCAAACATTCTGAATGATGTTGCATTAATGGCTGCAGTTAAACAAACGTTTTGGTAACAAGAATTTTGGGTTGAAGGAGACATTTGTGTTTTTTGGACGAAAATACTTATTTCACGTTAATGCATCCGTTTTTATTGCATTAGTTTTTTCGTGACTTGTGTTCGGCCGTTATTTATTTATTTTGTCCCATAAAACATATTTGTCTTCTTCTTCCATTTTCTCCTGACTTGATGCAAATGAGATATCTGCATGTTTAGATCATTCAATCTATTGATTGTTTTTATTTGATTATTACATATTAACGGTAAGCAGTTTTTAATTTGATTTAAGTTTTATTTGTTTGCGTATTTTCTTTATCTTGTGTTCTGGTATGCTCTTTGAGGATTGAAATTTTCGCGTTTTATATCGTAACCTTTTTCAGTATAGTTCATTCATTCAGGTGATACAGTATCACAACAATAAAGTCTATTTCTATACTACATAAAGGGTGTTAAAAATACGATACATTCCTTGCAGGGGGAAAGGTACTCGTTTATCAAAAAACACGATACTAAATAAAAATGGCGCATGATTCACTACAAGGGTGCGTTGTAACTTAAAAAGCGGGTTTTGTACAAAAACTCAAATCTCGATTATTTAAGAAATGACTGGGTTTCGGATATATCATTACGTGACTAAATTGGCTGCAAATAAGCTGTACTTTAATCCTCTGCAAGGAATATATTGTATTTCCTGACACCCTGTATACATTGACTGTCTGACAAATTGAACATCAAGATAAAACAAACGATTGTTAATTCTCTAAACTACGTCATTAGAAAATTTAATGCTTTCGAAATAAATGGTTAAAGCCACCATCCTAACTTATCCTCTAAATCAATAGCTATTAAATATACGAGCTATCACGGTGAGAACGCCCCTTTCCAAACATCGTTTTAATTGCAAAAATCGAACATCGTGAGCTAAGTAATTGGCATTAACTATTTTAATTAAATCCAAACTAAATAGTTTTCTCGCAAATTACAAAATGTGTGGACCATGTATTACTTATCTAGATTTTGCTAGAACTCAAAAGAGAAGGGAAACTGTCCAGGATGATGAATGTTGTCGTGGCTAAGTCACCTAACTAAACAAGTTATGAGTATGACTGTGAATAAGTATACATGCAGAGGACGACCGAATATGAGATAAATGGATTGTGTGAAAGATGATATGAGAAAGAAAAGAGTTAATGCTGAGATGATGAGCAGTAGGGATTTATGGAAGATGAATACATACAAGAGGTTGCCTTTAAAATGGGATTGAATACCCGATGAGCCCAAATACCTAGATTTTTTAAACATAAGGTACAAATACTATACACAATGGTTAAGCTACGTCTGATAACTGCATTAAAATCATAAAAAGATCTGTTATTGTCGTGTGTAGAACAGTAATTAATATACAATCACGACTTGTTAAAGAAAATTTTTATATTTTGCTTAAACGCTTTCATCCTACTATAAATTTACCACAAAATTCCAGAAAACATAAATCACTTGAATTCGTAAAAGTTAGTAAACAAAGCCCATTAAATACGGTTCAATGGTTTAAGCTGCAATCTATCTCTCACTTATTTGTTGTTTATGTAAATAGAAAGAGAAAGACAGAGAACTAATCGGAACACGGTTTCATACTTTCTGTGTAGACTAATCTCTATTTCAGACGAAACATAAATCAATTACACGGTTTTATAATGTAGACCAACATATATGTAAATTTTCTATTATAAATAATCTCTGTAAGATTGGATCGAATAGATTTTATGAACCCATCGTGTGTGGCCGTGAGGCAAGCGGAGAGGAACACACTCACAATAAACTTTGATCGCACGATTTTTTATGATCAATCTATTCGTGTTATAAAACAGTAATCTTTTAGTGACTTTCATAACCCAGTATTTTAACTGATTGATCAGGTTTTACAGGCAGGACTTCGTTGTAATATGTATACATTCCTCTTGTTAAATATTATAAGTGGATTTCAATTTATAACTGTGTTTTTTTGGAAAATAAAGTACACAGTATAAATAATATATGTAATTTTTATTTAATTTGGTAAGGACATTTTTACATTATTAATATCTTATTATTTACATCCTTTACTATATATACACTTTAAACAAAACTAAACTTAACTAAAAAAAATCTCTAAAAAATTGCGTCAAAAAATTCATCCACGTCGCTGTCGACTGGAAGTGTACCCAATATGTAATTTTAATTTTAGTACCTATTTGGTCTATCATACCCGCTCGCTTTGTGGCCTCATAAAGGTTCTGTACGGGTCTAATATGTAATATTACGTTGCAAGCCTTTATAATGAACGGATTATATATTTTTTGATGTATTCATTACATTAAATGAGATCGAAAGAGATTCTTGGTAAATACATTATCGTTATAGTATGTTATGCTCACGTTATTTTATTTTTTTCGGTATTTTGGTCTTTGATCCTAGTTGTGGGTATTTTAGAGGCATATGCATTAAGTTGATGTAAATAATCAATAATTAGAATAACATTTTTTATTAAGTGTTAAATTACAATAACTAAATTAACAAATTAAGTCTAGTTATAAACCCATATTCATAGAAAAATACAGGTACATAGTTAACGATTTTATATTGAGATACTATCCAGAAATAAAATGTTAAATTGCATATACATAGTCATTTTTAGTTCAAATTTTTGGTCAGTTTACAATCGCGAATTTATACACTAACGATGGTCAAAATTATGCAGTGACCTTAGAGTATGTATAGTCAAGCATAGAATGCGCGTAAGTACTGCGCTCGTTTACTGATTTAAGTGATTTTCCGTGCGACGACAGAAGTTTATGCGAAAATATCGTCAGTTCCGATATTATTAGGGTAATATTAGGTTTTGAGATAATTTTAACATAAAGACGCGCTCTTCTTTGACACAAATTTTACGATTTTACGTGTTCATACTAATGCCTACAGTTCATACTCGATATGCGTTCTATAATTTACTTCTTTTTTCTCTAAGGCGGTGACATATACATGAGTATTTTACCTCATATATCTCTTGCTATACCTCGTTATTTTATTTTGGACCCCATCATTGAGACCTTCACTCACGTTCTACAGAAAGCCCCTTTCTTTTCATATAAAGTCCATTTGAATATCAATAGGCAGCACGTGTATATTTTGTGTAATCAGTTTAAGGTACTGTTGGACGTGTTTCTTAGAATTGGGCTTTAAATTTTATTTTTACTTATAAACTTTACTTCGATTGACATATAAGGAGGTCTTATTTGACCATTTTTTTATTATATTTATTAATTATTACGCATTAACGCCAGCTCAGCCAATAATAATCAAATACGTTGAACCAGTAGTCCTAGGTTCGAATCTTGACTCGGGTTTTATTCTTTTCTCTCTACTATTTGTATTTATTTATTACATTTATATGTCAATGGCCAGATCATCTAAATAACTTTAATTAAAACTTACCACAGCATAAGTTAAAAGTTATATATAAATTAGGCAGTTATTATGTTAATAGCACTCGCATTTGAGGACTCGATAACCTCCTTTTTTTACTTACGTCTTTATCCTATCCTTATCAGTAATTATAAAGGTTACATATCTGGTGTCAGCTTTAAAGATCTTTTTAGAGAAAACTTTTCAAGGATTTTCTTATACTGGAAAAATATTTTCTTTTAGCTACTTTCAGTTGAGTACAAAATTTCATTTCACAAGTTTTAAGTGCGAAAACAAATTGCCCGTTTCCAACTACTTCAATGTATTTTAAAACCACGTTGAAATGTAAAATATGTCCAAAAATAAAATGGTTGTTATTCTGAAACAGTAGCGAATGTGTAACTCTGTTTCATTGTAAGTTTCAAATATAAATGTTTGTTTTTGATTTAAAGCAAGCTTCGGGAATGAAAATGTAGAATTATTTATGAGGGCTGTGTTCGTGTTTGTGAAGGTTTTCTAGGAAAAGTCGTGAATTTTCCGACAAATAAGTTGATTACTTTTATAAAATTGTTATTTTCGTAATATATATTTCGCCTAGTGTTATACCGCAATAGGAGAGCCTTTTAGGGCTTCTATAGTAATCTATATAGTACTAGATCTGTATTTTAGTTGATGATGTAATTTTATACTTTTGGTCATAGATTTAAGTATCACCGCTGCTTGTGAAGATGAGAGATGTGTTGCCAGTTAAAATGGGTTTATAATGTTATATTTTATAATTGCAATGGTCAAAAAATACCGAGTTGATATCCACGATGTGTCATTGTCCTAAGTTCTCCCAAAATATTGTGTTCACTTTAGTTGTAGTTGTAGTGCACTAAGGAGTTTAATCCTTGTGTCGTACATTGAAATCACGTGTACAAAGAACACCCAGACTTGGAACAAGTATTTGTAGATCACAAAAATGTTTGTCCCGGGGATGGAACTCGCAGCGTCGCGCACAGTGTTAATTAATATGGTGACCTATACCACTCGGCTATCCGTGCAGTCCAGTAAATTAAATTCGAGTACATTTACCTGCTCCTCCAGTTTATCTCTCTATGACGTTTCATTCTAGACTACCTTTCCTTCTTAACTTCTTCTTCTCAGTCGGATACTCTAGACAGAGCCTTCGTGGTCACGCAAGACGTCCGGCAGCGCTTCACCACTTCGCGCCATTTGTCCCTAGCTGAAGCCTGTCTTGCGCAGTCGTTTAGGTCCGTCTTAACTATGCCATAATTAAAAAAGATGAAGAAATTTTAGCAAGTCTACTCTCATCAATGATAAAGCATGTTAGTTATGTAAGTAGTAACGTTTGCACGTCTTATCAGCATGACAAGTGTAAACCTATTTACATTGATAAAGTGTTGTGGTTTTAAGTCATTACTTTGCCTGAAAAATGCTCTTATAACAATGATGACCAGTTAAGCTATCAGTGTTAAAAGTCAAGTTTCTGAATATTTAATAACTTATTCTTGTAACAACTTATTTATTTATTTTTTTTAATTTCAATCGTAACTAAATTTATGTTAGTGTTATTGCCCCGTAAGTAGACAGAGTAGGTGGAATTTAGTTTATTAGGCTGAGCTTATTTAGCTGAGATTATAGACGGCATTGTAAAAAAAAAAACGAACAAAGGCATCGAAATAATTGAAGCAGCAATAGCTAAATAGTTAGGATGACTGCCTTGTGATCGAGAGGTCGCAGGTTCGAACCCTACCCATTGCACTATTGACGTGAACCCACTCCAGATACAAGCATATTTAGCTTAGTTGGAGGGGTTAACAAGATTGCTAGTAATGTGAATTCCACCCACATTGCTAGTAACCTTTAAAAAAAAAAAACACCCAAATCCGAACACAAAATCACGGATTTACTAATCTGTAGGTCGTTCATTTGTTTTTATTTTATTATTTTTTAAAATTATTACTCACTCAATGAAAATAGCTCCAATTTTGGTCTGAAGGTGGGTCCACACTATACAGATTTTTGGTCGCACTGATCTGTACAGACTGAAATCTGAGTAAAAATTTATACGCTGACAGCCCCACAGAATGTTTGCACAGAATTTTCATTCGTTTAGACTTGGAATTTCAAAAATTAATTTTTAATTTTAATTAATTTAATATTTAATTATTTAGCTCCAACATATACGCAGACATACATGCAGAATTACTGACTTTTCTGATAGATAAAAGTTGATGTTTGTATCGTGTGTACCCACCCTAAATTATAAAGGCTAGCTACACTAAGTCACGTACCGTTACGGTGACGCAACTGTGTGTACAACAAAAGCTATTTGCATATGTATCTCAACGCATCTGGGCCGAGCTGCACGTGTCCTTTCAATACCCCATTATGCACCCAATACACTATAAACCATTCAAAACTAAACCTTATCCGGCCCTAATAAGATTTACTCGAAGTTTTCCCGCACGCAAATTGATTTGTGTCAATACAAAGTTACGTTTGCCGTTGATGTTAGAAGATGCATTCAAATTTAGAGTTTATGAGCTTGTATTTAAAGACTATGTTGTATTTTTTGGAGTGTATTTAAATTGTAAAGGAGACAAAGAATGGGCCGTTTGTACTGAATGGAGTCTTTAAAGGTACAAAATGAGCATTATATAGATATGGATGTTTAAATGAGGTATGAGACCGATGGATGAATGTGTTAGTACCTATACTACGAGTGTAGATTACAAAAATAAACGGGTAAATAGACTTTGATGTTTAATCTCGTATTTGTTCATAGTTTTGGGCTTTATTTAGGCAATACTAAAGATGGCGTACACACCGGTTTTCAAGGTGTCGCCAGCTCTGAGGTCCCGGGTTCGATCCCCGAACGGGTCAATGTAGAAAACCCCTTTTCTACATTGTCTCGGGTCTGGGTGTTTGTGGAACCATCGTTGTCTCTGCATTCTATAACACAAGCGCGGAAATACAATAGCGGAAATTATATTTTGTTTAAATGGTATAAGTAATTACATTAACAATAAAATAATAATCACTTTTCATAGTTCATATTAAGATCATATTTTTGGTCACTATGTTTAGGTCAATAATTATTAGGAAAATAGATGTTATCAGTGGCGTAGCTACCGGAGGGCTAGACGGGGCTGTGCCCCGGGGCCCCCAAGCTCGGGGGGCCCTCGGACTCTGACTTTCAAACGATTTTTTTTCATTTGTACATAATTAACAAATCACAATTATTTATCGTCACCGGGAATCATAATATTATCGATACTTGACTATTGTAAGATGATTGTAAGTACTTATATCTCATTACATTACTACGTTCATAGACAAACATATTTTCAATGAGTCACAAAGTTTTTGATCCAAGTTGTAGAGGATTTTGAATTTAAGGAAAACCTTTTTAATAGTTATAACTATGTATTCGAATGAGAATTTTGTTGTTTTTCATATTGTGTGTGATTCTTTTATCTATACTAATATTATAAAGCTGAAGAGTTTGTTTGTTTGTTTGAACGCGCTAATCTCAGAAACTACTGGTTCGAATTGAAAAATTCTTTTTGTATTGGATAGTCCGTTTATTGAGGAAGGCTATACGCTATATAACATCACGCTACGCCTATAGGAGCGGAGCATAAATGAAAAATGTTGCAAAAATGAAAAACCGTTGAAACTAAAACACGCGAACAAAGTCGCGGGGGACAGCTAGTAAGAAAATAAAGTTAAAAATGGCATTTACAGTCTGATGAAGACGCTAAGACGTGATTTTGTGTCGGAACCGGGTACATGATAAGACAAGTTAGGAAAAATCCACATAATACATAACAGTCCTACTAAACTTGGATAGTATTCGTACAAATGTTTGCCGGAAACGGAATCTTTTGTCTCGTTTTTACTAGCTAGTGTGCCAATAGGCAAATTCGCAAAGTTTCGAGCCGCATACATAGAAGTGTAGTCGGAGCATTATATCGGTAATATTATCTATCAGTATTGTAACTCGACCCTATTTTTGAAATACAGTCTATAGCTTACAGTCGCGCTGTACGTATAGGCGTGTGGACTAGGTATGAAAAGGACATAATTATTCATTTAGTCCACCAAATACATAAAAAACAAGAAAACAAAACTCGTATTTTTTCTTTTATCAAATCAATAAAAAATGACAAAGTTAAAGCGCTTTAAAGTTTGGGAGTGGGGGCTTGTGCCGTCATGTCTTAATTAAAAATTGTAGCTGGAAGTGACGTCACGCAACATTTCTTTTCACTGTATCTTCATCATTGTTTGTTTAAGTAAAAAAGGAAAAAATACGTGTTTAATATTTTCTAATAGTATATGTGACAAGTAAATAAAAATAAAATATCCATTTAGGTACTTCGAGTGTATATCTAGTTTTGTAATTGTATTTTTTGTTTATTTAAACATAAAATACGTTGTGAATTAAATAGAAAGTGTTCAATAAAAATGCATTTTCTTTTTTATCAGTAGAATTAATTTAAAAACCATGCTTATAATATGTTTAATTTAGGACTAAATAACAAATCATTCTGATAAATTTGCGACCAAAAAATATTTACGCCTCTACTGAGACGTACGAAATGCTTTATTAATAAATTCAATTTAATAGAAAATCCACATTAAAATATAAAGCTCAATTCAAAGCTTTTAACTGTAATTGTACAGCACAAAATATTCTACAATTGCTCCTTGCAATATTAATTAGATTTTTTTGATTAATAAGTACTTGTACTTATTTCTCGTACTAAAATAAGTACTTGTACTTATTTTTCGTACTAAAATAAGTATATATTATATTTTGTTTAAAAACAAACACCGTCAATTCGTCACGGCGCGGCGGCTGGTATATTCGCGACTGGTTGCATGCAGAGCGCATGTTGAGATATGAGGCGAGTAGGTAGCTCGCGCTTCGTCCGTTTATATCTAAGACTAGCTGTCCCCCGCGACTTTGTTCGCGTGTTTTAGTTTCAACGGGTTTTTCATATTTGCAACATTTTTCATTTATGCTCCACTCCTATTGGTCGTAGCGTGATGTTATATAGCCTATAGCTTTCCTCAATAAACGGACTATCCAATACAAAAAGAATTTTTCAATTCGAACCAGTAGTTCCTGAGATTAGCGCGTTCAAACAAACAAACAAACAAACTCTTCAGCTTTATAATATTATATAAATATAGATTATAGTATGGATTAAACGGCCCAAACATACTCTCTCCTTTAACGCACTAAGTCGAGATCCGAACTCCTCAGGGGGTGCCCTTAGTGAACGTTGCTAACATAGTTAGTTTTTCTATTGCTCTGGCTGGAGGCCCTTAAGGTTCTCGCCAAAAGTCCGGTGAAGCAGTCAAAGCCTGCGCTCAGGCTAACTGCGTAAACTTTTCCAAAAAAAATGTTTATAAAAAGTTATAATGCTAATAGATAATGTTACCGTGATAATGCCCTCTGTCGATCGATATACATCGCATTCGGTACACGACGAATAGGGAACAAACGAATTTAAATAGTTTACTTGGGGCCCTAGTTTTAGTTTTTGCCCCAGGGCCTTTGGTTACCTAGCTACGCCACTGGATGTTATAGCGGCAAAAAGTAGCTAATGTATTTTCTTAGGATTGAACCTTGGCTCTTAACAAGTTTCATCAAAATGGGTTCAGCGGTTCAGCCGTGAAAGCGTAACAGACAGACAAACAGAGTTACCTTCGTATTTATAATGTTATTATGAATTAAAAAACAAAAGAACGACAAGTGATGTGTTCTCTAAGACTCCTTTCCCAAACGCAGTGCAAATATTAAATACTTTAAGTTGTTCCTTGTTTTCATTAGAAGAGTGATCAGTTCGCATTTCAGAACTATTCCAGTTACATATTAGTTCTATTTTTACTTAATCCCATTCTTTTCTATTCATGATTCATCATGACATTTTCCTCAAACGTCACTGATGTATACAAGAGACCAATCAAACTATCAAAATATATACTCAATTGTAAAGTAGCGTTCATTGCGGTCAACAACTACTTGGTGACTGTGATTGAATATTCGACCGCTCTGAATTGTGAAGAGCTTGTTATATTTTGGACCTATTGTCTTTTAATACTGTCTTAACCCTCTTTACTTGTTTTTTTTTTGACTACCTCCGTGGTCGAGTGGCGTACACACCGGTTTTCAAGGTGTCGCCAGCTCTGAGGTCCCGGGTTCGATCCCCGGCCGGGTCAATGTAGAAAACCACTTTTCTACATTGTCCCGGGTCTGGGTGTTTGTGGTATCTTCGTTGTCTCCGAATTCCATAACACAAGTGCTTTAGCTACTTACTTTGGGTTCAGAGCAATGTATGTGATGTTGTCCACATTTTTTAATTACTTGTATAGGGGGTTAAGATCAGTTCTTTCAAAGATTAGGAGAATGTAGAGACATATTTAGAAATGTGGGTGCAACCTGGTGCCTTAAACCATTAAACGTAAAATGTATATTTTGCTAATTTCCGTTACGTCATTATGATTAAAAACTAGAAAATTAGTAACGACCTTATAACTTTAAAACTTCTAGAAAGATCTTCATAGCTGAGAATCCAATTCGATTGTAAAAGTTAAAGCTAAAAACATCGCATTAAAATCGGTAGATTCGTTTGGGATCTACGTTGCCACATACAGACGCACAGATAAAATAACCCCTCTTTTTTATTTAGGGTTAAAATTCCGCGAGCATTATAATGCTATTTACAAACTAAGGGCATTATGTAATGTCATTAGACATTACACCTAATGTACCTCTATAGACAGATTTAGCTCTAAAAAAGGGTTTATTTTAAATAAAAAAGTCTATAGACCTTAATGCTTCTAAAAGTCTTGCTTATGCAAATAAATTGTCAATAAAGGGTGGCAAATTGCCAAAACCTAAATGTTTATTTGATCTTATTTGAATAAAATTTACCGTTTTGCTAAACCAAATAATAAAGATCTCGTTAAGATAAAAGAAATGTTTTTTTTCATTTCCACCTTGTTTGTCGCGTATGTTGTTGGATTGTGTTATTCTTTCTTTCTTTTAAGTTTATAAAAAATGTAGTTTTAGATATTGTTCTTATCATACTTACAATTACAATTACCTAACTTAAATTTAATAATCGTGTGTAGGAGTCGTTTTTTTTTTACAATTTTACTGTTGTAATTTAATTTTTGAGTTTGAGTGTGAGTTATTCCTTATTTTATAAAGTTGGTACCTTAGAGGAATAAATAAGTTAACTATAGAACGCGCATATCGAGTATGAACTGTTGACAGTAACTAGTATGAACATGTAAAATCGTAAAATTAGGCGCATAAACGTCTGTCGTCACACGGAAAATCACTTAAATCAGTAAACGAGCGTAGTAAGTTTAGCTAAAAAGGTGCTTACGCTCGGCATAAGGGGTTACTAGCGATGCGCACGCTCTATGCTTGTCTATGTTTACTCTGAGGTACAAACAAAAAAATCTATGTCAAATTTGATAGCTCAATGAAAAGGTATACTTATTATTTACATTGAAAATTAATTTGATTTAGGAGTAGGTTTAATATATTACAACAACAAACTATTATTGGGTAAAGAACATTACTCATTTCTAGATGGTTTGATAAGTACCAATAAAGTAATTGTTAATAGTCACCGGATTAACGACCATTCTGATTCATTCCATCGTCATTGCAATTGAGTCCATTGTAATTAATAACACAGGCTACTAAAACTCTGTTCTCTATTTCAAAACCATACCGACAACACTATTAAACAAAAAACTATTCATTATATGTCTGTACACGTGTTCCATATCATAACAAAAGCCATAAGTCACTGGCCAGACACAAATTATTCTAACGCCAGCCGAAATTTAAAAAAAGACATGTCAACATTGTACTCCTAAACAAAGAAAAAATAAATCAGTAGACACCAGTATGAGTTGAGCCGGTAGTCCCCTCCAGTTGCAACTAAACACATACAAAAAGAGCTCACACAAAGAGCCTTCACAGATCCAAGTAATCTGGTCCGTTTGCCCTACATCTACTCCACCAAAATTCTTTTACCGTTGAAATAGGCGTTACGAATTTAAATTTCGGCCTTATATCTGTGCTATTAAGAATTAAACAGAAATTTCTTGGGGGAATATTTAATTTTGTATATAACAGTAGGCCTTTTATTGACGAGGAAGCCACTACAGTGACGTCATAATGATATTAATTGGGGACAAAGTAATTCTTCGAGGATATTTAGCTTGATGTAGCCTGTTTCCTGGGGATCTATTGTAGAATATTATTTATATACAGTACATTAAGTCTTATTATTGTGTGAGGAATCAAGATGGCTTCTGTTACCCTCTTCTGTTAACCGGATGTTAAGACAACTCGAAAATAAAGTAATTAAAAAAACAAACCGGCAATTTTTAATATTTTGTTTTTATTTGACATATATCTACCTAAACTCTTGGTAGATAGTTGTTTGTTAATCCTCTATGTCTTAAAGGATCAATTATAATAGGTAAACCATTATGATGAAATCTCTGATGATTTTAGTAGATCTATCATCATTTATTTTTTTTATTCTGATTTCAGAAAATCTAAAAGTCATACGTTTCTTCAGAACTCAAATTAATCTCAGATTTGATTTAGAAAAATTACGAATATCGAGTTCAAGATCAAAATTATAGCAACATCAGCATGACGAGGCACTTATAAGGCTTATTTTTTTTTCTATTACGAATAGAACGCATACAATTGATCAATCGTGGTTAAAGTAAAGAGTTACATGACGACCTCTGTGGTCGAGTGGCGTACACACCGGTTTCCAAGGTGTCGCCAGCTCTGAGGTCCCGGGTTCGATCCCCGGCAGGGTCAATGCAGGAAACCACTTTTCTACATTGTGTCGGGTCTGGGTGTTTGTGGTACCTACGTTGTCTCTAAAATCCATAACACTAGTGCTTTAGCTACTTACTTTGGGTTCAGAACAATGTATGTGATGTAGTCCACATTAATTTATTTATTTATTTACATGATGCTAGAGTAATTTGAACCTGTCTTCATTTATAACTATTATTTCATTTCCAATATCAAGCTTAACGCATTAAATAAAGGTTTTTTTTTTTATTTCTTATCATACTTATGAAGTTTTGGTATGTAAAGTGAATGAACAAAAGAGTATCAAAACTTTATTTCTATAATCATCATCATCAACAATCCTTGTCCTCCCACCACTGGGCATAGCCCTCTGGTTTTACTATTTCATTAGCCATCTCTTCGATCCTGTACCAATAGCAACTATTTCCTTCCAGAACCTAAAACCTTCGTTATATCATCGACCCATAGTTCTCCTAAACCAAAATCCCTTTCCTACACTACATCTAATCTCAGAAGCCTCAAATTTCTATATTTTCTTTTAAAAAAAGCCAAAGATCAAAGCAGGAAGAAATAGATGCTGCCTTTAAAAATTCTATCCCAAAGAAGTACGTAAACTCTGAAGACTAATATTACTTCATACACAAAAGTACATACCTACATACATGTTTGAACATGATAAAGAGCATATAAACACGTGATGCGACGTTGTAAATACCTCGTAGATTTATCACAAGATTATCAAGATTAAGTTAATGACACGTTGCGACATCATCCAGGGATACACGCCTTGGTATAGCTTGATATATTATAGAAGTGTTTGGGAGATCCGTTTTTGTTTTTGGAGAAGTATGTACCTACTTACCTTTACAGGATGCAATGGAAGTTCAGTTCATATTTGAAATACTGCTTCTGACTATAGAAATGACTACAACTATCTTTAAGGGAAAAAAAGAAAATTTCTCAAAAAAATTGGCTTCTCCATACAATTTTTTTTCAGATTGGGTCTATTACTATGGGTAAAGGCTGATAGTTTTGTGATGAATTTATACGTCGCATGTGTTTACGATACGGAATTTCGGATCAAAAAGGATTTTTTATGTGTTGTTCTAATACTATTGTTTCATTTTTGTCATGCTTGGAAATCGGATAATGTTCAACTGTTAAAGAGAACAAATTGTGTAGTTACTAAAACAGATTTAGATACTGTTGGTGTCTTGTATATTGTGTTACCTTATCATCATATCTCACAAGGACCATAAACCATATACTCCTTGCCTTGTACTCAAAAATACCTAACTATTTGATCCTAACTTTCAATCTAATCACATTGTTGAATGAATGCACATTTTCAAAGAAAGCCCTTGACCTGAAGATGGCTAATATTTAAGTCCTAGACAAGAATTATGCTAACTTTGATTCTAATCAGAATCCACAAAGTCAAAACTAAAAATGTAATGTAATGCCAGTTTATAATATGAACGAGATATGCCACGAATACAATAAATTAGAAAGTATCATACCGTAGTAGATAAAGGTCAGGTTGTATGTCTTAAAATCGTGAAGTTTAGACTAATAATGTCGACGTGTAATGTAATGATAAATTTGTAGTTGAGAGTCGTGAATTTAGGTCTGAAATGTTATGAGAACTATTTGCGTAATGCACGCATTGCGATCTATAGAGGGTATTATAAATTCAACTAAATACCAAACGAGAAATTAACGACTTACACGAGAAACAAAAATATTATGACCAAAAAACTTTTTATCTTAGTTCAGGCAATTCTGGAAGTTTTTTTCATGTTATTTTTGTATTAAGGAGGCAAATAATTTTTGTAGTATTTTTTTATTTGATGTCAATATTAACTTGATTGTATATGCATAGATTTCGAATGTAACTTTTTGGGGCATTAAGATAATCTGTACAAGGCATTTTAAAGGTACTTACAGCAAAAACATCATTATCGCTTTCTTCATTTTTGAGGTTTTCTGTAACAAAAGAAATATTCGATTAATTACTTATTTATAAAGGAAAGATGTTCAAAACAGTTACAAGAGCGGTAGCCGACCCTTGAGGTCTCTAATTCGATTATCAGGTCAACTTTTGATAAGGTTTTTCCATTAAGAAAATACTCAGTCATAATTTGATATATGAATTTCAGATATTTTATGATAAAAGGTTCTTTCTTTCCTCCTATAAAATAAACACTGAATATTTAGTCAATGTTATAAAAATAGATTGAACTTTGAAATCTAGATATTTTATTAGGTTCCTGATAATGTGAAAACTAACTTCGTCATGTAATCATCAGTCAAAGTATAAAGATCTTTGTTTGTTAACTGTTTTTTTTATTTCCCTAGTAACCTGGAGTTTAAATATTTCGATATTGATAACATTATCCAATCATGTCATTCAAAATCAAAGTTTAGAAACCAATGCGCTAGCCCTGAGCTACCGTCGTGTAAACGAGACGCCGCTACGCGCAGTGTAATGCACCGTCTCGCTTTCACAACGGCAAAATTACTGCTTTAAGAGTTCATGGTACAGGTACAGATCTCAATGAATGGTTATCATGTAAAGATAAGACTATTTTTTTTGTATTAGGTGTGACTTGTTGACTGAAATTATCACTCTTAATCAAATTATGTTTAGCATTTTTCAGGTTTTAATGAATGGATCTGCCTAGCTGCACTCGATATGTGGCTACTGATCTACATTTTCCATTATACCATCAACTTAAAAAAAGCAATGATAATTACGTTATGTTAAAATGTCCATCGTAGCTAATTGTTTTCCATAATGAGTTCCATTAAATATCCAACCGCGTTGATAATAACATTATTTTACAATACCGACGTTATTTTCATGAAAAAACTTTCAGCGACCAAAGCGAAAACATTTTAATTGAGAGAATTTTCATGAAATATTCATACGAATTAATAACTTGTATGTAAATATATAAACCCCTCTCCCGTTTCTAAGGGATTATGCTAAGAAGATAGGTAGAGTAAGTTAAACGATTTTTTCTTAAATTTTTTTGGTGTAGCGGTTTTCTGATCGGTTTTGTTTATTATTGGTGTTTTCTGGGTTTGACTTGGTTATTAGAAGTGTTTTTGCGCGAATACTGCGATCACTTTAGATCTAGTTTTTATTATATGACCAAAACCATTCTGTTTACTTCATCCATCAATTAAAGAGTGATAATATAACATAAGTTTGTATCAAGATGCCATCAAAACGAACTAGATAAAGTGTGTCTAGCAGTAAACGGAACCTTTACAAAAAGCTTTTGTTACTAAACTCTTAAATCTATACTAATGTTGACTTTCCTCTCCCCAACATAAGCCTAAAATGGGAATTGGCACGCTCCAAATTCCCCTTTCCACTCAAAGTCCAGAGTTCGAACGCTGAAATATCGCTCTGATTACATCACGAGGCACGTACTTATCTAAAATCTTGATAAATTTCGTTGAAACTGGTTCACACCAGTACTAGCCAGATACAATACGACTCGGGACTATTGCCTTATTTCAGCGATATTTATTTAGTCAATTCCAAAGATTCGCATGTTTTTATGTTAGTTTTTAATCAGGAACAAACGCTGATGTTTAATCTTGGTAATTGAAAGTCGGAAGGAATGGAAATATATGGACGAAACAGTCAGATCAATTGACAATGTTATTTGATGTTAAACTGACAAAGATGAAAAAATCGTTCATATGCGAGTCCGTAGTGCAAGTTACGTACCATTGTACAAGATAATATGTAACAGTATGTACTTTTAATTATTTGTTGGACGGAGCAACAGAAATAAACACTCTGGTGAAAATATAAACTCTTCTTTTACGGTTCAAGAAATACAGGCAGCTAAAAGATAGCGGAGGCTTAGTAAGAGGATCCTGTTGGCATCTTTCGGGTACGGAACTCTGATTTTTTCTTGTTTAGTAATGACGCACTAAAGAATTTAATCCTTGTGTCGCGGGGTTTTACAAACATTCAAATCACATGCCAAATAACGCGACATTGCCAATATCATGACCTACTTTTTAAAAAAAGTTTAAAAAATCACAACCTATCGTAACAAATCAAAAGAGGATAAAAACCTTTTTTTGTTGTTTCAATTCGCGTGAATTCCGTAGACTTGGGTATGGGTTGGATTTTTTTGAATCCTGAAGAAATGCCCAGGGGTGTGATTCTGTAAGATCTCATTCCAAACTTCGAATCTGAATCCGCTGTGAGTTTCTTGATTGGCATTCCAAAAACTCGAATTTACACTAGCGCTACCCTTGCGAACGTGTCAACGAGTTGAACTAAATTGATCGTGAGATTTTGACTGATAAAGTATGAGATGATTCAGTAAGGTTCCCCTGCAGACCTGAGATACTCAAAACAAGCCTATTGCAACAGACCTTACTCACATAACATAACAAACGAGATTACGATTTGGCAAGAACTGAGTCTGAAAACCTATTCAAAAGAAAATGTCATACATAATGTCCACTAGTGTTTCAACATGACATGTAAAAGTGTCAGTACTTAATTACATATCATTCTTGCCTATTGTCCAGTTTAGATCGTGGTAACTGTCTTGCGTGGGAAACCGATGCAAACATATTGTGCAAGGAAATCATCATGAATGGATATCATTACTCACGATGACGCATGCGTTGTCCCTGACCGCTGTTTTGTTAGCTAGATGCTTATTGGTGCTTGTTGCTTGGACGTCAAATCTATTAATTATGGAGCTATTTTAGAAGACAGTCTTAAAAATTTATTAGTCTTACGATTTCCTGCAGGGATAATCAAGGGGTTTTTTTAGTCTTGACTTTTCTTTTTTTTTTAGTCTAGGACATAAAGTCGGATTATTTGAGCAAGGTTGCAGGTTCAATTAGGTTAGATTAAAATAACTTGTCCAAAATCACAGTGATACATATCTGGGGTATGAAGTATAGGGCTATAAGATTATCGACAAAAAATACATTGTGACGAAACCTAGATTTTAGTTTTTAAACCCGCTTACTTGCGTAGTGATCAATTTAATGCTCGTTTTTTCAGGTAAGGCTGTTGCTTTGTACAAAATCTATTGTATCGGAATATTCATCAATCTCTTCAGAATTTCAGTACCAAACCTAAAGGTGAATGCTTAATGCTCTTAAATGATAAAGGGACTTATTTTTCTACTGCTAAGCAGAGTTAAAGGGGGATATTTCTCAGGAGGACAGGAAATGGTCCCGGTAGGCACATTTTCATTACGGAATTCCGCGCCATATAACTAAATACCGTCATTAACGAAATGTTCGTGTATTTTGTCTCCGTTCTGAGTTCTCTGCCTTTCTCCGAGAAGTGTAGGATTGGGAAGTCGATCCCTATATAGTGTAAACTCTTTTTTCTCCAGGTAAAATAGGTACTATTTGTATTATGTAAAAAGAACAGAAGAGAAGAAGAGAAAAAAGGGAACTTAGTAGTTTTCCAGTGGTTAAAAGGACGTTCCATAAAAAGATCGGATTTCGATATGTAACTTAGGATCAGAATGTTTGACTCGACGGATGTAGAGAGAGATAGGTATGCGTAAGAGTGGGATGACAAGCCCAGTTAACGGTGATAAAACACTTCCAATCAAAAAAGTATCTCATGATCTTGATCTCAAATTAAGATAAAAAAAAAAGAATTAAGAAAGTTGGCGAAGTATATTCCGATAATGGGTGGATAGATAGATAGTTATATTGTGTGTGTATCAATAAATAATAATTATTATTATTATAGGTTGACTGGTAGAAAATGCCTTAAAATGACCATAATTCGGGTTCCTATATTTAAGAAAAGATTCATTTTGCTAACGAACGGTAGAATTTTCTAAGCAAAACGAAGAGAATTCTAACGTCCGTATGCAAAATGCAACGTTTTTGAATATAGGAACTGGGCATAAGTCCGCTTGTGCACAACATGCTTTAAAAATTATTAAATAAATAAATAATGTGTCTATTTATGAAATCAAATGTTTAAAAATTCGTACATGTTTTTATTAAACTGTGTTAGCGTGGCATGCTTTGTGACTCAACAAAAATGACTAAATGCGGAAGTAGAAAATATTTGAGGAATTTTAGTGAAACTCACTTGAACTATTTTTACGTCGCTAATGTATTCCAGTCGCGAATAAATAAAGCATTTTCCTGCATATAGTTAGTTACTTATTTAGTAATGAATTATTCATTTCTGTAAATTAGTATTTTGTTGTTGTGAAATTATTATTGTTTTTGTAAGTTACCTATTTTTCTTACTTATTTTAAGTGTTTAAAATATAATTATTTGTAACTTTCGTTTTATTTAATATATTGACGCATATTATTTTCTCATAAATTATTTTCAGGATTTTTTCTTCTTAAGTCTATCTTTAAACTCTGTAAAACCAATAAGCAACGATAGAACTTTTAATGATAAAATTTACTTAAAAAATCTCTTATTGTTAAAAATTTTATAATATTCCATAGCCTTAGATCTTAAAAAATCACATTGGTTTTTAAGATTCCTGCATTTTTTTTTGTATATGTAAAATTCTTACACAGTCCTGAAAAATACGACCTTTGATGAACATTTATTTACATACTTACGCATTGAATTCCGAAGCTCATTTTTTGAAGTCCCTTAGAAAGAGGTTTCATTTAATTTTATTCTTGCCAATTACGTTCGGAGCTTTAGTAGTTACCTTATAACCCATTCCGACACCTGCAGAGAAAGATAATTGTGGTCTATTTCAGCCAAACCAATTCTGAATCGGGAGTGGAATTTCGGCTAAAGTGGCTCAGAGGTTTTATCTCTAAACTCGGACTTGAATTTAGCTATTAGGTTGATATTTGTGGTGCAAACATTATTGATTTATTTGTACCTATTGTGTGTATATGTCGCAGTAAGATAGATAAAGCCGTAATATAGTTATATCCCTAGGGATATAATTATATACCGTAACATAGTTATACGAAAGCGAATCTTTACTATCTCACTAGGAATATAGTTATAAAACGGTCCAAGTTTAGTGATATACTTATATTACTAGATTAAGTTCAGTGTTATAAATATATTAGGGTTCGTCGGTACTAAGGGTCAGAAAAAAAAATACCTACCAACCTAACCAAATGTGTCGGGGTTGGCAAAGTCAGTTCTAAGGGTCAGAAAAAAAAAATACCTACCAACCTAACCAAATGTGTCGGGGTTGGCAAAGTCGATTCTAAGCTACTGATTATTATGAATAAAAAGAAATCTAAACAAAAAAGATATGACTTTGAATAATAGTGTACGACTGACTGCGTGGGGAGCGCGTAAACACAACGAACCCCTCCCCCGCCGCGGGGGAGGCGGCGCGCCGCCTGCGCCGCACACTCCGAAAGCTATTTCACTAAACTTAATCTAGTAATATAAGTATATCACTAAACTTGGACCGTTTTATAACTATATTCCTAGTGAGATAGTAAAGATTCGCTTTCGTATAACTATGTTACGGTATATAATTATATCCCTAGGGATATAACTATATTACGGCTTTATCTATCTTACTGCGACATATATAAGTTTAAAGGTGTGAACAGGTTTATTATAATTCAGACAGATATAATTTTATCTGCGTTTTAACATTTTCTTCGTAATAATTTTTGTTTCTTAATAACTATTCTACCCCATAAAATAAAAGTCTGTTTTATTAGGACCATTACAATAAAAGTGTTAAAATGTATATTTAAATATAAAAATAAAGAATAAGAAAAATCGTTACAAGAAATAAGTAGGTAGATTAATTTATTCAGTGATAAATAAATGCATACTTTTAGTAATTAAGTAAGTAAGTTTTGTTATTTTATTAAGAAATTGCAGAATAATCATCCATACTATAATATTATAAATGCGAAAGTAACTCAGTCAGTCTTTGGGTCTGTCTGTCTGTTAAGCTTTCACGGCTAAAGGGCTGAACTGATTTTGATAGAACTTGGTATGAACAGGGAAATCTTGGATCTTAAAAAAGGACATAGGCTACTTTTTGCCGCTATAACAGCCTACCTACCTGGGTGAAGCAGTGAACAACACCTAGTTTTTATATATATGTTTTAAAATGACTCTATACCAACATCTGAGTCCTAACTATTGTTAGTCACGTTCCTATCTGCACTCTACAACACTCGCGCCTCTATCTAAATGAATACATGTTAGTTTTTGTTCTCTATATCTTATGCAAACATACTTATCTAAATGGCCAATGCCGCACCATCTATGTAATTATGTAATGCAATACTTGGTATTTGCTGTAATTAATTACAACTGTCTTTGGCGTTAAAAATGGTTTTACACATTCATACGCTATCGACCTTAAACGATTGTTTATTCAAATCAAATCAAAAGTTTTTATTTCTAATGAACCTCAAAAAGGCGCTTAAGAAACGTTAAAGTTACAGAATTAAATGACTCTAGGTGCGCGGTTCCAAAGTGTCCTTCCTATGGAGAAAAACCGGCAAGAAACTCCAAAGATTATTCTTTTAAAAATCAATTTTATACATTCAATGTAGGTACATTATTAGATAAAGATATGCGTCAACAACACAATGCAGCCGGCGGTAATGGCAATAGATAAATGAAGTAAAAATGACATCTTCGATAGTGGAAGAAATTCAATATATAAGTGTAATTAATAATCTACGCTGTTGACGCATTTACAATAAAACAAAGAAAAAAAAAAAGCTAAATATATCCGTTCAAAATTAAAATTAAGGTCCCTTAATTAAGTTATGTAATATATTTTAATCATTATTGTTTCTGGAAAATGAGAGACAGCGTGCTGCTGGGGAGTTTGTTGCGCCGTTTCTTCTCCACAGCCAGGGCACTTAGTTACGCTGAAGAGTGGACGAATCGCGGTGTTGTCTGATATGTTGCCTTTCAAAAAGTGCTACTTGGTAGCCTAATTTGAAATAAATATATTTTTATTTCGATTTTGACATTCTTATTTAGACAAAAGTAAAAATTTGTTACATTACAATATTACGGACTTTGTATAAAAAGGAAATATCTATATTTTAGTTCGCCAGATACATAAAAAAATAAAAAAATAAAACGTAATTATTCTTCTATCAAATCAATAAAAAATGTCAAAGTTAAAGCGCTTTAAAGTTCAGGAGAAAGGGCTTGTGATGTCACGTGTGGGTAAAAAATTGTAGCTACAACGTGACGTCACGCGACATTTCCATTTACTGTATCTTCCTTATTGTTTTTTTAATTAAAGAAAGAAAAAATAAGTTAATTATATTATTTTAAAAGTCTATGTAAAGCGATAATAAAAAATTAGTCCGGATTTAAAGATCTAACCATTACCAAATCAACTTCAAAAATTTGATAAAGTTTAAGTTTTCAAGTATTTTACTTAAATCGACAGATTATAATATGTCGTTTTCCTGTATATGTTTTTCCTTTGTAAGACTGGTAGCCACAATGACGAAGACTATGAACGACCAAAATTTTGTATACTAGGTACTTATTATACTTGTGAACACATGGCTAAAATAATATTTAAAAATTACATTGTACCAAAAGCGATTAAAACAAACCTAATTAAAGACGGGAAGTGACCTCAGCTATTATTTTTGTATTACCGATAACCTTTTTCGTTATCAATAATCTTAACAGAAATATATTAATTAATAAGTTTATTAATAACTAGCTGTGCCCGCGACTTCGACCGCGTGGAATTGGACAAAAAAGCAACATTACTTTTTTTGGAATAATTTTAGATTTTCCAAGTTACTCCTTATTACATCAGCTATCTTCCAGTGAAAGTCTCGTCAAAATCGGTCCAGCCGTTCTAGAGATTAGCCGGAACAAACAGGCAGGTAGACAGACGGACAAAAATTGTAAAAAAAAATATTTTGGTATATGTACCGTATTACATTCTTATGCATGTAGTAAAAAGCGGTTATTTTAATATTACAAACATACACTTCAATTTTATTTATTTGTAGTATAATTGTAGTATTATATAGATATCGGCTTGTTACTGGTTTGCTAAAGAAGGATCTCTTGTCATATAGAGAAGGAATGGATATTGATCGCATTGGAGTTATTAAATGTACGCAATACTTACCGCGATCTTTTTATCTGGTTGCCATAATACAGGCTCTACCTAGTTTGGGATCAGATAGCCGTGTGTGAGTTGTCTCAAGATATTATTATTAATATATAATTAAATACAAATAGTGGAATGAAAAACTTAGCCTCAGGCAGGAGTCGAACCTGCGACAACTGACTTGACGCGCCAGTCGCTTTACCAACTAAGCTACCGAGGTCACTGCCTAGAAGTTTAAATTTTGCCTTCCACTTATTACGTCTTTAGGGCGACGTATGCGACATCTAGTGAACCAATCTTGCGTTTAGTCTCACCGCTAATAATTAAAAATATTAATATATATATTTTTGATCTTTAAAACTTAATCATTATATTATGACGGGCCTGTTGGTCTAGTGGTTAGTGACCCTGACTGCTAAACTAGAGGTCGTGGGTTCGATTCCCACGTAGGACAAATCTTTGTGTGATGAGCACGATCATTTGTTCTGTGTCTGGGTGTAATTTATCTACAATATGTATGTATTCAGAAATATATAAGTATGTTTATCAGTTGTCTGGTTGCCATAATACAGGCTCTGCCTAGTGTGGGATCAGATGGCCGTGTGTGAGCTGTCCTAAAATATTATATTATATTATTATATTATCATTCCGCGTACTTTTCTAGCTAACCACTAACCCACTTCGACAGACAACTGTTCCACTTCCGGGATAAGCAACTTCAGATCAATACAATCTCTGCCTACCCTATACTATAAGTGCTAAATGTAGGTTGCGTTGCTCAGCAATAAATCAATACGCGTTGCAGCATGGAGCGTGTATGAATATATGGAAGTATGTATGGGTATGTATGAACGGCAATCAGTCGCCTCTTACAGGCGACCGTATAAAATTACAGCTTTTTTTGTGACCATGATTTTTGGTTTTTGAGGATATTGTTTCTTTTAGAGTAAGTTATAAAATAAAAAGGATAATAAGTAGTAGATTTATTTATTTGTAACAACATCTCATACATTGCTGTAAACCTAAAGTAACAACGAAATACCACAAAAACGCAGACCCGAGACAAAGCAGAAAAGTGCTTTTCTACATTAACCTGTCCGGAGATCGAACCCGGGACCTCAGAGCTGGCGACACTTTGAAAACCGGTGCGTACGCTACTCCACCACTGAGGTCGTCGAGTAAAAGACTGAAAGGACTAAAAAATTATCAGTTATTCTACATTTGAAAATAAAAAATTCTTAATATAAAAACTTTTGACGACCTCCATGGTCGAGTGGCGTACACACCGGTTTTCAAGGTGTCGCCAGCTCGGAGGTCCCGGGTTCGATCCCCGGCCGGCTCAATGTAGAAAACCACTTTTCTACATTGTCTCGGGTTTGGGTGTTTGTGGTACCTTTCTTGTCTCTGAATTCCATAACACAAGTGCTTTAGCTACTTACTTTGGGTTCAGAGCAATGTATGTGATGTTGTCCACATTTAAAAACGAACAAACATTTTCAAAGTAAAAGCTCAGTCCAGTCAAGTAATAGATCACCAATAAAAATATATCACCATCTCACATAATAGTACACACTAAACAAAACCAACACAAAAAAAAATCACCATTTTTTAATCAGGAAAGTCTCACCATTGCCACCCTACAATTACGTCAACACTTTTATGAAGTGTCTGGTTTAGGGGCCTGTGATTATCAACCAAGTGATAAGACCCCCTCCTCCCACCAACCTACCACCCCCCCTGTATTGAGCGAGCCCGCATAAGTGCATGATTAGAACATCACTTCATTACAACTAGCAATTTCTTTCTGTTTTGTTTGGTTTTGAGGCCAATTTCGTGTATGTAATTTAAGGGTTTCTTGAGTGGGACAATGATTGGATAATTTTGGTGTTAGATGGTTTCTGTTATTGTATATTATTACAATTTAGCGATAGGCAGACTGCATAGTGCGGCAGCTGTTTTGTAAATTTTTGTGAACGAATTATTAAATTATTTTGAAGTTGGTTCAATATATATTTTCCTGTATTTTTTTATTAAGATGGTAGTGATGGTTTTTAAGGATGTTCCCTTATCAAAGTAACCTATACAGGGTGTTAAAATTCCATCAAACTACCTACATACATTCACAAAATTATATAAATATACTGGGAAACGAATTTTACTTTTAGGGATTAAAAAAGAACTGCTTCTTATAGCGCTCAATATAATGCACGCAACTGACTGTGCCTATGTGTATGTGTTGTGGGTATTTTTTTTTTTGTAGGTGTCTTTAATATAACAACACTTAGAATCTGTTTTAGCAAAAAAAAATAAAAAAGTAATGGACACTGTGACCTTCAATATCTTCAGAACCCATGGTTTCCTAAAAGAAAAAAATGATTGGTACATTACGTGGTTTTCGTTAACGTTAAGTTTCTTTTTACATCCCTTTTATAAATTGGTGTAGTAGATTTGGATATGTCATCGGACGTTTACTTCGTAGTAGAAAATTAAATTTGATCCTGGGATAAATATTGGAGTATGTACCTCATTTGATTTACTGCATCGCATATTTTTAGCAAGAATATTAAAATATTATTCAAATTCCGTCCAAGTTATTATGTGTAACAGGAAAAAAGTTGGTAAACCAAAAAGTTTTTAAATTCAACATTCAAATATCAAACAAGTTTATAATTATGTGTTACCACCGAGGTATGAAGTTTAATACTTAAATGGCAATACATTGATTAATCAACTAACAGTATAAGGTAATTACACATTATTTCGATATCTAAGCGAGCCATAGCAAATCGATTGCCCGATTAACATCATAACGAATTATATCAGCAATTACAATGCAATAACTATTTTCACTGGCTAACTATTGGTATTTATTTTGTTAAATGTTTGTTTTATTTTTTTATATTTTAAATTCCATGGAATATTACTTGTACTTACTATTAATCCACTTACTAATAATATTATAAATGTTGAAGTAACTCAGTCTGTTTTTTTGTCTGTCTGTTACGGTTTCATGGCTAAACCGCTGATCCGATTTTGGTAAAACTTGGTATTGAGTAAACTTGGATACCAAGAAAGGACATTGGCTACTTTTTGCCGCGATAACAGACTAATAAATTCAATACTATTTCTGCTTCACTTATGTACATCAAATATATTTTGTCTGGTAAAATCGTTTGTTTTTAAGCCCTTGTGTTTATTTAAATATTTATGTAATTTAAATGCTTGTAAAATTCAAGTGACACAGGGATGATCACTAGAGCGGTGGTCGATTTTTTAAAAAAAATCTTTATAAGGTTTTTTTTTTTATAAATTCGTTATTGACACGGGAATCCTACTCTTCTCTATCCTATTTATTTAGACAGAAAATTATAACATGCCTAGCCCAGATCTTCACTTTTAAATTATATTTACAAATGTGGGTCAAATACCAGAAAAATCTAAATCTCACAAAAAAAAACTAATTAAACCCAAAAAAATACCTTAAAAGGAAAGAACAGTTTCCGACAATGTTAGAATTTTAAAAACAAGTATTATGCACATATCTATATAGATTAGTATGTGTGTTGAGTACGGAACCCCAATCGTAGCAGATGTGCAAGATAAACAGGACACGCGCGCGCTGACTCACGGCTGCGCCCGCGCATGTACTGTCCGCTACACAAGTGTTAGATAATTTTATTCAACTTTGTGTTTTATTTTGGTTTGTTAATTTTAATGTTATTTTTGTATTCTGTGTATTATTTTAATTAAAGGCTGATTAAAAAAATATTCCATTCAAATTAGTAATTTAGGTACTGTAAAATTGAAACCTAACTAAATTGTTAACTAAATGTACACCACAGGTGTTAAATATAAAATAAGAGTTTTTAATATTTTATTGACTGACATACGCTAAGCGTAAAAGTTCCTTAAAAAATAAAGATTAAAAAAAAAAAAAAAATCTTACGTATGCTATTATTAATCTTCAGCAAAAAAAACAAACCTCTTTATTTTTAAAAGTTCATTTTTTATTTCCATTAATTTCAATTTTGTTCCCTAAAACTAAATTGAGACATTCTAACTAATGTATAATAACGTAAAACTCAAAAAGCTAACACTAACATTGTTAAATCTATTATTCGTGTACCAAAAATATTTAAACTTCAAGGGAACCTTGGACTAAATTGCCTTTGTACGATATACTGTAACTTATAAATCTTCGTTAAGGCATGTTTTATGGTTAACCTACTTCGCCCCACCTCTGTAGACACCTAAAATGGCGACTAATGCTAATTACTGACCTACTTTGTGTTTTGAATAAAAAATATTTCAATGTTTTTTTGTTTTGTCACGTATTTTTGGAGCTGTTTCTTGTTTTCTCATTTTTCTTTTACAAATCATCACAAAAATAATATATTTTTTTTGTGAATTTTTTGATATATATTGGCGCAATGCAGAGGTAGATTTTTTTACATCTAAAATGTTATTATCACTCAAAAATGTGTGAAAATTTAAAAATAAAATTAGTAGAAGTTACCATTACCTAAATGTTTTCTTATTGTCTGTCTTTAATGTCTAAAAATTATGTAATAATTTATTTCGTCCGTTACTCACCCAAAGTTGGTCTGTCAGTTTAGTCGATTATCGGCTATTGTTCTAGTTTATTAATCGTTTTAATTAATGGCAGCCTTCGACGTTAAAAGACCTTGGAAGTTTCATCCAATGTTTTCGGGGTTATAATATCAGATATTATTTACTGAACTTGTTTATATTTTCTGAAAATAACATTAAATAGGAATTCACAATAGGCATGTTTCCTATTTTTTTTTAATGTCCGTCTTGTAGATTAATGAATTTTATTGGACACGTATTTTTTCTTTTTTCCTGCAAACAAAAAATGATCAAAATACAGAGAACGGAAATTACGCGTGACGTCACTCCTCGCTACGATTTTTAGCGAGGCGTGGCGTCATAAGCCCCCACTCCGAAACTTTAAAGCGGTGTATCTTTGTATTTTTTTATTGTTTTGATAAAAGAAAAAATATGTGTCTAATATTTTTTTATTATCTAACTGACGGACTAAATAGATTTTAACTTTTCATACCCAGGAAACATCCCTATTATAGAAATAAATTATTAATGTATACCTAAGAGTAAAAATAAGTAAGCTATAGACTGCGCCTAACTGTAGGCACCAGTATGAAAATAAAATCGTAAAATTTGTGTCAAAACAGACGCGACGTTTTATAAAAACTATCTCAAAACCTTATATTACCCCCTAATAATATCGTAACCGTCGATATTTTTGCCGATAGTTAAAATCAGTAAACGAGCGTAGTAATTACAGAAAAAAAATTACTTACGCTTGGCACAACGAGCTACTAGCTTGCGCGCACTCTATGCTTGTCTTTATAAACAATGCGGTACCTACAAATCTAAAGTGATTCATCTTGTATCCTTGTGTGTGTTCTCTTTGCTTGCAATATATTATTAAAATATTATTTATCGACGGAATTCAGTAACAAATAGGTATCAAATCGTTGACTCATAGGTATTCCTCACAAAGGCATTTAAAATATCGATATCGCGATCAAAATAACCGAATAAATCACTCGAAGAGCAACCTCCCTAATCTATTCTATCAGCATTACAATGAAAAATATCTCTCAATTCAGTAAAACGGTTCACCGATAGATGGAGCCACCTGTTACTCAGAGTATTAACCATCACGACGTGAACAGATCGAGTGCCATTCACCATTCGCCTCTCGATTGATTAACTATCTTTTTCCAACTAGAAACGATCGAAAAACTCCGCAAAAGTGCAGACTTGAGAAAATCAGTAATGTAGATTTTTAAAGAGTTAAAACTGTTTTTGATGTTCGGTTTATAGTTCAAAAAAGTTGAATATATGGATTCTAATTTATACATTGAACAAAAAATGTAGCCTTGACTTAATATAGGTGATTCAAGTTTAGATGCTATTCTAAAAATTCCTAATGTTTTACGAATGCACGTTTTAACAAACTTAAAATACAAAATGACTAATATTAAAATTTTACCTCCAAATCTATAACGCATTATCTTGTGTCAATAGATATTCATTATAAAGATTCGTTTCATGGGAACACAGTATCATCGGTATAATCTACGGATAGAAATCTAAATAATAAGTTATCGAACCCGCTTTCAAGTAACGAAGATTTCTAGATATAGTGTGCCTTTTACTCAAACATATATACAAGAAAACAATAGACTCGATATTACAAAGACGAAGAACTTAAAAAAAATAACCACTGACTCTAACTGCATAGCAAAGGTTTTTGAAACAGAAAATAAACGATCACTGATCTACATTTAAACAATGACCTCAAAAAACATGTCTCGTAAAACATATTTCAAGGATCTTAGAAATGAAACAAAATACGTGTTTAGAATACTCAGACTTTTGTTAAAAGGACGTCAGATACACGAACGACTTTTCAATAATTGTTCGTTAAAATCTACAAGGCTGTTGCTAACTGACGATATCAGTTGTCCACCTGTACAGGGTGTAACGGAAATGGGTAGTCAAAATTTAAATACTGCATATACCCATAAAAATTAACAATTTTCTCTAAGAAAGTATTAGTCCAATCGATGAAAAAAAATTAGGCCTTCCGTACTTATTTTATTTAGCTGAAGATATTTTTTTTGGGGAATTTACTAGGTTTCCTTGAAGATTTTTTGCCATTTATAGGCAGAAACAGTATTTTAACACGTTCCTAATACATACACCCTGTATATTGTGAAGCCATGCTGGAGATTAAAAGATGAGTTTTAATACTGGAGGAAATGTCAAATGGGGTCAAATTTCTATCTTGTGGGATAATCAATAATCATACCCATAGATCATTAATTTGGTAGCTGCACTCTTAAAATTCTATTTGCAATCACATTGATTAATTCCATTCAATTGATTTTTATTCCATTTCATACAAGTGAGTTAATTTAGAATTTTTAAGGCGTTATCATGATTATCAAAAGTAGCATCGTAGCCCACAGCTTTTCTTCAGAGAGCTTCTCTTAGTAACGCAATAACTCCTTTGTCTTTTGACAGTAATATCTATAAATATATCAAATTTTTCATGTCACTTTTAAACTTCTTCAGGTAGACAAGTGAAAAATATTAGACACATATATTTTAAATTTTTTCATAACCAAAAACTCACGATGATACATTGATTTAAAATGTTGCAAGTCGTCACGATTTTTTTAGGGCAAAAGCATGACGTCGTCAGCCCCCAATCCTAAACTTTGATTCGCTTTATCTACAAATGTTTTTTATTTGTATAATAACTTTCGTGAGGAGTATTCATATTTATTTAAAATCGGGATCGCCCGACTAGTTTCAGACTCAATAGGAGTCACAAGTCGAGCGAAGTCGAGTCGCGAGTCGAACAGTTCGACACCACCGCCGCCGCGTCAGCTCATGATTAGGGACTCCTATTGAGTTTGAAACTAGTCGGGCGATCCTGAAAATATACGTGAGTAAACCGTTTTGTTTTAAATAAAAATGTTTTATATTGTGAAAAATCAAAAAATGCGTGTCCATTTTTTTTTATTATCTAGCTGACGTACTAAATCGATTTTGTATTTTCATATCCTGCCATCTACCCTATTGCACTTATAATCCGTAACTTAATTTTATTCTTATTTGATAATGACATTTTTTTTTTTAATATTTTCTCAAATTCTGAGTTCTCTTTCACCATTTTTATTTCGAAGTCAGCGCTAGTAAAGCTCCTTAAATATTGTTGATGGTTTAATTTTGGGCTTAACTTTATGCTCTCCTTTCCGCAGTATAGCTCGAAGTAAAATTTTTACGTTTTAGTACAAATTATATTTTCCTGGCTTCTGAAAAATTATGTTTTGACCGAGTTTTATTTGCTGAATCAGGGTTTTATTACGTTATCTTGAATCGCTTCCTTTGGAGAGAAAGTTTGTTTCTTCAAATATTTTGTTCGAGGTCTCTTTGTTGTTCTTATCTAAAGATATATATTTCCTAAGAGCCGTAAATCTTCATTATTGATTACGTCAACTATAAATTTATATTTTTGTGTATAATCTAAGTCCAAATTAGAGATTATCTTTGTATTAGCCCATCTTATAATATAATTGCAATTAAGCCCACAGACCTCGATAGTACCTCGCCCACTTTGAGGCCTCCACGGCGCCTGCTGGTCGCATCCCAGCAATAATTAAACTATGTAGGTCGCATGAACACCCACAATGACCAACGTTGTACAAACCACCAGGCTAACTTGCCCCACCCCACCTCCCACTAACAATCCAAAGCCAGACGAGTATGGCACACGGTACGGGGCAACATTAACTGGCCGTTCTGTGACCTCGTCGACCGCTCTTCAGTTGTTCTTTATTCAATTCAAAATGCGTTCCAGACGTGTACGTTGATGATAAATGACGGTTGAAATTCGATTTCAATTTCAAACTTTTGAAATTTAATTTTGGAATTCGGCGAATTTTCGAAGCTTCGCGTGTGAAAAGTTTCGGCCGTTAAATATGTGGGGAACTAACTTACGTGATGTTCGTTATGTGGAATATTTTTAAATTGTTTTACGGTTGCTACGAACAGTTTTGACGTAGATTTTCTAAATTACAACTAACTCAATTAATTCTATTATATAAAACCTTTCTCATACCATACATCGTTGGTTTAAATATGAAGTTAAATATAAACAAAGAATATGTTCAGCACTCTATTTAATGAAAACGATTAAAATAAATCTATGTAGGTACTTCATTCAAACTAAACTTTCTTTACAAAAGAATCGGTTTAAATCCATCCGTTATACAAATACAACAATGGTTTAAATCGCAGTAACTGTCAAATAAGATCGCAACAAAATAACAGCGAACAGTGTCATTCTGTTATGACAAATGTTCCCCGCGGCAGAAGTAATTTGCCGCAGTTTTCTAACAAAGAGTCAATGTGTTTTCTTAAAAAAAAACAATTGAAAGTGCATTAACATGTTTTCTTTGTTCAAAAAGTAGTGCATAATGAGATATTGTTTTTTTTATTTTATTATTAAAATATGTTAGTAAATATACTTATATTTCTTTTTATAGTGAATTTATGATATTCTTTTTTACTTTTTGGAAAGATTTATTAATATAAAACTAGCCTGCAAGTATTTCACTGCCGAGTATTTATAGGCTTCATTTTAAACAGTAAATTAAAGAAATGGCCTAAAGGCGTTATTTTAAACAAAGGAGTAATTTATTATAAAATAGTATTTAGAAACAATTTATAAATTTTTAGCAAACTAAATATTAAAAACCTTTTTTTATTTAAACATTTTATACTTATCGTAAATATCTACACAAAAGAAAAATAAATATCTACCAATCTATTTCCATTGAATCAGCTGTATATTCCCACAACGTAAATAAAAAGGCAATGAAATCCAATCAAGCGATCAACGCAAAGTTCAATAAATTCTTTAAAACAATAGCTTTGTGAACTACGAGATGTACCGAGCCGCAAAAAGTGCAATACAATAAATCGCAGACAGGCGCCACGGACGAGTGGCGCAAATACTACCGCTTACAATAATCGAAAAAAATATGCGAAACTAAATATTTGTGGAATTCGATGCTCATAAAAATCCTCGTCGAAAACTGCCCGCTGTCAGCCGCTAAAAGCTCAAAGCTTTAATCGATCACTGTATTATCAAGTAAAAGACTTACGTTGCCATCCGGGTTCCGTCCGCAAAAGCGCAATAAGAAAAAAAAAAACAAAAAGTCGAACACATAACTAAAAAGCACTAAACGATACGTCCAACGCGATTTCGAGATAAAAAATGGGTGCGTGTGTATGCGACCGCGCGGAGGGCGGCGCGAAGTATACTGATCTAATTTCCAAACGTACGACTGTGAAAGTGACGTAATACCGGCGCCATGTTGCCCCGCGCCCCGCGCCGCGCCTCCCCCCGACCGCGCCTAGCTTCCGCTACTGGAAAAATGCACTATTTATTTAATCAATTTCAGGAGTGCTGTGGAATGTACCGAAGCTTTATGGCGTTATTGCGTGGTATCGCGTTACTCGTCGTGTTAAGTTTTCCGCGAATCGATTAGGTTTGTCTTATCTGTCGTCTGCGTTAGAAATGGCTGTGCTACGCAACTCCGTATACCTAAGTCTGACACGTAATAAATAAGGTTCGCGTGCAGCCTGCGTTGAAAATTTCTGCGTAGACTTTTGGATTTCGGGTTTTGATGTCTTAACTTTACTTTTGATATGAATTTTGAAATTAAGTTTTACTCATGAACTTCTCAAGCTTTGTACATTAATAACGTCTTTATTTAATGTTTCAGGTATATTACACAAAATTTATTTTTATATTTAACAAAGTAAATAGGTATATAACTTAAAGTTGCTTTGAGTCTTAAACTAAAAAAAATACAAAGAAGTTATGTTACAGAGGTAGGCAGAGGTGTGTTATTTTACACTCACATTTCACCCAGTATTATGAGTCCCGTGTAATAGGGAAAGACCTTATTACCACTTACAGACATTAAATCAGGCATTAATATTATCTTACAACTAATAAAGTATATTAAATTATTTAGTTAAATGAAACCTTTTTACATAAATTATTAACCTAAATTTATTTAAGATTTCTATCACAGGTCTGTCTGCAGAAAACTATTGAAATATGAAATAAGATATACAAAAAGGTGGTTGTTTTTCTATCGTTTTCCACGGTAAAATGGATTAGTTTGAAAAACTGATCAGCCCCCCTAGACATGTGGCATTTCGACAGGCGTTAACACTGATCGAAGCGCTTAAATGTATGGAAGTGAAAAGTCCAAGTCACGTGACTTATCGAAAGGAAATGTCATTTCCATACATTTTTTTTTGTTGATAAAAGTGGTTTTCTTCATTGACCCTGCCGGGGATCGAACCCGGGACCTCAGAGCTGGCAACAACTTGAAAACCGGTGTACGCCACTCGCATTTAATGTCGTTTAAGCGATTTCTACCATCGTTAACGTTTGTAGATATGTCACTTGTCTAAAGCATTAGGTATAATAATCTTGATACATTTAGCGTCGAACTCAATACCTATTATTTAAAATATATATTGTATGACTTTTTAACTTTATTTTTAAACATTTCACTGTTTCCTTAAATAATCCAAAACTTGTCTTATTATATCTTAAGAATTTCTTAAGCAGGCAGACATCTATCAAGCCGAGGCTGCATTTGCGCATGTCTTGATAATGCATACATAAAGTGCAGCTATTCTGTAGCGTTCTCGTGTTTAATAGAATCACTTCAGCACATTTTGACGTCTGCAATGTATGCATCAAATTTGTAAAGTAAGCAAACTTAGCAGTGATTTATCTCGCTTGTTTAATCTTGTTAGATTAAGTAATGTTATACCGTTTTAAATGAGAGCTAGTATAGATTATATCTGTCCGTATTTCCACTTTTAGAATTATAACATAATAATAATATCTTGAAACAACTCACACACCGCCATCTGATCTCAAACTAGGCAGAGCCTTTATTATGGCAACCAGACAACTGATAAACATACTTATATGTATTTCTAAATACATATATATTATGTTAGAGATAAATTAAACCCAGACACAGAACAAATGATCATGCTCATCACAAACGGCCTTATTAATAAAAATCTCGACTGCGATTGCTTAGCAGATTCTATATTCAATTTTTCTATAGAGAATTTAAAATTAGAATCTGTTAATCCTTTGTTAAGCTTCATCGCGATTTTTATTAATAAGGCCAAAAATGATAAGTTCTTAGTGGGAACAGAACCTACTACATCCGGTTTAGCAGTCAGGCTCACTAACCACTAGACCAACAGACTAGTCAAATTATGATGATGATGAAAAGAATAAGTTAAAAATAATAATGCATGTATTATGTAAACTTGTTTAGTAAGTGCATTATCTGTCTCATCCAAATCCGGACTGAAACTCTAGGCTTTAAATCTTTTATGTGACATCTCCATTTCAGGCTGTATAAAATAAACGACGGAGAACAACAATGAAAATAGACAATATGTTAGTAGTTATATTTGTAATAATGTATGTTTGAATCAAATGTTACCGGAATTTTATAGAGTAGGCAAATGCTTCAATTCAAAAAAATGGTACAATTGACAAAGAACAGTACAAGTGTCATAAACTTTGCTACAAAAGCCAAACATCTCTAGGACAGAGAAAAGTGAGTTATGATCAAGAAGGATATCGTACAGATATTCCCCGATTTTATGCTAGAAAAAGAAAAAGAGTTGTACTTAGCAAGTGCCTTTTTAGAATATTTTTAATGACGCTCAAATATTTAACTTTAAGTTGACGATAGAATAATGCGAAGTCTATGTATCTACTTATTTAAAAATCCTTACTTATCTCAGCATTCATCTTAATGAATGTAAGACACAACAAACACAGTTAAACACATAAACATTTTTGTTAGAAAGTGAATCAGCTTATTAGATGATTCTTAATTATTTTAACACCTAATTAGGAAACTTCTCACGATAATCACGAAGTATTAAACCATTAATTATTAACTGAACATTTGATCTATAATTCAGGCGCTAATTAATTGAATACACACTGATGTGGGGGCAAATTATGTGGATAAATTTTCAAGTGAATTCGCGTGATAACGTTCGATACTTTCACAGTTTTCCTGATAACTTGAAATGAAAAAAAAACTGTCGCAACTCACAAGGTGATGTACAATATCAGATCATTTTGATCATTTTTTTTAATTGACGTCATAAGTTAACTGAAAAATAGCGAGACAAACATTCAAGACTACAAAATTTGGAACCAGAAAAAGAATCTTAAATAATCATTTATTTATTTAAAAATATTTTTTTTAACCTAAAACCATATAAAGGTTTAAGATAACCTGCTTTATAACATTACTAAATAAAAAAAAATACTACTAAACCCAGCTTCCTACGGTGCGCAGTATTGCGAATCACTCCGCACGGCTGACTGCGTAGTTATAGTCAGTGTAGTAGAATCAAACGCAATTTTAACCGACTTAAGGGTCAACATATAAGTAACATTCGACTGGCGGTATGCGTATGCGACGGACCGAGGCACACGCGTCTTTGCTATCAGGGACGAGCACCTTCTAACACGTTCGCCGTAGGAAGCCGGCTTTACATTCATTGAGATTTTCCGAATGAAAACTTTAAAATGGGAGAAAATTCATAGTTCCATTTAAGATCCTATTTTAAACCAAAATTCAGACGTAACTGGTTCACTTAACCTTACGTATACTAACTCGCGTGGGTGAGTCATGCCAGTTGTTTCCTCATTACCACTTGTGCCAATCTAGTCTCGTTCCTTCCCATCATCCGGTGTTATAACATACTGTTGGAAATATCAAGAAAAATGGCTCAAAAATTTGTGCCCCAATTACGGAATGGGTAGCAAGTGGAGAATATTGTGGGAACTAGAAATATTCGTAGTAGTACGAGAAGTTTAGTTCCTTAAAAATAAGAGATATTTTGAGCATGTTCTTGGATTTTGATTGATTATTTTGTGACTGGCAAAACAGAATAGAAAAAATCAAAGAGAATCTTCACACTACAGAGGAAATTCTTGTTAATATTGCCCAAATTGCAAATGTCTCTCAGAACTAGTAGATAATTTCAGAAATAATCAGAACAGACGAATATAAACTTTATTTTGAAATACATAAAGATTGAATTTCCAAAAATTTTTAACCTTTTTAAACCGATCACCCACGAATGTGGTAGATGACTGGGTATGTAAAATCAAAACCCAATCAGTACTTCAGATAGAAATTTAAAAAATATTAATGTATCGTACTGCGTTTTTGAACACGTATTAAAAGAAAAAATACTTGTCAAATATTTTTTAGTAATCTATTTAAACGACATTAAAATAGAAATTGGTCTTCTACTCCATTGTGCTAATTTTTTCATGTTACCTTTTACCATGAGAATTCAATAGAACGACTATTAGATGTAATTTTTCTACTAAAATACATAAAATTCCCACTCCTCCCGATGGCTTACATAAAATATTTCTTGGAAACGTTTAAAAAACTTTGATTAATGTTTGTGTCGACGGCCTCATAAACCTAGCTCTTGGCCTGTTACCAAGTAACACTGTGTACAATATAATGTACGAAGATATTGACAATCTGATTGGCAAAGGTTTAGTTCCACACATTTTGGAATAAATCACGAAAAGATTTGTGAGATTTGCTTTTTTACAATTTCTTTTAAATATACAAATGTGGACAACATCACATACATTGCTCAGAACCCAAACTTGTGTTATGGAACGAAGGTACCATCAACACTCAGACCCATCATCATCATCATCATCATTTAGCCTTTCGTAGTCCACTGCTGGACATAGGCCTCTCCCAATTTGCGCCACAACACCCGGTCCTCCGCCTTTCGCATCCAGACCCAAGGTAATGCATAAAAGTGGTTTGCTACATTGAATAGTCCGAGGATAGCGACACCTTGAAAACCGGAGTGCACGCCACTCGACCACGGTGGTCTTTAAAGAAATGTGGAGAAAACTTTCAGTAGTTGGAGACGCACTGTCAGAAGAAAAATAAACAACTTATGGTGTCTACGTTCTGAATCCTATACTTGCTACAAGTAAATTTACTGTTTAACAGGTCTTATGCAATTTTGTTATACTAATATTATGCGAAAAACTGTCTATCTTTCAGTCCGTTACACTTTCACAGATTTACCGTTTTGAATGAAACAACGAAACTTGGTATGAGATAAGTTTGGATCCTGAGAAAGGACATAAGCTATTTTTTTGCTGCAATAACTGACACCCAAGCGGCCGGAGCCGCGTGCAACAGCTAGTCTAATATAAATAATAAAAAAAGTATATTATAAATATTTTTTTTTAGAAAACTACTTATAATAAAACCTGAGTAGTTCTGCTTACTTATAGAAACAAAGTGTAATGTGTGTTTTATAGAATTCTTAACAAGAAAAAATATACATGTTCCTTTAAGCTTAGGATTATAAACTTATTGCTTTTGATGTAAGTCTTACCGCTTTCAAGAATACAAAACATCCGGACGCCATTATAAATACTTCGTATTTCTGAGTAAGTTGTTGCCCCGCATTTTTTTATGGTGGTTTTATGGTGAGTTGTGGAGCTTCTTCATAAATGGTTGAGCCGCATGAGCTTTTGGCACAGGCTTGCTCTGATCGAGCTGTTTCTTTCTTCAGAAAACCAGTAAATACCGTGTATTTGTTAACACAATTTTACTCCTGAGTAATTGGTTCAGCCATTAAAAAAACGCATGTCAATATTATGTCTCTTAAATATGTACTAATTTCACCATTGCTTCTGACTAACTTAACAAACCTTTCTTCATCTCAACACTACTGTATTAAAAGTATCCAATCTTCTATCCCTATTCCTGATAATATATATTATGTTGATTCCGTAACGTACAGATGTGATTTATTGAAATATAATTTTAATGTCGTATGACGGTAGTCATAACTCTTACTCAAGTTTGACGTTAACTCATCGGCTGTAAATCGATAATGAATATAAATCTTAGCTACAAATAGAGCTTTGGCTTTTTTGCTTTTTTGGGGGTCGATAGACACATCTGGAAAAAAAAAATATTTATCGGTTAACGAGTTTAAATATAACAAAATGTAGGTTTACATTACTAGCCAATAATGTATTTTAGTGTGATGAATAAATTTATGGTGTACTAGCTGTTAACCGCGGCTCCGCTCGCTTGGATGTCGGTTATCGCAGCCAAAAGTAACCTATGTCCTTTGTCAGGTTTTAGACTATCTGTGTACCAAATTTCATTTAAATCGGTTCAGTAGTTTTGTCGTGAAAGCGCGACAGACAGAGTTACTTTCAAATTTATAATATTAGTAAGTATTGAATTGACAGTATTTATAACTACCTAATAAGAGACTATGCCTCAGTTTTCCATTGGATCAGAGCCCGGTTCAGATCCTGGTACAGGGCTTTTAGACAGACTCGTTGTCTTAAAACGTGCTTACTTGCTCAAGCCCTGAGACTTAATGTTTCTCAACAATATAAGCTTACGACAACCGAATAATAATCCATATAATACTCAAATGTACTTCTAAGCGTGCGTCTTCTACCCTTCGAGAGCACAAATTCGTCCCCAAATCGCAATCGACAGATAAAAACTCCAACAAATTCCAAAAAAGTTCCAACAGTAATAACATAGTAAAAGTTTTTAGTCGCTCGATTGAACACGAAGATACCTATAACAATGGGTATCGATTTAAGATGGCCGCTTTCCCGCGCTTTCTTATGTCAAAAGTATCGTTCAGTTCGAAATTTTTTCGATGGTCGTTCTGTTTTTATGAGTGGAGAGATGATAGAAGTTTTTGGAAGTGTGTTTAGGAAGTATTTTGAGGAGTTAGTAGTGATTTTGAATTTGTATTGATAGTAGATTATTATGATATGGTTTTAGAGGAGGAGAATTTTGAGGAGTAAAAAAAAAATTAATACTGGAAATTCCTCCACCAGGACTTTTTTCTTGATATAATAGATTACAAATGTAAAAAGGAACTGTATAATAAATGTTATTGAAGTCAGTTGACTTCAATGAAATTTATATGGGGAATCCCCTGAGGTATATCATATAAATCGATCCACAATTGCCAAAGACATCGGGTAACAAACTTACAAAAAAACATACCGTCCAATTGAGAACCTACTCCTTTTTTAGTCGGTTAAATATTTAAGGGGATGTTGTTTTCAGCACGTTAGATATAGTCTAGTAGAAAACGTTACTATTAAGCGTTTCTGGAAAGGATTTCGAACTTATTTCACCGTTTAGTATATTTATATTCCAGGTTTATGTACAACCTTTTTTAATTACCTACAAAGTTTGTTTTAGTAATACACATAATGGCTTGATGATGGTTTTTACCTTTAGCTCAATTAATAGTCACTGGTCTAATTATTTGACCTTCCGTACCAAATGGGTGGAAACAAGATAACCGTAATCCAGAAATCAAATTAAAAACTATGTGTAGTTACTATATTATTATAGGCAGCTAGATTTTTTTTATTATAAGCTGCTAAATTAGATGCTCTCACTGGTTTCGCACGAGTGGTGTGAGATTTTCAAAACATTTCCCTACTTTTTTTTTTTATTTTTTTTTTCAAAAACCTTGTCCTTTTAATAAGGAACATATAAAAAAAAAAGAATTATCCGATTTCGTGCAGTCGTTCGGAAGTTACAGCGTGAGCAAGGAAAATCGGGATTCATTTTTATATAAAGACTGATAATTATTTTAAATGCACATAATAGGCATGTTTCCTATTTTTTTTTTAATGTCCGTCTTGTAGATTAATGAATTTTATTGAACACGTATTTTTTCTTTTTTCCTGCAAACAAAAAATGATCAAAATACAGAGAACGGAAATTACGCGTGACGTCACTCCTAGCTACGATTTTTAGCGAGGCGTGGCGTCATAAGCCCCCACTCCGAAACTTTAAAGCGGTGTATCTTTGTATTTTTTTATTGTTTTGATAAAAGAAAAAAAAACGTGTCTAATATTTTTTTATTATCTAACTGACGGACTAAATAGATTTTAACTTTTCATACCCAGGAAACATCCCTATTATAATAACATAAACTAAACACTAGGATCCTGAGAAAGGAATGCACTACCAATGCACACTATCGCGTATCGCAAGCCGTCCTACGCAAACTAAAGGTCAGGCAAAGGGTCCCTGACTTCATGTGAATTAAATGCGTCTTACTGTTTGTAGTAAATGTGTATAACTGTTTTACTATCAATGAATGGAGGTTTGATTTGGATTTTATTCTCAAAAGTATGTAAATAGACATATGTTTCATTGAACTGGTCAATCGCGGCTCTTAAGAGAGACAAGTAGAAGTAGAGTGGGAAAGACTTTGCCCAGCAGTGGGACCATATTATATATATATAATATGTATATTATATATAAAATTCTCGTGTTTGTAACCAAACTCGTCCTAAACGGGTTGACCGATTTTTATGTTTTTTTTCGTGTTTAGGTACGTACAATCTATCTGAATTACATTAAAAAGAAATTAGTCATCTATCCCGTTCAAACCATTTATTTTTGCTGTTTTATTAGTATTATAGCTGAGAATAATAATATGAAATAAGACATGGTCCCACAATACTGCTTAATGCACACAGTTTATCTGTAGAATTAAAAAAACATTTTAAACATTTAAATCTTACTTTTAATTTGAACATGTGGTAGTGCTTAACTGTTCATAAAATGTAGGTTGGTATTTAATTAATAATAACAATAATATCTTGGAACTCATCACACTTCTGATCCCAAACTAGGCAGAGCCTGTGCTATGGCAACCAGACAACTGATAAACATACTTATATATTTCTAAATACATACATATTATAGATAAATTACACCCAGACACAGAACAAATGATCGTGCTCATCTCACAAAAATTCGTCCTGGGTGGGAATCGAACCCACGACCTCCGGTTTAGCAGTCAGGTTCACTAACCACTAGACCAACAGGCCCGTCTAATCTATACTAATATTATAAAGCTGAAGAGTTTGTTTGTTTGTTTGTTTGTTTGTTTGTTTGTTTGTTTGTTTGAACGCGCTAATCTCAGGAACTACTGGTTCGAATTGAAAAATTCTTTTTGTATTGGATAGTCCGTTTATTGAGGAAGGCTATAGGCTATATAACATCACGCTACGACCAATAGGAGCGGAGCATAAATGAAAAATGTTGCAAAAATGAAAAACCGTTGAAACTAAAACACGCGAACAAAGTCGCGGGGGACAGCTAGTTATTATATATAACTATTATTTTTTTTAAAGTGTCTATATATCTACTTTTTTATTTTCTTTTTGAATGGCCTCAATTTAAGGTATAAGGTATTAGTTTAGCTCGAGTTCTATCCGCTTAGTAATTCTAGGTACGATGTACTTACCTAAGGTCATCTAAAACCACATTAATCGCAGCTTAGCTATGTTCTATACCTACTGACAACGAAACAAACATGTCGGGTCGATACGTATGAGATCTCTACAGGACTTGAAAGTATGCAAAACGAAAAAGAACCTTAAATGCTAGGCAATAGAATATCAAGATCAGTGTACGATAAAGATAATGAATTTCAAATTGTTAATTTCATTGGTCTGTAAACATACATCTTAAATAATCTATACTTAATATTATAAAGCTGAAGAGTTTGTTTGTTTGTTTGTTTGTTTGTTTGTTTGAACGCGCTAATCTCAGGAACTACTGGTTCGAATTGAAAAATTCTTTTTGTATTGGATAGTCCGTTTATTGAGGAAGTATATAGGCTATATAACATCACGCTACGACCAATAGGAGCGGAGCATAAATGAAAAATATTGCAAAAATGAAAAACCGTTGAAACTAAAACACGCGAACAAAGTCGCGGGGGACAGCTAGTACAGGGATAAAGTCGTAAGTACATATATAAATGTTGGTATATTACGAGCAGCATTCATAGCCTTTTTATGCACAAACCTATTCAGCAGAGAGATAAAATGGGAAAGCGACGTTAAATGCGATAAACTTGTGCATTGCTATTTTCATCCGTTTCTAAAGAAATTTCAGATAAAAATGTGACATATTTTTCAAACGTTCGAATTTTTTATCGAAACAAATGCCTATCAATTAAACGTTATAAATATAATATTACTAGCTGTCCCCCGCGACTTTGTTCGCGTGTTTTAGTTTCAACGGTTTTTCATTTTTGCAACATTTTTCATTAATGCTCCGCTCCTATTGGTCGTAGCGTGATGTTATATAGCCTATAGCCTTCCTCAATAAACGGGCTATCCAATACAAAAAGAATTTTTCAATTCGATCCAGTATTTCCTGAGATTAGCGCGTTCAAACAAACAAACAAACAAACTCTTCAGCTTTATAATATTAGTATAGATTAGTTCAACCGTTATGTTATTTCTTTTATATTATGTTATAATTCAAGCGTAATTATTTCTCATCATACACTTTGTTTAATATTTTTTTTAATATTATGTAATACTTAATCATGGGCCAGAATTTGAAATTAACCTAAATCTTTTATAGTTTCGATCTCAAGTAGTTTTAATACAATTTTCATTTTTACAAATTTATTAACCCTAGGATCGATTTCTATTTATTTAAGCTTAATTTAAGTTATTTCAATCCATTTACTAGCTGTGCCTCGCGGTTTTACCTGCGTAAGTAGTTACCCGTACCCATGAAATATCAATTTTTTAATAATTTTTCCAATGTTTTGATACTTATTCTGTTATTTGGGACGGGGTGAAATATAACAAATCAAATATCATGGAAATCGGTCAACCCATTCTTAAGTTATAAATGGTGTAATTAACCCGAATTTGTTTAATATTAATTAATTAACTCAGTCTATCGTGATCCACTGCTGGACATAGGCCTCTCCCAAGTTGCGCCACAACACTCGGTCCTCCGCCTTCCGCATCCAGACCTACCCAGCTACCTTTTTCTGGTCATCGGTCCCACAGGCTGGTGGGCGCCCTACGCTGCATTTGCCGATTCGCTGTCCCCACTCAAGGACTCGCTTGCTCCAACGGCCATCAGTCCTTCGTCAGACATGACTAGCCCACTGCCAGTTCAGCCTACTACAAACTATGTCGGTAACTGCGGACCATCTTCGGATAATCTCGTTCCTGATCTTATCCGTCAAAAAAACTCCATGCAGCTCGCTGAGCGACTTTAAATAAAGTTTATATATAAAGAAGATTTATTTAGTACTAGCTGTCCCGTGCGACTTTGTTCGCGTGTTTTAGTTTCAACGGTTTTTCATTTTTGCAACATTTTTCATTTATGCTCCGCTCCTATTGGTCGTAGCGTGATGTTATATACTATATAGCCTATAGCCTTCCTCAATAAACGGACTATCCAATACAAAAATTAATTTTTCATTTCGAACCAGTAGTTCCTGAGATTAGCGCGTTCAAACAAACAAACAAACTCTTCAGCTTTATAATGTAATGTGGACAAGTTTATTATTAGTATAGATTTACAAAAATCCTAAATAACACAATATAAATCTATCTGAACTGTGTAATATTCATAAAGATAACAAAGTAAAACTATAATAAGACGCAATCAGCAGTAAGGGGCGACAACTACTAACTGTAACAAATAACAATGAACGAGATGTAGTCACTGAAACACAGAGTTTTTCCACTCTTTCCCTACACTTAGGGACAAAATAAATGGTACACAATAAGCATATTTTATTTGACTTTACAGTGTATGGATGTAAAATAACAAACGAGTATACTAAATTTTAAATAATGGACAGATAAAGTATCTAGCTAGGCTTCTTTATAGCTAACTAGGATTCAGTTTTATATATATTATAGAACTACCTTTTTCTCGCGGCTCCGCCCACGTAGGTGTCGGTTATCGCGGAAAAAAGTAGCCAACGTCCTTTATTAGGATCCAAGCGGGGTAACCCTACCAAATTTCTTACAAATCGGTTTAGCGGTTTTGCCATGAAAACGTAACAGTCAGAAAGACAGAGTTACTGCGTTTTTAATATAAGTGTGGTATAGATTGGACCGATGTACCTACTTATTAGATTATAATTGCTGCCGTTTAATAAGTCAGAGGAGATTCACGATAGATATATCAAAAATTAACTGTATCTTCAAAAATAACCTCTATATTATTATAATTTTAGATTTCATAACCCCAAATGTATATTAGACTAGTGAACTCTAGCAAAGCACAACGCTTGCAAGCTGAAGCTTATACAACTAACTTCCCGACATCCGACATAGCTGTTTGCTTTCAGGCGAGTTTTCCAAAAATATTTTCATACATTTATTCTCATATTTTGAGTACACGGAAAGTGGATGTATAAAAATATTCAATATTCAATATATATATTTATTTGCATTCCACAATGTGAACCTTAGGTGGTAACTTAAAACTATGAGATCATCGTGGACCCTGTCGGGAAATACCTCGGGAGACGAATTTTACAAACATTTAGCGAAGAAGACAAGGATCTTTTAACGCTTTTTCAACTAAAACACGAAAGGCATGTAGCAAAAAAAAAACATAAAAAAAGTTTACAGGTATTTTTTTTTATGTTTCATTTAAACTTTTTTTTTCATTTTTTTTTTGTCCAACTGATAGGTTGTTTTTTTTTTTCATAACGTCTTCATCCTTGTCCTTATTGTTCAGCCAATAGGTATAAAAACACATTAAAGGCAAAAATTATGAATAAACATTGATCGTTTATGTTTACAATTCTTAAATTCAACCCTATTCATCCAACCCATTCAACTACTATTCCCATCTCCTATTTGTGAAGATCCAGAATAATTATGTTTGTTATCCATTATTCCATTCTATCCAGACACAACAGTTCTACAATTTCTCTTCGATGAAAATTATTGGGTAAAGTTTGGGCAGCCCTCCTTGCCAGAGACGCAAACTTGAAGTTTGCAGGATAGATTTATTCTAGGCATTCATAAAGTTTTCTACCTTATTTTAGCTGCTCTATTTAGCTATGAGAATTGGATGCATTAGTTATTTTTTACTATTATGGTAAAATATTTTCTTTGTTGATTATTTTGTTTCATTTAAATTTTTACATGGGTTTTTTTATAAGCTAAGTTCCTGGCACATATTGTTACATCTGATACACATATACTTAGTTTAGTAAAATCAAACGTATTTATATATATAATGCAATGTTTCCAGTAATAGGAAAACAAATTCTCGCAATATTTCATTATTTTTAATATTGGAAAAATTAAGGATGCCTGGTTTTGAGCCACCTCAAACCAAAAGATATTATTGGTATACCTTATGGTGTAAATAAGGCATCAAAGAACATTGAAAAATTACCTGCCTAGGCTGAATTCTGTATTTTTGTATATGTATGGTTACATTAAATTTAAATATTTATTCACGTTAATACTCTTCTAATTGGCAACACTGCTCCACTCGTTCTTATTTATTTTTTATTAAAAATATCAAAGGGCTCCTTTCCATTGCTCACCAGTGTACTTACAACACAATTCCTATAATTTGTACAAGTTATTGGCTCGAGCCAAAGTCGAGCCTTTGTGAAGTTATCTCGGGCGTTAGTTAGCCTTCCAATTCAATTTTGACCTTCCGAGGTACGTGTGGATTTCAACCTTTTTCACGTAAACTAGGTTAGTTTAATGAGATGGGCCTTTTTGATTGTAATTGATCCAGTTGGGCTTTGATTTGAACCTTAGAGTATGCATAGACAAGCATAGAGTGCGTGCATCGCCATTAATCTTATTTATACCTGTAAGTATTATTAGTTTAAGTGATTTTCCGTGTGACGACAGTCGTTTATGCGAAAATATCGATGGTTCCAAAATTATTAGGGTAATGTTAGGTTTCGAGATAGTTTCAATAAAACGGCGCGCTCTGTTTTCACACAAAGTTTACGATTTTACTTGTTCATACTGGTGCTCACAGTTCATACTCTGTTGGCCGCTTTCTATAGTTTAATCATTTTTACTCTAAGATTTGAACTGACAAAATGACAGATTAAAAGTTAACTTATTTTCGGATTTATTTGAAAATATTCTGTCGTTTACGGGATATCCCTTTGCTTTACTTAAATGCATTCATGTATGTTTTTTTATTTGTGCAATTTATTTCTTTTAATATTTTTATACGTTAATAATTTTTCTACCATCTTTCTCCATATTTCTTTTTCCATTTGATTCTTATTTAGGTAGATGTAAGTTGTTGTTGAATAGAATCCAGTAAATTGACAATGTTTTTCATTTTCCATTCCATTAAACAATGAAATCCGTTTGCAACAAAAGCTCAACTGCACGAAGGAAGTGAGTTGCAACTTAGTTGTATAACGTAGGGCGCTGCCGCCACGCCAGTGACCTGATTCCCTCATTAAGTTTCTGCGTCAATACCTAACAACCATAATACACTATTATAGTAAGACTCCGTTTATTTATCACTAGCGATGTCCCGTGGATTTATCCGTGTAGTTTTCATTCCCATAGAGACTTGCGGTACAAAAGTATCGTATGTGTTAATCTACATTATAAACTATATATGTGCGCCAAGTTTCGTTCAAAACTGTTAAGTAGTTTTTACGTAAAAAAGTACCAAAAATCTATCCATCCTGACAAATCTTGTTCTACTAGCTGGAGACTGCGACTCTGCCCGTATTTGTCTCAATTCGCGGTGACAAGTAATGTATGTAAGTTCTCTTTCTTTGAGTTTAGACCAGCACAATACAAAGTTTCATAAAAATCTGTTCAGTGGTTTGGCCATGAATGTGTTACAGACAGACACACAGATAGAGTTAATTTTACATTAATAATAATAGTATGGATATGGTATGATTTTAACCACATCATACTAATATATAAAGCTGAAGAGTTTGTTTGTTTGTTTGAACGCGCTAATCTCAGGAACTACTGGTCTAATTACGCTGCGACCAAAAGGAGAGGAGCATAAATTAAAAATATTGCAAAAATGAAAAACCGTTGAAACTAAAACACGCTGACAAAGTCGCGGGGGACAGCTAGTTTATAATATACTTACAACTTATCTATTATTTAACAATTTTCTTTCTTAAGTAATTCCTCATCATTGTACTCCGACAAAGCTTGTGTATGAGTTTTTTTTTGCATGTGCGAGTGCCAGTGACGATATACAGAGTGTTCCCTATGTAAATTGTGCAAGAGTTCAGCATATTTACTGATTACCGCAGTCCTTATCTAAGCAGTTTGTTATTCTATGGGTTTTAACATGTAACGGTTTTAAATGTTTAGTTAGGTCATTAGGTGAGGTCGGTCAGGGTTTTCTTTGTACGCTAGTTATAATAATATGGCTATGTGTAAATAATGTTGCAAAAACATACACAAATATACCTAGCGTCAAATTTAGCTAGCTCTTCATTAGCAGCTAGGAGTTTTACTTTATTAGAGATTGATACATGGATTAAAATGAGTGGTATTTTTTTTTAATATAACTACGTACCTACCGGAATCTGTCCATTTATTGCATTCCAAAGCCTTCTACTTAGAAACTGCCAGTACTAATCACCATAAAGTCCGGTGAAGCAGTCAAAACCTGCGTTCAGGCTAACTGCGTAAATGTCTTGAAAAAAAAAAAAAACTAATCACCATGACTGGCCTGTTGGGTTAATGATTAGTGACCCTGACTGCTAAACCGGAGCCACGACGGCTTCGATTCCCACCCAGAAAAAATCTTTGTGTGATGAGCATGATCATTTGTTCTGTGTCTGAATAGAATAGAATAGAATAGAATAGAATAGAATATTATTTATTTCTTAGTATATGGTAATTACAGATGTTACAATAATAATGTTTCACATATACTACCGTATCCGTTGTAGAAATATTACACTTACAACAATATTATTAATATGCAATTTATAAGAACATTTAGACAAAATTATACATTAGGATTATTAAGTAGAAATTGTTAATTATAGTTATTAGTATATTATTTATTAACATTAAAAATATTTATTTATTTATTATTTATAAATTTATAATCTATGAACTCTTTAACAGAGTAGAAGCACATATCTAAAAGCCAAGAAAATATTGCGCGTTTAAATTTATTTATAGGCAGCTTCCTGATTTTTGGTGGGAGCTTATTGAAAATCGTTACTGCCATACAGTGGGCTCTGATTTCTCAGATCTCTGGCTGTAATTTATCTATAATATGTATGTATTTGGAAATATAAATGTATATTTATCAGTTGTCTGGTTGCCATTATACAGACTCTGCCTAGTTTTGGATCAGATGGCCGTGTGTGAGCTGTCTCAAGATATTATATTATTCACGCAGCGTGTTTAGATTTGAATTCAAGTATCATCTCGATGTTTTTTTTTAAGTTTGTACACCAAAACAAAGACTACATTTCACTATAATTAAACCAAAAATTTTCTACATTACTTACTCAATAAAATAAAATACACCACATTTCTCATGCCGAGGAAAACACGAAAATAAATTTGTTACAAAATTAAAATTTAATTTGTTAATGCATGCGCTCTCTCGCGAATAATTAGTGTTCATTTTTAATTGGATGTTGGCAATTTAGTTAGTAGTTGGTAGTCGGAAGTTGATCCACTGAACGTGAAATTCATTTTAGTTAATTGCGCACATTATTCGTGTATTATTTAAAATATTTATGAGGAATTGTTTACGGATAAAAACATTATTGTTTTACTCCTTTTTAGGGACCCCGTACACATCGGTATATAGCCTCCTGCAACTTATAATGATGGGCAAGGTAGCCGGTAAACGGCGAGTTGGTCGGAGAAAGAAGTCGTGGCTCCGTAACATCAGAGAGTGGACTGGATTAGCGAGCGTATCCGAATTGTTTCGACTCGCTAAGGACAGACAACAATTCCAGAAGTTGGTAGCCAACCTTCACTAGTTGGAGAGGCACTTGAAGAAGAAGAAGAACACATCGGTGCCGCTACTAACGGGATACTATTACAAAGCCTCCGCTGTCCGTCCGTCCGTCTGTCTGTCAGCAGGCTATCTCATGAACCGTTATAACTATAGAGTTGAAATTAGCACACAGTGTGTATTTCTATTGCTGCTATAATAACAAATAAAACGTAGTAGGGGGATCCCCAACTAGAAACATGTTTTTTTAGTTGTTTGCCCGGTTTTATCTGCATGAATATTTTAAGATGGTATGGAACCTTTCATGCGCGAGTCCAACTTGTCGAATAGTTAAATCCCCTTGAATTAATCGAAAATATTCAAATAAATGATAGCAGAATACAAGAAATCTCAGAGCCGTTTTTTTTTTGTTCCATTTCATTATATTAGCCAACTTTTTCGTCATAAATATACCACTTACCATAATTCTTTAACCCAAAGTCATTCTCATGGGGTTTCGTCCGCCCTCGAAAAGGCTAGTTTTAGTGGTCCCGCAACGGTATTACTTATGTATCTTTCAAAAGCAAAATGCACACAATTATTGCTTACAAAATACTAATTCGTACTACCTATCGCCAAAACGTCGTACGAATTACAAATTTGACAGCAATAATAGAGATGTTTCCTGGGTATGAAAAGTTAAAATCTATTTAGTCCGTCAGTTAGATAATAAAAAAATATTAGACACGTATTTTTTCTTTTATCAAAACAATAAAAAAATACATAGATACACCGCTTTAAAGTTTCGGAGTGGGGGCTTATGACGCCACGCCTCGCAAAAAATCGTAGCGAGGAGTGACGTCACGCGTAATTTCCGTTCTCTGTATTTTAATTATTTTTTGTTTGCAGGAAAAAATAAAAAATACGTTTCCAATAAAATTCATTAATCTACAAGACGGACATTAAAAAAAAAATAGGAAACATGCCTATTGTACAATTTTCGCTATTAAACTCTATCGCCTTACTTTTTGCAAGAAAAAATTTACCGCTGCCAGACTGATACCAGCTAAAACCACAAAGTAATTTTTCGCTTCTATATATCAGAGACTAGACGCGAACGCAAATAATAATCTACTGTAGTTGGCAGATTATCTATCTTATGACAGGCAAAAGTAATATTAAGTACTTCCTGTCTTTAATTTCGATAATATTAACACCTATCTCAATAAAGAAAGATACAAATGATTAAACCATAATACCTTTCCGTCCCTGCAGACTACCTATCAATTAATAAAACTTAATTAAAGTTTCACTATCGATATACGAATAACAGAAGATAAACCAATCAAAAACAATTTAAAAGCAATTCATCCATTAACACTAACACAACGGATTGGGGTTCGACGTCGCAATAATTGTTATTTAATTAAGTGACTTGTTATCTCCGTTGGGTTCTGCTTAACTATATTATTTTTTGAAAGATATAATTATATCTATAACTAGCTGTCCCCCGCGACTTTGTCCGCGTATTATAGTTCAAACGGTTTTTAATTTTTGCAACATTTTTCATTTATGCTCCGCTCCTTTTTGTCGCAGCGTAATGTTATATAGCTTATAGCCTTCCTCAATAAATGGGCTAACCAACACTAAAATAATTTTTCAAATCGGACCGGTTGTTCCTGAGATTAGCTCGTTCAAACAAACAAACAAATAAACAAACTCTTCAGCTTTAAGTATAGATAATACATCTTCAAATATTATATAATTTATAGTAATGTTCAAATTAATTTATTTGTATGGACTACAAATGATCTACACTGGCGCCGATTCCCTTGTACGCTAGCTAAATAAAAATTAAACCATTGCTACTACTACTGCTACGAAGAAAAGGAGGGCAACAGATAACAACTAACTTAGAAATGTCAAACTAGTCTTCGCCTTGAACATCTCTGTGTTTTAGTGCACACGTTTCTGCGTGTCGGTAGATTTGTATGAGAATTTTAGTCGAAACTAAATTTGACAGCTTTAATTTTCATATGTCCTTTTTTAATTGTGTACAAGTGAAAAGATACAGAGGGCTTAAAATAAGTTTAGTGTGGGTTTAACACAATCGGGTCAATTGTTTTAGTATGATAACTTTATGCCCAGGTTAGTAATATAATAACTAGGTAAACTTAAAGTTTTAGTTTTAAAAAGATAAGTTTTAGAAGCATTCCGTACAGCAGATGAAAATGTCATCCTCTCCACAAAATGCCTCAAATGGATGAATAAAAACTCTTATGCACTGTTTTCAGGATGCTAATGCTGCTAGCCCATAACGTGTTTTGCGCACTTACTATGGGCTCTTAAAGCTGGACTGTTGCCGCTGTGAGAGTGAGACAACGCTAAGCGTAGAGTTGTGCGCCGTCTCGCTTCCACGATGGCAACAATCCTGCTTTAAGAGCTCATAGTACAGGCACTGGTGTATATAACTTACATGGAGAATAGTAACCTGATTTATTTATAGTGTATTTTTTATTACTCTAAGAAAGCTTGGGAATTTAAAATTGTTAAATAAAGCTTACATGAATTTTATTTTTATCAGAGTGATATAAACTAAAACCTAATTTCTTACTACCTAACGACAGTGCATCGACTTGATCAGAGTACCTTATTATCTAAGAATGCCTTAGTTTGCTTCTGTTGTTTTCATTCAGTTTCATTGAAGATCTTCTAATCTAATCTTAATGAAAACAATTAAGTAGCTACCTTTGTAACGATGATGCGAACAATAGTCAATAAACATATTTCCTATTTCATATAAATCGTTCCAAAAATAAGGTTACATAAGCAAATAACCAAGAAATACATAAGCAGAAACAATTCTAGACAAATACATAATTAAATTACGGGAATAAAACAATAAACAACTCTGATTGCCAACGAAATTAATGTGTTATACACGACGTAGTCCAAAACAGACTCTATAGACCTGACTAAAAGGTGGAGTTTCGTATGAATACAAATTCAATCTATCGTCGATTGGAAGACAATAGCAAGTAGACCAGTCTGTCCGTCTGTCCATTCATTAAGCATGCAATCTCAACTCGAAAACAACTTTGACGAATTAATATTCGTCAAAATTGTCGGGTTTCTTGATTAGTACCGAATGGTGTGAAGTAGCCATGAATTCCAGGAATATTCGGAATTTTCCACTGTATTTTCAAACTCTGTCGATACAATGCCATGATTTAGCAAGTCAACTTTACTGTCAACTTTACAAGAAAACATGGTATACTATAACAATAGTAATGTTTACTGGGTACGAAAAGTAAAAATCTATTTAGTTCGTAAGTTAGAAAATGAAAAAAAATTAAACGATGACAATTGATGAGCCCGAATCGAAGGGATGGACCGTGAGGGCACATGAAATGTGCGAACGTGTGACGTCATGCGACATTTTTAATTAATGCATTGTCTTGAGTATCTTTTTGAGTACCTACGTAAAAAAAGAAAGTATACGTGTAAAATATTTTTTATTCATCTCCAATACGGACATAAAAAATAAAAAAATTGTCGACACTTATTAGGAATATGGACTATGAAAATTAACAATTCAATAACTTTTCATTACGTTTATCAGCCATATTCCATGACCAGAATAGACGCCGTTTCTCAGACTTCTTGCCAAGTGCGTCCCCAAACTCTAAAAATGAAGGTAAAGAAATGGTCCGAAATCAAGTTCTGATTTTTTTTCTAAATCATCATAAGTTGCCATGCCCACTTGTAGGCATAACACTTCTTTAAATATTACCTACACTTTCTTTTCTCTCGTTCAGATTCTACCTTATACAGCAATAATGTATTATTCCTTTACTAAAGTCCTTTGCAACGTGAACGATAGATAACCTATCAGAAAACACTTAGATCTTAAACTCATAGATCGAAGATATAAGATTTGATTGAAAATGTCCGTAATCTTAGATTTGGGGCAGCCTGATTAATGAAGGCGGCAGCGTCTAGCTTTGTTGAATCTTGGAACTTCATTGCTTAAGAGAGTAAGGATACTTTATCTCGTTGTAATATTATATCTTATAGTTAAAAAAACTATGAGCTTTTGCAGTCCCGTTGCATCGTAACAAGATGCACTATGATAAAAGCGCCGAAAACTTTTGATCCACGGTTACACTACAGTTACTAAATAACGATTTTCTTGGCCTTGTTTTCTGGTTCTTATATTTAAGTTTATTTTCTAGAATAAACATTACCACAGTAATTATTTTCATCTTCTAAGCCAAAAACATAATTTACATCGAAAGCAACCCAACATACTCGCATAAGGAATTTAAGAAAATTACGTAAACACTGAAATAACAGACCCCATTTATTTGCAGTCAGCACGAAATTGCCTCATTTTGTACACTCCCTCCCCCCTTTTCTTTAATTAAATCCAAATGACATTTTAAAAATGTACTTTTCCTAATTCATAATAGGGATTATGAGATTATAGCTATTGTGTGTCGGAATGTATAATAAGTATAATTATATAACCCTCGCTTTGTCTCAAGGTTGCTAACGACTAACGAGGCTGTTGAACGACTTTGAGGCCGACTTCTTAGTTCGGAAGTCGTTATTTCGGTCTTTGGCGCACCCCATTGTAGGATTATGCTATTTAGAAAGCTGAACAATGGTTTGACTGAGTTTTTTGATCTAGAAGTATGGCATATAAGAGGAAGTGGGTATTCTATCATCCTCATCTTTATAACTGATAGAGATATTATGTTTGACGAAATACTGTTCTATCAAAGCCTGTTAGTCAATTTTTATCAGTTAATTTACCAATTTTTTAGGGCCTTAATTAGATCCTCCTGCTTTATAAAGGCCTCCCCTTTCCTTTTCTAAGCCTCTCTGTCTTCGCACGCCCCGATATCTGGCGAGATCATCACACCACCTTCGCTGCGGTCGACTTCGATTGCGACGTCCTTTTCCCGGCGTCCAGTGAGTGACGAAATTTACCATTTTCCCCAAAAACAATGAATAAGTTCAGATATTTCGCAAAATATCTTAAAAGCACTTACGCCATAAAAAACAGCTACCAGACATGGGGTAGTCAACAAACGCAGAAGAAAGTTTGATCTCTTAGAGTTTGCTTTTCGCACTTGGGGCGATTACATCCCCAATGGATGAAAACATCTAAATTAGGTGTTTTGGACCATTTCCATAATATTCTTAATCATAGTTACCCTAGCCGCCCCATCTGATTGGTTCGTGCCTCGATCGCTTAGCGGCTTCTAATTTAATAGAACACGCGTGACAAGCAAGCCATAGCCACCCCATGGTGTAATCACTACCGCGTCATAGTGAAATGTTAAAAATAAAATGAGTTATAGGGGTGGAACAGAAATAGAAATGTTATTAAGAATGTTGTGTAAGGTTGTTACAAATTTGTTTGGAGGTTTATTTTTAGACTGGGATATAACTTAAAAAAAAACAAGATTCCCAAAAATTCCTCACCTTTTTTGTTATTTTTTATGTATGTTCCCCGAATAGGTAGGCTAGCTACTCGAAGACGCCTAGACGTATTTAGAAACTTCTTTCTTTAGAGAGGGTTTAGAGAGGTTCTTTCTTTTACTTTTTAGGTGTCCCGTGGTCATCAGGTCAGAATCTGATGATGAGATCCGAGTGAAATCGAGAGCAAGCACTGCAACATGCATGTCTAGGATCATTTATTACAAAATCTTATACTATGGGTTTATGCCTAGTAGTAGAAGTTTACTGATAGTTATTATTATGTTTCATAAAAGTCACGATACTGTTAGCTTGGGTATAAAAAGGCAAACGTAATAAAACTATTATTATAGAAGCTTTAAGCCTTTAAATGTTTTTCGAGAAACTCCTCATGGTAAGATACAACCTTTGAGTAAAAATAATTACCTAAACTATAGAATGCGCCTAACAGATTATGAACTGAGAGCACGAGTATAAACAAGTAAAATCGTAAAATTTGTGTCATTACAGAACTAAAACTATTTCTAAACTTAATATTATACTACTACTAATAATATCGAAACCAACTATATTTTCGCATAAACGTCTGTCGCCACAAATCACAACGAGTAATAGTAGACAGCTAACAATTTGCTTACACAACGGACTACTAGCGATGCGCGTACTCTATGCTTGCTTCTATATACTCTAAGGGTCCAACTCGTCAACGTATTTAGGTTATTGTTACGTATTAAATAATGTTACGTACAAAATATTTGTCAAAGTATTTCGATATTTGATTTGATCTTGTTACGTACATTTTAATAGAATCGTAATTAAAATTTAAAGGGTTGAATTCTGACGCAACTTGATTATGTAACTGATTGCGTAATCGTTAATATAATAAAAACAATTACATTTATAAATGTTGACCAAAAATATTATTATAAACTAGCTGTACCTACGACGTTGTTCGCGTTGATGTCAGTAATCTATATAAAGGTGTAACAAAGCATTCAACTTCATTAAAAAATAAGACGCCAGATTTTTTTTTATTAAATAGTAACAACTGAATTTGAACTTGCAGCAAGAACATTAATTTCCAATCGTACAACCACCGAGCTGATACTATACAGAGAGGACACATTATAGTTGTATAAGTTTTAATCAAAATAAGATATCTATGTCGCTATGGCAACCTAATTTCGCCATTGTTACGCATTTGTTTATACGTCAAAAATACCAATTTAGGTTTGCAGAAGAATTAGAGTTTTTGAAAATTTAAAGCTCCATTTCTTGTCACCTAGATGTAATAGCGTGTTTAAACATAGCTTAGTGCACTCAACGGTTTTTTCAAACATATTCTCTCTATGTTTTACAGCAATCTATTAAGTATTTTTTTATGCAACCTTATACAGACAACCGCCAAAATAATTTTGTCGTTTACTATTAAATTGTAAAAAGAAGATAAAAAGTGTTATGTTACAATTTTATACAACCTTTTTGGTTTATACTGTGTTGTTAGTATAACATTATTGCCTTCAGAGATACATATATTGCATAATAATGTTACTTTAGAGACTGTTACGATGTAGTCTAGACATTTACTTGAATGATTAGGTACTTATGACAGCATATTTGCAGTCATGAGAATTAAAGTTGCTATTGCAAACACTTAGATGAATAACTCATTAAACTAAGAATAATTACAGCGACAATGTTCATAAGTGGCAAATTATAGATCAATCATTAAACAATCATACATAAGCATTTATAAGAAACCAATCCACTTCAAAACCTATCTAAGGCATAAATCACAACATTGTAACAAAACCGATTACCAGGAATATGAATAGCCTAAACAAACAAAAGTTCATTCTTCGCATCTCAACGGATAATGTAAGCGACAATAATTTGCTCTCAAAACATGTCACCTAACAAATTGTTGAGGTTAAGTTGACAGCTGTCATTCATCATGGCGTTTTTGGCGGGAACGCGACGGCCAATCAGGGGCGGCGAGTGATCGTTGGATATCGCGGTTAGGGATGGCATTTTGGTGTGCTGGCTGAATATGATGATGGATGAATGAGGCGGGATATGCTACAAAACTTTTTGTATAATTAAAAACGCTGGCTCCGCGGTTTAATGAATTGTTTGAACAAGGGTGTAAATTAAATTCTGGCTTCTAATGGCCGAATACTGTAAACGTCAATCAGTTTTAAGTCGCCGTTACGTCTCATGCTGTCACTTCAAGGTGTAAAGTAGACACAGACATTTAAGAGCTTCTTAAAATTAAGTTGCGTTTAAGTGTTAAAGGTATGCTTTCATACTTTTAAATTAGTGCTTCTAGCACACCTTATTAGTACTTAATGAACAAATAGAATGGCCTGACCAAACCCTTTAAGAATTGAAACTTGTAAAACGATTAATTCCTTATACTATATTCAATTTACTTATGACATTAATTGCTAAGCCGTATGGAAATATTATATTATAAATGATATCTCAAAAAACATAAAATTGTATTTTCAATGTGTTAATAGCCTAGTTAGGGGTGAAGGCCTTGTGATCGAAAGGTCGTAGGTTCGAACCCCACCCATTGCATTATTGACGTGAACCCGCTCTGAACACAAGCATATCTAAAGCTCTAAGCATTTATTTATTTACATTTATTTATTATATCTAGCTTAGTTGGAGGGATTAACAAGATTGCTAGTAATTCGCGGATTCCAACCAAATTGCTAGTAAACTTAAAAAAAAAATGTTATGATTCAGAAAAAGCACTTTATTTAATGGTGGAATTTTAGGCTTTCTCTGATGCCTGTTGAGTATAGAACCCTATATATAGGTAAGTATATAAGTTTTTAAGAGCTACATGTGAAAGTCCCTGCAAACAACTAAAGCCTATTAGAATTTATGAGTTTGGGTTACTTTTTCGTGGCCGTCGTGAAGAGATAAAAGCATCATAGCTCTTGCGAGAAAATAACATTTTATTTCACAACTTGATACTTTGAAGGACGAAATAATATAGTTAGTAGGTATGTTACACTGAGGTTTTTTTTTTATTTGTCAAGTGCATGGAAATAGATTGACTGTATCTGCGAGAAAATAATCATATTTTAATAAATATCTACGCGGCGAATATAGTATCTAAACAGCTCTTGTAGTCAAGTGACATTTCTACAAGCGTAACGATAATAGAAATCGCTTAAACGACATTGAATTTATGGAAATGACATTTCATTTCGATAAGTCACGTGACTTGGACCTGTCACTTCCATACATTTGAGCGATTTAATCAGCGTTAATGCTTGTGGAAATGTCAGTTGGCTAGTTAGTTAGTTTCGTATGTTGGCTAGAGGGGCAGCTCTAGTTAACTTATTCTACAAATCCAGGATAGTAAAAGTTAGGGACGAAACTAAAAAAAAATAAAAGCCTTTCTTAAACAAACAACTGCCAACCCTGTCATGTTACCAACAATTCAGTATTGCCATCACAAAATCAATATTCATCCATAACGATCACACGATAAAGTTCAAAAAGGGACAGTTTCATTTTTGCTAGTAGCAACACTATTTCTGTATACTTTTCGTTTAATTACTGCTAATGACTATCAGGTCGGGAGTACCGTTTTTTGTTCCGCCTGTCAACGCCGCCATGATTGATGGGAGCTCCGCAGTCAGCACTGGGTTTGATCTAAATATGTGTTAGCAAGAATATTGTTTTTTGATGTATGCCCGCAAAAATGCTTTTTATTTTGTCATGAAAATAAGAAGATATTGGTTTAAGACCACGTAGTGTACTCCAAATATTTATAACTTAGATTTGAAGTTCTAGATTTTTTTATTTCTTCTCCCAGTCCAGTACTTACTCTCAAAATTAATTTTAGTTCTAATACAATGCCAATGCTAAATTGTTATTTATTTAGCAGGCATACAAATAACACAGTACAAAAAATACTCTCAATGTTTAGATTTCAGCCAGTTCCTTTAATTGACAGCATTTTCAATTCTTAAGAAAATCTGATGAATCTCCTGCCTGCTATAAACTAAGATCAATTTTGCTTTGTCATAGTATTAGAATTAAAATTAAATTGGAGAGTAAGAGCACCTATTCCTAATTATAATTTTTTTGGGTCAGAACAATGTGTGCTTTTCTTCCATTTATCCCTACTACTTAATTACAACATCTATTCCTTTCTTTCTCATTTCATCTATCTCTTTTTCAATCTTCCTCCACTTCTCTCAAGAGCCGGGTGCTGCACTTGCGCGTCTCAATTTTACTATTGCAATTCTATTTGTTCTTCCATTATTTATTTCAAGACTTAAAGGTAATTATGGAAAAAGTATGTTTAAAATGTTCTTTGGTATCGTTTGTCCACGGTTCTTGTTATATTCTTGGCACAATCGAACTATCCGCAGCGTTAAAATTAAAAAACTTTGAGTTCTAGCTTTGCTGCAACGCTACTGCATACAAGGCATTATCGATAGAGAAGAGAGATAATACGGTTTATCCTTTGGAAAAGTTTGAAGGAAATCAAATTTTATAGGTTCTATAGGACAGGATAGATCATTTTATAGGTTATTTTTTTTTTTAACATCACATACATTGCTCTGAACCCAAAGTAAATAGCTGAAGCACTTGTGTTATGAAATTCAAAGACAACGAAGGTACCACAAATACCCAGACCCGGGACAATGTAGAAAATTGGTTTTCTACATTGACCCGGCCAGGGATCGAACCCAGGACCTCAGAACTAGCGACACCTTGAAAACCGGTGTGTACGCCACTCGACCACGGAGGTCGATTGACACAGAAACGATAATGACTACTGAAGAAGTTATATTTTAAATCGCATGGTCTCCTCATAATATTTTCAGTAACTTTTCTAAATAAAAATATTGTAAATAAACCGAAACTCTGTTAATCAACCTTGTACACTTAATAGAAGAAACCTGTCCCAGTACCACAAAACAATTACAGTTTTCATATAAAATCGATATAAATTAATACAATAATGTCTCTCACCCACAGCGGTAAACGTGCGGTTACTATAACAATGACGATGACACAATAAAATTCTAACTGCTCACATAAAATGAAGTTACTGCGGTTACCAACATTTTGGGCGTTTATGAGATTTTTCTGGAACAGAGATAACCCAGCTTTGTGGTTGACGAAGAGTCAAATTTTAAACCCGAAAGTAGTATCCATTACTTTCGGGTTTAATCCTATAATTATAATAATCCTTATAAATTAACAAATGTGTTAGTATTTTGTTATAGTGCTAGTACCATAATGGTAATACCATATAAACCATGTAAAATTTTAAAGTTTTTATTAAGTATTGTGAAGAAAAATACCTTTTTCATGAATGAAGAAATAACAAAAATGTGAGCACTGGTTTAAGCATCATCGTCAACATCATAAGCCCTGTAGAAACCACTGCTGGGCATACTCTTGCCTGCAAGTTTGAGCATAAAATTAATTTATTTTCAGCAGCTAAATAAAATTATAAGCAATTAAATTTTATTTATAGAGAAAACATAGAGAATCAAATGTAAATTCTCCACAATTCAGCATTACATATATTATCAATACCAATATAATGAAATTGGACAGTGTTGAAATTGAAGAGGTTGCATTTAGCTTAATTTCTTTGTATCCCTTTTACAATTAGATAAGGACATTTTTACATATAGAAAATAGTATCTATATCTTTAAGATGGATTTACCAGATGGTATTTAATATGATACACGTGATTTTAATAGTGGAATATTTTATAACGGTTGGTGGGCTCGTATTTTTTGAGTGAGGACGTGCTTAAAATATTATCGATCATTAAATGTTTATGACCCGCATAGGTGTCGGCGGGTTCGAATTGAGAATCATTCAAAGTAACGTTGAACCTCGCAAATACTGCGAAAGTACAGTAGAATGCGGCAGTTTAAAATAATGATTTTTGGGAGCAAATTTTATTGCAATTTATAAGGTAAAAAATAAAAAAAATTGGTTTGCTGGTGTTGGTATATAAATAAAAGATAAGAATTTGAAAATTTTATCAACAAAACCCGTTACAGGGAAGTATAATTTGTTATAAATTGGCAGTATCACCGACCCATAGATCATTTAAAAATTATATATTACGCTTTACCATTTACATATTTATCACATAATCATTTTACCAGCAGAAATGATTTCGATTAAGAATGGAATTAAAGCAGGAAATGATGATAACGACGCCAAACATTTTGAGACAGTATAAGACGACCTCCGTGGTCGAGGGGCGTACACACTGGTGTTCAAAGTGTCGCCAGCTTTGAGGTCCCGGGTTCGATCCCCGGACTTGTCAATGTAGAAAACTACTTTTCTATATTGTCTCGGGTCTGGGTGTTTGCGGTACCTTCGTTGCCTCTAAATTCCATAACACAAGTGTTTTAGCTACTTACTTTGGGTTCAGAGCAATGAATGTGATGTTGTCAACATTTATTCATTATTAAAAGAAACTAATCCAAATGTCCAAAACATTACAGTACTCATAGCCACAGTACCACAGCCATAGTAAATCAGAGAGCAGTAAACCAACTAAATATAACATTCGGCACATATTTCACGCATACCTGTTCCGCTGCGGATGCTTCTACGGATAATTACAAGTTACATCGATATGCTGAAATTGTATGATGCTGTGCATTCCAAAGTCTTAATGTCTTGGAGACACGGTAAGTAACTGTGTATAACTGTAAGGTTCAATAATTGTACATTTGAATCGTATCGTAATTGTAAGGAAAAACTTTTAGGAAGCTGTTGATGTGGTAGAGTAGCTTGACCATTCAAGAAGCAACCTAATTTGATATCATAGAGGAAGCAACTTACCATAAAAGTAATAAAAAATCTATATTCTTCTTCAGCTGAGCTTCCTTTTCTAAAGTTAGGGTCGTCTTCCAGTTTAACCGGATTCAGCTGAATACTGTATTTTACATGGAGCGACTGCCTTTCTGATCTCCAACACCAATTTTACTGGGTAACACATTATATATTAAGACTGGTTGTCAGAATTGTAATGACTTAACGACTACCAAAGATAAACGTTTTCTTTCTATCGTATTAAAAGGCGTGCTGTTTGGTAAGCCATAAATATAATTAATTCAGTAAGTCCTGAAATATTACATTATAGTAGGACCAGGAAGCGTGTGTGATGTCCAAGAAAACAGCAATAGGCAAAATGCATTAAAAAACAGAGTTTACTAAGAGTTGTAAAGATGTATATAAATGAGCGAACTGAATGGAGAAAATTACGTAAATCAGGATCGTAACTCTCGTCGTCTTTGCTCAGCTGACCAAGCTCTAAAATTAGACTCAATAAAAGTCTGATTAAACAAGGGGTCAATACTAAATACTTCTATCCCGCCAAATAGTCAACCATTACCAAAAATAAACATGAAATCGACTCAAAACCGACCCAAACGCAGTGAAGCTCAAATGGATCACCCTTAACCCTATATACTTTAATTAATAGTATAGTAGCCACCCTCCAGACCAAATATGTGGAGAGGGGGGGAAAATAGATTAATCATTCTCAGACGACATTGGAGACATGCTTGTTTACAAGCAGAGACTGAAAAAGGATGAAAATATGTTTAACAAGAATACCGAAACTTTGGAACTCACCAAACAAGGTTCTCGAAACGATTTGGGTAAGACTCTACAGTTTCTAAATGGGTTTTTCTTAATAAATTGAACAGCTTTTAACTTCCAATAAATGATGGAAGTTTATTGGTTACATTAATTATTGGGACTACGAGAAAGTTTAAGAAACTAAGGAGATTGGATAGGAACTTTTGAGAGCATAAGTAATCTTACGGTATTAAGAGGGGACACTACTCCAGAGAATTTCAATTAATATTCAATAGGTATTTAAATAATAAATTGCCGTCGCCCACTGCCGACCTATCCCCCGTAAAGTGACCAAAATACATTTTGTAGTTTGTCTCTAAAACTGGACTGATCAAAATATTTTTTGCATCAAAATTTAAAGGAAAGGTATATCTTCTCTTTTTGTTAAAATCCTATCAAAATTGTCTGATAGTCGTCGGAACACGGCGGAAAACCGGGCATCATTGGAGGTACGTAAAGTAAAGGTTTACTTTACGTACCTCCAATGATGCCCGGTTTTCCGACTTTTTCCTAAAGATCTAGGTAGATCTTTAGGAAAAAGTCATTGCTCTCGAAAGATTTTCCACGAAGGAAACAGCGTTTCAACGTTTGAAGAAAGATCCAGTCGTGTTTTTAATACTATTTTATGAGAAGAAACGAAAGGTAGGTATACAAAACCACTCTTCTGCCTACCTACTTTATGGATGTGGTCTCAAATCATAAACTGCTAGATATAATTATACTATTATATTAATATTCAGCCCTAGGCCTATATTGTTTAAGTACAATACTGGAGCTACAATAATACCTATATTATTAACAAACATAACTTCAAAGGAGAATCTTGTAATTCTACCCATCTCTACAACTCAGTGAAACATAGTTAAATTACACTTTGACCTCGTTAAACATTTTCACAATTATAATTAACTAACAAATTAACTTTGAATGATTCAACAGAACGTATGAGTAACTGTTGGATAGGGGACAAGCGTAAAATTAATGAGTCGGGCATCGAATCTAGGCCCGTCACGCCTACGGCCGCACCCACGCCGCTTATCACGTGTTATTCGTTATGGCAATAACTTCACTAGGTTTATGTAAACTCACGATTTTGTGTTAAAAGTCGTTGTTCGTAGTTCTTGTTGGCTGAGTAGTAATCACGATAATCTAAACTTAAAATAAATTTGCGTCGTTGTAGCTTGAAGATTAAAAGAATATAATTTGACGACCTCCGTGGTCGAGTGGCGTACACGCCGGTTTTCAAGGTGTCGCCAGCTCTGAGGTCCCGGGTTCGATCCCCGGCCGAAAAACCCTTTTCCACATTGTCTTGGGTCTGGGTGTTTGGTGGTACCTTCGTTGTCTCTGAATTCCATAACACAAGAGCTTTAGCTACTTACTTTGGGTTCAGAGCAATGTATGTGATGTTGTCCACATTTATTTATTTATTTATTATTTATTTATTAATTACTACCTAAGTAGAACATACTCGTCGGTATTAGAATATAATGCGCTTTACCTGCATTATGGTTTGGGCATTTGCATTTGCATTTGCATAACCATAATGCAGGTAAAGCGTACTTAATAACCATTTAACACACTTTACCTTTTTTAAAAAAGATAATTATTTACTTTATTCCTTTATTTATTTATTATCAACTCTAATAACCTCTCCAAGACAAGTGACATTTCTACAATCGTTAACGCTGATCGAATCGCTAAGTATGTAAGAGATAAGTCCAAGTCACGTGACTTATCGATAAGAAAAATCATTTTCATACATTTAATGTCATTTAAGCGATTTCTATGTAAACGCTTGTATAAGCCTCTTGTCTACGGGGAAAGGTCGTACTGTTCCTCTGCACGGTGTTCCATCTTTCTTTCTTTTACACGCATTTCTTTCTTGTTCTAGAAAATTCTACTGTCTTTTGTCTTTTCTGTTAAAGTTTAATTTGAACCTTCTTTTTTTTCTCACTCTTCTGCGATCTCAATTAACATTTTGTAGGACCAACTATAAGTCACTCTAACAAACACAACGTGAACTATTTTCATGTCGTTTATATCGTTTTTCCCATCAGCTGTCTACCGTGTCCCCTTAGATAGGATAGCGTGACGTTCAGTTAAACTAACACCGTTTAGTTAACAGGGTCAGGCGGGTTCATCTAGACTAGTATATAGGTCGCCCCGCCCGGAGCCGCTCCCTCGCTTCCCATTAGTCTGTGTTTACAATGCTATTCTCATAATATATGGTTAAAGCTTTAGTTTTAATGAAAGTAAAGGCAAATAATTTAAGATACGTGTTGGCAGTTTATATTAAACTAGAGTTTACGCCAAGTTTCTGATATCAAAACAAAAGCGCATTATGTCAGAGCGCATGAAGAGAGAGTTTGACGATGAGACAACGGACGTAAGTAGCTGTTGTTCGCGGCTCCGACTGCGTGGATAGCCAAACTTACTGCACACCAAGTTTCATTGAAATTAGTTCAGCTGTATAGCCGTGAAAGCTTAACAGATCGACAAAGTTACTTTCGCATTTATAATAATATTAGTCTGGATTAAATCCATGATGTTTATAAATGATAATTTTAAATTAAATGCAATTCAAATTCATCTAATGTAGAAAATTAATGTCGAATAAAAAGAAGATTGTTTATTTTATAAACAACATTTTCAACGATTTTCAAATAGGTTTTGGTTTGTATGTAAAACTTTACCGACTTGTGTCGTAAATCTGCAATAAACTTTAGGTGCAAAAGTTTTCTTGAATTTATAGCATACTTTGTTGCATCGTACAAGATCGTGATTTCGTGAGTTTGCGTGGTCGGTGCTAATTTTGTATTAATCTGCTATGACCTACAGGCATGTAGGTTTAACTATTAATTACCTTTCACGATTAGAAATACTTTATCAGCGTGTCACTACACAGTCTCGGATACTTGCTGTGTCAAAGGATTGGTTAATACATTCCTTAAGACGTACACACTAGATAGTCCACTATTTTATAATAAAATAGATATTGCCCGCGGCTCCGCCCGCGTGGGTTGTCTTAATATCCAAACTTAACTCATACCATGTTTCATTCATATTGATTCAGCGGTTTAGCCGTAAAAATATAAAAGACAGACAGAGTTACTTTTGCATTGATATACTAGTATAATCGGTTCCCATAGCAATCTTTGTCGCCGCATTATACGTATGTCTATGTCAACTCCAATCAACAATTATTAGTTGTCCTAAAAGCTTTTTGGCAAAAATGTTCGTTAACCATTTTTATCTTATTCAGCTACCTAACAATTGTTAAATGTATAAGAATTAACCTTAGAGCAGACATAGTAAGCATAGAGCGCGCGCATCGCTAGTGACCCCTTCTGCCGATCATAAGCAAATTTTTTGTTTTCTGATTTAAGTGATTTTCCGTGTGACGACAGACGTTTATGCGAAAATATGGACGGTTCCGATATTATTAGGGTAATATTAGGTTTGGAAAAATTTGCCCAGCAGTAGAATCTAATTTAGACTCAAACAAAAATATTAAGTTTTAAGATAGTTTAATTAACACGGCGACTCCGTTCAAGGTCAATCTATTAACTACTTCTGATTAATTTCGTTGCGGGTGCCGAGACAGTCAATCGTTTCCCTGGGACACAGTATTCATTGGTTATCATTGTAGATCCTGGCTTACAGGAGTTAAAATGATGGGAATATGTGGTGGGCAAGTCCCTTTTAAAAAAAATAACACGGCGAGCTCTGTTTTGACATTAATTATACGATTTTACTTGTTCATGCCTACCTACAGTTCATACTCAATATGCGCATTCTATACCTAGTTTACTTATTTTTTTCTCTAAGCATTTAACTAATCTAAAAACCGATTACGAAAGCATAAAACTCTTTTCCTTACATCAACCTCTATATTCTATCTTTCTCTCTCCACTATACAACAAATACACAACCGTGGCGTGGAACCGAACGAGTCACAATGCAAAGTGCTTCCGTCTTCCGGCGAACACACCTCAATGTATTATGGCACTCCCAGGCGAACCCATTATACGATGCCGATGGCGTGGACTTTTAATTATTTTCAGGGTTCTAGAAGACTACCTTGTTATTATGTTTATGATAGCAATGAAGATTTTGAAGTTAGATATTGTTTTAATCTGGCTGTCGTTTAGAAAACATTTCAAATCTTTACTAATATCTTAAATGCGAAAGTAACTCTGTCTGTCGCGCTTTCACGCCAAAACTACAGAACCGATTTGAACGATATTTGGTGCACAGATAGTTTAGAGCCTGAGAAAGGACATAGGCTACTTTTTGCCGCGATAACCGACATCCACGCGGGCGGAGCCACGGAAAACAGCTAGTAATAACATAAATGTGTGCTAAGATGATAATGAATTTGAGAAACATAAATCTCATGATTACTTGAAGATAATGCTATATTTTTGTGTTTCTCCTATGTATAAACTATTCTATTGACTAAATTTAGTCTTACTTCGGATACTGTGTTACCCAGTAAAATGGGATGTGGAGGTCAAATAGGCAGTCGCTCAATGTAAAATACGGTATTTATCTGAATCCGGTAAGACTGGAAGCCGTCCCCAACAAAGGTTGGAATAAACTAGGCAGTTTTTTTTTACCTAAATACATGATACATTCATTGCAAGTTAAAAAAAAGTAATAACCTTTTTAAAAAGTACCTACTCACACTTGACAGCTTTCATTACAGTGACGAAATACTCATTGTTTTATATCTGACGAAGTGTTTCCCAGTACGAGTAAAAGCTTAAAGAACAAAGACTTTCCGTGAACTAATTTGACGTAAAGTTTTAGTGGTCCAAGCGAACCATTTCCAATTGTATGGCTACGTAAAAAGTAATTCTAAAAAGTTTCAATGTCTATTTATTTTGCGATAACTTAGATATTTAAGTTAAGGCTAGAAAATATGTATACCAAATAATAAAACAGCGCTACTCAATAAAAGTATTTTTTGCATGGCACCACGTGTATATAACCATCTGCCTAGATCGCTGCTCGAAATAACAGTTTTTGTTACTGTCAAAAGCGTATTATACCGTCAGTGAATTTTTACAAGACAAACTATAAATTTGTATCATCATTATGCAGTATCCATATTGCTATTTTTACCTAATTTTTAATTTAAGTTTTTGCAAGCCTTATGGTAGGATATGGTCAATGCACATTTTTGTTAATTTATAAGATCTCCATGTACCCATATTCGCAAAAAATAAATGAATTTGAATTTGAAAAAAAATCAGTAATTTTTTGTTATTAAAAAAACGACCCCCGGGCTAAGAAATTTTAATTCTTGTGTCGCGGGAGTCTCACAAACATTCAAATCACATGCACAAAGAACACCCAGACTTAGAACAAGCATTTTTGGATCACACGAATGTTTGTGCCATGCGGGGATCGAACCGGCACGTCGCGCACAGTGGTAGTTAGCAAGGTGTCCAATACCACTCGGCTATCCGTGCAGTCAAAACACATTAATATGCTCTAGAATATTTTGAAAGTAAAGTCAGTGTTAAAATCTTCCTTTTGTCGACTTCAGAGTTATTATAACCAATTCAAATTTCAAAATATACTCAATATTCGCGATTTAGTTTGTACCGCAACGCAATGACATTCTTGGTATTTTTTTTCAGTTAAATTTTTCTAACAACTGAACTACTGAATCGATTGTGATAAAGTTAATATGCGGCCACCTCGGACGCATACCCTATCAAAGAAAAAAGGTGTGGGAGATTTTGCAAATCGAACAAATACAAAAATAAAAAAAAATACAGACGAATTGAGATCCTTTCAAAGTCGGTTAAAAATAAAGTTTTCTTTCTGCAGAAATACGTTCTCTAAAATCACTTAAAAGCATTTTCAGCAAAGATTCTTCAGCAATCATAAGTTAGACACACTTAGAACTGCGGCAAGACGTAATAACGATGACGTCATCCGCATACGTCACCGCTGAAACTGGCACTGTTTATATTCCCTTGGAGAATAATCGTTACACGGCCTTAATACGCAATACGGGGAACAAGATGAAAGCCTCCCCTAGTCAACATAAGTAAGTGTACACACTCCAGACTTTAGACAGATTTGCAAACTACGAAAGCTAAGAGACTTAGGGCCGAAAAACTGATACATCAATTAATTTTAAATCGCCGTTAAGTTTCAGGCTGTATTTTCATGCTGGAAATTAGCAAAAGACATTTAATAACGTGTTAAAGTTAAGTGGAGTTTTAGTATTCGAGGGTATGACGCCTTAGTTTGATTCGACATTAATTTCTTCTCAGCGTAGCCAGTTAGCAAATCTTGACCTCATCAAGCTTAATAAAAGTGATTTGTAAAAGTGATTGTATATCCTAATTGCATAATAAACAATTTTAATTTTATTTTCGGTTTAAATTTTAATTTTATTACGTAACTAGCTGTCCCCCGCGACTTTGTCCGCGTGTTTTAGTTTCAACGGTTTTTCATTTTTCATCTATGCTCCGCTCCTTTTGGTCGCAGCGTTATGTTATATAGCTTATAGCGTTTCTCAATAAATGGGCTATCCAACACTAAAATATTTTTTTAAATCGGACCAATAGTTCCTGAGATTAGCGCGTTCAAACAAACAAACAAACGAACTCTTCAGCTTTATATATTAAGTATAGATGTTAATAAATCGTCCATCGACACACAATCGACGCTCCATTTGAACTAGCCTTAAATAAGGTAACTAAGGGTCGTTGTAGACTAGATATTAGACTGTATTCGGTGTTTCTGAAGTGATAAGACTGCAACAAAAGAACAAACTCCTATTTCAAACGCAGACGACCTCCGTGGTCGAGTGGCATACAAACCGGTTTTCAAGATGTCGCCAGTTCTGAGGTCCCGGGTTCGATCCCCGGCCGGGTCAATGTCGAAAACCATTTTTTTACATTGTCTCGGGTCTGGGTGTTAGTGGTACCTTCGTTGTCTCTGAATTCCATAACACAAGTGCTTTAGCTACTTACTTTGGGTTCAGAGCAATGTATGTGATGTTGTCCACATAAAAAATAAATAAAAATAAAATGGATATTGAAATTTCCATTTATCCATTTTTTAATAATCATAATAATCATTTATTGCAATATCATGCCTATTGCTGACCATGGGTGGGGACTGACGCTGTCAACTTACCATGAAGTGAGCCACCAGTATTTTTTTTTAAACACTAGCTTTAAAATCAGCTAGGGTCAAAGTTCTAGTAAAGACTAAGCAAACAAGCTCAAACTCGATGGGATTGTGTCGTTTCGTTACAGAGTTCCTATGGCCACATTCTGGCTTCATCATCAGACCAGCTCGAAAGTATCATAATATTGTTCTGCCACCAATCATATATAAGAATGCAAAATTTCATCTTAATCGGATGTAAAGAAGTAGTTTTAATAACTACTAAGCAAAAGAGAGAAGAAAAGAAGTAGCTTGCAATATTTGACTTAAACAAACATAACAATATATACACTTAAAACAAAACTAAACTCTTAACTAATAAAAAAAATCTAAAAAATAGCGTCAAAAAATTCATCCGCATCGCTGTCGACTGGAAGTGTACCCAAAAGACTGGCGGCATTGCCACGTTGAATGGCAATGCTTATTCTCTGTCCGAGGTAAAAGCCAGCCCTTGGGTCACGCGAGGAGTCAACAAGGCGTTTCGCCAGATCTTTATATAATATGTGTGCACTCGGACCCCACGTAGATATAAACATAGATTCAAACATACATAATGTTGTAAAAACAACTGGAACTGGCGTACAATTTTGTCGATATCGGAAATTCAAGGCTTGTGCAAAAATGTACCCTAAATCTTCGCTACTAAGCAACATTACATAAAACATTAACATTTTCAGCAAAACATACAAATAAAACGACGAACAACAACGAATAAAACCGACCATCAAAAATACTAAACACAAATAAAACGACTCTTTTTATACAGACTTAAATCATAATGTCAATTACTATGGTCCCCTCCTGATTGGCTAGATTAGGTTATGAAGGGCTTCCAAACGTCGCCTCAATTGTGATAAATGACCATCCCACCATCCCCTAAAGAGGGGTGAAAGGGGGTGAAAATAACACTTCTTTTTAGAACGATATAATGTAGGAGATTATTATTTGTTCTTGTGTTAGAATTGACCAGTGACTCATGGTTTTGACTTACATAAGCGTTTGGTTTTGATAAGTATTATTAGGATTTTTTCTTAAGTTTTTAATGTCAATGATTTTGAAACAAATATTTGCATAACAGCTGTTTTATTTCTTGTGCTTTAAGACTAATAAATTTATCATCAAGTAAATAAACGACTTAATTTAAAAAAAAAAAACAATAACATCTGAATATTACAAAAAAAGACATTAGGGACATGTCCTGTGTGTGTTGCACAACCAAATACTGTAAAAATATAAACTGATAAATCTTCCTAATTTACATCTCATTTACGTGGTATATATTATACTAAGTATCAATAACCTGCAAACTAAAGTCTGAAAAACCTATGCAAAACTACTACCTACACAACAAATTATCAAACTAAATTGAAATCTAGAATAATATGCTGGTCTAAGGCCTCTTCTCATGTAGAGAAGGAACGAGCAATGATCACCACGCTTGCTAATAACGGGATGGCGATTACAAATTCTAATTTATGTCATCCATGTCTCCTCACGATATTTTCCTTCACCGATTATCAATAATGTCTACAATAATTAAGAACTACATGTAACTTAAAACATGAATAACAAACTACATGTGACTAAAAGTCACATTGAAATCTAAATTAAATTTTACGTAATAGAATAAAATAAATACCAACATTGTAAATGGTTGTTCCTATCAGAAGTGTTGCTATAAAAACAAAACAAAATTTCCCACCCTTTAATATTCATTTATGATTAAACAAACTATCTACATAGTTAATAGATTGCGTTTCCACTTACTACGTCAAACTGTCTAGCACCTAACGTATAGATAAGCATGGAACTATCGAGTTAAACCATCGGATAGCCGATAACGAAGGCTTTTATACCTTACCAGAGATCGTTATTACATGGATAGCGATATCATTCTATAGAAATAGATTGAATATTCGTTGTTTTCATATTTTAGATCTTCTAATTTAATCAAATACTGATTAGAAATTGGATGCCGTTTTATCCCTTACGTCGAAACAAATGTTTAAAGTGTTTCAAAACAGAAGCTACTACAATAATGCGGTATATTTAAAAGTAAAAATCTAATTAGTCCGTAAGTTAGAAAATAAAAAAATGTTACACGTATTTTTTGCTTTCTCAAAATAAATTAGCATTAAGTAGATAAAGCAAATCTATGTTCAGGAATGGGTGGTGATGACGTCATACTTGCGTACAAAATGCACAAAATTGTGACGTCATGCGACATTTAAAATCAATGTATCGTCGTGAGTTTTTGTTTACGTAAGATAAGGAAAATGTATGTAATCGTTTTTAATAATCTATGAGACGAACATTATAAAAAATATCAACTATCCCTTAAAAAAAAAAATGAAAAATTTGAATAATTGCCACTTAAGAAATCACTTAAGAAAAAACAAGTATTTAAATTTGTAAGGAAATATCTAACATTATTTTTAGCTGCCTCCACAAAGAAATTAATAGCACGAAACAGAAAAAGAACGAAACACGACTTGTGTTAGCAAATATTTTACATTATTACAGACAAAACCACGTCAACAAATATAGCAAAGTCTGCGGCACGTGTCGTCTGCCGCAGACGATCCAATATGGCGTCTGTCAGCTGTCACTTGCAATCCAGTCGTCACCGAGAACGGACGTCTGACGTAATTTAACGTTTATAATAAATTCTAAACCTTATGTTGAGGGATTAGAGTTCAATTTTAAGCTTATATACAGATAAAAAATGTTATTTTAATTCTTTGTCCGATTTTAAGGACCTCCGATTGTGTTTTGAGATTATATTATAATAAAAAAGAATTTAGATTTTAAATGTTATTTTCACTTTAAGAGACTTTCATATTTTAAGAATCTATTTCACTTTTTAAGGTTTTTAACGAGTTTTTAATTTACACTATTCAGGATACAAATATTTTGATTTGACTTGGACTCGTTACAAAAAGAAATAAAAATTTTTCTATAGAAAAATCGTATTTATCGTAACCGTAGGTAATAATAATACAAGCCTTTTTGTGCAATTTGTTGTTTTTAATTGCGCATATTTTTAAAATGTATGCCTACAACTGTACCTATAAACGAAAGCTTGTGTGTCTTGGTGCTTAAGTTTTTATTAGGAGCTTCTCCGCTTTGTCATTAAAAGTGAAGATAGCAGGGAATTCATCACAATAAATTCTAGAAAAATGTCCGTTAGACTGTTTTTGTTACTCTTTCTGTCACAAAAAGTATACATTAACGAAAAAGGAGATCATTCAGGTTTCATACAAAGTTGGGCCCAAAATCGAAAGGGCTTGTAAAAAAAAAGTTTTTAATATGTTCTGGACATCATTTTAAGCAATTGTTACTATAGTACCAACATGTTAATTTATTGCCTACTCTGTTCTGGATACAAACTTGATAATAACATCTGAAAATTATAAATATTACTTCAAACAATGTGTATAACAAATGTAGCGCGCCAAAAATACTCCAGAACTCCGAAACGACTTTCAAACCTTCCTTGAAGTCGGGTCAAGAGCGACTGCCCTTGTCCCACGTCTGATGACCCCAATGCCTTCGTAACGATCTACCTATCTCTCTCACACTACTATAAACGCATATCTCCTATCCCTTTCTCATGTCAGCTTGTCAGTACTTACGTTTGAATGGGTGCAATCGCGGATTTTTTTTACTTTTTTTTGTTCTCGTATTTGCGATGTATGTTTGCGATGACATTTGTGTTTGAAAAAACGATAAAAATACTTTTAAACGAAACAGGGATAAGAAAATGAGATTAAAATGTTTGTCGTAGTAAATTTTTAACGTATTTTAAGGATTTGTTCAGCCATTAGGCTAATAGTGGCTTTTATAATTTAAGTCTAAATCATATTCTTTGAAGAAAATTGTATCGCACATTAAATTGACGTAAATATCCCGTTTGGTTTTTTCAGCTGCATTGACATCCTTGCACCTTGACATCCCTAAAAAAGTTCCATATGCTAGTTATAGTACTAGCATTAATTTAATATGAAAGTTTACTATGAAACTTTTGGTATTCTAAGAAAACTATTCAACTTTAACTAAGCCTACGTCGGTTCACTGCTGGCTAGACCTATCCCAAGTCGCTCCATTACAATAAAAACCCATTTTGAAACTTTCTAAATAAATGAACTGATAAAAACAATATACCCAGTGTCACTCTCACAATTGAGGCGAATCTAACGACACCTTTCAAATTAAAATCCATCAAGCCGTTTAGGCTACAGAGCGTTCCAAAGGAATTTAAATACATACCTACACTTGAAAAACATAACCCTCTTTTCTGGCGCAGTCGGGTAAAAAATTGTTTTATTCGATTTTGACTGCTAATCTTCTTAAAGTATAAGCTTGATATTCACATTAGTTCCAGTTAGCTCGACCTCGCTATGCCCCAGCTCTGCCCATCCATCAAATGCAGGGGGGAAATGTTTTCTGAAGGCTTCCTTCCTGCTATCAGAGTCAGCCTAATAACCGGGGCTAATACCCCACGATTATGATATACAACTTGCAAAAATTGTTGGCTTTTATTTGTGTTTTTCGATTATTGACCATCGTCATGTTTTTAGAAGGACCTTGGAAGATATTGAGTTTATAGCATACAAAATTGACACAATGTTTTCGTATCTATAAAGTAGATAGTCTGAATATTATCAGCATATATTATAATGCATAACTGTATATAAATTTGTCATTTGTTTTAGGTACTCTTAGCTCAGAAGTCCATTGATATTTTTTGTACTGGGGATGAAGATCAAATGACTTTGCAGTAACACAACTCTGATGCCGGCGGCGAACTTCTCCGGATGAGATTTCAATCCTGCAAAGTTTTAAACAGGAATTTCACCGCTTTGAAATAAAAAGGGACGTTTTAAGACCATGATAACGATACCATTATACCATAAAGTTTAGTTTTTACTAGATATTTTGTGACGGTACTCTTAAAAGCAACCATTACTAAAATTAATGTGATGTCATTAACATAATTGTTAGTCCCTTGATGACCGCTGTGTCAGCATTGGCCAAACCTTGATGTGACACCCAAGGGAAAATGTACATAGTACTGTGATCCACTTGGTGTAGTAGTTAAGTGTGTAGCTTGATGTACTTACTAAGGATTGGTGGTGCAATTTTATAATTTTCCGTACATTGTCCGTTATGGCAGCCACAGACAATCTCAACATAATAGGTTAACTGTGCAAGACATAATTATTATGGTGCTTAATTCAAATTTTTTTTTCATGGCTATGCGGAATGGAAAGAAACTTTTTTTTTTCATATACCTACTCGATAGAATTCAATGCCTTTAAATTGCCGACATGCCAGAAAACGCCAGCTTCAAAAAAAAATTTTACTCAAAACTTAAATTTCTCCTAAACAACCGATCGGTTCCTCTAGCTAACAACCTTGTTACCTGGACGTCTGCTTAAAACCGTGAATAATTGACATTGTTAGGAGCATTTAGTGGTCTATGCCACTTCGTTGTAGGCGATGCACACAATTGAACGAATTGACCCCTATAATGAGATCCGTGACCAAAGTACTGATGAGCACAGAACTGGTAAAGCAATAAAACGTATTTGAGGAGAACTGGATTATTCTCATAAATGAATTTTTTTTTTGTGGAATACTCCAAAGTATCTATTTTTTCTTTATGCTAAAATAAGTACTTATTGTCGTGAGCCATACTCATTGCGACTGTATCTACTCATTAGGAATTTTTAAATCTGAGTAGGTGAAAGGGTTGGAATTTTTTTTCTCTCCTTCCATCTCTCTTTCTCCCTGGTTAGGGCTGTGCTGAACCAATTTCTATTTAAGGAGTCCAGCTCGTCCCGCCATCTACATCCGAGTCCATCTCTCCGAATAATCCAAATTTACTGATACCTATATGCCACTTTTATTATATAGGTTTAAAGACGAAACTTTATATAAATATATAAAAACATGACACTTATTTGAGAGCAATACTAATTTTAGGTAATTTGCCATCATCAGTTAAGTTTACCATTTCTATGAGTTCATTACTGTATTTGTTCTGCAGTTAGATATTTACAATGCTGAGTTTTAAATACATTAGTAATGAGTTTTCTATGTTATCATTATTAGATACAACCACGAACATGATAATCCTTTTCTAATAAATAAATGTTGCATAATCTAGGATGTTTATTTGTCCCCATTTTGATTTGACAGTTAAAATATTTACATTCAAAATGGAGGTCACAGTGAAATAGTTAAGCCTAGCCACAAAAAGGTCTTACTCGCCTAAAACTAGTCAGTTTAAACCGACGAGTTAATCCGTTTAACGCGCGTCACTTTTGTAAATATGATACGACCTCGATGTCCACACCGAATAAAATTTTCAGAAGTTTCAGATCCATTGCAATAATAAAAATAAAAAACTACATTTACCTTCAGAACCTAGCGTTAGTCATTTATAGACTTACTAGCTTTTGTCCGCTACTATGCCCGCGTGGGTGTCGGTTATCGCGACAATAAGTAGCCCATGTCCTTTTTAAAACTCCGAACTTACAACATGCAAAGTTTCATTAAAATCGGTTCAGCGATTTAGCCGTGAAAGCGTGAGAAACAGATAAACTAACTTTCACATTATTAAAATATTAGTATTGATTAAGAAACTGGATTCATTGTTTTCTTAGATATCTAAATCACAAGAAGACGGACTTTGCTTGCTTTCTAATGTTATAAAACTTGTAATAAAAAATTAGATTAGTTAAGTCACTTTACTTAAAATAATAATCAGTAGTAACAACACTTTAATTTAGGATATACCTACAAATCATAATATATTATAATAATATAATATAATAATAAATGTGGACAATATCACATACATTGCACTGAACTCAAAGTAAGTAGCTAAAGCACTTGTGTTATGAAATTCAGAGACAACGAAGGTAACACAAACACCCAGACCCGAGACAATGTAGAAAAGTGGTTTTCTACATTGACCCGGCCGGGGATCGAACCCGGGACCTCAGAGGTGGCGACACCTTGAAAACCGGTGTGTACGCCACTCGACCACGGAGGTCGTCATATTAATTTGTGAACTGAATAAAACGACATAAATTCGTAGATTTTGTCAAGTTAACCTTCTGAATGAGTTGTGCTGTGTCTGATTATTGTATTTGTGTATGTAGGGTTAATTTCCGTACTGATGATTCAGTATTTTATACCTAAAAATGGAAGACGATTGAGGAAATCAGGAAATACTGCAGCAAGTAAAAAACTTTAACGTAGGTAATGTCCAGACACCGGATTCAAGAATTTAGAAAATCTTTCTTTCCTGCTTTTCAATAGCTTTTTCTATTTTCTAATTGCTTTAGTTTTTAGAGCGGATAATTCAAGACTTAAATAAGGTTAATACATTATTTGTTTTTTTAAGTGAAAACTTCTTTGAATTGCCCAACGCACCGTTGGAAATTTATGAGATGGAACATCTCTTTAGATATAACTATATATATAATTATATTGTAATTGATCAAGTTTTCACTTCTGTCTGCACTTCCGGAGTGCCACGGTTTTTTTTTCTAGTATTATGGACAACTTCAAGACAGATTTTTTACCTAAGATTACTTTCTAATTATTACTTTTTAGTTTTCCTCAGCTCTCAGCCTAAATAAATCAATTACCTACTAATAAATGGGTAAAATTATAATATAACACTTGCCTACCTTGTGGTTAACCAGCCATCATTTTTTTCATTTGATTATGTTTTGGCATATCTAAAAGTGACTTAAATATAAATACTATTGTCGCAATACCTGAAGTTTATTTATTTATTCATTTATTGCACAATGTATACACAGTTACAGACGTGGCTTATAACTAATGAATACATAGCCCTGATAGGGCGCAGATAATAACTTTAAACTAAAATATTGCAATTTATTGTTATCTAAATATTATCTATTACTTAATTATTCTTATATTTTATATTTCTAGTTGTCAGGAGATGTTTCCAAGATACTCTTATTATGTAAAAGAGATTATCTTGAATTGATGTTTATAATGACAAGAATAACAGTATCAGCTAGAATTAATCACCAGTAGCAAAATGTTAGACGTCATAGTTACGTCACTGCAATACGCCAGCAAGCTGAAGACAGCACTCAACGAATGTATCCTACTTACCCCCGAGCTTGTAGTCGTGATGATACTTTATGACCTCGTTACGGAACACGTACGCTCACGTGCAAAAGTTGTTAGCGTTTTAATAAATGTTTCTTTTTTGGTTGCGCAAGCAGACTTGAATACCTACCCACTTAGACAAGTGACATTTCTACAAGTGTTAACGATTTTCAAATCACTGAAATGTCTGGAAGTGACAACTCTAGAAATGTCATTTACATACCTTTAAGCGTTCCATCGATTCTGCTATGGACGCTATGAAGACTCAATGGAGGACTAATTTAAAGAATACAAAATGCCTGTGCGAGACCTTCAGTATTCACCTGTCTATTTCCAAAGACCGTTTGCTGTAGTATACGCCCAGATACTATTTCTGTCTACAGAAAAGACGCTAAAATCTTCACAGCGTGACTGTATTTTAAACATTTTTCATCTGAATTTAAAATCGCAATATTCTCCATTATATTATTCCCACTACTCTCGTCTATTTCATACAATACATATTCTTATAAAAGAATAACATTGTCCACAGTGAAACCTCGTTGCAGTTTTCAAGTAAATATGTAGTCCACAAATAATAGGTTAGTCTCGGATACAAAACGTTGAATTTGTAAGCGACTGTCGCACTATCGACCACGACAAAAGAAGGCTAGCTTCTCTAGCACCATAAAATACAATACAACATTGCATTTTACACCCTATCCCCATCTCCCCAAGGTTTATATTCCACCCGTAAGAACCCTACTCGGAAATGACCCCTACAAACAATTTGCAACTTTGTGCTCTACACTTCAGGGTTTGAAATTCAATGATTGCACAACACTCACACAAACTTAAGTTGGTTCGATAATATAACCTGTTGAACGTCACTACCCACACATAGATCAGTCAACGCACACATAAATATTTACACTGGCATAAATGGATATGGCTTGTTGGCAAAAAGTATTGGGTTACGAGAAAGATAGAAAAATATTCTATATATTTTGTGAGGTCCGACCTTATATTATGATATTGAATAAATTTTTGATGTTACGTCTGCAATTTTATTCTCATTTGGGAATGATGGGGAAAATATACACCACACTTCTTTTGAGTGTAGGTTGAACCTACCTGAGCGAATATGCCAATAAATTTTGTTTGTTTGTTACCGTCATGATTTTGAATGAATGAACCTTTACATGGATCATGGTTACCGACAGGTCACCAACTTACCAGTCTTTTAAAAGCCTGCAATACCCAGTTTATTAGTCAACAAATCTGGTTAAAGACTCCACAGACACTTAAAAAAGGTCCAGGAACATCACCGTTTTCAGCAAACGATATTCTCATAATGGTATTGTTACATGTCAGAATAACGCTCACTAGATACTGCACTCACCAGGACTTAAAGGATCAGGCTGTCGAGGTTATGACATTTTGGTCGAAAAGAATTGAGACAGATACGGGGGTAGATGAATAGTATGAAAAGTCAAAATTTAATAAGTCTGTCAGTTAGATACTAAAAAAAAAATATTAAAAGATTTATTGTTTTTTTCGGAATAAGGTAACACTAAGTAGATAAAGCAAATCAAAGTTCAGAATTGGGAGCTAATTATGTCATTATTGTGCACAATTGCACTAAATTGTGACTCAATGATTTAGTAAAAGAAAAAATTCGTGTTTAATATTTTTTAATTACATAATTGACGTGGACACTCACGGTGGGACTAGTCCATAAGCTGAAAGTCGCTCAGCGAGCTATGGAGCGGGCAATGCTCGGTGTCTCTCTAAAGGATCGCATCAGAAATGAGGTGATCCGGCAGAGAACCAGAGTTACCGACATAGCCCAGAGGATTAGTAAGCTGAAGTGGCAGTGGGCTGGTCATATATGCCGCAGAACCGACAACCGTTGGGGAAAACGTGTTCTTGAGTGGAGACCGCGTCTCGGCAAGCGTAGTGTAGGACAACCGGGGGCTAGATGGAGCGACGACATCCGCAAAGTGGCTGGCAGTGGTTGGAGACGAAGAGCTGAAGATCGAGCTCAGTGGCGTGCCATAGGAGAGGCCTATGTCCAGCAGTGGACGAAGATAGGCTGATGATGATGATGATGATGATGATGACATAATTAATGGACATTAAAAATAATCTAGCCATCCACACTATTGAGTAAAAAAAAAGTAGGTATAACCGCACATAAGACACATTCTAGATGCCACTACGTATCTGTGATCCCATCACTTTTGTACCTTTACTATACCTTAGGAAATCTACAAATTCCAGTCACATAGACATTTGGACAAAGAGTGTAACGAATCCTATATTTTACAAGCTTTTCCGTTTTCTCTTCTTCAGGTCTTTGTCTTACCAACATTACGCCATTATTAACTGGGATGAACAGATGAATATCTTCTAACGATTTGACATCAATTTAAAGGCGTATCGATTTTCAACATTTGTGTGAAATGTTCGGCGTACTGCCTTGAAGTTTATAGCCCTACGGCCTTATACAGAAACGTCAATAAGTTTTAAGTCCCCGTTAAATCTCATGCTGTCTCTGTCACTAAGGTGTAAAGTAGCGACAGATAGTCTTAAAGTTAAGTTGCGATTCAGTGTTCGGGGGTTAGTGAAGTCCTTAAATGACAACGGTTATCGAATTAAAAATTTCAGTGATTGCCTTAAATAATTAAGAAAATGCAAACAATGTTTTTTATGAGCTCAAGTTCTAAAACAGTTAATTAAATTGAACTCAAATCATTCATAGTATTTAGGTTAGAAAACATCAATTGTCTTTTATCTTAATTTTTTTGGAATATAACTTAATGGTAACTTAAACCTCGTGTATAATATCATTGCTGCTTCCTGAATCGGTTTAACCATGTTATTAGTTACTGAAAGGTTGGTCAACAATCTAAAAATATTGTAGTATACAATATCTCTAAAAGTTACCAGTCCTTTGGCAAAAACTCTACAACCCTATTGCAAAAGATTTTGGTAAAGTTGAAAGAGGTAATGTGTACAGACCTATTTTTAGATGAGCGGAATCTGTTCGCCCACATATCTGCGAATTCCCAAGAAAAGATATTGTAATCTGTTTTATTTTTGTATCTGAATAATATTCAGCTCAGCCTATCGCGGTCCACTGCTGGAGAAAGGACTCTCCAAATTGCGCCACAACATCTGAATCTGAATATTACTGTAGTAAAATTCTATTAGTATAAATAGGTTTAGTTAATCTCAATACTTTTCTGACTGAGATCATAATATATGACCTCCTGAGGTTTAAGTCAGTAAGAACCAGTTAACGCTTTTATTTGGAATTTATGAAAGATTTATAGTAAAGTAATATTATTTTACACTTAAAATTAATTATTCTTAACCTGTTCCAAATGGATAATGAATAAGTGTCGCCAACATCTGATCAAACTCACACTTTATTGAAAATCCGCAGCATTTTCTATATTTCAGTCCAATACATTGAAATGGTGCAAATTACTTTGTATAAGCCCCTTTCCTCCAACGTGGTATCTTCAACTATATTCAATTCTAACATAACTAAACCTTTCCAATCCACAGAATATAACAGAACTGGAGATCAAGTTACATTGGATAATGTATCCGGTATTCTAAGACCCTACCTTTTAGGCCCTTTGTACACGAGGCGACGAAGTCTGCGATATCCGACGATTTAAATCGCGAACGATGCGTGTTACCGACTATACCTAATCATAATTAAAATCCTTTAATATCAGGCAACTATCCCCCATATGTACCTTACAAACTACCATCTATATAAAAGAGAATATATGTGTATGTATGTTCACCTAAACTTCGAGAACCGTTAGCCCAATTGATATAAAACTTTGCACACATATGAAGGACGTCAGATAGATGGAGCTGGTGGCAGTGATTGTTGTCTTTTGAACTAAGGGTCGAATTGTCGTTTTTTTAGGCGAAGCTAAGCGCATCAGGCACCAGCTAGTAATATAATGTATTACAATAATTGTATTAGATAACAAATCTCAAAAAACTATGTTAGTAAAACTTCCTTGCACTACGTATCAGTGCGTATTCTTGGTACTTTTCCGCGGGAGCGACAGAAAACCACATCCTGAGACCAGAAGTCGTCATAAAAGACGTGATGTAGGTTGCAGTTCGGTACTTGCACCATAAACGCCTTGAAGTTAACGTTTCGGCGCGACTCCAGCTCCTGAACCCTTGACGAGTACTTACTTCAACTTCTAGCGCACATACTCCACGATGTTCTCCACCTTAACGGTGTATGGGTTCTATGGCCGTGTGTGAGTTGTCCCAAGACATTATTATTATAGAATAAAATCGTCGGGTATTAGGCTTTGCGGGCATCGCCTCGTATACAACGGCCTTACCTTTCTTTCCTCAAGAGTCGGATTAAGAATTGTTATAAAGAGGAGGTCAAGAATAAATGGTAATGCGATCTGGAGTCTGAATGACTTCTAATTTTAGAAGGAAATTGGAAAATTATTTTAAAGATTTTTTTTCGGAACTTAGGAATTTTTAAGGTTTTTTTCTATTTTTAGTTTTCAAACTTAATCAAAGTAAGTAGAAAACACATTTCAAGTCCGATTTGCACTTGCAACATATCTTTAACAGTTGTTGTTATTAAATAGTAGTGAATTTTGGCCTATTTTTACATAACTCGGAAATGAAAACTAATTAACAACAAAAATAATTAATTGAATATTTAATTTGTTAAAATTCTGTCAATCTTATTCCACGAAATAAACATTTTCAGAATGTAAAAAAATTAAATACTTTTTTAAGGTATTAATTTACTCTTCTATTCATTTCAAACTAAGTAATTTGAACCATAAATTTCATCACTAAATATGTTTCAGTTGATATAATAATTATGATATAATTTTGTACGTTCAATCTCACGTAATATCCTGTTCTTGACATAAGAGCTCTGAAACCGTACGTCGTTAACATTGAGCATGAGTCATTAGGCCTTAATTACGGCATCGGGCGTCAAACATTCCTATTATGTCGATTTCCGTCGATTATTTATTTAGGGATAGAGAAAAACTACTGTCTTACTAACCTTATATCATTAAGTGAGGTAGTTATTTATTACTTCTCACCGGCTTCATGAGAGGTCTACATTATGTGAGGTTTACTATATTTTAAGCCATAGGTACGTTTAAAACATAATAATAATTTGAAATTTAGTTTTTAGATTATTTTATCGACGTTTTTATTCTTCTGGATTTCAAATCTTATATATATAAAAATGAATTGCTGTTCGTTAGTCTCGCTAAAATTCGAAAACGGCTGGGCCGATTTGAATATTTCTTTTTTTATTTTGTTCGCTAGAATACAGGGAAGTTTTAAAAACAAAAAAAATAGTAGTGTAGGAAGAGCAGGGTAGGGTAGGTAGTCAGTTGGCGGGACACACTTAGGTTTTATTTATGAAAATAACATCATTGTCACACTTACAATAGTCCGATTACGAAAGTATTCTAACTTTACAAAAATGCTGGCAATCACAGGAATGCTTTGAATAGAATTATTAATATAACATATTATTATGAGAATTGTATTACACAAGGTGTACTCTTATCGTTGTACAAATGAAAACTATGGCATCTATCTAACAATTTCCATAACCTATCCGTAAATCATTTTCCCTACTAGAGATAGAAATTTGGAATTTCACTTAAACGCCATACTAATTATGTTATATTCCTATCTCTAGTATTAAAACCTGTCTTCAAATATGTTATTTAAATTGGCCCTATACCGGTTATAAAAACAATTGGTATTAGAAAAAAAAAACAAATAAAAAAAAACTAATTGTAAGATTTCTACAGTACTGGATAGCGAGTGTTTTTTGTTTTTATTTCTTCGTCAAATTTCTAATATCAATTGTTTTTATAACTGACTAGCTGTCCCCCTCGACTTTGTTCGCGTGTTTTAGTTGGTTTTTCATTTTTGCAACATTTTTCATTTATGCTCCGCTCCTATTGCTCGTAGCGCGATGTTATATAGCCTATAGCCTTCCTCAATAAACGGACTATCCAATACAAAAAGAATTTTTCAATTCGAACCATTAGTTCCTGAGATTAGAGCGTTCAAACAAACAAACAAACTCTTCAGCTTTATAATGTTAGTATAGATACAGAAGTCATAGTTTTCGTTTGTACAACGATTAAGGAAGCATCTTATATTCTAGTGCCGTATTTAATTAAAAAAAATCTAAATAAAGAAGCACTGCTAAATTTACCAGTGAGTATTCGGCTCGTCTAATCTATTTTCATGTATGAATTCTTACTAATGTAACGCCTCAAAAATGTGACCTTTTTCAATTGACCCTGAATATAAATAATTCTTGCCAAAACCATGTACAATCGACGTCAATATACATTTCTCTTTCTACTCCTTGGGGAGAGTGTGTAACTTGGTCTGACTATTAAAGGGAAGACAGAGAAGTAAATAAGGCAGTAATTGTAATCCTACAAGTAATATTTATGGAAATATTTTAAAGACACATGATAAATTCAGTTCTATGACTTATTTTCTATTATATTTTAGTCACCTTTGACGAAAATAATACTACCTTATTGGCAAAATACTCAAATCAAATCAAATCAAATCATTTATTTTTGTAACTAGGATAAAAAATCATCACTTTTACAAGTCACATAATACATTTTTTTGAGCTCGCTGGATTCGACATTTCCTAACTGGCTACCCTGAGAAGAAATGTCGAAACAAACTCAGAACTGAAATATTAATCAGTTTTAAAGCGCCGTCAAGTTTCGTGCTGTCTCTGTCACTTTAAGGTGTATAAGCGACAGATAGACATTTAAGAACGTCTTAAAGTTAAGTGGCGTATCATTATTCGGGGGTAATAGTCGAAGATGTGTCTGAGGTAATACGCTTTTCTAATTTGGTAAGCGTGTATTTTGACCATTAATATTTTACCAATTTCTTTTTAACATAGTAGTTTACTAAGTGCGGAAGTCGTTTTAAAAAACAATAGTATAAAACAAAGTCGTTCCCGTTGTCTGTATACTTAGATCTTTTAAACTGCGCAATGGATTTTAATGGTGTTTTCAGCAATAGATGGACTGATTCAAGAGGATGGTTTTTGTGTTCAATTCATTAATGTATTGTCTACCCGTACGAAGCCGGGTCACTAGATATTTATAAAACGGAAAAATGGGCCCCAAAGAAGTACATCTGTTTTTGAAATAGGTTTCTTGTTTTATTTTGTTGTCTTATTATCAGCACTTATCCCGTAGGTATTGCTTTTGTATTCTCTGCTTATTACACCGACTGTATATAACTTTCTATGTAACGTATATTATTATATTCTTCATGAATTTGGTAGCTAGGCGCACGGGCGTCTGCGATGATTTTTTGTGCTATTTTTATAAATATTCCAGCTGTTTTCCATAGCGTAAAGTGGCCAGCCTTAAGACGGAGTTAAGAGGAAGCCAAACATCCATTCAGAAACCTTTTTTTTTATAAAATCTTTTTTTTACGGAAGAATAAATAATATTGGTTGTTGCATATAAACACTTATTTATAAACTAAGATTGGATGAATTTGCTAAAAGATTTTCCAAGACAGAGTCAATCTCTACATATGGGGTCTGTTAAGTAATAGGTACCTTTATACCTACCCAGCTGTAAATAAATTTAACAAACTTACTTAGATCTTTTTTAACTGCCCTTAAAGTTTTTAGGGTAACATGATTAAAAATACAATGGACACCTCTATAAATAAACGGCTACTTGATTGTTAAATCCTTAGTTTGTTTTTTCTAGACATTATATATATAGGTATATGACACTATATCAAAAAAATCAAAACATATTGTTATATTTAAAAAGATTGCAGTTTTATGTATGTATTCTGAGTCTGAACTGTTCTGAAATTGCAGGGCATATAAATCCCTAAAAAAACATATTCTAATAGATATTCTAAATTACATTTAAGCCACACTACAAACAAATAAAATGATCATAAAATCACGAAATTTCCAAATACAATAATTTACATCAAAAACGGTCTCCCCTTAACACATACCTCGAAATAGCAGCGTTTGATCGCCAGCAGGCGCTGCGCACGCGTCGATCGCTCACACACAAATCGATTGATTTATACACACATCCCTTCTCACACAAACAACGTAACCACCACTGTACTACCGTTGGAAAAACAACCTTATCGTGTGCAGTCAAGGTTTTAAATTCAATGAACTGGTGTATATTACTGAATCAGGTATAAATTCACGACCCATCTTTATAAGAGTAGGTAGGATTGGGAAATCGGGACAGGGCCACGTGCTTCAGACTAGAAACCAGACGGTTTACGTAATGCAGCATATTTAAATTCGAGGGGACGCGTAATGATTTTCAATCTCTTTGTCTTACGAAATATAAATAAATTTGTTTTTGAAAGGAAGTTTTGAAGTGATTGGTGTCGACATATCTTGTTTTTATATTTCTTTTGATGTTGTAAGAGGTGCTTGCCCTAGATCGATTGCAATCAAATGCGATTTCACCTGATTTCCGGTATAAGGAAAGCACAACATGACGCTAGTGATTTTAGCTGCTTAGTGTCCAAATGCCTTGGGCCAGACGAAGTCCATAACACCCTTATTCAAGAATATTCTAGAAAATGATGTCAAATCTTGAATGGAATCCAGGAAGAAGGTCATGGCACTGTTGTACGAAAAAGATTTTTTTTAGGATTATATATATTTATTGATTTATTATTAAATCACTAAAAGTATGTAATCTAAGTAATTTTTTAAACTATTGTCCACAAAACTGTATTTGTCTGAGGTCTCTAATGAGTTTCGATATGTTTTAAACTGCTTTACATTATTTTTGTTGGATTATACTTATATTAATTATATTTTTAGAATATCCAACAAGTTTCAACAAGTTTTGTTTTCCTTCTGATGTCCACAGGCAAGCTATTTAATGCATACGGTAAACGCTTTTTAAGTGTCCTGTCTTCATAGTCATTACCCAACAGTGATGTAAAATACTCATGTTATGTAAAAGTATTTGAAGCGTACTTTATTATATTCCATAGTAACAAAGTTGAAAACCAGTGCGACAGTCGTTCGAGGAAATCGTAGTTAGAAACAACTTGAACAAAAATCTTCAAGGCTACATTCAGCCCAAGTTTCTTACAATATAATAACATTCAAAATACTGTAAAGAAAATTTAACGCAACAGAAATTGCCTAGTACGGTTACTTCACAAGTTCAACGAATATTTTACTTAAACAAAAAAAAAATGCAAAAGTAATTCGCGTTTTCAACAAAAAGCCGATTTTTAACAAGCTTTGCTTAGGGCTGGGGGATTCAAGCCCTTGACATGAGAGCCCACAACCTCTACACAAGCAAAAATACACTTTAAGTCCTTTAGTACAAGATAGAAATTCATTTAACATAGTTGTAAGTCTGTCGTTCGTCGTATAGAAAAAGGAAAATAACGAAAAACGTACTTTATTTTTCGACGCAATAAAGTTTGAATTTCAATAGAATATGTAAATTTTCTTATATTTTAAATAAGGCCTGTATTATTGGAGTAGAAGAGCATATTATAAAAGGAACTCATTGTTTTGAGTGAGGTCCCATACGTGGTAAGAAATTTTGAGTCTTGTAAACTTGTGTATAGGTGCTAAATTGGTTTGTAGTTTTATTATTGATTACTGATACTGTATGGGTTTGGATCTCACGACTAGATTCAAGTTTACTGGGTCATTCCACTCTCCTGCTAGTACTTGGATCAATGATCGTTAAACGTAGGCTTTTAGGCGTCATTTTATGTGTAACAATTCAGCGTTTAGATGAAACTGCGGGCTTTATGGGCCTCGTTGTTGTACGGTGAAGTTAAGTCGCCTTTGCCTCGGTTAAGCTTAGGATTGATAGCCATTGGACATTTCGAGGTTCATTTTCAAATTAAATCGGTTACAGATACTTTTATTTAATCAAGTTAAATCAAAATTTTATTTACGAGTCTAGATGCAAAATAATCATTGTAGTTGGAACATAGACACTGTTATAGAACCAAATATATATAAAGATATGCCTTATGGCATCTTAATTAAAATTTTACATTTAATATCATCTTCCTGCCCTTTTCCCAATTTATTTGGGGTCGGCGCACAATGTTTTCTTCTTCCATTCTACTCTATTAGCCGCCATACTGTCATTCACTGATTTTTTCCTCATATCATCTCTCACGCAATGGATCCACCGTTTCTTCGGCCTTCCTCTTCCTTTCCAGCCCTCCACATCCAAATTCATCACTCTTTTATTCACATGAATTTTACATTTAATATATTTAGTCTTTATCAATTTATTTAATACATTATTACAAAGGTATTGATTATTCGTTTTTTGTGTAACCCCAGGATTTGAACCCTACAACTCTTGATCAAAATCTGTATAATCTAGTCTAAGAGAGCGATGGATCTAAAAAACTAGTAATTACGTCTAGACTGAAAGCGGGTTCACGTCAATCTTAGTTCTAAAAGAGAGACGTCAGGATTGCAAAGGGCGGGACTCGAACTCACGACTTCCCAGTCAGCTGTCTAACGTCTTTGTCTGTTTGTTTTCTAGTGTGTATTTATTGTTCTAAGAGTTAGGGATTTAATGTAGATAAAGTTATATATAAAGCTTGTATGGAGTATGTTTAAGTATGGTAAAAAAAAATAGGATTTTTTACGTTCTGTGTCCGATTTCTAAGAAGAAAGAAAGATAATTTAATATATTCCAGTTCACCAGTTTGTAAACCGTTGGACTACCTATCCATTTCCTAACTCTCAGTCATCTAATCATAAACTTCAGAAATGTCAAACTAAACCCAATGTTAACATAATTATCAAATGGAATACATTAAAACCCATTATTTGACTAAAACGATCTCTTCAAAACGCAAAATAGCTGAAAAAGTTTTTTTTTTTTTTTGCAAGGACTAAGTTTTTTTATTGTTGTACTGCAGTATAAGTATTTACAGACAATTATAATAATAATAATATCTATAATAATATCTTGGGACATCTCACACACGGTCATCTGATCCCAAACTAGGCAGAGCCTGTGCTATGGCAACCAGATAACTGATAAACATACTTATATATTTCTAAATACATACATATTATAGATAAATAACGCCCAGACACAGAACAAATGATCGTGCTCATCACACAAAGATTCGTCCTGGGTGGGAATCGAACCCACGACCTCCGGTTTTGCAGTCAGGGTCACTAACCACTAGACCAACAGGCCCGTCAAATTATGGTATGGCAATAAGATACCATGTTAGGCGATAATACAGGGCCCGCATTTAGTTTTCAAACAACAAAACCCATTGTCTTACAGGCCAACAAATAAACACTATAACGCCATTTCCACTTAAAACACCCACTTTCACTTACCAAACATTATCCAAATACAAAAAGCATCTATTGTTTTAATTTCACCGGATACCATAGAAGGTTTAAATTAATAGAGCGAACAATGGCTAGGACAGCGGGTCAGTGACCCGGTCATGGGGTCATGTCGCGTACGCCATAACACAGGGTTTTTGTATAGTAGCTTCTTTATTAATAGTTGTCTATGAATGGTCAGAATGTAAATGTTTTATTAGTTTGCTGTGTATTAATTTTGAGATTTCTTTTAAAAGAAGGATTTGAACTAGATTCCATCCGCGGTTTCGCCTGCATACTATACATATTTTTAAAGCGTTTTTATTCTGGAGTAAAATCTTAATGATTGTAAAATTTGTTAATATAATGTTTAGAATTTTTGATTTTAGGGTTTCTGAGTAACGAGCTGTGGCCCGCGGTTTTACCACAAAGAGTAGTTCCCGTTCTCGTAAAAAAACTAATTTCTGGATGTTTTATCAGTTATACGAGACGAACAGAAATAAAACAATTCAAAGATCATAAAAATTGGTATACCCATTCTTGAGTTATAAATGGCGTAAATAACTTGACTTAGTTTTATATATATATAGATATAGATAGGTACATGGATAAATAGATAGATAAACGGGATTAAAAGCTGTGGAAATTCCGCCCTCATTAATATTGTAGCTACGTTTAAATAAATTGAGAATTTGCGAGACTCTGAATATTGTTAAAGTATTATATAAAAGGAATATGTTCACACGTATTTATATCTTGAGCATGGCGCACAGTACTTCATAATATACTACACTAGCTGTCCCCCGCGACTTTGTTCGCGTGTTTTAGTTTCAACGGTTTTTCATTTTTGCAATATTTTTCATTTATGCTCCGCTCCTATTGGTCGTAGCGTGATGTTATATAGCCTATAGCCTTCCTCAATAAACGGACTATCCAATACAAAAATAATTTTTCAATTCGAACCAGTAGTTCCTGAGATTAGCGCGTTCAAACAAACAAACAAACAAACTCTTCAGCTTTATAATATTAAGTATAGATTACTTAGTATGCATTCCACCTACAGTTTACAAATAATTCTATGGCTGTTCTATCCATAATAATATAAACATTATAGGTATACAGTTACTTCCATGGTGGTCTAGTTGTATTGTATAGGTACCATAACCAATGGCGAATCAAAATCAAATGATACGACGGGTTGATGGTCAATCAAATTCCAAAGAAAGTAGTGTCTATGATATCTCTATTAAAATAGATTTGAAATTATCCATGGATTATGTTGATTGATAGTTATCTAAGGTTATTTTGATTTTGTCTTTCTTATTACAAGCCACAGAGTAGTTTACATATATATGGCAAAAGACTACAAAACATAATTTCTAGAAATATAATGTAGTTTAGTAGGTACATTATACCTATCTAACATTATGTTAATACTGTAGGTTGTCAAGGTATATAAAAAAATATACATAGGTAAATTACCTTATCATTGTCCGCGTGTTTTAGTTTCAACGGTTTTTTATTTATGCTCCGCTCCTTTTGGTCGTAGCGTAATGTTATATAGCTTATAGCCTTTCTCAATAAATGGGCTATCCAACACCGAATTTTATTTTCAAATCGGACCTGAGATAGCGCGTTCAAACAAACATGCAAACTCTTGAGCTTTATATGTAGGTATATTAGTATATATTGAGAACTTTAAAAAAGACCAAACAAACGAACGTGAATAAATTACACAATAAACAGTAGGTACCATTTCGATAAGTTTCAAATTTCGGTAACCAACGAATTGCACAACCAGGGAAGTCTAAAACTGGAGCATTTAAAGTATTTATAGTATGATTTTCAATACTTCAAGATGTCGGTCAATCCCATCATAATTTTATATTTAAAATCGGACCAGTTGCCAAACCTTTTGTTAATTTTGGCGTGGTTTACGATACACATAAAACCCGCCATGTTGGCATCGCTTTATCGCAAGATGGCGGTCTGATGTCAAAAAGGGCGCGAAAACGAAGAAAATGGCGGACCGCAGTCGTTATTTTTAATAGTCTGTTTGTTGGCTATTAATTTTGTGGGAATTCTTGATGAAATGGTACGATTCTGGGGAAATGTGATTACGTTATTTGGCACAAACGAATCTAAAAGAATTTAAACTTATTTATATATAAAATGTTTAACAAATGATTTAAGTACGTAAATACATTTATATTTTCAGCTGGATTCAACACAATTTAGAGCAAAAGGTGCTTCAAATTAGTGCTTATAGTCTGATTAAAGTAATTTAGGATTAAACAAAAGCCGGAAAGGTGTGTTCGAGAACATCTTAAAGAATTTACATGCAAATTTCAAATTCTTGGAAACTCCTCAAATTAAACGTTCCCCTAAATTTTGGCACCTTTGCGCGTCACCCTAAAACACGCTTCGCTACGCCTCATTAAAAAATACAATGAATAATATTTTAGGTTTCTCTGAGGTACCTATTATGTTATTCATAATTCTATATTCATGAAGAATAACGATCGCTCTTTATTAAATGTTTCTTTACTACATTAGAGTACATACTTTAAAGTATCACTGTTGTATATTATTTCATTTATTTATAACTAGCTGTTGCGCGCGGCGCTGCTTACACTGGGGTCGGTTATTGTCTATGGCCTTTCTCGGGATCCAAGCTTACCCCACACCAAGTTTCATCCAAATCGGTTCAGCGGTTTAGCAGTGAAAGCGTGACAAACAGAAAGACAGACAGAGTTACTTTTGCATTTATATAATTAGTAAGTAGACTTACATCGACAACACACAATTTAACTGTCTCTAACACCAAAGTTAACAACAAAGCTTTTAATATAGAAACGTATTTAATTTAATGAATAAAAAAACACATAGGTACAGTCGAACATAGAACCTCCTCTTTTGTGGAAGTCGGTTAAATAAAACAATAAATCAAATGGACAAGAAAACAAATGAATTTGTTCACAAAATATCACTCATTAAAACCCCTGTCTACATTTTATTACTAACATAACAAATGACATTAACAAACCCCTGCTTTTCAAATTCTATGATCCTGTTACTCTTTTGACACAATAGCATTGCAACCTTCTTGGTACAATAAAGATATCGAAATGTCAGTAAATGTCAACATTTTCCAGTGGGATTAAAAAGAAATCTGTTGACGTTAGTAAACTTAATAGTTTTAGAATGTCAGTATTAAGGTTGGTATAAATGCCAGTGCAAATGTTAGGTCTCGACATTTTGGACCCTGATTAGATCGCTGCATGGTCCGATAGTCACCCCAAGTTGGTGCCGATTCCTTGCCTTTGAAATATCCGGGAGTTTATTTCGTACTGGCACTTAAGTTATGTCGTAATTTTGAAGATTTCTCTATATAATGAGTGAGTTAAGGATGCACTACGCCTAAACGAAAACCAAATAATCGAAGCTCATTTGATCGAAAACTATAAATCGAATGCCCAAATAATCGAACGTTCTTTGGTAAACAATGACATGCAAAAAAAATGTCAAGGCGTATTCTGTTTGAGTAAGATGATTAAGACCTGTTCCTAATAATTTGGGTTCGGTGCAATGCGTATTTAGTTGTGTAACTTTCATCCTTCCTGCATGTCTATACCACGACAAATGCTTAGTTATAATACTATCAAAAATAAGTTACAAAATATGCCTTCCCCCTGTCCTTATTCTGCCTAAATACTAGTCAATGCTAAACATTCTAATATTCATCGTAGTAGTTCATGACTGTATAATAAACTTTCGTTAATATTGATTAACTAAATACCTACCTACTAAACAGCCCCTCTACCCAACTGACAATTTTACAAGCGTTAACGCTGATCGAATCGCTCAAATGTATGGAAGTGACAAGTGTAGCCCACGTGACTTAGGTATCGAAATGAAATGTCATTTCCATACATGTTTAATGCTATTTAAGCGATTTCTATAAACGTTATCGCTTTTAGAAATGTCAGTTGGCTTCAGTGGCTGGTCATAATCTGCATTATAGCTTGTAGACTGCACTAGCGGGCCAGCCTACAATATCTACCCGTATGTTTTCCGCATACTGCCTATTGTTTTTACCGTTATTTATTACAGAGTTTTAGCATAACACAGAGTTTATTAGGGGCCCTCCAGAAAGGGGCCGATTGTATTGTTATTAGCAAATACTCGTGAATCGTTTGCAAGATGTTCATTAGACGCATTAAATCATTAAGTTATAGATATCTTATCGCTGGCTGGTACTTCTTTAAAAATGACCAGTGCCTTTGTAGATCTGTTCTATTATGACGGGCCTGTCGGTTTAGTGGTTAGTGACCCTGACTGCTGAACTAGAGGTTGTGGGTTCGATTCCCACGCAGGACAAATCTTTGTGTGATGAACACGATCATTTGTTCTGTGTCTGGGTGTAAAATCCATCTATAATATGAATGTATTTAGAAATATATAAGTATGTTTATCAGTTGTCTGGTTGCCATAAAATAGGCTCTGCCTAGTTTCGGATCAGATGGCCGTGTGTGAGCTGTCCCAAGATATTATTATTATATTATGTTGTTTTTGTATGATTTTATGTGTAATAAACAGAAAAAGATTTATATAATTTTATAAAAAATATTTATTTGACCATATTTCTTCATCATCACTAATAATAAACAGATATTTTGGTGTATCTATAAGTTCATTCACCTGCGCCTAGTTTTTAAATCTGTTGTTTAAATGTATATATTGACACATATTCGCAAAGATATATCAGTAAGAACAAAGAAAAATGTTTGTATTATTCATACATTTTGATATGTACATAAAATTTAGGGAATTATGCTAATGGCGAGTAGGTAATGCATGGAAATTTGTTCGGGCAACATTTTGATAATACCTATACAGTATCCTGTTTCTATTCTGTATAGGACTACGAGAATTTAGCAACTAAATGATAAATCATTACCTAATACATAGGTTCTGGACAGGCTCGTGGCAAATTATAAGCCGTACGGTTTTGATAATAAAGGTTAAGCTGCTCTCGCCGCGGTTGATCCGTGGATGGGTGACCATTTGTAAACATACCCAGACCCCTCCGTGCCTCGAAAAACGTTAAGCCGTTGGTCCCGATTGTCATACGTTGATCATTGGCAGTTAAGTCATTACAATTCTGGCAACCAGTTTTATCATGGGATACAGTGTTACCCAGAAAAATGAGTTGTGGAGGTCAGATAGCCAGTCGCTCCATATAAAATACAGAATTTAGCTAGATCCGGTGAGACTGGAAGCCCCAACATAGCTTGGGATTAGGTTAGGCAGAAGAAGACATGGGTTGTGGAGGTCAGATAGGCAGTTCGATCTGGCCTGGAAGTCGAAAATGACATTATTTCGCTCATAACTTTAGTGCAAAAAACTATTAAAAAGAGTGTATGTCAGTAGTTAGTAAAAATAATTAGGTTTTTATACAACTTTTCAACATGTTTAATAAGATTTTGTGGGCACACTAGAGTGGTAACGCTTAAAGAAATATAATTGCGTCGAGTCACAAGCAAATAATAATCTCAAGTACGCCTGCGTTGCTGACGCTACCGTCGATAACGAACTGACAGACAAGCAAATTGTTTTCATATTAAATAGTTTGGCCGCTGAATCATTGTTTATATTAAAAACGGTATGCGCGCTCATAATGTATTAGGTGACGTGTGTATAAATCTATAATATTAAAAATGTTTTTGTTTGTAGTCGCTAATCTCTGAAACTAACAGTTGGATTTAGACAATATCTGCTTGCTTATATAGCCCGATTCTCGAGAAAGGTTATAGGTTGTATATTCTCTTAGAAGTAAAAAAAGTAGGTGTAGCCACGGGGCGTAGCTGTATACTATATTTATTAAAGTTAAATTCTCTGAAAGGGTTAGCAGGGATGTAATTTCTTCATAATAATGATTTGTTGTCTCAGTTCATTTCTCAATCCATCATAAAGCACCATGTATCTTTTTGCAAAATTTTATCGAAATCAGTTCAGCTATTTCGCGCTATGTTAACAAACATTTATATATATAGCATTAGTTGGATTATTTCCGAAAATTCTCAGCCACCATCAACTCTTAAAATATCGTCTGGCCGTTTCATGAGAGACAAATCGCAGGTGCGACTCGCACTTGACCGTTTTTTATTTTTACTTCGAGTACAGGCCATGTGTTGTATAAACGGTGCTACATCAAAGAACAAAAGAATTAGCTTCATGAAGAAAGTAAAAATAAAATCGTTATCTACAGGCTGATTCTTTTAAGACAGTCCTAAATTTGATTTATTTTTTTGCATAAATGACTGTGTTTTTTTCTTATGCCCAACTTTTTTTCCAACTTCATTGGGGTTGGCTTCCAGTCTCACCGAGTACCTATACAGACCAACTGCCTATATGACCTCCACAATTCTACAGAGAAAAAAATTGTTTGATGTTAAACAAAAGTCAAGGTTTCAAGTTGAAATCCGTTCACTAAACAAGTTATATAAAATCATCGCTAAATAATCCTTTTCTTTCTTTATATTCGTAATAAACTTGCCCGACATGGCACGCAGACGGAAAATAAGTAAGTTCTCGAACCCTCACACATTTTATTCCGGCCCTTATCCCTAGCGTTGAACCTAAACCACCAAAGATTTATAAATGTAACGATATATTGTTATTACAGTAACGTTATCTTTGTTTTCTGGTAGTTACCGGTCTTTTTTTTACTGTACCGTGTGAGTTTTAACCGGTAAGTTTAAACTTTTAAGATAACAATTTTAAAAATCTATGTACAGTCGACCAAATGCTTGTAATAATAACAATAAATTGTAAAAGTCGCCCTTATTCAATGGCAATAAAATTGTTGTCAATGTTAACACTAATTGTATTTGATGTATGTACGTTTTCAAATAAATATAATGTAATAAAATTGTCAGTTGCAGTTTTCAAATAATTACACTATAGGTATAAAGAAAATCGACTTCAATAAAAATAAACAATTGCAGAAAAGTACAAAATACCTATTTTTTTTTGACATCTTCCGTAAATCTTAATATTTTTTATTTATTAAAAAACTATACTTAACAAATTGATTTAGCTGAAACTTATTTTAGACCACATCGAAGGTACTTATACCCGATCAATGACAGTAAAAGTTTATGAAATCGATCCAGAATTGTAGGAGATATTGTGTAACAAACATACAAGAAAAAAACAGTCGAATTGAGACTCTTCGCCTATTGAAGGCAATTAAAAATAATATCTAAGAACGTTTTTTAGGATACAATTGTAGAGGATTGTATAAGTATGAATACATCAGTATACAACCACAGTATGATTTCGCAATTACATTATAAATTACAACTTGCAACAAAGTCACCAGTTCCGTCCATGAAAATTACCTCACAAATCATTAATGGGCGAACATTCACGAGTTCAAAGTTATAATGGATCATAAATAATGATGGCTGATTGGTTAATGAGTATCAAAACTGTATATTATCACGCCTATTTCCCTAGAGGTGGGTAGAACTGTAGGCTACTACTAATTTGGAAGAGTTTTGATAGATTGTTTTTATGCATATGCATAAATCCCATTTCTACTCTTTTACTGTGTTAACCTTAGAGAAAAAAAAAAGGCAACTAGTCCGCATATCGAGTATAAACTGTAGGCACTAGTATGAACAAGTAAAAAAGTAAAATTAGTGTCAAAACAGAGCGCTATTACGCTAATAATATCGGAACCGTTGATATTTTCGCATAAACGTCTGTCGTCGCACGGAAAATCGCTTAAATTAGTAATCGAGTACTTTCTAAGATGCTAACAATTTTGGCGAACTTGTCTTCCCAAGAGATAACATTACAAGAAGTTTATTTATATAGGCACTATAGGCAGTCACACTATGAAAAGTACCTGTATAGCTATTTCTGGTGAGACGGGATACCAACCTCAACAGACCGTATGGCTTACGCAAAGGGTTCGTAGATTAAGAACCTAAAAATATTTATACAAAACTGCATTAACACCGTTTCAGTAGTTTTTAAATAAAATGCAAATAACTCTTCTCATGTAAATATATCATGAAACTTGTAAGAATATACATTTCAATTCAACATATTTATTCTCGATCGGGTATTTCTATGTGAATGCTTATAAAGGTCACATGAAGGATAAGGGTCGGGCGAAGGGTTGGCTCGGAAGGGTCGCACTTACTTGTAGTCGATCGGTTTACAATCTGTCTGAGCACAATTTGTGTTATTCCTATCAGCTGGTATTTGGATCAAGTTATTTTGGATAACTCGGAGGTTTTTTTTACTCATATCATTTTGAACTAAGGAAACTTTCACATTTTTTTTCGTTTTTTGCTACACGGTGTCAAAAGTGGAAAACTGCGTAATGAGTAGGTATATGTATATAATATGCCACATAAAAGCTACAAAAATTTGAATAACTTTTATAAGCTCGCTTTTAACCTACTTACAAAATTACACAACATTTAAGTATACATTATTTTCATCAGAAAAAAAAGAAAAAACGCGGTGTGAACCACAAAATTTATAATAAACAGTAAATAAATATTTTTTTTCTAGAAACAGAAAAAAACATTAACTTGTTTATAAAAACAATTTTAGTAAAAAATCTTTTTATAAGTACCTACTTAAAATATGTTTAACGTTTACTTTTAATGACATTGAAATTGTAATAGCATTAGAGAGGAGAGCCGCCGATTCCCGAAATACGAGCTCGTCTCAGTTTGGGAATCAGTGTGCTATTTTTACTAACCCCACTGTACAATTAATATATTTATCTTTGTGTTGTGTTGATTTGCTTATTGTACTTATTGAAAGAAATAAATTATTATTATTTATATTTATTATTATTACTTACAATAAAAAAATATATAAAATACTCCATCCTGTAGATATCAGGCCCCCAATAAACCCGCGCTAGCCGCGCCGACGCATCGAAATCGTTCATCGAACTCCGCACATCTGTTTCGCTGCGCACGCGCACACATACTGTCTCACGTTGTAAACCCTATAAAAATCACCTTTATCGTTTGTAAACTTAATTCTGTACCTACCATCATGACTGCATTCTTCAAATGGGTAGGCAGAAGTGTATTATATAGGATTTTTTTATATACTACTTTGAAAGTTATGTTAGCCAATTTCAAGCTTTTGAGTAACTTGGGATTTGAATCTGGGTTACGTCTCCATAGATTTTTGCGTCGACGAACACACAGGTTATTTTGTAATAAAGTTGCAAAAATTTTGGTTTGCTAATATAAATTACTTAATCATCAGTCGTTGTCCAATCAACACAAAATATGCTGTTTTAGTGTCAGCCAATAGGGATGGTGACAATTTTTTTTTTAATCATATCTTAAATGTTATGGAAAAGTATTAGAAGGTATTTCTTTTGTCTACCATGATAGATACCATGAATGGAAACTTCACGTGACGTCACTTGCACTACAACTTTAGCTAAATATTGAACCACACAAGCCGCCTCTCTTGAACTTTAAAAAGCTTTATCTTTCTCAATTTGTATTGTTTTGTTAAGTGAAAATGAAAGTGAAAAATATGTGTCTAATATTTGTCAGTAGGTACTTATAACCCAGACTCTTATAATGTTTGAGTATACAACAATAAATGTACATAACAAAACCCCTTCTCTATCCAAATTTGAAACTCAAAACCTCTTACATATAAGTATTATAACTAAATAATTTAATTGGTATTAGTATTTCCGAACCTCACCCTGTATTTCGGGGCCCCCAATAAAGCTGCGCGGGCGCACCGAAACCGTTCATCGAACTCTGGACATCTGTTTCGGCGCACGCGCCACTCTTGCGCGCTCATTCATCGATACGGTTTTGTTTTATCCTTCCTCAAGTTTTTTTAGGGTTGAGATGGTTTATGGGAATTAAGATCACTAATTGTAAACTCTTATATTGACGACCTTTGTTTCTTTGATTTGTGAGGATAGTTATCGACATCTTTGTTAAATAAAAAAAATACGATTGATGTTTAAGAAAGAAATGGGTACGGTAAAAGATATATTAAAATCATTTTTACTCCTAAATTCTGTTAAGTATTTCGTATTTTCAGAATCATTATATTTCAGATTTTTAATAGACACAAGAGAATAATGTTTGGTCTTGCAAGTTAGAAAAGGAAATATAATTATGTACATTTCAAAAACATTTATCAATAGCTTTTGCTGTTAACTAATTATGATTTTAATAGCAGTCGAAATTAGTTAACACGATAAAGGGGTAAATGCAGTAAAATCTATTTAGTCCGTGTAGATAATAAAAATATTTGGACGTATTTTTTTTTCAATAGAAGAAAAAACTTAAATTATATAAAACGAATCAAAATTCAGGAATGAAATAAAAAAAACTAATGATGTCGCGCTCATGCGACAAATATTTTATACTAGCTGTTCCCCGCGACTTGGTCCGCGTGTTTTAGTTTCAACGGATTTTCATTTTTGCATAATTTTTCATTTATACTCCGCTCCTTATGGTCGCACCGTAATGTTATATAGCTTATAGCCTTCTTCAATAAATGGGCTATCTAACACGGAAAGAATTTTTCAAATCGGACAGTAGTTCCTGAGATTAGCGCGTTCAAACAAACAAACAAACTCTTCAGCTTTATATATTAAGTATATAGATTTACCTATCAGACGGACATTAAAAAAATATAATTTACCACATTAATGTTTCTTTACTAGTTACAATACAGTGTTAAATAACAGAAAATATTAAAAACGACGAAAATATTAAAGACGAGAGGGTATTAAGAACAAGGGTGTTCTTAATACCCTCTCTTCCATCCTTTGTCCTCTTGTAATTTTTTAACCCATAGCACATCTGACATGTCCGGTCCAATCGCCCTAAAGTTTGACAGCTGTTCAGTCAGAACTTAGTTTTTCGAGGTTCCGTACGCAAGTGGTACCAACAAGACCCTATTACTAAGCCTTTGCTGTCTGTCCGTCTTTCTGTTAGCGGGCTGTGTCTCATGAACCGTTATAGTTTAGGTAGGTAGGTAGGTAGGTAGGCATTTGAGTGATCCACAAATGCTTGTTCTAAGTCTGGGTGTTCTTTGTGGTGTGATTTGAATGTTTATGAAGACCCCCCAATACAACGATTAAATACCTTAGTCTGGGACTCGTTTTTTTTAATAAAAATAACAATTTATCATCTTTGTTGTAAGAGCTGCAGTACCTAGGTATATTTCAAGTTATTTCTAGTATTTTATGAAGTAAAATAAACATATACTCAGTTCCAACCTTCAGAGAATCAAGTTCCCAAGATGCTATCAACTTATGCAGATGGATTTCCGTTTGACATCATTATTCTGTTGTTTTTCATTCATCGTTAAACGCAACTGAATAATTTAGTATCATTGTGTATTTTGCCAGGACTAAGCATAATTGTATATTTCTAATTATCCTTATATCTTTAAAATTAAGACAAAATACCTCTAGTTTCTTGGTTTACAAACAGTTTACAAAATACTACATCGTATCCTAATTTGTAACATTTTAGGAAGAAGATGCGAGAATGTACTGGAGTTGTGAGAGCTGCAGAACTATATAGCCACGCTACAGATAGGACAAGAAATACGGAGTTGACTGCCAACCTTCGCTAGTCGGAGAGGCACATAAATGCCTTATTCCTATCTATACTATCTATACTAATATTATAAAGCTGAAGAGTTTGTTTGTTTGTTTGTTTGTTTGTTTGTTTGTTTGTTTGAACGCGCTAATCTCAGGAACTACTGGTCCGATTTGAAAAATTCTTTTTGTATTGGATAGAGCGTTTATTAAGGAAGGCTATAGGTTATATAACATCACGCTACGACCAATAGAAGCGGAGCATAAATGAAAAATGTTGCAAAAATGAAAAACCGTTGAAACTAAAACACGCGAACAAAGTCGCGGGGGACAGCTAGTAATATTATAAAGCTGAATAGTTTGTTTGTTTGTTTGTTTGAACGCGCTAATCTCAGAAACTACTGGTTCCAATTGAAAAATTATTTTTGTATTGGATAGTCCGTTTATTGAGGAAGGCTATAGGCTATATAACATCACGCTAGGACCAATAGGAGCGGAGCATAAATGAAAAATGTTGCAAAAATGAAAAACCGTTGAAACTAAAACACGCGAACAAAGTCGCGGGGGACAGCTAGTATTTAATAAACGATTCATTTTGCTAACGGACGGTAGAATTTTCTAAGCAAAACGAAGAAAATTCTACCGTCCGTAAGCAAAACACATCATGTTTTGAATATAGGAATTGGCCATAAGACGAAGAAGCACGTGCTTCTTCGTATAATGGCCAATATACGAATATAGAACACATATTAAGGTATTGTGTGACCATGTCATACCACACAATGAAATTTTGACGACCTCCGTGGTCGAGTGGCGTACACACCGGTTTTCAAGGTGTCGCCAGCTCTGAGGTCCCGGGTTCGATCCCCGGCCGGGTCAATGTAGAAAATCACTTTTCTACATTGTCTCGGGTCTGGGTGTTTGTGGTACCTTCGTTGTCTCCGAATTCCATAACACAAGTGCTTTAGCTACTTACTTTGGGTTCAGAGCAATGTATGTGATGTTGTCCACATTTATTTATTTATTTATTATACCTTATATTTGCAGTCTATAATTAGCCATTAACTCATAACGAATTCACTACTTATTATCTCAAACTTTGTTGCATACACTTTTGTGATTTTATTCTTCTCATGAAGTCTAAATAGATATAGGTACCTATAAGCTATTTCTATAATATCAAACAACATTTCAAAATGAGGCTAGGAAGGCGACACCATTGCTAGATCTATAAAACAAGCGACCACCATAAAGCAGAAACAATTAATATTTAAAACAGCTGACGAAATGCAAATGGCGTCGAGTTAGGGACCGACGCCATCTTTGTGACGCCCTGTGACAGCTTATACTTTTAATACAGGGTTTTCTTTACTTTTAATATTAAGATTACTTTAAATCATACACGTGACTTGTAACTTAATCATTTGAAGCCCTAAATACAGTGTTGCAATAATATAATTATTGCGAGAAACCCTTTTTTTCCGATTACTAAAAAAATATTTAGCTTGCAGATAAATAAAAAGAAGCGAACATATACCTAACCATAAATAATATAATCTAACATACAATACAAAGGGTACCAAATATCACGAATTTTATAAAAAAAAAAATAACTTTCAAAATGCTGATGAAATTTTCATAACTTATACTTAGCTAAGAACCATCTGGATCACGTCTTTATTTAAGAAAAAAACCGCATCATAATCAGTCTGTTCTTTTAGGAGCTACAATGCCACAGACAAGCATGGAGACAGAAAGACCGACACGTTAAACATATAACATCCCTCTTTTTGCGTCGGGAATTAAAAATATATTTCACCAAACGTAAGATACGAGAATTTCAGAACGAAAGAGTTGCACGAACAAACATACAGATATCATAGTAATTTTCCACTTTGATATTAGATATATGAATAATTCAATCTTCATTCTACCTATTTTCACAGTTAAAGGCATTTGCAAGCGAACAAAAGTTACAACTCGGACAGAAATGATTTTTAAGGGATTTATTCCGGTAAGCAAATTATACGTCTAATTTGGAATTAAGATTTTAGGGATTAAGAAGTTTGGATGAAAGGTTTTACATTCATGTTTAAGCAGTTAGAGAAGTATCATTGTTGCCTAGTCTTGACTATAGATATTTAGAATTTTGAGGATTAAGTAATAAATGAATAAATGTGAACAACATCAAATACATTGCTCTGAACCCAAAGTATGTAGCTAAAGCACTTGTCTTATGGAATTCAGAGACAACAAAGGTACCACAAACACCCAGACCCGAGACAATGTAGAAAAGGGGGTATTCTACATTGACCCGACCGGGGATCGAAACCGGGACCTCAGAGCTGGCGACATCTTAAAAACCGGTGTATACGTCACTCGACCACGGAGGTCGTCGAGAGTAAATTGAGATTTAAGTGTCTGCGTCATCACTGGTTGTAGTTTCGTGAAGTTTTTTATTGCAAGTCCATAAGTAGTTTAATATTAGGTCCTTAAATAATTATTCCTTTATTAAAAGTAGCTTTCACATATTATTCTAATGCTCATTTTTCTGTTGAACGGGTGTGGTGGGGTAACAATAATAATAATATCTTGGGACAACTTACACACGGCCATCTGACCCCAAACTAGGTAGAGCCTGTATTATGATAACCAGACAACTGCAAAACACACTTATATATTTCTAAAAACATACATATTATACATAAATTACTCCCAGACATAGAACAAATGATCGTGCTCATCACACAAAGATTTGTCCTGGGTGGGAATCGAACCCACGACCTCCAATTTAGCAGTCAGGGTCACTAACTAGACTAACAGGCCCGTCACAATGAGACTGCCTAGCTTTTTCCTAAGCTATGTTGGGGTCGGCTTCCAGTCTCCCCGGATTCAGCTGAACACCGTATTTTACGTGGAGCAACTGTCGGTCAAACCTCAGGGTAACACAGTATCCCATAGTAAGACTGGTTGCCAGAATAGTAATGATTTAACGACTGTCAAAAATTGACGTATGACAGCCAGGACCAAGGACGTTTTTTGTACTCATAGAAATACCAATTTTATAGACTTCCTACCATTATTGTGACTTCTCATTTTAATTCTCTGATAGTCCCTGCAGAGTACAAGTTCAAGATAACCTACCTATAAAAAGATACTTTTTTTTTGCTATTTCTTTTCGTTTCCAAGAGCTTAACCAATAGCCACGTCGTGAAGACTTAGCCATAACCGTATCTAAACTAATCTAATCCTATCTCATATCTTAAATAATATTTTATAGTCTCTGCCTACCCCAGTGATTACATAAAGCGGGCAGTGGGCAGAGTGACTAACCGACCTTCTTCAGCAGGTGGTTAGCAGATGCATTGTTGTAATATACAGTCAGCATGTTAAGTGGAACTCATATCCTGTGTTTTTTGTCGATATTTTTTGTTCTTTTTGCATTAAAAAAGTATATTGGCAAAGTCTGGTTCTACTTTTTAATGCAGATTTAAACGTAGATAAGGTTGAAAAGCTATAAATTTATATATCCAGAAAGCTTAGCGATATCCATAATTGCTTACTTTAATATTATAAATGCGACAGTAACTCTGTCTGTCTAGTACGATTTCATGGCGAAACCACTGAACGAATTTTGATGAAACTTGATATGGGTCCTGAGAAAGGACACAGGCGGAGCCGCAGGCAACAGCTAGTATTTTATAACTTCGTACCTAATGGTCAAATACTGAAACGTCAATCAGTTTTAAGTCGCCGTTAAGTGTCATGCTGTCTCTATCACTTTAAGGTGTAAAGTAGAGACAGATAGACATTTGACAACGTCTCAAAGTTGAGTTGCGTATTAGAATTTGGGGGTAACTGTCCTAATGCTAGGCAAAGGGTTCTTCTAATTAAACCACGCCTTTCTGTCCATTAATAGTCGGAAAATATGAATTTTAAAACTTCTTCCTTTATTTATTTATTTTTAAAAGTTGCTAGCAATTTGAGTGGAATTCACATTACTAGCAATCTTGTTAACCTCTCCAACTAAGCTAAATATGCTTGTGTCTGAGTGGGTTCACGTCAATAGTGCAATGGGTGGGGTTCGAACCTGCGACCTCTCGATCGCAAGGCCGTCACCCTAACCATTCGGCTATTGCCACTTAAATTGATTGATTGAAATATTAATTGGATCAATGTTTTTGATTTCCCAGAACTATTCCCCACCATAGATTTATAAAAGTCATCATCCCTACGGTAAGACTTGGCCCAAGTTACAAATTTAAATAATTTGTTAAATAAATTTACATCATATTTGCTGACCGTACGCTAATCTGTCTGTTGCATATTCATATAAAATGGCCGCCGTACACATATATATATATCTCATAAATATGTACACATATATCATTGTTCTGATAAAGATCTGTCATTATCAATCAAGGGTCGTTTAGGCACTCTGTCAGTCTGACCAGTAACGATTAAAAGTAAATTTCAAATGTCCCATTTACTTCATGGGTTTAAAGATCAATTATAAAGCGTGAAACAAAGAGTTTCAATCTCAGATCTGAGTAAAAAAAACCAGCCAAGTGCGTGTCGGACTCGCGTTTGTAGGCTCCGTACCATTTTATAGACTTTCTTTTAATTTTTATTTATTTTTATTATTTTTTTGTTATTATAGCAGCAACAAAAATACATAGTCTGTGAAAATTTCAAATCTCAAACCATTACGGTTCAGAAGATACAGCCCGCTGACAGACATATGGACGGGCGGACGAACAGCGGAGGATAAATAGAGGGTGCCGTTGACTAAGTCGGGTAAGGTAGGTACCCTAAAATCTAATTGATATTTAGATATTTTTAGTAAATATATGAGTATCTTACAGGTTCCATTATTATACCTATGTATGGTCAAAGACTACCTGCTACTATATTTTTAAATTATTTGTTGCCTGCGGCTCCACCCGTATCCTTTCTTAAAATCCAAACCTACTATATAACAAAGTTTTATCAAAATTGGTTCAGTGGTTTAGCCGTGAAGGCGTAACAGACAGACAGTTACATTCGCATTTATAATATTAATATAGATGAAATAAAACTTTTTCAAAAATAAAAGCAAATCCTTCCAGACTTGCACATCAATAGGTACCTAAACTATGTTTGATCGTAATCGGATGAATATGAACATGGACAAATATGAGAACGGATTTGTAATGTGTGAAGTGGTGGCCTAGTGGTTCAACGAACGGATTTGTGTGCACAAGGTTGCAGGTTCGAACCCATTAGAGACAAGTACCAATGTGACTTTTCCAATGTTATATGTACTTTCTTAATTATTCTAAGACATCATTGACAATCGGTAAAGGATAACATCGTGAGGAAACCTGGATTCCGACAATTGAAATCTGAAATCGCCAAACCGCAATGAGCAAGCGTGGTGATCAATGCTCGTTCCTTCTCTATATGAGAAGAGGCCTGTGCCCAGCAGTGGGACAATTATAGGCTGGTATGACAAATATACGAACACTCAAAATTTGGGATTTTATACATAACTAGCTATTATACGCGGCTCCGCCCGCGTGGATGTCGGTTATCGAAAGAAGAAGAAGAAAGAAGAAGCCTATACCCTCTCTCAGGTTTTAGACTATCTGTGTACCAAATTTCTTTTAAAACGGTTTAGTAGTTTTGGTGTGAAAGCGCGACAGACAGACAGACGGACAGTCAGGCAGAGTTACTTTCGCATTTATAATATTAGTAAGGATTATATAAACTATAATACTATACTATTGATATTATGTATGTTACTTAACATTGGTATTGTTTCAGCCACAGTTATGTGCAGTAAGGCTACGTTGTCACTAGGATTTTTGAAGGTGGATAAACCTAAGTTAATTTATATCTATCCAAACTAATATTATAAATGCGAAAGTAACTCTGTCTGTCTGTCTGTCTGTCTTTGCTTCACGCCTAAACTACTGAACCGATTTGTGTGAAATTTGGTACAGACATAGTTTGGAACTTGAGAAAGGACATAGGATAGTTTTTATTACAAAAAATAAAATAAAAAATAAAATTTATTCCGGACATACAGCGCCATCTATTGGTCAAGAGTCGGCATCAATTCAGTACTGAAAATTCATCGGAAAAATGTAAATAAATAGTAAAAAGGTATGAAAATATAATATAATACAACTTTTAGTACAAAGAAAATGCTCTAACGGAGTATAGATAATTCTATTAGTACTATATGTCGAGTTGGTGATCGCGCAATGGTGTCGATCGTTACACGAGTTCGGTTCATGTTATTGTTTTAATTCATCGGAAAAAAGTAAATAAATAGTAAAAAGGTATAAAAAAATAATATCAATATAATAAAACTTTTAGTACAAAGAAAATGCCCGAACGGAGTATAGATAAATAATCCGAGCTGTCACTATGCTCGATAGATGGGGTTTGGATTCGAAATAGATCGCGCTATGGTTTCGTTACACGCGATCACGCTGAGCAGCGAATTATGCCAAATTGTGGATAGCACATAAAATTTAAAAAATAGTGTCTATCCGGATTTACGCGCTAATATCGAAAATCGGGAATGGTTATGCGAAAGGGCGATATTGGCGCCAACAAATGACATAGTAGGCCGGATAAATGACCAAATTATGTCTGACGTAGAGGGAGATGTCATCGAGTATCTATCAGTAGATAACGTCGTGGATACCGAGCAAGTGACATCTTACCAAACAGAGTTTCTCAACTCCTTAGAGTTATCAGGAGTACCTTCTCACAAGTTGAGGCTGAAAGTTGGAGTTCCTGTGATGCTTATGAGAAACCTAGATCCACCAAGGCTATGTTACGGCACACGGTTACAAGTAACCTATTTAGGACGGAATGTCATTAAAGCCGTTATTATGACTGGAATGGCAAAAGGCGAAACTGTTATTATTCCCCGCATTCCCATCATTCCAACTGATTTGCCATTCCAATTCAAAAGAGTTCAGTTTCCGCTGAAAACTGCGATTGCAATGACCATAAATAAAGCCCAAGGGCAAACGCTTAAAGTTGCGGGGGTACATCTTGAAAAAGACTGTTTCTCCCATGGACAACTCTACGTTGCTCAAGAGTGTCAAAACCACAAGACCTATATATTTTTGCAAAGGATGGCAAAACTAAAAACGTGGTATACAGAAATGTCTTGGTGTAAGAAACTTTAATAATCTTTAAAGCCTAAAATAATAGAAAATTTGTCAAGGGAGAAACAGTTTTTTTTTCTGAAATGGAAAATCAAAATAATATTTTGAAAATAAGGGAAAAATTACATTTTCGCCTTTTTCGATCGGCAATAACGGCTTTAATGCCCTAAGTGAGTATACATATCTTCAATTCAAACGCAGAGCTCATTATGTTGATTTTTGAAGAGTTCCCTAGAATATCTTCCACATTTCATTTTTGAAGAGATCCCGTGAGATCGGGAACTATGTGGGTAAAACCAAAAATCTGCCGGAAGTCACTATTCCACGCGAACGAAGTCGCGGGCAAAAGCTAGTATTCTATATATTAATATTTTATTAATTATTAATTCTTAATTTAATATATAAAGCTGAAGAGTTTGTTTGTTTGTTTGTTTGAACGCGCTAATCTCAGGAAAAACTGGTTCAATTTGAAAATTCTTTCAGTGGATAGCCCATTTATTGAGGAAGGCTAAAAGCTATATAACATTACGCTGCGACCAAAAGGAGTGAAGCATAAATGAAAAATGTTGCAAAAATGAAAAACCGTTCAAACTAAAATACGTGGACGAAGTCCCGGGGAACAGCAAGTATTAAATAAAATCGATATATTTTTAAGCGATTGTACTGTAAACATATATGTCAAATAAATAATACGTGTCGTAGATTAAAATGTATCATACCTACAACCTAAGCCCTTGCACCAAAGCTTATATATCCTGTCTTTTTGAAAACCTATGAACTAAGAGCATGCTATAATCAAGGATAGAGTGCGCGCATCGCTGGCCATTTGTGCCGATCGTAAGCAAATTTTTGCTGTAAGAATTACGCTTGTTTACTGATTTAAGTGATTTATTATGTGACGACCAATGTTTATGTAAAAGTATCGATGGTTCCGATATTATTATGGTTTTGAGTTTTTTCTCATATGTATTAACTTTGGCAAACCTTACATACCTAGGTACGGTAAAAATTATTTGTAAATAATGTCCTCCTGACCAAATTTTGGTCACGGCCTCTCTCAACAGAGATTAGCCTTCTGCGCGGGAGATATTTCAGTACACGAGTATATGCGCGAACTTAGTACGCGAATTTCAGTACACACTCTCTATCTTCACTCTTATGTCCGATGAGAGGCCAATCCGACACGACCGAAGAGAAATCAGGAGCAGGACAGCAGTAATATGACAAGGAATGCGGACGATGATGTAAAAGTTTTAACTAGTTCCATTATTAATTAATCCCATGGAACTACTAAGAATTTTTGCGCGTTCCAACCGCAGCGTTTAACCGCCGCGCCGCTTTCAAACCGCTTTGTATACCAGAATCCTTAACAAACAATAGACTCCATAATCCCTAGAGTGCTGATTAAAACGGCCTTGCATCGCCGCTAATCTCTGCACATAGCGTATATTATACTATTGTATGTCTTTGTGATGCGCCGACTCTTTGTATGTGCAGTAATTATTCGTGAGAATTATTGTTTATTGCAATCTTTGGAACTGTGCTAAACTTATATTATGGTATCGAAATGGAAAATACTATTAATCTTTTTTTTCTTAGAATAATGGATCGATTGCGTGAGAGATGATATGAGGGAAAAATCAGTGAATGACAGTAAAACGGCTAATAGAGTAGAATGGAAGAAGAAAACATTGTGCGCCGACCCCACATAAATTGGGAAAAGGGCAGGAAGAAGAAGAAGAATAGCAGAATGGAGAGAAGGATTTCGGCCTGAAATCATTCTGTCTTTGATAAAGTTTCCGTCTGATGTTCGGGGTCCCATTGAAGTCCAAAACTAATAACTAAGTGCGAGTCGAAAACGCACATGAAGGGTACCTACTGTGCCATTTTATGAAGCCTCTTTTAATTTTATTTAATTATTTGTTGTTATAGCAGAAACAGGAACATATAGTCATTACGGTACATGAGATGACAGCCTGATAGCCCCCTGACTGACGGACGGACGGACGGACAGACAGTGGACACCCTTCTAGTACGGAGCCTTAAAAAAGACTCTACTCACTCATACTCTCCTCAGAAATCCTATACTATAGTCCTTATTTAATATTATAAATGCAAAAATAACTCTGTCTGTCTGTCGCGCTTTCAGCCCAAGACTACTGAACCGATTTAAATGAAATTTGGCACACGGATAGTCTAGAGCCTGAAAAAGGACATAGGCTACTTTCTGCCGCGATAACCGACATCCACGCGGGCGGAGCCGCGGAAAACAGCTAGTATCTATATAAATAAACTAGCTGTCCCCCGCAACTTTGTTCGCGTGTTTTAGATTCAACGGTTTTTCATTTTTGCAAAATTTTTATTTATGCTCCGCTCCTATTGGTCGTAGCATGATGTTATAGAGCCTTCCTCAATAAACGGACTATCCAATAAAAAAATAATTTTTGAATTCGAACCAGTAGTTCCTGAGATTAGCGCGTTTAAACAAACAAACAAACTCTTCAGCTTTATAATATTAGTATAGATTACTGTCATAACGATATCTAACTTTTTGTTCTCAATAATTATTATTTCAGTGTTCTTCCTTTTCTGTCGGCCATTTATCTGTCATCTCGACGCTGTGCATCCAACTACCCAGATGCTAGGTAGACGAGAGGGGTACTTCCCGTGTGAGGTGGAGGGGGGGATGTACAATCAGTGGCTCTGTTTATATTATCATTCCTGACATACGGTGGCAGGGGTTCATCACAGTTGGTTGATTTGTTATTTTATTTTTTATGCAGGAATGACTTTTAAATTTAACCTCAAAAATGCAATAAAAATAGTTCCACTTGTGGTGTAGATTTTTCGCAGTGGACAGTCGCATCGAATTTGAGCTCATTGAGTTCGTTATTCTAATGGCTTGTTTATTTGGAGGTTTTAGAACTTATGGTTTCATACACCATAATATAGACAAAATACAACCATTTATTTTAGAAAATCGAGATATTGTGTAAAGTAATTATTCTTCAAACTATTCACATAAAAAAGTAATCAAAATATCGAATGAAATTACCTTCATTTTTGATACATTATCAAACACATTACTTGTGTTAAACAAAATCCTAAAAATCTATCCTATGTTCGCCACCCCTGCATCAATGTTTACACGTCACAGATGTTGCGCACGTGTGCTCGGCGCGTGCGCTTGCGCCGGTCGCGTCAAGCCGTACCATAGTTTCACAGTAGATCAATAGCCAGGGTATTGTAACCAACTGAATACATGTAGACAATATTTGATAAGGTTTTTGACCTTTTAAGTGCTTTAAGTTATAGTTATCTTTCATTTGTTTTAGCTATTTGTTTGTTAGTAAATAAATAGTACAATATAGTTTGGGAATAGTAGGCAGAATAAGAAATAGAAATAAGAAATAAATAATGAATAATCTGCCTGAATAACATAAGTAACAACAGATATGTAAGATAGGTTTAATTTTATTAATTAAGTTAGTTTTTTTTTGTCCATCAGGATTTTTCCGATATTTGATGGGAATCAACACTCCTTACTTCTGTGTATAAGATTTGCAAGCTTTAATTAGCAGTGCTTATATTTATTTTAATTATTGTGGAAATATAAAATCCCACCAAAAACATTTTCATGTAAAATGTTGCCAAGCTGAGACCATTTAACTCGCACTGTCAAAACTTATCAGATCTCATGTAGAGCCAAGTTTCTAACTCTACACAACCTAACTCTACAAGGCCTAACTTCACAAACTCTACACCTTAGTCAAAATATGTGGTTTAGCCGTTTCGCTACATTCACATAGGCGTTAGGGGAAAAAAATATTCACTGTTCATTACTTTTCTGTTATACAATAGTTATTGTAGTAAAGAAACGTAAGCCATATATTTTAAAGCCCAGATTTCAGATAATTTTTAGATACCTAGTAGGTATGAACCCATTACAATCTATACTAATATTATAAAGCTGAAGAGTTTGTTTGTTTGAACGCGCTAATCTCAGGAACTAGATACTGGTTCGATTTGAAAAAATCCGTTTATTGAGGAAGGCTATAGGCTATATAACATCACGCTACGACCAATAGGAGCGGAGCAACCGTTGAAACTAAAACACGCGAACAAAGTCGCGGGGGACAGCTAGTATACTTATAAACTGACGTAATTAAGATATGCAACGGAACATAGAAAATATATCTATAGGTATTATAGTAATTTATAAGCATTGTCATTGTAGCAAACAATAAGAAAATGTAAATCGTAATAAAACAATTCACAGTAATGTTAGCTGAATGATAAACGTGTTTTTGATAATAAAAGTGAAATGCTATAAAATAGAGACGCACCTTAAGCTGTTACAAATGAAATTATATCACTAAACGCTTTGTACACTGCGCTATATGAGTACTAGAGGTGTGCCACACGATATCGACTAAATAGAATTCAAAACTTACTATCCTACTATGCGAAATATTTTTCCTTAAAAGGAAAACTAATATCGACCTTCGACCTTTCATGTTTCAATCTTTCCGGTCAAAAGGTTTCGTCTGCAGGGTGTAAGAAGTTCTGTATTATTATGTTTGTAACTTATATCCTTACGAACTAAGAGTAAAATTGTGTTGACTGTTTCTTCTTTGTTCATCAAAAACAAAAAAAATAAATAAAGGAATAAAATTTGAATACCTTTTTTAATTAATTTTGTACATACAGCGAAGATCTATTATAGAGGATCTATTTAATAGATCTCCATTGTATTTAGAAAATAGATTTTTGTATTTAACCATTTTTTAAATGTATTTGTTTTTTTAGATTCGGAAGTAGGTACCCAAAACAATCTTCTAAAGCTTTGAGTTTCCTAGTAATGTTTTAAACAAAGTAGTACATATTTTTTACAGCGATATACTCTTACTGGACATTACACGTCACCAGTCAGAAAAAAAAAAAACAAAAAACTCCACTTCTTACAATCCAATAATTTCTAAAAAATATCTAGACCAAAATAAACTCGACTAAAAACTATTTAGCTCGACCCTAGTATGTATACAAGATGAGTTTTTGAATCACCCCATTACATAGGATGGGTCGCATTCCTTGGAGGGGTGAAAATCAATTACCGGGGTGTCTGCGTGAAGGGGAGGGAGGGGGGTCGTAAGAAACATGTACGTTACGAACTACGTACGTTTCCTTCTATATTTTTCAAGAACTGTCACTATGCAAGATTTTAACAATTTTCGGGTTTGTATTTTTGTGAGATTCGCAGCTTGGTATACTAAAGTTTAATATAAGACTGTTTTACTTTATTTTTCTTGCTGTTTTAATGGTTCGTTGGATTTTCAACTTATATAGAAATTTAATAGAATATTTCTGAAAGGTATTCTTAATAGCAGTTGGCAAGTTTCGAATATAGTTAATTACTCTTATTAAAAGATTCTTATTTAGTGAAAAGTAGATCTGTACTAACATTGGTATACTTTTCTATTACATTGACCCCGAATTCCTTATTGGGCAGTTTATATATCATGACCATATTATGATCGTAGCCGTTATTCTCATAACAAACACTACAGCCCAGCCTCGGCACCGCACGGTAATTTTTTTAACATTACAAATATTAATTTCTGTGCTTTTCCGTGTTCTCACTATATGCATATATTATACACATATAAACCTTTCTCTTGAGTTATTCTATCTGTTGCTGAAAACTGAATTGAAATCCGTTGCGAATTAAAAAGGTCTAAGCGTACAAACACTGCGAACGACTTTGTTTTATGTAAAGAAGCTCACATGGTAATAGAAGGTTCACCCCATTTTCTACTTTAAGTTCTCAACTGTACAAACCATAATTAATAATATCTTTAGACAGCTCACACACGGCCATCTGATCCTAAACATGGCAGAGCCTCTATTATGGCAACCAGACAACTGATAAACATACATATAATTATATTTCTAAATACATAAATATAATAGACAAATTCCACCCAGACACAGAACAAATGATCGTGATCATCACACAAAGATTTGTCCTGCGCGGAATTCGAACCTACGACCTCCATATTAACTTTTAAACTATCACGCTGCATGTTTATAATACTATTTTAATAAAACGGGAATTAGCGCGAAACATTTATAAATACCTTTATGCTTGACGTTTCGACCAGGTTACACCGGCCGTGGTCACAAGCAGACTGACTACGACCTCCAGTTTAGCAGTTAGGATCACTAATCACTAAACCAACAGGCCGGTCAAATCTATACTATCCTCATTCATACAGTGATAAAAAATCATGCAGGAAAATGGGCCCTGCATGCATTTTTCATATAAACTATTTACACTCCTCTAGATTCAATAATACTCGGTAGGTTATTATCAAATCAATACAGAGGCTTACAGACTAACAGCTGAACAAATCCCATGAAACAATCGATAGACGTTCACGTGTGTGTCGCCAGAACAATACTTGTCAATAGTTGTTGACGAGTATTACTGGGAAGTGCTGCTTGGATAATGTATAAATGGTGGATGAAATAAATTTATAGGGATTATAATATTTGGTTGGATTTTGATGTTTTAATTCCAGCAGGTAATATAGTTACAACTCATGCGATTAATAAACAAGTACCTTAGTAGATACAGCTAATGGCCCGAAAATTGTTAGATGCTGGAGGTTCTACTCTATCGGTACTCTAGGTGGTAAATTAGCTATTGACATTATCACTAGTATTGCAAATAAATATATTAGTAATTCACCGAAAAAAATAATCACAAAATCCTGAGTCCCACTCATTGCTTCTAAAAATTATAGGACACTCTATTCATTGAAATCTCACCTCCAGCATATACATTTGTAAACAGGAAACTCTCATAAGTAGGTACATATTATTTTCTGGTTTTGGAAAATTCCAAAGAATAAACAATTACAAAACGAAATAAAAACAACCAACAAGAAATGACAGCCTAAAATCAATCAGGACACTGATTAAATAAATAATAAAGTAGGCACACTAAATTAGGTCGGCGTAAGACCTGTCCTTTTAACGATTTTACGTCTGTACAATATAATTATTAATAAACTCTCTATGAACTGTGTCGTCCGCACGATGGGAGTCGGTCAGGCTGGTAAATTATTAAGTAGAATACTGAATCGATTCGATACAGTCTTGAATTGCTATGTGTAATGTCACTCTGATAGTGACCTAGTAACGTATCACTGTCAGTTTTAAACACTTTCGTCGAACTAGACTTCGTGAATTATTTCTGTATCCTGTATAGTTAAGGGTTAATGTTATAAAAACTATTGCAACTTGATCGAGAAAATGTTTTTGGATTTTGAAATGCTTTGTGCGGTTTTAAGCAGTATTTACTGGCCTGTTCATCTAGTGGTTAGTGACACTAAATGCTAAATCGGTGGTCGTGGATTCGATTCCCACCTTGGACAAATCTTTGTGAGATGAGCTTGATAATTTGTTCGGTGTCTGGGTGTAATTTATCGATAATAATTATGTTATGTGTTTAGAAAGATATTAGTATGATATTAGTTGTCTGGTTGCCGTAATACTGGCTCTACCTAGTTTAGGATCAGATGGCCGTGTGTGAGTGAGTGTAAGTGGTCGCATGATAAAAAAACTGTTAATATACATAACAGGTAAAAAACGAAAATTCTATTTCATTTTATATTACATCTGGGAATCTGGGATTAAAACAGTTTAATGAGATTATCTCTAACACACGCTTCTAGTAATAACCTTGCCTACACAGAGAATTAAAACAAAATACATACTTTAAAACATAGCAAAACTTAACAGAACCTTTGAAATAACAATCCTAATAAAAAATATATTAACAATCAGTTAGGTGTATTTACACAATCCTTAGCCTTTTTATATTACTAGATAAAAGATCTCTCTGCCTACCAAGTAAAGACGTATCTCTAATGACATGACGACACACCATAAGAATTCCTATAACACAAAGACATGCAAACGCTTGGCGTCACAATAACCAGAGTATATCGCTTGAACGTGACGATTGTAATGAAGAACCCGTAAATCTGTCAGTACCCTCCCTCGATGCGTCGTGAAGATGTGAGGATGTACTTTGAATATTGGAATAGTTAAAACTGTTTTATTTAACCTCTATACAGCAGACAGACATATAGACATTCTAGTTGTCCATTCATTGCAATATTTAATTGTATTTTGTGTTAACAGCATAAGTTGATTATCACATAATTATTTAAGAATATGCAACCGGTGTGCCTGCCTCCAAGGCTACCGGCTCACTTAAGACAAGAAAAGCTGTGTCGGTAAGAACTAAATCATCATTTTAGTCCTTTGCAGTCACAACGAGTATTTATTTCCGACTCACATTAATTTGATTGTCCTAATTAGGAGTTCTTAAATCATAAGCTGATGCGGCGGCACTGTTGTCGGGAGTCAAACTGATTAACTGTCACATGGCTATAATATGGAATTTAGGGTTGTGGGGTAGAGATTGGTAAGACAACAAGAAGAGTCGCTGTTGACCTCCTGGTGTACCTTACATTTATGTAGGTAGGTAGATATTGACTTATAGAAGGCTGTCTATCTACACTCCGTGGAGCGTGGTTTCTCTTGTATCAATTTCGATACCTGACGATAGGCGAGCAACCCTATACAAATATCGTAACTATGACCATATGAAAATTTGTAAAAATCTGAGAATCGGATTTAAAATGCCGAAGATATCTAAATATATACATACTAACTGTAATACAAGTGTACCAGCTGTAACTGTTTTGCCACAAGGAAAAGTCACATAATACAGAGAGAGAGAGAGAGAACATGCATTAACCCTTGTTTAATAGGTCCGGTGATTACAGTATTGATAAATCTACGTTTAAAATCACGATGTTTTCTTCAAAGTCGTACACTCTCGCACCACGGATTAAAGGTACCCACCCATCAGCATCACGATTATTGTGCCAAGAAATCTCTATCACAGTACCGTATGGTAGGTATACGTGAAATGATACTTCCTAATTATTAATATTGATGATTCCTAATCACCATTTTAGTACATAGATCAAATCAAACCTCAGCAGTAGGTTTAATTAGCTTTTATGCAATTTACTAACTGCCAAAAGTCATGTTTACGCGTAGGTACGCGTAAACATTATGTTGGCACTAGGTAAATTGCATAATAGCGATTTACAATATTGCATCATAGTAACTTAGAAACTATAAAATTTTCATAATAGGTTCTTATTAACCAGGGTTTAAGCCAACAAGTCACCTCGACATAAAGTCCTAAATACATTAGTGTGAGTAGATATTCATTTTGTTTTAATTCTGCTGACTCTACTAACTATGAACCGTGTTATAACAGCAAGATAGATGTGTAGTTATGCGCCATGCCGGTGACGTCACGCGGACAGGCTGACGTCACACAGACAAACTAACTGCGTCTGTAGCGCATACATAATGATTATACTCATAGACTTCGAGGCGGCTGCAACGCGCTACGGTTAAACTAAGGTTACAGTTTCAACTTTAATCTAAGTTAAGCTACTCCGAAAAATGTTATTACTTTAGTTAATAGGAAAGTTTACTTAAAGTATTTATAGTAGAGGAAAAAGTTAGTTTAAAATGATTTTCAGTCGTATTGCGGGAGAATTTTCCGTTAGGATTACAACTGGGTCCTAAACTGGGGTCGGTGTATAACAAAATTCATAAAAGTGCAAAAAATAAATAAATAAAAATTTAAAAAATGTGCGGATCTGCTGTTACGAAACTTATATGGCAGGAAAAAGTTTCGAAAAAGCACTTGTCTCCTATTAGATTCCTCTGTTTATGACGTAGTGGCCAACTGAGAATTAATGAACGGATTTGTGTGTACAAGGTTACAGGTTTGAACCCTTTACAAGTACTGATGTAACTTGTTCTAAGTTAGATGTTTTTTTATTCTAAGACATCACTGAAAATCGGCGAAGGAGTGAAGTGAGCAAGCGTGGTCATAAATGCTTCAAAACATGGCCCGTGTGATACCTACTAAGTACCTCATATGCAACGGGGCGATTTCGTTATTTGTATTCTGAAATATTGACAAACTTAAATAACTAAGAAAACAACGTACGTATTAATTATTTAGCAGATATCGTAATTTTATTTGATAAATTATGTCTTTCATAAAAGCCTCCTGAAATTTGACGAGAATGCAAATCGTCACGTTTTATAATCAAGAACATTTAGTTTTGGAACTAAGAGGCACATAAAATCTATCACGCTCATAATTCTTTGAAAAGCTATTAGTATAACGATCAAAATAGATTCAACATTATGATGAACCACGCTACTTGTTGCCTGGCGAGTTTATGTATAGAACTAAACATGCTAACAATAACTATTACCGATAGTACCGTAAACCACCATTAACTATATCAAAGCTACTGTCAAAAAAAAACAACTAATCGTAGTTCAATCCAGTGGTGCAACACACACAGTTCGCCCCACAGCCGAGCAGAGGAAATCGATAGCTGTGTGAGTAATCCTGTGTATACGTACAAGAGATAAGCATGTGTGAGTTACTGTTCGTACAGTCGTTAGTGTGTGTGACAAGTAATGTCGCGGGAAATGCTTAAATTGGTACGAAATTAGTTTTAACTGAGTTTCACCGTCGGCTTTGACTGTAATTTCGATTCAAAACTTATTACGGGTTTGTCGACGCTGTAGAATATCCTTAAAGATCTAAGATTTTGTCCACCAGTAGTCATACGATTTTTTTTTTATTTAGTACCTAATTCGTTAAGACATTACAATTTTGACAACCAGTCTTACTATGGGATAATAAATTCCCTAGTAAAAAGGGTTGTGAAAGTAGCTCCACGTAGAAATACGGTATTCAGCTGTATCCGGTAAGACAAGCCGACTCCAAAATAGCTTGGAAAAAGCCTAGGCAGTAGAAGAAGTAGCTAGTCCATTGGAAGTAAAACTCTTTCTATAGAGATGGATGACAATAGAGACAATTTGACACAACTTTGTGTCCAAACAAGGGCACTCTATTTCCTTAGGCATTGCTAAAATCGATAAAACAGCAATCCGAAACCTGCACAAATAGATTTCCTGGGTGCAAAACTTAACCTACTATCCAAAACATAAGATTAAAATAACATGGAAATCATAATTACAAATATATTTACTGATACAAAAAATTGTTCGACTCGCGACACCACCGCCGCCGCGTCAGCTCATGGTTAGGGACTCCTATTGAGTCTGAAACTAGTCGGGCGATCCCGAGAAGTTGCGTGAGTATACCGTTTTGTTCTAAATACTTATAAACAAAGCATAGTTTACAAAATAAAATGTGTTCGTTAACAACCGCATTAGTGTCTATAAAATGCTGTGTTGCGGCCATTAGCACCTTTAAGAGAGGAGACGACAGCGTTCCAGGTAGATACTTATATAAACGACCAAAAAAAAATATAAACATGTTTTCTGAAGCAGTTATTATATTATTGCTTATGCTAAATTTTAAGTGTAATTCCTGGATTAGAATTAAGCAGCTTTTTACATTGACAGACTACTAAATGTTAACTACATCGCCAGCAAATAAACATGCGCGGTGATCAATGATCGATCCTTGTCTGTATGCAAAGGGGCCTTAGCCCTGCTGTGGGATAGTTACACAAACAAATTATTATAACATAACAGTTTTATAATTAGGTATAGCTTAGACAGTTATTACATGTACCTAACTTATCTAACCATCTAAAACAATCTAGATAGCCATCTAGAAATATAACAAAGTTCTTTTTAGTCCAGTTCGGTATCTACCATCTACCATTCAGGTACAAAGGGCGCCTAGTAGGTCAAGAGAGGGTGCTTCACTCGCGACCAATTAAAAGAAAACAAGGTATTTTTCTTTGTAATTTTATTTCTTAGGTGTGAACTGTAGATCAAAGTAAGTTCAATAGCTACTTACTTTTGAGTCCAGTTTTATGCATTTTAACTAAAAAGTCCTTATTTCTTTAGCGCTGTCAGCTGCTTGGTATAGTCGTTCATAATAGCCTATTGCTATAATAAGATATTTAGATAGTTTAGATTGATAAAGATGAGAATATCTATTTAAATTAGGCTAATATAACACTTTTATATATCAAACAATATATTATAAAAAGGCACCAAAAGAAAACTGCAGCTGAAAAATTAGCAAAAAACAGCTCATCGTCATTATTATCTACCTTCTTCTATATATAAAACAAATCGGGTTGTTCACACCATTTTATAACTCAAAAACGTGTGGACTTGAGTGGAACTTGTGGATTTTCATGATCTTTGATTTGTTGGTTTCGTCTCTACCCTGAAAAGCAGAATAACTAAAATATTTGTAATACATTGGAAAAAGAAACGAAAAAAAAAATGTATTACGGAAACGGGGATTACTAACGCGAATGAAACCGCGGGGCACCGCTAGTTATTACCTAAAACATGTACCTAAATATTTCAATACCAATAGATTTTTTTCCGAATATTTTATTTTAATAACCTAAGGAGTTTCTGGTCGATTCTTTTACATAGGAGTGACATTTTGGAACCGCGCAACTAGAGTCATTTATCGTTTTGAAAGTGCCTGAAAAGGACTACTTGAAATGAAAATATTTCGATTTTGATAATTATTACTTTTACTTTACTTGAAGCACAAGTTTACAATGTTCAATTATAATATCTTTGCATTGTCATCATCACCATATTGTACCTACATACTGAGCAAATTTTTGTTTTTATGATTTTATTCTCACAATCATTTGGCCAACCAAAGGGGGTTATATATTAAGTCTGGACTTTAAAAGATACTATACCCCGGAGTTTGTTTCAACATTTCTTCTCAGCGTAGTTAGATAGGAAATATCGACTTTAACGAGCTCAAAAACATGTAAAAAGTGATCTTAATTACAGAAGAAATGATTCATATTATAATGCATAAAAAGTAATACAAGAATCCAACAAAATAAAATATTATATGACCTAATCCAATGAACAGGGACGTTGATATTATATTCAGAGCATTAATGTAGTTTATATTACACTAATTACGGCTCTACATTATAGTTTTATAGATGTAATAATTATTAATTAGCAGGGTTGGCTCCACTTTCATTTAAATTGTTGACACAAGACCTGTTTTTCAGTGATAAGTTTCCAAAGGTGGTGCGAATGGAACGTATTCTTTTTTAACTCTAATTTCACCAACAAATTTAACCTATTTCCTATACTCATACATATTACAGAGATAGTAAATTCGTCTTTTGTTTAGCTTTTTACCTTAAAATAGTTAAACAAATGTAACTAACCACCAGTATTTTACGAAATTACGATGAACGCTGAGTTTATTGAATTTTTGAAAGGACTAGCTCATCACACATGGTCTCTTATTGCAACTCCTGTAAGTCAGGATCTACAATGATAACCAATGAATACCACCGAAACAGTTAAGCTCGGTGTGTCTTGGAACCCGTAACGAAATTAATCAGAAGTAATAATAGGAGGAATAGGAAAAATAGTTTATTGATTGAAAAATAATAACAGCCTGTGTAATAATAGGTAGGTATGGGTCTTGTCATATAGTAATGAAGAGTAGGTATTGATTGAAGCCCGCTCAAAAGTTTAAATGCCTACACTATTAATTAACCAATTACAGCACAAACAACAAAATTACTTCAAATGATTTTGGAGAGCAGAGGCTTTATATAGTAGGTGATGTCTATTTATATTTATTTACACATCTGCAACTTAGTACATTATACATATAGATTTACTAGCTATTGCCCGTGGCTTAGCCCGCATTGATATCGGTCATCGTGGCAAAAGCCTATTCTCAAGATTCAAACTTACTCAATACCAAGCTTAATCGCAATTTGTTCAGCGGTTTAGACGTAAAAGCATACTAAACGAATGATTGAGTTACTTTACATTTAGGTATAAATAATTATAGTACTTATGGACTTAAACAGATAACATACATACTGAAATGCCGTATAGACCTGTCAATTGTCCTTCAGTAAAACTACATAATACTTAGTACATAAATAGCTACTTGATATTATTATCTAAATCACAGCCCTGCATAGGTACATCAGATAAAATAAAGCAAATATTGTATATTCTAATGAATGTATTTCCTTATTTATTTAGTTTCTACAATACTTTAGGTGCTCACGTATATTTTGTATTTAAATTGAAGTAATTTAATTAATTGTTGATCATGGTTTTTCATTGATATTGTGTAATTTGTAATCAATTATTATTCTACAAGAAAAACTTGCATTTAGTGCTGTGATAAACGTCATCACAAATATGGATAAGGAATTTTTTAAACAGGTAAGGTTTACAAAAAATTACTTATTTCTCTACTTTTTTTGTTTGAATCGCTGGCTCCTTTTCTTATACCGCAAAAGCAACGCATGCTGTAGAATTTATTACAAGTAATTTACATCCTATAGCTAAAACGACAAACGATGAATCCTTTCTTCTTGGATAGGTACTTCGACTTATCATGAATTGCGGCATGTGTTCATGCCTTGGTGTAGAGATTGGCCAGATAACAAGGAGAAAATCCAATCCTACTTTAACATAAAGCACCGAGATCATCTTAAATAAAAATAACCTTGGGACAACCCACACTCTGCCATCGGATCCCAAACTAGGCAGAGCCTGTATTATGGAAACCAGACAACTGACAAACCGACTACATTTCTGAATACATACATATAGATAAATTACACCCAGAAACACAGCAAAGTAATCGTACTCTTGGGTGGGAATCGAACCCACGACTTCCGGTTTAACAGTCAGGGTCACTAATCACTAGACCAACAGGCCAGTCAAAAATATTGCCTTGATTTTATTTTCCAGGCCTGGATAGTATCAGGAGTTCTTCTAACCATGCTGGAAGTTGGAATGTTCTTGGGATTCACCACCTGTCTGCTTCCAGCTCTTAAGGACCCATCTTCACCCATCAAAGCTAGCTTAGAACAGTCTTCTTGGATAGGTAAATAGTCACGTTAATACGCAATAACTTTAATATAACCCTAATTTTTATACATTCGAGATTTCTGTAAGAGAATAAATTCTGATGGCCTCTTATAAGCTATTATGCGAACATTTCACGATTACCGACATAATATATTTTAAGTACCCAATCGCTGCGTAATATAGGTAATCACTTTGATATTTAAATTTGTAATTTAATAAGGTAAACTTTAGAAAAATAATCCTGTTACACAGGGGGTGCACTTAGTGAACGTTGCTGACGTAGTTAGTTTGTCTTTTGCTCTGGCTGGAGGCCCTTAAGGTTCTCGCCAAAAATCCAGTGAAGCAGTCAAAGCCTGCGCTCAGGCGAACTGCGTAGATCTCTTCCAAAATGAAAAAGTAATACCTAAATTAGTTATTGACATAAAACAACACACAATTAGAGTTTCATGAAACTTACATTACACAAACCAGAAGAATTTGTAGGTATCACAATATTAAAAACTAAATGAAACTTGATAATAAGTGTTTTCTCGATTTTCAGCGGCGTCTTTCAGTCTTGCCTGGATACCTGGCTTCCTATCTTCATCATACTACATGGATCGGTTCGGACGGAAAGCTGCCTTTATCCTGGATATAACCCCTGGTGCATTAGGACTGGTCCTTATGTACTTCTCCTCAAACGTCTTCTGCTTGATAGCAGCCAGGGTATTGGAAGGTATTACGGCAGGATCCACGTCTATATTAGGAGCTATTGTAATTGGAGAATACACGAGTCCTGCAAATCGTGGCATGTTTCTGAATCTGAAGACCGCTGCTTTGTATCTTGGAAGTATGATAGTTCATCTACTGGGTTACTTTTTCCACTGGAGAACAGTTGCAGTTCTGACCTTAATCCCTTACCTAATTGCCTTTGGAATGGTCTGCACTTGGCCCGAAAGTCCGTCTTGGCTGGCTTCAGTAAAAAAGTTCGATGACAGTGCAAGAGTCTTCTATTCGCTTCGAGGAAGAAATGAGCTATCATCAAAAGAGTTGAAAGAACTCATAAGAACCCAAAAAGAACAACAAAAGACATCGGAATTGACTTTCCTTTACAGTTCTCTTATGTTTATCAGAAAATTTGGCAGAAGAGACTTTGTCATGCCAGTCCTCAATTACCTTTTCGCAGCAATTCTGTTGGAGACGACTGGAAGACATATTTTCCCTGCGTATGCTGTCCAAATAATATCTGAAGTTTCTGGCAACCATGACTCATTTTACTACACATTAGCTTTAGATATCTTAGTGACAGTGAGTGCCACATTTTCATCTATTCTCATAAGATTAGTTAAAAGACGAACGTTGCTATTTTTGACTGGATCTGGAGCGTTCCTGGTCCTTATGTCCGCGTGTTGTGACCTCTTCCTAGCTTCTAGGAAGATTATACCTAATATACCTTGGATACCAATGTCTTTATTCGCGGTATATTTTGTGATAGTGAATTTCGCATGTGCCCCGATTCCCTTAGCTTTGATTGGAGAAATATTTCCCTTAGAACATAGAGCAGCTGGTACTACTATAGCTGGAATTTTGATATCTTTGACAAGTATAGCAACTTTGAAAATGACACCCCTTGTAATGGCAACTGTCAAAGTATATGGGACTTTCTTTATCTTAGGTATAGTAATGGCTATTTCGTTAGTATTTTTGTATTTCATGTTACCAGAAACTAAAGATAGGACTTTGCAGGAAATTGAATATTTTTATAATCATGGTAAGTTTAGAGATGCTCTCCAAGATGATAAGGAGGCTGAATCTAATATGATACAATTACCTCGAATTGAAATCGCAAAACAAGGTCTAAGTTAAGATAAAAAGATAAAATTTATAGCCTATGTTTTTACATAACTAGGTAATTTCTTGCACAGTTCATATTACAGTAGGTATATAAAAAGACTGTGTTGTGATATAAAATAAAATAAGTTTTTGTAAACATAATAATTTAACAATCATCGCCTGTGCTATCTACAAAGTACAATAAATTATTATCGCATACCTAACGCATAAGTTTTCTTTATATTAATAATAAAGGTGTCTGTTTTTTTTTATGAGGCTTAATCCAACCTTATTTACTTAGTCGTAGCTTGAGGACTAAAGACAAACTATGTATAGTTGAATCTAACACCACATTACACAATTTTTTTAGCTATTTTCATATTGTTTTTACTTAGCAACTTTAAAAGTTATTGGCCTGAAATTTGGTTTCTAGATAGAAGAGGATATGATGAAAATAAACGTCGATCAGTTACACGATTAAAGAAACTTTCCTCGATAGTTTTATTTTTTGAAATCAACTCTATAAAACATTTATTTTTTTTGCTTTATCGTTTTCACAAATGTCATACCTATAAACCAAAACAAACTTTAATAACCGCCATCTTTTAACACTTTTAGGAAGTTGTACAAATTATCTTGAAGACGCCATGGTTGTTACAGTTTTAAGCCCGGTTTCCACTGCGAAAGGGTAATGTGCGGAAAATGGTTAGGCGGAACGGACTCCTTTTTAAGGAAATAGGTTTGCGTTTCCACCAACGAAGAGTTGGTCATTTGATTTCCACTGCAAAATGAAACGCTACCGCTCACCACTTTCTGTGTGGAAACGCTACTATATAAATTGTAATTGCGAGTTGAGCGGAGTCCGTAAGTACTCCGCTCCGCTCCCTAGAACTGAGCGAGCTCATTTCTACTCTTTCTACACGCTCGGCTCTTTCCGTCCGACTATTTGTTGGTGGAAATACAAGTATGCAGTTTGCGTTTGCGAGTTTAACGAAGTCATTAATGGGTCCGTTCCGCTCGCGGTGGAAACCGGGCTTCAGAATTCATATTTTATTTAAGAATTTCGTTTACTATGAAATTTAGCGCCAAGAGTACGCCATTGGCGCGCCAACGCCGTGCCGTTCTACAGTTTAACAAGTTTTGCGGTAGATGGCGCTGTCATATACTAAACACATGATTAAAACAACAAATTAAATTATAAATCTTATTTATTTGTCAAAATTCATACTATAAACTAATACACAATGACATACGATGCATCGATGTTTGGCTCCTACAAAAAAAGTAGTGCAGACATCAAACGCTTTTCAAAAATCATAATATTAATTATCTAACTAAAAAAACAATTGTCTAGGAACAAATATCGCCTAAATTGAAATGTCAGTTGATTTTTAAAAGACCTATCACAAGCTATTTTGAATTTAAATAAACTTTAACCATGTTAATCGTCAGTAAATAGTTTTCTTTTAATATCATAGACACTAAATAATACCTGGTAGTTTTTTTTCATTAATTTACATCGACTACTATGATTAAATATTACTTTTTATACGTTTACTATCACGATTTCTAAAACCGACCAAAAGCTATTCAAAACAAACATTTAATTCGCTTAGCTAGTTCTGATTTTCCAAATAACGATATAATAAATATTTTGATCACTACATATCACAATAATTATAAAAACTACTGATACATTTAGATTATAAAAAAGCATTTCATTTTTGTTGATATAACGATATTTAGAAAATATAATTTGATTTATGAGACGTCTTTACTACTGAGACATTGGCTAAAACATGACAAAGATAAAAGACAAATGATTTTAGTAAGTTGTTTCATTAAAAGAGTAGGCTATGCTTAGAGTATAAATATGTAAACTATAGAGTGCGCCTAGTATGAACTGTGAGCACCAGTATGAACAATCGTCCTCGTAATATAGTGTCAAAGAGCGTACCGTTTAATTAATACTATCTCAAAACCTAATAATATCGGAACCATCGATATTTTTGCATAAACGTCTGTCGTTGCCCGGAAAATCACATTAATCAGTACCTAAACAAGCGTAGTACTGATAGCTAAAAATTTGCCTACGCTCGGCACAACGAGTTACTAGCGATGAGCGCTCTATGCCTGCTTATATATCTATACTCTGAGAGGCTGAGATAGTGTAATAAAACTTAACACTTACATAATCTACCATCACATATTTATAAAAAAAAAACCTACAAAAGAGATACCTGCAACAAAAATTACTTGTATTAAACGATGGTATCTTTGACATATCAATGTTGCCATAAAAAAGGTAATAGTAGATATTATTTATGCTATCATACATTGATATTTAACAATAAATAATTCTAAAAATAAAATTAACAATCACATATTATAATGAGAGTCTAAATATGGTTATAAAAATAAATTATAAAATTTATATAATGATAGTAGATAATTCATGTCATGATTAAAAATATCCCTAAATGAAGTCTGACATTTGATAAGGTGGCCAGCACCCAAGTTCATATTTAAAATTAAAATGTTAATTAACGAAATAAAACAATAGCTGTAACACTGCTTAACCGTATAATATTTTAAAGTTTAATAATGTCCCATAGTCAAGTTAAAACTCTTTGCACAAAATATTATATTTACTTTTAGGTCAACCGTTAAAATATGCTTAGGATTTTATTTATTCTTAGTGAAAAACTGAACACTAAAGCTTAGTAAAATACTAGTTCTGAATGTATAGACTAATGATTAAAAACCAACTAACGATTTGATGATACACCTAAACTATACAAACAAAAATCTTACATAAAAACATCACATTTTTCTATAGTTGAAGCAAAAATATCCAGAATTCTGAAACCGCATTTCTTATGAAATATAAATGCATACTTATACGCATGTACACAACTTATACATTATGTACACTTTAAGAAGGCTAAACTAATATAAATAATAATACAAAATTAATACCCATATTTACTGACTTGTAGATTTGTAAATATTCACCCGAGTCTCTATTGCAATTGGAAGAAATTGTCATAATAGCAAGTTAACAAAATAATGTTCTCAGCGCCACCTAGTTTCAACGTTGCTCAACTTTATTCATAGTAGTACAACACCATTTTGACTAGATGGCGTTACTTGTGTAAATGAAATCTTAGATTACATAGTTTTATGCTTTCCCAACACATATTGATGTTTTGATTATAACCAAGGAGACGGGGTTTTAAATAAATTAAAATACAAGAGAAATGCGATTTCAGAATACTATTGCAAAAACAAAAAGTATACGATATATTGCTTTTAAGGAGAAAATTGAGCTTCAAGGTACATTTTTGAGAAACATTTTTAATTATAAGATGCAAGTCTCTTTTTTTAATCTAACTACAATACCAAAATAGATGAGACTTGTTTTGCGTTGCTGTGTACAAATACAGAAGCTTTAGAAGATCAATGTAAACATATTTCTTTAACATTTTCACCTAACTAAAGACTAAGATAACCTAATCTATAATACAAGCGATTATATTCAAGCTATTTATATACAAGGAGGTTAGGTTGTAAAATGGCTGAATATCGTGGTAACCTTGCGTAGAATTTTTATAAAATAATGTTGAAATTGACATTTACCACGATTAGAACCTATTACAACCAAAACCAAAGTTCACAGCACTGCAGAATTGGTACCATACAAACGCCAGTATTTATTTTATGTCGAATTATTTAACCACACACTTATAACTGCATTCGTATTTCTACACATATGCTCTTTGAAAGAAATGAATTATGTAGATTTGTAAGATCTGTATACCTTTATATTTGAGGCGCATTTTTAGTATATGTACCTAATACAAAAAATGTTTTCTATTGTCCCAAATACACACATCGATACAATTAGCAGAACAGAAAAAAGGCTGTATATAAAATAAAGTGTAACATTAAGTATAAGTGTACATTGAAAGAAATAATAATCAGACATAAGGCAATCTAGATAATTAAAGGAAGTTAAAAACCTTTTGACAAATTTTAGATTCGACTTAACGTAGACTTAATAAAGTCCTTTTACTAGGTACATTTAGTTATAACACAAAAACGAATTAATATATATTGTAGTGTATTTATTCTTTCTATAAAAAAAATGATTTTCATCATAATTTTCAGTGCATCTACCACGTTTGTTTCTGCATCACCTAAAGGTTGACTGGTAGAGAATGCCTTCTGGCATTAAGTCCGCCTATGTACACTGTGCATGAAGTATTAAATAAATAAATAAATTAAAGAATAGTATGATTTTAACATCAATCAAGTGAATAATAACGTTAACGACTAACGTCTTCATCCTTCTAGGCATCCTCACAAACTGCATAAAAGTGCACTTTGTTAAAACTAAGATTATTTTTAATAAAATTTAATCAAGACTTGGCCAGTTGGCCAAGTCGATGTTAAAAGATGTCAATAGATTTATTAATTAATGTCTGATTATTATTTTATCATAAACACTTCATTACTTCATACTCAGTCTTTTTTCCCTTTCTAAGTGTGCCGACGAGAATATATTAGTTTAAATTAAAGCTAACTTTTGATGTTTTTTTTTGTTTTTTAAAAAATTCTTAGTCTTATTTTTAATAGAAGTGTGTAGTTAAATAATCCGACATGATTTGTACATAAGAATGCCATAGATACACTAGTATAACCCTACTTTGCGCAACTGTGACATGGCCAGTGAGATTTCAAAACCAGACAATTTTAAAAGGGCTTTAAAAGAGCATTTTCGTCGTCTATTTTATTTACAAAAGTCGTTTTTATGCAGTTTACCAGTAGGTAACTAAGTGTTCTTCCATCCTTCAGAAAAATAGCTAATTTTAACTTATCGACATAAAAACGACTTCATTATGTTTAGACATCGATTATACAAACGACTTCGATTTTATAAGTCTACGACTTCAACCCTAAATATTGCACATCAATACATTTAACCATGAACAGTAAGTAACTAACTGCTTATTAATCCTCAGAAAAATCGAAGCAAATATACTTGCTTATTATAGGTTATCGACATAAAAACGACTTCATTATATAAAACGACTTCGATTTTATAAGTCTACGACTTCAACCCTAAATATTGCACATCAATACATTTAACCATGAAATATAATTATTTCTGAAGTTACAATACATGTTCCGTGCATTTAACTGACGACTTCGATTTAAAGTCGGTAACAAATGTCTTTAATTAGAAGTCAGTAAACAATTGTTTTTCTCACTATGTCGCCAGCGATCGTGTAGTAGGGGAGGTAGGTTTGTTCACCGCTGCCTCGGGTTCGATGCCCCGTTGAGGCTCCGCAGTTCGGTGTAGGGCCTTCGCGAGAGAAGCTTGTAATCTTCTCCACCATTCACTCTTATGTAGTCTTTGCGCTTTCTGTACACCACGAGTCTGTAAAGGGTTAGAAAAATGTTAGATAATGGAGCTTACTGATTAAATTTTATTAATTATTGTAGAATAGAGTTTATTATTAAGAGCCTTGACTGAACTATGTGCAGTAAAGACTCTTAATACAGGCTTCCTTTTCTTATAATCTTTAAATGAAAATTCTCGCGCGAAATATAATAATTTATTTATAATCGATAGCAGAGTTTCTTTCTGAATTACAAACACAATAACTTTCTCGGAAAAGTCACTCTTGACTTTCCAAGGAAGTAACTGTTTTAATTGGAGGAGTTTAGGAAACATAAAGACACTGAAAAAAACTATAAACAACCATGAGGCCCGTCATTAAATCTTAACAAACCTAAAACACTTATCATCAGTTTTAATGCACCATCAGTCTTAATTAACAAATGAAAAGCTAGTATTCTTCTTAACACTATCTTAGACAAACATGTATATTATTAGAATACCTACATAATGTACAAAATAAATTAATAAATAAATAATGTTCATTAATTTATTTTTATTTTTTTTTATTTTTTTATTTTTTTATTTTTTTATTTTTTTATTTTTTTTTAACTTAATCTAGACTCCTTACATATACATTTTTTTTAATCACCTAATCTATACTAATATTATAAAGCTGAAGAGTTTGTTTGTTTGTTTGTTTGAACGCGCTAATCTCAGGAACTACTAGTTCGAATTGAAAAATTCTTTTTGTATTGGATAGTCCGTTTATTAAGGAAGGTTATAGGCTATAGCCTATATATTGTTATATAAACATCACGCTACGACCAGTAGGAGAGGAGCATAAATGAAAAATGTTGCAAAAATGAAAAACCATTGAAACTAAAACACGCGAACAAAGTCGCGGGGGACAGCTAGTGGTGCTATAATCATTCTTTTACTCTTTATATCTGTATGTTTAGTATAGGTCTAGACGACATATAATTTTATTTACTTATTTACTTTTTTGGTGTAAGTCGTGGTGGCCTAGCGGTTCAATGAACGGATTTATTATGCTTAAGCTTGCAGGTTCGAACTCCTTACAGGCAAGTACCAATGTAACTTTTTCAAATTCATATGTACGTGTTATTTATTCCAAGACATCCTTGACAAAGGAAAACATCGTGAGAAAACCAGAATTCTAATAATTGAAATCTGATATTGCCAACCCGCAATGAGCAAGCATGGTGATTAATGTTCGTTCCTTCTCTACATGAGAAGAGGTCTGTGCCCATCAGTGGGACATTTATAGGCCGGTATTATTATCTTGTATCTCTCATTTTTCACGGGCTATCCTCAGTATCGAGAATACCCGGTCCTTTGAAAGGCTTACGTGGGGACACAGGTCCAACACGCAGTAGCCTTGTTGAGAACTTTTCTCTAAACTGGGATGGGGCATCTACCAGGGCCCATCCACCTCTGCTCTATGGAAGAACAGACATGAACAGTTTAAAGTAGATACAAAGCTATTGTAAACTATGAATGGAAAGTAAAAAAATATTATTATTTAATTAACACGGTTAAAACAAATTCCATTAATTAAAGACAATAATAAACACACCTGAGTCGTAAATTAAATAATATTATATGCCATAAATTTCTCAGATTTATTTCATAGCATATTTTCGTCTTACCAACCCAATTCATATTCACGACTATCTAATCAACTTGTAATGCGACACTTGCGAATGTTTCAAGCAAACAAATCGTGCTACAGATGTTCTTGAAGACATGCCATTTACGATGTTATTAATGACATAAACTAACAACATGGTGATGTAGTTTATGACTAACACATTACGAAGGTGGCGTGTTACTAGCTAAATAGTTAATTTGGCTATTTTTGGGGTGATTTGACATAAAAATTATCACTAGTCATGAAAAGATGAATACAGTAGGAATACTACTTGAATTATTGTAATTAAATACAAATAGTACCTACTTAGAAACAAAAACTTAAACCTCAGGCAGGACTCGAACCTGCGACCACTGGCTAAACTTCCAGGCCTTGGTAGCATAGTTGGTAAAGCGACTGGCGCGTTGAGCCAGTGGTCGCAGGATCGAGTCTGGCCTGAGGTTAAAGTTTTTTTTACTATTTGTATTTTATTAGAAATATTCGCTCCGAATGCGTTAATGCTTTACAAATAATTTGGAATAATATGTATTAATGTATTTTAAAAAATTGCATATTTTGTTTTTAAAGTATCTTATGGAGTTCCCCATCGGTTCTACATAGGAAAGATTCTTTGAACCGCAACTACAGTATCGAAAGCACCTCAAAGAATATTACCTATATAAAAGCCTTTTGATTGTAAAGAGTACCTCGCTAGTTTTAGACATATAGGTACAGAAAATAAGGGTGTTCGCGATCTGAAAATTTCCACCAATTAAGAGTCAGTAGCTTGTCTCTCATTAGTGGAAATTAGCAGATGGACCCTATGCTAGACTAGCTAACCTTTTTTTTTTGTCGGGGTGAAACTCTAATGACTTCAACCCACACCGAGGGCACGGCGTGATATGTCGGACTTACACCGACTAAAAACACCTCGGTCCCGACCTTGCCTTTGCTGGGTTTTAAATCGCGATTACCCTTATTATCTTCATTTCTTTTTGCAACGGAACTACGTAGGGTTTTTACAATTTTGCGTAACAACTACCAACATGTATACGTAATTAAGTATCATCATCTTATCCTATTATTGTAAGTAATTAAGTAATCTACTGTCATCAACATCATCAATTCACTGATATAGGTATGTACTAACTACATATTGACAATATATTGAGTAGGGTAGATGACTGAGTACTGAGTAAAATCCAAAATCATTTTAATCCAAAAATAGGCGAGTGATTTTTTGGGTTTTAAAAAAATAAGAAAACACCAATTAGATATATCGAATCAAAGTTCAGGAGTGGGAGCTTATGACGTCATACTTGTGCACAAAATGCACGAAATTGTGACGTCATCAAATCAATGTAGCGTCGTGAGTTTTAAGTTTCAAAAACAAAGATAAAAAATGGCGTCTAAAATTTTCTTTTTAAATTGACTGACATTAAAAAAATATTTATCATTTACTCTATTGAACAATACAGGAACCCGCTACCTCATGCTTAAATCCGGTTAGGAAACCACTACCACCATGACTGATACGAAAATGATTAAGTTGGTAACACAAAAAAGTTGAACAATAACACAAATTCTTCAAACATTTCCTATATTAAGTGTGTTATTGTCTCGTTTCATATACAGGAGGATTCAAAAACTATATATTTGTTTATTCGAAAAAAAATGACAAAGCATAAAAAAATTGTTGCTAACATCATTGACTCTGTGAATATAATATCTTGGGACACACGATCACCTGATCTCAAACTAGGCAGAGCCTGTATTATGGCAATCAGACAACTGATAAACATACTTATATATTTTCAAATGATCATGATCATCACACAAAGATTTGTATTGGGTGGGAATCGAACCTACGACCTCCGGTTTAGCAGTCAGGGTCACTTACCAAGTTACCAATAGACCAACAGGCCAGTCAAAAAAAATATTTTTATAATATATTATTATAAATATTTTTTTTTTTAATGCAAGTAGGTATTACTGAAATATTAGCGTAAAGATCTTTAATTATTTAACAGAATAAGATTTTAACAGAGCAATTCGATTGTTATAAGACTGATTTATACAAAATAAGTTTTATCTTCTTTTAGTTAAACATACAAATATTAAATATTGATTCCAAAAACATCAATTGAAAATGCAAATTAAGTTAAATATTTACTTTCTGGAAAAACATTCATAAAACACAACTGTTGTAAAAAATAACACGCTGTACAAGCAACAGCGAGAATGAATTGCATCAAAATCAGCGCGTGCGCAAGATCTACGTTCTACTAGCTCGGTGCTCAGTATTCGCGTGACTACCTTACTGTTAACACGTCTTATATATTGTGAACTGACCGATAATTTAAAGATTGAAAATTATGTTGGTTTTTGTGCGATAAATATGGAAAATAACATGCATAAAATTTCAAGATTAAAATAAAGATGAAAAATAATGTAATATATCTCAACAAGTAATATTAATAATTGAAAACGGTATTAATAAATTAAAAAAATTAAAATACTTGAAATTAATCTGATCAACTGGCAATTAAGGTAAGAATTACTTTTTTTTCAAAGATAATTTCCTTAGTTATAACCTACTAGCTGTTTCCCGCGACTCCGCCCGCGTGGAAGTCGTTAATCGTGGCAAAAAGTAGCCTATGTCCTTTCTCAGAGTCTAGACTATCTGTGTACCAAATTTAATTTAAATCGGTTCAGTAGTTTTGCCGTGATAGCGCGACAGACCGACAGAGTTACTTTCGCATTTATAATATTAGTAATGATAATAAAGTGACCTATTGGGTTTTATGATACTAGTTTGTAATAGTAGAATGAAAGTCAGTTTACTGTGCGTTTAGATTGGGATACTTGTGCTGTGAATATGTTATATATATATATTTATATGTAGATATATTTGCAAGCAAAACAAAATCAAGTGAGATCTTTTATTTCAGCGCGAATTTGAAAATTTAAATTATTTATTGGACAAATTATGCACGATGATACACGAAATTATTGCTACTAAGATACAATATAATGCATTTGTGTTTAGCTAACTATAACAATAGGAAAGTTTATATATAACCTGTTTATTTATCATGTAAAGATGCTTTAATGACTACTATTTACGTACCTACCTAAAACATGTATAAATATGTACTAGGAAATTTATCAAATGTAATAAATGTTAATATAAACATAAATACACAACTTTGTTGTTTAAACACAAAGGTTGTGATGGCCTAGTAGTTGGAGTAGAGGTTTTGTAAGTACAAGGTTGCAGATTCGAATCAATTTTAAGTTAGATTTGGATATTATCAAAATTAATAGGAGTATTTATGCTGATTATAATTTTACTAGGGACATGCCCCGGCTTCACACTGGTCCAAATCTATACTAATATTATAAAGCTGAAGAGTTTGTTTGTTTGTTTGTTTGAACGCGCTAATCTCAGGAACTACTGGTTCGAATTGAAAAATTATTTTTCTATATGCTATATAACATCACGCTACGACCAATAGGAGCGGAGCATAAATGAAAAATGTTGCAAAAATGAAAAACCGTTGATACTAAAACACGCGAACAAAGTCGCGGGGGACAGCTAGTGTATTATATATATAAATCTTCCTGTTTGATTACTCTATCTATTGTTGATTAAAATCCGTTGCGTAGTTTAAAAGACCTAAGCGTACAGGCAGCGGGAGCGACTTATTTTTTTACTATGTAAAGATTTACAATACTCACAACGAATTTTTTTAAAAGTCGATAGGTTTTGTCTTAGAATAATTATTAATGTCAAAAGACAGACTTTATTACTCAATGGGAAACTTATTCTCGGAAAACCTAGAAATTTCCTTGTAGACTCTACTATTAGATATAAGTGCGATAGGCGTATATAATTGGTTATAAGTATCTACAAAGTAATGTTTACATCTAGATTAATTGGTGCCTGGTTATTGCACAACTGAGAAAGAAAAACTATTATGTACTTAGGTATTTCTTGGTATTTTAATTATCTATTTACTGTTTATAAACATTCCTACAATGTTAATATAGTTATCTATATCTAAACGGTTTTTTACGTTGGTTAAAGTATGTAGAAATCCTGTTTATTATAGACTAGCTGTCCCCCGCGACTTTGTTCGCGTGTTTTAGTTTCAACGGTTTTTCATTTTTGCAACATTTTTCATTTATGCTCCGCTCCTATTGGTCGTAGCGTGATGTTATATAGCCTATAGCCTTCCTCAATAAACGGACTATCCAATACAAAAATATTTTTTCAAATCGAACCAGTAGTTCCTGAGATTAGCGCGTTCAAACAAACAAACAAACTCTTCAGCTTTATAATATTAGTATAGATTCGCATTTGTTTTATAGATTCGTATCTTTAATTGTTAGCGACTCTAGTTCCTACAGTGAAACCGTTCATACGGTTTTGTAGGACATATATTTATATCCATGTTACTGTATGCTTTTCTAATAAAGCCCATATGATACCATATCTTTTCAATCAAGGACAAAGTAAAGGATTTGACTTTCAGTAGGATATTAGACATCTAGTATTATATATAGGCGTATAAATAAGCAAAATACAACTCAAAACAATCTGTTTAAGAAATAATTGTACGTAAAAGAAATTATAAGAAGCCCTTATTCGAAGATATACTTGTATATTGATTTAAATGCATTTTTATACATTCCTAGCTGTCCCCCGCGACTTTGTCTGCGTTTTTTAGTTTCAACGGTTTTTCATTTTTGCAATTTTTTTTTTTATGTTCCGCTCCTTTTGGTCGCAGCGTAATGTTATATAGCTTATATCCTTCTTATCGAGGAAGGCTATAAGCTATATAACAATATTAGCCTATTTATTGAAATAGGCTATCCAACACTGAAAGATTTTTTCAAATCGGACCAGTAGTTCCTGAGATTAGCGCGTTCAAACAAACAAACAAACTCTTCAGCTTTATATATTAGTAATATAGATATTTTTATTAAAGGGTAAAATAAAACTAATCCTCTTATTATTTTTTCGTGCAAAAGTAAAGATAAACTTGGAGAGATAAAAGCAGACACACCTACTTTTTGGAATTCGTTGAAATATTATTGTTCTCTGTTTTTATAGAGCCAAAGATGGCATAAAAAAAGCAATTAGATTACGTCATCGAACTAGAACGTTAAACTCTACCTTTGTTCGCAAACTTTTTGTATAATAACTTGACCTTACTATGTTTGTGTGCGTGTTTAACATATAAGCAAAAAGGTCGGACGCTCTCGTCAAATTTTGAGAATCGTTGTTTTGAATGAGGCAATATCTTTTTATAACCGATTTGTGAATAAAAAAACAAATTTCATTTGAAAATAATGAGTTAGGTTTGCATATAAACCTTGAAGATTTTATTAATGAGGTTAGATATAGATAACAATATCACACTAAAACCAAACAATCCTTAGTATATTATAAATGCGAAAGTAACTCTGTCTGTCTGTCGCGCTTTCACGCCAAAACTACTGAACCGATTTAAATAAAATTTGGTACACAGATAGTCTAGAGCCTGAGAAAGGACATAGGGTAATAAATAATCGACATCCACGCGGGCGGAGTCGTGGGAAACAGCTAGTATATTATATATATGAAAAAATATATATATATATACATATACAGTAAAACAGAGGTTTCTCTTTAGTAAAATACCGACCGTTACTAACGATGGCGTTAGTAATTATAAAATATAAATTACAAAAAAGTAATTCTAAACAAATTTGCTTCACTACGAGGCTATAAAATTTATAATTTTGTTTTAGTTTTAAAACGTAATTTCTACTGTTACAATTAAGAACAACCTTGATTCATTAAAAGTAATTTATTTTTAAACCTTTCTTTTTATTTTCAGAAACAACCAGCCAATCAGAAAAGATTTTTATAAATCTACTATTTGAAGACTTTTAACATTAAAAAACCATTAGAACCAAAAAAGAAAGAAGAAAAATTTAGGTATAAATCATAAGTATAACAGGTATACTTAAATATTAGTATATTTAAAGGTAAAAAAATCATGTCCTTATTTAAGTCTGTCAAAGGTTTTAATAAAAGATTTTGACGTTTTGTGTTTCATTATTATCCCGCCTTGGACAGATGTGGCCTAAAAAACTTCAGGCAGTAGGATGAGTGGAGACAGCAGAATGATAAAGAAATGGAGGTAAGTATGATTCTCTAGATCCCAATAGCAATGCTCTCTGCTTATAGCGAACAAAAATCATAATTTCTATCAGATCGGAAACAAGTCTTAACTTTGTCTAATAAAAAAAAACACACTCTGTCGAACTTTGAAGGGTTCTGTTTAATTTTTTTTAATAATATATGCACCTATGCATGTGTGTTATATTCAGAATAATGAAACAACGCTATTATCTCTTCTGAACACGTAAAATGCTCGTAATTGCACTGTATTTTTTTTAACAATGGCCAATGTCACAGCCTACACCATATAGTATGTAGGTACTATGTTGGTATACTCTATAGGTTTATTTAAACCTACAGATGCGAAGCAATGTGATAAAAAAGACAATGCCATTATCTCATCTTCATGATTGGGTGGTTTTGAAAAACCGTTATTGCAAAAAACATTGAAGGTCGAAACGTTGGACGTCGTTAATTTGGATATTAAAATAGTACCTAACTAGTTCAGTAAAGTATTCGTGATTACATTCAATGCTATATAGTAACTTCGAGGCAATTTAGACAGGATAAAACTCATGGCAAAAAGTACATTTTTTTTTCTTACTAAAACCGATACACAGTTCAAATATTTTCATGACAATAATCTCTATACACAAAACTGTAATTATCATGAAAACTTACAAAGTTACAAGCTTGTTATACCTCGTTTTTCGCAAAAAAAAACATGTTCACGGCGTGTGATATACATTTCGACAAAATTGAACAACCGGTAAAAATCATCGGCAACGATTCGTACTGATTCTATACAAACTATTTTAAGTTTTCGTATAAATTAAAAATTATGTAGTATAAGCAGCTTAAAACTGATTAAAAGAACAACACTAATAAAATATATCCACAAAAAAAACATTATGGAACCCGCTGGTGGCATCCTTGCCAAGAAAACACCGGAAATGGCCTTCACAACTGTAACTTCCGCTATAAATAATTTTCTAGAAACACAATAGCTGCATCTGTCAGCCTTGGACATTTGTTAGAAGACGAGCAATCACGAGTGCATTCGTTGAGATAGATGCACCTAGGTGTATAATACAACCTCTATTATTAAAAAGTAAGGCAAGTATTTTAAAGATATAAATGATTAACAAATAATCTGAAGAGGGCCACCCTTATCACCTAGGGGTATAAAAAATAGCGTAAAACCTATTATCAGACCTACCAAATATACACAAAAAGTTTCATAAAAATGAATAAAGCCGTTTCGGAGGAGTTCGATAACAAACACTGTGTCACGAGTTTTGTATATAAGAAGATTTATCAAGAGAAACGCAAGGATAGTGAGGATGCGAGTCGGTAGTAGCCTACACAGACTAAATTGAGAACTAACGAACTCTGCTTCTTTTGTCAGAATTAATAACATACACCTTACTACAGAAGGTAGGCAACTCCCGATAAAATCACAATAAACTCTACTCGTATCGTGGCTTTATATTTTTATAGAGATCTTTTGATATTATTCGAATAAGTTTTAGAGAAATATATTTGTAAATTAACATTTTCAATGGTTATATATTTATTAAGGAAAAAAAATAGATATACATACGAACTTAACTATATATACACTTAACTAAAACCTTATACCTAAAATATAGCAATAAAAAATTCGTCCACATCGCAATATTTTCAGAATGCGATTCCTTTTTTTTTAAGGATTGTGAGATTTTAGGTCTTTAGGAAAGGTTTCAGAATTGAATCGAACTAATAAGTTAAGTAATAGTTAAACTTGACTATTAGAAAGTTTATAAACAAAAGATCAAATCTGGAATGTAAGAATATGGACACATTATAAGACGGTTTCTTTTACTTCAGAATGACACGGGCAAACAGTAGATACCTAACTGAGTTATGCAATTCGTACTTAAAAACAAAAATATACTGTATGATAGTAATATCTCGGGACAACTCACACATGGTGACATGGCCTTCTGTAGGCTTATTTGCTATCTCCTGTTGACAACGGAAGCGATGTTCAGTGGATAAAAATAACGGTAAAAACACCAATTTAGTATCGGTTAACGTCGGTGACTAACTACGTAATAATAGTAGATCTAGTTGGTCAATTACTTAAGATGACACAAAATTTGTGTTTTCACAGTGTTTTTTATAAAGCGATTGTCGCTTTAGTTGGCAACCACCAAAGCAAATAACCCTGCTGATCCCAAACTAGACAGAGCCTGTATTATGGCAACCAGACAATTGATAAACATATATATTTCTAAATACAAACATATTATAGATAAATTACACGCAGACACTGAACAAATGATCATGCTCATCACACAAAGATTTGTCCTGGTGGAATTGAACTCACGACCTCCGGTTTAGCAGTCAGGGTCAGTAACCACTAGACCAACAGGCGAGGTAAACAAACAAAGCAAATATTGATAAAAATACAATGTATTTCAAGGTAAGTGAACGTCTTACAGATAGTGCTATTATTGTAACTGTGAATTGCCGCTTTATTGTAAATGCTTTTGCAAGGACAATTAAAACAGAATAACAAAAGATAGCAACATTAATTAAAGTATACTATACTTATTCAGTTTAGTGTTACACGAATATCTAGACTAGACTTGATAATAATGAAAATAAATATGAAATTACTGTTCTGTACTGTCGCAAGTTTTTGGGTACGCAATATAATTAAACAAAAAAATGTGTCTAATACTACTTTTAAATAATTTATCTGATGGACATTAAAAACAAGTTAGTCATAAGAAAAACAATGAAGAAACTAACTATTCTTTACCGAGTATAGGTATACCTAATGAAAACTATGAGGATTATTATTGACATACATCTTCAAATAAATAATATTAATTTGTTTCAAATCTGTTCAAGAAAATAAATAGAATTGCCGACGATACTAAGTAAAGTACAAGGAATGAGCTAGTCCTAGTAGGTAGGTACCACTAAATACAATTACTTCCTGCACACTACACATCTATTTTTATACGTCTGCAATACACAACCATGTTATATAACCTATCATTAGATTTAACCACATAAAAGGTACAGAAAGAAGGTTAACTGTAACTCAAATTACATAAGTATCTAAAATTTATCAATCAAGTTATAGAGAAGTAGAGATAGGTACAATTAATTATTATAAAACATTCTAATTGTTAACCTATTGGGTGAAAATTTTATGTGAAATTTACCTCAATACTGCCTCGTATTAACAAAATCAAAGCTTTGTGTCAGTTGTTGAGCGTCGAGTTTTTGTTCAAGAAAATGGAAGAATATGTACTACAGTTATTGCACTCACCAGTCCACTATCAAAGCCTTTCAGCAAACTATGGTATATAAGTTTTTTTAACATCACTTGCGACTAGCGATAGCCCTACTACTACTAGAGGTAGCCCTTATTGCTAAACATAGTTGAAAATCAAGATAAATTCGGAAGCTAGATAAGAAAAAAATATCCAATCAATAGTTAATACCTACACCTAAAAAAATAAGGGAGTCGTTGAATGCAATATCTGTGATTTCTTTGAGTTCAATCTCAATTACTGTGTGGAGTTGACATTTTATCTATTATCTGTTGAGTGACAGATGGGTCATCTTGATTGCAACGCAGCTAGGATGTTCTTGTCTAATAACATACGTCCTGCATAATATTGTCGTCCTTTGGCGGCTGGGTACAAGGTCTCGGCTATTGTGACTGTGTATGGTATTGTACTGGTAGCAATTACGGCAAAATCTATTACTTAATATATAAAGCTGAAGAGTCTGTTTGTTTGTTTGAACGCGCTAATCTCAGGAACTACTGGACCGAATTGAAAAATTCTTTCAGTGTTGGATAGCCTATTTATTGAGGAAGGCTATAAGCTACATAACGCTTCGACCAAAAGGAGCGGAGAATAAATGAAAAATGTTGCAAAAATTAAAAACTGTTGAAACTAAAACACGCGAACAAAGTCGCAGGGGGACAGCTAGTCTTAGATAAATTCTTATGCGGATTAAATGCCCGAGGGTGTTATCTTGTACGTGATTTATGATTTATGTGATGATGATATTAAAAGACGAATATGGCGGCTAGCATAGAATATGGCAGCATGGAAAGATTTCCAGAAGAAAACTTCTTACCTGCAGCAGTGGGACAGTTTGGAGATATAATTGTAGAAGTAAAATGTTTTTACATAGCAAACTGTATCTTATTCCTTTAAACTATAGGATGGAATTCTTCGAACCGCTTTTTTTTAAACATTAGGAAAGAGAGAGTCAGATTAATTTGATTAGGGCGGAAATAATATACCTACAATTTTTTATGGGACGACGGCGCCCACCATTGGGTCAGATACAGGGTGATCTATATTTCGACAATTAAACTAAGACTACGATTATCACATACAAGGGCCCAATTAAGAAGCTAAGTGCGGAAAACAGCCCAGTTAAACTAACTAACCCCCGATTACTGAAACACAACTTAACTTTAAGACGTTCTTAAATGTATATCAGTCGCTACTTTACACCTTAAAGTGACAGAGACAGCATTAGACTTAACGGCGACTTAAAACTAATTGAAGTTTTAGTATTCAGCCAAGTCTTTAGAGTTGAAGAGTCCTCTTTAAAAACTAATATGACACAGATAGTTTTAACTCGGTACCTACTTGGTCTGAAGTTTACACCCTAGTTTAAACCCTCAGTAAAGTCAAGCAAGCAAAAAACTCAAAGTTTTATCAGCATGTAAATATTCTATTAGATGATCATCACGCGGGGTTGTAGATTTTTAACATCTTACGCCGACGCATTGTCAGTGTGTTTTTCTAGGCGTGATTTTTTATACAAATTGAGACACTTGTTTACAATGTTAGAACCTGCGGGCGCGCTACGCGACTGACCTCAGTGCAGTGTGATAAGTGCCTAAGATCATGCCTTTTCGTACAAAGAAGGATCGAGAATTTAACCATCGTCTATTGAATCCAGTTTTTTCCACTCACTTTAGACGAACTATAATTATACTATTGCCAGAGTACGATGGAAAATAACGTCAATGAAACATCCTTAAAGTACTTGAATTTAAGTTGGTACTTATTAAACTGAGTAATGTAAAACACTACTGTACTGTAATAATTATATCTATATTATTACTAATATATAAAGCTGAAGAGTTTGTGTGTTTGTTTGTTTGTTTGTTTGTTTGAACGCGCTAATCTCAGGAACTACTGGTCAGATTTGAAAAATTCTTTCAGTGTTGGATAGCCCATTTATTGATGAAGGCTATAAGCTATATAACATTACTCTGCGACCAAAAAGAGCGGAGCATAAATGAAAAATGTTGCAAAAATGAAAAACCGTTGAAACTAAAACACGCGGACAAAGTCGCGGGGGACAGCTAGTTTTGTAATAAGATAATAGGGTTTTAATACACGTTATTTATAAATAGTTAGTTAATACTTATAAGTATGGTTTTCGTCTGTGGTAAAATAACTGTCGTTTAAATAGAGATAAAAATGGTTGTTTTAATGTAAATCAGAATTAGAAATTTTGTCACATAAGCTTGCAGAAATAAATAATTTCATAATAAATAAATTTGTTTATTAATTAGAACTAACGACTATTTTCTTTACTTAAATAAAATCGAAGTCTATCAATTAAAATTAAGTTGGTAACATGTTTAAGAAAAATATATCTAAGTGCACATTTTTTCATTTTATTTTTATTAAAATAGGTACCTTAAAAAAATTTTGCACAGCAAAATTATATATATCTCTTCATTAAATAAATAATTATAACCTAATGGAAAATCACAAATAAAAGCATACGACGTTTTCACATTGAAGTTTTAAATTAATAATTTAAAAGTAAAAAAGTTACTGCTAATGCGGTGTCATTTTATTATCACTTCGAACAAGGCGAATTTATTTCTCAAAGCAATAAAAAATGGTAGCTTAAATTAACAATTATCACACTAATTTATATATTTTAAGTTTTCTATAAATAAATAACTGTTTGTTTTTTACACAGGTTTATTTTCTAAAATTATACTATATTTAAAATCTTTTCAGTGTAAAAACGTCCTACGTCGTTGAAGTAAATACCTACTACATGTTGTACTTTAAAATTAGTTAATTTAACTTATAATTAATTAAGAAAATAATGGAATAATCTTACTTTTACGGGCCTCATGAACATCACTCTGTTTCACACCATAAATATATATTCATATAAAGAGGTATGCATATCTGTAACAAAAGAAAATATGTGATTAGTAAAATACCTAAGCAAATTGTTTTTTTAAGACGGGCCTGTTGGTCTAGTGGTTAGTGACCCTGACTGCTAAACCGGAGGTCGTGGGTTCGATTCCCACCCAGGACGAATCTTTGTGTGATGAGCACGATCATTTGTTCTGTGTCTGGGTGTAATTTATCTATAATATGTATGTATTTAGAAATATATAAGTATGTTTATCAGTTGTCTGGTTGCCATAGCACAGGCTCTGCCTAGTTTGGGATCAGATGACCGTGTGTGAGATGTCACAAGATATTATTATTATTATTACTTTTTTCTCCAAATTATTTTTTACTTGATAATCAAGCTCCAAGAATCGTTTTAATATATTTCTAGGGTATATGTTTAGGGTCTATAGAATTAATATAAATTTCTGTAACTATATATATGTACCTAAATGTTACTAAGTCTAAATCAACTTTGATTTATCCCAATTTCTTTCAAGCTGGTGACTATTTTTATTTAAATCTTGATCTAGGGCATAAATTAAATCGCAGTATAAATAATCTAACATTTCTCAGTCTAAGTATACATTTTCTACCTAAAATTGGAGCTGGAAATTAACAAATAAAGCACATGATCGAAGTCGACACTCACCTCACCCAAGAGCCCCGGCAGCGACGGAGGCCAGCACGACGAGCACGGCGGTGGCGACGCCGCTGGCGCCCACGTGCGCGCCGTGCACCGCGCCGGACTCGGCGACGCCCGTGCCGAACGCGTCAGCTGCAGACAACGCATCTGTAAGGGCCGACCGGTGAGCGCGAGGCGCAACGGTGGGCTTATCTAGCTAGACACGGGTGAGGGTTTTGGTATCCTACCATGTGACACCTACAATCCAGTGTTTTTTGTATCTTTTTGTAACTTCTTGGACTATATGCTGTATTACCCAGTAATTTTTTTGGAGGTAAGATTAGCATTCGCTTCATTTAAAGAACGGTATTCAGCTGAATCCGGTAAGACTGGAAGCCGACCCAAACATAGCTTGGGAAACGGCTATGCAAAAAAAGTTGTAATTACATGTATTATTTTGGCTAAATGTAACTTAATTATAATTGAAATATTAACTACTTAATTAATCTATGGGTATTAATTAGAACTTAAACTAAAATATTATAATATGTTAGAATAACATTTAAAATATAAAACTAAAAATACTACTAAATAATAAAACTTAATTAACTAAATAACCAAGCAGTAAAAATGCCAATGTTAAAAAACCAAATTGTACCAATAGAAACCAAATTAATACCAAAAGAATAAACCCGTGTTTAGACCAAATCAGCCCACCAAGGTAAAGGAAAAAAAGAAAATAATTATTATTTATTAAATTATTTTTTGTAATGACATAAGTGCATTTAGATGATAAAAGATGAGATGAGAGATGAAACAATAAAATCAGTAAAATGAATAACGGAATCAACAAAACCTTATCTAAAAAGATAATGTAATTTTAATGTTTGGTGAAAAAAGTGTTAATTAATGAAAATGAAAAATCTACATCTTGAGTACCAATTACTTATAGGGATTTTAAGAAAGTTAATTACATTTAAACGAAAAAAATACAATCAAATTTTGGCTAGATACATATTAAATTAAATAAATAAATCATTATAATATATCTTTTTGATCAGGCAAAATATATTGGCGAATAAATCAAAATATCATTAGTTTTACATAAGCCTAATTAAAATACTATATTCGTTAGTTAGTTAAATTACATACTATTAATAAAATAAATAATTGACTATCATTCCTCATGACACAACAAACACTAAAATAAAATATGGTGTAATTAATATATATTTAGAACTTTTCATCTATTTTACTTACAAAATACAATAAGATTTTTTTACTAAATAAACTCATGCATATTTCAAACGATTATATCAAACGTGTTAGTAAATAGTATCCCAAAAATGCGCCAAAATGAAAACAAACAGTGCAAACACACACACATTGAATGAACGACGTACCTCTCTCACCAACTTCCGTGTAGAATGGATGAATGAACAAAAAATATTGATTAATTGAAGCCAACACAAGGAGTGAATGATATTGTTATTATTAGCACATACTTTCTGGGGCTTAAATCAGATTTTTATTATATATATTTGAGTATTACACATAACATACACACTAGGAACATTAGGAGATATTTTATTTTTATTTTTATGGGAATCGAACCCATTTGCCATTTGCTTATTTATTATTACTTTGTCATGGCTGCTAACTAAGTCAAAAAAGGACAATCACAAAAAATGTATGCATTGAAAAAGTTTTAATATGATAAGATGTATTTTTCATATGTGATCAAAATTCAACCTTATTAAGCAGCAGTTAAGTTGCACAATAGCTTACCTCCGTATCTGTTTAGCATGGCCATTATGACTCCATTGGTCCATCCGAATCCAGTCTGGACGACATACTCGCCGCCTCCTCCATAACCACCGAAGATTGTTGCGTCATACTACAAAATTTACGTAATTATTAAACAAATATATTTAAAAAAATACAAAAAAGAAACCGTAAAAATTTTATGTAAACATAAATAAAACAATTACTATGTAGGTACCTATTATGTTAAATATAAAATGTAAGACTGTAATTGATTTTTTAACATTGTAGGATATGTCAGATTTTCTATGTATTTAACAATACTTTAACTATTAAAATGACCATTAAATATGTATATTATGTAAAAACCTACGTAATGGCTAATAAATAACTAATTATATAACGGCACAAATTCTGTTAAGAAAAAATTGAACCTAACTTGTACCGAAACTATTATCATTGTTCTAATAAACACAAACTAATAGAAGTACATACCTAAGCCAAAAAAATCTATCTCATAAAAATAAATAGTTTTCTCTAAATTTAAATTTTCTAAAAAAACCGTCGTTCCTAATTATTATGAAAAAAAAATTATAAATTAACTTTAATTCTTCTACTATTAACAAAAAAAACTAGAAGAAATAGAAAATTACCTTTTCAAGCATAGCGGTCTTCTGCTTCCAAACTTCGAAGTTCGATCTAACCCACTTTGTGGCTATTTCGTTGGCGTATCGCATGGCTTCGGGTATCCCAGTGTTGGCCAACCCCATCACCACGATGTACTGCAGTGGGGGCCACGCGTTGGGGTAGTCCCACTGCTCGCCGGAATGCTCGAATGTGGTGGGGATACCACCGTCGAAGATGTCCACCTAGAGGAAATGTGGTAAGTTTGAGTAAGGCCTGTTAATGATTTTAAAGTGCTTGTGTAATTTAAATCTAACACAAATTTTATTGAAATTTGATAGCATCATTTTGTTTAATCTAGAATAAGTTGCAAAAAATAACAAAATTGTTAATTGTCTAGTTACAGCTTGGAGTAAAAGTTAATTATTTCCAAAACACATTAAAATGACCTAAAATTTGCTTTTCTTTTTTGTAAACAATTATATGCAATTATACATTTTCTATGCTTTGAAGTGCTAAGCTTAAAAGTTTTTTAAGTGTAATCTAAAACTGTTACACCTTTTTTTATAATTTTAATTGATAAAAAATTCACAACAATTACCAAAAAGAAAAATATAAATTCAAAATGTACATTTGACCCCGACGTGATTTGAACACGCAACCTTCTGATCTGGAGTCAGACGCGCTACCGTTGCGCCACGGAGTCACATGGTGGAGTGCGCAAAATAGTCTTTCTAAACATGACCGTTATTCTATTTATAAGGGTGAGTTACATAAATTTTGAAGTTTTATACAGTTCTCAATAAATAATGCACACGTCTTTGGAAAGAGACTCGGCTAATGTTGGCTTTGTAGATGTTGTCACACCCTAACTGTGTGACGTTTGTCAGTAAAATTCTCTGTTTGTCAGTGGTTGTACAGGTGAAAAAAAAATCTCTGTTATATACACTCATCAATATTTTTTTTTTATGTTAGATAGGTATTTAACTGTCTAGCTTAAGCTAAGTTTTAAAAAACCATATTTCGATAATTTACTGGTATTCGATTGAGCTGAAATATTGCATACTTATATTAATTCAGTGGCAATACAATATTTTGGTACTTTCGAGCTGGTCTGATGATGGCCATAGGAACGTCATCACGAAACGAGGCAATCCCATCGTGTTTGGGCTTGTTTGATTTGTCTTCAGTACTGTGATCTTAGCTGATTTAAAAACTTGTATAAATAATAAATCTTACACTGGGTAAGACAGTAGGTATCTTAAATTAGGTTATCAGAGATTACTACATAAGGTACAATTAAAACTATAGTTATAATAAATCCTAAACGATATTATTTCATAATAAACAGAAGACACCGCAAGTCTGTTAATTATCGACAATGATTTTTGCAAAGTACCGTAATTAATATACATTAATTTATAAAAGAAACTTAATTATATAAATATTTACAAACTTAACTATATGTAAACGAAACTAAACTCCTAACTAATGAAAAAACCTTGAAAAAAATCCATCGACATTGCTGTCGACTGGAAGTGTACCCAAGAGGCTGGCGGCATTGCCAGATTTTAAGGTAATAATTTAATTGAGTATCACTAAGTTATAATGATTTAGATAGAAATAGTAGTGTTATTTTTAGTGTTGTATGTCATTGCAGGGTGCAATTTGGACGCTAACTGCAAGCGACTCCGTGGCGCAACGGTAGCGCGTCTGACTCCAGATCAGAAGGTTGCGTGTTCAAATCACGTCGGGGTCAAAGATCATTTTGTATTATATTTTTATCGCGACAAGTACAAAATTTTAAAGGTACCATAGTATTTAAAGTTAGGAATTTTCTAAGCCGGTATAATAAACATTTTTTTATTTTTTTCCCTTATTATTAACATATTCTCTATGCTTATTTCTTGGACCAAAAGTAAATTTATCAATCTTTTTTTATATGGGGAACAGTGGAGGACACATTCGCAATCTCTTAAAAATGCTCCCTTATCTAACTGCTTCGTAAAACAGACAAATAAGTGCTTTAACAATGTCTGATAATAGACAACCCTTTTTTTACCCGGGGAACTTCTTGTCAACCTCCGCCCTGGGCTACCGGGTAAACCACTGGCTTCTTCCATTATACCACCGACCATGAAAGAACGCATTAGCAGAAAACCGCGATAAATAATGAACAATACCTACCTTAACTTTATCCAAGTAATTAATTACTCTGTTGACGTAATACTCCTTTTTAGTGACGTCATAACAACCGGTCCAGAGAGGGGATATGTTAGTCGGGTAGAAGTAGTCGCGTCGCCGCCGAGACTCTAAGCTGTAGTCTAGCCAAACTCCTACGTCCTCGTGCCATAGAACCTAGGCAGACAGAAATAACATAAAATATATTTTTTTCAGCAATTATTGAATTAAAAAAATATATTCAAATAAAAGTGACGACCTCCGTGGTCGAGTGGCGTACACACCGGTTTTCAAGGTGTCGCCAGCTCTGAGGTCCCGGGTTTGATCCCCAGCCGGGTCAATGTAGAAAACCCGTTTTCTCTTGTGATGATGTCCACATTTCTTCACATTATTTATTAGATAAATAAATAAATGTGGACAACATCACATGCATTTTTGTGAACCCAAACTTGCTAAAGCATCTCAGTTATGTAATCAGAGACAACGAAGGTACTACAAACACTTAGACCCGAGACAATTTAGAAAAGTGGTTATCTACAGTGTCACGACCTCCGGTTTAGCAGTCAAGGTCACTAACCACTAGACCAACAGGCCGTCTAAATATAATAAATACTAATCCAGTTATTACCTGTCCAATAGCCTCCATGAACCTGGCGTGTACGTTCCTGTAGTACTCCGCTTTGTCGATGTTACCGAGCCTCGTGTGGAAGTCTCGGAGCAGCTGCGCGTTCCAGCACATTATTGCGTTCAGGTCTACTGGTATTATGGAGCGGGTCTTCAAGTTTGTTAGGTTGCCTGCGAGGAGAATGTGCTTTAATTATATGCAATAGCTGTGGATTAAGGGTAATTGAGAACACTTTGAGGAAAATAATAATACTCTTTGGACTCGGAGGTTGAATTAATTTATTGTATTGGTTTTAACAGCAGATACATACAGCAGAGACTTTTTAATAGTATACACACACAAAGTTACGTATGTATTACCAGTATATTCATCTTTAGACTTCGTTTTTAAATGTTGCTCTATAAAATAATTATATTCGCAAACTATACACCTATTTTCCTCAAAAACGCTCTTAGATAATGAGCGAACAATATATATGATTTCTTTGAAAAAGAGAAATAGTTTCATACTAAACATATAAGAACGATTTCTAATCATTACTTTTACAAAACAAGGGCTTTATTTTTATATGTAACTTATGGATTTTCAATGAAATACAAGGAAATGAAATTGTAACACAAAATGTTGTTTTTTTTTATCCTTTTTTTAAGTTTTTTTTTGTGTCATTAGTAGGCATTGGATGTTCTGTTTTAACTAGTATTAAATTTCCTATAATAAAGGATTATATAAGGATTTTGCGCAAATGTTTACAAGGTACACAATATGTTCTATCGTCTAAAACATATCCACAACTAATGATAAACACCATGCTGTGATATAATGGTATTCACCACATACAGTTGGGTAACATTACATACCACCCACTTGGCGATACCCAGTCAATTCAAAGAGCTCATTATTTTGTCGTGGGACTTCTGTAGAGAGGAAGAATAAAAATAAAGTACCTAAAAAGAAACGTGTTTTTTTTTCCCATTTTGTAATATTTGCGTTCCATTCAGCCAGTATATTATACTAATTATTTACCCTGTTAATAATTATAATTATTATTGTATTGTAGTTATTTTTCATACCATCATTATAATAGTTATTATTTATGCATATATTTCTTGCAAATTTCTAAAAATTAAATTCAAGCAATTTTTGATATTTTATCTGTTACAGGAACGCCTCACGATTTGTCGCAGCTCTGGTGACGTCACACGCAAGTGAACATTTAAATGTCATTGGTGTATTTGCTCTTGTCTATTTGCGTGTGACGTCACGCGCGTTATATATTCGAACATGTTATTTTAATTTTGCAAGGTTAAATAGATCTGACTTTCCCAACATATTAGATAATTTATAGTATGCATATTAGAATATTATATAGAATAAAACGACTTTCCAAAATTAGTCAAATGGCCTATTGCAGCTATTTACTTCAAAGTAATTAATAATAGCAATATCCTCCTACTAAACTTCGACAATACTGGTGTACCCCAAAGTAAATTAGTTAGTAAATTAACACCTAGTCCTCCATACCTTTGTTAGTATCATTGAGTATGAACCACCTCGAGGAGAAGTCCCACCCTGACTCCGCGGCCGCCTTCAGCTCGGCGTACAGCTCTTCCTTCTTGTCATTAGAATCAAAATGTCTGGAATTATATAATTAGGGCTTTAATAACTTGAGAGAGGCCTGTATCCAGCATAGAAACAATATAGGCGGAGTTGATTAAAGAAAAATAAGACAGACATGACAGAGTCATGTAAAGCGCAACCAGTATCTTGGGCTCCATTTCATTTATTGTGTAAGTAGAGGTTAAGCTTGGTGCCACTTTTTCAATAAGTTCGACATTATCATGGAAATGGAATACTAAATAGTAAATTTATACTAACTTGGCGCAGTCGACGTCTTCCTTGTAACTCTCTGGCCGGGGACCCTGCGACTGATCGAAGTACCTCGCTAACGTGTATCTAAAATTTTATACAGTATTGATTAAATTTAAAATATTTACTAGAAGTTCCGGAGGATGGGAATAGACATACTTCTATGTTTGCTCAAAATTTAAACATTTTCATAACATACTAATTGCCTGTATTTGAAGTATTCTCAGGGATAAGGTTACTAGTTGTAGATTTAAAATTACCCTATTTAGAAGTTTTTTTTAAGAGATCTACACAGTTAGCCTGAGCGCAGGCTGTGACGGCTTCTCCGGACTTTTGGCGAGAACCTTAAGGCCTTTCAGCCAGAGCAAAAGAAAACTAACTACGTCAGCAACGTTTACTAAGAGCACCCCCTGTAGGCTCTGACATCGACTTAGTGCGTTGCTAACAATCTTAATAAGCCAAAAACAGGAAGGGAGGGCTGGATCTACGTTTTTACTATTTAAGGACATATTTAGAGGTAGTCTCAAAATTCTCATATTGCTGTTGGAATGTACATAGATTGCACAAAAAGCAACTTTGACTTATTGGAACATAGATCATCTACTACAACTTGTAACCTCGATATTCTCTTTCTTTCCGTCTTCACTTATTAAAGGACTTAGTTATTTTATATAATATACATATTAGATATATTTAAATAACAGTACGCAACTGACCTATGGCCATCATGGTCGATCTCGACAGTATGGTTGGTCATCCAGAAGTCGAACTCCCGATCGAGCGTGTGGATGTGCTGGCGGAGGAACTCCTCGTCGTCCATGTCTTCCAGGATCAACTGCACCATGGGGATCAGTAGAGGTGGCTGGGATCTGGAAGGAGGAAAAAGAAAAAATATTTTATTGGTTTTAAGATAAAGAAAATATTTATAGTGGTAGGTGTCTACCAGTGTCCACTATCTCTTAATGCTGAAGACTAGTACATATTATCCAAAGAGAAAAATTAACCAATGGCTTCCCTATTGGTTAATTTTCCTTTCTTCTTCACAGCCAGAGCACTTAGGAAGCGGTGAAGGGTGGGCGAATCAGGGTGATGTCCATTGTATTGACGTTCTTAAAGTGCTACTTTGTTGAAATAAATGAGTTTTTGATTTTGATTTTGATTACAATTTGTTTTTAATGTCTTATTAAAAAATATTAGACGCGTATCTTTTCTGAATTTGCCTAACCAGAAACTCACGACGATAGATTAATTCTAAAAGTCGCATGACGTCACAATTTTGTGTGTTTTTAGCATGATGTCATTAGCCTGAGCCTCCTGAACTTTGATGCGCTTTATTTACTCGGTGTTTACTTATTATGAAAAAGCAAACAATACGTATCTATTATTTTTAATTATCTAAATAACGGACTAATTAAATTTTGACTTTAAATACCCAGTTATCTACCCAATTGTACACTAACCTCATGGCATAGTATATCCTGCCGCCGTTAGGTATAAATCCGACCCTCTCGACGATGTTCATGAAGTTGGACACCATGCCTTTAGCAGTGGTCCTCATCTCAGAGAGCAAAAGACCCTTGAGGATCCAGTACGAGTCCCAGTAGTAAAACTCACGGAATCGACCACCTGGAAATTGGGGAAATCAAATATAAGCTTAGCCTACAAAATTAATAAATAAATAAATATGGACAGCATCACGTACATTACATACACTTAAAGTAAGTACTTGTGTCATGGAATCACACCCAGACCCGAGAAAATGTAAAAAAGTGGTATTCTACATTGACCCGTCCGAGGATCGAACCCGGGACCGCAGAGCTAGCGACACCTTAAAAACCGGTGGGTACGCCACTTGACCACGAAGGTCGTCAAATTTCTAACAATGATAACTTAAGTATATACTCTTCGGTTGCACGTTGATAAAAATAGCTCACATCTGTCAGTCAGTTTTTTTTTTTCAAAATTACCTTCCATGTCACCAGTATTTTATCTTGCCGAAAATATGCGTATCGTGTAACACCGATTAACGATAGTACATAGATAAGGATTTCCCATGAAAATAAAATGCTCAGTGTTTCACATCATTACTATAGTCCAGGGGTTCCCAATCTTATTTACTGCCCACTTTGAGAATAAATTATTTTTTAGCTCCCCCATATTTTCACCAACTTAAAAACCACTATAACTTCGAATTAAATTAATTATTTTGAGCTATATTAGCGGAGATTTGATTTTTTTTCTGAGTCTCTTACCGCCCTTTAGGCCTGCAGCGCCCACAAGGGGGCGTTATCGCCCACTTTGGGAAAGGCTGCTATTGTCTATCAAATTCAAACGGGGAAGAAGAAAGATTCTAGCTAGCAGTTTAGCTATACTGTCGTAGTGGCCTAGTGGTTCAATAAACGGATTTGTGTTCAGGTTCAGTTCGAGGTTGCAGGTTCGAACTACAGGCAAGTAATGTGACTTTTTCAAAGTTATATGTACTTTCTTAATTATTCTAAGACATCATTGACAATCAGTGAAGGAACATCGTGAGGAAACCTGGATTCCAAAAATTGGAATCTGTAATCGCCAACTCGCAATGAGCAACCCACCACGGTTGCTCATTCCTTCAATTAATGCTCGTTCCTTCTCTATGTGTGAAGAGGCCTGTGCCCAGCAGTGGGACGTTAAGTTATTATTATTAATCTATACTATTTTTTGAAAAAAAATTTTTCCTATGTATGATTGAACGCGCTTATATCAGAAACTACTGGTTCGAAACGAAAAAATATTTTTTGGTGTCGGAAGCCTATAGGCTAATACAATATTATATCGTAATAATGAAGGTGTAAGACTGACCAGGCACGATAACTGCGTTATCCACATATATGATGGAGTAGAGATCCTGATTCAGCTTGACGTCCTCCTTCATCTTCCTGCCCAGCTGCAGCCACAGTCGGTTCAGATCCGAAGCCCACTGGTGAAGCAACGGGTCCTTGATTCTTTGGAGAAATGCTGGAAATACAAATGTAGATTTTTTTTACTTTTTGATCTAAAAGTCTTGTTGTGAGTTTCAAGGTTGAGAGTAGCTTTGTAGCTGCTTATATAATGTTGCTAAAATTTTAGATAAGTACGAGTTTAGCTTAATGAATTGAGTTGACTAAATTTGAGCTGACTTAAATTACATTAATTCAAAATATCAGCTTTATTAAGATATTCAAATCATCAGATCATAGTACTTGAAAATTAAGTTTCAGGTGCTGTATGTATTAGAGTGCTGTTAGACTTACCAGGGTTATCCTTCCAGTCCGTAGGTCTCCACTCCTCGAATTCAGACCCTTCAGGATCGAAGTTCTGGTTGACGAACTCCTGGATGTCAGCCTTGGTCGGGTGTGAACCTGTCCTGAAGAAATATTCGCATTATATAATAAACGTTACGCTTTTATTCAGTACCCGCGGTTTCACTCGCGTATTGATGAAAAACGGTGATAATGATGATGATGAAAAGTAGCCTATATTCTAAGTAATAAACTATCTATGTACCAAATTTCATTCAAATCCGTTCAGCCGTTTTGTCGTGATTGAGTAACAAACATTCATCCATCCATGCAAGTATTCGCAATTATAATATTGGTAAGAAGTAAGACTAACTACGATTCGCGGATTCACCCATCGTTTTGTGTATCGTCAGTCTACTCAAAGTGGCTATCTACTTAGACCTTAAAGAGTGTAAGCAAGTGATTACCTGGCCATCATTTCATTAAAGCGTTCCATGGTGATGTTGGCCGACAGCTTGAGCTTCATGTCCACGAAGGTCTTGGAGTCGTTATACAACCCCGCCATCTGAACCGTGTCGAGGAGTGGCCCATGACAGTATATCATACTGAAAAGAGATAGAGAAACAAATAAATTTAATAACTTTAGTTAAAGTCTTGTGCTTATCGGATTTTTTATTTGGAATTTAGACAATGAACACTAATTTTGCGTGACTAAATTAAACTTTCGTGAGGAGTATTCATAATTATTTAGGATAATTACAACTATTTTATAATATTAGGAGTTAAACTAAATTCGACTCGCGACCCGGTGCCGCCGCGTCAGCTCATGATTAGGGACTCCTATGAAGTCTGAAACTCAAACGATCTGGAGAATTTTCATAAGTACACCGTTATATTCCTATTACCTCTACAAGAGTTAAGTTAAAAGTGTTTGCGTAAAGTATTAGTAATTTACTAAAGCAACAGTAGAAACAAAAAAAAAACAATGTCAACTTAGACCTACAAAACCCTAATCGTTTGCTATATTTAGCTTCTACAGTTATATCAAAAGTGAAAGTAATTCAAACAAAGTTATTTTCTACACTGGAGTAACCAGAAACCGCAAAAATACTAATTAATGACCACGCAACTGCCTACGTTCACTTGACACAACTTGGGTATGATCTTGCATACGTAATCGAATCAGGTAAGTAATTCAAATAGTAATATCTTTCAATAAGACTATATCTATAAATAATCAAAACACAATTATCTTTCTCAGATTTCCCTTTTTTGATTAGCAGTTGCCTGCAGCGTCCGCCGGTGTGGGTGTCGGTTTTCTAGGCAAGAAGCCTATGTCCTTTTTTAGGATCCAAGTATACCCTCACAAAGTTTCATTAAAATCGGTTTTTAGCCATGAAAACGTTAGAGGCAGACAGAGTTACTTTCACATTTATAATAAAAGTATAGATTAATTTCCAAACTCCAGTCTTAATTCGATTGTCAATTGTTTATCTTTTTTTGGTTACATACTGTTGAGAACCTTAGTAGATTACACTAAGAATTTTATACAGAAGGTGCAAAAATATTCCATGGACAAAAGGACATATAAAAAACCTTGCACTAAAGTCTCCCGCATTAAACTTTAATACCGCGAAAATATAATTTTGTAACATAAAATCTTTACATACTTTTTTCGGAGAGCGAGGGCTAGTAACTGCGGATTTACAAGATGAATAGCTAAACATTATAATAAATTCAAGGCTTTTTTACATTACCAGACGAACTGTGTAACATTTTACCGTACCCAAGTTACTCTACATTAACATAACTGATATTATAATGACGCCGCACATTCGCACGATGCGAGGCAAGGCCGCCACGCGCTTCCGTTTACACTCCACAATCCCTACACAGTGCACACGCACCCTTGGTGATGATCTAGAGTTTATTATTGCGTTATAAGCAACTAGGTTTTAAGTTCTTAATTACACTTTCTTTCTCCTGCCTTTATCCAAATTGATTTGGGGTCGGCACAAAATTTTATTTCCTTCCATTCTACTTTACTCGTCATGCTATAATTCAGAGATTTTTTATTCATATCCTCCTTAAAGTGCGTAATAGGACTTTTATTGGGTCAAAATACAGTAACACTTTACCCATCAACACTAAAAGAAGAATATCTTCTTCTGCCTAGTTTTTTACCAAGCTATCGGCTTCCAGTTTTACCGGAATCAGCTGAAGCGACTGTGTATCTTTAAAAAGGAATATCTAATCTATACTAATGTATAAAGCTAAAGAGTTTGTTTGTTTGTTTCTTTGAACGCGCTAATCTCAGGAACTACTGGTCCGATTTGAAAAATTCTTTCAGTTTTGGATAGCCCATTTATTAGGGCAGTTAGTAGTAAATAAATCTGACAACCAGTTTCAACAAAAGATAATGTATTAAGTACCCAAATGAATGGCTGGTGGAAATCATAAGCAGTCGATAAACAAGAAGAAATAATACTTTTATCTTCGAGTGGATGATACATGCAAAATAATCATGGCGGTTTGTAAGTTAATCATTCAATAACAGTTAATAATTTTGACATGTAGCAATTGCCAAGATTATAACAAATAATATGGCAGTTTTTATCCGGAAGCGATAGAAGTCGTGAGAAAAATCTAGATTTTTTATTATGTTAATATATGAAGATGATTATAATCATAAAATCATTAGGTACAACGTGTCTCGGTAGCAAGACGTGCGTTTCCGGCACCGAGTCCTGCGCATGCACATCCTTGATCTACGTCTAACAGTCACTAACAGATGACATTATCTACCAGTGGACTGTTTGTATTACCAACCACATCTAATTAATACTGGTGGTGATTGTACACTAGAATAACATGGAGTATGAATTAAGTTGAAGGAATCTTTTGATGTCAGGTTACGAGTCAACATTTATCCTGGATCTAAATAAAAGTATTGTTTATTGATTCAAGTCTTAACAAACCTTAAGTAATTTTTAATCTAGAAAGGAAGGAATTTAATAATAATATGTAATCTCTGAGAGTTGACGACATAGGTTAAATAACTATTTATATTGGTATATTTAAAAAGTGGCAAAGCCATTTTGTTCTCCCTGACTTTTTTTATCAGGAATCAGAAGTCGTAAACAGCGTTACATGGACCTTAAGAGGACAATGTTACTCGTGTTATATATTGATGTTATCACATCTGATACAATAGACACTTAGCCAACCTTTATATCAAGCTCTATCCACGTGTTAGCAGATGTTAGGTACTCGAATCAAAACAACCATTATGGAATTAAACTAGATAGTTCAACACGTGCAACGGATGAAGAAAAACATTTTTAATCTAGTTTTAATGATATAATACTTACTGCTCCAGGTGCAAGCCTTGTAAATTATTATGGTATAATAAGTTTTTATTAAATAGATAAACTATTTTCAAGTTTATGAGCTTTCATAGGGATGTTGACTGTATGAAAAGTAAAAGCCTATTTAGTCTGTGACGTAATTTCGGATCTAAGGACTTATACCTCAACACAAAAGACACAAAAACTTTTATCATCACCCATGTTATTTTTATTTTCTTATAAAAATGAATCCCGCACTAAGGAATTTAATCCTTGTACCGCGAGGGGATTCACAAATATTCAAATCGCATGGCACAAAGAAGACCCAGACTTAGATCAAGCTTTTGTCGTGCTCGTCCCGGTACAGCATTAGCTGAGCAATCTCCTTTTGCATCCTTTTGTCCGTTATAGTTATGTAGCGTGTTATTTTTTTATTTTAGTAGCTTAAATGTCTTTTTTTTCACACTAATGCTTATTCCATGCGCGAGGATCGAACCTGCGGCAAGTCGCACACTTTATTTGGTGTGGTGACCTAAACCACTCGGCTATCGGTGCAGTCTACAGTATCCGTGCAGTTCCCAGGTAAGTAGGTCTAAAGACATTCACACAACTAAACAAATATCATATATCCTCGATTAGCTATAGTGGTTAGTAACAAATCACATTTACTTAAAATATAAAATGAATAAAGCGCTCACCTGTCACAGGCTGGAGGTAACTTGCTGCGGTCCATAGCCGCAGCGACCGCGAGGATCGCGCCAAAAACACACCACATTTTATACATCTTTACTATAAGTATCAGTAATCCTATCAATAATGGCACCGCACAAACTTACACTAATATCACTTTTAAATAAATTATAAGGAACAATAATTTCACTACTTAGATTAATTGTTTTTTTGTATAAAGTCTGTTTTTCTAGAGATTTACGTGTTTAGATATGTGCTTAGGATTTTAAATGACTTCCTTCTGAATGGCTGGATGGTCATTTTGTGAGGTATACTTGTTGTATAGCTTCAAATGTTAGAGCGACATGCCAAACCTGAAACAATAGAAAAAATAGTATTAGAATTATTACAACCCAATAAACAAGATCCAGTATATTTAAAATATATTAAAAAATCTGACAAGAATAAGCAGACTGTTTCTTCGATATAGGTACACTTTAAAATATCTTTCATACTAATATTTTTAGTTCGAAAGTAACTCTGTCCGTCTATAAAAGCTTTCATAGTGAAACCGCTGAACCGATTTTGATGAAACATGATATTGGCTAAGCTTGTATCCTAAGAAAGGACATTTACCGCGATAGCTGACACTCGCGCGGGTGTTGCAGCGGGCATCAACTATTGTAAAATATGTAACAAAACCGGCGATTATTTTTCTTAGTTACGAAATTTGATCCTAAGATCCAGAAACTGTCTCCATCTAGATGTCTCAAATAATCTTTTCTTATACCTAATACCTATAAGCTAATCGGCACATAGCAACCGCTCATGCAGTTCTAATTAATAATAAACGAAGCCTTCTTACACAGAGTAATGAACAAGGATGAAACTAATAAAATTATCGAACAAATCTATATATAACAACCTTACCACACAAATACAACACATACAAACAATATAAAAACAGATCACAGCTACAAGAACTATTTACAATCTAGAATCAACGGGTCAGTCCGTACCAAACGGCGGATGCCGATTGTGTGCCTACAATTGTGCGTTGTATTGTCAGCTGCCACAATGTGTGACGTAGGCGTCAAGTGTGAGTCCAATACTCAAAGGACCGACACGTGATCTGTGACGTTAGGACCAAAAGACAAGAAGAACTAAGGACGTCTAAAAACCCACGTGGTTACCACATGTATGCAATGCAACGTGATGAAATGTCAATAGGTAGAACAGAAAATAATGGGAAACTCGTAAATGTCAATGCTGTAACTAATTTAGTTGAATTAACTTGTAGAAGCCATGTAAACGTCATCTGAAGACTTGATTGGTAAAGATTTGCTTCACGATATCGACGCAATACAATGGCATTATACGAAGATTCATCATGGTATTATAATTCCTTATAAAAAGACCGCTCAAAACAATTCTGTTTTAATTTTGTATATTCTTTACATTTCATATAAATAAAACTTTACTCTGTCGTAATAAGTAGCTAGTAAGCAAAGGTAAGCCTGTATTATATAAGAATATAACCATAGCAACACAAATGCCCAAGTATGCAATAATAAGTAGTTAAATCGAAGTCCGTTAAACTGCGCTTGTTAGCTGGCATTGAGTATAAGTTGGTTTTGATCGACTTCCGTATATATATGTAATCCTTTCAGTAAACAAAAAGCCTTGATTTAGACGTAAATTTAACCTCATTCATTTCGCACGTACCATCAAGGAGTCACACTTTTTTTTTTACTTTTCAAGGCCGATGTTAAATTTAACAGCAACTTATGTACAGGCTTTTATCGGAACTAATTTTTTATAGTTTGAACTAACTGAGTCGGCAAACGTTGTTTTGCCATCCTATCACCTAAGGGTATAAAAAATAGAACACAAACTATTCTCAGACCTACCAAAACTACTCGAAAAAAAATCTGTCAAGTCGTTTCGGAGGAGTTTGGTTACAAACACTATGACACGAGATTTTTATATATAAAATAACTAGATGTTATTAAACTTCTATTAATAAACTTACAATATTTAGACACCAATAACAATTATATGATAACGTAATTGTTGTTCCGTTGCGAAGAGAGACGAAGATATCTATCCGTATACCTCTATCTCCCTCACTTAAACAACTTGATTCCAAAACGTTATAATACGAGCACTGTTATTGCATAACCTTTGCACGGTAATGATCATTATTTTAGCGGGCAGTACAAACATGTCCTCAACAATAGAGGGAATTAGCAAAACAATAGCAATGTGGATGTGCCGAGTATAACGCTTACAGTTCTATAAATAGTTATATAATGCTGAGCTTTTGATTATGTGACCTCCATTGCAGAGGATGTAGGTGACAAAATCACGGTATTATGTTCGTTTAAGTTACTGATTCATAAGTTGTTTTTGTAATTAATTTGCTAATGCGATGTTGGAATTTGCAATTTGACATACGCGCTATCAGGTTATTTTTAATACTAAAAATTAATATTTAATAGCAGTACGATAACGGATGAAATTATTATTTCTGATTAAAAAGAAACCATATTTAAGAATAGTTTCAAAAATGGGTTAAGTTTCCATAATGAAAATAATTGAAAGACCAAAAAGGGACTTAATATTTAGATAGAGGTCATAAAATTCAGGACGGATCAGTTTTCAAGGTCGCTTCCTGACCCCAGCGAAGGGACCAGAAAGATCTAACATGACGCGATGCGAAATTGACCAATCAAAATAAATTGTCACTGACATGATGTCAATCTGTAGGTGTCTGGTGCAGAATCATGTGGGATAGAATAACATCCTGGAAATACGGTACGCATTTCACTTAATACCGCCTTCAGATCTATTAATAGGAATATATTATTATTATTACTTATTGACAATAAAGGCATCAATGGAATTATGTAGTGAACTTAATTGAATAACAAGTTAATAAGTATTTATCTCAATTCTGTCCAAAAACATAAGAGAGACAGTTAAATTACCAGCAGAATAATTGTTTGGTCCTTTTACCCACTTTTTGATAAAACGACACTTCCAAATAGCAAAATTAATAATAACAATTAGCACTCCACACAATGGATATCCCTGAAAGAAAACATTTTTTTTGCATTATTCACAAGCGCCGCTGTCCACATAAGGATGTCTTGTCTACAGCAATCATTATACTGCCCATCAGAAATACAATACTCGTTGAATCGGAAACTTTCTGCAAAATTGCCACGTGAGCTCATGTTTACTCTTGATTTCACACCACATACTCCGATTAACTACTCATTGCCAAGTGCAGTTCAGAATCTAGAACCATCTTTTTGTAATTGTTTCCATAATTGTCAGGCTAGTTCCAAACTTTTTAAATACAGGAGAAATATTGTGATATCTATCCGTATTAAGTACCTAATTTAACATGACAACACAGTATTATGTGTGACCAGTAAAGGTGTAAACAGGTTTTATTGCATTCTCATGCTTAAAGCTATAAAAAGTTAAAGTGATTATCGTATAATTTTGATTATCACTACGCAATTAATTCTACCATTACGTCAGAAAGCTGATGAAAGAGACACTTTAAAAAGATTTAAAGAATTTCGAAAATTACTTTTTGTATACAGAAGAAGTAAATGATACCATCCGCTGTTGGATTTACGGGCAATTGTCGGTCACCGTATCAATTGGAAAATTACCTGCCGTTTACCGTCTTTGTCAAGAAGATCACGGAATATTCTCGTCTCTTTGATGAATGTTTGGATCAAATTGTATCAAAATATTTGGCTGCGTAAACTGAAAATATTCAAGATAAGAGTTAACTAGCGTCAATAGAACACTAGACCTTATTTCATTTAACTAACCTGACCGAATGACGGCCACAGTGATTAATATTAGCAGACCATACCTATAATACGGAGATATTTTAAAACTAGATCGACAGCACACTTTTAACATTCAACATTGACATTGACATTGGCATTGAATACCTATCTACTACCATCAATGAGCATGATACACAAGAGGGAAGCTTATTCAGCTGCCTTTCCTGCTCAGTTCCCCACCATAATTGTGCATGCAATTGATGGTTGACGTCAATGTGCAGCTCACGTGACGGCCCCACCCACGAGGAGGCAAAGGACCGGATCCCACGTGTCAGGTCACACCATCGATCTGGCAGAACGCCACCAGATCACACGGTCACACCCCCAAGTGCTGTGACGTCGGAGCTTATTTTAAGATGCCGATTGATCGGATCGAGGTCAAAGTGTGTTGAAAGATTAGGTAATGATTGTCCGGAAGTTAAAAGGCGTAGCAGTATAGTATCGTTGTGATATCACGTAAAACAATTTGATTATGTAAACACATACACTTGAGGGAAGTTAGACTCTCCCATGTGAAGTATTCCGCCATGTTTTCAATTTGATAGACAAGTATGAAATAAATACAAATGGACTTTTAACCGCATCACAGTGCTCGCATATCAAATGACCGTTCATTTTTGTATGGGTTTTGCAAATCATGGTGTGACTAACCAACTCCACTAAAATAATATTTTTAATGTTAAATTAATAAATGGCGTATTTGTCTTCGGTTCAATATGAGAATGGTCTTTAGTACCGGACAATAGGTACGCGGCAAATTTTTTTATTTACACGTAACATAGATTATTAAAAATAAAAGCATGTATTTTATTTTTTTTTACTTAAACAAACAATGAGGAAGATACAGTGAATGGAAATGTCGCCTGACATCACTGGTAGCTACAATTTTTACCAACACGTGACGTCATAAGCTTCCAATCCTGAACTTTAAAGCGCTTTCACTTTGACATTTTTCATTGATTTGATGATTTGAAAAGAAAGAATACCTACGAGTTTATTTTTTCTTTTCTGGTAGACTAAATAGATATTTCCTTTTCATACCCAGTCCGCACCCCTATTAAAGTCATCCAAATAGATTTTTTAAGTGTTTAAATAATAAAATACTTACCTACAATATTGACAGGCAATTGTTTATGACAGATGAATGGATACGTACGAAGGAAACACGTAAATACATTCCTTTGAGCCATTATTTATATATTTGGCAAGTATCCCTGGCAGAGGACCATATCTTCTACAGTTGCTTGATCAATAGGTACTTATGGAGAGTAAGTGCTTTTAGTAATTTACCTACTGGGTCGATGACTTTCTGAAGGGCAAGTCCACCTGGTTTTAAGCCCCATTGCTAAATGCAGATTGTGACAAATTGGAATTCGTTTTGGCGACCGGCTTGCTTATGTAAGATTTTACAATTTACAAATTTCGAGTAATTTAGTTTTGTGTTTTATGAGACGTATTCTCAATTCCAACGCTAATGTGTCTTTATTATCTTGCAGCTATATGTATGTACACTTATATTCTGTTTACCTTAAAGACGTTTGAAATAAAACAATTTGTTTACAGATTCTATCTTATAGAGGTTATTGACGACTTCAGATTTACTACAGATTAATTAATTATCTACGTCCAGCATATTTTTCAAGTTTAATTTCAATGACATACAATATAAATTCTATATATTATAACTCTTCGCAAGGAACCCTATTGTTAAGAACTTTAGATAATTACTTGCACATTTATTTAACACAACATTTTAATTGTACTTTTTAGGCTTCCGTCCCCGAAGGGTGCCAACAGGACCTAGGCCTCCGCTGTCCGTCTGTCTGTCCGACAGCGGGCTGTATCTCATAAACCGTAAAAGGTAGAGTGTTAAAGAGTTTAGACTGTGTATTTCTGTTGTTGCTATTACAATAAAAAGTACAAACTGAAAAGTATATTATTAGGATCTTGTTCGATAGTACAGAACCCTCCGGGACCAGTGCCCTTAATCTCCAATTTAATTCCAATTCTAATACAATGCAAACGCAAAATTGTCATTAGTTTAGCAGGCAGATAATTGACTTTTCTTAAAAAAATCCTGTCAATGGAAGGAACTGACTGGAATCTAAACATTGAGAGTATTTTTTTGTACTGTGTGTTGTTTGTGTGCCTGCTAAATGAATAACTATTTCTCATTGGCATTGTATTAGAATTAAAATTAAATTGGAGAGTAGGGCACTGGTATTTAAGGAATTTTTTGCCCTAAATAATTTCATTCAGTTGTATATTTATAAGATAGTTACGCGTAGTTTAAATACTATGAAATGTGTTAAAGTTATGCTTAAGATAAACAGGGTCAGTAGTTTCATTGTATTGATATGCTAATCCATGAGTTATAAATAAATATAACAGTGTGTGATTGATAGTATGAATAGAGTAAATACACGCTCGGACGTGGAAAATTTATTAATCATCTTTGGAGGCTAAAAGTGAACGGAAATACTGTCTTCCTGGATTTTTCCGATATTCGTGAAAGTTTGTGAGGATGACGAGTGTTTAAAAATAAAAAATCCTTTATTTAAAGTATGCTACTAAATAGTAGCAACAATTAAATAGACATCACTTTAATACAACGCAGCAGTTTAATACTCTTTCATGCAAAAACAACTGAACGGATTAGGATGAAAGTTGGCACACAGTTCTTGAGTGCACATGGGATGGTTGTTAATTCCGATTTAATTTCCGATTCCGAGATACGACAGTTTTAACTGAAGCAGTTCATATAAACTTTGCTTATATAGTATTATTGTATATTATTTAGTACTTATTTAGTAAAGTAACATATTTGGGCCTTTGACCTGCAATTAAACAGTTATAGGCTGCCCTACCATTAAGATAAAATGTAACTACAAAACTATCTTGAAGTACGCAAAAGATTTACTACATGAGAGTCTGTAGTTTTATTATCATCATCATCATCATCATTTCAGCCCGGAATCACCCACTGCTATAGGCCTCCCCTTTTTTCTGCCATTTATGTCTGTCTTGTGCGTCCCTCATCCACGTGATTCCTGTTAACATAACTATGTCATCTACTCAACGTGCTGGTCATCCCTAACTCCTTCAATCTGTCCTTGGCCACCATTCAGTCACAGTTAGTTAGTTTAATTATAAATAACCAATATACAAAGTTAATGTATTGCGAAGGTCGGTCTACTCAGGACAGGTCGCTCTATGTGAAATACAGGTGTTCAGCTGGATCCTGTGAGACTGTAAGCCGACCCCAACATTAAGTAAAGGTTAAGTAGTCTTTGAGATATCAGAGGCAATGCGAAAGTGTGCCTAGTGACGCAATATCTCTACATTTGTCTTCTAATTACTGCGATACAAATCTACTGTTATGTATGAAAATATATCATTTTATTTCAGACTAGCTGTCCCCCGCGACTTTGTTCGCGTGTTTTAGTTTCAACGGTTTTTCATTTTTGCAACATTTTTCATTTATGCTCCGCTCCTATTGGTCGTAGCGTGATGTTATAATAGCCTATAGCCTTCCTTAATAAACGGACTATCCAATACAAAAATATTTTTTCAATTCGAACCGGTAATTCCTGAGATTAGCGCGTTCAAACAAACAAACAAACTCTTCAGCTTTATAATATTAGTATAGATTACGAAGCGACTAGTTATATAATATCTTGGGACAACTCACATACGGCAGAGCCTGTATTATGGCAACCAGATAACTGATAAACATAATTATATATTTCTAAATGCATATATATTACAGGCTAGCAATCCCCCGCGACTTTGTCCGCGTGTTTTAGTTTCAACGGTTTTTCATTTTTGCAACATTTTTCATTCATGCTCCGATCCTTTTGGTCGCAGCGTAATGTTATATAGCTTAAAGCCTTCCTCAAAAAATGGGCTATCCAACTCTGAAAGAATTTTTAAAATCGGACCAGTTGTTCCTGAGATAAGCGCGTTCAAACCAACTCTTCAGCTTTATATATTAGTAACTAGCTGTCCCCCGCGACTTTGTTCGCGTGTTTTAGTTTCAACGGTTTTACATTTTTGCAACATTTTATCATTTATACTCCGCTATTGGTCGTAGCGTGATGTTATATAGCCTATAGCCTTCCGCAATAAACGGACTATCCAATACAAAAAGAATTTTTCAATTCGAACCAATAGTTCCTTAGCGCGTTCAAACAAACAAACTCTTCAGCTTTATAATGTTAGTATAGATAATAGATAATGTCACAATTTCGTGCTGTTTGTACGCAAACATGACGCCATTAGCCACAACTCCTGAACTTTAATTTATTCGCTTTATAGCCATGTAGTGTTTACTTACTTTGAAAAATAAAAATACACGTGCCTAATATTTTTTGTTATCTAACTTAGTAACAGTCAACAATTAGATTTTGACTTTTGTAATGAACAAAAGTATTTCTCAACATTGCCAAATTTCGACGGTGAGCAGACTTGCCGACGCCAAGGTACTCTACTTATAGACTATTGTTGACTGGCCTGTTGGTCTAGTGGTTAGTGACCTTGACTGCTAAACCGGAGGTCGTGGGTTCGATTCTAACCCAGGACGAATCTTTGTGTGATGAGCACGATCATTTGTTCTGTGTCTGGGTGTAATTTATCTAAGAAATATATAAGTATGTTTATCAGTTGTCTGGTTGCCATAGCACAGGCTCTGCCTAGTTTGGGATCAGATGACCTTGTGTGAGATGTCCCTAGATATTATTTATTATTATTTATTTTTATTTTATTTAGTGTGCTTAACACAGTATAAACAGTGAGCACCAGTATGAACAAGCGTCGTCGTATAATTAGTGTCAAAACAAAGCGCGCAGTTTTATTAATATTATCTCAAAACCTAATATTATCGTAAAAATATCAAAACCATCGATATTTACGCATAAACATCTGTCGTCAAACGAAAAATCATTTAAATCAGTAAACGAGCGTAGTAGTTACAGCCTAAAATTTGCCTCCGAACGGCACAACCGGCGACTAGCGATGCGCTCTATGCATGCTTATGTATACTCCAATACAAATGAGATGAGACATAAATACGCTTTAAAATAACGATTTTTAAAGACACAAACAATGTAATAAAAGCCAAGGGCAACTGAATTACTTTCACTCGCGATAAAACTATGTAGCTATTTATTTGCAATGTGTTAGAAGGTCACTGAACTAGTTGTAGGTACATATTCTTTGTTGAAGATTAACTTAAGTAGTCGGTTTTTAAGACGACACACATTTTTATTTAGCTATTTTCATTAAATTTTTACTAAGCCACTTTAAAAGATATTCGTTTAAAATTTAGTTCCTAGATAGACGAGGATATGATGAAAACAAATGGTGATCAGTTACACGATTCAAGAAACTTTGCTCGATAGTTTTATTTTTTTAAATCAGCTCTGCAAAAATACTTTTTTTGCTTTATCCACCAAACTATATTCATCTTAATGATATTTTTTTAACACTATTTGATGCATAGCCATATCTAAATAAGTGTCGATTTATTTCTTACTCCATCCGATAGATTTCAATTATAAAGAAATTTTCCATTTTGTCGCTTACGTTATTATTTCTAAGACATTCTTTCACGGCCTTGACATTTTTCAAGCTCTTTCCGTTACGTAAGCAAGCAATTAGTATTAAAACTGTCTTGCATTTCCGGATTGGCTCTCTACTCCGCTAGACTTGACCCCCCCGTCCCTAGATCAAGCTGGCCCGAGCCGGCCAAACTAGCAATAAAAATATGTCCTTAAATAATAAAAACTTAGATCCAGCCCTCCCTTGCTGTTTTTGCCTTATTAAGATTTTTAGCAACGCACTAAGTCGAGGTCCGAACCCCACAGGGGGGGTGCCCTTAGTGAACGTTGCTGACGTAGTTAGTTTTTCTATTGCTCTGGCTGGAGGCCCTTAAGGTTCTCGCCAAAAGTCCGGTGAAGCAGTCAAAGCCTGCGCTCAGGCTAACTGCGTAAATCTCAACCAAAAAAGAAAAAAATCCGCTAGACTTGCTGCCGTACTTAGAGTCATTAATGGTTACTTAAGGGATTCCTTTCTTAATATCGATTTATGTAAGAAACCTCATAGAATTTTATGACGTCTCTGACTGCGGCCGTTAAACTTAATATTATTCATCATCATCATCATCATCATATCAGCTGAAAGACGTCCACTGCTGATCATAGGCCTCTCCCAAGGATCACCACAACTCACAGTTCTGCGCCGTCCGCTTCCATTATTAGTTTATCATTATTATTATTTATAGAAACGATTAAGGTCAGTTCTCAATAATAATACGCGTAAAATAAAAGCTGTATCCAACACGTAGAAGTACGTGACTCGATCAAAAAACATTACGTGGAAAGAAGTCCAAAAAACTGTTGAGCATAGCAAAAACACACGCAACCAACGCGTGCCTAACTAAACTATAGACTATACTTTACCAAAGACACGGGTCACTGACCGCCTGGCATAATGTAACCGAAATTAAATGCTATGATAGACTTTTACAGAGTTTTAGAGGTTAAGCACCTTTTGGCTAGATTGGGTTTTGGATGGGTATCCGTAGTTTACATAATGTTAGTAAGTATAGTGTTTCTGACATTGTATCTAATTAGTAATTTGATATCGATTCCAATATTTCTAGTTTATTATAACCTACAAAAGTAAAGTCGCCACATTTTCTTTTGTCCTTGACTTCCAGACTTCCATTGTGTATTTTTATACTTCCTTCTAACTAAAAGAAAAGCAAAGCTTAATATTTTACTACCTGATTAAACTAGTTCCAACTTCCTACTACCAACACCCATGTGCAAAATTAAGGCGATGACCTCTCCTTTGACAGCTATAGCGGTAAAGCGCTTATCTACATTTTAGAGTTATCTAAGCCACCTTGGTTCATTATTTCCTGATATCGGTTGCGAAACATCGTACTCTATCGTATATACGTCTATTTTTACCCGACTGCCAAGGAAGGGTTAAGAGTAACTTTATAACAATTAACTATGCATTGTTCTCCAAACTAAACGCATAAGCAAAATTTCGACTTAATCGGTAACTGGAAAGTAGGTCAAATTTAACTTCGAAGATTTAAATTCAAAAAAAATCCTTTTAGCTAAACGTCAAACTTTCACAGTACGAATAAATTTATTAAGAACTACAAAAGAAGAGAACGATCGATAATTAAGCAACAAAGCGGTTTCGAACACACACCCAGACCCGAGACAGAGTAGAAGTGATTTTCTACATTGACCCTTCCAGGGTTTGAACCATTCCGACCTCAGAGCTAGCGTCACCTTGAAAACCGGGGTGTACGCCACTCGACCATGGAGGTCGTCAATTTAGGCTGGTATCCTAAAAAAATTATCAGTCTACTGCTGAACATAGGCCGTAATAATATCAGCCTATTAATGTTCCACTGCTGGGCACAGGCCTGTTCTCATATAGAGAAGGAACGAGCATTGATCCCAAAAGGGGGGCCATAATATTCGGTCCTTTGCTTTCCACATTTATGGTACTCTGCATTTACGATACTCGAAAACTTACGAAACTTATACCTAAATAAAATTTATAAGTCCAATATTATTCTTAATTTTATGTCCTGTTAATAAAAAAAGTGTTTTTATTAAACATGAATTTTTGAACAAAAGCTTTCAAAACAGCTAGGCTTCGAGTAGCTGACTCGGTGAAGACTAATCAAATCAAATCAAATCATTTATTTTTGTAACTAGGATAAAAAATCATCACTTTGAGTGCACATTCTTCCTCTAACTGGACAAACATCTATATATAGAAAGACTAACACTGGTCATACTGAATTGTGCGTAGGTGTTATAACGAGTAAATTTGATCAAATTAGTTCAATTTGCGATTGTTATGAAGTGTATTCTTCACGCTCATCGTGAATGAGAGGTAACGTGATTTTTTGATTTCAGGAAGTAAAACGATTTGAGGTAAAACTTAGAACGATTAACAATTAGAGAAGAAACTTCGATACACATATTAACAAAGATAAAAGTTTGATTTAAAAAGAGCAGTAAAAAAGATTTACAGTGTGACGCAAATATTTTGATAAAGTTTTTTTTTTCCCAATAGGAAAATTTCAATGGGTAAAGTAAATCTATACTAATATTATAAAGCTGAAGAGTTTGTTTGTTTATTTGTTTGTTTGTTTGAACGCGCTAATCTCAGGAACTACTGTTCGAATTGAAAAATTCTTTTTGTATTGGATAGTCCGTTTATTGAGGAAGGCTATATTATATATAGGCTATATTACATCACGCTACGACCAATAGAAGCGGAGCATAAATGAAAAATGTTGCAAAAATGAAAAACCGTTGAAACTAAAACACGCGAACAAAGTCGCGGGGGACAGCTAGTAACTTTATATAACATCATCTAAAGCTTAAAATGTTTTAAATCCGCGCTAATCGATTTGCTAGATAATGAATAAGATAATACTTTAGTTAAGCGAATTTTTCTTAACAAATAATAATAAATTTAGAGAAGTCTTGTCGCGCGACCAACCACTTGTAAAATTTATTTACTCAATTGTTTTGCAAAAATATGTTAAAAATAAATAATCAAGAAATTTTAAGTACGTACTTGTGTACATCGATAAATTGGGCAACATTAATTGTTACAATATATAAAAGGAAACAGAAATAATATTTTACAAAACCGCCAAAAACTTTAGTTGTTTTCTTACCAGAAGCGGTGAAGGCTGGGCGAGGTGTAAGTTATTTAAGTCAAATCGTGACTTAAATAACTTACACCTCGCCATTAGCACAAATTACTTTAATATAATTAATAGTACAAATTGACTAACTTGGAAAGCCTCTAATTTGACAGGTACTTACTTAAACAAAAAACCGATTTTAATTGAGTTTTCAGCATTAGATATAGGTAGTGAATCAAGAGAGATACATGCATATTATGGTACATAAAAGCCGAGAAATTAAATGATTTGTTATGTTATAAACATAACCTTGCGAAGCCGGGGCGTATGGCTAGTATTAATATAATAAATCTAAATAGTTTGTTTATTTTAACAAGCTAATCAATCTATACTAATATATATAGCTGAAGGGTTTGTTTGTTTGTTTGTTTGAACTCGCTAATCTCAGGAACTACGGGTCCGATTTGAAAAAGGCTATTGGCTATATAACATTACGCTGCGACCAAAAGGAGCGGAGCATAAATGAAAAATGATTCAAAAATAAAAAACCGTTTAAACTAAAACACGCGGACAAAGTCGCGGGGGAGAACAGCTAGTAAAAGTATAAAGTCGGATTTTTTTTTGCAGTTTTTTATTCTCGAGGAAGATTATTTAGGCTATTTAGCATAACTTTATTTGCCTTGGGCGAAAATCAAGGCGAGTGATACGGCAGAGCACAGCTAGTGTAAAATACAATGTCATTAGACCAGACAACACCATAATTTCTATTGCACTTCACGCATGCGAGAAAACCGTGAACGTTGCGTCACCTGAACTGCTCTAAAACGTCACATCAATGAAATGATCACTGTTCGTTCAATGACAGACGACTGTGCAATATTGTGTTTTTCCACATACCGACGTGATAATACAATTGCTGAGCGGTAACTAGATATAACCAGTATTGTCGTCGTGTGAAGATCAAGGTATTATTTTGTAAACGGCTGCCAGAGACAGGTGATTTTAGCTGACTTTAAACACGAATAAGACATAATTAAATTTGTTCAATGAGATGTTTTATTTTGAGCTACCACCTACTTAAGTAATAAATTGGGGATTTTCATTATAATACTTACAAATTAATATGAAGAAAAGTACATTATTTAAGAAAATATATGTCAAAGACGAAAAATAAGTCATATTTTTATGGTAGCCATGACAGTTCTGTTTGATTTTTTTTTCGCAGAACCTATACACATCAATCAAATGCCACTGTCATTGTAACATTTCGCATATTGCTGATTCACCATATTTATCTTGTTTTGCTCTCCTTGACCCAGTTCATTATAATGTACATTAAAACGAAGTCAAATTAAAGAAAATTATCATTAAAAACGGCTAGTAATTAGGTATATTGTTTAGCAATATTTACATTTGATTGTTATGTACATACATAGGGCTAGCTTTAGCTCCATAAATTTTTAGAACATCTCCTTTTAACGAATACAAGTGTATTTTCTTTAAGTCAGCGTTTTTTTTTAAACCTGTCTATTCAAATCTTTGAAGTCATCAATCGCATATAAAAAAAATGTCTAAGAACGAACAAGTTTAATATTACTATTACTACAATATTTTTAAAGGATTATAGACTTTGTTTAGTAAATACATAGGTTTTCATTTACCTAAATGGTTTTCTCTACATATATTAAATCAGTTAAGTATAAGTTAAGTTATCATGACAAACAACTACCGAAAATATATCATAAAGGATGGCACAGTTGACATTTGTCGGGCATGTCACTGTCCGGGTGAATCCTTAAGACATATAGTTTCGGGTTGTTCTCGTCTTGCTAACGGCGAATACTTGCATAGACATAACCAAGTGGCCAGGATTATCCACCAGCAGCTTGCTTTGAAATACCAACTTGTGGAATTTGAGGTACCGTACTACAGGTATGTTCCCGACCCAGTTCTCGAAAATGGTCGTGTCACATTGTACTGGGATCGATCTATCATCACTGACAGGACTATTGTAGCCAATAAGCCTGATATAGTGGTGATAGATCAATCAGAGCGCCGGGCAATGATTGTTGATATCACTATCCCCCATGACGAGAACCTCGTGAAGGCTGAAAAAGAAAAACAAATAAAATATTTGGATTTAGCGCACGAGGTTGTCGACATGTGGGAGGTGGACTCAGCAATCATTGTCCCGATAGTCGTGACAACCAACGGCTTAATAGCCAAGAGCCTCGACCAACACCTTAAGAGGCTCTCGTTAGGCATCTGGGTCAAGGGTTTGATTCAGAAGGCGGTACTTCTTGACACGGCGCGTATCGTGAGGAGGTTCCTCTCTCTGGAGCCCTAACCACCGGCAGCTTGGACCCTGTTCCCGATGTCGGTTGGAGACTATATTTTATATTTTTAAATGTATATTGTTCTTTTTTATCTTGTTTTAATATATATTTAAAAATGTATTTTATATGGTTTAAGAAAAATAAAGGAAATACTAAAGTTTTGGTACTTGCTTTGGCCTCTTGGTTTTAAAGAACGTCAAGGTTAATTTGAATGTTATATTTTGTGCGCAAAATAAATGTCCTTCGAATTAATAATGTGTGATTGTAGCGTCTTGATCGAATTATTTATTTCTGAATAACAAATTAAATGTCATACATAATAAATAAGTAGGTGGTGATACTAGTTTATAACCGTCATTTCGCCTATTTATTTCTTGTTAATAGAAAACGTGGTCTCATATATTTAAGAATCTATACTAATATTATAAAGCTGAAGAGATTGTTTGTTTGTTTGTTTATTTGTTTGTTTGAACGCGCTAATCTCAGGAACTACGAGTTCGAATTGAAAAATTCTTTTTGTATTGGATAGTCCGTTTATTGAGGAAGGCTATAGGCTATATAACATCACGCTATGACCAATAGGAGCGGAGCATAAATGAAAAATGTTGCAAAAATGAAAAACCGTTGAAACTAAAACACGCGAACAAAGTCGCGGGGGACAGCTAGTAATTAATATACATTCATATTACAATGAGTTAGCTTTAGGTATGTAAAATACATAAAATATAGGTACTTGATACTTTTATTGCGTTCTTTAAGTGTGTACATATACCTACAGGACTTAAAAAATAATATTATAGAACAGTCTTCTTCTTCTTAGCGAGTAGATCAATGGCAGTCAAATTTTCCCAGACCAGTACTTAGCCACGCAAACAGCGTTGTCCGTGGCCTTGTACAGGTCCTCGCGAGTGCAGGTGGTAGGGCATGCTGGGCAGCTCATTAAATGGGCCATTGTTTGGGGGAAGATGCCACACTCATCAGAACCATTAAACGCATTTATTTAGCGAAACAATTATAATTGCATATGACATAATAGTTTATAATACTGAATATACTAATTAATTCATGTTATCAAGGGCACTGTATCGATGACTTTACAACACTTGACCTTATGATTGCAAGTTAATGATTGTCAAATTAATTAGCCGTATCATGATACTCAGATAAACCTAGGGAATTTTTAATTTAAGTAGATGATTAAAGTATTCCATACACTAGGTACCTACTTGATATTTTTAACCGACTTCGACAAAAGAAGGTTTCTCAATTTGACCGTATATATTTTTGTATGGTAATCGGACAAAAGGAATTGCAGATTTTTTTTTTTAGAACTTTGTTTTTTTTTTAACACTACAGAATGCAGAAGACAGCCTAAGGTACTTAAAAAAAAACAATAGTCCGGAAGACCAAAATTGTACATTAACTGAAATTTGAAGGACCAAAAAAACGTAACATAAGAAATAAAGAATCTAAGTAAAAGGACCACTTGGGTGGAAGTAAGCGCATTGAATATGCACTTCGGATCAAAGGCAGAAATTTTAATTGCATAATAACACGCTTACGCTTATATACTAAATTGTGAGTGTGTGTAATATTATATGATTACATAACTAGACAATACCTCATGAGCATTGCTTAGACACGTGGCATTAAGGTGATAACTTGTGAATGAACGTATGATGAAGTATGATACACCCAAACTTGTCAGCTGTTAAACTCGTGATAGCAGTTATCATTACTCAAAAAAAAAATGAAAGAGAAATAGATCTAATTAAATACAAATAATAGAAGGAAAAACTTAAACCTCAGGCAGGACGTTATTTTTTCCTTCTATTATTTGTATTTAATTACAAATATTCGCTCCACATGCGTTAATGCGTAAAAAATAATTAAAATAATAAGAGAAATAGATGTAACAGGAAGTTCAAGGTAGGGCACATAATTGGTAGGCTGCTGTGAACTAAAACAGTTTTAACAGAAAACCAAAACAAAAAACAGAATCATTGCAATCTGGGGGCACGGTAGTGCCCCCGCCAAGACGAGCCAAGCGAAGCGCACGGGCACTACCTACCTTTTCTCGAAGCGCTTCGTCGTTTTTTTGAACCCTCATAACTTGGGTTTGGATTATGCTAGATTAACAAAATTTTCGGGATATATTGTCAATAGCGGACTTATTGAACATATTAAGTTTTATTTACATTAGCTTTTATACTTTAGAATTTATTTATATCTAAAAAACGCTAATTTCGTCACTGACTCACTGATGATCATCAAAATTCTTAAGGTATTTCCTAATGTCCTAGAAAGCTGAAATTTTGTATGTAAGCTAGTATTAGCACACAAACAACAAAAAAATTATAAAACTTGTAACTTTCATCCCCCAACCCCTTAAACTAGGGGATGGGAGTAAATCAACAAAGAAAAAAGGCAAAGATAGAGAGAGGGCGATAAAAAAGGCGTCTCTGATGTGCAAGAAATACACCCCAAAAAAAGAAAAAAATAAAAAAAAAAATTGTTACAAACAACTTACAAAAAGAAATGAAATCCCACCAAAAACATTTTCATGTAAAATGTTGCCAAGAAGAGCCCATATGACTCGCACTGTCAAAAAGTTATCAGATCTCATGTAGAGCCAAGCTTCTAACACTACACGCCCTAACTCTACAAGGCCTAACTTCACAAACTCTACACCTTAGTCAAAATATGTGGCTTGGCCGTTCGTTACTACAAGAACTATTGTATAACACAAAAGTAATGAACAGTGAATTAATTTTTCACCTTACGCCGATGTGAATGTAGCGAAATGGCCAAGCCACATATTTTGACTAAGGTGTAGAGTTTGTGAAGTTAGGCCTTGTAGAGTTAGGGCGTGTAGTGTTAGAAGCTTGGCTCTACATGAGATCTGATAACTTTTTGACAGTGCGAGTCATATGGGCTCGTCTTGGCAACATTTTACATGAAAATGTTTTTGGTGGGATCTTTTTTACAGAAAATATAATTGAAACAGAAATAATGTTTGGAAAATGATACAAGATCCAAAGAAGAAAGAGACAAAAGAATCATTTCCAGGGAGGATAGATAACCTACGGGGAATGGAAATCAGATAAGAGAAACTAAAATTAACACGAAATAACCGTCAACGACGTAAAATAAGAACTCGTAATTAAAAATCGCAATAGAAGTGATAAGGTTGTTGATGTTAATACAAAAGCATGCGACAGTCACGTTTGAGTCGGTAATGTCTTATTTTAGTATTTCTATATTGCTGTAGAAATCCATACTATCCGTACTATAATATTATAAATGCAAAAATAACTCTGTCTGTCTATCTGTCTGGTACGTTTACACGGCTAAATCGCTTAACCGATTTTAATGAAACTTGGTATGGGGCAAGTTTGGGTCTTAAGAAAGGTCATTAGATACTGTTTGCTGCGATAACCGTAACTGTGAGCAATTGAAAAATCTTATAAATTTTGAAGAAAGCAGACTTAGTTTCTTTGCAGCAATTGTATACAGCTACAATGGGTCTTTTGATTCATATATTTTACCTAGTATTAGGTATCTATTCGATAGCATAAGTGTGTAGGCCAGCAGTGGAAATGAGTTCTAGCATTTTATCGAACTATAGGTATAATGTTAGTAGATAGTAAGTAGTCATCCAATTTTATGCAAAAAAAAAGATAAAAAGCTACGACATATGGATTTCCAATTAATTGGTATTACTAACCTTAGGTACTGATAATAATTTTCCATGACCTCATAAAAATAAAATAGGTAGATTCTCTTACATAGTATCTAGAGCTAGAACTTAATCGAATAAGTATCGGAACCTAAAGGAACCTGATTGTGATAAATAACATTATTATACCAAGCTTTATGTAACCGGAATCACACAATGTCCACGTGAATATAAATGGGTTTCATAACTCTCCAAACTAAAATATAACACAAAAAAAAACTGGTCAGACCGCTCAAAAACCAGACTATAGATTATAATGTAAGCGACTTGCCAACATACGCAAACAACACATACATCGTCTGATGAGAGAATTATAAATTGAACTAGACAATAAAATAATTAAAAGTGGAACACATTGTTAACAACATGTGAAATTCGAAAAATAACGAAGAAAAAAGAATTAGATTAAAAAAAAAAATAACACATTTATCTAAAATAAACCTCGTTAAAATAATTTATACCACATCAATTGCAACCATTTCATCATTTAATTTTAATTGAGAAGAAACGAGGCAACAAACTCCCAAACTGCATAATATCGCAACAATGGGAGTCTACATCCATTACTATATGGGGACTTCACCGTTTAAAACATGTATCTAAAACTTTATCATGTCAACATATTGAATGGATTGTACGAGATCAAAATGTTCAGTTAACATTCATTTCCAGCTGATAACGCACATTTTCCGAATGACTGATAAGACACTGAACTTGCCCTTGATGGTTCAAGCCCATTAAACAGTCAAGGTTGCCAGACAACTTGACCTAGAATTTAGATTTTCTGCAAAACTCTTGAAAGCTACCAAAGAAAACGAACTTATTTAGCATATTTAATAAACCGTAAAACTGGGAATAAGTAAAGTTGGACGAAATTTAGATTGTTCCAGATGTTTTCAACAATTTCTAGGACAATAACTAAACGCAGGGCCCAATATAGTTTATTTTGGCAATTGATGACATTATTTCACGTCAACGTGTTTTTAGGTTATTACCGGACGGTGTAAGACTTGTTTTGAATTCCGATGAATTGTCAAAACTGTATGAATCTACTTTGAATGACTTTTAGATTGAAATGAATAAAAAAATACATTTAGAGAAGATTAATTATATTGGTGCAAAAAGACCAAAGTGTGAAAAACAATTATTATAAAATAAAACATAAATCTTACATAATATAACCTGTTTACCATTCACGTAGATATAGCTGTCTCAAATGAATACATGGTATAAGCAATTAAACAACGTAATTTTGAAAGTAAAATGACAAAATATTGGTCCGTTAGCAAGTTGGTGTAGGAAATGTTTGTCAATGGTTGGCCTAGTAACAGACACGTGGAGGCAGTATTGTAAAGGGGAGGAAATTTACTAGTGACATAACGTCGAATCGCAAATACAACTTTTTTTATTACACTTTGTATACATTATGTAAGAAAACCAATAAAGAACCTTGCAAATTTTTTATGTAGCGACTGGAAGGGTCAAAAACACAATTTGTAGCCCGTTCAGTTTTGCATGCGTACCACAACAGATACCAAAGCAACACAGTGGGCAGTAACATCCTTTAATAAACTATAAATACATAGCGGACTCCTGGTGCCGTTTGAAATGATAAAGGAAGTAATTCGTCTCGAAGGACCAATAAAAAATAAAGACCACATAAAGGAAAAATGGAGTTCGACGTTGCCCATGTCCATCAAGTTTTTAGACCGAATTTACTAGATAAAACAGCTCTGTCTCAACTTATAATGAAAAGCAGAGTCACTATCGACATCGCTGAAACACAGGTTACAATCATGATATTGCGTAAGACGTTGATATTGCTGACAAGGAATACAATAACCTATTTGGATTCGGTTACATTAACGTGGAACATGTGACTAAAATATTAAAACAACAATTTGACTTAGAAATAAACTTACAAATCAAGGCAATGCAGAAATACAATTACACAATTATATGTACATAATTGTGCGTACATGCATGAACGCATGAATATTGCTGTCATATAAAATAAAACTAGGTACGGAACGCATTGGCTAGTATGGCTAACCTTGACTGTCAAGAGAAGCCAAGAAAAAATCTCCAATTCGAATCTTGCACTACAGAAAATATCGCGAACAACCTGTCGTAACAGCTGTAGTCAAAATACGATGCAATAAGTATATCTTATTAAAAAAATTAAAAAAAATACGTCGACATAGAGTGATGACAAATATTTAAATAATACAGTTACGGCGAAAATCAACGAGCGATTCATCACAATGTCATTCAGTCGGCGATGAAAAATTCTAAGAACGAAACGTTGTCAATCAGAGTTTTCAATTAAAATTGCAAGCTAAACAGGTAAGTAGAATCATAAATTAGTAAAAAGAAAAAAATAACTGCAAATTCGTTCAGTATCACTTCAAGGGTAAGAACGACTCAGTGTGCCAAAACCGTTTATTTCTGGATTACGGAGCACGGAACATCAAGATCACGGTTATACAACAAGCATAAAGGAAACGTTCAACTTACCGAAGAAACTTGATCTAATAATCACAACACTACACAGTCCACTGTATTATGATCAAAACGACAACTTCGCGAGAATTGAAATTCTTCGTAAGCGAGACGTGTGCGCCGCGTGACCGTCAGGTATCAACTGAATGACTCTTTCGCATTGAGTAGCGGCCATACTAACACACACAGACAGGTTGGATGAAAGTGAGGTGTGCGTATATACCTTTTTTAGTGTGTGCAAATCAGTCAACAAGATTTGCCTTGACTGACGTATTGGTACGTTTACATTATGATTTACACAATTTTTTGGAAGACAGCTGGTCTGGTATCAGAAAGGAAACAATTGATATTGTAGACTTTTGTTACGTAATTTGCTAGCACCGAGAAATTGTTATGAATGGAAAAAGTCGAGTTAAAGTTCCCCTCTTCTGGGAAAAATACAACTTTTTAAAGTAATTAATCCATTTGAGGCCTAATTAGAAAAATATAAATAGATAAAGCCTTTTAAGGCGACTGACGATAACAAATTGAAATGGCGTACGAAAAATTTAATTAATTTACTACAGAAATCGTTTACTATGACACAATCGTATATCATCACGTGTTTTAAGTGCAAATAATTGCCAAGCCCCCTAATAAAAGAATTCCATAACAATCTACTAGATAAGTGCAGTAGTAATGCCATAGTAATCTACTAGTAGTGCAGGACCTTACTGAATGAACATTTTCTCGATTTTTTTTTAAATGAAACATTTTCCACATGTCAGGTTCCATTTGTACCTATAATAAAATTAAATTATGAGCATTCCAAATTGATTGCAATGCAATCAATTAAGTAATTATTTATTCGATATGTGTTGGGTACAAATATTAAGAATTCCAGATAATTGGTAAGCGTATAATCGAATACTGTCATTGAATTACTTCGAAAAGATTAGTCGAAGCTCTTTATCTTGCCGTAAATTAAAAAATAGCGATGAATAATTAAACCTTAATTTATTTTTAAAAAAGCTCAATTTATCTTGTCTCAATGGTCTTACCCCATTTACAACCAATCAACTGACGGGATTACGGGGACTCTTAGATGAAAACATAAGCTAAGTGATATTACGTCATCATTTTATCTAAGCTATTAAATAACATTTTTTAAACGTTTAGAAATAATAAAATAGATGCCAGACGGGTACTTATATTACTTTTACTATTACTACAGCTGGGAAGAAGAAAAGGTGCCACAAAATATCTAAGAGGAAATTTATCAGAATTTATTAATTAATTCGGAAAACATCGAAAACCAGTTATCTTGCAAAACATGAAAACAAATACCTTACTAGTATCTGATAAATAAATACGGAAGACACACCCACATTGTTATCAGTCTGACGAATATTTTAAACAAGGCCATCTGGCATTACAATACTAACTTTTATTGTACGTAATTAGGAACTCTAAATGTACTCTTAATTTATTATTCGTTCCCCTGTCTCCATTTAGACCACTTGACTTAGCCAGTTTGACTTTTTACTACCAAGTCGTAACATATAATACTAGTCAAGTTTATCACCAGAATATGCATATTGTTAGTTTTTTTATTTGCATGCCATCATAGACTATAATAATATGATAGTTACATCATTTTTGGTCCTTTTTGTAAATGAATAAGTAGGAGTGTGCTAAGTTTTGGTCCTTCTTCACGCATGAATAAGGACCAAATATAAGCAAAGGATGAATCTTTCCACACTGCGCGCGCATAATCAAACATAACTTTAATTACTAAATAGAGGCGATAATAACGTCCTATTGTTCATTCTAATATTCGCAAAACACATACGATCTCAGCTGTGTATAAGCAAGATGACGTCACGCCATTGGTTGGTGTGTCTCGGACGTTCAGCCTCCTGATTGGTCCGTCAATGTCTTACGATCGCGACTTGTGCATGCACAACTTTTTAAATTAACGTTCCATATATAGATAGGTTCATTAATAAGGTAATAGACTTGTAATTGTTCTATTTCAGTTTGTTAAGAGCATGTCTAATTGACATAGAGCAGAGTAAGTGATACTCTTAGAGATGTATTTGCATCTTATGACGTTCTAGTACTTTAGATACAAGATTAAGCCAGCGTAGTTCTGAAATCCTTAAGATTTATTGTTATTTTGTAAGATTATTTTATTGGTATTGTAAGAAATTATATCATGGTATTTGAGAGGTCTGTGCCAAATATTGCATTATAACTAAAGTATCAAATGCAGACATGTTTAGGTTTGCCAAAATTTGATACTGTCGGGCACGCCTGTTAGTGTGTAGGTATTTACGCTATATCATTATAGAATACTTTAGAATGTGAAAATAATATCGAACGAAAAAATTGGTCTTTCGATCCGAAAATTCGTATATTACAGATTTCATTATGTAAATAAGATCCTTTATACGAGTAAACACGTAACCATAGCTACTTTGCGGTAAAAAATGGTTTTATATCTTCTGTATAATAACTTTCGTGAGGAGTATTCATATTTATTTAAAACAAACGGTATATTTATTCTCTATCTTATTCGTAATTTTTTGTTGCCCTTACGACTTCTAAAATCAGACAGATTATGAAGACTTACTTTTCTTTTGAAGCTAGAATAAATGAGGTCTAAAGCTACTAGTTCCCCTAAATCATTTATGGAACTGGACGTACTTTAGAATCCAAAAACGTCTTTAATAAAATCTTCTTCTATTATTTTAGAAAAATCATCTATCATTAAAAATTGTCTGTACATTAACTGTATCTATCATGCCACAAGTTTTCTAAATATTGATACTCTCACAGAACTTTCGATCCACCTGCCTCAGTTTTAAGGTTGAATATCCCATTACAGATTGAATAAATAGAATAATGGGTTGCAGTACTGTCCTTCTAATGTCCTCATCCTCTTCGTGTGGTATAAATATGAGACACGTTTAGATACAGTAAATATAATTCATAATTATATCCTTGCAAAACATCTTTTTTTGGGATAGAAAGAGAGCATTATGTAGCATAAAACCTTTTTGAACATCTACGATAAAAAAAGGGTAAAATTTATTCTTATAAATTAAAAATAATTTATTTCATCAAAATAAATACTACCTTAATTTAAGGTAACTTATAACGTGATTATAGGCGATCAACTAATAAAACTATTAAACATGTAAACGGATTTACTGACGCCATATTATCGGTGATGCCATTTGAGAGATGCCATACGCTGCCGTTAGCCTCAGCCAAATTACATACCAGCCGAACGGTAGATTCTACCATACAACCTTTTGGGAAAGCTGAGGTACCGTGTATAATGTTATTACACGAAATTCTATAGAAAAAAATGTGCGTAATTTTTGTTTGTGCGTCGGAATTAGATCAGTATGCGCCAATCATTGTTTTGGAATAGTGTGTGTATATTTTATTAGTCTGCTACATCGTCCCGCGCGTCGTTCGTCGCGTGACATCTCCGCATCATGAGCTCATGATTAAGGACCTCGGTCAAATTCGAAATTAGTCGGGCATCTTCAATAATATGGCGTGAGTAAAGGTCTCATTATAGTTTTTATACAATGACAAAATTATATAGGTACATACCTATAAATTCAAGTCATGATTCGTTTTATCTTCCGTTTTTTGCTTTACCTATTAGGTTAGAAAAAATAAGCAAGTTGTATATGTGAATCATAAGTTTTAAATACGGTGTGCCAACAAAAATACATTAGATAATAATCATGACTTCGTAATCTTGTAGATTTTACAAAAACATTAAAAAAACGATTTTCCTGTAATGCATGAATAAAATCCAGCATAAAATATATCGGACGTCATCTTTAAATTAGGTTAAACGTCTCAAAATCTATTCCTCATTTCATAATAATAATAATATCTAACAAAATAAAATAATACCATGCGATTTAATTATTATAATACATATCAATCATACATTAATACATGTTTAGATGACTCAATTCCTCTCAATTCAATTTAATTTTTGTTGTTTATGGCTCCGTTGTCGGGGTGACAACGATTCTGCCTACGTCCAAAATCACTCACTAAAATGTCATTCCAATGAATGACAAATAAAAACCTTCATGTATTTTTTTAGTTAAATATATTCCGTATAAAAACAATCTCTCTTCCCTTACACCATACAATAGGAAGCCATGTCTAATTATTTGATAGTTCCAGCACGTGCGCAGTAGGACAGGCGATGGTTACTGCAAAGTAAGGAGACACAAGACCCAGTGCACAAGTAACCCGCTTCTTAACAAATTACAATTGGAAATATGTCTAAGCAACTTCAAAAAGGAGCTGTTTAATTTAACGCGTACGAACCTATGTAATGTTGTAATATTATGTCAATCTATACTAATATTTAAAGCTGAAGAGTTTGTTTGTTTGTTTGTTTGAACGCACTAATCTCAGGAACTACTGGTCCGATTTGAAAAATCTTTAAGTGTTGGATAGCCTAGTTATTGAGGAGACTATATAACATTACGCTGCGACCAAAAGGAGCGGAGCATAAATGTAAATGTTGCAAAAATGATAAACCGTTGAAACTATAGCACGCGGACAAAGTCGCGGGGGACAGCTAGTCACAGTATATGATGAGATGTTCTGTAAAAAAGGTAACTTTTTATTGGTTTTTCTTAATAAAGACACTGGCCGTTTTTTGCTTAACTGACCATTCGAATAAAAATAAACGGATTCAGGATTCGGATTCAGATATTACTTTGTATTCCGAATTTTGAGATAATATGTATATATATATATAAATCTATTATGTATATATTTTTAGGAACTGTATTTGAAAAACAAACAAGCAGAAATAATATTAACAAATAGAGGTAAGTTTAAAAAGATATTCAAAGTACGTTTTATTTGCCCAACATACAAGTATAGTGTTGCCATTTATAATCAAGAGAGAATTAATCAACAATTTTAATGACACTGATATCGTATTCATATCAACTCGAAAAATGCATTTATAATATACCTACCTAATCGGTAATCGCTATTAAAATAACAGAGTAGAATCTAATTACATTAATAGGAAATCTTTGGCTTCGATATTTTTTTGTGGGAGAATTATTTTTTAGCTTTTTTAAAATACATTTATTACTCGAATGAATTTCACTTCTAATACAATGGCAATGCAAAATTGTTATCATTTAGCAGGCACACAAACAACACACAGTACAAAAAAAACTGTTTTTTTTTATTCCAGTCAGTTCCTTGAATTAACAGGTTTTTTTTTTAAATGCCCATTCCCGTGTGCGCTAAACTAGTATAAATTTTGTTAGCGTTGTATTAAAATTAAAATGAATGGAAGAGTAGCTTTCGCATTGCTGTCTGATACTAACTTTGAATAATATCAATCTAGTTTTTGCCTTGAACATCACTGTTTTTTATACCAGTCACTCACATTCGCGAATACGCAAACCCACAAGTGTAGGACGAAATTTGCAAATGATTTATTTTTCAAGCTGTGTCGGTTTTTTAACAGACAGCAAATAGCGCGTACCTTTGTCGAAATGTTTGCACACCTTTCTACGTGCCGGCAAAGTATGGTGGATTAATTTGACAGATGTAATTTTTGTCTGACCTTTTTTAACTATTCTAAAAAAAGTAAAGTGCGAATCAGGGCCAATATTAAAGTTAATTCTCTTACATATAATAATTGGTATCATGGAAAAATGAATCTATATTCCACTTGAAAAAATAATTTCCAAGTGGAACTCCGTGGTGATTTACACACAGATGAAAAAACATATCTCAGTATTTTCCATACAAACAGAAACATTAGCCTGCAGTCAACAAGGAGGCTGTCTGATTGAAGACTAACGGAGGACTAATGATATGCTCTCAGTGACCTTTGACCCCCACGATATGGCATCACGTGCACAATTAACCGGTGTGTTTCAGGGTCGCCTGTTCAATTCCTACATTAATACACAATTTGTACATCTATATGTGGTTGTTTTACAAATATAATGTAGTGATTAAACACAATAAACAAGTTATGTCTGGACGTAATCTTTGGGTAACCGAAATAAGCTTCTCAAAGTTGTAAAAAAAGAATTCTCATTTAAGTAAATTCCGAATATATAGATATTACCTACTGTTGTTTATAATAACGAAAACAATAACAATTAAACAAGTACCTACATAAACTTAATAACAATAAGTAAATGAACTTTTTACGTCATTTTTTAATGTTATCCTATTATATTTATTACAATAATAATAAATAAAACACTGTATGGAATAACTGTACAAAAGTATTTGGCATATTTAAAATATATTTATTCTTAATTTTTATTGTTCCATATACACACTCCTAAACTTAGACAAGGAAAATATACAGTATTTAGATGTATATTATGCACATTTTCCTTCTTATTGAATACAATAAAACTAGTAAAGGAAAACCTCATTGTTGCAAATGATAAATAATTTAGATGTAAATAAGTACAATGCATATAAATTAGGTACTTAAAATAACATAGTTAGGTACTTTTAGTAGAATGTAACCTAATAACCAAATAAAAACTCGGTTATTCCTTGTGTCTCTGCTTAATTTGCGGGATTTAATTTAAAGTCAATATTTAATTAAATAACTACCGTACGTATTTACGACTTACCTAGTTAAATTTTGTAAAGTAATTTATAACGCAGTTCATAATTATATATTATGTTATACCTACCTGAAACAAATTAGGTACTAACAATGTTGGAAGTATAATTTGTTATGTTTTTTAGAGAAGATAGAGTCAACAAGACTCCGAAGTATTCTTATCTTTATCTAAAAATTTACGATGGTGACGAACGATACACAAAACAAAATAATTGTTTGATATTTAAGTCTCTACTTAAATAGCTATAAATAAACTCAAGATCTTATGAACATTAAACTTACTTTGACTTACCAAACAAATGAAATTTTAATCAGAATACATAGAATTTTCTTATCATAGCTGATACTGCGTCCATTATCGTAAGAACAACTTAAACTGCACATTCACACCACGAGGAAAAACGGCGGCCATGACAGTTCGGCGAGCCTCTCAATCCGCAGCCGCTGATTGGCTGGCCGGATCGCGCCTCCGTGACGTCATCGGCTCAGGCACACGCATTTTATCGAAAAACTATAGTTACAGTGAAGGCTATAGCGATTTATCAATAGTTGTTTGTAATGTGGTTTTCTTGTCAATAGGATTGTTGAGTGACTTAAATATATTTTATTGTTTGTTAGCTCAATAACAACAAAGTTCGTTATCTGCGAACACAAATGGCTATGAAACCAAAAAACCTATCTAAGAAAGTAATTTACCTACACACACTACTCATCAGCAGACCGATACAGGCATAGTTGAATGATTGAAATTGGTTCTATTCAAGAGTAAAAAAAACAACATTTGAGAGCTCATTATCTGCACAAATCCACGCCCAATTTCGATCTAGTCACAATGAGGAATGAAGAAGAACACAATGAAGAAGACCTATTTAGATTTAAAAACTCATAACAATATGAGTTTTTAAATCTAAATAGGTCTAGTAATACAAAAAAATGTGTCTGTATCCTGGTACGGAAGATAGAGATGAAATACCTATGAAAGGAACTAAAACAAGCAATATGTTTTTTCTATATGCAGAAACAGCTCCTTACATTAGTACCTAATGATAAATTAGAGATTTAACTGTTTTATAAAGTTCGCCTCTAACTGTTTTATAAAGTTGTTATAAAAGAAACAACGGAGAATACGTCACAAGCCATATGGTAGATTCAATGAACGAAGATCAGAACAACCGGTTGTTCCTCCCAGCGGGAATGCAGGAGGGTCAACAACTTGTCATTGCGCTGGTCACTTTATCCGGCTAGAATAAAACAATAATAAGACCTATAGATACTATTTATATCTTTTTACCAGACTGCGCGTCACCTAAGATAAGAGCCTTGCATGGGGTAGAACCACTAACATTGTGACAACCAGTCTTATTATGGAAAAGTATTACCTATTTAGGGTAGTGGAGGTCAGTTAGTCCATTCCATGTAAAATTTTCGTCTGCTGAGTCATTACAGTGCAGAAAAGGAAGAAGAAGGGGTTTGGCCAGAAAATTACATGGCAATTGCGCATGTTAATACTAAGAAGATAATTAAGCTTAGGACTTAGTGCTAAAAGTTTCATAACAGTTTCCTAGATTTTAGTATTAACCGAAAAAGAAAATCCACCCAAATTTTCTATAAAATTATTTTATGGGATTTCCGCTCCCGCAACTCTAACATGGTCTATATCTTTTAGAAAGTAGATTACCTCGAGCAGCGCAAGTTCGCAACAACTCGCAATCGTTGCAAATAGGACGTAGCCATTACTTTAGAATGTCAAGAGTTATAAACAAAGCTGATACTAATATAATAAGTAATTTATTCCTAAATGAAACAATGGCAGTTTGTCGATTTCAGAGTTAGACAAGAAAGAAGAAAAAAATGGTGTGTTTAATCTAGTTTCTATACTGAACTTTTACCTACCAAGTTATCCACTTCCCCTGGGGTTAATCTAGCTTAAAAAATGATATAAAATAAAGCTTTATTAGGCAGCAGCAATTGGACAGATAATTAATAATACTTATAATAATAATATCATGGGACAACTCACACACGGCCATCTGATCCCAAACTAGGCAGAGCCTGTATTATAGCAGCCAGGCAACTGATAAACTTACTTATATATTTCTAAATACATACATATTATAGATAAATTACACCCAGACACAGAACAAATGATCGTGCTCATCACACAAAGATCTGTGTCTGGGCGAGAATCGAACCCGCGACCTCCAGTTTAGCAGTCAAGGTCACTCACCACTAGACCAACAGGCCCGTCTTCAGGTGCATGTACGGACATAATATTAGTACGATCTTCAATACGCAGCATGATAGAAAACCATAGATTTAGACCAAGCCTTTATTCTCAAAGTCAGCACAATCAGCATTATTTGTTCACAATAGACACAGCTCCTACGGAGTTTACTATTGTTACGACCTATTCTTAGACTTATTTTAATTTGAATCTCAACTAAAATAGACTTCGTTCTTCGGCTAAGCAATACCTTACCACATCAATAATTGCAGTTGCGTTCAATTTAACAATATCACGCAAGACATTCATTAAGATTTTTTTTATTTATTTTTTTATTTAGGCGGGGGAATCCTCATGGACACCCCCCGCTCAACTAAACCTGACTAAACCTGAACCGCCGTGCTACGTCATCCGCGATCCGTGTTGGTGCGTGGTAATACGTTGCAATTCATCAAGATACGCCCTGCACTATCAAGCGCTATCCTTTAATGATATCAGATATCTAAACAAACGTGCTCCTATCAAAACATCAGTTCCATTCCGTTTTGCAAATGTTGATAATTAAAACGTGGAAGCGATTGATACTCTAATTTTATTTAGCAACTTGACTTGATAAATGTTGATTGCGCAAGATTTAATCATCCATCGTTTGCTGAAAGATAGAATTTAATGACGCAATACAAATACAAGATATGAATAGAGTTGTGTCAGCAGTTTTCGCCGTAAAAAGGTGCCTAGGTACGCATAAGTCGTGTCATTGGAAGTATAATGTACGATTATTTTTTTTTTATATTTTGGATGTCATATTTTACAATTATCGAAACAGTTAGCGTTTTTGTCGCATGTTTTAAAATATCAGTATTTTTAAACATTGTATGTACACAATTTTTTTTTTTTATATAACCTTTTAGGTGTCCCACTGCTGGGCAAAGGTCTCCCCCAATTTGCTCCAGGATCTTCTGTCTGAAGCAGCTTCCCACCAATCCGGCAAATAGCGATCGATATCGTCTCGCCAGCGTCTTTTCGGCCTACCCCGTTTCCGAGTTCCGGCGCTGGGTACCCACTCGGTGGCAATTCTCGCCCATCTATCCAGACCCATGCGGCCAATATGACCAGCCCAGCTCCATTTTAACTTGGCTGTCTGGATACCGACATCTGTGATTTGCGTTTTTGCGCGAAGGGTGGTGTACACAATATTAATCTTAAAAGAGCAACCTAAGGAGTTTCTTGCCGGTTCTTCTCCATAGGAGTGACATTTTGGAACCACGCAACTAGATTAATTTAACATTTTGAAAGTGCCTGAAATCAAAATATTTTTATTTCAAGGTGTCGGTACTTGAAATTTTTGATTGATTTTGATTTTTGATTTCTTGTAAACAGCATCAGCTTTTACATAAATATATATTATTACTATAGATATATAATACGAAAACGCAAATGTATAAAAGCTAGATGAAAACATCTAGTTGTGATCTCTTCGTATTCATGACTCAATTTGAACCCATAGGTTTATGTTTGTGTCCGTCTAAAATACAATACAATCATTTTTTAACCACGACAAATTAATCAGGCCATTTTTGTTCTGACATTACGTCAGAAACCACTTTTAATTGCAAAGACAGGCGAAAACAAACACGATTTTGCATATTACCTATTAATTAGCATATAAACAGCGGCATAAATTCATACCCATAAACATGCTAATTAGAATAGACGTTTTAGAATTGAACAGTAATTTACGTCATCAAAAACAATTATTGTTTTATTTGCCATCGTTTCATGAGATCATAGACCATTTAGAACCACTGCCTTTTAGAGCCATGATAGTTTCAGTTACAAAGAACGAGATGTTTTTCTGTTTTTTTACAACACAAGTCTGTATTTTAATAACTTCAGAATAGTAACTCCTGCACTATAAATCCTCGACAAACTGGTTTTAGGTTAGGTTTTATAAAACAATAGAACAAGTTATGCGACTTTAAAATACACCAGGAAGTATTAGATGACATTTTGCTATGATTCAACATTTTAATACGAACTTTTTAATTTACGCAAATAAAATGCGATAAAAGAACGTTGATTTTCAAATGTCACAGCTCATTGTGAATTAATCTAGGAGTATTATCATAACAGGTTGTAGAAATATACCTTAAATGAACCGGCATGGTGTTGGCACTCGGTACGGTTACGGATATGCGAAGCCGTATCGGCTCCGTGACTTAGTTTGGGAGAAAAAAGCTCTCAAATTCACTTCTCAATTGAATAAATATTGTTTGAAGAGTTGTTTATGCTTACCTACCAAAAAGATGGATTTACTTCCAAAATAGCAATGGCACTTTAGTCCTAGGGGTTATTCTTATTGACCGTCTAATCCTATACTATGCGATTTCTAGTTTATGTTTAGAAATATATTAGTATGTTTATGTCTGGTTGCCATAATACAGGCTCTGCCTAGTTTGGGATCAGATGGCCGTGTATGAGTTGTCCTAAGATATTATTATATTAGGTATTACTATATCCTGAAATATGGATGTTTCGGTGTTGAACTTGACAGTGTTCTGTAGTCAAAAAACATAGTAAGCCTCATATCAGATCAATTACGTTCTGATACATATTCCATAAACACCGTAGACTCTTAATGAAGAGTAATTAAGACACATGAAGCCTTTATCAAAGTAATGTTGTTATAAACAGCAGATGTCAGAGATTGATTGCAGTATACATTGGCAGTTTCCGCTCAGAGGCATCGTGTCTTTGCTAACAAATATTTTTGACCTAAGTGCTCTTATAACAATGGAAAAATTATGCAACAAATGGACAACTAAGTGGGAAATTATTTCTAATAACACCTACACTTTTTATTCCAAATTATTTTACTCCACATAGTCGAGGAGTTAGCTTATTGTTGGAGGAGAGTTATGTGTTTGACTAGGCATGTATGCCCGTTCGTAACTACTCAACGCCTCAACCAATTTTGATAAATTATGTGTCATTAGAATAGTCTTGATACCGCGAGTGTCAATAGTATAAAATTTAAAAAAAAAAACAATTGTGCAGGCTCAAAAAATCCGTCGAGTGTGGTATCATAATGAAGGCCTTAAATTTTGCAGGCATTCAAGTTAACCAATAATTTTGATTCTGAAAAGTTCGAGGATGTCGTATGATGTTGAGTATATTATCTATCAACTGATGGTAATTAAATAGTTCTCTTTTAAAACCAACAAACAAACCTTAACATTGACTTATGATCCAAATGATATCGTAATAGCCACTTGAAGGAAATAAATCAATAAATTTAGGCCGATGACTCTAAAATCTGAACTATAGTGATTGAAATCTGACCTTGACTCAATAAAAGACGTTGGCGACGAAAATACTGATACAAAAGTATGAAAACATGATAGTAATTGACTTCGACATGAACCCAGGAAACGTATGCGCAAATAATTGACGAACAAATAGAAAACTGTCAATCTCAGTTACTGGCAGTATTGCGTGACGGATTTAAATGATTCAGTAAAATAGTCTGCGTGTAAGACAAGTAATTCTTATCTTCAATGGCTTCTTAGATTTGATGACATAACGAAACTTCTTAGTTCTCGTTACGAATTGACAGGACTTGGGAACGGTTATTCGGAAACGCTCACTCGGGGCGGATTTACTTCGCGAGTGTTATATTCGCTCGGATAAACCCGGTTAATTTTAAGCTCTTAGTTTACATTTATTTCGAAAAATTCAGCTGTCGACGGCCAATCGGATGGCGAATATAGTGCTGGAGTGAGAGAGATGGAGCTTCGTGAGTACGTAGAATACGGCTGTATTTTTTCGCTGGTAGGCGTGCAGAGCGAATTTACCGAGCGAATTGTTCTTTGATTAGAACCAAAATAATATGAAATGAAATGAAATCGTTTATTATGCAAATAGGATGTACAATCACTTTTACACATCACTTTTTTGAGCTCGCTGGAGTCGACATTTCCTAACTGACTGCCCTGAGAAGAAATGTCGAAACAAACTCAGAGGTCACAGTCTCTTTTAAAGTCCAGACAATATTCACGTATAATATTGTGCTAACAAAATGCAGGTTACTGGACTGGTCTTTTGAAGAAAGAACCAGATCGATCTGTAAAAGCCTGTGCCAGCTGGCGGCAAGCATGCCCCGAACAGCTCATGCAGCTCAACCATTTTCGAGGGAGCTTCACAACCCGGTACACAACAATACAGCCAGTGGCACCATAAAAATATGTGGGGCAACAACTAACTCAGATCGCCAGACTAAAAGGACTATAGAGAAATGTATCATATAATAGAATAAAACAAAATTAAACATGAAAACAAGATTAATTAACGGTACACCTGCATGTTTACACTTACAATGCATACAAGATACACATGAGAAATAAAAAAAAAAATATATCGATTATGCTCGAAAAGAAAACATTGTTTTTAAAATGTATCCGAACCCTGCAAATTGAAGACAGCTTCTTCAAATCCATGTCAATTATTTTATGTGGTTTTACATTTTTTTCATCTTTCATTTTGCACGTATTAGGTATGTACTTTGAAATTAGAAGCGACATTAGAAAAGTACTAGTAAAGTGGATTTTAATGTTTTTCCTTCTATCTTTTTTACTTGCCTACTTATTTTAGACAGCCCTACAACCAAACAATTATTGATATCATTCATAAATAAAGCCTATATCGAAATCGTTTATAACAATTAACAATAATAAACACCCAATAAAAATAGCTACAATCAACTCATTTAAAGTCATCTAAACATGAAGCCCTATATCACATTATAATATGAAATTGAAATTAATGGACAACCTGTCGTGAATGAAATATGATAGATGAGACAAAAACAAATTGATACAGACTAGAACGTAAGCGACAGCCTTGGTACAATAGAACTATTTTTAATAGGAATACTAATATTACAAGTTTACACCACTTTGAATCTTACACCTTACTAGATAGAGACGAGAATTGAGGACGAAGTAGGATGTTTCATAGAAAAGGCTTGACGCAAGAAAACAAACGAATTTGCGTCAAGTGTGATGCGAAAACCGATAGTAATCATCTTTTTTGTTAATTGTAATTCTAATTGTAATGTTTCATGAAACGGTTCCACAAAGTCAAAGCGAACGAAGCTTAGAATTTCATTAACTTTACTTCTTTCGACCTGTCTGCGCCCGAACGACGGTTATGGTCTTTTTTTATGTTTAGGAGATCACAAATAAATGCATGTTAAATAGGTATCTATGAATGTAGGCGGCCATTCTGAGGTATTCTAAACAACTTTTATAGAGTAGGTAATTGATACTAGTAACATTACATTTAGTGTTCAATTTCGCTCAAAAGTAGAATTAGAGAATTAACCCATCCTAACTAGTGATCTGTGAACATTTTTATTTTGTGTTAGTTTTGTTACATAGTTTATTTTGCATGATGTGGTGTCTCGTTATTAAAGATGCACGGGAAACTATAAAAATGTTTTTTTTTATTGCTTGTATGGTGTAATACTTGTTGGAGACCCTAATAAATAAATAACCATAACATGAACATGGTGATTTAAAGTAAACAGTTCGAGGAAAAGTGTGTTTGATTGGGATATATTTTGAGTGGTGAGTCAGCATGTTAGCAGATGCGTTGCATTTGTCACGTAGGCTTCAGTTCCAAAAACAAGCTAACTGTAAACGTTAAACGAACAGTCAGCTGATTCATAACAGATAGTTTTTTATTTCTTTTTAATAATATTAGTGAAAGTAAGTAAATATGTGAGGTAATTGAGAAGTTTCCATATTGTTCTCTAGATAAATTACAAAATAAACATAGATTTAAAAATGTTTTTGTTATATAAAATTTATTATGAACAATCAAATTAGCTGCATTGTCATCCTAAGCTTGCAGGTGGATCTAATCGGAAACCAGGAACTGTTTTTGACTTTCAAGATTTTTTTACATAATTAAGCTTCCAAATATAGGCGTAAAAAATCGACGTAAAAATAAGAAGAAGAAAGAAAAGAAGAAATCAAAAGACTAAAAAATAGACGTAAAAATAATTTAAAGAAGTAAACTGAAATAATAATGTAATGGAAACTGAGTCTGTTTCTAAAGGCTGATCAACATAATCTGTTGTCAAATTAACTGATCACGACTAAAATTGGTTGACCAAAAGACTAACAACCAATCACAGCGCTTAACAGAAGGTTTGACAGGTTATAAACTAATTTTTGTGTTGATCAGCCCTTCAGAAACTGGGTAGAGTATTTTCTATGTAGTAAATAGGATTATTCAGATGCAAGCATGCGTATACGTTGAGCACATAATAAATTGGCAAGAGATCGTAAGCCATGTGTAGACGTGATAACTTGCATGTGCCTTCATATCCAATGGACTAACTAGGAACCAAAACTCCGCTCGTGTCACATTAGGTGTATCTGTCATTCTCCACCAATGAGAGACAAGGATTGGTGGAAATTGACAGATAGACCTCATGGGAGACTGGGAGCCCTTGTTCTGTTTTGGTGCCTTCGGTGGTATCAACAAATTATTACCTACTGCTTAGATCTTTTATAGGACCTATATTTTTTTAATAAATATTTACTGGTTTACTAGGTGTTTATGGATTTGTCCTTTTTTTAACTTTTAGGTAAATGGTTCTTGGCTATTGAAATGCACCGTATTTTTTTCTTTAATGAGACCTTTTCTGTAAATTAAATGACTGTGAAACTCTTCACGGTGCAAGGATTAAGCGTTTACTAATAAGGTAGGTCATCAGAAAATAAAGAACAGAGACATAGACAACGACCAAATCAAATGCGCTCAAAAATTACTAAAAGTCATGATTTCAGCAGTGCAAAAACAATCATATTTCTATTCATCTCATCATAGATTTAATTTAATCTTTCCCTTCCGCGATAGTTCGGTTGTAAGTATAAAAAATGCTAGCGCATATAGTTACCATAACTTCTAGTGGGCAATAGCAGGTACTAAATCAAAAATAAAGCTCAAAAGGCTTGGGTGTCACGTTTACTTTGTCTTGCATTCCAGCGCATACGTGATGGAGGTCGCGTGCGCCGACCAATCACTGCCCGTTGCGAAGGGGCACGGCTCTGACGCATGTCTTACGCAACAAAACACATATTTACAACATCGCTACTATTTGAGGAAAATGCTAATTAACCTTTAAGGAAATTTACGATGATTTACTTGTGAAGTTTTTACTAAATAAGTTTATAATATATAATAGAAGCTCAAGGTGTAAAATAAATGTACCTTAATTGATCATATCTTCAAATAAGTATTAGGTACCGCAAAATAAAACATTAAGTTATCTTTTGATGACCAACAATATGTTTCTATTAAAAATGTATTTTTAAATACAAGCTTTTAATCAGCGAGGGCCATAGCCATAGTAGGTACTAGTGAAGGCAATTCAAACAAGCCCAAACCAGCCACCTTCGTGCTCCATCATCAGACCAGCTCGAAAGTACTGTAGTAGGTATGCAAAATCTAAAATATAATAAAAATCCCACCGGAGCCCCGCCGAGCATGCTTTAGCGAACCCGGGACTCCGGCAAAGGCAAGGACGGGACCGGGGTGTTTTTAGTCGGTGCAAGTCCGACATCTACACGTGTGCCCTCGGCGTGGGATGAAGTCATTAGATTTTCACTAAGTAACCCAAAAAAAAAGCAAACTAATTTCAGGAAGAAGTTCTAATTTAGATTGCTTTGACCAAACAAACATACATAGGTACCTTAAAAGTACATAGGTACCTAATATAGTTTTTATAAGAAGTTTTGTTTTTAATCCTCTTTAGAAAGTAAAACCAGCATGCAGCAATGACATTATTTTTTTGGCAATTGGCAAGCATTAGAAGACTAGAGAAAATAAAATGGTCCAGTGTGAGTCGGACGCGCGCATAAAGGGTCCCGAACCATCGTACTTACAAGAGGATAGGCGAAGGAGTGTCCACTTTAATTTTTAATATATTTTAATTATTTGTTGTTATATTGGCAATAGTAATACTTTGTGAATATATCAACTCTTTGGTTATTACTATTTATAAGACACACCCCTCTGACAGAAAGACAGATGGACAGAGGCTTAGTAATAGAATCCTGTTGGTACTTCGGCTACCAAACTCTAAAAAACTAAATTACCTATTTGAATTAAATAATTATAAATCTGTACAAAACTAAAAGTCGAAACGCCGACCGTTCATACGGATTCATTTATAATATTGAAGTTTGGAATTTTTTTATATGTTATTTATATCTACTTTCTAGACAAAGGAGCAATTACTTAAATGGTTTAACTAATCTTTGAACCACTTATCTTTATAGACTAGGTCAGATGAAAACATGTCTAGGTTAAATAAACACATTATTTATATAATCTTGTGATTAAAGTAATTAATTAAAGCTTTACCTTAACTATACCTATAGATATATATTACCTAAAAAAACGTTCATAATTAGTATATTCATTAAAACAAGTATTTTAAAGAAATTACATCTTTAAAAAGTATAAAACGAAGTCCTGCTGTCTGAGCGCTTCGATCTTTTAAACTAAGCAATGGATTTGAATGCAGTTTTAAGCAATAGATAGAGTGATTCCAAAGGTTTTAGTTGTAATGTTGCTAGTATATAACATAAACATCAAAAATACTATCTACTTATTAAAATTCTCATTTACACCAATTTTTTTAATGTAAATATTTAATCGACATTAATAATTATTACAACAATTTTTTTTTTCATTTAAAAAAAAATGAATTAAGTATAAGAGATATTTATAGATAGTTTTCTTGTTTAAACAAGTAACATACGATAAGTTAAAATGAGTAATAAGTAATCAACAAATCATTGTATACAACTGAAATAAAAAAAAAATGCAACATAATTCAAAATTGAAACTGAAATAAAAAAAAAATCCAAATGTGGTATCAAATTCAGACTAACAAGTATTTATTGTCATCATGAGCTCATTGACACATGAAATTTTTAAGCCCCGAAGCAGCGCTGGTGTATGTTTTATAGATCTTAAAGCAGTTTGTTTTATGTATGTGTAATGTCTATCATTAAACAGAACATTTATATGCCATACTATTTTGAGTATTTGCTAGTGTGGCAAGTTAAGCTATATTTTTTTGATTAACTCTTTCTGTATACAGGATGACTTTAGCAAATATAAGTATACTTTATTCTGTACTATTATACCTATCTATATTACAAAACAAGCCTCTACAGAATGGGTTTCGAACTAATAAATAAGGCCCACGTGAAAGACCTAAGCGGATATGGAGGGCCGATCTGGACATGTAGGTACAATAAGGTATAGCAATAAATGGCCTGCTCTGTGGCAGCCGTAGGACACCAAATATCGAATAATTTCTACAAAGCTACTGGTAGGTATAATTAATTTAATAATTTTGTTATAAATTTATACATATCATAAAATGCGTTTTATACCATAGATCATATCCATTCAACTTTAAGTGGGTTCTAAAGCACAACACTATTTATCACTATAATCCTGAATTTTGCTAGATAAAGAACCAAAGCGACAGCACAAAATTAACCTAGCCGGTCGTAAACGTAATATTGTTAATTAGAACATTTTCAATTATCGACATTATAATATATAAAGATCCACACAGTCAAAATAAATCAAATTTCATATTATGTACATACCTAGGAGAATTAATATTAAAAAAAAAACAAATCACTGGCAACTTACAGTTTATTGGCCTTCAGGAAGCTAATCGGCATTCGATTTTTTTAAAAACAAATCTAAAATCATAAACAAAACACAATCTGACTTTGCTTGTCACAAATTTAATATTCCTAATGATTTTATTTCACGCTTATCCACTACTTAATTATACAATTAATACTGAAACACTGAAAATTGCAGCTTAGCTACTTCAAAGTATTCAATAATGACATTGACTGGCAAACAGCTGGCACGTAAACTTAATTGACAGACGGGGTGGCGCTGTAAGAAATTGTTTTATTTTGAAACTATCCGTCGTCTATCCACGTCCCTGTTCAGGTATTCTTTTACGATTGTTTTATTTGTTTTTCTTGTAGCTTTCATTTGTTTTTCTATTGGGCTAGGCACCCAAGTTCTGTAATATAATATAGATATATAGTTTTGTTTAAATAATTCTGTACTGTTTGTTAAGTGTCGATAAAAATATTTACTAAGTACAATGTTCTCATCAATTGAAAATAAAGCTTGTTTTAATATTTTATGGGCTTGGTATTATGTTGTACACTTTGGAAAGGTAGATCTTTGACTTTATTAGGACGTATATGCCTAAATGAGATTTGTTTTGTTTATTTTAGGTAGGTAGTTACCTACTGTACCTATATTTATTAATTATTCACCTGTGAAAGTTGTGTTTTATTTGTAAAGGTTTATATTTTAGGTACCTACTTACCTACTTACTTAAAATACAACAATAAAATGAAAGGCCACATTTTATTGCTACTAAAAAAACACGATTCTTACCTACATTATAATATGATTAACAGAGTACAAAACGAAAGAAACAAAGTAGCAAAAAGAGATAGCTCAGCTAATGCTATATGGACGAGCACGACCCGTGACAGCGCTGATTTTCAGCCATTCCTCCTCCCTAACTTGTAATTTCATGCGGGAATTGCAGGATAAGATAACTGGCTACACCAGTCGCTAGATAACTTCCTAATCATATGACGTCACATATTTGTAGTATGAAAACGGTTAAATTAAATAAAATCTTTGAATAATGTTGTTTTGCTGTAGGAAGAAATGATGTTTTATACTATACAGTAGAACCATTTTTAGTCGAACCTCGATAAGATAAAAACCTCGCGAACTCGAACAAAATTTGTGTTCTTCCCTTCAAGCTCCAAAACCTCCATTGCTCGAAACCTCAATCCTAATCGAAATAGGTAATTAGTGAGTCCACATTTTCCCACTACAACTAAAAAAAATCAAATTTTCGATCTATATCTCGAACATAGCAATGTTTGATTTTACAACCTTTGCAGCTCGATTATTTGAAAAGAATTTATGTATGTATGAATGCTCTATAATTTGGATTTTTATTTATTTCACATCTCTAACTTACAATTAGTTGAAATAAATCTAAGTCGAACACTCTATAAATCGTTTTTTTTTTTGGCGACTTGAAGGGTCAAGTGCGACTTACAGAAGTTCTAATGTATTTTTGCCTGTATCATTGATATGCAGTAGCTGCATGCATACTCGATAGATGGCAGTAAAGCCATCTATCGAGCATGCGTGGTACTAATAGAAATATCAAGGTCTACAGTGAACAAAGATCAAAGTTTATAGGTGTGTTTACTAGGTGGCGCTTATAACAGAAACAAGATATATTTGATTATGTTTTATTTATGTTATCACAATACATAGTATTTCTTTTTTTTTGGGTTTTCTTGATTTGCTCTTTAAATTCTATTCTACTTATATAATAATACAAAATACAAAAACAGTCAATACATTAAATACATAAAATAATAAGTAATATTTAACATATAAAATATGAATTTAATATACATGTCATATATATTATACTGCCAAAATTGATACACATTCAATAACAATAAATATATATTATAAATATAATAATTATAAAATTATATCATAGTCCTTATTCTTGCTGAGAATCTTTAAGTGCCAAAGAACAATTATTGTTTTACGCTCTGCACGATGTGGGTACTCTAAACTGTTCAACTTTAGGTACTCCAGATACCTGAGGGTCTTTGCCCATTCGGATCTCGTTTCTGAATGTCTTGAACTGCTGGTCTGATTTAGACCTGCAGATTACCTGAGCGGTTTGAACTTTGTAGCCCTCTCCGTGGCAGTGAGATTGGCAGGACGGTAAAGCAGTCGTGGTTATGCAGATCTCTCCATGGTTTTCGTGGTACTGCACCTGCTGTTTAACCTGGCATTGTCCTACCTGCTTAAGGTAGTTTCTGGTTCTGTAGACATTTTGGGAACCCCATTCCTGATCCCTCAATTGTACGGCTTTCATCCAGTCCTGGTCTGACCGCAGAATGGCGGTGTATTTGGTAGTAGACTGGTAGGCTTTCTGTTGGGCTTCTTTCTTTAGTCCTTGAGTCTTAGGGTCGATCTCGTCATCAAGAGCGTAAGAAGCTCCAAAGAGCTGAGGCTGGTCTACCAAACCGCGAGGAGTCTGGTAATCGTCACGTGGCTCACCGCTGTTCAGACCACAGATACCTCGGGTAGATGTACGATAGTCTTGAGTTTTGAGAACCAGTCGCTGTCCATCGTACATGGCCTGGAGGCGTCCATTGCGGATGTTGAACATCAGTACACCGTCAGGGTGAGTGAAGTATTGCAGGAGAGGAGCTTCAGCGATTTCATCCCAGTAGATGGTCAGGTCACCTTCAGAGATCTTCTTGCTGTTGCTGATAACTTGCATGTTAATCTTGTTGTTTGACGCAGAAGGTTGGATTTCAATTTCCAGAGTCTTGCCCGTATCGGTTCTGGAAATAACGTACGCGATTATTATAATATATTATAAATATTTTTATAACAATGTATAAATGGTGGATAGGACATAAAAGGCATAATCATAATTTTGAGATATCCAATATCATTACAAGGTTCTTTGCATTGTAAACCACTCACGTGTATGATACGTAGATCTGTTGCTGCTGTTTGCTAGGCCTCCTTGCAAGGATGACCAGCTCGTCCCATTTACCACGATTGAAGTTGGATTCCTCCTGCATCACTACATGCCAGGCCGGTGAAACTTCGTAGTCGTACGTACGGTTACTGAAAGTCCTTACTTTACTGCCGTCAATGGTGCAGAAAGCTGTTGGAAACAGAGGTATTTTTAGTGCTTTGCAATTGTTTGTAATTTATTAATGTAATATTTTTCTCTACAAAAGACAATAATAAAGTAATTGTAATAATCAGGTTGTTTTTGTTGTAATGTAATGTCTAGTTGAGTTTAGGATAATACTTACGTTGGTATTGGTAGTTGGTCATGTAGTTCATGACACGCTCGGTCCAACTAAACGGCCAGTAAGTAGACACCAGGTAGGGGGTGAACTCTGGCATCGGGATGTTGTTGATGCGAACAACACCGTATTGCGACGTCATCTCATACCGAAGGCTGTTGTCGATGAATGTCTCTATGTCTATTTGCAGTTTACCCTCAGCTAACCTCTTCATCATGTTCAGTTCAGTGTTCCAGTTTAGTTGGGTCAGGATCTGGTAAGCTTGGTAAGACGTGTTCATGAATGCAGGGTTTAAGTTTTTGTAGGTCACTGAAGACTTTAAGCTGTTGGGTGCGCTCGCCCTCACCAGCATTTCGTGCGAGGCATATTGGTACAGATTGCCATTGGCTATTTCTTGTTGGGCCTGTTTAGCCAGGGGAAGGTTTTGAAGTTGCTCGGTAAACGACTTGGTACGTTCGGTGTTGCCTTGAATGTGGACGTTGCCATTTTGACCAAACTTGACGTCAACTTCGTAGGTCATTTTAATGTCTTTCTGCAACAGTTCCAGGAAGTTCATTGGCGATATTTCGGGCTTTTTCACTTTGAAGACGGCGTTGATCTGTTCATTACTTTGCTTGGCCGAGTTTTTGCCGACAAATAAGGCAGCTTGGACCTTAGGATCTACAGGGCTGGTGGCAATAGCAGCTGTAAACACGTATTCCTGTTTTTGCGATCCCTCGAATGTAGCACTGACATCAACCACTTGGGCTTTAGCACTGTTGATGCCTGATGAAACTTGTTTAACCATCTCTTCCCTACGAGCTCCACTGTTAGGGGTCACATCATTCATGTTGACAGCTTGACCTAGCTGGCCGTTTTGTTTTTGGTTGTAGAATTGATCTGTAACATTGATATTTCAAAATTAATGATATTATTATTTTTTCTTTTTTAGCTAGTCTAAGAAATAAGTACAACAATACGTACCGTACACAGCGGTGAAAGTGATAGCCTTGTTTTGTGATGCTTTGCCGAGGTAACGTAAGTTGTAGTGAGTTGAAGCAATGTCCTTGGGAGCTAATAAGTTGTTCATGTTGTAAAGGATCTGAAGCATGTTTCCAGTGTTCCTAAAGTCCGAGGAGTAAGAGTATCCTTGAAGTTGGAAAATAGTTCCTGTTTGTTGGCCGAATTTGACATCAGTGGACACTACTTTCCTGGAGCGTTCTACTACTTTGGTTGATTTGTCTTGTGAGCTGGGTACTAACGAGTCCTTCTTTTGATTGGCACTGTAAGGCCAAATGCTGTAGTGAACAATTAGTGTATCTTGTTCTGGGCGCAGAGGTTCAACCCTTAATTTAGATACTCCCGATTGCATCTCGATGTTCATTTTGAGAGGAACGTTGACTTGTATTTTCCTTACAACTCCTGCGCTAGCCAGCTGGTCGTTCCACGTATCAATAAAACCTACGCTGCCATCAATGTTTCTAGCGACCGTGAATTGAATTTCTTTGTTCAGTTGTACTGAAAACTCCTTGTTATTTTGTGCGTCACGATCGATTTTACCCTTAGCCTTGCCCTGAATGTGAATAACAACGGGCTCCTTGTACTTGTAGATAAACGGCATACCGGTAGCGATTGGGAACATAATAGACACCTGGTTAGTGTTGAACACTTTAGTGTAATGCTTTTCAACGCCCTTCTCTAATTGTTTCAGGTAGTCCATGATGTCTTGAGCAAGCATTGTAAGATCATTTTCGTCGAAAGTGAAGAACCTCTCATGTTTTGAGATAGAGTAGAAGAAAGCGCCTTCCAGAGGGCTTTGCGCCTCACGTTTAATGTTCAACATTTCTGAAATCTTGTTGGCTGAGAATTTGTGGTTGGCGTTAGACTTCTGTGGTTCCCACATCATTTGCTTGATGTAATCAATCACATCCTGGGTGTTGGAGAAGGAAGTGCTGATCTGTAAATAAATATTATTATGTTACCAAGGGTGCTACTTGTGTTTTGGGGTTAAATTTATTATTTGACTTTTGTTACCAGTTTTTGTTTTACTTGTACATACCAAGTTTTCGAGAGCCAATCCACTGATTTTATTTCTCCAATAGTAGCTCTGGTACTTGGGGATAGCATGGCTGTCACCTCCGATGTAAGATGCTCTACGGAGGTATTCCTGTTCATCATCATTTTTGTAACCGTCGTCGAAGTAGAGGTTGGAGTACCGCATACCGAGATACTCGCGTGTGACCACATTCCTTACAGCTTGAGCTGTCCTAGCTCTGAAATGAAATTATTATATATTATAGTACCCATATGTCAAGATATCAAATTTTTCAAAAGCATAAAAGTAAATAAATGCAAGAATGACGTAAAAATTATAACTTACAAATGCCAGAAACGAGGATCCTTCAAGTTAGCAGCTGTTTCAATACCGTTTTTCAGGGCGGCACGTACTTGGACGCTGGGGTCATCATTGGTCATCTGTGCCATAACTTGCATCATCTCAGCAGTTGGGTGAGCCAAGAATATGTTAAGGATAGCAGCTACTCTTACTTCATAAGGCTCGGCAGTGTTTCTTAAGATGCTATACAGCACAGCGCGCGCATATTTGTCTTTTTGGTTGGCCAGATATTTGACCTGTACGATCATTTGGACTCTGAGGTATGTAGACACTGGAATACGACCCTCTAAATAAGGTGCAAATACTTGTAAGATTTCACGGTGACCTAAGTTGCCAATAGCTTTAACGTACACCTGGGCTTTGCTTCTTTCATTATTTTCGATGGCTTGTTTCAACTGCTGAGAAAGACGGGGTAGAATATCTTCAACTACAAACCGGTCATACTTGCGGCACATACGGCCATACATGTGAGACGGGTAATAGGAATGCGCAGTCTCGTTGTTAACTTGACCCATACGAATGAATTGGGTGGCAGCGATCAAAGCAGTAGTGTTCAGACGTTCCTGTTGTTGAACTTCGTGGTTCATGGCAAGCTCGAAGAATTGTATCATGATTTCCTTGGTGGGATAGCGAAGTGTCCTGGCTAAGGTAGAGATAACCTGAGCAGCTTCCTCAGTTTGGATTTTCTTGCTCTTAATCCAGTTACGAATTTGCAAGAAAGCAGGAGGCGTACCCGCTTGGGTGACAGCATCACGGAAAATCATCCACATATCTAACTTAACGCTGTTGTTCGACGTCCTACCGACTTCGATTCCGCGACTGGTTTGAGCCAGCTGATCTATGCTCATAGAAGCAATCACACGAACCAAAATGTTGAATTTGGTAAGGAAGTCAGCTTTGGGCATGTTGTTAGGATTTTGTAGTTGCTGAGCTAGGTCCTGGAGAAGTTTCTGGGCGTTCATCATGTTTTGTTTCCTGTCACCACGTGAGTGGACGCTCATGTACAAAGCGGCGTAAGCAGGCTCGTTCATTTTCGGTAACTCATCGTTTATATAAGCTGACGATGAGTCACTGGAGCTTGAGCTTGATGTCTTCCAATCCTGATTGAATTCAGTCTGGTGCAGTTTGTCTGAACGACGAACTCTGTTTTTCGGTTGGTCTAATTCAACATGAAGATGTTCATGCGATTCAGACGATTCAAATGACGCGGAAGACTTGTCGTGGATAGCCATTTGCCTTGTGCTCAGTGCGTACAAAAGGGTTCTGATTGAGCGTCTGTTCTCAGGCATTTGCATTTCAACACCATTGTCCTGCTCAACGGTAACCAGGTTAAACAGAACGACGCTGTGTACTTCAGCTTTCTGCTGGCCGTATAAATGAGCGTGAGCGTGAACCGTGCTAGTAATCTCAGATTTGTAAATAGGACCCTGTTTGCCAACAAGAATGCGGGTTACGGCATTGTGTGAAATCAGCTGCTTTTCGCGTTTGCCGTGGGCTGTACCCGTCCATTCAGCACCTTCAGGTACTCCGAAATGGTAAGCGACACGGTGGTGACAGTGACCATAGTTCTTGCTCTTGGTGATCAGCATGGGGTCCTCTTCTGAAGCAAACTGAGGCAGTTCACGTCGCCATTCAGCAGGTACTGGAGAAACTGAGTACAAAGTTTCACAGTCACCGGTGACATCAGTCTCCATCTTTTTGAATAGACCTTGCTGACGCTCACTGTCGTAACTGTCATGGTGGTTGTGAACGTGGTGGTAGGGTGTCAAATCAACCTGCAGAGCGCTGATCAGACCTTTGAGCAAGTTCTCATGAGAGAGCGAGAGGTCAGAGGGCAGACTTAGCGAGACGACGCGACCGCCTTCGACGTAAATTTCAAAAGGTCGGTCCAGATTCTGTACGGATTCGTACTTGAGGTCAGAGGGCAGGGCCACGTTGTTAAGCAGCTGCTGGTGGAACTGAGCTTGTTGTGGGTTTTCCAGCTTGACCTGGAGGAGGCCAGGGGACTTGACGCGGACGATGAACTGAGCCCTGAAGGCGTTACCGGAGCTGGCACCTTCCGGTAGACGAGCCCGAGTCTGGGTGTTAACATCATAGCGGTACAGTTTGCCCACTTGCCACGGCCATTGACTTTGGTCTTCCAGTCGCTGTTCGCTTAGTCTCCCTGAGGAGACGACGGCTGCAAAATTTCATATAAGATGTTAGTAAATGCACTTCGGCGAGCGTTACAAACGGGGTTTGGCATTTACGAACTTAAAGTAAAATTGAATAAGTTATTCAAGATAAGACAAAAAAATATTGTAGCATTTAATTCAAGAAAATAATAGCAGATCGTTTACAAATATCACATTAGAAGAATATGTCTTAGTATCAAATCTAATGATTGACAATGTTTTTTTTTTTAAATACTTTTAGTTGCTATTTAGAAAAGTAGAAATTCTTAAAAGGACTTACCGATGAACGCCGCCAGTACCAACAACTTCATATCTGAGTCCTCAGGAATGCCGTTACTTGATGATTATTGGAGAAGTGCACTTCTGACAATCCGACGAGGGCCACAAGCTTATATACTAGGTTTTCTACACGTGGACCTGGGTTCAAGACCGACCCCTGAACCTAGATCGATAGTTACAATGTTGATATTGTTGAAAACTGATTGAACCGATATTTTATTTATCTGAGATGTGCTAGACTAATTTGTGCTTAAGGCGTCGCTTGTTGTTTACAGTATAGCATATAAATAGTGATGGATGAATTAATTTTAATTTTGATTTCAATATTTATTCATAGCTTACTGCACATATGCATAGGATTGCTAATTCTTATTCTGACGAGTAAAATAAATCTATACATATAAAAGTCTCGCGTCACAGTGTTTGTAACCAATCTCTTCCGAAACGGCTTGACCGATTCTTATGACATTTTTCATGTATATTTCGTAGGTCTGGAAATAGGTCGTAATATATTTCTGAGACTCTAAGTAATGAGGGTGGCCAAACCCATTTTCTTTTAACTAATTTATATGGTAAAACAACGTTTGCGGGGTCAGCTTGTAACAAATAAATAAGTCGTTTAAAACTTGAATTTGAGTAAATTTATTAAAAACTTATTTTTTGTTTCCAGGTGCAGCCGATCTAATGATTTGCCGGCCTCTGATGACGAAAAATTAAATAATTGAATTGCTACTTTCGTTAAGGGGTAGTTTGCTGTACTGAAGTCCCAGGTATTTATTAATAAATTTATAAATATGTAGGCTTTTGACGTTTTTTTTTGTTAGTTATCTACATTTTAGGTAATTAATAATTTTTTTTGTTAATAAATCAAGACAATTTTGTTTAAAACAAGGTGTTTTTGGTAATTATAATCATAATTAGTTTTCGTTTTATGTGTAACAAAATCTGATATCTATAAAAAGTCTAGTTAGTAAAAAGGATTTAATAGGTAGTTAATTATTGTTGTTTCATTAAAAACAATACATGCAATTTAGATTTAAACTATTAATATAAGCAATTTAACAGACATGCAGTTCTAATTTCTATATATTGAAACTAGTTAATACGCAAGTAAATAGGAAAATTTATTCAGAAAGTGAACCATATTACAACTATGTTGCAAAGAATGCAACATAGTTGTAATATGGTTGCATTTATAATCCGACCAATACATGAATGCAACTGTTAGATTACGATCAATGTAGAGATTGTCGTAGCTAATGTAGCGGGTACCGTAGCGAGTGTAGACGTCGTAGCGCCTCACTTAATTTGTTTGGGGTATACCTAACGATGATATTATAGTGGTATGATTACAGGCTGGTATTATTATTAATATATTTATGACGTATGAGGGGTAATGAACTGAAACAAGGGTAAAGCGTGTTCTATGCTTATCTTCATCTAAACGTGTAGCAATCGTTATTGACGATTTGTCGACCTCCATGGTCGAGTGGCGTACACACCGGTTTTCAAGGTGTCGCCAGCTTTGAGGTCCCTGGTTCGATCCCCAGCCGGGTCAGTGTAGAAAACCCCTTTTCTACATTGTCTCGGCTCTGGGTGTTTGTGGTACTTTCGTTGTCTCTGAATTCCATAACACAAGTGCTTTAGCTACTTACTTTGGGTTCAGAGCAATGTATGTAATGTTGTCCACATTTATTTATTTATTGAATTGATCTGTTCATTCTTAAAATAACATACACTGCGTGATTGTAACCTTTGGGCAACTTGTGTTAAATTCAAAAGGGGAATCTGGGACCGCGGTCTCGGTCCAAGATTCCCCTCGACCCTTGATTATAAATATTTAAATTATATAATTTATTGAGTAAACTTTCGGTACAAGAATATTAGTCAGATCCTACTTCTACTAAATGCAAAATATTTACTAAGCTTAAGAAATTATTCGCTAGTGGGACCGTCATTTCATTAAATGACTTTTTACCAAACTATTTCATTGTAGGCTAGTCTTTTCTCAAAAAGAAGGCACTTTTTTAGAGTTTTTTATCTTGTTTCATTTCGGAGTCTCCTCCGTTTTGTCAAGGAGTTTTATCTTAGAAGTTTTTTTTCTATGTATTTAAAAATCAATTGCCACATGTATGTCGGAGACTTCTATCTCCGTCATACATTATGGCCATTGATTTTTTTTGCTGTACAAGTAAGAACGGTTTTACCTATTCAGAGGTTTTCGTACACATATTTGACCTTTCGGACGGCGACGTAGTATATAATATATTTTTCTTCTTTTTAGCCTTGGCTTGAAATAATACCAATAATTGTAAACATTCCTTTTATAAGAAGATATAAGTATACCACTTGGAGGAATATAAAAGTAAACTATGTGCGCATATCGAGTATGAACTGTTGGCACTAGTATGAACATGTAAAATCGTAAAATTTGTATCAAAACAGACCGCACCGTTTTATTAAAAGTGTCTCAAAACCTAATATTACCCTAATAAAATCGGAAACTTTGATATTTTCGCATGAACATCTGTCGTCGCATGGAAAATCACATAAATCAGTAAACGAACGCAGTACATACAGTTAAAAATATGTTTACGCTTGACTTAAGGGGCTACTAGCGATGTGCACTCTCTATGCTTGTCTGTTTACTCTATGGTATACCAATTCTGCAATACTGTAAATGGACTGTGTGCAGTTGCTTGTCCCGTGCGCATCGGCCCTCTTGTTTTTTGTTTTTATTCGACAACCCGAAGCAGCCAAAATGCTTCAAACACTCCGTGTGGGCACAGTATAATAACACATTAGCTACATAACCTGAAATATATCATGAATCTATTGGCTCATACTATATTATATGTTAATGTATATATATGTTAATGTTTGGTTAGAACTTAGCCTTGATTTAATTACCAGCTTTTACTAGAATTTAGCATTATATAACACGAGTACTAATAAGCTTTTAGACAATAGTTCAACGAACTCATACGCGCCATTTCAATAATATTTACTTAAGCTATATACGACACATTTGATACACGTGTAAAACCGAACATTGAACGTAAAATGTCAAACTAATTAATTAAGTTACAATTTATTGCGTATCGTTTGTCGGACACGAGTCAAATACAAGCGCAGAATACATAACAAATGGAGTGCTCACTATTACTCTTTGTTCTCTCTCTCTCACTCTGTGATTATCAGTATTAAGAGTAACGGAAACGGAAAAATTATAACTCCTATTTCATTATACAAGGTGAGCTTTTTTGTTGTTGTACAAACGAAAACTATGACTTCTATATCGGTTACAAAAACGCTTGGTATAAAAACTCAAAATAAAACACGAGTTTAACGGTAACAGTACCTACTGACATTCGGACTTTTTTTAGAAGTCGTAATAAAACGATACTCGTACTATCAGTTATCCTACTGCACGGCAAAATGATATAGGAGGAACGAACCTTAATCACCTCAAGCTCAATTGTAAATTAATATAATAGGTAGGTATGTATTTAGAAATATATAAATATGTTTATCAGTTGTCTAGTTGCCATAGTACAGGCTCTGCCTAGTTTGAGATCAGATGGCTGTGTATGAGTTGTCCCAAGATATTACGGTTATTATAACGAATAGTCCAAACTTACTATCCTCTTAACTAACTCTTAGAGATCATTTTAGTCTACACAAATTTACCTTTGATTATAATTTAGTTATGGTAATACATTGACTTCATATTATTATTATCTACATCGTAAAAAATACGTCGATATACATAGCTCTGTATACACTCTGATTGTTCAAATGATTGCGTCTGTAAAATGGGGATCTGAAACGATTTCCAGGCTGCTCGGCTTTTCATTCGAGTAGGAAATGTGACAGGTAAATGGTTGCAAACTGTTTTTAGACCGAAAATAGAAATTATCTAACTACTACAAAACTTTTCTCTGTTCTACCTTCATTTGTATGGTATTCCTTATTAAATCATTTTGACTGCACGGGTGGTATAGGTCGCGACGTGGTGCGGTTTTGATCCCCGCATGGGACAAGCAAAATTATCTGTGCCAAAATGCCTGTTATAAGTCTGTGTGTTCTTTGTGCATGTGATTTTAATGTTTGAGAAACCCTCCGCGACATAAGGAATAAATTCCTTAGTGCAGGAGTCATCTTAAAAAAATAAAAATATTAAATCTATTTACAAATAACCCAAAAAATCGTACTATTTGTTCTAATTTGAATCTAACCATTTAACAGTACCAAATTGATTATCCTTATGTTTCTCGCTTTTGTACTAATACTTACGGAGATGCGAATGTGCAAATGTTAATCCCATAGTATTCATTCGTCGCATTTAATTATATATTACTAGTACAACTATACTGTAAACTAAAAGTAAAAAAAGAAAAGTGAAAAGTGAAAAGTTTCTCGTGGCTCTGCTCGCGTGGATGTCGGATATCGCGGTAAAAAGTAGCTTATGTCATTTAGCAGGCTCTGGACTATCTGTCTACCAAATTTTATTTAAATCGATTCAGTAGTTTTGGCGTGAAAGTGCAACAGACAGAGTTACTTTTGAATTTATAATATTGGTAAGGATTATAATATTGGATTCTGTGTGTTTATACTATTAACAATTCTATAACAGTGCTACATTGTAACAATTATTACCTAAACATTTATAGATAAGCTAATTATTGATAGTTCCGTTTGCACTATGCTTAGTTTTGCTCCAACCCCGCGTAATAAACAAGTTATCAACAGTTTGCGTCGTAAAAGAACGTTCAGTTTATTTAACTATCAATTTGTGGAATAGCGATTCAATGGGATTCAAATATATTTAATAAGTTGCGTTATAATTAATTAAAACGGGTGTTACCTAAGGGGTATATCTGTCTAAAAGGTGTTCATATAATAATTGATATACAATTTTTCGCATCAATTATTCGACACCAAAAATCATAACCGAAGAAAACTGCTGAAGCGATGAATTTTAAAATTTAGCGAGTGACGTAATAAGATATTGACGTTCGTAGTGCGCTGACACGTTTGTTAAAATTTTTGTGTCGAATAATTGATGCGACAAATTGTATGTAATTTTTTTAATTAACTGATTTTGGATGAACACATACCTAATATTATTAGTGATAGTATAAATTTATTATAGAAACTAGCTTTTGCCCGCGACTTCGTCCGCGTTTCCGTCGTTTTCGTAAAAAAGTAGCATAATAATATCCTTCCTCACGGTTCAGTGGTTTTGATGTAACAGACAGATTAATTTTCGTATTTTAGTAGGGAAATATACTATGTCACGTTACACAAAAATAATCCTTATACCTAGCATGATTCAGTATTCACGCGCGACGGCGCGATGGCTTATTATCGTATTTCATGTATAAGTTTGGTGTTTCTATACCGATTTCTATGATTCTTTTTTTATTGAATAGGTAATAATGTTAACTTTTTTTTAATTAGGCATAAGTGAGAGTATTACAAACGTAAGAGTAAACAAATATAATCAGAAAGTTTCGAACTGCTAAGCTATCGAGAGTTACACGTGTTATTGTGAGTCAACCATAAAAGATAGACATATGCTGTGATGAGATATTTTTTAGATAATTTTATGTAGAACATTTACGTCATACATGATTTCTATGTAGCTTTTACCATTAAGGCCGTATACGCGACGGAAGCTTAAAAAATGGAGTAACTTCTCCCGTTTTCCCAACATTTCCCTTCACTGCTCTGCTCCTATTGATTGTAGCGTGATGAAAAGTATACTATAACCTGCCCAGGAGTATGAAAAATAATTGTACCGAGTTTCGTTAAAATCCGTCGAGTAGTTTTTGTTTCTATAAGGAACATACAGACAGACAGACAAAAATTTTACTGATTGCATTTTTGGCATCAGTATCGATCACTTATCACCCCCTGATAGTTATTTTGAAAATATATTTGATGAACAGAATTGACCTCTCTACAGATTTATTATAAGTATATATAGATATATAGATAGTATATTATTACTACCTAGAAGCCACCTTATAAAGACCTACTAATTATAACCCTAGTTTGACAGTCGCATTCTCTTTCTTTTCTGTTTTAAATAATTTTGTCTAAATTTAATGAGTTGAAGTATTGTAACAAATTTCAATTTATTTTGTGAGTAGGTACAGGTTTTTTTAAGATCTAATCAAATCTAATAAGTCCGTCTTGTCCCACTGCAGGGCAAAGGTCCTCCTCTCTATCTTCCACGCACTTCTGTCCTGAGCTATGATGGGCCAGTCATTTCGGTACAAGTCAAGTTGGTCTCTCCACCTTCTTTTCGGTCTGCCGCGATGTTGTCTAGCTCTATGTGGGACCCATTCTGTGTTTGTTTTGGCCCACAGCTCATCTGACATGCGACAGACATGACCGGCCAAATCCTGTTTGAGCTTGGCAGCTTTCTGGGTAACTTTGGTGACTTTTGGTGCGTAACAACGTGTTTATAACGTGGTCCGCTGGCAGCAAGTACATTTATGACTTCTTAGTAATCAGCCTTTAATTGTTAAATTAACCTCGAATAAGGTTTTAAATTTTGGAAAGAAAATGAAAAGAATCAAATGTTTTTTAAATTCATGATTTTATTATTGGATATTTCGTGTGCGTTTATTCTTGTCGTAGTTTTGTTTCACTAAAGATTATAAAATATGTATTTATGTTTTAGTCTTATTAAAATATAATACTATAACACAATTGGAGTCTACTTATATACATAATTATACAACTAACACAATATATGTACACTTACATTTTATATTTAAATACATATTATATATACAATGTTATTATTGAATCCTTGTCCATATACCATGATCACATTGTTATTTACTTCGTTCATGTCACATACAGGTTGTATGTTTAAGTTATTACCCTATTATGTATTGGTGTCTATCTTAAAGTCCTTTAGCAGACTCGTTCTCAGCCTTGCTCCACTGAGCATCAGAGCGGAGAACGTTGGTGTACTTGGTGACAGGCTGGTAAGCCTTCAGCTTGGCTTCCTTCTTCAGCTCCGCGGTCTTCGGGTCGCTGAACTCTCCCTCCAGAGAGAACGAAGCACCGTAGTAATTGGGCTGGTCTACGATACCGAAAGGAGTCAAGTAGTCGTCTCCGGTCTGAGACGAGCTCTGGCCGCAGAGACCGTTGGTGGTGCTGCGGAAGCCGTCAGTGAAGATGACAAGCCTCTGGCCATCATATACCACACGGAGGATTCCATTGTTGATGTCAAATACAGTAACACCTTCAGCTAGGATATAGTACTGTAAGAGAGGGGCGTCCTTTTCGTCGTCCCAGTATGTGGTGACGGGTCCTTCGGGCAATTTGTTGCCGTTGCTCTTGACCACAACTCCCGTTTCAGGTTTGATGTTGAGCTCCAAAAACTTGCCGGAATCAGTTCTGTAAAAATAATGTGATTTAGTTTGTTTTAAATATGAATAATTACCTTCATAATGAACAAGCATTAATAACTATTTTTAAAACAGTTATGTTGTATTTGTCAGAATAGGTGGTTACCACTTAATATAAATAAACCCGATCTTATTGTTGTAAACGTTTATAACAATACTAACTGGTATGAGATGTAGACTTCCTCCTTTTTGTCGTTGGGCCTCCTTGCAAGGATGACCAGACCAGACTCGTCGACCATCACGACGTGCCAGGAGCTGGTAAGACTGTAGTCGTAGCTTCGGCCACTGAAGGTCCAGACCTTGCTGTCATCTACAGCGCAGTAAGCTGTTGAATAAGAAATGGCAAACAACTTTAAATATATTCCTTCACTACAAGTAATCAGAATAAATATTTATTATATTAACCAATAATTTCATATAACTTACAGTTTTAATAATAAATTTAAACTTACGCAAGTTTTGGTAGCCAGTGAACCAGTTACGAGAACGTTCCCAGCTAGTAATAGGTGCGTAGAATGCAATAAAGTAAGGATAGTACTGCATGCCCTCGACATTCTTTAAATTTACGACTCCGTACTTGCTTGTGAACTTATAGTTGATGTAGTTGTCGTAGTAGAACGCCTGTGACTCAATTTCGATTTTGCCGTCCTGGATAGAGTTGACTAAGTCTTCTTCTTCTTCCCATGAATACAGTTGTTTCAAGGTTTTGTAAGTTTCGTACGTCAATGCCAAGAAAGCGGGGCTGACGTCCTTGTAAGTTACAGTAGCCTTGAAGAAGTCAGGTGCGTGCGCTTTGATGATCGCCTTGTGACAATCCTTCTGGTAGAAGTTCTTTTTGCTAGTCTCTTCCAAGCATTGCTTTGCCAAGGGGTCGTTTCTCAATTTCTGAGTATACTCCTCGCTGCGCTCACCAAAGCCGTTGACTTTGATGTTCTCGTTATTTGCGAACTTGATGTCAGCCTCGTATGATACTTTGATTGGGTTCTTGAGTGCTTCTTCAAAGTTCAGAGGAACAACTTTAGGTTTGGTTAATTTAAACACAGCATTGATCTGTTCGGTACCACGTAAGAATACGATGGCTTGAACCTTGTTGTCAACAAAACTGTTAGCCAAAGCACCGGTAAAGACGTACTCTACTTTTTGTTGTCCATCAAAAACAGCGCTGAAGTCTACCAAACGAACTTCGGCGGATTTAATGCCTGACGCAACGCGTTTAACAAACTCTTCACGACGAGCCACGCTGTTGGCTGCAACATCGTTGGTGATGGAAGCAGCTCCAAGTTCTCCGCTGGGTTTCTGGTTATAGAGCGTATCTGTAACAAACAAGAAGTAAACGTAACTACATTTTTTTACAAGTTTTTGTTTGACACAGTTTGCTGGTTAATTAGTTTAGATCAGCATCTAAATCAGAAAGCACTTTTTTTAAATTATTACTTTTGTTTTATTATTATTAATCTTAGTTTTAAATATTATTTCTCAGTAAGTGAAATATATATGCCATTCTTTATGAAAAATAAAGTTGTTCTGAACCTTAAATAAGTGTACACTGTTTATTAAAACTTGTTTTCTATTTAAATATTTTACTAATAGAACTATAAAAAGAAATACTTAAAATGGGTTAAAATCACTTACCAAAGAATAAACTGTATGTGATTGCTTTGTTCTTGGTCTCCTTTGCTACGTATTTCAGATCGATCTCGGTCAAAGCAAGGTCCTTTTGGTACAACAAGTCGCGAACGTTGGTCAGAAGATCTCCCTCGAAAAGATTCCAGCTGGGATTCTTGTAGTCAGAGGAGTAAGAGTATCCTTTGAGACGAAGACCAACGCCGAACAGTTCACCTAAGTTTTGGTCACCTGACGCTACCTTGTTAGAGCGTGCGATCTTTTTGGCAGTAGGGTCTTTAGTCACAACGCCAAAGGATGACAACTTCTGCTGGGCTGTGTAGGGTGTCACACTTAAGTGAATGAGGTTGACGTCTTTCTCAGGGAGCTCGAAATTTAATTTGATATCTCCGGTTTTAGAGGAGACGCTGCCCTCAATAGGTATGTAAAATTGAAGTTTGTTTATGATTCCAGTGCTAGCGAACACGTCACCAAGAGTATCAACAAAACCTACTCTTCCATCTTCGTTTCTCGCGTAAGTGAAAGTCAATTGATTCTTGAAAGATCCGGATTTATCGCTGCCTAGTTTATAGCTTGCCTGGCCTTGAATGATGAATACAATTGGCTCAGTGTATGTGTAGACAAAAGGTACACCAAAAGCGAGTGGGAAAGTAACGTACACCTGTTTATCGGTCACCACTTTAATGAATTTGCTCTCGACACCAGTCATTAATTGCTCAACGTTACTGACAATGCTTCCGATAAAAGATTTCAGCTCTTGTTCGTTAAACGTGAACAGTCTTTGTTGATTGATATTGTCTATAAACACGGATCCTTCTACTGGGTTGCGTGTTTTACGTTTGATACTCAATAATTCGGCAATCTTTTTAGCAGAGAATTTAAAGTCACCGTCAACTTTGCGTGTATCAAGGAATAAGTCCGCGATGTAGTTTACTAGATCTTGCATGTCAGAAACAGACAATGTGGCCTGAAAACAAAATATTTTGATTCAGACATTTAATGTATGTACAAAATTTAATATTTTTGGTTTTTGAATATCATTAATTTAATAATTACCCAGTTTTCCTCGGTCCAACCACTGCTCTTTAGTCTCAAAGCTACTCTTTGGTATTTAGGTAAAAGGCTGTTCTCACTACCAATGTAAGATAATTCTCTAAAGTGGGTAAGTTCATCGTCGCTGGTGTATGCATCAAACAAACTGTCAGTGGAGTAGCGGTAACCGAATTTTTCTTTAGAAACTACGTTCTGAACTGATTGAGCAGACTTAACTCTGAAAATATTACAACGAAATTACATGTTAAAGGAGTATTTAACTCATTTCAGTTAACTGTTAAATCTCATTTTAATTGCTATATTTGATTTAAAATTTTCAAAAGAATTAAATAAATAATAAATAATTAAATGTGGACAATATCACATACATTGCTCTGAACACAAAGTAAGTTGCTAAAGCACTTGTGTTATGGAATTCAGAGACAACGAAGGTACCACAAACATCTAGACCCGAGACAATGTAGAAAAGTGCTTTTTCTACATTGACCTGGCCGGGGATCGAACCCGGGACCTCAGAGCTGGCGACACCTTGAAAACCGGTGTGTACGCCACTCGACCACGCAGGTCGTCCTTTTTTAATGGTATTATTGGTATGATACGCATTTTTGGCATTTAAATACATTCTAAGAGTGATAAACCATGAAATTAAAAAAATAACCAAAAGATACTTACAATTCCTTAAAACGTGGGTCTTTTAGTCCAACTATGAATGAAATTCCGTTTGCTAACACTGCACGAACTTGGGTGCTGGGGTCATCGTTTGTCATGTGTGCCATTATTTGGAACATCTCAGCGGTAGGGAAGGCCAAGAAGATGTTAAGAGCAGCAGCCACCCTCACTTCGTAAGGCTCAGCTGTATTCTTCAAAATGCTAAAGAGCACGGCGCGTACTTGTTCGTTCTTCATGTTTGATAAGGTTTTAAGACTTATGACTATTTGTGTGCGAAGGTAATTGCTAACGGGAATGCGACCTTCTAGATAAGGAGCAAATACTTTCAGGATTTCGGGATGACCCAAGTTTCCAAGGGCTCTTATGTAAACCTGGGCCTTGCTGTCTTCACCATCAACGATGGCCTTGTTCAAATCCTTACTTGCGGCTGGAATAACTTTGTTGACCACAAATAAGTCAGCTTTGGCCAATCGGACGAATTTGGTGGCGGCTAAAAGGGCGGATGTATTAAGGAAGTTTTGTTCCACAACTATGGGGTTGTTGACGAGCAGGAAGAACTCGTTTAACAGTTCCTCATTGGGGTTGTATAAAATGCCACTTACTGAAGTTATTACTTCAGCTGCTTCTTCGCCCTCAATCTTTTTGGTTAAGATCCACGATTTAATTTCTTTGAACGCTGCTAGCGTACCAGTTTGAGCAACCGCATCTCGGTAGATTATCCACATGTTATTCTTAGCGGCATTCTTTGAAGACTTAGCAACTTCGATGCTGCTGGTCAACTGAGAAAGCTGTTCTGAGTTTAGAGAATTTAGAAGACGTACAAGGTTAATAAATTTGGTAAGGAAATCGGTCGATGGTAGGCTGTTAGGATCTTGCAGCAATGGTGTAATTTCCTGAAGAAGATTCTGGGCCAAAGCAACATTCTTTTCATCATACTCAATGCCTAAATTCTCATTTATCTTGTATAAAAGTGAATCGATTTTGCGGACTTCTTCAGATAATTTCCACTCAGCTCCGGCAGCGGCAACAGACTCCAGGTAGAAATTGACATAACTGTAAACTTCAGCCTTTTGTTTACCGAATAACAGAGGGTTAACAAGGACTGTGCTCAATGTTTCTGATTTGTAGATTGTGCCTTGTTTGCCAGCCAATATGCGTGATTCAGAAGTGCGCTTGATGAATTGTTTTTCCTCATTTTCAGTAGCGATTCCATTGAACAAGGCTCCTTCTGGGACTTTACTACCATAGGATAGGTGCTTTTTGCATGAGCCATAGTTCTTGCTCTTGGTAATCTCGATAGGGTCTTCAGCAAAGTTAGGCAGTACGCGACGCCATTCCGCGGAGACAGGTGAAACTGAGTATAAAGTCTCACAGTCACCGGTGACATCAGCTTCGTTCTTCTTGAACAGACCTTGGAAAGATTCCTTGTCAAAGCTGTTCGGGAAATTGTGGACATGCCCAAAAGTAGATAAGTCTACTTGGAGAGCGCTAATAAGACCCTTAAGTAAGTTTTCAAGAGAAACAGGTAGATTAGAGGGTACATTAAATGATAGCACACGGCCTCCGTCGACCAAAATCTCGAAAGGCTGGTCGATTTTCTCAACCGGTTGGTATTTCAGATCTTTGGGTATGGATTTCATATTCAATTGACCTTGAACTTGTGCATACAATGGGTCTTGTAACTTGGCCACGAGACGGCCTGGGGCCAACACGCGCACAATAAACTGAGACTTGAATGCATTGCCGTTACTGTCACTTTGTTCAAACTTGGTCCAGGTGTAGGAGTCCACAGCATATGTGTACTCTTTACCCACTTGCCAGGGCCAGCTCTTAGTCTCAGTGAGTGGGCTCGACGCGACCGCGGCTGAAAAATTCATAACAATAATTATACTTATTACTTACAATTTGTAGCACACGTACCTGAATGCCTTACTTGCTATTTTAAACAAAGAAACTAACCTAACCTAATCACCATAACAATTCAAAGTTGAATTAATACAGATGTCATTTTAAATTTCAATTTTACTGTGTAAGTTTATTAAACACGAGCTTTTGCCCGCGACTTCGACTGCGTGGTAGCCGACATCGGACATCGTAGATCAATCGTAAACCAAAGTAGAAAAGGGTGGAATTTATTGTTGTCACCTGGAGATAATTGTCTTTATACTTGAGATAGTAAATTCTGTGTAATTGCTGTATTCAATTTTGAAAGAACACTTCTAACACTAGGCAATAGGGATGTTTCCTGGGTATGAAAAGTTAAAATCTATTTAGTCCGTCAGTTAGATAATAAAAAAATATTAGACACGTATTTTTTCTTTTATCAAAACAATAAAAAAATACAAAGATACACCGCTTTAAAGTTTCGGAGTGGGGGCTTATGACGCTACGCCTCGCTAAAAATGGTAGCGAGGAGTGACGTCACGCGTAACTTCCGTTCTCTGTATTTTGATCATTTTTTGTTTGCAGGAAAAAAGAAAAAATACGTGTCCAATAAAATTCATTAATCTACAAGACGGACATTAAAAAAAATAGGAAACATGCCTATTGGTTGAAATTCGAAAAAATTCGCTTGTACTTTTGTTTTACATCAATCGATTGGCTTAATCATAGGGATCGGCAAGCCTCTCTAACAAACTTGGTAAATTAAATGAAAGCAAAACCATAAAATCTAAAATTATAAATTCATGGGTCAAGATAAAGTACTAGTGTCCACATCATAATTTGTGTCGGTACTCTTTACAATTACACACTTGCGAGGGCTAGCTCTTAGCCTCAGCTAGCAGTGTCCAAGCGACCGCGGCTGACATATTAAATTACAAAAATGCAATTTTTGACTACGAAACTATAAGTCCGTAATCATAAAATTTCAAGTCTAAATTATAAAGAAAGGTTTTATTTTATTTTTTATTTCACTTTAAAAGTTTTATTATAAAGTAGATATTTACTTGTATTTAAAGAATTTACAATAAAAATTGCCTTTAATCTTATTTTTTAAAGATATTATTTTTTACACATTTATTTGCTACCAACTAATTTCCCTATGAATATCTAGTATTTGGTTTAAAACGCAATAGTTTTTTTTGATTACGGTACTAGCTGATGAAAATATGAATTTAACTTACCGATGATCGCCGTCAGTACAAACAGCTTCATGTTCCAGTTATCTGCAGTGGTCGTGTTCAGAGATGTTTGAGCACACTTCTGATGCCCAAAACTGTGGAACACTACATTATATACTACCGCCCCGTCCGTACATTAGGTTTTAGATCGACCTCTGATCTTGCAAAATGATAACGTGCGTATCTTCAAATTTTTCAAGATTGTCAAATGCGTTTAGTTAGTATTGTTATCATTTTATATTTTCATTTATTCTTTCATCGTAATTTTGGCATCTCTTCTTTTCCAGCGTAGAGATACCAAAATGAACAATACAAAAATCTGTGACGTTTAATAAGTTGTAGGTGCAATTTTTTTTTAACAGACATGCGCTGTCTCTTTTTCGTCTCAATCGAAATTGGGCCAATACGACTTGGAAAATGCTTCTCTCCTTCTTTACGTCAAGGATAGAAATGTTCATTGGGAATTTGAGAGCCTGAACTTATTTGAGGTCGGTTTTATTGGTGATGTCCATGCCATCATCATCATTATCATAAGGCTTACTTGTTTGTCGGATATACCATAAAAATATTACGTATATCACAATCAAACCGAAATAAACCAAAGTTTAAGCACGATAATAGACTATCTAAATAACAATTACCTTAAAAGAAATCTTAAGAAAACTTACATAATGTATTTTAAGCAACGTAATACTAACTTAATCTAAAAATACAATACCTAAACATAGTAATAACTAAAACAGACAACCACATTTTTTTAGGATTATGGCTAGATACAAAAACAAGTACCTACTAGTTTGCACTACACAACCTAATTAAAATTGCGTCTCAGAAAGCAGTTCTAACTGCATATCATGCGTATGTAACCTCTACACTGCGCTATGGTCTTATTTTTTGGAGAAACTGCACAGATAGGAAACTAATATTCAAGACTCAGAAGAAATGTCTACGAGCTATGTTCCAAATTAAGATAACGGACAGCTGCCAGCCTTACTTTATTGAATTAAAAATGATAGCCCTGTCATGTCTGTATATTTTGAAATAGCAATTTTTGTTAAAAAATAATCTCACCTTTTGAAACACTTCGCTCAAAGCGCTATTTAAAAACAATTGTTTTCGATTCGCATGAAACTGCACTTTACTCAAAAAGCTTTCTGGGTATGACGCCGAAAGTTTTTAATAAACTGCCAAATAACATAAGAGAAATAATAAATTTAAAATGATCTAAAAATAAACTTTTGGACTTCTTATTAAAAAAAGGCTGCTATTCTATAACAATTTTTTTAACTGAGATTTTTTTTTTGTGTAAACGTAATTTTAATTTGTTATTGTAATTAGGTATTTTAAAATGTTATTCTTCACAATGTAACAAAACTGGCAATATGTAAAAAATATTTTAACTCTATTGAGTGTGTAGTTTGCATGCCACTACTATATATTATATAAGAACGTTTTTGTAACCCATATTCGCAAATTATTAAAAAATAATTTGAAAAAAAAATCCTACAAGTTCTCCCAATGCAGCTTGTATTCGAATATATTATGTCAAACTTAAAAAAAGTGATTTCGACTCGACACTACCGCCGCCGTATCAGCTCATGATTAGGGACTCTTATTGAGTCTGAAACTAATCGGGCGATCCCGAGAATATGCGTGAGTGAACCGTTATATTCTAAACAAATATAAAAAAAAAAATCAATAGTAAATGCTCACTAGCCACCACTTTTGATAAATTATAAAGACGGCATATAGAAATTTTAAAAATAAAATATTAATCTCTTCCAGTAGCAACCCTAACATAAAATAAACAAGAACTGATTTCTAATTTTTTTTCATTCTGTCTTACTTATCAATTTTGATAAAACAGTACCTATTTGATTTGTTTGGTCTTGTATTTACGATAAGAGGGTGGTATCACATGATTTTTGAGTTCTCTTTTAGCAATAATATTGGAACAGTAAAATATTTGTTAATTATGAGAATGCCAGGCTACAATTATAGTTTGAGTAAAATAGTCCCTGCACGGGTAAATTGGATGCCTATAGCCGGCGTGTGTTCTGGTAGTGGTAAAATCTTTACTGGTGTGTGGTAGTGGTGAAATCAAAAACGCCTCTGACGATGTATGTTAAGACGTCGCCATACTGATTTTATTTAATATAAATATAAAATATTAATATATAATTATTTTATATTTACCGCAAAATAAGTACTTTAAATTTATATTGTGCAAATATTTTATATTTACTAAATTGAAAAATTAAATAATGCAAGTGTTTCCTAGTTAACTAAAACAATTCGCGATTAAAAATACATTACAATGCTTAGTAGGGAAAGAGCTTTGGATGGCTGTACTATAAAATCCCACCGTCACCGGTATACGAGAAGCAAGTAGAGCTATAAACTAAAGTTTTTAGATAGATACTCCCAAAAAAACATTATTTAATTAAAAATAATTTATTTTAGAAATCCTGAAAAGATAAGAAGAAATGTTCTTAGTTTTAACAAGTTTAAAAGCAGCTTTTCATTGTTCACTAGCTTTTGCCCGCGGCTTCGCTCGCGTTAAGAAGTATTATTATTAATTAGGTATAGTTTTTGCGGCTTTACTTTTGTTTAGCGTGTAAAATTTGTTAAATATCAAAATCCTATTTAAGCGGACGTCTTCATCATAGTAGCTCCAATCTTTAATTTCAGTTCAATCAGTCGAAAATCTAAGAAGATTTATACAAACTTTCATCCCCTATTTTATCCCCTTAAGGGTGTCCCCATAGTAGCTTTATGCATGCAAAGTCTCAGCCCGATCGGTTTCCTTGGTGACGCCCAACTTTCCCACTTCGCAACGGGCCGTGCAGCAGAAATCGTAATATTTTAATTTTGCCATTACTTCAAAACCAAACGTCCAATTTTTATCATTCAATGACCAAATATTAGCTACATAAACCTTAGTTAGTGATGAAATAATTTATTTTGATAAGGATTAATAGCATGAGTAAAATAAACGCGTTTAAATGTAGTCCAAAAAAATTCAAGATTTTAAATAAAAATATGGTTGTTGTGCCTCACTCGACATAGATAGTGTGTCGCGGACTTTTTTGTAGATATTTGTAAGATCTACAATTAATTAGAATATTTTATGGTTCTATCTTTTATAATTTAGGCAGCGTACGCAAAATAAGTAACTTTTCTGGTTGATTTTTTACACCTTGTGTCTGAAAAACCTAAAATCTTACGGAACCCTACTTTTTTCCAAAATAAAATAGAGTCTATGTTACTCGTGGTTAATGTAGCTTTCGAATGGTGAAAGAATTTTTAAAATCGGTCCTGTAGTTTTTGAGCCTATTCATTACATACAAACAAAGTTTTCCTCTTTATAATATTATTGTAGATTATAATCGTAGTTTTAAATAAAGAAAGATCACCTAAAGAATGCAAATAACCAAAATTTCCATTCATGTTTCTGTTTCATTAATATTTCTTTTACAAATATTTTTTAGACAAATTATATGGTAATTGATTCTGGCGATCTTAAAGTAAAAATAAGTATACCATAGAGTGCAGCTAGCAGAGTATAAACTGAAAGCACCAGTATTAACAAGTTAAATCAAGAAAATTAAAAATTAAAACTACATCGAAACCTAATAATATCGAAACCATCGATATTTTCGCATAAAAGTCTGTCACTTAAATCAATAAACGAGCGTAGTACTTACTGCTAAAAATCTACTAGCGATGCGCGCACTTTATGCTTGTTTATTAAGTATACTAATATTTATATTATACTAATATATATAGGAACTTATTTATAGAAATAATCCGTCGGTATATTTATATCCAGTTCATTTGTCGCTTTTTTTGTGCTTTTAGGTAAAGAGTTTTTCGTAATGTTTTTTGAATGTATAAACAAGTTTAATGTCTTTTGAGTTGCATTATTTCTATCTAGATAAGTTTAAGTTTTGGTAACTAATTACCTATATTGTTTTGCAAATATTTAGTGTTTTACATGTGTAAAGGTAAGATATACCTAAATAATATTATAATAATAATGCCAAATTTTTTTTTTTACTATTTCCGCATATACAATTTTAAATAAGATAACTTGGAACAATGATTTTTTTATGTATATATGCATTTTGTGGGTCGTGGTTGCCTAGTGGTTCAACGAACGGATTTGTGTGAACGAATGAACACATTACAGGCAAGTACCAATGTGACTTTTTTAAAGTTATATTAGGTACTTTCTTAATTATTCTAAGACATCATTGACAATCAGTAAAGGAAAACAACGTAAGGAAACCTGGATTCCAAAAATTGGACATAATAGGCTATAATGTATAAACATATTGTGTGAATTGTTCTAAATATTAGCTAGCTATTCTGGCGTGCGCTGCAAAACCTTTAGAGTTACACGTATATAATGTATAGTTGAAATATTGATCTTAGGTATTCCTACAAAAAAGTCCGCGACAGCGTATACCTATCTTTTAAGATTGACTCACTATAACCTTTTTTATGGTAATCGAATTAGTTTTAAAATAATGTATTATTTGCGTAGGTGTTTTCAAGAACATGATATTAAAGTTATCCAAATAAATACGTTATTCATAACAAGTAAGTATTTAATTTTTAACAAAATAGCCCTTCTCCGAATTTGATTTCAATTAATATCTTAGGACATATCGTAGTTTTAAAACAACTCCGCAACAAAATAATGATCAAGTAGGTACCACGTAATCGCACTTATCTCTGGAACTACCACACCTATTTAACTGGCAGATAGCTCAGGTTATGGGCTGTGGTTATATTACACATACCTACTTTTACTTTAGAATTAGGGTTCCTCGTTAAACATGAAAAACCGTTGAAACTAAAACACGCGGACGAAGTCCCCGGGGGACAGCTAGAAAATAAATACTGTTATCGCTTTAGGTATTTAAAGTAGATAAACTTTGTCTTTCACACTATATCATTTGGATCAATATTTTAATGGAAAAATTCGTTTAACATAGTTTTTAGGAGTATATTGCAGTAGTTACCTATAACTTTTGCCTCACCATCAATAATCATGTAGGTTAGTTAGATGTAACCTCACAAACTATAGCGTTTGTAATAACTATTTGTGAGATCATCATCAAAAATACTTGGTTTCAATTTACAAACATTACACATTATAGAACATAAAAATTTAACGTTTCTGTAATAAAACTTTTCATTTATTTACTAAAAAAAAAAAAAAAAAAACTTATTTTTTATTTAGAACAAGGGCCCCTCAAAGTAAGGCCTTCACTACTAAACCGCAGAACCAAATTTTGATAAATATTGGTATAAAGGTAGATAGTTAGATAGATAGTTCCCTGGGGTACACCCAATTCAACTGGAAGAGGTACACATTAAAGACGTTTTTTTAAATAACACTCCATTACATTTAGTCCTAAATTCAAAATATAATATTAACTTAGTTTGGAAAGTAGTGCGCCGTGCTGAACGCAGTCAAATGCCTAAGAAAGGTCAACAAAGCCCCTAAAGCGTTCTGTGAGTTCTTCCAGGCACTGTGTATGTGTTAAAGTAAGGCGACACCTGCAGCCGTTGTTGAACGATCTGGGAAGTCCTTAATCGATACACTTATTAAAAACCACAGACAGATATGAAGCAACAACACTTGTGAATTTATGAAATAACTTAGCAAAAATACTTCAGAAATCTTCGTTTATTTTTATTAGGAAAGCTTACAGACTAATAATAACAGTGATAACAAAATAGCTTAAAAAAACAAATTCTAAAGCTTCCACAAATTAACAACTAACACCTTTAAGTTTCCCTTACTATATAATGAAAACACAATATCTAAGTATATAGTGTTTGCTTCTAAGACCAATATCAAATAATGTATGTGTATGTTTACTACAGCTTGACCAATCTAAGAAAAGAAACCTCCACTTATAAGTTTTCTGATTGAACTTACAGTAGTGCAAAAAAAAACAATATTTAAATCAGCCGCATAATATTAAAGTTTTTAACAGCGCGCACGAAGAAAGCATTCCCTCTGTAATTAGTTAAAGAAAAAGGTGCCTCTAACAAAGGAAGCTGCCTCAAAAAATAGCCAGTATTCTTCTAATTAGGAGATTAAAAAGTAATTTTTATATATTATGGAATTACATTTCGAGACACTAGTTGACGCTGACAAATTTAAGGAGTAAGTTGTATCTATCGGAATGTTGGAAAAAAAAACTGAAAGTCTGAGCTACATCTACAACTTTACCAATTACTTTATTGTTACTAACAATCTCTAATTGATTTTACGTTTCACAGATTTACGTTTCGTTATTGATACTACCTTTGTACTTTTAACTTCGTTATTGGAAAGTTTTATTTTATCGCAAATAAATTTACCCTTGGCTTGGTTGCATACTTGCTTGAATGTTTTTTGATCCAAACCGTTATTCAGCGATGCTAGAAATAACTAATGGTGGCACTACACGCTAGGGTTTGTATGATGGTTAACTTTACACGCATCACCAACACGCATAACTATTTTCACAATTTCTATCTATAATATTTGATAGATAAAAATTAATAATCATACTTACATAAAATATAATTCGGTTTTATTGTATTTGAACATGAAAATGTGCATACTATAGCAAATTGTATCATTTAGACCGATGCAGATGTCTTTAATCAAGCTCATCAGTATACTTAATTATTTAGGAATATTACGGTTTACTCACGCACATTCTCGGAGTCGCTCGACTAGTTTCAGACTCAATAGGAGCCCCTAATTATGAACGCGGCGGCGGTGTCACACAATAAACTACGTGGTAAAACTTAAACCATTATTGAATAGAGATAATTATTTACAACTATTACTTAAAATTATATCTCGTAGCTCTGAGTACTGAAAAAGATAAACAAAAAAAACGATATTATCGATATGTAGCCGTGCGTTAGGGGCACGTCAATTGATATTTAGTCAAGCGCTTAAGTCGTATAAGTCGGCGCCAAGCCGAATAGCTGTTCGACATCTACTTTAATTCGGCACCGACTAGACCATTGCTTAAAGGTTCAAAGAACATATCGTAACTGTCAAATACTACTGTCAGAAATCGGCAATTGCAGCTTATACAACAGCATAACTAATCGCTAGATTCAATTCCGTCCATTGTTTAGCTGTGTCCGGAAATTTGTGTGAAAATCTATCAGAAGCACACACTACAAGGACACAGGCACAGGCAGTAAGGCAGCCTTGAAGATTGCTATATAAAAAATCAGCAAACGGGTCAACTATAATATAAATTAGTTAATTCCCACTTAAGTACCAATAACTTTGATGTACGTTTTTGGTTTGATATCAGTGCCCATGTGTAATAAGTTTTATTGAAGCTATGGAGAAGGAAACACTTTCTTGGAAATACATGTGATGTAAAGCTATTAATAAAACGTCATTTTATTTAGAAATTGTTATTTTAATATTTCGAAATTAGTGTTTTTTTAATACATAAATAATAAATACTCGGTGCATACACAGATTTGCATAGGTACTATTTGTATAGTAACATTTTCTAGATAAATGTTTACAAGAACGGCCTCATAAAAGTTTGTTTAAAGGTATCGTGGTAGACGTTATGAAAATTTTAGTATAGTTCTTACAGCCCTTTAACATACTCGTTTTAAACCTTGCTCCACTCCGCGTCAGAACGGAGAATGTTAGTGTACTTGGTGACAGGCTGGTAAGCCTTCAGCTTGGCCTCCTTCTTCAGCTCCGCGGTCTTCGGGTCGCTAAACTCTCCCTCCAGAGAGAACGAAGCACCGTAGTATTCAGGCTGGTCTACGATACCGAAAGGAGTCAAGTAGTCGTCACCGATCTGAGACGAGCTCTGGCCACAGATACCGTTGGTGTTGCTGCGGTGATCAGCAGTAAAGATGACCAGCCTCTGTTTGTCATAAACGACACGAAGAGCTCCACCGTTGATGTTGAATATTTGAACGCCGTCAGCGACTGTGTAATACTCCAAGAAAAGTTCCCTTTCGTTGAATGAGTATGAGGTGAGGGCTCCTTCGGACTCTTTATGGGCGTTGCTCTTAACTTCAATACCCGATGGCTTGATGTCTAGTTCCAAAAATTTGCCGTGAATGGTTCTGTAAGCAAATTCATATTTTTAATTTTCGCTTCCATGTCTGTATTAGGTAAATATTTCAGTATAAGTAAAGTTAAAGTTCAGTAGTTAAGGCCTATTGTTATTTGCGAAACGTTAATAATTCTTTGATCTACTCACTTGTATGCAATGTAGACCTCTGCCTGGGTGTCACTGGGCCTTCTTGCAAGAATCACCAGACTGGATTTGTCGTCAACCATCACAACATGCCAGGAGCTAGTGAGACTGTAGTCGTAGCTTCGTCCGCTGAAGGTCCAAATCTTTTTTCCGTCAACAGCGCAGTAAGCTATTAAAAAACACGAGACGTTTAAAAGATGAAAATTTTAATACTTCTTAAGTATTTATTTATAGTCATAATTAAAAACAAATTTTGTACTTACGTAGGTTTTGGTTGTCAGTGAACCAGTTACGGGAGCGCTCCCAGTTAGAGATGGGCGCGTAGAAAGCCATAGCATAGGGGTAGTAGTGCATGCCCTCGATGTTGTTTAGTTTTAGGACTCCGTACTTGCTTGTGAACTTATAGTTGATGTAGTTGTCGTAGTAGAACGCCTGCGACTCAATTTCGATTTTTCCATCCTTGATAGTGTTGACTAAGTCTTCTTCTTCTTCCCATGAATACAGTTGCTTCAAGGTTTTGTAAGTTTCGTAAGTCAAGTTCAAGAAAGCGGGGCTGACGTCCTTGTAGGTTACAGTAGCCTTAAAGAAGTCAGGGGCGTGTGCTTTGATGATCGTCTTGTAGCAATCTTTCTGGTAGAAGTTGTCTTTGCTAGTCTCTTCCAAGCACTGCTTTGCTAAGGGGTCGTTTCTCAGCTTCTGAGTGTACTCCTCGCTGCGCTCTCCATTGCCGATAAATTGAATGTTCTCGTCATTTCCGAACTTAATGTCAGCCTCGTATGTAGCTTTGATTGGGTTTTTAAGAGCTTCCTCAAAGTTTAGGGGGACTATTTTGGGTTTAGTCAATTTGAACACAGCATTAATCTGTTCGGTACCACGTAAGAATACGATGGCTTGAACCTTGTTGTCAACATTACTGTTAGCCAAAGCACCGGTAAAGACGTACTCTACTTTTTGTTGTCCGTCAAAAACAGCGCTGAAGTCTACCAAACGAACTTCGGCGGATTCAATGCCTGACGCAACGCGTTTAACAAACTCTTCACGACGAGCCGCACTGTTGGCTGCAACATCAGCGGTGAGGGAAGCAGCTCCAAGTTCTCCACTTTGTTTCTGGTTATACAGCGTGTCTAAAGTAAACAAAGAGCGAGTATTATGATGAGTAATATTAACATTTGTTGTGAACAATGTCAGATTTCGGCCCACACAACTTAAAAAACTAAATTCACACGGACACAAAGTTTTTACCTACAACAATTTAAATATATAATTCTTACTAATTAAAAATATTTAGTTCGCTTCGAGAACTTTTCAAAAAGAAAACCATTTTAATAATTAATCATTATGTATTCATATTTTCGAAAATCTAGTTTTACTTTTTAAAATAAAAAAGTTTGAGATTTTTACCTGTTCTGCCACTGTAATCGATTCCAATCAATTGTTCTAAATAATTCAAGCGATTTACTCTTTACTTTTTATTTACCACCTTACAATTGTCTTTCATTTTAAACCTAAATAATACGCTCATCGTATTTATTATAAATACATTTAGTAAGTATTTTTCAAAGAATTAAAAAAAAATCAAGAAATCTATTTTCCTTGTGTTCGATAACTTAATCGATAATAAACGATAAATTGTAATGGCAACCCTGTTAGGTTGCATCTAATGCATTTCTGTTCTGTCAAGATCGCGCGCGCTTTGTTGTTTTCGGTGTTTTTCTGTGTACGTTGCTTTCTCGAATTCCAATTTCTTGACGATTTGTTAATTGAATTTAATAACGAAATTGAGGATGATAATAAATGACAATGGTGAAAAATAATCAAACTATTCGATTACTGTATATTTTTTGTTTAATTTACTCTATACAAAATACCTACATACCTAACCTCCAAGTTAAAATGTCTGAATAACTTCTTTTTTAGAAGTTCAATGTAAAAGTGGGAATCACAGAAAAGATTTTGACATTAAACTACATAAAAAAACGTAAGAATTTAATCTGTCCATGACAAATTAATATTGAGCCAAAGTTGCTATGGACATCTGACATTGTCCTAGATCTTCTAATTAATGTGTAAAAATGACTTACCAAAAAATAAATTGTACGAGATTGCCTTGTTTTTGGTCTCCTTTGCTACGTACTTCAGATCGAACTCAGTCAAAGCAATATCCTTTTGGTACAACAAGTCACGAACGTTGGTCAAAAGATCTCCCTCAAATATGTTCCAGCTGGGGTTCTTGTAGTCAGAGGAGTAAGAGTATCCTTGCAGGCGGAGAGCAACTCCGAACAGTTCACCTAAATTTTCATCAGCTGACAGTACCTTTGAAGACCGTTTGATGACTTTGGTGAATGAGTCTTCAAGTGGAGCTACCCAGGAGTTGGTCTTCTGTAGAGCTGTGTAAGGTGTCACACTCAAGTGGATGAGATTGATATCTTCTTCCGGAAGTTCGAAACTTAGGAGATAGGCTTCTTTTTTGTGTCTATAGCTGGCCTTACCCGGAAGGTAAACTTGAAGTTTGTTAATAATTCCAGAATAAGCGTACATTTCACCGATAGGGTCCACAAAGCCGACCTTGCCGTCCATGTTTCTTGCGTATGTAATTTTAAATTGATTTTTCAGTACTTGGGCTCCGAAACCTAATTTAATGCTAGCTTGGTTTTGAATGATGAATGCAGTTGGTTCACTGTATGCATAGACAAAAGGCACTCCTGCAGCAATTGGGAATGTTATATACACTCTTTTGTCAAATATAACTTTGGCGTACTTATTTTCAACACCAGATATTAAATTTTCAGCGCTTTTCACGAGGTTGGTGATGAACAATCCTAGTTCGCGCTCGGTAAAAGTAAATAATCGCTGTTGGTTCAGGTTGTCAATAAATAGGGATGCTTCAATGGGTTGACGGGCTTTACGTTTGATGTCCAGAACTTTGATGATCTCCTCAGGAGAGAATTTCAAGTCAGCATCCACGTCTTGTGGTTTTGTGACAGCAAAGACGTTCACAATGTGCTCTAAAACGTCTTGCATGTCGGAGACAGATAGTGTGGCCTGAAAATATAATACATTTCTATATTCAAATTTTCTTTCATTTGTTAATAATACATACAGATCTTATTAGGATTTATTTCAATATTATTAATATAAAGCTAATTCTAACTATTGTATCTTAACTATTATCTAATGTATTCTATCTTAACGTATTTAAATTTATGTCATCAAAAAGATAAAACCAGTGGTATTTTAATGTTTCCACTCTATTACAATTTTACACAATTACGTTTAGAGTCGAATGAAGTTATGTCAAAATAGTTTAATGATTAAATAACTACCCAGTTTTCCTCGGTCCATCCATTGCCTCTTAATCTTAAAGCTGTCCTTTGGTATTTAGGTAATATACTGTTCTTACTGCCAATGTATGACATTTCCCTGAAGTAGGCCAAGTCATCATCGCTGGTGTACTCATCAATTAAGCTGTCGGTCGAGTAGCGACTTCCGTATTTTTCTTGAGAAACAAAGCTTTTTACGGAGTTAGCATACTTAGCCCTGAAATTTAATTTTCATACAAATATTAACGTAAGGCGTGACAAAATGTGGGTCCTACATGTTTTTCTTTTTTCATTACTACGAAAAAAACATAAAATGAAGAACTTACAATTCAGCGAACCGGGGGTCTTTAAGACCAGCGGCGTAAGTAATACTGCTAGTCAAGACGGCACGAACTTGAGTGCTGGGGTCATTGTTTGTCATATGTGCCATTATTTGGAACATCTCAGCAGTAGGAAAGGCCAAGAAGATGTTAAGAGCAGCAGCCACCCTCACTTCGTAAGGTTCAGCTGTGTTCTTTAATATGCTAAAGAGAACGGCGCGTACTTGTTCGTTCTTCAAGTTCGCTAAGGTTTTAAGGCTAATGACAATTTGTGTGCGAAGATAATTGTTAAGTGGAATGCGACCATCTAAGTAAGGAGCAAATACTTTTAGGATTTCTGGATGAGCTAAGTTTCCAAGAGTTCTTATGTAAACTTCGACCTTGCTGTAGTCGTCATCGGCGATAGCCTGGTTCAGATCCTTAGTTAAGACTGGAATAATTTTGTCGACCACAAACGAATCAGCCTTAGCCAATCGGAAGAATTTGGAGGCAGCTAAAAGAGCGGAAGTATTAAGGAACTGCTGTTCTACAACTACTGGGTTGGTAGTAAGTTGGAAGAACTCATTAAGCAGCTCATCGTCTGGGTAGTGTAGACTGCCGGCTATTGAAGCAATTACTTCAGCGGCTTCTTCACCGTCAATCTTCTTGGTTAAGATCCAGGACTTGATTTCTTTGAACGCTGCTAGCGTGCCGGTTTGAGCAACCGCATCACGGTAGATTATCCACATGTTCCCAGCAACTTTGATGCTGCTGGTCAGCTGAGAAAGCTGTTCTGAGTTTAGAGAGTATGTAAGACGAACAAGGCTGACAAATTTAGAAAGAAAATCTGAAGATGGTAGTTTGTTGGGGTCCTGCAACAGGGGCGTTATTTCTTCAAGCAGTTTTTGGGCATTAGCGACGTTCTGTGCGTTAAACTTAATGCCCAGATCCTCTTGTGGCGTAAATAAAAGTGAATCAATTTTGCGTAATTCTTCGGATAGTTTCCATTCAGCGCTGGTAACAGGCTGTACTGAAGCGAGAGATACTCCAACGTAACTGTATACTTCACCCTTTTGCTTGCCGAATACAAAAGGTTTAACAAGGACGGTACTCAATGTTTCCGATTTGTAGATTGTGCCTTGCTTGCCAGCGAATATCTGTGATTCAGAAGTGTGCTTGATGAATTGTTCGTTACCATTTTCAGTAGCGATACCGTTCCACTCGGCGCCTTCTGGGACGCCTAAGCCATAAGAAACACGCTTTTGGCATGAGCCATAGTTCTTGCTCTTAGTAATCTCGATAGGGTCTTCAGCAAAGTTAGGCAGTACGCGACGCCATTCCGCGGAGACAGGTGAAACTGAGTATAAAGTCTCACAGTCACCGGTGACATCAGCTTCGTTCTTCTTGAACAGACCTTGGAAAGATTCCTTGTCAAAGCTGTTTGGGAAGTCGTGGACCTGTCCAAAAGTAGATAAGTCTACTTGAAGAGCGCTGATGAGACCCTTAAGTAAGTTTTCGATAAAAACGGGTATATTTGCGGGAATATTCACTGACAGAACACGGCCTCCATCAACCAAAATCTCGAAAGGTTGGTCGATGTGTTGAGGTGCTGATGATGAGCGGTATTTCAGACCGAGAGGTGAGGATTTAGGGTTTAATTGACCTCCTTCAAATTGACCGTACAATGGGTTTTCTAATTTGGCAACGAGACGACCTGGGGCCAACACGCGAACAATGAACTGAGACTTGAAAGCATTTCCGTTGCTGTCACTTTCTTCAAATTTAGACCAGGTATAGGAGTCCACATCATATGTGTACTCTTGACCCACTATCCAGGGCCAGCTCTTCGTCTCAGCGAGCGGGCTCGACGCGACCGCGGCTGAAAAAAAGTAAACGTCGAATTGTCTATACATATAATAAAAAAGTAACAGACTATTTTCTTTTACCGGTTGTCAGATTGTCCGAAAAATCTTTGTATCTAAAAATACTTAATAGATTGCTGTAAAATATTAAGAAAATCGTATCGAAAAAACCGTAGAGTGCACTTAGCTATGTTTAAACACGCTTTTACATCCAGGCAATAAGAAAAAGAGCTTTAAATTTGCAAAAAGTCAAATTCATCTGCAAAACCTAAATTGGTATTCTTAACGTATAAACAAAGGAGTTACATTGGCGAAATAAAGCAGCCACAGAGACCCTTTAACTATTTAGAGAACTATCCGTCGTAATGAACACAAATGTTTTTGCTGCTAGTTCAAATCAAGTAGTTACTATTTTCTATTTTTTTAAAAAGTAGAACGCTTGATACTCCAAGTTCACACCTATAGATGACTGACATGAACGCCATACAACTAGTACCTATTTTATAAAATAGTATGTCCTCTGGTAAATTGATTGGTATGTAATTAATCAATTTACCAGAGGACATAATATTTTGCAAACAAAATATGTCACTCGGTATAACAACATTGTGAAATACATAGATATTGAATGACAATAGAATCTGTTTGTGAGTTATTTTCCATTTTTTTATTAACTGGATTTGATTTCCACTTCAATTAAAACTCTACTATTTCTTAAGTTTTTATATTGGCTGCAACTTACTTCATAGCAAGATAGGTTGAGTTTTGTAATTCTTTATTACCACTGCCGTATGATCGAACATCAACTAACACGAAAATAAAAATGGATGTTTGGCTGCTATCAGTTCTTAAGGTTTTAAAGCGGTTAATGAATAAAAACTCAACTCACCGATAATGGCCGTCAGTACCAACAGCTTCATGTTGCTTGATGGCACACTTCTGATGCCCCGAACTGTAGAGCACCTCATTATATACTACGACCCGAACTCACATTGGTCTTAGATTGACCTCTGATCCTAAAAAAATACGATAAAATATGTACACTTTTCAAATGGTGTTCTAAAAAAACTGTAGGTATAGTTTTAGTTTAGATAACAGCTGTCGCAAAATTATTCTAATGTAAGAACTACTATCTGGAACCTCAGACCAATATAAATACTTTTAATCACTTGTTTACACTACAATATAACAGTGATGTGTTTTAATATCTTTACCGTCGATTTCAGGTGAGGGTAGGTGAGGAATCGCAGAAAATTATAATAAGCATACGTATTAACCATTCATGTCAAGCAAAGAGGGGTGGAGCTCTTTGCTTCTTTGTTTTTCTGACGGCACTTTTGCACACAATTGCAATGTAATCTATAAGAGGGCGGTATCACATGACTTTTGAGTTTTTTTTTAGCTAAAACATTGGAATAGTATAATGTTTGATAATTATGAGAATGCTGATGAAATGCCAGACTACAGTGTTGTAGTTTGAGTAAAATAGTCCTGAACGGGTAAATTTTGTTAAGATGGGTGCCTGTAGCCGGCTTGTGCTCTGGTAGTGGTAGAAACTTTTATGGTGTGTGGTTGTGATGAAATCAAGAACGGCTAAGACGTCGCCATACTAAGATCTATGGGTCTCCTCCCAAAATAGGATGTATTAACGTATGGTAACAAAATCGTATGTTATCCTAACCCGAAAGTGTTTTGAATAGAAGTTTCATTCATTGAATTATGAGACTCAGTACTTTTCACTACTACTTTTTACTTTTTTTGCGGTAAATATAAATATAAAATATAAAATATTTTGCTAATATTTTATATTTCCAAAAAAAAAAATGCAAGTGTATCTTAGTTAACTAAAACAATTCGCGATTAAAAATACATTACAATGCTTAGTAGGGAAAGAGCTTTGCCTGGCTGTACTATAAAATCCCACCGTCACCGGTATATGAGAAGCAAGTAGAGCTAAAAACCAAAGTTTTTAGATAGATACTCCCAAAAAATCATTATTTAATTAAAAATAATTTATTTTAGAAATCCTGAAAAGATAATAAGAAATGTTCTTGGTTTTAACAAGTTTAAAAGCAGCATTTTATTGTTCATTATAATCGTAGTTTCAAATAACCAAAGATCGCCGAGAGAATGCAAATACCAACAAGTCCTTTCATGTTTCTGTTCCATTAATATTTCCTTTATAAATAATTTTTAGACAAATTATATGGTATTGTCATTTCAGTAATTGATTCTGGCGATCTTAAATTAAAAATAAGTATACAATAGATAAATACCATAGTTAAGTAAAAATAAGTATACCATAGAGTGCAGCTAGAAGAGTATAAACTGAAAGCACCAGTATTAACAAGTTAAATCAAGAAAATTAAAAGTTAAAACTATATCAAAACCTTATAATATTGAAATCACTTAAATCAGTAAACGAGCGTAGTACTTACTGCTAAAAATCTACTAGCGATGCGCGCACTTTATGCTTGTTTATTAAGTATACTAATATTTATATTATACTAATATATATAGGTACTTATTTATAGAAATAATCCGCCGGTATATTTATATCCAGTTTATTTTGCTTTTTTGTGGTTTTAGGTAAAGAGTTTTTCGTAATGTTTTTGTACTGTATAAACAAGTTTAATGTCTTTTGAGATGCATTATTTCTATCTAGATAAGTTTAAGTTTTGGTAACTATATATTGTTTTGCAATAAAAATTTAGTGTTTTACATGTGTAAAGGTAAGATATACCTAAATTATATTATAATAATCTACGCCAGACATTTTTTTACTACTTCCGCATTAAAATTTTTAAATAAGATAACTTGGAACAATGATTTTTTCATGTATATATATGCATTTTGTTGGTCGTGGTTGCCTAGTGGTTCAACGAACGGATTTGTGTGAACGAATGAACACATTACAGGCAAGTACTAATGTGACATTTTTAAAGTTATATTAGGTACTTTCTTAATTATTCTAAGACATCATTGACAATCAGTGAAGGAAACATCGTAAGGAAACCTGGATTCCAAAAATTGGACATAATAGGCTATAATGACGGGCTATGACGGGCCTGTTGGTCTAGTGGACCCTGACTGCTAAACCGGAAGTCGTGTGGATTTGATTCCCACCCAGGTCGAATCTTTGTGTGATGAGCACGATCATTTGTTCTGTGTCTGGGACTCTGGGTGTAATTTATCTATAATATGTATTTAGAAATAATATATAAGTATGTTTATCAGTTGTCTGGTTGCCATAGCACAGGCTCTGCCTAGTTTGGGATCAGATGACCGTGTGTGAGATGTTCCAAGATATTATATTATTATTATTATTATAATGTATAAAGATATTGTGTGAATTGTTTAAAATATAACGAGAAATGTCAAGTTAGTTTGAAAAATATCTGTCGCCTGCGAGCTATTCTGGCGTGCGCTGCAAAACCGTTAGAGTTACACGTATATAATGTATAGTTGAAATATTTATCTTAAGTATTCCTACAAAAAAGTCCGCGACAGCGTATACCTACCTATACCTTTTAAGATTGACAAACTATAACCTTTTTTATGGTAATCGAATTAGTTTTAAAATAATGTACCTACTATTTGCATAGGTATTTTTATGAACATGATATTAAAGTTATCCAAATAAATACGTTATTCATAACAAGTAGGTAAGTATTTAATTTTTAACAAAATAGCCCTTTACGGAATTTGATTTCAATTAATATCTTAGGACATATCGTAGCTTTTAAATAACTCCGCAACAAAATAATGATCAAGTAGGTACCATGTAATCGGGCTTATCTCTGGAACTACCAGACCGATTTTACTGGCAGATAGCTCAGGTTATGCGCTTAGGTTATATAGCAACACATACCTACTTTTATTTTAGAATTAGGGTAGGGTAAATAAACGCTTTTATCGCTTTAGGTACCTATTTAAAGTAGATAAACTTTGTCTTTCACACTATATCATTTGGATAATAATTTTAATGGAAAAATTCGTTTAACATAGTTTATAGGAGTATATTGCAGTAGTTACCTATAACTTGTGCCTTACCAGCGATAATCATGTACATCTGTCCTCACCAACTATAGCGTTTACAATAACTATTTGTGAGATCATCATCAAAAATACTTAGTTTCAATTTACAAACATTACACATTATCTATACTAATATTATAAAGCTGAAGAGTTTGTTTGTTTGTTTGTTTGAACGCGCTAATCTCAGGAACTACTGGTTCGAATTGAAAAATTATTTTTGTATTGAATAGTCCGTTTATTGAGGAAGGCTATAGGCTATATAACATCACGCTACGACCAATAGGAGCGGAGCTTACATGAAAAATGTTGCAAAAATGAAAAACCGTTGAAACTAAAACACGCGAACAAAGTCGCGGGGGACAGCTAGTAGAACATAAAAATTTAACGTTTCTGTAATAAAACTTTTCATTTATTTAATAAATCTTTGTATTTTATTTATTTACTAGCTGTTCCCCGCGACATCGTCCGCGTGTTTTAGTTTCAACGGTTTTTCATTTATGCTCCGCTCCTTTTGGTCGCAGCGTAATATTATATAGCTTATAGCCTTCCTCAATAAATGGGCTATTCAACACTGAAATATTTTTTCAAATTGGACCAGTAGTTCCTGAGATTAGCGCGTTCAAACAATCAAACAAACAAACAAACAAACTCTTCAGCTTTATATATTAGTATATAGATTTTATTTAGAACAAGGGACCCTCAAAGTTACGCCTTCACTACTAAACCGCAGAACCAAATTTTGATAAATTTTGGTATAAAGGTAGATAGGACCTTGGATTAGAAAATAAGTTACTGGAAGTACCTATTAATCCTACGCAGACGAAGTCGCGGGCACCAGCTAGTTGATTATAAATTTGCATGCCAAACTAAGTAGGCGCTGTAAGTACTAATTTATAAGATCTATAATTACTGTAGGAAATAAATAATTCATTATATTTTTTTTATTTATTTATTTAATAATTTATGTACACACACAAAATTATAAGAAACAACATAATAACACATAATTTTATACAAAGGTACTGCTTATTTCTAAAGAAATCTTTACCAGCAGACCCGCGATACGAGAAGTAGTAGATAATGATATCCAACTAACTATAATTTATCAGAACTACTCGAATACAGCATCCTGACTTCCTCAGATGGATTACGAAAATGTGTGTCCCATGCGGGGATTGAACCCGTAGTTCTTCGCGAGGTGGTAGTTAGGCGTAGTGAGTATTACTCCTTAGCCCCGTCCCTAGATCAAGCTGGCCTGAGCCGGCCAAACTAGCAATAAAAATATGTCTTTAAATAATAAAAACTTAGATCCCTTGCTGTTTTTGCCTTATTAAGATTGTTAGCAACGCACTAAGTCGAGGTCCGAACTGCACAGGGGGTGCCCTTAGTGAAGGTTGCTGACGTAGTTAGTTTTTCTATTGCTCTGGCTGGAGGCCCTTATGGTTCTCGCCAAGAGTCCGGTAAAGCAGTCAAAGCCTGCGCTCAGGCTAACTGTGTAAATCTCTACCAATAAATGAATATTACTCCACTCGGCTTTCTGTGCCGTCTAATCCGTCTAGTTGCACTTAATAAGCTAGAGCAAAACTAGTTTTAACTTACTTCCGTACTCATTATCAGATCGGTAGACGACCTGACGCGATACCTGTCATTATTATACTCTGGATTCTCGATTTACGTATTTGAGGTACAAAGAATTTTATAAAATGGTTTGACACACCCACCTTATGTCTACTACCGTGTACCTAGCCACTACGCTACCACCTCTCACCCAGTGTTTTAAAGTTTTTTATACATCCACGATGGATGTATTAAAGACTTACATAAGGCAACTAATATCTATAGATAAATGAACATTATTATTTTATTTATTGTTTATTGTACACCGGTAAACAAAAGGAAACATGAAAAGAAAAAAGAAACAAACATGACAGTGGTACAAAGAGCGGCCTTATTGCGCACGGCAATTTCTTCCAGGCAACTATTGGTCGAACCAACAGAATAATATATGAGACTACAGACTAACAGGCTTAATATCTAACACGTTATGCTAAATGCTAAATATATGAACAAAAACAAAAAAGAAAAAATAACTGAACAATAATCCAAAAACAATTTTAAAACAATAACGAAAAATGATAGCGAATTTATAACATTGATGTTGATAGAGACAGGTAATGGTTTTTGAAGCTTTTTATTAAAAATACCTTTCGAACTTTTCGAAGTTCATACAAATCTGACAGCACCCCGTGTCACCCCTTCACTGCTTCCTCAGTGCTCTAGTTGTGGAGAAGAAAAGGCGCAGCAATCTCCCCAGCAAGACGCTGTCTCTCATTTTACAAAGTAGGTAGCTAATAAAGAAGGTATCTTAAGGATCGGGCCAAAATAAACCGAAGGGGTCAGCCATCACATCCCTCGCCATATTAAAGGGAAGGAGGTGACAGGTAGTGACAAGTTAAAGCATCCCCGCGCTGACAATAATATTGGCCCAGATTTTTTACATATGGCATAGCGAATTTAATACATTACGTTTTCATAGCGTTAAGTACTAAATTGTTAACCTCAAACCAAATTGTAACTTCTAAAACTGATGATTAATTTTAAAAAGATTAGTCAATTTTCTGTCCACTTTAAATATAAGTGAGGCTTCTGCAATACAGTACAGTATCACAAATACCTTTCGCAGATTTTATAAGAAAAGGCCTAGTATTGTTCCCTGGGGTACACCCAATTCAACTGGAAGAGGTACACATTAAAGACGTTGTTTTAAATAAGAATCCATTACATTTAGTCCTAAATTCATGTATAGTGTGCCGTGCTGAACGCAGTCAAACGCCTTAGAAAGGTCACAGAAAGCCCCTAAAGCATTCTGTGAATTCTTCCAGGCACTGTGTACGTGTTAAAGTAAGGCGACTCCTGCAGCCGTTGTTTAACGATCTGGGAAGTCCTAAATCGATACACTTATTAAACACCACAGACAGATATGAAGCAACAACACTTGTGATATTCAATAACTTAAAAAAAATACTTCAGAAATCTTCATTTATTTTTATTAAGAAAGCTTACAGACTAATAATAACATTGATAACGAAATAGCTTAAAAAAAAACAAATTCTAAAGCTTCCACAAATTAACAACTAACACCTTTAAGTTTCCCTTACTACATAATGAAAAAACAATATCTATATAGTGTTTGCTTCTAAGACCAATATCAAATAATGTATGTGTATGTTTACTACAGCTTGACCAATCTAAGAAAAGAAACCTCCACTTATAAGTTTTCTGATTGAACTTACATTAGTGCAAAAAAAAACAATATTTAAATCAGCCGCATAAATATTAAAGTTTTTAACAGCGCGCACGAAGAAAGCATTCCCTCTATAATTAGTTAAAGAAAAAGGTGCCTCTAACAAAGGAAGCTGCCTCAAAAAATCGCCAGTATTCTTCTAATTAGAAGATTAAAAAGTAGTTAATACATATTTTGGGTCGATGTGTTTAGAAGGGAATATAGAATTACATTTCGAGACACTAGTTGACGCTGACAAATTTAAGGAGTAAGGTGTATCTATCGGAATGTTGGAAAAAAAAATGATTATTCGTTTTACAGATTTACGTTTCGTTATTGATACTACCTTTGTACTTTTAACTTCGTTGTTGGAAAGTTTTATTTTCTCGCAAATAAATTTACCCTTGGCTTGGTTGCATACTTTGCTTGAATGTTTTTTGATCCAAACCGTTATTCAGCGATGCTAGAAATAACTAATGGTGGCACTACACGCTAGGGTTTGTATGATGGTTAACTTTACACGCATCACCAACACGCATAACTATTTTCACAACTTCTATCTATAATATTTGATAGATAAAAATTAATAATCATACTTACATAAACTATAATTCGGTTTTATTGTATTGGAACATGAAAATGTGCATACTATAGCAAATTGTATCATTTAGACTGATGCAGATGTCTTTAATCAAGCTCATCAGTATACTGAATTATTTAGGAATATTACGGTTTACTCACGCATATTCTCGTCGCTCGACTAGTTTCAGACTCAATAGGAGCCCCTAATCATGAACGCGGCGGCAGTGTCACACAATAAACTACGTGGTAAAACTAAAACCATTATTGAACAGAGATAATTATTTACAACTATTACTTAAAATTATATCTCGTAGCTCTGAGTACTGAAAAAGATAAACAAAAAAAACGATTTTTATCGATATGTAGCCGCGCGTTAGGGGCACGTCAATTAATATTTAGTCAAGCACTTAAGTCGTATAAGTTTGACATCTACGTCAATTCGGCACCGACTAGACCATTGCTGAAAGGTTCAATACTACTGTCAGAAATCGGCAATTGCAGGTTTTATAACAGCATAACTAATCGCTAGATTCAATTCCGTCCATTGTTTAGCTGTGTCCGGCAATTTGTGTAAAAATCTATCAGAAGCACACACTACAAGGACACAGGCACAGGCAGTAAGGCAGCCTTGAAGACTGCTGTATAAAAAATCAGCAAACGGGTCAGTTATAATATAAATTAGTTAATTCCCACTTAGGTACCAATAACTTTGATGTACGATTTTTGGTTTGATATCAGTGCCCATGTGTAATAAGTTTTATTGAAGCTATGGAGAAGGAAACACTTTCTTGGAAATACATGTTATGTAAAGCTATTAATAAAACGTCATTTTATTTAGAAATTGTTTTTTTTTTAATATTTCGAAATTAGTGTTTTTTTTTGTAGTTTTCCTAAAACTAATACATAAATAATAAATACTCGGTGCATACACAGATTTGCATAGGTACTATTTGTATAGTAACATTTTCTAGGTAAATGTTTACAAGAACGGCCTTATAAAAGTTTGTTTAAAGGTATCGTGGTAGACGTTATGAAAATTTTAGTATAGTTCTTACAGCCCTTTAACATACTCGTTTTAAACCTTGCTCCACTCCGCGTCAGAACGGAGAATGTTAGTGTACTTGGTGACAGGCTGGTAAGCCTTCAGCTTGGCCTCCTTCTTCAGCTCCGCGGTCTTCGGGTCGCTAAACTCTCCCTCCAGAGAGAACGAAGCACCGTAGTGTTCAGGCTGGTCTACAATACCGAAAGGAGTCAAGTAGTCGTCACCGATTTGAGACGAGCTCTGGCCACAGATACCGTTGGTGTTGCTGCGGTGATCAGCAGTAAAGATGACCAGCCTCTGTTTGTCATAAACGACACGAAGAGCTCCACCGTTGATGTTGAATATTTGAACGCCGTCAGCGACTGTGTAATACTCCAAGAAAAATTCCCTTTCGTTGAACGAGTATGAGGTGAGGGCTCCTTCGGATTCTTTATAGGCGTTGGTCTTAACTTCAATACCCGATGGCTTGATGTCTAGTTCCAAAAATTCGATGTAATCGGGTCTGTAAGCAAATTCATATTTTTAGTTTTCGCTTCCATGTCTGTATAAGGTAAATATTTCAGTATAAGTAAAGTTATAGTTCATTAGTTAAGTCCTATTGTTAAGTTGCGAAACGTTAATAATTCTTGGACCTACTCACTTGTATGCAATGTAGACCTCTGCCTGGTTGTCACTGGGCCTTCTTGCAAGAATCACCAGACTGGATTTGTCGTCAACCATCACCACATGCCAGGAGCTAGTGAGACTGTAGTCGTAGCTACGTCCGCTGAAGGTCCAAATCTTTTTTCCGTCAACAGCGCAGTAAGCTATTAAAAAAACACGAGACGTTTAAAAGATGAAAATTTTAATACTAAGTATTTATAGTCATAATTAAAAAAAAAATTGTACTTACGTAGGTTTTGGTTGTCAGTGAACCAGTTACGGGAGCGCTCCCAGTTAGAGATGGGAGCGTAAAAAGCCATAGCATAGGGGTAGTAGTGCATGCCCTCGATGTTGTTTAGTTTTAGGACTCCGTACTTGCTTGTGAACTTATAGTTGATGTAGTTGTCGTAGTAGAACGCCTGTGACTCAATTTCGATTTTGCCGTCCTTGATAGTGTTGACTAAGTCTTCTTCTTCTTCCCATGAATACAGTTGCTTCAAGGTTTTGTAAGTTTCGTAAGTCAAGTTCAAGAAAGCGGGGCTGACGTCCTTGTAGGTTACAGTTGCCTTAAAGAAGTCAGGGGCGTGTGCTTTGATGATCGTCTTGTAGCATTCTTTCTGGTAGAAGTTGTCTTTGCTAGTCTCTTCCAAGCACTGCTTTGCTAAGGGGTCGTTTCTCAGCTTCTGAGTGTACTCCTCGCTGCGCTCTCCATTGCCGATAAATTTAATGTTCTCGTCATTTCCGAACTTAATGTCAGCCTCGTATGTAGCTTTGATTGGGTTTTTAAGAGCTTCCTCAAAGTTTAGGGGGACTATTTTGGGTTTAGTCAATTTAAACACAGCATTAATCTGTTCGGTACCACGTAAGAATACGATGGCTTGAACCTTGTTGTCAACATTACTGTTAGCCAAAGCACCGGTAAAGACGTACTCTACTTTTTGTTGTCCATCAAAAACAGCGCTGAAGTCTACCAAACGAACTTCGGCGGATTCAATGCCTGACGCAACGCGTTTAACAAACTCTTCACGACGAGCCGCACTGTTGACTGCAACATCAGAGGTGAGGGAAGCAGCTCCAAGTTCTCCACTTTGTTTCTGGTTACACAGCGTTTCTAAAGTAAACAAAGAGCGAGTATTATGATGAGTAATATTAACATTTGTTGTAAATTTATATAGATCTTCTAATAATGTGTAAAAATGACTTACCAAGGAATAAATTGAACGAGATTGCCTTGTTTTTGGTCTCCTTTGCTACGTACTTCAGATCGAACTCAGTCAAAGCAATATCCTTTTGGTACAACAAGTCGCGAACGTTGGTCAAAAGATCTCCCTCAAATATGTTCCAGCTGGGGTTCTTGTAGTCAGAGGAGTAAGAGTATCCTTGCAGGCGGAGAGCAACTCCGAACAGTTCACCTAAATTTTCATCAGCTGACAGTACCTTTGAAGACCGTTTGATGACTTTGGTGGATGAGTCTTCAAGTGGAGCTACCCAGGAGTTGGTCTTCTGTAGAGCTGTGTAAGGTGTCACACTCAAGTGGATGAGATTGATATCTTCTTCCGGAAGTTCGAAACTTAGTTGATAGGCTTCTTCTTTGGGTCTATAGCTGGCCTTACCCGGAAGGTAAACTTGAAGTTTGTTAATAATTCCAGAATAAGCGTACATTTCACCGATAGGGTCCACAAAGCCGACCTTGCCGTCCATGTTTCTTGCGTATGTAATTTTAAATTTATCATGCAGTGCTTGGGCTCTGTAACCTACTTTAATGCGAACTTGGTTTGTAATTATGAATGCAGTTGGTTCACTGTATGCATAGACAAAAGGCACTCCCGCAGCAATTGGGAATGTTACATACACTCTTTTGTCAAATATTAGTTTGGCGTAATTCTCTTCAGTACCCGTTATTAAATGTTGAGTGCTTTTCACGATGTTGGTGATGAACAATCCTAGTTCGCGCTCGGTAAAAGTAAATAATCGCTGTTGGTTCAGGTTGTCAATAAATAGGGATGCTTCAATGGGTTGACGGGCTTTACGTTTGATGTCCAGAACTTTGATGATCTCCTCAGGAGAGAATTTCAAGTCAGCATCCACTTTTTGTGGTTTTCTGTCAGCTAAAACGTTCTCAATGTGCTCTAAAACGTCTTGCATGTCGGAGACAGATAGTGTGGCCTGAAAATATAATACATTTCTATATAAAGTTGTGAAATATCTGGGTATATCGATAGACAACAACCTTTCGTTTCATCCCCACATAAAGCTCGTTACTTCCCGTTTGAGGAAACTTATATATGTATTTAAAAATCTAAGATCAGCCGCAGATCCTAAACTAATTGAACAAGTCTATTTAGCACTTGTTCAATCTGAATTGGGTTACTGTATCACAGTTTGGGGAGGTGCACCAAAAACCACCATAAAACCACTTGAAATAGCACAACGAGCTATCCTTAAAGTTAGCACTTTTCGTCCTTATCTATTTCCAACACAGCTTCTGTATCAAACGTGTGAAGTCCTAACAGTTCGTCAATTATTTATCCTTCATGCAATTTTAAAACAACATTCAACCGTTACCTCTGTCAGAACCGGTACAATCGCTAAGCGTCGTAAAGATATAGCCGTTTTTGATAGACCGATTTTCAAACATCAATACGTAAATAAATATTTTTTGTTTCTAGGCCCATACCTGTATAATAAAATTAATAAAATAATTGAGATCCATAATTTAAATAACAGAGAGTGCAAACTAAAGTTAAAGAACTATTTACATAAATTAAATTACGATGAAACCGAACACTTACTTAATATACCACAATAGTTTTACTTACTCAACCTCCCACACACATACACTCACCTGCATACTACACACAGGGAGGACTTAGGTACTCTACACTAAACATTAATTATATTCTATTTTTGTTTTGTCTTTTTTTTTTTTTCAATCAAAATATTATTAGTTTTTGTGGTAATGTATTAAAAATAAAATAAAATAATAAAATAAAATAAAATAAAATAAAATATGAAATTAATTGTAATAATTGAAAATTGAATGGTAAATTGTGAAATTGTAATTGAATGTTTATTTTGTATAATCTGTTAGGGAAGAGCGCTGTTGTCCAAAATACAGATATTAAATTATCTAGTTCGGACGCAGATGTTCACCGTACGTGGTAATAGGCTCCTTTGTAACATTGATGTACCTATCCTAGATTGTAAGTTTTTGCTTGAAATAAATTTATTATTATTATTATTATATTAAAATTTTCTTTCATTTGTTTATAATACATACATATCTTGTTACGATTTATTTCAATATTATTAATATAAAGCTAATTCTAACTATTGTATCTTAACTATTATCTAACGTATTCTATCTTAACGTATTTAAATTTATATCATCAAAAAGATAAAACCAGTGGTATTTTAATGTTTCCACTCTATTACAATTTTACACAATTATGTTTAGAGGCGAATGAAGTTACGTCAAAATAATTATTTAAAACAAAACGGTTTACTCACGTATATTCTCGGGATCGCCCGACTAGTTTCAGACTCAATAGGAGTCCCTAATCATGAGCTGACGCGGCGGCGGTGGTGTCGCGAGTCGAACTAGTCGGGCGATCCCGAGAATATACGTGAGCCAACCGTTTTGTTATAAATAATTATGAATTCTCCTCACGAAAGTTATTATACAAATACGTCAAAATAGTTTATTGATTAAATAATTACCCAGTTTTCCTCGGTCCATCCATTGCCTCTTAATCTTAAAGCTGTCCTTTGGTATTTAGGTAATATACTGTTCTTACTGCCAATGTATGACATTTCCCTGAAGTAGGCCAAGTCATCATCGCTGGTGTACTCATCAATTAAGCTGTCGGTCGAGTAGCGACTTCCGTATTTTTCTTGAGAAACGAAGCTTTTCACGGAGTTAGCATACTTAGCCCTGAAATTTAATTTTCATATTTTCATACAAATATTAACGTAAGGCGTAACAAAATGTGGGTCCTACATGTTTTTCTGTTTTCATTACTACGAAAAAAACATAAAATGAAGAACTTACAATTCAGCGAACCGGGGGTCTTTAAGACCAGCGGCGTAAGTAATACTGCTAGTCAAGACGGCACGAACTTGAGTGCTGGGGTCATTGTTTGTCATATGTGCCATTATTTGGAACATCTCAGCAGTAGGAAAGGCCAAGAAGATGTTAAGAGCAGCAGCCACCCTTACTTCGTAAGGTTCAGCTGTGTTCTTTAATATGCTAAAGAGAACGGCGCGTACTTGTTCGTTCTTCAAGTTCGCTAAGGTTTTAAGGCTAATGACAATTTGTGTGCGTAGATAATTGTTAAGTGGAATGCGACCATCTAAGTAAGGAGCAAATACTTTTAGGATTTCTGGATGAGCTAAGTTTCCAAGAGTTCTTATGTAAACTTCGACCTTGCTGTAGTCGTCATCGGCGATAGCCTGGTTCAGATCCTTAGTTAAGACTGGAATAAATTTGTCGACCACAAACGAATCAGCCTTGGCCAATCGGAAGAATTTGGAGGCAGCTAAAAGAGCGGAAGTATTAAGGAACTGCTGTTCTACAACTACTGGGTTGATAGTAAGTTGGAAGAACTCATTAAACAGCTCATCGTCTGGGTTGTGTAGACTGCCGGCTATTGAAGCAATTACTTCAGCGGCTTCTTCACCGTCAATCTTCTTTCTTAAGATCCATTTCTTGATTTCTTTGAACGCTGCTAGCGTGCCGGTTTGAGCAACCGCATCACGGTAGATTATCCACATGTTCCCAACACCTCCGACGCTGCTGGTCAGCTGAGAAAGCTGTTCTGAGTTTAGAGAGTATGTAAGACGAACAAGGCTGACAAATTTAGAAAGAAAATCGGAAGATGGTAGTTTGTTGGAGTGCTGAAACAGGCGCGCGATTTCAACAAGCAGTTTTTGGGCATTAGCGACGTTTTGTGCGTTAAACTCAATGCCCAGATCCTCTTGTGGCGTAAATAAAAGTGAATCAATTTTGCGTAATTCTTCGGATAGTTTCCATTCAGCGCTGGGAACAGGCTGTACCGAAGCGAGAGATACTCCAACGTAACTGTATACTTCACCATTTTGCTTGCCGAATACAAAAGGTTTAACAAGGACGGTACTCAATGTTTCCGATTTGTAGATTGTGCCTTGCTTGCCAGCGAATATCTGTGATTCAGAAGTGTGCTTGATGAATTGTTCGTTACCATTTTCGGTAGCGATACCGTTCCACTCGGCGCCTTCTGGGACGCCTAAGTCATAAGAAACACGCTTTTGGCATGAGCCATAGTTCTTGCTCTTAGTAATCTCGATAGGGTCTTCAGCAAAGTTAGGCAGTACGCGACGCCATTCCGCGGAGACAGGTGAAACTGAGTATAAAGTCTCACAGTCACCGGTGACATCAGCTTCGTTCTTCTTGAACAGACCTTGGAAAGATTCCTTGTCAAAGCTGTTTGGGAAGTCGTGGACCTGTCCAAAAGTAGATAAGTCTACTTGAAGAGCGCTGATGAGACCCTTAAGTAAGTTTTCGATAAAAACAGGTATATTTGCGGGAATATTCACTGACAGAACACGGCCTCCATCAACCAAAATCTCGAAAGGTTGGTCGATGTGTTGAGGTGCTGATGATGAGCGGTATTTCAGACCGAGAGGTGAGGATTTAGGGTTTAATTGACCTCCTTCAAATTGACCGTACAATGGGTTTTCTAATTTGGCAACGAGACGACCTGGGGCCAACACGCGAACAATGAACTGAGACTTGAAAGCATTTCCGTTGCTGTCACTTTCTTCAAATTTAGACCAGGTATAGGAGTCCACATCATATGTGTACTCTTGACCCACTATCCAGGGCCAGGTCTTTGTCTCAGCGAGCGGGCTCGACGCGACCGCGGCTGAAAAAAAGTAAACGTCGAATTGTCTATACATGTAATAAAAAAGTAACAGACTATTTTCTTTTACCGGTTGTCAGATTGTCCGAAAAATCTTTGTATCTAAAAATACTTAATAGATTGCTGTAAAATATTAAGAAAATCGTATCGAAAAAACCGTAGAGTGCACTTAGCTATGTTTAAACACGCTTTTACATCCAGGTAATAAGAAAAAGAGCTTTAAATTTGCAAAAAGTCAAATTCATCTGCAAAACCTAAATTGGTATTCTTAACGTATAAACAAAGGAGTTACAATGGCGAAATAAGGCAGGCACAGCGACCCGATATCTTATTTTTTAAAAGTATGGTTAACTTTTTAGAGAACTATCCGTCGTAATGAACACAAATGTTTTTGCTGCAAGTTCAAATCAAGTAGTTACTATTTTCTATTTTTTTTTAAAAGTAGAACGTTTGATACTCCAAGTTCATACCTATAGATGACTGACATGAACGCCATACAACTAGTACCTATTTTATAAAATAGTATGTCCTTTGGTAAATTGATTAATTACATACGGCAAACAAAATATGTCACTCGGTATAACAACATTGTGAAATACATAGATATTGAATGACAGTGGAATCTGTTTGTGAGTTATTTTCTATTTTTTTATTAACTGGATTTGATTTCTACTTCAATTAAAACTCTACTATGGCTTAAGTTTTTATATTGGCTGCAACTTACTTCATAGCAAGATAGGTTGAGTTTTGTAATTCTTTACACTTTATACCACTGCCGTATGATCGAACATCAACTAACACGAAAATAAAAATGGATGTTTGGCTGCTATCAGTTCTTAAGGTTTTAAAGCGGTTAATGAATAAAAACTCAACTCACCGATAATGGCCGTCAGTACCAACAGCTTCATGTTGCTTGATGGCACACTTCTGATGCCCCGAACTGTAGAGCACCTCATTATATACTACGACCCGAACTCACATTGGTCTTAGATTGACCTCTGATCCTAAAAAAATACGATAAAATATGTACACTTTTCAAATGGTGTTCTAAAAAAACTGTAGGTATAGTTTTAGTTTAGATAACAGCTGTCGCGAAATTATTCTAATGTAAGAACTACTATCTGGAACCTCAGACCAATATAAATACTTTTAATCACTTGTTTACACTACAATATAACAGTGATGTGTTTTAATATCTTTACCGTCGATTTCAGGTGAGGGTAGGTGAGGAATCGCAGAAAATTATAATAAGCATACGTATTAACCATTCATGTCAAGCAAAGAGGGGTGGAGCTCTTTGCTTCTTTGTTTTTCTGACGGCACTTTTGCACACAATTGCATTGTAATCAAGCAAAGTTTGAAGTGTAAATATTGAAAGTTAAGAAAAAACTTATAAGCTAAGAGCAGAATAACATTGTCCACGTTGTTTAGAAGCTAGATGGATGTTAAGCTGATTCTTCAATTTATATTATGTCAACTTAATTGAAAACATCAGCTAACGCATATTGATCACTTTAGATAACAAAAAGTGCATATTTAATAAATTCTAAGGGAATACTAATAAGATTCTTGTCGGTACATCAAATAAATTTTACCATAATTTATAAAATCCATCTTAGATATCCGTGTTTCTCGTGTTATCGTGTTGTATTAGTGAATAATAAAAAAAAAACTTGAAAAAAAGTATGCACATTTTTGAAAATCTCACACCGTTTAAAGCCGAGGCGGGCAGCTGGTTTTATAATAGAAGAATTATTCTTCTGTAATTTATGTTGCCTTGAAATTTCTATAGCTAAACTTTATCCTCATTTACATTATAACATTACTTAACGTAAACTTATAAAGATCGCTCGGTTATTTATACCGCAAACCGAATTATGAAGAACTTATGGCGGAATGGCAACTTAGGTGGGAGACGGGTATTAAGGGCCGCCATTTTTACCAGTTTTTTCCATCCGTTCGTGAGTGGCTAGATCAGACTTGGATAGAGATTGATCATGGTGTAGCTCAGTTCCTTACAGGTCACGGTAACTTTAAAAGCAAGTAATTTTATTTAATTTTAATGCAAGCTTTTCGTTTCACCACTGTGTAAGTGTCCATCCGCAAAAAGTGAGTTTGAGCAAACTGTGGGGAGTGTAGTCATTGGCAAAACGAACGTAACTTTTTATTGAACAGTTTACACACGACTTCCGGTGTTGTTTATTATACATATTGCTTACAGACGTTTTTGTCTTGAATTAAAATAACAGCTCCTTAATGAATTATAGGATTGATTAATGTTAAAAAAAATTGCCGTGGTGCTTGGAAACTGTGCCTAACTCAGTTGTTGATATCTTTAATTTGCCTATGGCCTATCTTTTCTTTTTGTCTTCCGCTTGCAATGGAGGAAAGTGGAAACTTTTTTTCCCACTCCTCTTATTTACTACTTCAGATTAGGTAATTTGGTTACGGGTTCCAAGACACTTAATGATATTCATTTTAGATCCTAACTTACAGGAGTTGCAATGATGGGCATGTGTGGCGGACGAGCAATACATGAATACTCAGTTATTATCATTTACACCATATATTGCTATCAGACATCAAAATAAAACTACACTTTTGATTCGTAGCAGAAGTCTCTCTCTATCTTCTATGCTTTTTAAGCCATTTTATTAAAATGTATCCTTACACATTGATACTTTTGTAATATATTTTATAATTAAATAAATATATAGATATATATATAACTATCATACATATACACCGCCTAGAATACGTAAATCATTATCTATATATATCTTCAAGAAAAGAGTAAAAGAGCACTACCTTTCTTCTTAACGTGTTAGTATTTATATATGTACCTACGTATATATTTATATGTAAGTATAATAGTAGTTATTCGTGTATATATATATATTTTAAATCTATAACATTCTATTAGCACTATTTCTCTTTTTCTATCTCCTACACACTAGTGTCTCCATTTCTGATATATATTTCTCCTTTCGCAAGTCTGCTGGAAGAAATTTCTTTGAGAAATAAGCAGTACCTTTGTACTAAATTGTTGTAATTGTTGTGTCCTTTAAATATTCTTGTGTGTACATAAATTGTTAATAAATAAATAAATACTGGAACTCGGTTTATACACTATTTTTATAAATATGTTTATAATATAATAAAGTAATCTAGGTACATGTAAAACAAACGGATTAAGTTGTTTTGAGAAAACTAACGGAACCTTATTTTTTTTTGTAATACACTAAATTATTTGTACGTTAGTATTTTCACTACAACGTAGCATTAATAGGAACAATTTATTTAACAGACTCTTTCTAAACCTTGTTCCACTCAGCATCGGAGCGGAGGATGTGAGTGTACTTGCTGACAGGCTGGTAGGCCTTAAGCTTGGCTTCCTTTTTCAGCTCCGCGGTCTTAGGGTCGCTGAACTCTCCCTCCAGGGACCACGAAGCACCGTAATTCTCGGGCTGGTCTACTAGGCCATAAGGAGTCATGTAATCGTCTTGGGTCTGGGTGGTGCTCTGTCCACAGATGCCTCTGGTGGAGCTGCGGTGGTTATCAGTGAAGATGACTAGACTATTGCCATCGTAAATGAAACGGAGTGCTCCATTGTTGATATTAAACACGTAGACGCCGTCGACTTTGGTGTAGTACTCCAGGAACGGAGTCTGGGTAATTCTGTGGATGTACGTAGTCACAGGTCCGCGAATAACTTTTCTTACGTCGCTCTTAACTTCAACTGATTTTGGGTTGATCTCAAGCTCAAGCGTCTTGCCGGCTATTGCAGACCTTAAAATGCAAAAAAATATGTTCACAAGCTTGTAAAGGTTCATCAGCTAACAAAAATAGAGAAAGCGGCTGACTGAGGTACACTGGACTTACTAGGTATCATCTCTAGAAGAAATTAAATACCCACGGGAAATTTCATAAATATGTATTAATAAGACTGGTTACAATAATACTCACTTGTAAGAAACGTAAACATTCATCTGTTTGGCACTGGGCCTCCTCGCGAGTATGACCAGGTTGGTTTTGAAATCGTCAGACTCATCTAACATAACAACATGCCAGGAGCTAGAGAGCCTGTAGTCGTAGCTGCGGCCGCTGAATGTCCACACCTTGTTATTGTCTACACTGCAGAAAGCTGTAATAAATTATATCTATGAAGTTACAAGTTGTCTGTCAGCCAAAGTTTATGTCATGTGTTTAAATTATATTTAGTTTACTCACGTAAGTTTTGATACCCAGTAAACCAGTTGCGAGTCCTCTCCCAATTGTTGAGGGGTTCATAGAAAGCCATAGCGTAGGGGTAGTACTGCATACCCTCGACATTGTTTAAACTGAAAACTCCGTACTTGCTTATAGACTTGTAATTTATATAATTATCGTAGTAAAATACTTGAGCTTCGATGTCCATCTTACCATCTTCAGTTGTCTGTAGAACATTCTGTTCCTTTTCCCATACGTACATGTGCTTAAGTAATTCGTACACATCTTGTGTCATATTTAAATCAGTTGGGCTCAAATCTTTGTAAGACACTGTAGCCTTAAAGTAATCGGGAGCATGCGCCTTCATGATCATCTTGTAGCAATCCATTTGGTAGACATTATCTTTGTCAGTTTCTCGTAAGCAGCGTTTTGCCATAGGGTCGTTAGATAACATTTTAGTGTACTTATCACTACGCACTCCAAAGCCTTTAAGGTGAATATTTTCTGAATTTCCAAACTTAAGATCAGCTTCGTATGTTATCTTGATTTTGTTACTTAAAGCTTCTCTGAAGTTCATTAATACAATTTTGGGTTTAACCATCGTAAAAACAGCATTAATTTGTTGCTGACCATTAAAAAATAGCATGGCTTGGATTTTGTTATCTACGAAACTGCTACCCAATGCAGCGGTAAATACATATTCTTTTTTCTGTTTTCCTTCAAAAACGGCGCTAAAGTCTACCAGCCGTACTTCAGCAGATCTAATGTCCGAAGCAACGCGTTTAGTCATTTCTTGTCGACGTGCCGCACTGTCGACGGATACGTCATTCATCATAGAAGCTGGTCCCATGGTACCTGTTTGTTGCTGGTTATATAATGATTCTGTAGAAAGAATAATACATGACGTTAGATTAACAACTATACATACAATTTTTTATGAACTATCAGTTATTATTTTGCTTACCGTATTTAAAAGTGAAAGTCAGAGCGTCATTTTGTGACTCCTTAGCCAAATACGTAAAATCGAATTGAGTCAAAGCGACGTCCTTCTGGTAAAGTGCGTTTCGGACAATTGTTAAGAGATCAGCGTCAAACAAATTGCCTGGGTTTTTGTAGTCAGAGGAGTAAGTGTATCCCTTTAGTTGGAAAACAGTGCCAGTTAGCTGACCAAACTTAAAGTCAGGAGTAAATACTTTAGCTTGGCGCTCAATAAACTTAGTTGCTGGTTCATCAGATATAGTTAAAATCGAATCTTTTTTTTGCACTGTGGTATACGGCCAGACGCTCATATGGATGAGGTTCAAATTCTGCTCTGGCATTTTGAATACCAATTTAAAATGTGGGTAAAACACATCAAATTTAGCAGGAATGTTAAATTGAAGTTTGTTGATGACCCCAACGTTTGCGTATACGTCACTAAAGGTATCCAGGAAGCCAACACGACCGTCTAAGTTTCTTGCATAAGTCAACTTTAGGTCATGATTCATAGTTGGGTATGGGAATGTGCCATTGTCGAGTTGTAGTTTAGATTTTATGACTAACGCCATCGGCTCGCTGTATTCGAGCACAAAAGGCATACCCATAGCCAAAGGTAAGACGACAGCCACATGTTTGCCACTTAGTAACTTGGTGTATTGGCTTTCAATTCCGGTGAACACCTGCTGTTCTATGTGTTTAACATAATCTTTGAAAAAAGCGTTGATATCTTCCTCGTTGAATGTTATTAATGTCTGTTGGTTCCAGTTATCCAGGAAAAATGAGCCTTCAAGATGACAGCGGTGCTTTCGGTTAATTTTTAGAATTTCGGCAATTTTTTTCGCTGAATACTTGAAGTTGTCTTTAGGTTCTGAGTAGTACTTGTCGTAATTACTCATGAAGACATCCATAAGGTGTTGCATATCGGACACTGATAATGTAAACTGTAAAAAGTAAACATTTCTAAAGTTACAAAACAAATTTACAATTTCGTTTTTTTTTTTTATTTTAGCATCATGCCGAAGTTCGTGTCAACGGGAAGTATCCTATAGGTTGTAAGTTTCTCATAAATGTATGTACATATAAATTGTTTTTTTATTATATATTAATTTTAACACGATATTACACCACGTGTTCCTGAGAAACAAAAAAAATACAGCAAAGTGTTCCTTTAAGGGTCCCTATTTTCCTGTTGAAGTACGGAACCCTAAAAATCTTAGTATGTTTAAATTTAAACTAATAAAGGTTAGCCTTTAAACAGTTTTTATGAAACATAACTTCTTTTGTTACCATTTAATAACAATTAAATTACGTGCGTTGCATTCTTGCACATGTTAGTACATATTATTTTAGTATGTTCTAAAGATATTAAAATAAATTATATCTCCTCAAATAAGTAGTGTTATCAGAATAAATTAATAGTAACGTAGCAATTGCTTTTCTATTGACTTAATCGAATAAAATTTTACTCTAACATGTAGTACTATAGACCATAATACTACTGATACTGTATAATCTTGAATAAATAGGTTTTATATATAATTATGTAGACTGAAACATACCCAATTTTCTTCTATCCATCCTGTGTTTCTGAATCTCAAAGCTCCTCTTTGATACACTGGCAGCAAGTGGTTCTCACTGCCGATGTAAGAAACTTCTCTGAAGTGAGAGATCTCATCATCTGCTGTGTACTCATCAACCATACTGTTCGTTGAGTAACGGTATCCATACTTGTGTTTAGAAATAAAACCCAACACGGATTGAGCAGTCTTTGCGCTGAAAAAAAAACAATATTGTAATACTGTTTTCACACTTGTAACAAATAAAAAACTTTATTTAAGAAAATGTTCACTGTATATTTAATCATATTTTTTATTTATTTACTAGCTGTCCCCCGCGACTTTGTCCGCGTGTTTTAGTTTCAACAGTATTAAATTTTTGCAACATTTTTCATTTATGCTCAGCTCCTTTTAGTAGCAGCTTAATGTTATATAGTTTATGGCCTTCCTCAATAAACGGACTATCCAATACAAAAAGAATTTTTCAATTCGAACCAGTAGTTCCAGAGATTAGCGCGTTCAAACAAACAAACAAACTCTTCAGCTTTATAATATTAGTATAGATTAGTATAGATTTATGTTAAAACAAAATTTGATAGTTAGATTTATTACTCCTGTAGGTACAAAGGATATATGCATTATGCATAGGTACCTATGCTTTAAGGCTATTTATATAATGAACACATGCTTATGCTTTTGATTTTATATCTTGAGTGTAAAACAAAACTGTCCTATTTCCAGGCTAGATAATCATATAGCAAATAAAATACTTACAGTTGGCCAAATCGCGGGTCTTTAAGCTCAGCCGCAAAAACAATGCTGTTCGCTAGTACTGCTTGAACTTGCGTACTGGGATCCGTATTCGCCATCCAGGCCATTATTTGCATCATCTCAGCAGATGGGTACGTCAAAAACAGGTTCAAGGCGGCGGCTACCCTGACTTCATAATCCTCTGCAGTATTCCTCAGAATACTATAAAGCACTGCTCCAACAAGTTGATCCTTTGTATTGGCCAATGTTTTAAGGCTAGTTACCATTTGAATGCGTAAGTATTTGGTAACTGGTATCTTACCCTCTAGGTAAGGGGCAAAAACTTTTAGGATTTCTGGATGAGCTAAGTTGCCCAGAACTCTTACGTAAACTTGGGCCGTGCCATCATCTTTCTCAACAGCCTGTTTCAGTTCTTGAGAGAGACGTGGTATTACAGTTTGTGTAATGAACATTTGATCATTGCAGAACCGAATAAATTTGGTTGCCGCCAATAAAGCAGTTGTGTTTAAGATTTTCTGTTCACGAATATCGGGGTGCATAGCAAGATCAAAGAATTCGTTAAGTATTTCTTTAGTGGGGTAGCGAAGAATGCTGGACATAGAGGTAATGACCTGAGCAGCTTCCTCACCTTGGATCTTTTTAGATAGTATCCAGGACCTTATTTCTGTAAATGCTGCAATTGTTCCTGTTTGCGCTACTGCGTCACGGTAAATTATCCACATATTATTTTTAGCCTTGTTTTTGGACAATCTACTGACTTCAAGGGTATTAGTCATGTGAGTAAGTTGTTCTGAGTTCAAGAACTTAAGAATTCGTATGAGATTGTTGAATTTTGAAAGAAAATGTGTAGTTGATAGATTCTTAGGGTCTTTCAGCAAAGGTGTAATTTCCTGGAGCAGTTTCTCGGCATTTTCAGCATACTGTGCATCTTTTGCAAAGAAAATTGATTCAGTCAAGGTAAACAAAAGTGAATCAAGGTTGCGGTATTCAACTGATTTCTTCCATTCTTCGGTACTTTCGCTTTGTATTGAGGAGAGATAGAAACTTACGTAACTGTGGACCTCAGCCTTTTGTTTACCGAACAAAAGTGGACTTACAGAAACAGAGCTCATCGTCTCCGACTTGTAGATTGTGCCTTCCTTACCCACGAAGATACGTGATTCAGAAGTGTGCTTGATAAACTCTTTTTCATCGTTTTCGTATGCGATTCCTGACCACAAGTTTCCACCTGGCACGCCGAAGGCGTAAACTCGTTTTTCACATGAGCCGAAATTCTTGCTCTTGGTGATCTCTACAGGTTCTTCTGCAAAGTTTGGTAGTTGTCGGCGCCATTCCGCGGAGACCGGTGAAATTGAGTACAAAGTCTCACAGTCACCCGTGATGTCAGCCTCGGTCTTCTTAAAGAGACCTTGGAAAGATTCCTTGTCGAAACTGTTCGGGAAGTCGTGGACATGACCATAAGTGGATAAATCCACTTGAAGAGCGCTGATAAGACCCTTTAGTAAGTTTTCAAAGGATACCGGTAAAGTAGATGGAACTTTTAGAGACAGTACGCGGCCTCCGTCGACCAAAATCTCAAAGGGATGATCTAATTTCTCAACAGGTTTATATTTCAGATTAGCTGGTACGGACTTAATGTCCAGTTGGCCTTGGACTTGCGCGTACAATGGGTTTTCTAACTTAGCCACAAGACGGCCTGGGGCCAACACGCGCACAATGAACTTAGACTGGAATGCATTGCCGTTACTGTCACTTTGTTCAAACTTGGTCCAAGTATAGGAGTCCACATTGTATATGTACTCTTTACCCACTTGCCAGGGCCAGCTCTTATTCTCAGTGAGTGGGCTTGATGCGACGGCGGCTGAAAAATTAAAAAAGAGGGGTGTTACCTATTAAACGAAACACTTTGCAGATCTTCGAGTTATCAATAACAGACAACCACATATCACACGTAACTATAATTTATTTCGCTAGTATAATCATAACAATATCATCGCTGGTGAAAGGCCTCTTTAGGAAGTAGAGATATTAGAAATAAAAAGGGTTTTAGCGAGATTGACTGCATGGGTATCTAACTCACTAGGGAAACAATTTGACTTGCTTTGTCCTATACATATTTAAATGTATTTTATACAAATTGCTAAGTTAAAAACTTCGCAAACTATTACAAAAGTTACACTATTTTAAAATTATCTTTTTTTAACTTAGAACATCTTACTAGGGTGTTTATATTGTAACAGCTGATTCCATTGAGAAGTTTATCGGTTTAAAATTAAAGCTAAGCCAGTGGTCACTTAATACTGTCTTTATGTAAATTAGTCGCTTCAGTTCTGACATAAAAACTTCTAATTGTCTATTTGAAGCGTGCTCTCTGTCACTGACGCCTTTTACTGATTCGTTGTAAATCAACCTTTATTATTCAGTCCTATACTATTATTCATTATTTTCTTTTACTAATGTAATATACGAGACGGTCACTCACCGATGATCGCCGTCAAAAACAACAGCCTCATGATCCAAATGAGCACTGACGGCCTCTGTCGTTTAGCGCGTTGCTATGATAATCCGATGCCCCTAAGTGCATTTCGATATTTATACGCCTTCTTAATCAGTAGAATATAATAAACATTTTGGACTTTAACTTTAAACAAAGATTAGGTATCATTGTTACTTTTTTCAAAAGTTATCTCGGCAGCAAGTGGATATCTTCTCAAATCGCAATTTCATTGCAATACTTCGGTTGGTGAAACTCGTTAGCATTATTTTTTAAGTTTTTCCAATGTAACCTAGTTCATACCAAAATGAAAAAGAAAAGGTTAAGTGAAATTGATAAAAAGTGAGAACCTTTCTTTAAGAGTGTATATTCGAGCTGTTTAACTTTAAGCTTTAAATATACCTAACTAGTTATTTAATTCCTTTTTATGTTTGAGATCTATTCAACTATACATAGGATAACTAGATTTTTTTTAAAATTTTTTGAATATAATTTTTTATTTTATTTTATTTAATATTGTTAACTGAAACTATAATACTTAGTATGGGTAATATTTTGACTTAATTTTTTATCGTTGCTCTATAGCTGATGGAATCTATCAATTATTTTACCTAATGAAATTAATTAATTACTTTTTTCAGCTTAATTCATCCATCAATAGCATCCTTTCCATTTTTTGCATCTTAGTCTTCAGTTTTGTGGCAAAGGGAAGTATAGTGAATTAATAAAAAACCGGCTTAGTGCGAGTCGGACTCTTGCATGAAGGGCTCCACCATTATCTATAAAAACTGGCAAAAACAACACATTTGTTTAGGAGCCCCCCTTAAATATTTGTTTTAAAATGCTTTGTCCTTAATGACTGGCGGATCAACGCACAGCCTAAACCGCTGATCGTAGAGACCTGTTTGGAGGATGTGTCTTTTGTATGACGATAATTTTGGGATCCGATAAGAAAGGATTTTCCGAAATTCTACCCTTAAGGGGGTGAAAAATAGGGTCAAAGTTTGTATGGGACAACGTGATTCCTTGGTCCAAACTGCTTCAAATTTTGCTTAAACATTCTTTAACTAAAGTGATGAAAGACGTATTTCGTTTTTTATTGAAACTCATCGCCTAACGGGGTTAAAAAGGGTTAGAAAGTTATTTTGGGGGTGATTTGCATTGAAATTTATCTCAAAACTCCTTAGTGCTTTTGATTTAAATTACATTGAATTTTTCGATTTTATTCAAAAAACTGAACTCACATAAAACCTTGGTGAAATGCAACAATCTTTAAAATTGGAATGTCAAAACCCATTTTCGACTTCTACGCGGACGAAGTCGCGAGCAAAAGCTAGTTCTAAAATAAAACAAAGGATCTTACGTGTAGAAAATAAGTATAAAGTCATATTCATAACAAATATATACCTTTGAATGAATGTAATCGAATTTTGATGCAATATTATTACAATCATCTGAATTTCGACTGGCATGTTGGTCTAGTGGTTAGTGAACCTACCTGCTAAACCGGAGGTCGTGGGTTCGATTCCCACCCAGAACAAATCATTGTGTGATGAGCATGATAATTTGTTCTGTGTCTGGGTGTAATTTATCTATTATATGTATGTATTTAGAAATATGTAAGCATGTTTATCAGTTGTCTGGTTGCCAAATACAGGCTCTGACTAGTTTGGGATCAGATTGCCGTGTGTGATTTGTCCCAAGATATATTATATTATATTATTATATTATAACTCACATTATTTTTAAAATCATGCTTGAAGTTAATTAAAATAATATCAGTGTCTCGGTAACAAGCGTCGTAAAGTTCGTAATGCGTGTAAAATCTGTTGTAACAGTTTATTAATAAGATAAAAGATGACCAACCCACACAGTTACTATGATAATCAAATTATAGTATTTGTATTATTCTTATCGCCCCAGGTCCCAAAACTTTGAGCTGTTTTAATGATGTAGATAACGAGAAATTTTTTATACATTTCGATAAAAATTTGACTTTAGGTCTGAACCTAGCAACATCTTTTTAAGATAAAAAAAATGATAACTGTCCAGAAATTTTATGTAATAAACAAACTCAATTAATGATAAAGACGATCGCGTTTTGGCGTACAGCATTTAAAATAAATTATTAGGTATATTACTAGCTGTTGCCCGCAACTGCTTCCACGTGGGTTTCTAGTATCGCCGGAAAAACTACTATTCACACAAGTAGTTAGTCCTTTATTGGAATCGAAGTTTCATCAAAATCGGTTCAGCGGTTTAGCCGTGAAAGCGTTGCAAACAGAAAGACAGACAGTGTTACTTAAGAAAACAGTTAAGTAAGTTACTTAACAACAGCAACATAATGCAAGTCATTTCAGTCCAAGATAACACCAAAGTGCCTATAGATAATTTATTTAGATGCTGTTTTTATAAAAATTAAAAATAAAAATAAAAATTAATCTAAAGTACCTCAAAGATGAGGTACTTTAGATTAATTTTTTTCAAGTCGTTGGGAAGTGCCTAAACTGTATGCGCACAGTAGGTGGTCTTTAGATCATTATCGATCATTAATATTCATCAGAATTTGATAAATGAGAAGTTTTTAAGTCTCGCCCAATTGGACGTCATAATCAGATTTGTAAAATTGGGTATTTGACTACTATCAAATTATTTATTTATTTCAAATATTACTATTAATAGTATTAAATTGAAGCAGAACTGCGAAGCAACATAAAAAAATATTCACGAATAAATAAAAATAATAAATAAATGTAGACAACATCACATACATTGCTCTAAACCCAAAGTAAGTAGCTAAAGCACTTGTGTTATGGAATTCAGAGACAACGAAGGTACCACAAACACCCAGACCCGACACAATGTAGAAAAGGGATTTTCTACTTTGACCCGGCCGGGGATCGAACCCGGGACCTCAGAGCTGAACACACACTTGAAAACCGGTGTGTACGCCACTCGACCACGGAGGTCGTCAATACAAAAGTTATAAGCTTTTAAAGTTATTAGACGACGATTTGTACGGGGCAGCCCCAGATTAGTATGGAGAATGACCATAGTGACGTCACCTATATAGCTCTCTCTGTCTAACTAGTAATATTAAAATGCTTTTGTAACTAGTTCAATATGAAAGTAATTAATCTGCCGTTTTTACAACTCGACATAGTTTGAAACATATTTTTTTTAAATGAAATTTAAATAGTTTTGTCAAGTTCACAATTGCGTATCTTGCCGCAACTGCTCTTGTTTTTATTTACAGTCACTGATCTTCACTACAGCCTTTATAGTTTATCTATTTTATCATAAAGGTTGGTTTTATATGAAGATATTGATGCCGAAATAGTAAATGTAATTTTATAATCACAAGGTTTTTAATAATTAGCCTTAAAGTACTCGCGAAGACCAATCCAGCAAGCCCAAACACGATGGGATTGAGTAGTTTCGATACAGAGTTCCTAAAGACAACCTTCTGGCCCCTTCATCAGACCAGCTCAAAGTACGAAAATGTTGTATTAATATATTTTATTGTTATTTTAATTATTTGTTACGCATTAACGCATGCGGAGCGGATATTTGTAATTAAATACAAATAATAGAAGCAAAACTTTAACTTCAGGCAAGACTCGAACCCGCGCTGCGATATTTTATTGTATTATTATTATTATATTATTTGTATTTAATTACAAATATTCGCTTCGCACGAATAATTAAAAATAATAATATTTTATTGTCAATGAAATTACATCTCAAATTCCGATTAGAAATTTAGCATTCCTACTTATGCTAAGTGTCTTCTCTCACGTAGAAAGTCATGTTTGTGACGTAACACGGAAAGCACGGACAAACATCACCTTAATCAAATTTCGAAAAGACGGTTTGAAAAGCTTGTTAATGAGTCCCTAATTTGGAATGGTGGATGTAAAGACAATGAAAATTGGCTGTCTGCGACAAACTGTTTATTAGGTAACCATGACAACACTTTTACATTTATGACATAAACGCCACAGTGGGGCTCTTCCATTTCTCATGGCTCCGAACTCATTTAAGTATAATTATATAGATGGATTTAAAATTATAAGAAGAAAGAATGGTTTTAAGTTGGTATTATATATTTATATTGTTGTTGTTATTATATATATTTATATTTGAACTTTTATGTGGTGAAGGAGGTCTGTAACAGGAATCTTCAAGCATCTGTTCGGATGGCCCAAAATCGTCCAGCATGGAGAGCGCTAGTAGAAGATGCAACGGCTCCTTGTAGTCGCGACCCTCAGTCATGCGTATAGGTACGAGGTAGAAAAGGAAGAGGTAATACGTACAGTGAATGTCATATTTCCTTCTGTTAAAACGTTGAATATTAGGTAAATAAGGTTACAAATAATATTTGAGATAGTGTTATCGCTTTTTTATTATTCTGACTGACTATTAAAAAATATTAGACATATTTTTTTTTACTTAATCAAACAATGAGGAAGATACTGTGAATAGAAAAGTCCAGTGACGTCACTTTTAGTTACAATTTTTACTAACATGTGACGTCACAAGCCCCTTCTACTGATCTTTAAAGCGCTTTAACTTTGTAATTTTATATTTATTTGATAAAAGAAAAAATACGATTTTTTGTTTTATTTTTATAATATACGTGGCAGACTAAATACATATTTCCTTTTCATAACCTGTCCGCACCCTTATTTAACTGTACCAAACGTTTTACTGTATTGGCCTTATTAATAAAAATTTCGACTGCGATTAGAGATTGCTTAGCAGATTCTATATTCAAGTTATCAAAATGTTACAAAAAAACTAAAGATAATTTTGAATTTTAAAACGGATCTACCTTTGTTATCTTTTCGATAAGTTCATGAAACCATCTCTATTATGAACGTTATGTGTTGTAGATATATAACTGTTAAGCAAAAAGCCATTTCTATCTTAAGACAGATATGCAATAGGCGCCTAAGCGCCTATTAAATTATTATTGCATTGGACTATGAAGGTAAGGGTGTAAGATCACATCTCCTGCTATTAGCAAGGTCCTCTTAAAGTTCTGTCAAGGGGGCTCAATTTATAAAAGGATGTTTGTTACCACTTTTAATGTCGAGCATTACATATTTATGGCGGCCACAAATTTAGATCTCACATCTAGATTGTCAGATTGATCGTTTAAGTTGTCGATTGATGTTAGATTGAAAATGATCACGAATTATCCAGATCTTTTGATTTTTGTCACAGATTTAACTGATGCCAGATTGATCGTCAAATGGCCGCGTATTGTTCGGCGGTCACCCGTGACCCACGCGGTGCTCATATGCTTGCTGTATTAGTTTTTGAAAAAAAAACTAGTTTGAACGGATTCTATCGCGGTTTATTTTAGATTTTTGTTCCCGACGTTTCGACGCCTTTGCAGGTGTCATGGTCACGGGCAGCCTGAGGTGGTATTCGTCTTGACAGGTGATGTTGCTCGTTCTACCTTCATATTTTAATTAATTATTTGTATTCCGACCTACGCAATATGAGCTCACTGTGTCTTGAAGTCTTGCAGCGCTGCTCTTGGGTTTGGTTTTAAGTTTGTGTATTATTGGGTCCCAAGTAGGTGATATCTTCCAGCCATCTTCTCTATTGAAATTAGGATGTTTTTTAATTTCTTCTCTCTACAAGATGCAGGAGTATATAAACTGGATTGTGACTGCGGTCTCTCTTACATAAAAGAACATATAGCTGACGTTAAACACCGCCGCTCAACGAAGTCTGCAGTCGCCGAACATGCTGAAGGCTCCAGTCATTATATTAGATTTGACAAACCACAGATCCTCGCTAAAGAACACAAATTCCTACCTAGGATGTTTCGTGAGGCTATTGAAATTAAAAAACATCCTAATTTCAATAGAGAAGATGGCTGGAAGATATCACCTACTTGGGACCCAATAATACACAAACTTAAAACCAAAGCCAAGAGCAGCGCTGCAAGACTTCGAGACACAGTGAGGACATATTGCGTAGGTCGGAATACAAATAATTAATTAAAATATGAAGGTAGAACGAGCAACATCACCTGTCAAGACGAATACCACCTCAGTCTGCCCGTGACCATGACACCAAAAGGCGTCGAAACGTCGGCAACAAAAACCTAAAATAAACCGCGATAGAATCCATTCAAACTAGTTTTATTTCAATGTCTAGTATTAGTTTTTGTTAAAATATTAAGACTTATAATTATATTATTATATAAAAAAAGTGGATCGATTGCGTGAGAGATGATATGAGGGAAAAATCAGTGAATGACAGTATGGCGGCTAATAGAATAGGATAGAAGGCAAGAAGAAGGATTATTATTTACAATTGAATGCAAAAGTGTGTGCGTGGTTAAAGGTGCGTTCTAATTACTTTGACATAACATTTAGCAAGAGAAGTCATAAAAAGTTTTACCTACACGTGCTAGTCCCTCACTAAAATTGTTACTTGAAGATCTTATGTAGTTATATAAAAAGGGTGACTACAAAAGAGTGAAGTTAATCTATACTAATACTAATCTATGCTAATATATAAAGCTGAAGAGTTTGTTTGTTTATTTGTTTGTTTGAACGCGCTAATCTCAGGAACTACTGGTCCGATTTCAAAAATTCTTTCAGTGTTGGATAGCCCATTTATTGAGGATGCTATAAGCTATATAACATTACGCTGCGACCAAAAGGAGCGGAGCATAAATGAAAAATGTTGCAAAAATTAAAAACCGTTGGAACAAAAACACGCGGACAAAGTCGCGGGGGACAGCTAGTGCTTAATATAGATCATTAACGAAATCTAGAGTCAATTAAAGATACTTGAACATAATAGAGATAGATGAAGTTGTAGTAATTCCTTAAAAGTAAAATTCATGGCATTATGGACACTTCTAAGACTTTTAGTAAGATAGATCGAAAAAGTCGATAAAAGCATTAGGGTTTAAAAACAATTAAAACTTCTTTTTAGTTTATTTTAGTATTTATATTTATTTTTCTCCTGCTTTAAGCTATTTAGGCACTTGTATAACTAGGCGTTTACATACAATAGTATTATTAATGCTTAACATAATATATTTACATAAAAATATTATAAATAAGATCACGATTATATATTTTATAATACAATAAACTTAACTGCAATATTTTAATTCATATTAAATACTAGATATTACATACATACACTGTTTTATTCATGTGCATCGGCATACTATAATGTCTATTTATAAATATTAACATAGATTATATATTATTTATAAATATTACTTTGCTGTTTATTATAAACCTTTGGCATAATTGTTCTCAGCCTTGCTCCACTCGGAGTCAGAGCGGAGGAAGTTGGTGTACTTGGTGACAGGCTGGTAAGCCTTCAGCTGGGCTGCCTTCTTCAGCTCCGCGGTCTTCGGGTCGCTGAACTCTCCCTCCAGAGAGAACGAAGCACCGTAATAGTCAGACTGGTCTACTAGACCGTAAGGAGTCATGTAGTCGTCGCGAGACTCTGATGTGCTCTCGCCGCAGATGCCCCTGGTGTAGCTGCGGTGGTCATCAGTAAAGATCACCAACCTCTGGCTATCGTAAATCATACGGATAGCTTGGTTGTTGATGTTGAATACAAGAACACCGTCGGCAAGGGTGTAGTACTCCAACAGAGGGTTTTCTTCAGCGTCATTCCAGTACGAAGTGAGGGCGCCCTCAGAAACCTTCTTAGTGTTGGTCTTGACGTCAACGGAGTTGGGTTTGATGAAGACTTCTACGTATTTGCCAGCCTCAGTCCTATTGGGTCAACAAGAATGAGGTTATAAATGATGTTGTAACATCTTAAAGTAGCTAATTGAAGTTATCGACACGTTTTTATTTTATGATCAAAAATAGATCTTAAAGAGGTTAAAGCTTTTACTCAAAAAAAAATAACTGCCATTGTTTTCATTTAAATCTCAATAACAATATGAATAAACTAAATGTAAGATTTTAAAATTGAACTATTTACTTACTTGTATGACACGTATACCTCTTCCTGCTTGTCGCTGGGCCTCCTAGCCAGGATGACCAGGTCAGTCCACCTTCCAAAGTCATTGGACTCGTCCACCATCACGACGTGCCAGGAGCTGGTAAGACTATAGTCGTAGCTACGTCCAGCGAAAGTCCAGACCTTGCTCTTGTCCACAGCACAGTAAGCTGAAGAACAAGTATCGTGATAATAAATTATCCTGATAAATGATTATAAATCCTGTTCTCCAAAGTATACGAATAATATTTACGAAAATACTCACGCAAGTTTTGGTAGCCAGTGTACCAGTTGCGGGCACGCTCCCAGTCACTGATAGGCGCGTAGAAGGCATCAGCATATTGCCAATAGCGCATGTTCTCAACATTGTCTAAACGCATAACTCCGTATTTACTTTTGAATACATAGTTGGCGTAGTCTTCGTAGTAGAACGTTCTAGATTCCATTTCAAAAGTACCCTCTGGCAAAGTTTCTGTGAAGTCTTCTTCTTGTTCCCATGCGTATATTTTCTTAAATAATTCGTAGGTACTGTAGGACATGTCCAAAAAGGCCGGGCTCAAGTTTTTGTATGTCATTGTTGCCTTATAGTAATCAGGAGCATGAGCCTTGATGATCATCTTGTAACAACCCATTTGATAGAAGTTGTCTTTGCTAGTTTCCTCAAGGCACTGCTTTGTCAACGGGTCTTTCATCAACATTTCAGTGTACTTCTCGGTACGCTCACCAAAACCTTTAAAATACATGTTATCGAAAGATCCATATTTCAGCTCAGCTTCGAATGTTACTTTGTTTTTCTTTTTAAGTGCTTCTTTAAAGTTCAATGGAACAACTTTAGGTTTTACCATTTTAAAAACAGCATTGATTTGTTCGCAGCCTTTGAAGAAAAATACTGCTTGAACTTTGTCATCTACAAAGCTTTCAGCGATAGCAGTCGTGAGCACATACTCTACTTTTTTTTCTCCGTCAAAGACAGCACTGAGGTCTATCAGTTTGACTTGAGCAGATTCGATACCAGCTGTGCTGCGCTTGACAAATTCTTCACGGCGAGACGCGCTGTTGGCAGTAACGTCTTTGACAAGTGAGGCTGGTCCTAATTCACCACCTTGTTTCTGGTTGTACAAAGTGTCTGATAAAAAACAACATTAAATTAATGCATGGTTAGTAAATATAAACATATATTTCTCTTTATGGCGGCAGTTTTTTGAAGTTCGACATAAGGCAAAACATTTTTTTTTTAATTTTGATTTCTTATTTAATTTAAGTCTCTACGAACGAACTTGCGTACCTAATGAAATTAATTATTTGAGGGCTCTTTTTAGATGTGGGTAAACAAAGCCAATAATTATATTAAAAACCAGTCTTAAATATTAATCGAATATGATAAAGTAATATTAAGTACTCACCGAAGAAAGTAGTAAACGTAATTTCCTTGTTTTTAGTTTCTTTAGCATGATATTTCAATTCAAATTGAGTCAAAGCAATATCTTTCTGATATAACAAATTGCCGACGCTGGTCAAAATATCAGTCTCATAAATTTTCTCAAAGTCCTTGAAGTCGGTAGAGTAAGAATACCCTTGCAGTTGGAATGAAACACCAAAAATTTCACCAAGGTTAACATCAGTAGACACTAATTTACTGGGCCTCTCAATGTACTTAGTGGCCGGGTTCTCAGAAATGGGCAAGAGGTAATCAATCTTTTGTGTCGTAGTGTAGGGCTTAACGCTGAGGTGGACAAAGGTGGCATCCTGTTCCGGAAGCTCGAACTTCAATTTGCTGTCACCTGGCTTAAATGTTATGTCCAGCTTAAGAGGGAAGTAGAATTGGATTTTGTTGATGACACCAGAGTAAGTATACATGTCACCAAGCGTGTCTATAAATCCAACTAGACCGTCTAGGTTTCTGGCGTAGGTAAAGTTCAGCTCATTTTGCAAAATTCCTGCTAAATCTTTGCTACCCTTGTCGAATTTGGTTTTTACTGGACCATTAATAGAGTACACAAGTGGTTCAGAGTACTCGAAGAAGAAGGGGACACCAGCAGCGAGAGGGAATACAACAAGTACTTGATCGTGGAACAACACCTTGGTGTATTGGATTTCAACACCCTTGAACAACTGTTCCATATTCTTAATAGAGCTGTGAAGGAAATCTTTAAGGTCTTCTTCAGTAAAAGTGATAAGTTTCTGCTGGTTTAGGTTATCCAGGAATAGTGCACCTTGAAGTGGCTCTCGGCGTTCGCGTTTAACCTTAAGCATATCAATGATCTTTTGGGCGGAGAATTTAAAGTCAACATCAGATTTAGTTGGTTCGTAGATCATCTGTGCAATGTACTCCAAGAGTTGCTGTACGTCAGTTATAGATACGGTGATCTGAAAAAACAAACGATAATGCTGGATTGTTGTGCTCATGAGGTTTAAATTGATACACAATTATTAGAAATAAGAGAGAGGACGCAGCTAGTTTTCATATTTAAGAAATGTTACATAGGATTTTTTTAGACTTAAGTTAGTGTAAAAATTAATTTGAATGTATACCTATATGTATTAAACAGGTATGTAGTAAATAAAAATTATCATCACCTGGTTTTCTTCAGTCCAACCACTGCCTCTAGCTCTCAAAGCAGACCTCTGGTATTTAGGCAAGATGTTGTTGTTGCTGCCAATGTATGAAAGTTCTCTAAAGATCACATAGTCGTCATCGCTAGTGTAGGTATCCATCATACTGTTGGTAGAGTAGCGGTATCCGAATTTCTCTTCCGCAACGAAATTTTTCACAGATTGAGCAGTCTTTGCCCTGAAAGTAAATGTCAATAAACCATAAATATACCGCACCATAATGTGCAGACACACAACGTTTTATAATTTATTACACACACAGAACACTTTTTTTTTTAAATAAAATTATGTATGAATATTATAACCTCAGCCCATAACCTCAGCTATCTGCCAGTTTCAGAGATTAGTTATTTAAACAAACAAACAAACTTTTCTGTTTTCAGCTGTATTTCTTTAGTTGCATAATATTAGTAGGTATAGATTATCAACTAGTAAAACATATACTTACAGTTCAGCGAATCTAGGGTCTTTAAGACCAGCGGCGAAGTGAATGCTGTTTGCCAAGACAGCGCGAACTTGGGTGCTGGGGTCATCGTTTGTCATATGTGCCATTATTTGCATCATCTCAGTGGTAGGGAAGGCCAAGAAGATGTTAAGAGCAGCAGCAACCCTAATTTCATAAGGTTCAGCGGAGTTTCTCAAAGTGCTAAAGAGCACGGCACGTACTTGTTCATTCCTCAAGTTAGCCAGGGGTTTTAGATTAACCACCATCTGGATTCGTAGGTATTTAGTCACTGCGACGGTACCGTCCATGTAGGGAGCAAATACCTTTAAGATTTCAGGGTGGGCCAAGTTGCCCAAAACAGTCACGAAAACTTGAGCCTTGTTAAAATCGCTACTCTCCACGGCCTCTTTCAGTTCTTTAGAGAGACGAGGAATAACGGTTTTTACTACGAATAAGTCTTCTTCGCCGAAACGCGTTAATTTGGTAGCTGCTAACAGTGCAGAGTTGTTAACGATTTTGAGTTCTCTTATCTCCGGGTTCATTGCAAAGTCAAAAAAGTCAGTAATTACTTTCTTAGTAGGTTTCACAAGAGTGCTGCCAATACCAGAAATCAATTGAGCTGCTTCTTCTCCTTGAATCTTTTTGGCGAAGATCCATGACTTGATTTCTTCAAAAGCGGCAACTGTGCCAGCTTGTGCGACAGCGTCACGGTAGATAATCCACATATTCAGTTTGGCAACGTTCTTTGAGGTCTTAGCGATTTCAACGCTGTTTGATAACTGAGTAAGTTGCTCTGAGTTCATAGAAGCGATGATACGTACCAGAATAGTGAATTTGGAGAGGAAATCCGCCTTTGGCATTTTGTTGGGGTTTTGCAACATGGGACTCATCTCTTGGAGCAGCTTTTGGGCGTCGGCCATTCTTTGCTCACTAGCCTTAAGAACGAGCGTGGACTCATCCAAAGTGAATAAAAGTGAGTTGACTGGACGTAATTCCTCACTTTTCTTCCATTCAGTGTCGCTTATTGGCTTAACGGCCGACAAGTAAGCACTAACAAAGCTGTAAACTTCAGCCTTCTGTTTGCCAAAAAGAAGAGGACTGACGTAAACGGAGCTTAATTTTTGCACCTTGTAAATTGTGCCTTGCTTACCAACAACCGAGCGTGACTCTGCAGTGTGTTTGATGAATTGTTTCTCGTCATTTTCGTAAGTAATACCTTCCCACACAGCGCCTTCAGGAACACCGAAGTTATAAGCAACGCGTTTATTGCAAGATCCATAATTTGTACTCTTAATTATTTCGACGGGGTCCTCCTCTGCTGCAAATTCTGGCAGTTCACGACGCCACTCAGCAGATACCGGTGAAACTGTGTACAGGGTTTCGCAGTCACCAGTTACGTCAGTTTCCATCTTCTTGAAGAGGCCTTGGAAGGCATCTTTATCGAAGCTATTTGGGAAGCTGTGCACATGACCATAAGTGGACAAGTCTACTTGAAGAGCACTGATTAGACCCTTTAACAAGTTTTCATACGGCAGAGAAAGGGAGCTGGGAACAGAGAATGATTTAACTCGACCTCCGTCCAGGAAAATTTCGAAAGCTTCTTTGGTAAAGTCGACTGGTTTGTATTTGAGGTTTGTAGGCCAATCGTTGTAGGTCATTACTACATCCTTCACTAGCGCGTATAAAGGTTTGTCCAACTTAGCCAGGAGGTGTCCTGGAGCTAAAACACGGATGATGAACTGAGCTGTAAATGCGTTGCCATTGCTGGTGCTCTGGTCAAATTGAGTCCAGGTGTATGTATTTATGTCATAGTAGTACTCCTTGCCGACTTGCCAGGGCCAAGTACCGCCCTGAGAAAGGGGGCTGCAAGCGACTGCGGCTGCAAAAAAAATGTACATAAAATTATTTATTGGATTTATTGTTTTATCCTTGGTAGAATTTATTTTTAAAAAGTTACTTTTATTTTAATGATTTTTTTATGCAGTTGTGATTTTTCAATGCATGCTACTGTACAAGGATATTAAAACTCACCGATGATCGCCGTCAGTACCAACAGCTTCATGTTCCAGTGATCTGCAGTGGTCGTGTTCAGTGTGGCTGGATGGCACACGTCTGATGCCCCAGACTGTTTTAGGCCTTATTTATAGTGCATTTCATCTCCACTGTAGGTTGTGTTGCACTCTGACCCCTGATAACACTTTTTTATCGATCTCTCTTAGTTTCTTTGGTTATTATTTAAGTGTTCGTAATCGTCTTAATGTTTGCTCAAAAATATTTGTGTTTAATTTTGAATATATGCTTCACGCTAGGTAAAGGGAGGTAACTCGTAATCTATATATACTAATCTATACTAATATTATAAAGCTGAAGAGTTTGTTCGTTTGTTTGTTTGTTTGTTTGAACGCGCTAATCTCAGGAACTACTGGTTCGAATTAAAAAAATATTTTTGTATTGGATAGTCCGTTTATTGAGGAAGGCTATAGGCTATATAACATCACGCTACGACCAATAGGAGCCTAGCATTCATGAAAAATGTTGCAAAAATGAAAAACCGTTGAAACTAAAACACGCGAACAAAGTCGCGGGGGACAGCTAGCACTCATATATAAAGCTGAAGAGTTTGTTTGTTTGAACGCGCTAATCTCAAGAACTACTTGTCCGATTTGATAAATTATTTCAGTGTTGGATAACCCATTTATTGAGGAAGGCTATAGGCTATATAACATTACGCTGCGACCAAAAGCTGTGGAGCATAATTGAAAATGTTGCAAAAATGAAAAACCGTTGAAACTAAAACACGCGGACAAAGTCGCGGGGGACAGCTAGTTTGCGATTATAACCTTTTCCTTATTCGTCGACAACCCACAGAGAGACAATGGTCTGTCTAGGGTGTGTTGTGTTGACAACTCTGCAAGTATTTATATTTAATCTTAGCTTTATTAATATTGTTTTACTGGGTTCCTATAACAAAAATATATATTTTCCTTTATTAGTAGGCATTAGGCAGTGATTTTTCAAACACATTTCGATCGCATACGTTTCTCTTAAGTAATGTATAGTAGATTTGAACCTAGTGCATTGTATAGATCAAATAGGTGTAAAATATGTGTCCTCGATTACTTTTACATTTCTAGAAGCCATTAATTTCTTTATTTTAATTCTGCGCGCTGTCTCGAATGTCATTGTAATTAGACCCATATGATATTAGTTGACAAAACCGTTTTGTATTAAATTAAGTTTAGTGAATGACTCATACATGGTAAATAACGTTCCTTTTCTGGATACAACAAAGTGTTAAAGAAATTGTGGTTCTCTTGAAAGTACATTGTTGTTCTAAAGGTATAATTATTATTTGTTACTACTGTTACAAGAAGTTATTTATTTTGAAATACTTCTTTGTACGACTACAATTGTCGTGTAACTAAATTTTGTATTTTGAGGTTTTACTAGATCATCTCAGAGTGTTAAGGCATCCGGCCCACTAAACGACGTCCGTGTTGGTAGTCTAATTATAACAATTTTGAATAAATAAATATATTTATTTGCGTAAAACACGGTATAAAAAAATGTTACATGTGTAAAAATTTGTTCCTCATGTTTTAGCAAAATCATTAACAAACGGAATTAAGCTATTTTTTATCCCCGAAGCAAAAAGAGTGGTGTTATTAGTTGGACGTGTGTGTCTCTGTAAGTATCTGTCTTTTGCATTGTAGCTCCAAAACTTATGATGTGTTTTTTTTTGTTTGCAGGCTTATAAATGATCTAGATGGTTCTTAGCTAATTTATTAAGATTTGTTCAAGATTTAGAAAAATAGCAGCAGTTTTTTAAATTATTCTTGAGTTAAATAATAAATTTTCAATTCATGGTTTTTGTTAATTACCTTTGTCGCGTATGTATGTATGTAGTATGATATTATTAGTATAACTAGCCTAGGTCAAATAGTGGCGGAAAATGATATGTAGATAGTATAGTCTAGACCTCCAACGTCTCGTTATTCACTCTTGGTTACTTTTTGAACGCATTTTCTGTCCAACTCAGCCTATCGCGGCCCACTTTTGGACAAAGGCCTTACAGAATTCATCTTTTTCAGGTATTTTATTCAGTCTCATTCATTAATCAGGTACTGTATTTTCTGTTTTTTATACCAAGTTATCCCTTTAAAGTAAGTAAAAGTAAAATTGCTCCAGTTTAAGTGAACCCTGTGGTAAGGGTGTGGACCATTCTCACGCACTATAAATTTTATGTAGCCCGCCTACTTTTGTCTTTGTGTTTGTATACTTACTTTAAGTTGTCAATATGCAGGGGAATATACGACATGTCTCTTTATGAGTCGGCTTCCAGTCTTATCAGATTGAGCTGAATTCTAGATTTTGCATGGAGCGATATGATTATAAAAAGATTAAATTAAATAAAACTCAACATGTAATATTTTTATACTTACATTTTAATTGAGCATTAATTAATATTAATGACAGTAACTGTCTTATAAAAGTATAAAAACAAGACGTTATAACACCTTCAAAAATATAATGAGCAATAATAAAAGAGATCTCAAAACGGAAAATTCATTCATTATCCTAATACGAGATTCTTTGGAAAGCGTGCATTTGTACATTTAGGAATAACTTAAAACTAAGTATTGTATTTTTTTCTTATAAGATAATAATGTCAATAAAAAAGTATTTTATATACATAAAATGTTCTCCTGAATGAATATTGGTCACGGCGGTCGTGAAAAGGACTCTACAAAGATGTTCCAGAAATGTATGGAACCTGGGCTAGCGCTATGAACACTATGTATTAATTAGCGATATTTACAATATAGTTACCGTTTTTGTCTTTAATTTGACACAAAATAAATATAGTGGATCAGAAATATGCGACATGTCATACTGTCGTCAAACGTAATGTTAGACACAACTGTCATGGCTGGCCCTAAAAATACAGTTATCATATTAAAAAACTTTTTAAATTACGATTTTTGTACGCCTGCTTGCTTTCTTAAATTTAACTTGTTAGCATTTTTATGAAATTCCCCTATTTTTCTTATTTATCTACGTAGAGTACATAGTGGTAGCCCAAAATCGGCCAGCTCCTTTCTTATTGTAAAGTAAGAGGTTTTAAATAGAGCTTTTAATACTTTTTTAACAGATTAAGTTTAAACAGACCTTTTTAGATATATATAGATTACAGATATTAAAACAACAGGAACCTAATCTGTTCTTTACAGACGATATCTCTTAAACGCTACATACTTACATACATTGTTAATTATATTTTAAGTTATTTTACAACTAATTGAGCAAATATAGGTGCATCTGCAACATGTAACAGACTTATCATCTACGAGACATGCAAAATAATTTCTACGTATACTTAGGTCTTTTAAAGGAGATCTATGTTGTATACTTAATGTCTTATTATTATTTTATAGTACTATATAACTTCATATTTATATGTAGTTATAAATAGTTTATTTGCATTAGGAAATAATAATATTGCTTACTTCATTAGGTATAAAATAATACATATAAAAAAATATTTTGTCGTTAGTTTCCAACCATTTTTATTTACAAACAATTTAACATGTGATCATCAATTTATCTAGTTGTTTACTAAGAAAAGACAAGGTCAGGCATACTCTGGCCGTGTGACGATACCTTCTCAAGTTTGGAAGACGATGAAATTGTTGTTTAATCATTAAAGTAACTACCTATAGGATAAAAATAAAAATAAAATATCAAAAGAAAACTATTAGACCTATACAAATAATTATTGGAATTACAATTTTACTTAAACATCTAATGATGTTAGCAACCATTGACTTCTTCTTCTTCTCGACCAAAAGGTTGCCACCTGAATGACCCGGTCGCTGGTCTCCATTACGTCCACAATGATCTAAACTCAACCATTAACTAGAAATGAATGAATGAGCAACGGATGAAGCTTTTTGTGTACCGAAATATTGATATTTAATATTTACATTATTTCATGTGTTTTAAACACAACTTCTAACACTAAAATATACTAATTGTACCTATATTTAATTTAAACTTAAGTATAACAAAAATTGAGCCAATCGTATGCCTTCAGTCTTTTTGTTGAGCGTTCATCTATACTTACACTATTTATTTCAAATATATATCTTATCTATCGTTGGGTTCTACAAATTATCTTAATAACCGACTAATTTCAGAATAGTCATGATACATTTTACATATAAGTTCACATCTCGGACTCAAATTGGAACATCGTTCCCCTGAAATGTTTTGTTTCGTCTGTATAAGACAAGATATTCATTGCCTTGCGGTAGGACAATTATTTTACATCTCATCATCATCATCGTCGTGCTTGCTTGCGACAGTAGCGACAAATAGACATTTAAGAACGTCTTAAAGTTAATTTGAGGATCAGTATTACGGGGTAGAGACAAGATTACTGATAGTTTACAGCTTTTAGGGTGTAATAATGTACAAAGATATTTCAGTTAGTAAATCTACAAAGTGAGTTTTTTGTCGTTTTACAAACGAAAGCTATGACTTCTATATCGATTACAAAAACGGTTGGTATAAAAACTCAAAAAACAAATCTATTACTAATATATAAAGCTAAAGAGTTTGTTTGTTTGATTGTTTGAACGCGCTAATCTCAGGAACTACTTGTCCGATTTAAAAATTCTTTCAGTATTGGATAGCCCATTTATTGAGGAAGGCTATAGGCTATATAACATTACGCTGCTACCAAAAGGAGCGGAGCATAAATGAAAAATGTTGCAAAAATGAAAAACTGTTTAAACTAAAATAAGCGGGCAAAGTCGCGGGTAGCCGTAAGAGTTTTACGGTAATAGTACTGACAATCTAAATTGTTTTTTTCGCTTTTCTGTTTAATTTTTGATACCAATAGTTTTTGTATCCAATATAACGGTCATAGTTTATGTTTGTATAACGACATACAACCCACCTTGTGGCTTGGTTTTTGAATATGTACAAAAAATAACCGATTATTCTAGTTTCTAAAACTGTACAAAAACCTTTAAGCCAGTAGTAGCCTACAGTTTCTGCAACCTAGGCACAGTCAACTTATCTCTTATACACCTCAGCGTGGTGAGCTTAGCTGGTGAACTAGGGACAGTCTGCTCCTGTTCCGGCTTTCTCAAAGGTCTGGAGGGCGGGATGCAGGTTCGAGGCACGTTGCTGATGTGAGGATGTGTCTTAACGTGCTTGCGGAGAGAAGATGGATCAGTGTACCTTTTGCCGCAGCCGACAGCACCGCAAGCGTACGGTCGCTGGAAATAAATTCAGTATAAGAAGTACTGTACTACTACTATTAAATTCACACTGTAGTGTTTATTATTTCATGACGTTTCTGGGTTAATTTGTTATCAAGAAAGAAAATATATGAGAATGACATTGCTGCATTTTTCCGTACTTTTGGGTCATTTGTAGGTACTATATTTATAAAATGAGGTGTATGTCACTTTTATCTATATATATTATGTATTTTTACCTATCTTTTATGATATACTCACAGCATTAAAATGCGTTCTCTGATGCTTGGCTCTGTCTGAAGAGTTGGAGAATGCCTTCCTGCAGTGTGGCGCCGGACAGGCGTAAGGGCGCTCCCCTGTGTGCGACCTTACGTGGATCTTCAGGTTCTCCAGCCGGGAGAACGCCTTGCCGCAACCAGGGTGCTAGATATTAAAAATAAATATAATTGTTTTAAAATAAAGAAGCAGTTTACTGCTACATATATCTTATAAATAGAAATGTATAAGCTTTATTTGGAAAATTAACCTTCGACACAAGAAGATGGACAATTAAAACAGAAGATTATCAAGAAGGAAGGCTAGAAATTGCTCGGGTAAACAATAGTCGGTAAAATATAAGTTTTTAATAATACGAAAGTCGTTTTAGATTTTTATTATAGACGTACATTATTGGCGCAAAACTTTGAATTTATGTATTTCTTTGTCTATTTATTGAACTGTCTTACGATATTGTCATTTGACTAGAAAAATATTTGTCCTATTTTATTCATATGCAAACGAGCTAATACTTACGTGGCACCTGTTAGGCTTATGTCCGGAATGAACGCGCATGTGTATGAGGAGCTTGTAGCGCGCGTTGAACGGGCGACGCTCTCGAGCACAGTCGCGCCACAGGCAGCTGAACTCGTCACCTATACCACAATATGTTGCTAATAAGTAATAAAATCTAATAGATGTGTGTGGTTTCATTTTTTTTTAGCAATTTTTTTAGCAAGTTTACTAGCAATGAGGGTGGAATTCACTTTAATAGCAATCCTGTTAACCCCTCTAACTAAGCTAAGTATGCTTGTGTCTGGAGTGGGTTCACGTCAATAGTGCAATGGTTGGGGTTCAAACTTGCAACCTCTCGATCATAAGGCCGACACCCTAACCATTAGGCTATTGCCGCTTCATACATTAAAATTGTAGAAATGATATGGAAAGATATTCACACGGAACGCGCCGCGTAGGCGACAAACCGTACGAAATCCTCAATCCCGCGCGTCGACGAACTAACGCAGACGCTGAACGGAGATAAAATCATAGTTCTGCTTAACATCAAATAGGTACATGTAAGCCTGTTAGGTAGTTGTGAAAATAAAAAAAGTATATTTGTTGATATATTTTATGCTACATGATTAATGACATTATTAATGTAGTTAGTATATGGAAAACATAAAAGTTGATATATAGTTGTAATTACCTTTATAAGTATTGACATGGGCTCTCTCAATGTGCTCCACCAGTGCGTTCTGGTTCGGATATCTTTCGAAACATTGCTCCCACAAACACACTCGTTCACCTAAAACAACAATTCATCATTATTATACAAACCGTGACATAATTTAACATAAATAGTTGCATACAATCAAGTGCAACCCAATTCAAGAAACAAACAAAGACATTACCTTGACCCTTGTCTTTATCAGTCTTTCTTGTATTTTGCGTTTTACTTTCATTCACGTTATTACTATCTGTTTCAAAAGTCAATCCAAAGTCATCGAGATTAACGAATAAGTCGTCTTCGTCGAAATTTTCTGAGTTCTCGTCGTAATAGCTCGAGCTGTGAACGTCGCTTTCCACAGATTCCGATACAGATATTTTTCTCTCGTTTCTATCAAAATTAAATTCATTACAACTTGTCGGTGTGTCCGGTAATACGTACTTCCTCTCTTCTAAGTTGTAAAGTATATTATTTGGGTAACTATAGTGTTCTAAACTGTTTATTGGACCAATCGTACTTTGAACAGGAGTCACATTGTTATATTCTGTCATTTCAGTTTCTTCAGCATTGTAATTACAATAGCGCTTCGAAAACACTGTTTCTATTGATGGAAGTGATGTCTTCTCAGAAGTGGCTGTGTTTAAATATTCTTCATTGAAATCTGGTGTCAGTCTACAAGATTCACCATCCTCTCTGCAAAGCTCGTCGATTAAGGATTCGTCATCTATGTAGTCGTTATTCGTTTCGTACATTTTATTTTCTTGAGCTTTATAAACATCGACCTTACAGTTTTTGTCTCCAAAGTCAATCCCATCTAAATCTAAGAGGACTTCTTTAATATTTTGTTCATTAATATTTGTGTCTATAACTTCGTCTATAATTTCAAAGTCGGCTTCGTTATTCGTTGTCGTGTTCCAGTCATGTAATACTTCGAAATCAAAACTTTCCTCTACTCCATACTTAAAACTGTCAACTTTTTTACTCTTATTGCTATTTTCTAGTTCCAAATTAAATTGTGACATGTAGTAAGCGTGTAAGTCTGTTACATTGTCGGTCCTGTCGTTAAACATATCCTCTTCCTCGTAGCTAGGTATGATATCATATTGCGCCATCTTCATAGGTTCATTTACCTACAAAAGTTCAGTAATCTCTATGGAGAGGTGTTGACATGTGGTGTTTACTCGTAAGTTAGCGCATGTGGTTTTGCTATTATTATAAAAATAAACTTTCTCTGTATATGATCACGCGTGGCCCGAGCATCTGCGAATTATAAATTTAATCGTCTCTTAAGAATTATTATTTAGTCGCCACACGTGTTAGTAAGCTGACTTATGTCCTATTCGGTATTATTAGAGTTAGGAAGCTGATTGGACGATGTTAACAGGGTTTTATTTTTAAATATTGAATGGACATCCTTTTGTTTGAATCACGCTCTGAATAATCTTAATTTATGTCTTTTTTTCAGTATCAATCGTGCTCGCCAAATGTTTCACAAAACCTAGTCTTTCAGATTTTTGTTAGCATGGGGATAAAAATAAGTCTTTAACATTTTTTAAGAACCAATCAAACAGTTACAGCTTTACAGATAAAAAAAGATTTAATTTTATTATTTTCTTAGTTTCGAGATATACTTAATTAAAATTATATGTTAATAAGCAAGTAGATAAAAATGTTTGCAAAAAAATTTGGTTGACATTGGGTGACATGCTTAACGTTTTAATTATGAAATTATATAAGCAAATCCGTATGAAAGGTCAAATTTATGTCATAATTTTTTTACAGATAAGCTGACGTCCTGACGTCATGGCGTGAAAAAAAATAGTTTTTGGTATGTTATTACATCACATTTAATTCTTATCCAAAAATTGCATTGCTTTGAAAGATAATGTTTGCTATACTTTATGTCATAATTTAGTTTGGCCCTATCCTGCCGATAAAGTCAACACCTATGATCAAAACTGCTACTTAAAACACTGAAGGTGTTTAAAACTTGCTGCAATACCGGATCTAAAGCGGTTTTCTTAAAACCCAGCCCTAAAAGTAGTATTTTTCAACTTTGCTTGTTATTTGTATAAGTAATAATTTTCGTGAGGAGTATTCATAATTATTTAGGAATATTGACGGTTTACTCACGGACATTCTCAATTAGTTTCAGACTCAATAGGAGTCTCTAATCATGAGCTGATTGGTCATTATGATATTGTAAGGAAAAAATATTATGCAGTGCCTAAATTTTTAATATTTTCAAAAATAAATATTTTGACGTGTAACCTATTTTTACGGCAAGAAATACAACTTCTATAAAATGTTATATAAAACTAACTTTTTTATCGAACTAATAAAAATAAACTATGTATATCGTTCATGTTATTAAACCTGTTATCATCATGCCTTGTTTGATTACAAATGTAAACATTAATATTATCTTAATTAACAAGTTACATTTTAATTAATTAGGATGATAATTACGACAAGATATTATTATATTATTATAATTCTATTTTTTTTTTTCTATCAGTTATTTCTAGTTATAAGACGGAAATTTCAGTAAGGTTCGCTAGTACGAGAGTTCATACAATATTTCGCATCTGGCTATTAAACTTAACATATTTCATAATATACTAGGGCCAGGGCAATGCCCTCTTAGCAACTATTAAACAGGAAAACAAGTCACTTTTATAAACAATATGACCAATGATCAAAAAATATTTATTTTAATTATATTTTTATGGGCCTGTATCTTTACTGTAATATGGCCAACTTACATCTTTGTATATTTTTGATGAACAAGCAATAAAATTGGTTTTAAAATTAAATAAACTTTAACTATTTTTTTTATATTAAACTGTGCATAACGTACCTACACGCACTTTCATCATGACTCGTCTAAATATAATTATACAAATCGAAAAACACGTTGATTATAAACTAAAAACAAGAATTATCAACAATACTTACCTAACAAAAACAGCGATAATGAAATTCAAAATCACAAAACTTCACAAATTTTGGCGGCAACTGTCAAAGTGACACCTAACCTAACTTTTGAAGTGCGCGGAGCACACGGGCGCACAACACCACGATATCAACGGGAATAGTACGGGAGCTAACGGGATCGTGAAAAAACTCCTTACTGAAGCCATGGCATGCCATAGACATGTTGAAGCATGAAAGGACTTTTACACAGATGTTAGAGAAAAAAGAAGCGCGCTTCGGTGTGCTAGCCGATTTTTTGATGAGATATAAATTAAATATTTTAACGAAATCAATGTTTTTTTATTTATATATAAGTTTTTTTATATTTAATAAATATGGTTTTAAAAATAAATTAACTTTATTTATGCAAAATGCAAAAATAAATAAAGTAAACTAACGTAATTTATTGTTTAAAGACGATTTCATTTATATTTTTTACACGAATGAAATTATTATATGTCTACCTATATATTATGAGTAGCTTTTTTTATCTTCTTTTTTAGTTAAAAAAATCTTTGTATAATTTTATCTGAACTACACTATCTAGTTTCTTTAAACCAATGTTCCAACATGTGCCTTATCAAAAACCAAGATCGTTTTCAGTTAAAATAATTTGAAACTTGGAACATTGGTCTTATTTCTTAGACGTTAAGATATAAAGTCGTGTAACAACATACCTTTTATCGATAAGTATCCATCCTTACCATCTTTTGGCGCCAAGTATGCTTTATTGATTCGATTGTCAATATTTTTATTAGAAGGAGCTTTAATCATTCAAGACGAGTAGAGTTTTAGTTTATTTTTAAAACCTGAAATACAAAAAAGCTTTGAAAAATAACACCCAGCTATTTTATTGATTTTAATTATTTATTATTAAATCAAATTCATGATTTTTTTTTCATTCAGTTTATCTATTAAGACCATAACTATAATTTACATTAAATTCGCAGTTCCCTCATTTGGCTGCTGTGGTTCCATTCACTGCTTCCTTTACTCTTGCTGTAAAGAAAAAAAACCGACGGCGACCCAAATACTTGAACTAAGAAATGATGCAATAAACTCGCCAGGAGCACGTCTCATTGTTAACATTATAAATCTGTTCAGATCTCTAATCATTGCAACTCCTGTAAGCCAGTATTTACTAATATCACCAAAACACTTAGGCTCGGTGTATCCCAGGGACATGGTTGACTTGTTCCATGTCTTGTAACAAAATGAATCAGAAGTAGTAATTATGAGGAGTAGGAAAATTAGTTTCCATAACATAGCTTGGGCAAAGGCTAGGCAGAAGAAGAAGCTTAAAATTTAAAGGCAAATGGTTGAACTTAGGTGTCCAGTTCAAGACTTTACACGAGGCCTTAAATGATTACTTCTCGATACGAAAATATACCGTCTATTCATTAAAGTACCTATAGATAAATGTTGCTGCCTGATCTCTGTACCCCACCTCTGATAACTTCACGCGATAGCCTGTGTTACGATTCCAGTGTTTTCAAAATTTTGGAGCAAAACATTTTTAATTGACGGGCGGGATAATTGTGTTACAATAGGAATTTTACAAAATGTTTTGATAACTTCAAGAGTTTAGGACGCGGAGTAGAAGTTTGATAATAATAAGATATATTTGCTCATTTCTTTATCTGTTCGCTTATTTTCTATCTCCTGTTGAGAACCCAAGCGCTGTTCAGTGGATAAAAATAATGGTAAATACCTAAGCAAATTTAGTATCGGATAACTTTGGTGACCAACTTCGTTGTAGTAGATCTAGTTGGTCATCGACGTTAGACGTCGAAATTTGGGTTTTCTGACTATTTTTTGAAAAGCTATCATAGCTTTCGTTGACAACTGCTATAGCAAATAAGCCTGCTAAACATGGCTGTGGAACGTATTTTGATTTGATCAACATCAAATAAGCCTGCTGAACATGGTTGTAGAATGTATTTTGATTTGATCTTGGATGTGTGTGTGAAATACACTCAATTTAATTGGTAGTCAAAAGTAATGGCAGCAAATTGACATCACAATCACAGCACTTGACAAGGGATTTTAGACTAATTTTTTTGTTGATCGCCCTTTCAGAAACAGCTTTTTTGCGGGTAAAAATTTATTGATCATGATTTAAGAAGTTTAGAGAAATTGGCAAGGTTGTGTTAGGAGCTATTACATCTCATCTCAAGCTCATCGCAATTCGTTTAGCGATAATTGCAATATCATTTCTACCTCAATCATTTAATTGTTTTTTTTTACTGAAGATTAATACATTTGTAGATTCAGTATGCCTTAAAGATAACAGCAAACGTTGTCCTTCCTAAAGATGACAACCTTAATGGAAAAGGTCAAATTATGCGTCATATCTTATCATAATCCATTGCAATATTCGGAAGTTCAATAATCGTTATCAATTGGCCTCTATAATTACTTTAACTAAGAGATACAAAGTTACCGCTAAAACAATTTAAATGTGCCAAAAATTTCAAACGTGAGAGAACATTTTACATTTTATTTACTTTGTCAGCTTACGGTAACAATTTAAATTGTTTAAAAATAAAAGCGGATCATTTGTTTGAGAATTAAAGATATGGAACTGATATTTAGATATTAGGTATACCTAAAAACAAGTTCTAATACCTGTTTATTCTAGCTTAGGGACAAGCAAATCTGACAGCTGGAATAAACGTCAAAAGACCTGAAATAATCCTTAGTTGTTACCCTATGTTAAGTTTTGGATAACCCAATGCTATGTAAAGGCTTCCTTTCGTAGCCTTTTCTTTTAACCATTGGTATTCACCATTTAGTTTGGTGATCATTTGGATAAATTTGCTGATTCAAATCCATTCCATATCTAAATAAGCAAAACTTTATAAACTTTTCAAAGTTTAGTATTTAATAATTCACCCAAGAATAATTCGATCACTCTTTAACTACCAAATGCAAGCTTCTAGATTACTTGGGAGTATGTATCTTCTAGGAGTTATGATTAAGAATGAGAAAAGGAAAAAATAAATAAAATTACAACTAATTTATTTTTGTTACGACTGATGGCAATTACATCTAGCGCCAAATATTTTTTATTGGTGGAAAAAGTCGTCTGACAGATTTTGTTTGAAAGAACTGTCAAAAATTCAAGATAAAAATATCTGGTATTGTTAAAATCCGCCCTGAGTGTTGAAAAGAGTCGTCAATATCGAAAGAGTTCAGGCTTCGATTCTTCTAATACAACAATCCACCAAAATGGCTAAGTTAACATTATTTACAGAAGTAATCTATAAGAAAACAAAAATACACTAACTTATGACCTGTTGCCAAAACATAGTGTCAAAAAACAAGGGGTCAAAACGATAACTCTTAGGGGTATGTCATTAGATTACAAAAATCACGTTTTAGGTACAATGGTAGCAAAAAATATAATGGAGGTCATTTATACACACTCAAAAAGATGTTATCAACTCAAAAAAATCGAACAATCGGCGTTGAAGACAATCTTAAATGTCATTGATTTTAATAACACAGTTACCTACTTATTATATGACTAGCTGTCCCCCGCGACTTTGTTCGCGTGTTTTAGTTTCAACGGTTTTTCATTTTTGCAACATTTTTCATTTATGCTCCGCTCCTTTTGGTTGTAGCGTGATGTTATATAGCCTATAGCCTTCCTCAATAAACGGACTATCCAATACAAAAAGAATTTTTCAATTCGAACCAGTAGTTCCTGAGATTAGCGCGTTCAAACAAACAAACAAACAAACAAACAAACTCTTCAGCTTTATAATATTAGTAAGTATAGATTACAGAAATCTAGAGTATTTACTTACTTTGAGTAAATGAATGGTCTGAAATAAAATAGAACGTCTAAAGAACACCCAGACTCGGAACAAGCATTTGTGGGTCACATAAATGCTTGTCTTATGCGGGGATCGAACCCGCGGCACGTCGCGCACCGTGGTAATTGGCGTGGTGACCTATACCACTCGGCTATCCGTGCAGTTGAACATTAAACAGATAGATAGCATTAGACAGAACAGGTAAATGGTTCAAAATCAAACAAAACCTTTATATACCGTAAACATGATCATACTTTTCCCATGGGTTTGTCCGGTAAATCAAATCACCAATAAACTCCTTGTTAATTGATACATTTTCACAACACCCATAAGTTCTTAACATCTGACAGTAGGCTCATACATAAAAAAGTATCAGAACAACAAATGTCTACCTACTTAGATTATATTATAAATATTTCCATTACGTAGTTTCGACTATCATGATACTCGCACCGGGGGTCCAGACTCCAGGTAGTAGGTATACTTAGTAAATATCATTACCTAAAGGTTATCAGACTATGCATAGTTCGTGCGATAGTTACCAGTTAGCAACCACTATAATAAACAAGATAAAATTAAAATTGCGCCATCATTACAATTATGCAATCTAAATTACTATGTCAATCACTTTTTATTCACAACTTCCCAGCTTCGCACGGGGGTGTGACAATTCCAAAACTTTTACGTACGTTTTTTTTTTATTTTCTTTTATACCTGGACAAGGCAATAAGGAACATAACTAAAAAAGAATTATCTGATTTGGTGCAGTCGTTCTAAAGTTATGGCGTGACCAATGGAAATCGGGATTCCTTTTTATATCTATAAATATAGACAAGTTGACCTGACAATCGTTGTCCTGTAAATTTTCAACATTTCCCGCGGGTATTTTGCAAATTTTCGTTCATATAAACCTTGTCCTGACAATTACAAACACAGCTGAATCTTTTTAGCCCCGTTATATATGTGGCAATTGATTTTTATTTACACAGATAGATAGTTCATATCTTGGGGTTAACTTGGACTGTCAGTGAACATACTTAGTCTTTCTAGAAGCTTACGAGTCGACACAGGTCTGATACGCGGATTTTTTGATAAAACTCTAAATTAAATCTAAAATTAATTTTAATCTATATCTCTTCTCTTAATTAACCAAAGCAATAGGCAATAATATTGAGCAATATAAAAATTAACTCGTTAAACAGTAAAGATTTTCGTGCTTTTTTTTATTTAAATGGAATTTGGTATACAGATAGTCTAGAGCCTGAGAAAGGACATAGGCTACTTTTTGCCGCGATAACCGACATTCACGCGGGCGGACCCGCGGGAAACAGCTAGTGATGTATAATAACCAATATCATTACACAATATTAGATATAAGTACATTATCTTTTCTCCTATAAACAAAGAAAAATAAAAAAATATTAAAAATTAATCTGATATTTATTTATACAAAGTAATAAAATATTCTTCTAAAACTCCAGCCTCACCAAAACATGTAGGTACAAGGATTTACAACATAATTCCAACATAACTCATTAAATCATTATATCTTCACGAAATTGGTCGTAAATCCCGAGTAGTCGGGACTTATTAATTTTAACTCTTAACAACGTAAAAGTCTTGCAAAAAAACTGAAGCTTCTGTAAAATTAACGCAAATGGGTCGTGAGGCGAAGTAACAACGCCGTGAAGGGCTCTCCTCACCGTTTTTGCGTTATTTCATTTAAACAAGATAATTTTTACAAGTTTTTATTTGGTCTACAGTTTTGAGTGATTATTTTATTTTTTTGTTATGCTAAATAGTATAAATTGATCATAATTTATGTGAAATATCTAATTCTCTCATTAGCTTACTTATTTGGTTTGTTTTGTGAATTAAATTTTCTAATTTAACTTTTATACTTAAGTGAAAATTTTTACCCAAGTTTATACATAAGAAATTGTAGTTCAGCGAATAAATTGAGCGAGTAACTATGCACACTAAAAATTCTACTGTTAATTTGAAATATGAGGACTGTTGTACTTCGTACAGCTATTTTTTCAACTAATTCACTAGTCGTACATCGAACTCCGTACCGACGACATCCACACGTCATCAACATCAGAGTCACTAACCCCAATATTCCAAAAAAAAACAAAACTAACTCTTCATATCATTTGAAAAAATCAACGGTTTTATCATCAATTCGAACACTACCGTTTAAAAAAAGAAATGTGTGTAAGTGCGCGCGCGCAGCGGTGCGACGTTTTATTGCTTACTGCAGTTGCTGTACACGTGTGGTAGCTGTACCATTTGTTATAATCACTAGCTTTTTCTGTCATTATTTAAGAAAGACTTTTACGTCCGATCTTCACGAATTTTAAGTAAAATTATTAGTAAATACATAGTAAATACCTATTTATAAAAAAATACTAGTTTGAGATCAGTGACTTTAGAGTAATCTTTTTGGTTTCTGTTTCATGTAATGTTTTTATCGGTTATTATAGTTCTAGATAAAACGCAATATTACTTATTTCTTATTTATATTAGAGAAAATATTGTATGTACTAAAGAAAACACAATCATCCACTTTTCACCTTTCCATGTTTTTGACTCGATTTAAAACTACATAAATTTTCAACAAGGAGTTTAGACATGTATTATTTTTATGCACTCACCACACCAATCTCTACACCATCTTTGGTTGACTGGTAGAGGATGGCTAAGTCATTAAGTCCGCCTTTGTACCAAGTATGTGCACAAAGTTTAAATAAGTAAAATTAGTTTCGCATAATTACTTCCGAAAGGCAATGGGTGTCAAATTTCAATTGCTACGATACTATGTACTAAATAAAACTCAGTTAGGTACTTAACGATACCATTTATTTATTTATTTATTCTTTTTTGCTCATAAACAATATAATATGTACCGAATATGTACAAAAGGCGGCCTCATTGCACATGACAATGTCTTCCAGGCAACCATTTACCAAAGAAATGGTTAACTAGTCAAAACATGTGCAGAACATAAAAGATAAACTAAATTCTAATATTAAATACATAATTGAGAGAACACTATGCAAGGTCTTACTTGATACATGTTACTATATAAAAATACTACATTACAAACCTAAATTTAAAATAATTTATTTCATTTATTTACCAAAAGTTCCTAATCAGCAAACGAATCTCTACATAGTTAAAAATAAGTAGGTTGTATGTTGGATTATAAATGCTAAAAAAGTAGCAATTATCCCACAAAATCTATAGTTTTAAAGTCCATGACCTATATTATAGTGATGGCTAATTGCTGATGTAATGTGGTAGTAATACAACAAAATGTTTGATGAATGTGTATAAATATCGCCGCGTTCGGTTTATCTAGGACAGCGTATAAGAAATGCTTGCACTTGTTTCTTGAATGTGGCTCTCAAAGCTTCACCATTTTGTATTTATTGTTGCTTGGGAAATATGACGTGGTATTTACATTACATGTTTGTTAAATACAATATTTTATCAATTATTGTTTAATAGTTTATTATACGGAACTCTAAAGTTTTGTGAGTTACGCACAATAAAACTTTGTGTTCGAGTTTATAACGAGACCTTTAATATGTTTAGTACACCAAGGATGTTATTGTAATCGTTTGATAAAAAAAAACAAATTCTTTAATTTATGTATTATTAAGACGCTATGGGCAACATTGAAAAAAATACTTTTTATTTATTTTGGGATAATATTATATTTAGTTATTTATAGTGAAAGTTCGAATAGTAAATGTTGAGAGCCAGTGATCGTCGCGGTGGTACACCAAATTAACACACTCGTGCGCATCGGGTGTTACCAACTGCGGCCCGCTTTAGCTTTATTACTATTATTATTTAAAAAGGGTTTACATTTTTCTAATGGACGAAATATTCTACGGAAAGTAACGTTATTAAAAAGCTAGTGTTCAACAAAATCAATAATTATTAAACAGTACTAGTTGATAAAAAAATATGAAATCTATTCATTTTTACAGTACAAATGATTAAGATTGTTTATTTTTATTATATCAGCTGTTTCCCCGCTGCAGGGGTAAGGCTCTCTTTTTTATGATTTTACTAAAGACTGACTGTTTCAAACCCAGATAATTTTTATTCGTGGAATAAAATTTACTTCTGACATATTTTGTATGGAAGACCTGTCAAAAATTCAACATTATTCCTCGTAAAAATCATCTGGCGTCAAAAAAAATATTACCTAGATTTACCAAGTTATATATTTTAAATATTACAAAATATTATCACATCGGTTGACCAACCCTGGGATAGGTACAAAAGTAAGCACGCGCACATGTGGACAACAGAAATAAATACAATACTTACTGTTAGGAGTACCTAATTGTGCCACACGCCCGTTTCGGCGTGTGGACAAAAAGACAACACCATTTTTTATATAAATAAACTGTCTTTGAAAAGCCCGTACTCACTTTATCTATAATTTTCAAGGATTTTGTTTGTGTAACATTTGGTTAGATAAATTATTATTAATGGGCTACAGTTTATAACATATTTAATGCATTTTATCATAACATTCTATTTGTAGATGGTTTTCGTCAAACTTATTTATGAAAGACTCGTTTTGAAGGTATATTGTACATTTTTCCTTGTATATTCGATAGATGAATGAGGAATTGTTACGTAAGAAGGCCTTAAACCAAAACCGAGGTGACACAAAAAGGTTGGTATTGATGTATTACCTTTTAGGTGAAAACGAACTCTATCGGACAAGAACTGTCACAACCGAGCGATACAATAAAACACATTATATTTAGGTATTAAGTTTTATTTAATTAAGTGTATATATAGTTAGGCTGGTATGTGTATTAGTATATATTTTTTCTTAATATTATGAAGTGAGCGATGGACTATACAGCCTTAAAACTTGCTCAGTTTTGAAACCTTTATTTCCTGACATAAGGTGGCCTGTTGACCACTTTGCCTGTTTTAACCCAATACATTAACATTTTTAATGAAATTAAATATTTTGACTATGGTTAAAACATGTTATTGGAACTGCATTCCTACATTTAGGGCAGACAGTATAAGTTTTGCTTACTATGTTGATATTACTTTAAAATGAATATCACAGGGTTCAGCTAGCTTGTTTTACTGCAAGCATAATATATTACAGATAGTATAATGGAACATGATACTACATTAGCAATTACATAATTAATAGCATTAGGAAATTATCATTATGGTTTCAAAAAAATATTAAATTAATTGTAAAAGTATCAAGTAAGGTGGAAGAATGCCTAATAAGGCTACGTCTTAGTTTGAAGATGCAGTAGAGATAAAGACTCATGCTCAAAGCATTTCAGCTATAGGAAATCTATAAACAACACTGACTCGTTAAAAAAAGTTTCTCACGTGTTTCGAGTGACAACACCAAATCATAACCACATGCACCATTATTACTCATCCCTCTCCAAAAAAAGCTTCAAAATAACACTAAAAACACGAAAAATACTAAATTAACCCCTAACTTTCCATTTCGAATCGAAACGTACTTTTTTTTTCTAAAAAAAATCTAACCCATCTTAACCCATTCGTAGACATGTGGACAAAAAAAGTTTTTTCGTCAAAGTTCAGTAACCAGATAGGGATTAAAAACTACAGTTATTTTAGATTTTTTGTCGGTTCACTAGTTTTTAGGCGCGTACAACTCCAGTTATAATTAAGAGCCACATGTCATAATAGTGTTGGGATTTAGGGAGCTTATCGACAAAATACTTATCAGTAAAAATATTTTTCTAAATATTAGTAATGTTTCTTGCTTAAATAATTCTTATTTGAAGTTTGATTAAGAATTTCGCTTATTCTAAAGTTAAGTAAAGCTTTCAATTTAGTACCAGATAGTTATTTACTATAAATGATTACACATAGATGAAAAAAAACTGATTTCAAAGTAAGTGATGATCATTTCAAGTTAGAAAAGAATCAATGACAAACTTGAAACACGTAACCATGGGACCATGAGGAAATATACCCTTTCAAACAAAAAAAAACATTATTTTTAATTCCAAAGCGGTCCAGACGTCTTTGAGTAATCGGAGAACAAACATAAAAAACTAAGATTCAGACGAATTGAGAACCTTGTTTTTTTTTAAGTCGGTTGTAATGGTAATCAATACCTAAGACAGGAGGTTAATCAGTAATTTAATAGTGATGGTTTTTTTGTAATTATTATACGTAATTTTTCTATTATTCAATTATCTTTTTACTAGCTTTTGCCTTTGGGGCCGCGTGGGTGTCGGTTATCGATACAAAAAGTAGCCTATGTTCTTTCTTGGGATCCAAGCTTACTCCACCAACCACCTTACCAAGTTTGATTAAAATCTCTTCAGCGGTTTACACATGAAAGCGAAATAGACAGACATAGTTAGTTTCGCATAAAAAATGTTGTGCCTGCTATTTTACAACTTTAGGATATTAGTAAATACATGTAATGGATTTATTTTTCGGCTATTCTGTCTCCACCCCTCTATGCAAGTAAAAGGTACGAATGGCAAACAAAAACATTTTGCGTCGACCTCAAATAATTTGGAAAAGCAGAAAAAAGAGTTAACTATACTGAAAATGTTTCTTTAGATATACGATTTTAAATATTTATTAACTTAACTCTATATACACTTAAAATAAGACTAAACTCTTAACTAATATGATTTTTAACAAATAGCATCTTTACTATATAGTTTTATTTTACCCTTGCCTAAACATTGATAATATTACACATGAACAACACCATTAAAATTTAATTCAAGTATCGATAATTTGAAACATTCACATCCCTAGCGCACTTGTTTCGTATCATAAATCAAGCGAGCTCGCGCTTGCGACGTATCGATAATATTACACACCACATTTCAGTAATAGTTTTATTCTGTTTATCTATTCAACCTGTACGAGTGTAGCCCCTTTGATGTGAAAAAAAAAACATTTTTATGTTTTGGAGAAAGTGGTTTGAGTTCCGCCATACTTAATTTTATTTAGATAGAAATGAGAATTATTTTCAAATGACGTTTTTAATTACTTCGTTAGCACCATATTACAATGATAATGTTGCATTTTAAAAGTTCAAATGTCTTAAATACCTGCAATAAGATAAATGCACTTAGATAAAAAATAAGGTTTAGAATTATTGTTTAGGGTAGAAATTGAATAGTCGCATAAAATAAAAACCGGTAATATTTTACTTAAGGTGAATTTCAGGACAGTTTATAAGACGCCTATAAAAGGCGGTACAAATATATAATTTTTATTTCAATACAGAAAAATACGTCAAAAACCTGCAGATTGGCAACTAAAGCGATAATTGCTTTATAAAAAATACTAAATTTGTGCTTTTATCGTTTTTTTTATCCACTGAACATCGCTTGGGTTATCAACTGGAGATAGCAAATACCTATGCCTACAGATATTAATTACTTTTTTTTTTCGAAAAAATCTTATCACTACAAAGTAGTTACTAGGTTTATCAAAGAAGACACGACCTTAATCACGTAGGGTCTTAACTGCCAAAATATCGCTACAATTATGCCATGATACGATAAATAAACAGGCAAACGGACGCGTCGCTCGGCGGATACCGTTTTGTTTTATTTTCTTATAAATTAATTATAGCAGTCCTCAGATACGAACATGCGCAACAAATGTGATGCTAACTGACTCACAACTAGGTATTCATGTTACGACACACCTTGGATGCATGTGGCTTTTACATTGTTTGTTTCTGAGAAATTGTTATTAAGTTCGCCAATTTCTGCGTTAGCCAGTATTATTAATTAAACAAGATTAAAAATATCCTTTGGATTTTTATCCCTTTAAGCTTCCACTTTTGCGAAAAAACATTTAGGTATTCGCGGTGTATTTGAACTTCTTCTGCATACCCTTTTTTCAAGCTATCATATCTTAGGGTCGGCTTCCAGTCTTACCAGATTCAGCTAAATACTGTATTTTACGAGGAGCGACAGCTTATCTAACCACATCTCATTTTACTGGGTAACACAGTATTTCATAGTAAAACAGGTAGTAATAATTATTATAATGACCTTACGACTGCCAAAGATGACAGTACGAACCAACCGCCTAACCAATTCAAATTTAAAACTCATTTATTAAAAATAGGCTACAAAGTAGCACTTTTCAAACGTCAAAATAACAAAATGGACAGCACCCTGATTCGCCCACCCTACACCGCTTCCTAAGTGCTCTGGCTGTGGAGAAGAAAAGGCGCAACAAACTCCCCAGCAGCACACTGCCATTCTTATAACAATAATACAAAATATCATTTAGGGAAGGCGCCACATAAACAGGTGTTTGAGGTCAATAGGTACCATTATGAAATAAAAAGTATTAATGATACTGACCAAAGTCAGCACATCGATCAGTCACCGCAAGCAGCACCCGTTCACGAGTATGACTCAAGGGCCAGCCATCACCTCCCTCGCCATAATAGAGGGAAGAAGGTGACCCGACCCAAGACGCCACCGCAGGCAATGACAACTAAGGTAGCATAACGGGCTTGTATTTGTACTTAACTGTCATAAAATGATGTGTATCCTAAGAAGCTTCCATATACCTACTACCATGTCCATGTTTAATACTAGAACGTTCACTGTCGTTGATGTGCAAAAAAAAACAGAAACGTTAGATTTTAAAAAACTCAATTATTGACCTATAGATATATAAATAAATAAATGTGGACATCACATACATTGCTCTGAACCCAACGTAAGTAGTTATACCACTTGTGTTATGGAATTCAGAAACAACGAAGGTACCACAAACACCCAGATCCGAGAAGAAAAGTACTTTTCTATTCATTGACCCGGCCGGGTATCGAAGTCAGGACCTCAGAGCTGGCGACACCTTAAAAACCGGTGTGTACGTCACCCGACCACGGAGGTTATATAAATAGTTTTATTATATATTAAGTAAAAATAAATTCTAGGTCAAAAATAAGGTACGAAATATTCGTGTGACGTGTCTTGTGTTAAACTGAACTTACTTTTTATTCTCAAGCCAAAAATAAAATATAACGTAACGTAACGTATAACTACAGTGCCGTAGTGGGGCATAAATATTGTATATAAAAATACATTTGGTACTTAATTATGTGTGTATGTTTGTGTAGTCGTGGGGGGTAATCACTGCTCGAGAATGATCCGATTCAGATGATTATAATAATAATATAATATCTTGGGACAACTTACACACGGCCATCTGATCGCAAACTAGGCAGAGCGTGTACTATGGCAACCAGACAACTGATAAACATACTTACCTATATATTTCTAAATACATACATATTATTGATAAATTACACCCAGATACAGAACAAACGATCATGCTCATCACACAAAGATTTGTCCTGGGTGGGAATCGAACCCACGACCTCCGGTTTAGCAGTCAGGGTCACTAACCACTATACCAACAGGCCCGTCATGAGATTAAATACTTCTGTTATAAAGTACTCGTATAAACACAGTAGTCCAGTGACGCTTAGGTCTCTTCAAGTGCCAATAAAACACAATATAATTGTAATGATTTCGTTTAATACAACACTAAGTAAGTATAATTTACAATGATCAATAAAGGTATTCGTGTTGGCTCGAGCACGCAGCAGCCGCTCATCGAACAACAAAGCACTCTTCTGCTGACCTACGTAAAACGGAAACGATTCGCACTACACCGCCCGAACACACACGACCGCAGCCGATCTCACACGAACAGCGCCAACATAAAACTAATAGCAAAACTCGTATACGGTGTAGTGAGAAACAAAGTTCCTATTTATCAAAAAACAATAAAAAAATAATAATGTCAAAACAATTTTTTCAATTCCAAAATAATGTTCAAAGTTTTCGTGCACAGAAATGGGTTCATTAAAACGTAACAATTGTACTTAACTGTTAAAGTCGGTTCACACGTTTGGATACAAAATGGCAAATAAAAGTACAGTCAGCAAGAATATTCGTATTCACATTTATCTGACGTATTACGGCTTACAAACTGGTTTATAGACGTAGGGAGTAAATGTATATATTTATATCTACTGGCTATAGTTTGTGACGAATGCGTGTGAAAAACGGATTTACAAGAAGCTGGGCTACGGTGAAATTGAATGTCAAACGGCGGGAAATCTGCTTAGGCGGATGTGTGAATAAATAAATATTGTACGTCTTTTATTCCAAATATTTTCTGAGTTCTATTGTCGTTCACCGTAGTCCAACTTCACAGGCATAATTTGCAAATTTACATGATTGCAATAATAAAAATGTGACACCTACATCTCTAATGTATACATTTTTAATTCCAAAGTTATTGCGACATTGAATATACATTTATCATACTCGTACAGTACTACGTTATAAGTATACATATAATGTGTGATATGGTTATTTTCACCCTTTTCGATTCAATATCGAAAAAGTAACATAATCCCAACATAATACGCACTTAACAATATCTTTATAGTAAATGCAAAATCGAAAAATGCACGAATAACAAACGAAAAACGATTATCAGAATACAATGATTTTTTTAACTACTAAGTATTATTTTCCTCTAAATTTCTCTACAACATGAACGATTTAATATGCAATAGTTAAGTAAACGATTACACTCGTCTAAAATTTACCATTTTCAAAAAGATTTTATTTTTACAATCCATGATAAATATTTACATCCTACTTAAGATACAAACAATTCCTTGGAATCAATAAAGTAATAAAAAATGGTACCATCAAAAATCATGGCACGCCATCCAAAATAAAAATTACATGTTTATTTTTACATCAGATCGTTGATCACAAAATAAAATATGTAAAAAAAATAATGTGGTAATAATCTGGTATTTTTGAAAATAAGTTTTGAGATCTTTGTCTTCTATGTGCACAAATGTCGGAACAACTGAAACGCTTGGCGTATATTAAAACTTATTTTAGCATACCAATAATAACTACTTATTGTTCTTATTACTTGTATATTACAAATAATGATTAAATATTTTTTTATTTAAATATTGATATGGACCTTTTAAGGTTAATTATCGTTGAATTCAATGATTATTTGCGCAATCCGTTCCATCTAATCCTTCTAACACTTACACGCTATAAATATTACTAACTAGTATACTATGCCTACCTCAGCTACCAAACCTAAGGGAAAACTAAAAATAAAAAAAAAATCGTAAAACCTATAATACTTCAAACCCCGTTAAAACCGGGTCAATTAAAAAATAAAAGAAAAAATATTTGGTTAACTCTAACTTACAATTCCTCATTTCGAGATCGTCCATTTTATTATAAAAACTTTCAACAGTGAACACATTACACTTTCTAGGACACCATTTCTAATAACTTGAAATAGATCTACACCCGTAATTAATATAGTATTATATACTGTGATAATAAACGCCAAACACTGGAGTGTTTGTGTGTACTGCATAGTTCACGTACACACACTGTGTACTATACGTACACGTGTACACGCACTGTGTACAGAGAATGCAGAATGGTAGTAATTCTACGTTGCTTGGTTTACTTGTCAGATCTCTGTTCGTTGAGGGAGAGGTTCTCGGCCTCGTCCTTGATGTGCGACATGGAGGCACGGTACCGGTCCTCGGGGCGCGGGTACTCGTCGTACGGGCTGGTCTCGCCCGAGCGGTTGCTGGACGACTCCTTGTTCGAGTTTGAGTAGTCTCCTGCCGGAAACGTATAAGGATCATTGAACTTGTTTAAAAAGAACAACCATTAGGACACAAAATATTAGGTAAGATTTCCTTCAGAAGTCTGAAAAATACCCCTGAGGAAGTCTTTTGCTGTTTGCTTTACACTTCTATTATCTTTATCTGCGGTTCTCATAAATAAATGCCAAAAATCCACAAAAGTATAACAAAGCTGCTTCTTACTATATTTTAGCAGACGCCATCGCTGCAAACGCAAAATCGTTCTTCCTTGAAGATATATTTGTCATATTACCCATATTCATCTCGTATGAAAAATAAAACCTTTTAATTTTGATTCCCAAGTTCAGATATTTCAGTTTCGCCAGTTATGTGCACTATATCAGAAAATACCCTTTTGTGTCAGTACATGCGCAGTTTAATTGATGAGGTTACCTTTATTAGAATAATCAGATGCCTGCATCTCATTCTTCAGAGCGTAGATGTTGGGCTTGACGTCCTGAGCGTCGCTGGTCAGGTCCTCGGCCTTCACATCGTGCGAAGAACTGCTGCTACCGTAGCCATTCATCAGCGGTGGCCGGCTAGTGTTAAGAAAATAAAGAAGTTAATATTTGTCGCAAACAAGTGATCAGTAGTCAAGGGACAAACCTCAACGATGATAGATATTGTTCAAATGTATGGGAACGAGATTTTTCTTCGATAAAATCTTGTAACTTGCCACTTCCATACTTTTGAGCGATTCGATCAGCGTTAACGATTGTAGAAATTACACTTGTCTAAGGGGGCTTAGGTTCTTTACATTAACAGATGGCTAAGTGATAGTAATCGTAGAATCAAACGAAGAGAAAAAAAACACCAAAATTTAAATATAAAAGAAATCGACAGTTGGCTGGGGTACACTTAAGATTTGGAATCAAAACTAAACGCAAAGACGTTTGTAACGTTATTTGAACGTAAGTTCTTACCTGTAATCATCGTGAGAGGATGGGTAGTCCTCGGACTGCATCATGTGGTCCTCACCAGACATGTACGACAAGTTGCAGTCTTCCATCATTCCCTGAAAACATTGCATTTATTATTGAGTATCAAGAGTCAGCGCCCTGATGGGTCTCGATGTTTCCAAAAAAAAACAATAATTTTTCGTCATCATTTCAACCCATAAATAGGAAATTGTTGAATAGTTGTCGTACTCCATACCTGCAGGTTTCTCTTCAGAGCTTCGCTGTATCCATGGGGGCTGGTCATCATTGGTGGACTTTGAGCTCCCATAAATCTGTGGGAACGATTGCTAATTATATAAAACTGCAAATAAAAAGTAACATCAGTCTTTTTTTTTTTTTCTTTTGCATTTAAATTCGAAAACTTTAGTAGATACTAAGTGAATTCATAAGTAATGAAACTGATTACAAAAATAAAATTAATAAAAAATCATACCCCGGCCATTTCAGACCTCTTCCAAATTAACATATATAACCATTTACACTATTTTAGTGATTTCTGTATCGTGTATGCTTGTGGAGTGTAGAATTTTGAATTGAATTCCAATTTATTTGAAAAGTGTCTCAGTGAGTGTGTGTGTGTGTGTGTGTGTCATAGAGAAAGATAAATAGAATAAAAATAGAAAATGGAAAAAAGGCAAGCTTATAGTAAATGTTAGAAAAAACTTCATGCGACAAAAATGCAACAGGCAAAGCGTAAGAAGCGATAACACTTACCTCGGGATAACATGCACAACTATCAAAGATTGGGAAAAGTAAAAGATTAAAATATAATATTTAATCTTACTTGGGTATCCAACGACGATCCTTTACAATAATTCGTATTAGATGCAACACATGCAAGTCAATATAGAAATAAACATCGTTTATAATCATTGATACAGATCCGTTTGGTCAATTAAAATTAAAATATTCCATGTAATTACATTAGCAAAATATGATGTAAGCTAATTGTTTAAACAAGTTATTTTTTGTAATGTGATGTTAAAAACTATTGCAAAACAATCGGCTATAGCGTCGCACTCTAGGAGTCTATAGTACATGTGTGTGCTTCTATTCTTTACATCAATGACATTCTAATTTGTTTCATTAACAACGACTTTTTTAGCTCCAAACAAATTGATACAGTAAATATTTATGTGGTCAGCTTTATAAATAAAAGCACTCACATTGTTCATAATCCGCTATATTATAAACACGTGTCTAGTTACAGACTAACATGACATGTTGAATTAATCTAAGCTTACACGGTGATACACTTTACAGTAATGGTCAGAAACATCAAATCTAGTGTAATGGACCGAGGATTATCTTTTTGTCACTATAATTCTCGGTGTTTCTCACATACATTAACGCTATGTGGACGCGATCGTCCAACGACTCACGTTTTATATAAAAAGACCTCATTTTATCACATTCAAGATTCAAAGTCAATATTTGGTCAGAATTTTGCATAGCTATAGAAATAATCTTATGACATCTAAATATATGAGCAATAAGTCAGCTTTCTGTGTTGATGTTCATAATGAGTCCATCAGCGCGATTGGTGTGATGGACAGTATGGTGCAGTGAGAGCGTTATGAACTCGACACAGCGCGACAGGGTGCATCGTTGGACGGTCGCGAGGGCGCGCCTTACTGTGGCGGGTTGTGCGGCGGCCCGGCGGCGGGCTCGTACTTGCGCGGCCGGCCGCGGCTCAGGTGCCGTCTCTTCACGAATTCCGCGTCGTCCACCATCCAGAAAGAGCCGAAGTCGTCCTCGTACCGCACGAAACATTTGTGCAGTGACAGGTTCGTCCGGATAGCGTTCTATAATTGCATCGCCGTTAAATATCTATCACAATCATTCAATAAACTCCAATCGTTTTAAATATATATTGTGCTTTCATTGCAATTGATTTGAGCGAAAAATTTCAAGAGCGACAATGAATGCACAATCAGATCGTCGTGGAATGGAACACCGTACCATGCAGGAGTATGATAGCCCCGGAAACCCTGAAGGATGGACAGGACAGGAGGTTAATAGGCAAGCGAGAAAACGTTAACCATCGTTGTGCCGAAACCCACGTACACACACATAAAACCTAAATACAGATAAAAATTACACGACCTTACAAATTGGTGACGTCATAACTTAACATAACAGTAGTTATAGCGCCACTTACAATTATCAAGAGCCCACTACACAAATAATTACATATTAAATCTGAAACGAATGAAAACGTTTATTTACACAATAAGAGTTAGATACATCGCTAGGTTAGATAGAAAATATTTAAGAGAAGATTAAAATATACCGAAAACTGTTTAGTGTATTTATGTGGAGTGTTTGTATTTGTACAAGTCAAATTTTATTGTTTAATCATTTTTCATTATTCTATGAGCATATTTTTTGAAACATGATTATTATTTTTTATTATGTCAATTTATGTAAGTTACTTTTACACAAATGTATACTATGGATCAAAATCAATATTTTTTGTTTGAATTTTTAAATTTCAAAGAGTTACATTGTTATTAATTAATGTTACAATTAAGTAATAAACAAATTTATTAATACGTTAATTTGTTTTAGTTTAATATGTCCGCGTTTTATTGTTCAGAGGTACTTAAGTGTGTCATGTAATGTAAATGTGCGTATATTTAAAGTATAAATTGGTAAAGTGTCAAGCTTGGATTGTAAGTTAAAATTCAAGAAGTTGTGATGTAAGAAGGATATGAGATTTATGAGAAGTATTATTTGTAAAAGTAAGGTCAAATGTAAAAAGTATATTTCAGGTAAAATGTATATTTCAGTCAGAGTTGTATTGTAATAATTATTATGTGGAGTTTTATTGAATGTAAAGTAATGTCATGCATAAATAATGTATGTATGTTTGAACGGTACAAAATAGTAAAGTATTGGTTTAGGTAATAAGTAGTTTAGAGTAAATGTTCGTTGTGATGATTTGAACTTGTCTGTATTGTTTGAGTTAATTTCATTGTAAAGTAAAAAATGAAAATTTGTCTATGGTAGCCTTGATAGCTAAGAAGTTTATATAGTTCAGTTTAAAATGTACAGTGTTTAAATGTAAAGTGTGCAAAGTATGTGTTTTACATTGTTTAAAATGGGTGTTAAACGTCGAGTAAATTAGAGATAAGTGTTTGCATGTGCAGTTTTTGATTGATTTTTATAGGTTGTTTTTCAAAGTAAGGTGTACAACAGAGTAAGATTTAGTAAATAAAAGTCAGTATAAGCAGATTGTCATAGAATTAATTGTATAGTTTGTCGTGTCATGATGTAAATGCAATAGCATAAATAACTATGTTAAGAGTAATGTTTATTAAAATATTTTAAGCGAATTGTAAATATGTCTATCGACGTTGATCATGTGTAAAATGTAAGTCATATAAATGTGTAATAAATCCATTTAAAGTATTCAGAGGTTGTATTGTTTGTAGTGTCTGATTTCAGTCAAGTGTTCAGGTGTGTTAACTCCAAAAGTATAACCGCTCAAAAAGTACAAATTGAGTAGTGTCTGATTTCAGAGGAGTTCAAGTGTGTTAACTTCAAAAGTATAACCGCTCAAAAAAGTACAAATTGAGCTACTGCCAAAAAAGTATAGTGCGCTCAGTTGAGTGTATCGTGTAATATAGAACAGGTCTGCATGGCTGGAGCTGTACCCGGCGTGCATGGGCGGCGGGTGCGCGTGCGCGGCGCGCTGCGGCCGGCGCTTGTAGAACTCCACCTCGTCCACCGTCCACACGGCGCCCTTCACGTTCTCCACGCGCATGAAGCATTTGTGCAGCGACAGGTTGTGGCGCACCGCGTTCTGTGCCGCCACTCAACGCGTCTTTATTTGCTCGGTTATTTATTGATAGACGATACGCTATTCTTGTTATTTAATATTACAACATAAACTCTCGAAAATTGAAGTCGTTTGAATTCTAAACTAAATTTAGAGTATCGCTATCTATTTCTTACTTATGATATAAATAAGAACACAATAATTTTGCTAGAATTTGACTTTGATTAATATACACACAATGATATTTTAGGCGTGTAATAATTTGACTTTGTAGTAACTTTCAAAATTCACAATATCGCTTACTTCGAACTTTGTTTAAAAAACAAACAGTTTCTAAATTAAGTTAAGTTTAGAACGAGATTATCAGTCGTATTCAAGAAATGGAAATTTATAAAGAGTAGGCTGGTTTCTCCAATGATGTCAGTATCTATATTATGTTTATAGGTTGTAATGATATTATCTATCTGATGTCATAGCGCATCGTCGTTATCTCAATATTTATTCATAGTACAAAGAACTTACGTAGTTTTATAGTATAAAATACATCTATATGCTTATTATAATTTATCATAACTTTAATCTTCAACTGAAATGCAATTACTACATTTATTTTGTAAATTATTTCAGTCTGAAGAATGCTATAACTAAATCATTATTTAAATTCAGTTGAAGATCATAGTCTTGTAGTAGTATTTAAATATAAATAAATATTATAATAAACTACATTTACCTTGTCTCTTTGCATTTCAAACAGTCTTTTGTTCAAAAAGAAAATATTAGTTTTATGTCTATACAACACAATTCTACAAAATTTCATTAAAATAGTTTACAATTTTGGAATCACTTTAATTCTTTATTCTTAATTGCCAATTTAGTGAAATGATTGTTTTTTCAATAAAAATATCTAAGACATACCTTCCATGTTGCTGCGTTGCGTCTGAAGTAGCAGAATGTGGATTGGAACCAATTGTAGATCTCGTTCAAAGTCAACTGCTTATCGGGAGATTCTATAATGGCCTGAAAAACAACGTTTTATTGGTTAATATTTAAAACTAAAGTCTATCAAAGTATGGAAAATTACTTTGAATTGAACTATACTCATGTCGATGTGGTCCAAAATGATACCCCTGAGGTATCCTCTTGTGTAAAATGGCATTAAACATTCAATTATAAATATATTTTAATGTGTGTCATTTGTAATTTTTTCTTTTTATTAATTCTTCAATTATTTTAGTCGAAGTATAATATTAAATTATCTTTTTTAAATAGTTTATGATTATAAGATGTCCATGCAGTCAAAAGCTTCTGTAAATACAAACCTGTCGAATAAGCGAAGCGTATGTGAATGGCGGTCGCACGTCAGCCGATTTGTAAAACTCGCGGTTTCGTTGTATCTCTGTAAATATATGACAAACCATTGAGAATAACATTTATAACAAAAAATACTACATATTTGAATAATTATGGTAAACCTAGAAACAACCTGTTTTTAGACATTTTATTACCTTGCTGTACATCTAATCCAGCTCTTTCGAGCATATACGGAAGACCTTTAGGACAGAAACAATAAGTTTACTATATAATAACTTTGTAGCTAGTAATAGGTAAATACTGAGAAACCATAGAATTATTATTTTTTGAAGATGATAACACTTTATAGAACGATTTGAGTGTGAGTTTGGTCAGGATCGTAACAAGAGCTATTATTAAAGTACAAATGATTATTAACAAATTGTTTATAAAACTTTTAGATTAATTACCTCCTGCGATGGCGACGCCCGACTTGTCGGACACGCGGCGCCGCACCGGGCCCGGGGAGGCCCCTTCAGAAGCACCTCCTGAAAATACTGCTTTTAATAAGAGCATCCTTTTATAACATTTGAATAGACATGTATCGAATGCTAAGAACCTAAAATTATGTTTAGGATGATGTCTAAGAGTAGGTTGCTAAGATAGCTCTTGCTTCAGCTCAATGGATAGGCAAAAGCGATGCTGAAGATAGAAGACTAAATTTAAAACAACTTGTTAAAATTTATTTATGTAACTAGTGAGTACTCGTATCGTACTCGTACACAGGTACAGAGTGGTTGAGCGGTGGTTGTAGTGCAAGGTGTGTACCGTGCGGGTGCTTGGGCTGGTGGTGCGAGGTGTCGCGCGCGGCGTGCAGGTGGCGCATCATGGCGGCGAGGCGGTCGCGCTCGCGCCGCAGCTGCAGCTCCAGCTGCGCCACCACCTGCATCTGCACGCGCGCCTGCGCCGCCGACCGGTCGTCCAGCGTGTGCGCGGCTTCCAGGTGCCTGCCAACATCAAACCTGATTAAAGATCTTCAAATCATGTGAGGCTTAGTTAATTAATGATTAGAATCATGATCATTCTTTGGCCTAACGATTTCCTAAGTTTAATTGGGGTTGGCTTCCAGTCTCCTTGTATGATTACTAAAATCTAGCTGAGTACCGTATTTCACACTTATATGTAATTCAAAATCATTACATCATTAAAAGCAGAAAATAAATTGTAGATGCATTGAATGTATGACGCCTCCCAGCCCGATGGACCGATGACCTGAAAAATGTAGCTGGGTCGGACTGGATGCGGAAGGCGGAGGACCAAGTGTTATGAAGCTACTTGGAAAAGGCATATGTCCAGCACTGAACAGCGATAGGCTGTGATGATGATGATAATATAATGGGTTGATGAATAAATGTTACAGTGACAGGTATTTGAAAATTCAACAGATTCGGTAATTCTGAGATGACGAGTAGTAGAGATGATAAAAGATGATGAATAATTATAGTTCGAAGTAACTATTTTACTATTTATGGTTTATCGATTTTGTTTCCTCATACTGAGGCCAATTAAAAATGCGTCTGAAATCAGTAGTTTTCCCATTCTAAATCAAGAGAAAGATTTCATGAAGGTACTAGAAAAAAGAACTTACTTTAAGAAGGCCTGATAATCTTCGGCGAGGGCATCGCAGCCGGGCCACTTGCAGACCCCACGCCCGAACAGAGGGTGCTCCTCCATCTCGCTACCCCACAGCATCAGGCCTAGTATTCGAAAACAATTTATAATTAACAACCCGGAGTATAAACGAAGGAAATCTGGACTTATTTCTAACATAGGTAATTGTTGTTACTCGTCCACCAAAAGCCAAAGTCTCGCCTACAATGTTTTGAGGACAACTATCCATATCTAATATATTTTGCTAGCTAAAATGTTAGAGGTGCTTTTATTCTGACCTGGTGGTGCATTCGGCGGCACGGAAAGTGGGCCGTGCATCAGGTACTGACGCTGCACTGCCTGCAGCTGCTGCACCAACTGTTGCTGCTGGGCACCCAACTGCTGCTGCAGAGAACCTGGACGGAACGGGAGCTTTGAATTTCTTGCTAAATACATGATTGCTTACATAATTGAATAAAGATTCAAAAATTTCTCGTTTATTGGTGCATTTACAGAAGAAGAAAGAGAATAACAAAAATTAAGTAATGACATATTGTTGTTAAACTCTGTACTAACCTGGCGAGGTGTCTGGCGGCGGCAGATGGGATTGTGACAGCAAGTTGAGATTGATCTGGTCCTGCAGCCGTGACTGCTCTAGCTGACGCTTAGCAGCCTCCGAAGTCATATGCTGTTGTAAACGACTCAAGTTATTTATGAATATTTGCATTTCAATTAAGTATCATTGTGGGATGTGGGAAGTTTGGCGAGTGGACAAATAGTTCAATTTTGGTAGTTAGGAGCCAGCTATTTTCTATATACATTTTCAACATCCTTTTACACAAGTATTCAAACATATGAAAAGACGGTAAGGAATTTAGACGACTTCCTTATCGTCCATTACGATAGCCAGCCTTTAACTGAGTTGAGGTTTCCAAATCACACAGGAGCTTACATAAGTCGCTTGTGGTGCACAAACCTGCTTCTGCATATGATGCTGATGGAAGAGACGCTGCTTCATAAGCGCCTGCAGCTGCGTGTGCTGGTCCAGCAGTTGCATGGCCAGCAGGTCGGGCGCCACCAGGGGCAGCGGGGAGCGCGCACCGCCCGCACCGCCAGCACTGCCGGCTGGCGACACCGGCGCGGGGCTCGAGTGAGCTGAGCCCTGCGGGGATGTTGGGGCTGAAGCCTGGATATAAATGCAAAAGTATTTTTAAACACATCCACTAATTCCGCTGAAATTTTGCCTAAAACAAAGAACGTCTGAATGTTAAGAATTTTAACTTTTAAACTATCACGCTGCATGTTTATAATACTATTTTAATAAAACGGGAATTAGCGCGAAACATTTATAAATACCTTTATGCTTTACGTTTCGACCAGGTTACACCGGCCGTGGTCGCAAGCAGACTCTTAAGAATTTCTAGATATGAACATGAGATCCTCCTTTGCAGATTTTGTCTCATAAGTAGGTAAAGATGTTACAACAGTAAATAAAGCTTTGGCGGTAATTCAAGAAAGTTTTTTGAGGAAATGAAAACAACGATCTCCAAAAAGCAAGGATGCATGTACTGGTCCAATCAGAAGCTAAAAAATAGTCTATTGTAAAATCTTGTTTGATAAGTCTTTGCAGCCTCGTCTGCTAAGAATGTAAAATCTAGTTCTTTAGTAGGTTAGCCCTTACCCGTGCGAGTGCAAGCGGCTCATGGTCGCGGGGGGGTGAGGCGCGGCGCGGGGGCGAGCTGCGCCGGCGCCGCCGCGCCGCTTCGCCGCCCCACCTGCCGGACTCCTCCCTGTATACCAACAGTTTACTTTAACACAACTAGGAAACATCATTAAATCTGAATCAAAACCTTCTTTTAAATATTTCTGAACCTTCACATTTTCTTCGCCTTTCGGTGTCTTTCCACTGCTGAAATTGTCTATCAGGACAGCGAACATTGTCTTAATTGTAATCTTTATTGTAATAAGATAAAACATTCTGATGCCAGAATGAGATGTTGCGTAACCAGGATATCATCCTCCTTCCGGTGCTCATTTTCTACACTTATTGTGTTGCTGCTGACCTTGTTCTTGCGAAGACTTAATCAATATCTACGAGGAATCACACTAAATTATAGTTAAAACGGTAGTTACCGGTCCAAACACCGGTCCAGCTCGAATGAGTTGATGAGCGGCGGCTTCGCGGCGCCACCCGGGTTTGAGTTCAGTGCCGACTCCGGACCCTGTCGACAATGCAAAAATAGTCTCAAAAAATGTCAAAAAATAATATATTATGTTGAAAAGTTCAAATGTTAAATAGTTTCTAGGAACTACATGAAAGTAAAATTAAACCAAGTGAATTATCACGAAAAAATAATAAATAAACGAAAAAGTAATAATACTCGGTATAAAATAAGTCTTTGGTTGCGAAAAGAAATCTCCGATGTTCTTGTTTTCAATTAATTTATACAAAATTGTGAGGAAGGCGATATTACTGTAATCTGTGAGTACAAGATACGCTTCTCTGTGACTGTGTTAACGGCGATACCTTGATAATACGGAACATGTTCTAATTAAACAGAATTCAATTAAAAAAATTCTCATCAAAATTTTCACAATAACTAAGCAACCATTATCACTTAATACATACTTAGATACCTACAATCTACACCAATATTATATAAATGTGAAAGTAACTCTGTCTCTCTGTCTGTTTGTGACGCTTTAACGGCTAAACCGCTATACCGATTTAGACGAATCTTAGTATGGTGTAAACTTGGATCCCGAGAAAGGACATAGGCTACTTTTTGTTGCGTTAACAGAAAACCACGCGGGCGGAGCCGCGGACAACAGCTAGTCTACAAATAAATCATCTCTAAAGGTATGCCAGGATCGTTAATAAAATTCGTCGCCTCTGACTTTCCTATGTAAACTTACACATAATCAATATTGCCGGGACGAACAACCTTCGCATATCTCAGGTTGACTCACCTTACTTCGTTTACAAATACCATAATATGTAACAAAACCGTTCTCACGTAGACTAGGAATTATCTTAAATAATTAACACTCATCACCCTGCCTATAAATGTCCCACTGATGGGCACAGGCCTCTTCTCATACAGAGAAGGAACGAGCATTGATCACCACGCTTACTCATTGTGGGTTGGCGATTTCAGATTCCAATTGTCGGAATCCAGGTTTCCTTACGATGTTATCTTTCACCGATTGTCAATGATGTCTTAGAATAATTAAGAAAGAAACATATAACTTTGAAAAAGTCACATTGGTACTTGCCTGTAATGGGTTCGAACCTGCAACCTTGTGCACACAAATCCGTTCATTGAACCACTAGGCCACCACGACATCATATTACCACAATAACACAATACACGACAATAATTAACACTAACATATCTTAATGTTCGGTCCAAAGTCCTCATATACAAAAGACTCGAGCATTGATCACCACGCTTGCTCAATGTTGTTTGAGATTTCAGATGACTGAATTCAGATCTTATTCCGATGTTTTTCTTCACCATCAATAGTGCTAGAAACTTTTGCAACATTTTTCATTTATGCTCCGCTCCTATTTGTCGTAGCGTGATGTTATATAGCCTACAGCCTTCTTCATAGTGCTAGAAACTTCGTATGCATTATAGATGCATTATTGATCAAGTTTCAAGATACGTATACTACACAGGAAAATTAACACTTTAGTTACATAACAACCGATGTCAAATAGACATTTCTGTCTTGTTTTCTGTTACACTAGGTTTTGCCCGCGGTTCCGCCCGCGTGGATGTCGGTTATCGTGGCAAAAAGTAGCCTATGTCGTTTCTTGGCATCCAACCTTACTCCATACTAAAGTTTCATTAAAATCGGGGCAGCCGTTTAGCCCTGAAGGCGTAACAGACAAATAGAGTTACTTTGGCATTTATAATATTAAGTACAAGTCCTATGTAACAGTAAGACGGTAAACCTTTATTTAGTTAGTCGTAGGATTTCCTGTGTTGTCTCAGGCATGAAGAAATAAAAATAACAAGTGCAAACATAATATTGTTATTTAGTAAAGATTAGTTCTAAATTACCCTTCTCACTAACTTACTTAATACGAAAAGGAAACTACCTTAGTTTCAGGACATTTTGTAGGCACAGTAGCAGACGTTAAGAAAAAACAAAAGTAAAATTGTTGCTAAAACACTACACAGCTACAAATTAAATAGACAATGACCAAATAGAAAGACAATAGTATAATAGATCAGAGAGTTTTCACCAAACCGACCGTCACAGCCGATGTTATGATAGTCTACCTTCCATCGGTCGAAGCGCAAACATATTTACAATATGAGGTCACCATTAGCCGTGGTGAGATTTGTTTTCATAAATAACCAACCATACTATAAACATGAAACCTTACATATTGTAAACTAAGATACATTTTTTTATAAACATCCTTTACATAGAAAAGAAAATAAGGTCTAGGATGGGTGGCTTAATTTTGCTATTGTAAATTATAGTTGGAACAATGAAAGGTCTGTGGTGCGTATCTAAATAATGATATTGTTATCTAATGGTCATCTGAAGGTAGAAAATACTATGAAGACTAAGGCCTACTACTAATTGGTATACCATTCAGTAATACGCCTTGGAATATCCTCTTCTATATGAAATGACTCGAGAACCAATGTTTTCTAAATTCAACCTCATCCCGCTATCTACATCTGGGACTGTCAGATTTCGATTAAGTTGGCCTAGTCGTATTTGACCCTCTGCTTATCTGGTATACGGTATTCAGATAGTCTTATTAATGTTCATTTAATATTAGCTAAAAACATAAAAACCCGACTGCCCTGCTAAGAAACATTATTATTTATTTTAGCATTCCTCATTCGATATTACATTTAAACATACATACTTAATATATTTTTGTAAACCATTTATAAAAAACTTTGCTTTGGGTAACCGATTCGACACGAAAAAAAAATAATGACTTACAATGTAACGCCAAAAAATCCTTTATTAAAATTATGTTTTCAAAACACCTATCTAAGGCAACTTAGGTGTGAGAGTTGAGACGAATCTAACGATACTTTAAGTTTTGAAATCCATCTAATATTTTATATTAAATTAAATTTTGTATTATTGTTATTACAGTAAGACAGCGTGCTGCTGTGGAGTTTGTTGCGCCGTTTCTTCTCCACAGCTAGAGCACTTAGGAAGCGGTGTGGGGTTGGCAAATCGGGTGCTGTCTATTTTGTTATTTTGACGTTTGAAAAGTGCTACTTTGTAGCCTATTTTAAATAAATGAGTTTTGATTTGATTTAGTTAAGAAGAAACGAGGTAATAAAGAAATTTACAAACCTAAAAATATAGAAACATTTATGATACGCGCGAAAACATAACGTAAGCAGTTAGATAAAAAAGGTTTTAATTAGAAAATATTCAATTCTTTAAGAAAAACAATCTAAGAAGCAGTAGAAATGTGTCATCCCGTGAACTAAGATAAGCATGTGACATTAATATTCTTTCGCACCAGTCCATGTGATAGAACGTGTTGATATTATTATAACATACGTGCAATAAACAATAACATAAATTACATAGAATTATAACAACAAAAATATGCTGCGGAGTAATATTCAGTTATAAATCACGTTCTTAGGCAGCTTAGCGCTATCTACGTGACGATACGAGCATACAAACAGACAAACAAAACTTCGCGGAATACACAAATGTGTACATAGTTATGTAAGCTGATATATTTGATGACTAGGCTGTATGTGCACGTGTTGTTTAAATTAAATGTAATTAGTAAAAGAAAGTAGACGCTAAACTTGGCAGGGTTAGAACTCAAATAGGAAAAGTAGTTACTGGTTCATACTTTATTTTGTTCTATATTAGATAACTATAAAGTTTTATTTTAACTTAGATTACAATATAGTTTTTAAGAAGTTATCTATCGACTGGTGTAGCCAGCTCGTCCTGCAACTCCCGCATTACAACTTAGGGAGTAGGAATGGCTGAAAATCAGCGCTGTGACGGGTCGTGCTCGTCCAGTACAGCATTAGCTGAGTCTCCGTTTGCTACTGTCTATTTCAGATTGATTTTTAATAATATGTACCGTGTTTTATTTAATTTTAGTAGTTAATATGACTTTTATTTTATTTATATTATCCTATATCGTTATTTGAAGATTCTTAAAAAAATGGGATACTATTTTTATTAAATTGTAAAGAAGGTAAAAAAAGAGAGGCCAGGAATCGTATGATAAGGTCAGCCTCGACTTTATTTTCTGTTGTTAGAGAGCATTTATCTTTCCTCAAGACACGTTTGTAGTTTTCTTAAACATTGTATAAAATAAATTATTACATAAAAGTGCACCTGTCTCTAAACATTTAAAGAATGCAGATGTTGTTATATTGTAAGAAAGTAATAAAATACTGTATTACTAATAATAAGATGCAGAGAAACAAATATTATCTTAAGGGCGGGGTCGTTTAACTATGTTTGAGAAAGAGCCATTGTCCGGTATTAGAACAGTTACGGGTTTATATTTAACTAGCTGTTTCCCGCGGCTCCGCCCTCGAGTTTCATGGTTGACACGGCATAAAGCCATAGCCCATGTCCTTAATTGAGATCCAAGCTTACCCCATACCAAGTTTTATCAAAATCGGTTCAGCGGTTTAGCCGTAAAGGGTACAGAGGGCGTTACTTTCGCATTTGTAATATTAGTTTGGATTAATTATGTTTTCAGGTAATACTAAGGTACTACCAGAGTGGACATCCGCTGGAAATGGCTCTATATCAATCATAGCCAGTTCCATCAATAATTTCGCTGACGTCAACAATATCTCTTGTTTTTCAAACGTCATCCTCTCTTCGATTTACTATATTATTGTATTACACATTCATTCTGCTGTTACGCCATGTTTTTGAGATTATAATTATGTTTTTAAGTAAAGTTCTCTGTGAAGTAAACAAGAACTGTCTCGATTGACGTTACAAGCACCATATTATTCAACCTATGACGAATTTATTTCTTTATATTGCGTAATTTTAATTCTTATTAAAATAATCGATTTTTCATCAGTTATTGGTGGGTTTTAATGCCGAAAGTTCACCTAGAAAAAACATTTAACTTGTTTAGTAGCCTTTTCGAGTGACGAAAGCAAACTAAGCTAGTTACCATTCTTATTGGCTGGTTAATCTCTACACCATAACATGATTTGCTTAGTTTTCTCTGACTAGGATATAGGATCAGTCCAAATGTTACTAACTCCAGCATGCACGAAGCGCAGGGCACTTAGTATCAGCGTTAGTGGAATGGTAGCAGAAATAAAGATCACTGGTTCTCAGTTTTAAGTAAAGGTAGTAGTTGCAGATAGAGAACAAGACTGAGTCTTTACACAGCTCGTTTTGAAGACTACACAATCCTTTGGTAGCCGGTATTATTAAAATAATTACAAATCGAGATCCAACTCGGTGCGTTAAGATCGCTAACTAAAGCAACTTTCCCCACTTACACACACAAAGAAACGCATACGTGTTTGTTTAAAATGAATGCTACGTTTGACTCAGCTCCAATTGTTTACTTATCGAGTTACTTTGTTTTGTTTTTTTAGGGAAAACACGGTGCGACGCGGTTGAATGCGAGCCTGTAGGAAAACAATAACATGGCCGACGCTGGTTGATAAACTAAGCAAATAATGTACCTACAACGTGCGCCTAGGAGAAATTATGCGACCGGATGTTTCAGTTTTTATTTGCCGCAAACACTAATAATTCTTGTTGGAATTCAGTAGTGTTGTACCGGCTGTATGCTAGCGTAGCCATGTTTGAATCGTTTTGTTGCTGCCTTTAATTTAGATCTGACATCGTGGGTATTAGAATGATATCAAATGCTTTTCTACGTTAAATCGGTGTTCATAAGTGATATATTTACTTAATTTTAATACTCGATAATGAGCGTATTATAACCTAACGTTAAAAGGTGGAGTAAATCTATATCTACTGAAATAAGCATGCTGTTGCGTCTACCAATAGTCGGTAAAGGTACAAACTACAGTTACTAAGTTATTTTACTCAATAAGGTTATAAGGCCTTAATGTAACTATTACATAACATGTAAGGTATGTAATAAACTATATCATATGTTGTTTTCTCACTAGTGAAGGCGTGAAAAAACAGACACACCTAATTATTAAAAATAAATGAAATAGTAAAAAATATAGTATAGTATATCACTTTATAAATAGGTAAACTATGAATGTTATTGCACCTACCACCCCTATCTCTACACCACCTTTGGTTGACTGGAAGAGAATGCCTAAGGCATTAAGTCCGCCTCTGTACCAATTTTGTGCAAAAAGTTTAAATAAATAAATAAATAAATAGAGTGCCTAACAGAGAATGAGCTGTAAGCACCAGTATGAACAAGCGTCGTCATAAATTGTTATTGTTTTGTTGTTATTATTGTCAAATAGAACGCACTGTTTTATTTACTATCTCAAAACCTAATATTACTCTAATATCGGAACTATCTATGTTTTCGCATAAACATCTATCGTCGCACGGAAAATCACTTAATTCAGTAAACAAGCGTAGTACTTACAGCTAAAAAAAATCTTACGATAGGCACAACTGGCTATTAATGATGCGCGAACTCTATACTTGCTAAAGTTACTCTAAGGAAACCATTTTCATATATTAAATAATACTATAAGCATTCAGCACTTTGTCAAAAAGTACATCTGAACGATTCTATGTCAATAATTACATATTTCTGCTTAAACTTTTCAGCGCTATACCTGAATGGCGTATTGAAAGACATTGGTTTAGATATCTAGATAAATCTAGAAAGTATGTTAGTCATATTACTTATCTTTGAATAGGTAACTGACATAAGAATGTCAGTTTGCAATCATAAGCTATTGTTAGAACAAGAACGACTTGTAGTGCTACTTTTAAGTCTGGGTTTGATCCTTACGTTAAAAAAAAAGTATTTTTTGCTCGCATAAATTCTATTTATTGTGTATGTATTCAGAAAATAAATTTACTTAGACTTGGATCAATAGTAAACATAGAATAAATATTATAGAAAAAGAATGGAGTCATACCATCACATTAAATATTCATATAATTTATTAAGCAGAAAAATAAACTAGCATGACGCATTCATTAACCAAAAGTATCATAATATAAAAGACCCAGAAAAATTAGACCCAAGAGTCTGACTCGTGCACCGAGGGGTCCGTAGTTTGCTGATCCGTCATGGTTAATTATCCAAAAACAAATTTAACTGTTGCAGTGTCATACATCCATAGTAGAACACTGCAAATAAAAATTACAAAAAAAATTACTACAAATTAACATTTTCATTTTTTTTTCCTTCACTTGTGATATTAGTAACAAGCCAAATTTCGTAATTCTCGGTCGACCTGAGCCCTGTGAGTGTGGTATCTTCCCCCAAACAATGGCCCATTTAATGAGCTGCCCAGCATGCCCTACCACCTGCACTCGCGGGGACCTGTACAAGGCCACGGACAACGCTGTTTGCGTGGCTGAGTATTGGTCTGGGAAAATTTGACTGCTATTGATCGACTCGCTAAGAAGAAGAAGTCGACGATCGACTCTATAGGTTTTGAATTACTCGTAAATGTATGAGAAAAACATAAAAGGCTGTAGCATGTACTTGCCTTGACATAGAAGCTTGAATATTTTGCAGCTGTAAGGTGCTGTAGACCTGAGGTTTTAATATTAATTTTAATAAGACACCACTGGTCGTGTCTGATCAAAAAAATCTTGATTAAAGTGATCTTATAAGGGTTGCTTTTTAGGTTTCTGTAAGCTCTAGGACCCTAAACATTTACTGTACAATCTACATCTCACAATATCACCTAAATGGAAGTATAACAATACTGAATATGTTACTTTATAGGTTCAGAATCGCAAAACACCTTTTGAATATAAATTGTAAATTAGTTAGTGTAAGTTCTGAGATAATTTCTTTAAAAATATTACGAACAGACACGCCCTTTTCTATCACGTACTAGCAAAAACAATTAGACATATTTTTTAAGTTTTTCTGTTGTATAATGTGTCTACGTAAAACAGAAACACAAAAAAAAATCCAAATTAAAACTAAATTCTAAATGTAGAATTTACATTATATTAGCAAAGTGGCTACAAAGATGTTCAAAATTTCAAAAATGTATCTTACGCAAAAATAAAATAATACAAAATACCGATATTAGTGCAAAAATATCATCGACAAAAAAAGGATTGTTACGTTTATTGTAAATTCAATGACGATTTTGTAAAAAAAATGCAAATAAAATAAAGTGAAAACCATGCTTCACACATTTCTCTTCCACAACGTAAAGTCCATTTATTGAAAATTACAAAATTATTGAAGGGGGATATCAATGATTTATAAATACAAAATCCAATGATTTCTATAATTCAAAAACGAAAATAAAATTGAATATTGAAAATAAATATAAAATTAATTCCATACTTTTGCATAAAAAATCTAAATTGACAAATAAATCTACATTATTATTATAAAAAACTCACCTGTCTCACAGCATACAACATTTCAGAATCTTGATAATACTCTTGCGCGTTCAAAATTATGAGAAATTTACTTTGGTACACTTTAACACCTAGTACGTTACCTTTTCAACTTTACTAACTATCAGTCATATTATTTACCTTTGTATTGGTATATAATTCACTATATAATATTCTTTTACTCATGTTATAAGACGTAGTTATTCATAATTCGTTCTATCTGTAAGGGAATTCGAACGATATCGTTAGCGTCGCTGTAGAGTCAATTTAAAATAAAAATGCGTGAGTGAATTCGGGGTTAATTCATTATTTTTAATGTATTTTATAAAGTTTTAGTCAAAGCGTCAAAGCCAAATCATCATCATCTCATCATCTCATCATTTAGCCTTTCGTAGTCCACTGCTGGACATAGGCCTCTCCCAATTTGCGCCACAACACCCGGTCAAAGCCAAATGAATATTAAAAAATATAGGTACACTTATATGTAGAAATATTCTACAATTTAAATTAATGGTGGTTTGTAGTTTTGTTAAAAATACCTTCATTTTATAATCTCTTATTACGAATAGACAAGGTTTCAATTTATTTTGTATTTATTTATTATAATATTACGATTAATCACCCTTTTATCTTAAAGGTAAATACATGCACTAACTTATATGCATCTTCTACTATTACGTAATCATTTTTACTTGTTTCGTTTCAGGAGCTGTACAAATATCCTTCTTTGTCTCATATTAATCTTAAAATACCATAAATAAGATCCTTTTAGGAATCCTTAGGTACCAGACAGAATATATTCATAGGAATTCAACGAATTTCCTTAATATTACATTTGAATAAATAACTAAAACCTTCATTGTCTGAATTGTGTAAGTTTAACCTCTGAAAAGCGCCCGCCCGCCCCACTGAACAGTGACGGCGGCGACATCAAAGAGCGACCGACCAATGAGGACGCAGCGCTGAAAAGAGACACGCCCACCCGCTATAAAGAGACGGCGCCGCCTTTGATCTACACCGAAATTTATATAAAACAGGCTTTTATTACCGTATAGAACATAATATACGTAGCTATATAGCGATTTAAACCGGCATAATTGAGCCGAAACTGTCTGAAAAATCGCCCTACGTGTGAAAACAACGTGCTACGTGAGAAACCCATTAGTTTTACTAAAATCTTATATTTATACCTTCAAAAGAAAGACACAGTTATACACAAGAATAAGTAAAAAATATGTTAATCAAATATTGTCTTCCAATACTGAATTCTCTTCTAGCTGCAAAAGCTCTTAAAACCGGCAAGAATTAATCAATACTGTGCTCTGTCTCAGTGCTTCATTTCCAGCTCTCAAAGCCATATAGTTAAACAGATCAGAATCTGTTCAACATTTCCATAAATATATATTATTTATTGGGAAAGTCTAAGTTCTATTCCAATGTTAACTACAGACAGCATTAGTGAAGGTAGCCTAGTCTATTTATTGCCTTGACTCTGTAATAAACTTACTCAATAGGAAAATATAGCTAAAATTGCCCATTTAGCGAGCAATGTTTTACTAACCCTGCTAATTTAAAAGGATTATTATTAAGTATGAATTTAATCTTAAAAGTATAGAAAACTCTGTTGTTTTAGGATCTAAATCGTTATTCATTTAAAACGTGAAAATCTGTCACCAATAGAAATATGAAACGTTTTAATTTCAACTCGCATTTAATTTAGAACATTTTTTTCTATTTTTAGTGTCTGGCTGAATATAATTTACAAGCTTGGAATATGATTAAAAAAAAGGTTAGGGGTCTATTCTCTAAACTGTCTGTCTTATTAGATGATTAAATTAATAATAAACGATCTGAGCAAAATATCGTACTTTATCATTATTAATGAAAGGTCCAATTTCCTTGGTCATTTATAATAAAAATATTATTAAGGAAAATCTATTGTTTTAAAAGTAAATTCCCGGAATATAGCAAAATAATAAGAAATTTCCAATAACAAATTACGACTATTCGCGACTTCGTAAATATTTGCGTAAAATTGTGGTATTGTACTTTTCAATATAATTATTATTGTAACTCAAAGAAGATATACCTAAGCCCTAAGAATATTAGCTATTTATTGGTTTAAAATTAAACTGTATTACATACTAAATAATTTTATATTTATTATTAACTAGCTGACCAGACAGTTGTTGTCCAGTGAATTTTCGATATTTTCCGCGGATTTTTCTGAAATTTAGGTTCATACAAACATTGTCCTGACAATTACCAACATAACAAAAAAAGCAGCCAAATCGGTCGAGACATTCTTAAGTGATCCTCCGTCATACATGTGGCAATTGATTTTAATTCATATACATTATATTATAGTATATTAATTTTAAGGTAAGATAGGTTTACATTTTTTCCCTTAAAAATCGTGTTATAGCGATTTTAAAGCTCGTTGTAATATTTATATTCAAAGTAAAATATGTCTGAACAGAAAATTATTTTAATTAATTATTAACGAATAAAAGTAATTATTTATCAAGCAACTAAAACATACTTAATAGGACAATGAATGTTTCTCAGGAATCTCGAAATATTATGTTAGATAGTAGGTATATCTCGTAGCATGTTTAAATCGTCGTAGCAATACTGAAAAAGTACATAAATAAAAAAATGGCCTGGCATTATGTACTTAAATGGGTTGTGGCTAATATCGATGAAATAGAGCCTTTTTTAATCATCTTCAAATAGGCTAAAACAGTGTCAGTCAGAGGTTTTTTCATGAGGTTAGAAATTCAGTTATTTCTTGCAAAATATAATAAAAATATAAAGGCGTAAATACCAGATTCTTTTAATGAAGCACATTTAGTAATCTTTTAGGCTTTTTAAAAAAAGCTGGCTGGAGGCTTTAAATGGCTCTCGAAAGCTTAAGAAAGTCTTTGTCCTGAAAACTCACCAGGATTAATCTAATCTGATGTAATGACATATTCTACGTAATTATTGAGAATGGCTTAATTTACACAACTAATGTATTATCAATGAAAAAATGTACTATTGTATATCTGTGCCTTGCTAGCTTTCAAACTCGTCAAATTATAATTAAAAATTTTACTTGAGAGCATTAATTTTATTTTTTTACGACTAAAAAAATTTTTTATTTTTATTTTGTCAAGTGGACCAAAGATGAATAGAGAAATAATTTATAAAAATCGAGTCATCAATAGTAACTTCAAAATTTGCATAATTTTTAAAAGAACAAAAAAAATAAAATTGCTTTCTAGAAATAATAAGCTGGTACTATTATTAAAACATAATTAAATAATAAATTTAAATAATGTTTACGTGTTTCGTTAGACTAGTATTAATTAATTATAAATACGTACCCATTTCCGCATGCCATAACCAATTCAAAAAATAATTAATTTAATATGAAAATTTTTAATAAACTTATAAAATCCACAATTCTTGAAAAAATATTCCTAAAGTTGTCAATTTTCGAATACACTCGAAATTTTCCGCGTGTCTCTTATCAGCTGTCAAAAGTGGCGCTGAAAAGCGGGCGGTCGTGATTGGTCGGGCCGCTCATGAGCGACGCTCTGATTGGTCGGCTCGCAGCGCACATGAGCGACAGACCACGTGCTCATAAGTTCTGTCGAGGAAAACCAAAACTTTTCACGTTACGCGAAGTTATTTTTGAATGTTGCGATCGAATATTTTAATTTTTAGTGATATTTTGATTGAAGTTTTTATTATATTAAGCTTAGAAAATATTTTTTAAGTGTAGTTCGAGTAGTGATATTATGAAAATTGTATCATAAAAATGGGAATAATAATAAAAAAGTTATTTTTTTTACTTATTCAGTTTTTTTACATTATCTAAATTACACTTTTAAATTATTGATTTTTTTTCCAAATATTTTTCATACTATATTTTATAATTAAAAAAAACTGGAATGTCGTTAGTATTGTTAAAATATATTTAAAACCGCGACCTGAACCCCTTAATCACCACATTAAAAACTTACGCGCTCGCCAAAACTCCATAAAAACTCATTTCACTCACGGCAACAACAAAAGATTAACAAAAAAATATAACAATTAACAAACAAATAAAAAAACTAACACTGTACAGCGACGCAGGATACCACTTATGAGTAACGGTCCACTGCAGTTTCGAATGCAAATTATTTACAATGCTGCAGCCCGATGCATCGTACATAAAATTTACAAAAACCAAGCACACGACACTATTAACAAAGTGTTCCAACCCTACACTCACTAGACTGTTGATATTTAAAAAAATATTTGCTTGGAAAGCGCGTCTAAACAATACACAACAGCCTGCGACGCCGCAGCATCAACAATGCAAGGGCGAAATAAGCAAGAAATATTTAACTACCGAAGAGGGGTGGGGCGGGCACTGGCCCACAGTATTGGAGCTACGCCTGTGGTAGTTATAGTTTACGTGATACACAGCTCAAATACAAATAATATAAACATTACGGCGGAGCATGCGCCGTAGCCCCAGACAGGGACGCAGCGACATGCCCGTCAAACCTTAACGCTTACTAATAACATTTTTCAGCGATTCGAGAATGTCACAAGTAAATTTATTAGTTTCGAACTAACATTCGTATCATAATAGTGGTGTTGAATCACATTTTTATAGATTAATTTGCATATTTTTGACAGGAACGCGTCGTTTTGAGGCGGCGTTGTACGCATGCGCCGGCCGAGCCGCGCGAATGTTATTGACGATGCAAAATGTTTATTTTTGACGCAACACCGGTGCTGCCTGCTCTGCGTGGAACGGAACGGTTGCAGCCATTTTGGAAAATGGTTTCCTTAAAATGCTAACACAGAAATTGCTTAAAAGTATTTGCATTATAAATAAATACAAAATAAAATGTATGTCAAATTTTGGTTAGAGTTGTGATGAAAGCTTGAGTAATCCAAGTAAAGTAAAAGATAAGGATGTAATCAGTTTTCAGCGAGACATCGGGAGTTTGAGCTGGATTTATTTCAATTATAATCCGATCTAAACTTTTGCGCATGCGCGCGGCATAATTTACACTGAAGTGAATTTTGACAAACCTCAACAAAATAATATGCGAATTTATTTTACTTGTTTTTTATATCGGTTATCTAGTTTTTTTTTGTTAATAGGTATAATATACAGTCAGTAGTATAGGTCAGGTAGTGTATTTTAATAAATAAAATTGATTTATCGTTTTGTTTGTCAATTTGGATGACAGCTGGTATATTACGAAAATGAATGAATATTTATAAAATATAATTGCATTTACTAGTCTTGTTTAAGCCATAAAATCAACTCCATTTAATTTGCAAACATGTTTTTACTTAATAATAAATAAATAACTACATAAATACTTGTAATATCTAAATTAATAATTATTGTTTTATTAATATATGCTACTTTAAAGTTTAATAAAAAAATCAATTGATCGACTAAACAAATTTTTGATATTTATTCCTGAGTTTTCTTAAGGCTTCTTTACTTAGCTAGCCGGTATGGGCAAACTATATAATTATTAAAATTGATGTATTTATTTCGAATTCTTAAGTTTTTATATACTACAGTTCCTAAAAATTTGTCATTTCTACAATATTCTTAATTACGTGGTTATTTTTTTGTAAAGATTTGTTATTGCAAAAATATATAAACATAAGTTTAGTGGCTACCAAAATTAGCTTAACTACTAGTCTTAGCAAGGCCGTTCTGTTCCGCATTATTTGCATAATGTTTCTATTAAACAAACAAAAGCCTCTTTTAAATGTCACACGCATTCGAATATATTAAAACTTGTTTAGTTTTATGAATTCCTTTTTATTTGTACATGTTTTTATTTATAAGTCGCGTACGACCTTTTCTTAATATATTGATTCGCATTTATTAAATAAAAAACGCTTTGTTTTGTATCGTTTAGAAAACAATTGACTAATATTATTTTAATAAAAATCGGTAAGAAAGTAACAAAAGATGAACGTGATTCTAGTAATCACGTTCATCTTTTGTTACTTTCCCTCCTGAAATTCATTATTAATAAATTTTACACCAAATATTTTTATTGTATGCGTGTGTAAGTGCTTATTAGCCAAACAAAGACAGTCCTTATCCAAGAATGTAGAACAAAACCTTCCTAATATTTTCTCCTTTTTTTTAAAGAATACTTTTACACTTCTTAATACAAATGATAAAAATTAATTAACTATATTTGAGTACCTAAATGAAATGACTAAAAACCAGCTATTTTATACATAAAATCAAAAGTTACATAATAATAAGATACGTCACCGAACTTCTGTGTAAACGCGGTCAGTACACCAATGGGCCAGTGACATTTTTATTGGCCGATGATTTAATGTCTATCGATTGTGAGGCCACTACTCATCCCAACAGAAAAAATATTAGTTGGGCTCTCTTATTTACTGGGATCTGCGCGTTGCTAATGACTAGGAAACTCGAAACAAAGGTTTGTCTTACTGGAGGTCGACAATTTAGGTCACCAAATTCATGGACTATATTTTTTATTATTCTTAATTCGAGTAAAATTACGTCAGTCTTCATTTAAAAATAGAAATATTGAAGTATTTAGAAAAAAAATATCTATCATTTTTGTCAATCAAATGCGTGATTCCTAAATTGAAATGTTTGGATGAATTTTAATATACATTTTCTATTTGTTTAGATACAGTCTAATGTGGATAAGGATGTATGGTTTTGAATTTACTAGTTTCTAGAAGTATAAGAGACAGAAACCTTTAAAAATGGTACATCAGTTACATTTAAAATAAAAAGAGGCGTACAAAGAAAATAAATTATAAAAAATCTATTAAACTGAATACTATCTGATATTCCCGACACGCAGGACTAAAAAAAGGTTACAATGTAAAAAAAATATTAATTAAAAGTTTTCAGCGCTGTTTCAGAGGCAGAGTGATGAGTGTGGGCGTTCGCCCCGCCTACTGAAAAGCGACGCCCAGCCGCGCTGTAAAGCGACCTCCTACCCACACTGTCTAAGAGACAGATCCCTATAGAAATTATTAAGGAAAATACGAAAAACTAAAATCTACGACACTAAAAAAAATGTTTTCATTGTTACCAATAATTTTGATAATAGGGACCTTTTTATATTGAAGCTGTTCGAATATTAAAATTTGATAATTGTGTTTTTATTTTTAAAAATATATGTCACTAAAGAAATATTTTCATTAGTACCAATAATTTTGATAATAGGGACCTTTTTATAATGAAGCTGTTTTTAAGTGGACATTAAAAAAATGTCGTAACATTTTTGTATTAGCAATTAAAATGTGTAAAAAATATTTATTTCATAATTGATTGCCGCATTTCTAAGTGTAATATCAAATAAAATAAGTAAAATTGTGACATTCATTAAATATAAATTAATTAAAGATGATTTTAATATGCTGTCGGATAATTACTTTGACAGGACCGTTTTTATATTTCCTCTAACAGCGAAATACAGAGACGAAATTTCTCTGTTTAATAATGAGTAATGACAAATTAAATTAAGTGTTTATTTGCTTTACAAATAATAATTTCTTAGGGCAATGTCAAATCATTTTGGTTATTTAATGTATTTTTTTATCTAGCTTGACTTTAGTTTTAATTTTATCCAGTGCTCTGAAGCCATTTAACCAAAGGAAGTCGATTAGACTCTGTCTGTATAACATCCTTAGAAATTGATGCAATCCAACTTTACAATAGTGATCACACGCTTTTACTGAAGTATATTTCGGGTTTTTATTTCATCAATACAAAAAAATATGGTATACTAAATGACCCGGCAAACATTGTTTTATGATATATTTTTGTATGTAAAAAAGCAATTCTGTAGACCCTCATCACCTACGGTTAAAAAAATAGCCTACGACCTATTCTTAGACTTACCAAATATACAAATTTCATAAAAATCGGTTAAGCCGTTTCGGACAAGTTCGATAAAAAACAGTGACTCGAGATTTTTATATATTAGAAGAAGATTATACTACCTTTTTTGGTCTTATTCTTTAACTAAGTCCTTTCACTCATTACATCCTAGAATTTGTCTTTAATATTAACAAACTGACCTGTCAGTCGTTGTTCTGTCAATTTATGCAGTTTGATATAAAAATACCATTTAAAATTTCGACATTTCCCGCGGATTTTTCGCAAATTCATACGAACCTCTCCTGATGGATACAAAAAGCAGCCAAATCGGTCGAGCCATTCAAAAGTGATGCTCCGACATACATATGGCAATTGAATTTTATTTATACACCTAGCTATAGAAGATGTACTTGGTGGCAATTCTATCATATTTAATTAATTTAGTTACAACATGCCAAAGCGAGTACAAAAAAAACTGCGGAACTGACAGCCAAGCAATGGTACATTTGGACTACAAGAAATAGAATAATCAGTATCGTAATTTTTTCTCAAATATATTTTCAATAAAAATAGATATCTACTTAAATTTAATTTCACAACCCTGTCTCCTAGACTATTCTTTAATAGTATAGAAATCGTAATATAACAGCGCTCTTCTGGTACGGACAATAAACCCTATACCAGCGTATTATATGACTTGAAACTATCACGGGGGTCCACCCCCACAGCCCCCTTTCACCAATCACCCCTGGACCCCCTTTTTGGGGGGATATCGCTACTTTTTCCACCTTTCAGCGAATTAATGCCGTGCATTGTCGAGACTGCTCGCTTAGAACTGTGAGGTAAGATAAAATGAGTACATGTGGACTCTTTGGTGTTTGGTTTGGAGTTGCTATAAAATGAGGTTTTATACAAAATAGTGTTTTACCTACCTCGTCCAGTATTCTTTCTCAAACACGTCATGAAATACCACAATGATAGTATATTTTGTTACTTAAAAAGCTAAGAAAATTAAACTATACAATGTTGTAGGCTGTTTATTTTTTAGTTTATCTTTGTTTTTTAATCTTTAAATAAATACCTTTTATGAAGAGTAAAAATACCTATTTGCAGTTCAAATAACATTGCATACATATTATGTACCTACGTGTCAAAGTGATAACCTTATTTTTTGATGTTGATTAAATGTATGCAAGTATGAAAAACTCAGCAATAAAATAGCTTTATTGCAACCCTTAATGGTAATGGTCTTGTGGACGTCAAAAAGTCGCGGTCGAAGCAGTTTCTTTACGACAGTAGGTAAAGAAAACACATTTATTGGACAATTAATTTTGATGGAAATTACCTGATAACTTTTATTTTTCAAGCTTTTATTTTGTTTCCTAGATTTTCATTATTTTTATTCAAAAATGTTATTGTTTCTATTGTTGTTCAGGTATGGTGTAATTTTTAACATTACTAACTGCTCGCCTAGCTTCGCACGAGAGGTGTGTGCTTTTCAAAGAATTGTCATACGCTTTTTTTATTATTTTCTCTTGTGAGAACTTTGTCCTTAAAATAAGAAACATAGCAAAAATAATTTTCCGATTAGGTGTATTCGTTCGGAGGTAATGGCGTGTTCAAGGAAAATTGGAATTAATTTTTATATAGATATACAGCATGGAACAAAAATCCTGTCCGATCCTTATGAGTATTATTCGGCATCATACTGCGTACACATATACGTAACTATTGACTGAGTTTAAGATTATTATTTTTCCCCGGTTAATATAATTAAATTCATAAATAAAACTGATTAAAGGCAACACTGATCGTTTGACAATGTTCACGTGTACTATCCACGACTATCAGCGTCTGGCAAGACCAGAAGACCTATCCTTTTGAAAGCAACATAGGTGGGAAAAAAATGAGCAGAAGACGATGCTGAAATTCAGCAGTTTAACATAATAATAATAGACCTTAAGACGAAATTCTATCTCTATTGAGACGTACACATTGAACAGTCTTTTACACAGATATAGATAGACTTAGATAAAGCAACCTTTATGAAAACCTATTTTTGACAACCTACTCTGACGTCACACATGATTTCAAACTAGAATCAACTTAAAATTATGATGTAGGTACGATTCGTTTGTCAATAATGCCCGATACAGGCTAGTAGCACCCTCTAGCGCGCACCGATGCAGTCTAAGTGCGACAGTTGCCACGTTAAGCATATAATGCTTAAGCTGGACACGAAAATTGGTACGCTAAGTAGATGCTCTTGCGATATCTAGGTCTATCTATATCTGTGGTCGTTTAGATAACAGAGGATACTAAAAAAATCCTTACTATATAAAATTTTATAAATGCGAAAGTAACTCTGTCTGTCTGTCGCGCTTTCACGCCAAAACTACTGAACCAATTTAAATAAAACTAGGTACACAGATAGTCTAGAGCCTGAGAAAGGACGTAGGCTACTTTTTGCCGCGATAACCGACATCCACGCGGGCGGAGCCGCGGGAAACAGCTCGTATCGGAGAAATACGAAACACACACAGCTTATAGTCAAGTACTTGAACCTAAAAAAGGTTATGTATGAAGTGATCTGAATAATAAACAAGGGCTGATTGTCTGTTCACCCCACAGTCTTAACATGAAGGTTATATATATCAATATGTCTGAAGGGGATCTTGATTGAGACATTAACCCTCTGAGAATATTTACATACTCTTTGATATTACTGAACAAGAATCCTTTATTTTTGGTATAATGTAACGTTTAAAAAAGAGTTGATATTGTGAACGGTTTCAAGTCTTATTCATTATAATATAATTGAAGATATAACTTTTTACTAATGATTCCTTATTATCCCCATTTATTGATATAGAAATTTAGTAAAAAACTAAATGAAAAATTAGAAAACCGAGTGCCTCGCCAAAAAGCCAACTAAGAAGTAAAAAAACAAGATGTAATCTTTAATTGTCATTGCAGTTAGGGAACATAGGTACACCTTTTAAATCTAAGATTTTCCCTTATTATTTTAATTTGTTTTAATACTAAAATTTTAATCTCAAACTGTTTTCAATCAGAATAGTTGTTGGCCTGTATTTAGATACAAACTTGATCAAGACATAACTTAGAGACGAAAACAAATTATTCGTCGATTTTTTTTTTGTTGTGATTTTCATGACTACATTGTTTATTCCGTGGTATAGGTCGGTCAAAGAAAAAAACTGATTTTATTAGTGGCTACTTACTTCTTAATTTTTAATAACTTAATTACTGATGGTTGTAAAAAAGGCTTCACTTACCACAAGAGGTAGTTGCACCATTGGTGTCTGTAACAAAAAGAAACAATTGGTAAATAAAAACATGAGAATATATATATGGAGTTATATACATATACAGTAAGTTTATCACAAAGTAAATTTGCCACGGAAAAAAGTATGTGTAAACTCGCCACAGTTCCATTGACTATTAATCTAAGTTTATAAATAGATACAAAAATAAAAATATAAAAATTTACATAAACACCAATATTATAAAAAGGTTGGTAAAATTTTGGACCGAGAATACACATTTTATTTTAAAACTAGCTGTCCCCCGCGACTTTGTTCGCGTGTTTTAGTTTCAACGGTTTTTCATTTTTGCAACATTTTTCATTTATGCTCCGCTCCTATTGGTCGTAGCGTGATGTTATATAGCCTATAGCCTTCCTCAATAAACGGACTATCCAATACAAAAAGATTTTTTCAATTCGAACCAGTAGTTCCTGAGATTAGCGCGTTCAAACAAACAAACAAACAAACTCTTCAGCTTTATAATATTAGTATAGATTTCTTTCTTTGACAGTTTTGTACGTCATAGCTTTAAAGGGTACATTTAATGTTGTATCTAAATAGATTACAACAAGGGCATTGTCTCAATATGTAATAAATTAAATTATTTTAAATTTCTTTAAATATAGTATTTCGTATCGTAAGTACTTTTAAACATTTTTCATTAATAACGCAATAAATAGTCTTGATAATTATACATTCAAACTTATAATTGCTACGAAATCGCCTCGCAATGGAATATTTTCCGTGTAGGGTTGTTTACAGACAAACATGCTTAAACTTTGACCCCTAGGGTGAAGGGTGGACTCATGTTTATATCGCTTAGCTTAGATCAGATAGTATTAAAAAAATACAGACTTAAAGGATGTGACTACTAAATGTAAAAAATTAAAGCATGTATAAATTGTGAGATTGATGAAAGTTTAATTAGAAATTTAATCAACAATTTCTTAACTTGGGCCGGTAAAATAATGGTACAAAACACATTAAAAAAAACGTTTTTATTTATTTAAAAATAATTTTACAAGTACCATTGTTGATAAATAAAAACTGTTTAAATAGATAACAAAATAACACACACCGTATGAAGTGGAAAAATATATTTATTTATTGATAGAGACTAGTTATTCTCTAAACATACATTTTACTAATCTATATCACAAGGCCATTCAACCAAGGAAGCGATTAACTTCAGAAATATGTCGCAAATATAAATAAAAATAAAATCGATATAGATAAAATGAACTAATCTGTGAAGGACAGCCGTCTATCACTAGCTGTATACTATCACTGGGTATATTACCCAGAAACAAACAAACATGATACTATTTGATAAGATTAACGATACCTCCAACTAAAAAAAATAAAAAAAAATGAAAAAATCTGGGTCAAATCCGCGAAATAAATACCGAAGCTAAAAAATATTTTACGATGAACTGGCATCCTTGACCGTTTAATATTAAGATAACATACAAACATACATACAAGCACACACACACACATTTTTTATTCTCTGACAATGAGTATACAGTTTGACGTAGGTACCTACTCCGTTACAAGATAAACGTCATTTATACATAATTAAAAAGTTATAGAAAATACCGCGGTGTTTATTGAAGTTTATGCTGTCACTTAATTTCCAGAGGCTTTGAAGTGGCAATAGCCTAATGGCTAGGGTGACGGCCTTGTGATCGAGAGGTCGCAGGTTCGATCCCCACCCATTGCACTATTGACGTGAAACCACTCCAGATACAAGCATATTTAGCTTAGTTGGAGGGGTTAACAAGATTGCTAGTACTTAATGTGAATTCCACCCACATACTAGTAACCTTTTAAAAGAAAGAAAAAAAAAGTGGCATTTTTCTTCCCTCTTGGTCAAACGTAGAGTGAATAAATCAATATAACAATACGACTTCAAAGTAAGTGAATATCATTTAAAATTAAAAGAGAATCAATGGAATGCTTGAAACACGTAATACGTGCCTAGAAACATTGAGCGTTACCCTCGATGTCCTTGGTATCCCATCACCAAATCCTGACCTGATGATTATGGGACCACCCGGGAAGTACCCTTTCAAACAAAAAAGAATTTTCCTATTCAGTCCAGGCATCTTCGAGCAATCGAAGAAAACATAAACATAAAAAGAAAAAAAAATCTTTCGACTAACTTTGTTGGTTAAGAACATAACCCTTCTTCTGGCACAGTTGAGCTAAATGCAATGATAAAATTGCTACTCCCAACTAAAATTGTAAATGTGAATTTTTGTGAGGATGTACCTATGTGTGTTTTTCGTGTGTGAAACGAAAACTACTGAACAAATTTTGAAGAAAAACAAAATTTTCAGAATGAAAGTTTTTACTTCAGACTCTATTTAAAGCTAGAATTAATTAAGAATTATAGGCAGAGGAAGATCGGGTGGTTGCTGTTCATTTTCTCCTATATCACTTTTCTAGAACTGATAGTACCTCTTGAATTTTAATTTTGTTTTTATTTCGTAAGAAAATTAAATAAAAACCTGGAAAAATCTGGATCAAATAGACTGTCAAAACTAACGTGAAATGGGAGTGGCATCGGTATGTAACCTGTTAGTCATAGAGTTAGTACGCGTCACTAAAGAAGAAAGAAATATAGTTTATCTGTTTTCATTGTATTGTATTGCCAATGACTAGTAGTTTTATTTTGATACATAAATAAATGTACTTATGTGTGCTAAATAGTAGAGACTAATAGTAAATACCATCATAATTTTATTAAAATGAAGGTTACCGTTTTTGCGCTCCCTTGTTGGCGCCACCGGCGCGTCAGTTGTCAAAGACCACCAACAAGAGTAAACATAAACAAGCATAGAGCGTGCGCATCGCTAGTAGCCCTTATGCCAAGCTTAAGCACATTTTTGAATATTTTGATAGTGATTTTCCGTGCGACGACAGACGTTTACGCCAAAATATCATCGGTTCCGATATTATTAGGGTAATATTAGGTTTTGGGATAGTTTTAATACAATAGTGCGCTAATTTTGCGATGTTACATGTTCATACTAGTGCCAACAGTATGAACATGTAACTCTCATGCGGGCTCTATAGTTTACATATTTATTCCTCTAAACCACCAACAAACTATGGAATAGGTCATTTTGGACATCACGTGCTACTAGCGCCTCTAGCGGCGAAATTGTCAGAAGTAGCCTCATTATTACCTATTTGACTATTTATTAAGGTCTTCCCACAGCTTATTTGTATAATGAGGTTGTTTTCAAAAAATATCTTCGAATTTGAACGTAATTCTTGATCCTGATTGCTTGAAAATAATTCTATTATTAGAGACTTCTATTATGATTATTTAAAACACAACGGTTCACTCACGCACATTCTCGTGATCGCCCGACTAGTTTCAGACTCAATAGGAGTCCCTAATCATGAGCTGAAGCGGCGGTGGTGGTGTCGCGAGTCCAGAGTCGTAAACCGTTTTGTTCTTAATAATTATGAATAATCCTCGCAAAAGTTATCAGACAAATTTCTATTTTATGAACAATAGTTATTTAATCTAATATTTGTCTGAAGTATTGCTACATGTAGACAGCCTTATTCTCTTTCACTATATATACAATAAATAGTTAGTTTGTAGATAGTTCAGTTGTTTTTGTTTGCCTGTTTTATCAGCGCAGTGATAGGCTTTACTGTAAATACTGATAACCGTACTTGCGTTGATAGCGACTAAAATCGCTTTGAACTAGTTTGCAACCCAGCTTCGTTTCGCAAAACACAAAATATTAGACTTTCAAACTGCCCGTGAATTAAACCGGGATGGGGTAGAACACTCTTTTTTTGAATATTCATATTTTAGATCAATTATATCATAATTATAAAAAAAAATGTTATACGCGTATTTTTTCTTATTTTACGTATCAAAATTCAGGACGATACATTGATTTAAAATGTCGCATGACGTCACAATTTCATGCGTTTTGTACGCAAGCATGACGTCATTAGACCCCATTCCTTAACTTTGATTTGCTTTATCTAATTAGTGTTTTAATGCAAAAAATACGTGTCTAATATTATTTTATTATCTAACTGACGGGATAGAGTAGATCCAAATTTTGGCTCTTTATACTCAGACATCATCCTTATTTCAAATCGCATAAACCTCAGAACACTCAGAAATGTTTATTTTGGTAGAAATTGACTCATGGAAATAACTAATTTTTTAAATTGGTAAGTCAACATGGAAAGTTCTAAGATTGACCACCCAGGGGTGCCACGTTTACTTATCTTAGGTAGGGGAGACCGGGGCGCGACTTAACAAAATTTATATTTTCAGTTGTATCTTCAAGACACCTAAACATTTTGAAATTATTTTTGTATCAAATGATGTCTAAACTGTTCAATAACCATTTCGTTGGTTTAAATTTGACAAGAAATGGATACCTTTTTAAGAAAGTCGATTTTAGTCAGAAAAGTCAGAAATTAATACTTACCCCGCGATCGGGGCTATAATTAACACTTCCGAGGTAAGTATTAACAAAAGGGGCAACAATTAACATTGTAAGTATTTTCCTCTATAAATAAAGAAAACTCAAAATTACAATGACATTTTTTTATTAAGCAATACAATTAACATTAGGATTAAACAATATAGCACTTTGTCCCTGCAACAACGATATATTTTTATAGAGAAAGAAACCCGAACAAAACCTCTATACATAAATAACAAAATTCAACAAAATCTGAATCATTTATTATTAACAGTTACTTTTACTGTTATATTATTGTAGGAAACGTTAGTTTTATTGTAGGAAACGTTAGTTTTAATAATAATTAACATTATGCTTAAAAGTTGAAACACTCCGTCAAACAAAAATATTTCAGCTATATTAATGAATAGAAACAAAAACTCAAACAAAACCTCTTCGTATCGTTATTATTAAGTTAACAGCCTTTTAAGTAGTTTAATCAGCCTTATGTGTGTTATCTAATAATAACACAATCAACTTAAATGAGGTAGTAAACAGCTTATTCTTAAACGTAGCAGTCTTTATATAACCTACCTTTATAGTCTAAAACAGTCTCAATAAAGCTTAGTTTTAAAATTACTGAAGGTAATATAAATATCCTTTTTATATTACATAAAATCAACATCTTAACAATATAATCTACTAGGAATCATTTTCATGTAATCACAATATGTTTTATTTTTATTCAAATTCATCATCTGAATCACAATTTTGGCAAACATACGAAACAGTGTTGCCTCTGTGCATCCGGACTGAGCCCACTGCTTGCACGAGATGCATTGCACCCAATCTGCACCAGATGTGTCTTCATTATATGAGACACCACAAATTATACAGAAATATTCATCTTCTGCACTGTCGCTGCTTTCTTCCAATATCCTTTTCTTTGCCTTTTCCACTTGTAATGTTTCCTTTTCTTTTCCTTTTTTAGCTATTTGTTCTTTACCCTTTCCTTTGCCCTTACTTTTACCCTTTCCTTTATCATTTTCTTTACCTTGCTTTTTTTTCTTTCCATCGTCTTTATTTTACTTGTAAGAATTAACATGTTAATACTAGCCCCGTATGTTTTGTTAAATTTAGCCCCATGGGTAGCTTTTCAATAAAAAAATATATAATTACGAAATATTGTGCATTAGCGCTAGTAACGGTATGTAACATTATTAAGCATAAAACAAGCTATTGCAAAAAAAATACATATTACACCGAAATCAATTATTCAACGCGTAAATCAAAATATCGTAAAGTGAAAAAAGTTCGTTACCTGGCCAAAATAGACGGACATCACATAACTCACTCTCGCGGCGCACTGAGCTGGACTGACGAGTCTCAACCTGTAGACCGCTGTCACAGGGACGAATTCTAGGAATCACTAGTGACGTGCTGTTTATAGTTTCGTAGAAATTAGCTTGTTAATACTTACCTCTGTTAATTAAAGCCCCGGCCTCCCCTATTACAGATTACAGTCACTACAATGGTTTTAGTGTCTTACAAATATTCAGAGTATTCGTTTTAAAAGGTTTTACTGTATAATATATACTTAATTAAACAAAATCGGGTTAGTTACATCATTTATAACTCAAAAACGAGTACCCGGTAACCGATGTTCATGATATTTAATTTGTTGGGTTCATCTCCACCCCGAATAGCAGAATAACAGTAAAAAAAATCGAAAAGTCACTAAAACAAGTCATACGGGAACGAGGGATACTTACACGAGTGAAACCGCGGGGCATCACTAGTTTAACATTAATCTGAAAAACGTGGTAAGCAATCTTGAAAAATAGTAAGAAACGTGGATTCCGTTTTTTGTCTTACGTCTTTTCCAATATTCAAAAAATGATTCATTTTGCTTACGGACGGTAGAATTTTATTCGTTTTGGTTAGAAAATTCTACCGTCCGTTAGCAATACGAATCGTTTTTTTTAATATAAGAACCAGGCATTAAATCACAAACTCATTCTTTAACTTCTCCGTATAAAAAGAGATCTTTGCCAGCAGAGAAGTTACATACTTAAATTATTATTAGTTACTATCAAATAGCAAAGTATAATCTACAATTTATGTGAATGAATGTCCTTGATACGATACATAAAATGATTGGTAAAAACAACGTTCCAAGATAAAGTGTTAAATATCTGTAGATTGTAACCTATTGTAACCTTTGACTGGCGTTTGTTTGTTAAAGAATTTTGGTAAACAATCAGTAATATTTAAAGTCAAAGCATGAAAATATAATCGTTGATATTTAAATAAAATCTATTTGCCATGGATACCTATCATCAGTAAATACCTTAAATCCTTGGATTTTTTTAGGATTAATTGACAAACGGGCATGCAGGTCACCTGATGGTACTTAAGAGATCATTCTTTTTCAATATCTCCCACAGAAGTCGTGTTAGAAAAGCGTTGCTGGCCTTGATTTTCTTTCACCATATCTAACAACGCCAGTACTTTACAGTAAAAATAAGTAAACTATAGAGGGCGCCAAATAGAGTATGAACTGTAAACAGAAGATAAAATAAAATCGTAAAATGATTGTTAAAAGGCGCAGTTTAATTAAAACTATTTCAAAACCTAATATTACCCTAATGACATCGTAACCATCGATATTTTCGCAAAACCGTCTGTCGTCGTACGGAAAATCACTTAAATCAGTAAACGAGCGTAGTAATTATAGCTTAAAAGTTGCTTACGCTCGGCACTAACGATGCGCGAAATCTATGTTTGTCCATCTTCCGGTTACCAAAGGGCTGATCAATTTAATCTGTTGTCAAATCAAGATCACGACTGGTTGCCCGAAGGACTATCAACCAATCACAGCGCTTAACACGAGGTTTGAAAGGTGATGAACTAATTTTGAGCTGATTACCTTTCAGATACTGGGGGTATGTAGATACACTCAAAGGTACCTATTAAATAGTTCTTCCTTAGCTTGCATTTTTGACAGTGGTTTAAGTATTTATTTCGTATATGTTTTTCTTTTATCTATATGCAACTCGAATGTACAAAGCGTTTAAAACTGTTGCTAATTCATTCTTTCATATCGATTTAACCCTTTTCTACAGTTAATCTGTTTATTGGTAAAACAGTTATGTCTTTAACTGGGACGACGATGCTTGTAACAATAATAAAGAACGATGATTAAAAAAACATGATCAATCTGCTTTTATATCAAGAGCTCAATATAATCTTAATTAACGTAATGTCTCGATATTTATAAAATAACATTGGTTTATATCGACTGTAGTGTATGTTACCAATCGATTTTCTTGTTTATAATAATCGTTGAAAACGATCGATTATCGATACGGACTCGTATTGTTTAGATTTTCACTCTTCTCGCTTATATCGAGTTTACCTTCGTTTAAAATTGTTTTTTAAAAACATCATGGGTGGCGAGCGACTTTTATTTAATTGTTATTGTTAATCGATAAAGGTAGGTTAGGTGCGGTCGTGGTTTTAAAATTAAAAATAAATTGTTTTGAATTCTGAACATAATAGATTGTGAAGGATATATTTCGCGCTATAAATATACCTATTCAATGAACAACAAAAAGCTACTACCCAAATTAAATATATACCAAGTTTGTGTTAAATATTTGTTAGAATGTTTTATAGATTTATTTATTAAGAAAATAGTTGGTACGTATATTAGGAAAAGGATGTAAATTTGCTACAATTTTTAATTTCGACTGGTTTGTTGGTTGATCTTGTGGTTAGTGACCCTGACTGCTACACCAGAGATCGTGGGTTCGATTCTCACCCAGGACAAATCTTTGTGTGATGAGCATGATCATTTTTTCTGTGTCTGGCTGTAATTTATCTATAATATGTATGTATTTCGAAATATGTAACTATGTTTATGTGAGTCGTCAAAAGATATTACTATACAACACAGAGTATGATGAAATTTTTAAAGCTTTTAATTAAGCACATAAATGCTACTTTTATACTGAATAAATTTAAGCTCGCGGTGTAGATTATTTTTGATACTTATTGAAATATTTAATGCAAATTAAAATATTTTAAAGAATACCGTTGGTTTAAAGACATACATGACCTTTGTAATGCGAGTTCCAGTTACTCAGGACAGTAGTTTATGAAAATATATATTTTTAAATCAGTTTAGTTGTTTTTGAGTTTATTCTTTACAAACATACAAATATACAACTTTTTCTCTTTCTAATATTACTAGCCGTTGCGTGCGGCTTCGCAAATAATTAGTACTTGGTATGAGGTAAGTTTGGATTCTAAAAAAGGACTAAGGCTACTTTTTGCCGACACCTTACTGGCGGAGCCGCGGGTAACAGCTAGTAATATACATAAAGCAATAAAATCGTAGCAGATATCGTAATTATCCTGGTGTAAACATGCATAAAAACATATTTTTTAAAATATCATCAGGAGGGGTGGATCTTCAAAATATGTTTTGAAGCTAAAATTGCATCGTCATCCTATGAAATACCCATACAAAGGAAGTTGTGAAAAGACGCCATTTTGAAAAGCTGAGCCATTGAATATCGAGCTTAAAATTATATTTTCAAACTGCTATTTTAAATCGATGCCTAACATAATGAATGATTGAGTTCTATGCAGTTTTTTGAAGTTATTTGAAAAACAAGCGGTATTAGAACTGCGTTCGATTGCTTTTTCTTTAACACAGTGATTAGAACATTGTCGACTGCCATACTAACTTGAAATAATTATTTTTGTCCAATAAACGAGCTTTTATTTAAAAAAAAACCGGAAAAAGAGACTATATTTTTTTTTCTTTTTCCTAGGCCTTACTCTCCTAATGCTAGTTTAAAAAACAGAATAGACCAAGCAATAAATCAATATTTTAAAAGATTTTTTATAATATGTGAGTAAGTTTGGGAATAATCACATAGCAATAAAATATAGATCTCACAAAGTACAGCCTAAGAACAATCGTAATTTTCCGCGGTGTTAAACTAAGCTTGATCTAAACAAGTCTTTAAAATAAGTACTCCTTAGAAGAGGCACGTAAAGAAGAATAAGAACAAATATAATGGCATCTATCTATCGTCTTCTAGACACATATTATAAAACAAAATTCTTCGCCTATCTTTCTGTCTGAACACGATAAACTCAAAAATACTGATCGGATTTTCATATGGTTTTCACCAATGGATAGAGTGATTCAAGAGAAAGATTTGTGTGTATAATTTATTAATGTTTTGTCTACCCGCGCGAAGCCGGGGCGCTTCGCTAGTAAGAATAAAAACGCAACTTTTTAAATGTCTATCTGTCGCACCTTTACACCTTAAAGTGACAGGGACAGCACTAGACTTAACCGTGACTTTAAACTGAGTGACGTATCAGTATTCGGACCTACAATAGTCAAAATACCTGGAATGTTATTTGCGCGTATAGCAAGCAACCATCTCATTTCCAAAGTCTCTTTGAATTTGTACTTTTTTCTTAATAGAACAATGCTCAATAATTATTGTTGTCTGAGAAAGGTGTTAGATTTTAGTATAAGGCCGTATAGTGTCCTACAGTTAGGTAACGATAATCTAGTGTAGCAGAGATTAGTAACTAGTAATATTAATTTTAATCTTAAATAAGCATATGCAGGTAAGGTGTTAAGAGACACAGGATAGAAATGTCTGAAGACATTTGGGGGAGGTCTTTGCTCAGCAGTGGGATAGTTTTTTTAAGAGGTTTACCTCAATTAACATGAGCGCAGGCTTTGACTGCCCCGCCAGACTTTTAAATAAATACATTATATTATTAAAGAAATATAAAGAGAAATTTAAGAAAAGCTTTTATTGGCAAAATACAAAAGTTCAAAAGTTAATGTACAAATTACACCTTTTACGTATCTACTCATAGCCGTCCGATTATTAAAATATTACTCGATGACAGCACAGCATCTTATTAGTAACTAAGCATAACAATATCTTTAATTTTAAGTGTTTTAAGGATGGCACTTATATTTACTGACTTGGACTGGCCTACAGTAGTAATACTAGGCATTAAATACTACGTTAAATTTGATGAGTTTATTTCAATCCATCCTTATCCAACCTAAAATTTAGAAATATTTCTACTGTTAGTACACCTAAGCAGTATGTTTCAATAATAACAAAAAATTCAAGATCAAATTAATAAAAAACCCACAAAAAAACACCGCTCCTAATCCACTATTCATTAAATAACAAACTCACCGCTTCATCTAAGTTGTCACCATAGTCTTCATCCCTTTGGAGACACATCCAGATAACACAAATTCCAGTTCACTTCACTACATCAAACAATTAAAGTGTTGGACCTAACGCGGAGCCCTGCGGCACGCCACCGCAGTTCTCTCGACCAGACTGACGCAGTACAGCCTCAATGTTTTGAATACAATCTGTAACAGAAAAAAAAACAATAATAAACTTTACTTGCAAGCAGTTTTATGTTTGTATACTATAGAAAGAGTGTATATAGTATTTGAGGTTGTCGAACGCTCGTTGTAAATAAATTGTTGACGATAATTCTTAAGCAAAAGTAAAAACTTTCTCTAAATAAAAATGTATGAGAATTGTTTGTAAACATTTATTAAAATGTAATGAGGAAGGGTTGTTCAAAAAAACTATACAACCAACAACAGAATGATGAGATTTTCATACTAATAATTAAAAAATATATATAAATATGAAATAAGCACTTGGTTTAAATACGCACACTCAAAATAATACAGTAATTGCATTGCGAACTCGACACACTAGTCTTAATAAATCACAAAATCTTGAATATAATAACTCGAAAAAATTGTGGGTGGCCGTTTAGGGTTAGGAGAAAAATAAACTAAATGAATTAAATATTATTTAAATAATATTAGGAGCAAAATCAGTACCGAAAGCCACGCAGCTGTACTCCAAGACTCCTAACATTCACCTACAATAGTTTTACACAAACAATAAGTAGTATTTTTAAATATTGCCTGGCAATCTTTGCCTATGACTAATTTCTAGGTAGGCCATAACATAACACACACAAACCTACATTGATAATTAAAAAGTAGACCCTATTTAAATGAAGCTAAAGTTTAAATTACTATTGATATTGTTGTAATATAGGACGTTGTATGTTTAGAAGAACAATTGGTTGTAAAATGACACCTGAAGGCGACACTAGCCTGAAACAAAATATTTTGTTTCTATGGTCAGTCTAGCTAAGCAAAACATTTTTGTTAATATCCTATTTCATAAACATTAGGGCGACCAGCAAAATTGAAAAAAAATACTACTCCTTATATGCTAGCTTAGCCAGCGACTACGCTCGTTGTAATTTTACTCAACCAATCTGTCCACGTAATGTCATGGTTCTTCTAACGTTAAACAATTTCGCTGTGGACTGATTAACAATATCCAAACTTGTTAGTAATTCAGTTAAATTAAAAAGTAACTTTAATTCAAAGCTCATCGACAGCTGAAAACTCTCAACTGAAATCTAAGAATATTCATATATAAGCCATATTCACTGTAGTCACATTTTTATCTGATGTACCTAGTTCGAGTAGAAAAATTATATTATAAATAATCGAAACCTACTATGACACAATACATAAGTAGAAAAAAAGGCAGCACAAAACCTGGAACAAAAACATCCAACAAAAAGAAAACATCAAATCTTAGCCGAATGTTCTTAGAAGGCAGAATCAAATTTCACAAATATTCTCATGCCTATAACACGATCGTTTGCTGTCCAATACACGATAATAAAATAAACAAAAACTGTACCATACGGACAACAGCACTTGGTGTGTCAAACGATAGTTCAAAACATGGAGCTCCCGAATCAAAACAAGACATGTTTAACATGATGAAGTGCAAATACATATCATCTAATTTTGGTAGAAACCCACATTTCTTTGAGATTTTGGGATTATTTACAAACAAAATACCCAATAAAATCATCATTGTTATTTATGAAATTAGCACAACTCGTGATTTCCTCCCTGAATATGCATCCTCAAAATCTTTCGATAACTTTAGATAGTAGAGTTTTCTTTAGTAACGTATAATTAGAACAATAATTATTAACAGCAGAGTTTTTACTAACGAGAATTAAACTTATACATCTAATCGTTTTGACGTTTACTTAATAAACAATCAGTTAATATTTTAAGACCCTACAGCTGCTTAGAACAAGATGGGTTTGTAAAGCTCTTGAATAAAGAGACGGACTTTTTAGTAGTTCTAATAAAAGATATCGGATCACCTTTTAATACCTAAAATATGGATCACCTTAATCTATACTAATATTATAAAGCTGAAGAGTTTGTTTGTTTGTTTGTTTGTTTGAACGCGCTAATCTCAGGAACTACTGGTTCGAATTGAAAAATTATTTTTGTATTGGATAGTCCGTTTATTGAGGAAGGCTATAGGCTATATAACATCACGCTACGACCAATAGGAGCGGAGCATAAATTAAAAATGTTGCAAAAATGAAAAACCGTTGAAACTAAAACACGCGAACAAAGTCGCGGGGGACAGCTAGTAATTAATACTTACCAGAAATATTTTTTTAAGTGATAAGTTTTATAAACTCATTGACAGTAATCGCAAATTATTGAAAGGTTTTGTGATGGACACCATAAACATTTTTGCCAAACTGTGTCATTTAAAAGCCATTAAATGTTAGGTACCCGTAATTCAGGAAATTATTTGCTAATTAGGCAAAACAGCGTATCTAATATTTTCACTTTATAATGTTTTTGTAGGGTAAAATTGGTTTAGTTACCAGTTACCGGATAGATAGAGTTTATGTAGAGCACAGAGATATAATATATTACAATGTGAATTAAAATTGAAAGAAGTATTTTCTTTTTGCTTATATTATTATGTTATATAGTGTCGAGTTATCACTCTGCCGGGAAATGCCTCCCCTATATTCATTTAGAAAACTAGGAGCTCCTTTGTTCATTCTCTTTCTTAATTCCCAATTTAATATTGTCTTGTTTAAAAAAAAAACAAAATGTATTTTTAGCCTTTCTATAATGTTTGACACAAATAAAAAAAGTAACCTACTTAACTAACAAAAACAAAATGCCTAAATGTAGAGACTATCATTACAACAATTTTTAATTTAGTAATGTATAAATATTTTAATCTTATTACCTACTCATAAACGATAGCAAGTGGCCACACAGATGTAAATATACCTAACATCTTATTTACATTTCATCTTCACAAACATATAATTCATTATCAAGTTTTGATTCATTTTATGCGCAAACCTGTTCCATAAAATGTTATCTATGTAAATCTATAAAAAAAGCTTATTATAACGCCATCTCGTATTTTATTACAAAACTAAATCGTCAGTAGGTTGGCTAGAACAAAGCTTTAACAACGCCATCTAGGGTAGATAACCTGTAACGTTTTTTTCGAGGCAACGTCACGCCTGTTGCATACGATCAACCAATTGTTTACACAATACAAAAGACCCCTTGTTTGTTTTTCGCTAGACGTTTCCTGGTTTGTTTTGTGTGTGAATATGTGTGTTTGTGTGTGTGTTCGTATGTTTTCACAGCCGGCTCTGTGTGTTCGAGGACGGTACACAAAATGTTGTTGTTTGCACGGCCCGAGTAGGTAATAAATTCACTGTCTGACTTCGTACCTACAGATATTTTTATGCTTTTAAATATTACGATAGATGTGCTGTAAGATCAAGCAATAGATAACGCTTAGAATTAAGATTGTTAAACAATGTGAAAGGAAACATTACTATTGTAATAGCATGTCATGACATAATGCATTATTGTTAACTATATTTGATCTAGTTTCTAATAACAAAATGGCCAGTAGTTAAACAGGTAGCCATTTTAGGTTTCATTGAGGATAACGGAAGCCTAAAATGATTAATTATTATATTTATTCGTTAGTAAATTGTTATTGTCTTTAATTGTTTTGGAATTAGATACATAAAACGTTTTTTCTTGTGTAATTTTGCGTTGTTCTTATCCAAGAAATGGGCCAGCATTTGTAAAGATTAGCTTTATCAAATGCAATGCAGTGTTTTGTGTTCGTATGCTAATCTAGAACGTTTCAAGTGTTTTGCGACCAAATAATTTTAATCCAATATACGTAGTTACCGAGCCATTTGAGGAAGGAAGTGTATTAGTCTTAGCCAAAACTCTACCAACATTATCGGGTTTCTGAATCTCAAAATCGCCATATATGTAGTTTTAAAATATATAGAGTTCGATGTCAAATAGAAACATTCTACTCAAAAAGATCGTTAATAAATTCTTCTTTTGTGTTTTTTTTGCATTATTTAACTCTACATTTAAATGAGTCATTACTAACAAAGACATAGCAATTGTACTTACTAAAATCTTACAATTCTCTAATTACAACTCTTCTAGTAGACAATATTTATCGTATATCATTCATTCAAAATAGCATTTAGCTTATAAGTACGCTCTACCTTTGAAAACTCTAGCCTATCAAGCTTTAGAAATTTGACCAGAACTCTCCTTTTTCTGCTTAAATTCAATCAGATTCTATGGTTCCTTTCAAAGTCTCAACTTTACAGGGATCACAGGCGCAGACAGTACTACACCTTTCAGATTTCATATATCAGAGTTCCAAAGCCTGTTTAAAACTTTAGTTTAATAAATAATTAAAACATTGCAGCATTGTGACAAAACCAGGGTTCATGATTCTCCATACATCTCCAACTAGCGGTGAATAGACGTGATCAATGCCTTTTTTCCCTTTGTCATTTGAAGCCTTTTCTTCGCAGGAAAGAAAAGTTGATTATAGTTATGATAGACGATGCCTTCTTTACCCAATGATGTTATCATTTTCAAATATAAAATACGGTATTCAGCTGAATCTGAATAGAGACTGAAAGATGACCTTAACATAGTTTGGGAAAAGGCTACGCAGAAGAAAAAGTCAAAATAATAATTTAATAGTCAAAAGAGCTGTTGTTATAATTATAAAGTCTAGACGTAAATATCGTAGTTTCAACAAAATCTAACCCTCAAATTGTGATCTAACTTTTAGGCTATTATTTTAGGGCTCATATCAATACTAGTATTTTTCTATTGTCTACATTGTTCATGAATATTAATACTGTATAATATTATATTCGATGCCGAGTTGGCTAATAACTTTGTATCATTTTGGTCCTAAGAACTCTGATATTTTTATATTTTACTTCTAAGCAAAATGTTTTCTAGGAAAACAGTCAACAAGCTCCAAGGTAATACATATTGTCATTTAAATTGCTTAACTCTTTTAGTTTCTTCTTTTGCTCTATATTCTAGATATTTTTTTACTTTCCTGGAAAACTATCTACTAACTTGAATAGTGATATAGACGTCGTCTTTAAACAGTTAAGTTAGTTTTCTGAATTCATCGTTCTTACTCTTGCTTGGTTTATTACAAATAAAAAAAAAGTGAGTTGGGTTGAGAATATCACTATAATTTTCTACCTAACTCGCTTTACTTGAACACGAGCGGATCTATTTTGGAGTAGAAGTTTAATCAAAACAATCAGGTGTAAAAATTGAACAAGAAATCAGCACTTTTTGCTACTTTTTTTATTTTTTTTATTACTCTTAGGCTAAAAAAGAAAGAAAGATCCCATATAACATAAATTATATAATAATCATTCTCTTAATATAAATCTTTTTAACAAGCAAAGACCAAAGCAACAAAGTCCAGTTAACTATGCATACAATAACTTATTACAGTTAAAGTACGTGCAAGTAATCTTTAAAAGAAAATTATATCTTTTTAACATTATTTAATAGCCATAACAGTCTTCAATCCGAAAAGACCAAGAAGAACAGGCAAAAGACCAGCGAAGTGACAAATAATATTATAATCGGTAGCTCACTACTACAACACTTTTTTAACCGACTTTAATACCAGGAGGTTATTTTCGATTGTGTGTTATTAAAGGTTTGCTCTACTTAACAGCTAAAACAAAAGGTTGTAAAGGAACGTGCATGTTCTTACTAGATCAGTGCATAAAAACTTAATATGTAACAAGTATTATGCAACGATAGTTACATGCTAGCGAGGGAAACCGCTGACAATACCCTGGGAATGCCGCCTTTCCTACATTGTTCTTGTATTTATCATGGGTATGTACTAACAAACAAACCAATTAAATTCTTTACGGCCTGTTTGTGTGTGGGTAAGCAGGATTAGACAGTATCTTTAAATATCTACGAATGATGCTCTTTTAAAAGGTGGTCTTTTTCGGAACGGTTTGACTCTACATTTTAAATAGGTACTAATATTACACAGCACACAACATCGCTGATATATAAGATAGAATCAAGGTTCTAATAGAAATACGTAATTATATGTTATGGCTCTATACACTACTTTAAAGTATCTAGGCAGTTTTTTTTAGAGTGTAGATATTCCACTGAGCTGTTAAGATTTGATAAAACTTTATTACAATATTTCTTATTGTATCCTATTGGTCTCTGTTTTCTAATTATTATTTATATTAAACATATTTTGAGTGACGATTACTATTTGAAAGCATTGTGCGATAGAGTCAAGAGAGAGCTACACAGAAGCTAGAAAGAAGAGCTTTATCATTGCCTTTTTCTTCTACCTTCTGTCTAGCTTTTTCCCAAGCTATGTTGAGGGCATCTTCCAGTTTAACCGGATTTAGCTGGTAACACAGATATAGGGTAGCACAGTATCCCATAGTAAAACTAGTTGTTAAAATTGTAATGACTAAACGACTGCCAAGGACGTATGGCAGTGGGGAACAACGGAGAGGTCTCGATATATTCACAAATGGTCACCCATCCAGCTTTAAGATTGACTAATAGAGATAAATTTCTCAAATCTCTCTTCTCTTCTTTTAAACTGAGATAATACAGTACTTAATACATTCACAGGCTAATATTTTTTATATTTCTAATATCTAGGTCTAGCAACTGATAAGCCTTAATATGACCAACTTTTAGGACTTGTATTATATTGATTTGTCTGCAATAGATTAGATATATCATCTTTTATCCTCGCATAACATATCCTGCGTCAATCCATTTTGATAAAAAGGTAAACAATTATTTGCAGTTTCTTTTTTATCTGTATTAATTGTTATCAAAAATAAGGTTATATTTATGTTATATAGGTATTTCTATATCATGTTACATAAAATGTGATATATAGGTTTTTTTATCGATGGACTTATGTCGGCTAATATAAATTTTGTACTATAGATCAAGATTTGGTACCTGTGTTGGAAACTATAAATAAAGTTTGGCATAATTATGTTTTCGATTAATTATTTGTTTAATAATGTAAAGATTAGAAAGTAAGTAGTTAGGTACGTATTCAATTATGTTCAATTAACAATTGAATTTTGGGTATTTAGTATTTTCGTCTGTACGGGATCCTGCCTTCAATTGTTTCTTAGGAATAGGGCCAGGAAAAAGGTGTTATCACAGTGGTGACTTTTTATTTGCATAACTGACAAACAGACAATCGGATTTACTTTTGGAAATCTGTCTTAAAAAGCCGGACAAGTGCGAGTTAAACTCGCGGAGATGTTCCGTACGAGTGAGAAATATTCTGTTATTTTAAATGCCACAAATTCTTATTGTGTTTCCAGTAATCTATAGGTAAAAACACATTAACTGTTTTACAACTCACTCGGTCCATTCGTTTCGGAACAAATTGGCTATGACAGACAAACGGACAGACGCACGCGTGATCCTATAAGTGTTCCGTTTTTACCTTATGAGGTACGGAATCCTAAAAACGTGAAAAAAAACCTTAAAATTCCACATGTAAACGCAACACCGAGATAAGAAAAGTAAAAAGTATCTTTTCATTCAGGCCACTGACTATCTGTGGGCGAATTTTTATCCGATTCCGTTCAACAGTTTACACATTTCAACTACCAAACATACTTCCAATATTAACGTTTACAATACTTATTAGTATGAATCAATAGTTCAATAAAATAAAATAACTCACTAATACGATACGAATCAATGTATTCTCTATGCGTATGAAATGTTAGCAAAAACACAAATATTATTTACTTACGAACCTACGTAACCGCTGGTACAGATAAGGTTTTTATGTGAAATAAACATTTTTATACATCACTATGTTGGTAGATACTGTGTGTACGTCATAGGCAAAGGGCGAATACATTGGATCATCAATATCATAAGGAACTTCTCCAAATATTATAAACTAATAGACACACGCGATTTCGCCTATACTTTTGTATGACTCTTTATAAAGTACGTCTTTATTCAGTTGTAGTTGTTTCCGCGATTCCCAGAATTTTTCATTTTATCGGGGTAAAATATATCCTATGTCTTAATTTAGTTAATAAACTATCTGTGTGACAAATTTCATCCAAATACGATTAGCGGTTATCGCGTGATTAAGTAACAAACATACAAACGCAAAACCTTTGAAAGTCAGTAATATGTTATTCTGTAGTACCTACATTAATTATATGTATATTACAATTGAGTTGTTTCGCGTGAAGCTGTCGCACGCATCCAAATATCTACTCTATTTATTTATTAATAATAACACATTATTTACCTATGTTTATTTATGACTTTTTGGGCTAAAAGGTTGAGGAAATCCTAACGAAAATTGGCAAATATTTGACCTGTAACTTGGAAAAGCTACATACTGTTGCTATATAAATATGAGTGTAATATTCCAATAGTTTCAATCATTTAAAAAATATACTACAGTCTCAAGTATAGAGTAAGCATCTTATCTACACACAAACAAGGCGAGTAACCATAAACAATGAATAGTGTTGTTACAATTGATTGATTAGTTCATAAGATCAAATTTATGACTTTAAAATATTGAAGTTTACCAGCCAACTTCATTTACTTAAATAATATTCATAGACAAATTATTTCAATTTTTTTTCCTACAACTTATATTTTTTGATTGGCCTGTTGGTCTAGTGGTTAGTGATCCTGACTGCTAAACCGGTGGACGTGAGTTCGATTCTCACCCAGGACAAATCTGAAGTGTGATGAGCATGATCATTAGTTTTGTAATTTTATCTATAATATGTATGTATTTAAAAATATGTAAGAATGTTTTGCTCTGCCTAGTTTGGGATCAGATGGCCGTGTGCGAGTAGCCCCAAGATATTATTATTATTCAAGTTTTATACTGTTTTATTTATTGGTTAAGAAATTTATAATATTGTCTAGAAGTAAAACATGCACAATTTTATTGAAATAAATGTAAAATTAAAGTAATGCCTCCAAGTTATGTAAAACAACGCGAGGTTTTATTTATTGTAAATTATTTAAAAACATGTAAATTAGATTATCTGTTTTGATGCGTAACTAAAAAACGAGCCGCAAAAACTTTATGTATTGTATAAATAGATATAATTAAAGTTTATGTATATACTATACATTTTATATAGTATGTTCAGACGAGCGAGTTCGTAATCCTATCCTTAAGATAGGCGTCGATAAAATGTACTGAAAATAGGTAATTTAATCGATGAGTATTTTGCTAGTTATTGCTAACTAGTTACTGCTTTGCTGATTTGAAAGGTGTAACAATAAAACATGAAATATGTTTTATAAGCTATACAATACTTTTTTTGGATTAAAATAAATTGTAAAGATTTCATTTTTAGAACACAAATCTGTGTTGCGGATGACAAGATTTAAACGAACTGAAACGCGGCCATGATTGAGCATATTGTGACGTCACATTCAAAATCTGTGAATTTGTGAATGATTAATTCAAAATATGCATAAGATTATAGCTTTGTGAGTGATTTGACGTCACAGCCGTCAATGTCACGTGACCAAGTGTTTTCGAGCGTATTTAAAATCTGTAGGTAAACATTAGTTTTCTCAATTAAATATAGGTTTGTCGAGAAAAAAAACAATTGTAAAACTACGTTTTCTTTTTTAATCTTTCAAGTTGCCAATTATCTTAACTAAAGTTACTAATCACAAAAGTTAAAAGTCACACATTTTGGTATAACAGTTTAAAACATATGTTTAATTACTACAACATGCAATTATGCAATTAATAGTAGTAACAATAAACTGTATACAACGTTTTCAAACCATTTATTAAAAAAAAAACAAGTAGATATTAAATCGTGCTCTATGAAGGCACGCGCCAATTTCAGAATGTTTAGGAAGCAAAAGGAGGTCGGAAGCATTGCTGATAGTAATTTATTTAGATTTCGAGGCCGCAACATTATTTAGGTTGTTTTTGTTTTATCAGTAGGAAGGCGCAATTTTGTGCTCAAATTCGCGTACATGCAAAACTTTTAGATTAAACACGTGCTAAAACCTATTTTTATCTGATGTTGGTAAGCTGGATTTTGATTTTTAAATAATCGGAATCTGTGATTTTAAATTTGGAATGGTACAAATGTGTAAACCAGAAGCTGCTTTGTCGATAAAATGATAAATTTAATATTGATTTTATGTTATTAAAGTTTGTTGTTTTGTTTTATTGTAAACATAAAAGTGTATTTACAATTCGAATTCGCACCACTAATGTGTAACTATTAACAAAATGGCGGCCCACCTTACCAAGCCTCAATACGGAACCTCGGGTATTATTTATTTTGGCAACATAATTATCAAGAAACAAACCACACCTGTGCTATATGTACTTATTGTACATACATTACATATACTGTGTATGTTTGTTGTATATTTTTGCAAGGCTTGGTTCGATAACACTATCGGCCGTCATGCCTACACGCGCACACACACACTAATAAAACACGCACACATGCGTATCGTAAAAAAAAATATAATACGTTCGTTTGTTGCTAAGTTGTCTAAAAAGCTATTTTGTATTTAAATATTTTGATAATTGTGTGGTAATCAATGTTTCTTTAGTATGTGAAGAAGACATAATGTAATTTAAATACACTTAAATTACCCCGAATACTGAATCGCTACTTGACTTTAAGACGCTCTTAAATGTCTATCTGTCGCTACTTTACACCTTAAAGTGACAGAGAAAGCATGAGACTTAACGGCGACTCAAAACTGATTGAAACTTCAGTAGGTATTCGGCCATTAGTTGTTATTTTAAAATGAAGGAGCCATCCATTCAATAGTAATTTTATACCTAGGTACTCGCGCACTTAATATTTAAAATAACAGATAATTTAAGTGTGTAATGACATTGTAATACGTACTTAAGTACGACTCAACCTCAACATTAGGTAATGCGATGGAAATCACCGCCTATTTTACGTTATTGATTAAAGAAATTACTAAAGAACGTAATTATTTAATTTCATCATTTTTATTACTGCGTCATGTAAATCCGTCATCCGTCTTTGACTGAATGGATAGCCGAGTGGTATAGGTCTCCACGCCAATTACCTCTGTACGCGACATGCTGGAGGTTCGATCCCGTCATGGGACAAGTATTTGTGTGATCCACAAATGCTTGTTCCAAGTCTGGGTGTTCTTTGAGCACGTGATTTGAAAGCTTGTAAAATCAACTCCACAAGGCTTCAATTCCTAAATGAGTTGTTTAAAACAACGACTATGGGACTACTATACATAATTATTTTAATTATTTGTTACGCATTATCGCATGTGGAGCGAATATTTGTAATTAAGTACAAATAATAGAAGGAAAAATTTAAACCTCAGGCAGGACTCGAACCTTAAGTTTAAGTTTAAATTAAACTTCTAGCCAGTGACCTCGGTAGCTTAGTTGGTAAAGCGACTGGCGCATCAAGCCAGTGGTCGCAGGTTCGAGTCCTGCCTGAGGTTTAAGTTTTTCCTTCTATTATTTGTATTTAATTACTATACATAAGATTATAATAAGGAAAAATGTCTTAATGACGATAAGAACCAACCTCTCATAACCTTAAATATGTAAGTACTTAGATATTTAAATAAATAGCCTATGAATGACAGCGGGTATTTCCAAATCGGTGACGAGGAGACCCGCAATATGTAGGTATTATGGCTACATTGAAACAAATCAAGTAATTTAACCATTAATTAATCAGAATTCATTTTAGAAAACAATACTAACTCTATACTTAAACTAGCGACCCGCCCTGGCTTCACACGGTTAGACAAAACTTTAATAAATTATACACACACCTTCTTCTTGAATCACTTTATGCATTAGTAAATGCCGTATGAAAATCTGTTCGGTAGTTTTTGAGTTTATCGCGTTCAGCCGCTCAGACAGTGGTGGAAATCTTGAAAGATTTCCATAATTTAAAGAGAATGACTAAACTGTACCTTCATTAACTATCATCATAGAATTTAGGCATTAACAATCAAATAATAGAAGGAAAATCTTAAACCTCAGGCAGGTCCAGGCTGGTCGAACCTGCGACCACTGGTTTGACTCGACAGTGGTTAAACTTCCGGGCAGTGACCTCGGTAGCTTAGTTGATAAAGCGAATGGCGCATCAAGCCAGTGGTCACAGGTTCGAGTCTTGAGGTTTGAGTTTTTCCTTCTTTATTTGTATTCAATTACAATTATTTGCTCCGCATGCGTTAATGCGTAACAAATAATTAAAATAATACATTAACAATCTTCTTTTATCTATACATATAATAAAGCAAAGTCCCTCACCGTGTCTGTCTGTCTGTAAAAACTACCGAACGGATTTTCATATGGTTTTCATTTTACCCATGGGTAAAGTGATTCAAGAGGCAGGTTTGTGAGTATAATTCATTGTTTTTTTGTATACTCGGAAGCCTGGGTAAGAGGCTAGAATACATATAAATATTAAAAATTATTTTGTAAATTAATTATAGCAATAAATTAGGCACTTAATAATTTCCAGCGTTCCAAAGATTAAAAACACAAAATTAAAAAGAAAACCGCTTTCATTATACACCCCTATAAGTAAGTAGGTACCTATCTAACTCTAACTTTCAATAGCAACTTGTTATTTAAATCTTGATAAACAAATATGAGACAAATAATATTTTTGTAACCTACTTAAGTTATTTACTTGCCATAACTGGCCAACTATACCGTATTGTTAATTTAACCTACAGTCAACAATTCACCGGTTTAGTTTAAAGATTATTTATGTATTTTGACTGGGTATGAAAACTAAATAACTATTAAATCCGTTAATTAGATAATGAGTGTCGTGGTGGCCGAGTGGTTCAATGAACGGATTTGTGTGCACAAGGTTGCAGGATCGAACCCATTACAGGCAAGTACCAATGTGACTTTTTTAAAGTTATATGTACTTTCTTAATTAATCTAAGACATCGTTGACAATCGGTGAAGGAAAATATCGTGAGGAAACCTGGATTTCAAAAACTTTAATCGGAAATCGCCAACCCGCAATGAGCAAGCGTGGTGATCAATGACGGGCCTGTTAGTCTAGTGGTTAGTGACCCTGACTGCTAAACCGGAGGTCGTGGGTTCGATTCCCACCCACCCAATCTTTGTGTGATGAAATGATCATTTGTTCTGTATCTGGGTGTAATTTATCTATAATATTTATGTATTTAGAAATATATAAGTAAGTACAGTTGTCTGGTTGCCATAGTACAGGCTCTGCCTAGTTTGGGATCAGATGGCAGTGTGTAAGTTGTCCTGAGATATATTATTATATATAATGCTCGTTCCTTCTCTATACGAGAAGAGGCCTGTGCCCAGCAGTGGGACATTTATAGGCTGTCTTATGTTATGTTAATTAGATAATACACGAACGTACTCTCAAGGGACTAAAATGAACCCCCGAACACTAAAACGACATTTAACTTTAAGACCGTCTTAAATGTCTATTTGTCGCTACTTTACACCGTCAAGTGACAGAGACTTAACGGCGACTTAAAACTGATTGACGTTCAGTATTCGGCCATAGCTCTACCTGAAAATAAACATAATAATTATTATAAATTTCACCTAATTTAAACTGATTACGTTACACAGTTTTTAAGGCCGTTAGACTGAATACCTGAAAAGATAGACTTAAGGGGAGGAACTGTTGTTGGTACGAATTTTAAGGGGGAGTCTTATGTCCAGCTGTTTATTAATATAGCCTGATTACTTTAAATATTAATCTATATCTTTCTTCTATCTTGTATCCATACATCTATACAATTAAATAAAATTGAAGTGTCTGCTTGTAATATTAAAATAACCGCTTTTTACTACATGCATATGAATGTAATATACGGTACATATACCAAAATAACATTTTTTTTTTTCAATTTTTGCCTGTCTGTCTGTTTGTTCCGGCTACTCTCTGGAACGGCTTGACCGATTTTGACGGGGATTTACTGGCAGATAGCTGATGTAATAAAGATTAACTTAGGCTACTTCAATATTAGAAAAAAAAAAAATATATAAAAAATATGATGTTGTTTTTATTGTACAATTTCACGCAGACGAAGTCGAGGGCACAGGTAGTGCATAAATAAAAAAAATCAATTGCCACATGTATGATGGAGCATCAGTTATGATCGGCTCAACTGATTTAGCTGTTTTTTTTTGTTGATTAAAATTGTCAGGGCAAGGTCTGTTGAACGAAAATTTGCGAAAAATACGCGGGAAATGTCGACATTTGTTAGGACGGTCTGCTAGTAACCTATACGTACTCAAAAACTACCGAACGGATTTTCATATGGTTTTCACCAATGGATAGAGAGATTCAAGAGAAAGGTTTTTGTGAACAATTTAATAATGCTTAATCTACCAGTGCGAAGCAGGGCAGGTCACTAGTATGTAATAATTGTAAGGTCGTCTTGTAAATTTTTCTCTATAAAACATATTTTAGTAAAGGAATACATCTTACTATTAATTTAAACTTTGCTACTAAATGACAAACATGTAAGTTTGGTACGTATTCATTTACTAGCTGTCCCCCGCGACTTTGTTCGCGTGTTTTACTTTCAACGGTTTTTCATTTTTGCAACATTTTTCATTTATGCTCCGCTCCTATTGGTCGTAGCGTGATGTTATATAGCTTATAGCCTTCGTCAATAAACGGACTATCCAATACAAAAAGAATTTTTCAATTCGAACCAGTACTTCCTGAGATTAGCGCGTTCAAACAAACAAACAAACAAACTCTTCAGCTTTATAATATTAGTATAGATTGAACTGTTTGGTGTATTTGTTTCGATTGAATGCACTATGTGCAACTATGTAGGGGTAGGTAAGGTTCATCTAATTGTGAACAGCATTATACTTCGGGATACAATACAAACTAAAGTTCAGAAGAATATCTCAGAGTTTAAATATTATGTTAATCACATGCAAATTATAACATTTGTGAATATTATTCATAGTTCTATAACTTATGAATAATAAAGTTCGTATAGAATGTATTATAAATACATTTTATATCTGATTAACTGGAAAAATATAACATTTCATTTAATATTAATTAATTTGTCTTATAATTAATTTTAAAAGCACTTTTCCAGTCACATTACCTATTATAAAAAAATATGTTTATATTTAAGATTTAATTACTTAAATATTAGGAAAATAATTAAATAGATGTTATTAATAACAAACACAATTTTAATATAAAGTCAAAAGTACATTGTCGTTTTAACGCAATTAAATATTCAATTTAACTAAAATAAAATAGTTATTAAAATATTACCACATTTATTTTTCTTTTAACCAGAAACGTCAACGAAAATATATGTTGATAATTTAAGGCTGCTGATTTGCAAAACAGGTATTGTATTTATTTATTTAATAATTTATGTACACACACAAAATCATAAGGAAAAACATAATAGAACAGATCTACAAAGGTACTGCCTATTATGGTATTTAACAGAGGCATATTTGGCAGTAAAACGCATCCCCAATTATCAAATCCATTAATTTTGATCTACCATCCCCAAAATTTCACCTACATTAATTTAAAAGTATCTCTACTTTATTGAAAAAAAAAAAATCTTTTACATAAGGTTACGGACCCTTGTTTTTATAGGTACCAACCCTTTATTTACCTTTCCCAGTCTCGCTGCATATCTGTCGACCTTTTTCTTAGAAACAATTTTGATATGTGATAAACGGATTTTGTGTCTACAATTTTCATTATAACTTCCTTTCAAGTAAAGATAATATTATTATATTAACAAATTACTTAATCTCAAACTTTTTATTTTTAGAAACTCAAAATCTTAGAGGAATAAATAAGTAAACTATAGAGCGCGCATATCGAGTATGAACTGTTGGCACTAGTATGAACTTGTAAAATCGTAAAATTAGTGTCAAAACAGAGCGCACCGTTTTAATCAAACTATCTCAAAGCCTGATATTACCTTAATAGTATCGGAACTGTCGATATTTTCGCATAAACGTCTGTCGTCGCACGGAAAATCACTTAAATCTGTAAACGAACGTAGTACATTTAGCAAAAAATGTGCTTACGGCATAAGGGGCTACTAGCCATGCGCACGCTTAATGCTAGTCTAAGTTTACTCTAAGTTTAAAATTAAAAAGGATACAAGTCGTGTTCTAGAGCCCTTTCGAGTAAAGAAACCATAAGAATACTTAAAACCGCCGCCATTTGCATTGCAATGTTGCTACCTACCATCCTTGATGACTGACATCTATTTCCAATTGATTAGATCAAGCATAAAAATAATTAATAATTATGCTGTATGTTTATAATTACCTATAGATTAATAATAATCTTAGATTATGATTTGGTGCCAATAAATTATGTAAACTTATTTATTAATTCTAAATCTTTGTGTATCATAATATCAATATAATATACTTATAACAGAAACGTTTCAGATCAAATTATCCTTTAATTACTGTTTAATTTGTCAATGTGACGATTTTTTAAGAGTTTTTTTTCAAAGAGTAGATTAGGGTAAATAGTATCCTGCAAATGTTGACCTAATTTCTTTTGATTTAGGAATTACAAACTTTGATACTTTGAAACTTACATTTTTAGTGTATTCAAAGTTGTAGTACCTTTAACTGTGCTACCGGTAGTCGCAATAAAATGATTAGTCAAAATAAAAATGTAAATATCTACATACACAATAATTCATTAATTTATTCAATAAAAAAATCTAATGAATAAGTAAAAAAAATTGCTCAAATAATTAAATACTTGATTTTTGTAATCGAAACATCATTTTGTAAATGTCAAAATTGTTTTCGTATTGTTTAGGTAAATAAAATAGCTCAAATAATTTATTGGTCCTTAAAGATTGCCACTTTGCATTTTGTTAAATGCCATATAGTAATTTAATCGCATAAAAAAATCTACAGGTATTTATTTGCATATTTTTTTTGTTATACATTTTATTGTGTGTGATAAACAACAAACTTGACGAATAAAATGTCAAATAAATAAATGCTTTAAGTAGGTATAATTATTTTTATTAAGTAATTAATGATCTTACTTTTATTTGTGTGAACTACGCTAAAACTAAGATTTTTAAAATGAAAGTTACGTTGATCTTTGTTTTGTGTAATTGGCTTAAGTATTAATTTCTGTCAAGTTGTTAAATAACATGGCTAACTACTTAACTAAATTGGTTATAGATTCAACTGCTGCACTTGTAATATGCGTGGCTTTGCGACTTACTAAATTAAATTTAGATACATAGAAAACTAAATAAAATAGACCTAGGTATGGTTTTGTTAGTTATTGTTTATCGTCTTGCTCAAGGGTTCAACTATCCATTCAAAAGATATAAAAAATCAGTTAAATAGGTATTTAACTTAGCAACCACACATCATCCATACATCCTACAAACTTAGTTAGATATCTCACTACCTATCTAAACTAGTATACAAAGTAAGTATAAACTAGACAGTAATTTATTTAAATTCTAATCAATTGAATTATACAAACGTCCTGAGAAACCTAATGAAAATTAAAAAATATCTATCGTTTTGAAAATTAACTAAGAAATGCAAATAATGTAGTTGATAAATTGCCGCCTATCCATAAAATTTGGAATTTCCATATTTGATTTTCAATAAGGTTCTGAAATCGAGGACAACGCACTTTAAAAAAAAAGGCTTAATTACATTTCGCGTTCAAACAAAACTTTTGGTAGTGTGATGACAAAATCAATATAGGCAAGTAGATAAATGTGGAGGTTCGATACGTGTGTAAATATAATATAATGACGTCTCTTGTCTCACCATTTTTCCTATTGCCATAAAAGGTGCACATAAATTAAAAAGTCAACTCATCAAAGTTCGTCTTCGCCTAAATACATGACAAGTAACGTCTCCCTCTCCCCTCTTACACAAAGTGACAATAAGTCGCGCACGCACACACGTGCGATGTTTGTACACTCACACATGCACAGAACCGGCTAGGTATTTGGTTTCCCGCCACCGGCGCGAACACGCACACAAAACACGAAGAGCAAACAATACAAACACCAACACACAAGTAAATTTAAACTCACCTCAAAATAAATCCATTAGAAAACACACTTGTTCAAACAACTAGCGCTTAGCCTCGAAAACGCGTTGAAAAAACACTCGCCAGCATCCAGTGTGTGCTCAACACTTTTCAAAACTTTCTGAGCCGCCTACTTCTTCGTTATCACTCGGATTTCCCGCCAAAAGTTAATTGAAATTAACAAAACATCAAAGCGCGGCGAACACATTCAAATACAAAACTGTCACAGAACATCGATCATTACAAATATCAATCGAAGTTTATCAAACTGTATCATATTATCTTTATAATTATAGTTTCACACTAACTGTCTTCATATCACCGCACGAATTCGCAAACATTATTTTCACGGCCGAAATCGCTTCCGCAATTCAATTGCGAGTTTTAATCAAACACTATGGCGAAATAAAAGAAACAACGACAAGTGGCCCCACTTATTAACACACGTTGTGCGGTAAAAATAAACTATGATTAACTACCATTAAGATTCGCGGAGACAACCGAGGCACCGGCGAGCGTGCGAATAGGTTATGAAAAATAAATAAAATGTAAATATTACAGAAAAAACAACACGTTACGATGAGGACCTGCCAATAAAATCGCGAATTTGTTTACCGCGTCGCTATTTCGGTCGCTAGAGACGGTTCCGATATGAATAATTATTATCGCCGGCGAGCGAACATCGACGCATAGTTGTCGTTTCATAAAACGAGCGCGTTAAAACTGAGTCGAAAGGCTCGGCCCGTGTCGGAGCATAGCGCCGAATAAAATAAACAACAATATACCTAAATAAGCGGGCGACGGGCGCGGCGAAGTGTGCGTGCGCGCCGCTGTGTGCGTGTGTAAACAAGGGGCAGCGCGGCTGTAACGACATCCTCGCCCGCCAGCCACCGACGAGCCTCATTAATACATTTTTGCGATGTTACAATTAGCATTTTTCTAAACATGGCCAGAAAAACCTATCAGTAAGGAGCACATAACTGACTACTTAAAAGATTCTTATTGGTGTTCTTCCAGCAGCTCACAATCACTCTGCCATCAACATCACGATACTAAGCAAAGTCAAAAGCCCCAGAACCATGCTAGCGTAGTAAATTATGGTAATTGCAGCCTTAATAATCATGTCTGATTTTGGACAACACACAACTGTTTTAGCTTTTTATAAAATCAAGGTGATGAAAGACAGCAACCGACCGAGGTGATGAAAGACGCTGAATACGTCAATCCGCTAAAAAATAACATAAAATTGGATACAAAAACAAGGCAAACTACCACTTATTTTGCATAATTAATGTATATATGTTGAACTTACAATAACAACTGAAATGTGAACTAGATTTACTATAAAACAGAAAGAGATGAATTGAACTGAATTCAAGTCCTCTTCCAAGTTGCACTGAGCTGTTTGTTCTTCAATATACAAGCAATGTCTGCTTTAAACTTCCCTGGAACCCTAAGATGACATTTAACTTAATTAAAATTAATATTGATAAATTCGTTACAAATAAATTGAACTCGATAGGGCTAAATAAACATAATTATGTAATTATTTCACCGTAAATAGGGCGGTATTTACTGCCAATGTTTTTTTTTTGTAATTTCTTAAACGTAAAATGTACACCCCTACTCTATGCATAATAATAAGTATTTAATTTATTAAAAAATAAAGTATAACTTTCAAAGAAACAAATACTCAAGATAATTTCACCAAACTTTCTAATGACATTAAAAATTGTAATCGAAACCACACAGGTTTTCTAATTAAATATTTAACAATACCTAATTAACCAGCCGATGAGCAACCACCAACTTATATGAACTATAATTCGGGTCTTCAATTTACTTGGATCTAAGAAATAAAATAATTCAGGGTTACAAATGAAAAATAATACGTGCACGACATTTTAGATAACCTAAGTATTATAACTACCTTTTTTCCCTATTCCTAGCTACGTTAAACCCACTGTTTAACGTAGCTAAGAATACTTAAGTGAAGAGAAGAGGGTCCCCAACCCTTCATAATTATAAATGGATTATCGGAGTATGTGGAACTACTTTTACTGAATATCGCTCTTACACAGAACAAAAAACTCTGATGAAAATAAGTAACAAAAATTCTGATAAAATACCCTGATATGTAGCTATTGTAGAAGCCTTTTTATCGACCTCGGCGACGAAAAAAGAGGGTTCTGATTTCAGACCGTGTGTTTTATTTAAGTTTACCTTTTCGCTACGACATTAATTACTGCTCTCAATGCCGCTTTCCTTTTTATTCACTCGATGAGAACTTCATGTCAATTATATTCGTCTTAACTATGTAAAACACTACCACAAATATTTTAAATTATTTCATGTGGATAAACTAATGCGCGGATTCACTCTACACATTTATTTACCGTTTAAAACCTATCACAGTATAAAATACATTGAAAAGGTCACTGTATCGCGCGAGACAGAAAATAAAACTAAGAAAAAATAAAATAAAATTACACGCACATCCACATTTCCCCAGCCGCCCCGCGAGAATAAACATATGACGTCACCGGCGGGTAAACAAACAAACAAACACATGCGCGCCGCTCATGTTTCCTTAATACAATTATTATTTCGAATGTGGAACGCGAACGAGGCGGACGCCGTCCGCGGCTTATTTTTAAAACTAGCTGACCGCTTACAATTTAAACCCTTTTAATAACTAGCCATTATTATTTTGTTTTCACGTCGAACATCTTTTATTGTTTTAAGAACACTTTGTTTCTGATTTAAATTGAATTTATTCTTTCTTTTTTATTTCATGTTTGCTTGTGGCTGTAAGCGGTTTGTGTGCTAGTTAGTATACGCGCATTTGTTTTCTTTCGCTGAGTATAAAACATGGCGTTATGTTGACGTTAGGTGTTCAAATTTCAATTTCACGAAGCCCTACTCCGATTGTATTTTAAACGCTCAATTATTATGGATAAATTGTAATATTCGCGTAGAATAACTTCCTTATTGCTATTTATTAGAACACGAGTTCATAAAGCATTATTATTGATAGAAATCTACTGTTTAACGTGTTAGATTTACATGAAAATTGATTTATAAAGCAGCAATAAACATGATATTTACTGCGCTTGCAAACCTGCGTGTAACTAGGGCTCGTTAACGACACAAGATAGATGGCGCTGGGTGTCACCCTTCACATTTTGTTTTTATTAGTGGCCAGTGATACTGTGCGTTTTTATGAGTTTACCTTTGTTACAAAACTTTTTGAAGGCTTTTATGATGTCCAATATAAATATACCCACTGATTGTTTGAGTTACAAATGCACCTCACAAGTCTTCAGTTCGATGTAGCGACATCGCTCCCGCTTTTTGTACGCCTAGATCTTGTAAACTACGCAACTAATTTTAATGCAATTTTCAGCAATAGATAGAGTGATTCAAGAGGAAGGGTTTTTTTTGTATAATTTATTAATGTTTTGTCTAACCGTGCGAGGCGAGGTCGCTAGTCATGTATAAAATTAAAAGGTTGGGGGAAGTAGTGATGAACTAAATAGGAAAAAAGTACCTACTTACGTGCTTATTTGTAAAGCTATAGGTGGATGCTTCGTTCCCAGTTTGGGTAACTAATTTATGAAATAACTATATATGAATAGTTATTTTTTTTTAAAGGACCTATCTCCTTTAAAAAAAAATAACTCAGTTTACTTGTTCAGTAATATCCTCACAGGGTTGTAAGTAAACAAAAACTTAAATATATGTATGGTTTTAGACAACCACCACCTCTCGCCTTTTACGATGCATGTTAATTTTTTGTAATTAATGGATAATTCCTATTTGGGCACACCTATCAGAAAGGTTTTTTTTAGGATGGAAGGACTTAAAAAAAATAACCTTCTAGTAGTAGGCTTTCAACGAGTTATTGGGCAGGTTTTGTAGTTGTAGTTCTATTTTCTAACCCAAATATCTTAATAGTCAAGGTCACAATCGTGTTGCCCCCACATAAGCGTGACGCTATACTTAGTATAATGTTAGTATGCGTCTCGGCATTTACATGTTTTAAGTATGCACAATAATTCGCATACCGTGTAGGCTTCATTCAAATTAATTGAGTTATCTATTAATAAATAAAACATTACGCTTGAGGCTGGTTAGGCAGATGATAAGTAATTCTTTAAAGCAGCAATAGCCTAATAGTTGGAATGACGGCCTTGTGATTGAGAGGTCGCAGGTTCGAACCCCACCCATTGCACTATTGCCGTGAACCCACTCCAGATACAAGCATATTTAGCTTAGTTGGAGGGGTTAACAAGATTGCTAGTAATGAGAAATACACTATCAACGCTAAAAAAAAAATACAAAAATAACTCGTTTAATGATATACTTTTTAATTCCCGACGCAAAAAGAGGGGCGTTATTAGTGTGCCTGTGTATCTGTAGGATCGTAATTCGTAGCTTCTAAACAAATGGAGTGATTATGATGAGTTTTATTTTAAATTAAATACAAATACATAGTGGAGAGAAAAACTGAAACCTCAGGCAGGAATCGAACCTGCCACCACTGGCTTGACGTGCCAGTAGCTAGACGGTTTAGAATAGTTATTAAACAGACTAATTATTATTTATAAAAAAAACAAGCTTTTATCATGTTCTTGTTAATAAAAAGAACTAAAAATAATCATTTGAACCTGATAAGAAAATATCATTATATAGGTGTACCTATATTGCAACCTTTAAGGATTATTAACCACATTCGTGTACGTCACAATAAGCCCATAATCGTAAGTAGGTGCGTACCTATTAGACATTTTTATTAAAGCCTAACGGCCTTATTAATAAAAGTCGCAATAGAGCTTAACAGATTCTAAATTCTAATCTAAATTGAGTACCTATAGAATCTGCTAAGCAATCGCTAAACGCAGTCAAGATTTCTATCAATCAGGCCATGAAACTTTACTTGTATTAAATAAAAGCGTCTTACATTGTGATTGCAAAAGAAAATAATGAAGTTGTAAGTATGCTAAATGCTTTTCAATGTTTCATTACAATGTAACACGCTTTTATTTATTTCGACTGGCATGTTGGTCTAGTGGTTAGTGACCGTGACTGCTAAACAGGAGGTCGTGGGTTCGATTCCCACCTAGGACAAATCTTTATGTGATAAGCATAATCATTCGTTCTGTGTCTGATGTCATGATATGATGATATTATTTATGTATAAAAAATTGGGTACCTATGTGATAAAAATGCTAAGATTTAATACAAGGTGTAAAGTTACTCGATGAACTATGGCCACCTTCCAGCTCTATCATCAGATTAGCACTATGTCATGGTAATCGGGAAGTGGATCTTTGATTTGCAAAATTTGATGACAAACATCGAGACAGGTGCAACTAAATAAAAGCTTGTAATAAACTGAAGTGCAGTTTGTTTAAGTGAAAGCGTCATCCAAAGAGCGATGAAAGACAATGTCGCACTACCCTGACCTACCCTGGCTAGAGACGAAGCTAGTGCGATGCTGATAATAATCAAAAAATTAGATTAAATGTGTTTTTAGGGTTCCATACCTCAAAAGGACAAAGCGGAACCCTTATAGGATCACTTTGTTGTCCGTCCGTCCGTCTGTCAAGACCGTTTTTCTCAGGAACGCGTGGAGTTATCAAACTAAAATTTATATCCAATACTCAGGTCTACTGTCCCTTGGAGCTGTAAAAAAATCAAACTTCTAAGCCAAAGCAATCAAAAGATACAGCCGTTTATGCCGCAAATTTTCGAATCAAAACCTACAGGGTACTTCTCGTAGACTTAGAATCTTGAAATTTGGTACGAAGTAACGTCTTATAGTACAGATAAAGGAAAAATTAAAATAAGTAAATTTTTAGGTACCTACATCATATAATAAAAATATTTTTAATAATTTTAAACTATTTTTTCTTTTTGCAATAACAATACCATAACTATGACTCGATCATCGTGAACCTACAGGTTTGTACGGAACCCTCGGTGCGCGAGTCCGACTCGCACTTGGCCGGTTTTTTTTTATTGGCTGTCCTAGGTTAATATTTAGACTGCACGGATATCCGAGTGGTATAAATTACCACAGAGCGCGACGTGCTGCAGGTTCGATCCCCGCATGGGACAAGCATTTGTGTGATCCGCAAATGCTTGTTCCAAGTCTGGGTGTTATTTGTTCAAATGAATTTAATGTTTGCGAAATCACCCGCATTACAGTGATTAAAATCATTAGTGCGGGGGTCGTTCTTTTTTTTTTAAAAAAAAAGATACGAAATGTTTAGGGTTTTTATAGGTAAATGGTGGCCCTTTTTTATCTGGTGAAAACCCTTAAGGACTTTTTCCAGACAGGGGAACACAGGAGACTCTAACTGGCTACACCCATCGGATTGCATTTCCGTGCCCCCTTGCTGGGAAACAAATGGGAACGCTATTGCAAACTACAGAGCAGCACCTTGCAGTAACCTAATTTAAAATTCCATAATCGTGTTTTAAAATAATTAAAAATGTTAAAATTAATATACATATTAAAAGCGTATGAATTTTTCCCTCAGGCTAAAACAAATATCTTAAAACCACAAATATTAGGATAAAAATAAATTCATGTTATTATAATACATCCAAATTTATAAAGTCAAGGCCGCGTTTCGTATCAATTAAAAACGTTTGCTTACTGATAATTAATATAATATCTAAACATTACGATACCAAAAAAGCCTTGTTTAATATATTATGTATGTGTAACAGGTAAATAACACAATTAATAACAACATTTTGTCAAAAGAAAAACATTTTAATTAACCTGAAAAAGGAGTTTTTATATCTCATTTGCCATAATATATTAAATAAGATAAATATTGAAATTATTTATATTTAGATATAGATTAGGTGCGCGACTAATTAAGGCGATACACAATTTTTTTAGTCGTTTTCATATCATTTTTTCACACTATTTGATGCATAATCATAATATCTAGGTTAATGTCGATTGATTTTTTATTCCATCCGATAGATTTCGATTAATATGAAATTTTCCATTTTGTCGCTTACCTTATTATTTTTAAGACAATATTTCGCGACCTTGATATATGTTTAGAGTAAGCAAGCAGTTAGTATTGTCTCTGTCTTACATTTCCGAATTGGCTACTCGCAAACAAAATAATTATTCGAGAGTGTAGCGCCTTAATGGCGTTTGATCAAGAAAAGGCTAAGCAGAAGAAGACCAAACAAATAGGCTAAGCATAACTGAGGTAGAGCTCTTGAAAAAAAAGTTAAGCAATGTAAGCATTACTAGTAAGTGGACCGGGACCATTTTAAACTCGTTCATTTCGCTACAAAATTGTTACGAAATTCCAAATGTGCACTTGGTATGCAATAAACCTTTGAGTTTGACTTCCTCGCAAAGCACGTTATGCCTCTGGTTCTGCTTATGATATCTAGCCGGTCCTATCGTCCTGTCGTCCTATCAGACTATGAGTGTGAAGCGATAGCGTGCAACTGCATTCACGCATACCCTCGTGCACCGAAATTTCAATCATTCAATTAATTAAATATCTTCTGCACAGATAATCGGTTTTGGCCAAAGTTAAATATATTTATTTATTAAATAAAATAAACCGTCGAAGTCAAGCAAACTTTTATTTAAAAAAAAACAGGTCTTGTACACAATTTTGTGTTATTTTAATAAATTAAATGTCTCTCGTTTCATGCAGCAAGTGAGTTAATTCGAGCCTACCCGAGTGATGATACGGTTAATCCAAAAGAGTTTATCATCCCCGACGCGAAAAGAGGGGTGTTATAAGTTTGACATGTCTGACTGTGGCATCGTAGCTCCTAAACGAATAAACCAATTCTGATTTAGTTTTTTTTGTAAGAAAACTGAAGTACCTAATCGAGTTGATTCTTAGCTATAATTGAAGATCTGTTCAGCAATTTGAAAGTAATCAGCAATTTTCTAAAATTCGTCTGGGGCTTAGGAGTGTTTAATTTTTTAATTATTGTAGTAGGTATAGTTCCTTCAGTCCTTTGTCTTAATTTTCAATCTTAACTACTCAACAATAAATATATATATTACAAATATTTGGTAAATAGCATAATTTTGAGTGGCATTGAAGATGGGAAATTACCTTAATTCATAATATTTAAATAGTCAATGCTATGTTTTATTATTGCACATAATATTTGCTATCTATTATAGATAAACAAATTAAAATTAATAATATACAAATAGGTATGTTAAAATCTGTTTTTTTTAGCTTAATGAGCTTCTATAACATTATAACTCCATCCCTACCAATTTCAATTAAGTAGACCTTTTCAGGCACTTTTGTTAATGCCCGGACTGTAGTTTTTTTTTCGTTTTGCTTAGAAAATTCTACCACCCGTAAGAAAAAACGAATCGTTTCTGAAATTTAGGAACCAGGCATCAGTTTCATTTTCAATTTACTAACGTGTCTGTCCGTAGCATCATAGCTCACAAACTGAAGGACCGATTATAAAGCGTTTTTTTTTTCCTTTAAAAGCTGATGCGATCGATATGATTTGAGCCTTTATGAAGATCTGTACCATCTTTTTTTTTTTTAACCGTTCAGCATTTTTCAGGTTATCTGCAATTTTCTTAAATGTGAAGCAGTTTTTTTATATGTAAAGTACCAACAGATATAGGTACTTATATTTAAGAACGTCTCAACTAAGAACTCTCAACGTAAACTTATGTTGTTTTTGTATAAGTATTCAGGAAATGGAAAAAAATGGTAAAGATAGCATCTTTTATGCGGACGTTAACGATGACTTGAAATTGAGTTGAATTAAAAATTTGGCAAATTCATATTTTGTACTTCCTACATAAAACATTCCCATAACTGCATTTTGCATTTTTTTTAGCCTAAGTAAGTATATCCCAATGTTGGTTTTTTCTTCTGCCAAACCCGTCTCCTAATTTCGTCATTTTCGTTCGTCTCCCAATTTTTGACCACAACTACATTCTACATTACATGAATTACTAAAACGACCATAACTTTTAAGCTTTATCGTTACAAACGAAAATTAGATTCGCAAATTGTTCAATTCATGGTCATATTATATGTATACGGCATACAAATGTTAACAGGCGGGAATCGAATCTCGGCCCGTCGGCTGACTGCTAATGAACTTAAATTTTATGAGCGCTGTACTTACATAATATGACGTAATATACGAATTTGTTTGTGTGTGTTTATGTATATGGTACTCCATCTATTAGTATGATTTACTCACTTGAATTTATCATTAAGGATGATGACGAGGATCCTTAATATATAAATTAACTGAACTCTTACCCTACCTACCCTACCTACCTACCCTACCCTACCTACCTTCCCTACCCTACCTATGTCCTTCTCCTAGTTCTTAGCTACCTCCCTACCAATTTTCAGCAAAATCGGTTTAGCCGTTCCTGAGTTATAAATAGTGTAACTAACACGACTTTCTTTTATATATATATAGATTAAGGATTTGTTTTTTCCCGCGCCGCCCCGTGTATGTCGGTTACCGCAGCAAGAAGTACCCATTAGTATGACCATTTTTGGAGTTAGGAGCCAAAAATCGGATCGATCGGTTGGCGCGGCAAAAAGTATTCATTTCCTTTCTTGGGATCCAAGCCTACTCCATAACAAGTTTCATTCGAATCGTTTCAGCGGTTTACAACATTACTTTCGCATTTGTAATATTAGTAAGGAAATATGGATGGATGGATAAACTTTATAAAATTAGTATGTATAACTATTTTCCAGTTGAGTTCCATAAAAAAAGTATTAGGAATAAATCAGTCACAGAATCTGTTAACCATATTAACGTAAGTAGATTTTTATACGCTGTCAACTATATCTAAAGTATAGATTTTTGCTTTTCTTACTAGATATTTGACTCCTACTCATTATAATCATACTTTTCATAGATTTGGTTAAATAATACGAGAAAACATTATTTTACATTTCGCAGAAACAGCCTTCCTTAAAATGCAATGCAAATGTCATTATTATTCACTTGATTATTCCATCCTAATGGATGGGCGACCGTCACTTGAGCAGTACCGAATCATTTCTTATATCAAAACTACGTGTAGATATGTACGTATATTATTAACAACAAACATAGACGCGCTTTGCAATGTCGGGTAAACAATTGTTAATAATATGTAAAATTTGGCACGTTTGCGCGTGCGCGGACATTTTTGTTTGATTGTGTTTTGTTGGCAGTTTACATAGAACTGTTTGTCTCTGAAAATGAGGAATAGGTATTTTTTTGTTGTTGGTTGATTTCATGTCATGCGTCAGGCATGATAGAACTGAAAAAAAAAAGAAAATAAAAAAAAAATACAAAAAAAAAATCTTTTAGACGATAAGTACCTACATATAAGCCTAAAAATGTCCCACTGCTGGGCACATCAAGGGTTCCGTACCATCGTAAAAGATTTATGTGAATCGAGGAAATAAACTGCAAAAAACACGTCCCTTGGATAGGGATTTTTTATTTATTTTGAATACTTATTTGTTGTTGTAGCGGCAACAGAAATACACATTCTATGAAAAGAGAAGGACGGAGGCCTAGTAATAAGGTCCTGTTGGCATCCTTCAGGTACAGAATCCAAAAAAGCTATCGTCAATCAATTAATACTTAGATATTTGACAATTGCCAACATCTGATCCTGCCATTCAGGTTTAACTTTGCACAATTTTAAGACACCAAATAAGTATAAAACAGAACTCGTACAAAATGGCTGCTACCCATGTTGTGACGGCCTAACCACTAAGCTACTAAACTTAAATAATAAATAAAGACGACATCCGAGCTAGAGTGCCGTACAGACCGGCTTTCAAGGTGTCGTTAGCTCTGAGGTCTCGGGTTCGATCCCCAGAATGGTCAATGTAGTAAACCACTTTTCTACATTTTCTCGGGTCTGGGTGTTTGTGGTACCTTCGTTGTTTCTGATTCGATGTATTAATGTGAAAGTGCTTTAGCTAATTTCTTTAACTTTAGGATGTATGTAATGTTGTTATTTATTTATATACTTATTCATTTATTGTTTAAAGATCTAATAATACAATATGAAATGTTTTACAATAAAGACGCATGGGCACAATCTGTAGATTCACAATAGGCGGTATCTATGTAAGATAACGTAAAGAATAACGTTAGAATTGATAATTCTTAAGTAAATATTCGATATCAAACAAGTAATAAATACACACCCATCTAAAATAATAAATATAGGTGCCTACCTAGGCAGGTAATATAGCTTAGTAATTACTACCTAGGCGCGCCTATTTGGGAGTCTAGTAAACAACTTGTTAAGAGCCGGAAGCCAATGGCTTAAGTATTTTTTGTTCTTAAATAAAAGCATAAATGATATTTAGCTCTTGAGCCGAATTGATTACTCAATGTTAAAACACAATCCTAATGAATCATGGTTTCATTTCCTGTGATGAATCATTTCTTGCTAGTTCTGCCATCTAACGTCGTATTCTGTAAACTTTTAACTTCTTACGTATGTGAAAGTTATCATGAGTCATCGTGTGACAAACTGTTCGTAATACGCCAACAGGTGGCACTAGTAACGACAACAAATGAATACTTTAAAATTTAATAGACAAATTATGTATTTTTCTATTACTCATTTGGAATTAAAATTAAATCATTTTTAAGTTGGGAAATTAAAAAGAAACATAAATTTACGAAAATATTGAATTATCCAACTTGGCTGTTTGGCTCACTTGTCTTTGCACTATTTTATGTACGAATTTCCATTGCACAAAAAATTAAAAAAAAGTGCGAGGTAGCGAGAAATGGCGTCGCAAGTTGTTTTTTAATCGTAATCAATGTGTTTCTAATCATTCTCTATGATTCTACAAGCTTTACGTGTTGCTAAGATAATACAAATAAGTTCCGTCGATGTTTAATTGACGAACAGTGGTTATTCTAACGTGGTTACATCTTAAGCCATCGGACAATGGCGTCGTCGAACGAAGCGAGAGTTACCCATGTAAAAGTTAGTGAAAATCGCGATCGCGTTGACGATTACTGTGGCTCTAGCAGCTTACAAGTTGCCGGTGAAAATACTAAACGTCGTCGTACAGCATATGATGGTAAAAAATTACCACAACCGGGATACGATACAAGTATGTCAACTGATACCAAACATACACCATCCTCAGAATCCAAAGGTAATAATCCATTCTATATGTACTTACTAATCGTGGACACGTCTCTTTGGGATTTTCTCTAAGTTCGTTGTAATAATTTCTAGTAATATCCCTAGTAATCTTTTGGTGGGAAACATGTTAACCTCTCATTTTGTGAATTACATCATTACTACAGAGGTCGTAGGTGTTTATAAACAGAACACACGCATTTCATACGCTATTACCATCTTTTAAGTTACACTTCATTGTTTTTTTCTTGTGTACGCCATATTTGAGAGAAAAATACATGGTAAAATGGTTTTCAGAGTGACTTGCATCAGATTATGACCTTGTGATTGTTACAGTACTTTCTATTTGTTATAATAAGTAACTGTGCATTGCTAAACTGTGATTATTTAAAAAAAAAAAGTTCTCATTTTCTAAATTACCAATATATCTCACTTGTTTCCTATAACACTTACAGTAGTGAATGTTATAGGTTTATTCATTATTATTCCTACCGCAGTTCCTAAATGGTCTGAATATTATAAAATTTGGAATCTGCTGCAATTTTTCTGCTTCATTGTGCAATATCATCACAAAAAATGCATAAAAGTCCTATTAGTATAATGTCCTAAGCTGGCTGTCTGTCTGACTTCAACCAACATCATATTCCTTTTACTGTTTAATAATAGGCAAATTGGGTACATGATTAAATATAAATATTTAGTTATATTTGACTTAACATCAAATAAAGAAGTAAGGAAGAAAGTTTTAAATGATTACTCTTTAGTCATTATAAAATACCCAAGACTGGGACTAAGACACTTGAATTTAAGTTTCTGCCCAATGTTTTTACGTTATGTATAATAATTGACTGATCTTTCCATTATCAAGCAAAATGTTTCTTGAAATTCATCACCTTCATCTTGAAATAAAGCTGTATAGCAGACTATAATTCTTTTACCATGATGAAACACCCAAAAGTTTCAATGTATTCTTAATATAAACGCTAAGATGCTAAAATATAAAAGATGTATAAAATATCATGTATGTCCTATTTTTTACCTATAACATTAATATTATACAGTAGAGACTGTATAAATAGTTAACTTACAAGGGAAACCTACTACCCCCATACGCTAAAATATTAGTAAATGAATACCTTACCAACTATAAAAAAACTCAGTAATTATAAAAAAAAAACCACTTGTATTTTGTCTTCTTTTCTCTCATTGTCTAATTTTATTAAAGGTTTTACATAGGTAAAACCTTTAATACCATATAACCTTTAATAACAAGCAAAATACATATTATCCCAAATTCATATTGTACGTAGGAAATACAACAAAATAAATATAAGAAAGATTTACTTATTAATTTTTTAATATTGTTCAGGTACCACTTATACAGCCATATCTACACCTAAAACATCATCTACATCAAAGACATCGTCTACATATACTAGCCTAGTCGTTTTATTTTTGTTAAAATGTTTCGTCTCCATTATTAAACCAGCTAATACTATAATACATTGGCATTGTCATTGAATTTGCCAAAGTATGCAAATATTGAGCTCAATTTGATTCGACTCAAACATACAAAATAATGCAACTTTTAAAAAGTACCCCTATCTATGAAAGATAAATTACATTCTTATAAGCTTAGGAAGGTTAGCTAGCATACATCATAAATATATCATTTTTTTTTTTATATTTTAATATATTTTTTTATATTTTATTTAATTTTTTGCGTAATCTTATACAAATTTGAATACTTAGACCCGCTTGCACAACCCCTGGTTAACTTAATGTTCAATTAAATACTAACACTAAGTTAAATTGATAGTGTCATACAATATTGTCAATTAAACCTCGTGTTAGCAACTAACTCTTAATTAGGTTTTTCGTGCAAGTAGGCCTTAAGGTTGTAAAAACTATGTACAAAAACAAAATGAATAAACTTAAACCTAGGAGTTTACTTGTTAATAAAAGTTATTTATACCATTTGCAGTATCATCACTTAAATCACAAAAGAGAAATAATATTGCAAGATATGTCCATATAAATGTAAATTTTTATGAAATAATCTTATGAGATTCCTTTTTTTAAATTTACCTGCATACCTATTTTAATTAAAATTTTGTAATAAAACTTTCTTGTTCTTCTTCCTCAGGCAAGAAGCGCAAACTCAGCGAAACTTCAAAGGAGCTCTGTGTATGGGGCGAAAAAATTCGCCCTACCAAACAAAGCAAGATATGGCCGGTCTTCGACTCCGGAGGGTTTGGGAACTCCACGGTGCTCAAACTCAATGTCATGAAGAAATCACCCCCTGGACAGAACCCCCTCCTCTTCAACACAAACTCTTTTGGACACATTCAACTCTCAGAACTTAATCAGGATCCTTTCAAGTCTGACTGGTTTGGAGGCATACATGCATGGTGGAAACAAGCAAAGATATCAAATAAAGTTGCTGATGATGATGCTACTAAGAAGATATTCTCATCAGTTTCACGGCAACTGCGACTTATCAATTCGCATTTCCAGGCGTCTATGTGTAAATACAAGTACCCTAGGGTCACAAGACAGAATGTTTTACTTGAAAGTGCAGGGCTAAGACGGCCGGCCACACATTTCAATCTGTCTTTAAAGGCTATAAGGTTTCAATCAACACCAAGAAGAGAGTTACCATGCTATGGCAACTTAGAACTGCCCCTAAAGATTAAACAAGAGAATGTTAATACACATATCTATCCAGCAATTAGGAATATGAATCCGGAGAAAGTGAATGATGTAAATGTTAAAATGGAGATCGATAGAGTTAAGGTGGAGAAAGAAAGAGACAAGGAAAAGGAGAGAGATAGGTGAGTTTTAAATTTTTTACTTCTAGGTATTTTATGTATTTAAAACACACCACACATTTGTAACGTTTGTTCCCAGAATAAATAAGCACAAAGTAGGAAGGGGTTTTAACATTTTGCAGATTAAAGGTATCATTCAGTAGTTCTCAATTCAAAATGAATGTAAAAAGCAAAAATGCCTTTCCCTTAACTATACCCAGCATCCATATTATTGGGTATAATGGTATGTTGTATGGTATGACTTCTATTAAAACTATTCTCTTTAACAAAATTATTAAAAAGGATTATGTCTAGCCCAAATAAAATAAAATATTTCGACAAAAATATTTGTTTTACTTGGATATTCCTAGTCAATTAAAGTCCAGTTCAATGTTGTAGACTTTCTGAGACTCCTCTCTAACAGTTTATAATTTATTTAAATGAAAACAAGGCATAAGTCAAGGTTTGCAATACTAAATAGCTCCTCTAAGAAGTAAGTCATAGTCAACCGCCATTTTCATGTAAATCTCTAGGCTCTGAGCCAGCTCTAAAACCAGCGCATTCCTATAGAGATTTTTGCCAGCAAATAACAACATTCTTGGACCCTTAAGTTGTACCCAAACATGTATGTGGTCGACTGATTTTAAGAGGCAGCAAAAGTTTACAAAAATCGACCTTACTTAAAAATAAAGATGCTGTTAATTACTTTAAAGTCTTACAACAGTTTGTCCAGTACATTATTGATAAAATAAACACAAAACCTATTGTAATATAAAAGAAAAACTCCTTAAGTAGCACTTTAAAAAAATAAAATAAAAAGACACGTATTGCTACAAAAAAATAAAAACACGGGACATATTATTAAATATTATTCTGAAGAAAACAGTAGCAATAGGAGGTGGCTCAGCTAATGCTGTACCGAGACGAGCACGACCCGTCACAGCGCTGGTTGTCAGCCTAGGAGTTACAGGACGAGCTGGCTACACCAGTCGCAACACTAACCCTTTAATTTATTTTACAGATCGTCTCATTCCCGTCACTCATCATCATCGTCATCGTCGTGCCACCACTGCCGGCGGCGGGCTCGCATCAAACGCTGCTCCATAGGCGTGCAGTGTCGCCGCGACCGCGCCGGCGCCCCGCTGCCGAGCGACAGCTGGGGCCCGCTGGCTGATAACCCCACTGTGAAGGGACTTAAATATCATAGGTGAGAATTGTCACTGGTCTCAAGTCAACAACATCAATACAGCATGCAACAAAAACCCTGTCCAATCCTTATGAGTATTATTCGGCGTGAATATTATTTTAATGGATATGAGATTATTATTTTTCTCTGGATAAATCTCATTCTCTCTGGACAATGTTCACGTGTACTACCTACAGTTTTGTATCAAAGAAGCCGCCTGAGCGAGTTATTTTTTTCTAGTACGTATGTTGAACCAGGAATACGCCTTTATTGAATCGGACAGGGTTTTTGTTACATACTGTATAATAACAGGTCATGGAGGCAGAGAATGGCCTTTAACACTATGAACGCCAAGCAATAGAAAGTCTTGGCGCACAAAGGCTTAAATAGAATAGGGATCGCTTTGAAACTCTTTACTTCCACCCAAAACTTCTGAAGATACTCGTTGTTTCATTTTATGTGTGTGTAAATCAAGTAAATAGGTACTTCAAATAAGTAATTATATGGGTCCTTTTGCAACTTAAGTTCTTCATCTTCCAAAGTCATGGTACAATGTTTTGTTATTTTCGGGTCGTTCTGGCAGGCTTATAACTTGTATGTGTATGTCACCAGGCTGATGCGGGTTGAGACCCATCCCAACGGTGGCGCCAGTGTGGTGTACCTGCACCAGCGAGATGTGGACATGCTCAGCGCGCCACAGCAGGAGTCTCTCGCTAAGGAGTTCCTCAAGGTAAGGATATAAAAAAAATGCTGAACAAAACTTGGTTAGATGAATATTTTTTTTAATAACCTTCATATAGTTTATTATTTATAAATAATATATTACAGCATCGTCACAATTTCGCGCATTTTGTACGCATGCATGACGTCATAAGATCTCAATTCTTAACTTTGATCCACTTTATCTACATCGCGTTTTCTTATTTTGCAAAAGCAATAAATATGTATACTTGCTTTTTTATTATCTAACTGGCGGACTAATTAGATTTTGACTTTCATACCTAGTCATTGACCCCATTATGTATCTATTTAAAGAATAAATAATAATGTCATCTTCTTTTTCACAGCTGGTATTCTCAGAAGACAGCGATGGGTGGGCCCACTTTGTCTGTGGTGTAGTGCGAGGCGCCGCGGCTGCCTTCCCGTGTCTCCTGCAGTACCTGTCCGACACCCACACCAACCTCACGGTGAAGGCGGGCGTGCTGGCCAGGGCTTCTGACATAGAGACCACCACAGTGAGCCGGTACTATCAGCAGGTAAGAGTCCGACACTCACTCAAGTAACTTAGTCCTTGACCTGGTGTCCTTGTCGGTCACCAGTTGGTATCCATAATTATTTAAAACAAAACGGTTTACTCACGTATATTCTCGGGATCGCCCGAGTAGTTTCAGACTCAATAGGAGTCCCTAATCATGACCTGACGCGGCGGCGGTGGTGTCGCGAGTGTGTCAGTTTGACTCGCGAGACCTATTGAGTCTGAAACTAGTCGGGCGATCCCGAGAATGTGCGTGAGTAAACCGTTTTGTTTTAAATAATAATGAACTCCTCACGAAAGTTATTATACAGTTGGTATCCTCCAATTAATTTTAGTTTCTTTTGTCACTCTCTACTACTGTATATTTAATGTTAACAGGTGCAACAGTCGTACGCCGCGGGCACGTTCCGCTGCGGGCCGCTGCACCAGATCTCGCTGGTGGGCACGGTGCACGAGGAGGTGGGAGGCTACTTCCCAGACATGCTGGATATGCTCGCCACCTGTCCCTTTCTTAACTTGGTGAGTCCTACATTATGGTGGTAGTGAATGACAGCATGGGAAATGTCTTGGTAGCATTCAGTCCGATTATCAGTATTTTTGACGGGCCTGTTGGTCTAGTGGTTAGTGACCCTGACTGCTAAACCGGAGGTCGTGGGTTCGATTCCCACCCAGGACGAATCTTTGTGTGATGAGCACGATCATTTGTTCTGTGTCTGGGTGTAATTTATCTATAATATGTATGTATTTAGAAATATATAAGTATGTTTATCAGTTGTCTGGTTGCCATAGCACAGGCTCTGCCTAGTTTGGGATCAGATGACCTTGTGTGAGATGTCCCTAGATATTATTTATTATTATTTATTATTTACTTTGTAAAGACCGATTTGGTTGCTTGATTTTTTGTGATTCTATGAGTTATAGTATGATCCTTTAATTAAAGTTCTGAAAGTATTATTTAGCGAATTATACTACACTTACCTGGTCTAGATTTTATTGTTCAAAATAAATAAGACCGGAATTTTCATCAAAATATAATTATTTATCTCCGTTAAATTTTTGTAGCTAGTTTTATACTATAAGATACTTTTAGGCTTTTTTAAGATTCTCTTCACCTGTATAGTTAATGTTTATTGGGTGTAAGACTGTTTTTGGCTTATTGTTTACTATCATAATATTTATGCTGTTCTCACAGACGATGCCGTGGGGCCCGATGTCCGCGGTGGACATGGAGCCGCAGGAGTCCAACGACGGCCCGATTCTATGGATCCGGCCCGGCGAGCAGCTCGTGCCCACGGCCGAGCTCGGCAAGAGCCCCATCAAGAAGAGGAGGTATGTTATCATTATGGTACCTTGCATTAATAAGACTCTTGTTTCAATGTATTTAAGCATTGTTAATAATATTTGCATGCTAATATTAAGGCAGAATTGTACAAGGATTCAAATTTAAATGTTAAACACCTTATTGTATTACCTACATTCTATGCAAATAAAGATAATCAATTATATTCTATTCAAAGTGTAGAAGTTGAGAAAATTATCATCATCATCGACAGTCTTTGTCATCCCACTGCTGGGTATAGGCTTCTCTTTTTACGTGCCATTCTCCTCGATCCTGGGCCATTCTCATGGAGATTCGACCCGAAAATTTTGTATCGTCAACCCAACTTGCTCCCGGAAGAATCATTCACTCACTCCACTCGCGGTCACTTTGTCTGTCCAAGAAGTAAATAATGTAGTCTTATGGAGCGGGCTTTCAATCAATTAATAAAAACAAACATTAACAGATTTACATAAACTTTATGAAATTATTAATCGTACTAATCAAGATGTTAAATTTAAATTATGCAACTATCGCCTAATGATACGTCCTCCACGTTCGATTTATGAGTGTGTCGTCTCTTGACAACTCGGTGACACGTCATCACCGGAATCTCAGCCACGCCCCCTTCGACGTTTTCTTAATTCGTTTGTACAGTAGCCTAATATTGCATTTAACTATATTAAGGCAAGCAAATATTCTCCGCTATTAGCTTTAAGTAAGGATTGTATTTAATTATTATATTGGCTATTTTAGTAGGTAAACAAAACTTGTATACCTAAAGCTTCAAAATCTGAGGCATATCCTGACCAAAAAAATTATGCTTGAAAAAGGGTACAATTATACCCATTGTTTGCTAGTTATATTGGTTTGAAATGAGCTCCGTTTTTATGCTGCAAAGCGCAGATTTTCATCACAAACCCTTGTTAAAGACGTGTACAATGTATCTTGTTGCAGGACGGGCATCAACGAGCTGCGCAACCTGCAGTACCTGCCGCGCTGGAGCGAGGCGCGCGAGTTCCTGTTCGAGGACCGCACGCGCGCGCACGCGGACCACGTGGGACACGGGCTCGACAGGATCACTACTGCTGCTGTTGGTGAGGGAATCAACAATAATATATTGGTTATATGTATAGAGTCGAATCGCCGACCATGTGGGACAGCGAGATGTTCTCAAATTTTGCCACGACGTTAAATTGCTGTTCAAGTTATTTGCCAGTGTTATCACGTTGTATTTCGACAGGCGTACTGAAAGCGATCCACTGCGGCGACGAGTCGGACCGCGGGCGCATCACGAAGGACGTGGTGGCCTTCCACGCGGCAGACTTCAACAAGCTCGTGCAGCTGCTGCAGCTCGACCTGTACGAGCCGCCCATATCGCAGTGTGTCACCTGGTGAGTTATAACTATTCACTGTGGAGCTTTATTTATTAGATTTATTTTTATTATTTATTAAATAGAGATAGAATAATATTTATGTAGCACAGCACACAAGACAGCACAAATAAATAATAATATTACGCATTAACATCTGCACAGCCAAAACTTGTAATTAAATACAAATACTAGAATTTATATTAAGTGTTTATATTTAATCAAGCAAGTATTCGGTGTGCAGGTGTTAATGCGTAATAAATAATGAAAATAATAGCATTGGGCTGCGCTATCTCTCGGACTTTTGAATAAACTCATTGTTAATGAAGTTGGTGGTACCAATCGAAGAATTGGTTCTCATGTCACATCCGTTCATATATTTAGTATCTATTAGTTTCAAGGACCATGACAAAAAATATGGAATCTTTTGGAACAACTCTGAAAATAATATAATTAATATTATATTACAAATTAAATGTCTAGATCTCTGCATAGCACGTAATTTGACATTCATCACATGTCACTTGCGCACAGGCTGGAGGAGGCGAAGCTGAACCAGCTGCGTCGCGAGGGCGTGCGCTACTCGCGCCTGCCGCTGTGCTCCGACGACATCTACTTCCTCCCCAGGAACATCATACACCAGTTCCGCACCGTCTCCGCTGTCACGTCTGTCGGTAAGTAGACACACTGGCACTTACATGGAGACTCCACCAACTAACTAATGAAATTATTGTGAAAGTAATAAATGAATTTGAATTTGAAAAAAAAAAGTTTTATAATGGATTAGTTTATTAAAGTGGCGCCTTTTACGCTAACTAAACCAAAATTAAACCATTGCTATCCTTTACTAACATACAGCTTAGAAAAGGACGGCAACAGATAACAACTAACTTACAAATATCAAACTAGTTTTCGCCTTGAACATTACTTTGTTTTAGTGCACACGTTTCTGCGTGTCGGTAGATTTGTATGAGAATTTTAATCGAAACTAAATTTGACAGCTCTAATTTTCGTCTGTCCTTTTCTAATTGCGTACAAGTGAAAAAGATACCGATGGTTTTAAATAAGTTTAGTGTGGGTTTAACAGAATCGGAGACACTGTCTATGATACAATACTTTATATCACTTTCTTCACCATCAAATTCTTTTCACCCCCAAAGTTGGGGGTGAATAGCACCTGGCTTTGTCCAGAACAATGGAAGAAATGTTATGACGTGTAAACCTAAATGTTTTACAGTTATTATTTACTAATCTCAGCAGTAAAATATTTATGGAAAAAACAAAACATCAAACATGCTATCTAGAACATATAATTGTGTATTTGTAACAAATGTGGGCTTGACTCACTGTTTAAGAAACTATTCATGACCAAATACTGAAGCGTTACTCAGGTTTAAAGTCGCCGTTATGTCTCGTGTTGTCTCTGTCATTTAGCGATGTAAAGTAGCGATAAATAAACATTTAAGAAAGTCTTAAAGTTAATTTGCGTATCAGTATTCGAGAGTCAGACACACTATCGAGATTTTGGCAAGTCGCCTGATTGTTTGTACCTACATAATCTGTGTATTTTCATCATTTCATCTATCTTATTCCCTACCCAACATATGCAAATTGTTTTTAGGTTCAGTAAATTAGGGCAATTTGGAAACCACGGGGTGTTTTGTGATGTACATTTGTGTCGAATCGTATTTAAATATCTACAAATCTACGGTGTACACAAAGTAATATTACCTAAAATTAAAAACACATATTTCTTTACTTGAAAAAAAAATGCCTTGATAAGTATTAGTCAATTCCAATAAGCCTGTGATTTCCAAATAGCTACACTATTATACTAACGTACACGTAGGTACAGTATGTACCTATGTTAAATATGCATGTTATTTAAATAATTGTTGTGGTCGTGTAGCGTGGCACCTGCGTCTGAAGCAGTACTATCCGACGTCGGAGGCATCCTCGCCCGCCGAAGAGCGCCCGGCCGAGCCCGCGCCCGCCCCGCTCATCCACGAGCCCGGTGAGATGTCTGCATGCATACTACGCCATTCATAATCTTAAATATGAATAGACATTATGAAAACACTATTGTATAAATAAATAAAGTAAATGTGTGTATGTAATGATTGTATCATTCGTATGTCGTACTTGTTTGTGCGATTTATTATTTGATAACTTATAATTGTCACAGTTACAACGTAATTTAATATACATTCTTACATATCGAAATTAACTGAGATTTTTATGTAATGTAACTGTTTCGTAATTTGTTACAGAAACAAAAAAATCATCAAAACACAAAGCCGGCGTCATAGAAATGCGCGCTCTGAGCGCTAAGTTTCACCAAAAACTTAATCAGAAGACCCCTCTTAAAGTGTCGCACAACAGGAAGAGTGTCGACGTTCAGGTCAAGGCCGACAAGAAGACAGAGGTCAAGACGGACAAGGCGGACAAATCGGAGACTAAAGTAGAGAAGGTAGAAACTAAATCTGACAAACCAGAAACTAAGGCAGACAGGCCAGATAAATCTGATAAAGTAGAAAAACCAGACAAAATTGAACCAAGGCTCGATAAACAAGAATCTAAGGTTGAAAAACCGGAATTCAAACCAGAGAAGACTGATTTAAAAGCACCTGAGAAAAACGATCTCAAAACAGACAAGGACAAAATCGAAGTCAAGTCTGAGAAAGTTGATCAGAAACCTGAGAAAATTGATACAAAGTCTGACAAATCGGAACAGACAACTGAGAAGTCGGAACAAAGGTCTGATAGGACTGAACATAGGTCTGATAGACCAGAGACGAAGTCCGACAAGAGCGATATAAGGCATGAAAGAGAGAAAGAAAGGTGTGAACAGAAACTTGACAAAACAGACATTAAAATCGAAAAATCGGACAGAGTAGACCAGAAATCTGACAAGTTAGACAAACCAGATAAAACGGAGAAGGATAAGAACCACTTGCATCGGCACAAGGATGACAAATATCGGTCTGAACGGTCGGAGAAGCACGACAATCACCGACGGCATTCATCATCGTCATCATCATCCCGTCACAAGTCGTCGCACCACAAGTCAGACCGACCGAGAGACCACAAGAAAGACCACAGGAATTCAGACGACAGGAGAAATGACAAACACAAAGACAGGTCTGACACAAGTAGAGATAGGTCTGACAAACTGGCCGTGGACAGCGGAAAGTTACCAGTTGACGTGAACCACCGGCCACCAGATTAGTGTGGTGTAGTGACATCTAGTGTTTGTGTTGTTACATGAAGGACTTTGATGTAAGTACCTTATTTTAAGCTAATCTTAATACCCTTGATCACTTTTGAATATATTTTTTAATGATTCAAAGTGGATCTCAATACTTATAGTTTGGTTGATTAATTTGATTTGTCACTTAAATTATCGTATTTATTGTACTATGTTGTAGTATAATTATTTATTTGCGAGAAACATTGCTGTGTCAAATTGCTGGGTAATCAAGCCTATTATTGTTAGGCAAAAGAATTTTACGTAAATTTCTTTACAAATTATTTTTTTTTTTGCGCATAATGCGGACTTAATTACAAACCTTTAATAAAAACATATATTTGAAGGGGCCAAAACACGAAACGAAATTAAAAAAATCACCCACTCTCATGTATGCACTTCAGTATATCAAATTTCTAGAAGATTCTTTTCAGTTCAGAGTCCTTCATGAGATAATGCAAACTTCTTAGCCCTAGTTTACACTGTAAATATAACGTTTTAAGCAGTCTCTTAGAGGCTTGGCAGAGACGGATAATGGATAAAGCAGTTTTAGATTTACTAAACCAACGATAAATCATTCAATTTATAAAAACTTCCTATGTTTATACTTGTAAAATACAATTACTTTTATGTTTTTAAATAAAGATGATATTTAATGGGAGAAACTTCCTGTTTGTAAGACAACTTTAACTTTTGCAAGTTAGTTGTTTTGTTTTAAATTTATAGCAAATCACTCCAAAAATAGTTGGTATCGTAAAAAATTACATTTACTTTTAAATTTGAAAAATGATTACAGGAATAGTAAATTGCTATCATTTTTCAAATTTTATACTTTTTCCCTAAAGAATTTTTGTAAGAAAAAAATACGTAAATAACTAGGTACCAATACATAATTTTTCTGACAAATAATTTGACTTAAATATCAATCATCTCTAGAAAAGTTTATGTAAAAATCTAAAACTGCGTGGCGTATGTGATTTGAGAGAGTTTTAAACGAAAACGTAAATGAAAGAGGATTATTAATAAATTAAAGTAAATTTAAATATAAGTAAATATAAAATTTATTCACACATATTTCAAAAATTGCACTAGAAGAGTAAATTATATATATTATTATTATTCTGAAAATCAACTGCCCACCAAAATTGGCCTTTGACAGTCCTACACATACTGATTTATTGTTACAAAACTTTAGAGTTTAAAAGGAGGAATATATATTTTTTTATTGAGTTGCAATCTTACCAGCAAATATTTTTTTTATACTCTTATTTTACAAAATTGAAAAGGTTTTTAATGGTCAAAATATGTGATAGGTAACATTTTTTATTGCCAAATAATTAACTTTACCAACACAGAAGAAATTAGGTATTGAACTATGTGAATGTGTACATTTTCTAAATGTAACCCTAAATAACGTAAACATTTACTTACAAGTGAAACGTAAATACAATTTCAATCTTTTATTTGATGAAGCACGAAGGATATATGAGGTAGTATTTTCTTTCGTTGTTTTTTTTTCAGTATTTGTGTACTGGACTGTGAGACATAAATTGGCAGTGGGATATATTTGAGGTATATTATCAAGATTTTTAATACTTGTTTTGTTAGTTTTGTGACCACAGTTTACTAAAAAACTTAAACTAATTGCTGAACTATTTCTATCTACAAAATAAATATTTGAAATTTATAAATGAATCCTAAAACTATATGCATAGAAAATTGTATCATTTAATTATTTTTAAATACAATGTACAACAGTACTACAGTGAAATAAAATCTCTAGCAATAAATTAACTAAGTAGTTTTATTTTAAAACCCGAAATAAAGTTACAGTGGTCACAAACAAGTCCATACAAATAGAAAATATTACATAGTGTTGGGAATTTGTTATTAAATGTTTTAGCTGCCCCATAGCTTCTTTTTTATGGTACAATCTCAAATTTCTGGTAAAAAAATCTTTGAAAAGTGGTGCAAGGAATTTATTGAATAATAAGATATCGATAATTAGGCAATAATAAATATATGTTATCGTGTGTGATATCCAAGATCTAAAGAGAGAAGTTATGTAAAAATAATTCTGGATAAAATTTTACCTCACACCACTTTTTAATCAGATTCAGCAATAAGATACTTACTTGTCCGTTTAAATCTAAATGTCAATGTTAGATGAACACAGTATTATTAATATTTATAGCGAATTTTAGAAGTGAATGTAGCTAACTAAGCCCAGAACAAGCTAATTCAAGAGTGGCGATTGGAAGTCGAGCGACGATTTTATCATTTGGCATTCTGGAAATATCAAAACACCGTCACATTGAAATCCATTCGACATACTATTGAATTAGTAAACAGGGCCCTATTTTCCGTCGAAGGATAACTATAAACTTCCAACAGTTCTTTTATTTGAAAGCGACATCTGCCGATAACCTTGAAAAGTGTATTATTATCAAAAGATGGCGCTAGTGTCTTGCTTGCGCCAATATTTTTCTTTGATGTACTGTTTTTTACGGATTACTAGTAAACTGTGACATTTCGACAGTTGTTCCTGAAATTGAATGTCTAGTATTGGTGGAGTGAGCTTTTGAAGAGGTTTATTACTTGACAGAATTTGTCTTAACTGGTCCTTGGTGGTATGGTCTTTTAGCCGAAATTTTCTGTGGAAAACCATTGCAATTGTGACATATCCTTCTAAGCTTCAAGGTTATAATTGAGACAGTAATCTCGCTATTCCTTATGATAAAAAAAGTCTTGAATTTTTACCATTACTAGACCTAAAACCAAAAGTTATTTGTAAATATAAATCAACTGATCACAGTTCACTTATATATTTTGCGCAAACATTATGCCGTGTAGATTTATCGTTGTTTTTTTAATTTAAAAATAAGAAAATTTTGTGACTTTAAGTTTGCCCAGTTTATTTGCGATCGAATGTACATTTTGTATATTTTATACTGTTTAGGTTAAGTGTTATGGAATAACTACCTGGCTAGACTTACGTATGGAAAACGAAACATTGTAAAAATTTTAAGTGTATCAAATGTTATGTTTTGAGAGTAATGCATAATAATCAGTGTTTTGGTGTAAGTTAGTCAAAATTTTACAATGGCATTTTTAGACATGTTTACCATATGTAAACCTAGCCAGACACATAATGGTATGATTACTCAAAATGGCCGCTAATTCAAAAGACATTACAAAGTTCGTGGGCGTATTGTTTTTGTTATACAATTACCGTAATTGAAACTTCAATAATGGCTTTGAGCGATCAGTTTTAATTTAAAATTGCGTTTTCTACTTTATAATATTAAGAGTTTTTATGAAACATGTGAAATAGTGTTAATTTCGATCATAAATGTGAATGGGGATGAATATTTTACGAGTCAGTGTTCGTCGTACGCAAGTCAAAGCCGAATCAATTCAAACAAATAATACTGATTTCTTGCCTTATAGATTACTCTGTCAAATTATGATGTCATTATTGTAATGATTCTACCATTGGCCGCTAGATGGCGTTTACATAAAGGTTACGGCTAATAATTGTAGCTTTTTTGTTTCGAGTTTGTTTTTGGCGCATTTGACTGGCTTTAGACGAGACTCAGGTCTCAAGTCTGGACTGCAGACACTTATGTGATTGATAAATATTTAACATTTTTATGTTTAGGTGGTTAATTTATTGTTTCACGTTCCCTATATTTTTTTGAAAATAATAATTAGATTATAAATAGAGTTGGTCGTTTTATTTAACCTTGAAAGTGTGTTTTTAAGTATCACTTCTAAATATCTTAAAGCTATGGTGATTCTATAATCCAAGCAACAGTAACAGATGATTTTCAGAGGTATGGTTACTTCATATATTTTAAAGCATAAAAAAACACCGGGCATGTGCGATTTGAACTCGCGCTTCAAGGGTTTCGTACCAGCGTTCAAGATTTATGCTCTTAACAGCTAGCACGATGCTCTAAAAACATCTGTTGTATGCTCATGAGATATACAGCCCACTGGCAGACGAACCGGTCCCGTTGGCACCCTTCGTGTACGAACCCTAATATCGACGCATTCACAACTAAATACTTGTACTTACAACTAAGTACTTTCGAAAGAGACAGTTTTAAAACGGCAACGAAACTAATTTAATGTTCTTATATACTAAATATAAGTTCTATTAAAAAAAAAAACAGCTTATTTACTGTAAAAAATAAAACAAATATTATTTTTTGTAGTTTATTCATTTTCTTACTCGAATAATATAAAAATCGGCAAAACTTTTTAAGTACAAACAAATAAATATAGAGAATCCAATATTCAGTCACATAGTAAAAATTACCTAAAATACATTTCAAAATGTATCTATTATTAATAAACATGCGATATCATAAATAACAGTAATAATTATTAAATAATACGAGATTATTAGAACATCGAGATGGCACAGAGAGACAAATTACAACTATATTGTGGCAAGACAGAGAAATAGGGTTGCCAGATGAAAAATCACGAGTTTGGCAAGAATGTTACATATTTACGAAGTTTACCATTCGAAGTGTTATAAACTTGTGTAAATTATATAAATAAAGAATTCCTCGCACATAAGATATATAAGTGTAAATCTTATCGAGTATTCTTATAATTCTCTCTACAGTTACGTGTGACTAAGCTATAAAACAACATGTTCTCATATAACTATAAATATTAAAATAATAATGAGTTTCATGAATTAGTAATGAACATTAAACATTTTAATAATACTCATAGATTCGTCATAAAATTTCAGCTATTATTGAATAAATAAAAAAACTTGAGATTTCACGATAACTTTCGTTCTTTTTTTTATAAAACTTTTTAATTGCACATTATAAGGCACAGTAATTATTTCGAAATGCACTCCTTTTCTGTCCTATAACCAAATGTAAATAAATATATTTCTAAACTAGATAATATTTCGTCAATTCTATAGAACGGGTTACAACTGTCTTATCTGCTAGAATATAATAATTGACAAATAGTACATTATAGAGACTTTACAACTTTATAGGGTTAATATTGCTTTGGTTGATGTGGTAGTGAACGCGCGCGACGGTCACTGGAAACAAGAAGAAGAATCAATTTTAGTGGTAGGTATTCATGTATTATTTACATATCAATATGAAACTGAAAAAGTAAAAACCATTGTTTTTTTTTAATAAATTATAAAAAAGGTAAATAAATAAATGTGGACAACATCACATACATTGCTCTGAACCCAAAGTAAGTAGCTAAAGCACTTGTGTTATGAAATTTAGAGACAATGAAGATACCACAAAAACCCAGACGCGAGACAATGTAGAAAAAGGGTTTTCTACATTGACCCGGACGGGGATCGCACCCGGGCTTAAATTTTTTGCTTAAGCGAATGGGATTTATATAGACGAGACTTACCACAAATCTGTTAACTTTGGGAACGAAGGCTTTCGTCACTGATGACTGCGTTACGTTCATGTTCTCGAACTTCTGGCGTAAGCTGCAAGCAAAAAAATATATATATACCGTAAGTTGTTTTTAAAGCATCTAATTGTATAAAACTCTGTACTCGGTTGAGGAGAGTAAAAATAGGGATGTTTCCTGGGTATAAAAAGTTATAATCTAATTAGTCCGTCAGTTAGATAATAAAAAAATATTAGACACGTATTTTTACTTTTATCAAAACAATAAAAAAATACAAAGATACACCGCTTTAAAGTTTCGGAGTGGGGGCTTATGACGCCACGCCTCGCTAAAAATCGTAGCGAGGAGTGACGTCACGCGTAACTTCCGTTCTCTGTATTTTGATCATTTTTTGTTTGCAGGAAAAAAGAAAAAATACGTGTCCAATAAAATTCATTAATCTACAAGACGGACATTAAAAAAAAAATAGGAAACATGCCTATTGTCGGAACTGCGCCACTGCGATATATTGCGAATGAGTTCTAGTCTGGTCTCCATATTACTGGAGTGTTTTTAACCACTAGTGTAAGTCAGTGCGACGTCCGCCAGTAGTAACGTTGTTTTACCATAGATAACTATTAGATTAACCTGCAGAAGTCAGTGCTTATCATATCGGTGGTAAAATAAATGTGGACAATATCACATACATTGCTCTGAACCCAAAGTAAGTAGCTAAAGCACTTGTTTTCAATCAGAAACAATGAAGTTACTACATACACACAAACCCGAGACAATTTAAAAAAGTGGTTTTAGACATTGACCCGTCCGGGGATCAAACCCGGGATTTCAGAGCTGGCAACACCTTGAAAACCAGTGTGTACATCAGAAAACCAGTGTGTACATCAGTCGACTACGGAGTTCGTCTATAAACTTAAAAAGTTTTATGTAGTGTCGCTACTGGTGCAGTGTGCTTCTGCATATAGTGTAATATACAGTATGTAACAAGAACCCTGTCCGATCCAATAAAGGCGTAATCCTGGTTCAACATACGTACTAGAAAAAAATGTCTCGCTCAGGCGGCTTCTTTGATACAAAACTGTAGGTAGTACACGTGAACTTTGTCGAGCTATAAGTGTTGCCTTTGAACTGTTTTACTTTAATTTAATTATATTCACCGTGGAAAAATCAATAGCTACGTATATGTGTACGCAGTACGATGCCGAATAATATTTATAAGGATCGGACAGGGTTTTAGTTGCATGGTGTAGTGTAAGAGTGACCTCTTGGCAGTCTCGAGCTGCGAGTCTCCGTCGTCGTCCTGCTCGTGCTGGCGCTCGATGACGACGGCGGAGGGCGAGCGCTGCGGCTCGGACTCCGACCAGTGCTCGAAGCGGTCGCGGAAGCTCTTCGTGCGGGCCAGCTGCTGGGCCTACGGGAAACGATACGGTAAAAATGTTACTTTTGCAATCCATACGAATATCATAAATGTCTGTCTGTCTTTTAAGTTTTCAATGACAAATCACACAACCGATTTAAATAAAATTTGCTACTGAGATATGTGTTTACCGCGATAACCAACACATCCACGCGAGCGGAGCCGAGGGCGAAAAGGCACGTTGTAACTTTTTTGTACCTTATTCTGTTTTACTGCTGGGCAAAGTCCCCCCCCCCCCATCCTCCCCTCCCAAGTCCTTCCATAATTCCCTATTCCGCGCCGCCTCAATCCAACTCTCGCAGTATGGAGACCGGCCTTGGGAGCCATCTTCAGGCACTTGGTAACTCAGTTACGAATAAGGTTATATAAAAAAACCGACAATTCCTCAACTCCTAACGTTACCTGTTTAAGGGCTTCATCTCTCTGCCTGGCTTCCAGGTAGCCTCTGCGGCGCTCATCCTCGCTGTCCTCCTCCTCCTCATACTCAGACGACGAGTACTCTTCATCGGAGGACTGGCCCTGGTGGTTGTTCTCGCCAGGGGGAGGAGGTGTGAACCTCTTGAGGGGCTTAGGACCTGAGGAACAATAAGAGTTGTAGAAAGTTTTGGACAGATATTGGTGGAGGAGTATAATAATATAAAATAATATCTTGGGACAAGTCACACACGGCCATCTGATCCCAAACAAGTCAGAGCCTGTATCATGGTAACCAGACATCTGATAAACATACTTATATATTTTTAAATACATACATATTATAGATAAATTACACCCAGACATAGAACAAATGATCGTGCTCATTACACAAAGATTTAGCCTGGGTGGGAATCGAACCCATGACCTCCGGTTTAGCAGTCAGGGTCACTAACCACTAGACCAACAGGCCAGTCAATTATTATTGACTTGCACTTGTCCTTATTCCTAAGGCAAGAAGCGCAAACTCAGCGAATCTTCAAAGGAGCTCTGCGTATGGGGTGGACAAATTCGCTCTACTAAACAAAGTTGTAGAATTTTGGACAGAAATCGAAGTCTGGCGAGCGCTGGTCCTGGAGTGGGGGTGGAGTACCTTGGTTGTCGTCGGGCAGCGTGTGCTGGTGCTCGAGCTGGCGGAACACGGAGATCATGCGCTGCGCGGTGTGCCTGGCGGCCGCCACGCCCGTGTCCGCGCCGCCGCCCGCGCGCGCCACCGTGGGCTCCACGTACAGCTCGGGCGACGGGGACTTCGCCCGCTGCCACACAAACATACACTATATACTTCAGCCCATGCATGGAATGTATGGAAACTAACTATGTATGAAAACTCGGGCCACTCTTGCCACTTGTTGGCACAGGCTTGCTCAGGTCGAACTGGCTCTTTCTACAAAAGGCCAGTCCAGAAAAGACACTGCATTTATTTACAAAATTTACAAAATTTTTAATTACAATGATTGTCTGGACTTTAAAAGAGGCTGACCCCTGAGTTTGTTTCGACATTTCTTCTCAGGGTAGCCAGTTAGGAAATGTCGAATCCAGCGAGCTCTAAAAAAATGTTTTATGTAACTTGTAAAAGTGATGATTTTTTATCCTAGTTACAAAAATAAATGATTTGATTTAATTTGACTACTGACATTTTAAGTGTTTCAGAAGTATTTGGTGACCTTGTCTGGTACAATATATATGCCATCGATTGTACATAAATCTCAAACAATTTACTCTAGACATTATTATAATGAGTGCTTCTTATTATAACACGATTTTTAGTATGAAAAACCAAATATATATTAATTTCGGAATTTCGGATGCAAATGAATTACGTGTCTAATTTCGTTACTCTGCGTTAATTTCTTAGGTAAAGTTTTCTATCTTTTTAAAGGTACTTTCTCACGTGGAGAATTCGCCTGTAATGTAATAGGTGTTGCAGAGTCGAACATTATATCCCTCACTGATATAATGCTCAGGATCAGGATTTAGTTTAGGTTTAGTATTGAGCAATACAGTGCACAACCTGTAATGTTTTTTTTCGTAAATAACATTGTCAAAATTAATATTGCCACGCTCAGCACAACGACGACTTAGTCTGACATTGTGAAATCAACTAAAAGCTTAAAATCGAATCTGAAATGTTACATTACAGGCGAATGCTTCACCTGAGGGAGCATCTTAAAGAAAGTCGTGTAATGGTCACCTGTGTCTGCCGGGGCGGGGTCATGCGGAACTCCTTGCGCGTGGTCTCGGGCCGATAGCTCTCGAAGAACTTGAAGCGGTCGGATATGTCCGACGTCTCGATTCTCACGTCCTCGAGCTTGTCGCCCGCGCGGACCACGTCTTTTGGCACGAAGGGCTGACACAAAATATAACAATTTAATAGTCATAATAAGTATTTACAGGATAACCGATATGAAAAACATTTATAAATAAGTAGAAATTTGTTTTTCTGTGTGTCTCGCTTTTACAACGGCAATGGTACAGGTAAATGTGTTGTAGCTCAAAATAGGCTACCAATAGGAGAGCGGACTGGGTATTAAAAGGAAATATCTATTTAGTCCACCAGATAGATAAAAAAGAAAAAAAAACTGGTATTTTTTCTTTTATCAAATTAATGAAAATATACAAAGTTAAAGCGCTTTAAAGTTCTGGAGCGGGGGCTTGTGACATCACGTGTGGGTAAAATTTTTGCCACAAGCGACGTCACGCGACATTTACATTCAATGTACCTTCCTCATTGTTTGATTAATTAAAAAAAATACGTATCTAATATTTTTTTAATATCTAAGTGACTGTAAATAATAAAAATATCCGATACCCTTTTAGCATTTGGATTTTTACTTGGAAGCCCTATTGTTTGTAGTTAGCCATTTTGGAACTCTGCACGACAAAGGCCTACATCCCAAGCTATATATTTTAAATAGATGATTTTAATAAATAATAATAATAATTTAAGCCGTTTATTCAGATCTTAACCTTAAAAACAGTATCTTTGCACATTTACTTTTACTTATTGTACTACTTAAATATAAATTTTACTTATGCTAGTATATGAAGCTTATTTATTTTCTGCAGATCTGTCTGCCAATCGGCAAAGGCCTCCTCCAACTTTTTCCATTCTGTCCTTTCCTGGGCCACCTTATTCCACATCAATCCTGCCACCTGTCTTATATCCTCATCCCATCTTCTTTTTTTTGCAAAAAAGTGGGATGAGGATATAAGATGAATTTAAGTGCAAATAAAATGAGTTTACTCTGTGTGTACTCACGATCTCCTTCCGCTTGGGCACGTCGCCGGGCGGCGGCGAGGTGGGCGGCATGCTCTTGGCGTTCGCGTCCAGCTCCAGGAAGATTGAGCGCGACTTCTTGCCGATGCCTGCATTAGTACAACCATTGGGACTTATTACAAACACTCTTTAGTAACATAACTATAGCCAGACATAACAACTTAAATTAATCAAATCATTTCTTTTTGTAACTAGGATAAAAAAAATAATGAAAGAAAAACTTTTATTTGGAGCTCGCTGGATTCGACATTTCCTAACTGGCTACCCTGAGAAGAAATGTCGATACAAACTCAGGGGTCAGCTTATTTAAAAAGTCCAGACAATTTTACAAATTTGAATACTGTTAATGACGCTGAAACGACTGGACACAAGTAGGTATATCTGAGACTAGCTATTCCCCGCGACTTTGTCCGCGTGTTTTAGTTTTAACGGTTTTTCATTTTTGCAACATTTTTCATTAATACTCCGCTCCCTTTGGTCACAGCGTAATGTTATATAGCTTATAGCTTTCTTCAATAAATGGGCTATCCAACACTTAAAGAATTTCTGTTCCTGAGATTAGCGCGTTTAAACAAACAAACAAACTCTTCAGCTTTATATATTAGTATAGATAAAGATATACCTTCATTAAACAGCGCCCTATCATCGATCTCCCTGTTCTTGGGCGGCTGGTTCTCGTCGTTGAACACCTCGCCGTTCTCGAAGCGCTCCTTGATGGCTCGCGCCTTCTCTGCGTTGAGGTCCAGCTCACGGGATATCTTGTCAGCTGAAGTCACACCTGGGGAGAAAGGAATGCATTTTAAGAAATCCTATGAAGTGTAAGTGGTGTTGTCAGTTATATAATCTATATACAAGGTGATTATTTGTTAATTTTAAGGGTTATAGTACCCGTGAAATTGCTTCAACTACTACTGATTTTGCATGGGAGGTCCGAATAAATTTTTCATATTTCGACCCATGTTCCTTGGAGAAAGTTGTTCAACTTTTCGGGTAGCCTAAAATGTGGACTGTGAATAAAAAATCAACCGGTATATAAAAATGAATCCCGATTTCCCTAGGTCACGCCATAACTTCCAAACGGCTGCACCTAATCGGATAATTATTTTTGTTATGTTCTTTATTGTAAGGACGAGGTTTTTATAAAAGAAAAATTAATAAAAAAAACGTTAGGAAAAAATACCACATCAGGGTCTACTGGTGATTGGGTTCAAACCCCATTTCTTCTATCTGACCTCCACAACCCATGTTACTGGGTAACACAGTATCCCATAGTAAGACTGGTTGTCAGAATAATTGCAATGAGAGAGGGATAAACTTTTTATAGATTCTTCAAAAAAGAAATATCTTCCCCCCGCTTATTACATACTCTTTTAATAATGCTAAAAGCAATTTCTCGTCTAAAAAACTAAGATATAATTAAGCAAGAGTCTGACGTTTTCACTTCGCAGTCGAGTGAACGCTAACTAATATTAATTTCTTGGCATTAAACTAACAATGTAATTTAAAATTGACATCCTTCAACACTTTTAGTTTTTTTAACGGACATTTGAGTTTTGTTGATCTCAATGACGTTACTTTAATATTTTATTGACGTAACAAAGGTTAATCTTCTATAAGGGGAAGGCAGAACTAGTGTGCATTATTTTGTGGCTCATGTTTGCTATTGATATTATAATCGAATATTTTTTTTTATTCAATACTAGCGACCCGCCTCCGCTTTACACGGGAAGATAAAAAATTAATTAATTATACACACACACCTTCTTGAATCACTCTATTGTTAAAAACTATGTGAAAATCCGTTAGGTAGGTTTTGAGTTTATTGCGTTCGGTCAGACCGACGTGGCGAGCGACTTTGTTTTATAATATAGGCAATATTAAAACACTAATGTAAAATTAGTCTCTAGAGACTTAAACTGATTTTTATTTAAGTGTAATAGAGTTCCCCAAAGATCTCCACAAGGATCGGTCCTGCGCTACACGCCTCCAGCCAGTACCCGCAGCCCGTACAAGGTCATCGCTCCACCTTGTAGGAGGCCCTGCCCACGCGTCTTCCTGTACGCGGTCGCCTAAGCCCAGCAGTGGGCGTCTAATGGCTGAAATGATGATGATGATGATAATAGAGTTTTTATGCTTACCTTGTTCGCTCTGAAGTACCGACTGTTCGTACATTTCCTTGATCTTTGCCTGCTTGCCCTGTAACAATGAAATTAACAAGAACTTTATGAGTTAAATATTTTATTATAGTTTATTTTCTGGTTAAAAGTTCGTGGTTAAAGGCTGAAAAATTCTTAACAAAGATTATAGCAATTATATTTATATGCATCGAGAACAGGGCTCAAGCTGGTGGGTAGGGCTCCAGAGGGAGGAACCTCCTCACGATTTTCAGTGTCTAAAAGTATAGTTTTCTGAATCAAACCTTTGACCCAGTTGCCTAACGATAACCTCGTTGGTCGAGGGTCTTAGCAATTCGTCATCACGTTAACACTGGCTTTAGCACGAATCTAATATAAAAATAAATGCTGAGCGATGGCCATTTTGCACGAAAGTGACGCATATTTTTTTCCAATTTTTTAGTAGGTACATTTTTTTTTTATGTGTTGCATTTGGCGCAAAAAGGCATTTGTACTTTTTGTCCTTCAGTTATTGGCTGTCACAACTGCCACGGTATATCCCCCCATATAATATCTTATAAGTATCCTACCTCCTAAGCAATGTTGGGATCGGCTTCCAGTCGCACCCCGACGTAGCTTGCGAGAAATTCACACCGTAAAAACCTCGCGCTGTGCTTGTAGCATTTCTTCTGGACTAAGTCAGCCAGCACTAGTATATTCCACTTACCATAAAGAGCCTGCTGCGTATATTCTGTATCTCCTGCTTCCTCTCGCGATGTCGCTCGGAGGAGGAGTGCTGGCCGGTCTCAAACTTGCCGACGATCTCGCTCATGTTGCAGAACGACACCGGCTGCTCGCGGCTCGCCGTGTGCTTGTACGATTTCTTTAGGACTGAGTCTTCGTCTGTGAGTGAAAAGTTTATAGGATTTAGGATCCTATATATATTTGTAGGGGTAGTGTAAGGCAGCCAGATCAAAGCCGAATGGACACACAGATAACAATAAGTTCTTATTGATAACGATGTAACCTAGATTTCGTTAGGTTTATGTTTATGATCCTGAGACATAAACCCTATTTTAAGGATCGGCATAGCATCTCCAAGTCCTCTGGGGTTGCAAATGTTCATAGAAAGCGGTAGACAACCAGACTCTAATAATGACTTATACCCAATAATGCACCGCACTTTTCTTAAAGTTATAAATTATAAAATCACAAATATAATTAAGTCTATCCAGCACTTTCTGGAGGGCTTAATAGGTCCCTTTTTTTTCTAACATCATCTTAACTTATCTAAAATACCCGCAGCTTAGTATATCAAAGTGTTATCCTTCTTTCCCTAAAAGTCTTTGCCGTCCAGTAGCACGTACACAACCAACAAATGATTTAATAAAGGATCCAATCCTTTTATGCGTAATATATTTAACAAAGGATATTAAACCTACCATCCTCATCTTCCTCAGGCTCACTGGAGCTGGGCTCAATAGGCACACCGTTCAGGTACTCGTCAGAAACGCCCACATCCATGCCCTTCGCCTTGAACCTTAACAAACACAGATACTTTAATATACAAAGAATTAATGAAACAATAACAATCAAGTATATTAGAGCAGTCTTTAAACTCCAATCGAAAACGTCAAACAGTAAAACCATACTGACAGACGTGTCATACTGATTTAAGAAAAGTAGCACAGATTGTATAAATTAAGAATAAAATACTTTGTGAAATAGAAAGAGTTTTGAAAGTAAGAAATGTACAAAGCAGGCCAGTAACATTGTATTTTTTTCTAATACGAGTATGTTGTTCTGTTACTAGCTTTTTCCCGCGGGTTCGCCCGCGTGGATTACGGTTATTGTGGCAAAAAGTAGCCTATGTCCTTTCTCAGGCTCTAGACTATCTGAGTACCAAATTTCATTTAAATCAGTCTAGTAGTTTTGGCGTGAAAGCGCGACACACAAACATACAGACAGAGTTACTTTCGCATTTATAATATTAGTAAGGATTAATGGCCTGTTCATATATTATAGAAACGATTCCTATTGCTTACGAACTGCCATTTTCTTATTTTTGCTTAGAAAATCCTACCGTCCGAATATCCGTAGGAATCAGGCGTTAGTGTATATGATTTTTGGCGTTAAATAACTGATGCGAATAATTAGATATCAATAATTTAATTAACTAATTTTAAGCTGAAGTTTTGTACACTGACTCTATACCAGACTGTAATCTTCACCCCTTCTGAATAGATATAACCTTTTGGTAACACCATATATAATACATACTTGAAACAATAAAGTTAAATCAGGTTAAATCATAAAAATATACAAGAAAACTTGTTTTGGAATACTGAGATTTATGAATGACTACAGAATAAAATATGTAAGGTTCTTTAAAAAGTTTATCTTTCTCCTTTTAGTGAAAGTACACTCAACTTTAAGCATGACTAACATTTTAAGTTAGACATAAATGTACGAACACCTAAATTAGGTAACCGGATAACTGGTCTTATTTTAGTTACAATACATTTTAGCTATCTGTATTTTAAGATCAAGCTCTAATTCGATATTGTTACGGATTCAGTTTACAATTAAGATTCAATATGTACTTATTCCAACTTCTCAAGAAATGAATATAGACTGTTCTTATCTCGACTGTTTTATTTGCTGAAGAAATGTGGTCTAATATATATTTTTTTTTTGTTAACTTTAAATAAGCCACAAATCTATCCACCAGAAGAAAAAAAAACTGTTAATTAAAATTGTTGTAAGCCGCAGATAATTTTATCTAAATAACACATACCTAATCGAAATATTTATTTATTCAACACATTCTTCAGTCTAGAACTCTAAAATAAAATCAAAACACATTTTAAATACCTGTACATCATGTATCCAAAAATACAGACACTAACCACCACAAAAAAATGTACGAAATAAACCAAATTAACTAAATTTTCGTTCGCCTTTCACGGAACACAGATTATAATGAATACCCGTGAAGCTTCAAACATTTACCAAATTAACTAATCGTTAATACACGCAATAGTCGCCACTAAGGCGAGGTATTAAGGGTGATTTAAGCTCCAGAGTGGATCGCCGTTATAAAAAACTGTATGGAACATGTTGCGTTTAGAAAAAAGTAGTAGTATTTTAAAGAAAAAGAAGTGTGCTGATCGATTTGTTTTGAATACATTGATGGTTAACGTGTCTGTGCTGTTTTAAATTGTGGGTATTTCTAGAGAAGTGGGTAAATATAATTTATAGGATATGCTAAAAATAGCTAACACATATAATAAGAATTTAGGTGTTGGGTAGGTATTAAAAAAAATCTGATAACAAAAACAGATTTTTTCAACCTGTGTGATGCCAGCGACACCCAAGGGTGTCGGTCTGTTTGTGTCTATTTGTGCCATGGTAGCTTTTAAACAAATGGACCGATTATGATGCGGATTTTTTATTTAAAGCTGGCGTTATAGAGGTTAAAATGTGTGTTTTGTATTTGATGAGATTTTTTTGCGGTCTGTTTTTTTTTTAAATTTAGATTTGAAAGGATAATTATTATCCTACTATCATAATCACGCATCGACGACATTGGACGCACTATCGCAGAAACTTCTTAACGGTTCGATAACCGCTCACTGTCCAAATTAACTTCTAGATTGTAAAACAATGAGAAATTATGTTTGGAGGTATTTATTTCATAAATATTTCATATTAAGCCTAGCCTCGATTAAACTAAAGTCATATACGCTAAGATAAAAATAAAACTTCAAACACAAGAGAATAGATTCTTGAAAGGCCAATAGACAAAACAAGATCCCGAAAGACACTAATCTTAAAAACGACCAAGAAAAAAACTTCATAAACAAAACTTACAAACAAAATTCCAGTATAAACCCAGCAATGTATATCTACCAATTGTGAACGCTCGCTCCATATGTCGATCGCGAGTTCTCATGCCTACCGAAATAGAACATCGGTGTTCTGACGCAAGTCGGTGTAGACTGTAGGGTGAATCATTTTGATACTTGTAATATTTTATTACTACTTTTTTTATTTATTATGTAGGTATTACAATTTTTTTTGATGTGGGGACTTTTTATGTTTTGTAGGTAAGGATGTAGGTAATTTATTTAATCTTTCTTGCTTCTTTTTTATATTAATTTTCTGTGTTTATTACAAAATACTGTTAAAAAATGATTTCTCATTTTATTTTTAAAGTAAAAGTTTTATCATATAAACTTTCTGTATACTGGTTTTTAATATAGTTTATAAATCTATAATAATTTGCCAGCATCTATTTGTAATCATTTTTATTTTTCATTACAAAAATGCAAATTTGTGATTGTATGTTATTTTCATTTTTTTTATGTTTAAACTGCGCTAATGTCTACACGCCGGCAGTATTCCCAGCGGGCATTTAAGCCGTCGGCTTTGCCGTACAAACTAGCCGCCGGTTTGGCTGGCAGGGTAGCCGGCGGGAATCGGCGGGTTACACGGGGTTTATATTTTTATCTTTGTAAATTTATACGGATAGATGGATTTTCACAGTAAAGGTATCGTTAGATTCTTCCAAAACCCTCAAATATAAATAGATAGGTGTATTGAAAAAAAAGTATCGGAATTTTGAAGATGAATTGTAAGTCGTTAATATTTTTTCAACCTAACTTATCGAGTAAGATAACAAAATAAAGGGGTTTATTACCGTTTTACAAAAATATACATAAATTGTATGTTTAATTTATTTTGGAAAGAGATATGCTAAAATTAATTATTATTATAAAGCCCTGCCTTAGCAGATATTAATGTTTCTTAGCAATCACGTCTTTTACTAGTACAACTTGTCTCATATATAAAAATGAATTGCTGTTAGTCTCGCTAAAATTCGAGAACGGCTTGGCCGATTTTAATAATTCTTTTTTTGTTTTGTTCGCTAGAATACAGGGAAGGTTTAAAACAAAAAAAAATAGGTAGGGTAGGGTACGGTTGGGTAGATAGGGTAGGGTAGGTAGTCAGTTGACAGGAGCGAAGCCGCGGGCACAGCTAGTTAATATCTGATATAATTGTTTCTGTGTGTGTAGGTATTACTAACTTGGCCAGCTTGGAGAGTATGGCGGCGGTCTTCTCGCGCGGCGCGCGGGGCTCCTGCGGCGGCGGCTGCGGCGAGCTGTCCGCGCCGCGCTCGAACACCTGGAACCGCGACTTCACGTCCAGCTGCGCCAGCTCCTCCAGCCCCAGGTCCGGCTTGTCTGACGCTGTGGACCACCCATTCCATGACAAACTATATAGATTCTATCTTATGTCTAAAGGTTTTACTGAGACTGGCTGGCGCGACACAATTCGATTCAATAAGACGACCTTCGTGGTCGAGTGGTGTACACACCGGTTTTCAAGGTGTCGCCAGCTCTGAGGTCTCGGGTTCGATCCCCGGCCGGAGCAATGTATAAAAACACTTTTCTACATTGTCTCGGGTCTGGGTGTTTGTGGTACCTTCGTTGTCTCTGAATTCCATAACACAAGTGCTTTAGCTAGTTACTTTGGGTTCAGAGCAATGTATGTGATGTTATCCACATTTATTTATTTATTTATTCGCTACTTTTGGGGTTAAATTTGGGCGGCGCGGTAACGTCTAGTTTACATGGAGTATGGACGTGCAGCGATGACACGCTATGGGGTAAGGGCGAAGGCATCACCCTGTGAAACCATTTATGACAGAAATCTGCTATTTGGGCCATCGTATTTAAATTTTGGGAAGTTATGCTGACGAATTAAAAAACAAATAAGTATATAGTGGGTTCTGAATTGCCGCTGCTGTACATCTAATAGCAAATAAATACCTCTGGACCTTAATTAAATCAGTCAGACATTTTACCCTATTTAAAGGAAAATTTAATTCTTAATATATTGTCAAAGTGACATCTACCGGTAAATATAGATAACTCTTACTAACCTCTAACGACATCTGGCGGCAGTTCGACTGGATTACTTTCGCAGATGATCATCTGGTGTTTCTTGGGGGAAGTTGCTGTGATCGAAATAAAAAAAGGAATGTTAATTGCTTAGCATGTTTGCTTCAAGATATAAATATGTAGTTGTTGTAAGATATACCTATTTTTTTAAAAACGTCTTGTAAATGTGCTAACGCATATACTTCTCACGAAAATAAGACAATGATAACAGAGTTTTTCATTTAGTTTTACGACCGTTTAACTCCTTTTTGAAGTAAAACTTCTTTAGGCGCGACTAGGGAGTAACTCAGATTTTTTTTCTGACGGAAGTAACGTTTCCGCCATTTAAAAATAATAATTCTGATTGGTTGTAAGTATATGTCATATACTACACGCTTCTTGACTTATACGCCAGCTAGTGGCAAATATCATAATCAATTAGGATTATTTATTTTCAAATTGTCAAACGGATCAATTGTGAATAGCAAAGTGAATGAAAAATTCAACAGTTTTAAAAACATTATTTTTAAATTGCAAAATTTTTTGAAAATCTCTAAATATACTTGTTTATTTATTACTTTTAAAATAAGTAAATTAAAAATAAATTTTCTGACAATTGCGACATTTTATAATATTCAATAACAAGGTTATATTGACATGTGCTGATCTAACCTTCAATTTGCTACTCTCAATTATTTTATTTAACAAATGAAAGTATTTATAAAATATGAAAGTTATATTAATGAATTTTAAATAGAATATAAAATGAAATAGTGAATATTAAATGAAATGGCAGAGTCCCAGGAACATTTTACTCTTTCATCAATAAATAATAATAAAAGAAAAAATCAAGCAAAGAAGTTTTACTTCAATCGCGCGTAAAAGTTACACGCACACACTTTTTTTTTTTAACTTCATTGTGAGTACTAATGTGTAGTTTTTTTTAACTTGTCGATAATTAGTTTATCCATTTCAAAATAGTATGTTTTTTTAGAAGTTAAATTATCAGATAGGTAACGGTGGTGGACACAGTTGTAGCTAGCGCTAGCCCTCAGTATTTCTAAAAGTGAGTAATCCGTTACTTGATTGTTGGACAGAAGTTGTATTCCGTTTTAATAGAAAAAAAAATCGACATAGTCCTGTTTTTATTTTTCATAAACGAATATTAGTATATAATTACCGTCAGTCTCATCATCGTCGTCCACAGGTTTCGGCTCGAACAGCTGTTTGAAGTGCGGCTTGCAGTACAACGTTGTGTGGTCGCTCTGGTACGTCTCCACTCTGCAAACAAACAATTGTATATTTATCTAGCTGTTTCCCGCAGGTCCGCCTGCGTGAGTGTCGGTTATCCCGGCAAAAAGTAGCCTATGTCCTTTTTTAGGATCCAAGCATGCCCCATACGGAGTTTCATGCAAATCGGTTTTGCAGTTTAGCCGTGAAATCGTGACAGACAGACAGAGTTACTTTCGTATTTATAATATTAAAGTAAGGATTATATAGGAACTAGTAAGTAAGTTAACCCTAATAACCTATACTTAGGTATGAAAGTGATTTTGGTATACCAGTGATGCTAAATTACCTTTCAGCAAACTAAAGTGGTAACAAACGCATCTTTCTTAAAAAAGGCAACAATGATATTTTTTAATCTTTGAGAAAACATTGCAAGGTATTTTGATAGTCTAAAACACAAAAGAAGGACTTTCCTACAAAGTTTTCTGAATAAAATGGACGTATTATGTAAAATATAGAACTTCTAAAAAAACGTGCTGCGGTTGCAAATTATATTCCTTTAAAGAATTGCTTTTTATTTTCCTTTATCCAAGCAAGAAAAATGGTTGCCAGCAACAACGTTGCAACGTAGATCTTAAAGGTACCTATTACTTTATTAGCATAGGTATACTAACGTGAGCTGCTTGTTGCACTGCACGCATCTGAAGCACTCCTTGTGCCAGACCCTCTTCTCAGCCTTAATGCGCTCCATCGCGTAGACTGGCCGTGAGCACTTCTCGCACTGCGGGATCGAGTCCGCGTCAGCTGCCTTCATCTTCTTGTGTAGCTTCTCTGAACTTTTTGACTGGAATAGGAAGAAATCAGAGTTAAATAACGTAGTATTCTGGTAAAGTTTTATTCCTAATTTTGAGTTAAAATTAGTTTTTTTTTTTATAAAATGCGGTGGATGCTCTTAGATTGGTCATGGAACCAAAAGGCACCTGAGCAGGTGCCGAATCTAAACCTTTTAATCCGGAGGACGAACAGGTATCTTAAAAAAACATTAAATTTAGGTACTAATCTCCTACCGGGGGACCAATGGACACCTACTTAGGGTCCGAATCCGAATCTACAACTTTTTGTTCAATTCCGAGGGAAAAATATTAAGGGACCAATGAGTACAAAGCCGGTCTTATGCAATAATTTTCAAAACGAAAACAAAAGAGTATTTATTTTATCAAAAAACACCCGACAATATACAAAACATCTACTAATATCTTTCGTACACCTATTTATGTACCCATAATCAGACAAACAATAAGTCAGGTTCGAAACTCACCACTGATATATTCCCTTCATCCTTATGCCGTCTGGACTTGGTCTTCTTCTTGACGGTCCTCTGCTCGGAGACCTGCACCTCCTGGTAGCTCCTCTGGACCCTCGATTCCGTCTGAATGAGGGTCTGAGACGACTCCATAGTCGCTGTCGCCGTTGCTAGTGCCATCACTTTGTGCTCTGGAGAAGAGAAAGAACCATTAAAATTTCAAGGTCAACATTTTTCAACGTTTTTAACATGTTCAGGACACTATATAGGCATAGGTTTCAGCAAATACAGGCATAAATAGGCGAGGGAAGAACGTGTGATGCAACAATTCAGCCAATAATTTTTAATAAACGTGGCTGAAAAATTTCACCAAAATTCTATAATTATGCCAAATTATGTCAGAAAGTTAAAGATGTAGGTTGGACATTATACTTATTCCAAAGTCACATATCAACAGGAATAGTTCATTAAAGCTCCTACAGCAAAATAAATAAATATGTAGTATTCCGAAAATTACTTTAGGAACAGTGAGTAGATTAAAACTAGAAATAAAAAGAAATATGTTTCACAAAACGTAATAAAGAATCCTAATAAAACGTTAATTTATCTTAACATTAGAGTTATAAACAAGCAAGATTTATGAAACATTGACGGTTTCAAGGTGTCGCCAACTCTGAGGTCCCGGGATCATCGGATGCGGTCTGGGTATTTGTGACACAAGTGCTTTAGCAAGTAGCTAAGGTAACATAACAAATTCAGTCGATTTTTTTTTCCTATTTAAGTTAACATTCAAAGCTATCTAGGTGGGGTAACTTTCACCGTACGCAGTATTTATTTAAACGAAAATCATTAACATAGTAACGCAATTATACTTTGTAACTAGACCTTAACTAATAACAGTTAACCTTAACATTAGCCAGTTAAAAACAAGGTCATTGCCCGAGATCGTTCTACTGAGATTTCGCGAAATTAGCAAGCGTTGTCAATGGAATCGATTTTTAATACTATGGTAGGTAAGTATACTTTTTTGCCTGTGTATTGTATTTTAGAGCAAAAACCAGTAATGATTTATTTTTAGTTTTGTAGCAGGATGATTCTATAATATTATTTGACGCTATAGATTAGATTTAGAACTTAGCTTCTTTCAAAATGTTCCTACGAATATTAACAAAGCGAGAAGGTTTTCAAAATAAAGACTACACTGTTATAACTAGAAATAATAGCTTATAAGTTAATATTTACAAGCGTCTTTAATCACTTAATTAAAACGTTTTGTTTAAGCGACATCGGAAGCATCAATCAACAATGATCTCGCGTTATTTACACGCGGAATTAAAACGTATTATTGTAATAATCAAATTAATTCATTAGCAGTTATTCTTTGGAGCGAGACGGCGTTTTCTAATGCCCCATCATGTACACGCGACGTCCGTCAACGATAGTAATTAATTGAACCGTTTAGCTAAACGGTATTACAACCTATCTACCTTAACATGTTATAGCTATATGTTAAAGTAGTAGTAGATAGGTTGTAATACTGCTGTTTTTTACCGACTTTAAAAGGAGAAGGTTGTCAATTCGACTGTAGGTTTTTTTCCTATATGTTTGGTACGCGATATCGTGTTAAGAAGACTGGGATCGATTTAAAAAAAAATGTTGATACCTACCTCGGCGGTGGTCCCATACAAATTTATCCAAATCGATCAGTAGTTTCTATTATATAATTTTGTCTATGGTATCTAGTTGTATATATTGTAAAGGCTAGATGATAGTGTTTGGTACGGATTTGTATGTTTGTCTCAACTATGATATGGAGTCATTTAGAGCTATTATATTATGTTATTTTTTTTATCTATTTCGAAGTTTTGAGAATGACAATACCATTGTTTATGCCAGAAACATCGGAAAATCATTTTTCTATTATTATTACACACGTGGCTTTAGGTAGAATTTGAAGATGAGTAGATACTACATTAAAAATAAATGTAACTTAATTAAAATTACTAGAACTAGACCCTTAGACTCAAAAATTTCAATAAAATCGTCCAGTCGTTACATTACAGCCAGTAACAAACACAAATACAACACTTTTCATAAATCCAATAGGAAAGAAGTAAATTATTGTATGTAGCTCAAATTAACATCATTTAAAAATTTATCACAATTTATTCATATATTAACACTGTATTTTTTAAATAATTACCGAAAGACACAGGAGCCATAATAAGCATTTTAAATATCACACACAGATCACAACAAACGAACAAATTAACTTCAGCACAATATTTTCGTCAAAATTACTCTGACCAGCCTCGTCGCCCGCTTTCTTATAACTGAGAGTAAATCTCTTAAACATTATATTTATACGTGTGAGTATGAGTTTTCTTATTGTATTGATTCATTAGCCGTTTTTGAGTATTACAAGTCGTTACGTAAACGTTCATGTTTACGTCTGTCTGCCTGTCATAGGGTGTAGGTGAAAGTGGGAGGATGCATCAGCATTATTATTAGTCGGTAACCTTCGAGAATTTAATGCACCAAGCATCATTTTGCCCTATATGACCTTTTTCGGAAACTTCAAACAATTTGGGTACCTGTGACACATTTATTATTTAGACAATACTTGTTGATGCAGTTACTGGGATGCATTAACAATAGTTAAAAAGGCACTACATTTCAATGGGGTGTGGCGTCTTCATATTTTATTTAGTGACAAGATTTTATTGTTGTTATTTGTGTTACCTTACGAGACTGAATTAGCACGAAGCAAAAAGCTTCATTAAACAAATTATATAAAAAAAAATCACTTCGTTTGGCATTCAAGGCATATTATATTTTTCAAGAGAGATAGGACTGAGCCCGCTTTAAAATGAGCGGCCCAACTGAGGAACTATCTCCACCTATCAGTAGTTTTTTTTTTTTTTTTTTTTGGATGTTATTTACGCAGTTAACTTGAGCGCAGGCTTTGACTGCTTCACCGGACTTTTGGCGAGAACCTTAAGGGCCTCCAGCTAGAGCAATAGAAAAACTAACTACGTCAGCAACGTTCACTAAGGGCACCCCCTGTGGGGTTCGGACCTCGACTTAGTGCGTTGCTAACAATCTTAATAAGGCAAAAACAGCCAGGGAGGGCTGGATCTTAGTTTTTATTATTTAAGGACATATTTTTATTGCTAGTTTGGCCGGCTCGGGCCAGCATGATCTAGGGACGGGGACCTATCAGTAATCTGCTAAATGTACCCTCTGTGTGATGTGTTCCTGCTGTGTGCTGTATGTTATTTAGGGATAATGTAGCATTTAAAAGGTAAAATTGAAATCGGTCCAGTAGTTCATAAATTTATTCGTTACAAACATCCAAATCTTTCATCTTTATAATATTAATATAGACATATCTGTTCAATATATCGAGGGGTGAAAGGCTATTTGCTTTAAGCGACATTTTGGTCGATATTGAGTTATGATTACGTTTCTAACCTAATCTGGTTACCGGGGCCTTTAAACAGAAGCAGAACCGGCCAGTGAAAGACGCGGAGGCAAAATGTTTTCAAGTGAATAATAGATTGCTTGATTCTATTTTTAACAAGTATTAGTTCGTTTTTTCACTAATTTTGTACCTAAGAATATAGGTACTACGTTGGTAGGTACACGTATTGCGAAGTAAATAGTTTACATTCTTATTTTAGCACGAAAGAAAAACATTCTAGTAAGTCCCTACTCGGTACACTCTGGGTGACTAATTATTTTTTTGAACAAGACTGTCATTTGAAGTAGATATATGTATGTGTACCTAAATGAGACACAGGCATCCAAAATAAGTATATCATGCGTTATTAAGTATTATAAGAATGTAAACAATTGAAATATTTATATACAGACATTATCAGACAAATATTATGTTATTGCATTATACTCAATAAATGGAATATCTATTGTAGGAACAATAAAACAAACCATATTATTATATATTTATAACGCGCGTGATCTAAGCCAATCTAACCCCCGATTACTGAAACGCAACTTAACTTTAAGACCTTCTTAAATGTCTATCTGTCGCTACTTTGCACCTTCAAGTGACAGAGACAGCATCAGACTTAACGGCGACTTAAAACTGATTGACGCTTCAGTATTCGGCCATTAGGCAACGATTTTTGAGAGCTTGGCTAATGACCTAATCTATTCGTTAAAACTAATTGAATTAACTCTTAAATTTTTAGCAACTCATTAAATGTTTACAGAGGCATTAATTAGTTCCGTTATTCTCAATTAGAAAGTTGGCAGTTACGATTAAATTGTCATTACGAAAATCGTTAAAGAGTTGAATAATATCTTTAGGAAGATTTAAAACTTATAATTATTTAGAAATATTGACGGTTTACTCACGCACATTCTCGAGTTCGCCGGACTAGTTTCAGCCTTAATAGAAGTCCCTAATCATGAGCTGACGCGGCGGCGGTGGTGTCGCGAGTTCACCTCTAAATCCGAGATGATATATTTATAGACTTTGACTACGCTTGATAAAACGAGCTTATTTTCAGAGGAATTTATGAAAATTTTAATTAATATCTAATCTAATATGTATCGAACAAGCCCGTATTGTCCCACTGCAGGGCAAAGGCCTTCCTCTCCCTTTTCCACGCACTTCTGTCCTGAGCTAGAATAGTCCAGTCCTTTCGGTCGGAGTCAAGTTGGTCTCTCCGCCATATTTTCGGTCTGCCGCGATGTATAACGTTATGTGGGACCCACTCTGTAGTTTTTTTAGCCCACATCTTTAGCGCTCATCTAACATGCGACAGATTAATATAAGTACCTACCTACATAATAATTATATTGAATACACAGTAGCATACAATATAATACACGTATATTCTTTTACAAATATTTTTTTTATAACCGGTAAAGAAATTAAAGCATGCAAAGTACAGGACGAATCACCAAATTTGTTTAATGTGCCAGTCTCATAAACATTATTTTGTTTACGTGTAGGGATTTTTGGCGCGTCTCCATTTACCGTCGTTTTCATTTATTTGGATGCGGCTGCGTAATTCATGATTATGCAAAACGTACGAACGCGAAGTTTATGTTCAGTGTATTTTTGATCTGCATTTGTCATTCTGGGATAAGAATAGATTCAGAGGAAGTGAGAGGCGACCAAGGGATTATATAGCAGAATGAATATTCGTACATTGTTACTGTAAGACAGACTTGCAATAGAATAAGAACAAAATAGCTTCAATATGTTTTAAGTGTTGTCTTGGAGATATAACTCAAAAAGACGCTGTTTTGAAAGTTTACAATTATAGCTATGGTCCCCAAATAAAACTTACGCTTGTTTTTTGGGGATCTTTAGGAACTGTGCGAGAGTACCATCATAAACAGTGTGATTTATTATTTATGTAGTTTTTATATGATTATATAGTATGGTATTTTAAATAAGTGTTCAATGTTCAATCTCTAACTAAATATTGATGTTTGATCTTGAAAATATCAAAACAAAACATCAATAAATTTCAAACTTTTCAAACAGCCGATCTAGAATTAAGACAAGCATTAACACATAAAATTAATTCACTCGTAAAAACTTCAACATTACAACCACAACCATATATTTGAATCCAAAAACTTACCAAAAGCTTCTAGCAAATTTATACGGCAATCGTTTAGTTTTAAACATTCCCGCGCTCGTTGAATCAGAATAAGCATGGCAACACTAGAGTTTTCTAAAATTAGGACCGGCCCAATTAAACGTAGCGCTTAGAAATACGACACCTGTTTTTCTTTCATTTACTTTTACTTCGTCGATGTTGATTCAATAGCGTATATTCGACCCCAAGCTACTAGATATTTATATAGATATGGTGGTTTGAACGTCAGTTGTAACAGCAAATAAGAAAAATAATCCTTACACCCTTGTCTTAAAGGCGATGTCGAGGGTTGTTTTATAGGAACCAAGCATGACCTGTGCTACCAATGTGACTTTTTCCTAAACTTATATTATTTTTGTATTATTTACCTACTAGCTGTCCCCCGCGAATTTGTCCGCGTGTTTTAGTTTCAACGGTTTTTCATTTTTGCATCATTTTTCATTTATGCTTCGCTCCTTTTGGTCGCAGTGTAATGTTATATAGCTTTATAGCCTTCCTCAATAAATGGGCTATCCAACACTGAATTTTTTTTTCAAATCGGACCAGTAGTTCTTGAGATTATCGCGTTCAAACAAGCAAACAAACTCTTCAGCTTTATATATTTGTATGTATAGATATTATAGTTATTCTAAGACACCATTGACTGGTAACGGAAAACATCAATGAAATAATCTGAGTACAAAATTAAGCGTACCCTTCTGTAGAATATAGTTTTTTCTATAGTTAAGAATACAGCACTGATTCAATACTGATTTGTATCTAGAAACGTTATTATTAGATCAATGTGGACACCAATGATGCCAGTAGTTTCGTAAGATACTGAAATAATCTAGTTTAATGATTTGTTATTCGGAATAGGTCAGTTTATACAGTACTAGCTGTCCCCCGCGACTTTGTCCGCGTGTTTTAGTTTCAACGGTTTTTCATTTTTGCGACATTTTTATTTGTGCTCCGCTCCTATTGGTCGTAGCGTGATGTTATATAGCCTATAGCCTTCCTCAATAAATGAGCTATCCAACACTAAAAGAATTTTTCAAATCGGACCAGTAGTTTCTGAGATTGGCGCGTTCAAACAAACAAACAAACAAACAAACTCTTCAGCTTTATAATATTAGTATAGATTAAGAAATTTTTTGCAAAGAAAGTTTCGGTTTCAGAACTGATTAAATGCTTAGTAGGTAGGTATCTAGGTATCTTCATAAATGCAACGCTCAATAGACTCTACTAATGTGTTAATTATAGCAATCACTTTCCCCTATTCTTAGATTGCTAACACTTTTAGATGGATTCTGTGTTGTTTATGTTTTTTTTAAACATCACATACATTGCTCTGAATCCAAAGTAAGTAGCTAAAGCACTTTTGTTATAGAATCAGAAGCGATGAAGGTACCACAAACACACAGACCCGAGACAAATGTAAAAAAGTGGTTTTCTTTATTGACCCGTCCGGTGATCGGACCCGGGACCGCGGAGTTGTCGACACCTAGAATACCGGCCATTCGTGTGCCACTCGACCACGGAGGTCCAAGACAATATATTATGTTCTAAGTATATGATTACTGTTCGTAAATACGCCAATAATGAAAGTAAGTATAATTAGTCATATCAGTCAGGCGTATTCTATTTCTTTCTTATCTCTATTCTATCTAGACTTGTACTGTTTTTCTACTTACTTACTTACTTAACAAAATAAAAAAATTAAAAGTAATGTATTGTAAAATAATAAATACAGGACAGTCGTTTAATAACAACATAATTTCTAAGAAACCAGTGTTGAGTTAATTCGTAAAGATTACGGTTAAACCGCAATGTCGGTCAAACGGTCATTATAAACAGCGATGTAATAATACCGTGAACAAAACAAGCCGACTACAGCCGAAAGGAGGGTTATGATTTTATAAGTCTTTGTAGCTAAACAGGAATACTTGTAAATGTTTTTTTTTTTATTTAAAGGTCTAGTTATCTTGTTATCCCCCTCTAATAATGTTAATAAGTCATGTACATTACATAGGCCGTTTTATAAGTAACCCTATTAGGTTTATAGTATTCCATAATACTAGCTTTGGTGGCGGCTTCGCCCGCGTCGATGTTGGTTATAGCGACAATAAGTAGCGGTTCCTTTTTTGTTGAAGCTATTTCCATACCAAATTTCATCACAATCGGTTGTATGGTCGAATACTGAAACGTCAATCAGTTATAAGTCGCCGTGAAGTCTCTGTCGCTTTAAGGTGTAGCGACAGATATACATTTAAGAGCGTCTTAAAGTTAGGTTGCGTTTGAGTATTCGGGGGTTAGACGGGGGGACAGACAGAGACAGAGTTACTTTCGCATTTATATTACGTTGACGTAGTAAGTGACGATATTCGATTTCAACAATATGGTTTGCCATTCAAGCTGCCCGATTGTGGAACGCATTACCAGTGTCGATTCGTCGCGAACAAACAATAGTTAAATTTAAAAAAGCACTCAGTAACCATTACAATTCTCTATCAATATAAATGTTAAAATTTGCTATCATATTTCGTTATTGTTTTAAATTGTTTTCATTATTGTTTAGTTTTTTCTTTGTTTAATTATATTTAGCATAACGTGTTAGATATTAATTCTGTAGCTGTACACTCTCTTATATTTTTATATTTATTCCGTCCAATGGTTGCCTGGAAGAAATTGCCGTGCGCAATAAGGCCGCCCTTTGTACCACTGTAATGTATATATATTTTTTTCATGTTTATTTTTGTTTACAGTGTACAATAAAGAATAAATAAATAAATATGGTGTTAATCAATTCGTTATCATGATCTGGGTGACATAGTCTACATTAATATATGAAGGATCTCAATGTAGATGATGGCTAAATTTTGTTAATAATTATCCTTCTGGTAATTAGTAAAAAATATTATAGGTACACGTATTTTTGTTTGATTTTTACAAAACCAAAAATTTTCGACGATACATTTATTTGAAACTAGTTGTCCCCCGCGACTTTGTTCGCGTGTTTTAGTTTTAACGGTTTTTCATTTTTGCAACATTTTTCATTTATGCTCCGCTCCTATCGTCGTAGCGTGATGTTATATAGCCTATAACCTTCCTCAATAAATGGACTATCCAACACAAAAATAATTATTCAATTCGAACCAGTAGTTCCTGAGATTAGCGCGTTCAAACATCAAACAAACTCTTCAGCTTTATAATATTAGTATAGATATCGCATGACATCACTATGTCGTACGTATTGTATACCATAGTGTCCTAATTAGCCCCCACTCCAGAACTTATTCGCTTAATCACCTTATTTTTTTGGTTTTTTGAAAAGGTAAAAAAATACGTATCTAATGTTTTTTTATTATTTAATTTACGGAATAAATAGAATTTTACTTTTCATGCCCAGTTAACATCCATGGAAGACAGAACCTAAAATACTAAGTTTAAAAACACAAAAACTACCTAATATTATACAATACTAATAAATACTTGAAAATATATTATTACCGCAGTCGAGTTCTAATTAAAATCCGTTTAATTGTTATTTTAGTAACGTAAGGTTACGAAAATAACTATCAAACGGATTTTAATAAGACATCTTTTAATTCGGCGTAAAGGAAATGAGATGAATCGATCAGAAATGTGTTGTTTGTTCTGCTTTTCTAGTTGGTTCATTTATAAAGAACGATTGATTATTTCCGCTGAGTTTCATTATTATAACCTACTTTGGTTTTGAGAAATTAATCTGTAACGTATTTTTATAACACTGTATTTTTTGCTGTGCACCGAAAATTGGTTAACGAAGCAATACACAAATCTATACTAATATTATAAAGCGGAAAGATTTGTGTGTATATATGTAACGAATAAACTCAAAAACTACTAGGCCGATTTCAAAAATTATTTCACCATTTGAATGCTACTATTCCAGATTAACATAGGCTATAGAATATTTTGAAAATATATGTCCACCTGCGAAGCCAGGACGGGCCACTAGTAGTTTATAAATTAATGTTTAAAAGATAAATTATATTAAAAACGGTAGGCTACAACTGCCTCTATAATTTTAAGAGATGGGATGAATGGTTGTTTTAAGGGCTCCGTACCCAAAGGGTGCCAATAGCCAAGTATAACAATGCCTCCGAATTCCATCTGTCAGTCAGCGGGTTGTATTTCATGAACCGTAATAAGTTACTGTTGAAATTGTCACGGAGCACCTATGTACTGCTGTTGCCGTTATAGCAACAAATAAAAAGAACACGCTGTCATATATTATTATCTTGTGCGATGGTACGGAAACCTTCGTGTGTGAATCCGACTCGCACCTAACCGGTTTTTTACTCCATCACGCAAAACTAATACCTACTTAATGGATATAACGTGGCAAACAAATAGTTCATTACCTAGATTATCTCATAGTTTTTGATACTAATAAGTAACATGAGCTTCGGACAAAACCTAGGGACGCTGCAAGTAATGAATAAACTCGATTTATTTAAAACAAAACGGTTTACTCACGTATATTCTCGGGATCGCCCGACTGGTTTCGGACTCAATAGGAGTCCCTAATCATGAGCTGACGCGGCGGCGGTGGTGTGTCCGACACCACCGCCGCCGCCGCCGCGCGAGAATATACGTGAGTAAACCGTTTTGTTTTAAATAAATATGAATACTCCTCACAAAAGTTATTATACAAATAAACTCGATGTTTCTAGAACGTCTCCAGTGCCTGTACTATAAGCTCGTAAAGCAAGCCTGTTGTTATCGTGGGAGCGAGACGGCGCACTATAGTGCACGTAGCCCCCTCTCGCCTCCATAACGACCAGTCTTTTAAGAGCTCATAGTTAGCGCGCAAATAGAAAATTCACGCCATGCCATCACGGGCTCATAAGGAAAAATGTTTAGAAAAGTAACCATCTTTGGTATTATCAACTCGTCTGGATTGAAACGTACTTGTTTTGCCATGTTGTAATTCAACGTTTGATTTCACTGATCAACACTTAACAAGAATTAGTAATATTACTTCTCGATATTTGCTTCATCGATATATAAACTTCTTAATTAAGATAATTAACTTAATGAATGGTAAAAAAAAAAACCTTTTTTTGTATGCCTATAGACAACTATAAAGAAATAATTAAGAAAGAAAACAAACTAACAATAGAAATTGACCTTGCACGCACGCGTTACAGAAAAAGAACATGCTTAATTTGCTGATGTAATGAAAACACTATTAGTCGTTGAAATATTGCACATTTCATCAATTGAATAAATAGTACTAATTACGTATCAGGCTGCAAAGTAAAAACAAATGTATTTCCTGATTTAATGCATCTACATGATACTTTTATGTAAATGCAAAACATGCTAGTATAATTTTTCGCAACAGTGGTCAAGAATGGAAAGGTTTGGAAGGTAAAAGAAGTGCAATATTACATAAATCGGAATCTAGATACATACTGTTTAAGGTTATTGCGATTTTATAACTGCAAAAACGACACTGGGATCAAATTCACTAGTGCGGGAGTGATTTGTGAAAACAAAAATTTCTCTAGTGAGTGATATTAATAAATAAATAAATAAATAAATATGTTTCAGACACTGTCCTTCGACCCTAAATCCACATTCGTTTGTCCCAAATGTTGTTGACCACACCATTTTCGAGTACCTATCCAGACTAAAGATATGTCTACAGCTATAGCTCAGTGAAAGCATGTTAATATCTGGAATCACTTCCAAGTCGTTCGCTCCTCATATATTTTGAGCATATCTTGTGTATACGTATATTTGGATGTTGAGTGGGTGTAATGCACTGACGTGTCTGTACCAAACACATTGAATTCACACGGATTTTATGTGGATTGTTTGATACCATGCACGTTTCGATTTATATTTATCCAGGAATCTTGGTATAATTCCGATTGAAACAAAACAAATGTAATCAAAAGTATTCGTAAAATGTGGTGCAATCTGGAGAAAAAAATTCAGGAACCAAGAATTTTTTAAACTTTGTTTTGGATAGATATTTTGAAATATGTCGATTTACTGACGCCAATATAATATTAACCAAGTCAAAAAAATAATAGTTTTACTTTAATGTATGTTTTTAAGCATAACGTTATTTTTTGAATTCATGGTTTTAGCGGTAGGTATAGCTTGGAAATAGGGCTCAGATCTAGATGTTTTGAGCATCTTTAATTACTTTGTTTGCAGAATAGGTCTAATCTGAAAATACAGAAAGCAGTTACCATAAATATAATCCATCAGGATCACCATAATTTAAACCGGATCGTTTTTACACCACAAAAGATTTAACGTAACTTTTTATTTGAAAACAAAGAAGCTAAAATATGATTTCCTAAATAAACCAATAACTCCAGAAAAGATTAAACAATGATTTATTACCTGTTGCACATTTAGGTACTACTCAACTAAATTAACTCAGACAGTAGGCGCAATGAAAAGATAATACCAGTGTTTGACTTAGTTAAAGTTGACATAAATTATACCATGAAATATTAGCGCATTGCCCGAAACAAACGCATCGCTGACTGAAGCACTTACCATCATCTTTTATGACATGCATTATTAATTAGGTAAGAAATGTTATTAATTTTATTTGTTTAAACTTCTTATAATATATTAAAAAGAACATTGGAATTTGAATGTTTTAAATATAACTTGAAGTTTTCAAAATTATTATCGTAGGTAACAATTTTTTGCTAAAACAGAGTCAAAATCAAAAATTAATTTCAACTTAAGAAGTTAAAAATAGCCCAAGACTTGACATAATTTGCCAGAATTAATTAGGCAGTAGTTTTTTAGCAGTAAAAAAATAATACTAAATTCTCAAACTAAGTCGGTATGAAGTTCAGAACAGAACAGCCGTGAATTAAAAAATAAAATAATAATGAAGTTAGCGTGTCGATCAATGGCAGTTAAATTTTCCTATACCAGTACCCAGCAACTCAAACATCTTTGAATAAGACATTTTGCCAACAGTAACTAGTTCATAGGAGTCACACATTATTAGGGTAGTCAGAAATTTTTGTTACAAACCATTGCGAAAACTAATCAAACAACATCCTCCTTTAACAGGAAGCTAATTCGGTCACGAGTGTCATTTGGAAGACGGAGACGGGGGAACACTTAAAGCTTTCAACTATGTTATGTAATTAAAACTTCAAGCAGTTAATGAGAAGATGGCATGTTCAGAATTTCCCCTTTCACGTTAATGAAATACCTTACAAACTAAGCTGTAAAGTGTATGTATTTGAAAGTTTTCCGCGTTGTTATTTAGCTAAAAATTGTGTAGTTTTTATATATAAAACCAAGAGAAGACCGAGTGCAGGCCGTTTCGTCAATGCTTAAGTATTAAAATTACGTTGAATCACTTAGCGAGGAAACTCCCATGGTGCAAAATAGAACAGTTGACATTTCAAAGAAAACCGAAAGCAATAATCTAAATCAAAACTAGTGCCGGAATGGTATTCAGTAATTGATAACCAGTTCGCACCTGAGAGTTTGGCACTAAACCCGAGCTAAAATAAGACGCATACCACAATTCAAGTTATAATCTAATTAGTTCACTACACACATACACATACATTTCTTCGGGAATCCTGTTTTGAAGGAAATATGGGATGGGCACCTGTCGCCACTGAACATTCCGTACCACAAAGTTGCATGTACCAACTTAGTAAAATGAGTTTTATGCTTGCAACTAAATTACTCTTACAATATTACCTTATTTCATTCTGTCAACAAACTTACTTACATTGTACATTTTAGCACAGAAATTACGACTTCAGAGTTCAAGACATGATTTGCTCACTTTAACTCCGGTATTACCCGTCATCCAGTTGCATTTTCACGTGCAGCAACACCGAACGCACCTGCAGCGATGCGCGGGCGCACGCGAGATTCGATTGGCTAATTTTAGACGCACGAAGCGGTTATGTCACAGCAGACAATACTTCAACACTTCATCTAGTTGTGTTAAAATATATCACTGTAGTTTTAACACTTCCTTGTAGTTTCTGAGCTTTGGTGGTCTTTGATGACCGGGTCAATGTGATAATAAAGTATGGTTATAAAAGTTTGTTTAACTGACCTTTATCAATATTATTTAAAGATGTTAGCGATTTAATAGACTTAGCAAATTCTGTTCAGTTGAAACATAATTGCTTGCATGCTTATTAAAAAATAAGGCAAGTGTTTAAGATTTGAATGAATCTAATACTACTATTAATAGCGTAAGTCACATCAGTATATTATGGATTTTATATAGATTATCCATCTCCGGAAAGGGCAAAGACAAATGACTGCCTTTATCTAGACACCTATCGATCCACAGACGCCAGATGAGATCGCGTTCATTGTAAATGGGCACTAACTTCTTATTAAGGACGCCACGGGCCATCAATCCTTGTCTCGACTCAAGCTACATGCGTTTTGGTCTGAAACCCTCCAGACACCAACATATATCAACGTCTCTTACGTAATATCCCCACTATTTATGGAAACAGATAATTCGCTTATTTTCATTCTGCTAAATTTAAGCTTTTTGATATTCGATCCGTTCTAGTTTTGTTTACAGTCAATAAGATGTGTCTCAATGGAATGCCAAGGGCAAATCAAAAATCTAAAAATCAAAATCATTTATGAAATGAAATGCTAAAACTAATACAAGTATACCTAGACTAAACGATATCTTCGCCTTTGAAGATGTCGATAAAACAAATCGATGTCATAATACCTGCGGTCTTGAAAATATCATGTTCCATCCATTTTGCACCAAACACTCGCATAAGGTCACAATAAATACGAAAACAGAAGCGAATTAGTTCCACTAACCACGGTTCTAACATTAAGCCTGTCTTTAAAACATTCTACAGTTCTTCCACAACATTTCTACACAATGAAAAACGTTTGATCGTCCGTGTGATTAAAATAATAAAGAACAAGAATAAACCTTAGTATTAGTTATTGTATTGTGTACATAGGTGTGTGCAGCGCCATCCGACACCCGTTTCATTGTACTAAGACCACACAACGATTATAGTACGTACGTAGTTCCGTTTGGACAAAGATGCGACGGTGATTCATCAGATAATTGTAGATGATAGTTACTATTATTTGGCAGTGATTTTAGGTCGTAGCAAAAAACAGCGGTAATTCGGGAATACAAAAAATAAGACTGATATTAAAGCAGATATTTTTGAATTAAACAGATGGAATATAAATAAATTATCGCTGTTAGCTGGAATTCTCTCATTTTTTTTGAGAAACAGTTAATATTTTGAAAGCAAGAGATACACAACAAAAATATCACATTTGTGATGTGATGTGTGGTAGGATTCAGTTTTATTGCTATATCCCACAAAAAAAAAGATGAAACTCGGAACAGCAAATCACATAAATATAACTTAAATTCGAAAGTAGCTACAATATGGTCTTGATTTTTATACGATTTTTTATGCCCAGAATCTATTTAAGAGCATCTTAACAAATCATTAAAAAGAATAACACTAAACATTAAGACTCATAAAACAAAGCTGTGTTTATACGATGTCAAACTGCAGCAACTTATTTTTAAAATCGTAAATGTCAAGAAGCGACGGTAGCTCTACAAGTGGGTCATGTAAGCGGATCTTAAATTCTTTGGGAATTGTGGCGAGTGTTGAAGGGACGAAGCCAAGATTTATGATTGCCAATGATAATAATTCCAACAAGACTTTAAAATATGAGAGACAGACAAAAATGCAGTACATATATTCCATTATATCAAGCCATGTATCGGTATCAACCATCAATGCACTTTTGTTTATAGGTTATTTCGGGGTTTGTTTGCCGTTTCATAGTCCGAGAATTTCGTCAAATACTGAATCTATCATTTCACCGTCTTTAGAAAAGCAATGTTAACTACGAGAAGTACAATTAATCTCATAAGTTTAAAAAATAAATGATGTCTGTGTTTTTGTGAATGTAAAACTATTTTCCATTCTCAAACACACAGACTATTCTAGGTAACCTAGTAAAGCTTTACAAATAAACTAGGTCTGGTAATAGTTCAAGCTAAGGTGATGGTAATGTTTGGAAACAAATAAGACTCAATGAGCTCTTTGTCTTCAAAAGACGTCATGATTTATGACTAAACCAACTAACTTACTAACCTAACCACAGGTTAAATTGTTTAATTTTCCGTAAACAAAATTGTTCCTACTATATTTTAGCCTCAATAAATTTTTAAATTGTAGTATGCGCTGTCAAAATCACATCCATGAATTCGAAACTACATAACTGGATTTATTTAATGGATCCATAATTTTCAATGCTGAGACTATAAAAAATCTTTCCTGAATAAAGATTCAGTTTTTTTTTATTCGAGTGGCCGTGACTTCGACATTTCTTATGAATTCATTCGAAATAGTCCAACCTATTTTCTTGAACAACGTAATTAAAATTTTACATGGAACATATGGTTCTTCTGGGTCACCAGTTCTTAGAAACTGTCATCGCACTAATATGAAAAGGTTTAAAACGTATTCAAATGTTGGCACAATGAACTGTCCTAAGAGGTTGTTAGGACTTTGCTCTAAGATGACATAATATCTGCCTACAATAGTAATCTCTGCCATTGGCGAATGTTATCATATTTCTAATGATTAACTACCTCATGTTGCTATGTCAATTTGGGATTGGTTGTTCTGCCAAAATCGGTCATTCTGTAACCATGAACACAATAGTATTTTGGCTACGTTTGTGTTTATCTCATATAACTAAGGAAAAGAGTGACCATGATTTGAGGAATTTGCAATGTCTGTTTTTAGCACTTCAACATATTGATTCGAGTTTCCGGAATGTTATGCTGCTATATATATTTATCTCTCCTTAACTTAACAGCATGAGCTTCAATCATTAAGAAACCCTTTAAATGAAAACATTACAGATCATAAAGTGTTAATATAAACTTAAAGATGGCCTTAATTCTCAGTATCATAAAAAAATATAAAGGTAGAATCATGTATTTCTCTTCCTGAACAAATTTCTCATAAAACATTTACTAGGGAAAGTAATGCACTCACAACATAAAAACCTTAATTTGCTTCATTGACATGGAAACTACACTGCTTAACGATTATTGATGTTTAAAAAAAAATTGCAACAGAAATCGGCTGACATTCAATTTGTCACGTATAACGAGCGTCTACTGTTTTAATAAGGTTAGGTACTTGTGGCCATATTTTGATAAGCACGTGAATCTGATGATTCAGTGAAGTCAAAGGCTAGAATAAGTGAATCATAGTTATTGGATTATTGATACTTTTTATATAAGTGCTAGATTAACAGGAGTAGGAACCCAATAGGAATAAAAATCAGTAAAACGGTTTCAGCATAAATTTTACTGAGAAGTTCGTAATAAAATTAAATAAATGCGCAACATAATTTGTCCAAATGGTTGAATTAAAATCGAACCACAATATATTTTTTTTTACATTACAGAATGTAAACAAGAAGCAGGAATCGTATCGGTAGTAAGATATAAGAAAAACTATAGAATCGTTATAAATTAGTAAAAAACGCCACGCAAAGTTAATCACGCGATGAATTTCACTGTTTTGCCCGATCGCTTGTAACAAATCGACATCCGAGGTTGACATGTTCAATTGGTTCTTATAACTTTTAATAAAATTGGATATTATTTCTTATGTAATTGGAGATAGTAAAAGTATTCACGACGTGATCTCTTTCCAACCATATTTTTTAGGTATAGTGTTAAAAGTAGTTTTATTCTCTTAAAAGGAAATGTCGGAATCTCGGAATCAATCTACTAATACAACAGTTCAAGAAAGACTACAAAACAACAGAAACATTATTATATAAAGGAGATTTCAAGTTTTCAAGCGAAATAAATTTGATCTTTAGAGAAAATAATAAAAGATAAATTTGGTGATTAAAATTTTAAAGCCAACTTAGGTCGAACGTTCACTGTAAATGCCTTCTAACCTAACTCTGTCGCAAAAACTATAACATTACCTAAAAACTAAACTAGTTTTTACAATCGTATCCGTAACGTGTCAGTACAAAATATTTAAAATAAGTTAGTCCAAGTACCCACACTTATAGGTATAAGAACACAATGCTTCCATCGACATTTATCACAATGTTTATAGAGGGTATCACAAACAATATTGATTATAATGAATGTTTGCAGACCTAATTCAATCACAGTAACCAATCGAGCCAATTGTCAGTCTTAGGAATGAATTGACACGATCAAATCGCAGAATTAACATGGCGTGTCCTAAAAATATTTTTCTTGCCTGAACAGTTTTTATCTTGGATATAGAAGTTTTTTATAGTAGTTCAGTTCTTTGAACTTTAAGAGATGGAACAAACTGTTTCGCACCTGTTAAAATATTGTATTTAAAACCAGACAATTAATCTACTTCCATGGTTTGTATTTGTTTTATTTCTTGTAATACTTAATTACTTTTTGCTCGATGCTAATTAATTTGTTTCAGTTCTTTTGGATGCCAAATTTTCGTAAATGAAACAAAATACATTAAATTTACTCTCATTGAAAACTATCCTGTTTCATAAAACTTTGATGTCACAGTCCCACTACAGAGCAAATTCTTGCTTTGATACCTTGGTGGTTAAAACTTACAAAAAATTAATATGATATTGTTAATACTAAAACAATGACTTGAAAAAATACCGATTTAACTTTCTCAAGTATTGTTTTACAACCTTTCTTTAGTTATGACAGCAACGTCAATCAATACAACTCGACTTCTCTGAAGTTAGATCTACTGTGGAGTGAGCAGGACGCAAGCATACTTAACGGGAAAGTGAAACAGAGACAGAGATATGCTGAGGCATACTTCAGGCGAGTCAAGTTATGTTAGCCGTACCGTACTTATGAATGAGACTTTGTTTCAAAAAATATTTTAAAGCTGACGTCATGTCGACCATATTGCTTTTTTTAATAATTACTTGTCGAACTGCAGGATTTAAGCCGTATTGTTAAGCAACAATGTAATAATCGTTTTTAAGCTGAAATGGCAAAGTAAGAGGAATTTGCTCGATTGGAAGTAATCCTTTTTAGATAAAGCACAATAATGCTCGTAGAACAATTTAACGAAAAGCTTTAACACGAGGTACAGAAGAGAGAGAACGAATTGGCCAGCATATTAATAGCTTTGCTAAGCAGGCATCACGGAAGTGTAGTTTAAACCAGTCTATGAATGAATACTATAGTACTATTAAGACCAATCATAAGCGATGGCGTAAGTACTAACTAATACTATTTCTAAGTAAACTAAACAGTACAATAGAAACACTGAACATGAATATTCGTCCTTAGAGTTTCTCTTATCTCTAATGGCCAATTCCTATATTTAAAAAAAACAATTCGTTTGGCTTACGGGCGGTAGAACATTCTTCGTTTGCTTAGAAAATTCTACCGCGCATTAGTCAGCATCTTTTCTAGGCTATTTCTAGATATATTTTGTTCATTTCCGCACAAAAACTGGTTACATTACGTGAACTCTCCATAACTCTCTACTCATCCATCATAATTACAATCTTACGAGTTAAATTGTAATTCTTAACGATCTCCGCGTTTGATGGTATTAATTTCTCATGAAGACCCTTTTTGCTTTATTTCTTAATGAGCATGTTGATTGTGGTACCTTTTAAGTTTTGCATAGAGAAATGGTGGTGTTTATATTAATGTTTAATTACAATTGTAAATATTATCTTATCTTAACACTCTTTATGAAAATATGTACCATATTTATCAAGGGACAGAAATCCTATCATTTTTGTTTCTTTAGAAAATTAACTTTTTGATCCATACTTCCATACTCGAAAGTAAATCATACGTTGTCAGAGCTAAACCGATTTGGATAAAATTTGGTATAGGGTAAGCTTGAATCCTAAGAAAGGACATATTATGTCGGTTATAGCGGCAAAAAGTAGCTTACCGTTCGCCGCGATGACATTCATGCGGGCGGAGCTGCGGGTAACAGTTAGTTTAGAATAAATTTCTGTGCCTTGTTTTTACATACTATGGCGACCAAATCGTCAACCTATCCAAATTATAATAGTTTTTCTGTATTCATTGCGAATAATTTTACCAAAAACCTTTCCATTTACATATACAAATTTAAAGCAGTTAAAAATACCATGAAAATATAACTTAGTTAAAGGGTTACCTATCGTGGATTCGTGATTCGTGTCGCTAGAAAATAAATAAAAGGAGCAAAAACTCCATCATTTTCGTTTACGACTTTCTCAAGCTAATGAATCGTAATGTAATGTCAACAAAACCTTTTGTCTTTCTTCCTGTTTAGCGTTAGGTTCACACAGTACTGTAATAGCAATATGAATTTCAGTGGCAGCGTAGGTTTTACTCATTTTAGGTTAAATCAAACTGTTTAACTACCATTTCAATATTGACTGAGGTCTGAGTACCTAAAACGAAATTAAGATTTAGAAAATCAGCAACCAAAAATATAGATTGCAATAATAATAACAATAACACTAGCCTGTAAATGTCCCACTGCTGGGTGCGCCCAGCCTCTTCTCTTAATGAGAAGGAACGAGCTTTGATCACACCACGCTTGCTTATGGCAGGTTGGCTATTTCAGATTCCAATTTTTGGAGTCCAGGTCTTAGAATAATTAAGAAAGTAGGTACATACAACTTTGAAAAAGTCACATTGGTACTTGCCTGTAATGGGTCCGAACCTGCAACCTTGTGCACACAAATCCGTTCAATGAACCTCTAGGCCATCACGACCCACGACGAGATAGCAATAATCAATAAAATAAAACGATCGACATCTAAATGAAGACTTAAATAAGTTGAACAGATCCAATAACATAATAATTCCCACTTAAACCCGATCTAAGAGGCTCTTACTGTTCATGGAAAAGCGTAACCAAAACATCTATTTCCACACGTGTCTATGTTTATAATAAAGCTTCGTGAACCGAAATGGGACTGACAGAATCAGGTTAACATGGGGGCTGTAACTAGGTTAGTAATTCGTCACCATAAATTAATGGGTAGGTTAAAAACATGCCGCTACTGACTACTTTATATATAGTCGTCAGAAATTTTGATAGGCATCTTTTAAGTTAACTTTTATTTCACTATTTAAAAAATAATAGTTAATGTCTTAACTTTATCTTTGGCAGTCGTTAAGTCATTACAATTCTGACAGCCAGTCTTACCATGGGATACTGTGTTACCTAGTAATATGGGTTGTGGAGGTCAGATAGGCAGTTGCTTCATGTAAAATACAACATATAGGAGCATACGGTTAGACTGCAAGCCGATCCTAACATAACTTGGGAAAAGGCAATGCAGAAGAAAAAGTTAATGAGAATAACCAAAGACCAATCCACATTAAACGGTATTTTAGTACAAAACATCCAACATGTATCGTGAACCTGACTATCATCTTTGTGTACTGGGGCTGGGCAATCTTTACGCCATGCATAAACACGAGTGACAATAGGATCGTAAAAGTTCCGACAACTTCTTCCATTAGAGAAGACTCCCTAAATTAATTTTGCTGGTTCCAGATCATTTATCTTGAAAGGGCATCACCAAGTTCCATTGTTGTACTAGCTGACCGCCCCAGCTTCACGCGGGTGGTGTGATATTTTCAAAACATTACCATAGGTTTTTCAATTTTCTTTTATAAAAACCTTATACTTACAATAAGGAACATAACAAAAGACATAATTATCCGATTTTGTGCATTCATTTGGAAGTAATGGCGTGACCAAAGGATATCGTGTAGTGTATATATACAAGATAGCTGTCCCCCGCGACTTTGTCCGCATGTTTTAGTTTCAACGGTTTTTCAGTTTTTTCATTTTTGTAATGTTTTTCATTTATGCCTCGCTCTTTTTGGTCGCAGCGTAATGTTATATAGCTTATAGCCTTCCTCAATGAATGGGCTATCCAAAGCTTAAAGAATTTCAAATCGGACCAGTAGTTCCTGAGATTAGCGTGTTCAAACAAACAAAAAAATAAACTCTTCAGCTTTATACCTATATTAGTAAGTATAGATATGGATCCCGGTTTGAGGTATCAGTTCGAAACTGATCATTATATTCGTCGACAAACACATCAATGAAGACATCATCATCGCTTTTCGTGTCATCAAAGAACAGTGATGTAAACATCGATATATATATATATAATATACTTTGATTATAATCGCAATGAATCATGAACATAAAAAGGATAATTTACTATCTTTTAATTATTTTTGAGGTTATTCTCTCTTGTGATTTAACCTTCATTATCTCAGGAGGAAGGAATTCATATAACTACCTAACAAAGTAGGTTAATAAGAATGTTTAATTTCTTAAGGTCCTTGCCACAGAGTTAATGTGTGTTTTATGGTAAACTGGCGAAGATAAAGATTATTGTCATGCGGGCACTTGTTTAACTTCATGTCATTAAAATTAGGGTCAATACCGATAGTACTTCGTAATTTTGGAGCTTATGCTGTATAAGTTATAACCGTTGTTGGTCGAATACTTTAAGCCAACTCAATTTTGGATTGCCGTTAATTTTAATGATGTCTTTGATTTTAAGGTCTTTTTTAGCCGACCGACTTTCGAGAACGTCTTAAAGTTTGGGATAATACCAGAGATAGAAATCATCTATCCGAGTGCAATCACAGGTTGGTATATCTTTTTCTGCCTAGCCTTTTGCCAACCATTTTAGGGTCGGCTTCCAAACTCAGGATACAAGTTGATACTGAAATATTATAAGTCGTGAAAAATATTTTCAAAAAGACTAAAGACTGAAGAAATCATGCGTCTTTTTGATAATGAGAAAGCTACCTTATGTACATAAATAATCAGGATACCAATTGATTTAACTTTTCGATAATCTATAATTTAAATAGATGACTACAGACTGATGTCATAATGTACTGTATAACTATGGTATGGTATAGTCTTTATTAGAAAGAAATACAGTAACATAGATATAAACATATGTCCTACAAAACCGTAAGAACGGTTTGACTGTAAGAACTAGAGTCACTAACAATACAACTAGATATAAGTACGACAGTTGTTGAAAAACTTAGGGGAGACTGTATACTGTGTGATCGTTGGTCGACACATGTCATAGTGACGTAATTAAAAAGGGCTCTCGATTTACCGCATTACTGTAGAGGAGTGCTGCTAACGAGGGTAGGTACAGGAGGGTCAACAGGTAAAAACCAGTACGAAATTCTTACTATGGCTTACTTAGAAACAACTCTAAAACCCAAAATATAGCGAGGTGCCAGAATGTTACTATGGTGAGTCGAAAAAATAAAATCTTAAACCAAAATATATGGCAATAATAAATTTACACAGCCATAAAAATATTGTTATTTACTATGACAGCAACTTGGCAAGAATATTGTTTATGGTCCTCTAAGATTATGCAAAGGTGTTTACAGTCATCCACGCAAGTAGAAAATGTATTTTCTTAGGCATTTATCCTTTACATCATTTAAATCTATTCCTATACAGTATTATTACATATAGAGGTTTATCTAAAAACCAGGTTTAAACCTCTTTTTACTATGGAGTTTATATAGGTTTAAACTGGTTTTTGTATTAAGACTGATATTATTCAATTGTTCATACTAATAAAAGATTCTTATTGGCTTCCAACCATGACTATGTATTTTTAATATTGTTCCTACCTTTTTAGTCTATACAAAAAAAAAACAACAAAATATTTTTATTTTTTAAAGTCTTATAAATAAGTTTGTTCCGAATTCCAATTTCAAATGTCATTTTTTTAGAATACAATTACACATTTTATCATCTATTGTTATTGTTCAATTTGTATAGATAAGAAAGTAGTTCATTCTAAGGTAAACTAATTAGTCAGTCTCTTTCTAAATAATAGAGGGTAGACTGTCTTATCAGGTACATAATCCCGGGAATGCAGCTATCCTAATGGATTTTGTTATCACTTAAATAGCTTCTGTTACTAACCACATAATATATTATTATCTGGTACTGTGTGCTTAGGGCTGTTACATATCAAGACAGACAGAATATTTGGACTTTATGTAACTGACTTTATTGTTAATAAATTTTTATTAAAGGTGTAGCAAATAACTTTGGTTTTTATATTAAATTTAGTAACTGATCAATAAAGTAAAAGTTTGATTTAACTGTATAAACATTATTTCATTACCTATGTACCTTAAAGTGTCATGAATAAGTAGGTAATTGATTTGGTTTTTTGCTGACTAATTATTTTTTTCTAATTATGTTGCGCCTATACAAATAAACAATGAAATGAGAGATGTTATAGTAAAAGATTTTATAAGAATTTGTTCTTGAAAAAAATTGTATTTTTAAATTATTGAATAACAAAACGCTATTTATTTAGGCTAAGGTAAAACAAAATATTATTTTGAGTTACCTGACCATCACCTACTGACACATTTTACTATTGACTCATTTAGTTTGCCAATCATACTGTCTATTTTAAGCAAACATTACGCGCGCACATAATTCACAAAAATTCAACTATTCGCGGGAAATACCGACGCAAAAGGTTTCTGACCCCGCCCTGCGTAATAACATTGGAATGCACAGATGATACAACACACAAAGGTCTTATTTTCACTTTTTTTTCTTTTTAAAAATAAAACATAAGGCATTTCCGGGAATAAAGTGGTAGCAAGCGCTTAATAACACACACTTAGACCATTGTGAGTTGTTATTTTAAGTTAACAACAAAAATAATATTATGTTTAAGTCAAAAACTTACAGTTTACTTAGAATCACTACATAAAAATAAATATTTTTGTTAAAAATTACACACACGTTCACTATGTTCACTACTTCACTTCGAAATGTCAAACTTTTTCTGATACGGTGTTGCTACGTCCAGCATTAGCTTTTCCCCCATATTTTACTAGAAACAATATTTAAAATCCATTTATGATTTTAATAACTAAATCAACATATAAGTCGTAACTGAACTTTTATTTTCTTTTAATAATGTACTTATTATTCAAATATCTTATGTGTAAACTGAGATGCAGTTCTAAATGTTGCCACATTAAATAATATAATGTCCCTGAGCGACATTACGCTCATGGAATTCTTTGCCAGCTGAGAGGTTCACGTTACCTTTTCTAATTATTATTAGCGGTGACTAAAAATAGGTCAAATATTTAAAAATGCCTGTTGGCACGCATTGCCGCCGAGAGTGGTCGTAATCGCATTCGCGAAGTGTTGTGTGGAATCAATGTTTATGTGAATTGATCTAACCGACTGTCATAAGAAAATCAATGTATGTTGTGTAAAGTAAAAAATACTTCTACGTTTTTAGTAATACGTACCTAAATTCGCACATGCATAAAATATGCGGTGTAAGCGTATTTAAAAACATTAAATTCTTTAGGACTAATAACATTGTGTTCTTATTCTACCATTTCACTGCTCATAATTTTTTTTATTACTACCAGTGTCTTATTTGAGAAATTCAATAACAAACGTGAACCAGGACAAAGAGATAAAACCTCGATATTTTATTACGGATTATAAGAATAACTTGATATTTATAGACGTGCCACCTCGCGTGTTTATTAGTTACTTCACACCGGTCGGCATATTTTTACGAGCCTGGAGAATGTTCCGGGTTTTATTTGCGCTGAAATAACATTTGTAAATTTGATTTTGGTCCTTGTATTATATATAAGTATCTTGAGTAGCAATTGAAAGTATAAGCAAGAAGTTTACTTATATTTGAAATGTAGGTACACTAGGTAATTATCCTAAGAACCATAAGAACATAGCGTTCGCTTTTGTAAAAAAAATCTTATAAAGAAAACAAGAACAGTTGCTATTTTTATTTTTTGTTTAAACACTTAATTTAATAAACATCATTACTATAATATCGTCACCAATTGTACACGTTTTTAACGGATCTTTACTTTAAATGAAGATTGCCAAAAAACTTGTCGATTGAGCTGTCAACAAGTGAAAGTATTCGTTTAAAAAACGGTACGTAAAAGTGTCTACAGAATTAATGTCTGAATGCCGACATTTACCTAATTGTTACCAACTGCTCATTAAACTTTTAAAGTTAAATTAAAAAGAAAAGTTTCATAAAAAAAGCATTTCTGCATAAATAGGCTGCTCATCCAGATTTAACAATAATTTCGTGATGAAACAAGATTATAGCTGGATTCAACTATTTGTAATGGCCAATATACACATACAGTGACCTGACATTTACAGGCTAGCAGTACCTAGTTACTTGTGACGATTCTGTCATTTATCGGGCACTATTCCAAATTAGTCAGTGGTGACTTCGAATGACTAAGAAAGTTCAAGCGACATTGAAAATGTCACTATGGCCACCTCGATTTGAAATTGGTACATTAACTTTTGTTATAACTAAATAAAATATTCTTTTGAATAATTCGGAACTAAAAAACAGTATTGAAACATTTAGGTATGGTCTTATTACAAAAAATGATTTTCTAAAAAGAGGTTCAAACCTTTATAAGCTTAATAGTTTAATAAGCTATAACTCTGGATTTTAGATCAGCCGCATAGTGTAATAAGACGGAAATTTTACAAGATTTATCAAAAAATAGAACCAGAACTTGTCTTGCCCATAAAATATGATCGTGCTAAATTTACAGCGAAATATTATTGCTGTAGGTACATTTAATTTTAAACAAATGTGTGCGCACATTGGTTGCGCTATAATGTAGCAAACTAGTTTAATTTTACTTGTTGTTGACCTGTACAATGGATATAGGCAGACTGAAGGAGGAAGGCGGTGAACAGTATTCTGTGGCGCTATTTTTCAGTCCTAATTCAAACATTTATTTTTACCAATGGTTTACCACTCAATTTTCCTTTTTTTCACTTTCATTCGCCACTGGATACCCAAGGAACCTATATTAAAGACTAGTAAGTAATTATGTTTGTAAAATTGTGGTGTTAGTATATAAAAAAACAAAGGAACAGTAAACATTTTTATTGTAAATATTTTTTATTGTATCCCCTTACACACGCGATGCACTCGATGGCTTTTCAAAGCATTCAAGAAAACTCGCAACGCCATCATTTCGAAACTATTAATCTGCTGTAATTAATTATCTTGAAATAGGCACGTTAGTGTTTTTGAAAAACATTGCGAGTTTTCTGTGGCGAAATAATATAAGCATGTTACTACGAAGTTACATCTTCAGTCGGCTCTTATAATGCACTTAGACACTACAAACCTGACATTTTCATTCTATTGAGCTCGATACCCAACCTAATATTTGAAACTTTAACAAAATATTAAAAGCCAGTACCTAATACTTCATTTGTTAGACCAATTTTGATAGTATCATTATTAATAGATAGTAGAAAGAAGAAACAACTTTATTAGAGAGTTAAATAGCTTTGAATTAGTTCCGAGTAGCAACGGTAACTTTTTAGTTGTAAACGTTATTGAAGTACTGGCCGTATTAAAACTTTAAAAACACAATTATTCAATTATTTCACGAATAAATATTAACAGGGAATAAAATAAATGTCACAACAACTACAAAACATAATGTATACAGATGTAACATTGGCTAATATATCAATTTGATTATTCCTTACATTCAATATGAGCACTACTTTCGTTACATGATTACAGTGCTGATACAGTCCTATTTACGTGTTATATACCTCTCGTGTTATGATAAAATATTGGGAATAACTACATACAACTCTTTACCATGTCGTAATGTGCTGGACATATGTATATACAGTCAATATCTCAATATTTCATAAGGTATACTGCGATTATACTCTTCCACTAATACATTTCATTTACTTGACGGACCTACATTTCTGATTTAGAACACACACTTTGTATATTACTATAAGTTATATAATTTTGGAAGCTTTCAAGCTTAATTTTGATCAGTGAATGAACTTATAATAGAAGAAAAACCAAGTGAGTAAAATACTAAACATAGTAAGACAAGTATTATATTTCCCAAGCCGTTCCGAACAAGACATAGTAAGGCGAATCAGCATAGCGACTAATCGCTGTTTAATCATTAAACTTTCATCTAAGAACTTTAAATTTTCTCCTAGTTCAAAAATTTGTAAGGTGTTTAGCGTAGAAGAATATTATTTTGTTAACAAATATAACTATCAATAGTATTTTTTTATAAATAGTTATTATTTTGACGACTAATCAAGGTAAAGTGTCGCTAGATTGTCATTAGAATCTAGAGAGCATTAAAATATAGAGAATTATACTCTAGCGAAAAGTGGCTAACTTGTAAATTTAAATATGCATTCTTATAAAAATCAAATTTACCCAAAAAGCGGGGACTTTTCTTATTACAGGCAATATTCAAGTTCGAAAAATAAACAAGCTGTATCGTGCCATTTTTGTATTTTTATAAAAATGCATCGTTTATTTAAAGAGTTTAAACCGATGTTAAAAAAGTGGATTGTTAATTAGAAAAATACTGTTTCTTAGGTATAGAAAGAGTTGCATTGAAAACTTTGCTCTGCTTTTACATTATCGTGCTTGTCACTCGTTAATAGAAGGAAATGTGAAGAACGTATAGATATTTTAGTATAGCAGGAAACAATTTAGCATAATGATGTTAGAAGACATTAACAATTTTAAAAGATATCAAACATAACTTTGATAAATTGAGAAAGGATTCCTTACGTTCACACACTCACAACCCACCCCATCTTTTAAAACGTTTTTAATACATTTAATTTTGTCAATAATTACAATACATCGCGTTAAATATAACTGAATATAACCTTTGCCAAAGCGATATGTTTCCTTATTGTAGCATTTTGTATGTATGCATTCGTTATAATTTAATATATTTTTTTCGAATCGTGTTTATCAAATACTACTCTTAATATACACACGTAAGTACTTAATACATTTTTATTTGCGTCCAACAAACGAATAATGTTCCCCTAACTGTACATAAAGCCTTTATAAAACAAAACCTAAATCTCGTTTATACTATAATCACACTAAGCTATGCATGAACTGGCCACTTATTATTTACTTCTAGCGTTCAAGACGCCATGTTGATGAGATATAATTTAGTCAAAATAGCAAACATTCTAAATCGAATGCAAACGAATGTTTTATCATCATCACAGAATAGTTGAGTCTGTTTGTTAATGCATCTATCATAGGAACTAAATATACGCACACGTTTGATTGATTTAATTTACTAACTTCTCAATTTTTTTCATAATTAATGCTTTATTTGCTGCAGAATATGCGTAAATAAAAAGGATTTTCTGAACGCTCTGCTGCGGTAAAACTAAAAACTAGTTTAATAAAACTTTAGATGTAATACTTCTATTACTACGTTGATGCACTAACAAAAGCCCTCGGATCTCATCTCACGTCGACATAGGCAAAGAAACGTTTGTTTATGACATATTTATTGTATTTAAAACCAGGACGACGCGCCGCCAAGCTTCGTTGATAGCTCTCCAATACCACGGCCAAAGATGTTGCTAACCTAAAATAAAAGAAATGATCTATTATTATAAATGGGAAATTGAGGTTTATACATTGCAACACTGTGATAGTAAGAGACTGCTTAGTGTTGCCAATACTAACAGACAGCTTGTCGACGAGGTATTTGGCTTCAACGAATGTACTACTTGGCAGTGGTAATGCATATTGAGCCTCTCGTTGCCTGCGTGATGAAGTTTCTAATCAGGGAGCATCTAAGCTACAATTTATTTACTGTTATTCTGAAATTTTACCACATACGAAGACTATATAAATACGTCTTAATACTGAATACAAAAGGCAAAGTAAAAACCATTTAAATCCGAACTAAACTAACTACCTAAGGGATACGCCCTTAGGTAGTTACCTGGTTAAAGTAAGCCAGTCTTCTGCTACTAGTCCTAATTACTGTATTTAAGCAAATGCTGCAAAGCTGAACAACAACCTATCTCAAGAAAATTATTCTAGCTAATAGAAAGTGATTCATTTGTAACCTTTATTAAATAATAAATGAAGTGTAAAGGTTACAACGACAGTTTGACAGCTGAATACCAATCGGATTCTCTTACTCTCTTGGATAGCCGCCAATATACCTGTTGCTTAAACCGTGTTATTACCATTGTTCTGTTTAAAAAGATAGCACTATCTGCCTTTATAGCTCCATCACTTTTATCACTGAAGCAGTCATGTTTCTAAAATTTCCTTCTAAAGTAGATTTACTTGCCGAGGTAAGGAATATATTAAATGAGCCTCATATTTCCATGTTAAAACCAGGTATTTTCTATTTAAAATCTCAGGTAACCGAATACCTACGCAGGAGTTGAAAATGTCAATATTAATGTAGCAAAGTATAAATACATTTATTTATGCACGTCATTGGATTATTTACATAAATCGCGTGTTAGACAAAATCTAGATCTAAGAGTTGGTTGAGGTGTGAAAAGATACATTCTCCATTCTACAAGAATGTGAGTCATTGGGAAACATTTATTTATATCTTGATCAGACGAGATCGCGTACAATAAGTGTCTCATAAACAAAATAGAAATCTTATTTACTTGGTTCAGAATTTAGGTGGTATAAATGACCTCTTGTGTTTTTTGACCTTCAAATGTATTCATCATCATGTCTTTAGTCGTTAAGTATTTAATAGGTATACTTACGTCTCGGGATTTTGTGATTAGGAAATCATTTTTGTCTTACAGCGCTGTAAACATAATAATGTATTTATAATAACCTTTCCAACAACAGCGGTGACGTTGCCAAGCTTGGCCTCATCTGTGAGCGCTTCTAGCTTCGACTTGCCACTCCTTGATCCTTCCTCAGACCCACCGTCGTCGCCACCACTGGGGTACACAGAATAGGATTATAGTATATTTTTGTATTCATTACTAAACTGAGTTCGAACGAAACAAATAAAATAAATGTGCGTGTAAATTTGAATATTTGGCGATCTTCACCTGAAATGTTATCGAAGTCATCAAAATTTTCAATCAAGATACCTCGCTTTTACTAGGCGAGACCAGACTAACCTAATCGATACAAAAGTTTACAAGAAGGTAATCCATTAAAACAGTATTTGTAAACTTTCCGCGTATTTACATTAACATATTTAGGTGAGAACGATATACATTTAGCATTCTCAATCGTTGCCAAAACTTTGTATTTCCACATGTAAACAGCGATACATCATCACAACGATTTATAAATGGACAATTAAGCGTAACTAATGAAACTAAAATTAGTTACATTTCTAATGAAAATTAAATAATTATTTAGTTTGATTTTAGGAATGACTAATCTATCATCTACACAAAAATCAAAGCTAAAATAAATAGAACTGAAGATTATAAGCCGACAATTCTTATTTCAAGGTTACGACAAAGCTTTTTGGCATAATTTAATTATATTTTTTCTTGTTTATCTTCGTTTCTACTCACTAATCTGTTAGTCTATAACGTCTGTCTCGCCTCTTTCTCAAAGAGACCTTCCATCATCATAGTAAACAAAAGAACGAACTAACAATGCTAGCAAATATAAATAGCTAGTGATTTTAGGCAGGCAAAATATTTTATTATTTTGTGTTTTACCTGGCATCTTGCTGTGTCAGCAGAAGACTGCAGGTGGCCTCCTCTGTGTGCATCCTGGCGGCCACATTCTGATATACCTTCGAGTTCAGCTTGTCGTCAATTACGCCTTGAAGCTCAAAATCACTGTACATTTTCTGCAAATACAAATAAAATGTTGAAATGTATTAAGATTGTGGTTGTTCTTTGTCTAGTTTATTGAGATAGCGTCATGTTTAAATAACACACTTAATATGTTTTTTTTAATTACGAAATTACACACGCAAAATTTTATCCACTCTATTTAAAACAATACCCGTATTTCAGGTATTTTTTTCCATTCTAGTAATATTGACGCATATTGACGTTTTAATGTTGCCACGTATTTTTATATTTCGTACCATCTGTTTTATTTTATGCACCTGGTTTGTTTTATCAACCAGTCTCAAACATACGTGAAACAAATGAACAACGTAGCATTTTGCAATATGTATTATTTTTCAAGTATTGAATAACATACCTTCAATATGATAGAAAGGCAGGCGACCTGTTGCGGGTGCAACGCGGGCCTTTCGGCTAACCACGTGTTGATCAGACCCACTTGAATGCCGTACCAGTGCTCAAACAACTGTAGAATCCACAGCTCGTCAGTCACCTACAAACATAATAAATAATAGTTAAGTACTATGAAAAATACAGCACTCAAAAAAAAGACAAAAAAGATTTTGGCTTCGAATAAGTTTTAATGCTTTCATTGTGAGTTTTAAGTGCTCTCGAGCAATTGGCAATAAGGAAATTAGTTATACATAATGAAATTAATAAGCTACCTATATGTATAATTCAAAAAAATAGTACATGTAAGTAATTTGCCTAATAATATAGGGATCTATTTTGTAGTGATATTTTTTGTAATCACCTTCGATCTTATTTGGTCCATGGAGTTTCTCATGAAGTTGACGTATCCCTGGCCGATGTCCTTGCCGGAGCCAGACACGTTGGCTATCGTCAGGATTGAGCCAATCAAACTAGAAAACAAATATTACAATAGTAAATAGAATGGTAGGTAATTTTATTATGGGATACGGTTAAATACTTTGGTTACTTGATACGATAATCAAATGTCTTCACATTTTATTCACACAGAAACAGAAGTATTTCTGGATGAAGTTTAAGTTTCCTCGCAGCTTCAAAAATTCATGATCAAGTAGAAAAAGTGTATGAAGACCTGTGAATTGCAAAACTAGACTATTGAGTCTACACACTGGAGATCAATTTTATTATATTATCTGTCATGAACCATGTACCCTTCCATCCTTTTCGTTTTGAACTTCGAAAACAACATCATATTACCTTAAAACCCAAATTTCTTACCACAGGATTTTAAACAAAATTTTTTTTTTTTCGGGTCACGACAGTTTAAAGCTCAAGAGTATTATTGTCATACCTTCCCTCATCGAACCTCGCGATCTTAGCAAGTGTCGCCTCCAGCACAGCAGACAGCCTGGTGGTCATGCCAGTCGCCATCGCTTGCAAGCACGACTCGATCTGCGCGTCCATCTTCGTGTGGTACTGATACTAAAAGAGAAAGGACAAATTATGAAGACTGGATAACAATAGGCCCCGAAAAGGCCAATGAAACACACATACCTAACAGGGAACACCGAAAAATAAAAGTGGAAATATTTTTTGCAATGTCTCTATGCAAGGAGTTTGATTTGTGTTTATGCTTTCTCCTTTTTTTTCTGTCTCTTTTTGGTCCAAATGTAAGCGTCAAATATTAGAGCCTTATTAGTTTTGTTTATTATTAGGCTTCATGTAACATTATATGGCACTTGCTTCATTTTAAAATGATTCAGCTGATTGAACAACATTGAAAGCTGATTTTACTTTATTGTTTCTTATTGCACTAAAATCACGAATTTACTTAATTTTGGTGTTGCTAAGCTTCTAATAATATTTAGACATCGCGACAGCCACAGTTTGTTCTACTTTAGCGGACAACGACAAGCGCAGTTAGGTCTCATTTGGACTTTAAGCAACATCAGCTGAGGTTCCATCGGGGGCATTTTGAGCGTTACTCAAAAGGAGGACCTGAGATCTTGGATCCCAGTTTACACATACGTGCAACACACAAACGTGCACATGCATTCATGCTATACCAATTCTTATTTATCGCACATTTAAAGAAACAAAATGGAAACGTCTTCTACGGTGCAAATTGAGAAAATTATAAGAAATAGTATAGCATATTAAGGGACACTTAAGCTTTTGGTTCAGCATGGGTCGGCTCCACCATCAGGCAGGAGGGTCTGTCACAGGTATACTCGGTCGGTATTGGATAACATCGAAATATATCTCAGATTATAGGTGTGTATCTAAAAAGAGTTTTTGGCTTAGGAGGGTCAGGTTACGTTTGGCATAATGGAGTGGAGTTTATAGGTCAGTAGATATTATTAAGGAAGCCAGGGGTTACAGCAGAATTAAATTAATTAGTCGGACATGCGTATGCCATAGCCATACTTCATTGGGATTACTTTGCCTCTTAGTTTCATCGCTTATCGAATTAGCCAGATGTGCGAACACTAAGCTGGTACAGACAAATTACTACACACATAGGGTTACATGGGTTTAATACGCAGGCAATGTTTGGTTGAGGACAATACGAGCCAAACCAACCGAAATTTTGCATTTCTGATATTGCATGCAGTTCAATTAAATGTTTGTTAAGCTCATCCGGGAATAACATGCAAGAGTAATAACTTTACGTACTTCAGTTGCTCCTTATTCCACGAATGTTGAACCAACTTACGAAGACCCTTGCGGAAATGCCTTGATCAAGTCATATCTGGATGTTGGAATTAACTCCAAGAAACCGTCGAAGAGATGATGTTTTCGATGAGAACAAATATAAAAGTCACAAGTCTGACCGAAGAAGACGAAAAGCCTGAAACACTTTTCAGCGTAGTCTCATTTCTCGCTGTTAATTGCCGGAGTAGCTTGCTTAAGATACGATAGATTGGAAGACCACTTCAACTGATGTCCAAATCGCAGATCGTTTGTCGATGCCGCGAACTATCTTGGATTGTTGGCCTTTTTCGAACTATAAATTTTGGGGTAAAGAGAAAATTATCTTCTATGTTCGTCGTACTGGACTCGTAGCTCGGCGTCTCCCGCTCCTGCTAAGATTAGATGTAAGTACTCACAATATCTACCCCCTCAACGGCGCATAACTTCAGTGCCTGGTTCTTAGCATCAAGGGCGACGTTCACCATGGCGCACGTCTCCGCCGGCAGGATGTAGTCCGTCGACATGAACGTCACGCTCTTCTTCAGCCACGACTGTAAACAATGCAATTAGGGGTTCGAATTAAAATTAAACAAAAAAATACATAATTTGTCTACCAAAAATGTCTTACATTCTATTTTCACGTTTTTTTTTTTTTTTGCAAATAAAAATAGCCCAATACTTATTTAGGTAATTAGTATTTCAAGGAAAAGAAGACAAAAGACAATATTACCATTTAGGAAGAGGGGGAGGGGGGGGGGGGCAATTTGGCCCAAAACTCTTTTTGCTGTACTTATTAAATAAATAAATAAACGGGATTATGTTAACATTCTCTTCAAGAACCTGGAAAGATGCCTCGGTCCTTTGTATGCAAGTCTCCATCATATCGCAGGCCATCAGCTTCAGCCGCTGCTCCAGATGCGAGCGGAACTCCGGCTCCGGCCAGTGCAGGTCCCTGATGAAGCACTGCAGCGCGTCCAACTTCCAGAACAGCTCCTCACTGGTTGAGCAGCCGTTACTGGAAAAAATATTTTAGTATTAGCTGATTATGTAAGAATGTTTATGGATAACAGGATTATGGATAAGATTAACAGGTTCGCCTTTGGATATGGTAACAGTAAAGAATAGACACGTAATCTCTCGTCCTTCTACCCATTCAATCTAAATACTTAAATCGAGATTTGGAAATAAATTTCACCTTTTATACAAACCCCGCAGCGTAAAAAATGTGATATCTAATGCTTTGAACTCCAACAGGTTTTTAATCTGGTCTAACATTTGGAGGTTGTGCTATGCTGTTTTAATATCGCCCTTGTTTTATCGATCCTGAAAACTGTTTGTAGAATAGTAATGATACCCCTACTTACCCTTTGATCTCCCAGCGTTCCTTCTCAAATCCTTTATGCAGAGACTGCGCTATCGATGACTCCATCAGGTCCACGTACCGCACCACCAGCGGAGCGAAGGTGTCTCGCAGATGCTCGTGAAATCTTCCACCTTTTAGGTTTTCTGGTATTTAAAATTTTTGGTAAAATTCATTATTTTAAGCGTAAGCCAAACTTAAGCCAAAAATAAAAAGGATTCTAAAAAATAAGCAAAATAATAAGGGTCTGCAAAATAATAACTCAAAATATCTTACACCGTAGGAGATTGCTAAGCCCACTTGCCTGCTACTGCGACTTACCATCCGTTCTCAAATAATCATTTAGTATTTGGAATAGGGGAAAGGAGTCCCAAGTGTCTGGAGGCTGTTCTGCCAATACCCTGTCCATGTCCACACCGAACAGAGCCCAGAAGATCTCGGCGTGCTCAACCAACAGCTCCGAAAACCACGCAAATGCCTGTACAGATGTATTAAGTGCTTAGAAATGTTGGCTTGCATGGTCCATAGAGTCTAAATATGTAAAATTTTTATTGCAAATCGTTATAACAGATTTCAATATTTTATGTGAAGTTGAGTTATTTAAAAACTTTTATAGTAATCAATCATCTTTTATGGTACTAAAGTTTCAAATTAATTTGGTACCTTGTTACATCGCATGGAAGTTTTATGTTTAATATTTAATTAGTAATAAAAGTCAAACATGTCGACAAAAATCTTTCATCGACACTAGTAAAATTCATATGCATAGCATGCCTTTTTTATAAACTTGATTTGTATTTACATATTTTTTGGGCAAGAATGTTCAAGTGAAGAATTATTTGTAAGTGAATATAAACTTAGATATTTTGTCTAAAAACTTACCCTATGGGTGGCATCAAAGTATTTGCTACGCTTTCAAGTCTAGAAAATACTTTGATAGCTGTACTACAAGATTAAAAGGACAAGATGCAGAATTCAACTGTGATAGAACCACACTACGTCACTCACTAGAAGCCGGATAGAATAGAGTTCTGATACTAGTAGAGTATATTATGATATGTGCAATGCCTGACTGTACTGAAGATCTATTGTGTACTGTAGGTCAACAAAGGAGATATTGTTCAAATGAAAATGTTCTCAAAGGCCATTTGAATAAACCATACATCCGATTGGATTTATCCGTTCATTAATACAAATACCTTCAAAATTATCTTCACGAGAACCACAAAACAGCAGTAAGAAATTAAATAAGCATAGAAATCGTATATAAATAATAATAAGAGCAGACTACAAAAGCAAAACTCTGTTGTAATGTGCTCAATGTGTTGTATGTCCTAATTATGTTATGTAAAAGCATTTGTTCCTGTATCTAATGTATTTTTATCTAATGTATGTATCGTGAGTCGGAGATCGGAGTAGACTGTAGAAAAAAAATATACAAAATTCACTTTTCATTGCAGACATAAACGACTGAAAACCCTGCCAATTAGTTTGGAAGATCAAATGTGAAAAAATATTTTAGATTTGAGCCCATAATGAAAAGTTTGATCTCAGTCAAAAGTCTATTTCATTCGTATTTCATGCAATGCTTTCTTATCGACTATCGGAGTAACATTAAAGCATTTGCCCAAGCGAGTCAAACTATCGTTTATCGAGTCTACTCCTTTAACATTGTGATCAAACCAATCAAAGTGAAGTATGACCAAGATCAAGTGAACAAACGAATGACAAGTGATTCGTTCAGCCGAGCAACAAATCAAATTCATGAGTAGTTACATTTTGTTGACCGCTAGAGTCCGGTTTTGTGTTATAAACCTGCGGAGAAATAAAATATAAGATAGACGTGGAATAAAAGTTATAGTTTTATACTTAGCGTACATCAAAAGTCGGTAAGTGAACTTATAAATCGTTCACTCGACGACTAAGCGACATAAAATATATAGGTATACTTTAGGAAAACAAAAATATATTTTCCAATAACTAAAGAAGCACACGATGCAGCCATACAGGCAATATCGAAACTAGTTTGATTTGAGAATTTAGAAAATACATCGTGTACCATCAGTTGAAATGGAAAAATTGGATTTCCATTTCAACTTTTTGAAATAAATTTAATAATACTGCCTGACATTCCCCACACTAATAGCGACAGGAGAATAGGATGCTATCCAGTCAACATTTACAAAACGGCAAAACATTTCAAAACCACCCCAAAAAATCGTTCACCTTTCATTTATTTTTTTGCAGATCTTTCTAATAGCACAAAATACTTTTATGAATTATTTTCTTTCATTTGAATTGTTTCACCAATACAGAAACCACGACATTTAGGATAGGCATAGACATTTTTGAGCAAATATTAAAGAGCATGATCATCAATTTGATCTGTTCCATTGATTACTGTATTATTTATTTTGTAATGCTCCAATATTCGCCCTTGGTTGGTGTTACATATTTTCTTATTAGCTACAATACCTCAGCGTAATGTTCTTCGTTCTGCTGTAGTAGATCTACGCATAGCTCTGCTAAATGAATAAGATCTTCCAGCTTTTTAGCTGGCGTAACCATTGTTTCACCTCTTAGATCCTCTGCAAGAAAAAATGTACAGTAACTGAAATGAATTTGAAACAATTATGAATTAAGTACAAATTAATATAGGTACATCACTTTAGTTCTAAGTGATTAATTATTATTATATTTATTTTAACTTATCAACTCATGTCCCTTAATAAAACTACTTGAACATTTTCCTTGATCATCATCATCATCATCATAAACCTTTAAGTAATGCTTTGTTAAGTGAGTAAGGCTGTCTTCCATTGCCCTTTTTAAATCTTGCCTTATTTACTCATAGATTGCAACTATATCTCAAAGTAAAATTTCATAAGATACCTATTCACATATTTTATGTTTAGCCAGTTTAGCTGCAATATTAACTTACCCTCAATATTAGCCTTTTGACTGAGCTGCGTGTAGTTCAAAAGAGCAGCATTCTCCAGACTCGTCTGAATCATAGCTCTTACTTCTTCAGGCGCTACGGGCGTCACCACATCTTTCATCAAGACTCGTTCTAGCAGGGATAAGGTTGCCTGAAATAAAAATTTGTGTTATATTTATTTTGTGTTAAGTCTGAATGCAAAAAGATCTGCCGTATGTTGAAGATATGGAAATTGGTTGTTTTGTGCGGTAAAATTAAGAAAATATCGAACAGATGCGGTTAGTAAATGCATATGGCTACGACCGTCGAATCAGAAACAATTATTTGAGGATCTTCAACTAACCAACTCGAGCGTTTAAAATTTATTATATTTACTCCAACTATTTCAAAGGCTAAAGTTATTTATTTATTCGTATTTTTGTGCAACCTCTATTGTTCTATTACAAATTAAAAGCCTTCTCCTAATCTGTCAATAATTTAGTTTTATCAACTTAGACTTTGATCATACATATCATATTTTTCAGTTTCTTACCTTAAGCGCTCCCTCAGGCCTTCCAAATGGGAACGCGTATCTGAAGTTAGTGATCTGATGCTGCAGCAACGCCTTCAAGCGTTCCTTTATCTCCGCGAACTTTTCCTTCTCCTGCACCGTGATGCTGCCTACTCCGTCCGGCCTGCCAGTCAACGTCGCTGTACTGTGAACCACTTCCGGCGTAGGGCTTACTCTAGTTGGGCACAAGCGGGATATAGGGTAGGCTGTGAAATCAGCAGCTTAACTACTATTTTCTAAACTAGTAATTAGTGTAAATTAATCTACGTTGCATATTCGACTTTCTTTGATTGATAAGAGAGTGTGATTTTATTTTCGTTACTTCTCTATTGATATTATTTTGTTGACAACATATTTAAATGTTTTTTTTTATGCCTTTTTTCTGGTCAATAAGCTCGATCCCTTTAGATTAGGATTGAAAACTAATATTTATCAAGTTATTTGTTTCCCCCAAAAAATTTAAGCTTTATTAAATACTCAATATATTGAAGCAAATGCTTTTATTTTAATTATGCTTGAGGCACGATATCTTTTTATTTAGAAATCTTGTAGTGACTGTTAACTTTTTTTTTTGACTGCTGACTCCAGACGCCCGAAATAGTATAGTACATTAGTAAGGTGAAGCAGGCATAGTTAGTGAAGCACATTTAGTACGAATGCATAGTCAAGTTAGTAAGGTTCTAATAGTTAGAAGCAACATCACACTCATGTGGGGCGGGGCGGTCGTGATTATCAGGTAACTAGGTATTTTAAAGCTGGTTTTGACATATCCCAAACAAAAAACAACTCTTTTAAAAATCAATGAAACCTTATTACGATCAGTTAGATATTACTAATGATATCAAGTACACTTTTATGTCAAAACAAGCTTCTTTACTATCCACTGATTACCGCTAAGTCACATTTACGTTCACATTCAGTTGTGGACCTATAACATTTCCTTGTGGGACACCAATCTAACACATTTACTATTTATTACCAACCTGTTATATTTACAAGTTCTATATCTACATGCTCATTCAGATAAATATTTATATATACTATGTACCATATACTAAATAGTAAGAAATCAAAGAATTTAAGATAATATTGCAAAAAGTTATGGTAAAAGGCATCGATAGCCTTAGACAGTTTTATTTGACAATGGGTTCTATACAGTGTATTTGTTGAATAATGAAATTTATCACAGCATTTTCTTCATTCAATATCAACACTATACTCATTATCAGCCGTCCAGTTTTTAATATATTATTATATCACAGATATATTACTAATATTATTTACAAATGCACAATTATATTCTAACTAATTACCTACCTGTTACCATGGACGTGACTTGCACAGAAAGCGAAGGAGTAATGCATGAGGGTGGGGTCCACAGTCTGTGATCCACTCTCCGCTACGTCCAGGAGGTCAGAGAGGTAGCATAAGTGACGGAAACAGCCTCGAACACCATATCTTGCGCAGTACTCGTCGAGGACAAACACTTGGCCGGGGGAAAACCAACCCTACAAGTAATCAAAGGATTTAAATACCTAGAGGTGAAAATTAAAAAGAAAACAAATAATTGTTTTTTTTTGTCCTATTGTTGGGTAAGTGTGATCTCGATATAATCTTATTTAAAGTAAATAATATAATTACCAATGAACAATAGGGGTCCTGCAAGCGATACTTCAAGGTCAAAGACTGTAGAACACAGAACAGTTGGTGGTGGTCGTACTGACAGGGATCTGCCTGGATATAGTCCTCCATGCCGTGCTTTCGAGCTTTGTCAGCATCTGGAAAAGATTATGAGGTTATTTAAAAATAATGTAAACATTAAAAAAAAAAACTTAAAAGGTTATTAAAAATTCAGTTTGAATTGAAAACCTAAAAAAAAGAAAATAATGTTATATAATATACAGGATTTTAGTTCTACAAATAAAATAAAACAACGCAACACTACTGGACGTTATAAGTATTATTCGTGTGTCATTCAAAAATGTCATACAACTCACCTCCCATAATTTTATGGTGCGTATCAGAAGTTGTAGGCGGCGTGGGCTTATGACTTTGTCCTGTAGCTCTGTATAGCGCCATAACCCATAGATGGCATTCATTCTCATCGGTCACCCCCATGAGAACGGACTCGCCATCGCGGACTGCGTTCATGAAGTATTTAGCACCCTCCAGTTCTGCAAAAAGATTTACGGTAGTGGCCTCATAGATATTTTAGCTACAGAAACAGTTGTATTTTATTTGAAAGAGTTTAAGCTACATATATAGATATTTTTTAAAGAAATTTAGAACATTACCATATTCAAAGACGAACTAGAACATGTACTTCATGTCCACTTTGTGGTTAGGTCACGTTTTTTATACAAATCGTATTTAAATAAGGTAGTCTATGAGAATTCTTTAGAATTTTTTGTAGCTCAACCTCATGGATAAATTTAAAAATCATATTAACATCAGGTTTTACGTTTTTGGAAGATTTCTTATTTCGACAGTTGAAAATTTGAGGTCTACTAATGGATAATGGCCATTTTATGAAGCATTAAAACCATGATGATTTTAATATGACAAGACATGGTGCTGTCTCTCTGTACAACTCCATCCTTTTCAACTACTGGAACAGTTATCATTCTAAAACGTCATAATATGGCCTCAAATAGAAGAAAAAGATATAGAAAAATATTACAAAAATGTTCATTACCTATTTGTTTCTTGTTTGCCTTACCTTGTCCGACGATCAGCTGGGCTGTAAAACAAAACGACATTTTAGTATACTGTAATACATACGTATGCAAAGATAAATATAAATATAAAAATGAGTACTGTACCGCTTGCTAGCTCGATGTAATCTACCGTGAATCCATCGAGCTGCATCATCTCAGCGGGCTCAGACTTCTTGTCCTTGTAGGAGCATAGCGCGAACGTGTACTGGCTCACTTGTACTAAGACCATGTAGCGGCGCTTCCATTTGCGCCACACGTTCTTGCCTATCACGTGGAGGTAACTGTGCACAAATACACATAATAAAGTTAAGTTTATTATTTTCTGAGATTTCATCTCTGACTTTAGGGTTAAAAAAAAAAAATTGTTATCTTATTTACAATGCAATTTACATAACATTCGAACAGCTTAGATCCTTACTATAGATACAAACTAGTGAGAGGTCTGGTATGTTGCTAAGAACGAGGTAGTTTAGAAAATAAAATAAAGCCATTAAAATTAATGACTTTTAGTTGGTAGGTACAGTATATTTGTAATTGATTTGTATAAGAAAGATAAAATAGTACCATATAGATTAGATAACTTAACTTAACGAATAAACACCAAATACTCGAGTTCGGGGCAGGCATATTAGAACTTTCTTACTTTGATGTATAATAATATGGGAAATTGAATTAGATTTATCTGTAAATTACCCGCAATGCTTCATGTTGAGTGGCTTATCCATGCGGCAGGCAATTTTAATCCTTAGGTCTTGGTCCGGAAGGTTCTTTGGAACTGTCATACGATGCCATTCAGGCGCCTGAAAAAAACATACTATTTAATAAAAAAATAACACAAATAAAAAAAAAAGTGTGTGTGTACTTATGTACGCACGTAGAAGTTACACTTTTTTGGCGAAACAAGATAAAATTCTTTCTCATAAACTTGTGATTGACAGATTGGTACAAAAAGTATTTTAACCATCTTGACATTTGTCATTTTTTACATTAGGTATGTAGTTTGGAAAAACTAAAATGTTGACTAGCTAACTTCAGGGTGTAGGTTTTCCGTGACGGTGTGCGCGCGCATCGTAATAATGAGCGGTTAAGCAGACAGCTTCATACTGTTAATTTTGTGTCACAGATGCGCGCGCATCTTAAAATTTCACTCTCATCATTTTTTCATAACGCGCCTAAAGAAGTATAAATTCAAAAACGTATCTGGTTCAAGAATCATTTTAATAATTTATTATTTTTAGTTTCGCTTAATGAGTATTACTTACTTTACTAGACAGAGGTGTAGGCCTGAGCACCACTTTCCCAAGTTCTTTATCTTCGAGAGCCAGCACTCCAGGGTTCTCTGTGTACAGTTTGACCTTCACTGCGGGGAGAGGCTGTGTCGTACTGAAGTCGCCTTGGGTATCCCACCTGTATAAAGATGAATATTAGGAAACAGAAGATAAAATTGGAAGAAGAATTAAATTAGTGGAGAAGTGAATTTTTAAAATCGCGTTGTTGTATTAATTGTTGGAAAATAGAAATTGTATCACTAAAACATTAAAAGGTGGCAATTTAGGTATTGTAATGTCTATGTAAAAATATTAATACTTCAAATATACTCCTTCCCCTGGAGCCAAGTAACATTTCTACAAGGGTTAACGATGATAGAAATCGCTTAAATTACATTAAATGTATGGAAGTGACAGTTCATTTCGATATGTCACGTGACTTAAACTTGGCGCTTCTATACATTGTAGTAATTCGATCAGCGTTAACGCTTGTAGAATTGGTACTGTTAGAGGGGCTGATATTTTAAAATAATTGGGAGAATATTTGTAATTAAATACAAATTGTAGAAAGGATTTTTTTTAAAGCGTAAGTCTACTGGCGCATTGAGCTAGTGGTCGCAGGTTCGAGTCCTACCTGAGGCTTAAATTTTTTCTTTCTATCATTTGCATTTATTCACAGACTTAACTTTATTCCTAAATACACACCTCCTTTAGTGAAAATTACATTATTATACCTCCGGTAAAACTTAAACAAATAGGTGTAAGAGGGGTTGTTGTTAGTATTTTTATCTCCAAAACTTATTTAATAAACTTACATGGGTTTAGAGGCTTCAGCTTGGTCGGTTTGAAGTTTGTCTCCACCTTCGACTTCCATAGTGCAATAAACTATTCTATTTGGTGCTAAAGACTTGAGACCTTTCACCTCCATAACAACCACCTAGAATATGTTTAATATGACAGTAATATTAGCAACAAAGGACCACACAACTTTTGTCACTCATGATGAGCTAATATTAACTATCGAGTATTGAATCGTTTTAAATAAAACTTGATAAAATAATGATTTGTGACACATTTAATGATTGTTAATTGTTATCGATCTATTGTAAATAAAATCTTTAATTGCAAGAGACTCACGTCCTGAAAAGTTGATTAGCTGACTTATATTACAATAATTTGATCCCTAGATTTGAAATTGATCAGCTTGTCAAAACCCTTGTGAGATTACACAATTTGTTTTCTACGATTTGTTCTGTACTCCCTCCCAACAGTTACCTCTATTTGGAACGTAAGCACTACATCCATTTTTGTAAGCTGTGCATCGACGTCACCGCCATCTGCCTCCCCCGTCAGCTTGTTAGCAAGAGACCCTTGCGATCTGAAACACAGCTGCTTACTCAACCTTGGACTCGGATCCGGTCCAGCATTCGATCTAATCTCCATTAAGCAATCATTTCAAAATACCACCACCAAAAATTGTTTACAAAGTCAAATCATCCCTCGAAATTATTTAGATTACAATTAACATTGATGAACATTTAAGGGTTAATGTTATTACCACATTATTTGGAAAAGTAAGGAATGTTATTTTGAGTTAGAGGGTTAAGGGAAATAATCAGTATTGACAAGGGAATGATTGGTGGCATACAACATGAGAACCCGTCACCGATACCAAGAATGATTAAGCATACAAAAGGATAACATTACAAATACGTCGGGACACATTAACTATATCTAAGGTAGGTACTGTTAGATGAGTGGTATAAAGCAGAATGAAATTGAACAAAGATTCCAGTAAGAAGTGGTAGAGAAAGGAAAGCGAATAGAAAATCTAACAAATCGAAAGTGCAGGTTGGTCAAGTGTCGCTTCGACTTTACGTAATTGGTGCCAATAAAGTTAAGAGAAATACCACTCTTGCTAGAATCTTTTAAAGTGTACGGCTGAATGAAAAATGTATTATATAAATGTATAAATTTGAAGCGAAGCCCTATCAAAGCTTGAAGCTTAGTTATTTAAGAATTAATTATATTTAAAAAAAGGTTTAGTACGAAATTTAACAAAATATAAAGGATAAAAATGTGAAACAAAAAACTTTAAGCAGTGGGATATATTAAAAAGCTCACTTTCTAAGTTTATTTTACATTGGGATATCGAAACTACATTTCAAGGAGCTGTCGCTTAGGTGTTACTTTAGCTATTAAGACTAGAATTGTAAAATATTTATCTACGTTTTAATTAACTATAAGCTTATTTAAGTCTTCTGGCGGTGTAGTGGAAGCTATTGAATATCCATTGTTGTCATTAAGTTTATTAACTTCTTTAATTGGACCACGAATTTCGTCATCTATATTGTAATCAAGATTAGCATTAAGCTCTACTCTAATTTACTGTTACTTAGCTACAGTGGTCCTGTCGACAACATTGGGATTGCATACTGTAAGTATCATTCATGTAAGGAATGTGTGTAGGGTTCCTGCTACACAAGACACGTGCTTAAAATTATCAATTCTGTACTCATTACTTGTACTTCCTTTAATATTACCGTCCGGTTATGTGCCAGGGACAGAAAAAACCAAATAGAAATGAACAAGTAGAAACAATAAATGTCTGGATGAACGTCTAAGGAAATTGAGATTTAACGATTGTATTAAAAGTGCATCACATTCACGCAAAAGTAATAAAATCTAATTTGTTAACATTATTGAATTTTATTACTTTCGCAAACTATACTAGAGGGATAAGAAATTTGTGATGTATTACATATATGGGTAAACGTTGCATCCAGATGAGATTATTATTAGAAATGAAAACATACTAATAGCGAGACAGACAAAACAACACAACATTTAAGTAATAACAGACGTTTAAAAGTTGGTTTTAGATGTTTGATCGTAACAATGATTTTTAACTCTCCATACATTTATTGTTAGTGTTTTTGGTGTGATTATATTCTAACATTAATAAATGTATGAGGAGTTTTATCGTTTTAAATTATTTTAACCTTTGTACACCTTCTTAAATAACCAATTATTTCGAAAGAGAATTAATCTCTAATACATACTTTCCAGGAATACTGTACTTTTATCTTTTATAAGATTTGAAATTATAAATGTATGGAAAGGTGTACCATGGGTTTTTTTATTTAACACATAATCTAAATACACACATAAAAACACAAAGAAAATACTTGATGACATTGAAATTTTAAGTACAACTTGTCCAATTGATAAGTATTTTCTTTGCATCCCTCTTCAAAACAGGCTGGATTCCATAGAATATTATGGATCTTAAATAAATATTTTAAATCACAATTCAATTTAACAACCATTCAATGATGATTGACCATCGATAAATTATAATTGTTTTCAGTTTCTTCGATCAAATAACAACAAAATCGACTGTAAATTTGTAAATGTGCTTCATATGACTTTTTTTTAGATATTTTACCATTGGTCAATCAACAGCATACATTGACCACATCCAATACAGACAGCAATGATATCACATTCATTGAAACATTTAAACATCAAATGATACATTTATATTGACACGATGGTATAAGGTCCCAAATACTTTTTTAGTCATTATTCTCTCAGGAAATTCCTGATTTTTTAGATTAGTGTGACGACTTTCAAAAATTCTTATTTATCCATTAGAAATAGCCGGAGCTATGCAAACAGCACCATTTATTTGTCCTGTACCCAGTATTTGAGACCTTAAACATTGACAGCTTTACAGAGACCCCTGTTCAACGAAAGATTTGCACTTTCATTTCCAAAACTTTTCATCTGATCAAAATCATTAGAGACTTTTAAGACATTTTTTTCTCTGGATCAATTATTTGATTTCTTATTATTGTGTTTGAAACTGACCTGTGATTATACCGCTTGATTTTATGGAGGCCGTATTTAGAGTCGGCCCCGCCCTTTGACACGGGGAGCGACTCCAAGTTGGCCATCAGAAGGTTGATGGAACTCTTCAACTCTTCGATGTAGAGCGACTCCATCTCTTTCAGCACGAACTTCGGCATTAACTTGCGGTTCTAGAAGATTGTTTACTTTACACACTGCTTTAAGTTTTATTTACTAAGGGTAAGTTGCCAATATTAAATTTAAAATAATTAATAACTTTTTTTCAACGTGTCGGCCAAGTAGGGCTTATCGATAATCGCCATGCAGGACATATTTGGCCACCTATCCTATTTTTTTAATGAGTAGGTAGACAAAATGTTAATAGGTCAACATTATTAAATACGACTTATGCAACAGAATCATTTAGTACTTGATTTACCTTTTCCATTTCATTAACTTTCTGCATTCTTCCATCTAGTTCTCTTCTTATAGCTGCCGCTTGTTCATCAGCGGAATCCAACTGCAATAGATAATATATTCATATAACTTTTGAAAAAAAATAACAGGAGTAGCTATACTGTGTTCAGTTTAATGTTATATTTACGTACTATATATATTTAGGTCAAATTTTAATTATTATTTCTACTTGACAGCAAACATGCATTCGTTGGTTTTTATTCGATATATATGGCCTAAGCATAGTCATTACTACATTGTTTAAAAATAATTAAGGTGTATGTACTTACCAGAAGAGCATTGAAAAGCAACTGATGTTCAAACTTCTTGACGCCGAGTATTTGCTGAAACATATCGTAGAGCTGTTCCTTGCTGAGAATGCATTCAGCGTTGAGACTCTGTTGCTGCGCACGCGACGGTCTCTTCGACTCATCATCTCCTGGTATGCCTGAAGGTTCACAAATTCTTGAAATAGTAGCAAATACCGACAAAGAATTTGGTGTAGAGAAATACATAAAATAGAATATAAAGTGTAGATACTGTGGATAAAGTTACACAATTAAACAAAGTCAGTGTCAAATCAGTAAAGTGCCGTTTATGTGATGTAGATTTTGTAAAAATATCTTGTAAAAAAGTTAGTCCTAGTTACAGTACCTAGGTAAATTAATTTTAAAATTGGAGTTGTCACAAGAACCCGTCTTAAGCTACTTATATAAATAGTTTTATTAACAAATTATGGTGTACACAAAAGCCATGATTGTGATTTTTAGACACATCAAATCATGCAGTGCACTTATCTATACACTTACCTCAAACATCCTTTAACCTTTAAGTGACAAAATGTAAAATATACTTATATAATATGTAGTCGTTATAGAATCGCGTGTTACTGTAAAGTTTATAAGTGTAAACGAAGCGAATAAAATAAATAAAAAAGAGAATATCGATAAATAAACAATGGCATCCGAAGTAGTAAAGATTTTATTTAATTCAACCGGAGATGACAGAATTACTTGAAGCATTTTAGATAATATTTTTTGATAGCACGAAAGTAAGGTGAAAATTGAAAATATATAAAATATAGTGATCGAAAATAAATAAGTAGGTTTGGACAACGTTTGTCATCTTTATATAAAACCGCCTTGAAGTAAAACACTAAAGTAAAGCAACAGCACAAGACGAAAGCCAAAAAATGGAAAAAGGAAGGTACAAATGAAAATTTTGTCGAGTGATACCTGTTATTCCTGTTCAGGATGTGTGAGAGAGACATGTTGTGAGAGAAAGGGAAAGAAACACAGACAGTGAGACAGACACAGGCACACACATTTCTGGTACATTTATTTCAGGACTTTTGTTTTGCAAAATCAAAAATTGCTTAATTTTCGAGTTTGCCAAGCATACCTCTAAGAACGTCTTCGAATTCGTCTACAGTTACAGTTACTTTAGGAATATCTTGAGCAATGATCTTTTTTATCGTCAAAGAGGTCTGCTTTTTGTGATTTGAAACATTTACATTCTACAATACCTACACATACACGGTTGCATACATTTCTCCCAAGCGTTGTGAATTTCATAACGTCGAGCTAAATCATTCAAACTATACATAATATAATATCTTAGTTTGTGCTTATTTATTTAATTTAAACTTTCGCGACCGACGTTTTATAAACTTTTTCGTGATTCTTGAGTAATAATCTAAAACTTTCTAAAACTTGCTATGAGGTCATTTTCGGATATATATTTTTACGTCCCTAAATATAATTATGTATATTTAAGAACTAGGTTTACATATACACTACCAGTCAGCACACATATTCTTGTGTCTACGGAGCCAATATTTAAAAATCAAATATAAATTTTGTTCAATTTTCCACAAGGTTATGTTCAAGATCATTAAAAACCAGGAGGTAGCGCCCGGTGTTAAGATAAATCTATCAATAGGTGAAGGCACCCATTAAGATTTAGCACAAAGATACTAATATTAGAACAACGTGAACGAACTAGAATTAGTTGTAATGTTTTTGTAGATGGAAAACGATAACGTGAATAATCCTACTGATACCAATGCTAACATGAAAGTCTCGTGTCTTTTGTAATTTCCAACAAAAGTTAAAAATATACTTAATTATAAAGGCACTCAGCATTGATAAAGCTGAACATAAAACACATGAAAGACAGATTACAAATTTTTCCATCATTTCCAATGGACAAAAATAACTTTTACTTGTCGGATAATGTATTCCACCCCAAAATACGTTGGTAAATATCACATTGCGATCAAAATTATAATTGGATATTTGAAAGGAATAAATTGCCTGTAATCTCTATATTTAACCATTTATTATACTTCTAAGGAAACGAACCATCTTCAAGTTCAAATAAATTATTTTGAGGAAAAATGGAAAATTACACGCCTTGAATTTTCCTTTGAAAAAGATTTCAGAACCAATTATTAGTAACAATATGATTTCGTTCTATAATGGCTTTATATATGTACCGTTATTAGATAATACATAAAGCATTTTCGCTTTATGAATTGTTAATACTAAAACAAAATTTCAGGCCTTGTCCGCAAAGTTTGGAAAAACACGACAAGAAACTAGAAATTAATTTCGAAGAACTATAGTCAGTACTACTTAAAGGGAATCGTTAATTACAAATTAGCATCACGTCTATAAATACTTACCCACCTTTTAAATACTATGTCTAGTTACAAAACAGCTGACATTAATAATTAAAACGCAATATTTCTTGTTGCCAACCAACCTTTCAAAAAAGAGGACTTGATAATTACACACAAAATTGAAGAAGTAGTAAACTGTTTATAAGTAAGAGAACCTCAATCTCTTGTCACCTTTGATTAAGCCCAATTAGAATCCAATCAAGATGATTAATGGCTCGCGTAGACCCAAGCTCTAAACATTTACAGGTATATTGCAAACTCAAGCACATCAATATCTGAAGCATCACACTGCAGCATGCTTCACACCCTCACTCCAAACAGATGAATAACGAAAAGAAATTTCTTCAACAACCAACGAAAATAAAAGATTAATAAATTTAGTATCATTAACTGAAGCTGAGAGCTTTATTATTCGAGTCCTTAGTACACGTTATTTTTTCTAAAGATTTTGGAGTATCAAATTAGGTTAAAATTTTAGGAAAAATCTGTGAACGATTTAAGTGTTTTGTTACGAAGTAACGTCACCCTTTAATAGCGTAAAAAATATAAATAAACATGATAATACTTCTTTTTTTACCTAAGTAAGTAGTTCAACGAGGTTAATTAATTTAGTGAAGAAATTCGTTTTCGTTTTTGACTTTAGCTTTACCTTTAAGAAAAGCGAACATAAGGTTTATAAAATACTTTATCACCATTAAACACGCATTCATAAGTATTCTGCAAATGGCTCGAGACGTTTTATTATAGTTAACACTGTCTAACATTCAAACTTCGTCATAAAGTAATTTTTTTCTGTTGATAATATAAATATCAAGTTCGCTTTTCTCTACTATTTCCATTTGAATACGGTCTAACGTCAAAATCTAACTTACCTGTGCCCTTCATGATACAATCAAACTTGGCCAACCACGATGATAAAACTGTCTCTTTACTTAATCCATCAATTTCTGGGAGAGACCTGTGGGATACACAAGACGGTTGGAATTTCGAGCATAAAAAAGTTACATTTGTTTCGTAAATTTTTGGCAGGAATATTAAATGCTAGCTGGTGTTACAGCATCCTGGACTTAAGTCCAATCTGTCTGAGAGACCTTGTGAAAATGGTTTATTTATCGGGGTAACATTATTGTCAAACGATCAAACCCATTTACTAGATTAAGTCTAGTAAGTTCTTTTACTATATTGCCCATAGAAATTTAATCAGCATGCAATCCCAAATTTGAGATCCATCCTAACATTCCAAACCTGACTCTCTTCTCGATGTTGTTTCTAAACACTTCTCGGAAGTCGTGATGGGAACAAGCTCCAGATTTCACCATCTGTTCCACTCGCTCAGATTTCAGGAACACGTCGTGGTATGATTGGACTGCGTTTTGGAAAGCCTCGTCTGCCAAAATTTGTGTTTCTCCCTTGAGGAAGGCCTGGATACACAAGGATAGTATTACTGCTGCTGCATCAGTTTTGATAGTAAATGTTGAAGGTACTTTAATATTATTATCATGAAAGAATTCATCAAGCTTTCCATATACTACTATTGTATTGTCTTCTAAATCGCTACTCTTTATATTTAAATCTCCAATAATTGTATACGAAACCTTATCCTCTTTGTTAAAATTGATAACAACCTGGATGATTATTATTTTTACCTTGAAGAAAAAAGTAATTTAACATCATAGAGGATTGTGTTCCAATTACAAGTAACTGTTAATCTTAGAATAAATTAATGTTTAGCCTTTGTTCATGGAAAATAACGATCATTATAATTTTCCTTGTGATCTATTTTAATTCTTGTGAAAACAAGAGAACAACTTTTGATTAATTCCTTTTTGAATAGGGATAGATATTATTAAAAACACCTTGGTAAGTTACTAAAATTTGTAGAATGTTTCATTATTATGCAAGTATATTAATAAATTAAAAAAAATATTCCGTAAGTGTTGCTATTCTTTTAAGATTTAGCATTGGACCGCAGCGTTAAAATTAGCATGGGTATTTAAAAAATGAAGCTTATTATAACCATTGTTGAATTTTGAGTTAAGTAGCTTCACCAGGTGTTTGTTCTCTTTTCACAATACACACAACTAAGTCACAATGAGGGAAAACAAAGGAGATTTTTAATTATACCGATTGACGATGATAAAAGCCGGTTCTAATCATGTATCCCATTCCCAGCTATACAATAGCTACAGAAAGAGAATACTCTACATTATTTACTATGATTTTGGAGTCAGACAGCGTTGTAGGTTTCGAAAGCAGGTCTAATATTCACCACTCACCTGAAACCGAGCCTGAATGGTTTCCAGTTGATGAGGAGTGAGTTTCGTGTGTCTTCGAGTCATATCTGTAGGTTGTTTCGCGTTGAAAGGATGAGCGATACATCGAGACACAAACACGTAAAGTTGGATGCGTCGTTTTTTATCTTCCTCTAACTTTTCCATCTTTTCCTAAAGTGAAAATAGAAAACATCTCAGTAAAACCGTACCAAGAAAAGAAAACGTCCTCCTTAATTAACAATTAAATTCAGTTTAACCTTTTATCTATACCTGGCTTTGTCCGAAAAAGTGCAGTGAGCTAAACGTGTCCATATCAATATATCACATTTTTGAAATCCTTAAGTATAAGTCACCAACAAATGAATGACTAAAAATTATCATCAAAGCTAGGTAGGAATATGCTGAAAATATAACTCTCCAATACCTGAGGGTCTTGGTCCTTATCAGAATGGCTGGCTCCCGAGGGACTTGGTGAAGGCGCTGGAGCCTCTCCCGAGCTCGCGCTCCCAGTGGACGTCCTGCGCAAGAATGATCTACTCGATCTATAGCATTAAGTCGTCAATGTAAGTGAAAACGTCTTTACACACCGACATCCAACATTATACCTTCTGATTCTGCTTTTTGGGTTACTTTTAGTTTGACAAAATCCTGGTCACTGGTCAGTGTATATAGACTAATGGTTATGTTCGATACTACTATCTATTTTTAGCTCTATTGCGATTTTATTACTTAAGCAGTCTTTTGGTGCAAGCATCACTGAAGAATTTTCTACGATACTTATAAAATTTGACAAGATATTGAATTGTTAAAATACATTAGGGCTGATTCTGTTCTGCAGACACTAAACCTATTTAAACCTTTGTTGTTTTTTAATTAGAAATTAAATGACGTAAACTAGATCTGTCAAATTAAATATTGCAAATGTTAGTGCGACGCGTTTAGAAGTAAAATAATTTGACATTTTTAAGTTAAATCTTATCTATCGCGTTATCTCGATATGAATGTTAGTAACGATTGCAATCTAACTCTCGATTAGTTCATGAACAACAGAATCACCACCTTAGAATACTTATCTAAACTAATTATTAAACTAATCATAATTCTAAAGGGTTTGGGTAGGGAAGGTTCGTTTACCACTACTTCTAAAGTAGCATCTAGATTTGTCTAGAATGTTCGTGAATGGAAATGGGCGTGAGTTACATCTATTGGACGATAGATTTGGTACTTACGCATGAGGCGGTGGTGCTAATGCTGCAGCTTCTCTCTGACGTGTTGCAGGATGGAGAGGAGCTGCTAATGGCGCTGATGTTAGTGGACTTGGACCTGAACATAAATTAGAATTGTTATAAAGACCAGGAAACGGCTCAGGAGAGAAAGGCCTAGATTAAATATGGGGAGAGAGAATCTATTCCCAGCAGTGGGACAAGTAGTAGGTTACAAAATAAATAAAGACCACCATTAGAAGATCACCAAGAGATTCCATTGGATATTTTGCTTTATGACAAAATGAGGTTAAAATTAGGCTTCTTGTTGCAACAATCTCTTTCTCGATCTAAGAATTTTCAGTACAGAACAGTTACCATGCTATTTTTACCGTCCATAAAACAAGTTTCTATATTAAAACTTTTTATTCCATGTACCTACGCTCTAAATAGCAATTTTACAACAGCAATCGTAGTTGCTTATTTCTCAAGTGATGAATGAAAAAGTTTGTCTCAAAAGAAGTATTTTATTCTTTACTAGCTGTCCCACGCGACTTTGTTCGCGTGTTTTAGTTTCAACGGTATTTCATTTTTGCTACATTTTTCATTTATGCTCCGCTCCTATTGGTCGTAGCGTGATGTTATATAGCCTATAGCCTTCCTCAATAAACGGACTATCCAATACAAAACGATTTTTTCAATTCGAACCAGTAGTTCCTGAGATTAGCGCGTTCAAACAAACAAATAAACAAACAAACAAACAAACAAACAAACAAACTCTTCAGCTTTATAATATTAGTATAGATTTGTCCCGGTTTTCATTCACAACTGCAAGTCTTGAAAGGAACGCTCAAATAAAATAAATGAATAAAAACTTTCTTAGTCTGCTATTTAGTTGAATGGAATCAAAAGTTTTACAATGGATGGTATTGTTACTGTCAACTCTTGTTCCATATTTCTCTTACTTTCTGGTAATCTGTTAGCTGTCTTTTAAATTTTATTTTAAGTTATTACGCTACTTTTGTGACAAACAACATTCTATTAAGTGATCATTATTGCATTTCTTCCCGCCTTGGTTTCGCACGGATGATGTGTTGTTTTCAAAACATTCTTTTCATTTTTAAAAACCTTCTCCTGATAGTAATTAACACAACAAACAAAGAATTAGCGAAATTGTTCCATCCGTTCACGCGTGATGCGATGACCAAGGAAAATAGAGATTTGTTTATATATATATTGATTACATTGGCTACATAACATTATTGCAACTGACATACTACTTAAAGAAAGAACTAATCAATTCTTTGCACTTGGTTATGAAGACATGGCCTTAAGTGGCACGGTTGTCAATCAAGGTGCGCAGAGGATGTCCAACTTCTCCTAAGCTAAGACCTGCTAAGGTAGGGACCGAGGTGTTTTTAGTCGGCGAATGTCCGAAATGTCCCGACTTCGTGCGCTCGGCGTGGTTTGAAGTCATTAGCTTTTTCATCCCGTAAAAAGGGGGTTTCTTCTTACCGGGCAGACCAGCTGTGGACCCTCGAGGCAGTTCCGGCTTCCCTCGTACTGATGGTCTGCCACCAGCAAGGGAAGCAGGTGGCATGACTAATACAAAAATACGAAATTTAATATGTTTAGTTTTAATATGTGTTTCGATATGAAAAATAATGAGTTTGAAAAGGATAAGGAATTGTGTTTCTAATTGGAAGAAAAAGGTGTTAATTACAAAGGATGTGTATATTTTGCCACTTTAATAAAGGTGACTATGTTTTGACAACTCTAATTAAAGCACTAGATGCGCGAATTTACCCGCGTGAGTAGGTAGTCCCCGTTACCCTAAGGCATCTTTTATTTATGACTTTTTTTCCGACATAATTATTCTATTCTGAGTAGAGACGAATCCAACGAATCAAAATTTATGAAAATCCTGCATTCTCAAGTTTGAAATGATGGGTAATCTGGGTAACTAACCCGACTTTGTTTAAAAAATTTAGATATAGATTTTGATGTTCTTTTGCAGCTATATTATCATAACTCTCACTTTATTCATAACGGGTTTGTTCAGATCTCTTCTAAATATTTCGCACTGTTGTATATTTACCTGGTAATTTACCGGGCTGCTTCTTGTGTTCATCCTCACTGTCTTCCTCAGAGGAGCTTGGGTCGATCATGTTGCTGCTTCTATGGACAAAGAGAAATGTCATTTTAATTTCATGTTTTTAATTTTAATTAAATTCTTGATGTAACAACGCGACGTGGAGAGCACTAGTGCTCTCCACGTCGCGATGTTGCTCTAGAGACGTGACTTTTTTTTTAATAGTAATGTTCTTTAGAGGTTTAAGTGATTCTTATTGGAGGGTAAACCTCTTCGTTACGTGACGCGTTACGGCGCCAGTTTGTCTTTTCTCAAGTTAAACAATTTCAATATTAAATAGTTCCATTTAGATTAGTATTCACTTCTGCTGGGCGTCCTGATAGGCACACGTTTTATTTTTTAAATATTTTATGCGACGGATACTGTATTTTATCTTGCGAACTTCGTACCGCCTAACAGTCGATTCTTTAATACATATTTTTTTAATTTTTCTCTCCGTAAGAACCATCCTTGTACTTCAAGGAATATTCTAAAAAAAGAAATAGCAAAATCGGGTCAGCTGCTCTCGAGATTTGCGCTTAGCAACACATACAGCGATTCATTTCTATATTATAGATTACTTCTGTTATGTAGCTGGAATTGTGTATACCAATGTATGCAGCTTGAAAACACTAATGCCATGCACTTTACCCAAACAAATATAATTCTGTTTGTACTAGCATATCTTCACTTATAGCTGTAATATTTTCACGACTTTAGCACATAAGAGGCGACTGACTCCACCTAATATTGTTTGTAGATTTAAGTTATCTCTTTCACAATAGTTTTCAAACAAGTATATCTTACTAATACCTACTAGTACTACTTTTATAATTTTAGGTTAAAGGCATTGTGGAAATTGTTGTTTAAAAAATAAATTATTACCAATTACAGGGTAGGTCCATAAATCTAACTATATCCCAAGCAGTTTTCTTAAAATATTATTATGTATCTGCTAAGAATTTTAAACAAAATTTTTACAGAGTACGAACCATTTTCGGCCAGAATTCAATGTCCTACAAGCTAGTGTATTTAAATGCAACGTTGCCTCAAAATATCTATACAATAAGTCGTTGTCTCAAAATTTCTCAAAATATAAATGATCGTCTAATGTCGGGTTTGGTCACAAACTTAAAATGGACTTTTGTGTTGGTACTAGAAGATAAAACCCTTACATGTCCTAACTTGAGTGCTTGCTAGATAACACGGGTTTCCACTTGCGACCGTCCTAGTACTTCGGTTAAGTTTATATCTTCGCTATGAGCCATCATATTTTTAATAGTTTTCAGCTGGCCGAGATTGAAAATGAGATGAGATAAATAAAAACTTTATAACTTTTCATTCATTCAATTAAAAATAACACCCAGACTTGATGAAATTAATAGGGATGTCGACAAAAACGTTTTTATTACCCATCAAGTAAATTTAAAAATTATTTGACATGATACATTTTTTTTTTTTTTACATAACCAAAAACTCACGACATTACGTTGATTTCACACATCCTCAGCCCCCCCCCCCTGGATTTAGATTCGCTTTATCTCCCTGGTATTAACTTATTTAGTGATACAATTTTCTTGAAAAAAAAAAAAATTGAAAATAAGTAATACATGACTATTTTTTTTACGGGCTAATAGGTTCTTTCTTTTCATACCCAGTCAACATTCCTATTGTTGATCACACTGCTGGCTGATGCTTGTTGTATCCGGAATATCACTATTTCTGTTTCACAAACTCCATCGGAATATCAAATCTTTCCATAAGTCGACTGTCTATTATAAGATGGCTGATTACCTACTTATTTATTGGGTAATACAGGACCTTTCTCTCAGTAAGCATGGTTTACAAGCAACAGCTAGGAATTTTAAGTGCTTAACGGCAGCTCTTACCCCCGAAAGCTCAAACCCACTCAACTTTAAGACCTTCTTAAATATCTATCTGTCGCTACCTTAGAGTAATGATAAGTAATCTATAGAGTACACTGTAAGCTCTAGTATGAACAAAAAACGGGCTACTAGCGACGCGCGCACTCTATACTTATCTATTTATACTACAAGGTATACATCTATACTAATATTATAAAGCTAAAGAGTTTGTTTGTTTGAACGCGCTAATCTCAGGAACTACTGGTTCGAATTGAAAAATTCTTTTTGTATTGTATAGTCCGTTTATTGAGGAAGGCTATAGGCTATATAACATCACGCTACGACCAATAGGAGCGGAGCATAAATGAAAAATGTTGCAAAAATTAAAAACCGATGAAACTAAAACACGCGAACAAAGTCGCGAGGGGACAGCTAGTTACACATAAAATTAACAGGGACATAAGCTGCCTTAAAATTAAGGATCGACCATTGATCTAGAATACTTAAAAATATAGTTCTGTCCATCGATACGTATGACTTTAGTTCGAGAATCGAGATATAAATAGCCGATCGGCTACCGTATCGATTAGCCGTCACTACAGATGGTACTTCGTTGAAGCTGAATCTTTTCGATTGAGACTTTTATAGATAGATGTTTTAATCTGATTTAAATGATGTTGCTCTTAAAGAGGGCAATTAAGACATAATCATTGTGAATTAGTTCTATAACACCGTAAAAATAAATATCTATTTAACTTGATCATCGCACCACGCATGAACGGATGGAACAATTTCGCTAACTCTTTTCTGTTGTGTTAATTATTGTCAGGAGAAGATTTTTATAAAAGAAAAAAAATGATTTGAAAATATCACAACACCCGCACGAAGCCGTTTCGGGCAGCTATTTAAGACACAATAATTGTTAATTAGATCGAACACTGTTTTAGTATATATTGAGCAGTAATCTGGAATACCAATATTTTAATTTTAATCTGGCTAGGTAGCACTCGTAGAACGTATTACAATATTCCTATAGATAGCATCTTCATTCTTCAGGACTTCGTCTAAATATAATCTATACTATACTTACTAATATTATAAAGCTGAAGAGTTTGTTTGTTTGTTTGTTTGTTTGAACGCGCTAGTCTCAGGAACTACTGGTTCGAATTGAAAAAATCTTTTTGTATTGGATAGTCCGTTTATTGAGGAAGGCTATAGGCTATATAACATCACGCTACGACCAATAGTAGCGGATCATAAATGAAAAATGTTGCAAAAATGAAAAACCGTTGAATCTAAAACACGCGAACAAAGTCGCGGGGGACAGCTAGTTAGATATACTTAGACATGTACATAACTCTATCTTGAACACTAAGATTTACTTAAGAAGTACATAATTAGGTATCTAAAATCCTGGTATTAGGAATCCGGTGAAAATGAAAGCCGACGCCAAAATAATTTGGGAAAAGATAGAGGCGAGACATAATTAGGGACTTAGCGTAAGAGTGGTTAATTGACATTTATGTCATGTAACATAAGAAGGGATCATTGCAATTAAGTAAAAGGACACAATTTCTAGTTAACTAACTACTTTTTTTCGTACCTAATTGTCAACCGTAGGAACTTATAATAAAATACTTTTTGCGTAACTCGCTTGCTAGCTTGGTCTACGTAACCTATACCAAAAAATATAACCTATATCATAAAATACCTAACCAATATAACTTCTGTAAAAGATGGATAGATTTGTAATAGATAAGAGAATATAATAGGGATACGAAATCATCAAATTTCGCCGTTTATTGACATGTATAATCTTCTTTTCCTTTCTAAAATAACCTAAAATCAGAACCTTATTGACGGAAAAAAATCGGTAGAGTACGAGTCGGACTCGCGCATTAAGTGTTCCAAAACACACGTTTCTTGTAGGGGAACCCTTTAATTTTTAATTTTGTTGTTTACTGATTTCTTGTTATACTGGTAACAGAAATACACACTTTATAAAAAGTTCAACTGTCTACCGGTTCATAAGATACAGCCCGCTGCCGGACAGACGGACGGACGGACAACTGAGGCTTAGTAATAGGGTCCTGTTAGCATATTTTGGGTACGGAACAAAAAAAGTAAATATATCTCTCTCGAAACTCTAAAAACGGATAGGTAATAAAATACTTCCGCAAGCATAAACCAAATAAATATTGCAACTTCACTTTCGCTACGAAATATCCATAAATATTTAAAAGTCAAAGCTATCACCTATAAAAAGAGATTGAATACGAAATACATCAATTTATAATACATAAAGTGTATGAAATATAAAATGCGGGGCAAAATACTACGTAAGACGGGTTTAGGGGTGTAATGAATAATTCAGAATGCTTGCACAACCATTATGTCTGGGTATAGAAGAATTACTCTGTCTGTCTCATATTGGCATTGGTTGGGGTGGTGAAAACTTAATGGGTTATGAAGAATATTTATTTATGAAACCAGCCTATAACTGTCTTAGCAGACAAAGACTTCTTAAACACGAGAATTTGATCATTTCCCTTGCTCATTGCCTTCAGCGTTTTCAGATTTGTTATGTCCACGTTTCATCATGGTTCTTATTACTCTACTAGTTGCTAGCTCCAGCTCCGCACGGGTAGGGTGAGATTTTCAAATCATATCCGTACGTTTTTGTTTCATATTCTTTCATAAAAACCTTGTTCTTAAAATAAGGAACATAACAAAAAAAAATGATACGATTTAGAGCAGTCGTTTGGAAGTTATGACATGACCAATTAATCGAGATTTATTTTTATGTTATTGGTATAATGGTACGCACATATAATATTTGAAAAAGTCACTTTAGCCGCAATATTAACAATTCATAAGTAATAAAAAAATTTGCTTGTCTGAAACGTACAGGATGGAACTTAAATATTTAAGTCTTAAATATTGCATCACTGTTGTCTCAACACTTTGCGAATGATATCCGATATTTATTTTTATTAAAAAAGCTTATAATGATAATAATACATACCGAGGAAGTAGTATTCAAGAAAATTGGAGCTGTGATTATATTGGAACCATTTCTATATTGATTTTTTGGAACTGATATATCAATAAAAAAGACAGAAGTCTTAATAATAATCTCTATTTTTAGCTTAACCCGTAAATACTGCGTCTCAAAACTATAAAAACAAAAAAAATATCAATATTAGAACCAGAAGATAGATATATATCTTCTTTTACCACATCTTTTTTAACTCTCAAAATAAAACCGTCAACTTTTCCTGACTAGAAGATTGCTTTTCGACCCTCAATACCCAGGCGCTTCCTTAATAATCCTTTGTCTATTATCATAAAATGCCAATTCAATAACGCCAGGATTCAACAAATAGCCTTCGTACAATTGAACCTATATATATTCAATTGAATGGAATCGACTGCAATTGAAAAGCAAAAAAGAATATACGGTTTCTTACGTCCGCTTTATTAGAAAAATCAACCTTACGGCTGTGGTATATAGGTGACAATTTGAGTGTAACCAATTTAGCGTATTGTGTATTTAAATCTAAATGAACAGGTTTTCAATCTCTTTTTCTTTGTTCATTTATGATCTTGACAATTGAAAATGCTTACTTAATATTGTAGTAAAAAGGCGCGATGATCAATGTTCGTTTGTTATATATTATACTAGCTGTCCCCCGCGACTTTGTTCGCGTGTTTTAGTTTCAACGATATTACCTGGAATTAGTCTAATTAATTACTAAAGCAATTATTTATTCTGTTTCTTGAAGAAATAATTTACATGATCAAAGAGAAAATTAAAATGATGAGTATGATAAGTAGTTTGTTTTCTGTATTATAACTTTGACTACGAGTAAAAATGTTAATTTCATTCTCTTTACAGGAATAACATTATTTAATTATTTTAATGAAACAATTAAATATTTATGGACAGGAAGTTACATTTTCCCAGTTACAAATATTCTGTAAATATGATTTTAATTCCTTAATTGTAATCAAAACTCAGTCGGACGTACACTCAAAGTTGTTGATTTAAAATAAAGTACATACTTTAATATTTATGAATTCACTAAAAGGACGTCGTAGTTATTTTTAGGTACCCAGACGAACCGAAATAGAAGTTGCAAAGGAATGAAAATAAATCATACCGAAAAGCTTTTGGTGGTCGATAAATGGACCATGGTTAATGAATCAGGGATCACAAAAAGACATACCTCATCAATTGCTTATAGATCCAACCGCAATGCCTGTTTATTTACTGAAGAAAATCTTGAGGATTTCCTCCACCCTGGGGAAGTCGGGACTCTAACAACCATTTTTTTACGGAGAAACCATTAAATACTGTCCGAAGTATTCATCTTTACCTATTATACATAGTATAAAACAATGACGCCGAGTCTGTCTTTTTGTCTGAACGCGATAATCTCAAAAACTTCCGAACGGATTTTCATTTGGTTTTCACCAATAGATAGAGTAATTCAAGAGGAAGGTTCTTGTATATATTTCACTAGCTGTCCCCCGCGTGTTTTAGTTTCAACGGTTTTTCATTTTTGCAACATTTTTCATTTATGCTCCGCTCCTATTGGTCGTAGCGTGATGTTATATAGCCTATATATAGCCTTCCTCAATAAACGGACTATCCAATACAAAAAGAATTTTTCAATTCGAACCAGTAGTTCCTGAGATTAGCGTGTTCAAACAAACAAACAAACTCTTCAGCTTTATAATATTAGTATAGATTAATGTTTTATCTACCCGCCCGAAGCTGAGGCGGGTTGCTAGTAATATCTAAATAAAAGCCACTTTACTTTGGCCTCAAATTGTAATTCACTGTTGTTTCCCGTTAACCTTCTAAATTATTAATTATTCAAAACAATATGTTTTCATGCTTGTATAGAAACTCCGAACTGAAATTTATAGTTTATTGTGTGTGTGTGTTATGTTTCAAAAGGTCATTTAAGGAAGAATGAATAGGTCGGTACCTAAATATTATCTTAAAACATCAAAATATAATCCTAATCTAAAAGTTATTACACAGATAGAGGAATAATTTACCTAATTATTTATCTACCTACTGTAATTCTTAAAAGACAGGCTTGTGTAACAAACTGCGTTCTCTTAAACCCTTGTCAAAATTTGATCCCCAAATATGAAACCATTTCCTTATAAATGCGACATTCAAACCTCGGGACGCCAAAATTAACCTTATAAATAATAAATGGTGTGAAGGAACCAGAAACCCACAATCAAAGATAAATGTAGACTTTAGATATTTTATCTCTTGAAGGCATTGAAACCCACAGGACGTTGCGCAGTCGTCTTTTTAAGCTCGGTGTAAACGGGCCACCAGTGGCCAGTGACAGCGACTTAACACACTTTTTTCAAATATTATGTATAGACGCGCCGCACACGTGTAGCCGGTGGCAGCCACTCGCTACAGCAGACAAATGTAAAGAAAAGTTGCCACCGCTGGCTATGGCCGACCATCTGAATTTTGATGCAATACTTAATACTAATATTATAAAGAAGAAAGATCTTTATGTATGTGTGTATGTATGTAACGAATAAACTCAACAACTACTAGGCCGATTCCAAAAAATCTTTCACTATTTGAATGCTTCATTATTCCAGATTAACATAGGCTATAGAATGTTTTGAAAAATAAAAGTCCACCTGCGAAGCCAGGACGGGCCGCTAGTACTATATATTTTCATTCCATGATGCCTGTAGCAATAGATAGTTTCAGTAAATTTTAACTAATAACTTTCAATAATATTTTTATGACATCTCAATAGAACATGATTGTAACCCTGCTGATTTTATTGATAACCTATTAATTTTATTGAGTCTAGTGTGGCAGCTTACGTAGAAATGAAAAAGCTAGACGGTCAATGATCTGAGGAAGTCATTGAAAGATAGTTTTCCCGAGAGAGCATTTTAAAAACGCTTGGAGAATTTCTTATCTTCACTACAAGTTACTTATAATACTATAGATATCTACTGCAATAATAATCATAGTTTTTAATGAACGTGTATTAAAAACATAGTCAAAACCTATACAATAATGTCTTCTTAACTATTATTAATTTAATTATATCATTTTTTATTTTTACTCACAAACCATGGATTCAGAACCTATCGTTTTTAATTATCCACAAATCGGTATGTCAATCATAACTAGGTACCAAATAAAAATATTTAATATCAATTTTTTATATCTTAAAAAATATAAAATATTGGCCTAGTTTTTGTCAAGGGCTTTTAACCCTCGTCTAAGTAAAACATGTTTAAACATTAATTAGGAAAAGTCGAGTTAAAAAGGTTACTTAAGGACAGCGTCCCACTAACGAAGCGAAGCTAATATTAAAATATATTTTATAGAGGCTAAAATATTCTGCTTCTTAATTTTAATTAGTCTAATTTACTTAATGCTTTTTATAATATAAAGATAAATTACTGTAAATTTATTTCAGGATAAAATACCAGTTTTTTTGTGTCATAATAAGGAACCGGATATATACAAGACTAATAACTTTATTTCAAAAAAAACATTACGGTTTTAATTATAGACTTTTTGGTCTACTTGTGACCTTATTTATTATGTTTTGTATGTTTCTGTATGATTCTGTGTTTATGTATCTATAATTAAATAAATTCGTAAAAACTGCTCAGGCACTAATAGCAACAGAATCAAAATCACAAATATTTAAAGAAGTCATCGTCAGTCTCTTGCAAAATGACCCACAAAACAAAAATTGGACATAATCATGTCCCTAATAATGAGCTGACGCGATTGCGCCAGTTCGACACGCAATCTCGTCGCCGCCGCGTCAGCTCATGGTTAGGGATTCCTGTTGAGTTTGGGGCGATCCTAAAATTGTGCGTGAGTAAGCCGTCATACTCCTAAATAATTAAAAAATCCTGTATTTCTATTCCTCTAACAATACTGACGAGACTGATACCTAAAATGGGCTTCCGGTTTTCTAGACAAACAGAAGGTATCAAAATAAGGGCTGTTGCCCCAGATTTATAAGATTAATGTCAAAAAAGAAAACTACTATGATTTAGTATTATAAATAAACAAGACAATTCACACAGAAAATGTTGGTTTGTTTTATTTAATTTAGTACGTAAATCAGTGCTAGAGTTAACGTGCAAAAGTTTTCTGTTATCCCCCGGTGACTTGTGAAACCGCAGTCTGTTTACTCTTCCAAAGTACCGAGTACAATTTTCACAATATTACTGCGAATATCATAAATCTTAATTAAATAAACTACTACGCAATCCGACTGAAAGGGTGATATGGAGGTCAACACGACAATTCCTAAATATTGCGCAACTGCGGGTTTCTTCTCACAACGACAACGTGTCGTTTGGCATTCCCGTCAAATTCAAAGAGCTATGCTAATGATTCTCGACATGAATCAATAATAAAATTAGTAGGTAATTTTTTTCTATAATTTGGAAATCGGCAAGCCTAGTATATAGTGTATTATCTATGTCGGCAAGTGTGGGAAAAACTTATCAAAACCCGGCCCGTGTGATACCGCACTTTAACTGCTCTTTTAGACACACATATAAAGGCACTGCCTGCCATACGCAACGGGGCGGTGCTGTTCATTAAAAGTGCTGTATTCTGAAATACTGTCAAACTTAAATGACTAAAAAAACAAGTATGTATTAATTATTGAGCAGATATGGTCATTTTATTTGATTAAATATGTATTTCATAACAGCCCTTTGAAATTTGACGAGAATGCAAAACGATACGTTGTATAAGATTATATTCTGTACTGCGGGCTTTGAACTTTTATTATTAAGATTTTTTGTAGATTATTTTTAAACATGTACCTACCTAGATGTATTTAATCTGTTAAATCGGGACACAAGCGTGTTTTTATCTAAAGTAACAAACAGTATTAAACCATACAATGATACTTACTACACATATAGACTGTAAACGCTTATATATGTACGAAATAAAAATATATTACATTAATAGCTTTGCTAGCAGTTAGGCACAAGCCTAAAGCTTTAATTACACGCGACATGACTCTTGTTTTTATGAGCCCGTCGGGACGAACAGTGCTGTATTGTACCTTTGTTTTGTATGAGACTCTACAATTCATACAGAAAATGGCGACAACTCGGCTACGTGACAAGAAAAACGAATAAATACGAGAAATGTATCTTATATTCAAATTAATTTTAATTTCTTATTAATTATTAATTTCTTTTTTTGTTTTATCGTGCACTTGAGCAAAAAGGTAAAACCGGGGTCGTAGTAGTTTTATTTAATGGGCCCATGTAATAGGGATGTCAACATTTTTTTTAATGTCTATCAGGTAACAGGTATTATTAAAAAATATTAGACATATGTAAACTTACGACGTTACATTGATTTTCAATGTCGCATGACGTCACAATGTCGTACTTTTTGTGTAACATCGTACGTTATAAGCCACCACTCCTGAATTTTGATTCCTTTATCTCTTGAGTTTTTAGTTATTACTTATGAAAAAGTAAAAAATGCGTGTCATTTCTTTTATTATCTAATTTACTGATTAAATACATTTTTACTTATCATAACCAATGAACATTTCTATTGTAAAAAACATTTCTGCAAATATTAGGTTCTTACTGTCAAAATCTTCATGTCAACCTTAGTTAATTGTCACATAATAAAACATGCAGAGTGAGTGACAGAGAGATTGTACCAATAAATATCGGTAGCCTCGATGAATTGCAAACGAACGCTAAAGGCCCTTAGATATCGTCAATCGAGAAAAAAAACAAAATGGAAGAAATCCACTGCACAAAAACAAACAGAAAAACCCAACATTAATACCTGGATTCAGATATTTTGTCGTTTTTCTCAGCCTACTCGACCTAAATAAAAATGCGAAAAAATACTAAGGAAAACCAAATCCAACAAAATTGGTGCTTTATGAAAGTTTTGTAACCTACGAACGTACAAAAAATTCGTCAAGGACATGAACAGGAAAACCAGTAGCCATAGAAGCAAGAAATGCGAGATTTCTGTAAAAAAGACACGTTTATAACTTAGAGTATACATAGGCAAGCACAGAGTGCGCGTATCGCTAGTAACTCGTTGTGCCAAGCGTAAGCAAATTTTTTGCTGTGAGTACTACGCTCGTTTTCTGATTTAAGTGATTTTCCGCGACGACCGACGTTTATGCGAAAACATCGATGGTTCGGATATTATTACGGAAATACTGTGAATGTGGTGCCCCGGCGCAAGACATGGCGCAACTTCTGTCGTGCCCGTTCTGCACTACCAGCTGCACTCTCCAGGACGTGATGGGACCAACGACTAGGCCATCCAGGTTCCTTTTGGTCGGAAAGAATTTAAGGGTCATTTGACACGAGAAAAAGAAGAGTAAGAGTAATATTAGGTTTTGTGATAACATAGACACTAATTTTACTTGTTCATATTAGTGCCTTCAATTCATACTCGATATGCGCACTCTATAGTTTACTAATTTTTTCTCTAAGGTTTATACACGAAAGGGAAAAAGTCATGTCGTATAGTACGGCACATGTTTCCAATTTCCTTGGATCAACCTTGTCACTGCCCACGGCTTACTGTGTTTCGAGATATCTAGAAGTTTATGCGACCTTTCCTGTATTTTATGTAAGAATAATACTTCTGGAATAAGAAATAATACAAGTCTGGAATTTATCATCGTTGGGAGCTCTTACTAGGAATTATTTTGTCCAATAATTTAGTACCTAGACATTAAGTTACTACACATAAATTAGGCTTTAGTTGAGAGTAGTAAGAATACCGAAGTTGTCCTGAGATATTAATATTATATGATTATACCTCTAGTGTACCATATAGAGGCCACTTACTTTAATCAGCGGTGTGATTCTGTAAGACCTCATTCTAAACTTCGAATCTGAATCCGCTGTGAGTTTCTTGATTGGGTTCCAAAAACTCGGTTGATAATTCGAATGTACACTAGCACTACACTTGCGAGCGTGTCAGCGAGTTGAACTAATTTGACGTGAGGTTTTGACTGATAACGTATGAGATGACATAAGAAGTGGGATTCAGTAAGGTAATTTTCTTGTCACTTCGACGCTCACCTCGCTCTTGAATCCGATCGAAATCAAGGTCATTTTAAACCTTATGCGAAGTGAGAGTGAATAGCGATGTGAGTAGAGAGTTGTTGTTTGAACTTTACAGAATCGACGTGCAGTACCTACAACTCATGACGATTAATAAAATTCGAGTTGATATTTAAGTTTTTGCCAAATTATATAAATACCGCCCAATCACAAGCTAAGTACTGTAAGAAACTTATTATCTACAGTCGCGTTTATCCAAAACCAAATTTCAATTGGATTCTTCTTGCGTTCCGGTTTTCAAGGTGTCGCCAGCTCTGAGGTCCCGGGTTCGATCCCCGGCCGGGTCAATGTAGAAAAAAAGCACTTTTCTACATTGTCTCGGGTTTGGGTGTTTGTGGGACCTTCGTTGTCTCTGAATTCCATAACAAAAGTGCTTTAGCTATGCCAAGATTTAAAAAATCGTTTGGAGCCCAAGAAAGGATGAGGCCTCTTTTTACCGCGATAATCCACATCATCCGGCATCCACGCGGGCAGAGCCGTGGGCGACTGCTAGTTTATTAATACACTTTTTGAATCTTAGTAGTGGTAAGTTTGGAGCCCAAGAAAGGATGAGGCTACTTTTTGCCGCAATAACCGGCATCCGCGCCGGTAGAGCCAGGGCAAAAGCTAGTATACTAATACACATAAAACCTATTACGGCTATCAATTACAGCACCGCTTTATTACAGGAACACATTCTTTAGACCGCAATTTCGTAACGACATGAGTTGTTTTTCAGAGCGCCCCGTTGGGAAAAGACTTTCACTGCTTGTACGTTCAACCACACACAATAGTAACGAAAACTTTGAGAAAATCAACCTTGCTGCCTTGAAATAAAGTCGCAGATTATCAAAGGATACTGTGTACTTATGTGCTGACTGTATTTTTGCTTGAATCCCCGCTGGTTAAACAATGTAAAGGTAGTCTTGTCGGAGGGGTAAAATTATAGCGAATATATGACAGGATGAGTTAAATATATTATTACATGGAAATAATTATTATACGATTTGGTTTTAATATTTTTGGCTTGCCTTATATTTGAAATATTACCTACGTATCTAACCTAATAAATAATTTATTGGACACGTAATAAATTCCAATTTTGACCCGTTTAGGATCGAATTGCCTTATTCGGCGTTTTTAGCACGTATTAGATTTCTATTCCCAATGATATTTTTTGGCTTCTTTGGCATCTGAAACTATATAATTATAAGCCTTTGACTAACTTTGAAGTCGCGAGCTTTTGTTTATTAAACCGCCAGTATTTAAAAATATTGTGCCACTAGCTGTTCGCACCGGCTTCGCGCCGGTGGTGTGAGATTATCAAAACATTTCCATACATTTTAGGTATAAAAATCTTGTCCTTAAAATAAAGAACATAACAAAAAAAAGGAGTCCCTAATCATGAACACTAGTTCGAATCACGACACCACCTAATTAGGGACTCCTATTGAGTCTGAAAGTAGTCGGGCGATCCCGAGAATATGCGTGAGTAAACCGTTTTGTTTTTAAATAATTATGAATACTCCTCACGAAAGTTATTATACGAGGTATAAGTAATCAAATAAATTTACCATATCTGCTCAATAATAATTAATACATAGAAATTTGTTTTTTTTTCAGAATACACCACTTTCACTGAACAGAATCACCCTGTTGCGTATGATGCGGTAGGCAGTGTCTTTATGTGTGTGTGTGGAGACGAGCACTTACAGTGCGATATCACACGGGCCGCGTTTGAAATGCTTGTCCCACACATGCAGATTTCCGAAAAATCATTAGCATAGTTACCTCCTTGAATATGACGAGAATGCACAACGATACGTTGTATAAAGTGTAAAATAACAAGAAACGTCCAATAAATGACTTTAACCCGACTTTACCACGAACTATATGAATAAGTAGAACGCGGTTTTTCATTTTTAATTCAACGCGCCAACTAGTGGCGGCTTAGGGTATAAATAAATTACCTTTCAGGTCGATATTCCACATGCCATGAGTTACTGTGAACGAATTTAAAACTGGATGAAAGAGATATCACACTATTTTACTGTATATTTGGAGATAGAATTTTCTATTTTTTTAAGTTTATATTTCTACGTTAGAAAAAAAGTACCCAAAACTAAATAATTACGCATAAGTTTAAAAAGGAACCGACTTAACATACAAAAAGCCGACGAATTGAGAAACTAATGCTTTTGAAGTTGGATAAAAATTAAAAACACGTTTTATTTTGACTAATCAAGCATTGTTATCCAAACTGAAACCTGGCTGAAACTGATACTACGGAAACCGGGAAGTGGGTCAAAATATCCATAAATAAATCATTTTTGACACAGTTACAAGTAAAAAAATAAAAATAGATGAGCAGTATCCAAAATATCATCACTATTACCACAATTACTATATTTTAAACTGGTAACCTTACTTTAGAAACAAGGAATTAAAAACAAAACAATTATACCCAAAATATTTCTTATACAAGAAACTCCTCAAAACGGGTCTCGTTTTAAATGTAAATGATCCTTTGGTCCTTCTGTAATGGTCCCCAGAGACTCTAAAGATACCATTCCATTTATGTCCCAGTTCACCCAGTCCGCCTAAAATGGAAGAAAAACTTGGCAAGCCGTTTAGAGCACAGTTTGAAATAATTTTCTGATTAAAATATTGAATGAATGTGAACATTATGTAACTTGGCAAGGGCTGGAAATGGCCAATTTCCTATTCAAATATAATTGGGTAAATGTTTTCCTTTAAATTAATTAATTTCGTGAGATTACATAATATAAGCAACGACTATAATAATATTGACATGGAGGGTACGCGTTGAGATTTATAACCTATACTAGCTGTTTACCGCGGCTCCGCCCGCGTGGACGGTTATCGTGGCAAAAAGTAGCAAAAAATTGGTTTAGTGGTTTTGGCTTTTAAGCACGACAGACAGACAGACGTACTTTCGCATTTTTAATATTAGTAAGGATTAGCTGTGCCTCGCGGTTTCATTTCTGTTGCTTTTCTCCTCAGGCAAGTAACTAGATGTTAAATAAATATACGATAACCGTCCTCGAGAATTGGGCTATCAAATCCAAAAAATTAAATTTAGTATTTTTAAATTGTTATAAATGTATTAATATCTATAGTGTATAGATTTTATTTTTGGGTTTTGGTATCCGATCGGTGTAAATAATTATCAACCAGATATGTGTGACTCTTCAATGTCAGGAGATCATTCCAACTTAAGTATTTTTAAACAAAACTTAACTTTAAGGCGTACTTTGAGTCTATTCGTCGCTTTATTCCAAGACTTTTGACTGCACGGATAGGCGAGTGGACGAGTGGTATAGGTCACCACGCCAATTACCACTGTGCGCGACGTGCTACGGGTTCGATCCTCGCTTGTGTGATCCACAAATGCTTGTTCCAACTCTGGGTGATTTTTGTGCATGTGAATTAAATGTTTAACTTCCCGCAACACAAGGACTAAATTCCTTTGTGCGGGAGACGTTTCAAATCTTAAAATATTATCGCCAGAACAGTATCCGTTCATAAGTAACATATTAAATTATCTGGTTTCGGAAACACAGCGACAATACAGAATACTATGTAATGGTGTGTTACGTCCTACCCTCTTGAAACAGGTAGATTACATGGTTCGATGTCCCTAAACAAACAAAAGCCTATCAAAACCTTCATTGCGACTTCCTTCTTCAAAAGATCGCTCAATCAAGTTTATAACAAAGAAAATGTTGATTTTACTGATTACTGTAACTGTACCACTGCATATTTGAGTCGTTAAGAAATATAAACATTTATCATATTCTATGTATTATGCTTTTATCCGAATTTAAATTTCGATTTTAATATATTTTATTTTTAAGAAAATAAATAACCTTCCATTCTTGCAATTGTTTTGTCCCAGTACTATTTATGCTTCATATTTTGTCATATAAACTTTTAAAATATAAAACGAACACCTTTCAATACAAATTTTCATTTAAAAAAATATATATTCTAGGTAAGTTTGGTACAGAAACCTAAGAATCTCAAGGATTCCGTCAAGAAAACAAATAAAGATCACAATCTTAATCAAAGGACTTCTACTAACATCAGTTTCTTCTATAAATTCGTTCGTTTATCTTAAACGTGTTGAATTCAGGAAGATAAAAACTGGGATCTCATTACAGATGGAACAATCACGGGAAATGATTATGGAGGTTTCTTGGAGGAGAAAAAAGCAAGTTTCATTTGAGGGGTAATCGGGTGAAAGTAATCAAGCTAGTCGACATGACAGAGAATCGATGAGCTGGTAAACATTTTGACCACCGTCTCACAAAAAAGGAACTTGCAAGTTCTACAAAAGAGCGTTATTTACTACGCGGCAATAGCGTAATGGTTAGGGTGACGGCCTTGTGATCTAGAGGTCGCAGGTTCGAACCCCACTTATTGCACTATTGACGTAAACCCACTCTAGACACAAGCACATATAGCTTAGTTGGAGGGGTTAACAAGATGGCTAGTAATGTAAACTCCACCCACATTGTCAATAATATTAAAAAAAAAAACTTTAGTGATTCGCACGCTCCTAATTTAAAGCAGTAAAGTCTATTTTAGTTAGTCATTGTTACTTCAGTCAGTTGGCTGTACTAGTAATACAACCTACTTGGAACAGGCAGTTTGGAGTTTGTCACGTTCCCTAATGTGGCGGTCAGGTTAAGAGTCTCGAGTTTACTTTTACGGTTAAAGTTAACTGTGTTCGCGGTGTAACACGATCGTTACAGTTCAGAGGGATTTAACAAGTTTTCATTTTCAAAGACTTCGGGGATATCAAGCCTCGGACAGTATTACATAACACCTAGATAGGTATTTTTGTTCTTTGTAGAGAAATAGACATGTATGTGATGATATGAGAAAGAAAGGAGTAAAAGCCGAGATGACGAGTAGTGGAGATGAATGGAAGCAAAATAGGCATTGCGCCGACCCCAAATAATTGAGAACAGGTCAGGGAGATGGTGATGAAATGGACTAGCGCGTCATCTGATTGTAAGTGAACACCTCTATTTAAGAGCATTTTTTTAACATCAGTGCCCTTACTCTCCAATTTAATTTGTATACTAATACAATGCCAATGCAAATTGTTATTCATTTAGCAGGCACATAAATAACACACAGTACAAAAAAATACTTTCAATGTTTAGATTCCAGTCAGTTCCTTCCATTGACAGCATTTTTAAGAAAACTAAATCTTCTGCCCACTAAAGCTAAACTAATATCAATTTTGCATTGCCATTGTATTCAATTAAAATTAAATTGGAGTGTAAGGGCACAGAAGTCTTGTAGTTCTCGGCTTTTAAGTACCTAATTTATATTTAACTAGCTGTCCCCCGCGACTCTGTTCGCGTGTTTTAGTTTTAACGGTTTTTTTATTTTTGCAACATTTTTCATTTATGCTCCGCTCCTATTGGTCGTAGCGTGATGTTATATAGCCTATAGCCTTCCTCAATAAACGGACTATCCAATATAAAAAGAATTTTTCAATTCGAACCAGTAGTTCCTGAGATTAGCGCGTTCAAACAAACAAATAAACAAACAAACAAACTCTTCAGCTTTATAATATTAGTATAGATAAACGAAACGATTAATTATTAGTTACCTACTGTTTATTAGTAACTTGCGTGATCTTGTTTTTTAAGAGTTATTGGTATTGAGCGTTTTCAAGAAATAAAACTTTTTTACATCTCACATAACCAGAAACAACTTCTATATAGTTCTTTTATGAATAAACATTTGAAACATAAAAAGGGATACACAAAAACAAAAGATTGAAATAATACAAAAGCCCACTTCATCGAACAAAGAGACCTAACGCCCCAAAGTATATTTAAATAGCTTTTGTTAACTGTAAAAGCCCTGACGTGTTTGTTACAAATTAATTCTACCAGTGCGTGTTAAACTATGACACACGTCATAGGCCCATTAGACGAATACTTGATTAGCTGGAACACTTCCATTTAACGTTCTGGCTAACTAACCGATAACAAGCACTTGTTTGTTACGAAAATATAGAATGGAAAAGTTTATCGAGCCGTGATTTTGTTTGCGATAAAAAAAGTCAGCCATGTATATTGCGATTACGACCTCCGTGGTCGTACACACCGGTTTTCAAGGTGTCGCCACCTCTGAGGTCCCAGGTTCGATCCCCGGCCAGGTCAATTTAGAAAAACCACTTTTCTACATTGTCTCGGGTGTGTTTGTGGTACCTTCGTTGTCACTGAATTCCATAACACAAGTTTAGTTACTTACTTTGGGTTCAGAGCAATGTGTGATGTTATGCTTTATTTATTTATTCATTATTTTATATAGATTCTCTAAACTTTTATTTTAGCGTTATTAATAAAAATAGCTTATTCTGAGGTTAATCCTAAGTAAAACTCGGACTAGTTAATCCCAGAGTAACAGCGGTAATCCGCATTCGTTTAAGAATAAAGCGACGGATGCATCGTTGTTCAACGTCAATATGTAATCCACACTTAAGTACATAATTTTTGTCATGTCGTTCACGTATAGGTATAGCTAATCACATTTCTAAAACATGTAAAAAAAATATACATTCTTTATTATTCTTGCATATCATTGTAAAGCAACTCAACAATATTGTGGGATAATAATATATAACTAGATACTTAAATGTCGACAATGTATTCAAGTGTTTAAACAAGCTATATTTGTATTTATTTTTTACTAGGAAGGGTTCACTGCCCCATAATAAAAGGCAAAATAATAGAAAATTTATAAAAACTACTTAAATACAATATATCTTTTTTCACCATCCTGAAAGCTAGCATACAAAAAACATTGCATTACTCAGTAAAAGGGATGTGGATTGGAGGTCAGATAAGCGACTGATCCATGTAAAATACGGTATTCAGTTGAATCTGATGGCATTGGAAGCCGATTGGGGTCAGCTTCCAATCTCACCGAGTTTTAGTAAAAGTCTAAGGAAAAAAAAGCCGATCTTTCTCGACTAAATTACAAATTAAATCTTATATCTTACTTTTACTCTTAACATACGTAAATTGACTTTATGCCTATAACAAAATTAATAAATAACTCGGGAGTTTGAAAACATAACTCTTACAGAGTTGAAAATACATTTCTTAAACTCAACAAAGTTTCTATTACTTTTGCAAGACCTAGCTGCCATGATATCGATCTGTCTAATAATAGCGACACACTTTACTACGAATTAACGTTTTCCGTATACCAGCTACGTAAAAGATTTATTCTTCATTTTTAAAATAAAGAATTATAGACGCCGTGTTAAAATACCATATTAATTATATTATGGATATATTGGTAATTATCTGATTATATTAAAAAAAGAAATTAATTATATTAATAAGTATGATTATCTTGCTTAATGTCACAAATAGAAAAGTTTGTAAGCATGTGTGTTACACTTTCTCGCATGAAACACTAAATAGATTTTGATAAAAGTTTACAGTATCATAACTTATCCATCAGAATAACACATACGCTTATAATATAGATACAAAATATCTACATACGCAGACGAAGGGGCTCTGCTAGTAAGATGGTGTAAGTATGTACATTTTCAATCAAGTATTGATAAAACAGTCTGATTCAGCGCGGTTGATTGCTTAACGATTTATTAGGAACCGTTGCCTAGCAACGCACGATGAATGATAAAATAGAGCTAATGCACTGAAGGTTAGATCTTGTAATCTTCATTATAAGTATGAGGAATGGAATATAACCATAAGGTATCAGGATTGTCTTTCAACGTAGCAATGATACCAGCGCCCCCAGCCAAGTGACATATCTACAATCTAAATGTTGATAGAATTTGCTTAAATGTATGGTATATGGAAATGGTAGTTCTTTACGATAATTCACGTGACTCGTAATTTTGTACATCTGAGCGTTTTCTGTCAACGTTAGAATGTAGATATTATGTCACTTGGGTAGGGGAGTTAGTTGTAACTATTTTAACGACGCGAATGCGGTCAAATAAATTGTTAAAAAATATAAGAGACATATTTTTTTTTTATTTAAATAAACTATGAAGAAGATACAGTGAATAGCAATGTCGCGTGACTTCACTTGTAGCTACAATTTTTACTAACACGTGACGTCACAAGCCCTCATTCCTGAACTTTAAAGCGCTTTAACGTTTTATATTGGTTAGATAAAAGAAAAAAATGCGAGATTTTTTCCTTTTTTTTATTTATCTGGTGATAGATATTTCCTTTTCAAACCCAGTCCGCACCTCTATTATATGAGTTTTGATATGGTTTGGACAAAGAATTTATTAATAATAGTTATTTATTTAGTTTTAATTGTTTCCTTTACGACAAGGGTCTTTCTGTAAAGCCTTATTGTTAAATCTTGAGCAATTGAAATACTGTACATACCTACATGAATATTTAAGATAGTGTTCTGAGTAAACACAACTTGTTACCAAATACATATAGTATGAATACGCACCCAATAGCTATTCCATTGTTTTATTAAAAGCTTTTGAATAATGCATTTAGATTACGGAACATACAGAAATATTTTTAGTGAATGAAGATTGTATCTATAAAAAGATATTCCGGCCATGTCCAAGTTTTCCAAAGGTCCCCAAACATTCTTAAGTATTCATTCAAGTAACGTACAAATAACAAACAGCCGTAGATCGAAAATAAACTTTCAGTTCATGTAACGACTTAACTTGAAACTTTTTCATTGAACCATTCAACCTGTATTTGATTGCCTACCTTAGCTACATACATATAGAGTACAGTTTCCTTGTAAAAACTGTGCACTGTTTATTTCAAAGAAATGGTCAACACCACCCAAACTTTATTCTAAAACCTGCACTACGCTCTACGAAATAGAGTACAAATTTCTATAAAAAAACTTAGATATATTTTTCTCATATAAATGATCTTCTTCAAAGTAATATTTCATCGCAAAAAGAAGTTAATAATCTACCATTCCACTCGATTAATTTTAATAAGATTAGCCGATGGCTCTTTCATTTCTAGCCAGGCTATAATCTAGACTGGTAGACTAGTGCCTATCTAGTCGCATTTATGAATGGTGATTAGACTAGGGTTATCCTTCCACGCCAATTTAGACCTTAATTGTATGACATTAAATGCCATTTTGTAAGGGTTGGGAGTAATAAAGATACCTATGGGAAATCATGGTAAAATTCGCTTTTAGTACGGTTTAATATCTTGTTTCATGTGTTTTAAAAAGTCTTTGAGGTAAATAAGTATAATTATATACTGTGAAAAGCGAAAAGTGTGCGAACAATATTGTACTTTTATTTTGTTAACAAGTACATATGGTATTAAAAACAGCAGTTCTATTTTAAGACATGTTTTTATTTAATGAATTAGAGGCAGATTTCGTATTTTATGTCAATTTTGTGTAAACAAATCTCGTAACAAAATATTACACGGACTGTTTTCCAAGCAATCAGTACGGCCTACATCAAAGTAAACCCTCTTTATTTATCTCAAACAGAATTGTTGATTTACTCATTATTTCCTGTAGAGATAATAAGTTATTAATAAATTCCGTTTGATATTCCCGGATCAGACTAAGTAACGATCAAACGCAGCTTAAATAATTCTAAGCCTACGCTTAGAAAACATCGCGTTTCCCCATTGAATCTTATAAAGTTGCGTGAAAGATTACAATCCTAGCTCTAAAGGAAAATATAGCAAAAAGCAAAACTACGTACATTTATGTGAAACGCAATGTGTTTGTACTAGTTTTATGGGGTAACGATCTGAACATAAATCATGATATGAATAAAAGTTCATAATATAAAAATATTAGAGATTCGCACTTCAAATAAAAGACACTTATTAACAGTGCTATGGACCGAAAAAAAAACAGTGGCACTCAGGAAGTGCCGTAAAAACTTGAACAATTACAATATATTTACTTACTAACATAGTGAGGTGTCGGTAGCGGTAACAGTGTAGCAAGTTCAATTGTTTTTTCACATCTCAAAAAATGCCCAATGGGAAGAGTTCACTTCAAAATATATAAAAAGCGGATGTTACATAATTTACTACTATGGATTTTTCTACTCAATATCTATCATAATAATATTATCTATCTATACTGCTATATATATACTACGTTATAAAGAGCAAAGATTTGTATTATTGTAAGTATGTTTCTAACGAATAAACTCAAAAACTACTGGACCGATTTCAGAAATTCTTTAACCATTAGAATGCTACATTATTCCTTACATAGGCTATATTGCTGTGCTACCCAAGAGAAGTCGGGGTGGATTGATTATATATATACTAATAAACTATCTAAGTTTGACCCGAACAAATAAAGGTAAGAAATGTGAAACAATGAAATTAGGAAGACAGGTGCCTACGTGTGAAAATAAGCAGTTGTTGGCAACAAAAATACTTGTAATATCTATACTAATATATTAAGCTGATGAGTTTGTTTGTTGCTTTGTTTGAACGCGCTAATCTCAGGAACTACTGGTACCATTTAAAAAAAATCTTTCAGTTTTGGATAGCCCATTTATTGAGGAAGGCTATAAGCTATATAACATTACGCTGCGACCAAAAGAAGCGGCGCAAAAATGAAAAATGTTACAAAAAAAAACCGTTGAAACACGCGGACAAAGTCGCGGGGGACAGCTAGTAATACATATACATGACGGCATGGCTTTCCATGCATTTAAATGTGACCCTCAATTCAAATATCACCCTGAACAAACCCATTCCAAACTTCTAGGGCAAGTATTTTAATTAAATAGCACACCAAAATGGATACGCAAAATATTCTGCATCAAATAAAGTTGCGTCATACCCTTTTGAAAAAAGTTTGGCGCAAATATATAAAAACGTAATGCCAAAATGTGTTGGCTGAAATTGGCATAAAATAAAACATCGGGCGAAGAAACAACACTAAATTGCTTCATTTCTATCCAAATATACAGTAGGTAAAACACACTACAGTGGTAAAAATGACACGAAAATGAACCTTACCAACCAAGAAATAAAGACGCTTTTGATGTGAAAGTGTTGTAATGTGTACGTGTAAGGCGTACGCTGTACCTTATCTTTGAAACACATGACTACAGAAAACCTTATCAAAACAACAACACGTACGCAAACAAATTAAAAGGCTTATAATTGTAGGATTTCCTTTGGATCAAAATATTATAATAATGTTATGTATAAGTCTGCTTCAGTATTTATTCTGTGTAACTTTTTTGAAGAATTTAATCTATACTAATATTATAAAGCTGAAGAGTTTGTTTGTTTGTTTGTTTGAACGCGCTAATCTCAGGAACTACTGGTTCGAATTAAATAATTCTTTTTGTGTTGGATAGTCCGTTTATTGAGGAAGGTTATAGGCTATATAACATCACGCTACGACCAATAGGAGCGGAGCATAAATGAAAAATGTTGCAAAAATGAAAAACCGTTGAAACTAAAATACGCGAACAAAGTCGCGGGGGACAGCTAGTCTAAAATATTTTTGCATCTTTATTACCCGACTGCCAAGGAAGGGGTATGTTTTTAGCGCGTAAATGTTATGTTTCTATATTTACTACTAGCTGTCCCCCGCGACTTTGTTCGCGTGTTTTAGTTTCAACGGTTTTTCATTTTTGCAACTTTTTTCATTTATGCTTCGCTCCTATTGGTCGTAGCGTGATGTTATATAGCCTATAGCCTTCCTCAATAAACGGACTATCCAATACAAAAAGAATTTTTCAATTCGAACCAGTAGTTCCTGAGATTAGCGCGTTCAAACAAACAAACGAACAAACAAACAAACAAACAAACAAACAAACTCTTCAGCTTTATAATATTAAGTATAGATGTTTGTTAATTTCCTTATTACCTCGTATCTTCCAAACGGGTGGATGGATTTCGACAGGAAGAATGTATAGTTAGATTCGTTACAAAGATCCAAGAGTGATAAATAGGTTTAAAAGTTTTATATATTTTGTTTTTGTTTTATAAATAATTTACAAAAATATATACAAGTTGTATCTTAAAATGTAATTTAGAATGAGAAATGATAAAATAAATAATGATTACAAATAAAAGCCTTTTATTGTAATAATTATTTTTAATTTGTGCTATAAATACAACATTTTTACCATAAATTTTCACCTTAGATATAACTATGATAGCTGAGTAAGGTCAAGGCAAGCTCCCAGTATTTTTCAGTTATATAACCTTACTACCTACTATCTGACCTTTAGGCTATTTTAAAAATAGGCTAGCTATACTAAAGTGCAGTATCAGAGGCAGCTGTCTAGTGAAGCGAGAGTGTTTTAATCCTCTCAACTTAAGTCGGCTTGATGCCAAGAAATACGCAGTTTCGGATTTCTTTTTAAACCTTTTAGAGATTCTTGGAGCTGAAACGTAACATGAAACTGCCTTCTAGACTTCTCAAATAATGTTTGAGGAGATAATGGTAGGTTTACTTTGTAATGTTGAGATGTCTTTTTTTATTATTAATTGCAGACTTGGAACTTGGTAGCCACCTTAATTATAGTTTCTGGATTAGAAGATTCTTTTTTTAAAAGGTAGGTTTCCTATATTATTATATGATCAGTATAAATATTCGTCTCCGGATCATTTATTTTAAACTGCCTTGTTTTGACGTTTTCAGGGTTCCGCAAGCGAAGGGAGCCAATGAAACCCTATTAAATTGCTAAGTCCCTGTTGTCCATCCTTCCGTCCATCTGTCTGTTATCTATTACGGTTCATGATACGGTTCACGGGGTCCCGTACGCGAAGGCTGCCAAAGAGACCAAATTAAATTGCTCAGTCTCCGCTGTCCATCCATTCGTCCGTCCGTCTGTCTGTCAGCTATTACGGTTCATGATATACAGCACGTATCGTGAACCGTATTAGCTAGAAGGTTGAAATTAATACAGTGTGAATTTTTGTTGCCGCTGTAACAAAAATTTATAATATTTAATAAAAAATGAAAGAGGGCTCCATAAAATGGTACGGTCGAGTCCGACTCGCACTTAGCTAGCTATTTTCATACGCTATTTATATTCAAACAATAACTTAATATAATAAATCTTTCCTTAATAAAAATATTCCGCTAACGATTGTTAGGATCTGGAAGATTTCAAAATATACAATGTTATTTTTATCCCTTTCTTAATGTTATAATCTCTTATTCGAATATAAGATTTTCGGCTTATTATACTTAATAAGCCCATATATCATCCTAAATATAATACATCTTATTGGAAGTTATTCTCGTAACTCGAGATGGTATTACGAGTATATTATACTAGAGTCTGAGCGGAAAGAGAAGAGTCTATAGATTGAGGGCGCTGCTGTGTTTAATTACCATATTTCTTATGTTAAGAAGGGAAACTACTCCAAAAGGAATTTGGAAAATAGGTATTTAAAGAATATATTGCTGTCTTCGACCTGTCTGACCTAAAGTGCGTAAGGGACCACTGCAGCTCAGGCTACAAAATCGTTGACCAAAAGACGTTTCGTGTTCCGCTGTTTTCTTTCCCGAAGCGGAACAACGCGCCATTAAGCCAGTGGTCGCAGCCATTTTTTCTTTCTACTATTTGTATTTTATTACAAAATTTTCGCTCCGTATATTCACGCATACGGAGCGAAAATTTTAACGTAGCGTAACAAATAATTAAAAATAATCTAAAAATTCGTATGCGTATTATCAAATACCGTTATTATTAAGAATAACCTATGCCTATCAATTTATTAAATCTAGAAAAAGAAATTTAAAATAATTTTATGTCTATCAGGAATAACCACGGCGCTATAGATAATTACGGCCCAGAATCTAGCTCATAAATTACAGTATTTTTTTATTCTAAATTCCACAAATAGTATTATTTCAAGAAGGCTTGTATATAATTAAAAGTAATCATTATTAGCAACCCGAGCGAAGAAAGGTCAACTAGCAAAATATAAGATGAGAATTTTCCTTAAGACGCGTAGCACTGGTTACGCGTGCTACGAATGTCTACGACCTTGATCATTCCATTGTAAGAAAGACTCAGTTATCTGTAATCATTTCTGAATTTTTACTATGAAACTGTGACTTACATTTACACATTATTTTCTATAATTTGTATTTAAAGTACAAGTATCCCAAAGTAAGATTACCAGTCTTACTTTGGGATACTGTGTTACCCAGTAAAATGCGTTGTGGAGGTCAGATAGGCAGTCGCTCTATGTAAAATACGGTATTCAGCTGAATCCGGTAAGACTGGAAGCCGTTTTCAGTGTTCCGTAAGCGAAGGGTGCCAATGAAACCCTATTAAATTGCTAAGTCCCTGTTGTCCATCCTTCCGTCCATCTGTCTGTTATCTATTACGGTTCATGATACGGTTCACGGGGTCCCGTACGCGAAGGCTGCCAAAGAGACCAAATTAAATTGCTCAGTCTCCGCTGTCCATCCATTCGTCCGTCCGTCTGTCTGTCAGCTATTACGGTGATATACAGCACGTATCGTGAACCGTATTAGCTAGAAGGTTGAAATTTTTACAGTGTGAATTTTTGTTGCCGCTGTGACAAAAATTTATAATATTTAATAAAAAATGAAAGAGGGCTCCATAAAATGGTACGGTCGAGTCCGACTCGCACTTAGCTAGCTATTTTCATACGCTATTTATATTCAAACAATAACTTAATATAATAAATCTTTCCTTAATAAAAATATTCCGCTAACGATTGTTAGGATCTGGAAGATTTCAAAATATACAATGTTATTTTTATCCCTTTCTTAATGTTATAATCTCTTATTCGAATATAAGATTTTCGGCTTATTATACTTAATAAGCCCATATATCATCCTAAATATAATACATCTTATTGGAAGTTATTCTCGTAACTCGAGATGGTATTACGAGTATATTATACTAGAGTCTGAGCGGAAAGAGAAGAGTCTATAGATTGAGGGCGCTGCTGTGTTTAATTACCATATTTCTTATGTTAAGAAGGGAAACTACTCCAAAAGGAATTTGGAAAATAGGTATTTAAAGAATATATTGCTGTCTTCGACCTGTCTGACCTAAAGTGCGTAAGGGACCACTGCAGCTCAGGCTACAAAATCGTTGACCAAAAGACGTTTCGTGTTCCGCTGTTTTCTTTCCCGAAGCGGAACAACGCGCCATTAAGCCAGTGGTCGCAGCCATTTTTTCTTTCTACTATTTGTATTTTATTACAAAATTTTCGCTCCGTATATTCACGCATACGGAGCGAAAATTTTAACGTAGCGTAACAAATAATTAAAAATAATCTAAAAATTCGTATGCGTATTATCAAATACCGTTATTATTAAGAATAACCTATGCCTATCAATTTATTAAATCTAGAAAAAGAAATTTAAAATAATTTTATGTCTATCAGGAATAACCACGGCGCTATAGATAATTACGGCCCAGAATCTAGCTCATAAATTACAGTATTTTTTTATTCTAAATTCCAAAAATAGCATTATTTCAAGAAGGCTTGTATATAATTAAAAGTAATCATTATTAGCAACCCGAGCGAAGAAAGGTCAACTAACAAAATATAAGATGAGGATTTTCCTTAAGACGCGTAGCACTGGTTACGCGTGCTACGAATGTCTACGACCTTGATCATTCCACTGTAAGAAAGACTCAGTTATCTGTAATCATTTCTGAATTTTTACTATGAAACTGTGACTTACATTTACACATTATTTTCTATAATTCGTATTTAAAGTACAAGTATCCCAAAGTAAGATTACCAGTCTTACTTTGGGATACGGTGTTACCCAGTAAAATGCGTTGTGGAGGTCAGATAGGGAGTCGCTCTATGTAAAATACGGTATTTAGCTGAATCTGGTAAGACTGGAAGCCGACCCCAGCATAAAGAATGTTTGTTAAAAAATAGAGTAACATTAAAAGTAATTTCAGGCCTAAGAAATAAACGTACGGATTTATCTAAAAAGCGATTTACGGATTTGAGTACGAAATATAACTAACTTTTTTGTCATTATAATTGTTTTAAGACATTATGGTCTAATTGGAGCCTTGTACTTCTTGGCATTTATTTTAAATATGAAAAAGATAAACTCTAACGTAGTAAATATACATTTTTGCAGTTTGAATTTAAACCACTTCTTGCCATCCAATTGGTTGAGTTTTGTAATGTTTTGTATGTCATTGTTCTCATAAGGGAGCCAGAAGGTCCCATAAAACAACGTAATCCTATCGTGTTTAGGCCAGTTTGATTTGTCCTCACAAATACTGTGATTATAGCCTCATTTGAAGCGTACATTGTAAAAATAAGGTTTTCCCTGATATATCTTTAATAATATAAACATGTACACTTCTGCTTACTGAGTTGCTTATTAGTGGCGCCATAGTATACAATGAGTGATAAACAAATGAAGTACGTATTTATTTAAAAAGGAAACGCGATAACAGGCGCGTAAACCGATCAAAGTACGTTCAAAACTATTTCGTTTAACCTATTTACATTGATTAAGTAAATCATTAATTACTTACTATGTAACTTCTAGAGTTAGAAACATGTTTTGATAGAAAATTGTTAATTAAGACGAAATAATGGAGGATCATTAAGCAATTATTAATAATAATAATTTTGACGACCTTCGCCGTCGAGTGGCTTACACGCCGGTTTTCAAGTTGTCGCCAGCTCTAAGGTCCCGGGGTCGATATCCGGACGGGTCAACTTTTCTACTTTGTTGTGGGTTTTGTTGATTCTGGTACCTTAGTTGTCTCTAATTCCGTAACACTTGTGCTATATTGCTACTTACTTTGGTTTTAGAGCAATGTAGGTACTTGATGTTTTCCACATTTATTTATCATTTATTAACATGGAACAAGAATTGAAAACATTTTACAAGTAGGTACCAATAGGTTTATGTGATGAATAAATTACATACTCAATTACCATAGTTCATATTTTTAATAATATGTGGATTATGTAACGAAAATTATGTTACTGATATTATTAGTTCGAAATATCATTTTTTACCTAAAAATATGACATTTCAAAATCTTTATTTCTCTACGTGACTAATACATACAAGAAAATTGATAATACAGCCTGAAAAATAAGTAAATAACATCTAAATTACGGAAAACGTAACATAACTTAGGGAAAATAATAAAAACGTCTTAATTCTTGGATAAACTGTAAATAGATACTTAGCCTTATTATATTATCCGCTTTATTCTTTATAGATAATAAAATACATTTTTATTTTCCGCCAAAGGATGTAATTCCAAGAAACTCCAATAGACATTATATTTTATTACTAGCTGTCCCCCGCGACTTTGTTCGCGTGTTTTAGTTTCATCGGTTTTTCATTTTTGCAACATTTTTCATTTTTGCTCTGCTCCTATTGGTCGTAGCGTGATGTTATATAGCCTATAGCCTTCCTCAATAAACGGACTATCCAATACAAAAAGAATTTTTCAATTCGAACCAGTAGTTCCTGAGATTAGCGCGTTCAAACAAACAAACTAACAAACAAACAAACAAACAAACTCTTCAGCTTTATAATATTAGTATAGATTGACGTAGAATACGCCGTATGCTCGCCTAAGTCGAGTGTAAGTGTGGGTAGGCGAATAAAAGAACAGCTTCCCCGAAAACTCTTGTGAAAGAAACTTGTGGGTAGTTGCTCGTTCAAGCAACTCTACATTGGAAATATAAATAGGTTGTCCTGTAACTTTGTACTGTCACAAATTCCAAACAGATTTTTTTTTTTTGTTCTTGGTAGAATTATACCTATTTGTCTCAATATCTGAATACTTATTAAACATATTCAATATCCTTAAATTATATCAAACTCTGATATCATTCTACGTTAAGTTAATCAACCTTTTATCGAAATCGCACAATAAAGTCAAGTACCGCACTTCCTACATACATAACTATACACACATAACCTACCCTGTTACATAAAACTAAAGAAAACGGCGACGTCTCTAATCGTCTTTATAACAAAACTACGTTCTAAGAAATACAAAATCCAATTTGTTGTACAATAATTCGATTTAAAAATAGTTAAGTTTATAATCGCTAAATTAACTTACCTCTAAACAGACGTCCTGTGCGCGAAACTTTCGGAATCTATTCACACACTGACATAGCTTTTTAAACTACGTTTTTAAATATAAAATATCACGATTTTCTTGTCTAAATTCTATTTACAATTTTATTTACAGTATTCCGCAAATTTCGGAGTGATACTGGGGTTTGCAGAAACGTCAGTGTTGTCGCATACGTCTGGCGCATGCGCGTAGCAAGATGGCGGCTCCAAGGCGGGTCGATACGCGCGATAAGGCCACCGAAGGCTGCGCCACCATTGCCGGTGACATTGTGTTAACGGGGTAACATAAAAACGAGGTCACTGTTTCATATTAGCCCGCGCTTCCGCGATACTCGGAAAAGGTTGCCATAAGAAAAAAAATATTTTCGTTTTTTTTTACTTGGCAACCTGTTTGGTTTAATTTATGTTTGGGTTGATTACAGTGGTATTTTAATGGACATTATTTTGTGTGGACGGTGCTTATTACCTTTACAATCCTGCGAAGTGACCTTTAAGAGCTTAAATGTCATTCTGAAATGGATGAAGCTCTCTTTGACGTTTTCTGTAGCACTAAGTGTTATGTTAGCTATTAACTTAAGTTACAGTTTTCCAACTAAATGCCAATAATAATTATTAGTAGATATTGCAGATACATTAGAGATAGGAGGTTCCTCTTTATACCCTAGACGTCTAGTACCTAATTAAGGTTAAAAGGGCTGATTAATATTAATGTATCTAGTTACGTTCAGACTTGCGTAGGTCTACGGATCTACGGATACGTAGTGAATCTTAATCATAGTTAACTTTACTATCTGACAATATGTAAAATGCATTAGGTTTGAGTTGCTCTTTGTTCGTAAACCTATTTTTTTTATTTATTAACCTAATCAGTAATTGATGCAAACTCCTGCATCAGAAAATAAGTTTTATACAGGCATTCCCTTCATTCCTTCTGTTCTATCTTCTTCGTTTTCTATGATTTTTCGCAGTGTGTGTGTCAGTGGACATTCATATAGATAACCCCTTTTCAGAATTTCTTTCGTAAAGGAATCTAAAATCGTGAACCCACAAGTGAGCAAGCGTGGTGATAAATGCAATGGCATTTATTGCCTAGCTAGTAGTGGAGCAACTACAGGCCGATAGATATCTATATCTTATAGATTTGGTATCCACGCAGTGTCTGGCTTATCTATATTAATATTATAAAGAGGAGGGTTTGTGTGTTTGTTTTTAGGAAGTAACCTCTTGTACTAAACCAATTTTGAAAATTATTTTACCGGTATAAAGTTTCATTATTTCTGAGTGCCATAGGCTATATATAAAAAAACACAGAAAAAACCGCTGGGCTCAGTTAGTAGAAAAAAAGTACACAATAATAAACTAAAAACATTTTATTCAATATCGTCTACATCAGCTTTGAGATATCGCACTTCGGGATCGCTGCAGGTTCTGCCGCGAAGACGCGCGAGGGTCGTGATGCCGCGCGTCGTGCGCTTCAAGAAGAACGCGACGCAGAGCGCGCCCACGCACAGCACTGATACCAGAAGCCCTGTGACTAGGGAGGTCACGTTTGACATACCTGGATAAACAAATAAAGTTAAAAATCGTCAATTGCAATAAACTAAGACCAAATGAAAGGTGCAGGCAGGTGCAGCAGGTTTATTCGCTTTGCAGCGATTGTTGCTTCATTAAAAAGACAGTGAAGACACAAGTTTCTTATCGTGTAATTCGATATCGAATATCGTATAATTTCGATGACAAACTAGATCTACTACGACTTAGTTGGTCACCGACTTTAGCCAATACTAAATTTACATTTTTACAGTTATTTTTATCTAGTAAACATCGCTTGGGTTGTCAACATTAGATAGCGAATAGGCCTACAGGTCAAAAAAAAAACAATGTTAATAGGTTTATTTTAAGAAATAGCAACCTAATTATTATTAACTAGCCGTTGCCCACGGCTCCGCCCGCGAGGACATGTAGACACAAAAGTTGTAGCCTATGGCATTCAGGAATAATGTAGCTATCTATCAGTAAGAGTTGAATCAGTAATTCCAGAGTTTACTCCAAACTACATTTTACTACGATTGTCCTTTGCACTTACTGTTATGGTTGAATAAGTTTAACTTTATTTTTATAAGTTTTAAATTGCATGCTATAAATATACAACAAAATGTGTGTTGTTCTATAACATAAATAAATGTTCCATCCTATGTACCACATTTTTTGGCAAATAAAGATATTTGACTTGATTTGATTTAAGTACAAACTTTAAGGCCTTTTAAGATTTTTAGAAAAAGTTCCCTATCATCAAAATTTGGCTTTGTAACTCTATTATTAAGAATGATAAAAAAAATCAATGACGGACTTAAAAAAAATACTTGTATAAATAAATACGATAAAATTCATACGTATTCATATTTCGTATCAAAAAAACGAAAGTAAACTCTGTCTGTCTGTTTGTTACGCTTTCACGACTAAACCGCTAAACCGATTTTAATGAATCTTGCTATGGGGTTAGCTTGGATCCCGAGAAACTACATAGGCTACTTTTTGCCGCGATAAACGAAACCCACACAGGCGGAGCCGCGGGCAAAAACTAGTAAATTATAACTTACTTTCACTTTTCACTGCACTTTTCACCTGTTTGGTGACAAGATCTTCGTGTTTTGTTGTTCGTGTAAAGAAATATGTGGACGCTGACACCGGAGTCACTTTATATGTCACCTCCGTAGCATTTGTAAAGGGTTTGTAAGATTTAGTTGTACTCTTAAGCACTAGCCTAGTCGGCTTAGCGCTGGATGTAGGTGTCCTAATGGTTGTAAGACGTTTGGTTGTTGGAAGGAAAGTTGTACGCCTAGTAGTTGTTGGTTTAGCTCTAGTTGTAGGTTTCCTAGTAGTTGTGGACGTTGTAGACGTTGTGGACGTGGTGGTTGTTGTTGTACTTTTAGATCTAGTTGTAGTTCTTGAGGTTTTAGGGGGGGGCGTTGGCAACGCTTCCGTTGTGGTTGCGATTAGTCTCTGTGTTTGAGGCAGTGAGTCTGAACTTGCAACTGAAGTTGGTTCTTCATCGTCTGAGGAGAAAGAAATTATTTAAGAAGAGATAGCACAAACAATTTATTTAGTTACAAGATACATAAACAAAACAGTAAATATTGAACACTATAACGGGTGTAAAAAGACCATTAACGTTAACGAAAACCAAGTAATTTACCCATCATTGGGATATTTTTTCTCTTCTAGAGCATACCTGGGAAACCACAAACAACATGGGTTCTGAAGATATCGAAGGTCAAAGTGTCCATTATTAGTTTTTTTTTTTTACTAAAACGGATTCTATTTGTTAATACTAAACTTACTCCCAAACAAACATTTACCCACAACACACACAGGCACAGTCGGTTGTATGTATTACATTGCCCGCTATAAAAAGCATTCTTTTTAAATGCCTAAAAATAAAATTATTTTCCCAGCATTTATATTTCGCGAATGTATGTACCTAGTTTGATGTACAGAGTGCATACTTCGGTAATGCGATTGGTCTTTTTACACCCTTTTCAGGTCTTCTTAAAGAAAGGCAACTCGTGTTAATCAATGCTCGTTCCTTCTCTATATGAGAAAAGGCCTTTACCCATTGACTTTAACAAGATATTTTTTATTTCATTTAAAAAACATATCTTACAAATTATGTCTAGTGGTAAAAACGGCAGATTAATTACTTTCATATTGCACTAATTACAAGCATATTAATATTGCTAATTAGACAGAGAAAGCTATACCATCAGGTGACGTCACCTTAGTAATTCTCTACACTAATCTGGGGCTAGTCTTTAAACGCTTATAACTTTTGCATTCGTGTAAATATTTTTTTATTTTATTCTCAGTTTTGCTTCAATTTAATACTATTATTAGAAATATTTATAATAAATAAATAATTCGATAGTAGTCAAATACCCTATTACAGAACGATATGGTATTGGTAGAATATTTAAAACAGGCTAGCAGTGCTTACTTGTCATTAGGTAAAACCACAGAAACTTGTGAATAAAACCAATATCAAATTCTCAGCCACAGCTTAAATTAATTGTGTTTATAACACAAAAATATACTAACTATTATTATTAAAGGCGCAGACATCCAAGAAGTCTGGACAGCAGTTTTCGTCAACGACGCAGGTGATGTCACAGCCGCAGCCGCGCTGTGGCAGCTCATGGTCGAGCCCGTAAATGTCGCAACGACCGACGCACGATTCTAAGAGGAAGAAATTAAATAGATTTTAGAAGTTATCTAGCGACTGGTGTAGCCAGCTCATCCTGCAACTCCCGCATTACAACTTAGGGAGTCGGAATGGTTGAAAATCAGCGCTGTGATGGGTCGTGCTCGTCCTGGTACAGCATTAGCTGAGCCATCTCCCTTTGCTACTGTCTATTTCAGACTGAAATTTAATAATATGTATTATTACTGATATTTAATTAAAGGATTATTATTTGCTATTACAACCAGGAATAAAAAAGTCTTTATTAAACACTCAAGTGGTGTCTACATACCTAATAAAGATGGTGGTGTGGTGGCGGCCAACTGAGCTTTGGAACAGTTCGTCCCATGCTGTATAGAGACGTCGTCGATCGCGATGTCACTCATAAAACTCGCGCCTCGAATCCCTTCGATCACAATCTGTTGACAAAAAATATCTTCTAATGTAGGTGCAAGAACTGATAATAATATCTTAATAATAATATCTTGGGACAACACCACACACGGCCATCTGATTCCAAACTAGGCATAGCCTGTATTATGGCAACCAGACAACTGATAAATATTCTTATATATTTCGAAATAATACATATTATAGATAAGTTACACCCAGCCATTGAACAAATGATCATGCTCATGACACAATGATTTGTCCTGGATGGGAATCGAACCCACGACCTCCGATTTAACCAGTTTAGGTCAGTTTGTTAATTTACTTCCCAGCGGAAATAATTTTTCATAATTTCTAACGTTTAGTGAGATTTTATTACTAACTTCAGATTTGAATTGAACTAATATTAAAAAGACAGTCGATGTCAGAATAATTAAAGTTTTAGATAAACGAAATACAATTTCATGATTTTTAAGAATATTTTTTTAAGTTTACAAATGGTCTGAATAGAGGGCTTTTTATTTATTTATTTATTTATAATATTAAAAAGCTATTGAGGGTCGTGTTAGTCCTATAGCCTAACCCGCTGTTAAAGGTCATTTAGAAGAGTTTTATTAAAAAAAAAACTTTACAGTTTTGTTTTTATTGTAAAATACCGAACGGTAAACAGTAGTACAAAAAATATTTCAGATTATTAAAATATTTTTCTTATACGGGAATCAAACCCAGCACTGTCACGGCACTGTGCCTGTTGGACTTAACAGTACCTAAACGATAAATCCATATAAACAACTATTCGATAAAAATCTTACAGTAATAAAGTATACCTAGAATGTAGTAGAAATCTACAGATAGAAAGGGAAGAGGGCTAAATTAAATCCAAGTCTACATATACTACTAACCTGAAAATCATCGGAGAAGTTAGACAGCATGGCAACACTGCTGTACCACGCGTTCCCTTGGTCCCCCCACTTCTCAAACAACAGGTATGGTCTCCTGTCCATCAGCACCGCGTATAGGGACACCTTTTCTGGCTTCTGGTAGACTCTAAGTCCACCCATACTCCTAAAATTAGAGATTAGATTAGTAATTATACCTTTATTTTTTTGGAATAGATTTACGTTACAATTATTTATACGCGACGGGCCTCGCCGGCGAGGACGTAATATACGGCGGTTGTGTTTTGTATTGTTACTGCTAGCTAACTCGAATGCTTCTTGGAGAAGCGTTGTTTTATCGTCGGGGTAGGAGAGAGTGTGTCTGTGCCGTTATTTTTATTGTCGTATGTTGTGTGTTCTAGCTGGCATCAATAATAAGTAGGTAGATACTACGGAGCTCGGTGGCACGTCTGTATTTTTTCTGGTCTTTGGTAGGTACTAAATTATAAAATTTTAAAAATCTCATCACTCTTATATTCCGATGATTGTAAGTAAACAGTTGATTAATAAAAAATAAACACCGCTCCGAAGGACCATGGGCAGTTTGGACCAATTTTCAATTCGCAAATGCGATTAGACCTATTAGTAAACTCGTAAGGTGCGCTTTTTACGACAAACTTACCTTCCAAACATATGGTAGAAAAAGACGAAACACCCGTCAGACGACAAGTCTTTGTCATAGACGGGAGAGATCAGACGAGCCGTTTCATTCTCCACGCGACCTGTACTCTCTATGTACATGTAGAAACCTAGAATAAAAAGTCCCTTTTAAAATAAACTGCAAATCGTCGGTTGTAGGGCATCTTCGATAACTCCGCATGAGTATTCGAACAGTGTTTTCAAAATCCAAAAATTAACTACCTACCTACAGTTGTTTGTATCTGTTGTAGTCAAAACTCTTAACCACCCAAAAGTACTTTTAACTGAATAGTAGGCAAAAGTGGTTTTGACTGAAAATCAGTGGTTGATAGTGCTTTTGACTGTAGCTTTGCGGTTAAAAGACGTTTTAACTAACGCTGACGTTCAAAAGTAGTACTGTCGAAAGCGGACGGTTAAAACATTTTTTTTTTAAAACGACCTCTCTAAAGAATTTAATCCTTGTGTCGCGGGGGGTTTCACAAACATTCAAATCACATGCACAAAGAACACCCAGACTTGAAACAAGCTTTCACACAAATGCTTGTCCCATGCGGGGATCGATCCCGCGGCACGTCGCGCACAGAGGTAATTGGCGTGGTGACCTATACCACTCTCGGCTATCCGTGCAGTCATTACTAAACTACTTTTGTACTTAACCATTCTAATACTTTGGTGTTACTTTTGCATTTATTTAAATATGCTAAAACTGCGCGTGAGCAAACCGTTATATTCCTAAACAATTAAGATTAATCTTGTTGTATTTTTATTTCCTTTTAAATTTTAAAGTTTGTTAAATAATTGTATACTAGTTTTAATTATAGCATATTCTAGTTTATTAAATCTCATTATTTGTATATAGACAGTAGACAAACTACTTCATTAGTCTTAACTAATATTTGTACGCCTTTAGCGGCAGGACATAGCGCTCAATTTTAATGTAACATCTATGTACACCTATGATCCACAAATAAAAGCATTTGAATTTGAATTTGAATAAAAACTATTTACGAAATTATTCCTTATAAAGACAGCTAGGTACTATATCTACTTCTTCTTCTCCCTTCCTTGTTCCCAAATATAATTAATTAGCGAAATGTGTGCTTTTCTTCCATTCCCTACTACTCGCCATCTTATTTTTGGTCTTCCTCTGCCTGTATATCCATCGGCCATCCACTTTCATATTTAAAACTTTTTTTGTTATATTACTTGACAGTAGATAGATATTATTGTACCTTCGGGCTACGTGGAACGCACGTGGTCAGAAATTTTTTAAGATTTTGGTAGAAGAAAGGGCCCGTGCCCAGCTGTGGTATCTAATGTTGGCTATAATGGTGCTCACCAGTCCCATTCTTCCCATAAGTATGGTCGTACGCAGGCCCCGTTTGAAGGAAGGAGCTAGGAGTCTTCATATTCCACCTTCTCCAGTCGAAGTCATGAAGATGGTCCAATTTCCAGCCGCAAATGTTTTCGTCCTCAAAGTCACATTCTGTCACGGGTTTAGCTTTTCCATCTGAATCAAAATTAAGATTTTGGTAGATAGGTACTTAAGTATTCGGTACAAACTAAGTTAGGTAAGTACCTACCTAAGTACAGTTTTGGGAATTATTATTTATTAAAATCTAAGAATGCAAACAATAAAACAGTTTTTTGACGTGACAACGTCTTATAAATTGGTTTGCCGGGTGACACTTCAAGAAACTGGGTAACGCTCCGCTCACGTTATGCGCTCACAATGAGAGCGAGTGAGAGGCACGCGTCCCTTCCACTCGGGCATGGTTAGCCCGCCTAAGAGCGAGAGAGACAGACATTGACATTGACAGTCGTTGTCACGTAAAACTTTCGCCCGTATACCGACTTTACAGGCAACCAATATTTTTTTTTCTAGTCTATAGTTTGAACTTTTATAATAGGTAGTCGATAAAAATTACTAAAATTCAAATAAAAATTCAATTTTCCTAACTGCACTTTAATGATTATAATATACTAGCTGTCCCCGCGACTTTGTTCGCGTGTTTTAGTTTCAACGGTTTTTCATTTTTGCAACATTTTTCATTTATGCATCGCTCCTATTGGTCGTAGCGTGATGTTATATAGCCTATAGCCTTCCTCAATAAGCGGACTATCCAATACAAAAATAATTTTTCAATTCGAACCAGTAGTTCCTGAGATTAGCGCGTTCAAACAAACAAACAAACAAACAAACTCTTCAGCTTTATAATATTAGTATAGATTACTACTAATAGTATAATAGGTACCTACATATTTTTTTCTTTATCAATGGTGAAAACGATTTTTTTTTTCCAGTTTTCGTACAAGCGACGTAGTGTTGCAAGAAAATAAAAATTACCCTATGTAGAGGTAATTATATTAACCTGTAGAACATGACTTAATCTATTTATAATAAATCTGTACTTCGTCTACTTGTAATAAAATTATGTTTTTTTTAATAATAAATAATAAATAATAAATTAATTGATTCATAATTTAACTCGTGAATTTAATTCATTGACCTCTATGGTTATGTCAATGCAAGAAGGTCAGACGCGTAATGTCGACGTCCGGAATCGAATTTCGTACCTACTGCTGTTGTTTATGATAAAACCTCTTGATATAGATAATAAATGTATATTTTACTTGTTACAAGCATAAATATTACCAATGCAGGTCGGAGCACTTGAGTTCCATTTACTTCCATCGCAGTACACGACTGGTGAGCCGACCAGCTGACGTCCAGGAAAGCAGAAGAAAACTATCCATGAATTGTTGTAAGATGGAAGTGTTACAACATTATTTACATTTGCTAATGGCTCACAGCCCGATTCTAAAAAGACAAAAGATGCATTGTTAATATTAAGACAGGCCCAAAAAATCAGAAACTTTTCATTACATACTTAAATTCTATAACTATGTAATAAAGTTAAAACAGAAATATTATAATTAATATTTCTATAAGCTTAATGGTTATTTTTATTAATCTATCCAAATCACAGTCGATACCATTTTTGTTTATTAGTCCATGAGATACATGGTTGTAATGACGTAGGCACTTAAATACAAATAACATACTCACATTACATTATTAAACAACATTAGAAATATATTTCACTGCGAATTGTCAGACGAAATCCGAAGTCCAGATAACTTCGAATGTCGCTTGAAAATTTTCTATCTTAGTAAATGTTACATAATTTGTCGTTACAGTTATAGACTATAAAAAAATGTTAGAAACGTATTTTTTCTTTTTATACTTAAAGTTTAAACAAACAATGAGGAAGATACAGTAAATGGAAATGTCGCGTGACGTCTCTTGTAGCTACAATTTTTACCCATATGTGACGTCACAAGCTCCTAAAGTGTCATTTTTTATAGATTTGATCAAAGAAAAAATACGACTTTTTTTTTTTGTATCTGTCGGACTAAATGAATATTTCCTTTTCATACCCAGTACACACCTCAAATTTTAGTTCACAGCGAAATTAATGTAATGATGTCAGTGTACTTACTAACACAGACAGGTGGAGGAACATCCCAGTGTCCGCCTCTACACGTGGCGTACTTGTTGCCCACCAGAGTATACCTATTAAAGCAGGAGTACCGGATGAGATTCCCTCGGCGCATCGTTCTGTATCTGCCGTGGGATATACGAGGAACTGCACATGGTGACTGCTGGTGGTAATATGTATATTCTGCAAAGAGAAAAATACTTAATTTAGCTTAAACAGAATTAGAGTAATAACTATAGCTAGGAAAACGTTCGTGTTGAACGCAAAAGGTGCGAAAAACGATAGGATCGTTTTTCGCACTTTGGTTTCATAAATACTCTCTCGAGCATGCTCTTTAATTGCAACTCAACTGTCCTACACAAGAGTTACTGATGTTTTTGCACAAAAGTTGCTGATATATCATGTGTATGTTTTTTGATTAAAAATCTTTTCTGTCCGTCTGCTGTGCCTTTATTATAAACATATCTACTGCTTAGGTTATAGGAAGTTTTAGTGGGTTCTGTGTAGAGATAACGAACTTAACGGAACATGTAAGATGAGTATTTAAAGTTTTCCACTACTTAGAACTAAAGCTACACCTACGCTGTTATTGCCATGAGGACGGAAGTTTTGATGTCACGCATACCGTCAAGAGCGTGCGTCCGGCTGATAAAATTTATAAACCATATTTTTAACACATAAATACAATGCATTTGAGTTTATATAATTGTTCGTTATTGCTAGGAATACTTTTATATCTGTTTTAGTTTCGGAATTTCTTTAAACATACGGATTTCGATTTGATCCATAACCATGCAAGGTGGAGGAAAATAGCCAAAAAAAAAAGCCTTCGAAGATGAATTCAAGATTAGCCTGATTATAGAGTTACAACCTCTAATGGTTAAAATACACCATAAGGAGAACAACTGTCTAGCCTTTTCCCAAGCTATGTTGGGATCGGCTTCGCGTCTCACCGGATTCAGCTAAATAACATATTTTACATAGAGTGACTACTAAGTAACACAGTATCCCTTGATTATATCCCTATTAATTAATGACTTAATAACAAATAGATTTATTATTTGATTATTATTATCAGCCCATGTTGTCCCACTGCTGGGCAAAGGCCTCCCTGCCTTTCTTCCTTTCTTCTCTATGAATAAATAACAAATATATAAATAACAATATTTAAGTGAAAGTACATAATAAAATGTGTTATTCACTTAAGTAAATTTTGTTGTTTGCTACGTATAATACGCAATCAACCACGAAATTCAACACTAAATGATTTCCTTTTCTGGTCCAAAACCTCAATTATTTTAATTCCTATAAAACTAAAACGGTTCAATCATTTTAAAAAACTATTACTAGCAAATAAAAGTTATTGCTGTAAATCTCTAGGTACATTTGTGTATAAAACAAAGTCGAGTTAGTTACATCATATTTCATAACCCAAGATCTTTTATTTGTTGGAATTGTCTCCACCCCGAATAGCAAAATAACTAGAACAACATCAAAAATAGTCACGAAAAAAAAGTCTTACATGAACAGGGACTAAGCGGTAGAACACGCGGGAAACCGCAAGTGTATTAATAAATCACAATTAATTTAAAATTATTTCAGGTATTTTTCCTCCTATCATAATCAACAGGATAAAGCAGACTTATTCCATTTATTTAGTTTGTCTTTATACTGCAGTATTTAACAACATGTTTTCGTAAAACGGTTAATTCTGAAGTAAATTAAAAATTATGTCATTAATTATTATCTGTTGACAAAGCTTCGGGTTTTTCATTAAACAAAACCTCATGAAAATATTTTCGAAGATATTACAGACTAGCTGTACCCCGCGACTTTGTCCGCGTATTTTATCAACATTTTTCATTTATGCTCCGCTCTTTTTGGTCGCAGCGTAATGTTATATAGCTTATAGCCTTCCTCAATAAATAGACTATCCAACACTGAAAGAATTTCTCAAATCGGACCAGTAGTTCCTGAGATTAGCGCGTTCAAACAAATAAACAAACAAACTCTTCAGCTTTATATATTAGTATAGATTTAAAAAGCAGGGACATAGCGGTTGCGGCGGTACCGGTCGGGTATCAGCAAATACCCGTGCAAAGCCGGGGCGGGTCGCTAGTAATTATACAGTTTCAGAATGTGCCCATCTAGAGCTTCAACTTGATACTCATATTGTAATAATTAAAGCAATAATATTTTTTGCCACTTTTAAAAATGGAGCCAGAGCCTGCTGGTTTCTTTTTAAATTGTATATGTTTTCGTACTTGCCTTTTAAAGTAAAAAAAAAACATATTTTAGTCTGCACATTAAACCGCATAAAAACTGCCGCTTTGTAATTTTTTTTAGATTTTATTATGTACCCAGTGACACTTGCATTATCAAAACGAATCTAATGACGCATCATTTATCAAAATCGGTTAAGACTGTTAGTAGTAACAAGTGGACATACATGGAGGAGGGTTACGTGTTTGATATTATATTTTAGTCAGGTAATAAAGATTTACTCGCATGAATATTAATTTCAGTGTTTAAATGACCCAAATGATATAATTATTGTAAATTATTTGATTAAAACTAGGAATTAAGCTTTTAAACTAGATAACGATGCGTTCGCCAGATTCTACTTTTGACGAAACCCTTAACGTATCAATTTCTGAATGATAAAAGGGTCGTTCTCAAAAAAGTGGCACGGATCGAATTATTTTACATTTTTTTTAAAATGTTTCTTTTATTGATTTTTTTTTACAGAAATCGATTGATAGTGTTTCAATTAAAACAAATTCATGAAAGGGAATAAGATTTACACAAAATTGAATGAATTACAGCCTATTAAAAAAATGGACTCGCAGGTTAAAGAGATTTTGTACAGGTTGATGAGAAAAAGCTATTTTATTGTGCAAAATCAACGTTAATTATAGGTATAATAAACTACAAACAAAAATAATTTTCACTAACAAGAACAGCTTCTTTAGTGCACTAAACATTTTAATCGTTATAAGGTAAATGCAGCTATTAACGACCCATCGAAAATCCGCAGCTATTACCGATCCATTCCATTAATTTGCAATTTTTATGCTACTGGAACGATTTATGCTGAAGATACTTAACGAAACACGAATGTTTGTTCATTGAGCATCGTAAAAACTAACGTTTGTGTGCGTGGTATCCCGGGAAAGAGAAAAAATTCGTTGTTTTCTGTGACGACAGCGAGTTCGCCGGCCGTGTGGTACAAGTCCTTGTTCCTACAGGTAAGCACATTCAATTTTTGCTTAAGATTTTTTACAGAAATATACGAAGCCTGTACTTGTTGTGTATTATTAAATGTGTTTATTTAAGTGTAAATTCTTTATTTCGTATAGTATTTCATAAAGTTTAAGTAATTTAATAGGATAAAACTTGAAATTTAAATGGAGCGGTAATAGCTTCAATAATTTTAATAGTGGCAGCTATTACCGATCCATGGCTCGGTAATTGCCCTGAACATTATATTTAGTTTTATTTATTTTCTGTCGATATGTAATGATAAAACAGTTATTTTAATAAGACATTTTAATCTCAAATAATCAGCCATTGTTACACACCATTAGCGACCTATACTTTTTTGTATAGTTTACTTGTTTTTCCATTTTATATTCACCACGTATAGTAAAATTATTCATTTATTGTTAGGGTAATTTCGCCTGTTCGCGTCCATCGCCCAATTCGCGTCCATTTTACGGATCTCCCTTGAAAAATCCTAAAAAATAAGTAAACTAACACACCAATTAAACGAATAGTCATTTCTGCTAATACCTCAATGTATAAGAGGCACGCACATATGGACAAAAGGTCCGTGCGCCAAACCAATCCCGTTTAGAAAAATAAAAAGTCCCGGCTGTTCATCAAGAGAGTGCGTACGCGCGGGATGTTTAGATAAAAAATAGTGTGCAGCGGCGCGTTCGATGGTAAGTTTCTTATGGTTTTATGTGAATTTTAGGATACATAGCTGTTTCTAGACTTTTATAATGAAAAAAGGAATAATATTAATTATGAATTTGCTTATGTTTTTTATATATTCTCGAATAAAATACGGTGGACGCGAATTACTACATCGAATTTACAAAACTTCCACTTTGCGTCCGCAATGGACGCAAACTATACCTACAGAGGATAATAATAAATCAGATTGCGTCCACTATTTTCGTTAAATACAATTGACTTGCTTGTAAAAATAATCTAAAATTTATTGATTATTTTTGTACATTTTTTTATAAAGACTTTTAAAAGATTATTAAATATAATTCTATTTTTAAATGAAGAGCAATTTCTTTTATTCTTATTTTTTTTTTTTCTATTTAAGATGAGTTATCCGGAGACAAGAAAAAGAGAACATACACAGAAGACGATTTAAAGAAAGCGTTAAATAAAATTCGAGAGAAGAATAAACGGATAAGACAAGTAGTCAAGTCAAAGAACTCCAGCAGCCATAGCTTCTGTTTCATGGAGAAAGTATTGTGAAGATAAAGAGCAGATCAAGAACGAAAAGAAGGAAGCCATACGAAAAATAAAGTTAGAACGAACAGAGAAACAAGAACAGAAAATGACTGTACAATACTCTCAAACGGTTCGTAAAACTGTTCCAAAACGAAAAAAGAAGATACATCCTCTTCAAGAAGTCACACAGGAAACGGTAAATGAGGAATTTGAGAAAGAAAATTTACCACCCGTAAAGCGGGTGAAATCTTCTGAATGGGACGATATACTACTTTCAGATGTAGAAGACGACGATGAGAAAAACATAGGCTGTGACAAGTTTATTAGATGGTATCATCTGAAATGCACGCGTTTTTTAGGATTAAGTTATTTAGAGGCCAAAGATAAGCCTTTTGAATGTGACCTGTGTCATTAATTGATTTTCTAAGGCTATAATAATCATACCTTGTCTCATAATTTATTGATTCAACAATTCTTCTAGTGGTATGATTCGACAAAATTGTTGTATTCTTTTGTTGATTTAATATAGCCAAAAACTTATATTTATTAATTGATTTGATTTATTAATTATATTATTAATCAAGGCTGAACTTTAGAAATAATAATATACCTTGTGATTTTAGATTACAATTAACAGAACTGATTACTGTTTATTCTTAAAGGTGCAATAATTATTTACCTACTACTAACCTAATTTAAGTTCAATCAATGTTAAAAAGAATTTCTTTCTTTTTTTTTAAGTGATGTTTTTAATGAGAATAATGTTGATTTTTAACATGTAGTTAAAATACAATCTCTCTTTACAAATTCTTAAAAATATCATCTCTATATTCCTTTTCTAAGCTGGTGGACGCAAAATGGTCCACGGGTGGACGCAATTTGGATTTTGTGGACGCAAAGTGGGTAAAACGCATAATTCTGAAGATTTTCTATTTAAAAAAAAACACAAGATGTTTCGAACAAAACTGAAAGTTAATGTTAAAATAGACTATATAATGAACACATTACATAAATTGTTTATATAGAAATTAGTGCTGGGATATTTTTATTATCGCCGTCAAACTTGCCAACTGCACTAAATGGACGCGAACAGGCGAAATGACCCTATGTTAAAGGAACATAATTATTTAACCTTTCATCGTATAATAATGTGTGCATTTATTAATCTTATTTGTTTAATCAATTATTTAAAATCTCTGTTAAAGTTATAAATATCAAATAAATACATATTATCTAGTTTTTATGGGTCGGTGCAACGCTTTCATATTTGTATATACATCGCTTATTACCGACCCGTGTGAGTCGGTGATAGCAAGTATGGGAGCCTATTACCGACTCCATACTAATCATTATCCATAATGTTACATTACACTTGTTACAGAAAATACTAGCTAATATTATTAACTAATAACAAAAATATTTTTTATGAAAATTAATATGGCAAACGAAATCCATAAAATTTCTTTTTGCAGAAACATGGATCAACAAAAGCGGAGGAAAGTCAATGCAAGCTTACATGCCTCTCTTAATCCATGCTGATTACCTTCACGAAACCACATTTACTTGTTCTTATTTAAGCAAAATACCTAGTTTTGTTACACTCGGTAATAGCTTCATAAAAATCGTTAATAGCTTCATAGCCGTTCCTATGGGTCGGTAATACCAAAAATCGAGTTATTCACTTAATATTTTTTTAATTTTAAGAAAACATTCTAAACTTGGGCATATAAAGTAATAAATATAAACTAGACAAATAACAGTTTCATATAAAAATAAAACACTGAATTTGAAAGCAATCACAGCTCTTAATAATTATCATCGATTTTAAAATTGTCTTATGAGGGTCGGTAATAGCTGCGTTTACCTTATTTAGAGAATTAAAATAAAAACGATTCTTCTCATAATCTAAATTATCTTTTATATCTATCTCAAACAATCGTTTAAAAATGTGTAGAACGAAATACCACTATAAACATAAAGCAGCTTCTAAATTTTTGTGTCTTTTACGTATCTATGGTTGTAAAAACCATTACACGCAATCTGAGACAATACTAGTTAAAACATTCAGAATCACTTTCGTTATCAATAACATGCTTAAAAGACACTGTCACATTCGCAGGCCCTTAACCCATTTGGACCCAAATACAAAGTGCCTGTATTTTATTTGAAATTTCTTTATTTATAGCTAGATACTCATCTAATAATTAAAAAAACACAATAAAAAAGTGAAATTAATTTTTAGAAGTTAGAAAAAAAAAGGCGTCCTCAAATGGGGCCAATGGGCACATGCAATGTAAAAATTTCGAATTATTATTTTCTAACGAATATCATTTTCAAGCATTTTTTGTATTGCCAACGTGTTTTTTTTTGTGGAATTATATAGCGATATTATATACGATTCATAGAATAGTGACCAAAACCAGTACTGCAGGCACGGCACCATCGAAGCGACTAGGGTGTAGGGTGAAATATCTGAAGTCCCAACTAGTGGCAAACTATAAATCGACGAAATTGATGTTGCTATAACTTTGTTTCTTTAGTTAGTACATGCAATATCTAACACCTAAATGCTGAGGAATCCAACATTTAGCTGAAATTCCAGTACCTCTTCTACCTTCGCATTACGGTTCAATACAAAGAAAACGGCTGGTTGGCTTGGGTTTCTTTACATATTCCTTTTGATTTCGAAAGAGTCTGGGGACACTGACCACCTTCCTGTTTATTTACAGTACCTTTACAATCTCTTCGACATCATCGTAGTCATTTCGTGCAACAATAGACTTTATGATATGTTCATAAACAGGGGCACATTTATCCCGGTTTGGGCTTCTCAGGATCTCTTCGGTTTCGTTGCTCAATTTCGATTTCTTAGCCACAGCAGCAGTCAATGGCTCGTCACCACCACTATCCCTGGTGTCTTCGTAATTTCTGGATACGTTATTTACTCTCCATTGAGTACCGTGCCGTAAGTTATGTATCTGTATACAGTCGCTATCACGTTTTTTTTCTTCAATTATCGTTCTTGGTTTTGGAGGAAATGCCAATAAATCGTACAACTGAGTCATAATTATCTTATCATAGTATCTACTGCTATTTTGAGCCCTTGAAGTTAATTGTAGCCTCAAAAATCAAACCCTTCTATTTTGATAGCTTATGGAAAAAATGACTCCTAATGGCCCATTGGCCCCAATTGGGGACACCTCTATAAACATACTTTTCAGATTGCGTAAAACCAGATTTTACTGTAAAATGAAATTGTATTGCTAACCTTAAAGTATATTCAAAACGTTAAGTATAGAAATACATATAATTTTAAACAAATACAAAGTAAAATTTGATCCTATCTTTTGAGGAACACCATACTCTCCAATGACTAAAATAAATCAAATAATAAAATCACTTTTAGCTACTTTAACATATTTTTTTTTGCTTCCTTACAAGGAATAACGATTGAACTTCATATAAACACTGTTTAAAATAAGTAAAATAAAAAATTTCACGATTTAGAAGGTATTTGTTAGGTGTCCTCGTTTGGGCACAGCGGGCTTAAATGGGTTCTAAAATCTTATGTAAAGTGCTTTTTTGAAGCTCTGGAGGTAATTCCATTTCAGACAGTCGAAAATGGTGTAGATCTATAAAGAAGATATGAGATGTTTTTTTACGATAGGTGTAATTTAACTTAATTAACGATTGTAATTTGAGTCTCTATTTTTGAGCTTTGGGTGATACAATTCCAGAACTAACTGAAGAACCGAGTTGGCCGGACTAACTTTTCTAGATCTAGAATTACACCTAGTAATTCTTTTGTACTCAGAATTAGGCCTAGTAGATATTGATGGTTCTTCTCTAAGGTCACTAATATTATCTGACTTATATATTCAATATACCGCTGTATTCTTGCTTTTTCTTCTTTTTTTGCTTTGATAGGTTTTTTGCATCTTCTCGCCACTTTCTTCTTAACATTTTTTGAGCTTTCAAAATATGTTTTTCGTGCTAGGACATCTTTTTTTTTCTTATTTTGTGACATTTACAATAAAATAATATAAAAAAAATGGTCAAAACCTTATCATACATGCACAAATAAATATATATATGCATTTAAGTATCTAAATGAATAAATAAACTTTAATTACCTTTTTTTCTACTTTCTTTTATATTATTTTAATTTTTTTACTATCAATGTGAATATTTAGTAAGTTTACTAAGTATTGATGCCTAATTATATCTGAATTTCTTTAGTAATAAGGATTTATTTAAAAAAAAAGAGGCAAAATGTCTTTAACCTGTTAACAATCTCTTAAACCTGTGCATTGCCAACAGGCTAAAGTGAGACAGGCTAACGAAAAAACGTAGGTTAACATTCGATAACAACAAAACGGTAAGGCTTTTTAAGATTTCACTTATAGAATCATAAGTAGGTACTTAAAGACACATTTTAACATATTCAATTAAAAAGCAGTTTATACACAAACAAAAAAAAACAGGTCAGATAATAGACAACATTCCTGTTACAAAATCCGATTGCGATATTTTGACGTAATTTCTAAAAAAACGGCACTAATTTCAACATAATCTTTCTTAGCAGCAATTAGCCAGATACTGTCGGCTTATTTTGCGCGAGAATAGGGCGTCGCCAACATGTCGATGTTTGTGTAATGTGCGTTAATGTGTAACTACAGATTGTGGAGAAAAAATCTCCGGACACAATTTATACACGAATAGCTTAAAAACCATTTGTATTTATAAGCTTTAGTTTAAATAAAGTTAAATGTAAACATATGTAGAATTGTGTTTTGTTTTGTTTCAACGCTTATTTAAAGTGCTTATTTTTTTATTCCACCTTAACTCAGACAGATCGTGTTTGGACACGACAAGTTATTGAGAAAATGACATTACAATATTAGTTTGTAGAAAATCTATCACTTCAAACTTCTTATTATTTCTCGGCCTCTATGTAAAAAGTCTCTTTTAGTATAATAATGTGCAGAATCTGATAAGTAGCCCTTAAAAATGACTCATATCCACTAAAAACTGCACCACAGGTTAATGTGCCACTTTTTTGAGAACGACCCAAAAACAAAAATTTCAAAAAAGCTTGTAAGCATAATAAAGTTTTAAGGACAATTACACAAGTGTCATAGTGGCAAAGTGCTTAACTTTCTGTATACGCAGGTTCGATTATGATGCAAGACAAATAATTGTGTTACAAGTTATTTCGAGCATTGCTTTGCGCATAAAACCAATTAATTTAACGAGACGCGTGAGTGTCTAGTTAATATTAATTGAACGAGAGGCCTAAGCGTCTAGTTTAATTAATTGTAGAATGCGAAAAGATTAGGTAAAGATAGGTCTCTTTTTCAGAAAAAAAAAACGAGTTATTTGCTTTAATATTTTTTTTTTTCTAAAATTGTATCTTTTCATAAATTGTTAATTATTTTTTTATATTTAAAGGTTATTTTGCCGTATGTATTTATAAAAATAATTAACTTACCTGCGTCGATGAAAACTGTTATAAATAACAATAAAATACACTTGATAATCATTGTACACTAAAACGGCTGCAACACTATTATCCTTGTATATTTAAATAATAAATAATTATGATGTTACTTCATATTTTGAGACTAGACTGGTTGTCGTTGCGACACATTTTATAATGTTGTTTTAGTTGTGTTGGTTCAATCGGGCTTAACAAAGAGTAATTATGGACGCAGACCGGTCGCATACACTATTATACCTACGACTCTATAGAAGCTATGGCTATATATTTCACAAAAAGAGATAAGATGTTAAATAAGATAAAATAACAATAAAAGGTACACAGATTGTTGCTTTTATGATTACACTCAAATTACTGGAACTCAAATCAGAATGAACCACTATACAAGGCGATTTTGTTATCATTGTTCATGAAAACGAAAACTATGGGGTATATGTACAACTATAACAAAATCAAAATTTTAGAATCACTTTGTATACATCTGATTATATAGGTACATAAATATATAAAGAAGATTTTTTCAAAATAAAAAAACCAAGTGATATATTATGGTACAGAAAAAAAGTCAACAAAAATGTTTAATTAAAACAAACTCTCTTAACTATTCATCAAAAATCAAACAAGTTGACACTGAAAATTTTGAAATCACATGGAGACCAATAATTTGATGTCACCTTGTTCGCAAAATAATGACATATACTAAAAAATAAAAAAAAATTGTTGATATTCTAGTTCATTTTGTGGTTGTTCCCATATCACAATTAAATAAATTACTTTTAAGGCATATGTGTCGCATCTATTTATTTTTAATCTTTGCGCCCGACGGGATGCATATTTATCAGAGGACGCTTCCTCTTGACTTTCCACTGATATTCCATTTAATACTATCAGCTAACATTGTATTTTGTAAAAACAGATTAATGCAGTGGCTAATTGTTATCTTATCGTCAAACAATACTCTTTAAATTTAAATGCTTAGTTAAAATCTAAAAAAGATATGCGCAATGGCCCAAAATGATTCATTCGTATCGGGATTTTTCGCATTTCAATACCTAATTATACTATTACTAGAATCCGTCAGGAAACGACAAACATCATTTGTGTGTCACAAACTTTCAATGCAATATAAAGATAAGAAGACATTTCTCATATTCACTGCTCTATTGATTAATGCTAAATATTTTTAGTACATTTAATATTTTTACATCCCTAAGGTAAATATTGCGAAGTTTATAGTTACTTTACATACTATAACGTCAAAATTACTATGTCGACATATATACCATATTTTAATAACGTGTTTCAAGTAATATTTTGAGAGAGCTAATTGATAAATATATCACTTTAAGTATTTTTGTAAACACTTAACAAAAAAAAATACAATTTTTTTGCAAAAATGTAGGTTGAAGTCACGGTAAAACACTTGTATATCGTTAATGGGTAAATTAAATTAACGTATGACAACTTTATTAATCCTAAATGTCAAATTACAATTTGACATGTTGCGTTCCAGGTTTCACCTTCCAGCCCGTAATTATTACTGTACCCTATTCACTTTATAACTAAAGTAAAAGTAAGTCAACAAATACATAATGCTAAGTGAGTATCGTTATTTTGCAAAGTAAAGAGTTTTATAGAACGGTTGACTTAAATGTTTAACAAACAAATGAATAGCGATTTAATCCTTACAAATTAATTACAACATGGAAGAGATATGCAGGTTTTGTTTAAAAGTGTCTGATCAAAACATGATGAAGTTACATAAAGAAAGCGATGTTCTCTGTAAAATTCAGTCTAGTTTATCGTTACAAGTAAAATCACTCGTTGTTTTTTTTTCTAATTATTTCCCTAAATTACTAGCCTTTGTACTAATCAAGTTTGTAGACATTAATCTACAAGTTTTCTCCTTTTATAGCTTGAGTTTGCGAGGTAATCTAATCATGTTCAAAATTAATATTTCAGATACAAATTCAAGAATCATTTCCAAACCAGTTTTGCAAAGAATGCGAAAACAAAATAACACAGGTTTACGAATTCTATTTAAAAATAAAAGAAAGTGAAGAGAAGTTACAAGATTATTTATTGAATGGTTCTTTACAAGATTTTTATTTACAATTAAGTAACAATGTAGATATTAAAGAAGAAAATGATAGACTCATTTTCTGTGAAAGCAAATACATCAAAACTGAAGATTTAACTAGAGATGTTAATATAAATAAGAAAGAAGATAGTAAATATGATGAATTTATTGAAAAAGATGACGTAAAGAATGATGATATTGATAATATTGAAACACCACATAATTCTGATGATGAAATATCCCTATCTACTACAAAATCTAGAAGACCAAAAAAAAATACATTGCCACAAAAAGCAATTAATACAGAAACACAGAATGGTATATACACAAACTCGGAAGCCATTAAACAGTTCACATGTTTAACTTGTCTAAAGTTATGTGATTCTCATTCTGACCTTATTAAACATTATCATGAAGAACACATGCACAAAAGTGAACAAAAATATTCAGTAGAAGATTCCGGTGAAAATATGATATACAAATGTAATGGCTGTGAGAAATTCTGTGATAATATTGAAGATATAGAAAAACATTTAGCTGTCCATAATGATGAGAGGCCTTTGATTTGTAAGATTTGTGGTAAGACATCTGTGGCCTTCTCATTTTTCTATTTTAAGATTTCATAACTGCTTTATTAGATGTTTCAGTTAAAATATCTGTTGTGCCCGGTGTGCCCTGCGGATTCACTGTTGGAAATTGTCCTCATTCCCCAAGACTTTTTCTTGAAGAAAATTATAGTTATTATGCTACTTGGGGTGGAGCACATCAAAGATGCAAAGGATGAAAATTGGTCCAACCATTATTGAGTTATAAATGTTGTAATTAACTTTGTTTTATATAACTACAAAAATTAGGTGTAATTTTCCACAATGCATGTCTTGACACTTTACAATTTTCCACAATGCATGTCTTGATAACAATCATTGTTTCAGGATAACTTCTAAAAGCCTGAAAAGATTAGATTATGTTATCGTTAGAAGCTTTACATCATCCTAAATAACTATATTTACTTTTTACTTTATATAGTGGATTTATAGTAAGGTATTCCAATTTTTTGGAGGGTAGTCATGTATTTATAAATTATCAACTTGTTTTCAGGTAGAATGTACAAAACAGTGACTGAAATAATACGTCATGCTCGCGCACACAACGGTTTCAAACTGCAGTGTTCATACAAATGTGGGTACAGTACCGCTTACCGAGGTGCTTTGAAAGAACATGAAAATAGACACTCTGATGTTTACAAAGTATGTTAAAAGTACTTTTTTAAAGTTTAATATTAATAATAATATATTAATAATACTTAAAAAATCTTATAATATTCAAAAAGATGGGAGAAAAAGAAAATAAACTGTGGCACTAAGGGAGGGCCGACAGAAGTAAAAACTTGAACAATTACAATATAAACATGTACAATGTACATCTATACTTAATATTATAAAGCTGAAGAGTTTGTTTATTTGTTTGTTTGAACGCGCTAATCTCAGGAACTACTGGTTCGAATTGAAAAATTATTTTTGTATTGGATAGTCCGTTTATTGAGGAAGGCTATAGGCTATATAACATCACGCTACGACCAATAGGAGCGGAGCATAAATGAAAATGATGCAAAAATAAAAAACCGTTGAAACTAAACCACGCAGACAAAGTCGCGGGGGGCAGCTAGTACTTATATACAGAGGTGTCGGTAACCGTAACAGTGTCGCGAATTCATTTGTTTTTTCCCATCTCCAAAAATGACCAAGACGCAAGTTTTTACGTAAAAAAAATAAACAAAACTCAAAATAATAGTAATAACATAGGTTGCCTAAATTTTTTACCTCACATGCAAACTAAGTTAATTAATTTTTACTTTTTTCGGTCCCTCAATTCCTCTTGCATTTCCCAGGTGAAGTAAGGTGACCACGCTTCATTCGCCAGTTTTTCTCCTAATCCTTTATTAGGAGTCAAAGTCAAAGTTTTATTGCATACCAAGTGTTTATTTGGTCTTTCATAACAATTTTGTTTCACTTATCAACTCAGTAGCCCTTTGCAGGCACAGCAATACAATAATATTAAACATTCACAATTTCACAGGAGTCAAACAGAAACACATTATTCAATCCAAATGTAAAACTTATTAACAATTAAAATACATTTAAAAATAAACCTTTTTTTTTTTTTTTTTTAATACTAACTCATTTATTTTTTTCAGTATACTTGCGAAAAGTGCGGCAAAGGTTTCCACGCTAAGACCTGGTATGAGCAACACCAGAACATACATAATGGACTGAAGCCATTCTCCTGTCAGCTCTGTGGGTTAGCTTTCCATATGGCCAGGTAAGAAATAAATTATAAATAAATAAATCAATAAATAAAGTTAAGAATCGGTACCCCCAATTGGCTATTTGACAGGTGTAGTGAAAACATGAAATACGAGATATGCTTGTTTATAGACAAAAAAAATATGTGTAAATTAAACCCACATACATTAAAATATTTTCCCGAAATCTGTTAAGTAGCCGATTGAAAGACTCTATCTGATACTGATTTAATACCTTTGTAGACTGTATTGGCCTTATTAATAAAAATCTCGAGTGCGATTAGCGATTGCTTAGCAGATTCTATATTCAATTTTTCTATAGAGAATTTAAAATTAGAATCTGTTAATCCGTTGTTAAGCTCCATCGCGGCTTTTATTAATAAGGCCATAGTTGTTTAAATATTAACTCTAGATTTGTTAACTTTTTGCTCAATTTGTTAAATTTTTATCGAGCCTCAAATATATTTTTTACCCTTTTCCCCAATTTGTAAAGAACAAAAACTGCTTTTGAAAACAAACAGTACTTGCTTTGGTACTCCAATCAGAACTTTATTTTTTATTTCAGGTATCTAACAGCACACAAGAGCTCTATGCATCCGCAGACGTCAAGTGTGAAACGTTACGTCTGCGTTCATTGCAATCAGAAGTGCGACAGCGCTAACAGTCTAGCTTTACATTTAGAGGTAAATTATACTCTTTAAACCAGAAATGATAATATATATATACCTGTATTCTATAAGTATAAATAAAAGTAAATTTAGTAAAAACTTTTAGTACTTCAATGCTTTTTGGATACCTTTTTCTTAGTCAAAGCACTCGCCTTTGTAATCATTAGTCCATGGTTGTATTGATTTGCGAAAACCGTTCTTATTGTTTTGAAATAAAGGCGGTATATTTTTTTATAAATGTATAAATTTGAACAACATCACATACATTGCTCTGAACTCAAAGTAAGTAGCTAAAGCACTTGTTTTATGGAATCAGAGACAACGAAGGTACCAAAAAAATCCTGGATTTGAGACAATGTAGAAATATAGTTTTCTACATTGACCCGTCCGGGGATTGAAACCGGGACCTCAGAGCTAGCGACACCCGGATAACCGGTGTGTACGCCACTCAACCACCGAGGTCGTCAAAATGTTACTATTATAATTCAATCAACTGTAGGTACAACAACACTTTCTAGTCTGTTTGTTAGGCCCCAACCTTCCAACCACAGTATACAGTAATATACTTGGGTATGCTTCTAGAAAAATCTCACGCAGGCAAAAATAATAATCTTCTATACTTATAATAAATCTGTAGAGAGGTCAATTCTGTACATCTAATATATTTTCAAAATAACTATCAGGGGGTGATTAGTGATCGATACTGATGCCAAAAATGCAATCAGTAAAATTTTTGTCTGTCTGTCTGTCTGTCTGTCTGTCTGTCTGTCTGTATGTTCCTTATAGAAACGAAAACTACTCGACGGATTTTAACGAAACTTGGTACATTTATTCTTCATACTTCTGGGCAGGTTATAGTATACTTTTCATCACGCTACAATCAATAGGAGCAGAGCAGTGAAGGGAAATGTTGGGAAAACGGTATTTTTTAAGCTTCCGTCGCGTATGCAGCCTTCATGGTTAAAGCTACATAGAAATCATGTATGACGGAAATGTTCTACATAAAATTATCTAAAAAATATCCCACAACAGCATATGTCTATCTTTTATGGTTGACTCACAATAACACGTAACTCCCGATAGCTTAGCAGTTCGGAGATTTCTGATTATATTTGTTTACTCTTACGTTTATAATACTCTCACTCATCCCTAATTAAAAAAAGTTTACATTATTACCTATTCAATAAAAAAAAAAATCATAGAAATCGGTATAGAAACACCAAACTTATACATGAAATACGATAATAAGCCATCGCGCCGTCGCGCGTGAATACTGAATCATGCTATAAGGAATATTTTTGTGTAACGTGATATATTATATTTCCCTACTAAAATACGAAAGTTAATCTGTCTGTTACATCAAAACCACTGAACAGTGAGAAAGGACATTATGCTACTTTTTTTACGAAAAACGACGGAAACGCGGACGAAGTCGCTGGCAAAAGCTAGTATATAATAAACGCCTATAGAGAGGGACAGGAGTTACGTTTCGTATACGAGGGTAAAGCACACATTTTCTTTCTCTCTTTCTCTCATAGCCAGTTACGTATCTATACTAGTACTAATGTATAAAGCTGAAGAGTTTGTTTGTTGTTTGTCCGATTTGAAAAAATATTTCAGTGTTGGATAGCCCATTTATTGAAGAAGTCTATAAGCTATATAACATTACGCCGCGACCAAAAGGAGCGGAAAGTAAATGAAAAATGTTGCAAAAATGAAAAACCGTGAAAAAAAACACGCGGACAAAGTCGCGGGGGACAGCTAGTCGTATATAAAGAAGTTATAAGTCGTATATAAGTTGTACTGGTTTAATCCAGTCGTGTGATCTAACACTCGTTTTTTTTTTTCTAGAAACATGGTATAAATAAAGAGAAGGAATTTTTATGTGACTTTTGCGGAAAGATTCTGACGAGTGGAGACCAGCTGAAATATCACCATAGAATGCATTCTGGTGTCAAACCATATTCTTGCAGGTTGGTTGATTAATCACTTATGAACTTAAATTAAAAAAAAAGAAAAAAAACGAATGCAAGACTAAGGTTGTAGACTATTTTTTTTTATATTTTGAAAGTAATCAATAACATAAGTCGCTACATTGGTTTAAAATGTCGCGTGACGTCACAAACTGATACAAAAGAAAGCGATCTGTGACGAAGCGAGAGCCCGACTCTTAATTTAATTCGCATTAAATCAATTTTTAAACATCCCTAGTCTACCACACCTACTAACTTTGCTGTATTTACTTTACAGCATATGTAATAAGACATTTGCTAAGAAGTTTAATGTCAAGGTTCACATGAGTTCCCACTCCAGCGAGAAAAGTCACGCGTGCACTGTATGTGGCAAACGGTACACTCAGAGAAGCACATTACTGCGCCATCTAAGAAGGTACATATTACATTTTGATTTTAAAACTTGCTAAGTCCCGCGGTTTCACTTGCGTTCTTCTCGTTGCCGTTAGATACTATTCTATCAAAATCGAAATTTACCCCAATTTTTTTTACTATTATTAAAACATTTCGTGAGATATAAGGAATATACAAAAAAAATTGCCGAATTGGTCAAGCCATTCTCGAGTTATGCGCAACTTTCATTTTTATTTATATAGATATACAAAACGCCTGTGTGGTTTGCCGATGGCCGATGCCGTTACTTAAAAATCCTGAACTAAATAAATAAAAAAAAAATTATGCCCAACAGACATTGTAAGGCTCTGAAAACTATATCGAATGACTGTGTCCCTAAATAATCACAAAAATAAGTAAGTATTATTTTTTATTTTTTTTCAGACATCATGCTGTCACCTCACCAATCCACCCTCGATGACCGTTAGTTTTTAATTATTAAGGAATTACAATAAAATGATCATGCATTCCAATTTTGGTTCATTGTTTGATTTATAAATAATACTTAAATAATAAATATGCCTTTCGAAGTAACTAATAAATCACCAAACTACTAATTATTTCTTTATATCTATCCTACTGGACTGTATTTGGATAGCACATATAATTTAATTTATTAAATTTTTATAAAACAAAATGGCCCAAGCCAATTTCTCTATTCAAGATAGTATACAATACATAATGTAAAAGATGCACATTTACAAATACAAAATATATCTTACTCCAGTGTTTGTGTGAACACATTATATAACAATACATGCATTTATTTTTTTAATATATTACATTATTTAATTTAAAAACGTTTGCCTCGATAATTTCTGAACATTAATTCTAACGTCAGTGAAAAATCCAAGTGACATTGACAGTTGACACATGTCTCAGATCATTCATCATTCATTTCTTTCGCTAAAACCTGCTAAACCCCTTTAATAAATTATGTAAGGTTTTATATTGAAGTCGTTGTATTATTAAGACGAATGTAAAAAGTATAACTACTAGAATGTGTATGTAGTATTAGATCAGACGAAGCGTTTATTTTTTTGCAACAAGACTTTGTTTACAAACTTTTGCTATGACAGAAGGACAGCGTAGTGAAAAACTTGAAATGATAACTCTTCACAAGATATTATTTTCAATTTGTGCCTTCTCTTTCATCTATAAGTATTATACTGCTACTACGCCTAATATAGTACAGATTAAAGACCCACAGTTTAGTATTCTGGGGCCATACAACACCAGCCTTGTAGAGATCGATGATAAATACGATCAATTGATAGATTTACACAATTTTTCATTTAAAATCAATCCTCAACCATGTGGAGATTACCCTGCTGGACAGTTGTTAATGATAATTATATCCTCGAACCCAAATAACATTGAAAATCGCATGATAATTCGCAGTACTTGGGGACGGAATGTGGATTCAACTAAAGTCGTGTTTTTGATGGGAGAGTCTGAAAGTTTGAGTGTCTCTAAACAAATTCAGAATGAAAGTGTTACTTATGGCGATATAGTTCAAGGAAATTTCATAGATGTGTACAGAAACATGACTTATAAGCATGTGATGGGTTTAAAATGGGTTGTTCATCATTGTCCAAAGGCTAAATATATATTGAAGACTGATGACGATGTTGTGGTGAATTCCCGCCATTTGAGGCACTTTTTAACAAGAGAGCTGTCTCCATGGGGGGCTAGAGACCTGATAACCTGCCAGGTTTTAGAACATGCAAAGGTACAGAGATCTCATAAATCAAAATGGATGGTGACATGTGATGAATATGCTTCTCATTATTACCCAACATATTGTGCAGGTTTGTTCTCAATGTTATTTTATTTATATTACCTAATTTGTTTGCTCTAGGTAGTCTTTTAAACCTAGTTCGATATGATCTTAATCAAATTCTGTTATAATATAGAAACTCCAATATATTCAACTTTTAACGAACATTAATATCACCAAAGTTTTCTTATTTAAGACTTATTCAGTAACTTATCTAATAGTCTAGCATTTATATTATAATACATAAACATACTTAATAATCAAATAATTTAAAATTTTTATAAAGCATTTTGCAGAGCTTTTGCTAAATATTCAAACCTTATAAACTAGAACTATATCTTCATATGATACCTAATTATACTTGTTATTACACCTAATTATATTTTTTAAATTAATAGTGCAAAAATCTTTTTAGGTTGGGCAATACTATACTCACAAGATGTAGTACCACGGTTACTGAGAGCTGCTCAATCAACACCATATTTTTGGATTGATGATGTACAGATTACCGGAGTGGTTGCTCAGAAGATAGGAGTGGCAAGAACATCACTATCCAGCTTAATATTAAGCCAAGGAAAAGCTAACATGCTAAGGGTGCTTGGACCGGAATATGTTGGTCCATTCATACTTGGGCCTCCAGACTTAACATCCAATAGAATTATGGATATTTGGAAAGCTATTCCAGAATAAATTATAAACTACCAAAGCATATACACTGCTTTATGCGCATTAGTATTAAAGTACTGTTTGAAATCTGTACAATCACTTTATTTTCTTATTCTTACCACTAATTTCTGTTTTTTTTTTTTAAGTTTTGGCAATCTGCCTTTATGATCAACACAAAACTTATTAATCACCTGTCAAACCTCATTTTTAATGTGATTGGTTGTTAGACTTTTGGTCAACCAATCATATAGTTTATTTACTACTAGCTGACCCGACTGACATTGTTTTGTCAATTTTCATATTCAACATTTCCCACGGATTTTTTTTCAAGTATTTGTTTTTACGAACCTTGTACTAACAAAAAAAAATGCAATACTAATCGACCCTTTTGTACATCCGGCCCGTTTATGATTCTCCGTCATAGGTACATGTGGCAATTTATTTTAACTCATATACTTAGATGTTGGATATAACAGAGCATGAAAACAATTAAATATGTATTCAATTATAATAATCATAACATATGAATAATGTTGATTCTTCAACCACACATCACTGGTAGAAATAAAACTACTTTTGAACAGATTTTATCGCAGTTTTATATTTAGATTTCAGTTCCCGACGTTTCGTACTAAATCCGTTCAAAAGTAGTTTTATTTCAATGTCTATAAATACATTCGCATAAACCTCAGAAAGCAATAGTCATAAGACATTTTTAAACTTTCAAAGAATATACTTAGTAATATTTTTTTACATTTAGTACCTACTTACAATTTTTTTTGAGACTGTTTCCAGTCCGATTAGGTATATATTTGTTAAAATATAATAACTATTTCTTTATTAAATTCAATGTCAAATTAGCATTATTAGCAAGTATTTAACATTAAATATTTAAGTGTAAAGAGTTTTATACTAAGTAATTGATTGACGTCACATCTTAGGCGAACCAGTTTACAGAATTTTAAATAAACAATACAAATTAAGAATTTTAAACCCAATTCATAGTAATATCTCTTACTTTTAACAATTGAAATTAATTTAAGTTATAAGTAGTTTGATATTCAAATCCGCTTCCTTTAGGAAATACTCGTTTATTGTATTAAATTTAACGTGAATCTAGTAGCTCGTTACCGAAAGGCCGTTTTTACCGAGGATACCGAATCCGGACCGCTGCCGCACCGACAAACCAGAAAGCTGTATATTAATTTTACTGTTTCAAAAAAACCGGCCAAGTGCGAGTCAGACTCGAGCACCGAGGGTTCCGTACAAACCTGTAGGTATATAAGTAAAAGTTATGGTATTTTTATTGCTTATTTTTTTTTGTTAATCGCATAACAACGTTTGCTGGGTCAGCAAGTCTAATATATAAAATTCTCGTGTTGCGGTGTTTGTTTCCAAACTCCTCCGAAACGGCTGAACCGATTTGCATGAAATTTTGTGTGCATATCGGGTAGGTCTGAGAATCGGCCAACATCTGTTTTTTTTTTTTAATCGCTAAACAACGTTTGCTGGGTCAGCTAGTAAGTTTATGATTATTAAAAAAAATATACTATGTGATGTAACTAAAAATTTAAGATTTTCGGAATTTTTCCTATATGTGTACTTTATAACGTTGCTTCATGCCAAATTTCAAGATTCCAGGTCGTCTGGAAGTATCCTTTAGGTTTTGATTCCCTTGCGAGTAGTTGCGAGTTTCAAAATATGCGGCTTTAATTGCTGTATCTTTTGATTGCGTTGACGTAGAAGTTTGATTTTGTTACAGCTTAAAGATATTATAGACTTGAGTATTTGTTAAGAATTTCAATATAATACCACTACGCGTTCATGAGTAAAGGAGTAATAAGTTTAAAATTATTAAAAATATTTTTATTATATGATGTAACTAAAAATTTATGCTTTTCGCAATTTTTCCTTTATCTGTGTTATAAGACGTTGCTTCGTACCAAATTTCAAGATTCTGAGTTCACGGGAAGTACCCTGTAGGTTTTGATTCCCTTGCGAGTGTCGAAAATTTGCGGCATAAACGGGAGTATCTTTTGATCGCGTTGACTTAGAAGTTTGATTTTTTCACAGCTCCAAGAGACCATAGACTTGAGTATTTGATATGAATTTCAGCTTGATACCTCCACGCGTTCCTGAGAAAAAAGGTCTTGACAGACAGACAGACAGACAGACAGACAGACAGACAGACGGACAACAAAGTGATCCTATAAGGGTTCCGTTTTTACCTTTTGAGGTACGGAACCCTAAAAAAGCGCTACCTCTGCTGCAAAGAGCTCTGCTGTGTAACTTTATAGACCATAGTTTTAAGTTTGTATTTTTTCCTAAGATAGAATAAACATAGGTACTTACCTAAATTCCTACCTACTTAATTATATCGCTATTGTAGGTACTTTAATATTTTAATATTTCTCACAAATAGCCATGCATGTGATAACTTTTTTATTTTATTTGTGTAAGAAAAAACATTTAAACAAAACATTAATACTAAAGATATAGAGGTACTTATTGGACAAAGTCCAAAATTGATTTGTAAAAGAAATATAATTATAATATTGTCTTTAGTTAAGTATTGTGTTTGCTGTTGTAATTTATCTGTTAAAAGTTTAATAAGTGCCTGAACACGAAACGCTTTTAATGTGATTAAAATATTATAATTAAAACAAATAAATGTTTCATAAAATTTACAACCTTTCATTTATTGTACTTAAGTAAAATTAAAAAAAAATATTCTTTTGTCTTTTTAACTACCCTTTTTTTTCGGGGTGATAAACTTGTGACATTGAAATTAAATAATATAATTTAGGTATCAAATACCTACATTGATAACACTTAAGTGTTAGTTCAAGCATTACTGAAGACCTGAAAATTAATGTCTGATATCAACTTGGGTAGGTAGGTAGGTATATCTAACAATAAAATAAAACCACAAAATTATAACAATTTACGTCTATTTGTACAATTAATCGGTAGTCATTTACAATTACAAATTAGAGGATGTGTCTATTCGGATTGTAGAAAGGACTCTACTAACATAACATAATAATTATGTCAATCTCACTAAAGACTTATACTAGGACTGAAATTCTAAACGGTAGTAAATAATAGAGAAAGACTCAGTTTATTATACTTATGTTGGAAATACTAATGGGCTGCCTCCGTCCTTCCTTCACTATGTCCTTTTGTAGGGGACCAGGCGGGACCCTCTTTTGAGAACCACCCGACCCCCGGTACCGGGACTCCCTTTTTAAGGGGAAGTATTTTCCTTCCCTTGCTTTTTGTAGAGGGATGCGGTGAGGCGCAACTGCAGTAGGTGCATAATACTCCGTTAAGGCTGACTAATAGCAAATTTGAACTCTGAAAGTAATTTACTCCGTATCAGCCTTTATTAAAATAATGTGAGGTCACGTGACTAACTACAGTTTTTTTATCAGGGTTGTCATGGTTCTATGCATTTAAAATTTTAAATAGGTAGGCTCAGACACAATAATGTATTCTACGTAGCTATACATTATTTATAAGTGAAGTTTAAAGGCTAATCACTGGTATGTGTACTATTACATAAACTTGAATATTAGGTATTATTCTGTTACCTATAGTTTATCTACTTTAACTGCGAGACAACACATAATAGGTACCTACGGCTCCCTAAGGGTGGCCACACTGCCCACTGACGCAGAACTGGGTGAAGTGTACAGGAGCGGACCGTGATTTGGCCTATTACAGTGCTAGAAATCTCCACTCTGCGCTAGTCAAAACCGTCTTAGTGGAGCAGAGAGGAGACGTAGACTTTCAAATAAAATATATAAACACGAGGCCCCGAACCGGACAGAACGGATTCGAGCAAGCTGTGGTGCCGAGTGGAGGATAGCAGGACTGGGCGGTGCGGCGGGTAGAGTCAAACTTGTCAGGATAAGATCAGCTCTGGTCTGCTCAGCTCAGATTCACTCCGCCCCTATCAACTTCAATGGAAACACTTGCCACTTTTCACTACTCTTCTCCACGTCAGTGGAAATGCACCCTTAAAGGTTTAAGCTACTGAGGTCTAGTTAGGCGATATCATAATTGATATTAACAACTTTTTATCTAAGTATGTAATGACTGCGATTTAAAAAAGCTTAATTGGTAGATATAAGTACATATTTATCGTTAAACATTACAGTGTACCTTGCAGTGATAACATTATGTAATAAAGTATATTTGGTGATGAGAAACTTAAAATTAATCCCTACTTTTAATGGGGTAGATTACTGGGTGTGAAACGAATCAAAGTTCAGAAGTGGGGGCTAGTGCCGTAATGCTTGCATACAAAACGCACGACATGATGACGTCAAGTGACCAATATTTCTTTTAAATCAATTTGATGGACATTAAAAAAATTGTCATTCACCCCTTTTTCTGGAATTCTCGTCAATTAACATCCTCTTTCTTAATAAGTTTCATTTGCGCTTCTGGGTCACATTTTGTGTTTTTCTTCCCTTTAAAACTATCTTCAATATCTTGTAACGTCCTATCTTTAGTTTCGGGCAGCAATATGTATATCACAGTAAGAAATACTGTTAAAATCGCTGAATAAACTAAGTAAGCACCTTCAACACCGATTGAAGAGTAAAGATGGGGAGCAGATTTCATGGAAACCACAAAAGCGGGGGTCAAGAATGACGTTGAAAGAGTTGACCCTAAACTTCTATAAGCCAAAGGAAACACTTCACCACATATCACCCAGTTCAAAGCTGCTAATCCTAAGCAAAAAGATAAAGTATACAAAACCATTAAACTCATTGGAACTATATCTAACATCCACGGTGCGGTAAACACTTCAGCTCTTCGCAAATACACGAACACAGAAATCAAAGTCATAGACACTACTGTCATCACACCACTGGTGAACAAAATAGTCCTTCTCTTAAAGTATTTTAGTAAGAATATAGCTAGGAAAGCACACACAGTCCTTAATAGATCTATCACGGTGAACTGCCATGTCACATCTTCAGGATTCTTCTTATCCAGAACGACTTGGAGAATAATGTTCCCGTATGCTGCCACCATATGTGCTCCACCAAACTCAAAGACAATCAGCATACTGATAGCAATGATCGCAGGTTTATAAAACTCTTTCTTCTTGAAAATTTTTACAATATCTTTGAGGGTTTCGAAGATCTTCTTAAAGATGTTGTTACAAGCGTGACCTTCTACGTATTCCGTTCGTTCTTCAGCTTTGTTCTGCTTCTGAGCGTTGATCATCGATTCTAATTCCTCTTGCTGTTCAGGTCCTTCGCCTCTCACCCATCGAAAAGCCTTCCTCGCCTCAGCATACTTTCCTTTAGAAACCAACCAGCTCGGGGATTCTGGTGATAGACTGATAATTGTCATTGCTATCAATGGGAATAAAGCGCAGACTGCTGCTGTGAGTTTCCAAGTTAAATGGGCTCCCCATAGATGGGACAGGAAAATCCCCATTCCAAGGGATATTGCGAAGGTCCCTAAAAATGCTCCTCTGTGCTTAGGATCTGTGTATTCAGCGACTAGGATAGCAGCTAAAGGTGTTCTAAGTCCCAAGGCAAATCCGTGTAGGAGTCGTGCTAGGATGAAGAGAGGAACAGAGTTTCCAAATATGAAGACGATCCAGCCGAGTAATGCTGGGAGTGTGGAGAACAGGTGTGCTCGCTGCCGACCAAACCTGGTCATCAGGACCGGAGACACGAAGTTACCCACGATGCCCATCACGCCGACTACGGACGCTGGAAATAATAAAAGTAATAAGTAATTATTTTGACAAAAAGGCTGCCAGGCTTCATGGGATTGGTCGGGTAACAGCCGCATGCGTAGCGACCTCTGGGCTATCGTTTCAGAAAGAGGTGGTGGGGCGACGGGGGCTACTGTGAGGTGACGTGGGATAAGGCTTTATGGTATGCCTTTACTCAGGAGTGGGATAGTTTAGGTTAACAAAAAAAGACGCCTCTGAGAGATGGAAAGTTGCCTAGCACTGGGACATTACCCAATGGTTTAAAAAAAATTATGAAAAGAGTGAAAAAGTAGGAACTAAATAAGGGAGAGGGGGGCATGACGGGGACGCGAGGCACGACGGGGCCACCCACACTTACAAAAAACTATACGCTTTAGATGTGTTTGGTTTTCGCTAATAGGTAGCCATTTTGTATCTCTCTTTAGTCTGACAGTGACCGGCGACTAGACTGCGCGCGTATGATAATTGAAACAAAAAACGATTTTCAACGTAATTTTATGTAATTTTGAGTGACTACGAATACTCATATAAAAAGGTAAGTGTTAATGTCGCTAATGTCGCTACTATCATGTATTTATTTTGTTTTTGCAGATAAATTACTTATTGATATATTTTGATCAAAAATACTCTAACCGTCACTCATTTTATTTGGTTTGTTATTTTAAATAATGTGAGAATTGGGGCATAACGGGGACATGGCTACGGGGTACGATAGGGTACCCCGTTATGCCCCGCAACCTTTGACAACTTCGTTTGCAAATGCTTCGCCTCAAGAAATTCTCGCGATCCCGACGGCCCAACAAAGAAACCAAACGACAAAAAACTATCGCCGAGGAAAAACTGTTGTTCTCACTTCAACCCCCTACAAAATTGAGTTAGAAGAACGAGAACAACTTAAGAGAACGAAGAAGTGTTCTAATCCAAATGACCCCAAGTTAAAGAAGAACTCTAAGAAACAGAAGACCCAAAAAGCTCCCTCTGGTGTGGAGAATACCGACGAGGATTCCATGTGCCTGTACTGCCTTGACGTGAACCACACTTATTTAAAGTCTTCGGAAGGTTGGGTGGCTTGCCAACTATGTGGACGGTGGGCTCATACAGCTTGTGCTGGTGTAGACGACGACAATACAGAAGAAATCCACATCTGCTTGTACTGTGACGCAAAATAAATACGTACCCCATACTGCCCCTACCCCTGGGGCACGATGGGGTTTTCATTACAGTTTCAAAAAATGTAAATTATATCGTCAAATGATTATTTACAACACCAAATTTTATGCCAAATGATAATTTAATAAGTAACTAAAGTGTTGTGATTAGTTTTAATTAATAAAAATATTGCGTTGATTATTTTACTGTGTATTTTCCTTAACGTCCCCATTATGCCCCCCTCTCCCCTACCTAATTATCCGATATTTTCATCGATTCTATATTGCCAATAAAGAAAATAACACTGACTTTCTGTAATAGTAGTATTACAGAATTACAGAATTTAGTCGATAGCGTCTAGACGCTATCGACTAAATGTTTCGAGCGAGCCATTTTTATTTATTTCTTATCAATTACTTAGTCTTTGAAATGTAGCCAGATATCTACTAGCATAAGTCAACTGGTTTTAAATAAAAAACATGAAGTAACTCTGAACCTTGTAGGTTCAAGGATATTGACATTTCATACCAAGACAGTGGCCAAGTACCTCGATCAAAGAAAAATTCAGTTCTTCTATTCTATTTTTTTCTGACAATTTTTATTTGTACGTTTGACGTGGATTACTTATACATCGTGGATACTGGATTTATTTTATTTTTATATAAAATGTAAGCAAAGATAACGCATGAAGAAGAGTGCAATCTGTATCTACCTACCTACTGTTTTACTCATCCTTGTACCTACATACAAATAATTTCTTAACCTTGGCCAGTCTCTAGAGACCAGTGCTCTTACTCTACAATTTAATTTTAATTCTAATATAATGCCAATGTAAAATTGTTGTTTATTTAGCAGGCACACAAAATAAACACAGTACAAAATATCACACAATGTTTAGATTCCAGTGAGTTCATTGTATGTTTATAATAAAACTGAATATTCTGCTACTAAACTATCTATAATATAAATATCAATATTGCATTGGCATTGTATTAGAATTAAAATTAAATTGGAGAGTAAAGGCACTGTGCGTCAAATCAGCTTCTGAACTTATCCTTTAGATACAGGTATATTTCAACTGCTTACCAATCCACGAAGTGTCATGATCTGTCAGCGTGACAGGCCCGCCATCCCTGTTGAGCTGCGCAAACAACACGGCGGGGTAGCCGTGGGCACAGCCATGCCCGGCTATGTTCAGCGCTGCACCGCTCACCACAAATGCCTGTAAAGGATATTACCTTGTACTAGATTACTGCTCTAAACTGCTGGCTGAAGTGTAATAGATAAAAAAAAAGAAACTTCCTCATCCTGTTTGGGTATACTGTTGGTCGTAAGGAAATTGTTTTTTAAATAAAAAACATTTATTTATTTACGGATGTTACGTAAAAGTAAGTTAGGAGGTACTCAAGGCGTTAATTAGTCTACTAGTGAGTTTAAAACAATTATTATTAATAACTAACGGCTGTTTTTTGTAAAAAAAACTCCCGAACTATTCAATTTAAACCTTGAGTCGCGTGGGCTTCCACAAATAATCGAAATAACTTGCTCTAAGAATGTCAAAAACACCCAAACTAAAGTAGAATAAGCGTTTGTAAAGTACAAATACTTTTGCCATGTGGGGATCGAACCCGCACCTCGTCGTGCAGTAGTAGTTACCACGATGAAGACCCACTCTTTGTAGTATTGGTCAGTCCAGTGGTTGATGTGGCGAAGGCTCACTTTAATGGTGCCTAATAAAAAATATTGTTATTAAAACTTTAAGGATTTTCGTTTACCTGCTTTAAAAAAGGCTTCATCGCAATATCGCTTCATACAGGAGATGGAATCTGTAACTAAACACTAAATAGGGTCAGTATATAATGAACCAGAATTACCTTACCTAGTTACTTAAGTCAGTGAGTAATACAATGTCTATATTTAAGATTTAGTTGTTTACGAAACTTGTGAAAAATGTATTTCCAAGAAGTCTCAATAAAAAGTACAATCAATTCTACTTCCGTAAATGTAACTTTATCATTACATTCGGGAACGCATGACTATTATAAGATATAAATAGTTCAACATAACAAAAGGTGTCTACATCGCCTTAAAAAAGCTTTTACACAATGCTCAGCGAACCTTGAAATATTGACTTCTTCAGATCATTTCCGTAATGCTGAGTGTATCTAGGAATAACAAAGTTTTAAACACGTTTCGTATTTTATTATTGTTGTTCACGATTCGATTATTTTATTATTTATGTCTTATTTATTGGTTATGTAAAATTGCTATTCCTAGGTACCAAAGCCGGCTAATTAATTGTGTACAAGTGTTTATGGCAATATTAATTACAGGTAATATCTAATATTGATTTTCTTGTTTATTCATCATTAAGGAAACGAATGTTATAGGCTTATAGGTAGATAGGTACATGATTATGTATCTCATCCACTTCTACATCTACCTAGGTATTTCTAGTTATGTATTTAAAAAAACATTGGCTTTTTGCGAGCAATGGAACATCATAGTGATCGGGCCGGCAAGTAAAAGACCCTAAAATAATGTTGACTAAAACTTTTTTAATGTCCTTCAAAAAATATTATTTTAAATAATATAAAACACATGTTTTCTTTTTTTACATAACCAAGAACTTACGACAGTTCATTGATTTCAAATGTCGACCATAATTACTTCGAACACCTGAAATTTGATTCACTTTATCTCTTCTCCTTAGTTTTTAATTATTTTGAAAAAGTAAAATATTTTAAAATACGTGTATAATATTTTTTTATTGTCTAAATTACAGTATTACACCCCTATAGTCATTTACCGTACCTTAAAACTGTCTTATTTTAAATCAGTCCAGTTAAAACACAATCGTCATTCCCAAAACGAATAATTGGTATTACATAAGACCGTTTCCTTATGAAGGTCAGTGCTGAGCTGAAAAACCTTAAAAGTAGGAAACTATTAAGTTTTTATCATTTCAATAAATTACTCCGTGCACACAAGAAAAAAAAGGACCACGAAGAGATAAATTTGTTTTTGGTTATTAGAATTTATTAAAAGGGTGGACCAAGTCAGTTGTGCTATTGGAACAGACAGAAAAAACCGGTCAAGTGCGAATGGAAATCTCGCATAAATGGTTCCGCACCATCACTACCATCGTACAAGATTAAAAGAGCAAAAATCTAAAAAAAAACAGGTTCTAGTCCCTACTAGAGCCTAGAGATTAGATATTTATGTAGTAGATAATTTATATTTCACTGGCCTGTTGGTCTAGTGGTTAGTGACCCTGACTGCTAAACCGGAGGTCGTAGGTGCGATTCCCACCCAGGTCAAACCTTTGTGTGATGTGCATGATAATTTGTTTGTCTGGGTGTAATTTATCTATAAAATGTATGGATGAAATATATAAGTGTGTTTATCAGTGGTCTGTTTGCCATACAGGCTCTGCCTAGATTAGATGGCCGTGTGTAAATTCTCCTAAGATATATAATTGTAATTTTTTTCAATATCCCGGTTTGATAGTTTCCAGAGTACTTACGTCGGTACCTAAATATTCAATACTACAACCCGTTATATCTTGTATATTCGTTAACTTTAAATTTTTAAAACATCAATTACCTAATTAACTTATTCTCAACTTGATAATTAATATATTACTTATGTATGCAACGCGCCAATCTTAATTGCTTCGTGACTAAGTAACAACTTCAACTTACTTGACACTCAGTATTCTTTGTACAATCTACCACTAATGAGTTAGTTTTAAGAAAGAATTTGAATATTAAACCTTATTGCCTTCACAAAAGGGTTCCAATCTCAAAGTAAAACTGATGAATGGTTTATTTTACTTATCCTGATGAGACGGAATGGTCAATAGATAAGTGCTGAAAATAGATTGATTTGGAAAGAGCCTGTAAAGAGTTTGTTTTACCAAAGACTGTGTATTTGTTGTAGACGAAAGCGGCAGCGTTTATCGTGCGTCAGTTAGTGTTAAAATAATCTATACTTAGCCTAGAAATATTGATAAGTAAGTAAGAGATAATAGGTGTGCGGACTGGGAATGAAAGGGAAATATCCATTTAGTCCGCCAGATTCGTAAAAACAAAAAAAACTCGTATTTTTTCTTTTATCAAATCAATAAAAAAATATAAAGTTAAAGCGCTTTAAAGTTCAGGAGAAGGGGTTTGTGACGTTATATGTTGGTAAAAATTGTAGCTACAAGTAACTTCACGCGACATTTTTTCCATCCACTGTATCTTCCTCATTAATTATTTAAGTAAAAAAAAATACGTGACTAATATTTTTTAATAGTCTGAAAAGTAAATAACTCTATTAACTCTACTATTTTAGTTTGGATTGCACTAGCGAATAATCTTTAATAAGTCACCTACGAGAAAAGTATCTTATACACTCTAAATAAACAAACTTGATTGTTGTTTTTTTTAGCCTAAACTATCCCACTGCTGGGCAAAGTCCTCGCCAACTCGTCCTTCCATAGTTAGTTCCCTATTTCGCGGTGCCTCAAACCAAACCTAAAAATTAAATAAGGTTTTAGCTAGAAGAAAAAAAACATTTTCGACCTCTTTGTGGGCCTTCGCATTTATCGCATTGCTAATCACTCGCAAGTCGCAAAGCTAACAAGTCTTACCAGACCTGGGAACACACTATTCCATTAACATTACAGACTTAACTAATCGTAACTTGTATCCTTGAATCCTGATTATGTACGGCCGTAAATAGACTTAACATTTGCAAAATTTATTTAAAAAAAAATGCATTCATAAAGTCAATTTGCATTTTATATTTTAACCACGATCAAAAATAGAAGCTTTGATTGTAAATAAAGCGTTAACATGTTTTGATTCTATATTTAATTGCTGGCTTCCTGATTACCTCGTCAGCGAATTATTGGCTGATCTAAAAAATATCAACAATTTTTTATTTATTTTTTTATTTTATTTTATTTAATACTGAAATACAATGATCTTCATTGCAGTAGGACTATATTAATTGTAGATGAGCTTCCATAGATATTTTAGTGACGTAATTTATATAATCAAACACCTCTTATTTTGCAAAATGACGCACAAACATAATTACATTAATTACTTTAACAAGGTATCGTAATGATTGCTGTTATTAATTGGTTCGAAGAAATTCAATTGTACTTTAATATTTACATTTTTAATTCTTTTAAAACTCAAATAAATAGTTTTGTGCTTAGCCTGATAACTGATAACAAAGTGTTTTGTTATCCTTAAGGTGCGAATCTCTTTTTCTGCTTATCCTTTTCCCAAGCTATGTTGGAGTCGACATCCAGTGTTACCGGATTCAGCTGAATAAATATTTTTACGTGGAGCTATTGCTCTGATCTCCACAACCCATTTTACTGGGTATGGGCGTTCGGTTTGTATTAGGTTTTTCACGAATCTTATGCGAACTGAATGCGAGTGAGTGCGTATACGCCTAACACAGCATCTCATAGTAAGAGTTGTTAGAATTGTAATGATTTAACGACTGTCAAACGTACGATCCGTAAAACTTAGAGCATTAATAACGCTCTATTGGCCGAATACTTAAACTTCAATCAGTTATAAGTCGCCGTTAAGTCTCTGTCAGTTTAAGTTGTAATGTAGCGACAGATAGTCTTTTTAGAATGTCTTAAAGTTAAGTTGCGTTTCATTATTCGGGAGTAAACCCTCTGATTTGATGAAAGACGAAATAAATTGACAGTACTTATAGGTATACATAATTATACACGTAATACCTACATAGTAGCAATCTTAGCCAGCTTCATAGTATGTAAATACACGCTGTTGATCTGTTATTGCGATGCAAATGTAGACAATAGGTAAATCTTGCAAAATCATAACAACAATGGATGTTTATCACAGAGTATTACAGTGACTACATTTTATAGTATAGGATGTGAAATATATTTATGTACCAATAACTATAGCAAATATACCTACCCTTTAAATAATTTCCGTCTTTATCGTATTACTAGCGCCTGCGCTTCTTTAAATATTCTTTTATTTTAATAGTGTTTTGTAAATGCTACCATTAACAGTATCTGATAGATTAATTTTCGTATCAGAAGATGTTATCTTCAAGGATTTTGCTGACTATTCTCCAGTCACTAAACCATGGCATAAAAACCATAAGTAAAGAGCTATTTATGAGTTATCTTTTATATTCCCGATACGGAGAGACAGCGTGCTGCTGGAGAGTTGAATAACAATTTTGCATTCGAATTGTTTTATAATTGAAATTCATTCAAGAGTACCCCCCAGTTCATACAAGTACTTAAATTTATATTATAAGGAACCCTGAGAAACATATTGCGACAATCGTGTGTAATTAACGCATCAATTAGCCTTAAGTCATGGCTGACTCATTAGTGTAATCAACGCTAGTCAGTTACCTAGGTACACACTACACAATGTTGCTGTTTATAAGTTTCATTAATACATGAGGCGGACTTTACGGATGTGTATGAGTATGAACGCGATCAGTTTTTTCTTTTTAAACAGCTACAGCAGTTGAAGTGAGCGCAGGCTTTGACTGCTTTACCCGAGAAAGGGTTAAAGTAAATGTCTGTTTCGCGATTAACTGAACTCAATGCTCCATAGCATATATTGAACCCAGTTTAGGCAAAAACATTCGATATTTTAACATTTTTGTTGTATGTCAATACATTATAATTATTGTGCTCTATAATTAGTGTGTAATATGTGTGCATTATAATTAGTGTTAAAACTTGGTTGGACTCATAGTTAGTACCTACTAAGGTAGTTAGTTAACTTATTAGAAACTGTCACCGGTTTTAATAAACAATCAAAGCTTGGATTTTGTTTAACTTCATCAGGTATCTTTTTAACTTAAATGTGTTTGTTCCGCTAAAAGAGTCCGAAGTTTCTACAAAAGTTAAACATTAGCTTTATTTACTTCCGGTGTTAATGAACTTTACGGATTTCTTTTTAAAACTTCATATTTTTAAACTTGCCAACCTCTGTACCTGTACCATGAACTCCCTGTTTCCATTGTAAAAGCGAGACGGCGCGCTACACAGCGCGTCGCAGCGTCTCGCTTCCACGACGGAATAAGACCTGCTTTAGGATCTCTCATACTGCTCATAGTAAGAGCGCTGACATGTACTTTACCTTGTAAAAATTGTTGGATTTGTTAGACATCAGCAGTTTGGATAAAAAACATAAACATTGCTTATTTCGGGACAGTGTTTGACAACTAAGACCTTAGTACCGGCGCGACTATTTATGGTCTTTTTCTTATGAGTAAGTAGGTATAGGCTTTAGGTAATTATTTTTTAATTAATAAGTAAGTAAATGAGGATATTATTAAAAAAAAAACGAGTGTGATTTAGACCACACGACTGAAGTACAACTTCTTTATATACGAAACGTAACTGGCTAAGAGAAAGAAAATGAGTGCACCTCTCTCTTGCCCCTACAAAAATATACAAAATGTAACTCTCTCTCTTTCTATCTTCACTAACTTATATCTCCCTCTCAACTTCCGTTCGCCTCGCCCGATCACACTTTTCGTAACGTTCTCGTCACGCATTCACCAGCTTACTCCCCAAGTCAAGTGTGCGTACATAAGTTTTACTTTGAAAATAGAGGTTAATATTTTAAACATTTTAACTAGTTTCTTTATTATATTTATATGTATAAGCGTAGTAGGCGTATTACGTAGGCACCTAAATATTAAAAAGTTCCTTATTATCTAGGCAATAAAAAACATCAATCAAGCAATTAGGTATTAACTGAACCGGGAAATCAGTAAACCAATTACAACTAACTGTCTTGAAAATCAAGTCATTCGCGTCTCTATCGTCTCCTTGTAAAGATCATCCATCAATTAGTTCTTTTAATTATTCTGTGGTATTAATTACGCAGTTTAATTACAATCGTAAGACGTAGCTATTTGAATACAATATTCACAATCATTAGCATAATATTTAATTTGAGAAGAACGATAATAGTGGTCGAAAAATGTCGCGTGAATTCATTTGTGGCTACAATTTTTACCCACAAGTGACGTGACAAGCCCCCACTCCAGAACTTTAAAGCGCTTTAACTTTGTAATTTTTCATTGATTTGATAAAAAGAAATACAAGATTTTTTAAGCTATTGCATAGCTTCTATCGCGGGCCTTGAGCGTGGGGACCGAATCCAGAAATTCCGTAACGAAAAAAACCTAACACTCCGACCGGCACAGCGCACTATGGGAAAATCACGTATGTTTCGTCTCAAAACCTAAAACGGTGAAAGTCGTTGTTATGGAATAAAAATAATAAATTATTGTAGTCCAATAATTAAGCTTTGTATTAGCAATTTTTATTTTTATTTTTTGTTAGTCTTATTGTATAAAAACAGGCATCAAACTAACTCATGTTCAATAACGTAATTTTGACGCAATACGTTACTGAAATTCAACGCCTCAGTACTCGAAAGTTTTTGATATAAATGTACAAGTATTATACATTTTTGGAATGCTTATAATCTCCTCAGAACGTTTCGTAATTAATATAATATATATCGGTGTAATAAAATAAAATTAACTAATGTAGTTTAAGTTGGTATGTTTTAAGGGTTCATATTTTTTTAAATGGACTTACACCCTTTACCGCTGCTTGCCGCTGTCGAGATATTTGTTGTATTATGATCTTTATACATTAGTTTATGCAAGGAGCAAAAAAAATTTTGCTTATACTTGCAAACTTTCTGACACGGTGTCAAAACATATCGCGAGATAAAAAATATATTTTTTTTTAATTTCTTTTCTTTCTCATAAAATCATTTGTTATCTATTTAGGTCAAATAGATAAAAAGTTCATTACAATAACGAGAATTAATAATAGTTCTTTGTGGTTTTCATTCAGTTTTGACCACCTTTCTTGATAGTAAATGGTCATTATCTATTAGGGTCAAATTAAAACATGGGAAGAGTGCAAATGATAATTTTCTTTTCTTTTTGCACATAGCACTATATTGTTGCTTTGGCCTACATATACGGAAGACAAACCCTGAAAGATTTACAAATTTTGGTCAGACATACAGTGTAAAAAGCAGTTGATTCTATTTTCAAATATTCGCAAAAGTTGACTGATTTAAAAAATGGGTGAATTTGTTTGTAGCAAACGAGAGTTGTGCAATTTGTTGATAAATGGGCATAATATAGACTACTTACGAGAAAGACGAGACTTACTTACTTACGAGAAACTTATAAAACGAATGTACATAATACTACAAACTATGTCATCTGGAATGGCGATTAATTCAAAAAAGTTCGGTGAGTACGCATATAGCACACCCCAAATGTACGTAAATATAATTATAATTGGTATTATATGCCTTCCTCCGTGTATTAAATAATTATACACGGAGAAAAAAACATTCAGTACTATGCTATTTTACCTATCGGACAATTGTCCGAAGACGCGCAAGAATACCGAAATAAGGATTACAAAAAGTTTAGACTTCCACTCTAGAAAGTGTTCAAGAGTGTTCAACCAATGAAGACGTGTTTCATACATTGTTGTATACTTCTGATCCATATATTTCAAGTTTGAGAAATACCTCAGAAACAATATCAAAAAAACTTTTAGATGAAGCCAAATCCCTTCTTGCTGTTGACGAAAATCTGTAGAAGCTGAAATTTTTAATATTTATTTTTTCTCGTTTAGTTCTATTTATATTCTATTTTATGTTAATTACAAAAAAAAAACATAATTTGTTTTTTTTTTCTTATAAAATTCATGTATTTTTTAAGTTTTATTTTTTTTAAATTGATTAGTAAAAAAAATTCAAAATCAAAATTATTTCCATTAAACTCTATACTTTCAAGTATATGTGTGCAAAATTATAGCTCATTTAGTTTTGAAACAACTGAGATACGGAGTTTTGAGACGAAACATACGTGATTTTCCCATAGTGCAGCGGTGCGGCGTTGACAGCCGTGCATCGTCTAACGTCGTGTCAGTTCGGCAGACTTCGGCACGGTGTTTGTGTGCGTGCGACTAGACGTATGCGTGTAGATTGTACGAAGCTCGCACGGATCGAGACGATCTACTCCAAACTCAAACTTATGTTTCTTATTTCAGGTATAAACCTATAGTTTCATTGATAACAATTCCTGAATAACCTACATGTATTGTAAAATAATAAAAATGTTTTAAACAATATTAACTTCTCATTTATTCAATAAAAGAAAAAAAATATGTTTTCTTATCGGTCCCCACGCTCAATAAGTGTAACTTGAATGAATATCAAAAAAAAAACTTGAATTAAAATCAAAGAAAAAAAAAATGCATAATATTATAATTGCATAAGTTGACAAAAATGCCATGCAATAGCTTTACCGCGGCAGTCCCCGAGTGCCACACGTATTTGTTTTTTTATCTATCTGGTGGACTAAATAGATATTTCCTTTTTATACCCAGTCCGCTCCCATATTGTTTCAAAATCTGATATCATTGAATCTCATTGATTCTAGTTTGTAATGGTTAGGTTATATCTAATGGCTTTTGTTAATTGGTATTTAATTAATATCAATTAACAAAAGCCATATCTTGAAACTTGATTTCCAGTTTACGAGTTCATGAATGAAAGTCTCAAAGATAATTCTGTTTGTATTGCAGTTTTATTACCCGACTGTCAGGGAAGGGTTATGTTATTCGCGCGTATCTTTATTATTTTCTGTTGTCTTTTTCGTATTATTTTCTGTTCGTAAATTTCTTTATTACCTCGTATATCTTCCAACCGGCTGGATGGACAGTAACGGTACCTACTTATCGTTAGATTCGTGTCAAAAACTTAAGTGTTCCTAATTATATAGGTGTATTTATTAAGACACGCTTTTTTGGCGCTGAATTGATAGTTGTCGAAATAAAAATAAATTGCCAAACCTATCTGGTACCTATGGTATCAAAATAAAGGGTTTTATAAATGGTTAACAAAAATATAAGCTACTTGTATGTTAGTTTTAATTTTTATTAAGAGTCCCAATATTGAATTGAAGAATTTAATCCTTATGTCGCGGTAATCAAATGTTTGTAAGGTGTTTACAAACATTTTTGTAAACATCTTACAAAGTTTGATTTACATGCACAAATGTTTAAATGTAATTTAGAATAAAAAATCCTTAAACAAATAATCTATACTAATATTATAAAGCTGAAGAGTTTGTTTGTTTGTTTGTTTGTTTGTTTGTTTGAACGCGCTAATCTTAGGAACTACTGGTTCGAATTGAAAAATTCTTTTTGTATTGGATAGTCCGTTTATTGAGGAAGGCTATAGGCTATATAACATCACGCTACGACCAATAGGAGCGGAGCATAAATGAAAAATGTTGCAAAAATGAAAAACCGTTGATACTAAAACACGCGTACAAAGTCGCGGGGGACAGCTAGTAATCATAGAAATATAAAACCCTGCCTTACCAGGTCTTAATGTTCCTTGTTTTTAACTAATACAACTTGTTTTGTTTAGTATAGGTACCTATTAAGAGGAATCCACATCCTTAACAATATAGATAGGTAAATTTCAGTACCATACCATACCACCTAGATATGTAAAGTATTTTTCTAAAATGTTACCTTTTAAACTATTTTCTAACTTTATTAAACGCGGGCTTTTTATATCTGCTCTTCAAACGCACGTCCTGATTTATCAACCTTCATTCATTTTACACGTTTAGTCGCAGCCTTCTAGATCATAATCACGAGCTCTGAATACCATTATATTCCTGCAACAATGTTAAACTATTGTACTTAATCAATAGGTAAACAGGATTTAATTATTTCAGTCATATTTGTAAGTAAAATCTGGAAGCGTAGATGTCTATTGTGTTGTAAATATTTCGATCTTGATATGACATTGTTGTATAAGTCAAGGATAGGTGTGATCCACCGGAGCCCCGCCGAGCATGCTTTAGCGAACCCGGGACTTCGGCAAAGGCAAGGACGGGGCCGGGGTGTATTCAGTCGGTGCAAGTCCGACATATCCCCACGTCGTGCCCTCGGCGTGGGTTGAAGACTGAAGTCATTAGATTTTCACGCCGTAACAAAATAAAAGGGATAGGTGTGATAATAATAAAGTAGGATATATTTTTATAGCTTTTTATAGAATCTTGCTTCCGATTACACACTTAAGAAAAATATGTAGTCTATAGCTCTTTACGTAATAACAGGTTGAAACTGAATTATAGTTATGTCACCGCAAGGTGAACGGCAATATAGAGATCAGAATCACGAAATATAGTTCGAAGAGTAATTCGAAAGGTAAATAAACCACTAGCTGTCCCCGCGACTTTGTCCGCGTGTTTTAGATTGAACGGTTTTTCATTTTTGTAACATTTTACATTTATGCTCCACTCCTTTTGGTCGTAGCGTAATGATATATAGCTTATAGCCTTCCTTAATAAATGGGCTATCCAACATTGAAATATTTTTTCAAATCGGACCAGTAGTTCCTGAGATTAGCGCGTTCAAACAAACAAACTCTTCAGCTTTATATATTACTAGCTGTCCCCCGCGACTTTGTTCGCGTGTTTTAGGTTCAACGGTTTTTCATTTTTGCAATATTTTTCATTTATGCTCCGCTCCTATTGGTCGTAGCGTGATGTAATATAGCCTATAGCCTTCCTCAATAAACAGACTATCCGATACAAAAAGAATTTTTCAATTCGAACCAGTAGTTCCTGAGATTAGCGCGTTCAAACAAACAAACAAACAAACTCTTCAGCTTTATAATATTAGTATAGATAGTATAGACAGTATAGATTAAGAGGGGAAGCGACTGGGTCTTTCTCCATACAAACGATTTCCGCAGTTTTCTTCGTGGAAAATGCTTTTAAGTAAAGTATAAACATATCTACCATTCTAGTCCACTTGATAAAATCTGTACGTATACCACATGAGACGTCAATTTCAATTTGAGAGAAAGAGGGTTTATAATTATACATTTATCTAACTCTAATATCAACAACCTAATCTAATTCCTAGACTAAAACCTAGTTTTTATAAATTTCATACAACAATAACCGTAGTTACGTTATAAACTTCATCTTTAGTCCAAGTTGTTTTAAGCTAAGAAATAATTAAAAAATCTAGGACATTGTCGTAGTTGCTATTTTGTTTAGATGAATTACTCGATGATTAAATGACTGCAGACAATATTTTCCTCAAACAATTATTATAAAGACAATAAAGTCATAAATTAAATAATGATTCACATAATTCATGGTCACTTTTTATGGTTCTTACATTAAATAATATTAAAAGCGATAAATGATTAATGTTATGCTTAGTTCCTATTTATATTAACAAAAGATTTTATTAAATTGAACAACATTTTTATTATTTAAAACAAAACGGTTTACTCACGTATATTCTCGGGATCGCCCGACTAGTTTCAGACTCAATAGGAGTCCCTAATCATGAGCTGACGCGGCGGCGGTGGTGTCGCGACCACCGCAGTCTGAAACTTGTCGGGCGATCCCGAGAATATACGCGAGTAAACCGTTTTGTTTTAAATAATTTTGAATACGAGAGTTATTATACAAACATTTTTATTATAGTCAGGTTTTAAGAAAGTATATTTTATAGGATAACTGGTAAATATTAAAATCGATGCAACTAATGATAAATTAACTTGGACATCTAATATTACAGATTTCAAAGATCAATTATCGGTTTCGAAAATGGGTAACATTACAATTTAAATTATTAATTAATTCCTTAATAAATCCTTATTCTTTTTTAATTGTGCAGTTTCTTTTGAAACCTAAACATTACCAAAGCTCTACTAAATATTAACGCACTACTAATAAAGTTCTAATAGTATATTATTCTGTTCCGTGTCTAATGAATTATTTCATTACAAATCTTTGCACGTTGAAGTTACGCGACTCGACACTCGACACGCAAGTAATACCAAGATGGTTGCGTGTGGTTTCTAAGAAAAGTGCATTTAGTAATGACGAATGTGGTTATTTGGACTTTCTTCTTTAAACCCTTATTTTATTATTGGGTCTCCAACCGTATGAGGTCAGCGGACTTATAATATCTACAATTTAAGAAGTGAAAAGTCTTGTTTATATTGTAGATTACTATCGTATGTCTACTGTGACAATCACGGAAAATTGTATGACGTAAGCGAAAATAAATAACCTTGTAACTGTCCAATAAAATGTAAACCATTTTGTAAATGATAAATAAAAACAAATAGACATACAAGTTGTATAGTAAAAGATGTAAAAAAAACCCGACTGCCCTGATGAGAAATTATTAATTAAGATTTTACTAAAAATGCCCGCAGAATCCTAAAATAATTAATAATTTTAGGATGTCTCATTCCAAATTACATTAAAACATACAAGCTACGTAGGTATATTTATAATACCCTTTATATCGATACCTTACTCGACAGGTTTGGTAGAAAAAAAATATATAACGACATAGAATTTATCGCCATTTAATTTTTTTTCAATACACCGTTGGACACTTGCTATTTTGGAAAGAATCTTAAGCTGCGTATAAATTAAGCGCGGCAGCCGCGCGAGCCAATGTTCGACCAGAGTTGTCGTTTATTGGCGCGCGAGCCAAAATGTAGAAATGAAATTTCGTAGAACGCGGCTGCCGCGCGCGGCAGGCGATCCAGGTCGAACACCCCGCGGCGGAGAGCCAGACCAGTTCATTCTTGTAAACTAAAAAAAAAACTTGTAAACTTTTAGCTATTCTGGACTCTTCTATATGACGCCAAAAGTGTAGTTATTTTCCTTTTTAAGTCAGGAATAGGTATATCCATTTTTTTAATTATTTGTACCCACGCATCATGCCTCAACGATTTATTGTGGTAGTGTGAGGATTTGCTATTCCACAACAAGTCATTAGCGCCATACAATTGAATTAGTAGACGGCACTTTTCGTTGTCCATTTTTACGTATTTGCCGCGCGAGCCAAATCACCAAAACTACACCGTCCCCACTGCGCGCGAGCGAACGACTGGAGCTCCTTTGATGCGGTCTCAAAAACCGACAGTGAACGGTTCGCCCCGCGGCACGTTCGAGCGCGGCAATGCTCGAGTCGCCGCGCGCGGCAACCCCGTCTACATAGCGCGCGGCCGCCGCGCGCGCCAATGTTCGATGGTTTGCCGCGCTTAGTTTATACGCAGCTTTACGATATAAGTAGGTTCATCTAACCGTTTGGAAGATAAGAGGTAAGCTGCGTATAAATTAAGCGCGGCAGCCGCGCGAGCCAATGTTCGACCAGAGTTGCCGTTTCTTGGCGCGCGAGCCAATATGTAGAAACAAAATTTCGTAGAAAGCGGCTGCCGCGCGCGGCAGGCGATCCAGGTCGAACACCCCGCGGCGGAGAGCCAGACCAGTTCATTCTTGTAAACTAAAAAAAAACTTGTAAACTTTTAGCTATTCTGGACTCTTCTATATGACGCCAAAAGTGTAGTTATTTTCCTTTTTAAGTCAGGAATAGGTATATCCATTTTTTTAATTATTTGTACCCACGCATCATGCCTCAACGAAAAAATTTATTGTGGTAGTGTGAGGATTTGCTATTCCACAACAAGTCATTAGCGCCATACAATTGAATTAGTAGACGGCACTTTTCGTTGTCCATTTTTACGTATTTGCCGCGCGAGCCAAATCACCAAAACTACACCGTCCCAACTGCGCGCGAGCGAACGACTGGAGCTCCTTTGATGCGGTCTCAAAAACCGACAGTGAACGGTTCGCCGCGCGGCACGTTCGAGCGCGGCAATGCTCGAGTCGCCGCGCGCGGCAACCCCGTCTACATAGCGCGCGGCCGCCGCGCGCGCCAATGTTCGATGGTTTGCCGCGCTTAGTTTATACGCAGCTGTAAACGATCACGATACGCGCGAAAAACATAACTCTTAAAAAGTATGTAACTCTGATTTAATAGACCTTGGCTTGATTTAATGTACTAATTAGCTCAAGCGATACAATTAGTTAAATACAATGGGCTATGAAAGGCCGTAGTACTACTCATAATACTATTTAAGATCGTTTACCTTAATTGCACAATCGATTAAAATATTTACTATTGCAAACAAATCGTTTAGAACACAAAAAGTATGAATGAATCGAGATCTGTTCAACTGATAGTCGATTTTACAAGTTTTTGTATATCTTGACGCTTGGTTTGTTTGTTTCTCTTCTTCTTCTTTCTTCTTTTTTTCTTTCTTTCTTCTTTTTTCTTTCTCTCAGTCACTTAAATAGAGGATCAGACTAATATTTTCTTTTTACACGTCACACAGATATAAAAAAGATAATAGACATGTATTTTTTTCTTTTTTTAATTAAACAAACGATGAGGAAGATACAGTGAATGGAAATGTCGCGTGACATCACTTGTGGGTAAAAATTGTACCCACAAGTGATGTCAAGTGCTTTAACTTTGTCATTTTTCATTGATTTGATAAAAGAAAAAATACGAGTTTATTTTTCTTTTTTATCGATTTGGAGGACTAAATAGATATTTCCTATTCATACCCAGTCCGCTCCCCTATTATTGTTCAATAGATTCGGTATTGTATAAAAATATTCGCATTATCTATGAGTACAGTGGTTGCAAACAAAAAATGCAAATTGAAAAATTATTTCCACGTTTAGGTACATAATAGATATATAAGTATTCTGCATTTCTATTACTTAGTTCGTTTGTCAGTTAGCACGATTTTACCTTAAATGACTATCGCAAAAATTATGTACTTAATATAAGTATTAAACTACATAGGTACCTACCTATCAAGTAGTAGCTCTTTAACAATTTATTCCGTAAGTTATTTTGCTGTATCATCAATTGAAATAAGACCAGTGTTGCGGCAAAATTCATTAATCTAGGTATTTGTTAATCAGAGTTGATGATTTATTTACATAGAATGACTTATTATTTAGTCGTTAGTTCAAGTCCATTAGATCAGAAAATTACTAGATGGAAAAGACAGAATTGATACAAATGATTAGCGCAAAAATTATGCAATACCTTGATGCTCTTTGCAAACTGGAATAACATACCTATATTTTATAAAGCTGTAGCCCGCGACTTTGTTCGCGTGTTTTAGTTTCAACGGTTTTTCATTTTTGCAACATTTTTCATTTATGCTCCGCTCCTCATGGTCGTAGCGTGATGTTATATAGCCTATAGCCTTCCTCAATAAACGGACTATCCAATACAAAAAGAATTTTTCAATTCGAACCAGTAGTTCCTGAGATTAGCGCGTTCAAACAAACAAACTCTTCAGCTTTATAATATTAGTATAGATTTCACTACCTACTTAGGTCGAAATAAAAAGACGAAAAATTTTGCCTAAGGTACACTGATATCAGTATGTCTCTACTTATGTATTCTAAAACAAAACAATAAATTCAAAATATTAAGTATGTAGGAAAACAAGTCACGTTAGACTATAATTAAATAAATGTAGACAACATCACATACATTGCTCTGAACCCAAAGTAAGTAGTCAAACACCTAACGAATCAGAGACAACGAAGGTAGCACAACACCAACACGAAAGATCGAAACCGGGACCTCAGAGCTAGCGACACCTTAAAAACCGGTGTGTACGCTGCTCGACGACGGGGGTCGTCATTATACCTCATAGACTCTGATTCCTGAAAAGAAGATCGACGTAAAAATAATTGAGTTCATCATCTGTCAAATCTCAAGTGCTGTCAGTAGCCTTTTCTCACGAGTCTTTTGACCCAAACAAATTAATTGACATTAGCTATAATGTATATAAACAGGTTTTCGTAAATATAACATATAAATAAGTGAAAGTACTATGTAGTTTGTAAAGAGTTACCTCATTTCAGCTAACATTTTTTACAATCAATAAAAAACGCGTAGATATCTATACTAATATTATAAAGAAGTAAAGTTTGTGTGTTTGTATATTTGTTAAATTGTAAGGGGTAATCTCGGGATCTACTGAACCGATTTTAAAAATTCTTTCACCAATAGAAAGCCACATTATTGCTGAGTGTCATAGGTTATATAAAAAACCGAAAAATAAGAAGGCTTTTACGTGGCAGTCCGTTTTGCAAAGTAAATCGGAGAAAAAACGGTCGAACGGCAGCGTTTCTTACGAACGCTGCCTTTACTATGAAAGATATATTTTTGAGTTCTAGAGAAAAGATGTGGAGCTTAAAAAATGCCTACAAAAAAGTCAACGTCAGCATATGTCTAACTTTTATATTTAAGGCAGAAAAAGTCGTTTTTATAATATTAGTATAGATAATTTAATTTTTAATATTAATAAAATAATTTAAATCGTTAGGTCATATGTACTAAAAAAGGATTATTAACAGTATGCCCAACGAAGTGGGCACGGGTCAGCTAGTAAACAATAAAACTTAAAACAACACTTAACAAGTATTTAATGACTTTTTATCACAAAAACACTTTCCGAAAACGATTTTTTATTTATTAACTGGTGCGTTTAATTATCGCGCTTTGGGAGTGTTAAGTAATTAATTTTCTGCTTAATTGGATAACATTATAACAAGTGTGATAAGTTTTGTTTTTGCAACTGAAATCGAAATAATTTTGTTTTTATAGCGGATTCACATAATGGGCCTGTTTCCTATTTTTGTTTTTAATGTCCGTCTTGTAGATTAATGAATTTTATTGAACACGTATTTTTTCTTTTTTCCTGCAAACAAAAAATGATCAAAATACAGAGAACTGAAGTTACGCGTGACGTTACTCCTCGCTACGATTTTTAGCGAGGCGTAGCGTCATAAGCCCCCACTCCGAAACTTTAAAGCGGTGTATCTTTGTATTTTTTTATTGTTTTGATAAAAGAAAAAATACGTGTCTAATATTTTTTTATTATCTAACTGACGGACTAAATAGATTTTAACTTTTCATACCCAGGAAACATCCCTATTGTATCACAAGGGGAGCAAGTAAAAAATCTCTATAGAAGTAGGTACCTACGTTAAAGCCATAAACCAATAAATATACATATTTATTCATCCATGGTATGTCGTGGTGGTGGCCTAGCGGTTTAAACAACGGATTTGTACGCACAAGATTGTAAGTTCGAACCCACTACTGGCAAATACAAATGTGACTTTTTCAAAGTTAAGTATATATTGTACTTTCTTGATTATTCTAAGACATCATTGACAATCGGTTAAGGAAACCACGGAAACATGGATTCCAAAAATTGGCAATCCGCATTGAGCAATCGTGATGATCAATGCTCGTTCCTTCTTTATATAAGAAGAGGTCTTTGCCCAGGCGTGGGACATTTATAGGCCGGTATTATTATATTATCATCCATAGTTTAGCTTACCCTGGGTGGCTAATCTGGCTATCTATCCTCATCGACTAATAATTGATTAATATTTACACCATACGCTATACAAATATATATATTACAAATTGATTTTCTCATATATAATAAGAAAATGCTACAGGCCAAGATTGGAACCTGCAACTTTCTGCATACGATTCCGTTCCGAGAACAGCTAAGCCACTTTAAATCCACATAATAACTACAAATTTATTATTAGCTATGAACAAAGTAAAAGACACGCATTTTAAACTTACAGCCCGGTAAAGACAACAAAAAAAAATATTTTTGTTTATTTTTATCCATTAGTGTTTATTGTAAAGAGATTGTTAAACGGAATTACGTTTAAAATAAAATAGTTGCATATATTAAAAATGAATTGCATGCACTATGCTGGTTTGCATTTGCACTTAACTAATTAGATAAGCATCTATTCGCGTCAGTGGTAAAAAAAGAAAAAATAACTTTAAATTGAAAACTAGTTTCTCCGCAATGTTTTTTTAATATAATTATAAGGCTTATATTTAACTAGCTGTCCCCCGCGACTTAGTTCGCGTGTTTTAATTTCAACGGTTTTTTATTTTTGCAACATTTTTCATTTATCCTCCGCTCCTATTGGTCGTAGCGTGATGTTATATAGCCTATAGCCTTCCTCAATAAACGGACTATAAAATACAAAAAGAATTTTTCAATTCGAACCAGTAGTTCCTGAGATTAGCGCGTTCAAACAAACAAACAAACAAACTCTACAGCTTTATAATATTAGTATAGAGTATAGATTAATTATTTATTATTTTTTTGTATACTTTTTAGTTGAACACACGTATTACCTACTTTTAAATTTTAGCATTGTTATTTTTTTAAAACGCGTTTTAGACTAACATTACATTAGAATAGATAATTGAATATTATCTAATTCTTAGTGCATGGTAAGTACATTTAACATAACAGGTTACGTTGCCAAAACGAAATATATTTAACATACAATGTTTATCTAAAATAGTCAATTCAAATCAACTGTGAGAAAAGTATTAGTTTTATAAATGATTATACCTATGTACAGACTTGAAATTCATATTCAAAATAGGATCAATCTATTTGTTATTTTATTTTTTTTACTAAATGGTAATAAAAACCAATTTATATATGAAAATGTTATAATTGCATAAAATGCATCTCCCTTGTCGGTTGGGTTTACGACAAACGTTTAAAATGTTACAAAAAATGCTTATTAAAAAATTATACATTGTGAATGTATTGTTAGAAAAAATATAAATAAAGAAATACGTGTTTAATGTCTTTATCGTATTTAAAATGCTTTACGTAAGTTAACCTTTCAAAAGTACAAAAGAGTAGAAATTTCAATATTTTTGATTTTCTGAAAATTTGATACAAAATTAAGTAAAAAAAATTTACTCTATTTTTACACAAAAAACCTGGGTAGTAAAAGCTTGTTCATAAAATAGTTATAAATACTTACCTACACTGTTCACTGGTTTTTTTCAGACTCATCCACAGAACCTATAGTGTCCGACTAAACCAATACTGATATGCGTTCTCGCTTTTAAACCTCTAGCTTTTTTCTTTAATTGACCCTGACATTGGAACATGTCTGGTCTATTTAGACCTTGAAGCGGGCGGAAATATTATGAAAAGGCGGGTCAATGTATGCTGGATACGATGTATTAACTTTTTAAAATGTAGTGTGAATATAACAGCAAATATAAATAAAGTTTCAGAACGTGTTAAATAATTAACTAATCTGCATTGCTATTTATACAAATTTTAATACAGTATGGAATCGAAACATCGGGAACGTAAAACAATAATCCGTAATAGTAGTTTCATTTTTAAGTAGTGCCCGTTCTCTTGAGAACATTTATTATTATTATGCTTATTTTATTAAAGATCACGAAAATCGGTCCATATAAATGATGTAAATAACTAATCCGAATTTGTTTTAAGAAAATACTATGTATAAAAAGATGTGTAAACCCTCCATTTCCGCGTGAAAGACCCTGGTGGAGATGGAGGGATGAGCTGGACGCGTAAAACAGAAATGTGTGGAAAGAGAAGGCTTTTGCCCTGCAGTCAGACAGTTCAGGCTCAAAATAAAATAAAAAAACCTCAGAAATCATGAATGTGGATTGCAATATTAAACTGTTATGAATCTTTTAGGTACTTATAAAGAGTAAGACATTTTTATCTCCTTTATGCTTCATTTAATGACTTGTTTATCGCTGTGTAATTTATTCAGAAGATGCAGGAGTAATTTTATTCATCCATGTCAGAATAAAAACGTAGTTTCGTTCCTGTTTTTTGTTCCAAAGTTTACACCAAACTCTTGAAAATATGGCGGCCAGTTGCGGCCAGTCATATTGTGCTCGATTCTTTATATTTTAGTTAATTTCCTGTACTACCTATTACACACAAATACAATGTCTTATATTTAAGTAATTACTTCGTTTAATTCCTTATATACTTCTTGACTTGATTAGGGATAAGTTCCTAAATCAATTAACCTTTTAATTAAAAACCACAGCAATCAATGATTGTGGAACAATTAAAATATTCAAACCATCTGTATTTCTTACTATTAAACAAGCAACGATCAAATAATACAAGTTAAGTATTAGATATTTGCACGTGTACTCTTGAAAATAGTCTAGGAAATAATTTATTGATACAAAAATCTTTTGTGTAGCATAGTGAGTAATAATTGCCAGGAAAATATTTACGCACGTAGACCATTCGATATAATTTAAATGGCGAGTGATTTTAATAATAGGAACTATATATAGTTTTATAAATAAAAGTGTAGAGTTGTTTGGTTGCTCATTTGTGTCTGGGGTATGCAAAATGGAAGTGGTAATAAAACGCGATAGTTTTAAATTCCATAATGATTTCTAAAGACCGCCATGTACTGTCCAATCTGCATGATCCAATCGGAATGATCAAGCCAAAAGAATCGAAATTCGATTGCGCCGTCAAGTATAACTGTCATGCCAATCCACTCCCACACACGGTCAGTTCTAACTGATCTAATCGGTAGCGTCATGCCGTTTGGACGATAGGAAGTATCGTGTATGGCCGGCATTATAAATCGCCTTGTAGACGATCAAGCTGCTCGTCAAACTTTATGTAATACGTATGATATAGCTTCATTAAAATGGGTTGTGCAGGACAGATAGGCAGTCACTTCATGGTACAAACGGTACATATTCAGCTGAATCTGGTGAGACTGGAACCCGACCCTAACATAGCTTGGGAAAATTCTACGCAGACGAAGGTAAGATAAGAACTAGGTATTTAGTTTCTTCTTCTAGTAAATTACATAAAAGAACTGCCCCCAAGACAAGAGACATTTCGACAAGCGATAACGCTGATCGAATCGTTCAAATGTATGGAAGTGACAAGTCCAAGTCACGTGACATGTCGAAACGAAATGTCATTTCCATACATTTAATGTCATTTGAGCGATTTCTATCATCGTTAACGTTTGTCGAAATGCCACTTGTCTAGAGGGGCTGTTTATTAACCTCGGACTTGTTGCCCTACTTCCATATGGGTATTTTGTTTTTAATTTTCAATTAGTTTAAATAAAGGTACATATGGTAATAAGTAATTTTAACACAGCATCAAATTAGCAAGTTGTCAACTTTTATGGCAATAAAATTTAAAGCGAATGGCAGGTGGTAGGTATTTTGAATATTAATCTTGTACAATAAATAAAGCTTTGATAAACCTTATGCTAATGAGCTTAGATCCGGATCTTATCAGAATAAAGAAGGTATGTACCTACGAAGGTAGGAAGGTACCCACGATATATTGTGTTAAGAGGCAAAAAGTTTAATCCTTACTTATATTATAAATGCGAAAGTAACTCTGTCTGTCTTTCGCGCTTTCACGCCAAAACTACTGAACTGATTTGAATGAAATTTGGTACACAGATAGTCTAGAGCCTGAGAAAGGACATAAGCTACTTTTTGCCGCGAAAACCGACATCCACGTGGGCGGAGCCGCGGGAAACAGCTAGTATAATATATTTTTCGTAAGTTTGTAGGTACATCATCTTAATAGTCTAAATTCTCAGGCAAGGTATAGTATATACCTACTGTATTATTATATAATAATAATTCCAGCAAATATAAATGTCCCACTGCTGGGCACAGCCTGCTGGTCACCACGCTTGCACACTTGCGGGTTGGCGATTTCAGAATTCGATTTCTGGAAGTTAAGTATAGTTTGTTCGAACAGCGCAGTCAAATAGATAATATCTAAGATAATATCTAAGACATCGTATTGCTTTCCGTTAGTCCAACCACAATATCTAACAGTCTACGAAGTTCAGTAGGTTAGGTGTGGATTTAAAAAGCTTTCTTCGGGACAAATATAGGTACAATCATCATACCGAGGCAAAGACAACAAAAAAAAATGTCAATCTATGAGGAATATTCACCCCTGGTTTCTGTAAGTCCGATCAACACAAAAATAAGTTAATCACCTGTCAAACCTCATGTTAAGCTGTGATTGGTTGTTAGTCTTTTGGTCAACCAATCACAGTCGTGATCAGTTGATTTGACAACAGACTAAATTGATCAGCCTTTCAGAAACCGTGAGTGAATCTTCCTTACAGCTTGTCAATTTTTTTTTGCACAACTTCCAAGTAAATTAACATAGAGACAGATTAAATTAATCTTAGATACATACCGATTTAAATGAAACTCATTTAAACATGTTTTTTTTTTGGTATTACTTTTCTTTGCACTAGATAAACTTGTGTGGTGGTTGGGTTTTTTTAGGGTTCCGTTATCCGTATCTGAATGGTGGCCACGGGACCCTATTATTTAGCCTCCACTATCGGTCTGTCTGTCAGTCAGTGGGCTTTAGCATTACCCGTAATAGGTAGGTATAGTTTAAATTTTCTCAGAGTTGGTATATCGATTTCTGCTACACCAACAAATAATAAAAAAGACAAAGTGTTACATCTTGTACGGAACCCTTCATGTGTGAATCTAACTTGCACTTGACCGGCTTTTTTATTAATTTAATTAATTGCGTATTTTATACATTTTAATTAAGTTCACCACGATGCCTAGCATTTTTAAAGTTCACTTGTTAAATGTAAAATATTCGAATTAAGTGCCTACTAAGTTTAATTACTTTATAGCCAAATAAATCGTGCAAAAACTTGTAATTCAATTATTTAAATATATACTTAGTTAGTCTAGTATTAAAATAGTTTAACAACTTACATTAATAAATCCATTCACATTTTTGTAACCTTTATTTGACACAAATTCGTCTTCAACACAATTTTATCATGCGATTATTAAAAACACAACATAATTTTCTGTCAGTTTCAACAAAATCCTCAAATACCAAAGACCAATTTTAATTTAAATTTTCGAATCAGTATTTTTTAAACTCGCGACGAATAGTGCGGGGAAAGTGGACGCGCGTCGATTTCTCTGTAGCCTTAACATCGACTGACTACACTGAGTGCTGTTACGAAACTTCTTTCATCTAGTGATGTTATGTTACGTGTTATTGTTGTTATTTTTTTCACCATCGCAGCAATTTATCCCTGCATTAAGACCGTGTCTAAGTATTTTATAACTGTTTTAATTACGTGGCATGATTCATGAGTAATTCGAGTTCCTTCTTACAACTAACCTAGTTACTCACTCATTAAGGTTTGTTCACGGTGCCTTAGCGATAATGACCTGGTAAGGGATAATTATGAGAGGTAATCGATTGTCGACTGTCGATAGATTCATTGTGTTGACAGTTACATCACTAGTGTTAGCTAAATGCTGGGATGGTATGTTTGTTGTCGTGTCACGTAAAAGTTATTGTGCAAAACGCAGGCGAAATAATTTTGCACAACATGAGAGGTTAGGTGACATAACTATGAATAACGACTTATAAAAACCAAAGTACAGTCACGCGCATGAATATGTTTACGGTCGAAAATAAAATATTTAATTGAAATGACGTATTATTGGCCTACCATAGAAGCATGACTTGCAAATTGTAAAATAAACATTGCAGACTCGCAGTACTTAGGTAGGTATTCTTGTTTTGTATTAAAGGGCTTGAAAATTTTTTTTTTCTTACTCATTGGGAGTTCTGAATTATCACACTGTCACTTTGCCCAAGCAATTTCATCCGCTAGTTTAACTACCGTTTTTTTGGCAACAATTAATTTTGGCCTGGCTTGTACCTGTTACTTTCAGTCAACAGCAAGGTCAAAAGCTAGCCAACATATATAAATATATAAATAAATAATAATGAATAAATGTGGACAACATCACATACATTGCTCTGAACCTAAAGTAAGTAGCTAAAGCACTTGTGTTATGGAATTCAGAGACAACGAAGGTACCACAAACCCAGACCCGAGACAATGTAGAAAATGGGTTTTCTACATTGACCCAGCCAGGGATCGAACCCGGGTCCTCAGAGCTGGCGATACCTTGGTAAACCGGTGTGTACGCCACTCGACCACGGAGGTCGACAATAAATATGAGTAGATATTATTTTAATTTACAATCCAAGATAATATTAAATTTAGGTGAAATTATTGTAAATATTTTAAGTTAACCAAAATATTCTGACGACTCATGTTTTTAATGTTTTTAACAAATAAAGTATCTTGTATCTTATCTTGTATCTTGACTGTACATAAAGCACGCGATTTGAGATCCAAATGAGAAAGCGGTAAGACAGGGTTATTTAATTCACAGTACATTTATCTGTCTTCACGGAGAAATTCAAAAACCTCTGTACAAAATGCGCAATGGAATCAAAACAATTATTTTGGACCGTAGAGTGATATTTTTTTTTCGAATTTTGTTAGGAGGTGCGAGCTTAACCCAGTTGTGGTAATAGGCGTTACTTATTTTAGGTTATTTTGTTGCTAATTAAGTACCTAATTAAACAGAGTATGCAAGAAATAACACAGGTGCGTTGGTTTCCACACATCAAATAATACAAAGATTACTTAATCATTAAACATAGTAAGTACCATAAAACAATGATTAAAATAAACTCTATGTTCTTTGCATTCAACTTGGTAGTTTGCACGCTCTGCACATTTCAGACACTATAGGTGCATATATTTATCACCACGCTCTGTGCCCTTACTCTCCAATTTAATTTTAATTCTAATACAATGCCAATACAACATTTTTATTCATTTATCAAGCACACAAACAACACACAGTACAAAAAAATACTCTCAATGTTTAAATTCTAGTCAGTTCCTTCCATAGACAGTTATTTTTTTAAGAAATCTGGATATCCTGCCTACTAAAAAAAAACAATATCTACTTTCCATTAAAATTAATTTGGATAAGGGCACTGCCCACTGCGCGACGTGCTACTGGTTCAAATTCAGAATTAAAAGTCTAGGATTTCTTTGTTTAAGTGCTTAAGACACTCGGTGATCTGTGGTGTAAGTAAATTGCATGTTTGTGACTGTATTAAAAATACGGATTTATATACTTACATAAAACAGTGGATTTTTTCGATAAAACATGATGTATTCCTAACAACTATTCCTCTCACACACTTCTCTCAACCCACCAAATCTAAGCAAACGAAACTTTCTCAAAACACTTATCGATATTATTTAAATAATTATTTGGTTTGTACGACATTACGTATGGCTATTTTTATAATATCAATACTAGCACTTACCCACGGCGTTGCTCGCGTGGACATTTATTTTAAACTAGCTATCGGCCGCGGCTCGGTCCGTGTTGTGTTATGTTGGTTATCACAGCAAACCACATAATATATTTTACCTTGAAGTTTTAGCTAACTGCTTTCATACTTATTTTTATCAAAATCAGAAATTTCTTTGTTTTACTTAGAAAGTTCTACCGTAAGCAAAACGAATCGTTGAGTATAGGAACCAGGGACCCTAGACAAGTGACACTTCCACAAGCGATATCGCTGATGGAATCGTTCAAATGTATGGAAGTGACAACTCCAAGTTACGTGACTTATCGAAACGAAATGTCATTTCCGTACATTTAATGTCATTTGAGCGATTTCTATCATCGTTTACGCTTGTCGAAATGCCACTTGTCTAGGGGGGCAGGCATTAGTCGAGATTACCTACTATGGTAATTTAAATTTACCTAATAAACGGAACACTGTTTTTTTATTTTTTTTTGTAGTTTATTGATCACATACATTGAATGCATAAATCCTATTTTTAAAGGAGTAACCTATGGAGTTTCTTGCCGCTTCTTCTCATTTTGGAACCGCGGACCTAGAGTCATTTCGTAACGTTTCTTAAGCGCCTTTTTTAGGTTTATAACAAACTAGCTGTCCCCCGCGACTTTGTTCGCGTGTTTTAGTTTTAACGGTTTTTCATTTTTGCAACATTTTTCATTTATGCTCCGCTCCTATTGGTCGTAGCGTGATGTTATATAGCCTTTCTCAATAAACGGACTATCCAATACAAAAAGAATTTTTCAAATCGAACCAGTAGTTCCTGAGATTAGCGCGTTCAAACAAACAAACAAACCCTTCAGCTTTATAATATTAGTAAAGATAAAAACTTTTAATTTGATTTGATCACAATTAGTTGTTTGTGAAAGAGCTTCATCAGCCAAGATCGTAACGAGTTTGGTAAATTCATCATTTTATTTTAATTAATCCCCTCACTATAGACTTGTAATTCTTAGGTGCGTGTGTACTACTTACTTAATATTATGTTATCTGTTAGTGTCAGTGCTACTTAAGTATCTCACGCACAGCGTGCAACATGCATTAATAACTACAGACAAAGACAATGGCTAAACGATCATACATGCGTTGACGCAAAGGATTTATCTGTTCTGTGGTTGATGCAAAGGATTTAGGTAATGTTATTGTTATTCTTATTTGTATACCTACCTACTCATTTGAATATATCTGTAAGCTCCCCAAATAAAATATCTACCTACTATATTTCCACGGCTCCTCCAGCGTAAATGTCGGTGTTCGCTGTAAAAAGTAACCTATCTCCTTTAATGGGGTACAAGCTAATTTCAGTTCAGAGGGTAGCGTGGAGGCGTGACACACAAACAGACAGACAGACTTTCTTTGGCATTTATAATATTTACTATTTTAATTATTTGTTACGCATTAACGCATGCGGATCTAATAATTGTAATTAAATACAAATAATAGAAGGAAAAACTTAAATCTCAGGCAGGCAGAACAGGAAAATAAAATAAAAGGCAAAATTTAAATTTTCAGGCACTGACCTCGGTAGCTTAGTAGGTAAAGCGACTGGCGCGTCAAGCCAGTGGTCGCAGGTTTGAGTCTAGCCTGAGGTTTAAGTTTTCATTCTATTATTTGTATTTAATTACATTTATAATATTGTTAGGACTAGCTTCCGGCTGTGGCTTCGCCCACGTGGATGGCGGTTATTATAGCTTTTTTTTTTTTGGTTTCGTGAAAAGCTAATGACTTCGACCCACGCCGAGGGCACGGCGTGGGGATATGTCGGACTCACACCGACTAAAAACACCCCGGTCCCATCCTTGCCTTAGCCAGAGCCGCGGGATCGCATATGCATTATCTGCACAGCTCCGGCAAAACGCGGTTATTATAGCCTATGTCTTTTATTGGAAGTCAAGCTAACTCCATACCGAATTCCATCACAATCGGTTGTGGTTTAACTGTGAAAGCGTGACGGAGTTACTTTCGCATTTCTAATATAAGGTTGGATATATGGAAATATGGGCATGGACTAGTTTTTGCCCGCGGCTCCGCCTGCATAGTTAGCGGTTATCGCGGCAAAAAGTAGCACACGTCTTTTCTTGGGATTCTAGTTTACCCTAAACGAAGTTGTTTTTTTTTTAGAAAGAGTTTTACGCAGTTAGCCTGAGCGCAGGCTGCTTCACCGGACTTTTGGCGAGAACCTTAAGGGCCTCCAGCCAGAGCAATAGAAAAACTAACTACGTCAGCAACGTTCACTAAGGGCACCCCCTGTCGGGTTCGGACCTCGACTTAGTGCGTTGCTAACAATCTAAATAAGGCAAAAACAGCAAAGGGCTGGATCTAAGTTTTTCTTATTTAAGGACATATTTTTATTGATAGTTTGGCTGGCTCATGCCAGTTTGATCTAGGGACGGGGGGGTCCCTAAACGAAGTTTCACCCAAATCTGTTTAGCGTTTTAACCGTGAAAGCGTAACAGACAGACACCCATTAATTTCAGATTTACAAATTAGTACCTACCTAATTAAGTATCGATATGAATAGGTTCGTATAGGAATAAATAAGTAAACTATAGAGTGCGCATATCGAGTATGAACTGTTGGCACTAATATGAACATGTAAAATCGTAAAATTTGTGTCAAAACTGAGCGCACCGTTTTATTAAAACTATCTCAAAACCTAATAGGTATTGCCCTAATAATATCGAAACCGTTGATATTTACGCATATACGTCTGGCAGCGCTCGGAAAATCACTTAAATCAGTAAACGAGCGCAGTACATTTAGCTAAAAACGTGCTTACGCTTGACATAAGCTAGCGATGCGCACACTCTATGCTTGTCTATGTTTACTCTATGGTTAGATTAGTCAAGCCTAGTTCCATTTATCGTGCTCAATTTACCAGCAAATGATTTTTATCTGATAGAAAAACCCTAACAATAAAGCTGACCTTCAAATCAAGCCTAAATCTCACGTTTTCGGTCACGTATTGCGTTTGTAGCCAAGATACTAAAGAAACCGTCCTAGGCGAGAGTAAATAAAAAAATTGGTCAGCAAGAACAGAGTTCGTTGACCGCCAAGACAACCTTCAAGTCGCGTCGACAAAAAAAATATTTGGTTTATTTACCAAAGGTAATTCTTTTACCTACAAGACCAAAACTATTAAAATCAGACCTACCTACTGTACAAAATGAATACAATATGCCTTACGGTGTACCTACTCAGATACGGTAATGGTAACTTAAGGGATTCCTTAGTATCGATTTAAGTAAGCAAAGCAACCTCTCGGACTTTTGAGCGTTGGCGTACGGCAGTATGCATCGACATCACAGCGAAACTAGAAAAAAAAAACGAAAAAGGCACAGAGATGATCCGGAAATAAAATTATTATTATAATACCTACCGTTTATTTTTAATAAGCACACAAGATAACATCATGGGTATAAGTAGACCGTACGGAAGACATTTTACGCCTCTATCTTGTAAAATAATCGGCTTAAATATACATAGATATAAGTAGTAGTAGATAACTTTATATTGACCTGCAACTATAGTAGGTACATACCTATCTAAAAATAAAATAAAAAAGGGTTGAAACGTTCTTTGTGAAATGACTAGTAGATACCGATCTCTGCCTACGACATATCAATCAAGATCAAGAAAGATTCTTTATTAACACTGTTTGTATACCATAAATATTTTTTATTTATTGGACCAACAGATTTTTTTTTTAGTAATTTGCACTCTGCCACTGTTAACTATCGCGGGTCTGCTGGTAAAGATTTCGAAAGAAATAAGTGCCATCTTTGCAGGTTCATCTATTACCTGAGTAAAGCAAAGAGCCAAACATCGCCACAAACATTTACACGATCATTCTAAAGAGAGCTTTAGTTCACGCTTAATTACCGTGAAAGTGTTCTTAAAAAATTGTTCGGCTTCTCAAACTAAGCTTTTTTTACATTCTAGTTAGGAAACTAAGTAATACAAATAATTAATCCTTAAACGATTTTTTAGGTATTTCTCTACAGTTCTGAATTTCATGTTTTTATTTTAATTACAAAACGTCCTTGAGAGATTCCACTTTTAATGAAAGAAACGTGAAACCATTCAAATAGATGAGTTCGTGTATGAATCAAATTTGAAAGATTTAACAATAACAGAATGACATTTAATTTTATTTATAGTGGTTTACTTACGTTCCTATATTTAAGAAACGATTCGTTTCGCTTACGGACGGTGAAATTGAATATAGAAACCGACCACCAACCGTTACCTACCACCAACCACAAAGTTTGCAGTTACGAGCAGTCGAGATGAAGTTCTGTGTCTTTAAAAATAAACTTTCATTCTAAAAATTACTCCTTGCTACCTATCGTCCTACTGCTGGCCAAAATCACTTCTATCTCTTTTCCAACTGAAAAAAAAAACGAAGAAATGAAATCTCTTAAAAGCGTCTCAATCTTCTCATTGAGAAATATTATTACCTGCCATCCTCAAATCTGATTTTATCACTGGCCTGTACTGTAACATCTATCACCATAAAAGTTACAACTAAACAAACGGTGGCCAAAATGACTAAAGCCAGGTACAATACTTAAACTAATTTGGTAGGTACAGTAGTTTTTAAGGTAGCCGCAAAAAACGTACAAAGGAATTGCTCAGTAATTCTTCTTCTCTCTTGAATTTTGTATGCCGTTTTTACGAAACACTGAAAACCACTAACGCAGTAGGTAAGTAATTAAATACTAAATGACCATGCGCCATGCGTCACAAAATCAATTTATTTCTATAGATCAATAAAGAACTATACTTAGATATAGAAAAATCGAACAAAACAATTCGTTGCAGGAAGTGATTCGAGTAATATACATTGGTCAAGGTTGCAGATAATTTTATAACAATAATTGCTGTCAATATAACAAGTCTATCAAATTTTAAATCATCTTAATTGTTTATAACAGTATGCAGTCATCTCATAAACATTTTTTATGGTAATTAATCAATCTTAATACGAAATCGATTAGTGGGTCAGTGATTTTAAAATCGTATATATCATATAATTGTATCGATATGGCATTATAACTGGATTCCTTTGCTAAAAAACCTGCACTAGACACAGTTATAATAACTGTTAAAAATTCAAATGATTATGTACCTATTATAATTTATTTCTAGTAAATAAATTAAACGTGGATCACGTAATTACAGAAATATATCTATTTTATTACGATATAATACTATTGCCATGTCTTTGAGTCTCATGATTCAATGTTTATGATCAGAATATAACAATAGGTATTGGTGTTGTTGCGTATGCTAATATGTTAATATCTAATTTTATTTGCAATAGGCAATAGTTATCTACATCGATCGTTACGGATTAACTTAACTGCGTGTTTTATTATAAGTCTAGTAATATAATCTTGTCGTGAAGTTTATTTATGTAATGGATTACAATCTGTTTGATGTAATAAATAAAATTAAATGTTGTGGTTACAACTGGCTTTCCGCATATAAACCGGGAAACGGAAGGACAAAGCACTTTCGTGACTTCATCCGGTACCATCCTTCCTGGAGAAGACAAGGACAATGAAGACCAGGGTTATCAAAGTCCGATTATAAATCGAAATTACCAGCTCTTTTTATAAATTGAATTGTCAACGATTTCTAAAATTTTAAATTATTTTACGGACCACTTTAATTCAGTCAAGATTATGTAGATTTATTAGACCTACATTTATTCCGAAATTGGCATGCTTTTTAAAGATCTAGCCAAACGCCTCGTTGTCACTTCGCGTGACCCAAGGGCTGGCTTTTACCTTGTACAGAGGATAAGCATTGCCATACAACGTGGCAATGCCGCCAGCTTTTTGGGAACACTCCCAGTGGACAACGATGTGGACGAATTTTTTGGAAGAATATTTTAGGTTTATGTTTAATTGGATTAGTTTATTTTATTATTCCTTTTGTGTATGTATAGTTATTAGTTATATACAGTCGACTCTCGTTAATTCGAAACTCGAGGGAACCTTAAAATGTTACGAATTATCGAGTGTTTGAAATATCAAATGGTTCGAAATTTGTGAGATAAAAAAATAAAACTTTGAATTATTAAGTGTTGATCAATTATTATTATTTATTAACTGCTATTCTATAACAATGACAAAAGTTTAGAGGTAAATTCGTGTACATACATGTATTTATAATGTGAATTAATTAATCTTTCGAAAGAACTCTGTTATACTGGTCTGCTTCAAAGCACATAAACATAACTAAACAAACCAATTCGTAAGAAGTGTGTGTCAAATAGTCAAACTAATCATAGCAAAAACAAAGGCTCGTGTACGTTGATACAAGTTTGAACTTGTCGCAAAATGTAGATACTTACAATCTTTCCGCCTCTTTCTCTCTGCAACTTTGAATTGTCAAGTGTTGGAACCCGATGAGTTCGAATTAACGCGTCGTTTTGTTATATAGAAACGTTCGAATTACCAAGTGCATAAAAATGTATTGATTTAGTTCGAAATATAAAGAGATTTTGTAGGGAACTCGTGGTAACTTTGAATTATAGAGAGGTTCGAATAATCGCAGGTTTGGATTAACGAGAGTCGACTGTAGTTAAGTTTATTTGAAATAAATATTACACATCTCTCATTGTGAGAGCTCTTAAAGAATTTTATAGTAGAAGCAGCTTTTAAAAAAGGAGAATATAATATAAGCCTACACACCGTTCTTAATACCAGTGGCAATATCGGGAGAGCGGTAGGAGGCGTCCTAGATAGTTCCCTTTATCATCTCATAAATGTAGTCTAATCAGTATCATTAATATAATTTTTCACCCTTGCTCTGTAATCGGCTAACCCACGAATTAGGAGCTGTTATACCCACCACCACTCTCCTGATATTGTCCCTGATATTTGAAACCTGTTTAGGCGTTTTATAAAATACATTTAACTACAACATGAACATGACGCAGTTAAATAATGATACGGTAATTACAATTTGACCATATTTGATTTTATAGCACATTATATTTTATTCCTGAACTATGATTTTTCAATTGGCAACCCTGTTTTGGGTCGGGTTTGAAAAAATCTACGACGTAAACCAGGCACTGCAAGATCGATTCTGCAATCTGCATACAGTTTATTTAGTACAGTTCAGTATACACTGTTGCTACAGTCGACTTATTTTCGCCAATATCCGAGATAGGTAATGTAAAATGCGATGATCAAGGGATTAATTGTTGATAAATAAAAAAAAAGTGAAAGAACCTATGTCCAAGAAGTAGGTAGGTGCCTACTTACCACTAAAATATATTATTGGATAGTTCTTAATTAATTATTTGACAATCTAGTAGATAATATAATTTGCTTACTACACTATGCTGAAAAAAGCCAAGCCATTGTGTTCTATACAAATAAATGAAGGTAGAATTGAAGAAATAGCGCAGTATCACCAATGAGCAAGTTACAGAAATCATTACCTAAAACATTATTTAGAGCCTCGAGGTCGAGGACAGTGTTGTATAGCAATCAAGTCCGATTTATTATTCACAGGAGACAATCTTTTGCTAATAATATACGACCAGGCGCATAAAGCGTGTCATGATTACAAAGATGAACTCTATGGTTCTATTATGTAAACTATGTTATTATTTCATTTTGAGCAATCAAAATCGTCCAATAACACAATCTTTGATTATGATAAATATTACATAATCAACGAACTCAATATTGTGTCGTAAGCTGAAAAAATAAATACCAGAAAATTTATAAATCTCCCAATAAGATGTCATTTTTAAATGTGGCCACTCCAAAGCGACGTGGAAAGAAAAAACAACGAAATTGTCTATTCTCGCCATTTAAAATGGCGTCATCGAAGGAAACCTATTGTTTGTGTGGTCAACCATATAATATTGGACAATTTATGATAGAATGTGATTGCTGTCGTGAGTGGTTTCATGGCAGGTAATGTGGAAAATATATAAATATCAATGTGAAAGTTTCGTTGTGTGTTAAAAAAATTGCTGTGAAGTTTGTCAGTGTATGCGCGTTCGGCCATCTCTTGTGTGTGCGAATGTTTTACTCAATATTTCTTATTTTTCCATTCATTTGCTTTATTTTCACGCTTCATATTGTTTGATATAATTTATAGTAATTTATTCGATATTTTTGGCATGTTTTTTAAGTGTTCTTGTTTGTTTACATCAGTGGTCGTCATGGGTCTAACAGAATGCGTTATTCTGCGGTGCATTCTTTGTGTTTATTTATATTATTTATTGCATGTCAACGTGTCGATGATAATCCAACTATAAAATTTCATTCGTTTCCAATTAATTAATATGATTAAGGTGTATTTGAAGGAATCAATTAGTCCAATGAAAATGTTGTGAAATCCCTAAGGGCCTAATTATGTTCTAACGAAGGCAAGGGTCATAAAAAAAGCGCCCGCTATAGGACTTTGGCCGCTCAAACCTAGTTTGAGGATATTAATTCGATTGCAAGTATATTATTTCTAAAACAATAATTCTACTTCATGTATGGGATATAATTAGTGTTATACAGCAATAAAATATGTATTTGTTACCTTAATTTATGTTCTCTAACGATAAATTAATGTAAAACAAGTATTAAAGCTATTAATATGTTAAAATCAATTACAAATTTAACCACATAGTTAAACATATATTAAAAGGATAGTATATTATGGATGAATTAAACATTCATAAAAAAATATTACTTTACAAGAAGTAAGTAGTTCCCAATAATGTAACCCAAAAGTAAAAGAAAGACGTCTAAATTATTTTGACCATATTCCCTAAAGCTTGGTTTTGATAGAATTTTAAAACCTTCTATGTTGGGTTGTACTAGACCCGCAGAACAAAGGGCTAATGTCCTCTTTAAATGATAGCATAACAAGAAAATAAATCAATCTGAAAAATAAATCAAAATGTTTGTCTATGCATTTGCACGCTTATGTTGTTATATTACTTGGTGTGTAAGGTCTTAACAACCATGTTTACCCAACTGCCGAAAGGAAAGAGGTTTATGTTTTTTTAGTTATTTATTTATAATTATTCATACTCTTACACTTATCATCATTGCCTATTCCATTAATGTAGATTTTTCATATCTCCAACTAAATACATTGGTATGAATATTAATAAATATTTTATTTATGTATTTTATTTACAATGGTTAACCTAATACATTTAATTTAAAAGGACATATGTTTTAACAAATAATGTAATAACTAATAACATTGTAAATTAATATTATTTAGTTTACAGTATTAATTATGTAAATAACAACTAAACAAGTAGGTAAATTACTTATGTAAATTTCCTATTGTATTTCATAACACTAATCATTACTTTACATTTTTTTTTGTAACAGAAAATCCGTATTTATAATACAATGTAATATTTTTCATGAAAAAACGTATACATCTTGACTGTACTGTCATTTTGGCTGTGAACCAAGTATGTTTTAAAACCGACACCCATATCTTGTCAAAAAATTTTCTTTAACAAAAATTCTATTTATTTAGACATAGTCTTCGTCGTTATGCTTATATATTTCCCAATTATGAGTCAATTCAAAGATAACTGTTTGTTATTATATCAACATTAAATATGGTGGTATTCAGTGTGAATCCAAACATCTAGGTATACACTAATTAAATAAGTATTATTTATTTATTAATACTTCTTGCACATTGTAGTACAAAGGCAGGCTTAATGCCAGAAGGCATCTCTGCTAATCATCCTTAGGGTGATGCAGAGATAATATGTCCAACGAAAATGACAATCACTCTATTATCAACTAGTGGTCTGCCCCAACGTTGCAAGGGTGGTGTGAGATTTTCTGAAGATTTCCATGATTTTTATAAAAAAAAGTTTTATTATAATTGATTATAATTGGTTCAGCCATTCTCGACTTTTAGTGAGACTTACGAACAAAAAATAATATGTATATATAAATAAAGTGCTTTATTTATACATTCATGATGATCAAATTGATAGATTTTATTCTAGAGAGAAAATAGTGTAACATCAACAAAATTTGCTATTACTTATTTAAAACTTGACCTTTTAAATGCCAAAATTAAATTCAAACTTGTTTAGATATTCTATTGTGTCTCAGCTTGAAATACTAGTGAGCTTAAACGCCCACTCAATCAATAAATCAACCATCTCAGCCTATCACTGTCCACTGCTGGTCATAGGCCTCTCCCAAGTTGTGCCAAAAAACCTGAATCACTCAGTCATAGCTAGGAAAAAAAAAAAGAAAAAAAAATTCTTATCAGACATCTCTATATTTCTGGTGACAGTTGCAAAAACCCAATACATAATTACCTTTTTTACATGTTTATAAAATATAATAATATCTTCATAATCTGATTTCACTATATTCTTATTTAGCATTATAAAAGCAAGTTATTAACTTCCTAGTAAATAATAAGACATCCTACTATTAGTGATACAATGCTGTGAATTTATCACCAATTATCTATCTATATTGTAAATATACTGTGTATGGGTCTCATTGACCAATCACAGACGCTTAATTTCCCGCCTTTGATCCCATTGGCCGTCGTAACTGCGCCACTATTATCATTCATTTGTTAGTTGTCATTCGGCTTTGTGAAATTGAGACTGGAAGTGTGCTTGTCAGGTCTGACGCATGCGCGATTGCGCGATATTATATGATATCCTTATTCAGATTATTCATTATATTATTTTTAATAAACTTCACAAAATATGGAATTAATTTTATTAGACTGATGACAACAACAAATGAATTTACAAACTAATTGAATAAGTCAACAGTTTGAAATATTGGATAAACCATAAATAATACCACTTCCACATCAGAGAAGGGATGTTGACTAATTTTATTTTTTAATGTATCTACATCTTTTAGATAATGAAATAATATTTGACACGTTTTTATAAACTTATTAAAATTCAAAAAAAATACGAAGTTAAAACACACAAGTTCAAGAGTGGCTTGTGACTTTTGAAGTAAAAATTTGTATGAAGTTGTAGTGTAATAGTGACGCCACGCGTAATTTCCGTTTACTGTATCTTCGTAATTTTTTATTCAAAAGACAAAAGAGGAGAGAAAAAATACGTGTCTAATATTGTTAATTTTTTCACCATTCCTATTATTTTAATTGGGTCAATTAAACACATTTTTATTGTTCCTAGATGCTATTCAGTTACTAAGCAATATAGAGTATAAATATATCTGATATTTGTAACACAATAAAATAGAAGGGATTTGGAATATGCTAAGTAAATGAATAATGCATGTCTGTTAACTTGTTGTATGTAAATCAAATGTAAATTATTCTCATGAGATCTTATCTGTGGACTGTGTTAAACGGAAGTCTTTAAAAGATTTCAATATCTATGAGGTATTTAAATGTAATTGTTGTTTAAGATTTATGTTAAGCCAGTCTTACCATGTGATACTTTGTTACCCAGTTAAATGGGGTGTGGAGGTCAGATAGTCGCTCCATGTAAAATACAGTATCAGCTGAATTGGGTAGGACTGCAAGCCGACCCTAACATTGCTTAGGAAAAGCAAGGCAGAAAAAGTTTAACATTTATGTTCTAAAAACCTCTGTACTCTTCATATCTAGCTCAGTAATTAAGTTCATTATTAGTACGCCAACGGTTTCTATTATCTATTTTAATGAATCACATTTTTTCACTAATTGTTTGTAAAAACGAAAATCAATATAATTTTTTATTGTTTGTTAAATAATTTGATCTGTAGTTCTTATGTCACAAGGTGTAGGCACAGTTGTCTATTCTTCGGGTGTTGGGTTTGATTTTAGGTCAACAGATTTTTTAGGTCATTCATTAAACAATATTAGAACAATAATTAACTTTAAAATTTTTGTTTCAGTTGCGTTGACGTCAAAATATATCATTCGGATGACATAGACAAGTATCATTGTCCAAAATGTGCACAGACTTATGGACCATCAGTATGTAAGTATATAATTCATACTATGTATATAAATATAAAATAATGTGGTCTTTTGTGTAACTAGAGAGATTTCTTTCATACTCTTTATTCTATTATTTTATCTGGTATCTATTAATCTTGGTACAAAATGGCTGAAAAGTGTTATAAATTATCACTGTTCATTTCTTTCACCACCATTTTGTATAGTTGCATCTTGCTCAGACTTCTTTAAGAAAATTGGAAGAATAATGCAGGCATTGCTGGCCTACGAGATTTGCTTATGATGAGGGCTAAAATTATAATCTGTGTAAATCTCATAGAGCAAATACTGTACTATCTTAAGCAAATAGTGCTAGGAAACTAGAACAGTTGGCTTGTCTACTATAATAAACATAAATGTAGTGTTGTTTTAATATTTGTTGAGGTGATGATGTTAATGTTCAATTGTCTTTATGTTATGGCTGTCTTCTATTGGCACCTAACTGCAAATGCAGTTGACATAAAAGTCACCTGTAACCTGGAGATCTTCATGTTAACCTTGGCTATAAATTAGGCGTTAGCTTTAATATTGAGATGCTTTTAAAGACATTCTTTTATAATGTACTCTATTGGATCTTTTCAAATAAGCTAGCATTTTCCTTCTGCAGGACTAAGGCCTTTTGTAACCTTTTCCATGATTTTCTGTCATTCATCTATCAATGAACGCAATTGATGCTAGTCCTATTCCTGACATACATAGGCCTCTCCCAAGTATCTATATCTGTCATAACGGAAACGTTCGGTATGAAACAACTTAAATAATAGTATAAATATACTTTTCTTTTTGTAGTAAAAATCCCAACAAACAACCACCGCGCGGACCGGTACGAGCTGGGCGCGGAGACACGACCCTCGCAGGTGGGCACGCCGGCGTGGGTGCGGGCGCTGGCCGCTCGCCCGCTGCGGCCCGCGCCCGCCGCGCTACAGAGGATGCCACCACACCAGTTCACCGAGGAGTTCATCAGGGACAATGGTGAGACATCAAGTATATCGAATTCAGCGAACTTAAAGAGACTGACTACGTTAGAGCCGCTGCACACGATGCGTTTCGCCGAAATCAATGGCAACACTGGCGACGCTCAGAAGCGAGATGATTCTTGTCATTTCTTTTGTTTATTTTCATATTAGGTACTCTAATAAGTGTACCTAATAAATATATATTAGGTACTCTAATAAAAACCGGACAAGTACGAGCCTGATTCGCGCATCGTGGATTCTGTAAGAATTTAGCTTATCGTCACGCTCAAAAATTCTTGACAGGCAGACGGGCGGACAACGAAATGATCCTATAAGGGTTTCCTTTTTCCATTTGAGGTGCAGAACCTTGAAAAATACCAAATAATAATATTATGTATTTATCCCTTACTCAGGTTTCACAAGACCAGTAACATTCACAGTCACAGAGGGCTTGGACATGAAGGTGCCCAACCCCAGCACGTTTACAGTCAGATCCGTGCTCAGGTTCTGTGGCGCACAGCTTGAGGTAACTTATTAAAACATAGTTCTATAAAGCTAACAGATTGATCTAGAAACATGTTCAATATTATTAAAAATTGTATTGTAAAATGGGGGTAAATATGGACAAAATATTATGTTCAGAGTCTTATAACATCAGCTACATTTTACATGAAGACAGTTTATTAATAATTTATTTGACTTACGTATTCTCGTGACCTATGACATTAACTTGTTGAGCTGGTCCGGGTCCGGCAAGGGCACGGACGGGACCGGGGTATTTTTGTCGGTGCAAGTCCAACATATCCCCACGTCCGGCCTGGGCTGAAGTCAATAGATTTTCACCTTAAAAAAGCTCTCTTAAAAAATGCTGATTAATACTAAGTATTTACCCTAAGATAACTATAGTTAAGATACACGGGGTAAAGTAATAACGTTAATTGGTTTTACGAAAATCCATTTGAACAGAAGTTAATTTTAAGAAACAATATGTGTATTTTTAATACGATTAATTTAGTGTGTATAATTTATTTTATTATTATTTACGGTTGTGTTTGCGTGTCGGAATGTACTAAAATTTGTAGTTTGGTTAGTATTACCTTGCATGCTATTGTAAAATCCTCAATTTCGCAATAATAGAAATGTCTGATCTTAGGATTCTTAGTAGGTAAGGTACTAATTAACTTTGGTCTATTTCTTCCTTTGGCACTATCCTCTTTTCACGGTAAAATATAGCAGTATATTAAATAACAGTATATAAAAGCATTATTTATCAATATCCCAATAACATTATTTTAGGTAAAATTGTATAGGTTGTATTAAAATTTGTGAAGGCTTAGAGCCACTGTTTATTATTTCTTACTTGATCTTGTCTGGGTATTGTAAGCATATTTATTGTAAGCAAGTGTAAATCTATGAGCTAGTGAATCCACAGGAACGCTGCCGAGAAACTATTCTGTAGTTTGGCAGGAGACAAGTGTATGTTAAAACCTGTAATGTTCATATATAAATAAACTAGCTGTCCCTCGCGTGTTTTAGTTATAACGGTTTTTCATTTTTGCTTTCATTTATACTCCGCTCCTTTTGGTCGCAGCGTATTGTTATAAAGCTTATAGCCTTCCTCAATAAATGGTCTATCCAACATTGAAATTTTTCAAATCGGACCTGAGTTGAGAGACCTAGTTCCTGAGATTAGGGCGTTCAAACAAACAAACTCTTCAGCTTTATATATTAGTATATAGATAAATAAAAAATAAATTAGGATTTAAAATAACGTATCATTTACAGGTGGAAGTAATAGATGTTCGGAAACAGTCAACCCTGCGCATGACGCTGGGAGACTTTGTGGATTACTTCGAGACACCGCCGGAGCAGAGGGACGAGAAAGTTTTAAATGTTCTCAGTCTGGAGTTTAGTGAGACCAAGTAAGTTATTTACTACTTAGTTTATTGTCATAGCTTATAATTTCGTATATGTTAGGGTGGCTAGAAGAGAGAGACACTAAAACCTTCTTTCTTCAGGGTAGAAGCCTTCGTGTATGAATATGAGCTAATTTTGTCGTATAAAAATATCATTTACATACCGTAAACAGTTTGATCACATAGTGATTGCATATTTGCACTATAAATAAATAAATGTGGGCAACATCACATACATTGCTCTGAACCCAAAGTAAGTAGCTAAAGCATTTGTGTTATGGAATTCAGAGACAACGAAGGTAGCACTAAGACCCAGACCCGAGACAATGTAGAAAAGGGGTTTTTACATTGACCCGACCGGGGATCGGACCCGGGAGCTCAGAGCTGGCGACACCTTGAAAACCGATGTGTACGCCATTCGACCACGGAGGTCGTCAATCAATCTATGTAGTTAGCCGTGACCTGTGTCCCGCAGCATGTCCCGCGCCGTGGAGCCCCCGGGCGTGGCGCGCGCGCTGGACTGGGCGGGCTGCGTGTGGGCGTCGGGCCGCGAGCGCCCGCCCGCGCCGCAGGTGCGCAAGTACTGCCTCATGTCGCCCGCCGCCGCCTACACGGACTTCCACGTGGACTTCGGCGGCACCACGGTGTGGTACCACGTGCTGCACGGTCGCAAGGTAACACACATACAGCCGAATACCCTTTAAACGTTTGACCAGCCTTAGAATTTAGTTTCGTATACTCAAAGCTAAAAGTTAAGTAACTTCATAATTAAGTAACTTCATAATTTTAATAGTCTCATAATGAGCAAGGCTTCTGTGCAATGTACCTCAGTTAATAAAGTTTAATTTTCGCCAGTGGTACAGAAAAAATATAGAAAAGGCCTCGCATAGAGAAAAAAAACATAATGCAACCATTTCTTATTACTCGTTCCAGATATTCTACCTAATCCCGCCGACATCGACGAACCTAGCTCTATACCAGCAGTGGTGCGCCGCCAACAACCAGAACGAGCGCTTCTTCGGCGACATGGTGGAGTGGTACGGCACGGCGGAAGTCTCGGCGGGACAGACGCTGTTCATTCCCAGCGGGTGGATACATGCGGTGCTCACCCCGTGTGACTCCTTAGTCTTTGGAGGGAACTTCCTGCACTCGTATGCAATTGAGATGCAGCTACAGTAAGTGTTGTTATTGTGTGTTATTATATTGTTGAAGAATTGTGCCCAAAAAAACATTTAGGTACAGGTTGATATTAAATATGTGGTAGTTAAAATATACAACTCAAAGGCCTATTATATCAAGCAGTATATTTTAACCCAAGTTACTTAATTTAGATTGTATAGTCAAGTAATGATACATAAGGTCCAAGTAAAGATCTCCCCAAAATGTTTTTGCCTTTTTATGCCAAAAAAAAAACTGTATTATACTATACTTATTTGTCACTGCAATGAAACGTTTATAAATTTGTGCTCAATTACAAAATGATATCTACCTTTGCTTTTAATAGAAACGTTATATTCATACAAAATGTTTCGTTACAGAATCTACGAGATAGAACGTCGCGTAGAAACTCCCACGATGTTCCGGTATCCATTGTTCGAGGCGATGCACTGGTACGCCGGCGCGCATCTGCTGACGATGTTAAGGCGGCATAATGAGGAGATACAGGTACGAATAGTGTACTATATCCCAGTATATTGATAATACTGTAAGTAGTAGTACCACCAGTACTGTTTTAGTACCACGTTTGTAAGTAACGCCGATGTTTTGCCATAGTATGTAATCGCAAAATATCTCAGCCAATCACAGCGCGCCACGTGCATGCCCGATACAGCTGGCCTAATGTTTGTTGCTCATGCGCCGCTTTCATTCGTGTCGTTTCATGACGCGAGACCTGTCAATCAATCAAGTGTAAAAATACTATGAGCGATAAAGTAATTGAATTAAATTAAAATTTTAACGTAAAGCAATAAAGTCTGTATTTCATTGTTCCCATTCGGTTTTAGTCGGTTCTCAGTTGCGGTTTTCTGTACAAACGGTATTAAATTGTATATAATATTACGATTTTTTAAGTAGTCTTTTATAAAACCATAAGTTATTATACATATCAAGGCAAGGGGCCTTGATATGTATAATAACTTATGTTTGTCTTTAAAATACCCAGGCAATATGTATAAGTAGCTTAATTACCTTGTATGTTAAAATTCGGTTGTAATTTTTTACAGGATGAAGAGTTTACGTTGAGTGAAAGCAATGCCCGTTTGGCGCCGGTCTCGTTGCCTCCGTTGCTGCTGCGTGGGATCAAGATACTCGCCAATGCGCTGAAGGAATGGCATGCCCTTAAAAGTGTAAGAACATTATATTAATTCATTTATTTGTAGGCATATAATATATCACTTTGCTTTGAGATGATGAAGTTTCAGTGGATTGGCTTTTTAAAAACTGGATGTATATGTTTAGCTAATTTTGTATCATTGTAAATAAAATATTCTTCTTACATAAAAGCGAATTAAATTTGCTAACATGAGTACATTCCTCATTGCAGACAGACACAGCGAAACGCGACAACGTACCAAAATGCCTGAACTCGGGTCAGTTGGTCAGAGAACTGTGCAAAGAACTGAGGACTCTGGAAAAAAGGACCACAACCACGACTAGTAAAGATAAGGTAAGACATCAATTTATTATACAATAACTTTTTTACGTGGCTTCGCCCACTTGCATGTCGGTTATTGTGGCAAAAAGTACCTTATGTCGATTCTCGGGATCCAAGTTTAGATACCTTATATCAAGTTACATCACAATCGTTTCAGCAGGTTAGCCGTAAAAGCGTAACACACAGAAAGACGAGCGTTACTATCGCATTTATCACATTATTATGGAAAATATTACACACTAACTATGTATAATTGCCACACTAGATCTTAAGATTTAAAAAAAAAACAGGATTTCCATTTATAGCTAAGCAGAAAGGAACAATGGAAATTCTATAAATATTTAAAGTGCTTTCTATGACAAAAAGTCTTCATAATCATGATGAACCATGATAGACCTCTCTTTTTAAATGTCTTCATTAAAAAATAACCCTTTTTATTTACTAAAACATCTTTTGTAGAATCAATACTGAACAAAATTTATAGATTACTAGCGACCCCTGCTTCGCACGGATAGACAGAACATTCATGAATTATACACACAAACCTTCCACTTCAGTGACTCCATCCATTGGTGAAAAGTTATCGCGTTCAGACAAACACTGCGGGGGAATTTCTTTTATAAAGTACTGATAAAAGTATACTCTATATTTCACTTATAACATTTTCATAAATGAAATAAATTTCATGTATATATATATAATATTATTTTCAGGACTTCAAAGTAAAGAACCACGCATCACCAAATAAATCTCACTCTAAGAAGCAGCAGAGCTCCAAGAAATCGTTGAAGCTGACTCTACCGAAGCCCATCATGCATATGGGGCAGAACGGAGAGTTTGTGGAGGAGAAGGGATATGGAGACAAGTTCTTTATTGATAATAAGGTACATTAATTATTCTTCTATCATGATTGTCTATTAATGTATACGTATATATACGGTCATTTTTCAATCCATATAAAATTTAATTAGTATGGTTTTGATCTGTATAAAAAACCAAGCGTGCCATTTTTTGATTACCTACTCTCACGCCACGAGCATTATTTAGAGATTATTTGAAACTAGAATCAACTAATGGCCGGTTTTTATATTCAAGAAACGATAGAATTTTCGTCTTTTTTTTTTTAAATTCTACCTTCCGTAAGCAAAACGAATTGTTTCTTGAATATAGGAACGAGGCATTAAAAATATGATCTAGTTACTATCCGTTTATCAATAATCCCCGGTATCGTTTGGTGCGACAGCTGCCACGTTAAGCATATTATGCTGAAGTCGGGCTCAAAAAGTGACACGCGAAGTAATCTAGAACTAACAATATATTTGTAAGCACCAAACAAATTTCATGACAAATTCTGTCACAAGTAGCTTAAACTATTTTCGGGTGTTCGGCTAATAAAATTGGCAGTTGAAAGATTAAAAGTTAAAAATAAATACTTAAAGATCCAGTATGCAGTTACTGTACGTTATACTAAATTTAAAATTGATAGTTAATTTATGAATACCTTTTTCTTCTTATCACAGGAAGTTGTATACCAAGAAAGGTACGTAACTCAAGACGTCAAATACGCAAACGGGTTACCAGACACGAAATATGTGGTTGAAGGCAAAGAGATGGTGTTGCCAGAGAAGGGGTACGCATACCAGACTTATGACGAGGTTGGGTATCAAGAGGGGAACGGGTATGTGGAGAGAGCTGACAAGAAGACTGTGATCCTTAAGAATAAGATGAAGTAAGTGGTTTTAGGAGCAAGTGATATTTCTTTATTCATGACTTATACTGTCATACTATTTTTGTACATTAATATATGTCTAAACTGTGTACCTTTTATTAGGTATTGAGATAAGGTTTCCATTTTAAAATATTTATAGTGCTTAGAAATAGCGTGGACAGGGTTTATTCACAGATATTAATACAAAATTACCAAGAAATAATTGATTAAACATAAATTTAAAAAGATACCGATTTCAATTAAAGTGATATGGGACCATCTCTATTGTTGACGAAAATAATTTTTAAAATCGATACACAATTGCTGGAGTATTCGCTTAACAAACATGTACCTCCTTTTAAGGTCAGTTAAAAATAATACTTAACTATTTTTTCAGCAACTCTCCATCATCTTCAAGAGAAGACGCACCACCACCTTACTCCTTACCAGAGCATTCAATATTGAAGTCCCACCTCATAAGGTCGGAGCGCCCCACATTGAAACCTATACACCAATGGACGATATCAAAGAAGGACATCGGGGACTACCATGAAGAACAGATATTATTTACCAATGAGAACTTACAGGCTAATGTGAGAATTGATGGGCAGGAAATGAATTACGGGCCCGGTGAGTCAAGCTATTTAATAATATTGCTATTGTATTTAAATAAAATCTTTGTGCTCATAAGTGTATTTTCACAAACGCATAATTTATACAGGTCGATTGGACAACCTGCAATTTTATCTGTTATAAAATACTTGAATGCATGGATCGCAATATATAAAAGTTAACATACCTACTTATTATTTTCAGCATCGTGTGATTGTAAATACATTGCACAAAGTTAAATATTTTTGTACAATCATAAATAATTGGGTATTTGCCAAAATGTTTTTTATTTCGTTTTGAATAATACATTACAAACTATGTCGAGTTGTAAAAACGGCAGATTAATTACTTTCATGTTGAACTAGTTACAAGCATTTTGCTAATTAGACAGAGAGACCTATAAATTAATGTGACGTCACTACTGTTTTTACCATACTAATCTGTGGCTGCCGCGTAAAAGTCGTCATTTTGCAAAAAAGATATAGAACATGCGTCACCTATTTTAAAAAACCGGCCAAGTGCGAGTCGGACTCGCGCACCGAGGGTTCCGTACAAACCTGTAGGTATAAAAGTAAAAGTTCACGCATCACGATGATCGAGTCATAGTCGTAGTTATGGTATTTTTATTGGTAAAATGAAAAAAATATATATATATATATATTAAAAATATTTTTATTATATGATGTAAGAAAAAATTGACGGTTTTCGCAATTTTTCATTTATCTGTACTATAAGACGTTACTTCGTACCAAATTTCAAGATTCTGAGTTCACGGGAAGTACCCTGTAGGTTTTGATTCCCTTGCGAGTGTCGAAAATTTGCGGCATAAACGGGAGTATCTTTTGATCGCGTTGACTTAGAAGTTTGATTTTTTCACAGCTCCAAGAGACCATAGACTTGAGTATTTGATATGAATTTCAGCTTGATACCTCCACGCGTTCCTGAGAAAAAAGGTCTTGACAGACAGACAGACAGACAGACAGACAGACGGACAACAAAGTGATCCTATAAGGGTTCCGTTTTTACCTTTTGAGGTACGGAACCCTAAAAACTTTAACTTTCGTCTTCATGTATATTTTTTTGATGTTATTTCGCAGTTCCGCTTCAATTTAATACTATTAATAGAAATATTTGTAATAAATAAATAATTCTATAGTCAAATACTCACTTGTCGGGCAAGCAAGAGGTATCAGAGTCTTTGTAAGCGATTAGAGACTTGATCGATTCCTATAAACAAAAAAAAATACTTTCGTATTTTTTTCTAACATTTTTATTTTGTCGTAGGTATGTACTCAGCGGAAGACATCCAACAGGACTACCAGTACTCGGAATCAGCTAAGCCAGGGTCCTACCAGCCGGTGTACAGCTACCAGCAGCCGCAACACATCGCCTACACCACAGTTGACAACTACCAGCGATATGAAGACGTTCCTACAGTGCAACAGGTAGCAACAGAGTACCTATTGGCCTTATACTTAAATGCGACTTAATTTTAGGTTATGTGTGTAGTTACAACAAGGGTTAGCGTACGTATAACTTTAATTTCTATCCGTCACTCTCATGCAAATTGTTAACCTTCTTTGTTGGCAGCAAGCGGCAGGCTACACGAACGTGGCGGTGCAAGAGACGGTGAACGGCGAGTACCATCACAACCAGCTGCCGTCGTACGACGCCGCCATCGCGCACCAATATACAACAACCACTAATTATGTGAGTATATTGTGTAGGGGTAGGGCTCGTGGCTGAGTGTAAACCGGACGGTCTGACCAATAATAAAGATTAAACCTCAGTCGCTGCGGTTGGTCCGTGGATCGGTGACTATTTGTAAAGATACGTGCATACAATGTGGTTTCTTAGGCACGGAGCCTTTTCCTCCCTCTCCATGCCTCGGAAAGCATGTTAAGACGTTGGTCCTGACTGTCATACGTTGATCTTTGTTAAGTTATTACAATTATGGTATCCAGTTTTATCAAGGGGTTTAATTATTATATTACCCAGTAAAATGGGTTGTGGAGGTGAGATGGGCTCCAAGAAAAAATAGTGTTCAGTTGACTCCGGTAAGACTGGAAGCTGATATCAATGTAGCTTGGGAAAAGGTTTGGATTTGGTAGAAGAATTTTGTAGGTAAGGCAAAAGAAGCGTTTTCGGTTGTTCGGGAGCAAGATGCGTCGACGCTATAATAATAAAGTTTTCGGTTAAATCTGGATGAGACTGACACGGTATCGGAGAGAATAGTATGAAGTAAAAGAGGCTTTATGTCTTGCAGTGAGAGAGTGGGTTGTGGATGACGATGATATTTGTATAGCTGCAAGTTAAAAGACTAAACTAATCTCATTATTAAGCTACTAGCTGTCCCCCGCGACTTGTTCGCGTGTTTTAGTTTCAATGGTTTTTCATTTGTGCAACATTTTACATTTATGTTCCGCTCCTTTTGGTCGTAGCGTGATGTTATATAGCCTATAGCCTTCCTCAATAAACGGACTATCCAATACAAAAAGAATTTTTCAATTCGAACCAGTAGTTCCTGAGATTAGCGAGTTCAAACAAACAAACAAACAAACAAACAAACAAACTCTTCAGCTTTATAATATTAGTATAGATTAATGTTTTAGGTAATTTATGGGTAAATGAATAACTTTCCCACGTTTTTCCTCGATTTGAAATCCAAATTAGGGTTTGGTTAGTTAGTTAGTAAGCCCAATGTACAATGAACAGCTGATGAGAAATATTGCTTCCGTCACAGGTGGTGGAGGAGAAGTCCCCCGGCGCGGGTGGTGGCGCGGGCGCGGGTGCTGGCCCGCGGCGCTCGGAGCGGCCGGCGCGGCGGCGCGTGTCGGCCACGTACGACTACGAGGACTGCGACCTGTACATCGACGACGCGCCCGCGCCGCGCGCGCGCAAGCCGCGCCCAGCGCGCCACGCCTACCGCGCACCAGCGCAAGGTTGCACGCATTCTATTCTTATACTAGCTTTTACCCGCGAGTTCCTCCGCGTACAAGTCGAAAATGGTTTTTGACATTCCAATTTAGAAAAGTATTACATTGCACCAAGGTTTTATGTGAGTTCATCAATTGAGTTTTCAAACATGTATCAAAATAAAATGTAATTTAAATCAAAGCACTAAAACCCCGGTTCGGCGATAGGTTTCAATAAAATACGAAACAACTTTTATCAATTGTTATAAAGAATGTTTATCCAAAATTTGAAGTAAATTGGACCAAGGAATCACATTGTCCCATACAAATTTCATCTCGTTTTTCACCCCCTTAAGGGTAAAATTTCCACTCTCTGTAGAGTCGAATTTAGAATAGAATTTATAGAAAACCCCTTTTCTACATTGTCTCGGGTCTGGATGTTTGTGGTACCTTCGTTGTCTCTGAATTCCATAACACAAGTGCTTTAGCTACTAACTTTGGGTTCAGAGCAATGTATGTGATATTGTATTTATTTATATGAAATTAAAACATCTATTTGTGTTTTATATACAGCATCAAACGCCCCGGCGAGTACCAACAGTTACAAGCAGGTGGCCGCGCGGCCGGCGCCCGTCAACGGCATCGAGTCTCTCATACAGGCCTCCGTCTTAGCTGAGGAAGAGGAGCCTGTAGTAGACACGTAAGTAATCTACCTTTTAATAAGGTGATTTGGCCAAAGACGAGTTATACGCAGCAGTATCACTCGGCTATAAGTGCAATCATGTGTAAAGACAACTAATCAGGATCTTGTGATATCCTTCCGAAGCGGCTCTGAGAATGCGCATGTGATTCCGCGGTTCTGGCTAAGGCAAGGACGGGACTGGGGTGTTTTTAGTCGGTGCAAGTCCGACATATCCCCCCGCCGTGCCCTCGGCGTGGGTCGAAGTCAATAGCTTTTCATCCCGTATTAAAAAAAAAGGATTGTGTGATGTATTGGCCATTTTGTTTCGACGCCAGCTGTAACCCCGGTCACTCACATGCGTTCAAACATTCGCACAAGGTAATAAGAGCGCTTTGTTGTCTGTTAAAAATCTAAACAGCTTGGAAATTAAATCATTTGGAAATATCGTCCTACACTTGTGGGTTTGCGTATTCGTGCGAATGTGAGTGACTATAATAATACACACCATCCTGTGTATGGTGTGAATTATCTTTTCTATCGAGATATATGTTTTATTTAGTAACAAAATAACGCGCTTTACGTTCACGTAATACTGATTACAAGTGAAGAAGAGAAAAGTTGTCTTAAATTATATACATACTTACAAGTTAAACACATAAGGAAAGGAGGGGTCTCCTTATGTGACTTCGTCGCAGTTGGGAAAAAACTGCGACTCCTTCAATAATTTTTACTATTTACCTATTTTTTTAACGGATTTTGTTAATAATAACTCCTCGAAAAAACCGTATACTTAACAACTTCCCTGTCCTGCTAGTAGATATTAGACTCACGGAACAGGGAAATTGTTAACGAAAACCATTACTTTCCGCAGTATAATAACTGGCGCGGCGAGCGAGCCGGAAGACGCAGCAGTAGCGGGCATGCTCAGCATCAGCTCGCGTTTTGCGGGCGCTCGGACCTTCGGCCTGGCGCTCGACACTCCTGAGCCAACTCCAGCTCGCACCCCGTCACCAGCGCCCGCCCGCTCGGACCAGCGGAGGGCGCGCCGGCCGCCAGCGGACCTGCCGCCTGATGATGAAGACGTTATTAAGGAAGTGCATCGAGATGATGAGTATGGTCAGTACCGCCACTCATTAATAAACCATCACTTAGGGGTGCCGGACCCAGATAGAGATGATAGGACCACAGGTCTTAAAAGAGGGAAGTGGAAGAAAAGTAGAGATCTTTGAACTTCAGTGTGAAATGGCACTTGAAAAAAAAAGCTTTACTGCGTGTGGGTCACACAATAAAACCACAAAAGTCTGCTCAGTGAGGGGTCACGCTGATTTAGTCAACTTTATTTAGCCATAAATAAATTGAATTATTTTCTTTGTATTAGAAAACAGGTGTGGGATAAAGTGCGTTGAACCGTTGGGACGACGCAATGTAACGAAACGCACTAATGAGGCATCGCTATTATGTATATTAATGTCTTGAAAAAGACAAGTACTACATATCCCCACGTCGTCCCCTTGGCTTGGGTTGAAGTCATTAGATTTCCACTACAAATTGAATATACACATTTCATACAGTTTGAATAAGTTAATCGTTATTATTCGCAGTATATCCGTCATTAGAGATGAGTTCAGATGAAGATGAAGAATGGACGGCGTCGAAACGTCGAAGAAATTCACGGAACAGGGTAGATTCGCGGTCCAAGGGTGACAAGTGAGTACTAAGTTTTGAATTTTGTTGTAAATAGTCTTATTTATTTGTTTCACTTCTGTACTCCTTGGATAAGTAATGTTAAGGCGCAAACAGACAACTTTGATGTAATTGAGGGGGTGAAGCAGATGAAGTGCGGTACGAGTAGCCCCGCCTACTGCCGAGGTGCACCACACGAAGCTTGCCGATGTCACCCGATGTGCAACATCAACCCTTACTAATATTGTAAATGCGAAAGTAACTCTGTCTGTCTGTCGCGCTGTCACGCCAGAATTACTTAAGCGATTTAAATAAAATTTGGTACAGAGATAGTCTAGAGCCAGAGAAAGGACATAGGCTACTTTTTGCGCGATAACCGAAATTGATTTGGTGGAGCCACGGAGAACAGTTAGTTCTATATAAAAACGTAATTTCGCGATTTATGTCAAATGCTCGCTGTCTAGCAGGGTTATTCGGTGCTCCCACAAATATGATCAAGATTAATATTATTATTTTTTCCGCTTTTTAAATGTGTGTACATTAGACTGAAGAACTATTTTGTCAAGCCTATTTTGATTAAGCATAGCGCCTTAATATAGTTTGAGATAGGATGTAATGTATGGCGTAGTATTGTTGTTCCTATTTTATTTTCATTTCATTCATAAAAACAAACATAAGAAACAATATTTTAGATTTAATTTGAATATGTAATAATATGTAGGGCATGATTTTCTATTTAAGTTTCTTTTTAAATAACAGAAATGTTTAGGTATAATCTTTTGGTACTATCATGTGACGTAAAGTCGCATAGAGAGTTGGTTAGCGCGTGGTCCTGGTATGTAGTATAAAGCTGCGTGTGTCAGGGACGAGGCGTGGTCGCCGCGCGCGCGGCTGGGGCGCCTGCTGCCGCGCCTGCGCACGGGCGCGCGCGCCGGCGTGCGGCGCGAGTGCGTGCGCGCCGCGCTGCACGCCGCCGCCGTGCGCACGCCGCCCGCGCGCCCAGACCCCGCGCACGCGCCGCACGCGCCGCACCCGCCTCATCCTCCGCACCCGCCGCACCCGCCGCACGCGCAGGTACTGCTCTATACTATATTACGCCGCGCCGCACGTATGGATGTCCTACGGGATATAATCACGCCCGCGACAACGGCGCCACCTATACGACGCAAGCACATGTATTCTCAACCTCAACATTACTTTTTTTTTTTTGGTCCCACCGGATCCACATAACTATGTATATAAGAAAACTATTTATTTCACTCTTTTTACCATTATTTATTGCAGAAAAGATTGTACTATTTAGAGTTCACTCCTTTTTCCACTATTTATTTACAGCAGCGAATCCACAATTAATATTTAAATTTATATTGATCTTACTTAATATTATTTACAGCAAAACGCAAAGCGAGCAGTGCTAGCGACGAAAAGCAGGCGGCCACCACCGCCTGTACACAATACGCCAAATAACAAGAGTGAGTACGCACACAGTGAGTTTACAATAATTTATATTCTTACTAATTATAATACTGTTAAGACTTTAAAGTAGGGAAATTCTAAAAGTCAAAAGCAAATGAAAAATTCGCAGCATAATTTTAAAATAAATGTACCTACTTACATTTTTTTTTGTATGTACTTATAAAAAGAATGAATTTAATTTAATAGCGAACTTTATTTTGCTAGCCAAATTCACAAGACATCGATATGAAACAATTTTTAAACATATTCTATCGCAATTTATAATTTAGTACTCGCCCACACGGACTGCTAGAAGCAATTATCTAGAGATCTAGATCAAATACTCTATAGATTCTATGACAGGTTCTTAAAAAGTGTTGAGATACAACTGTTTATAAGTAGTTGACGTCATAAACCAAGCCGATCACGTGACTAAAGTAAACAATACAAACATTTTCTTTATAGATTTTCTCTTAAAATATCTCGTATATTTCTTAACTGACAAACCCCCGGTTTTGAAAGGCCTGGTTGTTTGTCTTTTGTTCAACCAATCAAGTTCGTGATCTGTTGATTTGACAACAGATTAAGTTGATCAGCCTTCCAGAAACCGGGGGTAAATATTTGGTTTCCAAAATTCATATTCAATACGATATTTTACCTCAATAGATCCTATATTTTACATGATGTCTAATACCCTATTGACAGACTTGTTTATACTGTATTTTCATAAAAATATATGTGCATATTATAAATTTGTTACAGATGCAAGACTGAAGAAAGGAATGAAGACAGCAAAGCAGCGTCTCGGTAAAATCCTTAAGATACACAAAATGATATATTAATTATATTAGTTGTTAGTACGTGTGCGGTGTGAGAGACGGACGTATGTAGATGTATATTTTATATATATATTGTATATTAGCACGGACCAATACGTGTTTGATCGGCTATCGATCGATTATAATGTATAACGAGCTGTTTCAATAACCTATCTGTCGTTGTTCGACTCAAGATAGAAATTTACAAAAGTCGTATGACCTATTTCAATGGAAAGAGATGTTTCAGTGTATAAGAGTGGGTGTGTGTGTGCGTGTGCGTGTGTGCTGTTGCATTCTCTATTCCTTAATATACGTTGTTCGTAATATATGAAGTACGAAAAGTATTTATATTGCAACTTTTTTTAGTCCTATGAAGAAGTATAAGCCTCCATCTAGATTACTAAAGAGTCACCTCACGATATCTAAAGAGCTGAAAAATAATCATTATAATGAATTATTAAATCATCTGGTAAATTAAAAGGCAAGTCTTGTGATTGGTTGTTAGTATTTTAGTTAAACAATCACAATAGTTAACAGGATTTAACCAAGATATTAAATTAAACAGCCTTCTAGAATCCGGAGTAAGGCTCTAGAATGAATGACTGCATTTCCACTGCACTTCGACTTCAAATTTGCAGTTTTAATTCAGTTATTACGATTGCTAAACTGCTAACCAGTCAGTCATGCAGACGGTGTGCAGTTAGCGTACAGTTCTAAAGACTGAAGTTCCAGCGCGCATTTAAAATGCATTTTTAAATATCGTAGTGTAGTTAAAGTGCAGTCCGTCTGTCTACAGCCTAAATGCGACAAAAACCTTATAATAAAATGATTTCATGGTTTAAACCTTCTTTGTAAATTTCTATCATCAGTAGACTAAACCATAGGTGGATAGGTAATTGAAAATGGCCGTAAATGGATCTTTTCGAGCGATTTTGTATTATAACACGTGAAAATGACTATGAAATAATCATTCGGACGTAATTTTTCGACTTTATTATTATTTTCACATGATATATTGCGCGCTTGACTCAAAAAAATAACCCAGTGAGGAGCTCTTAACTGCCTAAAGCTGAGTACGCACTGACAAATATAAATATAAATAGAATAAACGAAAAAATATCTTACATCACATCATATCAGAAAGAAATCATACTGTACTCTAAATGACGCCTTAAAATTTTTCTAAAATTATAAATCTGTTTGTCAATGTGTACTCAGCTTAATACGTGCACACAGGTTGATATGTGATTTTATATTTAATAACAATAGGCTTAGAACGTATTTTTCTCAATCAGTAGGTTTTGGGAATTATTGCAAGTGTTTTTGTTTAGGGGAAAGTATTTTTGTAATATCTTCGCGAAACCTTAGATAATTATAATAAATTATTTACGAATATTTACGGTTTACTCAGGCACATTCTCGGGATCGCCCGACTACTTTCAGACTCAATAGCTCATGATTAGGGACTCCTATTGAGTCTGAAACTAGTAGGGCGATCCCGAGAATGTGCGTGAGTAAACCGTCAATATTCCTAAATCATTATAAATACTCACGAAATTTATTATACAATTATAATAAATATTGTCAAAAATTGTGCATTTCAAGAGTCGTCGACAAGCGTGGTCAAGTTAATATTCATATAAAAAGCTTTAATTTAAAAGGTAAAACAGCATTAAAAGATTTTAAGTTAAGCTACAGGATACTCGTAAATACTTATATTTCAAAATCTATTTTTGATGTTGTTAATATCATAAAGAAGTACTATTTGTATTGAAAGACATTTACCGACATTACGACTAGATCTTGAACAATTTATTACTATTAACTTGTGTTTATTAATATTAACTTTTTTTCTCTAAGGCAAGGTACCGTGATGGTTATACGTACCACAAATTTACTTTCCTCAAAGACAATACATTGCTTCTCGTAAGATCTGATTTCTCAAATATTTGTGTATGTCTTACAATGAGGGTGTACGCGATTTAAAAGTCAACTGTTCAACTGTCAATTTTCTCCAATGAGAGAAGCTACTGGCTCGTGATTGGTGAAAGTTTATAATAATCCAGCTAATCTAGCCAAGCCCGCTAATCCAGCTGATTTTTAAATCGTGAACACCCTAATAAATTAATAACTGACTTAGCCATTTTGTTTTCATATACGCAGTTGACATGAAGTATTCTATCTAAATTAAAACATTTTTCTTTACAATATTTACAAATATTAATTTTAGTACAATAAAGAAATCTACTTCAAAAAATTATCAATTAAAAAATTTAATAAAAATACATTATTTTCACAGATATATATTATGATTAAATTGAAAAAAAAAAACATCCACCGAATGATAAATGTAAATAAATATGAATTTGAAAATGAAGAAAAAAATACAAAATTAAAAAAAAAATGCTTTAGCTACTTATTGACATTTTGTTACGTTTTAGTTGTATTAGTGGTACAGTGGTGTTTTCAATGTTATTTTGTTGTATTAAATTAAATACAGATGCAAAATATATTTATATTTTTATTATAACAAGTGCAATAGGGTTATATGAAATTAATAGAATTATACAAGATCTAAATTTATATGCTGATCAATTTATTTACTATACTTATTTGTTTATTTAAGTTATTGATGAAATGTATTACAGTCAAACATGATATGAAGAAGCTTATAGCTAAAACACACATATATATATAGGTAATTTATATGTATATTATATATATATACATATAAATTACTTACTTGTTTTAAGTACCTATATATAATATTCATTGGAGTCCAGGTTTCGTCACAATGTTATTCTTTACCGGATGTCATTGATGTCTTAGAATAATTAAGAAAGTACAGTAAGTCTCTGTAATGAGTTCGAACCTGCAACCTTGTGTACACAAATCCGTTCATTGAACCCCTAGGCCACCACAACATTTTCTTTTTCAATTTATAAATAACCCCTCTTTGCTGTAAGTTTGTTCTAACCAAACACATTCCTTTTTCTAGAATCTTATTGCACCCAAATATTTTTGCGTCTGTATTAAACGGCTTGTTCTCATTTGCAAAAAAAACAACAGGGTGTGTTTTCATAAACATTTTATAATAAATAAAAAAAAGGGTCATACGTTCTAAATGATGTCCGTACATCTTGTTTATTTAACTCCAAAGTTATTTGGTGAAATAATACCGGTAATCCAAATACTAAATAATATTTATTTTCAATCGATTTTTATATAACTTAGATATTTTTCTACTATACGGTAATATAATATTAGTTATCTGATCTATGTGTTGATGTATGTCACGAAATAGAAATATATAAAAGTAATGAAACTTTTTAATTGACCGAAGTTTGTGGCTATGATTAAGTAATAATGTCTGGTCAAAACGTACAGTTGATATGGACTTTTTTTAATATACATTAACCATTTGATGTGTAGAAAAATCCACAATAGGTAATTAACTCGTACAAAAAATGTGATCTTCGTTGTATTATTTTTAATCCATTGTCTTAATTATCGATTTCACATTACGACTTACACGGTTATGTCATATTTTCCCAACTGGGTATGTGACAAGATTTTTTTTTAATTTATAAATTTAAAAACGATTATTAAATGCTATATAGAGTTGTAAAAACGGTATACTAATTAAATACTGAGCTAATTATGGATTGAGCTAGTTACGAGCAATTCGATACTGATAATTAGACAGAGAGCTATAACTTAACGTGACATCATTATTATTTTCTCCATACTAATCTGGGGCTGCCCCGTAGAAGTCGACGTTTTGCGAAAAAGAGATAGACATGTCGTCTACTAACTTCATAAGCTTATAACTAAAATCGTGTATATTTTTGTATATTATTTCACAGAAATTGACTACTATTATTATTAAAAATATTCGTAATAATCGATATTTCGATAGTAGTCAAATACCCAATTAGAGAAATGTATTAATTTACCCATTAGTTGCTGAAAGTCGATTAAATTGCCAGTTTTTTTTTAATAGATCTATTTGAACTAAACGAGCCTTAACACGGATAAAAATATATTTAAATGGTTAATGTGTATTTGGTTTTCGATATAAATAAGTCAATGCACTATTCAGTCATAAAATGACGTGTTTCGTTTACTATACTATTAGTATTTCGAATTAGTGTTATATTTCCTGATTCAAATTGATTAGGTAAGATCCTAATTACAATATACATAATAATTTAAAGGTTTGCATAATACAAAGTAGATACTTCAGGTGTGTTTTAGTACTTACTCATACATCACATTCTACTCAAACACTACTTAAAAAAATAACAATTAAATTACATATGTTCTGTATATTTTGGTTTTATAATTTATAGTAATATAGTAAACGAAACGCCATCGCCACGTTTGTTTACTAAGCCTTCGATGTTTATTAACTTATTAAGATGTTTTTTCTCGTAGGAGCACATTAGATGTATCTGGAGGCTCCTTCACGCTATAATATAGTGTAAAACTGTATATTGGTGATGTGTAAAAGATAACTGGACATTCTATAACTATTAGATAAAATGCTAGTAAAATTTGTATATTTAGATCGTCATAAGTATTATTTAAATCATTTATGATTTTTCAGATTGGTAAGACGTGTAAGGTAACATTTTTGCTATAGGCAACATTGAAACGACAACTAGATTTAAGACATTTTGATATGTAATGTTATAGAATTTCTAGTTATTTTGATGATGAGCGATTGATATATACATATAGTATAAAAGATATATTGTAAATTATGAATAACAGTGAATGTATATTGTTGTGACAGAGGAATGAGTTCTCTAGACAAAACATTTAACAAATTGTTTTATTTACAAACCCTTTCTTAAATTATCATTTCATTTTTTGTCTGAAAAGTAGAAAGATAACAGTTATTGGTCAATTTTAACAACCAAAAACATACATTGTCAAAATACTACCGTTCAAAGTACTGGTAGGTAGTTTGCGACTTATTGTTTCAGAAATTAAACTATATTTATAAATACTGTAAACTATACTACTACTTTTAGACGTGATCAAATTTCTACATACATTTAGGATATTATGTACCTACCCATATATATAAAATCATATTGCAATCGTCAGCGTTTATTTCCTAATAAATACAAATAATATTTTGATGACTAATGCATTCTACAAATACTGCTGTTACCAGCTTGTTCACTGGTCTAAATAGATCTGTCATAATTGCAATTTAAATTAATTTCAACACACAGTATACTGAGAAAGTTTTGTCGACAAATGTGAATATGTAGTGTTTTTTTCGCGTTGTAAATATTTCGATAAACTATTTATTTCGTATAATATTTACTAAACAGATTCTTTGTTTTTTGTAAATGATTATTTAAGTGATGTAGTGTTTGCAATATTATTTCACTATTTAATGTGAATTTAGTTTAAATACCTTGTTATATTATAGCAGCGTGTTAAAAATGTTGAACACAATGTACATGACACCTGTACTAATCATTTTATTACAATATCCTATAACAAATTCAATTAATATCACAGAATCATCTCACAAAATAAAATCCATACTTTATAATTACAAAACAAATAGATGTTCTAGGTGTACGGACAAAGTAAATACATTTGTGAAGAAATCATTAAAATTTGTTGAACAAAATAAAGGTTTGGGCGAATTCTTGAAGAGTTTTAATGTGAGTCAGTGTGCTATGGCGGGAAGTGCTAACTATGAGAAGAGTCATGTCCTAGATGGGCTGATTATTCACGATGACTTGCCGGAGTGGCATTGGGACGAATATAAGGTATTTATATATTTTTTTACTAGAGTAGGTAGGTACTGGTGTGGTAATGGTATACAGATGAATGTATTGTAAATAAAGATATGTATTACAAGATTTATAGTAGACTAGCTGTCCCCCGCGACTTTGGTCGCGTGTTTTAGTTTCAACGGTTTTTCATTTTTGCAACATTTTTCATTTATGCTCCGCTCCTATTGGTCGTAGCGTGATGTTATATAGCCTATAGCCTTCCTCAATAAACGGACTATCCAATACAAAAAGAATTTTTCAATTCGAACCAGTAGTTCCTGAGATTAGGGCGTTCAAACAAACAAACAAACTCTTCAGCTTTATAATATTAGTATAGATATGGTTTCTAGGGTTCCGTACCCGAAGGTTGCCAACGGGACCCTATTACTAAGCTTCCACTCTCCGTTCGGGTGTCTGTCAGCGCGCTGTATCTCATAAACTGTAATAGCTAGAGAGTTGAAATTTCATCTCAAAGTGTGTATTTCTGTTGCCGCTACAACAACAAATAATAAAAATGAATGAAATAAATTGAATATTAAAGAGAGCTCCATGAAGTGGTACGGAACCCTTCGTACGCGAGTCCGACTCGCACTTAACCCGTTTTTATTAATACTGTTAGGAAAATATAGGTGATAACCTTTGATGGCCGTCCTGAGCAATGAAAGCAAAATTTCACACCCGGTAAAGTCCTCACTGACTTTCTCCGTCCATGGATATGCGGACACTTACTGGCTATAACCACCAAGATGCTTCTTGCTTCCTTTTTCCAGGCACCACGCGGGCACGCAATTTGTAATAGTCCCTGGAAAAAAAGATTAACCACTTAGTATTATAACAATTTTCTTTCCAGTCAGTCCACAATAAGGTCTACTCAACACTGCAACACGAGATCGAGGCTTTATCGACGTGGCGCGAGAACCTCCGAAGAGTGGCCCGACATAACCGAGACTATCTCATCGGCAAACAGTCCTACTCGCTCAATCTCAACCGATTCGGAGATCTGGTAAATTCATGTTATTCAAATCTCAATATTAGTCAATGAACGTGGTGGCTTAGTGGTCCAACGAACAGATTTGTATGCACAAGGTTGCAGGTTCGAAATCACTACAGGCAAGTACCAATGTGACTTTTCCAAAGTTATATGTACTTTCTTAATTATTTTAAGACACCATTGGCAAAACGGTGAAGAAAAAACAACGTGGGGAAACTTGCATCCCAAAAAAAAGATCTGAAATCGCCAACCCAAGTGAGCAAGCGTGTTGATCAATGTTCGTGCCTTCTCTTTAGGCCTGTGCCCAGTAGTGGGACAGTTTTAGGCCGGGATTTTTTTAAATCTTAATATTATCCGCCGTCGACTGCGGTCCGCGTCGAAATTACTATTGTAGACATATCAATTGGCTGGGGAACAGATCATTATGCTGGGTGCACGAGGCCAAAAATCGCCAAAGATTGAGTTTATTATAAACATCTTTACCTGGCTGTGTGATCTAATGTACGCTACAAAGAAAGGGTTTTTAATTTTTTTTATAGAAATGCGGTCTCGTAGCAGAATTGTAGACATACTATAAATTCCTATTGATAATAAAAAAACAGTAGTAAGTACTGGTAGAGCCACTGACTGAAATTTTAAAAGTTAATTGGCCAATGTGTAATACGTACGTATTAAATAATTAATAAGTTAGCAATTCCACTGCTTTCTAGCGAGTGACTTAATAATATACTTCCGTAGTGCGGTGACACGTTTCTTATCAATTTGGAGTCGAATAATTGATGCAAAATTGAATGTCAATTATAAAATTTAACAAACTTATTTCGAGCTGCAAAATTGTAAACTGATTATACCAGATGTCTTCATCCCTTTTCGATATATATAAATTTTCGGTAACAACCTGTACTTAGTTGTAGTACTTTATAAAGAATATTTCCTTTGTTTTAATTTGATTAGGTAGTGATTACATACTCTCTATAAATAAATAATACGGGCAATTATACCCAGTAGACTAGTGTACACTAAATCTATGTTGATTAGTTCTGTGTAACAGGTACTATAGAATTCATGGAATTAGCATTCGATCTAAGTAATTATAAGCCTATAATGTGTGAATTGACTTCATTAATACAGAGTACAATGTCAGTAATTAATTAATTAACCTAGTTGATTATAATTACTACTGGAGATTGAATTGAGAACAATGCCATTAGGTGGGCCAGTAGGGGATCGTAGGTACTAGAATTTGATAATATCGAAGCATAAATATATCTGTAGGTATGTAGCATCGGAGCTCTGTAATGGGTAAACCGATTTAGCTGTTTTTGTATGCATGAGAACTTGATGAGAATGTTCATACATAAACTTGTAGAAAATTCAGCAGTTTGAAGACTTTCAACGATAACATATAGAAATGGAGTACGGAAATTAGAAAAACGCAAAGACCAACCCAAGAAAGTATGTAGGGTTATAGAGGTGTTCCTTATTTGCTGGTTTCCAAATCAAAATTAGTAACATAAATTTTACCACCCAATTTTCATTTATTTATTTATTAAAAATGGTCAACAATAGCTTCTGCTTACAATAAATCTTAAGTACAGGGTTATACGACTAGGACTTATATCTAATTTATACTATTCTGCGTTTTTTAAGTGTCTCCTTTCTTCTAGGATGTCAAAGAGTACTTTAATAAATTTCTGAAGCTCTTCAATACGTTTCCCCTGTTCGATCCTGCAGAAGACCACCATAAGACCGCCTATCGCAGGAGTTTGCAGCACAGTGTTCCTAAAAAGGCAAGATTAAAAATGCATATTAAGTATTATGAATCTAGCAACGCCATCGATACATCATGAGATTAAGGACTCCAATTGGACTCAAACCTAGACTTCATAAGCTTTTGTTTTAGTACTTTCAACAATCTAGTCAGGATCATTAAGATGATAATTATAAGAATTCCGTATATTCTATTTGAAAAATTGTCTGTTCTCTCTGATTACGTGGGTTTGCTGTTGCATTGGACATAAGAAAATAGAGAGTGCAGATGTTATACACTGCTCAGATGGCCGGTACACAATCAAACCTTTTATTACAAAACTTCTTCTATTCTTCAATAAACTTAAACAGTCTTTTAGAATAAAAGTAGTTGTATTATTTCAGTTTGACTGGCGAACCCAAGGTTTTCGACCTCGTCTCGAAGAGCAACATGATTGCGGAGCATGCTATGCCTTTGCTATCGCCCACGCTTTACAGGCGCAGCTGTACAAGAAACATGGCTATTGGGGAGAACTGAGGTAGGCTTAGACAAGCATAGAATGCGCGCTTCGCTAGTAGCTTATTGTCCCGAGCGTAAGCAAGTTGTTAGCTGTAAGTACTACGCTGATTTACTGATTTAAGTGATTTTTCGTGAGACGACAAACGTTTATGCGGATATATAGATGATCCAAATATTATTAGTTTTAACTAATTTTACGACTATGCTTTTTCTTTTTCATTCATAATGGTGCTAACAGTTCATACTCTGTTATGCGCACTCTATATTTTACTTATAAGGAGGTAGGCTATTTACAAACAACGGGTTGGGTACATTTGATTGATTAATGGTCGGAAACTGAAGCGTCAATTAGTTAAAAATCGCCGTTAGACAGATAGACATTTAAAAACGCTGTAAAGTACTTAATTTGCGATTCAGTATTGGGGGGTATGTATGTGGATATAGGTAGGCAGGATAATTATTTTACTTCAGATATGTAACTATATTTAATTCGAGATATAAAATCATAAATATTTCTTAGGACTTATTGTACCTACTTTAGGGAGATCTTCATACTACCAACGCAAAGTATTTTTGAAAAGATTTTTAAAATGTGGTTATGGTGCTTTTTGGTCCTGGTTAAAAATACGCCATCGTTTCCTGGTTTGACAGGATCCGGAATTCAGAATGTGACAAAAGAATCCCTTACCCCCGAATACTCAAACGCAACTTAACTTTAACACGCTCTTAAATGTCTATCTGTAGCTACTTTACACCTTAAAGTGACAGAGACAGCGTTACACTTAACGGCGACTTAAAACTGATTGACGTTTCCCTATTGGGATAATAGTCACTAAAGCGTAAGTTTTTCTGAACCATCCCTTCTCTTTCCTAATTTAAAATGGGGTAAAATGCTATATTCGCCTAACTTTTTCTAACAAATGTCTCCCCTAAAGTCCCCAGCAGATAGTGGACTGCAGTTTCAGGGATGGTAACGCGGGCTGTGACGGGGGATCGTTGCGAGCTGCCCTCCGCTACGCAGCTAGAGACGGTCTGATTAAGGAATCGCAGTATCCTTATGTTGGAAAGGTATTTATTTATGTCTGCCTCAGCTTATGCGTACAAATGTCTAGATATAAACTTACTTAGGTATAAGCCAATTATGGGCTAACCAACATTCTCCAAAATAAGCTACTATTCTCTATAAAATATACAGTTTAAAAAAAAAGACAAGTAGATATATCTAACCTATATTGCAGTGAGGTACAATATCAAACAATAGAAAAGATTAAAAAAATAAAGATTTCATTCTTTATTTGAGAAAGACCTTTTCCTAGAAGTGGGACATTATAAAGCCGGTATTAATATTATTTTAGCAGAAATGATTTAGTTTTAATTATTATTATTTTGATGTCCAAATTAGGTAATCCTTTTGTGTTAGAATAATTAAAATAGTTTTGAAGTTCACATAAGTAGCCAGTCCTTATTACCACTTACCTAAGTCCCGACCTACGTCCAACACGCGGCATTTGGCAATCTCTTTCAATACTTATTCATTACTATTGGTATTAAAATTAATCCTTGGCGAACACAGGCCTACCAATTTGCTTAATTAATTACGAAATACATCAAAAGCCGGCTCTGAAGGGATTTAAGTCTCAATATAATCTATAATAGGTACATTGGGAACAGAGAGATCAACGGAAATATAACTTATTTTCGGAATTGAAGCCTGCTCGAAAAATAACAAAGGTTCTGAATGGGCGTCAATAAATAAAGTTTTTTTTTCATCAATGTAAGCAGTTGCCTTAGGTTCCTCTTGTGATTGTTTTAAAAATATCTTGGATCCATAAACAAGCTTAAAATGCTTTTTCGTGCTATTAGTATTCTATTGTCTCAAACATACCACGACTTATTTTTTTGGCCTTTTAATATTTTAAAACCTTGTCGGGTCCCTGTAATCCATAAACTCCTTGTATAGCTGCAACTTAGACACTATTAATTTGACAATACTTGATGTAAAAATCAACTAGCGTTCCTTGGAGGTAAACAAGAATCATATGCTGTGATGCCCTAAACTTTTTTAATTCACATCGTGCCGGACAACTTTTATCCATTTGATTTGTTTTTCTCCTTGTATAGAAAGGAAGATGCAAATACGACAGGTTTCTCGTGAGGGCCCGAGCGCGCCGCTGGGCGACGCTGCCGGCGGGCGACGAGGCGGCGATGGAACGGACCCTGGCTACCATCGGACCTCTAGCTGTGGGTGTTAACGCTGCGCCTTTTACATTTCAGTTATACAGGTCAGAAAACTACTATCCGCCCCAAAAGACGTAATAAAATAGAAGGCAAAATTTAAACTTCCAGGCAGTGACCTCGGTAGCTTAGTTGGTAAAGCGACTGGCGCGTCAAGCCAGTGGTCGCAGGTTCCTTCTATTATTTGTATTTAATGTACTTTCTTAATTATTTGAAGACACCATTGACGAACGGTGAAAGTAAACAAGGGGAGAAGCCTCCAGGTTTTCTGACCTTTTCAGATTATTATCGGAATCTGAAATCGCCATTCCGCAAGTTAGCAAGCATGGTGATCGATGCTCGTGCCTTTTCTATGTGAGAAGAGGGTCAATGAATTACAGGTCGGTATTATAATTACAGCATTTTACTTATTAAGCTACCACGATTTCCATTTCACCCGTGAACATCCTGAGTATACATAAAAATTGCTGTTTAAATGGTACAATTGTATTTTTTTTTGTAGTTCACAAATCTGTAATTAGGTAGAAGCTTTTCGTCGCGGCTGTGTGAGGATATCTGTTATTGCTTCAAAGTTGGACTATGTACTTTCTTTGAATTAAAACTTAGATAGCTAATCCGTTCCTCATCAAATTTAGTTGAGTAGTTTAGCGGAATAACCTTACCAGACAAACAGAGGTACTTATCTTATAATTTCTAAAAAAACGTACTATACGCCTTTGTTTTAAAGGAATGGTATCTACGACGATTTGTTCTGCACCCCGTGGCAGCTGAACCACGCGATGCTGTTGGTGGGGTACACGCCGGAGTACTGGGTGTTGCTCAACTGGTGGGGCAGGAAGTGGGGGGAAGACGGCTATATCAGGTGAGAATATAATACTCGAGCATTTTGTCTAATTTAAGATTGTAGACCCACTCGTTGTGTCGTTTTGAAATTATTAGGCATACAAAACCGTCGTCTAAGAAATATCTTGTAGAAAATTTCGGTCTAAATATGCTTAAAAAAGATTTTAAATTAAGTTGTCGAAAATATACACACAAACGAGGCAAGAAAAAAGATTTTTTTGACGAATGTTAATGTAATTAATTATTTGTTTTAGGATAAGGAGAGGCCTAAATCGATGCGGAGTAACAAATATGGCGACTTATGTAGAGCTGTGAATAAAATTATGTTAAAGACAACTTAAACTCTTTATTTCAAATAAACTTAACTATACATACAAAAGCAATAATAAAATAAACTAATCTAATTAAACATAAACCTAAAATATGGAATCAAAAAATTCGTCCACATCGCTGTCCACTGGGAGTGTTCCCAAAAGGCTGGCGGCATTGCCACGTTGTATGGCAATGCTTATCCTCTGTCCAAGGTAAAAGCCAAACCTTGCGTCGCGCGAAGTGTCAACGAGGCGTTTGGCAAAATCTTAAGCATGTGCGCACTCGGACCCCACGGACCAAGGGTCTCAACCCCAAACGGCTGTTAAAGACGTTCTTCTTTTTTTTAATGCAATTTTATTTTGATACCTATTTTTTCATTTTATTTTCTTTATTTTATTTTCTATGGTTATCACAACAAAGGCTTGGAATTTCAACCCAAAATTTTCACTAATTACGACATAACCAAATAAATATTCTTGAAATAAGTTTATTTTGAGATAACCACGTAGAGAATGAAGCTAATTCAAGTGGTCGCTGTGGAGTTAAATTCTTAATTCATTTATACCAGTTTTCTCTATCTGCCGGCAATGAATGGCGAACTATTTGCCGCGTTCGTTTGGGCTTAGCTTGTGGTTCGAGACATAAACTGTAGAAGGTCTTAAAAAATTAATCATGGGTAAAGAAGTACATCGCTTCAAAGGAGATAAGTTTAAAATTAGCTAGGTTAAATGCTAACATATTATTTAAATCATTTTGCTAGAACTTACACAATTACACACACCACCTATTCATGGATCATCGAAATCTAGCAGACTAAGATATACAACTATATAACGTATAAGTAAATTAAGTAAAGTTTTTATACTAAAGAATTTTATTTTGGAGCTGTCCCCATCTCGGAGGTGGGCGCTAACAGTTGCGACACAGTTTTTTCTAACTAATGTGGCTGTTAACGCATAATTAATGTTACTTACTGGTTTTTGTTCCAATAAATGATTTTTGATTTTGATTTAAACGGGTTATTACTATATTTTGTTTTAGATAGTTACACCACGGGAACGAGCACTGTTCGTGTGAAATCGCGAAGCATTGCTAGTTTATAATAAAGGATCTACAAAGTTTGACAATATTTGTCTGTTAATATATTGAAATCGCTTCCGCCTTTAATTTACAGCACCCGGCTAACCTAATTGAGTGTAGTTGAGGAAGCGGTCAGAGGGGGCACAAATGCGATTTATCTGTTCGCGAGTCACTCACTGAGAACCACTAATATTCACCCAGGACTTGCACTAAATGATATCCTTGCACTTGCTCATCTTCATTATATTTTCTTAATAGAGAATTTCAGGTGCAGACATTTCTATTTATAGAGACGTAAAAATGTTTTAAAATAAATGCATTTGGAAATGCTAGAAATCGTAAAATACGAAAATAAAATAAACTTCTTTGAAATAAAGATGCTAGTAATCCATACTAAAATTATAAATGCGTAAGTAATTCTGTCTGTCTGTCATGCTTTCACGGCTAAACCACTGAACCGATGTTGATAAAACTTGGTATCTGGTAAGTTCGGGTCGTAGGAAAGGAGATAGGCTACTTTTGCCGCGATAACCGACACTAACGCGGGCGGATCCGCGGGCAACATCTAGTAAAGTATAAAGCGTTCGAGTGTACTTTAATACTTATTTATTTTGTGGTCAACATTTTTAACAATATACTAAACTTAAAAATGGGCCTACCTATTCTACCTACTAATCTAACCTAACCTAAAAATGTAACTAACAAAATAAGTAGGTACCTAGGTATACTTAGTATATATCAGTGGTAACGTACGTGCCAATGTTTAACAACCATTACTTAGTAAAAAAATCTTTTTTATTAGTCTACCTTCAACCTCCTGCGAATCGCGATTCTTTAGTTTCTAACGAGTCTGTGAATAGTAGTTTAAGATGAGTGAGTTGCAGTTCTATTTATATTGTTTTTATATTCCCGATAAACAGGTGAGTAAATAATTATTAGTTTTCTTAGAAATCATTTCAAATAATTTTAGATTCTTAGCATAAATCAAATTATATATAAAAGAGAATGTATGTGTGTATGTAAGTTTCACTTTAAACTCCAAGAACCGCTAGCCTAATTGATATGAAACTTTGCACACATACATTGCGACTTGACCATTTCGACGAATATAATTACGTTAGTGCCGGATAGGTAGTGCTGTTGTCAGTGATTTTTATTTATGTAATAAAAAAATGAAAGTTCTAAGTGAAGTCACGGGAGTCGTTCGAGAGAGTTTTGTTTTGGAAATAATTCGTAATATAAAAAATACTAACCCAATGACATCAATTTAAAACAAAATTCATATTTAAAAAAGCAAAAATAAACCTTAATGATACTACAAAAAGGTGGTATTCAATTGAGAGTGCCAAACGTGTCAAAGAAACTCGGACGGATGTGTGTATTGTTTAACCGCTGAACCTATGAAATGCTTTGGTATATTTTTTTCACTTTTTGTTTAACTACCCACCGTCCGCGGTAGACTCGTTTTTCATGCACGTTCCAACGAAAAATAACGGAACAGTATTGCCAGAAAATAATTTTATGGCAAGCGTAAGTTGGAATAAAAAGAAAGGATTCTTAAAATCTGAAGGATCATACTGATACAACATTTTTTTTTTTATATAACCTTTTACGTGTCCCACTACTGGGCAAAGGTCTCCCCCAATTTGCTCCAGGATCTTCTGTCTGAAGCCGCTTCCCACCAATCCGGCAAATAGCGATCGATATCGTCTCGCCAGCGTCTTTTCGGCCTACCCCGTTTTCGAGTTTCGGCGCTAGGTACCCACTCGGTGGCAATTCTCGCCTATCTATCCAGACCCATGCGGCCAATATGACCAGCCCAGCTCCATTTAAACTTGGCTGTTTACAACAAATTTAATTAATCTAATTTTTCTATTAGTAGCTTTTTGTTTAGCTATTAACTTCTAAGTTACTTGTAAGTATTATAATAGTTTAAATTGATAAAAAATGTTTATCCATTCCAGACTCTATTCTAGATGTACTCATCACCCCTTTTGGGTAGATATACCCTTTAGGTTACACCCTGTATAAGTAAATTACATAGTAGGTAAACGAACGAATTTATGCTCCAAATTACCTAAGTAATAGTCATAGTCCAAGATCCCAGTGCCGCCAGACCTACGTCATTTTAGCAAAGCTAAAATTTCCATGATTTATAGTCTAGTATGTAGTTAGGAGAGTATGCGTACTTACTAGCTCGAAAGCGGGGCCCTTTCACAGGTAGCGCGAACTAAAGGTGTTTCAAAACTGTACTCACCTACGTTAAAGTAGAAAGGCTCATATTTAAATATATTTTTGACAATATTATCAAAAATAGGTAATCGTTATTGCCAGACCGTTTCTGTGGGCCATTACTTCCGCCAGACGTTATAAAGATTGTTTAAAAATTAGGTAAACTACGTCATTTTAGCAAGCCTAAATTTGACATATATAACTACGTGGTACTATTTCCAGACTTTTTGTAAGCAGCCAGACCAATCCAATGGGCCAATTATTCTCCCAGACACCTCAAAGTTTCCCTGTGAGTGCGAGCGTGAGGGCGTAATTCGTGCGCTTTAATTCGATTGAGAACACTACATGGCTTTATAATACAGATAATTGAAATGATGGTTATATTATTTATTGAGCTTGATTAAAATTTTAAATAAATATAGTTATGATCATTCACAGATATTTAGATCAAATAAATTTAAAGCAATAGGTATGTATTATTTTTTATTAAATTTTTGATTGAAAATGTTACAATTGACAAATTAAGATTAAATAAATATTATCTATTATGTTATTCATCTCCATTCTCTTCGTTGCTCGAGTTTCTACTTCCCTCATCAAGTTCACATTCATATTGAATATTCAATTCATCTTCACCATCATGGTCATCGTCATTTGGCTCCTCTGTAAAGATAAATAATTTAATGAGGTTGCGAATAGCTACCAACATATAAAAATAATTTAATGTGAAAGTAAAATACAATATAAATTTCTCAAATTGTTCCGGTTGAATTCTTCATTTACATTGACAACTGTATACCTATTTATTAATAAAAAGTTGAAGTCGAGCAGCATCTACGTCAATTATTCCTGAAATATTGTATAACTCGCAGATAAATTATTTATTGAGAAATTTTGATGCAAGCAGTTTACCACCTTGCAAAAGTGAGCAATTGCAGCAGTTTCGACGAGCAAATTATATTGCAAGTATCTGGAACAATGCTCATGAGAAGCAACCCAGCACCCTCAGCCCTGAGAACAATGGGTGGATACTGAAAGATAGTCAGTATGATTTTAATTGGTTTGATGGTGATCAATTGCCCATTTTTGTTAGCGACTCACTACAAAATGAATCAGGTATTTTACTTTCACATTACATTATTTTTATATGTTGGTAGCTATTCGCAACCTCATTAAATTATTTATCTTTACAGAGGAGCCAAATGACGATGACCATGATGGTGAAGATGAATTGAATATTCAATATGAATGTGAACTGGATGAGGGAAGTAGAAACTCGAGCAACGAAGAGAATGGAGATGAATAACATAATAGATAATATTTTTTTAATCTTAATTTGTCAATTGTAACATTTTCAATCAAAATTTTAATAAAAAATAATACATACCTATTGCTTTAAATTTATTTGATCTAAATATCTGTGAATGATCATAACTATATTTATTTAAAATTTTAATCAAGCTCAATAAATAATATAACCATCATTTCAATTATCTGTATTATAAAGCCATGTAGTGTTCTCACTCGAATTAAAGCGCACGAATTACGCCCTCACGCTCGCACTCACAGGGAAACTTTGAGGTGTCTGGGAGAATAATTGGCCCATTGGATTGGTCTGGCTGCTTACAAAAAGTCTGGAAATAGTACCACGTAGTTATATATGTCAAATTTAGGCTTGCTAAAATGACGTAGTTTACCTAATTTTTAAACAATCTTTATAACGTCTGGCGGAAGTAATGGCCCACAGAAACGGTCTGGCAATAACGATTACCTATTTTTGATAATATTGTCAAAAATATATTTAAATATGAGCCTTTCTACTTTAACGTAGGTGAGTACAGTTTTGAAACACCTTTAGTTCGCGCTACCTGTGAAAGGGCCCCGCTTTCGAGCTATTAGGTACGCATACTCTCCTAACTACATACTAGACTATAAATCATGGAAATTTTAGCTTTGCTAAAATGACGTAGGTCTGGCGGCACTGGGATCTTACTCTATCAGGCCTATTATAATTAACAAACTGTTTTTTATTTATATTTAGAAAGGAAGTTTAAATTCCTGTTATCTTTTTTGATTTACATTAAAAATTAAACTTTTGAATTTTAGACACAACCACATGACACATTCAACCAATTCAAAAGTTCACCGATTTTAAAATCTGAAACCTATCAGAGTAGGGATCCCGAAACGTACAACTGCATACAAACTTCAGTTTTTAATAAAAACGGATTGAAAACAAAACAAGCGAATCAAAGCTTTCAATCTCGCTTCTAAACCATTTTATTTTTGTTAAGAATTCCAAAACCTTTATGCTGCATTTTAGAAACTATACGAACTTTTATTGCTTTTAAAATGGTGACTGTATTAGTTCTGTTCTGTTATAGTACAATTTTTGGAGATATATATTGAGCTCATTCAAAAATTACACATTATAAAAAAACTGACTGAACAAAAATACTTACTATTTAATCGATTTTGACAAAATTGGTTAAAGAGTTAACAATAAATAAAAAGTAATATACAACTAAATTATACTTAAACTATATCGCGTGTCGCCAAAATCTGGTGACTATCTCAGATATTTTTCCAGTTACTAAATAACTGCATCGCTGGTATTCTAATCTGCACATATTCGAGTTTGGATTTTTGCGGTACTTTCGTTGTCTCTGATTCAATAACACAAGTGCTATAGCTACTTTGGGTTCCGAGCAATGTATGTGATGTTGTCCACATTTATTTATTTGCCTTTTACTGAACAGTTCAAGTGAAGCCGCGTGTATAGATAGTTTTATATTTCCTACGACATTACTTAAAAGTTAGTGAGCACTAAACCAGAAGTGTAAGTCTTTACTTACTTTAATGGCCCGTTCCTTATTTTTATGACTACCAGTTAAATTTAAAAAGTTATTACGAAGCTTTCTGTAAGATTTTTGTGGAACTTATTAGTGACTATTTTTGTGTCGGAATTTCATTTCTTGAATTGTTTGTTTATTCGACTAATGGTCCCGTAATAAGCATCCTGTATAAAGGTTGTTACCAAAAGAGTATATATATCTAAAAGTATATCTAACAAACGTTTCACCGCACTTCGAGAATCTTATTTCGTCACTTGCTAAATGTTAAAATACATCACTTCCGCGGTCTAGTTATAATTTTAGGTGTCGAATAATTATGCAAAAAATTTAAAATCGATTATTGAGCTAAAATTTTGTAAACTGACTCTATAACAGATTTATATCCGGGCCTGTTGGTCTAGTGGTTAGTGACCCTGTCTGCTAAACCGGAGGTCGTGGGTTCGATTCCCACCCAGGACGAATCATTGTGTGATGAGCACGATCATTTGTTCTGTGTCTGGGTGTAATTTATCTATAATATGTATGTATTTAGAAATATATAAGTATGTTTATCAGTTGTCTGGTTGCCATAGTACAGGCTCTGCCTAGTTTGGGATCAGATGGCCGTGTGTGAGATGTCCCAAGATATATTATATTATATTCTTCACCCCTTTTGGATAGATACTTATAACCTTTAGGAGACACCCTGTATAATAGTGGTAGGTATTTGTAATAACATTTATATGTTAGTCGCAGTCGCTTAGTCGATAATTGAGCAGATTCTTATGCAGGGATAAATAGACATACTAAAATAATTATGTTTTGTAATCCAATATAATATAGTAAAACAATGGTTTTGACGACCTCCATGGTCGACTGGCGTACCTACACACGGTTTTCAAGGTGTTGCCAGCTCTGAGGTCCCGGGTTCGATCCCCAGACGGGTCATTGTAGAAAACCACTTTTAATTTATATATATTGATTGTGTCTGGGTGTTTGTCGTACCTTCGGTGTCTGAGATTCCATAACACAAGTGCTTTTGTTACTTATTGGGTTAAGAGCAATGTATGTGATGTTGTCCACATTTATTTATTAGTTAATATTATTTATTTGTATCATAATTATCCCAAGATCGGCTCGTATGCACGAATATGCTGCACGGATAGCCGAGTGGTATAGGTCACCAAGCCAATTACCTCTGTGCGCGACGTGCCGCGGATTCGATCCCCGCATGGGACAAGCATTTGTGTGACCCACAAATGCTTGTTCCAAGTCTGGGTGTTCTTTGTGCATGTGATTTGAATGTTTGTGAAACCCCCCGCGTCACAAGGATTAAATTCCTTAGTGCGGGAGTCGTTTTAAAAAAAAAAAATGTGATCACCCTAAAGGTCTTGAAAGAGCTAATTGCCGAAGCATTTTTTTAAACCCAACAACGTAAGATATTCCATTATTTAATACCTATAGATACGTATAAATGTTGTAGTTAAAAGAAAAATCCGTAAAACAACAATACAATACCAACAAACAATACTAGAAATAACCACAAGAGCTTAGTTAAAGTGAGCCTTACTTTTATTTCGGTCGGTTAAATCTAACCGATTCCCGTTACCCTGGGATAGCACTGCAGAATAATTGAACGCCAGTCGACCGCGGTAACGGAAATGCACTGGGAATTGACGCAACTTCCTGTCATAAAATTTTGACTGGCTCCCGATAGCTCTATATATGTATTATGGTATTGCTTTGTTTATGATTGTGGCATATTGTATACTATCTGGGCGTTACACTTGCGTTCTTTCTCCATCAAAATCAGAATTTGCCCCTAATTTTTAAGAGTTTTCTTTTGCTCGAAATCCTTAATATTTTTTTTAAAAAAATAGTCTAACTTCTTACATGATCAGCTACCTACCAGTAAATATTTATCAAAATCAATCCAACCGTTTTAAAGATTATACGGAATAAACATACTGACTTACAGACAAAAAGAAATTTAACCTGGTTTTTAGGCAAAGGTAGGTAATGTGCAAATAACTGTATTTTATATATTTTTTTTGAAATGACTGATTAATTGTAAATAAATAAATGATATGTGTTTATGAATAAATACAGTTAACCCTTACTAATATCATAAATGCGAAAGTAACTCTGTCTGTCTGTCGCGCTTACACGCCAAATCTACTGAACCAATTTAAATTAAATTTGGTACACAGATAGTCTAGAGCCTGAGAAAGGACATAGGTTACTTTTTGCCGCGATAACCGACATCCACGCGGGCGGAGCTGCGGGAAACAGCTTGTATGCATATAATTGCCATATAAAACAAAACAGAACTTAAAGTAATTTTTCTATTATTTTCATCAAAATACCTTCGGGAGCGGACAGCTGAATTTTCAAGGGGTGTCATGCCAAATGAAGGTATAACAAATGTTATTTTTTTCCTCGTTCTGGTCGTTTATCAGTCTACCACTGGGACGCACTGACGGCTTTGGGGTACGGTGACTGTGTTTTTGCGACTGGTAACAAAATCTAATTTTTTATTATTTTTATATACCACTTAGCCACTTAAAGTTTACTAAAACGACTTCCGCCTTAAATAAATAATGAATTAAGCGTACGGGTAGACAAAACATTAATCTATACTAATATTATAAAGCTGAAGAGTTTGTTTGTTTGTTTGTTTGAACGCGCTAATCTCAGGAACTACTGGTTCGAATTGAAAATTTATTTTTGTATTGGATAGTCCGTTTATTGAGGAAGGCTATAGGCTATATAACATCACCCTACGACCAATAGGAGCGGAGCATAAATGAAAAATGTTGCAAAAATGAAAAACCGATGAAACTAAAACTCGCGAACAAAGTCGCGGGGGACAGCTAGTGAATTATATACAACAACCTTCCTCTTGAATCACTCGATCTATTGCTGAAAACTGTATTAAAAGCCGTTGCGTACTTTAATAAATTTAAGCCTACAGACAGCGGGAGCGACTTTGTTTTATAATTACTCGTACTATGTAAAGGTTTGTACCTCACACATATTTTTGTCTTATTAAAATCGAGCATTGGTTCTCTTCTTATTCCTATTTATTATCTCGTTTTGTGGAAAAATAAATAAATATATATAAAATTCTCGTGTCACTGTTTGTAACCAAATTACTCGAAACAGCTTAACCGATTTAATATGAAACTTTTCGTGTATTAATAATTAATTCGGTAGGTCTGAGAATAGGTCGTAAATTATTGTTATACCACAGATTTCTTTATCAATTATATAAGCTATAAAACTTTCACAATGTTATATAGCTTATAGCCTTCCTCAATAAATGGGCTATCGAACACTGAAAGAATTTTTCAAATCGGACCAGTAGTTCCTGAGATTAGCGCGTTCAAACAAACAAACTCTTCAGCTTTATATATAAGCATAGAAGATAAATTATTTTATCCCGCTTTCCTGTTATATATGGTCACCCTAATCAGGTGAATGAATGAGAGAAAAAACCCGACCCTCCAACGCTGACTAATTTCAGAAAATTGTTTTTTTTTTTTGGTGACTCGGGGAAAAATATTACTGCAATATTGGTGTAATTGTTTAGTTAGATTACGATGCAAGGTACTTTCAGTATATCTAATTAGAAAATGAGTCGGTACAGGGGGAAATTTAAGCAAAGCCTATCTGTATCCGTCGCACTAAAGGTCAAAGGTCGCTTTTTTTTTGTTAAAGAGATCTACGCAGTTACTAACCTGAACAGTATCTATGTTTTTTTTATTTATTATTCGACGACCTCCGTGGTCGAGTGGCGTACACACCGGTTTTTAAGGTGTCGCCAGCTCTGAGGTCCCGGGTTCGATCACCGGCCGGGTCAATGTAGAAAACCACTTTTCTACATTGCCTCGGGTCTGGGTGTTTGTGGTACCTTCGTTGTCTTTGATCCATAACACAAGTGCTTTAGCTACTTACTTTAGGTTCAAAGCAATGTATGTGATGTTGTCCACATTTAATAGGGCCTTAGCCCGTGACTTTACCTGTAATATAATTTTGATATTTTAATCTAAAACTTCCGCATGTTAGGTATGAAGGTACAAGTAGGTAGCGCGGTCGACGCATCGAACGAAATTCAATAGGGATGCGGACTGGGTATGAAAAATTAATATCCATTTAGTTCGCACAGATACATAAAAAGAAACTCGTATTTTTTCTTTTATCAAATCAATAAAAAATGACAAAGTTAAAGCGCTTTAAAGTTCTGGAGTGGGGGCTTGTGACGTCTCTTGTGGGTAAAAATTGTAGCCACAAGTGACGTTACGCGACATTTCCATTCACTGTATCTTCCTCATTGTTTGTTTAGTTAAAAAATGAAAAAATCTTGTCTTATAGTTTTTTGATATCTATGTGACAAGTAAATAAAAAAAAATAGTCAGATCCCCTATTGTAATACATTAATAATTTTTATTATTTATTTACACATTTTAATTGATTCAAGTGCCTCCTTTCCTCTCCAGAACACCACGTGGTGGACTGAGTAGCCATCCTCACACGGTACTGGCTATGCCTACGCGTAGTAAGACGTTTGCCAGTTCGTATGTAGATATTCAACCGAAGCCTGATTTCACTCAGTTCCTTCCATTGAAAGCTTTTTTTTTTAAGAAAAGGATAGCTATATCTCCTGCCTACTAAACTAATATCATTGACATTGTATTAGAATTAAAATTAAATTGGAGAGAAAGGGCACTGGTTCGGGCAAAAAATAAAATACTTAAATACAATTTTTGTCAAGGAAACCCGTAAGAAACATTATATCTTGGGAATAAGCCGCCAAAGACAATTTATCTTTTTATACAAAATACTAATACAAACCGAATTCAGCATTTTTTATTTACTTACAACATATACTTCAAATACAATAAACCAATGTTCAACCACATTCGCCTATCAAATCTTTTAAAAATAAATACCGAAATCAAAAATTTATAGGAACCGGTTTGGGCACCAAAGCGCTATACAATCCAATATATGTAATTAAAATTATAAATATAAAAATGCTGTTTACAACGTTCGAGAATTTTATCCAATCTTCATTGAATTTGCTTTCCAACTCCTGTGTATAATTCCATTCAGGAAACACGAAGTACTTACCATAGCTATTGTACACAAAATCATTCACATTCATAATATAATGATGAGGCGTCGATTTAAGCTTGCACACTTCAGATAGTGCTAAAGTAACCATTATAATCATAACCGTCAAAATTAATGAGCCTCTATAATACAAAAGTAATAACGGTGGATCTAAACTATCCTTTGGGATATCCTGTCCTAACTCTGACAAGAAATAGAAATGACTGTAAAGGCTGAAGCACGCTAAACTTAAACGAACGTTCATCCTCACGTCAAGAAACAAAGATGACACACTTAGAAAGGTTAAAATGAGGCATGGGTACACCACAACTGCTGCCAAACCTCCGGCTTCCCGCTCCAACACAAACGTCATCTTCAGCTGCTTGTCCGAACTTTGGTTTCCGATTTGCTTATAGTCGGATATGAACCATTCTGCACCATATTCTGCCCCAAGCATGCCGATTGCTCGCGAACTGAAGTTCATTTTAAAATTATTCCATTTGGACGGATAAGTTCCGAGTTCTAAAGAACACTCTTGCACATCGTAAGGCCAGTTTGTTAGCTTGACGCTGCAAATCGCTTCATGAACCATACTGGATTGACAGTTAACGTGTCCAGTACTCTTTACGCTACATTGAACATTATAAAACTTGTCAAAGTCGTAGGAGTTTGCGCTGTTGAAGAGTCGGAAATACGGCGTCCAAATGTACATGCTGGAAATCTCAATTTTGTTGAGGCCGTGGAACATTTTTGGATCCCATTTCAGCCTTTCATCCATCCACCAAGTGTACATTAAGCTTTGAACCGTGAAGACTTCTTCTTTGCTATTGAAGGCGAAATATTTCATGGTGAAACCGACATTGACGGTGAATGGCTGAGTCTTGTTACCAGGTGGAGGTACATAAGCATATCGGATTTCACATTTTAGCTGATCTCTTAACATTTTCTCCGAAACTATGTGTTCAGGCACATCATTTCTATCGCAAACTTTTCCAAGTGTTACGTTTAAGAAGCCTAGTATGAATACAATGAGTAGGGCCATGGTTCCACTCACACTGAACTTATAAAACATTCGTCAGTACGAAGGTAACATTATACAGGAACGCCCACTGTGATAAGTTTTATTGCTTTGATAGTGAATTTAATCAGAGAGCACTAAATTAGTTTTAAGTATGTCTGTACTACTGCACTAACATTTGGACTGATAGTTGGAATTTTGACACAGGTTTGAACTATAGAAGTATGACTAATTGCATATGATATACCTAAAGTTGGTGTGCACTGACTAACAGTGAATATAAGCATGTGATTTTAATTGACTGCACGGATAGCCGAGTGGTAACGGTCACCTCGGCAATTACCACGATGCGCGACGTGCCGCGGGTTCGATCCCCGCATGGGACAAGCAATTGTGTGTCAAATCCACAATTGCTTGTTCGAAGTCTGGGTGTACTTTGTGTATTGAATGTTTGTAAAACGCTACGCGACACAAGGATTCAAAGTCCATAGCGCAGAAGTGTTTTTTTTTTGTAAATACACAATAGATTATGCTAAAAAATAAAGATTTGTTTTTTTCTTAAATATGCGGATGGAGCAAAGAGTAAACCTAAAACCTAGCTAGTGCCTACTTATACTACATTTTAATAAAAATACTAAGGAACTCTGAACTAGACTAGAGGTCAACAGGAAAACCAAACACCTAACACTTGTCATACCTGGGCATCAAGTCAGAAAAATGTAACAGTCAGGTCATAAAAAACTTATAGATACATTTCCTTGTGTACGGCGACACTACGCAAAAGTGACTGTCTGTCTGTTACAATTTCCCCGGTAAGGCATTACACAATTTTTTTAGCTATTTTCTTATCGTTTTTACTTAGCAACTATAAAAGTTATTGACTTGAAATTTGGTTTCTAGGTAGAAGAGGATACGATGAAAATAAATGTGGATTAGTTACACGATTAAAGAAACTTTTCTCGAAAACTTTATTTTTTAAAATCTGCTCTATAAAAACACTTTTTTTGCTTAATCCACCAAACTATTCAACTTAATAATATTTTTTCACACTATTTAATGCATAATCATAATATCTAGATTAATGTCGATTGATTTTTTATTCCTGGTAATAGATTTAGATTAATATAAGATTTTCTGTTTTGTCGCCATTATTTCTAAGATAATATTTCGCGATCTCGACATATGTTTAGCTCTTTTCGTCCCGTAAACAAGCAGTTAGTATTATATTATATCTGTCTTGCATTTCTGGATTGGCTCTCCAGTCCTTTTGACTCCGCCTACTCGCAAACTAAATAATTATTCGAATAGCACCTGAAACCGATTTGGATAAAACTTGATATGGGGTAAGGTATGATCCCGAAGTTTGATCTTGAGATATGACATGAGGTGCTTCCATAAATCCCAAGCGGGCGGAACTGCGGGCATCAGTTAATAAAATATAATCCTATCCTTTCGACAAGTTTCTTTATAGGTAATATACGTCAATTATAATACACAAATAATAATAACAACACCTTAAGAGGCTCTCGTTAGGCATCTGGGTCAAGGGTTTGATTCAGAAAGCGGTACTTCTGGACACGGCGCGTATCGTGAGGAGGTTCCTCTCTCTGGGACCCTAACCACCGGCAGCTTGAACCCTGTTTCCGATGCCGGTTGGAGACTATATTTTATATTTTTAAATGTATGTTTTTTTTTAATGTATATTTAAAAATGTATTTTATATGTTTATAAATTGAATAAAGGAAATAATAATAATATCTTGGGACATCTCACACACGGTCATCTGATCCCAAACTAGGCAGAGCCTGTGCTATGCCAGACAACTGATAAACATACTTATATATTTCTAAATACATACATATAGATAAATTACACCCAGACACAGAACAAATGATCGTGCTCATCACACAAAGATTCGTCCTAGGTGGGAATCGAACCCACGACCTCCGGTTTAGCAGTCAGGGTCCTAACCACTAGACCAACAGGCCCGTTAATGACGCTTGCGCATGTACTATTTTGATTTGGATATTTTACAAGTTTGTCATCCGCTGTCGAGATATGCCGCGCCACCATGTTAAAAAATTTAACCCTATCATTAATTTTACTCCGGGGATCGGAATCGCTGCTGCAGCATACGTGGATTTTACAGTCCTCACTCTCCACAATAACCTTCATAATAGGTTTACTGTCGTGGATTATAATAAAGAAGTTCATTTCAAGAACTTTGTCTTTCTCAGCATAATCTTTCACAACATTCTTAACAGAGTGCTAACGTTACTCTATGTGTATATTTATTCAGATATTCAAAGTAAAACATTAAGAAAAGCTTTCGGCTTTGCTTTCTTATTCATTAAATTGTCTGTTAATTGTTGGTTATTGATCCTGTGTTATGTGTTTTATATAGAACTAGCTGTCCCCCGCGACTTTGTTGTGTGTTTTAGTTTCAACGGTTTTTCATTTTTCATTTATGCTCCGCTCCTTTTGGTCGCAGCGTAATGTTATATAGCTTGTAGCCTTATATAATTTTTTTTTTCAAATCGGAACAGTAGTTCCTGGGATTAGCGCGTTCAAACAAACAAACAAACTCTTCAGCTTTATATATTAAGTATAGATTAGTGAAAGTGTTGGGTAGTGACGTAAGAAGCAAATTCCTTAAAAGCAATTTCTTTGGTTAGGATTTCCCGTTTGTCGTTGCACTGTGGTGTGTTTTCGTGATGCCTTGTATAGAAAAATCTGGGCGAATAACTGCGCCTATATATATTTCAATACTTAATGCTTTTACCCCTGATTGTTAATTTGATTATTTATATCAGAGTTTTGTACTCTTTGTTGAAGACTGGTTTACAGTTCGAAGAATATACATCAAAGAATACAAGTGTCTACCGTTTTCTTTTTTCTGAGTGGGATGCTGATGTTGCTAATGCCTTCGCGGCCTTTCCAGACATCCTCCCTCTAATCCTAGCTCACTTGCAAGCCGTTGCCATGGATATATATTATATTGTGTTGTTACTTTGTTGTTTGTGGAGTCCCTTGTTCTGAAAGATACGCAGTTTTCTAGATTTTTTATGACTAAGTATGTACATAGTTTATTTATTGACGGAAACAGGAAAATATTACTATTACGGGTTAAAAACGGGGGCTTTTGTATAATGAAAATTACCTGTATGGTAGATAAATTAATGTGCTTTAAGGTAAATTGTAACTTTCTACAATTTTTTACCCGACTGTGCCATGAGGAGATGGTTTTTAAGCTTCAGCGCTTCAAAAAACAAAAAGATTTAGATAAGTAAAGTATCATAAAATAGTCGAATTAGGTACTCTTAAAACATGCTTCACAATAACTCGGTATACCTAAAAAACGGTCTGTTAATAACTACAATCACAAGTTCACAACACTGTTTGATGTACAAAAAGGTGCTGCGACAATTTTGAAATGGTTTTTGTTGCAAACTTTTAAATTGGAAATTATAGGGGTGACAGCCAACAGGCGGGCCCGACAAAAGTACTCTGTGGGGCCGACACATGTATTCTGTTGTTTTCTCTTTCTGATCGATGTATTAGTGTTTACCGATTTGGTTTAAGTAATACCCGTTTTTTTACTAGATTTTCAGGGAAGGATAGGTACTTTGAAACTGTTAAATGTCTTATCTATTACCTGCAAATAAAATTAAATCATTTATTTTTGTAACTAGGTAAAAAAAATTATCATGTTTACAAGTCACATAAAACATTTTTTTTTTGAGTTCGCTGAATTCGACATTTCCTAACTGACTACCCTGAGAAGAATTGTCGAAACAAACGCGGGGGTCAGCCACTTTTAAAGTCCAGACAATCTTTGTAATTTTAATATTGTGTAATCGTTGTAAATTTAATATTTGAACCCCACCCATTGCACTATTGACGTGAACCCACTCCAGACACAAGCATACTTAGCTTAGTTAAAAGAGTTAACAAGATTGCTAGTAATGTGAAATCCACCGACATTGCATGAACATAAAAAAAACACTGCGCAAAATTACAAATCCAGGATTTGACTTCTATTGAGTCGGAAACTAGTCGGGCGATCCCGAGAATATGCGTGAGTAAACCGTTTTGTTCTAAATAATTGAGAATACTCCTCATGAAAGTTATTATACACATACAGTTCTACCAAAAATTTATCGTAAGAATACAAAAAAAAACTCATTTGCCTTAAGAAGGAATCGTCAAATTTTAATTGCAACTTAAGAACTATGCCAGACTTGTAGATTGCAAGTAAGGTGCTCACAAAAAATATAATTCTAATTAACCCAATTAAGATGTTGCTAATGATGTTACTTTTTCAACCGAAGCGAAACTTGGTCTAATTGTATTGAACTCTTGGAAACTTTGCGTTTTTGCTCGAATTAAATTGCTTTACTTGTCTACTTATTTTTGGTTATACAATCCTTAATTTGACTAATAAAGTTATAATCAAACTGAAATAGGCTCTTATTAATACTCAGGCACATTATCCTAGTCGCAAGAAATACACACTGTTTTATTATAATACTATTCTTTTTAAAATGGACTTTCTTGCCGGTTTTTCGCATTTTGGAACAGCGTAACTAGAGTCATTGAACGTTATGAAAGTGCCTGAAAGAGCCTACTTGAAATAAAAATATTTTCATTTTTTTATTTGAACTCGACCCGTTTGAGTTCACTGCTGAAGATTGGCCTCTCCCAAGGTGCGTCATAAGTAGTCATAACACTCGGTCCTCTATCTCTGAATCCAGTCAAACCCAGCTATTTTTTCCTGATCGTCGGTTTATCTATTCGGAGAAAAACCGAAGAGACATTACTTACACAGTTAGTAAGTTGGAGTGGCAGTGGGCCTTTTTAGCAAATCGGCAGACGGATCTATGAGTGTAGGCCACAAATCGGCAAGAAGAGAGAGAAAGAGTAAGGGCATTAAGGCCACTAAGTTAGTATTTCAAACCAGGTTAAAATTTGACAAAGGTCATGAACTTAATCTCTACATTAAAGCCATCTCACTAGTTAATAGTTTTAAGGGTCCTGTATTAAACTCTTTGCACAACTTTTCAACTAGATACATTTCAAAGAATGTCTGCGTTAAATAGTTTCATAAGAAGCCGCTTTCGCTAAAATACGTAAGTATTTCTAACTTATTAGTTGAGTTATAACTAGAATACATATGACAAATTCGCAAGATCTTCGCTGTCCTAAACATCAACGTCATGAACATTAAAAACAAAACTACAAAAAATAATTGATGTAGCAGTGCAAAATTTCACATGTGCCAAATTCCTGACATCCATAATTAATAACCTAATTCAAAGCTGTTTTCTCTCATAAATTATCATAATTGGTAAAGCTCTTGAGGAGAAAAGTATCTATGGAACTATTACCAACATAAAATATTGCCATGCATCGCATCGCAATCTAGACTAGACATAACTTCAAGATATTTTTATGGGAATTTCCGGCATAACCGTAGTGTTTAAGCAATAGATCATTACGCAGTTGTGTCGATTCATTAAAGTAGTTAACTTACCTGATTATAAAGATATCCAAATACGACAAGCTTGTATGTATTCAACTAAAAAGTTACCTATGTTCAGATTGTTTTAAATAACAGCCATCACGTCCTACACTTAAACTTATGCGCATAATATTAAGTAAGCCTATATAAGTTAATGTAGAAATATAAATAATCTTGAATAGAAATAACTTAAGGCAAGTAGGTAGGAAAATAGATTACAGTAAAGGAATATTTTCGTCTTAGCCGTCTTACTCTGGGATCGTACGAATAATATATGAATATATTCAAAGACTTGCGGGCTTGAATAAACATTTTTATCAAGCGCCTGATGAAATCTTAATACATTCGTTACCACATATAAACATTGCTAAGCTTATAAATAGGTATTATATTATTATACTGTTTATGCTTGCACTATTTTCTTGAAAAGGTAAATACTAAATAGTAATATTAGAGCTTCTTTATTTGGAGTTACTGCATTGTTAAATAATAGTTAAGTAACCTTAATATTTAAAACTTAATAAGCTTCATTTATTAACCTAAGTTCTAAACATTAATATCTTTCAAATCTCCAACATGGTAAGAAAAGCCGCATTCATCCGTAATTGCTATTAATTTTTCATCAGGCGTTAGTTTTGTAACCGCAAGACCAATAATAGGAACTCTTACTTCAATAATAACGTTACGCCTTAAGAGCTAAATCTAGTTCTTATTTAATTATGAATACTCCTCGAATTATTCTCACAGTCTAGACTGTCAATAATGGCAGCGTATTATTTATTAATAGATACTGAAATACAATTTTGAAACGTAACTTCCGCAAACGGAAACTGAGAGAAATAAACAATAAGACTTATTAAATAGAATATTACTTTAGGTATGATAAATCAGCGTTTTCGAATCGTCAGAGATCAAGTCAACTTTCTTGATACAATTTCGATTCAAATAAAATCAAATTTCGTCGCTGATAACGCATTGCTACGTAAGTAAAAATTTTGATCAATGTTTTTTTTCTTTCACGGATTAATTTATTGTCTGATGATTTTGAGACATTGAAAATGATCTGCATTTTACGATTTTAATGCCAAGATGAGAACGGATAATACAGTAGGTATTAAAAAATACACGAGTTGGATGCCTTTACACTTGAGAGTAGGCACCTATTTAATAATATTTATTGGGCTGTTTCTTTTTGCTGTGTTTTTAATTGTCACGAGTTTGTATGAACAAAAATCCGCGGGAAGTGTTGAAAATGTAATAGGTCTATTTATTTTTGTATAGATTGACAGGACAACGACTCGGTCAGCTAATATTTTATAACAACTTAATTTGTGAATAGTAACATTAATTTGAAGATAAGGTGAAAAGTCATTTATTCAAAACTACCTGTCCCCCGCGACTTCGGCCCCGTGTTTTAGTTTCAACGGTTTTACATTTTTGTAACATTTTTCATTAATGCTCCGCTCCTATTGGTCGCAGCGTAATGTAATATAGCTTATAGCCTTCTTCAATAAATGGGCTATCCAACACTGAAAGAATTGTTCTAATCGGACCAGTAGTTCCTGAAATTAGCGCGTTTAAACAAACAAACTCTTCAGCTTTATATATTAGTAAGTATAGATATTCACCTAAAAACTTAAAATATATTGATGATTTTTCATTTACGCTTTATTGCAAGACCACCGTTCCATCTAGCAAACAGGGCCCTACTAAATTAGGGAGGAGAAAAATTATACAAAAATATATATTTAGCGACAAAGTACGTACCTACCTAAGATTCAATTTGGTTGGTCGCCGGCAAATTAAATAAAGCTTTCGTCCTTCGCACACTGCATTTTCTATAGCCGTAATTTCGTATACGCTATGTGAATTTTAATTGTGCCCTTTATACATTTTGGTAGTAGGTGTTCCCTGTGAAATGGGCTTGATTAGAAATGATTAAAATATGTTGCTTAATTTTTACTTTTTCACGTTATAGTAAGGTACCTACATTTCTAAGTGGTAAAATGCGAATATTAACCATAGGTACACACGTATGTAACATTAAACTGGACAGTGGCGTACGATAAAATTGAATTAAACCTTTCAACATAATTCGTTTACAACTTGATCTCAACTTGCCACAAAAGGTGACAATAAAAAACAAAACACGCTCGGAAAATGCCGAAAAAACCCGACGGGCGACCGACGTCGCGAAAGTTTCGCCGCTAAATATAAATGTATTCAAAACGCTAGGTCCGGAGTACAGACTGAATGAGTTGGTAAAAAATTCAGACCTACCCTCCGTCGGCCGCATTTCAATTAGACGTGTTACCAACTTCCACGGTTTGAGTTAGCCTTTTGTTATGTTAGCCGCGTTAGCCGTTTGATTTTCTGTTGTTATTTATGGATAGTTTAAAGATTGTGTAGAAAGAACGAATGATTTAGTATTTTTTTAAAAGTAGTTTCGGTAAATCGTGTCTTTTAATGTTATTTTTAAACAAAATTCATGTTAAACTTCACCAGTTTTTATACATACGGAACTAGAATACAGGTTACCTACCTATCTACAAATTGACACACCTAAGTAAAGCGCTTATTAGCAGTATTAGCACTATCCTAAATTCATCCTAATTCAGTCACAGAATTAGGAAGCCTTAATGTATAAAGCATTTGTTTTGTTCGCATTTAGGACGACTAAATGCGAATACACCTTCCTAAATTCAGGACAGAGTAGTTAGCGCATAACACCCTCTCTTTTTGCAGAAAAAAAAATAAGTGTAATACATATCTATATGCGATACAGAAAATGTCTTACTAAGATCCTGGAATGCCTAAAATTTTTCAAGAATTAACATTTGGACATTTTGTGTGATAGGTACTTTATTTTCGATAGACATTAAATGGTATCAACCATACATTATTTAGTAGTAATTCATACATTTATTGGGCACGTGTATAATAAAAAAATCATATCAATGTAATCACAATAAATCTTTCATTTATGAACAAATAATATACAACGACTTTTATATGATAACATGAAGCTTATTTACATGTCCTGATGGGGTTGTAATTTACTTTTCGTTACATCAAATAAATCAGGCAGTCATTTTAATTTCCTTTCATATCAACATTTTTTTTTAATCAGTACATCAGACATACGAAAATCATTTGCGAATGGCAAAGTATTTGATAAAATCAAGTTGACATCATAACAGGATATTCCATTTCCCTTCAGGCAATATGCAGGTACATTCACTGGCAAAAATAAGAGAACTTTTCAGGATCAAAAAGTTGTAATATGTACCTAGGTAGTGAGTGGTCTTTAATATAATTTATAGTTATCTAAGGCATGAAGGTACGTAATCTACAATTATGATATACTTTTATTTGTAAAAAAAATAATCATTAATACTCTGCTGATTCAATTGGTGCATTTGTTACATAGTCAATTGCCAAACGTATTGTTAAAGTTAACACTTTGTCTAAATTAGAATCTCGCGACAAACGACAGTTCAACAAAAATACGATTTTTGAAGAACATGTTTTGTATTCAACTGTACACAGACAGTCGTCTATCTGAGTTAGACACTTTTCGTGAATATTTGTACGGAAATTAGGAGTTTGTCATATCGTTATAAAGATTTAAATGTTTGTTAAACTGCAATCAGAAGTACTTATTTATTAAGTTTTAGAAATATATTTGCAATATTACTAATACATATATTTGAATACCTTAATTTTAAACAATAATAACTTGGACTGGGTCTAATACATGGCCCACTACAAGCCATGGATGCTCCGGGTTGGAAATTTAGATAATTTTATCCGGATTTTATCATGATATTTTTCCGTTTACAAAGGAGTAATAATGCTAATTATCGTCACATGTTATTGGATATCTACCACTGTTAGGTTTTATACGATCCATCATACTTGAGACCTAACCCTATGTATTAAGTAGACCTCACCAAATTACCTGCTGACGTAATACATTACCCTTGAATAAATGTTTTAAAAATACCGTCGAGTCATCTAATGGCCGTTGTGAAAGTAATCCCCTGTTTTATCCAGCGACCCTCCCGTGAAATTCATCATAGCAAGCTCAAAATTAGAGGAAAGCTGACCTGGCTAAATGCAGAAAGATTTTTACTCAAAGAATAAAGGTTTTACAAACAGGGTATTGTGACTTGAAACGCTCGAAAATACGCGAGGGAAAGTTAACTACCCGGTAGAAAAAACGTGGAAGTACTACCCGGGGTAGTCTACCCGGTAGAGAAGCTTTGCTTCACGTTAAGACCTCAGAGAGGTAGGCAGAAGCTTGCCCAGGCGACTGGTCTGGTCGTGAGTTCGATTCCCACCCAGGACAAATCATTGTGTGATGAGCATGATCATTTGCTTGTGTCTGGGTGTAATTGATCGATAATATGGTATGTATTTAGAAATATATGTATACTAGCTGTCCCCCGCGACTTTGTTCGCGTGTTTTAGTTTCAACGGTTTTTCATTTTTGCAACATTTTTCATTTATGCTCCGCTCCTATTGGTCGTAGCGTGATGTTATATAGCCTATAGCCTTCCTCAATAAACGGACTATCCAATACAAAAAGATTTTTTCAATTCGAACCAGTAGTTCCTGGAATTAGCGCGTTCAAACAAACAAACAAACTCTTCAGCTTTATAATATTAGTATAGATAAGTATGTTTATTAATTGTCTGGTTGCCATAATAGACTCTGTCTAGTTTGGTATTAGATGGCCGTGTGTGTTGTTCTGAGATAGTAGTATTATAACAACGTAATAACAATACAACACATAAACTTAACTTGTTATAAACGTTTCTCTAAACGACTTGGAAATAATTATCCTTCAAGTTTAAAAAAAAAAATGGAGTTATCATCATCAGGTATACCAACGCCAAAAACCGTCAGAGACCAATAGAAACTAATTCCTCTCTTTTTTCGACAACCAATACGTAGGTTTTAATTATGTGACGACGTAGGTACCTATATCTAGACCATATTCTAACAGGTACCTAAGTTTAAATAAGTATATTTCCAGTACCTAATAATATAAACAAAAATTTTGCAGATAATAGTAAACATAAATCCGATCAATATTTTACACAAATAATTCAATAAAAGTTAATAAAACTCTACATAGTCGACAACAACCAAAGTTGGCAGCAAATCTTTTAACAAAGTGACTTCGCTAAGAAATTTCAAGATGGAGTGTTGCCGCCAGAATAACTTAGGGCACGGCTCATTACAACTTCCACTGACAACGTGTTTTTTGTGAAAAACTTCCATTATTACTGGTACTGTGCTCAGTTTATTGGAAATCCTGTAATATTCCGATCGTGCCTACATTTTACACGTTCGATTTTAATGGTGTCATGTACAAGTTGAAATTGGATATTTATAATGCTACACGTGTTTAAGTCCTAATCTAAGAAAGATACTATGGTAGGCTGCATTATATTATGTAAATTTTGGCGACATTTAAAGGATCAATGTATTTTCCGCCGCCTGTTTTAACAGAATGCAATATAAAGAAAATATGGAGTTAAAATATGTCGCGAGAACTGAATTAAACAATATTAATACACGTATGTATCAGTAAGCTACCTATACATTTTGAGCTGTTCCCAATAACGCACATTTCCCGTGGGCTTAACACTTGCGAAGTGGTTTCAAAGTCCATTTCAGTTTTAATGCTATTTTCCAATTGCAATAGTGGTCAGGCATAACTTCGGATATTGCTTTTTAGAACTTTGCCGAGTTATTGACAAAGTATCCTTTTTTGTTGGGAACGAGTTATAAATGGAGTTGTGTAGCCATCGCGTGGCGAAAAGTTAAAGGGCTCGATTCAGCTGCAGACATCTCTTTTCCTTATGAGCGTTTACGCCGTCCATACGTTTAACGTTTTCGGGTCGTAATGAAGTAATTTATCATGACAATTATATATATTAATTTAAAGGTAATAATAATTAAACTGGACTAGACTAAAGACTCAGAAGGGCATCCACATTTTAGGTGTCAAAATTTCACAAAATCTGTAGGTATATATAATTCAAAGATAACATGATGTTGATATGACTGGTGGTTCATGTCTAAAAATCACATTCTTAGAAATAGGTACTGTAGTCATTGAACCTAGAAAATGTGTTTTTACCTTCTGTAAATATTAAAGCTGTAGTGAACTAATTAGTAATTATACTGCATTTGCATGTACAAATAAAAATAATAATAAAGATTGCAAATAAAAATATTTTAGTAAAATTTTGTAGCTACCAATATTTACCACTGAATACAAATAAACAACTATTACAATATGTCTATATGTATGTATACTACTATTAATTTTTCTGTGTTATCTATATATATAAAAGAGAATATATGTGTGTATTTAAGTGCACCTAAAATATTATAAAACATTTCTAATGTTACTGTAATTTTGATTTTACATTATTGATAATGTACTTTGCTACTCATTGGCACACATTATGCCAGAGGGGTGAGGTGAGGGCTCACAGGTTTTGTAATCCCACTTTTGTATATAGGCAACATTCAACATAGTGACGGGGCTGGACACCAGAGGCTCAATCAGACCAATTTACACGGTCCTACAGCTGGACATAGCCATCTCCGCAGTCACACCATAAAACAGGCTAGATCCTTATCCAACTATATAGAACAGGTAGTAGGCTCACCACAATATTGAACGGAGAATCTTCATTTAATCAGAAGTAATTATGTGTAGAGTGAATAGTAAGTTTTGTATACCAAATTAGTAATTGGTATTTAACAATTAATATCAATATTTTTTAATATAAGTAATTTTTTGCCATCTTTTCACTTTTATGAAAAAAAGGTATTTCACAGTTGGACTCTGGAAAAGAAGGACTTTACCCTACAAAGGGACAAAACAGGCTACATATTTCATTCCCTAATTATATCCAGTGAAAGACAAAAACATAATATAAGTAGAAGCACCTATCAGTTTAGCGGCAAATCTAAATGTACAACTAAAGCATAAAAAGTTAAGAATAAATTGTTATCAAAGACTAAGTTTTTTAGGCTAATCTAATCTGTTTTACGAACATACATAATAATTTCATCATCTTTCTCTAACTAATTTTAAGGTACGATACATTTAGGTCCATTGTAATTGGAAACTACAACAACCACTTACAATCAAAACATAATATGCCAAAGTTTTCATATGTCCTAAAGGCTACAGTTAAATACATTCACTGCAAAATCGAAATATTGAAGCAATACAAATTATTATGTCGATTTTAAAGTTTTTTTGTACGTACTGAAAACAAAAAAATATCGAACTAAAATGAACTAACAACTAACCATGCCAGCCAGTTGTTGATATTTTTATTTTCATTCAATTCTCAGCTGTCTAATCTCACCTGACAGAAAACGGTTAGTGTTACCAGCTTCTAGAAATGGATAGTACCATTTTAAATTAATTCTAAAAATGATTACAACCATTTAGAAGATGGTTGATTTAGTTTAATAAAAATTGTAAAATTCACGTTTTAGTGCATATTTTGCATTTTTTCTTGTTTTCTTTTTTAATTTATCCATTTTATGAAAAAACAAAACATTTTACTATTTCCTAAAAAGACACATTATTAGCTAGACAAAACTCTAATGAGTATGTTTTTATCACAAAACAGATACCTAACATAATACCTAATGCAGTTTGTCCTCAACTTACGAAATAATTTATTTAATAAATAAGAATTACATAAGATAAATATATACATCATCATTTAATCATTTAAAATAAATATATATATCATAAAAGACTATACCTAAGTACACTGGATTTAAATAATTTCCGAAACATTTGGTGCTAAAAATATACTACCATGCTAAAACTTTTGCTGTGGCAACTAATGATTTATGACAGTGTTGTTAAATTAAAAACAAATGAATAAATAAACGAACGAACCGGCTTGAATAAACTTTTCAATAAAAGTACAACAATCTTTTACAATTCATTGTTTTAAATCATAAACAATACGTATGTAACATAGTCTCTATCGCTGTTTTGCTTATTTATTCCGTTATACGTCATTAGAGTTTATTTTTGTTGTGAACTTAATATGTCGGCATCTCGTAACTCCCTCTAGTGAAATTATCCTCAAACTACGCGTTGGCGGAAGATGGCCGTCGCGTGCCGAGTGTTGCTCCGAATGTTTACGACGATTTTTTAAGTTTTTGTATAAACAATAGTTACAATTGACCATAGAATAAGTGAAAAAGTTGATTAGTTAACTATAAAAGTGTTATTAGGAGTGTCTTTACAGTGTTTTATGATAAATTTCTGTCAAAAAGTGCGGCATCAGTAGTGTGAGTGAAGCAACTAGTTTTGAGCCAGTGTTTTAGGAATGTTGTGAATCCGAAGTGAATTGTGTCTTTATTATTGGAGTTTGGACTTAGTACAGCCACTTTTAACCCTCAAGGTACGTAATGTTTAGTTTGAAAAACTTTTACAAACTTTTAGTTTGTTTACATCGCAAAGCGCTACCGCGCATGTTCAGTTCGTAACTTAAGTTTCTTTGAATATAGTGAACTTGTGCCTGATCGGAACTTTTTGTTCGTGTTTTTTTACTTGATTATTTTATGATCTATTGTTACTTTATCTTCCGAGTTCCTATTAGATACAACTTAGTACATGGTAGGTAGTAATATTATTGCAAAGAATACTGTGGTCCGAGAAGAGTTTAATTAATTTTACACTGTACCTATCTTCCTACGAAAGTTTTTTATGCGTTTAGAAAGATATTAAGTTTGTGTGGAATATAAACCCGGCTAAATTATTGTATTGCATATCTAAATCGGACTGTATAAAGCATTCATAGGTTCTTAACTTTTTTTTAAATTCGTGGTCAATGAACCTGCGTTCGTGATGCCGTCTATAAAGCCTCGGTGGATTATAATTACTTCTAAAAGCATAACGATGTAAAATACTGTTACTATTCTTATTTAAAATAGTTGCAATTTAAATCTATAGCCAAACGTAGGGTAGATATGTACTAGGTACCTTCATATATCTAATAGGTATGATATTTATCTAATTTGTTACCTACCTACTAAAAGGAACTGAATTTATTTATTGCCAACAATAAATACAAATATAATTAATCTCTGCTCAATGATTATTTATACGCGTACCTAAATAGGTACGTTATTATGAAAGTTTACGAGAAAACAACTACTGAACGTGTTAAGTCTGATTTACGAGATTGTAAGTAGATACCTAATTAGACTATTAAAATACCTAGAAAACTACCTCAAGTAGCTATTACTGTACATAAACTCGAGTAGCAGTTTACTTACGAGTTGTACCGACGTTCCAGTATGCTACCTACCGTAGCTGTGTTCCTTATTTGGTAACTAAGTCTAATATAGTATAATTAGGTATTTATAGTCTTACGTTTTTTATCTTTACTATTCTATTTTATAAGATTCAATATAGCTAGGTAATCAAAGACCCTGTTTGAAGATAATCACAGAATATAAAGTAGGTATCTATTACCTTTTATGTAGCCTACACGCCGACAACATCCCATCTTCGACCATTTGCCTGCCTCTAAACCAACCTACCTACCTACATGCTCAAAAAAGCTTCTAAGTAGTTATTTAACTCAAAATATTTTTTTTTTAATTTCTAGTGCAAGACCTTTTAGGCGCTTCTGTTATTTAATGACGACCCTCGTGGCAGTCCTTGGTTGACTTGCGTACACAGTGTACTCTGTGGTCCCGACCGAGTTCGATCCCCGGACAGGTCAATGTAGAAAAACACTTTTCTACATTGTCTCAAGTCTGGATGTTTGTGGTAAATTCGTTGTCTCTGATTCCAAAACACAAGTGTTAGTTCCGCGGTTTCAAAATGTTACTCGGATGAAAGATCCAGCAGAAACCTCCATAGATAAAATACCTTTTTCTACTTCGTATGTGTAGGTCATCTTTAGATTTAGGTAGGTACTTCATAAACGATCTTGCTCTTAGTTTCTTGATTAAGTATCAATTCAAGCCTAATCTGAAACTGTTTAGAACCCTTGATTTGTTGGACAAAAGCAACCCGCTTTGGTCTAACGAAACTTAAACACAACTTTACAACTGATAGATGTCTTTATTGCCTAGGTACAGTCATCTTCACGATAGTAGTAACAACGCATTACGAAAATCTACCTTACTGCTATGAAATAAACACGATAATACTGTCAAAGTTGTACCATAGATTTGCGCTGGACTATACAAGCGTGAACTAACTAAAGTCTAAAACATGTTCGGCTAATTACTTCAATACGTCCAAACTTTATCTAAATAACGCGCAAGCCTCCATACATACAAATTTCATTCGAAAACGTCCACTGAATACCAAATTCCAATGAGCAATTCTATTTAATAAAAGCTATAATTAAAAACATCGTCAATTAACGAATAATACACAAGATTCACGGTTAATTAGTTAATATTTGCAACGGCATTTTAAAATGGCCAACAATTTACCAGCCATGTTTAATTTTGAAATCAGTTTTATTTAAACGTTCCGTTCGCGTTAATATACAATTTACGGTCGAACAAATCTTCATTAATAAAACTATAGTACTTACTATACATATACCTACCTATAGGTTTGTATAAATTAAGTGATTGTTTGTGGTGTATGCGAGTGTGGCTCCAATAATTACGTTGGAACCAGGTAGCCATTGACAGCCATTGAAAATAATTACGACAATTCATTTAATTTGGTAATGATCAATTTATAGATCTTAACACATATGTTTGTGGTTAGCACATGGCCATGGTTAGCATGGTATTTACTGTGGAAAGCCTTAGTAATACCAGTATTACTTTCTCTGAGACTTGTTTAACTATGAAGGATAAGGTCGTAAAAAGTTTTTATATCTTGATGCATAGAATGAGGTAGAGATACTTCTCAAGTGTTTTTATTGTACTCTTTTACATAGATTGACGTTCAAATATGTATCAAGGAATAACAATAATATAGTAAGTCCATTTTAAAGTTAAAAATTAAGACATCTATTTACTGTTAAATAAATAAAATGCTTCCGCTTTCTATAAATTGGAAAAGTCGTGCAAACATTCTTATAGGTATTATGGATGTAGTCGTATTAGTCGTATTAAAACTAACGTATTGTAATAAAAATAATGATAGCACTTTAATGTATTCAACAAATACATTCTACAGATGACAGCTATAAAATATATATTAATAAATACTATCACAAAACAGAAATTAACTTATCACACAAACTAGCTAATAAAAACATGATCAGAACTCACTCATGCAACATAGTTGCATCGTTCATCTGTATTCACTCGCATATTTCATAATAATTCACCATGCATGCGTGCATTCATTGATTGGTTAATTTTTATGCGAAACTGCACCGTGACAATTGTCTTTGTTGTGTAAAAATGGTTGATGAACACGACAGGAATTTTAATGAGGCCTTTATTGTATTTAAAATGACTACTTAACTTGGATTTTATATTCTGATTGTGAGAACAGAGAATATTTTAACTATGGCTTGTTAGAACTGTGATCTAATAGATTTGATTATCATTTCAATAATAAAAAAAAATAGTCGCTAAAACATTTATGGAATAACGAATTTTTTGCTTTATTTTAAAATATTTCGATGAATGTGTAGAACTTAATATAATAATTAATAAGTGGTGTGTTTTAATTTCAACCAAAGATTTAAATAGACCGTGTTAAAGGCCCATTCTGTAGTTCTGACGTTTGGCTTAAGGATTTGTGTGTAACCCTAGCAGACTGTATACTTATTTTTTCAAGATAGGTATTATTATTAACGATGCACAGTCCAAAAGCTCAACTGTTTTTTACTCAAAGTAAAAGCAAAATAGTTTTCTACTTAGATTCAACAACAAAGAAACTGCGCGTGTTCCTAACGCTGATAAATCTAACCAGTCCTAGTGTTTTACGAGCTACATGAAACGACAAGCAATAGAAAAGGGGTCCCATAGCGCAGTATTACGTTAAAAATCTATCACAACCGCTATAAAAACTGATAAGATTGTATTATTTGGCTTCAAGATGCGATAGTTTTAGTTGTTTGGAGATCCTCTGATTATTTAATCTTATGGTACATCAGACCAGATATTGTTTGACCTTGTATTTTATAGCGTTTTCGTTATGGTGATATAAAGATAAACAATCTGAATAGATGATTAGACGGGAGCTTTTGAACTCGTAACTATGCGAGTTTAGACGCGTTTATTTTCTATGTTCGATTCAGCACCCCTTTATTGTACTATTAATATGCTAGTGATTTTTTCTAATAATTCTTAATACTAACGTTCTATCGATGAGCGTGTTATGTGCTATATATATACTATTGCTAATTTACGTAAAAACTTTATTGGTCATAAACAGGCACAGCAGTAAAACAATGTGTAACCGCATAAATACAGAAAGTCTTTTATTTATGAGCAAACTAGTCTCATTGCTCTAGATCTATAAGAAAGGAATCTCTACAAGCAGCTGGCCCACCCATTCTCATCACGGTTTAAGGGATAAAGGTACACAAACATTATCCTTTGCCACCGTATCCTGAATTAAGCACGCTTGTTGCTTCACGGAACGGTTTTTTGTTAACAAAGCTATCAGCCCGTGTTACTAATCGTGATTAGGCGCCAATTATACAATTAGCTGATGGTAATTAATGGTATTTCTTGTGTTAGATTGTGATTGAATTAAAAGTGATGTAAGAATCCCGTTTTAAATTTTAATACATATACTTACCTATACATGTAAATGGTTACATAATTACAAATATTGTTGATGCTTTTTCAATGATTAAAAGAGAGTTTTCTGATGTAACTAAAAAAGCTAAAACTAAGCATAGTTTGATGATGATAATGATGATATAGTTTGGCTTCTTTTTTTTGTAATTTGCTTTAAAATACTCACTATATCTTACCTCACCTTACTAAAATAAATTTGTATGTAGGCATTTAGATTACAAAGCTATTGTGCCTTCAACAACAATGTCCACAGATCCTACATTATTTTCTTTCTCTTAATACTCATATTCTTGAAAAAGAATAAAAATCATAATAATCTCGCACCGTTACGTCAAAGCGACATCCAAAAGTACGGATAAAACGGCAATAATGTCTCAAATGACGGGCAAAAACATTTATTCCCATCGTTCATGGCTTTATTACCCACTTGATTGCGCACTTATTTTCCAACGAAAACAAAATACCCTCAATTATTAACGGAATGTCCTTTAAAAGCGTTAAAGCACCGTTTTTCTCGAATATTCCGGGAATTTTACCTGATAACCTGATATTTGTTCGCTTCTTGTTGACACATCTTGAGTGGTATTTGAATCTGTTTACAATATTTTTCAGAAATCGACGACAAAGTCTGTCATGTTTGTTTGGGCTTAGAGCCCGAGTTACGCAAATGTGGTTCCTCGTAATATGTCACTCGGATTTTGCGGGATATTCGCCGTATTTTGTGTGGTCCATATGCTTGGGTGTTTAGTTGGTAACACTTGGGCGTACATATGTTTTTAGATCATCCTTTTGATATTATTTAGGGCCCTATATTTTTATAGGCGCCTAAGTAAAGAGCATCCATTTCTGATGCTTTATAATTACATACTTACAACGTAGATAAATCTTCTTAGGTTAGCTAATCTTCACAATATCGAATGTGAAGTTATCATGGTTCATTGACAGCTAAAAGTTATTTAATAAAGATTGCCTAAGCATTGCAAGTAAAAGCCGGAAAATTGTGTGTTACACAAATCTACTCAGTTTTGTGTGTACTGTTTACGAAGTTAACGGTTCGGAATTAAGCTTTATTTTACGGACCATAATACGACCGTATGCACATGACGACTTTCCAAGGGTTCGTGTTGCTATTTGGTTGTTATTGGTTGCAATCTTGCTACCTATAAATTTAATGAGTTTCACATAGAGTCCGTAAAAATACCTCTATAATATCTTTAATGGGACAGATGGCGAACCGAAGAAGAGATCTATAACCCAACAGTAGGTGTCTAACATCAAATTCTCTGTATTATAAAGGCTAGCTGTAGGCAAGACAAGTTTTAAAGATATCATGTTTCACGTGCAGTCCTTGGCACGTAATCGTTGACATGACTCACAGTTAATCGCTAATCTTAACCTGTTCTGTTATTATCCTATTATGTTTTATGCGGGAAAAGATGCTGTCACCTTTTAACGAAGATATTCCGATTGGTAGATAAGAATTATTAGCTAATTGAATAGGGTATTAAATAAAGTGGCGTTTAAAATTAAGTTTGGGGAAAAAACATTGCAAAATCGGTGGTCTTTTTCGAAAACAATTTATATCGGCAACTTTTGTGTAAGTTCAGAATATTCAGATTGTTGACCAAAATAATAATGTTAGCTATTCAAAATATCATTTTGCCTGTTTTTTGTTAAGGGTTTCTTTAGAACATCTTTGTTTGATTTCTGCCGGTTCTTTGTATTATAGATAAAAGGTGTTGTTGCTAGTATACTGTTGCACCTTTAGTCACGTGTGAGATCTATGTTGCTGCTAAAATCTGCATTGCACTTAAGCTATAAAACTTGTAAGCTACCTAGTTTGAAATATAGGCAAACTTTTGAAACATACTATATATATATATATATATGTGTTCTACTACAAAGCTAGAAGATGTTAGGTACTTAAGTAATTAGATTTATTAATCTTTGTTTAGATTTTAAGATGCCTTTTTATATTGATCGTTTTAGTTAAAAGGCATTGATCTTGACCGATATTTTGTATAAAGTCAAGGTTAAGATGTGGAGTTCGACCAGGGGGAAGCTTATTACACTTGGAACAGCGCATTTAGTCTACAAAATAGCTTAAGAAGTTTCTTAAACGAATAACAGTGTAAATAAATATTTTATTTCTTTTAAATAGGTTTTAGAGTTTTAATTTAAATACAATTGCTTGTTAAAAATACTTTCCTTGGGAAACTATTATTTTTTTATTGTCTTGTATTGCTTTCTTCCTTAACCTAGGGTATTCAAAAAAAGGACTTGCTTTATTAGTAGACTATCAACTCCATGATTCATCCAGGTTGAAAGCTATGATTCATGATTTGCAGTAATAAATGCATGAGTTAAACTGAGAATACTCGAAAAATTGTTAAATAATTTCCACCGTATTCCGATGTACGTTTCATTGAATAAATATCCGGAACTGCATAAAAAAGTGGTTAGTTCGTACTTATGAAGCAGCTCTTTGTATTATTTTAATTAATTGCGTTCTTCGATGTTCAATGGTATTTCTTATTAAGTAAAATTTATGTATTCTGGAATTAGCACAGGTGATAGATAAAATCTCTTTTTTATTAATTTGTAATTGGACATATGTAACTATCAATATTGTGTGTATTGACTTATTCCAACTAAGTTTGTCATATCTTCTTCACATTATAGGTATATTTAGAAATACTATTACTTTTTGTTTTAAATAAAATGACTATTATGCGAATCAGTGAAGTTAAAACAAAATAATAAGTCATCTCACACCAAATCAGTATCCAAATACACAAACTGATGACGCGTGAAATATAAAGAGTCTAATGACATAGCCGACACAAACACTACTAAATGGTTGGTCAAAGCAAATGTTGACGCGCCGCGCAAACAGAATGCAGTTCTGTCTTAAAAGCATTCACGACGCTGCCGTTTGGCGTGGCTTAAGTCAAATGGATGGACGTCAAAATTAACGCATTGACGAAAAATTTTCTTTCCTCTGCCTTTACTTGCCCCCCTTGCGATGTCCAGTCAAATTGTAATGGACACAATTTGAGTTTCTGCGAAATCATGAAATAAATACAAATTGGGCGTAGGTTTGCGCATTCACAGCAAGGGTAGCGCGCTTGGTTGACCACGCAATTTGGGACGAGACGGCTGGATGGCCTGACCGTCAATGTTCCTTTACACTGTTTTATTTAAAGTAGAGGGTACTTCTGCAAGCTACTTTGTCACTGCAAATATGAGCTTGATATGTTTGTCTGTCTTTTTGTGAGTTTTTAGCTCTAGACTAGGATGTTTGAGTTTTGTGATTTCGTTTATTTTTGGTTGGTTTTTCAAAGGAAATTCAGCGTTTGTTGGTTTTGTTGGTTTCTTGCTGTCATAGCACAACTAGTATTAGTCTTATGGAAGGTTAGTAGGTATTTAAACAGTCAAGCCTTCATGTAGGTGATGCTCAATGTCTGAAGTCTTCTGGTGAGTTACCTTAAAACAGTTCTGTGAAGGTCATGCTGTTATTATTAAGTGCAGTAAGCAATATTTGCGGTCTCGCATACTTCAAAGTTCAACAGGTTCACGATTACATTTGCCCTTAACGTTAACACCTAGCTTTATCATTCGAATCATATTCCGAAATCCAATCTTAATATATATATTGTATTACCAAATTACATGGGAATATTACCTTCTACCCACGCAATCTCTAAAAGCGAATAGGTGTAACTGAGCTTAAAAACAATTCTAGAAAATAAAAGAAATCTTCATAGAACATTCACAAAAGAAACATTCAAAAAGTTGATTTTATATTCATTTTAAGTAGCACCCAAATAATATTTTATGGAATGACTTTAATAAAATGAAATTACATCGTTTTATCACAAAAAATATAATATTATTTCGATATATTTAAAGACACTAAAGTTCTCCGCAGAAACCTGTAAAAGTGTCAATTTTGTTTTTTACCATTGCTAAATGCCCAACTTTCCACCAATATTTTTATAATGCCTTACTGTAAATAACGTCCATAAAAATGTTGACATTCACAAAAACAACGTTTATAATCCAATGCCTGTCAGAACTTGCTACATCATGGAAAATCCAATACAGTGTTGGATCGTGACCGGCAGTATAATAGCCCTAAATAACTAAAGTTACTCTTCTTAGCTTTAGCTGTTCCTTGACGGATCATGTACACGAGTTTCTAATCAAGAACAATTAAGGTTGTTTTTTCTGAATATAAGATTCTTTGTATTCCTTGTTTTGATATAAAAATGGAAGCCATTTCTTTCAATGCCTGCAAACAATGTCTCGCGGTATGTTACGTAAAATTAAAACGAGTTCATAATTGGTTATTTTAATTTATTAGAATCATAGCTTTGTTGTAACATTTAATTAATCTATAAGTACTAAATTGAGTACTATTCGCAAAGGGCCCTTTACCACTAGTATTCTGTTCTAATAATAATTACTTAAGTATCATTAAACAGATTTTGTAAATTACATTAATCGCGTAGGTGTAATAAGTAATAGTTAAATCAAATTCTGTGTAGTAGTATGTACTAGTAGTATGCTTTATCAAGTGCCCAGAATCAATGGAACAGGGAAGGTAAGATAGACATTCGCTCTACGTAATACTAAAACTTTGTTAATATAATATCCTTACTTATATTATAAATGCAAATGTAACTGTCTGTCTGTCGCGCTTTCACGTCAAAACTACTGAACTGATTTAAATAAAATTTGGTACACAGATAGTCTAGAGCCTGAGGAAGGACATAGGCTACTATTTGCCGGGAAAACCCAACATCCACGTAGGTGGAGCCGCTGGAAACAACTAGTACTTAATATAACTGCAGAACGAAAAACTGCGACAGCTTTTTTTCTTCAATACTTCATGTAACATTTACGTACAAGCCTGTATGAGATATTAAACAGTTTTCATGTCTCGGACATGTGCTAAAGGAGAGCAATTAGTTCTTCGAGCGTACTTAACTCGGGCTGGGAAAAAGCTACGATGAAGGGTGCAACTAACTAAATATTGCGATGATTAAACTCAATTGGTTAGATCATGTTTTACTTAACAACAAGTGGTACTAATGATCCTAGTGGTTAGTACTAAACTCTCTTCAGTGACCTATTTAACTGGTCATTAAGACAAGTATATCATGGTCCAGCTATTATCTTCAGTAATCGATTTGTGATAGGAATCGATTGGTTGCAAATGTGTGAAGAAGATCGAAATTTCTAGATGAAAATTCCCATGTTCCCTGGTATTGAGAAATAGGATTATTAGTTCCATCTCTGTATCACACACAGCAATATCGTTATTGACAAACTGAGTGTTCTGTACGGCACTAAAATGGTCTACCTACATGTCATTTTTTTAAGTCCTGATAGATTAGTAAAAGATATCTACTTAATGTTTTCTTATTTTGGAAAAGCAAAAATTTCGTGTCTAATATTTTTTTATTGTTTAACCGACAGACTAATTAGATTTTGACTTATTGTACCCAGTTATCTACCCCATGCCAGAGCATGGTTTTTAAATAGTATGCTAGCGATAAATTTAACACCGTTTCGTCTATCACAATGTAGAATCGTTTACTAAGGGGTTTTTTCTTGTATAGGTACCTATATTTCATGTTTGTTTGATTTGGAGTTAAATATTCTGTTATCTATAATGTACCTGTTAATTTGCACAGCCACATCCCATAAAACAAATATGTAGGTAATATAATATCAATTCAATATTCTTCGAATAAGTTCTAAAACGTTAATTCAGAATATTAAGAACAAGAACACTTCAAACAATCTTGAAAAAGAAACAAGAAAGTAGCAAAGCTTTCATTTAGTTTCAGACAGACAACTTAGTTGCTTTAATATTTTCTTCATTCGCACATCGCAAGTGTGCCTTAAGAAGAATACGTATTAAAAAGTTCCATCAATAATGTCTTCTAAGTTCTCTGATAAGAATTCTGTAAGGTCTCCGCAGACAATAATAAATTGCAAAACTTATTATTCTGGCAGTCATAGTTACAACTCGCTGAAAAAGAAGTTTCCCTACATCCTCCCTCTTATCTACTCGTAAACCAGGATTATTAACTTCATTAACTGAACAAGCATTCTTAACTTTTAATTGAGCATGATGTTTTCGCCAAGTTACTTAATTACCTATGCCTTCTCAGAGGAATATAATATTAAAATCTTCAAAGTCAGTCTTGACACAAAGTTGTAAATACTGCATAATTTATACACCCATATTCCGTATCCATATATCTAAAATTTTCATAATCTCCTATCCCCAATGTTGAGTGTGAGTGTGCAATAAATATTGTATGCAATGGGGCTACAACATGTTATTTGCTAACTTACAATCCCCTGCTACTGTGCAGGGGTCGTTTCTATTCATAATACGGCCAGAAATTGCGAACAAATCATTCACACTAAAACAAACTTTACGCCGCTTGTATTTGAGCCGGAATTTGTTCCTACGTGATCTTAAGTTTTACCATTCTAGATTTATGTTGCTTATTACATTTTACACGCGTGAAATGAACACGTATCAAATGAAAAATGCAATTTGCAACTTTATTTTTGTTGACAGAGGAACTATTTGGGAAGAGACTCGTGCACGAATAGAGGTCCATTGTTAGAACCCTGTCGAACCCTTTTGTCGTCGAGGCCGTAAATTATCTATTTAGGTTTGCTTTTGCCGATAAATTGCTTTTTATTCAACGACTCATAAAAAGAAACATGTCAACACAGTATTATTAGAAACGATATGCATTCAGACATGAGTGAAATATTAAACACAGATGCGACTTCAATCAAATCCTTCTCGAGGTGTATATTTGTTTGTATTTAGTTCTAAAGCAACTTTAATAACATTTTCGAACTGAAATACCGATGTTATCCATAAAGTTATTAGAACACGAAGCCCTTTATCTAAGCCATCGGATGTACTCAGAGCCGTTCTGAGTACTTACCTAATCTGTACGGTTGCTATCTCGGGTCATAGGCCAGCAGATACCGTAAGTCGTACGCCAAAAGCCTGCCTACAATACTGGAACTTATAGGTACCGTCTAAGGTTAATTTTCCAATGACGAACAGAGAAATCGACGTCAGTGTTTCCAACGAACCGCATTTCGTTGAAGAGTACATTTTAAAGAACTCTCTATGCCGAGTTCGACCTATTTCCGAATGTGATTGATGATTTCAACCCCTCATTTTATTCGGGTCGCGTTAATACTTTAAACCGTGTGCTGTATCAAATACAGTCCATAATTTTATGTTAAAGTTGATTTCTATTCAATATTGCTACTATTTATTGTTAAACTGCAGCTGCATATTTTGTGGTGCGATATTTTTGAAGAGAAATTAAATGTAGCGTACACACTAAGACAAGAGCTACGAAATTCTCTTGAGATAAGTAAATTCTGACCTAGTTAGTTCAATTGCTAGAGTTTGCCTCTAAAACGTGGAGTTCCTGGCCTGAATAGTAAGTGAAGTGGGTATTTCCGAGCATTCCTTATCTGTGTCTTAAGGATGCTACTCATCAGCTCGTGGTCACACAAATAAGAATGTTCGTTAAAGTCACCCGCTTGTTTATAATCTTACTTTTATTATGACGTCTGATTGCGTCATATTATATTACCATACATTACGGATTGCTTTTGTTTGGCTTCATTCGTGCCCACTAAACCGTAAAATTGGGAAAATAATACTCGTAAAACATTACCATAGCTTCCTCCATAACGTCGTGTATTTCCTTACCATTTTTTTTCGTCTGTCACATCCGTTTGTCCGAACAATTAGCTTGTTCCCTTGCTCCGCTTTTGTGCCTTCTTTGCATAAAATCCTCAAGAACACGGCTTAATTTCTTTAGGACAAATATTGCTAGAAATTCTTCGCTCAAAAATTAAAAGTGGCGTCTTTTGTTGCTCAAAATCCGAACGAGTACTGAAACACTTTACCGAGTTAAAAATGCTTCTTGGACTGGAAATTAAAAATGAATTTACTCTAAAACTCATCTAGAAGCACAATGGACAGAGATAAAAGAATAAAAGTTAGTAACCCGACTGTTCATTATACGAACCATTAAGTCCATTTTCAGTCGACTAAGACGAGGAGTTAATCTTCTTGATACAAGTATGCTTTTGGTTTTTTAAGCTTACCGTTTGACACATCCGTCTTGCATCGTTGAATAATGGCTTTGGTCCATTAAAATATCTACTTTGGACGCCCCTAAGCTTCTAAATATAACGTAACTGTGTCCCTTGACAGCTAAATGTTTATTTGTGGGAATTTTTTGTCGTGGGATGATGTTTTTTTGTGTAAAGCGGAATGATACGGGATTTTACATGTTAAGCTTGAGTTCTGTGTTGAGCCCTCGTAATATGTTTATTTTCTTAGTTTTAACATTGTGTTTACAGTGTTTTAGACATTGAGTGTGTATAAAAGACTTACACGGAGCTTTTATTTTCGCTTTACGGAGTTTACGACTGAGGACGTGCGTGAAAAATGTCGTTTAAATACTTGAGTATATGATTTTGTTAAAGCGATTCTTTACATTATAATAATAAATATGTTTCCTTTTGTTGAATACTTGAGCTGCATGCCGAAAACGTGAAATTATGGCCCGTACAAATCGAACTTGAGCCTAACGAATATTCTTCCTGTTTTAAATACATACTTAAATGACACTTAAACTAAACAAAGAGTTATTTCGAAGAACCAATACCGCTAGTAGTATTAGTCATAAGTTTTATTGATATTTGAAATGGTCGGCGCGGTATTTTTATCACTCTACCGCCGACTTATCTTATTTGCTTAAAGTATTCTACCATTCCTTGTATAGAATGAAAGTTGTAGGAAGAGCGTTTGGTATTTTATGACGTAGGTAAATATGACTTGTCTTTTTGAAACGGAAAGTAACTCCAGCATTACGAACATAGACAATGTCAACTAAATCTTCATGAACACTTGTTTTATTGTGTAGTTTTTCTTGTTTCATGCACAACAATGGTTCATTACGATTGAACAGGCCGGTAACAAGTCGTAAAAAACTATTATTAAATAATATGTAATGGGTTTTAATTAGTAATTTTGGTCAATCACCCACAGCAATGAATGAAACGCAATAGCGGATAATAGGCATAAATTAAAAAATCCCCCTTGCCCAGTGGACGATGTCGAACATGGCTCAAATAATAATATTATTAATTTAGGTATCGGTTCCACTTTGTAAGTATTTTAACCTCTTTGTTGAGTAAATATGCATGTGTTCAGAGTAGGTTAAATTAATGCATCGTGCAGCGAGTGTGATTTCTATTGACCTTTCATTAAAAGTCCAAAGTATTTGAAGTGTAGTCTTTAGTAACTGTCCCATTACGGACGATGTACATCTCTTCTTTAACTGATTATGTCGTGTCTCACGCTTGAAAACACAGTGTTAAATATTTTACTGGTTTTGATTGATTCAAAGGTTTCGGTATCAATGTTAGTCAATGGATTTAAAATATACCTATATATTTTTTAACGTCTCCATCCCACCATGCGTGGATCGAACCCGCAGCACGTCACGCACAGTGGTAATAGGCGTAGTGACCTATACCATCGGCCATTGGTGCAGTCTTTTTATATCCTTTACATTTGCAGTTTTCAGATTGACATAAACATTTTTACAACTTATTGCAAACACTAGTTTACTAACTTAATCTGATACGTTAGTTGCAGTCACCACTATTTAATTTACCAGGAACACAATACAATGAGATAGTCGCAAGCAATTTTGGACCTCTGTAGAACACATGTCATGTTATTAAAAAGGAAAATAAACTACCTTTATGTTAAGTATTCATCTAAATGAATTATTGCATCCAACTAGCCATGCACTATGCAGTGTAACCTACTTGTGTTAATTAACAGTTTCATATAGCTTAGCTTATAAACTGCGGCAACTTGTTTACATCTATTCTACATGATTAAAGTTTTCAGCAAATATTTACCACTACATAATTAAATAGACCACCTATTGCTTCGAGTTTAGAACTTAGAATAAATTATAAGTTGCTTCGATTTATGTTTAAGTTGAGTGTTTGTCTCTGCCCTTGAGTACCTACTAAGTTAAGGGGTCAAGATAATAAACGTTTTACCTTGTTGAACCATGTCTGGCATATCTCGGGATACTTTTATACTTATTTCAGAAATAAGTATAAAAGTATCCCGTATTGTATTTATTAAAACAAACATATTTATTATTTTCACAGAAACACAAGAATCTTATTATTAATTTGAATAAAAAGGTATACCACCTTTGATTCAAATTATAAGTTGATTTATCGATAAGCTAGGTAAAGGCAAAATTTGTAGATGTTAACCCATTTTTGCATAGTAGGTATAAAATAATGTCGCTCCCGCTGTTTGTACGCTTAGATCTTTTAAACTACGCAACGCATTCCGATGCAGTTTTCAGCAATATAGATAGAGTGATTCAAGAGGAAGGTTGCGAATCTGGGGCGGGTCGCTAGTAAAATTTATTATAAAAAACAGTCCTAGAATAATACTGGTGTTTAACTAGTCCTGTGAGACTGAATGTCAGAGTAACTTAGGTAAAAAAAAAAGGTTAGGTAGAAGAAGACGCACATACCCTCATAATTTACTTATTCATACAATCTGTCTATATTACCTCCTACGTCATTTCGTCTTGAGAAGGGCCCTTGACCTTAATAATATTTTACTGTAATAATTAATACGTCGTGTCTCATGTAATATGAAGCGAGTTAAGTTAGAGAAACTGTTGACTTTATCCCGACTTCTAGTCTGGTTTAGTGGCTTCGAAAGCCGCGACTATTCGTTCATTTAATACAGCTATATTGATTTTTAATGAAAATGTCTTCATGTTTTTTTTACAGATTTGAATAGAATAAACACAGAAGGATTTTATGGTGACATAGATCTTAAAGGCGACTGTTGTCTGAACAAACAAAAAGATGAGTCACTCAAAGTACACCTCTTTTTCAGTTATTTTAAAAGCAAAATTGATGTAGATAGTTCGTAAATATTTAGTGTAGCTCGTAAATTAGAATTTATATCATAGTTCTTCTGTAAACTATGTTAGACCTTTATAGATAAGTAGTACTTTACATGTAGGTACATTATTTCTAACTACTTTCTTCTCTACCTTCCATTTTACGATATGGTTTATAAAACAGGTAGGTGTGAAATAGATTATCTATTACGACTACTGGTGTCAAAGTATCAAGATTATTACTACTTAAAGAGTCTACCCCATTTCAATATTTACCTTATCTTATACACTCTTCGTTTTTGGTTTAAGTATACCATATAAGGTTTTTTTTATAGTTATTGTGTAGCCTAAAAGCTCAAAAACGTTTATGATGCTTGTTGACAACGCATAGTAATGTTAAATACCTACGCAACAGAGCTTTTATCGAGTTCTTTCCCAAACACAAATTGGTATTAAAATGTCTGTCTGTGCAGAAAAAACGAATTCCTCTGTCTGGGAATCGAACTCGAATAAACTGAGGCAGTTGTGGTACCTTTTTATGCAGGTACTAATTATCTGCATTGAAAGTTCCTAAAGCGTTCTAGAGGAAATCGCTGCTAATTTGAGGGAAGAATACTTAAAGGGTATATGGATAATGATGATATTCTAATCGATGTAAATACAAATAGACAGACTTTTAAGAACGTCTTAATGTTAGGGATCTCCTAAAAATTCGGTGGGATATTATTTAAAATCTAAAACAATATAATATTTGTTATTAGTTTTATTTGTTACTACCTTATGTCTGCGTCTCCGCTCGCGTGGAAGTCATTTCTTAGGCTCCAAGCTACCAAATTTTATAAAAATTGGTCGTATCGTTTAGCTGAAAACGTAAAAGACGGACTTATAGTTACTTTTACATATATTATTATAAATATATTGCATGTTGCGAGTTTCGTGGCCCACCATCAAATGAATTTGTTTCTAAACTTGTTTGACAGCTGTCGTGGAATGTAAAACTACAACATACTCATTACATCTTCTTTTCATGTTAGAATTATGAGTTTTAGTTGGACTTTAGTGTTGTTTAAAAATTTCATTTTTACTTTATTGGTAGCTATCGTAATACCTAGTATTTTATACTTTATGTACCTAAATATTTAGAAACAAGGTAAAGGTTTTCTTTTTTTCTCTTTCTCATTTTATAAAGCTTTTTTTTTTGCTTCGTTTTCAGTGAAGAGTAGTTTAGAGTCTGAATATGATCAAGACCATGGAAGATATTCTCAGTGAAAACATTAGGATTATTTATTTAGGTGCCTATAGAACATATTTCTTTCAAGATTTTGAATTAAGTATTTGCCTCGAAACAAAATCTTTAAGAAAAGAATAATTTATCAGTATTAATGTAGTTATTATGTTGTCCTTGTCTTACGTGCACAGGGTTACATCAAGGATTTATAAGATTTCTTGCTTTTTATTAACCAGGAATTTATTCATTCTTTAATATCAGTTACCGCTCAACGGTAACCAGAAAACAGTTTGCGTCAGTTGCGTGGTAGGTACTACAAAATCGTTTTATATTGATGCGGTGCATGAAATTTCTGATTGCATTCTTCAAATTGTCCATTTTGGTTTTACTGGTTTTACATACTTTTAATCGAAATGCTTTGAATCTATTGTACGGATCCATGAATTATTCAGCATAATTCCTACACGAGAATTAATACAATGGCAAGCCAATTATCTCCATACTTTGTTATAAATTTTGTTACGTAAAAAGAAGTTGTCTCATGTTCTGTTATGATATTTGTATTAAATAGATATCTACATATTTGTGTAAAATCAGGTAAAATCTATTCAAGACAATTGAAGACGTCCAACACCTACACGTCGCAGTGCATATCTATATCTATATCTATAATCTATCTGAATATCAAAATAGTTTTCTAAATACGTAGATATCTTTTTAATTATTTAAACATAAATGCCCTTATTCATAAAAAGACTCGATGGAGTTTAGCAATATAACTGCTTAGGAGATTCTTAATTCATGGTTTCTATAATGAATTAGAATTTAGAATCTGCTCAGCAGTTGCACAGTAAACACCGTCGACATTTTTATGAATAAAACCATTAATTAATATAATAATAATGAAAATGAAAACTGATTGCTTTAAAATATTCCGCACCAATGTTATCTCAACGTAAAACAAACATAATTCTATATAAATAAATGCTATTTAAAACCGTTTAAAGGATCTCTTGGGTAGAATTTACCGGCACTATAAACTATTCAGCCGACTCTAGAACCCTTGTGTAAGCTCTGATATTTCTCTCTTAGTACGTACTTGCAATTTCAACAACTTTTCTCAAAGTAGTTAGTGTTTCCTCTAATGAAAATAATTTAAGATTTTACCGTTAAGATAGACTTTCTCATTGCTTGTAGTTCTGTTGTGCAAAATGTCGTCTTTCAAAGATTAAAGGATATTTTTTGTAAGGATATTTTTATTAGCTTTGGTATTGAATAGGACTATAAATTAATAATTAATGAATTATACGTTTAAGTAGTAGACAACATTTTCTACAATACGGGCATAAATGTTTGCTAACTATTTAATTATTTTAAGTAATAACTACTACAGTAACTAATTTATAGTTTTGACTCAAGGTTCCAATTCCAAAATGAAAACGATAACTAAATGAAGCAAAAATCTGCAAATTTATTAAAAAAAAAACAATATTGTTTTCCATCGAAATAATAATATCGGAAAGTAGATTTTAAATTTAATAACAGAAAGGACTTCAAAACAGATTCAACATTGACGCCAAACTATGTTAATCAAAAAATTCCCTGGTGGGAACATAAAAGTCTTACCACAAGCGTCTTCGAAAGTGAGTATCAATACGTGTCGGCACAAAGGCGTAAAATGAGGCAAATAATGAAGAGTATCGGGCAGAAAATTACAGGGCTTGGGGAACATATGTTCTTTATAATACCGACGGGAAAGGTGAGGGACTGAGGGACAGGTAAATACGCCTTTTGTATGGTGCATCGCATTTTGGAAGGATTGATGGTTTGGTTAGTATTTCATTTAAAAAAGTAGATTTTTAATTATGTGCATAGTAGGCAAAGTTTATTGGAATATTATAATTATTGTGCGTTTTTTCTGATTGTGATAAGCAGTGTTTAAATCACCTACTACTTGTGTAGTTTTTTTTCCGGATTCGATAGTCTCATTATAAAATTTTATACGACTCAAAAATATGATTTGTAAATAACTGAAACACAGGAGTAAACATGGACGTTAAAATAGTTAAAATATAAATAACGAGGGTATCAATTCAGCAAGACTAGAAATGATGTCGTCATAGTACAAAATAAATAAAGAAAATGCTTTAATCACAGTGTAACGCAAAACGTAAACCCTGTAATTACTCAATAACGTATTCATTACCTACTTAAAAATGTAAACGGGAGTCAGGATTTCCCACCACGTGTGTTTTCCCATAGAAAAACAACTTTGACGCAATAAACCAACATTATGATGTATTTTAAATTTTAATGTTTTGAAGATATTTGCATGGCAAAGCTGTGTGATATGAATATTTTTACGTTGGTGTTATGTGCGGGTAGTTGAGTTTTTAAGTAGATTTCGGCAGCCATGTAACATTTTCTTTGTGAGTCTTTGTTTTACGAGGTTTGTGGGGCTTTTAGAAATGGCTTCGTTTTTGAAGTTAACGTATGTGATATTTATTTTATTAAACGTTAAGCAAAGTTCCCTGTTGGTGTAGTTATAGAGATGTTGAGTATGTAGAGTAAAAATCTATTTAGTCCGTAACTTAGACAATCAAAAAATATTACACTTATTTTTTGCTTTTTCAATGTAGGTAGGTAAGTAAAAACTAAGGAGATAGAGCTAATCGAAGTTCAGAGGTGAGGGCTAATGACGTCACAGGTTCGCACAAAACGTGGGAGCGTGTGACGTCATGCGACATTTCAAATCAATGTATCATATAAAAAAGAAACACGTCTCTAATATATTTTGTGACAGATATTATGTTTTTTTAAAACTATATTCGACTGTTAGATACGAATTCTAGTTAGTGTTTTCGGTTAGGTTAGTTAGTTGAACACCTAAAAAAAACAGGTATCAGCTCTCTTTTAATATATTTTAGACTTGCGTAGATGTAGTTAATAGAACACTGGTCTTACAAAATAGTACCTATAGTAGCCGTTTTTTTTCCTTTATTCTTATTCAAAGTAGCCGCGTTTTTACACAAAATGTCGATAATATCTTTATTATATCGATAATATCTTTATTATCGATATTTAGATGATACGTACGTGACAATCAATGATACAGCTACTTTAATTTCACAGTAGTCTATTGAGGGTAGATACTAATTCACCCTCTATTTACCCGTCATTAATCGCTCAGTTCTTGTTAATGTAATTATACCGCAACTAGGGCTTTAATTAATAACGTGTTTGACATTCCAAGCTCATTTATATTCGTAATTATTGAAGTTGAATATGTTAATATAATACTTGGTGAATTTATTACGCGATCCGATGTTTGTTCGATCAAAATGAAACGTTCATCTAATTTAATGAAACCGTATAAATTAATTGAATAGCTATTTCTCAATTCTCCGTTTCGTAATTTTTATTCGGTAAAATATTAAACATAATTATAATCATTGAAAAATTGAAAATTGGGCATACAAAAGCGTCAAACAAATCTTTAAATAATTAAAAAACCAGATATTTCAATTTAAAATTAATAATTACATCCCTATTTTATAACATAGTCTAGACTGCCTGAGAGTTTCACTGAAAGTCTCTTGTGAAATAGTGCGATAGAACCTTTGAGGCGGTGTGAACAAAAGAATATCAAATTCGCTATCATCCAATGCTCTTGTGTGAAGTTACGACGGGATAAAATCTGATCAGTACCATTCGCACGAAGAGCATGTTGAGTTTTTATTTTATTTACAGTCACCGCTATAGAATTGTTCCCCTGATAACTATAACACAGATTCAACGTACAAACAGATACTTTTCCAGAATTCTACTTAATTTTTTCCGAATTATCTCAGAAAGAAATGCGAAAACAAAACATTCTGAATAATTTTATGGCCTTTTCAAAAGTTTTTTTTTGTTTTCTGATCTTGACCCGACAAGTAAGTCAAGCAACGTAAACTCTGTATTAGGTATATGTATTTGCATTTAGAATGTTGTTCTTGAGACTTCATGATGAAGCCTATTTGATCGAATAATGAGATGTAAACCTAAACTTTGGAGATGTTTTTAAATAAGTAGATTTTTTTAAAGATGTAATGTGATTGCTATATTACTAAATTATAGTAAAAAATTAGCTTAGAAAAAATGCTTCTAATCTAAATAAAGATGCCTGGAGGATTGAAATAGCTACTTTTAGCGCAGCAAAATAGTACGCCAATCTTCAGGAAACAAATATTATTTCAGAAAACCTACAATTCTCTATATCCCATTCTACATTACACGCACGAAAAAGAACTCAAAGCAAACCTTTGTGAAAATTACTATATTGTGTATGTCTACAGTGTCTACACCCATTGAATATAACAACCCATGGCAACTATTTTATTTTGTTGTTAGACCTATGATCTTGCGAGCAGAAAGCTTTACTCCCCCGCTGGGCCATTTGGTTCGCTGTTAGCAACAAAAATATTAACGTTCTTGCTGATCCGTATCAGCTGTATTTGTTGTACATAGAGTAGTGAACGAATGGAATGGCGTAGTAATGGTTGGATAAACGATAAACATACGAGTTAACTCATTGATATAGTGTTTGGTGCCGAAAAGAACCGGCAAATATCGTAAGGAAAAAGGTAGTTGGCAGAAAAGAAACTGGATGTAGATATTGTTAAGTAATGCCTATGAAATAAGCACAAATATATCATCTTTGTAATGTTACTTGTGCAAATAAAGAGCAAAATTCAGCGAATTATGTAAATGTAGACATTATACATACCTAATTATGCACATTACATAATATGCTGACTCTGCTCACAAAATGGCAATTCCAAAAACACGTCGTCCTACGAATAAAGCAAAATGCGCACTCCATTTTCTATCTACTCTACGTTGTAGTACAACAATAAACTGTAGCCACAACAGCAATACCGAGAATAACAGTTATAAACTTGAGCAATGGCCTGACAACTTACGCACTAATCTGATCTTACAACTAACAGGTTTTCCCAGTACGTGAATCTTCAAAAATGTATATTTTGGTTTATTCTCTTCGTAGTTCTTTTCGGTTTGAAACTGTGCTCATACATCTTTACCGCAATCTGCAAGCTTGAGACGAGGTTAACAGATGTACCTACCCTTATATATATTATTAGATATTTCTTCGAAATCGACTAAGACCAAAATTTGTTTTTTAACATAGTATATATATATATTTTTATATATAACCTTTTAGGTGTCCCACTGCTGGGCAAAAGTCTACCCCAATTTGCTCCAGGATCTTCTGTCTGAAGCCGCTTCCCACCAATCCGGCAAATAGTATATAATAAGTTAAAATTTTCTTTAAAGGATCTCTAGTCTCCAAGTCAAAAAAAAACGGAACTGTATATACTTTCCTTTCACTACAATAATTATAGGTACATAATAGGTATATAACGCCATTTTAATCTAAGCTGCAATAAAAAACGTGTAAGCCAGCAAGGTTTATTTCTATACTAAGTGTTATATTTACGATCGATTAACATTATTGTACTTATGAACTTAAACAACAAAGTACCCGCAATTTTATCGTTTGAAAATAAATTTATAATGCTATAAAATCTCGCCACACTTCCTCTACTGGGCGATTAAAGATTATAAAAAATCTAAATCAATTTTATTATTAGCTTTTGTTTGGACTATTAAACTTATTTTGCTGCTATACGGTGTTTAAAACTATTAAGGTATCAGAATGTAAGAACATTTATAGCTTTTAGAGTATCGATTACCATTTGGTAACCAAAGAAGAGTCAACTTTAGGAGGTAAGTGTTACATGTTAATTTGATCAGAAAGGACCCGTAACAAACAGTTTTTCCGCCAGACTGGATAGTATGATCCAAACAAATCGTTATTCATTCATTAGTGATTTCAGCCATCAACCTAGAGGTGGACCTTCATAACAATAATATCAGTCGTAAAAATGTCATACTGCTGGGCACACACCTCTTCTCATATATAGAAGGAACGAGCATTGATAACCACGGTGGCTCATTCGGTTTGGCGATTTCAGATTACAATCTTTTTTGAATCCAGGTTTCCTCACGATGTTTACCTTCACCGATTGTCCATAATGTTTTAGAATAATTAAGAAAGTACCTACATATAACTTTGAAAAAGTCAAATTAATACTTGCCTGTGATGGGTTCTAACTTGCAACCTTGTGCACACAAATCCGTTCATTTAACCACTAGGCCACCACGGCGGACCTTTAATAAGCACCAAAGATAAAAGTTTGTATACGTTAATAATTGTTAAGTACGTTAATACATCTTTCACTGTTATAATTTAGTTACAAATAGCGTTGATAAATACAATCTAAAGAGCTATATACTTAAGAGGAACGCCCACCACTCTTGAAATATCGTCAATTTTGGTGCTGACTTAGCAAAATTGGACAGTTTAACTGTACCTACTCATAATGGCACTCACAGGCGTTTTAACAAAAAGCCCCAAGAGTTCTGTTCGATAAGTACTACTTACCTTTCCTTAATAAGTGTTTTCTTTCGTCATTTCTTTGTCAAAACGTTTACTTGTGACTCGAAGATATGAACGCTTTAAACGAGTGCCTTTATTCTGAACTGGTTTTATTTTTAGATTCCATTGTGTAATTCTTTTTAATTTTGTTTTGTAGTGGCGATGGGCAAATTACCTTTTTCATCTTAGTCTCCTGACATACTTTAATTTCATTCATTTTATTTTGAACATGTGTTTTGACAAATACCACTTAACTTGCTGAATCCTCTGTTGAATCTAAAATTGTTAGATAGCGCTTTATTGGGTCGCATAGTTTATAGTTCTCCCGCAGATAACAAAGCAAGTGAGCTTCATATTTTAAACATTTTGTATTACGTCCCAGTTTCTACTTGATGTGAAAAGTTACATCGAAGCTTAGTTACCTGCATACTCGTTCTGATTCAAACTTTTCCTGATTCTACTCTGACATTATGAAGAATAGATACAGCGATCTCCGATAGATAACTAATACTCGAATGTTCTTGCGTTGCAAAACTATCACAAAGTTCCGATAAAACCTATATTTCAGCTAACATCGAGGAAATATGATTTTGCTGAACGTAATTTTTCGACGACATTATGCTAATGTTTCCTGCCCCACATCTCGTTTGAGAGTGGCTCTAGCATTATTACATGTTCTTGACTATGTATAACTAATATCCATAAGTCCAACCCATTGTATTTTTCTGAGTTAGGTTCCTGATGTCTTGAAGAGAGATTAGATGACATCAGCTGACGCAAGCCAAACTTGTCCTACCTTGTATGCAGACTTACTTGTGATCTTTTACTCTAAAATATCTTCATATCTTGCAATAGGATTAATCCCAGCTTATTCATAACGTATAATATTTTGTGTACTTAAACTGAAAACGCGAAATCAAAGCTTGCGCAAATCGGATCTAGAAACCAAGCTGAGGAAGCAATATACAAATCTAAACATTAAGCTTCAAAGACTCATCCAACCAAATCAATTTGCGAGTTCATAAATCTAACGTGACTTTAAAGCATAACCAAATTTATAGCATGTCGCGTGCTATAAAGTAATTGAATTGTAGCGCAATAAAATAATTTAATTACACGTCAAACACATTTTGAGCCCGTAATGGTCGCGCTGGTGTCTCTTAACGCAATTAAGACTGTTTTGCATAATCACGAAATATGCGTTGCGCGGATGTTAGACGGTATTTTCATCTGAATACGCGGTAAACGAGGAAAGAGTATAATGTCAAGGTGTTTTAATATGCCTTTTGTTTTAATTTGGTCATGAACAACGTTGTGGTCGCGTAAATGTCAAATTAGCTACCGACTCCTGGGATCTTACCTTTTGCGGGTAGATTTGAAGATTATAGCCACGGAAACAGCCTATACAAAGCCAACAGCCTACCCACTGCTATACAAGTGTTCTGCCAAATAGTTTGCAGAATAGAGGTTCCTAATTTACCAAGCTTTAGGTAGATTCAAGATGGCTACCAGCTTATCCACTCAAAATAATCCTGAGGTCGTCGGAACACCAACGGACGGTAAGTGGCCCATTTTTGCGAGTCAGTCTATAAATAAACTTGTCATTTATAGTCCCATTGCGATTTGTTAGCCTAGGATTTATTTCTGAACATGAGCTTACTGGCATAAACATAGTGATCTTATTGAGATGTAGGGCTAGGAAGCGGAAAAGTGGCGTATGTGGGCGTAATATAAATACAAGATTTAATGTTTGATAACTAACTTAAGTTAATACCTCTTCATATTATTGAGATGATTCTAAATAATTTGTTATAAACTATTAAAGGAATATACCTACTACAATATCAATAAAATTGGTTTTCTGCTTTACCTGCATACGTACGTAGCGTGCGACACGACGTCGACGACATGATTCAGCTAATTCAACGCGAATGTTTAATTTCTAATTGTGAATTGCTGCGCGTGCTTCAATTCCGTTTGTCGTAGAACTCTGAGGGGATTAAATGTTAGGCCGGGAGACTCAGGTGCCGTTCAAATGTGATGGTAATATTATTCTTTGATAATTATGTTATTGAGAATCTGGGTATGGTGGCAATATGTCGTCTTTTTATATATTGCAGTGAGACATTGTGTGTTTGAAGTCATGAATTTTGTTTTCGAAACTGGGATTGTTGTGATCTGTTTTTATCGGGCAAACTATAACATCCAGAAATAATACAGAATTTAATATAGATTTATTAAGAAATATGCAAATCGGTATCAAGTCGAGTAATAGGGGAACATACATTAAACAATAAAAGGCACATATTTCGACGAATTGAGAACCTTGTGTTTTTCAAACCGGTGGGTTAAAAATATTAAGACGTTCTCTCGATCTATCACGTTAATATGTATATTTGTATATTAACAAAACTCAATGTAGAAACAACTAAACACAAATGAATTGATAGCGGAAAACGTTTCAACATCAACTTCCTAAAAAAAGACCAAAAACATCCATCTATAAACAAACTTAACCACATGAAAGCCCTCAATTACAGATAGGGTAGTGATTTGCGTCAGCTATCCGATGCCGGATACAATCCAGACGGCGGCGGCTGCTGTCCTACAAAGCGTGTTGTGACAACGCTTCTTTTGTTTACACCACGCTAATCACGGATTGAATATTTAACGCGCGACGCGACGCATTAAAACAGCTGTCGAAAACGCGCCGCAAACGCAAACAAATATTTTGTAACAGTTGTTTGTCATGAGTGTAATTTCAATTGCCGTTTTGCGGATTGTGGATAATTTGTGTTGAGAGTTTTTGTTTGGTTTTCTTTGGATTTCTTTTTGAAATTCATGGTAGGGTAAGAGTCCATTTGCATTTTTGGCACCTAAATCCAGATCAATATTAGTTATATAATTGTGAAGTCATCGGCGTCTTTGAATTGCTGCAATATATCGTAAATTACCTGAAACAGCCAGTAATACTTGCAAAAAAATATGACGGCTAGTTCCCTAAATTCTTAAAGCAAACTTTAGTTAAATTTTAGTGGCAAGCTGGGCACGTTCTGTCAACTTGTCACGACATAAGTGACTCCGGCGTGCTCCAATTATGCTGGCAGACATGTCCACAGTCCTCCAGTGGCTTGAGGGGTTTACGGGAACATCGCACGTATGATTTAGTTAGCTTTGGGACCAATTTGAGCCGGTTTTGAGGTCAAGATGGTGTGTAGAGTTGACTGTTTATGTGTACAGTTCGAGTTTAGTTTTAGCTTTGCTAAACGTTACGAGCTGTTTTGAGGATGCAATCAAAACAACCGTCGCCTCGTCATGCTGTTGTTCAGTGTTTGTATTTGTAAACGATGTTTGCTTTTAAACTCATAAAAGATTTAGACCTTCACGTTCTTTAGGATTGACTTAACAAATGGCCTAGTAATGTTATGTGTTTAGTGGAAAATAATGCTTCATGTTTTTAAGTAAAGCTTCTAAGTGACCCAACAGATCGTCGTTTAAGGCATTTTGAAATGTTCCTCCTCAGTCTTTCTTCATTTTCTCTCTTGTTTTCCTGGTACTCATTTCTGTGCCATATATTGATCTTAATATCTGTTTAAATTATGTACCTACACGTATATAGAATTTGAAATATGTTGCATATTTTCATTTCAACGTGTTTCCTGTTGCTGGAAGGCACCCACCCGCTTGGCTAATTTCGCGATTCAAACTGCGAAGTGAATTAATTTTCGGAATTTCGTATTCGTAACACGGTTCACTTTACGTACATACGCTAAGTGTTATACGATTATTTGGATCATCAAATTATTCCGTTGAAATTCAAAATATGGACGCTTTAACACTGTTTATTTGGATTTGTAGAAGCAGGTAAAATTTGTTGTCAAGAATTTTAATCAAATCCTGGATACATACCACCGTTATATGTTTGATGAAATATTTAATGGTAAGACTACTAAAAACAACTTTCTTAAAGTCTAAGCTTATGACCAAAATAGAACCTTTGATAACTTTACTCAAACCTATTTAGTAGAGATGTTTACTAGCTGTCAGCTGTCAAGAACATGGTTTTGGAACGTAAGATAACGTCAAATGACATGTCATAATAGATGAAGGTAGTCGTGATTTTGAAAGATACACTCATATACGATGTCTAGACTACTTGAATTAAGGAATCTCAATATAGGCACGTAATGTAATGGAAAAAAACGGAATACGGTACGTGGAATGGCAGATGTATTTATTGGGAAGAATTAGAATTAGTTGTCAGATACTAGTTATTAGAAATAAGAAAACACAACCGAGTTTCTCGAAGTTGGTTACTATAATATAAGGAATCTATAAAACAGAGCTAGTAACTGAAGTAACATGAATCAATGCTTTTTTTTAAGTAAAACCGTGTTCTTATCAAATTCACTATTTAGGTTACTTATAATTTTGTTTTATTGCAAATCGATATCTTGTCATAAGTATATTTTACTCTTAGCGCAACTTTGTCAATAAGTTAATCCATCTGTATTACATCAAATTGAGGTTCGCCATTAATTTACTTCATCTACATGGGTAGATCTTTGACTGAATGCAAATGAGTCACCTTTATTTGCAAGCCAATAAATTCCAGATGTCTGACTTAAAGACATCAGACTTATTTTATACGTGGATTGATGTTTAAACCATTGGAATTGGCATCAGGAATAAGGTCGCAGGTGTGTGTCGTGTTACGCGCATACCGCCTGACACGCGCGATCGCGTGAGTAAGCGAAAAGTAAGCTTTGATATATGTTACCGTATTTAATGGAGAGTTTGTACTTGTTTAAAGTCCAATTTAAGTAGTGTTATTGTTTTTTTGTTGGAAAGGGTTAAGTGTTTGGTACATAGCAGCACGCATTTGATGTTGTTGAAGGTATATATATGTGGGATTTGGTATTCCTTACAGCAAGACAAAAAAAAAAAAATTGTCACGAACTTTTGGATAATTCAGTATTTTTCACAACTTTTCTACTTCTACCGTCATCTAAAAGTTCTAAAGTCATCTCTTCGTCGTATTCATCGTCTTATTATTACTACTCCTGCTCGTCCCGTCTATTTTCTAAACTCTGCGCTAATTTCTCCATTCATACTAAAGCAATATTATCCACATGAATTCCTTCCTTCATTACGTTCTGGTCCTACCTATATAAAGAAAAAACAATTTCCTACTTCAAAGTCTTTTCGAAAGACAATTCTACGTCTATCATACCCTGTAATTTCTGTCAGTCGGGATCTAAAACTACATTGGGCTGTTGTGTCAAAATTAGAATAGAAAGTTTAATTTCCATTTCCGAGGGAATATAGAGCCTAAATTCCAAGCTTTACCTCCAAACCTCAGTTTAACAACCCTAATGGCAATGACGTCAGTACATAGTGCCTAGTTACAGAAATAGCCTATTAGCACGCCCAAATAGATTAATTTGACATGCACCTGTGACGTACGTCTGTCTTTACTCGTTCACCGTAAATTCTGATACGTTTAATTAGGTGCTTCGCAAGTCGGCCGCTATGTTTAATCAAGCAGAAAACATGACATGTTGTGTGGTTACCTGTAGGTATAGATTAGACATTATATTCGGTATAACATATAGAGATAATTGTCTTTTGTTATGATTGGTAGAAACTTGTCTAATAATGTCCTAGGGATTATTTTTGCGTTGCCTTTTCACGTCGTCACACAATCGCATAAAGGTATTGCGAGCCTAGTTTTAGTTATTCGGTACGATTCTCGAAGCGAGAACATTTTGCAAGGTAGGAAGTCTAGAAGAATAATTTATAATTAATTTAATTGATAGACTACATGTTGCAGTGAAGGCAAGCATCTAAAGAAGTTGCATCTAATGAATTGCATCTAATGAATTGCAATCAATATTCGTTCCTCCTCTGTGACAGTAGGACTATTACTTGCTGTTTTTTTTTTATTTTGCAATGTCCTCTTTCATGCTATGTTAGGATCGGCTTTCAGTGTCGCCGAATTCTGCTGAATACCGTATTTTTGAAGCTACCCTTATCTGAGTTCCACAAGCCATTTGACTGGGTAAGACATTATCCCCTAGCAAGTATGACGGAATAGTTTAGTTATTAATAATAATAATAATATTAATTTAGTTAGAATTGATTTAACTTCTGGTAGATATTATTATGTCACACGATTCACATTTCCTCAGTGAATATCTACATAAGTAATAAGACAAAAGATCATACATACTGTTATATAATCTTTCCGGGCATTTACGAAGCAATTTTGTTTGGAACAATTCAGTGAGTGGATTACCGACATCCGTTAGCGACGTGAGTTTGTAATGGATATCTCGTATTTGCGAGCCAAATAGATTCATTTGGCAACCTGTAAAGTGTGCCTGTCAGGACATGTCCACTGAATTCTGATGGCTTCAATTTGGTTTCATACTCTGTTACGATAATTAAGCTGCTACGTGGTTTTCGTAGTAATAAGGTTATTTTGACTAAGGTGGCCTTTGATTGACGTTTTAGTTGAACTCGACAGCGCCATGCCCAATTTTAAATTCTTGATACAGCGACATACCAGTCCTACACAGCAACCAACACAAAGAAATATAGATTGGTGAAATCATCTACAGAAAGCACTAGATAACCTTTATATAGGTATAGTAAATCATATGACTTAGAAGCCTGAGAAAGATCCGCACAGCAAAAAGAAACGGCATTTAAATATTAATATTTTCGTGGTAATTAATTCTGAACTGAATATATTCTGTACATAACTTTATTAGACATTAAAAACGTAATTTACAACTAATAATAAATCATAACTTTATCTAACTTCGTAAAAAATAAATAAATACAGAGCTTCAATTTAAATGATGCTTTTATTGTTTAAAAGTAGCAATTAGCAACTGGTAGCTCGCTGCCTAACGAACCGTTTGATGTAATAAGCGTCTTTTTGTAGGAATTAAAGTCGATATCTATAATTTGCAATATTGCCTGCACTAATTAGAAAAGATAACAATTATTGCACGCCATCTGAAGGTAAAAGATGTAATCGTTTTGTTTAATAAAAGTAGAAGTTGGGTAAACATACCATCAAAGTTTATCTTTGATGGTATGTTTCAAATGAGTCGTTTAATTGCTTTGTTCTTCTTTATTTTGACGACCTCCGTGGTCGAGTGGCGTATACACCGGTTTTGAAGGTGTAGCCAGCTCTGAGGTCCCGGGTTCGATCCCCATTCGGGAAGCATGTAGAAAAATTGTCTCGGGTCTGGGTGTTTGTGGTACCTTCGTTGTCTCTGAATTCCATAACACAAGTGGTTTAGCTACTTACTTTGGGTTCAGAGCAATGTATGTGATGTTGTCCACATTATTTATTTCTATATTTAATTATAATCGAATGTGCGTTTCTTAATATGAGTCTTTAAAAGCAAACGATAAGGTAAGATTATCTGTGTACCTACAAATTGACCAACACTAACAGAAAAAAAGAAACGTCATTTTCTACACTACTAAATATAACTCTTACGCTTAACTATACAAACAAATGTGAGCAATTCCAAAAACATTGTCAAACTCTTTAAACTCCATTACAAAAACACCAAACTTGTAAAGCGACTAGCTGGCTATCATTAAACAACCGTTGCGCTTCCCATTTGTATAATGTACTCGTGGCATCGAACACGCTTGGGTGCTTCGGACAAAGTGCCCAGATGCATGCTGAAGATACGAATAATTATTATGTAATTTCCATGGCGTTTGAGAATGGTATCTGTTTAAGACGTATACTGTATTTAAATAAGCTATATTTTGATTGATGTTGTAAAGTTTAGCGTTGGGAAGACGATGGGGCAGTGAGTCAGCTGTATATTCAATCGATCTATTTCAAAGTTAATGTAGATTGTCATTGTTTGACGATCCAATTGGCGTTGTACCCAAATGATTAGAATGCTGTGATTGGTTGTGCGTTCTATTGGGATTGATTTGTGTGGTCCTCAGATGTTTTAAGAACCAATATATTATGGAACAAAAACATACCGGAGCGATATTATTATTTTGTGACTTCTTTTCCATGGATATGTGAGTTTCGTACAACCAAGGGGATTTCTCTTTTGCAAGATCTGCTGCGATGTCCTTTCTAGCCTTTAAAAAGACACTTAAATGATTTAAAACTTGATATTTTGGGTCGATCAACGAATTAAGTTAAGTTCTAGCATGTTTAGCATCAGAGTCAAGTTTAACATCGAAACTGATGACTCATTAAAAAGAAATGACATAAAGAAAGTTACAACTACTTTAGTACTAGCACTTCTATGTTTAAGGACAGAAGATAATAATATAGCTTGGTCAGCGAATACGAAATCCTAATGCTGAGAGACAAACACGTTTTGTTTGTGTGACGTAGTATTTTAGGCGATTTTACACCCGAAGTTTGTTCTTAGTAAGTAAATTTTTAGGCTACCATCGAATTTACAAGGTTAGATTTGTGCTTTTGCTAGACTTGACTTGTTAGTTCTTTGGACTACGAGTTTATAAAATTCTGGTTTAAAAAGTTATGAAGGATTATTTGAAATTTTGTTTTAATATTGATTCATCGATCACCTAAATATTTAGTTATGTCTAAAGTATTATTAATGTAAACCATCAAGAATATGTTAATAACGATGTGTATCGTTGTTGCGCTTATAAAACACTCAAATCCAACATTATTTGTTTTATCATCTAGTTATCAAGGTGTTATGTAGGATTTCTCCAAACTATAGTACTTACGTATGCGCTTTCTAGTTATTTATCTACTTTTGCAATAAGAAAACTGATCGTGTTTATTTCATAGACTATTTATTATAGGATCTAAACCTGAGTATATTATCAAGGTATAAGAATGACATCGTAAAAATCTTTGATAGCCAATTTTATGATTCTTATTTAGATAGCAAGAATTGGTATTAGTTTCAGCCAACCTGATTTGTCTAGTATATAGACAGCTAAGGTTTTATTTGGCAAATAAAGTATATTATATTCGAGTATATTTTAAATTCGTCAGTAGTTGTAAGATGCCCTAAGCGCTAATAGGATGCATGAACAGCATAATTCTAGTCTAGCAAAACACTTAATGAAGATAATTAATTTCATACGATATACTATACTTTGGTACTATTAACATAGTTTTATTAGTTTTGTTATTTTAAGTACCTATAACTATAAAACATTAACATTGCTTGTAAAATAACCCAGTATAAACCCTTTAGAACCGATTAGCAAGTTTCGCTAGCAGTAAATACATTTAACAACAGTCATCTTAAAAATAACTTAAACGACACTTACGCTGACCCTCTCGTAAAACAGAAGACTATAAAACTTTGAAAAAGCATTACCATATGTGCAAAAGTAATAAAAACACTGTTATCTAAGAAACTATGGCCATTCCAAACTGGCGTTTTGAACAGTAAAATTATACAGTACCAAGAAATCCGATATGGAAACATATTTTTAATATTCCAAATATTTTACAAACTTTACTGACTATATCTACCTACAGTGTATGTATAGACTTAATTTTTAATCTGTAATACAATAGGCATCTCCGTAGGGGCAAACCGCGATGTCTCTTGCCATTTAGAGGGACCAATGGAGATGGAGAGACGAGACTCCTTCAATAAAAATTAGTACACTACGGCTCTAACCAGAGAGAGATGGGCCTTTTCCTTGCAGAGTGACAAACGGCTAGGAAAGAACAATAGATATACCTATACATTACCGTAGGTAGGGAAAGTCAAGTTGCACCGCTGAAGCCCCACCGAGCATGCTTTAGCGAACCCGGGACTCCAGCAAAGTACGGGACCGGGGTGCTTTTAGTCGGTGCAAGTCCGCAACATCCCTACGTCGTGCCCTCGGCGTGGGTTGAAGTTATAAGATTTTCACCCCGTAAACAAAAAAGGTATGGAAAGCCAAAAGTAAAACTACGGATTCCTGAACTAAGACCATTAAAATTATGAATCCCTAAGTTCAGAAGCTCATTTTAAGGTGAGGAGATTCTTGCCCGTTTGCCTCCATTTAAAAAATCAACTTGATTAAATGCGATGTCATAGTGTTTCCACTGATGTGCCGATAGTACATATATTCCATGTCAAATTCCCAACAATTATGCAAATTCTATATTATTAGATTATTCACAAAAAGTTAATCGCTATTCTCATCAATATCAATTAGGATTCTTACAAAAAATGTTCAAAAAATTACTACAAATCGCTAATGCTCATTAGTGTTATGAAATTAGTCATCTTTGAATAATCGTAAATAGTTTTTATAAATTGTTTGAGTGAGGCATAGTTCTGTATATCAAGAAATCGTGATTGTTAAGATGACTGTTGAGCGTGAGTCATTGGGTTCGATTCGCCGTAATCTTGGAATGAACAAATTGTTTGACTGAGGTTTTCAATCGCATTACAAACTAGTTTGTCACATGACTGAGAAATTCTATATATAGGTACCTTACTGATGATAATGGAGAAATAAATTTATCTTTTTAGTTTTTTTTTAATATGATTGAGCATGCTATGCATCTTAAACGAGCATATTATCATCTGCCAAAACTTAAAACGTTCACAATATACAAGCAAGCAAAGCACACTCATATTTTACTTGGTCACATCTGTTCAGTATTCTTAGATGTACTTATAACATCATGAAATATGTATTTCATTTTAGATGCGGGTCCCCAAAACTCACGCCAAGAATTAAGCACTATCTATCAATGTCATTTTAAATGCAACTATTGTTTTTGCCGCAATACACGAAACAAGCAAAAAACAGTCGTATTACTTCGAAATAAGATTCGTTATAATGAGGGTAGTGAAAAATTAAACGTGTGTATTACTCAAATAGGGAGTAAATTGTGGGAAAAACACAGTCGTGAAAGTGTCCGAATAATACTTGGTATACAAATTACTCATTTATGACAGCTACCGTGAAAAATGCATAACTATGGCTTGGACGGCGTTATGCAAGCTGTCTACAGTCTTTGTTTGTATGGATTAAAAATTCACCGCCAGTTTTGTTTGCTGAAACGTGTCAAAAGTGTACGCAGTTTTTTTGCAGTCTGGGCTTAACGATTTTTGCAGGAAGGTTTAGGTAGGGTTTGTGGATTTCGAATGTGAAATTTATAACAAAAATATGTTTGATTAGTTATAAGTCTGCATAAATTGCTGTTGAGTGTGTTTAGTGAAATATTTTTTTTACAAAATGGTAAAAAAAATTAGTCATAAAAATCGATTTTGTAAATCTTCTCATGAAACTATCGAACTATTTATTACGTAATTTTTTTAATGTAAGTATTTTTTTTGTTGTAGTTAACTTTATATATAGCAAACATTTTATTTTCCTGTTTATATCTTCTAATTTATCTCACAAATGATCAAATATAAAAATAATTAATTTTCCATTAAGCGGTACGGAATACGGATAAAAAACTTACTGTTTTTATCTCACATGAACCGTTCATAACAAACGTACATGACGACGCTAATAACGCTCGGTCTCCGAGACTAATTCAATGCCTGATGATGCCATTAGTCCAGGAGCTAGTTATTTTTTCTTACAACTCAACGTTTTTGTTTATACACATTTGGTGGAACGGAAGTAATTTTAGATCAGTTTTGTATGTATGTAAGATGTATTAAAAAAGAGTATTCGATTAATTTTTTACTGTCCGACCTAGTAATTTTAGATGCATAGCTAATAAAGACGTTGGACACGGTTTTGTTGTAAAAAATATAATTATCTATTTATCTGATGTAGGTACCTAGTGACCTCTGGATGAGATTCGGTACTTATTACTTATCAGATAAAGTTAGCTATCATTTGCTTGTACAGAAAACTAACGAAATTCCAGTTTCGTTTTAGATTTAGTACAAGCATTATATTTGTTTCTGTGTTTATGATCTAGGTTTTAAATAAAACCTTTACGATCTTTGTACCTTGTAAACTATAATTCTCTGAATACTTTTGCACCGGTTACTATTTTGAAGTGTATATTTTTAAATTTATTTTTATACCCTTTGAAACTAATTACTTTTATTTGAATATAGATATACCTTTCTGTTTCTCATCATCAACTTTTTATTTAATTTTACCTATTGTCTGATTAACTCTCCTATAAGTACCTAACCTACTGTTAAAACCAATCTATCAGTTGCTCTTTTTGATTTATATACGTAGGTATATATTATAATAAGTATTAAGAACTATACAGTGATACATTCTCTGTAAAAACAATTTTACAGCTATGAATCAAGAACTCTAGCATTACCATAAAGGCCTAATCATCTAAGATATGACCACCGTAAGAGTTAATTATGGGAAACTTCGTCATTACCCCATGTAGGCCACAGTAAATATGTTGATAATGTGACAACCATTATACCCGTATGCTGTGAATGACCATACAACTGCGATCATGAGTGTTGATGCTGCAATATGTCCAAAAGAAGCCATTATCGGTGCAAAACGCTTGGTTGTAATAGAGGTAGGGAAAAAAAACATTTGATTTTGAGTTAAAATAATAAAAAACGTTTATTTGTTTAAAACACACTATCATGCCTATAAGGCGTACAAAAATCAAAAGTTGCGTATATTAGAAAACACTTAAATAACAAATTTTTAGAGTGATAGAGAGGATATGTTTCGTTTGCATATACCTTCGATAAATACAAGGGTAACTAAGGCACATAAAGTGAGGTATGTACAGCAGTAGTTGAGTAGACCTGAGGATAACAATTTACATGGATATATATATCTAGTTGTGTCATTATTTGCATGTAAAGTCAGTTTTCGTTACTAGTATCTAGGAACATGCCAGATTATAAACAACTCGCGGCTTTGAATAAAAAAATATTGCCTAATTTACTCAGAGATAATGTAGCATTCTAATGGTGGAAGAATTTTTAAAATCGGTCCAGTAGTTTTTGAGTTTATTCGTTACAAATATACATAAATACAAATCTATCCTCTTAACGATATTAGTGATGATTCTTTAATAACATCTCTTCGACTAAAGTGAATAAAAAGAGCTTGTCATAAATTATGATGCATCTGAATAGATATAGATACACGTAAATTGTCTTGTATACGACGGATCTTTGATCTCGTCGCTAAATTAAGTAGGCGTACTGATCGGGCGTTTCGATCCGCGATCTTATTACTCACATTTAATAAACTTTTCACTTTCAACCATATTTAACGCTACAAAGGTGTCTGTACGTATTATCTGAAGAAATAATCTTTTTCATAACTATACCTTAATCTATATATAATGGGTTCACATGTCTTACTTGTAATTGCTACGGGGTAAAGATTTTCGTTCATATTTTATGGTACAGTGGGTCGGGTTTGCCTTGAGTTAGAAGCTTTAGCGTTTTTATGATACGGCGACAGTTATATTATATGAGAAATATAATTGCTGAGTATATAATTGATCTTATGAATAAGTTATATATGTGTTTTGGATTAAAAATGATTAATTTTAGAAATTAAGGATGTTGTTCCTTGCAGTAGATATTTTAAATTTTACTATTTTTTACTGCTCTCATAATTCAGTTATTTGCAAAATCTACTACTTTCCATTAATGCTCTATATTTCGATTAATTGTGGTAAATGGTTAAATTAATACCACTTTTGATATAATTTAAACTAATGATCTTTAACCATACTATAATATCTTAATAGTGTAGTCGTGTTTTTTTAATCTATTTAACTATAGCATATTATTTTGTATATCAGCTAACAATTCAAAAAACGCACAAAAAACGTACGTAAACGTACTTAGCAGACACAAAAATACTATATAAATTATACTTACTTCATAAAATATTAGTAATATTTTTTTACTTTTTCCCATATAAGCACTATATTTTTTTTCATTTAATCGCTACCTTTTAGTAATTAAAGACCATGGGCGGGACTCATTCTCATCCTATGCCCGTTAGGGGGCGTGCCGTAATGCCGGTTTTGATTAGATTTCTACAAATTAGTTTCTTAAAATTGTGTTTTGTTATTAAAATTCTTTTTTTAATAACAAATGCGGTTTTTGCTCGCCCGGTTTCCTTTTATTTTTGGATCGAGTCTATAAATTATATTTATGTAGTTATTAGATGTATATTTTGATCTTCCTTTTTTTTTATTTTGTAATTTTTGCTACGTTACGCTACCTACAAGCTACAGAAAAATATAATTTACTAAGTATTTAACACGCTTCATCTATTGATTAAATAAATTTTATTAGCATTTCAAAACTAAGTTTCCATGTAATAAAAGCCTTAACAAAGACATTAAACAAACATTTCTCGTCATTTCTATGTTCTTATAGGAGACACGTCTCATTAGAGTAATGGTTCCGAGAATTATGTAAGCAATCGAAGCAAGTTTTATGTAAGGTCGTATAGCATAAACGGTTTTGTTATGTTTTGCATTCTTGACACTTCACAATTTGCATAAATATTAAAGTTAGTCCACTGCTGAGCAAAAAAACTTTGATTCCGGCAGTCTACTCTACTTTAGCATACATCTAAATCATAGATAATGAACAAAATCTGTCAAATCTGTGATTTTTAATTAAGTAGGCACCAATAGTAAGTTTAATTTTAAGTCCTTAATAATTGTTTGTTAACTCTAACATAATTAACCTAAGCTGTTTCTGTTTCAGGTACGTTCTCAAAAGAAGATAAGCATGAATCTTGCAGTACCGCAATTCATTGGAATCTGGAGAAAATCAATGAACTGATTCAAAAACACATCTTATATTATGTTTATATAGTATACGTATATTACGTTTCTAGGTTTTGAAGTTCTGGGTAAATAATTTTTAATAAGGCTGGTATTTTTCCTTCATCTGTTGCTTATTTGAAAAAGAAGGCCTATGCTATGAAGGCTTTGCTGTGGGATGATTATGGTGAAAAGTAATGCCACAGCAGTAGGATGACAAAAACTGACAAACAATTGATTAAGTTAAAGAAAATAATATGGCTAATAATGTACTACGCGCAAAGCTGCTTAGACTATTAATCTGTTATCGCAATGAATTTATTTCACATTGATAATATCTGAACAATTCGAATTGTTACTATTATTAAATAATTTGATATCAGTTAGTGGTTAACCAATAATTCTAATATTAATAGATTTTGCTTTCATTTTACACAATAGTTTTACTGTAACTAACTGTTCATTTCTGTTGTTGAGTTATTTTATATTCTGATCCGGCAACAAGTATCAACTTGTTATGCATAAACAATACGTACTCGTATCTATTCATAATTATTAAAAAAAGAAATTCACATTATTTTTGTTCATACTCACACTCACTCAATTATTACCATGAAATAAAAACTCAAATAAAAAAAAATTGCTTTAATAAATCAGTTGACAATCGTCCACAATATTTCATGTAATGTTAAAATACGATAATAATACGATAAATATTCTCTAATATTAAAATACTTACGTTCAGTTTTCTCGCCTCTTCCCTCAAATTTCGGCCAAAATCGCACCCTTTTCTCAATCGTTCAGGCGTGGCCAATGTGTGGTCAAGGGTCTTCATTTATTGGCGTGTAGGGTCCAGTTTACAAATCGTATTAAGAATTTCGGACGCAGTATCGGTTTCTAACCTGTTGATTACAGTTGAAATTTTTGAAATGTAAATTTATCGTAAATAAAACTCGTATTTTTAATCTAGTTTTTGCTCGCAACTTTGCCCGCATATACATTTATTGTTGATACAACACGAAGAACGTTTGACACTTAGATATAAATTAGCGAACTATCAGTAAAATATTTTATTTAGTCTCATCTTTAATTTTGATGATTAAATAACCTATTTTTTAACTCCGTCTTTAAGTTATAGTATTTAAAGTCTAAATTCGAGAGCATAAACTTTCGTTTTTCAATAAAGTTAATTAACCCGATTATCGGTTGCACAGTTAAGTTATATCGTAAACTTTCAAGATTTTCTTTCATCCGCAGTAATTAAGATAATAATCTCAAGGGTTATTTTATTGAGCTATTGTGAACTCTAAACGATGATTGCCAAGTTTTATAAAACTGGATAGGTACTAATTTAAAACCACTTTTCTTCATTGTCTCGGGTCTGGGTGTGTCTCTGATTCCAAATCACAAGTGCTTTAGCTACTTACTTTGGGTTCAGAGCAATGTATGTGATGTTGTACACATATATTTAAATTAGAACAAAATTACGATACATAGTAAGAGTAATGATAATATTTTAATCAATACAGGACTATATTACAAACAATATAATGAGCGGACAATATGTTTTTCCAATAAATAATAGTATATTGTAATCTAATTAAAAACTTTAAAAAAATGTGTTTGAAGAACCTCGTCTCTATCTAGTGTTGTACAACCCTTACTTTTAAAATCTCCAACTTGTTATTTAAGTTTATTATTACATTTATTTTACATATTATCTACATTTAGTACTTAACTTTCTTACTCTCTGAAAACTAAAGTAATCTTTTAAAATAACGTAGCTAAAACATGCCAATATTATCAAATATTAGCTTTTACTTTTAAAAATTCATTTTGTCAATCCTCAATAGATTTACTTTTGGGATTATTAATTTAAACACTAAGTTCAGAAAGCTTTTTATTAATTGTTTTTAAAGGTAAGTAGATTAGTGATTCTTTAATATGAAAACTTTTTAGTTTTCAGTATCTGACGACGATTTTATTTAAGTATTTTAGGCGTAGGTTATAGCATAGATATAGGTTTGGTCAAACTGTGTAGTCCAAGTCGGTATGCTAAAGTTTGTGAGCTCGATAGGGTTCTATTTTACAAGAAACATTAAAAAACTGCTTTTCTGGAAACTAAGTTCACCGCGATCGAGTTTTAAATGCCGAATGTAACTGCCTAAACAGGTCGTTCAGTTTGTTAGTGAAATGTAAATCGGAGCATGGAAGTCGAGATTAACTTCAACTTATCGTGTTCATATGGACCCTTGAAATCCGGCCTCAGTAAAAATAGGGAACCTATTTTCTTCTCAACAATGTTCTATTAGTATCTGTAACTTGTAGATATTTATTCTTAGTCTCAGTGTTCGCGAGATTTATGTTAGTAAACGTTCCCAAGAGGCAAGAGAAAATCGTTGGACAAAGTACACGACACCTTAGCAACTATATATATGTACTGAAGTATAGTTAGTAGTAGCTCTATAAACATAAAAGTATAGTTTGTATCTAAATAGGAAAGGATGCAAAGAAAAGCTCTAGACAGACGGACTGTATATCAACTGCACTGCGTCTGCAAATTTGCAGTTTAACTGTAAGCAAACTGCAAACTGACTGCAATCGGACTGCGTGGTGGGTGGTCTGATTGATATTTTTTTTAATGACCAACAGATACTTTATAAAAAAAATATCAGACTGTATTTTTCTTATTACTATTATTATGTAACCAAAAACTCACGAATATACGTTCATTTTAAATGTTGCATGACGTCACAATTTAGTGCATTTAGTTCGCAAGCGTGACGTCTTTAGCCCCTCCTGAATTTAGATTCGCTTCATCTATTTAGTGTTTACTTATTTTGAAAAAGCAAATACGGGTCAAATATTTTTTTATTATCTAAGTGAAGGATTAGATTGTGACTTTTCATACCCCATTTTACTTAATTCTTGCCATTTCCAGCTCTACCTACATCAAACTCAAGTTCACGTTAACTAGTGTTGTTTAATGACAAATGAATAATTAATCACAAACATAGTTGTATAGTTCATGTTATATCAAAGGCTCTTAGTTTATAGTTAAGTTAGCTGAAGTAACCTGTTTGTCATTTAGTTAAGTGAGTAACGCTTCTGAAGTGTTGAGTGTAGTGTGGCTTGCTAAAATATGGTTGGAGTATGCTAGGTAGTGAAATATTGGACCTGATATTCTAGTGACCAATATAAGATTTACCTGGATAAAGATGCGTTTGAAATGGAAATAAGTACATTGTGTTTTTTGGAATTGTTTTATTAGTTACATAAACGCACTGGCATTAATTATTAAAAGTCATTCTCTTAATATTTTGACAACCTCTGTGGTCGAATGGCGTACACACCGGTTTTCAAGATGTCGCCTGCTCTGAGGTCCCAGATTTGATCCCCGGACGGGTCAATGCTGAAAACAACTTTTCTACATTGTCTCGTGTCTGGGTGTTTGTAGTACCTTCGTTGCTTATTTCGGTTCAGAACAGTGTATGTGATGTTGTCCACATTTATTTAAAATATATCGACATACAAACCGGGGCCTGAAGAATAAAAAACAACTTCAATTTGGTTTAAATACCTACCTGTGTAGTTTGGTTTTCTTATAGATTTGATGTTATTTATTCCGTTAAGTTAATCGGGAAAATCAATTTGCGACTTTAAACTAGTTTTAGTAATTGAAAATGCCAATTCGCTTCTTTGATTTGTGACTAACCAATGAATTTATTTTATTACGACTGTAAAGCTAAATATTCAGTCATAGTTATTTAAATTTTAAACCTGATGAATATAAAATCATAAGTCCTGTAGAGAAAATCTACGGTACGCTACGTTGTTGTAAATATGTACTTATGTTCTCGTAAATAACGTTTCGGGAACGTAGTGAGAACAAAACGATCGTGTCACTGAGAACAAGAGTGGAGCATGAATACGGATGGTGCGTTCTACTTGCGTCCCGGTTTTAATACCATTCTTAAAATTCTTTAAAAAATAAATGAATTCCGCCCTAATCTTTGTATCAATTGGGGTTTTGTAAACATTCATTCATGTAATAAGAAAAACAATAATATTAGGAAAAGACATATAAATTTAACAAGTCAACTAAAGGACTTGAATAGTGAATTAATTCAGAGTAGGTTAGGCCATGAACAAGACACAGTTTTCCTTCAGGAACAGCTTGAGGCGAGGGAAAATACTCTGAGGGACATTTTTAACAGATATCAGGCGTCTCAAAAAGAACTAAGTGAACGCATGGTGGAGGCTGGTGAGTTAGTTGACTTGGTTAGGTACAATGCAGAAAGGTATGAGTCCCTGACCAACAATCTATGTTGTACCTGTTCCTGCTTGTCACCTCCTGCCAATACCCAGAGTGTTGAACCTTTGTCAGCGCTTGCTGAACCACTATTAGAAACTGTCAATATACAATGTTTAGATTCAGTTAAAAAAATAAGTACATATATATTTTCCGACAAAATAGGTCAAGGCTTAAGTAGTATGTTAAGTTCCTATTCCCAGCAGTGTGTATTAAATACTTGTTTACCAGGTGCTAGTTTTAGTAGGTTAACAAATCATATTAGATTGTCTGAACTTAACTCAGGCTGTACTAGCATATTATTATATGGAGATGGTCTGGCTGTAAGTAAAGCAAATATTATAGATTGTGTTGAATTAATGTTACATATAAGTCAGAATAATAACTGTAAATTTATTTTCTGTGCCCTACCTTATTCTAGTAATTTAACTTATGAACAGAATAGGTACATTTATGATTTAAATATGTTAATTTATAACATAACTAAACATCACAGTAATACTATATTGTACTTTGAGACAAATAAGTTCATTAGCAAATTTAAACTGACAAAATACAGTATGTATATGTCAACTGCAAGCAAGCGACGAATTGCTAAGTTGTTAGCATATAATATACAGGATACAGGTACTAATATTGTATCTAATGTTTTTGATAATGTTAGTAATAGTACTAACAGCTCTCATATTATTTTTGATAATGTTAGTAAGAGTACTAACAGCTCTTTTACATCTTGTAATTTAAACTACAAGATAGGACAACGGGTAGGCTGCATGAATTGAATGTTGTTCATCAAAACATGCAGGGTCTCTCCGGCAAGGAGTTAGAATTAAGTTTATTTATTGAAAATCATAGTGTTCAAGTGTTATGTTTAACTGAACACTGGTTGAAAGGTAATGAGGTAGTAATATTTAATAATGATAATTATTCCATACAAAGTGCGTTTGTAAGAAAGTCTGCCATTCGGGGAGGGTCACTTATCATTGTTTCAAACGACTTAAAAAGTAAAGAACGTCTTGATATTGTTAACCTTTCTATCGAGCGCACTATTGAGCTGTCTTGTGTCGAACTAGAGCAATTTGTAATAATTTGCGTGTATAGACCCCCTCTAAGCGACTATAATTTATTTGAATCTGTTATGGAAGATTCACTTTCTAAGATTAAAACTAGTAAGAAACATATCATAGTATGTGGGGATTTTAATGTAAATATTTTAGAAGTATTGCCTACTTCTATCAGACTTCTCAATCTATTTAAGTCCTTTAATTTAAATAACCTTTTTAGCGAACCAACTAGGATTACGGCCTCTTCTGCTACTTGCTTAGACAACATATTTAGTAACTGTGAAGCGAATAATAAATTAATCTTAACTGATGTGACTTCTGACCATTGTGGACAATTTGCTAGCTTTCCACGTTTAGTAGTAAACAAACCTTTAAAGGATGTAAGTAGGCCATACACGGCGCACCGGTGTACTCAATTTAAAAACAACATCATGTCCAAAATACGACCATCTATTTTGGAATCTGATGATCCTAATGACGCTTATGGAGCATTTTTTGATGTTGTTAAAAATGAGTTTGAATCTACTTTTAAGATTAAAACTACACAGGTCAAGTGTACTTCTGCCTCATTTAACCAATGGGCCACTGCTGGTATTTACAAAAGTAGAACAAGGCTTTATGAGTTATATGGTATGAAAAAATATAAATTTGATATCAAATTTTTAAGTTATGTAAAAAATTATTCTAAAATATTCAAAAAGGTTTGTTACATGGCTAAATCTAAATATATTAGTGAGAAAATTAAAAAATCATCAAATAAAATTAAAGCATCTTGGAATATTATTAATCAAGAAACTGGTAAGGTTAAGAAACGGGACAACAACCTAGAGATTATTTCTAACAATAAAATAGTAAATAAAGCTGATGAAATCGCCCTAATTTTTAATGAATTCTTTGCAAACATACCAATAACTACAACTTGCTCTTTAAAATCGTCATCAGTTGATGCAGAAAACTTATTACGCGATAGTGTGCCAGAATGCGATGCCATTTTCAGTTTTGAGCATGTGACTCCTTTAGATATAACGAATGCTTTCAAGTCACTTAATGAAAAGAAAACCGAAGATTTCTGGGGCTTCTCCGTAAAACTTTTAAGTAACATAGTAAGCATTGTAGCACCTTCTTTATCTATCATATTTAATAAATGCGTGGACGTAGGCATCTTTCCAGACCTGATGAAATATAGTAAAGTCATACCGCTATTTAAGTCAGGTAACAAAAGTGATATTGGTAATTTCAGACCAATATCAATTCTACCAGCATTCAGCAAAATTTTTGAAAAATTGATATTAAAACAACTTTTAAAACATTTCAACACGAAAACTCTCCTACATAGTGAACAATATGGTTTTACAAAAGGACGTTCAACTACCGACGCTGGTGTCGCTTTACTAAGACATGTTTATAGTGCATGGGAGAATTCTCAAAACGCTATTGGGGTATTCTGTGACCTTTCCAAGGCTTTTGATTGCGTTCATCCTAATACATTAATACGAAAACTCAGGTATTACGGAATAAAAAATAGAGCACTCGACTTAATACATTCTTACTTAAGTGATAGGCTCCAATGCGTTGATGTTAACGGTAGTAAGTCCGCCGGACTACCTGTTAAGCTGGGTGTGCCCCAGGGTTCAATACTAGGCCCGTTTTTGTTCTTAGTTTACATCAACGACTTACCATTCTTTTTAAAAGGCAAATGTGACGTCGTACTATTTGCAGACGACACTTCTTTAATTTTCAAGGTAAATAGAAATAGAGATGATTTTAATGAAGTAAATACTGCACTCACTCAGGTTACACATTGGTTTTCAGCTAATAATTTAGTTTTAAACGCGAAAAAGACCAAATGTGTTAAATTTACTATGCTGAATGTTAAAAATCTTGGTCCAAATATTATTATAAACGGTGAGTTATTAGAGACGGTAGACTCAACGGTTTTTCTAGGCATTACCATTCATACCAAACTTAAATGGTCGGCACATATTGCGTATCTGGCAAGTAAGCTCAGCTCTGCAGCTTACGCCGTTAGAAAAGTAAGACAAATCACTGATGTAGACACTGCTCGTCTTGTTTACTTTAGCTACTTCCATAGCATAATGTCCTATGGCATACTGTTGTGGGGTAAGGCGGCTGATATAGAAACCATTTTTATTCTTCAAAAACGAGCTGTTAGATCTATTTACCAGCTAGGCTCAAAAGTTTCTCTTAGGGAGCTATTTAAGGAGATAGGTATTTTAACTGTAGCATCGCAATTTATTTTTGCTAATATACTTTTTATAAGGCAAAATGTTCACCTTTACACAAAGAACAGTGATATTCACCACATTAATACACGTAATAAACATAAGTTATGTGCGACATCACACCGTCTGCATAGAGTACACAATTCATTTGTAGGGCTTAGTATTCGCTTCTATAATAAACTCCCTCTCAATCTGTTAGAGTTACCCTACAATTCATTTAAATCTTATATTAAAAATAAACTTTGTGAAAAGGCCTATTATACTATTAATGATTATTTAAATGACAAATGTAGTTGGTCGCCGTGATAGACACAAGACGGTTCTATGTGGTATATTGTCTTATTTATTACTGTACTATTTAATTTGATAGGCATGCACTCAGTATGTAACAATATGTTACCTATTTTGTTTTATTTTTAGTACGATTATACGTATGTGTATTGTATTTGTTTAATTCTTTACATTGTTTTGGAATGTATAATTATATTAATCATAAAATTTAATTATGTAACTATCTAATTCCTCCTTTTAGGGGCAGTGCAGTAAATCAGTGTTAGGAGTATTTTAATTCAACGCGTTTATTTTTCTTTTTTTAAAGCCAGCAGCAGATTCATCATGCTCCCTTAGTTGTCATTGCCTGCGGTGGCGTCTTGGGTCGGGTCACCTCCTTCCCTCTGATATGGCGAGGGAGGTGATGGCTGATCCTTGCGTCATACTCGTGAACGGGTGCTGCTTGCGGTGACTGGTCGTTCTGCTGACTTTTGGCTCTGTAGATTATACTTTTAATTTCATAGTAGGTACCTATTGTAGTACCTATCTCCTCAAACACTTATTTATTTGGGCAGACCCTAAATTATAATACTATTATTATTGTTTAAGAATTAATTCTGTAATTATATTACTATTATTATTGTATACGAAATGACAGCGTGCTGCTGGGGAGTTCGTTGCGCCGTTTCTTCTCCACAGCCAGAGCACTTAGGAAGCGGTGAAGGGTGGGCGAATCAGGGTGCTGTCCATTGTATTGACGTTCTTAAAGTGCTACTTTGTAGCCTAGTTGGAATAAATGAAATTTTGATTTTGATTTTGATTCAAACCACATTCACAAAGAACACTTAGACATAGAACAAGCATTATTGGATTAGACACAAAATATACTTGTCCCATGCAAGGATCGGATGCGCGGCACGTCGTGCACAGTGGTATATGGCGTGGTGACTTACGCCTGGTAACTATGTTAAAAAAACGATTCGTTTTTTAATCTATTTTTTTGAATTTTCTTAGCAATACGAAGAAAATTCTACCGTCCGTAGCAAAATGAATTGTTTTTTGAATATAGGAACTGGCGATTATACCGCTTGGCTATTCGTGCACTAATTACCAATGGTATAAAGGGTAATAATACTATAAGCATTACCAAAGATATTATTCCAATGTTTTTCTCTAAATAAGGACCATATTATTTTCATCGTCAGTCTGCTATAAGGGACTGGCCCTGTAGTAGGACGATCGATGCAGTGATCAAACAACAGAAAATAATATAGGGAGCCGCATAACAGTTGGCACCAACGGCTTAACGTCCTTTCCGAGGCACGGAGGGGTCTCGGTATGTTTACAAATGGTCACCCATGCACGGACGCTCTACCAAAATTGTACCAGTAAGCGGATGCTAAAATTACGTGTTAAATATTTTCTTAAATCACATTGGTTTTTAAATAATAAAAAATAAATGTGTCTATTTTTTTGATAGAAGTGTATGGTCTGCAATTCTTATCTCAATATACATTGGGTAGATGACTGAGTATGAGAAGCCAAAATTTAAATAGCCCGTCAGATGGACAGCAAAAAAATACTGTAGTTTTTTTTTGCTTTTACAAAAAAAGCAAATGCTTCGTAGATAAAGTCAGTCAAATTTCACAAATGGGGCTTATGACGTCATGCGACATTTCAAATCAAAGTATCGTTGAGAGTTTTTTGTTACCTTGTGTATGAAAAAATACGTGTCCAATTTTTTTTTGATTATCGTTCTGATGGACATTAAAAAAAAGTCATCTACTCCGTTTTGTGCAACATTTCGCACGTGAAAAAGTTATGGTAACTATGTAAAACTATCTTAATAAGAAACGATTGTTACTGGAACGTTATGACGCACGAAAGCTGCGTTTTGTCGCAGCATTCTCATCTCTTGATCTTCAATACAAATATAATCTGTTCAGTGGCGTGCATACCATATAGGCAATTAGGCAGTGCCTACCTCCTAAGATCCAACTAACTATCCTTAATTATTACGATATAAATATAATAAATCAGTCAACACCCATCATAATCATTAATTAAATTACAAATAATAAAACTTATAACCAAACATTTCATTACAAAACAAATAAAAAATGACGTCACATTCAACACAATTTCACAAAACGTCGCGAAGTAGGCACTCGCGCCAGTGCCTACTTTACACTCACACACTCAAACCATTTTGGCGTATTCATATACGCACGCACACATCATAATAAGCTACTTTTTTTTCAAATTTATAATACGGTGAAAGCAAAAAATATCTGTTTGACATGCACAGCACCCTGACATTTGACCTTCGCAATTTCCCAGAACTATAGTAGGCATGCCTACTCTGTAGCAAAGGCATTGACCATACAGCTCAACAAATAAAAAATATATCAATTCTAGTTATTATTATATTTTTTATATATCTAACTAATATTATAAAATACTAATAACTTGTAAATTGAATATAGATTTTTTTTAAAGTTAACAACTACATAATTAATAATGTAAATATGTTTTAGTTGCAATAAATGATTTTTATTTTCTTTTATCTGTTGCAACTTGCTCGTCTTTTTGTTATTTTTAATCTGTTGTAGTTTGTTTACTTGTTGTAGTTTGCATTATTTTCGTAATTATTTGTTTTGTGTGTTATTGACTTATTGTGGTTTTGTAAAGTTACTGTATACTGTGTTATAAACAGAAATTGTTGTGTCTGTATAAATATGGAAAAGTTACAGTGCGTAGTTTGTTTGTGTTTCGAAAATACAATCTGTATGGATAAATTACGTGCAAACCCCTTCAAGAAGTTTAATAAAGTTTTCATTTGTTGACAAAACAAATTAATGAAGTAGTAGATTTGTAGGATAACATCCGAACCACAGAATAAGAAATACGAAACTTTAAAAAAGTGAGTAGAAAATAGTTTTTTACATTTGTTTCGTTATTTATAGTAGTAGGTATTTTATTTTGCTCGATTTGCCCAATTTCTGCCTACCTGGTCGGAAAACCAATGCACGCCACTGAATCTGTTGGCAACAGAATAGTCTTAGATATTATCGGAAGGTCTTGCGCATTGTCAGACGCTTGATGTATCTTTAATTAATTATATCACTGGTCCTATCGATCATTTATTATTTTAATTGGTTGGATCTTGTGATATAAGCTCTCTGTCTATCATAAATAACTCATGAGTCACATGCACTTAAGAGATATTGTATCTCGCTTGTACCTCGCATATACCATTAAATAAAAGTAGGTAATTAATAGGTATATTTGTCAGTTTATATTTAAAAATTTAGTTTTGTGCACAAAACTTTTTATTTTATTTATTTTTTTCCAATTGACACTTTTTTATTATTATAAATATTTAATTGTTTGGTAGGCAAATAATCCTAAAGAGAGAAAAGGGTACTAAAAAGAACACACCACGTACAAACGTCTACAATTCTAAATCCATTTTGCTTCCCGTGTCTTGTAAATAAACAGACAGCAAGTTCTCGTGATGACACGCCGCGTTCGTGTCAGGATCGTACCAGTTCGGATAAGTTCGTACAGCTTCGGCTATGTACGTGAACCTTCGGCTGGTGGTTAGACAGGTTCAAAATTTAAACACCATACACGAAATACCCTCGCTTCTCTTGAATTTCAAACAAGGTAAACAAAATTCTTGAATTCCTTTTTTATTTTTATTTTAAAGGGCTCATTTTTCCAATGCCAGATGATTTTATTGAATTTTTGATAGTTCTTCCATACATTTGTAAGATGTCAATTTTATTCCCGGGAAAAAATTCTTGGCTTTGGAAAAATCAGCCCTAAGTAGACTAGTGTCAATGTGTGGGTGAGCTAATTGAAAACAATTTAACACAAGCTTTCGTTATAACCTATGGTTCCGTACTTGCGTTTATCAAACTAGTTGTTCTCCGCGGCTTATTTAGCCTGCCATTTTTTAGAGTCCTTAGCTTACCCTATACCAAGTTTTATTCAAATCGGCATTTTTCGCACGAAGAAAACTAAATCAGATTGTCATAATGGTTGAAACTAGAAACTACACGTGTAAGTGAACACGCGCTATTGAAACTTGTTAAGAAATTTCACTTTTCTTGGGTTATGGAGTATCACTTATTAATGTAAGTTTACTATAGTGCTATGATTGTGATAATAAGGAAAATTGTTAAGACCTAAGTACAATTTCTTTAGTTTTAATAACTTCTGTACCTATTTTTTGTAATTTAAAATTTATTCCGAATTGAACGAATTTTTAATAACCCGCCGGCGTTTTATTTTGCCTTCGACATTCAGTTTAATATCGTGACAAAAACAATATAGAGGGCGTCTCATAAAAGTAACATAAAAATAAATTATTTCCTTCATTCAATACACTTTCACCTTACGTTCTGAGGGTTTTATGGTAAAAAATAACAGAATCCGATACTCCGATTTGTATTCCCCTTACCGCTGGGGGCTTCCGTTGTTTTTTTTACTTTCTACCTTCCCCCTTTTCTAATACGAGACCCCCAAGTTATGGGGTTTGGCGGTGTGCTTATTTCTTTTAAAACAATTCAAAGTTGGATGTGTCAGTAAAAGCAGTAAGCAATAACGTATATTTATGTAAAAAGTATGTTATTTTTTTTGTTATCCGGTGTATAAAAATGTCCTTTAGATTGGTAAGGAAACATTTGTGTAAGAATGAGATAGAGCTTTTCGCTATGCCTGTAAATAACCGATTTGCTAATACGAAAAATTATATTAATTATAATATAGCTCCTATTAATATGATATTATAGACTGTTAGCTCTACCTCTGATGGCAAGTTATAATATTAATATAGCTAAGCAAAAATCTTGCTTCACACCACACAACCTAGTAAAAGAAAATATCTTCATTACAATAGTAGATTAATAAAAAATACCGCTTCAAATAGATTTTTTTTTACCTTTCATACCTAGTCAACATCCCTATTGGCATGTTCCAATAAAACAGGAACAAACCTTAACCTATTCATAGATCTTATCCCTGAATCAGAACACATTACGCTGCTTATCAGCCATCTTACGTCAGGCCTTCGCTCATAACTTGGACCTAACTAAACCCCGGTCAATGTTTATGGAGGAAAAACTGAACTACCCAACTATGGGCATCCGGATTGTAAATAAGCCAAACACTGAATCTGAATTGCAGTTCCATGTCTCCAACTGGACGGAAATACCAACTTAAGAGGCATATAAACGTGTTTTGCATTGAGAAGCGTTCTATTGATTTCTACCCTCTTGTAAACATGTAAGCATTTCATCTGCAAATGAGTTCGAAGCTCTTAAATTTTTACGGCATTTAGTACGGTTTTTGGGTCTTTACTGTTTTATTTGTTTGGCCATTTCGGTTTGTTTTGTTTAATCTGCATATATATGATAGAACTTCGGAAATTTAAACCACTAGATACTAAACCAATTATTTACTCCTGATAAAAGCCTTCTAAAATGGTTTTACGATGTTACATACCTTTTTGGGAACATTTAAGAAAAATAAATGTTCCAAAATTAAACTAAAATGAATCCTTTAAAAAAATATAAGTAAACTATAAAAAAAAAAATTAATGACCAAAGTTTGTCGTTAAGCGTACTTTTATACTCGAGAACACCATAGCTTCAATGCCAATTTGTTATAGGAAATGCATGAAAGGAATTTGCGTGTATGAATGAAATTTATTTATCCTCATTGAGAATTTATATTGTGAAAAACGTGTCACACTAAAAAAACATCCAATCATAACTGTGAAATTAAATAATGTCTTTTGCCGTCATTAATTTATAACATGAATGCAGTCAAACCCAACAGCACTGTAATCTCACCCAAATTCTAACCTAACCCTTTACGACAAAAGATTCGACACAATTTGTAGCGAAAACTCTAAACTACCGTCTACCCGCATTCGTACCATCAGCACAATCTCCTTCCAAAGCGCTCTCGAGAAACAGCGCAACTAAACAAGCCAGGTTAAAAACACAGTGATTTTTCTTATTCTTACACCTCTTTACCGCAATCGGGGATCAGGCGTTTTTTAAAGTGTCAAGACTAATTCTAATTCAGAGCACGCCACCACAGGTGATGGTAGATACGGAACCGTTTTAGGTTCGTGTCGCCTCGAGATCTAGCGATACGAGCTTGGAATTGGGAACAATTCTAGAACAATGTTTTTTGACTTTGTATTGCCTCTTATGTGGTAAAGAGGTGAGAATGCCGCGTGCTAGCTTTGAACCTTCATACCTATTTAGATAACCAAATTTTATTTTTGTTATCCTTGGAACATATGACCAAATTTTGTTAGAACACTGAATATAGATTCCATACTTTTGTTCTACTCCTAAAGTATGTATTAATTTTACTCTCATGTTCATGCAAATATCATCCGCAAAACTGTTAGTTTAAGGTCCCTTTTTTCATGTATTTTCCTTAGTCGATTTATTTTTTATTGGAAGAGGGTATGTTGAAACATAGCGCAGATGTTACTCAAGTAAATATCCGGGTTGGGTCGTCCTCGAATTTTGTCCTTGTGAAATAATCTCATGCTTAGATATAAAAAAGTAACACAAATTCTATATTAAACTAGTTTTCAAGGCATGGTATGTTATCTTATTTTATAGCTACCTTATATTATATCAGAATCAGCGTCAGCCAAAGGCCTCTTCTGATTACAAAGTCTTACACAACTCGATGCCAATTTCAGCTCATTAAGTCCAGATTGCAACACGTTTTCCTTCACCGTAACTTTGAGATGAGATTAAATTGAAAACTACTTATGACATTGTAAAGTCACATTACAACACGCTGCGGAGTACACGCAGCAATTTTGTTGAAATGATAACTTTTATAGATTTATTATTTTGAAATATTTTCACTTGATATCATGTCAGTGCTTGACTGAAGTCCGGGTTGACGAGGATAGTAAAACATTTTTACCTTTAAATTGTTTTAGAATATTTGTTTCCCTTAATTTACAAATGTTTTTATCAGTTTCCCACCACTAAAAACCAGAAGCCGCTTTTTAGTGGTTGGTCTTTCCAAAAGTAAATTAGATAACAAAACAGGGGTCTACCTGTGGGCCGAGGTTAATTAAAATTAGTTAGTTAACTTTAAACTAAGCATGCCCCAATGAATACACGGCGAGCTAAACTCGTGGAAACGTAGTAACCACTTGCCGAAGATATAATGAAAATAGCTTTACAAGTGTTGTTACAAACAACGGTGGCTTGTGGTTTAAGTTAGGAGATAGGGAAAGAAAAAAAAGAAAGAAATAATATTTACCTAATTTTGTTTAAGGAGTAGAAAACTTTTGTGTTCTTTAGATTAGAAATTTGACGTTGGCTCTCAAATTTGCTTCTACTGCAAGTGATACGAATTATAATTGGTAACTTTAGCATAGACTTCAGAGTGTCCGATGACAGCAGTGGACCGCGATACGCTGAGTTGATTGATTGATAGTGTCATAGTTTTTAATATCCTTGTTTTATATAGGTAACTAATCATCCGCACACCCGCAATTTTTTTTAACATTAAATTGTCATGTAATATCAACAATTACTTTTGCTTTACCGACCTTATTCAAAATCTAGCCTCTTTTACCTACTGTTTCTCCAACTAATTTACCAAACAGCATCAAAAAGATTATTTCCATGCTACTCGCTAATATACCAGCACCAAGCTCTTGCCCTCATTCGCCCCATGGTACATGACCGTCCCCGCATATAATTCGATTTAGATAGATGTTACAAAGACTCGGCTAACTCTGCCACGGGTCGCCAGGACAACCTAACTAGTTTAACATTACTGGAAGTGAAAAATGAATAGATAAATTTTACTTGAACAGAAACTGAGGATTTACTAGAACTTTCTTTTTGTTCGTTGTTATCTTAAGGAGGTTTTTATGGCTATCTTTACGGGGTTTTCGAATGAGTGGTTTTATTTGGGTGTAGGTACCTAATTAGTTTCGCCTTTGTTTGTCTTAGATGCTGGCATTTCTATATCTCCTTGGTGGATACTAGAATAGGATTTTTATTGCCAAAGCATTGAGTACTAAGGGAATGCTGAGTGAATCTGTTTTGGACGCTCTATAAATCATGTATTTTAGTTGAAATAGAGCTCAGTCAGAACATACTCAGATTAGTCAATGAGAGCTTAAATACAAACCCCAAAATACTTTTGTGGGTTCTCTAGAGAAAAGAAACTAGTTATGCAACGTGCCTCTCGAGAATAGAACCTGAAACTAACACATGCTCGTCAACTCAAGGATGTACCGGTTACTATAGTTTCCCGTTCACTCAAAAAGACCGCCAAACCTCTATCTTCAATATGACAGCCTTATTTTCTATTCTGGCTACCACGAGCAATTTTCAACCTAAATGGATTAGACATACAAACTCTTTTGGCATAACTAATTCCGTTATCGTTGGATGTCGGTTGATTGATGAACTCCCGGTAACCTAGTTAGGGTCGCCAAAGGGAGTAACCGGGTTGTTATTACAGTAATAGACTACCTCTAAGGGTATTCAGGATGCCTCTATCAGAGGTAAGCGGATTGATGTTCAGAATTTTTATTTTTGGGTAATTGATATTGGAGCTATATTCAATTTGGTGAACAAATTGGCTTGGTAATGAGACATTGTTAGCAAATGTTTCATTTTGACATACGTAGGCATTATAACAATGAAATAACCTTGCCCTATTTTGAGCCTTGAATAACATTTTTATTGGGTCGAGTCATTTGGTACCAATTGAAGACTTAGACAAATCATGTTTTGAGTTGGTAAAGCTTTTTTTATCGTAGAAACATATTTCTGATTCACCTTTATTGAGATCAAAGACACGTATAAGATAGTAAGAGAGAGAGTGTTATTACAAATTATATAGAATGAAATAAAACGTTTATTTGCGACAAACAAACGATTTTTTTAAATAACAAATAAACAAAGGCGCGTAAAAGGAGACAGAAAAAGAGAACAAAGACTAATTAAGTGTGGGCACGTAGGCATCAAACCCGTGCAAAAATAACAACGCTCAGCATATGTTAAGGTTCATGCTAGAAGCAGACCATCAGGCTTCATTCTTTCACTCTCAAGTGAAGAATATTTTCTTAAAATTTGAATAAAGTTGTTTGTCTAGTAGTTTAAAAACAAAACGCAAATGTACAAGTTAACATTGAAACAGCAGTGTCTAACAACTTAAGCAGTAAAATCGTAACTTTCAGTCGTCGACAGGCGAATAGCGCATAGTACAGATAAAACTAAGTTTTAACTCAACTCGTGCTTTTTTCACCTGCCAACCTAATAATCCCTGGATTTGTCACTGCAACAATGACAGATCTATACTAATATTATAAAGCTGAAGAGTTTGTTTGTTTGTTTGTTTGAACGCGCTAATCTCAGGAACTACTGGTTCGAATTGAATAATTATTTTTGTGTTGGATAGTCCGTTTATTGAGGAAGGCTATAGGCTATAGAACATCACGCTACGACCAATAGGAGCGGAGCATAAATGAAAAATGTTGCAAAAATAAAAAACCGTTGAAACTAAAACACGCGAACAAAGTCGCGGGGGACAGCTAGTTAATTATATTATTGTTTCCTTTTATCTTAATAGGGGTCCCTTACGTACTCTTTTGTAATTTGTAACGCTTGAAATTATTATCATGTCCATTATTTACCATCCAGTATTTTTCGATACATGATAGAGTACCCAAGTAGAAGGAATCAATGGATATAGGAGTTTCACACGATTGGTACGATACTTATGTCTCTAGTAGGGATAACTACAGTATCAAGGTTATGTATGGGTAAGTAAGTTCTATTCTAAAGTTAATTTTTCGTGTCGGTATAAACATATTAAGTCCTTAATGAGAATAGTCGCGGTATCTAAAATTTCTACCTCATATTAAATCAGTAAATAGTTAATGCTGTCTGGCAGTTGCTACTAAAATTAACATGTGTAAGTACAATGCCATCGTCTAAACAAATGTTCAGATTTTAAGTATACATTTTAACCCCATCGCTACTACTATACGGTATTATTGACCCCTATCAAGAATAATTTCATAAAAAAAACATGACAATCAAAAACATGCTTTCTTGCTTACTAATAAATATCAGTTTTATATTTGTGTCAGCAACGAAATATTTGTACGTTGAGTTTCATTATAAATGTGTTTCGTAAGTAGAAATTAATGATGTAGATTAACATACAACTTACACGTTCGTGTACAATAATTAGTCATTAATAAATGATGGGCGTCCAAATTTTGTGTTACCTCTTGTACATTCAAAAAGCTTAACGTATATTAAAGAATAAAAAATATTGTAGCGTATTTAATATGCACATGAGTAAGCATTTTGCGTTTTTCGCTGACAGAATCATATATCTCGTCTCCAAACACCCGTGAAATAAAAATTTCATTCAAACTCTAATATTATTTTTCTTAAAAAAATAGCTTTTGTCTGTCAATTCCTCAGGTGACCACTTAAACTCAAAAATTACTTTTGTTTACTTAAGGCGCTAAGTCACTGAATTATGTAACTTAGCACTTGGAAATCCAATGCATTAATAATATCAAAATCCACAAAAACTCATTAAAAATAACACTTCAAAGTTATAATCGTTCAAAGTCGACCGCGGGCCTATCCGACCCGGGAAGTTTAAATTAAACTTGTCACCCTATACGGCGGTCGAGGGTTACTTGGAACTTCTTTTCAAAAAAATCGAATTGGAAAGCTGCAGTGGTCCTGTAGGTTTTTTTATGAACTAGTTTGAGACTATTTTTTTTACGCTTAATAGGAGCTTGCGTAAGTCTTGAAAAATATTCAAATAATCACCGGTTACAAGTTATAGTTATAAAAATTTGCTTAGTTTGTTTACCTAAGTATATTTTGATACCCTAATTTAATAAAGCTTTCTTAATGGTTTTAGCTATTTGTAAAGCAAAGGATAGCAGGTATAATAGGCAAGACTAAATATTTAAAGGCTAAGTGATTATTGCAACCTTCATGTATGAAAAAAATACACGCGGTAATAATAAATATTAGTATAAATAAATATTGGTATATTGCTTTCTAAGGTTTACGTTATTGTTAGACATTGAAATAAAACAACTTATGTACGGATTTTATCGCTGTTTTATATACCTATAGATTTTAGTTCCCGATCTTTCGACGCCTTTGCAGGTGTCATGCCATCATCATTTGCCCGTGACCATCGACGTTCAAAAGTAGTTTTATTTCAATATAATGCACACCGCCCGTTATTTGTCCAACGCTATTTTTAATCTAAAATCGAGTGTTTAGTTCTAGTCTCCTATTGCGGAACTTTATAAAACAATAACGATCCGGAAAGAAATGTAGGTCACACGAATATTTGTTCGCCTCTTTGTTCACAGTCTACCGAATAGAATTTGGGCTCGATTTCCAAATAGCTAAGCATTAGTAGGATTCTCTATAAGAAAATTCTTTCTAGCAAAACAAGGTTATCCGTCATCATTGGTGTCTGTTAAAATAAATAAATGTGGACAACATCACATACATTGCTCTGAACGCAAAGTAAGTAATCACTTCTGTTTTGAAAACAGAGATAACGAAGCTACCACAAACACCCAGACCCGAGACAATGTAGAAAAGTGGTAGTCACGATATCGTAATAGGTGCGTCTTTACTCTTTATATACCTAATTCAGATACTCAATCGCTTTTACCGATGTAGGCACCTTGCTGGCACAAATTAGAGGCATCAATAATTGTGCTTCTATGTACCGCACTGTGAGAAGAATGAAATCGAACCTTTACTCTGCAATGTGATAGTATTATTTCATCATCATCATCATCATTTAGCCTTTCGTAGTCCACTGCTGGACATAGGCCTCTCCCAATTTGCGCCACAACACCCGGTCCTCCGTCTTTCGACCAGTCCCTTCCAGCGACCTTCTTCAGGTCGTCAGTCCATCTGGCGGGGGGGCGTCCCACCTTACGGTAGTATTATTTGCATTGTATAAACTCCATACATAAATATTAGTTAGTAGCAATCCGCCCCGGCTTCGCACGGATGGACATTTATTTTCAAAATATTCTATAGCCTATGTTAATCTGGAATAATGTAGCATTCAAATGGTGAAAGAATTTTTCAAATCGGCCCATTAGTTTTTGAGTTTATTCGTTACATATATACACACATACATACAACTTTTCTCTTTATAATATTACTATAGATATCACATTCCATATCACCAAAACACCTAATGCTTTAAAAATTCATCGTCAAAATAACATGGATCTTCGATTTAAACATTATCTTGCGGTACCCAGCTTTTTTCACGAATCTTGAACGTTCGCGTCCCTTGATGCATACGAAATTAGGGGTTGTCCCGCCAGTAATTCGTTTTTAAAACATGCCGATGGGTCCAAGAAATAGGATTTTAATTGTTACAGGAAAATCAAGGTTTGATTGATGTATTTTTACTGGAGTTGTCTGTAACTTGTCTGCCCAATTAGTTACGATAAAGTCTTGTCAATGTGGGTCAAAAATGACTGCAATATTTGGCAAGTATTTATAAAAAAAAATATTTATATAGAAAATAGTAAATTAATGTAATGGATTATGCTTGGTTATTATTGATTTGGGTACGTCCAGTGATAATTGATTAATCAATGCCAATTCCTCGAGCATTTATCTTGCGTGAAACAAATATCAGACATACACGAATATTTGTTATCTGTCAGATTCGACACTTTGATTAGCAGACCATTTATATGACGACCTCCGTAGTCGTGTGGCGTGGCGTACACACCAGTTTTCAAGGTGTCGCTAGTTCTGAAGTCCCGAATTAAATCCCTGGACGGGCCAATGTAGAAATCTACTTTTCTACATTGTCTCGGGTCTAGGTGTTTGTGGCACCTTCGTTGTCTCTGATTGCATAACACAAATGCTTTAGCTACTTCAGGTTCTAAGCAATTTATGTGATTCTGTCAACATTTATTTACGGAAAATGCTCGAATAGATACAATAATTTATGGAACATAACTTCGTTACCTTCAGAAGCTTTATCTACCTCAAACGTAGGCCACAATCTAATATCAACGGTCTACCACATAAAACCATCAAAAGTACACCTATCCTCATAATTGATGAACAAATCAAATCTAAATCAAATTCCGATCTCGTTGGGCCAATTAGACCCGAATTCAACGGCGACACATTGATCGATTGATTTATGTAACCAGCCTAATTAGAACTCGCGCTTACATGAAAACTTATGGACTACCCTCCGTATGGAGGTTAAGAGAAAATGGCGGCGCTAATAGATTTGATTAATATTTGAAGCGGTGGTAATTTGTCGCAAATTGTCACGTGTGGCCATGTGACAGGTTAAATCGTTATTAATACTAGCTCGAATAGTGTCGTAATAATTGTATTTTGTATGAGGGTAGAATATAAGTACCAAAAATGGTAGGTGATAATTGGAAAGTAAATGTAGGAAATGAAGTGTTGAACATTCTTAATGAATAAAAACTATAAAAAAATGTCGAAGATGTCTATGAACCGCTTATACATGCCAATCTAAGATATCATACAATCATAGCAATAAAAAAAGCTTACTTTACTTTGGCCATAACATGACAGTTTAAACAACGAATTTCGAATACTATCGAAAATCTGCCAAAAATAATTAAAAAAGTTGGAGTATTACTGATATTATACTTAACGGTTCGTCAAGTCCAGTAAAGCAGTCCTGCGCTCAGGCTAACTCCGTAAATATCTTCCAAAAAAAAAAAGAAACGGTTCGGGTGGCAGTTCTAGCAAGAAAAAGAAAGGTGTCAATTTTCTGTTGAGTTTACCCTCTTAAAATTGGCATTTTGTACAAATTATAAATACTTCTAAGGTGCTTAGAATTATATGATACATAAGGTAGGGTATTTATAGTATTAGACAGGTGTTTATTCAGCTGTACTTCATTGAAGTCTAGACTGATATGATAATAACAGGATAACACAGATATTTGGGTATCGTCTGACTAAACATTCCAAATCTAGACTAGAATAATTCCATAGACAGAACTAACTTTACATAACTATATACAGTTATCAAAATTACTTAGATTTAGTATTAATTTGGATCTAATGAGTTATAACATACGGACTCGTTCTTTAACAAAGAAGAAATAATACTAAGTATACCTAAAAGTGCCAATGACCATTGCTTACTCTTTTCTCTGTTAATATTTTTTTTTCCCAACCCGCCATTTTTTTTTATATTAAATTCGTAAGAAGAAAAAAAAGTAGAAAATCATGACAACCCATTGAAACTAAAACATGTGTACGAAGTCGCAGGGGACAGCTAGTGTTTTTACAATAGAATAGATACTATATTCTGTATTCTATGATTGAAACCAATACCTTATGTTTTGTCAAGATTATAACATAAAGCTGTTATATAAGTCTATATCTGAAGACCCTTTTAAGGTCAAAGTACGGTCTCTTCGCCTAGATATTATTCACCTTAAAACCTTAAAAATCCCAGCCATCAGAATTCTGACTGACCCTAAACCCAGTGATGAAGCAATATTAACCCTCTTAATGCGCACTTAAAATAATTACACTAATAACTATTAAATAAAGATAACTATCAACAATTAATATTAACGCTGTTAATTAAAAGCTTTTGTGTTATTTGATGTAAAGATTATTTAGTTTAGTTTTGTGGGAAAACCAGGTGGTACTGACACTAAGCTGAGCTTGTCACTTTTTGGTACTTTATGGACCTGTACTGTAAAATGTAGGATAAGAATTTTTTCGCATGGCAGCCTTACTTAAGCATAGAAAATGTGAAGAATGTTACGTAGATTATGGGGTTTAAATGATGTTTATTACAGTTGTTTATCGTACTAGTTATACCTAATTAAGTAAATTTTATAATTTAAAACATATTTTCTCGAATACACAGATTTTTTTTGCGTCGAAAATCAACCGTTTGTACAACATTTTAATAAAAACCCAATATTTGAATGAAAATGGATGCAAATGTAGAAGTAATCGATTTAAAAATGTCATGTAAACGTTAAAAATTGAAATGTGTTGTTTTAGAATTCGCCTATAATTCAACTTATAAGAATTATAATAATTGAATGGAAACAAAAATATTCAAATATTTATTTTTAATTTCTTACCTAACGCAAAAAGGCAACGATAGCCTAACACTACAAACAGGTTCTCAACAGTTGCTTTATTTCAATTTACTCAAAATAACAATCATTAAATTTGCTACTAGGGTAGAATTACCAGGGGTTGAATATTTCGATATTTCTCTACCCTATCTACCATCTTATACAGATCCCCAAAAACTGATATCATGTTATTTCTATTAATGACTTATTTCCCTTGTTCACTACCCTTGTCTTATCGCGTTAAGGATCTTGCATTTGATCCCCTACGATATTTGAGGTATTTTTTATTGTCGATCGCGAGATAAGACAGTTTGTTATATTAGCGACTATTGTTGGAGTTTGCTATCGAATTAGTGGCTGTTGTAAGTATTTTATTGATTTTTTTCTACTGTACAGAACAGGGGTGGTGTTTTTATAAACGGCGTCGTGTCCAAATGTTCATTGGTTTCAGGTTGCATGCTCCAAATCTGCAAAAACAAAAAGAATATGCCTTTAACATACACAATTGTTGTATAATAACAGTTATTTATCTAGTAGTAGTAGATAGTTAATGAAGTGTTATAAAGATAAACCGTTATTCTAACAGACTTAAAAAAAAAGGATTTCAATTGGTCTAAATCTTTGTTTTTTAATGTATGTTCCCCGATTACACGAAAACGCCTAGACCGATTTAGACAATTCGATTTGTTTGAAAGGGTAAACTGCCCAGGTTTTCCCAGGTCAGGATCTGATGACGGGATCCCAGGCAAATGGAGGGCAACACTCAACTTTTATTGGCAGAAGTTTTTCATTGATTCTTTTTTCGTTTGAAATGATTGTGTCTTACTTTAAAGTTGTTGTTTTTTTCACATTTATTTATTTGTAATCATTTATTATATATTCTTACAGTGGTTAAAATGTTCAAAGGTAAAAAATTCTCAAAGAAAATGTTTTACCTTTTACTTAGTTAAATTTATAGGCCTTTGAGATATTTCATTCGTAGAAATATGTTGATAGTCAAGTCACCTCATTGCGAAAGAGTTAAAACACAAAATAGAAACTGTGTATTAAAAATTTTATGGCGTATTTAATTAATGATAGGCACTTAAATAAAACAAGATAAGCAATAGCCGCTCATTATAATATAAAATTAATATATCACACTTTCAACATTTTAAATTACAGACAGCCACATTTTTATTGAATTCATTTGTCATTCGTATTTATCCAATTAAAGGTAAAAGCTACCCACCCACTAGAAATCTGTAAAAATAATTCAATTTAAACTTATTACATTAGTCTACGCCTACAGATAAACGAGCAATCAAATTAACATCGGTGTGAATGCGCATTCAATTACGAGAGTACGTCTATTTTGTGACTAACTGCTTTGTGATTGGTCGAAATTGTTTTTTGATGTTGCCGCTTTTAGGGACAGGGCAGTGTCTGTAGAGGAAGTGTTTAAGTGTTTTTTTTCAGTCGGAAGTTACTGTAACTCCGAAATGATTTTAAGTCGATGAGTTTGTAGATTCTCGTCTTTTAATTTTGAATTGTGAATTGTGAACATGAAAATGTTGGAATTTTTTAATTTGACGTTCTTTTCTTTTTTAATCGATTGTAATTTTAGGGCTGGTTGCTTTATCATATATTGACATGTCTGTTAAAGTTAAATATGGCCGCTTGTATGAGAATGTTATACTGACTTAACGTTAACGTAACTTACGATAGAGCCGGTTTGAAACCAACCTACCCTTAGTAACTTTATAGTTTATTGAATGTTTATTATGGGGCAGTTGCATGTTCGTTTTTTTTTTTGGTGCCGGACAAATATTTGTGTTATTTGTTTTTTTTTCACTCTAGGTTATTGTTTTGTGAAATATTTTTCTACCTTTCGTCGTTGAACAAGATCTTTTACTGTGTTGATTTTAAAAAAAGTAACTAGTAGCGCATCTGATTATGTACCTAAAAAAACGCAAAGAAGTTACTAAAAATGTCTGGCGTTTGATGTACACAAGGGTAAATAATTAGTCGTTTGGAAAGCTCTAGAGTTCCGTTTTGTGTGTCGAGTGACGTCACACAGAACCACGAGCGTCGTGACGTTTCTGACGCGTTCTATTTCAAAAGCATTAGCTCGAAGACCACACAAAGCAAACTGGGACACTGTCGCAAACTAAGATTCTAGTACAAAAAGAAATTGTATTTTAACACCCATTTCTAACATTAACGTTTCTGTAGCAGTTTAGATTTTAGTATTTTTTTCAGTGTTTGGAGCTGTCATTTTATCGGGAATGTATTTGGAAATAATATAATGAGGAGTTCACTTCAAAGGATAAATGGTGATGTGCTGTATTCTACATTTTGAGAGACATGAGGCCAATATTCCTTATATTTTAAAGTATTAATAATAGATTCGTTTTTATATTTTAACCTATACCATTTTGTAAAGCAGCATTAGGTAGGCAGTCGCTCCATGTAAAGTGGAGAGTAATATTATTCGTATTAAAAAAAACAAATACTGCCGCACTAAGGAATTTAATCCTAGTGTCGCGGGGGGTTTCACTAACATTAAAATCACATGCACAAAGAACACCCAGACTTAGAACAAGCATTTGTGGATCTCACTGCTTGTCCCATGCGGAGATCGAACCAGGAACACGTTGTGCATAGTGGTAGTTAGCGTGATGACCTATACCACTCGGCTATCGCTGCAGTCAAAGGTTAGATGTTAATGTTCAGTTGCATCAAGCGAGTTTAGATTAAGCTTGTCACCAACTGTATTGGAGTCGGGTCGGTTGTCTTTTGTGCATCAAAACGTTGGAATAGAACCGAAGAATGAATAAGTAATTACTTTATAGATGAAAGAAAATAAACAATGTGGTACGATTGATAAACTTAACTGAGATGAAAGCACGAAAATGATTAACTCTACATTAACAGATACATATAGAGGATTACAATTAACATAACAGTTAAGTTATTTACTCGGCAGTAGATAAAAGCAGTTTCTATCGAGCTTTAATACATAATTCAGTGTTCACTTTGTGTTCGTGATGTTGTAGATTATACATACGGGTTCTCTGTTGGTAAAGCTTTTAGTTTTCATGGTTAAATTTATTAGTCCTTGGAGAGAGGGAGGGCTTCAAAAAGTGACCTAAAAATTATATTCTTGTACATGTAATTTTCATGTCTTGGTATTTAATTCAAGACTATTATATGAAGTTGGTTCGTTGGCCTTATTGAATAGTTAAAGCGTCGTAATCAACAAAAACTAAAGTATTTAATATCCAGCTGTTGGGCCGACGACCTAAAATGGTAGCTTGGTCGGACTGGATGCTTCTGGATAGCATCTGCGCCCGTCAATCGCAATCTACCGCAAGTCAAAGTATACCCTCAGTCGGTTATAAATGGTTTTGAACCTCAAGACTGACCAGGGCGCACCGTGGGAGGGTCGTGGTGCGCGGTCTGTTGTCATCGTCCGTGCGGGGTTATCTGCAATATCGCGCACCGTGGGAAGCCGGCTTAATTGACAACAATACAGTACAACAAACAACCTAATTAAAATAGTAATTCTAATTCAATTACCTACCCATGTTGTGTAACCATTTCTACTGTATGTATATTACACGAGGGTGGCATAATTACAAAGTTCTCTTTGATATAGTTATTCATTTTCTAACATCTAACACAAAAGGCAAAGGGGCGACTGACTCGGTCACTTCGAGACCGGTTTTGTTCATTTTACTTCGCCTAAGGCACATTTTTGATAACTGAGGTCTGGATTTAATATGAGATGTACGGATTTAAAAATAATATCACAATAAAAATAGCCCGAGAGTATATATGTTTTGTGTTTTTGTAACCGTGGTGTGAAATATAGATGGGAATATTATAAATACCTACGATACCCATATAACCTATACTAAAATTATAAAAGCGAAAGTTTGAATGGATGGATTGATGTTCTTAATTATAGCAGAACGGTTGATAATATATGGATGAAATATGGCACAAATATACTTTGTTACCTGGGAATAAGTAACAGTTTCTCTCTGGGTCCAATTTTAAAGTAAACGCTGACTAAGTCGTTGGCAGAAGCTAGTATAAATATAAAGTCATTAAGCAAAACAATATTATAAAGCAAGTTTGTTTGATCTATAGCAAAAATACCAGTAATAATCTACAAATTCCAGCTTACTAAAAAATACCTAACTTTATCCTACATTTATATACTCAGAATTACACTTAAACATCTTGAAGCTAGCGTCATATTTAAGTGCTGGCAAGTTGGCAACGAAATGCCGTTAAAAACGTAGGCTAGGCAACTCCGAGGCATAATAAAGCTTCGATTGCCACGTGAAAACGTATGCCAGCGTCAACTGAATATTTTATAATGTACGTTTTACTCTCCAGGACAATTTTATTTGTTCACCAATTTTACGAATCAAAATATTTCGTTTCGATAAAACTTTACCAGTCGACGTTTTGTTTTTGCTTCGCAGCTATTTTGCCAAAGCCCGTATGAATTTTTGTTAACGTTTTAAAATTGTGTCGGTTTTATTTGGCCATTATCTTTGAAAAACTGTTTACGAATTGCCTGTACAATTAAATAGCAGTTTCTGTACTTTTAGTTTTGTCCCTTTTTAATATAGTAAACAAATTAACTAAGTATTAATACGGTTTGGTTAAATTATATTAGACACGTATTTAATTAAAATTTTACAATTAGCTGATGTAATTAGAAATGTTTTAGGAATTTTAGATGAATTCAACGAACCCTTTTCACTTCGATAGGATTTGTTAAATTGAAATAGGTATAATTACTAATTTGTTTTAAATTGTTGTTATAAACGTAGTGCGCATTAGGTTGGATTGCGTCAATTTGTATTAACTAAATTAAGTATATCGACTAAGTTTTAAGTAATTCAAAACACAGGGCAATAAAAACTGAGGTATTAATAATTCACCAAAATATAGAATCAAGTACACAGCGACATACAGTGGTAGTAGCACAAAATAATACACATTTACGATTTTCGTACTCAAAGAGCTGTCTCCGTTATTTTGGCCGCGAGTGTACCCACTTTACGACCTGAGGCATAACACACTGATAAGTTGGCCCGATGACGTAGCCATGGTAATCGATTACTCGTAACATGTTCTCGTTCGCATAATATAACACTGTATTACTGATCTTATCTCTCTGTCAAGTAATGTTTAAGCTCGTTTTCTGTATCGTTATCGTATCGATTCGGGATTCGGATGGGAAACGAATAATGAATAGTTTGAAGTTAACGCCGCTGTTTAAGCTAATCTGAGTGATTCTTAGATATATTTGAAGGTTGTGTTATTTATGTGTGGGAAACACTATTTGTGGAATTTAAATATATTTAAAAACATGTTCATACTAACTTACTAGGTATATTATTTGGTCTTTTTTGTAATAACCGGATAAGAACGTGTTAAATAGGCCCTGTCTGAGAGCTTAAGCCGTTGCGCCACGCGCCGTTTATAAGACATGTGATTTTTTATTCGACAGTGCAAATTTATACACAGCGAAAGACGCAATTAATTCATATGGATAATTTAAAAAGCAACATTAATTTTATTTAGTTTGTAATAACTTTGGACTACACGTCAAATAAGTTCAGAGCTTGGGCCGTGTAAAAGAACTATAAAAACCAATATACACGCACGAAAATCACAATGTGAAGATGTATTTTTGTATGACGGTTATAAAATGTAATAGAGTGATTTTCCCAGATTTTATGTACGCTGTATGAGCTGTAAAAATCAACTCCGTTCTCCATGGCTTATTTTACGACTGCTTACAAAACTCACATGGTTTCTTACCGAAGACTTTCTAATACAGTTACTCGAACATACAGATGTTTATGAAATAAATACTGGAATCTAACTGCACGTTTTGTATTCATTGAAAGGTATATTATTTATGCTTTATCCGTTTTGTATTATAAGTGTTGAAAATTCATCGCATTCTGATATTTAGACGTGTTTTGAGCATAAAACACAAATGTTTAGAAGTGCTATTTTCTATTACGTTGTATAGAATAGGTTTCACTTAATGTAAACTCACACCTGGCATATTTCGCATATTATAAATGTGAATTTTTGTACAGATAAATTTATGTTCTATTACGGAGGAAAGACTAAACGGAAAAAATACGAAATTTGGCACATATGTATAACCTGGATTAATACACAGAATTCTCTGAATCCTAATAAATCTACGGGAATGAAAACTAAGGGTCCAATAATATTCCAACGCCAGATATTTTTTATTCTGATTAAATAATTTTTTCGGATGGTTTTGTGTGGTAGAACCGTCAAAGATTCTAAATTATTCCTCAGATTAAAATTATCTGGCCTTGGAAAAATCAGTCCTAAGTGGAAAAACCCGCAGGGCACACTATTCAGTAATAGATTCATGAACATATTAATAGATACCTATTAGTGTTTCTTCGAAAGATGTAGTTATTAAATTTGCCTTATCAAAGGCCAAAGGAGAGGAATTTTCCGAGAAAACCTTTGCTTTTGGTTGCTACCAAGTAAATTCAATCTCAATCAAAATAAGTCAGTAGGCAATGAATGAATAAATTAACCTGTTTCTGGGGATTTTTTTATTTATGTAACAGAAAAGGTTTATTAATCGTGTTTATTAAGCCAGATTGAGTATATTCGTTCTTACGGCAGTTTCAGACCACGTAGTCGTTTGTGGCGATCGAGCTCACGACACCGCCGCATCAGCTCATGATATGAGGACTCCTATTGGGTATAAAAGTACTTGGATAAACCAAGAAATATTCATAAGTAAATGGTTAGATACATATTAATTGACCATGTAATGTCATGATCATCAGCCAGAAGACGTCCACTGATAAACATAGTCCTCCTCATAGGATACCACAACAAACGACAACTTACCGCTTGCATCCACCGGTCACCCACGTTCTTTTCAATGTGTCGGTCCACCTGGTTAGATGCCTACCAATGCTGCGTCTTTCGGTTCGTGGTCGCCACTCGAGAACCCATCTTTCCCATCGGTTTTCGGTTCTTCGAACAATGTGACCTGCCAATTTCCACTTTAACTTGCATATTCTGAGAGCTATGTCGGTGACCTTCGTTCTGCGGTGGATTTCTGCGTTCCGGATTTTATCGCGTAAAAAAACTCCGAGCATAGCTCTCTCGAAAGCTCGTTGTGTGATTCTGAGCTTTTCTAGGAGACCAGCAGTCAAAGACCACGTTTCTGTGCCATTATTTAACAGGCAACATACACTGGTTACATTTTCTCGTCTTTTGGCACTGTGGACTTTGATGTAAAGTATGTAATAAAACGTGTATTAATTTATTATAAAGATTCGGATGCCTCTGATCACTGTCGCAACTCTCTGAACTGAACTAAAATCGAAGGCTTACAAACGGAGAAATCAAATACCACTGTACGAAGTCCTTGACAAAAGTATTACTAGATCGAACTCAACCAAAACTTTACTAAGTGGTAGTTATACCCCGAATACTATTAGAACAAATTGTTCCATTTAGCGGCGTGCCAAACTGCTTAATCTTTAGCCGGCGGGTTAACATGGATAAGCTAACTGTGACTATTATTGCCTGATGTTTTCAATTGTTTTATATGATTCTGATTGTGTAAGTATATTAAAATATTGACTTTTTAGGGTTTTTGGATGTCAATGACAGGTTTTGAGGAGTTTCTTGCTTGTAGAATATGAGCCTGTACATATTATATTTTGAGAAATAAAAAATCTACATTAATACACATACCTAAAGAAAATTCAAGTGTCTGTTTGTATTGTCAAAATAGAATTATTTTTTGAAGCTCATAAAGTTATTTACTTTGCTTAAAAAAGTTTTTAAATTTTCTCTCTGTCTGTTTGTTTCGGGTACTGTTTTGTACTGTACTGACATGTAGCTGACTAGCCGAAAATATTTATATTCAGCTAGGAAATAGGATTTGGAGCAAAGAAAAGGTGAAATTGGAGACATTTTCTGATTTTGTTGTAATTATTATATCTTGTGAAACTGCGTGGCTCAGCTACTTCTAAAAGAGTCTGCTAAAATGGAGACAATGATACAGGAAAATAAGGCTCCGTGCCATTTTTCCCAATGCTGGGAGTGGGAAAGATATTGGACTGTAAAAATGGTGTTGATGATGGTAAAGAACCATTCATGTAATTTTAAAAGAATTCTTTAACAATTAACTAATCAAACAAATAAACGAACTGGATTTATACCTTCATGTTATTTAAAAGTATAATTATGTAACATTAACCAAGAATATGTTAACTAATGTAGATTATGCATTATTACTTAACAAAGAAACCCTAGAAGAGCGCGAAGGAGACGTCGTGAATCAGGTCGTAAAATATAAAGATGGTTTACTTCAAGAAAACAAAGGTTAATAAGTAGAGCATATTAATAACAGGTTGTAACTGTCTAACTACAGGACGAAGACCTGCTTTCCTTACAGACACAGACAGACAGTAAATAACTGACTATACACGAACTATCTGTCCCCCACGACTTTGTCTGAGTATTGAGTTTCATGGGTTTTTGTATTTAGTAAATTTTCAGTTTCTCTAAACTGCGAATGTTTTATATAGTCTAAACATCTGTCTGCTTCTAAAAAAAATTAATAATACCCTCATATAATACATTTTTAAAAATTAAAAAAGCCGCTCTACATTACAGCTAAAACTACTCACTCTAATAGAAATTAACCCTGTTAATATTACTTAATGCAGGCCGGAATGTCAAATTCAACCCCCAAGTGGCGCGCCCACTACGCACCATTACCCAGTGGTCATTAAGACCCCGATTTATTGCTTCATTTTTAATGGTCAGACACACTCTGCTGAGTACCTATTGTTTAAATTATTTCGTATTGTTTACCAATTTTAGTTAAGAAAGTTTCTTGATAGTTTTTGATGGGTTCTATTCTTAGTTAAACCTACATTGTCCAAATAATAAAATACAAAATGAAAATTCATTTATTTTAAATTAGGCTATTAAGTAGCACTTTTTGAAAGCTAACTTATCAGACAGCACCCCGATTCGCCCACCCTGCAACGCTTCCCAAATGCTCTGGCTGTGGAGAAGAAACAGCGCAACAAACTCCCCATCATAATATTCTTATCCCTATCCTATTTTGCACCATTTCGGGTCGGCGCAATGTGTGTTTTTATCTACTTTCTTTCTCATATCTTTCACACAATCCATTCATCTCGTTTTCGGTCTTCTGCCTGTACCTATTCAATATCAAAATATTATTACATCTATCTGTGGCCCAACCATAAACCACAAACTTCATAATATTCGACCAAACCTTTGACATAAATACTATACTTTCTAATTCAAATCGTTCGTCAAATCCTTACTTGAATACGCATTCACGGTTTGGAATCAATTTTACTTCAAAAAATATTCAAAACATATTTCTGAAATGATTTCAATATAAAATTACAAGTATTAATACTAAAGAATTTGTTTCCTTGGTCAAGCGTAGATAAAACAGAGATTTAAATTTGTTGATAATTATGATAGATTTCTTCTAAGTAAGTCAAATATCGTTTAGATGTCCTTCGCAAACACTTTATTAAAAGATTATATATAAAAGAAAGTCGTGTTTGTTACACTATTTATAACTCAAGAATGGCTGAACCGATTTTGCTGAAAATTGGTAGGGAGGTAGCCAAGAACCAGGAGAAGGACATAGGTAGGGTAGGGTAGGTAGGTAGGGTAGGGTAGGTAGGTAGGGTAGGGTAGGTAGGTAGGGTAGGGTAGGTAGGTAGGGTAGGGTATGGTAGGTAGTTAGGGTAGGTAGGTAAGGTAGGGTAGGTAGGTAGGGTAGGGTTGGGTAGGTAGGTAGGGTGGGTAGGGTAGGTAGGTAGGGTAGGTTGGTAGGTTAGGGTAGGTAGGTAGGGTAGGGTAGGTAGGTAGGTAGGGTAGGGTAGGTAGGTAGGGTAGGGTAGGTAGGTAGGGTAGGGTAGGTAGGGTAAGTGTTCAGTTAACGGGAGCGAAGCCGCGGGCACAGCTAGTTTATTATAAGAGCGTGTAGAAAATATAACAATAATAGGGATGTTTCCTGGGTATGAAAAGTTAAAATCTATTTAGTCCGTCAGTTAGATAATAAAAAAATATTAGGGGGGTTATGACGCCACGCCTCGCTAAAAATCGTAGCGAGGAGTGACGTCACGCGTAATTTCCGTTCTCTGTATTTTGATCATTTTTTGTTTGCAGGAAAAAAGAAAAAATACGTGTCCAATAAAATTCATTAGTCTACAAGACGGACATTAAAAAAAAATAGGAAACATGCCTATTATAAGAGTATTGATATATTTAAATTTGCATAAAAAAAATGATTATAAAAAAAATTATCGAAACTGATCGACTACAAACACAAGCAATATTTTTTCAGTTTTTTATATAATTTGGTATTTCACAAGATTTTTATTTATTTCATTAAAAAAAATATCTATATTACACACTGTCGAATTGTGAAAAAGGTAAAATAATTAGTTTTATATTGAACTAGTTACAAGCATTTTAATACTTATTGCTAACTAGCTGTCCCCCGCGACTTTGTCCGCGTGTTTTAGTTTCAACGTTTTTTCATTTTTGCGACATTTTTCATTTATGCTCCGCTCCTATTGGTCGTAGCGTGATGTTATATAGCCTATAGCCTTCCTCAATAAATAAGCTATCCAACACTGAAAGATTTTTTCAAATCGGACCAGTAGTTCCTGAGATTAGCGCGTTCAAACAAACAAACTAACAAACAAACAAACAAACAAACTTTTCAGCTTTATAATATTAGTATAGATTATACAGAGAGGAGAGCTATATCAGTACAGTAATAGTCGTCGTTTTGCGAAAAAGAGATAGAACTTGCAGCACCTACTAGCTTTAAGAACTTATAAGTTTTGTATTTGTGTATATTTTTTAATGTTATTTCGCAGTTCTGTTTCTATAATATAATTAATAGAAATATTTGTAATAAATAAATATTTCGATAGTAGTCAAAAACCCAATTGTACACCCCAATACTTCAAAAGTACACGTTCAACCATTCCAACAGAAGGTTCTTTATATTTGTTAACGAAATGACACCGACAATCATAAAAGTTTATGGATCATTGAATTCACAGGCAACGTGAAATTTATGCCAAATAAAATATTACGTTTCTACAAGGGCCTTTTCATTAATGAGCGCTGGGGTGGCCATTGTTTCATAATAAGTCTGATTTGACGGGTTTCACCGTAAGCGGATAGCGATTTAATACAATAGAATGCAACATTATGAAAGTAAATGCAATATTGTAAACTTGTATTATTAACAGACTTTAAAAGGACGACGGTTTTAAGTATATTTGTTGCGCAATATTTTCGACCATTATGGATGGAATAAAAAAATGTTTTTGTCATCGTTAAGGTATGCCTCAGAGGTGTTTTTTTATATTTAGGTGAAATCAATTATTTATTTTATGTTGTCATAGGTACATGATTTTAAAATAATTTTATACTTCTTCTAATTAATAAGGGATTTATGTATATACATATATACATTGGATTCCTAGAAAAACTACCGCTTGGTATACGTTTGTTTGTATCATTTTAGATCCTGGCTTATAGGAGTGGCAGTGATATGTAGGTATGTGTAGAACTTGACGCAAAAAAATATCACAGGGTTACAAGAGTCCAAGTTTAAAAAGAACAATTTTATGAAAAATAAAGTATCTAATATATCTATACATATTATTTATAAAACAAAGTCCCCCGCCACGTCTGTCGGTCCGTATGTCTGAAAGCGATGAATTAAAAAACTACCGAACGGATTTTCATATGGTTTTCACCAATGGATAGACGGATTCAAGAGAAAGGTTTGTGTGTGTGTAATTCATGAATGTTGTTTCCGTTAATTTCGATAAGCAGTTTGATGATTATTTGATGAGATTTTAGCATTCCCTGTTACTAAACAAATTATTTTATTATAATCTCTTTCGTGATTTTAGTTTCTTAGTTTCCCGCTACAGCCAGCGGTGGCGCGTCAACCTAATTTTTGTTTAATGTTGTGAAGAGTACATTAAAGTGGGGTTTTGTGGCCAAAGCCGGGGGTTTAGGCTCGCCACCGAATACATTACTTGTTATTTTTGTTAAAAACTTTCGGATTACTTTTATCTTCAGTTCAGTATATTCATACGAAGTTAATGTACCTATGTAGACCTTGTAACAGTCCTATTATTCTAAGCAGTTAAACATGTAATTTAAAAACTTAGGTAACTTTCTTCAAATTATTAAGGACTTTCTTGGGCCACAACTTGGGTGCCTTTCGGTTTTATCAGCATCGCTTTTTCTCTAGCAAATCAAATCATTTATTTTTGTAACTAGGATAAAAAATCGTCACTTTTACAAGTTACTTAAAACATTTTTTTTTGAGCTCGCTGGATTCTACCTTACCTAACTGGCTACCCTGTGAAGAAACACAGGGCTCAGCCTCTTTTTAAGTCCAGACAATCATTGTTATTAAAAAAATTGTGTAATAAACAACTATGCTAAGCAAAAAAAAACTTTTTGGTAAATTGTATAATGGGGTAAAAGACATATTTTTAATGTCTATGAGATAGATTACTAAAAAATATTAGACACGTATTTTTTTTATTTTCCTTAATCAAAAACTCACGACGATACATTAATTTGAAATGTGTCATGACGTCACAATTTCGTGTGTTTTGTATGCAAGCATGACGTTCTTAGCACGCACTCCTCAAATTGTCTTTTTTTTTAAACAGCAAAAATAACGTGTGAATTTTTTTAACAATTTTATCTGACGGACTAATTAGATTTTGACTTTTCACACCTAATCCTCCCCATTATGTAGGTATTAAGAACCTAGATTCTGTTTAAAAGCAAATTCCTTAATCAATGGCTGTTCCTTCGTGAGACCTTTGCCCTTTACTGATACATGTATACATACTATACCTTTACCAAAATATCTTCTAATCTACAGTTACAAAGTACATTAATCCGTTGATTCCCGTTGTAAATCCAAAGTGTCTTTGTTAGTAATTAACGTTACATTTACTCACGATTCGCTACAAAACGTGCTGTAATAAAACAATTTACAGTTAGTAAGCTACAGTGTTAGTCAGATTTTAGTTATTTAAGGTCTGGAGACGGAATAGATTTGTCATAAAAGATTGAAAGCGAGGCGTTAAGTTGGGCGTTGTTGGGTTGCGCGGTTAGCGGTGATATGTTAGATTATTTATCATATTTCAAGACAGATGAAATATATATTATGATGTTTGTGACATAGAGACAGTAGAGTAAATAATTAACATACATGACTATAAAATTTAAGTTTATTTTTTATCAATTGAAAAAAGAAGAACAAAATCACATAATCATATTTAAATATTTATTTTTGTAGGTACAATTTATATTCTTTTTGTTTTTTTGTTTACAGTGGCTTTAGGACACAAAATGTGAACAGTCTTGTATAGTTTCCATGATCCAAGACGTCAAAATTTTTGGTACAACATTTGGTATGTACCTACAGTAAATTACATTATCTACTATAGGTACATATTATAAAAGGAAAACCCTGGCGCAACTGTCTATCTGTCTAAACGCCATAAACGCAAAAGCTACCGAACGAATTTTCACATGGTTTTCACCAATGGAATGATTGATTTAAGAGGAAGGTTTTTGTCTACTCGTGTAAAGCCGGGTCGTGTCGCTAGTATTATTATAAACGCTAGCTTCGTGGCCCTACGTAAAACATAATGTAATGACTCCACGGCGCCGTTTATAGGGCAAGTTTCTTTACGATAACAAATCGCTAAGAATTTGTCCCACTTACTCCACTTTTATATTCTACTTAAAACTTTTGAGCAGACTGCGTAGACATTTGGAGTACATTATCTTTTTACTGAACATAAAACGCTGTGAATAGCTCGATTCTCGAAAAAAATATTTGTAAGTCTCTGAAGTTTTTTTTTCTTTGAAATTTTTCGTCGTAGTTTTGTTTGTTTGATGTTTAAGAGCTTTAACTATAGCAGATACTATTAAAAGTAAGAAAATGTATCATGAAATTAGGTACCTATATCATTTGTAATTTTACTGCAATAATTTTATCAAGTGATATTTGTATTATCTGTTATAATACTATGTATTAGGTAAACACGCTATTAATGTATAGGGAGTAGCTTCATTACATTTGCCGTCATAGGTTAAGTGTCACATACCTAACAGTAACTTGAATTTCTAGTTGTATTGTCACATCTATTTTATTAAAAGTTTTTCTTACAGCCCGAAAAAACACAGGTTTTATTTCGGATTTGTAGATCTTACCCTTAAGCTTGACCCATTCGTGGATCGCAGGTTTTTCCAGTGACGTGTCTCCATTTCATCCAACCAGAACTGATCTGATGCGTAACATCTCGGTCTACATCACCGTCGCTTTAGATAAGTGACCCGAGGTACTTGCAGTCGGAGTATACTATAGTCGGTATAGCGGCGAAGGTTATGGGTACAAAACTTGAGAGACCGTTAAAGTCGCAACAGTATATTGCATTTTGGTTCTGATTAACTTCAAACCAACATTCTTCAGCGTGGTACAACACCGATCTGCAGGGTTATTTGCTATGGCAGTTGTCAACAGAATCGATTGTTGCTTTATAAAAAAGACAGTGGAAACTCAAGTTTCTTATCGTGTAACTTCGATGACAAACTAGATCTACTACTACTTAGTTGGTTACCGACGTTAGCCGATACTAAATAAGCATTTTTTATACTTATTTTTATCCGGTAAACATCGGTTGGGTTGGCAACTAGAGATAGCGAACAAGCCTACTGATCTAAGCGAGTCTGAACTTCGGGACTACTCCGCAACCAGCACAATGTCATCGGCTAACGGCATACAAGGGGTGCCTAGTTATAACCTATTCTATTACCTACTAAATACAATTCCAATATAATATACACCGATATATTTCATACACACAGATCTAATCCACTAATTGCGTACCAATCACGAGTTAACGCCTCGTTTCTTGTGGTCGCCGTTTTTAATGCAACACTTGCGATCGATATCGCAGTTAATCTAACCAAGCTGTGTTTGGAAAGTAGCAGTTTCTGTCATCATTGTCCTATTTCAAAATGTACCTTTCTTGATAACTAAGTATTCTAATAGTTTTTTTTTATCAATCATTTATAATATTAAGTTTGCTTTAAACATTTTAAGTTTAAAATTTTCTTTATACCAGCCGAATTGAAATCTGAGTCTATTTATTCGCTTCTAACTCGGTCATGGTCTATCTTAGAATAGAATATATATTCTTTATTGTTCACTGTAAGAGTTACAGTCTGAAAGAAAGAAAGAAAAAAAAAACTTCTTTGGTGGCCAGTAAGACAAAAAAAATACACATTTTTGTAGGTACCTTTGAAATCTAAAGGTAAAAATTTAAAGGTCCCTCTGTCATCTCCGTTTATACGTTTGTGATGATAATGTGCTAAGACTAAGTCCATTCTATACGGTCTGCCACTCTCATTCGCATTAAATTACCATGCCCAACTGAATCCATAGTTACCACTAAATATTCAAAGCTATATTAATAAAAATTTCATAAATTTTGAACTAAACTGCCAACGGTATTTTTAATTTACCGAAAAATTCTTAAATGTAGCGCGGTAGCGTGTCAATCGTCATTTAACGGCAAAACATAAATAACGTGCGACCGCCTCGGAGGTCGGCGTCCGAATGAGTTTGATTTGTTTGTTTTGACTAGTAGCGCCATCTCGCGTGATCTACGGGCTTTTAGCGGCATTACGTTGCTGCGTGTTGAATGACGTATGGTGACGGTAGCCGCAGTAAATTGTGGGGGAAGGAATGAGTTAATTAAATTAAAAAGAACACTGATTTATGCTTCGAAAAACGTTGGGTTGAGATCGAATGTCTTGTTTTAAAGTTCTGATTGAATGAGATAAGGGAAGGCCTGACAGTTCGTGCAGTGATGGGCTCGTGACTACCCCGCGTTTTTTGTTGACTGTAGTTTATCGATTTCCGTAGGAGTATTTATATAAAGGGCGAACAATCAATCGTCCCCCCTTAATAGGTAATTGCAGTTGCATGTTGTTTAATTGTATTTTTCTTAAAGTCCTTCGGTAAATATAAAATTTATTTTTTAACAGCACTGACATAATAAGAATCGATCTACAGATCTGTGCTGTTATTCTCCAATTTAATTTATATTCTTATACAATGCCAATGCGAAATTGATATTAGTTTAGCAGGCAGGAGATTCAGTTTTCTTAAAAAAAACCGTCAATGGAAGGAACTGACTGGAATCTAAATATTTTTTTTGTACTGTGTGTTGTTTGTGTGCCTGCAAAATGAATAACAATTTTGCATTGGCATTGTATTAGAATTAAAATTAAATTGGAGAGTAAGAGAACTGTTTATAAATTCTGTCCTCCCGAAAACATAAGTAGGTCAAACTTCAAAAATATGAACAAACGTGAGGCCAAGATGGCGTAATTAGGTAAATTGCTAATACATCAAGCTAATTGGATTAAATAATAAATTCGCTGCTTATTCAAAACTACTTCAAGGATGGCAGAAGTAGGTTTCATTAATTATTAAAGATTTCAAATGTAGGATAATACCTAATATTCATTAAGCAATTTGAATTATAATTCTAACTAACTGAAACTTCTGAAGAAATAAATGATAATAGGCGCTGTCCCAGTTAGGCTTTTTTCATGAAACATATTACAATTGTACCTAATATCATCACAATTTCGACCTCCGTGGTCGAGTGCCTTACACACTGGTTTTCAAAGTGTCGCTAGCTCTGTGGTTCCGTTAAAAAGTTTGACTGGATGTGGAAGACATCCGCCTTCCACTTGAGGACGTCTTGCCGTAACTTAAAAGTAGGTAACCCATGTCCAGCATTGTTTCCGGCAGAGTGGGACTGTTGGCCATTTAACCTGTTGGCTTGGGAACTAAAAAACAACCTTATTATTTAATCACAAAGTATCATCATCCATACCTACTTCCATACTCATATTACAAATGCGAAAGTAACTCTGTGTCCGTCTGTTATATCACAGATCCATGCCTAAACTACTGAACAGATTTTAATGAAACTTTGTACATATAGGTAAGTTTGAATTTCGAGAAACTACATAGGCTACTTGTTGCGATATTCGAGGCCTACACTGTCGGAACCGCAGTCAACATCTAGTATTAAATAAAAAAACGTATTAAAGTTTAAACGGAGCAATCGCTTTGGAAAATAATATTGTTAGTTGTTCCTTTAGAAGCAGCTAGCACCACTAAAATTGTTTCAGGGGTTTTCAGCCTATATTTAAATTTATTACTAATATATAAAGCTGAAGAGTTTGTTCATTTATTTGTTTGTTTGAACGCGTTAATCTCAGGAATCCAGGTCCGATTTAAAAAAATATTTCAGTCTTGTATAGCCCATTTATTAAGGAAAGCTATAAGCTATATAACACTACGCTGCGACCAAAAGAAGCGGAGCATAAATGAAAAATGTTGCAAAAATGAAAAACCATTGAAACTAAAACACGCGGACAAAGTCGCGGGAGATAGCTAGTATAATATAAATAGTTTAATAGAAAAATCAAAGATATCATTTCTAAACAACATCAGTGTATCTAGTTACTTATCCTCTTTGATATTCCACAACAAAAAAAAAACTATTATTTTTTAATGTCGCTACAAATTTGGAAGAAACTCACTTCCCGGTGTCGCGTTCACAAAAAGACTGGCGATTATAAAAGTTACGAGCGAACGACAGTTAAATTTAATCTCTGTGAAACGAGTACAAAGATTGGGTTAACTTTGACTTGGCCAACGCAGTGAAGAGGTTTTATTGTGTCCCGGCCTTTTTTATATCAGGGAAAGTGGACAATCGCTTAACTTTTTAATAGGAATATTGTTCGTCTTTATCAACACTTGTTAGCCTTGCTGCAGGCGTTTGGGAGTTAATGTTAAAGAGTTAATCCCTGTTAAGGTGTTGAAGTAGTGTAGGACGACCGGGGGCTAGATGGAGCGACGACATCCGCAAAGTGGCTGGCAGTGGTTGGAGACGAAGAGCTGAAGATCGAGCTCAGTGGCGTGCCATAGGAGAGGCCTATGTCCAGCAGTGGACGAAGAAAGGCTGATGATGATGATGAAGGTGTTGAAAAATCTACGAGATGCCGTCCATAATCACGAACATCGTCATGCTGATATGATTCAGTAAACTGAAGTCAGTCAGTAGCCTGAAGCGATAATGATGCAAGGAGATTAATGCTTCTTTATAAAATTATAAGATAACTAGCTGTTACCCGCGGCTCCGGCTGCGTGAGTTCGCTTGTCGCGGCAAAAACTAGCCAATGTTCTTTCTTAGAATCCAAACTTATCCCATACCAAGTTTCATCAAAATCGGTTCAGAGGTTTAGCTGTGAAAGCGTAACAGACAGACAGACAGAGAGTTACTTTCTCATTTGTATCTAATAATGTTAAGGATATGGATAATATCTTTTCATTGGTACAATAACAGATATGTGTGGTGTTTTTGGAGGTTGACTGTCTTTTGTATAACCAGTTTATAAATAAGTACTACCTATATATATATAACCTATACCTAAGTTATTTGGGTAAAGAAACGTCAGAAATACATTTTGATTAAATCGTTTCTTTGTCCATTAATCAATGTTTTTTTACAAAATTGGGTGTTTGACAACTATCGAATTTTCTAATAATAGTATTAAATTCAAGCAGAACTGCGAAATAACATCATAGTGATAAGCTTTTAAAGTTAGTAGACAACGCATTATTTATCCCTTTTACGAAAAACCACGACTTGTACGGGGCAGCCGTATGGAGAACGGCCTTAGTATGGAGAATTACCAAGGTGACGTCACCTGATGGTATAGCTCTCTCTGTCTAATTAGCAATATTAAAATGCCTGTAACTAGTTCAATATGAAAGTAATTAATTTGCCGTTTTTACAACTTGACATAGTTTATAATATATATTTTTTCAATGAAATAAAAAATATTATGTCAAATACCCAATCGTCTCAAATTCGTGTATATACAAAAAAGAGTTTTATGCTGATCGATTGCAAAATTTTTCTGATATCAAACCATTTATACCTATTACAAACTCCAATATTATTAATTACAAATTTTCTCTTGTTTCAGGTAAATTTGGGTAATATCTCTGGACCAGAGTTTTTAATGAGGTCCCTGTATTAAGGGCAACAGGATAATTTGCCGGCAAACTTTAATGAGAACTTTGAGTGCTCGCAAAAGAAAATTCTTAGTAACTAAGTTTCCTTTAACTTATTTTTTTGATTTAAGGGTAGGTAAGTACTTGTCTTAGATATTATGGTTGGTGTGGAGACCTAATTTAGACAAAAGATTTATGTATTTTGGAAATTATTGCACATATTTATTTTGAGTGAAAAATAATATACTGGCTAATCGCGTGACTTGTTAATATTGCTATTGTTCTTGTTAGTATATTTATGACTAGCTGTCCCCCGCGACATTGTTCGCGTGTTTTAGTTTCAACGGTTTTTCATTTTTGCAACATTTTTCATTTATGCTCCGCTCCTATTGGTCGTAGCGTGATGTTATGTAGCCTATAGCCTTCCTCAATAAACGGACTATCCAATACAAAAATAATTTTTCAATTCAAACCAGTAGTTCCTGAGATTAGCGCGTTCAAACAAACAAACTCTTCAGCTGTATAATATTAAAGTATAGATTTAGAAAACAGCTTGCCCATGTGTTTCTGGGGCTTGAATAATGTAAAATAGTTGGGCTCAATTCGTTCATAATGCATCTAGTACAGTAAAAAGATAAAAAACTGAAACTTATTATAAACTTTTATACCATCCATATAAAAGAAATGAAGTAAAGTTATTATTTCTCATAATCTTAAAAAGGCGCTTAAGAAACGTTAAAGTTACAGAACTAAATGACTCTAGGTGCGCGGTTTCAAAATGTCCTTCCTATGGAGAAGACCTCTATAAAATATAAATCATCTGTTAACCTAGCCTACCAACCGTATCTAACTAATAATACCTAATACCGACCTATAAATGTCCCACTGCTGGGCACAGGCCTCTTATTAGTAGAGAAGGCACGAACATTGATCACTACGCTTGCTCACTTGCTGGTTACCGATTTGATTCCAATTTCTGGATTTCATTTTTCCAGGATGTTTTTCCTACACCATTTGCCACTAGTGTCTTAGAATGATTAGGAAGGTACATATAACTTTGAAAAAGTCACATTGGTATTTGCCTGTAGTGGGTTCTAACCTGCAACCTTGTGCATACAAATCCGTTTGTTGAATCGCTAGGCCATTACGACTCGATATCTAACATAGAAATATCGATTCAACCAGAACTAACTGGAATACTATTAGTCAGATGTTGACATTCAATTTGCGTGGCTTACACTCAGTGTACCTGCTAGGTAATAATAAGAAAACATTGTGTGTACGTTGTATTGTAATCTACAGATTAACTATTGATTTTGAGGCTTTGTCGTGTTTGTATGAACATATATCACGATTTACCACTAAAGGAGAGAACAGAGACATTGCGGGTACCTCGTTGTACTTCTTAAATAGATAAATATAGTATATTTTTAAATAAATCTATGCTAATATTATAAAGCTGAAGAGTTTGTTTGTTTGAACGCGCTAATCTCAGGAACTACTGGTTCGAATTTTAAAATTCTTTTTGTATTGGATAGTCCGTTTATTGAGGAAGGCTATAGGCTATATAACATCACGCTACGACCAATAGGAGCGCAGCATAAATGAAAAACCGTTGAAACTTAAACACGCGAACAAAGTCGCGGGGGACAGCTAGTAATTAATATAATAATATCAAGAGACAACTCACACACGGCCATCTGATCCCAAAATAGGCAGAGCCTGTATTTGTGGCAACTTGACAACCGATAAACATACTTATATATATCTAAATGCATCTATACTAATATTATAAAGCTGAAGATTTTGTTTGTTTGTTTGAACGCGCTAATCTCAGGATCTACTAGTTCGAATTGAAAAATTATTTTTGTATTGGATAGCCCGTTTATTGAGGACTAGCTGTCCCCCGCGACTTTGTTCGCGTGTTTTAGTTTCAACGATTCGAACCAGTAGTTCCTGAGATTAGCGCGTTCAAACAAACAAATAAACAAACAAACAAACAAACTCTTCAGCTTTATAATATTAGTATAGATAAATGAAAAATGTTGCAAAAATGAAAAACCGTTGAAACTAAAACACGCAACAAAATCGCGGGGGACAGCTAGTACTTATATATAAATGACACCCAGACACAGAACAAATGATCATGCTCATCACACAAAGATTTTTCCAGGGTGGGAATCAAAGTCACGACCTCTGTTTTACCAGTCAGAGTCACTAACCACTAGACCAATAATATATTATGTGTTCATCAAATAGGAATTTAGCGATCCTCGGTAAAAGTTTTGAACAGACAGAGAGGTAAAAAATACATTCAATCAAGACTTAGCATTTTTTTTTTTAGATATCATTAAGTTGATTTTTCATTGATTTTAAAGTTGAAATAACGCTGTCAATATAAAAATAAACATTGCTATTTTAATGTAAGTAATTGGCACGTCTAAAAATCAGATAATGAAATATATAATTATCGCAATAGTTAGCATTAAGTAGGACCTTTTTTTTTAAACTTATTACTTGAACGCAATAGCACAGGCTAAAATGGAATTCGCTTATTTGCATAGAAAATATATGCAAGCGTTGAGTGTGGGGTATTCGCTCGGGCAAAGTACACCTTTCAAATAATAATAAACAATGTATTTTAAGTGTTAAGAACCTTCATTATATTTATCTCAACGGTGTTTAACAATTGCTATGCAAGTTCTAAATTGATGACCTCCGTGGTCGAGTGGCGTACACAGCCGTTTTCAAGTTGTCGCTAGCTTTGAGGTACCGGGTTCGATCCCTGGACGGGTTAATATAAAAACCCAGTTTTCTACATTTTTGTCTCTGATTCCATAAGACAAGTGCTGTAGGTAGCTACTAAAAAAACTCGAATTCGGACCAGCAACAGTTGCTAACTACCGCCGATATTTTTATAAACAAGGCCCTTAGTTGAGTACTTTGTTACTTTGGTTGCCATGGCAACCCATTAGTTACTAGTTATTTGAGATAAAAGTATGCATGCAATGATAGGTAATGAAAATATGTGCCGGTGGGGTTACAGTACACCTGAGCCATGTGAGTGTGGCATCTTTCCCCAAACAATGGCCCATTTAATGAGCTGCCCAGCATGCCCTACCACCTGCACTCGCGAGGACCTGTACAAGGCCACGGACAACGCTGTTTGCGTAGCTGAGTACTGGTCTGGGAAAATCTGACTGCTATTGATCGACTCGCTAAGAAGAATGATAGGTAGTGATCGAAGCTCATTATTTCTGTATGAGAAGTATTTGCAACCTATAACTGTCCCATTGTGGAGTTAAGCCTGAAAACCCCTATTTACAGATTAAGATAAAAAGTCATTTATTAAAAATAGGCAGCCAAGTAGCACCTTTTGAAGGCCGACAATAAATGAATAGGCAGATTCGCCCCCTCATTCACCGCTTCCTAAGTGCTCTTGCTGTGAAGTAACGGTACAATAAAGTCCACAGCAGGGAATGTTATTTATCTTAACCTCTTTTTATAAAACGTTTTGATATTATTAGATATAAATACTTATACTTAAAATATCTAAACGATTTGCGGGGCACAGGTTTTCTCCAGACCAGTACGCTTGCTCTTCAATTGAAACAATGCTATCTAAAGCAAAATTGTAATTAGTTTAGCGGATTCGTGATTTTTTTTTTTGAAATATAATAAAAAAATAGTCTATGGAAGGTACTAACAGTAATCTTAACTTTTACACTTTTTATTTGTACTGTGTGTTGTTTGTGTGCCTACCCCCTTTTTTTTATTTATTTGTTTATTTATTTTTTTGATTATGGGGTGAAAAGCTAATTGACTTCGACCCACGCCGAGGACACGGCGTGGGGATATGTCGGACTCGCACCGACTAAAAACACCCCGGTCCCGTCTTTGGTCTTTGCTATTCATATAGGTACCTATACTTATATAGGTACCAATGTTAAAAATGCGAAATTAACTCTTTCTGTCTGTTACGGCTTGGAAAGGTCTCGGCTAATCCGTTGAACCAATTTCAATGAAACTTGGTACGGGTCTGCTTGAATCCCAAGAAAGAACATAGGCTACTTCTTGCCGCGATAAACGATACCCACGCGGCCCGAGCCGCGGGCAACAGCTAGTATCATATAAACTAAAATCCATTTACAAACATTTTATTAAACCCCGTAAACGATAATGTTGCAATATTGTAAAAAAATGACAATAAATTATGGTATTAAATTGTTAACACGTGTCGTGAAATTTATTATTCCATTTTAGCACCCATTGCGAATAACAAAAACATTTGTTTGAATTTCTAACAAAATGCAACACTAATTTGTATGGGATCACATTATTTAAATGTACAGGGGAGGCAATAACTCACAGGGGATACAGGGGGATTTAATTAACGATTATAACTTCAAAAGTTTGAGCTACCCTGTTGTCTTCCCCTGTCGGAAATTTATATTTTTTACAGCGTAGCTATGTAAATGTACATTTCTATTTGTATATCGCATTTGAACTTCTAAGCAATTTAATATCTTGATGTGCAAATTGGAGGGTTGTACCGTTGTTTTTGTGCGGTAACTTGATATTTTATTTTACGTTTTAATAAGCATGTTTCCTATTTTTTTTTAATGTCCGCCTGGTAGATTAATTAATTTTATTGGACACGTATTTTTTCTTTTTTCCTGCAAATAAAAAATGATCAAAATACAGAGAACGGAAATTTCGCGTGACGTCACTCCTCGCTACAATTTTTACCAAGGCGTGGCGTCATAAGCCCCCACTCCTAAACTTTAAAGCGCTGTATCTTTGTATTTTTTTATTGTTTTGATAAAAGAAAAAATACGTGTCTAATATTTTTTTATTATCTAACTGACGGACTAAATAGATTTTAACTTTTTATACCCAGTCAACATCCCTATTATAGATGTATTTTTTTTAAGATAGGCAGAGGTTATAACTATACACATACTTATAGACGTGAGTACTACAGCCACGTGTAAAAGCGCGTTTGCGCGTATTTGTATTATTGTGCACATTCTAAGTCAAAAATATTAAGTAGCTCAGCTAATAAACCCAATACAGTGTAACCTTAATACCTATAACGACCCTCAATATAATAAAATAATTTTTTTAAATCCCCTACAACTGCCCGTAAGAGTTAAATGCATAATATACTTTTACATTAAGAATACATTTGTCAAAAACCTTTTTATAACGAATTTTCAATCATAGCCAAATAAAAATAGAAAGTACTATTTACCTCTATTTAACGAATTTCGACATAACGAAATCTATCAGTTATCTACATTCAATTTCACAATAATTATTGTCTCGACAGGTTCAAACTTGTTTAATGTTTCGTATTCATTTTATTTACCTTGTTATAACGAATCGTAGACCAACCTAACATCTGTATAACGAACCTCATTGTAACAAATTACTTGATATAACAAATTATTTTCTAGTCCTTTCAGATTCGTTATATCAAGGTTGCACTGTATATACAAATACAGATATTATACAAATAAATATACAGTCACACCGTTGCCCCAATAAATACTATTAAAGAAACACAGTTTCTTAGGGTGGCTATTTTCGCCCTACTTAATGTGACACACCCTAGTTGTCACATAACTTATGGTGTTAATGAAATGTTTTCTATTCCGCTCGCGTAGAAGTGTCATTGATTACATCCATGGCTTTTGCCCATAAGTTGCTGGATTCATTATAATTTATTGGTTTTATAGGCGCGTTGATAAATTGAGTGGGAATTAATGTGGATAAAACTTTTGTTACTTTTTATTTTTGTTAATCTATACTAATATATAAAGCTGAAGAGTTTGCTTGTTAGTTTAAACGCGCTAATGTCAAGAAGTACTGGTCCGATCAAAAAAATCTTTCAGTGTTGGATAGCCCATTTATTGAGGAAGGCTATAAGCTATATAACATTACGCTGCGACCAAAAGGAGCGGAACATAAATAAAAAATGTTGCAAAAATGAAAAACCGTTGAAACTAAAACACGCGGACAAAGTCGCGGTGGGCAGCTAGTAATATATATAGGTAACTGTCGATGTCTAATAAAAACAAAAAAAAGCTTGTAAATAGATAGTAAATCCGTAAATTTATAAAACTTTCTTAAGGTTCCATGACAACAAAATATTAGAATTAAGTCGAGATGTCTGGGTCGACTTGTCAGTTTAAAAATTGGCTATAGGTACAAATAGCAAAAGTTTTCCCATTTTGCGTAACGACTCACCCGACTTCATTTTAATGAAAGTAGAATATGATTTACTTTTTAGGGAATTAGAGTTCTCTTAATATAACTAAGTTTTCAATATTTTTGTTTAAGACGTACCTATTGTTAATGGAACGATAATCAACTTTTGTTTAGTTTTTAGAGTTCTGTGTCCGAAGGGTGCCAATGGGACCCCATTTATAAGCCTCCGTTGTCCGTTTAAATAGTTATGCACAGTTGCACTGTACAAATAGTTACATGTATCCGCTTCTATCAACATTAGAACAGTGAAGCTACCAAAGGCAAAATGTACTGTAGACATTTGAAATATAGAAAACTAGCTGTTGCCCGCGGCTCCGCCCGCATGGAGTTTGGTTATCGCGGCAAAAAGTTGCCTATGATCTTTCTTAGGCTGCAGACTATCTGTAAACCAAATTTCATTTATATTGGTTTAGTAGTTTTGGCGTAAAAGCGTGACGAACAGACAGACAAAATTACTTTCGCATTTGTAATATTAGTAATGATGACAGATAGATTAAGGTTGTTATAAACTTTCTACCTTTCTAATCACCCAGTACAAAGACATCCAGACTGCGCTAAAGCAATTGTCACAAAAACCGTCTGATACTCATTAAAAATACTCCTCAATAAATCTTTGCTGCAACATCTGATTTTTTTCACACATTTTCTCAATAGTTGTACCCTTAAAATTTATCGTCATAATTTTATTCTTGTTACACAATTCACAAGTGAGCTTTTTTACGAGTTTTCAAAGTGTCGGGGTGGTACGGTGTTGTTTAGACAACTTTTTTTAATCGATCCACCCCTAGGTACAGTTGACAACAATTTTAATTTCGAACGTGAATTTTCGGGTCTCGATTGTGAAAAATATTTTTTAATTTCGCTTTGAACTGGTAATTTTGTTTTTATTTTTTTAGAACTGTGTGGCGTTCTTTGTAGTTTATTTTTTTATATTTTTTTATTTTGTGTTTGGAACTTATTTCGTGGCTCGGTGTTCGTTTTCTTTATATGAGAACGTTTTTGGCCAGTGGCTGTTTGACATAGCAAATAATGTCTCAGACAACGTTTTTTTTAATTGTTTGGCTTGATACTAGGCTAGGTCTCGTTATAAACACTTTATCTCTCTCGTATTGTATATGACCGTTAAAGGAAGAAACTACTTAATATATAGACGTTTATTTTTATATATACAGGGTGTTCGGAAATAAAGTGCATTCCTTGCAGGGGGTTAAAGTAGAGCTTATTTGCAGCCAATTTCGTCATGTGATGCCATGTCCGAAACCTAGTAATTACTGAGATAATCGAGATTTAAGAGTTTTTATAAAAACACCCGATTTTCAAGTTAAAACGTATCCTTGTGGTGAATTATTCAGCGTTTTGTTTGTTATTTTGTTCTTTTCTGATAAACAAATAACCAGAAAACCATAAAAAATCAACGTTAGCAAGAAAACACGACGTCTTATTGTGATAAAGCATGAAATCAAGCGTCGTTTCACGAAAATAATCATATTTTAGGAAAATCAATAGTGTTTTACTAAAAAAAAATGTATGTAGTGTTGCGTACAAATTATTTAATTTACTTCCTTAATTCATTAGCTATCTAAAAAAGTATAAAACTCAACAAAATCCTATGAGACCGATATACAATCACCTTAAAAAGTAATTAATCCGTTTCCGAGAATCGCCCTCTATTATACCTATTACCGCGCAAGTGTGTGGTTTTTTATTTGATGATGACGCCGACTTGCACTTGCACATTTCCTACTGTCACTGCATTTGTCCCGCCACATGCAATGACAATAGGGATTGGTTACAAGAAGTTGGGTGGGTAATTTACCGGGTTAGTTAGTTTCAACTATCGTCTGAGTACAGACCTATCGTTGTATTCTAACTACGCTTTTTATTATTTACCTGTTTTATCATGCCTTCCTTCAGTAATGAAGAATACACAGACATTCTGTTTGTGTACGGATTCTGCAACGGAGACGCTGCAGCAGCAAGGAGGGACTACATACTACGCTTTCCATCAGGAAAGCCTATCAAGGCTTATACCGAATGCAAGAGTTTTTTCGGGAACGTTTCGACGCGTCCGTGAAACTGGTCGATTTACAGCGCGAAGAAGTGATTCAGGCCGACCCCGTGTTTTACCTGCTGAAGAAGAAGAAGTAATACTTGATTTATTTCGGAGAGATCCAACAATCTCTACAAGAGCTGCAGCTAGAAACCTCGGACTATCCCTGTGGCAAATTTGGTTCACCGTGCATACAGCACAATTACATCCGTACCACTACACACCGGTTCATGCACAAGAAAAAGGTGATCCAGTCCGACCAGAATGTCTGCGTATTCTTCATTACTGAAGGAAGGCATGGTAAAACAGGTAAATAATAAAAAGCGATTTTTATATGAAAAACTCTTGCATTCGGTATACGCCTATCAGGAAAGCGTAGTATGTACTCCCTCCTTGCTGCTGCAGCGTCTCCGTTGCAGAATCCGTACACAAACAGAATGTCTGCGTATTCTTCATTACTGAAGGAAGGCATGGTAAAACAGGTCAATAATAAAAAGCGTAGTTAGAATGCAACGATAGGTCTGTACTCAGACGATAGTTGAAACTAACTAACCCGGTAAATTACCCACCCAACTTCTTGTAACCAATCCCTATTGTCATTGCATGTGGCGGGACAAATGCAGTGACAGTAGGGAATGTGCAAGTGCAAGTAGGCGTCATCAACCAAACAAAAACCACACACTTGCGCGGTAATAGGTACAATGGAGAGCGATTCTCGGAAACGGATTAATTACTTTTTAAGGTGATTGTAAATCGATCTCATAGGATTTTGTTGAGTTTTATACTTTTTTAGATAGCTAATAAATTAAGGAAGTAAATTAAATAATTTGTACGCAACACTACATACATTTTTTTTTAGTAAAACACGATTGATTTTTCTAAAATATGATTATTTTCTTTAAATGACGCTTGATTTCATGCTTTATCACAATAAGACGTCGTGTTTTCTTGCTAACGTTGATTTTTTATGGTTTTCTGGTTATTTGTTTATCAGAAAAGAACAAAATAATAAACAAAACGCTGAATAATTCACCACAAGGATACGTTTTAACTTGAAAATCGGGTTTTTTTATAAAAACTATTAAATCTCGATTATCTCAGTAATTACTAGGTTTCGGACATGGCATCACATGACGAAATTGGCTGCAAATAAGCTCTTCTTTAACCCCCTGCAAGGAATGCACTTTATTTCCGAACACCCTGTATAACCTTTGAGGTGTCCCACTGCTGGGAAATTTGCTTCAGGGTCTTCTGTCTGAAGCCGCTTTCCATCAATTCGGCAAATAGCGATCGAGGTCGTGTCGCCAGCGTCTTTTCGGACAACCCCATTTTCGAGCTTCGTCTACTAAGTACATTGTATTTTTTTTTAAGATTGAAAACGAAATAATTTATTAACTTGTACCTACTTACTGAGACGTAAAACATTTTTTTTTTATGAAGTTAGTAACAGTTCTTACAGGTTATAACTGTTTTACATATAACCCTATATTTATTTAAGTATTTATTTAATGCTTCATGCACAGTGTACATAGGACTTAATGCCAGAAGGCATTCTCAGCCAGTCAACATTATACCTATAACATTTCTAACAATTTCGAGAGCTAAGCTAATCTATACTATTATAATTATAATTATAATATTATAAAGCTGAAGATTTTGTTTGTTTGTTTGTTTGAACGCGCTAATCTCAGGAACTACTGCTTCGAATTGAAAAATTCTTTTTGTATTGGATAGTCCGTTTATTGAGGAAGGCTATAGGCTATATAACATCACGCTACGACCAATAGGAGCGGAGCATAAATGAAAAATGTTGCAAAAATGAAAAACCGTTGAAACTAAAACACGCGAACAAAGTCGCGGGGGACAGCTAGTTAATAATAATAAGGTACATTCACGTTTTCTCTTAACGACCGACCGTACCCACCTACAAGTTAGTTCACCAAACAATTAAAAACGATTATAATTTATAAGTTAGATGTAAACGCCACACCCAATCAGTATATGTTGAGTAATTAACAATATTCTATCAGAAACATCGGAGTACTAATTATTCGAGCTTGTTCCAGTAAACCAAATTAATATTGTGATTAAATGTTACTTGGTACAAAGCGGTCCCTCGTGAGTGAGACTTGTTGGATTGTATGTTCAACTATAGTTGTAGTGTAGGTACCTAGGGAATGTGTTAAATCCAGGCTATTAAATCTAGCTACTGAAGTCGTTTTAAAAGTTTTAGGTACCTAGATGCTTCAAGGTTTAAACGTAATCTATAAAATCCTTCCTAATATTATAAATGCGAAAGTAACTCTGTCTGTCTGTCCGTCGCACTTTGACGCCAAAACTACTGAAACGATTTAAATGAAATTTGCTACGCAGATGTTCTGGGGCCTGAGAAAGGACATAGGCTACTTTTTGCCGACACGACCGACAAACACGCGGGCAGAGCCGCGGGAAACACCTAGTATTTATTTAAATGAATCCCGATTTTCCTTTGTCACGCCAACTTCCGAACGACTGCATCAAATCGGATAATTCTGTTTTTATTATGTTCCTTTTTGTAAGGACAAGATTTTTATAAAAGAAAAATGTATGGAAATGTTTTGAAAATCTCATACCATTCGTGTGAAACCGGGGCTGGCAGCTAGTGTTAAATATTCCTTACCAAAGATTTGTCTTGCTAGGTCTCATTTATTCTCTTTTATTTAACTGTATGAAAAGAGATCTAAATAGTAATTACCTTCATATCATTCATGACATGTAATTTAAAAATTAAGTTGTAAGTTTACTGAAGAAGCTAGATTAGGGATGCTCTGCAAGGTTATTCGCCATGGCTGATGTCATCTAAAACGATAATTGCTTTATAAAAAAAACACTGTAAAAACACAAATTTCGTATCGTCTAACTTCGATGACCAACTAGATCCACTACGACGTAGTTGGTCACTGACGTTAGCCGATACTGAATTAGCGTTTTTATTTGTTGCTATTTTTGTCCAGTAAACATCGCTTAGGTTGGCAACTGGAGATTGCAAATAAGCCTACTGAACAGAATATAATAATATAATATACCTTGGAACATCTTACACACGGCCATCTGATCCCAAATTAGGCAGAGGCTGTACCTGTACTAAGGCAACCAGACAACTGTTAAACTTACTTATATATTTTTAAATACTTACATATTATAGATAAATTACTCTTCATACTCATTACACAAAGATTTGTCCTGGGTGGAAATCAAACCCACGACCTCCGGTTTAGCTTCTAGACGAACAGGCCAATCAAAAATTATAAAAAGAATTTAGCTGAATAATTATTGTTACGTCGATCAGTACATAAGCCACCTTTCCTATCACAATATATCACAGCCATGTAAGTACATTACACTACGTATACCAACAGACAACAGCCCGAGTTACTCAGCGCCCACTAATTGACGTCTTGTAAACACGAACGCACACAGATTTGCATGTGCATGTTGCATAATGTGTGTATGTCCTGATATTTGTTTAATTAACGCTGTTCTTTAGGTTTTGTAAGCATTCCTGGCGAAGGAAATAGGGTACCCTATTACTACTGTCCGTCCGTCCGTCTGTCTGCAGGCTGCATTTCAGAAACCGTAACGGCTAGAGAGTTGAAATTTTCCGCTATAACAACTATTAATGAACATGAATTGGAGAGGGCTTCTATACTAGGAACGTGTTTTTTGCTCGGTTTTAAGCGTACGAATCTTGTACGATGATACGGAAACCATCTTGCTCTAGTCCGACTCGCACTTGGCCGGTTTTTTTTCGTGTGTTTGTTCTTCTCTATAGTCTTTTTTTTAGTAGAACAGAGTTCTTGTAAGATATACAACAAACTTTTCGACTTTTAAACTGTTTTCTATTTACAATTTATAACATTCACTTAAAAAGTTAGTTTTTTTTTTTTAAGTATTCTAGCAATGTGGTTGGAATTCACATTACTAGCAATCTTGTTAACACCTCCAACTAAGCTAAATATGCTTGTATCTGGAGTGAGTTTACGTCAATAGTGCAATGGTGGGGATCGAATCTGCGACCTCTCGATCACAAGGCCGTCACCCTGACCATTAGGCTATTGCCGGTTTTAAGTTGGGATGTTTGTACCCCTAGTCGTACAAAAAAACAAGCGACAGTATATTGTACATTATCCATCTTTTATGTGTAAACCATTATCGCCCAAATAGTAAACTATAAATACAATAAAAATTAATAAGTTATTTCTAAGATAGGATATAATTTGTGCAGCGATAACCATCACCCACGCGGGCAGTCGCTGGAAAAAGCTAGTAATCTATATTTTAAGCTCCCTTGTCGATATTATTGTGAAACTTTCAAATCACTAATTCTTATCTAACAGAAATATCAAACCCAATTTACAGTCATTCAGTTTTAGCGTGAAACCATTTCCTTTCACAAACTCAAATGATCATGAAATCATTCTCAAATGACAGCTTTACAATAGAAGTACCTACAAAATAGTAGTTTTATTCAAATAAATACTTGAGAGCTACAGTATTGTTTGTGTCGTCTTTTCTTAACGCAAATGCTTCTAATTAGTATAATTTAAATGCTGCTTGCTTGTTAGGTTCTGTGGTACAAGTACAAATAAATAATAGTGTTGAGATATTTTTTGTGTTCTGCTTTTTAGGGTTAAGTGGTTCTATGAAGTGTTTGAAGAACGAGTTAGTGTTGTAATGTTTGACAACGTTTTTATATCTCAAGAATTTTCTCACGCCCTTACCTTACTGTTATTATATCCATCCATCATCTTGTTAATATCATAAAGAAATAATTTTAGAAAAAAAAAATATGGCACTCAGTAAAAAAAATCTTCTGTTAAAAAAGTACAGTTTTGGTACCTTATCTAACTTACGATGTGACTTTCCGATTGATATATAGATATTTCAAACGCCTGAGTTTGTTTTGACATTTCTTCTCAGGGTATTCAGTTAGGAAATGTCGACTTTAGCAAGCTTAAAAAAAAAGTGACGTGTAAAAGTGATTGTATAAATCCTACATGCATAAGAAATAATGTCACTCCATTTCCAACATTCAAATCTCAGCTTGGTAACACTTTCAATACGTCACTATCAATTTAACGTCTCAGAAAACAGGAAAATTTAATCAACAAAACACAATCGCTAATATCTTCTAAATTAAGCGCCCTATCAGCGAGAACACCTGCTTCTTACAACAGTAATAATTGTTGGAAAAACCGTCTCCCAACCCTTGCCAGCATAACTGAAACAAGTTTGTCTTTAGTCATTCTGAAAGGTATTTATGATAGCTCTTGCTATGAATGTAAGGAAATCCTTGAGATTTCTTTATTATATATTTGTGAGATATTCTTTTGTGGGATGTATAAGTAATGTGTTTTAATTATGAGAGGAGTGTTTTTCTAATCTACATGTAAATTGCGCTATACTTGGTTTGGTGTACTGATTTTAAACTGCAACTTCTGTAAGATATATTATGTTAGTTATTTACCACAATTATGAGAATAATCATGAAAACTTGTAAGTCAACTCGTCGTAAAAAAACTAAACTCCTTCGTAAAAATAAACAAATAAAAACTATTTCGTGAATCATTCCATATATAATACGAATTGAAAGTTATTTTAAACCGCTTTTTGGTAGAAATTTGCTTAAGCTTTACAATTTTGGGTCTTTGTACAAAAGTAATTCCAGCGCCTTTATGGAAGACTAGCTGTCTCCCGCCACTTTGTCCGCGTGTTTTAGTTTCAACGGCTTTGCAACGCTTTTCATTTATGCTCCGCTCCTTTTGGTCGCAGCGTAATGTTATATAGCTTATAGCCTTCCTCAATAAATGGGCTATCCAAAACCGAAACGATTTTTCAAATAGGACCAGTAGGTTCTGAGATTAGCGCGTAAAAACAAACAAACAAACTCTTTAGCTGTATATATTAGTATATAGATATTATAATATATAAAACTATACAACTATTTCACTTACTAACAAAAATATTATCATAAAACTAGTTATTTATAGTTACATAATATTGTCATTGTGTCTTCTAGATATTTTTTTGTCTAAACCTCTTTATCTTATACTAGCTGTCTCCCGCGACTTTGTTCGCGTGTTTTAGTTTCAACGGTTTTTCATTTTTGCAACATTTTTCATTTATGCTCCGCTCCTATTGGTCGTAGCGTGATGTTATATAGCCTATAGCCTTCCTCAATAAACGGACTATCCAATACAAAAATAATTCTTCAATTCGAACCAGTAGTTCCTGAGATTAGGGCGTTCAAACAAGAAACAAACAAACTCTTCAGCTTTATAATATTAGTATAGATGATAATAAGACAACTCAAATACAGTCTTACATAGACTGCATTTAATCCTAGTTTCTAACTTAGTATTTTCTACCTCAACGTTGATTTAACTTGCATACACAAAGGTAATTATTCTATCCGCGTGCTGTACTAAATTGGACACACGAAGGCTTTTAGCCAGCCGTGTAGTGTGTATCGTGAGGTGGTTAGAGGGTAAGCACTACTATAAGTCTTAAGTCTTGGTGATAGTTAGATTGGTTTGTTAAAACATTGCATAATAAGTTTTGATTTTGTTCTGTCTTTGGGAACGAACTTTGGACTTTTCTGGAGTAGTCAGTCGATGAAATAATTATATATATCTATATAGTACGAGAGCTGACGACCAAAACCATGTCTCATAGCAATACGGCAAAAACCCTATAAAATCGTTAGTTTGTATGATTCTGAACCCGACTAGGTGTGTAGTAACGGTCGAAAGTGTAGCAACTGGGTGGGAGGCCATTTCTGCTGTGTCAAAAAAAAAAGACAGTCGGTATTATAGCAATACGTCTGATAGTGAAAATGTACATAGATTTTATAATTGTATTACGAAAAAGTTTGTTTTCAGACATTTTGCGCGTAGCATATAGCCTGAGCGCATTTTTGAAAATGTCAACAAATTTAGCCGACCTGTATCATAGCAATACGGATAATTTTTTTTTTCAACTTTTCGTATTGCTGCCATGATTACCAAAAACCTGTTTTCAGACACTTTAAGTGTAGCATATACTCCCAAAAACGAAAATAAATTGTGCGATTTATTTCAGTCCTTCAACTTCAATGTTACGGTTTCGGGTAAATTCTTTGTTAATTATCATCTAATAAATTCAGGGTCGCAACGTATTCATTGGTTTGTAACAGAAAATTCAAGATGCCTCAATACGATTTTTAAATGATATCTGAGTATCGAAAAGTTGTCTGATAGAGAAGGTGCTACACTTAATTTGTCTGATATAAATTTTTTGCACATGTGGACCACTTATTTTATCATGTCCAACAATTTTCAGACATATTGCTATGATACCGATCGGTAAAATTTGTTAACATTTTCAAAACGGTCTCAAAATTTAATGCGTTCACATTTCCGTCTGAAAATTGTTTTGTTCGCATCAAATAACCAAAATTTACTAATAAAAAAGATTTTCAGACGTATTGCTATGAGACATTTTTTTTGTCTCATTTATTATTTTTTTAAGTGATTTTACGGGTTTGCGCTACACCACTAACGTCTGAAAAATATGTTTCCGGTATCTCAGAACTATCATTCAACTACAGTCTGCAAATCAGACATATTGCTATGATGCAGTTCGGTAAAATTCTTTGACAATTTAGAAAATTCGGTCAGATCAAATGCTACGCGGAAAATGTCTGATATTGGTATTTTCGAGTTCAGGATAATCGTATCTATCGATTTGATGCGGTTTTGGCCGTATTGCTATGAGACAAAAATTTTGGTCGTCAGCTCTCGTACTAATATGTATACATGTGCATGTTGTGCAATATCGCACATTAGAGGTAACGCTTTGATATTAGATCTGTGTTTTTAATTATAAGATAAGTTACCTTATTACGAACTGCAAAATAATAGATAATAATATTATTTCTTATTTTTTACTAATAATTTGAAAACTTAATTTTTACGATTTTGAATCACAAACTGATTTGTATGTATTATAATAATAACAAAAAGAAACAAATGTATCTCAATACTTAACAACTTGACCTCTTCACTTCATAAAGTCCATTCAAAAATAATTTAAAACTTTAAACTTTATTTTCAATTCATAAATAATTTATTTGAATTACATTCCGCTCGATCAACCCTTCAACGGCGACCGGGGTCACATCGACCAATTACCAAAATTATATCCGCGTAAATTAACATATCAACATTGAAATTTTAATTTCGGATACGACACCGCTCGGCGGTCAGATGTTGCTGCCGCGATTTACAGATAATTAACCCTTCCCGGTCGAAAGCACAAAACGATGATATATTTAAAAACGTGTCGAATGCAGTTGATTGATTAATTTCGTGTGGTTGTTCGTCGGTTTAATTTATTATCTCGTGATTAATTGTCGGATATGAAAGAATAGCCCGTTGTTTTTGTTTCGTATTGCTAAAAGGGTTTTTGATTATCTGATAAAATTTAATTGATCAATTACTTAACGATACTGTTGGTCTGATGGCGATATATTGTGTTATGCATATATGGTTCTTATATGAAAATTGGACACAATACCAATAACAGAAAGTAATCTATTCGTTATGTAAACTCACCATTTATGTACGAGGAAACAAAAAGGTCTATGTTTGTTGTTTTGGTATTTATTTAAACAAAACAAGCCACAAAATATTACAAGCAAAATGTTCGAAGAGCGAGTGCATTAACCAAATTCGTCGGCAATATCTCGCTAAGTGGCCTATCTATCCGAATATCCGCATAGAGGCTTGCCGTACTGCGCTCATAATAACCTTTAGTCGGGATAACCGCCCCGCTCTTAATACGGCCCGCGCGATGAATGAATGTGCGGATATTTGCGATTTTAGCGTCGGCCGAATCAAATAGAATTTGGTTATTGCTATTATAGAAATGTGTTGATTTAATGTTATGTTTGCGGTGCTGGCGTACCCACCAATATTGGTCTGTTATGTCATTTTGTGCTTCATGTTTCTATGAATAACATAGGAAATTGGTTAGGTAAATATGTACTACGATGGGTAGAGGTAGATAGGTAATTGTAGTATTCACTGTTTTGTAAATGTAGGTTACTTTTATATACTTATAAGTTTGTGTTTTTCTGCTTGGCTATATTAAATAAACTCTTTAATGTTGTTAATACCTTAGATATAATCGAGATATCGCGAGATTATGAATACACTGAATTTTATTTTCTGATAACCAGTTTAATTTAGTTAGTTTAAGATTATTAGAGTTTATTGCGTCTTTTGTTGTGCCTAGTGCTAAGTGCCTTGGGAAATTAATCAGGGTGCTGTCTATTAAGTTGACTTCGAAAAAGCGCTACATAGTAGCCTAATTTGAAATCAATTAATTATTGTAGCTTTCTTTCTTTACATGAGAAGAGGCTTATGCCCAGCAGTGGAACATTTATAGACCGGTATTATTATTACATTATAGTTGCCTGATATGAAATTATGATTTTGATTTAAATAATACCTACTTTCTTTGTGACAGTAACAGGCTAGTACATCAAATGAAATGTTTATTATTTACTACACACAAAAAGGTATAAATTAAATACATTATACAAAGTAGAAAAATAACGTCTATTTTCACCTTATTTCCTCGAACAGCTCGTAGTCTCGTCCGACTACACCGCGGCATGTTTCACGCCCGCACGCTTTCAATTTGCATTAAGGGTTTATCAGTTTTAATGCGAACACTAAAAGTTTTGCGCCGTCACCGGGGTCTGTTAGACCGCTTTCGCGTTTACGGGTTGAAAATTTAAGTTGCTTTGAAAACGGCTTTTAAAGAAGATGGATTGCTCTTTTCGTTAAGATTTTTATGTAAATAGTGGAATGGACTAAGTGTTTATTTTTGATTCGGGGTGGGTAGTTTGATATTTAGTTTTGTTTTTAATGGTTTTGATTTATGGTCGCAATATTTTAGTGTTCGAAAGATAATGTTTTGAAATATTTGCATTACGTATTGCAGTTTAAAAATTTGGAGCATTTAAAAGAAACGATATTTTCAGTTTCTGGAAAATACTTTTCTATGTGTTTTTTTATATTTCTATGGGGATTGTTATATAGTAAGCAATTTCTGAACTTTGTAATTAAAATATAGCACGCTTGTTTGCATCAGTAGGCACATACAATTAATTCACAAATTAACAATAACTAAACTACAAAGCAGTAAAACATTATTATCTTCAGAACTGCAAATAAGAGAAACTTATTCACAAAATGCGGCGGCCATTCCGCTGAAATTATATTGCGTTACAATTGCGTTATTGTGTTAGCAAGCGGGTGAGTGGCGCCCAACGTGGGACCGTTTTAATTGCACTTTTTGCCCTCCCCGCGTAATTACCCACCTCTGGGAAGACCGGGAAGTGTATGACGATGTTAATGTGCCGCCTGCTAACCCTACTACAGCACAATAAACATTACACCGTTTTGTGAGTTTAAAACTCGCTGTTGCAGTTGGAGGGTAGTTTGAAATTGTGAAGGTTAGTTTTTGAACTTGGTTTTGTTTGTGTATATAGAACTTGTATTTTGTTTAAAATGTGTGTTATGTGCGGAATTGCCTGTGTCTCTTTGCATGTGTGTATGGGTGCGTGTTTGGGAGGGGCGTGTGTGTGTTTGTGTGTGCGTGTGTGTGCGTGGTGTGTCTGTGTGTGTTTGAATGTTGCTATATTTGAAAAAGTTAATAAAAAAAATATACATAAATACTTGACTAAGGGTTTTCTAATGTATTTTCGCGTAATATGTTTTTAAACACCTACAATATCACATACAGTATCTAGAATAGTAAAGACCAGGATTTGTAGGATTTTCTTAAAGCTCATTGTATTCTTTGTGGCATTTTATCGTATGTGAAATTTACACGGAGATGGAACAAAATGAAGTGTTTCAACAAGAGCTAGACTGTTGGGTAGCCATTTAATTAAATAAAGCCATTAGTTTCATTTAATTCCTTAGCCTATAGATACATAGGTTATACTTTTTGTTCTGTAAAAAATATTCGGACATTTTGCGATTTTCTATAATTCCAAACATACCTACCTACCCTCGTGTTGATGTACCTACCATTCTTCATATTTTATCTTGTGGTTATATGTCTAAAGTTTTCTCTCAATCCTTACTTCTTCTTTTTTAGCTTATATAGAAATGTGTGGGTTGTGATCCTGTTTGCGAAAATAAACAGTATTTCTTTATTTCTTTCTTAGAGGAAACGGCGATTGTTTTTAAGATTTCTCAAAATCCTACTCTCGACTACACCATCCCGTATCTCTAGGTCTGAAACGCCCGCAGCGTGTCGGGTATTACGTTACAATGTCCAGGTTTTCTGTTATTGTAGACGGAAAGCCTCTTTGTCCCTATAAGCTGGTAAGAACTCTTTACTATGCTTAACAGTTCAAAGCAGATTAAGAGGTGTTTTTCTGAGTCTTTTGAGGCGATTAACGGAAAATATCGTGGTTATAACTGTTGGTCATGTTTGTACAACTTATAAAGGTAACTACATGGATTTGGATTCCGTACCTGATAGGTGCCACCTGGAACCTATTAAAAGTCTCCGATGTCCGTCCGTCTGTCAATCAGCGGGCTGTATCTCAAGAATCGTAATAGCAAGAGAGTTGAAATTTTCACAGATTTTGTGTTTCTGTTGCAGCTATAACATCAAGTAATAAAAATAAATTTAAAAACTAAAAGGGGGTAAAAATAAATGGTACTAAATCCCTTCATGCGTGAGTCCAACTTGAACTTGGCCGATATATTTCATTAGAGTCCAATTTATCGCAAAGTGTTTCAAACTAACGACACAAAAAATGATTTATTCTTTTATACAACAATTGCTCTGAACCCAAAGTAAGTAGCTAAAGCACTTTTGTTATGGAATTTAGAGACAACGAAGGTACCACAAACACCCAGACCCGAGACAATCTAGATGTTAAAAGTGGTTTTCTGCAATGTTCCGGCCGGGGATCGAACCGGGGACCTCAGAGCTGGCGACACCTTGAAAACCGGTGAGTACGCCACTCGACCACGGAGGGGTCATCTTTTATTTATTTCAGTCTTCTCTGTCTTTTAGCATTCGCATCCATCCTACCCCTAACCATAAATTTTTTTTTTTTTTTCCCAGTTTTACCTATAAATATGTACAATATCAGTTAAACATTATAAGTAGCAGTCCGTCATCGCCATTACACGTGCAGTGTATACATAATTAATGAACATCAGTATCGATATTACAGGCGCTCTTTAGCTTAACGCGGCAAAAGCTGTTTTAAGCGACGCTACAGTGAGATAGGAAGCGGATTTATAGTAAACTGTTACATTTCTAGGGTTTAATGTTTTCGCATTAACATGTAAAAGTAAAGAACATATATTTAAAAAAAAAAGAAAATAATTTATTTTTGTATATACTTTTATAATATCTTAGGACAACTCGCACACGGCCATCTGTACCAACTGATAAACATACTTACATAATTTTAAATACCAAACACATTATAGATATCTTTTATAAAACAAATTATCATGCTCATCCCACAAAGATTTGTCCTTTTTAAATCCTGGCAGAGAAAAAAAATAAAAGCAATTGTCTTCTTTAAAGTATGTGCTTTGCACTTCATGTAATGTCCGCTATATCTTTTTTTTATCTTTCTCGCTACTCGCTTGCTCTGTGACCTCAGATCAGCGATCCCCACGCGTCGCCGATAAATAATCTCCCGCGCGCCCATTACACACGGCTGTACTGACTCTCAATAATTTATACTAGAAGTGCTCACCTTAATATGGTGCACGGCTTCTACCCGTATTTTATTTTACGTAGAAGTTTTTGGAGAAAGGAATATTCAGAGATTTAAGAGTTAGTATAAAAATATGTATTGATTTTGAGATAATAGGGTTAACAACTGGGTATGAAAAGTCAAAATCTAATTAGTCCGTCAGTTAGATATTGAAAATACATTAGACAAGTATTTTTTGAACAAAGTTCAGTCATGTGACACTTAAAATCAATGTACCGTTGTTTGGTTATGTAAAATAAAAAAATTGTCTAAATGTTTTTTAAAATCTACCTGTCCGGCCTTAGAAAAATAGACATTTACCCCAATGCACAAGGTTGCAGGTTCGAATCTAAGTAATAAATGTGAGAAGTTAGATGTAATACCTTAATTTCATTTCCATGTAGAGAAATGAAACCGGTTTAATTTGCAAAGAAAAACCCCGGGATATACTTAACTGACTTTTTCAAACCAGATAAAATAACAGCTAGAGATAACTTTTCAAAGATCCAAAATGGCGGACAATGCGCGGAGATTAATGTTCAAATCTTATTCTTTCATTGTGCTAATAATAGGTATAAATATGCCAACATTCTAGATATATGTTGGCTTGGCACTATGATAAAGATGCGTTTACATGCAGATGATATAGTCGACTACAAATCAGACTTCAAAAAAATGTTTAAAAACCAAATTAACGAACCAAAAGTGAAAATTATTCAACCAGAAACGATCTAAACAAATTAGTATTCACTTCAACAAAAAGAGATACATATATAATCATATGTAATTGCATATATCCGTATTGGAACGTAGAATGCATATGTTAATACTACTTATTAATTCCGAACGAGCGTTAGGTAACTGATATCAACTCTCATAATACCTATTAACATTGACATTGGAAGCTTCTAACGTTAACCACAGGTTTGGGTTGCTTTAGAGGTGACGATAAATTGTCTATAATAAATTGTATTTCGTCACTTAAACAAAATTCTTAGGGGATTATAAATTCGAATTAATATTGTGATCTTTAACGCTTGAGAAGTGCTGAGTGGTTATTGCAGTGCTGTCCCATGGAATTATTACGTCCTGTGAGGGGCGTACAGTGACCGATAATATAGGTAAAGCCGCCCTCGCCGCGATTGGTCCGTGGATGGATGACCATTTGTAAACATACCTAGACCACTCCGTGCTTTGGAAAACACGTCAAGCCGTTGGTTGCGACTGTCATACGTTGATATTTAGCAGTCGTTAAGTCATTACAATTCTGACAACCCGTCTTACCATGGGATACTGTGTTACCTAGTAAAATGGGTTATGGAGGTCAGATAGGCAGTAAAATACAGTATTCAGCTGAATATGGTGAGACTGGAAGTCGACCTAAAAACAGCTTGGAAAAAGGCTACGCAGAAGACTTACTTAGTGAGGCTTCTATACTTTTACCAACCTATATAAATTTCATCTGGCTATCTGGGCTGATTTGAATGTAAAACGACGACGCATCACGAGAGGCGTCAGAGCCGCATTAAATGTGGGCGAGCTAGAGTTATGAGTCATACGCCATGGTATGGCATCCTACCATAAACTTGTTACTGTTCTTCATACATTTATAAAAAAAAAAAAATTCTATTCCATGAGGTCCTTTCAAAGATATTACGATAGGTAATGTTAGCACGTTATTAAGTTTCAATACATTCATGAAATCATCGATTATCGTCATTTGATCCAAGTTAATGTTATTTCATACGACGATCGGCGATGTGCATACTTTGCTGACTAAGTACCTATTGTTAGTTTGATACCTGAACGAGGTTTAAGTTAATAGGAATGTTGACAGGATTTATAAAGTAAAATCCTATTTAGTCCTTAAAAAAGATAATAGACACGTATTTTACATTTTTAAAATAACTAAAAACTAAGGAGATTCAGCGAATTGAAGTTCAGGAGTGGGGGCTAATTACGTCACCATGTTACTCAAAACGTACGACATCGTTACGTCACGCGACATTTAAAATCAATGTATCGTCTCAAGTTTTTAGTAACGTATAAAAAGAAAAAATACGTGTCTAATATTTACTTATCTATCCATATATATATTATGAAATAACATTAAAAAAATAGTCTACATCCCTATTGAATTCGGCATTTTTTGAAATGGGAGAAAACAATTGAACTCGCTACGCTGTTACTGCTACCAACAAACACCTCATGCATATAAGTATCTACATATATTGTACTTGCTTAAATTTTAACTTTTTTCGGCACTCACTTAATAGTGTATGTTATCGAACGACATGATTTTGAAATACGTACAATATTTCCTACTAACTAATCAAATTTCAAAAATTAAAACATTTTTTAAATATTCGTCACGTTTAAAATATAAGTTTCAAACTGACGTACAATATTTTTGTTGCTCTAAACTCAAGTAAAAAATCCCCATCAAAAGTTATAATAAGTCCATGCGCAGGCGCGGACCGCATTCTCGATCCAAGATTATCTGATTGTACTTATAGATATAAAGTAACGGTAAAATAAATTGTATTATAGCTGGGAAACACGTATTGTTTATAACTTTAAGCTTTATATTGTTAACTAGTTGTTGCCCGCGGGTCCGTCCACGTGGATGTAGCTTATGTCCGTTCTTAGAATCCAAACTTACACGATACAAAGTTTCATCGAAATCGGTTCAGCGGATTAGCCGTGAAAGCCTAACAGACAGATAAGAGTTACTTTCGAATTTATAATATAAGTATGAATAGAAGAATGTGTGTGTAATAGTTTTTAGACAGGGTTTAGTTTGATATTGGATTTTTACCGCCTTAAAATACATATATATATGTTGTTTATTATATACCTACCACAAAAGATACAGCATTATATGAGATAAAGCTAATAATATTATAATCTTTGCAGTTTCAACAGAATCCGTCTTGCAGTTAAAGCTTGAAAGTGCAACAAACACCCACCCGACCTCACAAAATTTCGCTTTAATAATATTAGGTTTAAGTAGGCTAACATAATTATAAGAAAAACTAAATCAAACATAAAAACTAGCCTTATTCCCACAAGAAATAACTCCAACAAAACTAAACGCCTATATACCTACCGGGTAACCGAACGGGCTATCTAACCAGTTACAATACCGGTACACAAGATAATCGTTTTGCCTCAAGCAACAACTGGACTCGAACGTGAACCTTATGTCGTGCCGACCACTGCACCTAAGGGGATGTGTCGTAGAGTGATAGGAAATAACGTTTTGCTTATCTTTAGAAATAGGAATTCTTAGGAACTCTTGTCTACTATTGTGTTTCAAGCATTAAGGTTAAAGGTTGAGCAACCTTTGATGAGGTTAGTCCGATGATGGGTGACCACTGACCATACGTGTTCATGATACGTCTTAAATATCCTTCTAGTAGTATTCCGTTATAGTTAGATGACCTCCCAGGATTGAAACCCTTGTATATTATACTAGCTGTCCCCCGCGACTTTGTCCGCGTGTTTTAGTTTCAACGTTTTTTAATTTTTGCGACATTTTTCATTTATGCTCCGCTCCTATTGGTCGTAGCGTGATGTTATATAGCATATAGCCTTCCTCAATAAATGAGCTATCCAACACTGAAAGAATTTTTCAAATCGGACCAGTAGTTCCTGAGATTAGCGCGTTCAAACAAACAAACAACTCTTCAGCTTTATAATATTAGTATAGATTGTGCTTTAAATGTTTAAATTAATGTAAATTACCTACTTATCTAGCTAGCTTGAAGGGCTCGTGGCTAAATGTAAACCGTTCAGTTTGACCGATAATGAAGGTTAAGCCGCGCTCGCCGCGGTCGCTCCGTGGATGGGTGATCATTTGTGAATATATCAAGACCCCTCCGTGCCTCGGAAAGCACGTTAAGCTGTTGGTCCCAACTGGCAGTCATTAAGTTATTACAATTCTGACAACCAGTCTTATCATGGGATACTGTGTTACCCAGTAAAATGGGCTGTGGGGGTCAGATAGGCAGTCGTGGTAGGCGTCCATGTAAAATGCGGTATTCAGCTGAATCCGGTAAGACTGGAAGCCGACATAGCCTGGGATAAGGCTAGGCAGAAGACCAACCTAGCTTAAAATAAATACATACTTATATTTATGTATTAATTATTCTATTCTTATCTACAAAATGTCATCAATATAAATAAGTGTTCCCACTGTTTAATACGTCGGTGTTCTTTAGATTAATCCTTAGTCCCAGTAAAGTCTTGATTGAAATGCCACTAGTCCTATTTAGGTTAGTTCATAGGGTTAATATGAGTACTAAGTCGTCTCAAAGATAAAAGATAGTAATTATCTAGTTTGGGAAGCTTATGCGACTAGAAAAGATTGCAATGTAACGCTAAATAGGTTGCTTTTGTTAGTTTAAGTATGTTAATTCGAATGTTAATACTTTTGGTTAGCATTATTAGTTTTAACAAAATTTAACACTTTTACTTTGGATGCACTAACTCATGTACCCAAGGGTTATAGGCAGAGGTATTCTATTTCACTGTATAGTAAATCTATACTAACATTATAAAAAGGTAATGTTTGTGAGTTTGTTTATAAAAAGTAATCTGTGGAACTACATGACCTATTTTGAAAGTTCTTTCAACAGTAGAAACCTAAACGATTCCTGAGTGTCATAGGCTATACGGAATGAAAAGAACGCGGGTGAAACCGCGGGTCTCCGCTAGTCCTGTATAAATTAAAATAGAATAAAATCGTGATATAATTAGACCCCGTAGACAAGTGACGTTTTTTAAAAGCGTTATGACAGAAATTGCTCAAATGTATGAAAATAACTATCTATTCGAAAAGTCACGTGACTTAAAATTGAAAATTTCATATATTTGAGCGATTTGATCAGTGTTAACGATTGTAGAAATAACTTTCTTGAGGGTGTAAAACAGGCAAATAAGCAGGCAATATTAAATCATATTCTATAGTAAATACCTAGATATTATAAGTCCTTACCTAAATTCATTTTTGTATACAAGAATTATTTTTGTGTCTGATAAATAGGTAGGAAACGATATTCAAAATTAGCTTAGATAATTTATTTAGAATATAATGTATAATTACTTTATTAAATAAAATAGCGCGTCTGAACATAAGATTTTGACAGCAGAATCTTCGGAGCCCATGCTTTAAATACAATTATCCAAATAATACTTACTCTAGTGAAATATTCTTCTATCTTATAGTAGTGATCTAGTGGCGGTGCGTGGATCCAAAGCTCGGACGAACGAAGGCTGCGCGCGCGCCGTGTCACTGACACCGACACGGTTTGGTAGCGGACACGGTACTAAAGCGGTAGCGGGAGCGATTCTGACGCCGTAAAATATTTTTACTGATAAACAAAATATATAGATAATTTGTCTTTTGTTTAGCCTTTTCCCAAGTTAAATGCTTTTAGTACCTATTTTATTACAGAAAGTTTAGTCTGAGTTTTGATGTTTAATAAATTATTAGATTTATTTATCTAAAAGTGTGACATACCACATACACGTGCCACTTGTGTATATAGTTTTTCGACAAATAGCTGTCCAACCGACCTCAATGATAGAATGAAACCGATTTAAATGAAATTTATATGGGACCGCCTCTGAAATATAACCCTATTGAAAAAAAAAAACTATTAAAAAATTCCGGCGATATCTCGTAACAAACTTGCAAAACCAAAATACAGTCGAATTGAAAATCTCCTTTTGTGAAGCCGATTAAAACCTTTAACAAAACAAAAGCGTAACTCTTTTCACATAATCCGCTGTTCCCACCTCTACGTCCTCAGCCTTACCGGCCAGCAGACGTCTCCCGGAGCAAGTTCCCCAACCGGTTTGAAGCACACCTTTAACTTATTTGTTGTCTGTTATGATTTATGGTAATCACTAATGTTGACTCCACTGTCACTCCAAGACTGTCAACACTTAGGTACATACTTGTGAAAAATACAAACATGTAATTTCATTTTATAAGGCTATGTGACCTTTTTTGTAGAACTTTCTCTTGTTAATTTGTCGTTGGATATCTATACTAGGAACCGTCAAATTTTAAATAAATGTGCCTATACATTCAATATTAAAATTTTTAATGAGAATAAAAATATTTATTGTGCCAGAAATTAAAATTTATTTATATGTTGACCTTATTATGGAACCCTACCACTGACAGTAAGCCACTGTATTCTAAAAGGATCAGTATTACCTAAATATAACAAAAAACTTTTAATTAGCTTTACAGTAGCGTACAATCCTGTCACATTATATGGCCTTTATGTACAGCAGACTCTCAAATATAAGTAATTATACTTTAATAGTATAATTTACGGCAAAAAAGAAATGATTTAAATAGTTAAAATTATTGATTTACTTTTGTTGGATTCCAGTTTTTGATCCCATTTTTGAGGTATGAAAGATGGGTCCTATTTGCTATTTCCGTTAAATCCGATTCACACCATGTGTACTTGTGCGTAACTTTGGGTGATCAACATAATTATATTAATTGTCCTTTTTGGGTGTTTTTCAGCATGAGATTTTAATTGCACGCAATCAATTTCTATGTATAGGAGTAATTTAAAAAAAAAAACAAAAAACATGGTGACGAAATCTTCACGACTATAGCTTCTTTTCTATCTAATCCTCTTATCATACATACAAACATAATAGTTATAAAACACTTAAAACCTCAGCATTAAATACTTACCACGGTTCCTTGACTCCGGATAACCGGTTTGTATGCTCGGGTATGTATTGATGTATGCTTGGTACTCACGTGGGTGTTATGATGCTATAATATTAGGTAATAGGCTTTTACTACATTACTAAGAGGGTGAAAGTATACGTATTGTTTTATGTAGCGTATGCTAAAAGATTTGTGAGACAACATTTTTTTTAATGTCTTGGGACAACTCACACACGGCCTTCTGATCCCAAACTAGGCAGAGCATGTATTATACAACCAAACAACTGATAAACATACTTATATATTTCTTAATACATCCATATAGATAAATTACACCCAGTTACAGAAGAAATGATCATGCTGATCACACAAATATTTGTCCTGGGTGGGAAATTGGGGATCGAACCTACGACCTAAGGTTTAGCAGCCAGGGTCACTAACCACTGGATCAACTGGCCAGTCTAAGTTAGTACTTGTCTTAGGTTCGTAATACATGCTTCAATTATATCATTCGCTTAGAGTACAAACTCGTTCCGTCATAAATAACACAACAAAATAAACATTTTCAAAAATTGCCCCTTAATTATTACTGGCCCTAAATAGAGTAATTATTTAGTAATCGCGATAGGGCCGTTCAAACGATTTTACAATATACTTTTATTGGTTGCCATGAACGTACTAAAGTATATTTTAACCTACATCTATGCAATTCTGAAGGCAATACAATAATTTGGAGCCATTGTATAAATCTGATAAAGTAACATCGAAAAAAACAAATTTCAAAAATCAAACTACAATAACAAAATAATTGAAGTTTAAAAATTCTCGTGAGAACTATCATCTACATGTGTTTGTCATCAACTCATCAGCGTTTCACCACTATTCATCTATTCAAGGTCAGGAGATGAATAGGATTCAATGCGGGTCATTTGTAGGTCATCCATTGACAGGAGGTGTGGCGATGTGTCTTATAGCAGATGTTCTGACATGACCTTTGAAATCATTGCTTTATATTGCATTGATTGTGAAATGTATTATTGTAATGTATATGTAGATATGTATGGCATGTGTGATTTTTTAGGTGAATGTAAAAAAACACAATTCTACCTATGGTTCGAAAGATAAAAGACACTGCCACCAGCGCCACCTATCCGGCACAAACGTAACTATGTTTGTCGGAGTGGTCATGTCGCCCTCTATATGTGTGCAAAGTTTCATATCAATTGGGCTAACGGTTCTCGAGTTTTTGGTGAACATACATACATACCTACACATTTTTTTTTTATATTTGGTGTGATTTATGGGTAAAAAACTAAGAGTAGCTAATTTCATCATTTTCAATTAAATAAATATTTACCTACTAGCTGTTTCCTGCGGCCCCGCCCGCGTGGATTTCGGTTATCGCAGAAAAAAGGAGCCTATGTCTTTTCTCAGGGTCTAGACTGTTGGTGTACTAAATTTTATTTAAATCGGTTCTGTAGTTTTGGCGTGAAAGCGCGACAGACAGACAGTGTTACTTTCGCATTTATAAAATTATGTAGTAAGGATAATTATTTAACAGACTTTTATTATCTAGGTTAAGGATTAAAAACATTAAAGAAATGGTTTGGTAGAAAAAATGTGTAGCTGCTGATTGATAAATAGAGAGATGGTGTATATGATTTAAATGATTGTTCAACACGTAGTTAACATTAAAAATATTCAACAAATATCAATCCAAAGCCCTTTCACCTAGGTCTATAGTAAACAAATCATATAATTAAAACCATGTTTTTAACCATATACTTTATTGTTTGCTAAACAATATCATTATCCTTAAAAACCCACTTAAATTCAAGTGCTAACGACAACAGCAATACACATTAGTCTTAAGTTACCGAAGACAGTACTTTGAAACTATATCCTATAAGGGTGTAAACTTCCCCTAAATTCTTGTATTGGTCTGCTATGACAAACATCTTAATTTAATTGGAAACTCCCATTTCATAATTGACTTTTCCCCTTCCATTTAAGCTTGCGTTTTGAACTCGAGAGACACTTATTGGTGTGAGGGTTGACACTGAATATTCTAAAGGAGTTATTCCAGAAATCTATGGAGCCTGGGCTAGCACTATGTAGGTACATTATAATATATAAATATCGCTATACAATATAGTTATCGTTTTTAATTTTAATTTTCTATAATTTGATTTCGTTAAATGTGTATTAAAATTGAGAGCAACACAAAATAAATATTTTGGGTCAGAAATATGCGACATGTCATACTGACAATGATATTTGATGATGTGTACTACATAATATCTGCGAAAGATTGCCATAGTACAAAAAAAACAGTCGTCCAAAGTTATGTCAAACGCAACTGTCATGGCCGCCCTAAAAATGGAGTAATCATATTAAAAAAAACCTTTTAAATTATAATTTTTGTACGCCTGTACCCTTCTAATTAAGTTTTTAGTATTTTTATGAAACCCCTATTTTTTTTTCATATTTATCCATGCAGTGTATATAATGGTAGCCTAAAATCGAACATACCTTTCTTGGTAAGTGAAGTTATGTGTGATAAGTAACTACTGGAAAGTGTTGGCTATCTGTATTTACTATATTATTATCACGGGTTTGAACAAAAACATTTTATCAGCAGTACCCTAAATAAAGTAAATAAATGTGGACCACTTCACATATCTAGCTCTGAATCCAAAGTAAGTAGCTAAAGCACTTGAGTTATGGAATCAGAGACAACGAAGGTACCACAAACACCCAGACCCGAGACAATGTAGAAATGTGGTTTTCTACATAGACGCTTTCAAGATAAATATGGAATAGGTTAAATAAGTATTAATTAATTTGATAATCGATCTAGTTTTTTGTTTCCACGAATAGCCGAGTGGGTATAGGTCACCACGCCAATTACCACTGTGCGTGACGTGCCGCAGGTTTGATCCCCGCATGGGACAAGCATTTGTGTGATCCACCATTGCTTGTTCCAATTTTGGGTGATCTTTTTGCATGTGATTTGAATGTTTGTAAAACCCCCCGCGACACAAGGATAAAATTCCTTAGTGCGGGAGTCGTTTTTTAAAAAAAAGAAAAAGAAAAAAAATTGCTTGTTCCAAGTCTGGGTGATCTTTGTGTGAATTGAATGTTTGTGAAACTCCACGCGATACAGTGATATAATACATAAAAGAGGAAGTCGATTTTTATTTAAAACAAACAATGATAAATTGGTGCTAACTGTCTAAAGACAAGAAAGTGAAAATGGGAAAAAAATATTTGCTTATTCCGGAAGTTGATTCGGCTTTTACTTAACATCATATCATCAACTCTATACAACCACTTAAAACCAAGGTATACTAATAATTACTAATGGGGAAAATGGCTTCCAACCCCTAAAACAAACGCCACAGATGATCTGTCAAACCCTTCCGTCAGGAAACTATAATCTATCTCAATTCACGAATGTCGGGCTATTGAATAATTTCCTAAGATATTTGGATAGGTAGAGTGTAGGGAGTTAATTTGGGGAATTTGATTTATGTATGGTACGTGTGAGGTTGGTTCAATTTTGATGTGCTTATTTTAATTAGTAAATAAATTCTTGTTATCGATTAAATAAGATTAAATAAGCCAAATCTCAGACTTGTAAGTGTGGCAGTGAGTATTTAAAAGATAATGTTCTTTTGACTTATGACTCTTTTTGCCTTTAGTTTACTACGCACAGAATTATATTGTATACTTTATGCCAGAATATCTAATCTACTAGACGGAGTTCGTAGCACTGAAATCTGTCGTCATAAGTGTTCAACGTCGGTGACTGGGCTATACGACACAAATGGACTTGGACAGGACACCAAGCTGGACGTACAGACATCCGATGCTGTCGAACTGTGACTGAATGGTGTCCAAGGACAGGTCTAAGGTGTCAAGGATGATCGATCACGTTCTGTTTATGACATATAACATTTAACATTAACAGACATGTCAATGGACGCTGGAAGAAAGACGTCGGTGAAGGTGGTGTGATGATCTCGTCAGATATACGGGGCACTCGTGGCCAGAAATCGCAAAAGACATCGCAAAAAATCTGGAAGAAGGAAGTCGAGGCCTTTGCCCAGCCAGCTGTGAATTGTACGAATGTTTAAAAAAAAATAGACATGTTAATATATGTTGAAGCATTTGGTCCTTATTTTCTATATTTTTAATATAACGATAAAACATGGAATTTCAATATAGCTATGCTTTATTTAGGATGCAAGTAACTCGTAAGCATGTTTATGAGTATTTTATTAATTCAATAAGTATTTGCCAATATCAGTACCTATATAGAAGTCCAATCACTTACCTACTACCGACCAAAACTTTATAAACACCAAAACAACACTATCATCAATGCAATAAACACAGCATTCAAGTTAAGTTCCCCTACGTTTGAGAGGGTCCTATACTCCAGTGTTAATACGATCCCCCGAGACTCGAACCCGTGTTACATCGTTAATGACATATTCACTGGCTACGGGGATGCATAGCAATTTAGATTACTGCACTTCAATACGTGGCCACTAAGAAGAAAAGTACAGAAAGTTCAAGAACTAATGATTTTATCAACATAAAACCAGAATCTGAAATAAGTTTAAATTGTTTTATTGCAGGATCTCTCAGAAGTCTTTTCTTTTTTACGTGATATGGATGTTCAAAGAGTGAAAACGTAATATGTTTTTATTACCACTCATTTCTTGCTTGACGGTAATGTAAAAAAGATCTAGGTAAAAAAAACAAGTAGCATTCGTTTATTGACTGGCCTGTTGGTCTAGTGGTTAGTGATCCGGACTGCTAGGTTCAATTCCCACCCATGACAAATCTTTGTGTGATGAGCATGATCATTTGTTCTGTGTCTAGGTGTAATTAATCTATGATATGTATGTATTTAGAAATATGTACATAAGTAGGTACCTATGTTTATCAATTGTCTGGTTGCCATAATACAGGCCCTGCTTAGTTTGGGATAAGATGGCTGTGTGTAAGTTGTCCCAAGTTATTATTATTATATAGCCATTGCAGTTAGTGAACTTCTTAGTTTTAAAATTGTAAACGGTTCTATGGACGGTACAGGTCAAACACATAACTCTTTTTTTTTGGCTTCGCCGCACTCGGGTAAAAAAAAATAAGTTGTTATTATTGGTGTAGAAATCTTGAGTCGGCGGATTTAACATATTGAACCTTCTGTTATGACTTTAATGTTGACAGTGTACAAGCTAAGTGATTTCACTGGTGTTATTGATGCAATCGGATTGCCTGAAAATGGCGCGCTTACTTGTTTTTGTTATTTTAAGAGGTTTAAATGATAAAGAAAAGCTATTTAGTTGATTGGTTTAAAGGGGATATTCACAGCTGTCTATTTTATAATATGGAATACGATTTGTAATAGTTATTAATTGTATTAATTCAGATGTGTCATTTTTGCATTAAAATCCCGTCAAGTGCGAGTCGGACTCGCTCACGAAAGAAACAAGATAGTATATAACAGTATGTACTTTTTATAATATGTTAAAATGTCAATTCTCTTCCTATTAAGGTTTATGAGATACAGCCCGCTGAAGGACAGACGGAAGGACAACGAAGGCTTGTGGGTCCTGTTGACAACCTTGGGGTTCGGAACCCTAAAAATAGTTTTGTATACAATTATATAATACTAGATTTTGATAGAAAGCTTTGTCGTAAATTTAACATGTGATTGAGCAGGAAGGATTCTCAGTAAATAAAAAGAAAGTTTTAAATACGATAAAATTCAATCATTGCACAATGAAGAGTAAAAAACTGATTATAAAAAGTATAAATGATTTAAAAAATTCGGGAATGACGAAAATCGAAAAAAAAAACCCTTAGGGCGCAAAAATGATTATCGATGCTTGAAATGCTAGCAAAAATATCTCAGATACATTTAAAAACTGAATTTAAAAGCACTCAGAAATACGCAATACGTTTGCAAATTGAATTGGAGGTACTTGAACGATAAATGCGCGTGTTTACGTTAGATATCTCCTTTGCACCCCATCCCTTAATGTAGGGTGCAAGTGATCATACTCTTTCATGGGATAAGGGAAGTGTTTGATATTTTGCACCTGATTTTTAGATACCTACTTCGAAAGGACTCTCCTTTAAGACCAATAAGAAATAATATAATAATAATATCTTGGAACAAATTCCACACAGCCATCTGATCCCAAACTAGACAGAGCATGTATTATGGCAACCAGACAACTGATAAACATACTTATATATTTCTAAAAACATACATATTAAAGATGTGTGATGAGCATGATTCATCCCAGATGATGAAATATCTGGGATGGAATCGAAGCCACGACCTCCGGTTTAGCAGTCAGGGTTACTAACCACTAACGTCAGTATCCAGATACTTACTGGAAGTATCAATACTTTAAGTGTTGAGTTGTTTATTAATGAAAATGGTGTTTAATGTTTTTTCTTTTCTTGTTTCAGGTTAGTGTAACAACCAGTTCATTTACTTCGGTGAGTCAATAATACTTGTAAAGAGGACATAATAAATTATACTAACCTTAAATTTCTCTGTCCGAAAGCAAGAGATAAAATCATTTGCTTTCGGACAGGATTTTTTCGAATTCTTTCCCTTACTGCTTTGACCACCTTTTTCGTACGAACACTACGTGGACAGCCTGTTTTTTTTTTGTCACAAGCAGAGAAGGTCTCATTGTACCTATTAGCCCGGAACACAAACATTTTACTAATACCAAGCGTATGGAGACTTTTAAAAATTGCATTTGCTCCATACCTACTTTGTGTAATGCAATCACAGCGATTAGATTCTCTTTATCACCCCACTCCATTTTAATATCGCAAAATATTGTAAAATGTATTGGCGTCAAAATGAGAAAACACAATGAACAATTATATAAAAAGAATAGATTCCAAATTCAAATGTAATATTTTGTTTATTTTTAATTGTAACAGTATTTATGGCCAGACTAGGTATATATCTTCCAACGTTGTTATATTTCCGCCATTTGAGGTTCTCAGCAGCCGCGGCACCAGCACAGCACGACGAACTAAAAATATAGAATGGCGCAAGAGTAACGACACATGTAGCATCCCACACTAAAGGCCTACCCATCTTCTTAGATTATTACGGAACTTCTTAGATTTAGATTTTCCTATAAATATAGACAAAACCCGCAAAACGAAAGCCCCCAAAGCGAAAACAAGACTTATTTCTTTGTTGAATGACCGTAAAAACTTACATTGAACCTAAATACCCTCCCAATCAATTTTATCCTGAATGATTGATAACAAGTACAACCTACATCGCAAGTTACAACTCACCAACAGTATTGACCAACTTTTGTTGCCAAGTGTACGTTTGGCCCAAGTAAGTTATGGATAACGAAGCAGAATTATTGACGGACCCGTTACACGTGCTCCGAAGTCCGAATATTTCTGAGAATTAATTTATTTTGGGTCTGAATACGTCAAAGATATCCGGGTTTGTGAAAATAATACTTCCTGACCATTATAAGGGTATTTTATACATATATACTGGCATGAGGGAAATAAAAATAAAACATTATTTACTTTAAGTGTGTTGTTACATGAGGACTACAGCTGAATACTAGAATATTAAAGGATTATGTAGTTAGGTTTATGCTTATCAAATCAATGAATGATCACTCACCAACGGAACGAACGCGCTAACAGCGACTCTTACTTAGCCAAGAACCCCTTATTTTCAAGTACCATGTTAGTTATACACAGCAATAACTTTGAAGTTCCTTGAGCATGTCTCACTTAAGTTTACACCATTCTTGAAAACTTTAGAGTATACATAGACAAGCATAGAGTGCGTGCATAGCTAGTAGCCCGTTGCGCGGAGCGTAAGCAAATTTTTAGCTGTAAGTACTACGCTCGTTTACTGATGTGTGATTTTAAATGCGACGACAGACGTTAATGCCAAAATATCGATGGTTCAATATTATTAGGATAATATTAGGTCTTGAGATAGTTTAAATAAAACGGCGTTTATACATAAATTCTACCACTTTACTTGTTCATACTTGTGCTCACAGTTCATACTCTGTAAGGCGCACTCTATAGTTACTTATTTTTTCTCTGAGATGAAAACTTATAATATTTTAAAGCCCTCAAGTTAGACATTATGCAGAAGTTACATGTATGGTACTATCCGTCTGTATGAAGTTTGTTGTGTGTTCACAGAGAGCTACTCATTTAAATGATTATTGTTTTAGTTTTGAGTTTGACATTCTTAAGTTTAACATTATGTCAAACATGTTCTCTTCAAGAACTAGTCAGTTTATTTTCTGGTCCTTGGAGTCTGAATACAATGTAACATGTATATACAACTTAATTATTATCGAAATATTTATTTAAGAATAGGTTATTTCAAATTCAAGCCAACTATTAACTTTATCTTTACGTTTATAAAATAATAAAAATACGTCTTTTACAAATGCGAATAAACCGGAGGTAAGTATGGTAATATATTATATTACTATACTTACCCTCGGTTTCTGGGAGGTTGATCAATTTAATCTGTTGTCTAATCAACTGATAACGACTGTGATTGGTTGACCAAAAGTCTAACAACCAATCACAGCGCTTAACATGAGGTCTGACAGGTGATTAACTAATGTTTGTGTTGGTCAACGTTTTAGAAACCAGGAGCCTTAGAGTATACATAGATAAGCATAGAGTGCACGCAACGCTAGTAGCCCCTTGCGCCGAGCGTAAGCAAATTTTTAGCTGCAAGTACTACGGTCGTTTACTGAATTCTCGTGCAACGACAGACGTCCATGCAAAAATATCGATGATTTCGATATTATTATCGTAATATTAGGTTTCGAGATAGTTTTAATAAATCGACGCGCTCTTTGTTCATACTAGTGCCTACAGTTCATACTCGATATGCACGCTCTATAGTTTACTTGTTTATTCTCTAAGCCAGGGGCTAATGAGAAAATAAATAATATGGGATGATAATACTTCATATTACTTGCATTAAAATAAAAATAAAATCTGCAATACTCACAGAAAATACCGCAATTTCCCTATATACAAGACCATTACATTTTATCTTGCCCACATTTACAATATGGAGCTATAAAAAACCTACTATCAAGCCTTGTTTTCCCTGGAACGTGTCGTATTTACGATGTTACTACTGTTCTGCGTCTATAGTCATTATTTGGCCTTGTTTGGGCCTTAGTTCATTGTTTCAGTAGCTATTTGTACGCTTCTTACTGAAATAAATTGTAAGACCATCTGATAGGATCTGAACATTTTTTTTTCTAAGTGTAAAATAAAACGTAAAACAGCTTTGGTCTTTGAGTAGGAAGACAAACAAGACCTTTTTAAATGACCTCTAAGCTCCATATAAAAGTATGATGCTTAAAAATGAAATCTTTAAAATTTTTTGTTACAAAACAATAACTGAATTCTTTCAAAATATGGTTTTCTTTTTAACTGTCTTAAAAAAGAGATTCTCAATTCGACTGTATGTTTTTTTTTGTTACGCAGTATGTCCGCCAATTATGCATGTATTTCAAAAATATTTTCTTTGTTATCGACAGGGTAAATATACCTTAGAGGAAGGAGAGAAATTTATATTGGTCCACATATAAATTTCATCAAAGTCGATTTAGTAGTTTTTAAATCGAGATAATTAGAAAAAAAATACCAGGAATGTCAAAACGAAATTACCTAGGTATTCTGTACTTTCCTGCTTTCTTATTTTTATTTTCTTTTTACATTTATAACATGTAATCAATTATTCTATGTGTATGTGAAAATCACCAACAATATGGTATCATATAATATGACAAACTGGGAACGCTTGCTATACTTATTTAAAAATGATTTTGTAATACTATTTTTCCTGCTTAAGTACCTTGCTAACTTAAGTTTTTCCTACAATATTTTGTGTACATAAATAGTTAAATAAACAAATAATGATTCTATACAATCCTTGCTACACAACATCAAGTATACCATTTGTATCTCTCAACAGTTAAATTTTAAGCCAAGAAATCCCAGTGACCCAGTGACCCAACCGCAGTCATGTGTCAGAAGTGCAAGCTTCACTCCCATCCGTCAGCATTAACAGCTTGCTCTAGGAGTGGGATTACCGATGCTGACACTGATCTCTGACACCGCAGCTTTGACACTTAGATTTATGTTGTGTTAGAACGATTTGCTAAACGTATGCAAATTATGGAATTAAGAAATTGTGTGGTATAGATATAAGCAACTGGGTAAAAAAAAACTGGTCCTTTGTTATCCAATCAAAGGACCAGTTTTTATTTACCCATAATTTAACATTTAGTCACGTAATTAAAAATCATTGGTATATAGGTACGTTCATGGTAATATTTTCTGAGAACTAAATCTATATAAATAATAAAAAATATATAAATACTAAAACTGAAATATGATGCAATCCTCAAAAACATGACCAACCTTAGAGCAATAAATAATGTTTAATGTCTGCCGTCGCATGGAAAATTACATGAATCAGTAAATAAGAGTAGAATATTTAGCTAATAAAAATGTGCTTTCACTTGGCATAAGGGGCTACTAGCGATGTGCACGCTCTGTGCTTGTCTATGATTACTCAAAGATACCAATCTAAACCAAATCATCGCATAATTTTGACAGTAGTAACATTGCGGATAAAAGGACCAGCAGTATTTTTTCTGTCCTAACACCTTTTTAAATTAATCAAGCTCAATTATGCTGTTATAAAAGAGAGATCTTTAAGATTAAAAGGTTAATTAATTAATGTAAGTGGAAATCTACAAAAATCTACATTAATTTTACGATTCATTTGCATACGATTTGAATATTTGACATTAATGTTAATGACTATTTTTTATGTTTGAATATTGAGATGTAAAACATGCTTGGTATACTCGTATTATTAATTTATTTTTAATCATGATTTAGCCGTAAGACAAAAGGTATAATTAATCTTAAATTAAGATGCTATATTCCTTTCAAAGTATTTCTTATTGAGGAGTTTATAAATGAGCTAGCTAGGCTACATTTTAGAGTATATATATTTAAATAGCATTTACTCTTAGAGAAATAAATAAGTAAACGATAGAGAGCGCATATCGAGTATGAACTGTTGGCACTAGTATGAACATGTAATATCGTAAAATTTGTGTCAAAACAGAGTGCACCGTTTTATTAAATCTTTCTTAAAATTTTTAAACGATAGCCAGTAAATTTAGCTAAAAATGTGCTTATGCTTTACATAACGCAATACGTAAAATACGCAATACATTAAAGACAATACGCAACGGATTTTGACCGGTTCCGGCGCACTTGACCGGTTTCTAGCTATATCTGTTTTTTTTTCAATTAAATTAAATCACATCAATTATATGTTTTAAAGAAATAACATACATGTAATACAAAAAGCAGTTAAAATTGTTGCCAAAGTTAGATCTGCTATTCTAGTTAAATTTTAACCTGAGCCCAAGTCCCAAAATATACCTAAATTTTAATACCTTAGTTTAATATGGATACCGTTATTACAAAGGTACTTTTAATTATTTAAACCATTCAAGCTGTATGTATAATGTTCTTATATACACAGTACCAAAACAGAAAAAAATGAGATTAAAAAGATACGCTTATAAAATTGCAGTCATTTTTTATCCTTCATCATCATTTATAAAGACCACTGCACAATCACCGTAGCTACTTAAATCAAAACAAACAACATACAAAATAAATGAGAAATGCGAACATAGCTAAGATAAATGACTATCCTCTTAATAATTCGAAAACTTTTCTAATTTTATGACCAAACAAGTGCCATTTTACTTAATTTGATTGCAGAATGTATCTTATAAATCTTTTCATCTAAATTACATGCGATCTCATTCTGTATAAAAATGTTTTTAGACTGTACAAAATATCTGTGGACCGAAGATTGATAGAGTGGATTTGTAAGCTGTGTTTCGGGTTTGAAATAAGATAAGTTAGAAATATGATTAGCACAGCCGATGATTATTAAAATCTTTTAGAATTATATAGTTATGTCAAACATACTTTGTTCTAGTAGGTAGTAAATAATTTATTAAATAAGGACGCTTTCATTTAATAAAAAATACTCACTTCATTGTTTCAAGTTTATTTTTATGGTTATGGAGCTTCTCGGTTTTTCTCGCGTATTGATGCAAAATGGTAATAATGATGATTATGAAAAGTAGCCTATGCGCTGTTCCAGGTATTAAACTATCTATGTACCAAATTTTATTCAAATCCGTTTAGCCGTTTTATCGTGAGTGGGTCTCAAACATCCATGCAAACTTTCACATTAAAAATAAATAGTACATCCATTTTAGTTTTGAGGTAAATGATAAAAATATATAATGATAAAAGGTAAAAATATATTTTTCTCACTCCTAAATAAAGAAACTTCTACAAGTTGAATACTAGTAGTAAAAAATTTGAGACCAAAGTTTAAGAAATTCTTCTAGAAATTACTGTGGAAAAACATGGTCTTACTTCACCATTATACCCCTCAGTATTCCCAAAAACTTCCATATTTTCGTCAGCCGAGATAAACTCGGCAAGATTTAAATTTTAAAGTGTCTTATATTAAAGAAATGGTTCAATAAGGAGTCGGCAGAGCTCTTTATTGCGCGCGCTTTCATAAAACTTATGCAAACACCGTTCAGAAATAATAAAGTAGCTATAGTTGTTAGAACACTTGGATTAACAAAAACATGGATAAGAAAAATCGATTATGATAATACTTTAATTTTCTCTTACGGAAAAAGTTCGTGCCCTTGATTGTTTGAGAATGTTAAAAATAAATAAATATATACTATAAACATGTAGGTACAATTAGGTACTGTATAATAATGTTAAAAATCCGCTGTTACTGTTAAATTAAATTAAATTGTTAATTAAGCAATTAGGATATACAATCACTTATACACGTCACTTTTTTTGAGCTCGCTAAAGTCGACGAAGAGAGTAAGTAAATGCAAACTCATTTAATTGTAATTTTTTTAAAGCGTTTATAGTTTAATGGTTTTTGTGACGGCCTTGTGATCGAGAGGTCGCAGGTTAGAACCCCCTCCCATTGCACTATTTATGTAAACCCACTCCACACACAAGCATATTTAGCTTAGTTCGAGGGGTTAGCAAGATTGCTAGTAATGTGAATTCCATCCACATTGTTAGAAACGATAACAAAAAATATATATCTATATAAAAATACTGTTGAAAATAAGATAGTGTTTGGAAACTATTTCAAAACTGACTCTGATTTAACCACCCATCATCCTTAAACCTCATAATACATTTTCATATGAAGGACTGCCTTAAGCCAAATGCAACACAAATCTTAAAACAACAAAACATAACTTACTCTTCCACGCCAACATAATCTAAGGTAAAGACAATGGAAGCTGAGAAGCGTTTACACTGCAGAGAGAAATTCATTTCACTGTACAATACTGGAAATACTTGTCTTAATGATGACTTCAAGTCTTTGTCGGCCCTTCGAATCGATGGCCATTCTATCGATTATATTCACTTTTGAACGTTTTAGTTTGAGATTTTGATTGCTAATGGGAGAAATTAATATTTTTGAAGTTATACTTCTTATGGCGCGTTAGGGAAAAATTATGAGAGTAAATTTTTACGAAACGCGCGCACACCGTCACGGTAAACCTATACCCTGAAGTTAGCTAGTCAACCTTTTAGTTTTTCCAAACTACATAATGTCAAAAATGACAAATGTCAACATGTCCGATGCCAGTTTTTGAGTTTAATCTGAAGGTTAAAATATTTTTTATACTAATCTGTCAATCACAAGTTTATGAGAAAGAATTTTATCTTGTTACGCCAAAAAAGTATAACTTCTTACGTGCTTTCATAAGTACACACACACTTTTTTTATTGAAGTAAAACTTCTTTAGGCGCGACTAGGGAGTAACTCAGATTTTTTTTCTGACGGAAGTAACGCTTCCGCCATTTAAAAATAATAATTCTGATTGGTTGTAAGTATATGTCATATACTACACGCTTCTTGACTTATACGCCAGCTAGTGGCAAATATCATAATCAATTAGGATTATTTATTTTCAAATTGTCAAACGGATCAATTGTGAATAGCAAAGTGAATGAAAAATTCAACAGTTTTAAAAACATTATTTTAAATTGCAAATTTTTTTGAAAATCTCTAAATATACTTGTTTATTTATTACTTTTAAAATAAGTTAATTAAAAATAAATTTTCTGACAATTGCGACATTTTATAATATTCAATAACAAGGTTATAAAGTTTTACTTCAATCGCGCGTAAAGGTTACACGCACACACTTTTTTTTATGTTTATTTATTGACCTATTCTTAAATCCAAACTGTAACTGTCTATTCCAAGTTCACTTAAGTACAAATACAATGTAGATACATAATAATTCTATGGGTATCATGGCGCTCATGACTATATGTTATCCGTAGCCAGTTAAGCCGCGCTCGCCGCGGTTGGTCAGTGGATGGGTAGCCGTTTGTAAACTTATCAACACCTCTCCGTGCTTTGGAAAACACGTCAAACCATCCCCGATTGTTGTATTCTTGTAAAATACAGTATTCAGTTCAATCTGGTAAGACTGGAAGCCGACCTAAAATGCTAGGCATTTTTTTTGTCATCTACCCAATTCTTTGCAACGTGAAAAATCTAAGGAATGTAAACACTTTCCACTGTCTCTGAGTAATGCAATCAATCTGTTTGATACGTATACACCTAATCAAAAGTCCGGGGCGACTCACAAATGAGATTTTGTTGCTCAGATTTGGGATTATTTGTATTGGGTGTGGTCCAAGGATCAAGATTTAGGTTAATCATCGACAAGAGCAGTATAAGAATTCTAAGGAAATCATTCTACTCTAATAATACCGAATTGTAAAGAGCATACTTTTTAGTAATCAAACTGAACTAGATTGCATTCTGGAGACTACTAAAACGATAAGTATAAAGATTTTTTTTTAATTATTTAATACGCATTAACGCTTGCGAAACGAATATTTGCAATTAAACCGCCTTAAAAGTATAACCTCCTGTCCCGTGTGACCTCTGTAGCTTAGTTGGTAGAACTTCTGGTGCGTCTTACCAGTAGTCGCGGGTTCGAATCCTGCCTAAGTTTCAAATTTTTCCTTTCTGAAATGTGTATAAAAAATGGCAAATATTCTTGTCATAAGTATTTGTCATTAGTCGTCATTTTTGGTTAATAGGACAATACATTTTAAGATAGTTAACAATTTAAGATTTGTTATAACGAGAGCCGCGCGCGCCGCCATCATGACTCTTCCCCGCGTAGTGTTGTTCGTTCTTCCAATAGTAGTCACGCGACGTACTTGTCGATACTATAGATATTATTGTCATTGACAGTCAGTCAGTCAGTCACCTGTAACTTGTGCCACACAAAAAGTCCGTCTCTTAACATTGTTTTCGGACATCCGGCTTGATAAATTTGACAATAACCCTGTAGATACTGCCGGTCCTTTCAGCCCCCCTGATTGCAAGCGCCATCTTTATTTCATAAATATAATTAGTTCAAAGTAAATATTTACTCTCGTTATCGAGTTCAGCTCATTTTGATCACAATTTATATGACGATTTAAGAGGACTTGAGTTATTTGATATTGTATTGTTTGTGTGTTGAGAAATATATTAAGGTTTAAGTTTGTTTATCCCAATCGTTCTTGAGAGGTTTAGGGAAATATTTATACAAAACTATAAATTGAAGTAAGGAAAATAATGGAGGAGATAGGTTATCTGTAACAAAGATATTTAATTATTAACCATTATTTTCTTTTATACCTTATTCTTATTAAGGTATGTTAAAATAACACCCATTGAGTTAAATAGAGATCAAGAATGGAGTAATTTACTAATTTTGTTTTAATGTCCATCAAATAGATTATGCATTAAAAATATTAGACACGACGCATTTTTTCTTATTTAAGTAACAAAAGACTTACGACGATAGGTAGGTACATTGATTTGAAATGTCGCATGACGACAAAATTTCGTGCATTCTGTAAGTATGACGTCATTTCCCCCCCCCCCCCCCCTCCTGAACTTTGCTATTAGAATTTACTTATTTTGAAAAAGCAAAAAATACGCGCTTAATATTTTTTTATTATCTAACTGACTGACTATTTAGATTTTTGACTTTTAATACCAATTCATAAATCAATAGAGTGTCGGAATCGCATACAAAGGGTTACGTACTATGGTTAAAGATAAAACTATGTACTTTTTTATTTGTTATTCTAGCGGCAAGAGAAATATTCAAGTGAAAATTTCAACTCTACTTATTACGTTACATGAGCCGCGGACAGACAGACGGACGGACAGCGGCTTAGTAACAGGGCCCTGTTGGAACCCTTTGAGAACGGAACCCTAAAAATAGCCACCGCAATACAAAGAAATAACTAAACCTATACCGATAAAGCAGTTTATTACATATTCCGAATACTATAACATTTATATCTACCATTATTGCACCAATTATAACCAATTACGTTTCATATAGTAATTGTTCGTAAGAGTTATTACCAGAGAATGTAACATGTTACGAAAACAAATTATTATTGGTTTTGTTTTAATTATTACTTTAATGGCTTATTAAAATTGTAAGTAAATTATTTTAGAGCTTTTTTACGTTTTTGAAGTAAAATTTCTTTACGCACGCTTGACTGAGTAAGCTGGCGGATGCGTGAGGAGAGAGTTACGAAAAGTATGATCGGGCAAGGCGAACGGAAGTCGAAAGTTAGTGAAGATAGAAAGAGAGAGTTACGTTTCGTATATTACTGTAGGGATTGGAGAGAGAGGTGCGAGCACACATTTTATTTCTCTTTCCCCTACTTTTTCCCACTGATAAAATCCAAAAAAGAATCGTTTATTTTTGTTTCGGGCGTTTTTGGCCAAATTAAGTGAACATTATATCTACTGTTGTACCTAATAAACATAATATGAGTTTCAACTCATGTGAAGCAGACTAAACACTGTACAAACTTAAAAAAAAAAAGTTACAAAGAATGACTGAAAGATTCTATTTATTAATTTTCTTTTCATATCCCTAAGGGTTCGTTCACTTTATTTGTACACTTCCATCAATAACCTTACAATTTAATATAAAGTATTCATAACAGTATTTTACGATCAAACGGTCCCCAAGCGTTATACCGTTATCATTAAAAATGTTAATTACAAAAATTTACCTTGCTACAATCGACCGAAAATATATGGTCATAATTTGACTTTTAAGACACCTTTATTCCAAAGCAATAAGAGTCAATTTCGCTAACAAGTTTTACTTGTAATGTGAGGTTGACGTTACATGGACCGCCTGCGTAGCTTTTAATTATTTTCTTTGTTTTTTCTTAACGTTTTTGGTAGGATTTAGTTTACGGTTGACATGGGGTATCCTTTAATTTGGATCCGAGTTCATTTCTTGGGACAATGGACATTGCCCAGTGATTACCGAATTTGGGCACTGAATGTATGTTTGTGTGTCTGCATGTTACATCCTCGGTCTTGGGTAGGAATGTTGATAAGTATTTATTTAGTTCAACATTAATTGAGGATACCTTTGTGTCTTCTTTAAAGATATCTAAATAATTCTTTTTAAAAGCATTTATTTAAATTTCATTTAGATTGCTTGTTTTGTTATATTTTTTGTTGTATTTTTAACTATTTCAGAATAAAATGAAGACGACAATGGGGTATAAATATGTTAACAAAAAGCCTTCTTTTTATGTTAAAAAATATAAACATAAAATTGTAATATCTCTAAATAAATCGGAGTGGTTGCCACATCAACCTACGCAAAGCAGTTAGGATTCAAAGTCAGGATCTATACGTCTTTAATTCGAATTTATTCTAGACTCAGCTTAATTTATGAAACCTTTGGAAAACGAGACTTGTTGGGAAAGAAGTTGGGATTGACTTAAAGCACGAATTGCAACTAGATACAAATAGGTAACACTAGAAAGAAAGACAGGATTTGTTGCTGTTTTTTTATAAAATACCGACCAAGTGCGAGTCGAACTCGCGCATTAACTGTTCCGTACTATTTTAAAAGCCTCCTTTATATTCTAATTTATTTTTATAATTTGTTGTTACAGCGCCAAATGAAATACTCTCTCTGTAAAAAAAATATCTCTCTAGCTATTACAGTTAATGAGATACAGACCGCTAACAGACAGACGGACGAACAGCTTAGTAAAAGGCTTCGGGTACGGAAAAAAAAAAAAAAAAAAAACAAAAATAATAATAAAAACAAAAATAATAATATTGTTTTATCGAGTAGATAGACTAGTTTGACATTGTTCTAAATTATGTAAATATTAACTGTCGAAATCCATTTAGCCGTTTGGAAGATACGAGGTTATAAAGTTACAAACATTGAAATATAGAAACATACCAGATACGCGCGAAAAACATAACCCTTTCTTGGCAGTCGGGCAAAAAATATATCGAACATTTGTACCCTTTACGCCTTTGAGTTCAAGAACCAATTTATCGATCCGATCATAAAATAATCATACACATTTCACTAAAAGATCTACCAAAGAAATCCCAAGACATTACCCTGACCTTTGACCTCTATTTGATAGAATTAGTATTCCCAATCGGTTCTCAAATTGAGTCTGAATCATAAAATCTCAATGGTTTTATAAAATGGTTGCTTCGAAGATGCTCATGAGACATCGGGCTACGAAAAATATACTGGTCGGGCTACTTTACTCAAGTTTCTGTTGTACTGGCTAGGTTATAGAATGTAGCGTATTAAGTCTTGAAAAATAAAGTACCTAAGTTCAAAATACCAAAGCGGCAATAGCTTAATGGTCAGGGTGACGGCCTTGAGATCGAGAGGTCGCAGGTTCGATTCCCACCCACTATTATTTGCACTATTGACGTGAACCCACTCCAGATACAAGCATACTTAGCTTAGTTGGAGGGGTTAACAAGATTGCTAGTAATGAGAATTCCACCCACATTGCTAGTAAGCTTTATAAAAAAGGATAAAAAAAGTTTTGCGATTCGTGAGTACAAATCTGCAGGTTCGAAGCCAGCCCTATGAATGTGTCTTTATCAGCTAATGTACATTCTTGATTATATAATTGTTTTATGATGCCACCACTTGGACATACGGTCAAAGAAAATAGCGTGAGGAAACCCGCCCGTGTAGATAAGTGAAATATATACAAGCGTTAACGATGATAGAAATCGCTTAATTGACATTAAATGTATGGAAATGACATTTCATTTCGATTAGTCACGTGACTTAGACTTGTCACTTCCATACATTTAAACGATTCGATCTGCGTTAACGATTGTAAAAATGTAATTTTCAATTTCCAAATTTTCGTTCGCTGCATCCTATGATGAACACTGCAGCAAAGATCGTTTTGCTCGGACCAAATATTATGCAAGGGAATCAGTTATGCACACTCTATATAAGAAATCGATTTCCAAATGGCCTGCACTCAGTATTTTAGTATTATACTTTGATGGTCCCAACGATTTTGTGCATCTATCGAGTTGAGAACAATATGCTATAAATACGTAATGTTTGGTCACACAATACTGGATCTAAACCATGTTTTTATAGAGCTCATAATGCATTATTTTCTTTGAAGTTTGCTGTATTTTTAGGTTATTGCTCCCTTATTTTTGTCACGAAAAAGATTATTATCCTATTTCTCTTGAAATTGGTTAAGTACAAACTTTTTATATCTTAATTTAATTGAAGTATTTAATAGTAGGAAAAAATACTAAAGAAATTGCTTTATCATAATTAACTTTATCTGCATCTGTGCTACGGGCCTGTGTACACCACGTTTTTTAAAAGCGCCGTCGACGCGCGTTTTTTATCGATACACACGCGCGTTAATATCGAGTTTGTGATCGAGATCATGAACGCACAACACTGGCGCGTCTGTATCGCTACACACGCGCGTCTGTACAGATTCAAACGCGTGTTTGAATTTATACAGGTCTGCAAAGGTCTACAGGCTGCTACTGACTCGCGTGCGTATCGCGTCTGTGTTCGTAAAAATGCGCGTCGATGGCGCTTTTAAAAAACCTGGTGTGCACAGGCCTTCAATAGCAAAAACCATATAAGTTACCATATATACCATAAAAGTTCCTTTAAAAGATCCTACCTGTCAATACCTTAACAGACACATATGTAGCTTCAGAATTACAACATCAGCCAGACATTATATGTAATGGCCGAGCGTAACAGGTCCTTGGGGTTGTTAAATTTATCACCCATAATAAATGGTTAGGACTTTCACTAAAAAAGAAAAAGAAATTTAGAAAAGGTCGAGGCAACCTTGCTTTCTGAAGATAAGATTAAATGTATGCTTGCTGACGGTTAAAATTGTAGAAACCCGTTCATTTAGTATTCTTTATCATTACTTAAAGTCTAGAAAAAAGACTTAAAATCGGTGGAGATTGATAAATGATTTTAATACTTGTTTTCTTTATTTGAGAAAGACGTCAGCATTGAAAAAACTGCCAAGTGCAAGACGGACTAGTGCATGAAGGGTTCCTTACACGCGTTTCTTATATGGGGAACCCCTTTAAATATATATTTTTTTAATATAGCGGCAACAGAAATACACACTCTATCACCTACGGTTCACACCACCTATGATCTAAAAATAAAATATTTGATTTGATTTGAACGGTTGATGAGATACAACGCGCTGACAGACAGACGGATGGATAGCGGGGGCTTAGTAATAGAGGGTACAGAACCCTAAAAATGAGAGAGTTTTTGTTTACGTAAATTGCGAAACAACACATGTCTAATATTCTTTAATAATCTATTTGATGGACATAAAAATTGACATCTACACCATTTTAGATAATCTATCTCCATCAATACGTCGTGATGGCCTAGTGGTTCAATGAACGGATTTGTGTGCACAAGGTTGCAGGTTTGAACCCATTACAGGCAAGTACCAATGTGACTTTTTCAAAGTTATATGTACTTTCTTAATTATTTAAGACGTCATTGACAAACGGTGAAGGATAACATCGTGAGGAAACCTGGATTCCGACAATTGAAATCTGAAATCGCCAACCCGCAATGAGCAAGCGTGGTGATCAATGCTCGTTCCTTCTCTATATGAGAAGAGGCCTGCGTCCAGCAGTGGGACATTTATAGGCTGGTATGATGATGATGATGATGATGATGATCTCCAACAATGACGATACGATACCTAATAGATACGTCCGGCAAACACTCAGTATTCAACCTTGCTGTCATCTCTGACTGGCGAATTTATCGTCTCCATGTAAAAAATTGATCAAATACGAACCTTGGAACCAAGTCTAAGTAATAAGATTAGAATAGGGCTCAAGGTTTCTCATCCAGACATAATATAGGCCAAACTGTGTTCCTTTTCAAAACATCTAGATGGATTCTATTGAAATGCGTATACGTTATATAGAATAACTAGCTGTCCCCCGCGACTTTGTTCGCGTGTTTTAGTTTCAACGGTTTTTCATTTTTGCAACATGTTTCATTTATGCTCCGCTCCTATTGTTCGTAGCTTGATGTTATATAGCCTATAGCCTTCCTCAATAAACGGACTATCCAATACAAAAAGATTTTTTCAATTTGAACCAGTAGTTCCTGAGATTAGCGCGTTCAAACAAACAAACAAACTCTTCAGCTTTATAATATTAAGTATAGATTGAAAACCTTTGATTTGTACAGAAATTGTACCTAAACAAATTTGTATAAGTATAATATGTATTCTAGTGAGCAATAAGTTGATCGGTAGAGTATCTTAGACTTGGCGCAAACGGGCCACCAACCTTACGACTTAACACACTTTTCATATATTTTGTATAGACGCGCGCCGCACACGAGTAGTCGGTGGCGACCACTCGCTACAGCAGACAAATATATGAAAAAGTGTGTTAAGTCGCTGCCGCTGTCCACCGGTGGGTGTGATCGGTGACCCGTTTGCGCCGGGCCTTAGACTTCTAATTTTAACCTAATTTATTTATTACTAGCTGTCCTCCGCGACTTTGTCCGCGTGTTTTAGTTTCAACAGTTATTGATTTTTTCAAAATTTTTAATTTATGCTCCGCTCCTTTTGGTCGCAGCGTAATGTTATATACCTTATAGCCTTCCTTAATGAATGGGCTATCCAACACTGAAAGAAATTTTCAAATCAGACCAGTAGTTCCTGAGATTAGCGTGTTCAAACAAACAAACAAACTCTTCAGCTTTATATATTATAAAGTATAGATTTATTGTACACCGTAAATAAAAATAAACATGAAAAGAAATTAAATACAAATAATTTCTTTTCATCACCTCTCTCACCTGCGACCACTGGCTTGACGCGCCAGTGGTCGCAGGTTCGAGTCCTGCCTGAGGTTTAACTTTTTCCTTCTATTATTTGTATTTAATTGCAAATATTGGCTCCGCATGCGTTAATGCGTAACAAATAATTAAAATAATATGAAAAGAAATATTTTTTTTACAAATTTTACAAAAAATAGGACAGACATTTAAAATTGTGTTCTATAATACAATATTTATGTTTTAAACCTTGTTTACTTTAAACAATTGTTAAAAACGGTAAACAGGTATTGCCCTAATTTCATTTCATAAAAACTTTTTATACAAATAAAATTGTTATAATACGCTTTTTCACGTTAAAATTGATTACTCTATAACTCGTTGATTCAATGAGTGTTTGCTATTGCCAAAAACGTAATAAAAATAACATATTACTCGTCATATATCAATACAATACATTAAGCATTCAAATAAACTATGTAATATTAGGTTTTCCGTGAATTTTTATATTATTTGTTTATTGATATTCAGATATTTTTACTGTGATATTTGGTCCTTGTGATGGATATAAGGACCAATTTTTTAGATTGGTTTATTCAGTTCTGTTTTATATTATAAAATAATTGATTACCGATAAATGTATAAAGAAACAGACTTTAATAAAATTTGTATGGGACCACGTCAAATGCATACAGAATAAATTACAAAAAAATATTTAAACCTATCCACTTTGCCGGGAACATCGCGTAACAAACCTACCAAAAAGTACCGTCGAATTGAGGACCTGCTTTTTGGAAATTGGTTAATGAAGAAAATAGTTAATTACAAATAATATTAATAGATTACAGCTGTAGTCAAAACTATTTATAAGGTTTAGTCCCATACACGGAAACCTTAAATGGGTAGACTTTTCTCCTATGATATGCTTTCCTCAAGAGAATTGTACTCTTAATCCGTTCTGTCTCTGTTTCTGCAATGTTAAACACAACAAAACTATTAACTTACTAACCTACCTTAAGCACTAAGCTGAGTTAAGCATACCTGGGGTACTAAGTTGGAACCAAGGACCAGCCAAGTCTTTATTGCATCTCCTTAAACAGATCCTTTAATAAAATCTAATATTATTTTAATCTTTTCTCCTGTATGTGCAAGTTTATTTTCCTCTGATATGAGCTTTTCAGACGAGATTGGCAGTCTCGAGTTGTTTGTACAGCTTCCCTTTTAAACATAACGATATTACTTAAACCTTGGTTTTAATATCCTGACATGTGTTTATTTTAGAGATATATTAATATTTTTTTTTGGTTTGTGTTTTGTTTTATTAATATTTTAAGGCGTCGAGTCGTGGTGGCCTAGCGGTTCAATAAACGGATTTGTTTGTTCAAAGTTGTATGCAAGAGCATCTACTTCGCTTGCCATCTAAGTCGCCATCTAAGAGCTTAAGCATAATATGCTTGACGTGGCAACTGTCGGGCTCAGTCTGCATCGAGTGGCATAGGTCACCACGCCAATTACCACTGTGAGCGGAGTGCTGCATTTCATTGCAATTCGATCCCGCATGGGACATACATTTGTGTGACAAATGACTGTGAAACCCCCGCGAGGCAGGGAATTAATCCCTAGTGCGAGAGAAGTTAAAGTTTTATAAAAAAATCTACAACAATATTATAATGAAAAATGTATGTTTATAACAAATAAACTCAAAAATTACTGGACCGATATTATTATGTTTTTTTTAATTAGATCTCTCAGTAAAATAGGCATATTGCTATGCTACCCGTGGCAAGGCGGGGCGAGACTTTAGTTAGTTTATTCTTTGGTTACCTACTCATGTTCACTAATTTATAAATTATTAAAACAACGTTTATCAACCAACTTTTAAATGAAGAAAGTTCTCATGTAAGTAGCCTTTTTCTCTTTTGTTAACCCCAAATCGCCGTCATTTACAAAAATATAAATTCAGTTTTTTTTTTTATCGGAAGGTTCAAATGCTTTTTTTTAACATTTATTATACAACCAAAAAATCAAAAGGCTTCTGTTGCTTTTAGCATGCAGTTATACGGTAGCAAAATAATTAAGTTCACTGAGTGTTTGCGTCAAACCGATGTCTGTTTAAAACTAAGCTCGCAGCGGATAAAGAGAATAAAGTAAAGAGCTATTAAGTCTACCCCTTGTTTCTGACTGATATAACCACTACTATTTTACGCCATTTAGCTCAGAGTTATATCTGAGTTATAGTTAATATGTAGACACATTATAATAGCAGTTTTATTTTTTATTCTAGACTTAGGTTTAAATTCAGCCTGATGTTTCGGGTAAAGAGTGTTGATAAAAAAGTTAACTTATGTATTAAGTGTTGTAAAAATAAATATATAAATTCTTACTTGTGAAGCATAGTTTTCGAAAATATTATTTAAATTCATAAAAATAGCAAAAAAATAACATTCATATATCGATAAAAAAATAGCAAGAATTTGAGCGCTCGTCTCAAAGGACCAAATTTTTTTTTCACTAAAACTCCTAAATTAATGTAATTCCGCCATGGCTAGTGATGTCACTAAATCCATGAAGTCATGGTTTATTCAACAATTTCACAACTTCCACTCCTAGTAGGGGTTGCGAGTAAAATAATTATGATCTGCCTCCGCAGCGTGAAGTATACTTAATGGGATTGGCTGAATCTTACGTAACTATCCTATTTTCTGTTTAAAATAAGATACTATTCTTATTTGTCCCCATTCGCCATTTGTACGAGTTTATAATTAATTGTTTTGCTTTTATTTTGGAGGGTTGCAATGTTTTGTGTGGGACCTCTGATCCGTACTTTATTTAGAGCTTAAAATAGACCTAGAACTACGTTAAACTTAGGAAGTATTAGTGAAGTTCCTACACCTAATTGTAACATACCTCAAATGATAGATTAGAGGTTGTTTATTTAATGACGGCAAACTCAACTGCCAAACGCTGAAAATAATAAGTGATGCCTTCATATATGTATAAGGTTGACTGGCAAAGAATGCCTTCAGGCATTCAGTCTTTCTTTGTGCAACTATCTGTAAAAAGTATGTCTCGCAGTGCGGTGAAACTATTTTTATGATTCTTGGTACCGAATAATTGGTGCAAAAAATTGGGTCTCAATTAATTATTGAATTTGATTTGAATTAACACATAGGCTACTTTTCATCATCATCATTATGAAAATTTTTCATCAACACGCGGGTGAAACCGCGGGTCGCAGCTAGTGAATCATAATCATTCAGAAATAAATCATCTCCTCTTACCGATCATGACAAATGCTTTAGGTTAAATTTGTCAACCTTTCAAACTGTAAATCGTCTTGATTTATTGGTTATTCAGGTGGACACTGAAACTTTACATTTAACATTAAATAGGTACTATTTCTTACAAGACTATTTTTACGAATCAAAATATTGTCCTGATATCGATCTTGAAATCAATTACTTTAGAATTACACTGAGTTGCTTATCAGTGTTATAACAACTCCTATAATATTACTAGCTGTCCTCCGCGATTTTGTTCGCGTGTTTTAGTTTCAACGGTTTTTCATTTTTGCATCATTTTTCATTTATGCTCCGCTCCTATTGGTCGTAGCGTGATGGTATATAGCCTATAGCCTTCCTCAATAAACGGACTATCCAATACAAAAAGAACTTTTCAATTCGAACCAGTAGTTCCTGAGATTAGCGCGTTCAAACAAACAAACAAACAAACAAACAAACAAACTCTTCAGCTTTATAATATTAGTATAGATATTACACAAATACATTCACAATATCAACTTAGTAACACTAAAACGAAATATTTTTACGTGCCATCTAAAGCACCTTTTACTGTCAATGTTTTATAGGTACCATCACGCTCGTAATATATTCTGGGGGCATGCAGAATGCCACTTAACACGTAAAGACAATAAAGTCGTGACTAGTATTGTGAATGTAAAACAATTTGTATTGTGATGTGTTTCCAGTAGGACTACTTCAGTTTGTCTTTTAAAATCAGTTTTGATCTGATGTTTTTTTATTTTTATTATTTGTCTGTTAGTTTAGTGATACATGTACAAAGTGATTTAGAGATTGCACATTTGAAACAAATTATAATGAGGTAGATGACATTTTTTTTTATTGTGAAAATTTTTGTACCAGAATGTTCTTTTTTTATGTATTTGTTTATTTGTACATTTTTTTAGAAAGCTTGACATTATTAGCAATCTTTCTGAGACAGCGAGACGATGTAGAAAAGTGATTTTCTACATTGACCCGTCTGGACCTCAGAGCTGGCGACACCTTGAAAATAGGTGTATACGCCACTTGACCACGAAAGACGTCAAATATACTCGTATTATATCCAAATAAGTATTTAATCCAAATATTATGCTACTTAAAACGTCAAAATATCAATGGTACTTCTGCATTTTTTTTTAATGAACCGAATCACCCCTTGTCTTTCAGTTACATCAAAGCTACAGTAGCTACACAAAAAACCGTCTCATTATTGCAAACTGTCAACTTTTAACCGTCAGGTTAATTGCTGTCACCGTCAGGTCGCCTAATTATGTCTGAAAAGTGTCTGAAAACTTGTTTCATGTATGACATGTTCAAAGTTACCTTTTGTTATTTTGTTTTTATTATGTTTAGCAAAGTCTAACTGGTATTTTTGAGATTATTTTTAACATTTTCATTTTAAATCTCTTTTGCTTTTCTGTGCTTTGTTAGTTTATGTTTTTTGCTGGTGGCAAGGTGTAGGTAGGACGTTAAGTACAGAATGGTTTTATATCACATGGTGTTAATAAAACAAATTTTTTTTTTAAATAATTATACCGGATATAAATAAAATTTGAAAAATTCCCACGATTTCTCTAGGATTCCATGATCAATCCGGACCTAATGACCATGGGACCACCTGAGAAGTATACCCTATCAAAATTAAAACGATTTTTTCAACTCGGTGAAGGTGTCTTTGGAAAATCGGGAAGCATACATAACTAATAAAAGAGATTTCGACGAATTGAGAAACTCCAAATTTTTTGAAATCTGTTAAGAAAAGTACAAAAAAAATACTTCTATGTAATGGTAATGAACACTTAGGTATATTGTTGTCTTTTATGAGCCACATGCAATAAAATATAATTTTTTAGACTTATCTAAATCTGTATGCTCTTATTTTGATTAAAAAAATACTTAGAAACATTACAGCTGATGTGTTTTCTAGATTATAATGTTTAGCATGTATAATATTTAGTTGATGACTTGCAATAATATTCAGCTCCTACCATATTAAAAATGTATATTTTTGGTGACGATTTTTTTGTTATTTGTTTTTTATTAATTTTTCTTTAACTTGTAATGTATCATTGTTTAGGTCTAATCTGGCAAGCTAATTTAGTATCACTTTTAGACATCTGATCGACATGAAATTTACCATACGTTTATAGGTTTGGTGACAATACAATATTATGGCACTTCCGAGCTGGTCTGATGATGGAGTCAGAAGGCGGCCATAGGAACTCTGTAACATAATGGCGCAATCGCATTGTGTTTGTTTTTATTTGGCTTATGTATAAAAATATATTTTAATAAAACTTACTTTTTTTGATAAATAAAAAAATAATGTCGTGGTGGCCTAGCAGGTTGCAGGTTCGAACCCACTGCAGACAAGTACCAATGTGGCCTTTTCATAGTTCATATAACTTTGAAAAAGTCACATTGGTACTTTCTTAATTATTCTAAGACATCATTGACAATCGGTGAAGGAAAACATCGTGAGGAAACCTGGATTCCAAAAATTGAAATCTGAAATCGCCAAACCGCACTGATCAAGCGTGGTAATCAATATGGTAATAATTGTAAGTAGTCATAAAATAATATTTGTGTTATAGACTTCTTAGTAAAAAAGTTTATGCTACATTCAGCATTTAGTATAGTGCCACATATTTAACAGATCCTGTTAAAAATTCGTCTTTTTTCGATACAACAATATTTTTAAGTTTATGTTTTAAGTAAAAATGACTGTATAATAAAGTATTTTTACCCACTGCTGGGCAAAGCCTCTTCCCATTATAATATATTGAGAAGGCGAAGTATTTTTATTATTTAAAGAGGAATATCACATTTTTTTTTCTATTTCTATAGAGAGGATTTTTGTACATTTTTTTTTATATTAAAACAAACAACAAACTGATATATTAGTTTAACAGAAAAATATTAAATGAAACGTTCTAATTATATTGTGGATTTATGAGAAATACAAATCAAAATAAAATATTTATTCTTATTTCAACAAAACATGGTAAAATAATGAACTATCTTGTTCAAAATGTAGAAATATAATTTGCTTTAATAATATATTATACTTACTTATTTTTCTATGAAACATATCCACTTATTATTTCATAATTGAGGTTTCGTGTATTTATTTTGTGTATTAGTTTCAGTATTTTTGTTTTATTTATTTTCCTCACAAAATACTTTTTTGATTTTATATTGTTATATTAGACCATTCAATTAAGATAATCTTGTAAGCGAGAGTAATTAGTCTTTCATTAAGGCTGTCCAGTATTGAAAAAGACTTGAAAGATTGTCATGCAACCAGGCTACAATTAAAATTGATAAATATGCGAGTAGAAGTCAATATTATGCCAGAATATTCGAGAATAATGAGCTCTTATTAGCTGTTGTCAAATTATTCTGATATACTAATGTAAATATCTTTTTATTCTCTATTGATATTTTGAACTCTCTTTCACTCAAAGGTTTGCTATAACTGAACTGAATTCTGAGTTAAGCTTGGCTTTACGTGAAATTTCTTATAAGTGTATTTTGTAAATTTTATATTTTGTCTAACTCTTTCTAAAACTACATTTAGATAAATTTCCTTATAAATTTCGTAATTTCCTAAAAAAAATATCTTTTAAATAAAGTACCAAAAATAACATTTACCCAAATCCATCCCTGTTAAATACGTAAGAGTCACAATCGAACCAATCGGCTGATATAAATAAAGTTAAGACAAAACAAAAGGGACACTACGATTAATGTTCCCGGTTCGATTCCCGGCTGCGTTTAAATACAATATACGATGTTATGGCCACTTGTGTATAAAAATATGGGTCCCGTATATTTTAAAGGTGTTTTATTTCTGTATGAAAGCATTGTTTGCGCGAATGTATTTTAAAGTTAAGTATTTTGAAAGCTAGTGTCATAGATTTTTTTTTAGGTTTTTATTAATCTTATTTGTTTATCTATCCTATTAATGGAAGGAACTGTCTGGAATCCAAACATTAAGAGTATTTTTTTTTACTGTGTGTTGTTTGTGTGCTAAATGAATAACAATTTCGCATTGGCATTGTATTAGAATTTAAATTAAAATGTAGAGTAAGGGCACTGGTCCGTGTAAGTCTGGACGATCAAACCCAATTTTAACCGTCTTAGTATAAATCGACTCTCGGCGGATTGCGACGGACAGAGACATACGCGTGTGCGCTATCACGGACGATATGCTTCTCCCGGTGCGCAGTGCGGGGTGGTCTGTGACATCGCGCACCGTGGGAAGCTGACTTTAGTGATTACGATAGTCAAACATGACTTTCAAATATTAGGAGTGCTATTTCGAAGTGTTGCCAGTGATGATCGAACTGTACCTAAGTAAAAAAAAAAACAACTAAACTTTGTTATGTTAAAACATAAGGTTTGTCTTTCAGCTTGCTCCTCATTTAAGATTATAAAAGTAGATTGGCAGATGCACAGATGCACTTACATAATGCCACTCTGTTAAAGTTCTTGCATCATATTAAGTATATTGAGTACAGCTATTAAATCCATTACCTTCTCGAAAGTTTTGCAAAAATCATTCACGTAGATCAAAATCCTTTCTTAATAATTACGAGAGATCAATCCACAGTTAATTTTAAAGATCGGATCTTTCGTCGGTATAATTTAAAGGTTTTGGTAATTTTTTAAAGGTAATCGATGCGAATTCTGCATTCCGTTAATCGATTCACGATGCGATGGACGATTCGAGATTAGGAATTGGGAGTATCGGGTTCCGTCATCAAGACTTTTGTTACACCGTACTCTAATGTTGTTGAAAATATAGTTCGTGTTACGTACTGTGTAATTCTATCTTCGTTGTATACTATACTAATATTATAAATGCGAGGGGTAGATAAAAAATATATTTAGTCCGTTAGTTAGATAATAAATAAAATTTGAAATCGTATTTTTTTATGTGGACAACATCACATACGTTGCTCTGAACCCAAAGTAAGTAACTTAAGCACTTGTGTTATGTAATCAGAGACAACGAAGGTACCACAAACACCCAAACCCGAGCCAATGCAGAAAAGTGGTTTTCTGCATTGGCCCGTCCGGGGATCGAACCCGGAACCTCAGAACTAGCGACACCTTAAAAACCGGTGTTTGAGTGGCGTGCACTCGACCACAGAGGTCATAAAACTATTATTTTACTATACCTAGATCATTAAATGGAAACAAAAAATTTGCATAGGAGTTAAATTGCGGCTATTTTAACACATAACTTTTTATAACCTAAGTTAAAATAGTAAGTGGACTATACCGATATAGTTAATATAAATTAGTAATTAGTGTAAAATAACAATAAACATAAAAGTTTAGTGTCGAACACACTTTGTGAAAATAATTTGGATTAATGAGTTAAGTAATAGTTATTGGCGGCCATTCGAGTTTAAGTTCATCTTAATTTAATGGTAATGTGTATTTGAGATAAGATAAAGTTAATAATAATGTGATACTGAGTAGTTTTCTTTCTTAGAACTAATATACCTAACTGCCAGTCGTATTTTTATACTTAGGTATATATTTTTTAGCGACCTGACCTGGATTCGCTCGGTTAGACAAAAAAAAATGTATACACACACACAAACGTTTCTCTTGAATCACTCAATCCATTTGTGAAAACTATAGAGAATCCGTTTGTTCGTTTTTGAGATTATCGCGTTCAGACAACAGACGCGGCGGGAAGATTTTGTTTTATAATATACTAGCTGTCCCCCGCGACTTTGTTCGCGTGTTTTAGTTTCAACGGTTTTTCATTTTAGCAACATTTTTCATTTATGCTCCGCTCCTATTGGTCGTAGCGTGAAGTTATCTAGCCTTCCTCAATAAACGGACTATCCAATACAAAAATATTTTTTCAATTCGAACCATTAGTTCCTGAGATTAGCGCGTTCAAACAAACAAACTCTTCAGCTTTATAATAATAGATTAGATTATTATATGCATAAATAAAAATAGATAAAAGAAGATTGTTGCATCGGATTGTAAAGTTGAGTTGAGGACGGCTTTAGCTTTAAACATCACGCTATGAACATTGGGAGCCGAACAATAAACTGCGGATTACAGCTGGATAACACAAAAAAATAAAAACTAATTATGAAGAAAATTAATGTAACGGTTTTAATCACCATTTTTTTTTCTTTTTTTGTTTTAGATATAATTATTTAACAGATTTTCAAATACTTATGCCAAAAACCATATAAGCCTTTGATGACTTATATATTGGCTATTGATTTCGGGATAGGTATTTACATATATACTATACTAATATTATAAAGCTAAAGAGTTTGTTTGTTTGTTTGTTTGTTTGTTTGTTTGTTTGTTTGAACGCGCTAATCTCAGGAACTACTGGTTCGAATTGAAAAATTCTTTTTGTATTGGATAGTCTGTTTATTGAGGAAGGCTATAGACTATATAACATCACGCTACGACCAATAGGAGCAGAGCATAAATGAAACATGTTGCTAAAATGAAAAACCGTTGAAACTAAAACACGCGAACAAAGTCGCGGGGACAGCTAGTAATATATATGAATAATAATAGTACCTATATTATGCATACATATGTATATTTAAGTACGTATAATTAAGTACCTATACAATTAAGGGTACGCTTTCAGACTTATAAAATTAAGCAAATCTTGACAATTTCTATACAATTTTTGTATTTCCATACTTTGCTAGGTGTTGCCGGGACATCATTTTAAACCAAATTGCCAATAATTGCGCATTTCTTTTTAAAGCGAATCCCACAGATAAGAATTTATTCCTTGTATTGCGGGGGGTTTTACAAACATTCAATTCACATGCACGAAGAACACCGCACATTTGCCCGAGTGAGCGCACTGTTTTAATACTTAATTTAGTTTTATTTTGATGTGTAAAACTAAGCACAACGGTGTGATAGACAGCTTGAGGCATTAAAGTATCGAGTTCCTTATTTTTGATCTTGACTTCGAACGCGTTTTTTTATTTAAGATGGTTGTTACCGATTTGAAATTTTCGATGAAATTTTATTCGTGGAGTTATTTTTGCGAACTTTTTTACATATCTATCGATAGCTGGTAATTGTTGGTTACGATTTTAGTAAGTGATCAGTTTTGAAGGAAAATCAGTATCGAGATTTTTTGATATTTGAGTCATGCGCCTAAAATGTTTGTTACATCGTACAATTTAATTTAATATAGAGCCTCGGTTCTATATTAAATTAACCTATAAAATGGATCGCGGGCGGAAGAACCTACGACATACAGACAAACATAAAACCTTTCTTTAATAACTATATTAAAAAAATGTCTCGCTCAGGCGGCTTCTTTGATACGAAACTGTAGGTAGTACACGTGAACTTTGTCGAGCGATCAGTGTTGCCGTTGATCAGTTTAATTTTATTTTAATTATATTCACTGGGAAAAATAATAATCTCAAATCCATTCAATAGTTACGACATGTATACGCAGCACGATGCCAAAATATACTCATAAGGATCGGACAGGGTTTTTGTTGCATGCTGTATATTAATATTATAAAGATTTGTATTTTTGAATGTTTGTAACAAATAAACTCAAAAACATGTGAACCGATTTCAAAAATTCTTTCACCATTAGAATGCTGCATTATCCCTGAGTAACATGGCTATAATTATAATTGCGCTACCCTTGCGAAGCCATGGCTTGTCGATAGATGTTAATAAAGCTTTAATTAAATTCCCTGTGTAACCTTTAATAATAAACAATATTAAATTGAAATTAATATAACGCCTAATTATTTTATTCCTTTTGTTACAGGTTTGACGCTATATTAAATCCGAAATACTTCAGAACTTGTAAGTAAATAATGAACGCGCCTGTTTGACATTTCACCCTTGAAATGTACACAAGCTTTTGTTATTAAGGTCCGAATTTGATTGATCTTCACCTTTATTAGTTTTTTAATATAATAAATAAAATAGATTTTTATATACGAGTTAGTATTTAGTAACAATAATTTTAAACGGCAGTGTTTAAGAATTATAAAGAAAACAAGGAAATCTAAAGATTTTCGGTCAAGTCAAAAAAGTACAAAATATTTTTTTTACCCGACTACCGAAGGAGAGGGTTATGCATATGTGTGTATGTCTTATTAATTAACACGCTTTACGGCCTAAAAATACGACAAATTTCAAAATATTATATAAGTTAGCAATAAATTCGTTTGATTATTGGAAGTGGCAAATATAATATAAGTTTCTTAAATTTCCATTCAAACAGGAATTGCAATTGCAAATGAACTTGGGACATTTGTTCTTTTTTTAATATAAATATTTTGGTATTTGATTTCTGTATTGTAGTGTATATTGCACGTGTGATGTTAATAGCGTGTTTAATCAAAACAATCCATTAACAGTTTAAAATTGTCCCGTCAGTAGCAGAGTACTTGCGAAAAGTATGAAAACGTTACCAAAAGAATGTTATTAAACTTTATAGTAGAAATATAAGGAAAAGCCTATGTACACCGTGCATGAAGTATTAAATAAATAAATAAAAGAGTTATGCGCGGTTTTAATAAAAGTGAGCAATAATACTACTATACAAGGTGTTACTGAAAGGGTATATTAATAAAAAAGGCGTAAAGAGTACACCTGGTACAGAGTCAGTTTACAAATTTTCAGCTTAAAATGAGTTAGTTAAATAATTTAGATCAAATTTTTTTGTACCTGTTTTTCGACACCGAAATCAAACGTGTCACAACACTACGAGGTTCAATATCAGATTACGTCACTCGGTAAATGCTAAAATACATCGCTTCAGTGGTAAGTACTTATTGGATTATTCTCCATTTTTTACTACTTTATTTATTGAAAAAAAAATATTACTTCATAATTTTTTTGTTTAGTTTTTGACATCTGTTCTAAGTTGTTGAAAAAGCAAAAAGTAGTGATTTATATTTTTTTATTATCTAACTGACGGGTTAATTTGATTTTGCCTTTTCATACCCAATCATTTACTCTAATATTATCTGAATTAGAAGGAACTGCTTTATACTGCTTAGCGTATGAGTCTTAAAAATAGCGTATCCTATACTAATATTATAAAGAGGAAAGATTTGATTGGTTGTTTGTTTGCATTGAATAGGCTCCGAAACTACTGAAGCGATTTGATAAATTCTTTCACTGTTGGGAAGCTACCCTATCCCCGGATGACATAGGCTATATTTATTTTTTTATTTGGATTTTTTTTATTAAATACCCGTGTGAATCCGGGGCTGGCTGCTAGTTATCTATAAAATGTGTGAATAGTGAAAGAAATAACAGTCTCTTATTTTTATGAATAATCTTATAAATCAACAGGGCTACTATAAAACTAAAAACAGTATAAACTTGATACTGTTCATATTTATGAAGGCTGTATTTCAGTATTACGGCCATATATCCAGATGAAAGGAGTGTATTATCTAGTGAACTATGTTGTGCTTCGGTATTGAGCTTAGAAGCTTTCTACTAAAGCTTCGGTTTAGTATAGTTTTATATACAGGATGCTACGGAAATTCGTAGACATAATTATTTGAAATAGGTACAGCTTCTGCTCATATAAATGTACAATTTTCTTCAAGGATACAAAGGTTAATTCCCAAAAAAAATATTTGGCCTTAATATAAAATTATCATTAGCAAATCAAAGTTAGTACGGGAGAAATATCTAATTTCTTTTTTCGATATATTCTATCACTTTCTCGGAGAAAATTCTCCATCTCTTTAGGCAGCAGCATTTCAAATATAACCTCGTAGTTTAGTTAGTCTTTGATAATTGACAGCCGGTTTTTTATAACATATCCAACGATAGATTCCGTACTAGGGTTGTATGACGTTTAAGTCGAAATTCTAACTTTCTTAGGGTAATCTATCCATAGATTGGTTTTAAATGATGACTTTTGGAAGTAATTTAAAAGTGATCTTCTAAAACACACTCAACATTACAACAAGCATGCTGAGACAGGTAACAAACAATCGGAAAAGATTTTCATTGGGTATTTCTGTAAAAACAAAAGCCATACGAATGGCAGGCGTATATGAATATTCAAACTTTAAACTTTAGTATAAGAATATTCTTCTCCTGAAGTTACAAATAGCCGAATGGTAAAGGTCACAACGCCAATTACCAGTGCTCGACGTGCTGCGTGTTCGATCCCCGCATGGGACAAGCGTTTGTGTGATCCACAAATGCTTGTTCCAAGTCTTGGTGTTGCTTGTGCATGTTTTAATGTTTGAAAACCACGCCGCGACACTAGGATTATATTCCTAAGTGCGGGAGTCGTTTTTTAAAAGAAACAGAAACAACGTCTTCAAATCTAATTCAAAAGTCGTCAAGTTTGAATTACATGATGAAAATGGTAGTATTTCAATTTCCCTAACTAAATCATCGCTGGATGAAGGCATCAGAAAACTTTTTAAATCAAAATGCAATCCTACAAAAGTTTAAAAATTTATGTCAATCTTAAGATCAACGTATATCATAGTTGGGAGCTCGCAAAAATCTTCCGCTCATAGGGATGGCCCGGCTTATCCCGGGATTCCCGGATCCCGGGATCACGGGAACCCGTCAAGTGAAGATTTCCCGGTTAAATAAACTTGTAAGTTAGTTCTGAATTTGCGATATTGTACTTTCTTCGGTCGTAATTTTCATTTGTTTTTAAAAGGAGTTGGTGATATTTTTGGAAAACTATGATGTAAATATAAACTTCGAAGTTTGCTGGCTTAGAGTTTTATAAACATCAATTGGGTGATTTTAAATTTTTTTTTTCATGATATTCAGTTAAGATTGGAACTATTTTTTCCATAATCACCCCATCTGTGGGCTTTACTTGTATTTGACTCAAACTGCACTTCTTGCATGTTACGTACATGAATTATATAATAATAATAAAAAAGTAGATGTTATCTGAAAAAAAAGTTCTTATTCGACAACCCTAAGAAAAAATTGGCACCCAATAACGAAAAGAAATTTATAACATTCTAAATAACCTCACAGCATCTGATTACATTAATATCAATATAATAAACATCGTGTAATCTCCACGATTACGATCTGTACCCGAAAGGAACCGAGGTTAAACGAAAAATCCCGAAACAATAATACTGTCGGTTTCAATTGCTCATAACTTAATAATAATATATTTGGGATATCGGTGGAGCTTACATTATGCGAAATATCGATGGTACTAAGATTACCATGTGGGGGTACCAATGATTCTCGAACGAATTTCTATCGAGTGCCAAGTTTGGTTCGAGTTTTAAGCAAGTTTTTTTCTGATAAATATACCTTTTACTGTGAGTATTGCTATTCTATTAGCTGTGTTAATTTGTCTTATATATCGTCATAATAATATGACAAACGATCAAATAATAAGTTATTAACTCAGTTTCGTAAATGCTAACTTTATCAAAGAGACTAATTGATTAGTATCTTGAACTCGCATGAAACTAGCAAATAAATACACTTTCATTTGAACAATTAAGATATATCTAGTTATTTAAATACTATTTTATATACAATTAAACCTTAAACTATACTTGATCTAAAACTTAAAACATAAATACAACTTCATACTTAAGAATTTAACAAAGATTAAGTAAAAAGAAGTATCTTAAATGTTGTAGCTAGATTGCTCAATTGTACACAAATCCGTATCAACTTTTTACAGACAGCAACAAAAGTTGATAAACAAAATCAATTAAAAAACACCGAAAACAATTTAAAGTCCATAAATTGATATTGCAACTAGGACACACTATGATAATCCTTACTAGTCATTTAGGTGTTTTGTAAATGTGATTGTGTTCATCAAATTTTGTTGCTGACTGTACTAGCTGCTAGGATGCTTGATTATGCCTTCCTCATGTTGTATAAAGTGTTTTTAACTGGAACGACTAAGTTACAATCGACTTTTGTGTCTCAGACCAATAGTAGCCCCCTGTAATCTAATAGTGCTATGCCCGAGCTTCGGTGAAATTCGATATTTTTCCGGAATATCGTCCCTGATCAGTTCGATTTTACTTATTGTGTAAAGCACATGTATTGTATTAGATAACAGATATCGATGGCCCCACAGAATAAACGTGTAAGTCAAAAACCACAACTTTTCAGGAAAAAATAAAAACGATTAAACTTGAATAACTATTGTTTGGTAGTATATAGGTTTAAACAAATTATATCAAATTAAAGATAAAAAAATATATTATTACATTAGATATTTATATTTATTTTAATTTAAACGGTTTTCCGACAATTTATGAAAAACCATATTATATTTTTATTCTTGTGAATTTCTATGACTAGATAACAGTAAACTTTCATTACACGGTTATTCGTGTAAAGTGTCAACAAACAAAACTAATAATATTGTATTACACTATTATTCGACAATAATCAAGTTTCTTTAATACCTAGTTACAAGCATAAGCACGGTTGTTTACAGTAACTTACTGTATTGTTTGATTATTGTAAAGATAAAATGCATTTATATCAATGTTAATAAGATCGATTCTCATTTATGTAATGTACTTTTGTTATTGCATGGTGTAATAATGTAAACTTCATTAATTATGTGAAAGGGTGAAATTAAACGAAAAAGGTTAAATAAAATAAGAATATAATCAAGTAACTATCTACTTGTATAAACACTAAATAATAATCACAATTTAAACAACTTAAATCTCTTTCATCATTAGGTAATAGCTACCTATTAGCTTCAACTGATAACAAAAAAAAACCGAATCATATCGTAATCTAAAATACTTAATCTTTCTCGTCACTATCATTGGTCTAAGGACCCTGTTGCTACCAGAGCAAATTTCCGTGCTTTCATACGTTTTTGCCATACCTATTATTTTAATCAAAATAACAGCTCCTAAATGAATTTTAGGATCCATTCATGTTAAAATTTTATCCGTGGTGCTTGGCAACTGGGCCTAACTCAGTTATCTTATCTTTTCTTTGCCTATGGCCTATCTTTTCTTTTTGTCTCCCGCTTGCAATGGAGGGAAGTGGAAACTATTTTTTCCGACTATAGGACTATAGGAGGTATTTACTACTTCTGATTAATTTCGTTGCGGGTTCCAAGACAGTCAATCGTTTCCCTGGGACACACCGAGCTTAACTGTTTCGGTGGTATTCATTGGTTATCATTGTAGATCCTGGCTTACAGGAGTTGCAATGATGGGTATGTGTAGTTGGCTAGTCCCTATAAAAAAATATCATTGGTGACAGAGATCGAATTGTCCAAAGGAACTAAGTTTCTATAAAAAGTTTGGTAATGGTCTAGTATGGCTCCTGAATGACACAAACTTATCAAATCCTTATGTAAAGGAAGAGGTATATACAAGTCTTAAGTTTTCAGGATAATCAGTAGGTACTCCTCGCCACCTTCTTGAATTAGATCTTACTATGATTTGCATCTCCCGTAATTCGTCTTCAAAACTATACCTGAAATAAACTGAATCAAGATGCTCGTGAGAGAAGTTTACTTCTTTTATTTTACTCCAGTAAATTTTATCGCCGTTATGGCGTCACCGTTATACCGTTTATTATTGTTTTATGTCTTTAAATACAAATATGTGGGTGCTTGGGTGAATGAAGAATGGAACTGCGAACAAAAAATTCGGACCCGGATTGAAATTGCCCAAGCAACCCTCAAACGGATGGAAAATGTTTTGTGTAGCTGTAAATTATCCATAAAGCTCAGAGAGAGAATGCTACATTGCTACGTCTGGCCTGTGGTCTTGTATGGTTGTGTAGCTTGGACTCTAAAAGCTAGCACTCAAAGATTTCTCGAAGCCTTCGAAATTTGGTGTTATCGAAGAATGCTACGTATTAGCTGGACACAGAAAGTTTCCAATGTGAGAGTCCTCCAACGCGTCGGGAAAGACCGGCAATTGTTGCAGACCGACAAAAAAAGGAAAGTTGCATATCTGGGCCACGTCTTGCGACACGACCGGTATCAACTCCTTCAGTTGATAATTATGGGCAAAATTCAAGGGAAAAGACGCGCTGGACGGAAAAAGAAGTCTTGGCTACGCAACATCCGCGAATGGACAGAAATCGCCAGCGTAGAAGAACTTTTTCGCAGGACAGGAAGAAGTTTGCTGAGCTGACGGCCAACCTCCAGTAGTGGAGAGGCACTTTAAGAAGAAGAAGAATGTCTTTAAACCGAATCTTCCCTTTTATCAGCTCTTTGAAATCTATAAAAGTATTCTGTGTCATTTGTTTTACTTGCTATTTATGCCCAGTAACTTTGGCATTCTCTATCAAACTATACATTTGATTGGGCGTGTAGGAGGCAATGCAATACTTTAATTATAAATAAAAAATATTTTAAAACTTTCATTCCACAATTATGACACATTAAGAATAAAAAATGTATGCTTTATTACACGAATAAACGTGTAAGCTGCTATTATACAAAGTCGAAGAAGTGCACAAGTCTTCTCAAAAGTTTTCTCGTTTTAACACGTTTATTCGTGTGAACTCGAGGACCTAAAAAGCGTTTAACAATAGCATATACTTTTATACTTGTGATAAAATTCCATGATTTTTCCCTAGAATAAAGGAATCAAATGAAATAATAGTCGTATTTTGAGTCAAAAATTTATAAAAAAAATTTAGAAGGTGCTGCATAGGTCAAAGAAACGAAAAATGCAACAAAAAAAAATTTGTGTAAGAGCTCTTGCACGTTTATTCTGTGGGGCCATCGATATGTATTGCGTACGAAACGACGAGAAAAATACTATTGAATTATGGTGTTTAGTTCTTTGAAGTTGTCACGTTATGAGTCAATTGATTTGTGAAGAATTGTAGCTTCGCTACAACTCATAAGCTATTTAGCCTATTGCAGGCTTCTATATTACAGGAACGTGCGCTTATTCGGGAAATTAATTGCGCGATTATAGGCAATTTTTGTACAAAAATCATGTCCCAGCAACAACTTGTATGGCAACAAAAATTGTATAGAAATTGCCAAAAATTGCCTAATTTTAGTTGCCCTTCTAATCTCACCTTTACTGTCTGCATGGCCAACCGAGTGGTATAGGTGACATTGCCCAACTATTACTGAACGACGTGCTGCGGGTTCGATCTCCGCATGGGTCAAACATTTGTGTGATCCACACATGTTTGTTCCAAGTCTGGGTGTTCTTTGTGCATGTGATTTAAACTTTTGTGAATATCCCCGCGACACATTTCCTAGAAAGCTACCGCATTTTTGAAATCAGTCCAGTAGTTTTTGAGTTTATTCGCAACAAATATACAAATCTTTCCTATTTATAAAATTACTATAGAAATATGTATAATAAATTAGACAAAAAGATCTTTGCATATCTATACTTATTTATTAAAGTAAAATTAAGTACATAATATATTGCTTTTTAGTATACATTCTTTATGCACCATCATAATAATTTCTAAACATAAAAATACCATCTCAAGTATAGCTCCTAAACTATAATTTAAAAACATCAGTTACCTCAGTTAGTTACTAATTACAATGCTAAACGTGCACTTAAAACGAAATTACTTTAACGGCAATTAAATTTAATTACGAAATAAACTCTTACCTTCCCAATTTGTAAGTGATGATTATCTGAAATAGAAATAGATTAATTTTAACCGTGGTTTATGGAGTCTTAATTTTTTATGATCTTACTTTATTTTTATGTTTTCAATGTTGAGTGCTAGTTTCTTCGGGAAAAAAATAAAAACAAATGATATAAAGATCTAAATCTGTTTATGACATCTGTTTTTTATACCGAGTTATACCTAGTAATAGATTTGTCAATTTTATATCAAAAATACTAGGGTTGTATTTTTACATTTTATCTTAAGAAAAACAGTCATATTTGCACTTTATTTAATGTAGGACAATATTTTTCTCTCGTTATTAAAAAAAAAGTATCAGTATTGCATAGGTAATAATAATAGGGCTGACTGACTAGGTATAAAAAGTAAAAATAAAAATAAATATTTGCCTTTTTTTTCTGAATAACTAAAAACTACCGATATAAAGCGAATCAATGTTTAGGAGCTAATTACGCTACGAAGTCACACAAAACGTACGACATCGTGACGTCATGTGACATTTCAAATCAATGTATCGTCGTAAGTTTTTGTTTAAGTAAAAAAAAACATATGAGTCTAATATTTTCATTAAAAAATAATGGTCGACATCCCTATTGTACATACAGAATCGTTTGCTAAATAAATAAAATATATGGTGAATGATAAAGAAATAGAATACCCATTTTAACGTGTTCTCTTTTTTTTTTACCTTAATTGAATGTATTATTTTCTTTACCAGAATAGGTACTTTAAATCGTTTTAATTAAAAATTCCTCACACACAATAAAATCGTATAAAAATATTTACAGCTTGCAATTATTTAACACGAGAAAACCAATCAATTAATCCTTACTTTAATGATAATCAGATTCAGTACAGTCCTGCACTAAATAAATTATCGTATTTAACGATCGGTACCCAAATTCTTTTCATTATTTATCGATATGTAACCCTACACTTTACGGTAAGCTATACAGAGCCTTTAAAAAGAATAAATGAGTCAAGTGTGAGTCTGATTCACACTGAGGGTTTCGTACTACCAAAAAATAAATTTGTAGTACCCAACACTCAACTAGCTGTCACTTTTGAGTTTATGAGTATTAGCCTGCATAAATATATTATAATACATAGCTTATGTGTTATTATTATTTTGATATAAAAGTTTACTATACACACTACTGTAAAGTTTCATAATTATAATAAAAACCCAGCCTTATAGTATACTTGCTGTTTAACGCAACTGCACGCGACTACGCGGCAAAAATAAGCCTTTTTTCTTTCTTGGGATCCAAGCTTATCCCGTACCAAGTTTCATCAAAATCGGTTCAGCAGTTTAACCGTGAAAGCGTAACAGACAGAGTTAGTTTTGCATTTATATTATTAGTACCTATGGATTTTATGTATAAATTTAATAGTAAAACATACCCTGTCAAAATTACATCCCTACAAAAGTCGTACAGATGGCTTAGTACTGTATCATTGATACCCTTTGAGTAAGGAACCCTAAAAAGAGTTATTCTTGATTGTACGACACGAAAACGAATTATTACAATCGACCTTACGCCTCTGTAATTAAGGTTTACTCAATGTTGATACTGATATTTCGATTCCAATGTACTTTGCTTCAAGCTTTTGTCTTTTTATTTGGTATTTAATTGTTTCTTCTTTTGTTTTTATTTTCTGTCAGGCTATGGGAGTTATTTTGTTATTGTCTTTTGGTTGAAAGAATTCTTTAAATGTTTATAGGTTAAGATGTAGTCTGTTGGACTTTTGAATACTTGTTTTTTTTTTTCAATTTTCTCGGTTTTGTGGTTTGCCGGACAAACAAACTCTTCATAGACATTTTAGGAGTATTCTGTTTTTTTTAAATATATAATTTTCTATAAAGAACTGATAAAAAACTGTTGATATTATTTTTTGAAAAGAAAGTCATTTATGTAAATACTAGTTGTTGCCCGCGGCTCTGTTTCCGTGGGTGTCGGTTATCGCGGCAAAAAGTAGCCTATGTCCTTTTGTAGGATTCAAGCTTACCCCATATCTAGTCCCATCAAAATCGGTTCAGCGGTTTAGCCGTGAAAACGTAACGAACAGACAGACAGAGTTACTTTCGCATTTATAACATAAGTATGGATTAAGCTGCAGTGTAGTGCCCACAGACTGAAAACACTAAGAGTTTGCCTAATAAGCGTATGCATAAAAATAATGCAAAAAACATACCTAACATAAATGATCTTTGCTTGTGTGAACTTTACTTCAGTTACTGCCAAAAGTTTGTTAATAAAGTAACAGCTAGTAAACCAATACGTTTAGTGGTTAATATTCAGGGAGCGTTCATCCCGAATACCGCCCAATCATCTGTTGCCCACTAATGAGCAAATATTGCCCAACTTCCACTGTTTGATCTATGAATAGATATTTTGATAATTTTGATTGTATTGGAGTATTGTGTTACTGGTATCGGGTTTGAATACTGATGAATAAGAAGAGTTAGGTTGTATATTATATTGTAATTATCAGTATAGAGGTAGGCGGAATAATGATATTGTATAATATATATATTTTTTTAATTGATTGGTACTTATGTCTAATGCGGTTGGAAAAAAGTACTTATTTGTATATTGTAAATAACGACCAACAGCTTAACGTGCTTTCCAAGGCAAGGAGGGGTCTCGGTATGTTTACAAATGGTCACCCATCTTCGGTCCAACCGCGGCGAGCGCGGCTTTACCTGTATTGTCGGTCAAAGTGTACGGTATTTACACTTAGCCACGAGCCCTTCACGTAAATACTATCTAAGCCTAAATGCATAATATAGTTTTGTATTTCCTAACTGTAAAAATAACAAGATGCATACAAGTAGGTGCTCTCTCCTGCTTCTTGTATTATGCAGGTTTAACATAACGAGTGTAAGTAAAGCCGGTATCAGGCTGTGAGCTGCGGTGTGATGACATACGTTCGATGCGTGGAGTAAATTCTCTGGGAATTGGGGTGAGGACACAGTGGGGAGGCGATAACGGATAACCAATAAAAAATGCCTGAAGAAGGTTTTAATAATAGTGTATTTTATGTATTATTAAAAAGTTGGCATAGTTTTTACAAGGAATTAATGAAGCAACCCCCGAATACTAAACCACAACTTAACTTTAAGACGTACTTAAATATCTACCTATGCTTCTTTGTACCTTAAAGTGAGCATGAGAGATAACGATGACTTAAAACTGATTGACGTTTAAGTTTTTTTTTTCTAAAATTGTTATTGTAGTTAGTTTTTTTTTCTCTCTGTACCTGGTTGTTGTAGTGGCCTAGCCGTTCAACGATAAGATTTGTATGCACAAGGTTGCAGGTTCGAAACCACTACAGGCAAATACAAATGTGACTTTTTCGTAGTTATCTGTACTTTCTTTATCATTCTAAGACACCATTGGCAAACAGTGAAGGAAAACATCGTGAGGAAACTTGGATTCTAGAAATTGAAGTCTGAAATCGCCAGCCCATATGTGACCAAGCGTGGTGATCAATTCTCGCGCCTGCTCTACATGAGAAGAGGGCTGTGCCCAGCAGTGGGACATTTATAGAACGGTATTATTATAAGTGTGTAGGGTACCTAAATGAAATGGTTAGATTTTTTTATCTTTTGAAATATTTAATAAAGGACTCATTGAGGTAATTAATGTACTTAGCTTGTGTTTAAAAATAACTTACAAACTAAAACAAATGCCCTCTATTCTTTATAATAATACATGTAGCCTATAAAAAGGTGTAATTATGTACCTATAAGAATACAATATGATTGTTGTATTGACAAGAATGTAACACAATAATAATAGACATTATTTCGATTACCATGGGTCATTAAACATTAAACCCGAGTCAAATACAGCAATATGATATTGTTCTGGTTAATTTAACTGATGAACTAAATGTGGGCAATTAAATCAACTATGTGTAATTTAAATAATGTAACGAAACCATTTTGAAGAGAATCAAATTAATTATAGATTTAATAAAAAAAAATACGTCAATTTCTTGTAAGTAGGTAAGCTAGTATTTACAATGTGATAATATTATTAATAACTATCTTTTGGCCGCGGCTCCGCCCGTGTAGGTGTCGGTTATCCTGAATAAAAGTACCCTACGTCTATGACGGACAGAGACGTTTATTTTCGCATTTATAATATATAAATCGCAGTATGCACTAGTTTCGCCCCGCATTTTAACCAGTATAATTTCCTAAGGTTAGGCTTTTTAACTACTAGGAACAATCAAACAAGCCCAAAAACCGTGAGATCTCGTCGTTGCTTTACAGATTTATTGTTTCTGGCTCAAGAGTACTATAATATTGTATAATCGCCGAACTTACATAAGAATGCAAAATTGCATTTCAATCGATTGTGGCGAAGTGGTGCTAATGTAGCTTGCAAGATTTGCTTTAAAAATCATACATTTGTACATCCATTTGAAGTAAAATAAAAAGAACCTATCCTTCATTTTAATCCGGATTATAAACCACCTATCTACTGTGTGCCGAATTAAAATATCCTTATAATCGTCAACAAACAAAATTTAAACATAAAATCGCTCCCGCTCCGCTCATCACCAAGCCATAACCAGCTAGGGTTGTTGCGCATTACTACTCAAAGCACGCGCGCTGCTAAGCGAGAGTCTTATTACTCCACACGCGATTTGCAAGTGGGGTCTGTGACAACCCTAACGCAATGAACCCGGGTCCCACACTTATTTGGAGATTTAAATTATTCTGGTATATGCATGTCGAATTTACAGTTTCCTTTGCTACTGTCCTTTAAAATACAACTTACATACCTACAAGAAGACTTGAACTAATTTATTTTGACATGTAATTATGTCAACTGCAATGTGGTGCATTCCCAATGCCCATGCATGTACTATACAACCATGATGGTACCTAACAAATAGGACATGTATGTTTTGTCAACTCAACTGCAAAATTTGCAAAAGGATTATGACATTTCAACTTTCATGAAATGCAAATTTTCATGAAAAATCTGTTGAGTTGTGTGATAGCCAGTCGTTCCATGTTAAATACGGTATTTAGCTATAGCCGGTATGATTGGAAGCAGATCCCAACATAGCTTGGGAAAAGGCTATGCAGAAAATAAGACAACTAAATTCTAACTGTTCTAAAAAAAAAAAACATTTTGCTCCACAATAAAAGAAATAAACTACTACTACCTATTTATGTACTAAAACTAGTAAGATCGAAAGATATAATATAATAATATCTTAGGATAACTCACACACGGCCATCTGATCCCAAACTTGGCAGAGCCCGTATTATGGCAACCAGACAACTGATAAACATACTTATATATTTCTAAATACATACATTTTATAGATAACTTACACCCAGACATAACAAATGATCATGCTTATCACACAATGATTTGGGTGGAAATCGAACCCACGACCTCCGGTTTAGCAGTCAGGGTCACTACCACTAAACCAACAGGCCAGTAAATGATATATTACTGTGTATTATCATAAATAAAGGTATCTAGTTCGATTCACTTGTGTAACATATCGAAGTCGACACACGTTCCTAACTTTTCTTTCTGTTATATCTTTGTTTACCTTCACGCTCTTTACCTAGAGGTGTAGGCAGAGATCACGGGTTTTATAATGTATAGTGGCATTCGACCAAACCTTAATTTAGTCTGGCTATGGATCTAAAAGGCTTAATAATCTAGGTCTCATTGTACGAAAACCCTTACTCAGAGTTAGTTAATAACACGATGTTAAATTGACAATGTTTTTTTTTTTTTTTTTATGTTACTTGCAATGAGGTTGGAATTCATATTACTAGCAATCTTGTTAACCCCTCCAACTAAGCTAAATATGCTTGTATCTGGAGTGGGTTCACGTCAATAGTGTAATGGGTGGGGATCGAACCTGCGACCTCTCGATCACAAGGCGGACACCCTGACCGTTAGGCTATTGCCGCTTAACAATGTTGTATGACAAACCGTAAATTTAACCTCGTGTTACCATTTAACTGTGAGTTAAAAATATAACCCGGGCTTGTGCAAGACTGACAAACTGATAAGAGTTACTTCCACATTTACCGCTTAAGAGTATTATAAATAAACTAATATATTATAGATATTGGACGATTACGCGGGCAGAGCTGCAGTATCAAATTAGTAAACAATAAAGCTTGGTGAACTAAACCACCTCAAAGTAAATATAACTAAAAAAACGGTATAAAAACCTGGTTTCTACATAATAAAAATGTAATCTTGTCTCAAATTACATTTGCCAAGAATGTAATAAAAAATCTAATAGTTTTCGTTTGAGAGGACCCCATAATAACATGGGGGTTTAACAGACCCTTGATCTACAAACTGCGTACAATACTACAATAGGGTGTACCCAAAAATTCTATAGAATATCATATTTTTATGATGGGCACTGATTAATCACGGTTTTATGAGGGGGTTCAATTACAAACTTAACCCTACAGCTAGCACAAGCTATTTTGATCTTTATGTTTTTAAGGATAAAGTTGATGCCAACTGTAAATTATGATTGTCGAAAGTATTTGTTTAAAAGCTTATTTTTGGAGCAAAATACCCTTTATTAGTTTTGGTTTTTATGAAAAGGTTCAAACGCAGATGTTATAAGAGAAAGGATATTTGAGGCCGTTTTGTGCTGAGACCCTTTGGGGAGCAGCGTAATAATATCGAAATCTGTATTGGCAAATAATTAAATATGATTTTAAGATATAGTTTATTAGCGTCGAATATATTCTTAATAGCGTCAATAGTCTCTGGGCTTGTAATGTGTAACGCAGTGAATTAAATGTGCTATAATTATAATTAATAAGTAAATTAATAAATAATTCATTCTTTTATTATTCTTAATGAATAAAATGGATATCAGTATAATTAGATACTCATAAGTTTTCGATATTTATACCTAATGATTTAAATAGAAATCTGATTGGACGTTTTTATGTATACATGTATGTTTTATCAAGTATTTCACGTATGGAAAACTTACCCTTAATACATCGTAAAATAAATTGTTATTGATTCAATAAATTACCTGTTTTATGCTAATTTTCTTCGATAATGATAATCAACCATTACATTATCAAAGCAATTTATAATTGTTGTATTAAAAATCTAACGATCTATACCTTAATTTAATTACAAGTATACGCTTCGCATGTAGTATTGGGCTGCGCTATGTTTCGGACTTTTGAATTAACCCATTCTTAAAAGGGATCCCTTTTTTTCGCCTAATTTTTTTTGTCCTATTTTAATTTGGCATAACGAGTTAGGCATATTGGTATTTGGCATAACAATATTTTGACATAATTGTTGTTTGGCATACTATTTCAGTAAGCATATTTATAGTTTAGGCTATTGTTTTTTGCCCTAATTTCGATTTGCATAAAGTTGTTAGGCATATTGTTTATTCGTCTAATAGTTACATATTAGGCATAAAGATCAAAAGGTGTAATGAATACATACTTTAGTTAATCACACGTATTTATTCCTGATTTATAAGCAAAACATTTGTTTAGGTTGGTAGGTTTTTTTTTTGTGACCCCTAGAAACGACTTTGCCAACCCCAACACATTTGGTTAGGTTGGTAGGTATTTTTTTTGTGACCCTTAGAAACGACTTTGCCAACTCCGACACATTTGTTTAGGTTGGTAGATATTTTTTTTGACCCTTACCCTTAGCACGTAGTAAGCGCCTAGTATGATTTTATAGCAAAGTTTTGAAAACTATGTTAGATAAAAGTTATGCTTAAATATCATTATGCGTAAGGATATTTAGGCTTTAGAATATTATGCTTAACATTGTTATGCTTAAAGTAAGTATGCCTTAGAAATTATGCCTATAAAGTTATGCCAAAGTGATATTGTGCGTAACTATTATTAGGATAAATCAAATTATGCCATGTTAAATTATGACATAAAATTTTATGCTTAAAAATAGGGAACCTTCTTAAAAACCCTACTACTACTGTCAACTGCATAAAAAATATATTATCTCTACCAAACCTATGGAGAATAGTTAAGTAACATTTATAAGTAATTAATTAACTTCTATACGTTTAAGTTGCGTGATAAATTCACTGCGTACGAATATTAATTCAGTTACCGAGTTCAAAAGTCGGGTAAAAATAAAACTAATTCGCGGCTGCGGTATAAATTTAACTGGGAATAACTCCCTCGCGGGTTCAGTTAACTGTCGTTTATATATCATATTATGTATACCTAAGCATATGTATTTTTAGTTTGATTAAATATCTTAGTAGTCTCATGGTCTAACATTAAAACGTCAATCAGTTTTGAGTCGCCGTTAAGTGTCATGCTGTCTCTGTCAGTTAAAGGTGTAAAGTAGTGACAGATAGACATTTGAGAGCGTCTTAAAGTTAAGTTACGTTTCTGTGTATTGAAAAGAAGTAACAATAACTTCAAAATCTCCTGCGAAACCAAAAAATCACTTCGACTTTATTTAATAGAAAAGATGAATAATCTACAACCCTAACAAAGCAAAGGAAATTCAAATTAGAAAAATTAAATTAACATTTTTAACAAACTTGATTAGCTAATTGAATGTACATCCAATAATAAACTAATAATCAAATAACTCGAAACAACAAATATTTGTGTTATATTGAAAGGGAATGACTAAATGCAATTAGAAGTTCGAGAAATGCATATTCATGTAAGCAAACATGGTTTAATAAGTCGCCATGTCGTTGTACAAAGGAAAAACAATATATGAAGCTAGAAACTTGAGCTAAAAATGTTTCTGACTGTTTTTGCGTTTACGTGAGAGTTCTTTTATTTAGATATCAAAGCGATTACAGTGTCAAATTAAATATTGTTTTTTACCTGAAATTTGCGGTTCACTTCATGAAGATTAGATGAATTATAATCTTATACAAGTTGTTACTGAAAGGTCAAAACAATCCAAAAGGCATGAAGAAATCTTGTATAGAGTCAGTTTATAAAATCTCAGCTCAACATGAGCAAATTAAATAATTGATATCCGATTTTCCGCGTCAATTTATTCGCGATCAAAAATGACCAGACCAGACCGCTGAAGCGATGTGTCTTGGATAGTTAGCAAGTGACGACCCTCGTAGTACAGTGACGCGTTTAGTTATAATTTTTAGTGTCTTGTAACTGATGCGAAAAATTGGGTATCAATTAGTTATTTAACTCATTTAAACCTTAAATTTTGTATACTGTCTCCATACCAGATATACTCTTCACCCCTTTTGGATATATAAAACCTTTTGGTAACACCCTGTATAATTTATGGTTTGATAAAAAGGGTGTGTTACGATCTGTTTATCTGACAGTTTAAAAAAAAATCAGTTATTGAGTAATCAAAAGTGGGGCCCATGATGATGATTATTTGTCTGTTTCTCTCTATTTAATGACTTTGACTGACCTGTTGGTTTAGTGGTTAGAGACCCTGACTGCTAAACCGGAGGTCGTGGATTCGATTCCCACTTAGGACAAATATTTGTGTGATGAGCACAGAAAAGATCATTCAATAGCAGTCGTCTGGTTGCTATAATACAGGCTCTGCCTAGTTTGGAATCAGATGGCCGTGTGTGAGTAAAAATAATAAAATAAATCATAACTCCAAAACAGTCCCAATATTACTAGTTAAGAAACAAGAAATAATAAGTTTAAACCTTAAATAGAATACTAAGCAGCTGTCCGTCGCAACAAGCAAGCCCATACTACTTGCTACTTAATGCATCTTAATCAACACTTAGCATAAAACAAAACAAATGCTACACAGTGTCGACACGCAACACTGTCGATCAAAATAATCACAAGATGCTGAATATAGTTTAGACACAGTGTCGGCTTCAGTATAGCTGGAAAACGGGAAACACGATCCCAGGATGTTCCAATTAAGTATTTTAGTTTTCGTTTTGTCACTTGCCTCGTTGCAACGGGCGAATGAAGTAGTAAAAGTTCACTTTTATTGCCTATCTTGTAACTATTTCTTTTAGAGGGATAATTTTTATGGGCGGCCATTTTTGTGAGAGTTTTATTGGCACCTGCATTTTTGGACTTTTGAAAAGAGTTTTTGGTAACCTTTACTTTGTTTTATATCGTCGACAAAGGTACCGATATTGTGTTTTGCTAGGTACGTTTGTTGCAGTGATAGTGATAGTAATGCAAAAAGTCTATTGTGTACTGTACAATTGACGAACTAATTGACATTTTATCATTAAATACATAAATAAAATGAGAATGTTTTACTTTAGATAGATCTGTCGCTTAAATTCTGGTCTACTTTATTTAAGTACGTGACTAATCTTTGTAGAAATGAGTGGATTTACTTTTTGCTTACAATATGTATTTCTAGATTACTCACATCGCAAACTCGTAACTTGACCAAGACTGAGTCCAACAGTCATCATATTTTTTATATAACCGAGCGATGATTCCAAAATTGCCAGGTAAAAAATGTTTAAAGAATTTCAACTTTAAAATTCATCGATTGTCAACGTTGAATCACTAGTTTTTTCATTGGTAGTCACTTGTCTTTTTGTCAAAATGATTCAGAGATGTCGTTTGACACAGTGAGTCACAGTATGTGCTGAAGATGAGCGAAATATATTGCTACATGTTAAAGAGTTTTTTATGACTTTTGTTTTCGGATTTTTAATGGAAATATGTAGAGAGATGCTTAGAGTTTTTTGGAAATGGATAAGAAACTATAATGTAATCTCTTTTTATCTAGACATCAATGAATTTGGTATTTTTACATCGTATTTTAAGTATTGTAAAAGCTATCTCAGAGATTTCTAAATAAAGCACTGAATTTTACCAATAAACGATACAGATTATATACACACCTATATAATATATTTCGGGCATATGATTTTTTATGTGGTTGTCGTAAAAAAAGAATTGCTTTTTCCGTCAGTAGATGACGCTAGAGCACTAATATGCTTAACGTGGCCACTATCTGCATCATTATCTAGCGACCAGTTTATATAAAACTTCTATGCAGATTATTCGGCTTCTATATAGAAGCAAAATAGTCTGCTAATCTCGCGTCTAATCTCCCCCCCCCCCACCCCCCGAGCCGGCCAAACTAGCAATAAAATATGTCCTTAAATAATAACCTTGCTGTTTTTGCTTTATTAAGATGGTTGCTGACGTAGTTAGTTTTTCTATTGGTCTGGCGGTCTGGCGTCGAAGCCCTTAAGGTTCTCGCCAAAAATCCGGTGAAGCAGTCAAGGCCTGCGCTCAGGCTAATTGCGTAAATATATTAAAAATAGCCCAGTTTGCGGCACGTCTCTAAGGAATATTACTCATATCTTGCGACTAGTTGGTATAGTAGCCGAATGGTCTCCTAATAGGTCAACAGGCCACGGAATAATGAATAAGTAACGAGTGCGTATGACTTGATGGATGCGCACGGTTCTCCCGGCGTTCCGTTTGTGGATAAGCTCCGTACATGAATATTAAAGTAAGGCGTTATAGTGGATGTGTTTACACCGAAGCGTAACAAACGTTGTGGTTGTAGGGCAGTAAAGCTACATTGTTTGAGATATTGTCAATATATAATAATAATAAATAATAAATGTGGTCAACATCACATACATTGCTCTGAACACAAAGTAGCCAATGCACTTATGTTATGGAATCAGAGACAACGAAGGTACCACAAACACCCAGACCCGAGACAATGTAAAAAAGTGGTATTCTACATTGACCTCCCCGGGAATCGAACCAGGGACCTCAGAGCTAGCGACTCCATGAAAACCGGTGTGTACGCGACTCGACCACGGAAGTTGTCAAATGTCGTGGATATCACACGGTTACCTATTATTATCTAGTAGATTATTAACTATTGTTAAAACAAAATAATACCTTTATAAAAAAAAAATGTAACGAAAATCCTGGAACTAATTCATTACATCAAAGCGTAAAAAAATATCGGGGAATGAAAACATCGACCTAATTAATATTATTTATCATTATAATATTAACATGACTTTAAGTACTAATTTACCGAACAAGAAATTATTACATATTTTTATATAACAAGTTTTATAAAAATAAAAAGAGTTTTGTATTTGTTTTTGCTAGTAAGTTTTATAATCATTGTTTTAGTTATTTCTATTCAACTACTCCACATGAATACAAACTTCCAATATTTTATGTTACAGTGCGGTGTGATAGATGTCCATTTTAAAGCACGAGCATGCATCAAATGCAGAACAGCACTTTGCATACTCGCATCCCTATGTTTGGCTAACTCGCCTTTTCAAATGGACCCCGAACTAGCATTTATTTACAATACAATATACTAGGTCTTACTAGGAATACTAGTTTGGATTAGGATGATAGAAGTAACTACATACACTACTATAAAATCTATAAATAGTACCTACGAAGAAATCTGAATGATATTGTGAGAAGGAATTATAAAATTAGTGTGCGGGTTGAAGATGATAGACTTTTTTCTCTTTTTCTTTATCGATAGTCAGAATAGTACTTTGAAGTAAAAAAAGGACATATAAAATATAAAAAAACAAGTCGCGAGTCGGACTCGCGCATGAATGGTTTCGTTTTTTTAATGGAACCTACTTTTATATTTAATTTATATTTATTATTTGTTGTTATAGCGGCCATAAAAATATACACTCTGTAAAAATTTCAACTGCCTAGCTATTATGGTTCATGAGATACAGCCCGCTGACAGACGCACGGAAAGCTGAGGGCTTAGTAATATGGTCCAGTTAAAAAAAAAAAAACAAAAAAAAATAACAATTTTCGTTTCCTTACTTAAAACCATATAACCAATAAATCACAAAAAAAAAAACATATTTACACGACTTTATTTACACCTCGAAACTGCTCGTAAAGTTTGTAAGTGAATAAATCAAGTATTGAGTGAACTGAACTACCTGTTCTGGTGTAAATTGAAGCATAAAATGGTGACAGCACACATCCTTTATCAGTAATTACTTGGCGCATTCACCTTAGTTCCTGGTACTGTCTGATGCATGGCTTCGAAGCAAAGTATCTTTCAAGGCAACGATTTCCTATAAAACTTACTGTATATATATATTTTTTAATTTGCAGTTCATGAGAAACAACATCTTTATCCTCTGTATATTTAAAAGTAAAAATCACGATAATCGATCAAAACAATAAGCAGGTTTACTCTTGTTTTAATTTCTATTGCAATACAAGTCCAATTCAAACAAAAATATAATATACTTAGCTGTCACGTGAAAGAAAAAATCTTGAATAAAAACGTTGTCATTTCAGTTATTATCTCCCGATGGACACATAATATTGAATCAATTTGATGCTGGTGTTAAGATCAAGAGAAGGAATCATCATTATTCCAATCGGTCGAATTTAAATTCACGAGTGAATCGCCTGGTCCGTGTTTGAAGCTAGTATCTTTACCTATTGCAAACCGATTGTAAAGATATCTTAAGAAAGAAGTTAATATAATATGGGAATCCTTTCAATAAGTTTATGTAAACAGCATGAACAATATTTACTGATGAATTGAGAACTACCGCCTCTATTACCTATGTTACTAAGGAATCATCATCATCATTTCAGCCATTAGACGCCCACTGCTGGGCATAGGCCTCCCCCAAAGATCTCCACAAGGATCGGTCCTGCGCTACACGCCTCCAGCCAGTTCCAGTACTAAGGAATATTATTATTTATTCCAAGATAAAAGATCCACATTTTCTTAATATAAATAAGGCTACATCACACTCGTTCCTCAGTTTCTAATTAAACTTTAATTGATTTAAGCTGGTCATGAAATTAACCGGGGCTGGGAATAATTACGGGATTCCTTATAGGGATGTTTCGCAGAGTTTATTGTGCAATGTTACGAAATGTTTGGAGATACAGACTCATTAGGGATGGCGCATGCGCGGTGAAGCTAAAGTTTATTGTGGACAAGTTAAGAGCTTGTATTTTAGGTCAAGGAGTATATTATATTTATTTAAACTTTCTGAAGAGCTGTTTTACTGAATTTTTTATCAAGTAAAACAATTGATTTACTGAAAGACAAAAAGTCGAAAAATGTAACTTGATGTTACTAAAATTAGAAATATCATCCGTTATGGACGAATGAAGTTTAAAATTTAACGGCTCTTAATATCGAAAGAAACATAGCGTATAGATTTTTAAGCAGATTTAATTATTAACGCAATAATATCAATGATTGAAATGAAAAAATCAAAAAGTATTTTTTTGAGAATCCATGGCAAAAATCCCATGAAGTCTTTATCTTCTTAATCATAAGTATAAGCCTATGACCTGCTGAACTTGGCCTGCCCAAATGAGCGCCAACTCTACAGTATACAAAGACAAGCATGGAGTGCGCGCATCATTAGTAGCTCGTCGTGCCGACTGTAAGTAAATTTAGGTGATGCAGGTGATTTTTCGTGCAAAGACAGACGTTTATGCGAAAATATCAATGTTTCAGATATTATTAAGTTTTGACACTAATTTTACGATTTTACTTGTGTTTAGTTTACTTCATACTGGTGGTCACAGTTCATACTCTGTATGTATGTATGTATTGTGTTTAATGTATAACTTACTGTTTTTTTTTCTTTCAGGTAATTATTTACATCACATATCAGCAGAACGATTTGCAAGGTATCATTATCATTATATTCATATTATTATTATAATTAAAACCATACAAAATGGACGTTGTAAACTTTCTCCATGTACAAAATAAAATAAACAAAACTGAAAATAGTTTCGTTCAGCTTTTATCAACAGAGTTTATTTTAGAAATAAAAAGTATCGGTGGTAAAAAGCATTTGGATACATTACCTAAGCCTCGGTATAAGATCGTGCTTAACCCGATGAAAAACGAACAAAATCCTCTGACCGCCTGTTGCGGCCATGTTATTCTTATTTTAGTTGTGTGCTGACGGGATAGTGTGGGGAAAAGTGGTTGATATCGATAAATGAATATTAGTTTAATGACGGATTTTTTATGTTTCTAAAATTTTATCAAAACTTTAGGTAGTTAATAAATAAAAGAATTATCTTAATTATTGATTATTATTCAAATACCTCTAACATCGGTTACATGCAAAATTATATATGCCTTATTGTTTAATAAAATGTATTTTTCTAATCTATTTACACACTAGTTTTCCTACATAAATCAAAGAAACTATGTTATTTATTTTATTTTAGTTTAGTTTAGTAGATTAGATATTATTTTAGTTCTTGAAATAATAGATACTTGATAAAAACCACCTAAGCTTCAATTTAGTATCCGTAGGTAAATATTTAAATATAAAAACTATAAAAATTATCGACAGCCATAACATCCCTATAAAATATATCTATCCGTGTGCGGTACATGACGTGCGGATATCGCTCAAGATTCTTTAGAGACTGCTGGCTTTGTCTACCTTCCAGATAATCGATAATTTAAATGCACGTCACTACTACGTCCAGGCGTGTTCACGACGTCGCCGATTTTATATTATCGACTATATCGATAGAGGGAAGCTCTAATTTTACTTTGTTGGGTATTAATAGATAAGTTTTGTATTCGTTGAGTTTTAACTTTGTAGTGAATGCAGTAATAAAGTCCGTATTTTGTTGCGTGTGTTGTGAATTAGTTTTGAGTTAAGTAGATTGTGGCTTTTCGGATTAAATATAAAGAGTAATAATGATAAAAAATATCGGCCTATAAATAAATTAAATAAAATCTCAAGTAGAAAGCATGGGCATTGATCACCACACTTGCTCATTGCGGGTTGGCCATTTCAGATTCCAATTTTTGGAATCCAGGTTTCTACACGATGTTCCTTCACCGTTTGCCAATGGTTTCTTAGAATAATTAAGAAATGTAAATAAATAAGAAAATACATTAAACAATGATTTATTATTAAGAAAACAACCTTTGAAAGTTATATATCATCAGTCATATATATTTTAATGGCTTAACTTAGAACCGCGTAGAGATATTTATCCTACAGTCGGAGGTTGCTATTTATGTTACTTATTGTTTTATATCACAATGTGTACTTGCACATTATTAAACATAAAAGACACACACACATTTTATTCAGTGAGGTCAATATTAAAAATAAAATGTTTATTATCAAAAAAAGAGGCGTTAAAAAGTATCGATAGTATACTTCACCAGCACATCACTACAAAGCGTGTTCGCGACACTACCAGCGTGGCACCTTATTGTTTAAGTTCACTAATTAGTCGCTCGCGTGCAAACAGCACTGATAAAACAATCCTGTGTTTGCCTCGCCTATTGTCAATACTTTACTGTAGGTGTTTCTTTAACCCTTGCCTTAAGAAGTTTCTGGAACGATCGGAGCATTCGGAGCTCTATAAATATTTAAAACCTTTTTAGTTTTAAGGCTTGATCAATGATTGTTCCTTTTCTAAGACCCCTTTGACCTACAGTAGTGCAAATATGGTCTAGGTATTTCATGGAACTTTTAAAATATAGTTCGTCTTCATGACCTGCACGGAATAAAAAGCTTACTTTTATTGGGGTGTAGAGCTTTGGTAATGAAAAATTTTTATAGAGAGTTTGACAGTCCAGGTTGTATTGTAGGTGCCTTTACTAGTTTTGATATTTTGTAGTCGACAGTCTGATGTTCCAGTACCGCGTACAAAAAATTGGCAGCTAACTTCAACATCTGTTTTATAAGCACTGTTTAAGAAATCAAATACCTCGCGTGTTCTCTTTGATTTACTATGCGCAGGAAGACCCATCATTCTGACTTAACAACTCTTGAGTTTATCCTTAACTAGCTGTCCCCCGCGACTTTGTTCGCGTGTTTTAGTTTCAAAGGTTTTTCATTTTTGCAACATTTTTCATTTATGCTCCGCTCCTATTGGTCGTAGCGTGATGTTATATAGCCTTCCTCAATAAACGGACTATCCAATACAAAAATATTTTTTCAATTCGAACCAGTAGTTCCTAAGATTAGCGCGTTCAAACAAACAAACAAACAAACTCTTCAGCTTTTTAATATTAGTATAGATTAAAACGTTTAGATTTAAATCAATCACACACTTAACCAAATGATAAACTCACTGACAACATCATTTAGTATAAACATAAATCATTCCACATCATAAACTTCTACATATCGATAATATTTACTCGGCACATCACTAATTATGTTCACGACACTAGAGGCGTATTGTTTAACTCCAGTAATTAGTTCGTTGTGTGCACCCTCTGATTAATCAATTGTAAATATTATAATTCAAAAGCTTGTTTGTTAAAATATAGGTTAGTAGATATGAGTTATGAGTATGTCATTGTTTTATAATGAATCTTCATTTAAATAAATAGTAATTGCCTCTTTAACAGAAGAGAGAAAGTTGAATGTACCTCCTTCTGCTCAGCCTTTTCCCAAGCTATGTTGGGGTCAGCTTCCAATCTTACCGGATTCAGATGAAGACTGTATTTTACATGGAGCGACTGCCTATCTGAACTCCACAATCCACTTAACTGGGTAACACTGTGTCCTATAATAAGACTGGTTGTCAGAATTGTAATGAATTAACGACTGTCAAAGATATAAGTATGACTGTCGAGGATTTTACTATGATTAACTAAGAGACAATATTTTACACATAGTTCACACAATGTTACAGTCAAATGATTATTAACTTAGGTATGAAAGACGTGCATCCACATATATCGTTATTACACGGTGCATCGGCTCGCCTGCACTCAACTAAGCGTGTTGTCTTGGAGACGCGCCATTGAGACGCGTGCTTATAGATTATCTTTTTAACTGGGTACATGTTTGGATGCCAAAGTTTAATGAAACTTAAAAATATTGAGTTTAATTATTGATTAAAATTAGATTATATTAAGGCTTTAATTATTGTCTTTTCTAATCTATTTTGCATATTTTTTATTATCTTATTTTATCGTGGCAAAATTGAACACTATCTAAATAGATTCTTTAAAATTGACGACACGGGTATAAGTCACCACGCCAATTACCAGAGTGCGCGACGGGCCGCGGGTTCGATCCCCGCGTAGGACAAACATTTGAGTGATCTAGAAATGCTTGTTCTAAGTCTTTGTGTATTTATTCATATGATTAGTATGTTTGTAAAACTCCCCAAGGACGAACATCAGTAGTGCGGGAGACGTTTAAAAAAAATGTTTGTATGCCTAACATGTTTTTTTTTTTATATATATTGAGTATGTTTAGCATATTAAGTAATATTTTAACGAAACTAAATAACTTCCAACAGTATAAATTGACACCACTCAACAGTTCTTGTAAGATGCCGTATTTCAAAAATACGCGACCCGCCTTGCCTTATTAAACGCGATGACAGATTTATAGTAATATAAGACTTATGGCTTACAAAATAACATCGAAAACAGTTTAAAAGAATTAAAAGGGTTATTTTAGCGTGTCGATTTAGTACTAAAATAATTTCTATATTTGGTGTTTAGTCTATAGGTAATGGTTTTGTTACGTTTAAAATGCTTGAGTGTTTAAATATTGATAGAGGTTTAATCTTAAGTTAAAGGGTTGTTTTAATAACATTAAATATGTGGTTAGGTTTTTTAGAATTGTACGCAATAGACGGATTAGTTACAATATATGGAACTTTTTAGCTGACATGTAGGCAACTTACAGTATACTATTTTCTTTAAAAATTCTTACTAATAGCATATATGAGAAGGTAACTCTGTCTGTCTGTCGCGATTTCATGCCAAAACTACAGTACCGATTTAAATGAAATTTTGTACACAGATGGTCTAGAGCCTGAGAAAGGACAAAATATGGATTATTTACAAAAAAAAAGAAATCTTACGAGAACGGGAATGTGTGTGAAACTACGCGGCACAGCTAGTTATAACATACCTAAAGATCATTAAACATGTAAATATTTGTTTAATAACTTTCGTCAGGAGTATTAATAATTATTTAGAACAAAACAGTTTACTCACGCATATTCTCGAGATCGCCCGACTAGTTTCAGACTCAATAGGACCTGACGTTCGGCTCACGACACCACCACCGCCGCGCCGCTGCGTCAGCTCATGATTAAGGACTCCTATTGAGTCTGAAACTAGTCGGGCGATCCCGAGAATATGCGTGAGTAAACCGTTTTGTTCTAAATAATTATGTAAATATTTTTCGTGTCTGGAAACCAAACCGCAACCTAAGAGTCATATTAAATTACCAAGTATATGTTTCTCCGGTCGTTAGACAAAAATATTGCAGCTTCGACATTCCAATATTTTTATTAAATCTCATATAAATGTAAATTTATGTTAGACAGTTTGAAAGTCCCTTTCTCAGAAGAACTAATAGCCTGTGAATACATTTTTTATTGTTAATTTAATCTTTATAAACAAATCAACGTATAAATAAAGTTACCGAAACCGATAAAATTAAATTTAATTATAGAATAAATATTATTATGCGTCGATGTCCGTTAAAAGTTAATTATTTTTAAAATGTAACTGGTTATAGCTGGTTTTAAGCAGTAATAAGTGGATTTTTATTCGTTAGAATGTAGTGTTTATATAAATTTTATGTAAACATAAGAATGTCGATTTATTTAGTGTGTGGGTTCCGCATGTTTTGGTTAATTGAATTCTTGTGTGATATGTCTAATTTGAATTATGAACATAAATTATAATTTTATTTTAATAAATCTATATGTTTTTGTCAAGCTATACGTATTTTGACAGTTTCATAAATTATAAAAAAATATTGGAGTATTTTTTTTTAAATTGGTAAAGCTACTTGGGCATTTGCCATTCGGTATTGTTATTTCATTGTTAGTTAATAAATAATTTAAATGAAATATCAACCATTTTAATTTAATCAATCTTTATCCGACTTAAAAGAAGGAGGTGGTTCACAATTCATCAGTTTTTTTTTTTTAAGTTATTGTATAAGGTTTTATTTGCTGCTATGTGAAATTATCATACTAGAAATATATCTACGTATAGAAAATGTGCAGCATCAAAGAGAAAGCGATCCTTAATAATAACTACGGAACCCGAACCCACTAAACAAACGGATGTGGACATAATTTCAGTCGTAAAAGTCGGCCGAGTCACTGCGGTCGCGTGTGGTCTGCCCTTAAGAGACCGTTCACTCAGACCGGATCGAAGAAACATAAATTTTGATCACGTTTTTAAAGATAAATTAAGAAGATCATATTCCCGGATAATAATCACACAAATTTTTGGAAAGAACTGCCTTTACGCATCGGTCGTTAACAGAAAAATGCATTAAAATCAGCCTCTTCTTTTGGGAGCTACGGTGCCACAGATACATCGTAGAGGTATCAAAATTAAGTTTTGAGTAATTTTTGCCTTCCATTTGTCATTGTGACTTATTTCAATGACTAAAACCTATATATGTATTTTGAAAACTATGTAAAGTTCGGTCTGTGTAAACGGTCACTAAAACACACATTTTACGAGGCCGACTTTATGTAGACAAGCCTTAATATTTACACTTGATTAACTTTTTAATTTAATTGCTAATATCAGTGTAAATTATCGTGGTTTTAGTGCAAATTAATTTTAAGGTTGTGTTTAATTTTTTGCAGTAATTATTTGGTCCGTTCTTATTTGTTTTTGTATGTAATTATCATTATTAATTTCTCGTTCTGGTCGTAATTATTTAAGTATTACTTACTTACTAGATGACCCAGCAAACGTAGTTTTGCCGGGACCGCCCTTATGATCTAGGTAGGGGGTATAAAAAAAAATATACGACCTTTTCTCAGACTTACAAAATATACACCAAAAATTTCATAACAATCGGTCAAGCGGTTTCGGAGGAGTTCGATAACAAACACTTAAACGACAAATTTACATATTTTAGAAGATTGATAAAGATTATTGTACATTGGTGTTATAGCTTTTGGTCAGCAACAAAACAGGGTTTTACTCCAGAGTTCCGTACCCAAGGAGTGCCAATGGGACTCCATTGCTTAGCTTCCGCGGTCCGTGCGTCTGCCTGTCAGCGAGTTGTATCTCTTTAACCATAATAGATACGGAGTTGATAGAATAATCTATCGAACACATAGGTAGGTATGGTATCTAGATTTATGTGATTAAAAATTAAGCATTTATATATTCAGTACCTAATCCTGAAGCCAGTATATGAGATAGTATTTCTAATTACGACCGCATACATCACGCCAAGTTGGTACGCCTGGATATTCATCGTGACGTCACACCCGTTACCCTATCGTAGCTAATAACGTTGAACAAACAGATCGTTATGCCACTGTAAAGTAAGCAGAAGTTTCACTATAAATAATAAGTATAAAAAAATATTGGTCTGTAATTGTCCCACAGCTGGGCAAAGGCCAGCTTTATGTTTACGTATAGAGATATCAGCCCCCCTACACAAATGGCATTTCGACAAGCGTTCAAGATGATAGAAATCGCTTAAATGACATTAAATGTATGGAAATGACATTTTGTTTCGATAAGTCACGTGACTTGGTCTTGAATCTTCTATACATTTGAGCTATTCGATCAACTGGTTGCTTGTCGAAATGCCACTTGTCTAGAGGGCCAGATTCGAAATATTGGACATTATATACTGTGGCAAGTTGGCGTTTGTTGTGGCGTTCTATGAGGGAGGCCTTTGTTCAACAGTGGACGTTATCCGACTGTTGATGATGAGACTATAATCTGATTCTCTTTATTTTATGTTGGTAACTTAGCTTTCTTCCGCAGTTATGTCCACGCGGACGTCCATTGTCACGCAAAAGAGCCTATGTTCTTCCTTGTGGCTATAGCTTACCCCGTACCAAAGTTTAGTCCTTGTAGTACACATAGACAAGCATTGAGTGTGCGTATCGCTAGAAGCCCGTTGTGCGGACCGTAAGCAAATTTTTATGCTAAAGGAAAACTACGCTCGTTTACTGAATTGCGAAAATATCGATGGTACCAATCTATAGGGTAATATTAGGTTTTGAGATAGTTTTAATAAATATTAATAAAATATATAAAAAACACAAATTTTACTTGTTCATACCACTGCTCACAGTACATACTCTGTTAGGCGCATTCTACAGTTTACTTATTTTTACCCTAAGGTTTAGCCGTTAGTGTTCCACTGCAGGGCAAAGACTGCTCTACTCTTTCCATCTCTTTCTGTCTAAGGTTCTGGTGTACCATGTTTTGACAAAGGAGTCTAGCTCATCCCGCCAATACTGTCTGAGCCTACCACGATATCGCAATTTAGAGCCATACCAAATTTTATCAGTTAAGTGGGTTAGCTGGTGCTGTGAGCGAAATAGACAGAGTTACTTTCGCCTTTATAATACTACAAAGGGTGATATTTTGTATTTGTAAAATAAAATTGACATCTGACAGATTTTAAATGGAAGAACTGTCAAAAATTCAAAATGGTTCCTTGAAAAAAATATATCTGGGGTTGAAAAAAATCAGTCCTTAGTACATTATAATAAAAGTTGACCTTTTGTAGTATCTGTGTGGTGATTATTTAATGCTGAGCGTATCCATACCGTATACTTTTATGGGCATATGCTGATTTGGATACAATATTGAATGTAGATGCTTTAGTTTTACGTATGTTCAAGGACTCTTCTTTACTTGGGTGAGCAGAATTATAAGTAGCAGTGATAGATTTTCTGTTCAATTGTTATTGGATTGGGAATGGTCGCTTTTTAATTTATCATTGGTGTTGCTTAGTCAACTATGAGAATATATTGGGGTATGAAAAATACATTTGTATCTTAAAGAGCCTGTTTAGTTTTTATTTCAAAGTTAAAGAGTAGATACATTGCCTAGTACAGCCTCATCTCGCTAATAGGAAAACAGAAAAAGATATACACTCAAGGAGTACGAATAACACTGAAAAATAATGTAACATTATCGTCCATAGCAACAAACAAATCTAACGAAATACAAAATCAACTTTATACCAAAAGCATAAGACACAGTTTGCAAAAAGACATCTGAAAGAAAATTTTGCCAAATAATTTTAACTGAATTGGGAAATAATTATTACTTTTAATTGGATGATAATTTTTAATAGGATAAACTTCTAAGGCCGTCCACAAATGATCAATAAAGTTTGTTATTTCTTTTATTTGATTTAAAAGTTTGTTCCAAGAAATTTCTTTTTATTTATTCAAATGACTGTAGATACCTATTTCATTATACCTATTTATTTTATTTTGTTATTTTTTTATGAAGTAACATGTGAGTTTAATTGGTAATCTATTACAATTAAAAAAAAATACTATTAAATAAAATATAAAACATTTTATATAAATAAATCATTTTTTTTTTCTCTAATAATTTGCGTTTTTATGTTTTATTACGATTATATTTATTCAAAAAAGGTAGGCAGAGAAATGTTTTTATTCAGTGTTTTATTTGGTACAAAGTCGGCGTTGTAATTAAACCGTTTTAATTGAGAATAATTGGCTATAGATCCTATTCCTTGAACATCTACAGCATTTTTTTCTGAATATTCGCTCTAATCACAATAAATATATGTTTTATCATTATTGTCATTTGCATAGGTAGGAACATACTTGAAAACTATAAGAACTTTATGAAGATCATATTTGTATTCCTGACTCTTTTTCCTCTTCGGTAACAAACCAATACCAGTATAACCTCTTTGGTAATAAAATTTAAAAACACCAGTTTAAAATTCCTGAAGAAACATCATAAATAAAATATCATCTTTAGTTTTTAAATTCTTAATGTAAATTAAAAAACAAAAAATACGGCAACTGTCAATTTTGCCTGACAGTTTACAATCCGCACATTTCTTATGTAAACTCCAAAGAAATTTGAACATTATGTTTGGTACCTTAAAGTTGAATTTCAATTAAATTGTTTTTTCTATCACCTGCTGTTTTGTGTCATCATTAATTTGTTGGCGGACGCAATTTTGTCCTCTGTTAGGTACAGTCAGCAACAAAACATATTAAGTAAAATCATTATTTACAAAACAAATGAACAGAATCACATTAAAAAATTACACGAAGACGATGAAAAACAATAAGTTGTAATTGCGACTAGAAAATATATATTTTAAAATAGCTTTGACACCACAAAATTACTCTGAAAATTGCTAATAAAAACAATATTCTAAATACCACTGAACACTATTATCAGTTTGTAAGCCTGATTTTGTTGTTGACTTTTGTTGCTGGCTGTATATTCTCAAGTTGCTAGGGTCCCGATAAACGTAAGCCACCCTTTTGTAATTTATTTTCCTTTACATAGGTTTGTTTCTTAGTATTTTCCATTATAGTAACGGCTTTACATAAAGTGGGATAATCAAGAGACAAGCATCAAAGTATGACATTTATATTGATGTGGTTTATGTATTTATATTCTACAAATTACGTCGTGGTGGCCTAGTGGTTCAATGAACGGATTTGCACAAGGTTGCAGGTTCGAACGCACTATAGGCAAGTTATATGTACTTTCTTAATTATTCATCATTGACAATCGGTGAAAGAAAACATCGTGAGGAAACCTGAATTCCAAAAATTTGAATCTGAAATCTCCAACCCGCAATGAGCCAGCGTGCTGATCAATGCTCGTTCCTTCTCTATATGAGAAGAGGCCTGTGCCCAGCAGTGGGACATTAATAGGCTGGTATTATTATTCTACAAATTGATAGACACAGGTTTCAAATTTCATTATGTATCTACAGGGGGCGGCTGAATATATAAAACGTCAATCAGTTTTAAGTCTCCGTTAAGTCTCGTGCTGTCTCTGTCAATTTAAGTTGTAATGTAGCGACAGTTAGACATTTCAGAACGTGTTAAAGTTAAGTTGCGTTTGAGTATTGCGGGCTAAGTAGAGCTAATTGGTAGCTGGAATAGGCTAGCGACTAGCTTTACGTTTACCTAAACCTAGAAGAAATCAACATTTATTGTCTGCGACAGATATCAACTATATTTCCTAATATATTTATGTAATAGATAATTTTAAAAAAGTCTTAACTTTTTTTTCTTCCTTTAAATGACACTCAAACTCTTTCAAACAAAAAAGTCGCCACCTGGATTACCGGATCGTTTAAATTCGGTCTTAACTCTTAATCTATACTAATATTATAAAGCTGAAGAGTTTGTTTGTTTGTTTGTTTGAACGCGCTAATCTCAGGAACTACTGGTCCGATTTGAAAAATTCTTTCAGTGTTGGATAGCTCATTTATTGAGGAAGGCTATAGGCTATATAACATCACGCTACGACCAATAGGAGCGGAGCATAAATGAAAAATGTTGCAAAAATGAAAAACCGTTAAAACTTAAACACGCGGACAAAGTCGCGGGGGACAGCTAGTCATAACATAAAATCTAATTCTCGTTATCTCTGGACCACCTTATTATTGACTAGTAGAGAATACTTCAGGCAAGTCCGCCATTATACTTTTATTGTATACTAGCTTTCCCCCGCGACTAAGTCCACGTGTTTTAGTTTCAACAGTTATTCATTTTTGCAACATTTTTCATTTATGCTCTGCTCCTTTTGGTCACAGCGTAATGTTATATAGCTTAAAGCCTTCCTCAATAAATGGGCTATCCAACACTGAAATAATTTTTCAAATCGGACCAGTAGTTCCTGAGATAAGCGCGTTCAAACAAACAAACTAACTCTTCAGCTTTATACAAATTGTACCTATAATCAACGACATTATCCGAAGTAACAAATATCAGTAATTAAATACAAATAGTGGAAAGTAAAAATTTAAACTTTAATCAGGACTCGAACCTGAGACCACTGGCTGTGCTGGTGCGTTGGAGTCACTTCGCTCCGCATGCGTTAATGCGTTATATTAGTATAGATAAGGCATATAAATAATTAAAGTCCGGTGAAGCAGTCAAAGCCTGCGCTCAGGCTAACTGCAGTAGACGTCTCCAAACTAAAAAAAAAATAGCCCTTCTTTTGGGACAGTCGGGAAAATACGTATTAAATACGAGTAAATTAACCAAATTCTCTATATTTTCTCCAAAACGTTTAATCACTACGCAACTACCATTTTAATTAACAAATAAAGCAATTTTCCACCACAAGAATCATGCACATCGCAAAACGTATCCTTAAAAAGAAACTCGATTTAAATACGTTCGCAATTAAAAAAGAAACATTTACATATTACTTGGCATTGAATGCGGACTTGCTGACTCGTGCATTGAAATAATAAGTCAGTTGTCAGATTAATTGACAAGTCTGATGTCAGTAAGACAAGTCGTTGACGTGTAGCAAGCCTTATATATGGGTACATTGTAATTTGATTTGAATTGTAACTACCTTTGGCCGGCGGATGCACGGGATTGACGGTTAAATAATGTTTGTTTATTCTGTAGGAAAATGGTCATTTCTTTTCAATTCTAAAAAAAGCTGTTCTAAAAACGTTTTTTTTTTTGCTTTATAGAGATTTTTTATGTAAGATTAGATAATTAGTACTTTTGGTGACAAAAGATTTTTTTTTTAATTTTATAGATCGCCCTCTCTATCGATGTATAGTTAGATGATTTTAATCAGTTTTTTAATATCAACTAGCTGTTGCTTGCGACTTTACCTGCGTAGGCATCGGCATGTATTATACACAGAAACCTTCTTTTTAAATCACTCTATCTATTACTGAAAACTGCATTAAAATCCGTTGCGTAGTTTAAAAGATCTAAGTGTACAAACAGCGGAAGCGAGTTTGTTTTATACTACGTAAATTTATCGAGTTAGAATTGGAGAAACCTAAGATCCAATCTCAATGCACTTAGTATGGGACTAGCTTGTAAGTATTATATACTCAAAAAGAAACTAAAAAAAACAAGTGCAGTTGAAAAGAAAACATTATCATTCACGAACCGTCATAACATAAAGCCTACTCAATTTAAAACCAAAACGATAATATATCTCGCTCATTTCACAAACAAATTATTAAAATAAGATGAAAGAATAAGTATGTTCCATACAGGCAGCACACTACTCTTGTCGTAAAACTTAGTCCTTATTTCCGAAGCAGTAGAGTTTAATTTAGTAATTATTTGTGTTAAACGTCTGGCCAAAGGTATGTAAAATAAATTTCCTGACTGCGTCATGTGGATACAAAATAATTACATGTCTGTTTGTTTTAAGAATATGCGGTTCCATGAATCATATTAAAAATGAATTTTATACCTCAAGAACTTATGTTATGTTAATTAAATGCAATTATGCGTATAATTTTACATGGATTCTTGTTGTGCTGAAATGTATGGGATTTTATAAACTACTAGCTGTCCCCCGCGACTTTGTCCGCGTGTTTTAGTTTCAACGGGTTTTCATTTTTGCAACATTTTTCATTTATGCTCCGCTCCTATTGGTCGTAGCGTGATGTTATATAGCCTATAGCCTTCCTCAACAAACGGACTATCCAATACAAAAAGAATTTTTCAATTCGAACACGTAGTTCCTGAGATTAGCGCGTTCAAACAAACAAACTTTTCAGCTTTATAATATTAGTATAGATTTTTAAATATTACGTTATAATTTATTAGGGTATTTATCTCAGAGTTGAAGGTCGAACAATGACCGAAAGTTTATTAGAGATACACAAAATATAAACTCAAATTTTTATTATTTTCTTCTGCTAAGTCTTTTCCCAAGCTATGTTGGGGTCGGCTTCCAGTCTTACCGGATTCATCTTAATACTGTATTTTACATGGAGCGGCTGCCTATCTGACCTTCACAACACATTTTACTGGGCAAGACATTGTCCCAAAGTAAGACTGGTTGACAAAAATGTAATGACTTAACGACTGTCAAATATCAACGTATGACAGTCGGGACCATCGGCTTATCGTGCTTTCCGAGGCACGGAGGGGACTCGGTATATTTACAAACGGTCACCCACGTCCACTCTCCAACCGCGATGAGCGCCGCTTAACTTGTATTATTGGTCAAATCGTACAGCCTACACTTTCCCATGAACCCCTCGTCATATCTCATAATTGTAATATATCTTTTGAAATATTGCACCTATCTTGTATTCTGTACTCTTTTCTTAACCTGAAACATAATTACACTGATGCTGGTGCGGCCAAAATAAGAAACGCCTATATTAGGTACTTACCAAAAGCTCGTACTTTCAGAGTCACGTGTAGTCTTAAAAATGTAAATAGATTATGTTCTTCTTGCAAAATATGCCATCAAATTCCCATACTTGCATCTGACGCAAGATTTCCTAATACAGTTACATTAGGAACCCACCATTTGGCCAGCGTCCAGTCCCGACCAGCCGACACATGACCTATTTAGATTTTATCGCCAAACGGATGGAATTAAAGCGAGTGCTTTAAAATCTGTGTTATCGTCAGATGGTAATCTGGTATCTTTTGCCAATCTTTTATCTATTTTGAATTAAAAATGCGAATTGCTAATGTTGTTGCATTTAACGAAGGGTCTGGTGAACAAAATCTTTGCAGTTTGCATTTTTCTTTTGTTTTTTAAAAGGTTTTTTAGGAAGCTAAGATTGCAAAGACCCAATGCACAGGAAAGTATTTGGGAATGGGGCAGAAAAGATTATTATTTCAGTAACATACATGATTTTAATTATTTATCTTATCTATCTATATATATATTACTTATAATAAATCTGTAGAGAGGTCAATTCTGTACATCAAATATATTTTCAAAATAACTATCAGGGGGTGATTAGTGATCGATACTGATGCCAAAAATGCAATCAGTAAAATTTTTGTCTGTCTGTCTGTCTGTCTGTATGTTCCTTATAGAAACAAAAACTACTCGACGGATTTTAACGAAACTTGGTATAATTATTCTTCATACTCCTGGGCAGGTTATAGTATACTTTTCATCACGCTACAATTAATAGGAGCAGAGCAGTGAAGGGAAATGTTGGGAAAACGGGAGAAGTTACTCCATTTTTTAAGCTTCCGTCGCTTATGCAGCCTTAATGGTTAAAGCTACATAGAAATTATGTATGACGGAAATGTTCTACATAAAATTATCTAAAAAATATCCTGCAACAGCATATGTCTATCTTTTATGGTTGACTCACAATAACACGTGTAACTCCCGATAGCTTAGCAGTTCGGAGCTTTCTGATCATATTTGTTTACTCTTACGTTTATAATAATCTCACTCATCCCTAATTTAAAAAATTAAACATTATTACCTATTCAATAAAAAAAGAATCATAGAAATCGGTATAGAAACACCAAACTTATACATGAAATACGATAATAAGCCATCGCGCCGTCGCGCGTGAATACTGAATCTTGCTATAAGGATTATTTTTGTGTAACGTGACATATTATATTTCCCTACTAAAATACGAAAGTTAATCTGTCTGTTACATCAAAACCACTAAACCGTGAGGTGATGCTACTTTTTTACGAAAAACGACGAAAACGCGGACGAAGTCGCGGGCAAAAGCTAGTTTTCAATAAAATATATGATGATTCTTCTACTTCTGCAATTACCGTAATGCAATGTTCGCTGACTGTTTTTTTTTTCAAATACGGGCGGTATTTATTATAACTACGCGATGTGCTAGTTTGGCACACATCTGTTTAAATTGTCTTCTGTCAACCTTCCTAACTTTTATTATTTGGTTGTGAATCCTAAATAAATTATTAATATATTACTATTATTAAAAAAAACAGTACTTTATTCGTTGTAGGTACTGCGTATTGGGTATCAGTCAAACATACATTACATCTTACATACAAACACATCTATATCCTATAAAGGACATACTATTTTCATGGACCTATTAACTGTTGCCCGCGGCGCCATCCGCATGGATGTTGTTTATTGTGACAAAAAGTAGCCTATGTACTTTCTTGGGATACAAGCTTATCCCATACCAAGTTTCATCAAAATCGGTTTAGCGGTTTAGCCGTGAAAGCGTAACACACAGACAGAGTTACTTTCGCATTTATAATATTAGTATACTTTTCAGCTCTTCATAGGTCCACTGCGGGATTTAGTATTCTCCCAATGGTCATAGTCTATCTTGAAACAAAAGCACTTCTACTAATTTGGGGATACTAACGTAATATTGATTGCTAATTACTATCTTTACTAATTAGCCCCACTAATACTAATTAGTGAGAAATGGAGCCGAAACAATATCGAATATCACAATTCCCAGAATACGCTGTTCCAGATTAGGTATAATCAATCAATATACCAATTCCTTGTCTAATGAAACTTGATAGCCATATAGTTATGAACTCATGTTCAAAAGGTCAGGTTAAATTAACTCGATATTCATTTCAATGACCTCGTATGTGGAAATTTGGTTCAGAATTAACTTAGTGTCATTAGATTGTTCTCCTTCTTAAAAGCTAAGTTATTGATGTTGGTTTATTGAAGTGTTACCTATTTTATGATTTCTGTGATTGGCGACGAGGTTACTCATTGAAATGAAATAATTTAGTAACATCGCGGTAAATACGGCGATTTTCTTTTGATAAACTAGGTATTGGGCGATAATTGCCACTGAGTGGGTCTCCTAGAGCTGAAAAAACGGGGTAGCCCAAAAAGTCGCTGGCGAGACGACATCGATCGCTATTTGCCGGATTGGTGGGACGCGGCTCCAGGCAGAAGAGCCCGAAGAATATTGGGGGGACCTTCACCCAGCGTTGGACACCTAAAAGGATATAAAAAAATCTAGGCAATATTAAGTGCAGAACGTACAGTAATAACGTAAGGCTTGAAAAAATTTCTAACAAAATATGTTAACCTTCTGTCAAACTTCTGAAATCATGTCCTGAACACCGCAAAGTCTCCAAATATTACAGTAGCTCAAATGGTCTAAGACTCTAAGATATTAAGCGTATGCCCTCGAAGGAGCGTTAAACAAAGACATTACCGTATCAAGGTGGATAAAACAATGGAAACTGTTCACAATACCTATAATTGTGATCTGGACGGCTTGGCGAACGTCCAGCAGTTGACAGCCACTCCTGGGAAACCATTAAGATGTTATCGTCAGGATACAAGGTATATCAGAAGGCTTATTCTGTAAATTCCTTGGAGTTGTCATGGACATGTTTTATGCTAACGTTAATTATGTAGGAAGTCTCGTTAACCAGTTGTATTTGATGTAATTAAGTACGTAATTAGAAAACAGTCATGGCTGTGAAGCTTAAAATACTCTGTTCTCTCAAAAAAGGTTTTTTTTTTAATTCTGGCATAGGCTGGTTTTAAGCTAAAGTTAATAATACTAGAGGAAGTTTCGAAATGAGAGTAGGTTTACTGACGCCACAACATATTATGTAGAATCTTTTGAGTGGGAGTTTGTGGTAAAAATAGCTTGAAGTCTGAAAAAAACGAGTGTGTTTTAGATCACACGACTGAGGTAAATCTTCTTTATATATAAAACGTAACTCGCTATGAGAGGTAGAGTGAAAGAAAATATGTGCGCACCTCTCTCTCTTGCCCCTACAATAATATACTAAACGTAACTCTCTCTCTTTCTATCTTCACTAACTTATATCTCCCTCTCAACTTCCGTTCACCTTGCCCGATCACACTTCTCGTAAAGCTCTCGTCACGCATTCGCCAGCTTACTCTCCAAAAAATGCGAGCGAAAAGTTTTAATTCAAAAAATAAATCCTTATTTTTGTATTTGGGTAGGTCTATAAATAATTCTGGAAGGAATTTCTGGATTTGTTCATTTAGAATAAGTATAGCATATAATGTTGTAAAAAATATAAAACAAAAATTAACTATTGTCCTTTTCATTGTTTTTTGTGTGTATTTGAAATTGGCTTCATGACTACTCGACTTGTTAATATTTTTTCCAGCTCCTTGACCTTCTGTATGTAACCTATATTATGTGAGTCTCTATCTAAAACGCGGTTAGATTATTTATCAAGCAGCGCCTGTAGGGAATTAGAAAACGAACGCTGTAATGAAAGAAAAGCATTTATTACCTTAGATTCTCGTTCTGGAGATATTATAGAGGATACTATTATGTTTTATGTACTTATTTGTGTGGTTTGATAGCACACAATAGATTCACAACGCCCAATAATGACGATCTAAGATCTTTCTGTCTTTGGTGATTTCTACGATCAATGAATGTTAGGTTATATTTTGGTAAATTTTAATACGACTTTGAAATTTGAAGAATTGTCTTTGTAGGTACAAAACCTGTTGGTAAAAAGCACTTAGGTAAAATGTGCTTAGATAATTTGTCCAGGATTTTTTTGTGCTAAGCTCGTTTTTTTGATTATAAGTCGGTTTTTCAAATTCGACTAATAAAAAAAAAACTTTATTATAAGTGTATAGATTAATAGATAGGGTATGTACATCATTGGCGATTCCATAAACATAGTCTAGTGGTTAGTGTAGTGACCCTGACTGCTTAACCGGAGGTCATGGTTTCAATTCCCATTCAGGAAAGATCTTTGTGTGATGAGTATGATCATTAATTCTGTCTGGGTGTAAATTATCTAAAATATGTATGTATTTAGAAATATATATTTATGTTTATCAGTTGCCTGGTTGCTATAATACAGGCTCTGCCTAGTTTTGAATCAGATGGCCGTGTGTGAGTTGTCCCGAGACATTACATTATTATATATTATATTATATAAAGTAATGTAAAACATACCTACTTTCTTCTTAACAAGTACGCGTCACATTCACCCCACAATCTTAGTCCTCATCTTCTCTCCAGGTCATTGACTTGAGATCTTAAATAATGATAAATTCGTGAGTCATTGTGATCAATGCATGTTCCGAACACATCGGGCCGGCATCAGTCAAAAAGGACCGGAACCGGTTTTTTGTTATCCATGCTTTGAATATTAATATGTAACTTTCATTTCCTTTGTACACCAGTTAAATAATATTGTTTAAGCGCTATGACATATTTGGTAAATTTGTGTATTCTTTCACTGTCCTACATTTTGTAGGGATCCGCTCATAGATAAGTAAAGCGCAGACACTACGCTTGCTTACTACATGATTGCGAATTTATCCCCCCCCCCCCCCATAGATAAGTGGCATTTCTACAAGCTTTAAAAATGATAGAAATCGCTTCAATGACATTAAATGTATGGAAATGACATTTCATTTCGATAAGTCACGTGACTTGGACTTGTCACTTCCATACATTCGAACGATTCGATCTGTGTTATCGCTTAAATTACAAAATAGTGACTTTGAGTCCTATTATTTAAACCCTATGTAGGTACTATGTAACACTTTCCTGCGAAAACTACTTACTGAATGTATTTTTATTAAATCTGGCCCAAGGATAGCTGTAATAATATGTCGGATTTAAATCTTTCTTAATTTTATGTTCCTGTGGGACGCTTCAATGTAACTTCTTGTAAGTGTTTTATATAGCATTGCTAATGTACGCCGTACAGCTTCAATAAGCGATCTTATATATAACACCTTTTCGAGACAGGTGAAACATAAAAAAAGATAACTTCACAACATTTAAAATTGATCTTTGGTTCAATATCGTATACAGACATATGTACGTAAACATTAATTTGCGTTTGCCAGTCTTGCCAAATGTACTTGGCGTGTTGCCAACTAGAACAGCTCTGGTTTAGCCGGGAAACCTAATAACTGACAAATTAAAAATTTTGCGGACATCATGGTTGACGGTCCTATTTTGAATTTAAATTTCGATGTCATTTTGTTTTTGTTTCTTAAAATTAAAATCCTTGACAGACCCAGCTGTCATTTGATTGGAAGCCATTTTGTTTTTGGATTTCATTATTGTGTGTAGGTACATTGTTGTGAAGTTACAATTCTGACAACCAGTCTTGAAAGCATACTGCATTACCCAGAGTAATGGGTTGTGGAGGTCAGATAGACAGTTTCTCCATGAATAAAATATGGTATTCAGCTGAATCTGGAAACATTTTTTTGATATAAAAATCTGGAGAGACTGTAAAAGTTGTCAGAATTTTAATGAAATAACGTCTGCCAAAGATAAACCTATGACAGTCAGGACCAAAGACTTAATGTGCTTTCCGAGGCACGGAGGGGTCTGGGTATGTTTACAAATGGTCACCCATCCACCAACCGCGTCGAGCGTAGTTGCTCGAAGCAAAACAGCTATGTATTTTAATAATCTATCAAATCGCTTGATATTTCTACACTGTTCTATTAACTGTATTTCTTAAACACAAAACAAAACAGACATTGACATCTATATAAAAGAAAAACATAAAACAAACAATTAATAATATCTTTAGCAACTTTGATCGAACGGGGAACCGAACACCGTAGACTTTGATCGATCATCGCTTTTGACTTCGCCGTACGTTACCACAAAACATAAAAGAAAAGTTAGACAAAAGTGTTACGCTAAACTCAACCTTAAGCACTTTACAATAAGATTGATAAATATTGATATAGCACTCACTCAAATGCCAAAGGGTTTTAAACCTTATCGGTTATAATATAAGGTTGTGGTTATTTTTACTTTTTGTAGAGATTGGAAAAGTTGTATGGTAAGATCACGATGTAATCGGTATTGTTAGGAAGTTTTTTTGTATTTATACCTACTTGTGTGAATAAGTAATTAAGACTTGTATGTTCTGTATAGTATTGTATTTATAAAAAACTGGTTGCCCCACACCATGAACAACAAGCCGAAAAAAAAAACCTCAAAATACATACAGTGGAACATAGAACCTTCTCCTTCGTGTAAGTCGGTTAAAAATAGTTAAGGGTATTGATTTTTATTTGCGTTCTTCGCATGTATGTCGGCTATCGTAGCAAATGTCCTATCTCGAAGCAAAAAGCAAATCTTCATACAAAATTTTATCAAAATTTGTTGTGCGGTTAAGCCATGGTGGAGTTACAAACAGACAGGCAGAGTTATGTGTGTGGATGGATTATAGATATAATACCAGCCTATAAATGTCCCACTGCTGGGCACAGGCCTTGTCTCATAAAGAAGGAACGAGCGTTGATCACCACGCTTGCTCATTGCGGGTTGGCGATTTCAGATTCCAAATTTATTATTCATGTTTCGTTTGAGATCACTTTTAGTTTGTATCATCTACATCTGTGTTCTCAAGTGCTGTGGCCAGAACTCCAAGTTTGACCTGGAGTTAACTTGAGACTAACGCGGTTGCTTCTCGCCTTCCCACCTTCCTCGCTCACTTTAGCTACTTCAGCTACTTGCTCCAACTTTTGAGGGTTGAAGCTCGTTTCACAGCCATTAAAGGCAATTTTAAAAACACGAAATTATTAACCTTCGATTTCTGTGCCTTATTTTTCTGGTAATTCTGAGGTAGATGATTTATTTTGAACAGAAAATTTAATTGAACTAATCTGTACAGTATTTGATGCGATAGTTTCATGTAATGGATCGGTATAGACGTAGATCGGTTTAAATCTGGTCTTAAATGAACTCTGTAACTAGACCTGTATATAGTAATACGATTGGTTTTGTTACCTGAGCAAAACATACCTTCAAGGACATATAATTTATCATCATCATCATCATCAACCAATCTTCGTCCACAGCTGGATATAGGTCTCTCCTATTGCACGCCACTGAGCTCGATCTTCAACTCTTCGTCTCTTCGTCTATATCATTTATAAACAAATGTAATTTATAAAACTTCCATTGGCACCATCCTAAAATATACGCAAAAATTTACCATAAGAAAAAACCCCGAAAATAACAAGCCAGCCAAAAATATATACAAAACCGAAAAGCTTTCTAAAATTCAGTAAATACCATTTCATATACATAATACAGGGGAGCCGTCACCAAATCAAAATTCGGACCGAAACGTATCCGATACCGGACGTGTCTTCTGAATATTTATCAGGGTTCGAACCCAGCTGTGCACGGACAATTGAAACTCAGACGAATTTCGTTATTTTCATACCCACTTGATGTTTTGATCTAATAATCTAGTGGCATAATGTGACAGCTACTTACTGTACAACGTTAAAGAAGGGCTGGGGAGGGAAATTCTCTAATAAAACAGTTTTTTGGATATGAGCATTGGTGGCAGAAAAGGGATGTGGATTATTTTTTATTATTTTCTCGTCACATAGACCATTAAAAAATATTAAACACGTATTTTTTCCTTTTTTACTTAAACAAACAATGAGGAAGATACAGTGAACGGAAATGTAACGTGACGTCACTTCTAGCTACAAATTTTACCAAGACATGACGTCACAATGCAAAAATCAGTGTACACCTGTAATTTTCAGGTCCTCAAAATTTCTGGCTGTATGAACTTAATATTAAATGCAGGTAGTATCGACGGACAAATTAGTTATGCAGTTAAGAGACTAGTTTCAGCAGGAGAGTGTTAGCCTGGATGCTGTGGTAATGGAAGTGATAATTATTATAGTAGTTTTGATATATACAGATTTTAGAAGTAGGTCTTGTACAATCCTAGTTAAGTAAATAATCGAACAGAGACCAAAACTATGACCTTTAGATCCGCTATACACACACATACTTGTACTATTATATGAAACTTATTTTATAAAGTAGGTAGGTACCTACATTCTTTAACTGTAATACTTTATTTTTCTTAATCTATACTAATTATTATAAAGCTGAAGAGTTTGTTTGTTTGTTTGAACGCGCTAATCTCAGGAACTACTGGTTCGAATTGAAAAAATCTTTTTGTATTGGATAGTCCGTTTATTGAGGAAGGCTATAGGCTATATAACATCACGCTACGAACAATAGGAGCGGAGCATAAATGAAAAATGTTGCAAAAATGAAAAACCGTTGAAACTAAAACACGCGAACAAAGTCGCGGGGGACAGCTAGTAATTTATATTTTCACGCCATTCTTTGTGTAAAATTAGCATTGACGGATTAATAAACGATTTCTGAAAAGTGGCTCAACTCTTTCATCCTAAGATTATGAATTTAAACATACTAATTGGTCTAAACTAGCGGTGCCCTGCGGTTTCACCCATGTAAGTAGTCTTGTTCCCGTAAAGCACCTTTTTTATGACTTTTTCCCAATGTTTTTATACTTAATGCACATTCGGACTCAAGAGGAACTCAAAGAAATTAGAGATCATGAAAATCGGTCCATCCGATTTAACTAACCCGACTTTGTTTTATGTGTAGAAATTAGATAAATCCTGTCAATGATATCAAATCTTGTATAATAACTTTCGTGAGGAGTATTCATAATTATTTAAAACAAAACGGTTTACTCACGTATATTCTCGGGATCGCTCGCAGTTCCACTCGCGACACCACCGCCGCCGCGTCAGCTCATGATTAGGGACTCCTCTTAAGTCTGAAACTTGTCGGGCGATTCCGAGAATATGCGTGAGTAAACCGTTTTTTTTGTAAATAATTATATCAAATCTTTCGTATTATTTAGAAGTTCAAGTTTTAGTTATTTTAGTGTACCATATCCAGCATCGAACGCTAGTGTAACATCATCTAATTTGTCTAGCGTTGCCTAGGTGCGGCTAAAGTTTAGGCGACAAATTAAGCCCATGTTTTGCTGCTTTGTACACTAATCTATAGGTACTAGAAAATTAGTGTTTCGGCAGTCTAGACGAGGTATTAACGACATGTGAAGTTTTAGCCTAATCCGGGTTAAGATAATCCTGTTTTATGGTTATTTGTGATAGGATAGTACAAGCATTTGTTTAAAAAAATAGTGTATTGTGATTCAGGCAGGGAACAGTATTTCTTAGAAACGCTGTTAATCTGTTATTATACCCAACATAAATATAAATCGTTTATTGTTGATTAATAAGGGTTATTGGGATTTAAAAATCCGTTTTGTTCTTAGTGTCGCATGCTGTCCATCTGTGAATTTCCACCAATTACGAGCCAGTAGCTTGTCTCTCATTCATCCTAGCAGAACCTAGTGGGTTTTTAAATCGACTGGCCTGTTGGTCTAGCGGTTAGTAACCATGACTGCTAAACCGGAGGTTGTGGGTTCGATTCCCACCCAGGACAAATCGATGAGCACGATGATTTGTTCTACGTCTGGGTGTACTTCATCTATAATATGTATATCTATGTATGTATTGAGAAATATATAAGTTTGATTATCAGTTTTCTGGTTGCCATAATTCAGGCTCTGCCTAGTTTGGGATCAGACGACCGAAAAAAGTCGCAAACACCCTCATTGAATTAACACGTACGTAGTACGGTAGTCAGTTTTATCTTACAGTATTTTTCTTGAAATACGGAAAAATACAATTTAACAATATGATTGGAGTCGATAATCAAGTCATTATTTGAAATAATTAGCTTTTTTTGGCTAATGTCTATATTTAATAAATGCTAATTATCTTCCTTGTTTATCCATTCGTAATTGTTTCATAATTATTGTGGTTATAAGGTATGTAGGTGGGTGATACGCCCTATATATTTGTCTTAATCAACATAAAACCCACATCTTCCTCAAAATGTTACAAAATTTCTTTAACAACTCAATATAAAGTTTTGTTATGCATAAAGCACGATATTATACTGGGTATATCGAGAACCGCGTTATTCTGAAGTGGTTTCGCGTTCGCTCATACGAAACTGTAACACGCGCTGTTGCTGTAACGTTTAATGTAGGTACGTTATTTCCTGTAGGCCGCCTGTCACACCGGCGCGTAACAGTTCCACTAATTTCCGAATACTGAATCGTCAGTCAGTTTTAAGTCGCCCTTAAGTCTCGTGCTGTATTGGCCAGAAAGACATTTAAGAACGTCTTAAAGTTAAGTTGCGTTTCCGTATTCGTGGGTTTGTAAATTATTGATGAATGAAAAAAATCTTTTGTTCGGTAAATAAACAATGTTATTTTTTCTACATGCCTTTAAAGTTGAAGGGATAGTTATTTATTGTTATCTTTATTCGTGTAGTACATTCAAAGTCTTATTATAATTTCTTGCATAAATGAGTAGACATATCTAACTATAAAAAAAACTAATTACCAATGCAAGTTAAATTTACAAAAGTGTATATATTTGTTTGTAATGTAAAATGAAAACAACAGAATCAAAGATATCCTAGTGAAAACAGCAAAAAACCAAAAACGCGTACTAAAGGACCAGACATAAACCTTCCGTGTAACAAGCATCCATGTTTACAGTACACAGCGTAAGGATTAAGAAGTTGCTTTTTCGAGTACCTTGCAAACAAGCGGAGTCGAATGCAAATGTACCAGCGGGTCGGCTGAATTTGACAGTCAAATTGCAACCAAAGTGCCTCTATAATGGAAATCGACTGTATTTGCTTATCATAAGTGCTTGATTAGATTTAGGGAGTAAAGTACGAAGTTTCGATCGTTGTGAGTAGCTCTATGAGTGAGAAGTTTGCGGCGATTGTTTTTTGTTTGTGTCGCTTTGTTGCTGGCCGCTTTTATGTGTTAATTTGGTCCTTTTGGTATTAAGTATTTATAAGTAAATAAGTATTCTGTTTCTTAGAGATAATGGTTTAATTATTGAGATGAAGTTGTCCTTTAAACATAAGGCCGTATCTATGAAAGCCTGGTTCAGAAATCCCTCACGATCCTAATTAGTGCGGAAGATCTAGATAGTATTCTACATCCCTGAATCAAAGTTTGTCTAACTCGGTTCAACCGCTTTACCGTGATTAAGATACAAACTTCATAATCTAGGTTAACGTTAGATATTTCACTTTGTTACAATGCGGTAAAAGAATAGAAATTATTTTTAACATTTTTGGTGTCAAAACTGTTCTCTTTAAGTGGCAAAGGGTAGATAAAAGTTATTATGGTTGCTATTCCATATTATTATGGATTAGTATATAGACGCTCTATACTGATATATACGTATATATTTACCCCATTTGCGTAGGTGATTCATATATTTTTTTAATATTAGACATGTATTTGTTGTTTTTTTTATGTAACCAAAAACTTATGACGATACATTGATTTGAAATGTTGCATGACTTCACCATTTCATGAATTTTGTGCAAAAGCATGATGTTATTAGCCATCATTCCTGAACTTAGAATCGCTGTCTCCTAAAGGTTTTTTAAAGCAAAATATGCTTTTTTTTATTTTTATTGTCTAACTGTCGTGCTAATTAGATTTAAACATTTCATACTCAGTCATCTAGCCCATTTTAAATGTGTCTTACCAAAATATTGAATAAAGATATTTCTTTCCTGTTCCTAGTACCAACGTAAAGATAAATAAGGATTATCTAATCAGTACCGATATTTATCCTCTTGACATACACGTCAATAATAACTAAATAGATCAGTAGCTAATAGGATTACACGGTTCCCAGGAATTGATTCAAAGTAATCCGTTAACAAGAATCAGTAAGAACAAAGCCATAAATAAAATGGCTCTCGCTTCAAGGAATTAGTTTCTTGTGTCGCGGGGGGTTTTACAAACATGCACAAAGAACACCCAGCTTAGAAAAATTATTTGTGTATCACACAAGAGCTTGTCCCATGCGGAGATCGAACCTGCATGGAACAAGCTCACTACGTCGCGCACAGTGGTACGTGGTTTGTGACCTATACTACTCGACATATAAATGCAAGCCTACTTGACAGTAGATATTAGAAAGAATGCTTATTTTGCTTGCTTATTTGTTTATTTGCTTATAGGCTTATTTTAAGAAAAATATTTTTTATAATTTAAATACTCATTCAACATACAAACAAACTCATTCTTAGGTGAACACAAAACTATGTTTAAATACTAAAATCTACAAAGATTCTAGTATTTATACTTAAACCAAATATAATTAATATTAAATTAGTTTATTGTTTCATGTCGACTCTATGCCTAAATAAAATTACGTCATATTTGTCCTTCGATCCGCACACATTCGATTCTTGGACAAAAGGACCAACAAGATTATTATGTTATTAACGTATAATAGCAGGTAGCAGTTAAACACGTTAACCTGTATAATTTGCAACACGTACAAAATTGCAATATCATGACATGTAGTTTGTGTCGAACACGGATTAGTTGTAGTCTATTAAAGTTCGCCGTGTGACCCGGGATTCGATAACTCAGGGGTGGCAGGCACCAGAAAATAAACGAACTGTCACGTTTATTTACTTCAAAGCCCCCGACAAATTTTAACTTTCAATATCCTGTACTTCATAAATTATTGCTAAGAACCATTTCGCTCACGTCAGCTTCCAAACAGAAAAACCTCATCATAATCGGGCCCTTCGTTTAGGAGCTACGATGCCACAGACAGACTGACACGACCAACTTATAACACCCATGCGTGGGGGGTTAATAAAATAATTAATTTACTAATTTTATAATTAAAGAGTTTAGGATCTAGGTAATCTGACAGAGAGGTCTCTAACTTATTACAGACACCAGAAGGGTTATTCTTGATTGAATTTCAATTCTAACACAATGCCTTTGCAATCTTGTAATTTATTTAGCAGACACACAAGCAACCTACAAAAAATACTGTAAATTTTTCGATTATAGTTTCTCCCTTCCATTGACAGTACGTTTTGTTCAAGAAAAACGAATCACGTGTGTGCTAAACTAATATCAATTTTGCATTGGCACTGTATAGGAATTAAATTTAATTGAAGAGTATGAGCAAGATCACAAATTATCTAAATTCAGCCGCCAATTGTACTGTGTCCAATAGAAACATAATTATCATCACTAAAATTACTTTCTTAAATAAATGTCTAAAATTTCTTAAATTCGTAATTTGTTTCAGCGTTAATTGTTAATCTTGGTTTTGTTGTAGATTTTGTCTTTGATACTAGAACACAATCGTGTTAAACACGGCGGCAATAATACAAGGGACTGAAAGTAGTACAGGGATGGGATTTAAAGCATTCAACACTGTGCTAATATCGAGTATCAACTGTAGGCGTAAAATTAGAGTCACTTAATTAATTTACTAAAACTATCGCAAAACCTAATATTACCCTAATAATATCAGAACGTCTATCGTTGCACGGCAAAATCACTTAAATTCGTAAACGAGCGTAGTACATACAGCTCAAAATTTGCTTACGCTCGGTACGACGAGCTATAGCGATGCGCGCACTCTATACTTGTCTATGTATACTCTAAGGGTATGTGGTATTAAATGTAACTTAAGCACTGAGGCATCTCAATAATTCTAGTGTAAATGTTTTCATAACTCTGTCACGTCCTAAAAATATTCTTCCAGGCAAAGTCACGGGAAGGAAGCTAACATAGCACTGTATTTAAATAATATTTAAAGGTTAGACAACCCTGTTAACTTTTGGGCTACATTGTTGGTACGTTGTTAAGCGAGTTATACGGACTGTATCGTTTTTGCTGGGTTTCGGTTAGTTTTGAACTAGCAATTTGTTTATTTGCACATACATTGTTGGGGAAACCAATCAGTTTCAATTCGTTGTAATAGACTGATCGGCGGACGGGTTTTGGTGTTTTAACTGGATTTGAGTTAACTGTTTGGTTAGCGGTAACCATTGAAGAATAGGCGGTACATAAATGTATATTCAGAACCTTTAATTAGATTTATGCAAGTTTAGGGAACTGTTTTATTTGATGTCAATATTGTAATATTAAATTAATGTCACTAGATATTTAATAGTTTTGCATTTGGTAGTTATTAAGCTGCTTAATTTATATTTACAGACGAAGATTTTCTACCAAAAATATTGAATTAAAAGCCTTTTAAAACTACAATATGTGTCGAAGCATTTTAATTAAAATCCGCCGACATTTAATTATAATATAAATAGTTACACATCCTAAAAGAACACATTAATTTGCTGCTATATCTAAAGTTTTCCGTACACTGATGTATTCTGCATATGCTAAAATAAGTGTTATGTAAATGCAGCGATGGACGTCGAATTTTTAACTCCATATGTGCAACAGTCGTAAAATACGACATATTGGTAGTAATCGCCAGTTTAATCGCTACAGATCTGTTTCGAAAACACTGAGTCCTTTTATCCGCATACATTTAAAATGTTAATATTTTTGCACTTATTTATATTCCTTTCAATGACACAGCTTTTAGCCATCAATAAAGTGAATCATTGGAATTTTGCCCCCAACTGTATTCGTTGATTGATTCCGTAAAAACTGCATAGAAAGGTCCTTTTTTGATCTTCGCAACTCAAGTTACGTTTTAACACCATGCAATTCTCGACTCAAAGGACAGGTGTTAAGGTTCAATTATGGATAGTGTAGAATCATTGTATACATCCCACATGGACAGACAAAAAAGGGTCTGATCGCAGGTAGGAATTAATACAAAAGATAGCGCATGTTCCTTCTTTCACAACCAAAACTTTATTCGAAATATAACACTTGAGACAGTTAAAATAAGGTTTAAATTCGTTTGATTTTGTTTCTGTTGGTTGTGCGTTTAAATAATTGCTCTGTAGTCCGAGTTTCCTTCGAAACCGTTTATTGGCGGTCAAATTTTTATGTACCGATGAGCGACGGGAGAGTTTTACGTTAGTGTGGTTTAGTTTCGCGCAGGCGCGATGCGTTAGAAGCGTATTTAATTTAATTATTAGTTTTTAATCCGTATCTTATTAATTACCGTACAGAATAAGTGTTTTTGTTTTGTTTTTAATAGTTTGTTTATAGTGTTGTGTGTTGTGAAAGTTTTGTGTTGATTCATTTGGATTGCTTGTTTTTGGATGACGTGTTCACGTGTTGAGGTGCGTTTTATATTTGAATTCGTATTTTCTTAAGTTTATTTGAATTGGGGGCGATAGTAAAGTATTTCTGTTGCGTTATAATACTCAAACTGTTTCTTCTGAATCGACAATATTGTATGATTTTGGTCTGTATGGAAATGAAAGTTATCACAATATAGAATATGGTCAAGATATTTTTGTTAATACTTAAATCATGTTAAGTAGGATTCAACAGCTTCATACATGTTAACATTGGCGTCTATTTAACTGTCAGACTAAACTTTGGTCAGGCATAACTGTCAAAGTTTTGTAGGTTATGTTTTCACAGCATAAGAAGGACTTGTTTGTGTAAGTATAGACAATTAAAATATTTTTTTTTTCTCATAGTCACTTAATATAGTCCACACTCAGTTACAGTATTCCTATGTCAGACTGATTGGCAGAATAAGGACTTTGAATGTATGAAAAGTAAAAATCTATTTAGTCCGTAAGTTAAGAAATAAAGATATAAGACACATATTTTTTGCTTTTTCAAAATAAGTAAAAACTAAGGAGATAAAACAAATCAAAGACCAGTGGTAGGCTAATGAAATCGTCTAAAATTTGTTTAAAATGTCATGAGACATTTCAAATCAATGTATTTGCATAGGATGGTAATGGATAACAACTAACTTAGAAATGTCAAACTAGTTTTCGCCTTGAACATCACTGTATTTTTAGTGTACACGTTTCTGTGTGACACAAATTGGACGGCTCTAATGTTCATCTGTCCTTTTCTAATTAGATGAAAAAGATACCGATGGCCTAAAGTTGGTTTAGTACGTGTTTAACAGAATCAGCGCCTATATCTACTTTTACGTAGTCGCGTAAAACACTACAAACTTAATACACATAGTCCTGTTTAAAAATCACTTAACTGCATAATATTCATGTATTCTCGAAACAATCCTTCTACTTCCAAACTTTAAGTATTGTTCGACGTAAAAAAGATAGCTTTAAAGAAAAGAAAATAAAATGAAAGCCGCGGCAAGCGCCGACGTGTGAGAACTTGGCTTCAAAAGTCGAAGTCGAAGTCGAAGTTGGCACATCGCATGTGCTGAAGTTTCTTGTACATTAATAATGCCGGCTTCAACATTCTGTTCTTAATCGAGAGCTTTAATTTTAAACTTTTGTATAAATTCTCATGTTGAGATATTGAAGCTTTTGTTTTATGGGTGCAGACATATTATACTTACAATTTTTGTCCCATACCATTGCGTGGTGTTGATAATTTAGACTATTAATTTATGTGTACATTTTTTAAATGAAATTTTGCCCTGTTTTTAAGTAGAAATTTACATAATTCAAAAGGATAAGAATGAAACGTCCTCATAGGGAATCGATGGCATTTAGATTGTAAAGAATGAATGCAGTTGCATTTTACCACAGATATAAATAGACTCAGATAACGAAAGTATTACGGTCTGTATAATATCCAAGCGTGCCATTATTTTACACAAGCCCTATTTAGTGACGATTTCGAACTAGAAACAACTTAAAAATATAATATAGGTACGTCTGTCAATAATGCCCGGTATAGATTGGTGAACCCCACTAGCGCGGTGCACCGATGCAGACTGGGCTCGACAGTTGCCACGTTAAGCATATTGTACTTAGGTCTATCGATATCTGTAAATTTTACTGTACTATTGATTTTATGTACGTACGTATTGGAAGAAAGTTTAGATTACATACAAGTATGCAGGTAATTTAAACCTTACTTTCTTTCAATTTTTAAACGGTATGATGTCATCTATTGAGACTTTCGGTGGTCTGTGCATATTATGAAACAATCCTTCTTTTAAGGGTTGAGAAATTTATTCTGTTTCACATAAAACTCTTCGTCGACTCTGATGTATGTTTTCAATAAATTTATACTTTACTTTCCTTGTTTCAGATGCCAGAAAAAATGTTATAGTGATGGACATGGCTTCTATCTGTCACAGTGAGATGGGTAAGCAGGACTCAAGCTGGCGGAGAGTGAGTGTGAGTGCGAGTGTAGTGCGGTGCCTTGTAATAGTGACAGTGTTTGGGCAGTGCGCGGGCGGGAAGCCCATGAGTGAGACTCTGCAGAGGGCGCTGTCGGCGGTGAGGGGACCCAGCCCTGGAGCTAAGAAGCTGCTTAATATTCCCGAGGATGGAGGTTGGTGTAGCATTTAGTTTTGTATAAATAATATTATAGTTATAATACAAATATTTGTATACCTAATACTTTCGTGAGAAGTATTCATAATTATTTAAAAAAAAACTGAGTTCGACTCGAGACACCACCGCCGCCGCGTCAGCACATAATTAGGGACACCTTTTAAGTCTAAAACTAGTCGGGCGATCGGTTTACTCAAGTATATTCTCGGATACTTAAGTAAACCGTTTTGTTTTAAATAATAACATAAATAGTTTCTGAAGGGTTGATCAATTTTATCTGTTATCATATCAACAGATCACAACTGTGATTGGTTGACCAAAAGACTAACAACCAATCACAGCGCTTAACATGAGGTCTGACAGGTGATTAACAAATTCTGTTGTCAACATTTCAGAAAACGGGGGATAGTCTACTTAAATTTTTATGCCAATTGACATTATTTCTACGTAAAAAAACATCAACGTTATGCTAGTGTAAAAAAAAATTACACTCGCACTTACTACTGTTGTAAAGTCATAAAAATATAAAGTTGTAGCGCAAACTGAACTTTATATAAAGTAAGCATTAAAGTTCTTTTTCCTAAAACTCGCATTTGTTTACATGTTTCGCATGTACATTGCGAACGTAGTGTAGTTTGCTGTGTGGTACGCGTCAAAAAATTATGTTGTCTAATGCTAAATATATGATGTCTAAAGCTTTAGCTTTAAACTGAAACTATTGAAACTGTGGCGTTGTTATTGAAGTAAAATGTAATCTTACGGTTCATATATCAATAAATAATTTTCAATTAATATTCCACATTATATTATAACATAATTAAATTAATGGATCAGATCGCGTGTCGTGTTAGCCTTGTCTAATTAGTTACTACATGACATAATACCAGTAGGATGTCAAATGATGATATAGCATATAAATTTAATTAGCATAATAATTTATAATAAAAAAAATCGTAAGTACTCTATATCCTACTTAAGATTATAAATGTAAACGTTTGTGAGGATGAATGGATATATGTTATTCTTTTACGCAATAACATCAATAACGATTTAGATAAAAATAAGCTCTCATATCTATACTTAATTAAATAAAGCCAAAGAATTTGTTTGATTGAACACGCTAATCTCAGGAACTACTATCCGATTTGAAAAGTTCTTTCACTATTGGATAGCCCATTCATTGAGGAAGGCTATATAAAATTACGCTGTGACCAAAAGGAGCGGAGCATAAATGAAAAATGTTGCAAAACTGAAAAACCGTTTATACTAAAACACGCGGACAAAGTCGCGGACAGCTATAATTTAATAAAGTCATTGAAACTAACAGTCAGATATGTAAAAAATCTTTTTGCACTAGACAGCCCAATTCTTTAGAAAGGTTAAAGGCTATTTAAAATTATTTTCCTTGCCGTGGACAAAGGCAAGGCAAGTGAAACCGCGGAGCACAGCTAGTAGTTTATAATCTGTAGTAGAATTATGAAAATAAAAAAAAAACGATACGGTTACGAAATTTACTTTAACAAAACGCAGAATTGACCCTTTTTCATTTTATTCTTATCTTCAAAATCATCAAATTATAATCTATTCTGGTCTGACAATGTCTAGTCGAAAAATGTCTTTAACATTTTGATATACATTTGTGTTAAATCCAAGTCTTTGTAACTTTAACACAGTTAAAAAAAGGTCCCTAAATTACTGAACCTATTGTGATTCAAGGCTCAAACAGCCGAAAGGAATTCGGAATAATTACTCAAAAACTTTTGACTTGTCATTACAAAGAGTCTGGGAACCCTTGTTGTACCCCCATCCCTCCTTTCATCGACTTTTAAACAAATTAGGGCTACCGAAGATGTTATATTTGTTTATGTGATAAACATGATCATTTTGTTAGAGCAAGAACCACTCTGCACAGCCTTGAAAATTCTTTGGTAATGATGTTTTTTTTCTCGTGATTAATCCCTTTTGTGTTTAAATAAATTTACCAATTAATTTAAGATAAAGTAAATAAATAAATGTCGACAACATTACATACATTGCTCTGGACCCACGGTAAGTTGCTAAAGCACTCTTGTTATAGAAAAAGAGACAACAAAGGTACCACAAACACCCAGACCCCAAACAATGTAGAAAATTCTACATTGACCCGTCCGGGAGTCGAACCGGGGATCTCAGAGCTGGCAACACCAACTGGCTGGATAACCGGCGTGTACGCCAATCGATCACAGAGGTCGTCTCAAACTAAACCTTTTAAGTTTAGTCTAAAAATATAATATGTAAATATGCACTGGTCCTTTAGAGCTATCAGCACGCCTTGTTGCGCCTCAAAGGACCAAAAATTTCTTAAATTAATTCCCAATATAAATTGCTTACTGAAAAGCATTCTATTCTTTGAACCGAAACCTTTCAATAACCTAAAATATGTTAAATAAGCACTCTAGAGACAAACCAGGTACTCAAAACTAAAGGCTATGGTTGATCATACAAAATTGAGAACTTTTCTTTACATGATCTATGTTTATACAGCTTTTATTCAGTGTACCCGTAAATTTTAATCATGGTAATGTAACATAATATCCAATAAACTTTCTTATATCTGGCAGCCCTGAATATTTCAAGTTCTGAGTTTGAAGACCCTTATTAATTAAAGGCCTGCAATTACAGTTTTCAGGTGGTCTTTTGAAGCTGAAGACTGAAAGTTTTGATCGTCCGGTGTCGAATTCGTTTGGCCTTACTTTGTTTCATTTTTAAACAAAGATTTTTTATGAAAGACGTAATGGCGAAAGAATTAACTTGCTCTTTTTGAAAGGGCGATGTTTTAAGAAAGGTTTTTAGATGAAAGGGTTTTTGAAATGTTGCCTGAGATGACAATATTCTTGGCGAGAACATAACTTATTGTTTTGTTACAAGCTGTGCTCCACGGTTTCACCCGCGTTCCCGTACAATATATGTAGTTCCAACAATCGGAATTTGTCCCTAATTTTGTCGATTTTTTTGCTGGAAACCATAAATAATACTGACTAGGACATTAGCCAGATACTCCAGCCCCCCTAGACAAGTGGCATTTCGACAAGCGTTTACGATGATAGAAATCGCTTAAATGACATTAAATGTATAGAAATGACATTTTGTTTCGATAAGTCACGTGACTCCGACTTGTCACTTTCATACATTTGAGCGATTCGATCAGCGTTATCGCTTGTCGCAGTGTCACTTGTCTAGAGGCCCTTATATAAACCTTATCAAAATCTGAACAAACGTTTTGCTTTGGCTGATGCTGATAATTTCTCTTGTTTTCTAAGAGTTATCTCTTTACTAAGAGCAAATAAATTCCAAATATGAGACTGATGACGACACTGTGTTGTGTGTCAAAAAGGCTGATAAATAGTAATAAATATTAAATAAATACTTGCAAAAAGAACCTAGTACCTAACCTATATGCTACCGGCTAATGAGTTTATCGTTTCCGTTCAAATTGTATTAATTTGAACGGAAACGATAATAATGATGTAGGTCTTAATCAACAAATCAACAACTCACGAAATCTCCAGTTCAAAAAACCATTTACTTAACTTTATCTCAATCCCTCCCTAATTTACTAACTCCATAATGTTGGAAGTAACTGCAGCATCATAATTTTAACTTTCCAACTTTGTAAAACTTAAAAGGGACATCAATCGCCCTTTTTATCTAGAACATTAGCTGTAATGCAGTATAGTAAATCTTTGGGACAGGGTAGAGGAAAAAAATCGGTGAGTAATTCTGACCAATCAGTCTCTTATAAAAAGGCTTTCATAGCAAGTTTCGAAGTTCCTTACAGTAATTAGTCCTCGAAAATTGAGGTCAGGATAATTTTGGACAACTTCCTGGTTCCTCAATTTATAGGCCTTATTTACAAATTTTGACCGCGGTTTCACTCGCGTTGGTGTTCATTATCGCGCCAAAAGAATGCATATATGTCTTTTCTTGGAGTATAAGCTAGGTATGCAAGGTGAGTTTTATTGTCATTGTACAAACGAAAACCATGACCTCTATATCGGGTATAAAAACGATTGGTATCAAAAATTAAACAAACAAACAAAAAAGGTCGAATGTCACTATTACCGTAAAACCCTTACAGCTACAGTATTGAAATTCGAGTTTTTTTTCATTTGTTTTTTAGTTTTTTTATACCAAGCGTTTTTGTAACCGATATTGAAGTCATGGATTTCGTTTGTACAACGACAAAAAACTCCCCTTTTATACCAAAGTCCATCAAAATCGGTTGTCACGTTTACCTATAAAAGCGAAACACATAGACAAAATTACTATCGACTTTATAATATTTGTATGGACCTTTACATAGTACTACTAAATTACTAATTAACACACTATGTACTAGTAAACGTGATTTATTGCGGATACCTGGAATTCACATATTTGTGAGAGACACACATATCGTTTTCAATTCAATTAATTATTCATTGAATTTGACCTGCCCGTGATTGTAGCTCGCATTGTTTTGAAATATATTGTATTATATCTAGAAATTGATTTATTTGAAGTACACATTAAATTACAAAATCGCCGTTCAAAACAAAACACTATAATATTAACAGCAAGTATAGAAATAAAGATGACTGACTGGACGAATAGCCGAGTGGTATATAGGTAACCACGCTAATTTCCATTGTGCGCGACGTGCAGCGGGTTTGATCCCCCATGGGACAAGCATCTGTGTGACCACAAATGCTTGTACTAAGTCTGGGTTTCTTGTGCATGTGATTTGTATTTTTATAAATCGCCCCGCGACACAAGGATTAAATCCCTTAGCGCGGGAGTCGTGGTTTATATGAATAAAACAGTAGGAAACATTAAAGCACTAATGCAATAATATTTTCTGATTAAAAGGTGGTGCTAACTATTAACCACTTTTTAATATGTAAAACCAGTGCATATAAGCTAAGAATCTTACCAAAATCACACAAACAGACATGCATCTACCATTAATTTCTCCAGTCTTGCTGTGTAGCCCCATAAACAGTATTGTATGCACTAAGATAGATGCTAATGTATGGACTTACAAGCATGTTATGACGTCACCAAATTTACATATCTACATAGCAAATCATCCCGGATAAACTACAACATCTCACAATATCTAAAGATGAAGTTCTGCATATACATGTCTGTTATCTTTGGTATTTGAGTAATATGACGTAATAACTACATGCTTTTAATGTATACAACTGTGATTTATTTTTTATTTGTTTTAAAGGAACGTAGGACAATAAATATAGTGCCTTGATATTAACATAATGCATAAAACAAAACACGAGCATCTTTAAATTGAATATTTGAATCCTATTTTTTAAAACATATTCTTACGAGGCAGCATTAAATACATTCCATGTAGCCACTCTTAAATGTATATTACTTACCAGCCGGTGAATTTCCCAATGCAGCTCTAACACATACTATTTTCTAATTTGAATAATTACTACAAAGAACACAAACAAATGCCCTTAAGTACGAAATCTAAAATTTATTCAAAGACACTAAAAATACTTGACAAAAGCATAAAACATACATTGTAAAATCGGACAAAATTTAAATACCGTTGGTACCGCGAAAATTAACATTACCTTGGGAATTCGCATAACTGTAAAATAGGCTAAAAGAGGCGAAAGGTTCTTTAACAATGCGTCGAAACTCAATACGGTACAGTCGAGTAGAATAATTTGCAAGTTATTTAAATGCGCGAGCCGCTAACTATTCCCAGACTTCGGTGCACCGATTTTGTGTGACACATTGATTTTTAAAACGGCAAGCTTTTGAGATGTCAAATTAACTTAGCAAAGTCTGGTAAAGCACTCAAATCCTGCGCTCAGGTACTGCGTAGAGCATCGTAAAAAAAACTTCATCATAATTTAAAATCAAAAGAATCTTTAAAATGTTACTTTGTAATAGAACACAAAATTTTGCTTCAAATGTCAAGCTAGTCCAAAATATTTCAGGAATAAATTCGTATTCCTTATATATTTTTTTAATTAATGTTAGTTTTTATTTAAATTTATTTTCAAATACAAGTTTTTGAACTAGCTAATATCATAGCACTAGATAAGACAAATCAAACAAGCATAAACACCGCAGTTCATCAACAGTTCCTATGGCCTCCGTGTGGCTCCATCATCAGACCAGCTCGAAAATACCTTAATATTGTATTGTCACCGAACTTTTACGTATGCAAAATATCATCTCAATCGGATGTCAAGAAGAGTTGTACTTTAGCTTGCAAGATTTAGCAAAAACAAACATACATACATTGTAAGTTAAAGAAAAGCTAGTAATCATAGAGCATATTGCAGTATATATGCCTTTATTACAAACAAGACGCCACATACACGCCTTTGAATCATGGTGCATTCGGAACCAAATGCAAGGGCTATTATGCCATCAAATCGCTCTACAATGCTGTCACACTACCCAAACGTCAGCACGATTTTGCACAGGCGATTCTTAGATTTGAGAACTAGACTGGTCCTTTGGTACATGTCCTTTGATACGCAGAATACCTTTGCCATACGTTCAAGGAGATTAGATAACAAAGACCTAGAGTGATTCTCTGTGGTTCGGTGAGAATATAGTATGTAGAACACTTTGTAAATGAAGAATATATATAAGCTTTAAAGTTGCAACAGGTGCAATGCATTAGTTTTCGAAAATACACGTTATGGCGTGTTAAGTATGACAAAAGTATTGTTAATATTACGAGGAAAAAACTTACACTTACGAGTGTTTCTAATATTTGATGCATGCATGTAAAAAAAAATGAAACAATAATTGATTTTTTTTTTATTCTGGTAAAATATTATTGGTAGTATACGCAAATTCTCAGCCGTCTCACCGACGATCCGAGAATCCTGTGCTATCCTTTGAGCAGTATCAAAATATCTATCGTGATTTACTATCGGCTAGGAACTTCTTTGAATTGAGTACTTAATTAAAATATTATAATATACTCATTGCACCTTTTCGACAGTATGTCACACGACTCACGTCACTAAACACCTGGATTGCACAGCGTAACTTCAGACACGGCACTATACATTGCGCGTCATCATCGCATCTTGAAACAACGCGTCGCATTAAACCAGAAATGTATGCCACTGGAATGGTCACGCCTTGAAATTTGCATTTAAAATGGCTCCTTGCCTCGTATCGCTCTCAAACTAATGCAGACTCGTAGGAAATCCTATGGAAATGAAATCGTCGTAAGTTACTGAAGATATATTAGAAATATTTAGCGAGCTCGCGATGTCGGAATGCGTTTCTTGTTCTGAATCTAGACGCAATTTATGTTGCTTTAACTTAATAACAGATGTTAAAACTACTGGCTTACGCAAGAAACTTGTGCTTTCTCAACACTTCTCTATCTATGAACTTATTAGTTTTTTTTTATAATATCACTGCTGAAAAGGCTCTTTGGATTAAACCGGCATCCTGAAAAAAAGTAGATCGGTTTTGGTCTTAAAGAAAAAATACGTGAACTATAGAGTGCGCAAATCGAGTATGAACTGTAGGCACTAGTATGGATAAGTAAAATCGTAAATTTTTTGTCAAAATGGAAGGCGCTATTTTATTAAAACTATCAGAAAACCTAATATTACCATAATAATATCGGAACAATTAAGATTTTCGCATAAGCGTAGCTAAAAATTTGCTTACGATCGGCACAAGGGGCTACTAGCGATGCGCGCACTCTATGCTTGTCTATGTTTACTTAAGATAGCTGTAGAACGGTGAGCTGTGATCATAATTGAAGGATTCTTTTGTGAGCTGACCCATTTGAGTTATACAGGCTTGAAGCAAATATGTAAAGGCCGTAAAAATATCCTTTGTTTCGAGGACCCGCATCTGCAAGCGTTTGTAGGCTATCGAAACAAAAAGTGTTTCTTTCCATGTCGCATGCAGCAGTCCAGACTTTGCACACACACAAATATTTATAAATGTCGAAAAACGGCCTATATCGTTCCTTGTGGGCAAAACTTACCTCGGATTAAATTTGAGCAAAATTAATTCACCAATTTAGCTATGCAAGCGTAACTAGAAAGACAGACAAGAATTATTTTCGGATTTGCCAATTTCCAATCTGTTCTTCTTAAACGTTATATCTCAGGTTTTTATTCCAGTTTATTTTTATATTAATTCTACCTCGATGCAGATCCCCTGGGTTGTTTGCAACCAAACTCGATAGTTAAGTACTGATGCCTAATTGATTGCGGCGAGTGGTTGGCACTGATACTATCTGCAATGCAGGCTGACATCCGACATCTGATGCTGGCTGAAGATCATCATTAGTCTATAAATGTCAGGAATTTGATAAACAGATTTGCTAGGATAAAATATTAACTGGTTTATGACGTTAGATATCTCTTTAAACATAAATAAATATGTAGTATGCATAAAATGTTTTTAACCGAAAAGTTTTTTTTATTTATTTTTGTATGTATTTTTGCAATGATCATCTTTTTTTCAATCGTAAAGTATCGCGGGCAGCAAAATTTAACAAAATTAACAATTCTAAACTATTGTTTTTTCTATTATTAAGTTTTTTAGTATATTTATCAATTTCACGAGTCACTAGTGGCGTATCAAAAGACCAGTGTCCTTTTCATTAATTAATTTTAAATCCCATACAAAGCCAATGTAAAATTGATATCAGTTTAGGGGGGACACGTAATTCAGTTTATCGAAAAATAATATACTGTCCATTGAAGGAATTAACCGGAATCTAAACATTGAGAGTATTTTTTTGTACTGTGTTGTTTGTGTGCCTGCTAAATAAATATCAATTTTGCATTGGTATTGAATTAGAATTAAATTCATTCAAGAGTAACTCTCGTCCTTTTCAAAATACAAACATACGTATAATAACATTATACATACATACATTATAGATACATTGTATCAAGTAGTATACCTAGGTAATGAAGGCTCCATACCAAAGCTAAACCCAATTATAATGTATACAAAAAAAAACACATTGTTTTGTTACCGTTAAAAATATGCTTTGATAAAAAAAAAAGAGAAATTTCCTAAAACAAATATTTTTCAAAATGGCCGCTCATTTCCCACGGTATATTGTATGAAAACATAAATTGTGATTACTGCTTCGTTACGGTTGCAGGTTCGAATCCCGTTAGGTGTTGTAATCTGTTGTTTTAACATTAGTCATACGGTAAAACAAAGGTGGTGTATGTTGTAATCATGTTTTCATTTGAACGGACTTTCATTTTCTATTGGGCAATACTTGTAGAGAGTATTGTACTATTAGGTACAGAGTTTTTTGTCAGGAAATGATTAAGTCATGTAATAATATGTATAATAATATAATTATTTTTTTCTCTTCTGCCTCGCCTTTTCCCAAGCTATGTTGAGATCGGCTTCCATTCTTACCGGATTGGGCTGAATACTGTATTTTACATGGAGCGACTGCCTATCTGAGGTTTGAGGCCACATTATCAGATCCTCCGCCTTCCACGTCCAGTCCAACTCAGCTACATTTTTTACTTAAAACTCGAGAACCGTTAGACCAATTGATATGAAACTTAGCAAACATAATATATAATGGGCGACATGACCACTCCCACGAACGTAGTTAAGTTGGTGCCGAATTGTGGCGCTGGTGGCAGTGATTTTTATCTTTTGAACCAAAGGTCAAAAGGTGTTTTTTAGTTAGTTATTTCTTAATCATTGCCATTTCGATCCCTTTCGATCGTACATATTATCGTCATGTTATATTTAACTGTTACTGAAACTCAAAGACCTTGACCAGATAACTAGAAGATCTCTTCACAGTTCACAGTAAATATTTACGTAAACTTAGCAGACGAATGATAACAGACAGTCCATTTGAAGAGGGAACGTGAAATGTAAACAAATCCGACGTGTGCTTGTCAAACGATGTGCTAAGATTGATATGATGGGCCTTTAATATGTTTGGAGGAGATTAGTATTCTTGGAAACTTGTTATGGTACGTACGTTGGTAGGTGGAGGCAGGAATGTTGCAAGATAGCGCAAGCGAAAAGTTGCTTAATTAGAAAAATAAGATTTATAATTTAGTGTGTTATCGAATAAGTATATTATTTTATTTGCGAAGACAATGCATAACTCTGATACTTATGAATTACTAGGCAGTCTGACAAATATTTTAAAACCAAAAATTAAAATCAAATAGTTTTTAATTCTCATGAACCGCATAAAAGCGATTAAGAAACGTTTAAGTTACAAATTGCGCGGTCCCAAAAATGTTAATGCAGAAGAACTGGCAAGAAACTCAAGGTTACTCTTATAAAAGTAAGATTCAAATACAATATTCAATAAATATTCTTCGAAAGTAACTCTGTCTCGCCAAAACTACTGAACCGATTTAAATGAGATTTTGTACACATATAGTTTAGAGCCTGAGAAAAGATATAGGCTACTTTTCGCCGCGATAACCGACATCCACGGGGCAGAGCCGCGGGAAACAGCTAGTACAAAATATGTGACACCAGTCCGTAGGTACAAAATACGTATGACAATAAAAACACTGTCATAAAAACCATTCTAAAACGAAACAACTTGGTATGTTTTATCCAATAAAAAAAACATGTTTTTTCGAACCGTGTCGCACACTATAAAACAGTACATCTGTCCGTTTGTCATTCGCAGCTAGCGTGCCCTAGTTCCGATCTAACAATAACTACAGTTTACGCAAGAATTGGGGACATTCATATAGAAAATACGATGTAAGGAACTTATGTGTTAGAAGGAAATATATTTTAAATAATGATTTCTGAAGCTTCGCCAATGATAATTAAAATAATACCTACTTATACTTTTTTTTAAGTATGCCAGGGACATGTACATTGTAAGTTACTTTTTTTACGGGTTGATAATCTTTTGATTTCAACCCACGTGCACGACGTTAGGATTTATCGGACTTGCACCGATTAAAAACACCCCGGTCCCGTCCTTGCCTCTGCTGGAGTCGCGGGTTCTCTAAACTCTCTCTATGCTCGGCAGGGCAGGGTACACTATCTATTTTATTTATTCATAAATATAATATTCAGTCTGATCAAAGAATACTGTATTACCCAATAAATGAAATGTGGATGACAGATAGGTAGTCGCTTATATATAATATAGTAGTTTCTAGGTGAATCTGGTTAGACTGGAACCCGACCCCAATAAGAAAAAAAGGCCTTGCAAATGAAGATGCAAATAATATTCAAATACAACCTCAGAATAATACGGGAATTGATATAAAAATAAACATTTTTATACACGGAGTTTAGCTACCTAACTAAGCGTAGCCCGAAGCGGGTTCGAACGAAACCTCCATCCAAAATATACGCAAAATGACAAAGGAAATTCAATTCGGGAAAAAATAAACCGAACTTTATTTAACTCTGCACAGAGAACAGTTAAAAATTGTTAGATTAAAGTAAGTTAAAACTGTTACCCTCGTTAAACAACTATAATACTCAAAGCTTGCAACAAAAGGGAAAAAGGAAATGATGATTCTGAAAATTAACTGAAATAAAACATTTTGTACTCAGTCAAGTTAAAATTCATACATCAAGGCTCAGTTGGTAAGCTCAAAATTCTCGAAAACATTGTTTTGTACGTGGCCCATGCCAAAAATACAAACGTTTTCGCCCCTCGAGTGGAAACAAACAAGTTTCTAAAGCCGTGCTTCTGGTGTTTTAGGGTGTGAACATACTATGGATAAAGAGCGATTAATGATTATACAGTGGATAGAAACAGCTGAATGAGTTGCGTACTTATAGTCTATACCCCGCAGATTCTCTTGCCTTTTTCCTGGGTTCCCAAAGCTACTACAGCTTAATGATGAATTATACTTTTAAATACTAGCACAGAACCAACAGCATATTTAAATTTAAAAAAAATAGACATCATCACATACATTGCTATGAAACCAAAGTAAGTAGCTAAAGCACTTGTGTTATGTACGAAGGTACCACAGATAACCCTTACTGGGTGGTACCAAGACAATGTGGAAAACTAGTTTTCTTCATTAACCCGTCCGGAGCGACACCTTGTAAACCGGTGTGTACGCTCACTTGTTCGCGTAGATAATAAAAATTTCTCAATATTTCTCTACCTGCCTTCTTCCTAATCATTTGACGTCAGCGCAGTGGTGTTTTCTTCTATTGATTCCTAGTTCATCACGAACTCCTTTCTTTCTCAATTCATCTCTTCTTCTTTCTTCTTCTATCTATAATCTAGTACAAGATCTGCGTTCAACAGAGCACATTTCCCTCAAAAACATTTTCCGCTGTTCTATCACAGCCATATCATCTCCTTTACAAATAAGTTGAGCTCTGCCATCATTTGTCTCATTTAAATACGAGTTTGCGACACCTAATGCGACACTACATCACTCTTGGGACATTTTTCAGGACTCCACGATGACGCGCACTTGATGTCTCTGAGATATTACTGAATTTAGTTTGGTTTAGAGTATTATATGCGGAATAACACTTTCTGAAATAGAAGATTAGCTGGTTTAGAGTGATGACTGGATATTCTTAGTTGTGGAGATTTTAAAACAACTTATTACTGAAATTTTAATAATACGTTCGGTATTCAAGAAATTATATACGCGGAGTAAATATAAAATAAATGACCTTAAATGTATATTGTATAAATGTATATGCTTTAGATAAATTATTTTTTATTTCTTATATCCATTCCCAGTCATTTAAATTGATTGTATTTTGTTTTCTTTTCATTTTAACCAACTTAAACTCGTGGTTGCTAAAAAACTCAAACAATTTTAAATTCTTGTGTATTTTAAAAGCAGTTTTAAAGCAAGATAATTAAATTTGAATTGAAGAAGAACTGATTTAGGACTTCGTACTAAACTGGTCCTTTGAGAATTGTTTGCTATTTTGGCGAAAATAAAGACCAAAAAGCAATATACAGCGGAGTCGGGATTCTGTTTTAGATTAAAATTCACATGCGTTCACACGTTTTCGCTACTCCTTGGAATGTGCAGAGATTCCTGCAGACGTTAAATTCTAGTTTTTAAATGTACGAGATAAGATGGTTTATGTGTTTTGTATGGGTTTAGAATCTTTAAGTTTAAGAATTGTGGATTTAGTTTATTTTCATCAGTCATTAAAAAATAAATGGATAAAGCCTAAAAATAAATCTATTTACATACTTAAATAAGCTTTCTGACATAATTATGTCAGAAAGCTTATTATTATTATAATTTGCGGATTATTTACCTAGATAGTTACTAACTTACTGACATAGCGAAATGTTAATTAAAATACGTATCCATGATAGATATTTTAACTGGCTCTACTAATATTTAAGCCCTATTTAATACACTTACCATAACTTTAAAAAAAAAATCTTCCCCTAAGTTAAATTTCTAACTTAACTCTACCCTGAGGTATAATATATTTAACTCAATTATTCTGTGTCCTTTGTCGCCTAGCAACTAAAGTATCGGTTACATATCCTGAATAAAGTATCCAGCTTCCATAAATCGTCTCTGGACCAATCGTCGATATATGAGTGGGTCCGAGCATTTCTTTTCACAGCGATACAATAGATATTTTGGCAGCTATTACCTATTGTTATAGGAATGCAGTTGGTTTTGATAGAATCTGTGCATAAGTGGTTTTAATTTTGTAAAATCTATTTTATAACAAAAGGATGATTTTATAAGCTGCTCTTTCTAGTTGTCCAATATTAGTTTTGATCCCTAAGGTTCAAAGTTACTATAACTTAGTACTGCAACATTCAGATTTTCAGAATTTTATGTAAATATTGATGAATTGTCATAAATCAGTTTGCACGTGATTCTCAAGCATATTCAGCGTAGAGCCGAGATCTATATTTGATTATATTTTTGTGTAAAAACCTTGTTAACAGCTGTAGACATGTAGACAGCTGTGAGGAATAAAATGCAATTTACTCAATTATTTTGGCTGTGATGTCATATGATACTGATCAAATCCATAGCAATAGAAATATAAGTCCGATACGTAATAGACCTCGTCCTGTCCCATTTGACCTCATACGTGACGGGGAAGCATGGTGCCGATTAATCCTGCTCCTAAGTGCACTGAACTTCCCTCTGATTACACCTCCTGGCTAAGTGGCTAGATATTAATTTAGCTCCGACTTTTATCAAGCTTTCTTCGTATTTCTTTGAAACGAGTATCGTCTGTAATGAAGCTAAATTAATTAGAAATTTTATATCCAAAATATTAGAAAAACCTGTGCATAATATTTTAAAACGCATAAATACTTGAATATTTTACTTTGATGACATTTTGTCCTTGTTTTCTTTAAGGATTGTTCGGAAACACTACTAATTATTTCGTTATTTTATTACGTACATGGGTATTTAATTTGAATGTCAGTGCGGGAGTCGTATATTTACAGAAAGTAAAGGTAATATGTAGTAAATATAGTCATTTAAATACACTTAATTACGTATGGTAAATACTAAATTATCCCTAATACATTACGATACCAAATTAACTGAAAAATAAATAAACAATAAATTTAACCAAACAAATGATACAAATAAAGCTAATTTAGTCACAAATTTAGCTTAGCCTTCTGAAACTAATTGTTCGATCTCAATCTAAAGTGCCAATTTAAAATTACAAAACAAATATCGTTTCTCGTTTTATATTTCAGTTCGCAAGTCATAATGATCCGATTGAGAACAATGGCGCAGGCTCATGTTGTAGCTTTAAAGGTTCCTTTAAAGGTTTTTGCCTTCCACTCATTTACAATTGCTAATGTTTTTTATTATGCGATTTTGTGATTTGAAAAATTATTGGTAGTTGTGGTTCTGTATGAGTTTAAGACTCTTTTTTATAGAGACTGCATGACATACATGCTAGCTAGCATATACTGTCCATTTTTGTTTTTGACAGCACCGATTGCCGAGTGGTAAATACCACCACGCCAATTACCACAGTGCCCGACGTGTTGCGGGTTCCAAGTCTGGGTGTTCTTTGTTCATGTTATTTGAATATTTGTAAAACACCCTGCGACACAAGGATTAAATTGCTTAGTGCGGGAGTGGTTTAAAAAAACATCTTAAAAGTTAATGTAATTTAAAAGTGTATAGAAATTTTCATTTTAATTAGTATGTAATAGTGTGATCATTAAGAAAGTAAAATCAGTTACAGACATCTTAAACCAAAATATATTTTTACTTTAAATTAAACACAAATTTATACCTATGTTATCTATTATACGATATAAATACTAATAATTATCATCATCATACCAGCCTATAAATGTCCCACTGCTGGGCACAGGCCTCTTCTCATATAGAGAAGGAACGAGCATTGATCACCACGCTTGGTCATTGCGGGTTGGCGATTTCAGATTCCAATTGTTGGAATCCAGGTTTCCTCACGATGTTATCCTTCACCGTTTGTCAATGATGTCTTAGAATAATTAAGAAAGTACATATAACTTTGAAAAAGTCACATTGGTACTTGCTTGTAATGGGTTCGAACCTGCAACCTTGTGCACACAAATCCGTTCATTGAACCACTAGGCCACCACGACATTTTTTAATAATTTAATAATTATAAGATTGTGTAAAAGTTTTAAATTGTGTAAAATCCATTATTCAAGCGAAGTCGTTTTTATTATTATATATAAGTCGTTACCTTATCAATTATATTTTAATGAAAAAATGCTATATTATCACATAAACTATATAAATTTAAGTAAGTAACAAAAGACCAGTCCTTATTACATTTCAATAATTGACAATTTGATTAAAAACGCCTGACGTAATATGATTTACGTAAACGTTACATTAATAACACACAAAATGGAATCCAACTTATTTAATTACAAATATGTATTACAAACTCAAAACAATTATTTGACAGCCATCAGAACTTTATACTTTATTTATACATTTCGAAATAAAATGAAGGCTTATAAATTGTTAAACGGACCTCTAAAATCTAATTAAGGTCGTATTGCAAGTGTTTATTGCCATACAATTATCGCGGGCCCATAAATCCGGCTCGGAGGGCCAATAAAATGGCGGAAGAAAATGGCGCGAAACGCACGGACGCCATCACAAAAACGCGGGAATTGGTGCGAATTCAATTTGAAATAACTATTAGTTGTTTAATAGCTATTCGGGTTTAATGGGTTTTTTTTCTTTAATTAGTTTTGTTTAGATATTGTGGGTTTAGTTCAAGAAGTCATGGTTCAAGAGTAATTATCTATCTAGATTAATTCCATACGGTTAATAACTTGTTAATGTTTTGTCATAAATTTTAAAGGTAAAATGTTTACTTTTCATTGTGCATATTATTATTTAGTTCAGGATTTAGAGAATTCTGTCTAAACAAACTTTGTACTAGTCCAGTGCTAATAATTATACAAATGTACCTATACATATATTTTTTATGAAAATAGCAGCATTATACAGGGTGTTACTGAAGGGGTATATCCAAAAGGAGTGAAAAGTACATAAGGTATATAGACAATTCATAAAAATTCAGCTCAAAATGAGTTGATTAATTAATGGATTTTCAATTTTTCGCATCAATTATTCGTCACCAAAAATCATATATACCAAATGGACTCTTTACCTCTTTTGGCTAGGTATACCCTTTCTGAAACCCCCTTAGTATTTAAGATACAACTCTGCATTTTAAATACCTCCTTTTATCATTACGTAAAGACCAAATCCTTTATTTCTCTCTCCACCCCCAAAAACAATACATAATCTCCTAATGACTATCGATTCCAAATCGATAAGGAACATATGTCACGGGAAATCTATATCCGCGAACATGTTCAATATCATCCGTCTATTAAAAGGACCAAGTCACGTTTCCGGGTGATTTATATCCAAACTCGTCTGTGCGACGGTCCTTATAATGTTTTCCAAGTCACATGTCTAGGCGGAGATTTTACGCGCCTGCAGACTTGGTATTTTGAATGAAAAACTAGGATTTTTTTTGGTGAAAACGTTTTTGAACTAATATGGTGATATGGATTATTCTGTAAGTTCGTTACAAAGCAAATTTGTTACATTTTTAGACACTCGATACATTGAAAGTAAATTCGTCATATAATTACAGATTTTTTTTGATTAAAATTTTGTTTTTTAACTATTTGATCATGGTCTGAAAAGTTTGATTTATGTTAGATTTTGTCATTACAGTACACGATGTGCTGCGAGTTCGATCCCCGCATGGGACAGGCATTTTTGTGATCCTCAAATGCTTGTTCCAAGTCTGGGTGTTCTTTTTACATGTGGTTTGAATCTTTGTAAAACCCCCCCGTGACACGAGGATTAAATTCTTTTGTGCGAGAGTCATAATTAAATGACAAAGAACTTTTTCCAACACAACAATTACCATATTAAGAATTTAAAAACCTAAATTACTTAACTTGTTCACCCGTTATAAGAAAAAAGTTTAATTTTAACTTTGTCAAATCAAACTCTCAAGTTCTCAACTCCGTCCCCTTGCTGACACGATCAGAGAACTCGTTTCTAACTTTGTGACAGTAAGACCCGATTTATAAGTGACGTAGCATATTTAATTATAACACGATATAGAATAAATGGTTAAGAGTTATGACATTATACTTATAATCTGCAAAGTTAGCTAATTTTTAACAGACGTTAGAAAACTTTTATGAAAATCCATAAAAAATATTTTACACGAATATTATAAATGCGACAGTAAATCTGTCTGTCTTTTTCTCTTTCTGTCTGTCTTTTTCTCTTTCTGTCTGTCTTTCTGTCTGTCAGTTACGCTTTCAAGGGTAAAACACTGAAGCCTTGCGTTGGTTGGAACTTAGTATAGTATCTTAAAAAAGGTTAAAGGTACTTTTTGGCGCGATAACTGACACCCACGGTGAAGCCGCGGGCAACAGTTAGTTTTAAATATTGTTTTCAAGTGACTTAAAAACTGGACCACTATCGCTACTATGTAAGTACCACTGATCGAAGTTGGATGGTGTTTTCCGTACCACATCAAATCCTGCAAGATAGTTGATCATTTTGGTCTATAAGATTGAAATATTATTAAGCAAAATTTACTGTACAAAAGCATATATATTATTTAGCAGTATTGCAATATGGGCTTTGTCTATTTTTGTTGGGCTCTATCTATAAGAAAACCCATTTCTTTTTATTTCAAGCTCGCTTACTATAGTTTGTAAACTCAAGACCTACAAATAAAGCTGTTACACGCAGGTAGAGAAGCCTATTTAAAGAAATTCTACGAATCAACATCTACTCGGCTTTGTCAACAGAGTTTTGTGATGGCCCTGTCCAGTAAGTAAACTGAGTTACAAAGTTTACGTGACACACTGCCACGAACGGCAAGCAAATTGGTTTCTCTACTGGACTGTCCATGTAAGCAGTTTTACTTCGTGACAGTTGTTATTAACGAGTTAGGGCTATGTGAGAAGCTGATTCTAGACAATGAGTTGGATTCTTATAGGTTTCTGTACCTGAAAGGTGCCAACAGGACTAGTACTAAGCCTCCACTGTCTGTCCATCCGTCTGTCATCGGGCTGTATCTCATGAACCATATATCTCGAGAGACATTTTCAGTGTATATTTCTGTTACCGCTATAACAACAAAAAAAAGAAGCCCCCTTCATTTGTTTTATATTAAATTTATGGAGTGCATATTATTCTTTGATTTCAACGAAATTTTGTCCTTAGCTCCGCTCTCGTAGGTGTCTGTTATCGCGGCCAAAAGTAGCCTATGTTCTGTCTTAGGATCCAAGCTTACCCCACATCAAGTTTCATCCAAATCGGGTCAGCGGTTTAGCCGTAAAAAAGTACATACAGAGTAAATTACGCATTTAAATATACATTTTATATATTTATAGTATGAAAGTATGGATGGTATGTATATGGATTGCCTGAATTTGATTCGGTTAACATAAAACAGCATATAAATGATGGAGCTTGTTAAACATTGGACTGTTTGATTCGTGAAAGTCGGATCCAAATTAGTGTCGCAATTTGCTTTGTAGTTTTCGAGCGCTGTTATATAAGGCGCAGTAAAGGATAAATTGAACCAAATTGATTTTGATTCACTTAAACCCTTTTTACTATTAGTAAATTGAATATATCTGTAATTTTATTTCGACTGCTAAATATTGAACTTGTATGAAGCCTTTATGTGACACTTATCAACTGTGTAACGTATAATGTTTTTTAATATTTGGGGCATGAAATCAGCTTGCCTCACAGTAGCAGCTAAGACAAATCGAACAAGCCCAAACACGATGAGTTCACGACAAACACGATGGGATTTTAACAGAGTTCCTAAGGCCACCTTCTGTTGCATCAGACCGGCATGAAAATGCCATAATATTGTATTTTCACCGAAATTATAAATTTCATCTCAATCGGATAACAAGAAGTTATTCTAATTTAGATTGCAAGATTTGACCTAAACAAACAAACATACATTCATACATTTCAAGTAAAATAAAAGCTTGTTATAATAAAACACTTCATCAGGTTTATTAAAACAAAATAGAATAGTTGAGAAAATACCTGTTTCCCAAGTATTCCATTTTGTTGTCAGCTTTGATCCACAATATAATTCCCAACAAATTAAGATGCCTTCAATGGGACAAATCTTTTAAACGAATCTAAGCCCTTTAGAATTTAGTATTAATTAATCATCCAATTACAAGTTAGCAGTTTAAAATCGTAACGAGGCGACTCAATTCGAGGAAACAAGTGGAACTGTAGCGATTGTTAATTTTAGATTTTGTTGTTTCCCTTCAAATTATACTATTCCATCCAGTTTCCTTATTTATATAAGAATAGACGTTTGTCTCACTGTTCGTATTATGATTGGGAGTATAATTGACGATATTCGCGCGAATGATTTTTGAATTAACTCGTTAAATAAATTTCGTACTGTTTTTACATAGCTGGATCTGTTTACCAAGTAAATGTATTTAATTCTGTAAAGCTTGATTTACAATAAATGATTTTTCGTGGATTTATTTAAATTTAAATCATCCTACTAATTAATATTAGAACACAACCAGGAAAGAAATCGTCAAGAAAGACATTATATTTACTCAAAATGAAAAATATAAAACAAAATTATCATCATCCAACTCTTACCCCTTCAAAGGAGTGCATTAGATCACGAAATTAAATTAAAGAAATTACAAAATGGCCGACGATTATCAAGTAAAACGTCACAGCAGGACATTTGTAGCGGTCAAAAGGGTGTCACGTCATAGAATTTTAAGCACAAAATTGTCAAGGGGTGCATACTACCCCAGTGATTAATTAAAAGGATTTATAGCTAGGATACAAACAAGAGGGGATATTTTACAAGCACTTACATCAAAATGTCCTTCAGAGGTCAGGTGTTAATATTCACAATGTACCCTTAAAAGGTGTACAAATGCAAAGGTAGAGTATGTGGGAATTTATATATGTTGACTATTTTTGGTTTATTACCCCCAATTTTAAAAGACTAGGTATTTTTTTATATATCTTGCATAATATTTTAAACCATAAGTGAGCTTAAGTAATAATTCGTTCGTTTCTTCTCTGTACGAAAAAAAGGCCTTTTCCCGACATTTGGGATAGTTACAGGCAATTAATTATAAATTATCAAAGAAAAAAATATTATCAAAAACTAAGTTGTACAGAACATATTTCTTAATAAACAATCAACAATTAAAAGATAACTTTAACAACATCATCCAATAATCCAATTTAACGATTTAATCCTCACTGCATCTACTTTTTGACTTGATAAATTAAATCAACAAAATTGTTCCCCTCGGAATTCATAAACAAGCCACTTGACTAACTTTGAAGACAAGCTAGTCTAGATTAATTCGATTATGTGATTATATCTGAATTAATCAATTAAAATGTTCGAGAAAGTTCCCCGTTAAAGTCTCCTTGAAGTATCTATAAATTCTGGGGATGCTTTATTGAGTACGCTCAAGAAAAGTTAAAGTTAATTTTGGAATTGGGTTTTGGGGTAAACAAAGAGGTTTTGTTAATAAAGCCGATCTGAAATACCGATTAGGGCTTTACGAGTTTACTTAGATATACTTTTTAGATGAATTACAATAAGTAGGACATTGTAAACTCTTCACTGATGAATTTATTTTGGTCCTAAGTCCGGATAGGATTTATCAAAGTTTCCATTTTCTAAAACTGTCTAGTAGAAACAAACTTTAGCATTTGTTAATCTTTCTTCTCAACAAGGCGTGCCAAAGGACCAGGGACACCCAAAGGACCAAAATCCAACTTAACAACGGTCAAATAAAAATAGTAGTGTCCCAAGTTAGCAACTTGTATTGTAACACGATAGCCAATAGCCATAAGTTTGGTAACATGTTCAATTTGAAGTTAGTTTGGAGCGCAGATGCGCAAAGTCTTAGCAAGTTGTGCTTGTGAAAAAGTCCTCACGTCTCGCAAGTTCGGTTGTTCTGATTTGGGACTTTTCGTTCCGTTATTAAAGATTCAACGCTGATGGTAGGATTTATGGCGTTTTGTTTGGAAGTTCAAAATATGATGGGGTTTCGACGGTATCTTTTTGCGTGTTTGGAAATATGATTGATGTTTGTAGATTTACGTATAAAATTTTAAGGACAGCTTGATCATCATCTGCTTTTAAGTATTAAGTTACGTTACTTTATCTGTTTTAACAGTAAAGTTTTTGAGGATAGATATAAATTTGTTACTATTTTACCCAAGAACTACCCAAAGGATTTAAATAAGCTTTACTTTATATTCTACTAATAACGCTAAAAATATGTACATCATCTATGATTATTATCTTCAACAATTTCTGATTTTCATTTCACCATCTGCCCTCAAATATGAAAACAAAAACAACCGCAAATAAACTCGAATGCAGCACAAATTACATAATCACATCCTCAAACGTAACCCCATAATATCTCATGGTGGTAATCTCTATCCCATTCGGTCGAGACATTCTGAAACCGTAAACAATGGCTCATATATCAAATGCGTCTAATTTATTCGGAATTTGCTGCTCTTGCGAAATCTCCGGATTATTGCGGTATTAAGGCTTACCCACTGTTCTTCTTATACTAGCGTTTTTGTATCACTCAAGATTTTAATATCTTTTGGGGATAATGCGAAGCTTAATTGTGTCAGTTTTTTGTTTGCGAATTCTCCGAAAATTGTAATTTTGTGAGCATATAACCTACAATTGAGACATTATTTTTTTCATTTCTTTAATAAAGATGAACATAAGGTGTCATCATTTTAGCAAAAATAGAAAGTGCTTAATATTTTTTTTTAACGATTTGTTCTTCCCTGAATATTTCAGTTTGTTAGGTTATAATGGGATTTTTTAGTACATGAAGAAGCAAATAGCATTCGAACTGTTTAACTACATAAATTCAGTTTGCAGAAATTCGCAAATGGTGGCAGGTTCCTAGACCATTACTTACTCCATAGTTATTTATTTCCCTTTGTCGGCCATTCGGCGCGGGAGAATATGCAGCTGGTACTATTACTTCCGTTTTCCTAGATAAGTAGGTCTTTAGTCTTTACCCATTTAAAACCGAAGACTTGAAGTAACAAGGTGTTGTTGATTTTTAGTTAAACGATATGGAACAAACTGTTCTTGTAACATTTAGAAATGTAAATGACAATGGAGATTTTGTTTATGGATGTAGAAATTTGAATGAACTTGCGAAATTTATAGCAAATATGCGTTTGCCTAAAAGAATTAATGGAATAGAGCGGTTAGTTTTAAAAGCCCGATACAGAAAAATATTTACTTACGTAAACTATTAAGTGTCGATATGTTGTCAAATAGCTGAACTCATAATGATTCTACATAATGTGAATTTGAATACAAAAAAGATTTAAGCACGGTGAGACTTATTGGAGTTCACAGACAAACTGTTTAATACAGTTTGTGGACTAAAGTTTTAAATATTACTTAGAATACTTGTAATAATTTAATAATAAATATGTATTTTTTTAATAACGCGTCGGAGAACAAATGCAATATTGTCAGCCATATTATCGTGATGACATTATCAAAAATGATTTTAATCTCCAATATATCATTGAAAACTACAGAGTAAGCAATTATAACACCACGTCAACATATTCGGAGGTACAAAACAATTTTGGTGTAAGTTAATACCGGGTTGTAAATTATTTTGTAGATAATTCCGACGTTGGATGAAATATAGGGCTCATGTTCAGCTTGATATATAGGCCTTTGTTGACAGACTATACTTGGAGATATTATACCATTTTCAGCCTGGACGTGTAGGAAAAAATGTAGGCTGAAATTTTCTTATTAAATTTTATGAATTCTTTGGTTTTGATCTAGGTTGACTCTTGCAATTTACTATATGTATGTTATTTCATTACATACATTATTAATCAGTGTGATTGTTTTTTTTATGTCAATTGTAGCACTGTGACAATGATTTATTCTCTACTGTATGCGATTCTTGAATAACCCAAATTGGTATGTAAGCATTAAATATGTTGGTTTGTTTGTACATTTATAACAAACTGAGGAATCATCATCCTACCAGAAGATTTTGTAAGTAACCACCTGACTGATTCTATCTTTTGAAGCTTGGCTTTAGAAGTCTGGATTACTCTTGCAATGCATACCCTGGGAGGTTTAGGTCCTTTATAATATAATTAAGTCCCTTAGACAACTACGTATTCGGTAAGAACCTGCCCAAATTTGTAGCAACATTACCCTTATTCTACCAAGCGGTATTAATTTAACATTTTAATTAAGCTACACAACAACTCCATCAAAATCTTCCACACACAAGTATCTTTCACCTCGAAATAGGTAATTTGATTTAAGCCAATTCTATACAAAATTGGAATTTTCCATTTCGCGTCAAAAGTTCCCGAGTATCTTAAACGACGCAAAACCAAAGCTCTTTTAAAATTGACAGCACTTTAAACATGCAATATTAAATCACTTTCAACAAATCTTTTTCAACTTTGTAAATAAAGTCAACAGCCAATTGTCACTCAATGAATACTAAATCTTTGCTCCTGAACTAAATCAACAAGGCGACGAATTCAAATGTAAATATAATTTACGTGCTAAACGGAAAAAAAAGAGTAATTTTTGAACATGGAGCACTTAAGTCTTTTACCAGACCCTTTCGATTACCCACAAAAGGGTCTCGGACGAGCAGAAATTATTTCCCCAATAGAATTTTCTCACATTGAATGAAAGAAAGCGCTAAGGGATTCATAGCCACTGGTTTTTCTGAAAAAGCAACTCAAACGGATGGTATTCTGTGTAGAAACACGCTTGGACGAACATCAGCTGTATACTGTGACATATTTACATTAAGTTTGACAAGTTCAATATGGTGATGTTGCATAATACATGACGCTGATAGATATCATTCAGAATAGGCTTCCCATTTTTGAATTGAAAGTCAAAGATGGATGGCTTGTTTATCTTTATATTGAATTATGAAGTCAGTCATAAGGTTTTATATTAGAGTTATGATATACATGAATTATCAATTCAATCTTGAGGTATAAAAAAATTGTAACCTAAAGAGAAACATTATTATGTATTTTAGTATATCTCAATCCAATTTACATTTAAATACACAGAACCATATATTTTTGTAAACCATTAATAAAACCCCTTAATCCTTATTTTGATAGACTTTTCGATAGGTTTGGTCAATAAAAATATTAACGACTTACAATTAATCGCCACAATTTCACCATCTTAATAATTTTTGAAACATCTATCTTAGATCATATATCTTAGATCACTTGGGTTTATGATACGAGGTTATAAAGAAATTTACAAACATACATAAGACATCACTCCTGTAATAAATCCCTCATACTGTTATTTCGTTCAGACATTACACCCTAAATTCGAGCGACCAAGTTTCCAATTAAACTTGACCATCCTTCCGACCACTGTGTCACAGTAAGGGCTTAAGATATCCTTTTTTGTGAAATTAGATTGCACCCTTTCTACGTCGAAACCCTTTACTTTTAAACCGCCCTGTCCCTATTCATCCCTAAATAGTGTCTCTGGACTTATTGTGCCAGTAATTAAGTTTGCCATTTGCCAAACAATGTAAATTTATTATCTACAGAGAATTTCGGGGCTATTTCGGGATATTTTGCTTGAGACTTCCACAGATGTGTTGATTTGGGTTCAATGTTAAAAAGGTCTTTGTGAAGTGAAATGGGCAATTTTCTGTTAAAATAGCGTTAAATTTAATTTTCTGTGTATTTGGTTTATCTTCGGTTGGTTGTTTAAAATTTTGGTATGAATTTAATGCTGCTTAATGTAAATGGCCTCAGCGATTTAGTGGGCCGAGTTCATGGGTTTTCTGGTGGAAAATAACTGCTGGAACTTCAAAGAAGACAATAGCATCTAGAATTGTTCATATTTATAGGATTTTAAACTAATTTTAAACGCAAAAGGTCTCGATGTTAAACCTGGTTTACAAGGACTAGTCCTTTTCCCCGAAATTGTTTTCCATAAGGTTCTGTGGTCCTTTAACTATATTTTCATAGATTACCTACTCGACATAATAGAAAAGTTCACAAATTGTTTATGAAGGTTGGTAAATATTTACTGATCAATGCTCGTTTCTTGAAATATAATAATTAAATGAATCAATGCCTATTAAAAAGATATCTATACTGTATATCTGTCTGTCTGTAAAGGTAATGCATAAAGATATTTCTCGTGACTCTGAATATAAAATTCTATCTTTGTTTCATAATAACAAGGTTGTCTAGGAAAACTCTGAATTATTAATTATTGCGCAGAGAAACTGAAAAACTACTGGTCTTCGTTAAGGTGTTTTGTTTTCCCATTTTGTATGAAATCATTCCATTGTGTTTTAAATTTTTTTACTAAATCTTTTTTGTTATACTAATGTATTAATTATTGAAAACTTCATTTAGTAGGTATTATAAATAAATAAAAATATATTTTAGAATTTTGTTGTTTAGTTGATTTAATATAATAAAATACCGTGTGTATTTTTTTCATATTAATTAGATAATATACATTTTTTTTAATTCCTAACATTTTTTGTATTATTATTACTTATTAGCTTAAGGCTTATTATATAACGTTTTGTTAACCTTTTTAACGACTAAATCAAGGACTTAAGATTCATAATACATAATTTTTAAAATAGAATGTAAAATAAACTAATGTTCATTAAAAAACGCGCTCTTTTACTCAGTTTTCATAACAATGCGGTCTGTACCAAGAAACATGAGCTCTTTGAGAATAAAGACCAACTTCCTTGATATCTAATAAACTCAAGTTTTGTATGAAAAGGATACATTCTTACTTCAAACTCTAATTAACTAAGTATCTTAACCACACAATGGAAAATGTATACAAAAAAACATGTTTAATGTTGTATAATAAAAACGCTACACTATAATGAGCAAACACATATTTTTATGTTAAATACCTATTTATATAAAACAAAATACAAAAAAAAATATATTGTATAAAAAAATCTAAATTAAGAAACTCAAATAAATTCAAAATTATATCTGTAAACGTTAACCTAATAATGAACTCAATTTTAATTTAAATATTTTATTTTATTAACTTTAATAAATTATTATAAAAACAATAAAAATAGTTTCCTTTTTTACTTTTCTATTATTGAAATATTATTACGCATATGGAATGTATTTGAACATCAATCCCGTCTAAATTCAAAACAACAAAACATGCCTAAAATATATACTCTAAATAAGTTTCATTCGTCCCAAATGGTCCATGACACAGCATCTGTATTGAGTACAAGTGCTAGTTTATATCGACAATACATCTCATATGCTCCTAAAATGATTCTTATTCAGAAAACGTGTTGCAGACGCAATATACGCTGGCTCAGCTTTTGAATTTCAGGATATTATGTTTGATATTTTTCTGGTTTTATAAATACAAGGTTCTATAAGTTAGCTAGTTGCTAATTGGTTATTGATAAGGTTAAGCAACGGTTGGTAAGGTTAGTCAGAGATGGTGATCATGTAAAGGATTTCTATTGTTTGCTTCGAAAGTCTGTAGTTATTTTTTTTATTTAAAAAAAGTCCACTAACAAAAATATAGAGGAATTGAAATAGATACCTACTTATCTATTTATATCAGTTTAAAATAAATGTTTTTATTACAACTACTAATCTATGTAATCTTTCAAAATGTAGTTCTTATATATGATTAAACAGTTATCTAATAAAAAACAATAGGGTCATGACTGGGTATTAAAAGTCAAAATCTAATTAGTCCGTCAGTTAGATAATAAAATAATATTAGACATCATTTTTTTTCTTTTTTAAAATAAGCTAACACTAATAAAGTATATAAAGCCGACCTTCGTGGTCGAGTGGCGTACACACAGGTTTTCAAGGAGTCGCCAGCTCTGAGGTCCCGGGTTCGATCCCCGGCCGGGTCAATATAGAAAAACCACTTTTCTACATTGTCTTGGGTCTGGGTGTTTGTGGTACCTTCGTTGTCTCTGAATTCCATAACACAAGTGCTAAAGCTACTTACTTTGGGTTCAGAGCAATGTATGTGATGTTGTCCACATTTATTCATTATTTATTAAAGCGAATCCATGTTTAGAAGTTATGACGTAATGCTTGCGAACAAAAACATACATTTTAAAACAATGTTTCCTCGTGAGTTATTTTTTTACGAAAAAAAAAAAATGTGTCTATTTTTTTTTTAATAAGCTATCTGAAGGACATTAAAAATCAATAAGTTATCTACACAATTAATTAAACTTTTAACCATGTGTGTCTTTCGGTCCGCAAAACACTTCCAAGTCCTATAATCCACGATAACTAGCCAGTAGGCAACTACAGTAGTAGTTCATATTTTTATTGAAAATTCAGGTCTTTTGTAGATATAAGGGGCATTCCATAGGGACGGAGTGTCGGCTCATTTCAGTGACCTCTCAACGCTTTTCTGATACAATTTTATTTTTATGTGATAAGTCCGCATAAAAGGTTTCTGACGAATAAAAATTGTATTAAAAAAGGGTCCTGCACGCTTTTTGTATGTGGAGCTATATTTATATTTTATGTAGCTTTATTTTGGTAAATGATAGAGGAGAGTGTCACACATCACACACACACACACACACAAAACACATTAGTTTTAATATCTTTATTACTCTCATAATTTTGTACTTTCCTGAATACCTAGTAATAAGTAAAGTTGATTTTAAATTTAAAAGTTGGAACACTGCTGCCTCCATCTTGGAGGTAGGCAGTATAAATTGCAACACAGTTTTTCTACTAAACTAATATTGTTTATTTAATTTTATTCCCATTAATATTTTTTATTTAAATTAAAGTCATTTTACCCAGCTGTGGGATATATAAAATAATAATAATATTTTATTATTTTTACTGAATATGTTTTAATGTTTGTAGGTATATTAATATTGTTTCTTGTATAATTTAGTTTGTTATTTATTATCTTGTGATTTTTTTCAACCTTTAGTTAAAAATCCTTTTTTTTTGTTGCAGGTAAGAAAAATAAATATTTACAACTACACTAACTTTATTTATGGGAGACACGGCTCTGAACGTACGTATACAAGGTGTTTGTTTTACGGTGCGATGCACTTCATAAACTATATTGCTAGAGGATGTTGTTTTATAGAGGAACTCTGCTTGTTTTGCTATTCCTGCATTTCTGAGAATCAGACAAAAGTTGTCGCAGTTTACTTGAATAGATAATTGCCTGTTTGTAAATATACTTGTAGTCTATGTTTGGTATAAATAACTTTGGTGCTTGCTTGGTTTTGACGTGTCTTATTCATGTAAATTACTTAGTCAAGTCAAAATGAGTTTTTTTTCAAATGACCATTTAATTTATTAGAATAAATTTAGAATAATAAATATAAAAACATATAAAAGTTTTGTTAAAAACCAATATGAAGAATTTTAATTTTATGGTTTAATTTTAATAAAAAATCTAGATTAAGATAATAAAATATATCTTAAATTATATATTACGTTAACATACAATTAAAACTTAAATTACTCCGAAGGTTAAAAGTTAAATTGTCAATACATATATAACTTTTACCGATAATACCTACATGCTATTGAAAATCGTTATCCAAATATAACCTACAAACATCAAGCCTACAATCTACACCAAAATAAATCTCCATCTACCTTCACATTATCAAGATATCTTCATTCAACATAACTTTATCCCATTAAAATTGGGTAAACGGTAACATATTTAAATCGAAGATCTTTTCCGAAGGCCCGATAACTTACAGTTCACGCCGAGTTCAATTATACCCGTCAACAGTTAAAGAGGGGATTTCTGTGAGGAGGTCACAAAACTTTTTAAATGTAGGTACTTAGAGTGAATTTCAGAATTACTATGTTAACATGAATTGTCAAGCCCCGGGATCTAAAAGGCATAGGTAGCTCTAGCTCTAGCGGTTAATGAGATACAGTCCGCTGACAGACGGACAGACGGACGGACGAACAGCGGACAGACAGACAGCGGACGGACACACAGACGGACGGACGGACAGCGGACAGACAGACAGCGGACGGACGGACAGACAGCGGACAGACAGACGACGGACGGACAGCGCAGCCTTAGTAATATGGTCCCCTTGGCACCATTCGGTACGGGACCCTAAAAAGAAGTTACTGAAAACTATTTTATCGCTACTGTAATTTTTAGTCTTGTCTACACTAATATTATAAAGAGGAAAACTTTTATATAATTACTTTTTTTCCAACTGCTGTAAACAGTACCACAGAGTAATTAATAGAATCTTACGAACTTCAAATCTGACATTGTCAATATCATCGTCTCCCCGACGCAGCCATAACCAAGTAGTCACGAAAAAATACCTAAGAGGAATTTCAAGACATGTCAAGTGCCTTCAAGAAATACTAGCGGCTGTGACATTGTAGTTTATTGATTGGATTGATTCGCTAAAAGGTTTATATTCGATATCCGTGAGCTAAGCTCAGTAAGTTCGCATAGCTTAGCTGTTACTGTACCTATATCTATGCTGTATCGCAAACAAACAAACTAAAACGAGGAGTTAGTTATTTCTGTCCGCAAACAGTGTCAACTCGACAGTTGATTGCGAAACTTTTCATATGGAATTAAAAAAAACGATACCGAAACTTCGTTTGGGTTCTGTAGGTATGTTAAGAGTAGATGTAAAAAAAATGTCCGAATAATGTTGTCCAGTGTTAGGGAGTTTCTTATACAGGGGACAGAATAAAATTGTGTGTTATTTTTAATAAAAAAATCATCTTTCTCACATATGTACAAAACCATAATTAGACCTGCCGTTTTGTATGGATCGGAATGCTGGGCCCAAAAGAAGACGGATAAAAGAAGATTACATGTAGCGGAGATGAGAATGTAAAGATGGATGTGTGGCGTGACGAAAATGGATAAAGTTAGAAATAAGTATATTAGATGAAGTTTGAAAGTGGCATCAGTAACAGAAAAACTGAAAGGAAATCGCTTAGGATGGTATGGGCATGTAATGAGGAGGAATGAAACGCATGTGAATAAAAGAGTGATGAATTTGGATGTGGAGGGCTGGAGAGGAAAAGGAAGGCCGAAAGAAAGTTGGATCGATTGCGTGAGAGATGATATGAGGAAAAATCAGTGAATGTCAGTATGACGGCTAATAGAGTAGAATGGAAGGAGAAAACGTTTAGCGCTGACCCCAAATAAATTGGGAAAAGGACAGGAAGAAGAACTTCCTCACATGACAGTGATTGCTACATTTATATAAATACTATTATGTATCAACAAAATCTTTTTAATACTCAGTCTAAATGCTATAAAGTACATTATACTTAAGTAGGACGCCCCCAAGCCCGATTGACAGATACTGACAGATAGCTGGATACAGACACTGAAGACAGATATCTGTGTCGGACTGGACGCAGAACCCGGCAGACTGGGTGTTGTGGCGTACCTTGCGAGAAGCCTATGCCCAGCAGTGGACCGCGATAGCCGGAGTTGATGATGATTGATGAAATTATACTGTAAAATAAATTTTCTGCACTGATAGCTGAGTGGTAAAGGTCACCACGCTAACTACCACTGTGCGCGTCGTGCTGCGGGTTCGATCCCCGCCTGGGACCAGCATTTTTGTGGTCCACAAACGCTTGTCCTAAGTCTGGGTGTTCTTTGTGTAGGTAATTTGAATGTTTGTGAAACCGCCCGCGATACAAGGATTAAATTAATTAGTGCGGGAGTCGTTTAAAAAAAATATATTAATGTAAACGAAATCCTATAATGTACAGATAATTAACTTAATCTAAATCGTACCGTAATCCTCGTACCAAAAATACTTGCTTGTAAATTACAGTGTTATTATCTCATGATTGCTTAATCTTATTTGTAAAATCAAATAAATAATTAACGAATCTTTTGGATGTATATATCTGGCCACGATATTAACACTGATTTCTAAGAAATTCATATCACCCACAACTCATATTTTTATCTCACTGCGTTTTTATACAACATTTTTATATACACGGAACCCCAAATACACCGGAAATATAACATTTTTGCCGCCAAAAGGGGCTTCCATTTATGGTGAATTCGCAAAACTGAAGTTCTTTTTACTTTTTGTGGAGAATGTGAATGCCTAACAAATATGAAAGGATTGTGTAAAGAAAATGTTTATATTGCTTTATGTTGTGTACGAATATCTTATATCGTTTTTTTCCTTGTCTAAAAAAAATATATGTTAGATATTCTGACTTTAAGAAGAGTAAGTATTGTGTGCTAAATGTTAACTATCAATAAGTGAATGATTTTCTTGATTTACTGGAGATAAAGTTATAGTATCTATTAATTGATTTAAAAGATCCTGACGTTTTTATCTTAAGTAATATTTCGGGAATCCTAATTCATAGGACTGGCCTGTTGGTCTAGTGGTTAGTGACCCTGACACCTAAGCTAAGGATGACCTCCTTATGGGTTCGATTCCCACCCAGGATAAATCTTTGTATATTGAGCGTGATCATTTGTTCTGTGTCTGGATGTAATTTACGTATAATATGTATGTATTAAGGAATATATAAGTATGTTTATTAGTTGTCTGGTTGTATAATCCAGACTCTGCGTATTTTGGGATCTGATGGCCGTGTGTGAAGTGTCACAAGATTTAAGATATAAGTATATAACGGTCTGGTAGGTAATCACAGCAATAACTAATCGACCAAGCACCGTATTATAAAATGTTAGTATTATAGTTCGATTGAGTAAAAGAGATAGATCACTATCTTTATCTATCTACCACGGGAAATAGCTTGGTCTCCTTGTAACAAACACTAAGAGCTGATTTTTTCAATACCAGATAATTTTGACATCAGACAGATTTTATATGGAAGAACTGTCAAAAACTCAAAATTATTCCTCGGATATATCAGCCTTAAATGAGTATCAACCCGCAACCTTGTGTACAGCTATTCCTTAAACTTTTAGGTCACTACGTCATCTAAAGACACAAAACTTTTGATAGTCAATAAAAACCCTAACACTCTCCAAGATTAATCCCAGCAACGTCTATCACAGACTCATCCCACCTAAGGTTATTCAACCCCTGCCTCTGACAGACTCTTTGACTAAACTTCAACAATAGTTCATAAGAGGGTTGGGTGGGACGTCAATTTTAACCTGTTTCATCCCCTTTTGTATTTACTAGGATGGAAAATTACTTTAATTTACATGTACGAGGTAAATTGCTAGATGATTGAATTTTACTTGCATTTTCAAACTTAAACTATCTATAAAAGACATACATATCTATACTTACTAATATATAAAGCTGAAAAGTTTGTTTGTTTGTTTGAACGCGCTAATCTCAGGAACTACTAGTCCGATTTGTTAAATTATTTTAGTGTGGGATAGCCCATTTATTTAGAAAGGCTATAAGCTATATAACATTACGCTGCGACCAAAAAGAGCGGAGCATACATGAAAAATGATGCAAAAATGAAAAACCGTTGAAACTAAAACACACACTAAAACAAAGTCCTTTACCGCGTCTGTCTGTTTGAACGCGATAAACTCAGATACTACCAAACGGATTTTAAGAAAGTTTTCTCTAATAGATAGAGTGATTTAAGAGGCAGGTTTGGGTGTATAATTCATTAATTATTTGTCTATTCGTGCGACGCCGGCATGGTTCGCTAGTTAACTATAAAAAAATCAGCTTTCGTTGTTATTTCTCAGTTTGTTTGTTTTCTATGATTAATGCTGAATGGACAGACTCATATATATAGAGTGCAATGTGAATGCGACATAGTAAAATAAGCTGTATTTCGCTTAAAAGCATTTTTCTTTATTTTTTATTCTTTATAAAGGTTTCACACAGTAGTTATATAACGTTAGAGACTGACTTATAACATTTGTTTTTAAACAAATTATAACAAAAGTTATAAATTATTATTTATGTTATACAACTTCATTAACAAAATATTTTACAACTGATTACAATATGATATAACAAAATAACTTTTGTTATATAACATCATCAGAGCCTCAACCTTCCTCGAAAGACAAACCCAAACTGATTGAACATAATGTTATACGATGTTATACAACGAGTTCAACCAATATGGGAGCGTTTATAACATATAACATTTCTTAACATGTTGTAGAGTAATGTTACATGCTATTAATAAATGTTATCGTGTTACACAATGTTGTATAACGTTATATAACTGCTGTGTGGGAACACCTTTATACACATAGAAAAGCATAAAACATGTTAGAAAAGTTATGTACAAAGGCGATCTTAACTCAACACTGAGTTTTTTTCCAGCAAAAACTTTTCTTAAATTATTTTTTTTTATAAAAAGAGGATGTGCTTTTAAAAATGGTTAAGTTGTATACCTAGTTTAAATAACTATTCATTTAGACTTCAAATTCACGGTACCTACAACACTATGTTCATTGTTATCATACAAATATTTGATTCGAACTCGATAACCTATCTATACATTAACCAAACATTTGATAAGAATATGTATATTAGTCCATCTGTCAATGGTTTATGCTTCTCAGAAATTATTTTGAATGTAAATAATGACGTCACACGTCATCATATATGTTATTTAAACAAACTACATATTGATTTAGTTTAGATATTGTTGTTATATAAGTAACTAGCAGCCCGTCCCGGCTTTGCACGGGTATTGAATAAAAATTTCAAACTTAAGAATATAATATAGCCTATGTCACCCGGCGATAGTGTAGCTTCCCAACAGTGAAAGAATTTTTCAAATCGGTTCAGTAGTTTCGGAGCCTATTCAATGCAAACAAACCAAGCAGTTTCAGACTGCACGGATAGCCGATTAAATTTCTTAGTGCGGGAGTCGTTTTATAAAAAAAAAAAAGAAACAAGCAATCCTATCTTTCCTTTTTATTATATTAGTATAGATTATTTAACATAGAAGTCTATACCTACCTACGTTGAATTTTGGTTTGGAATTTGCCTTTAAGCTATTTCGATAAAATTTCTTTAACTTCGGATTCTGTAGAAGACAATGTAATAAAATGAATATTTATTAAATAACAAGTAATAATCATTGTTTAATAGCTGTAGACATTGACTATGTAAAAACTTTTTTACTAATAAATAAATACGCAATGAATAAATGAAAAGTGTCATCAAAGGTTTTGTTTACTCAAAAATAATTCAGTGTTAAGCTTGTTCTTATTTCTTTAAAAATAAAGTAATAAAGGCTTTGAAAATGTTTTAGTCTCCTTAGGGGTTCTGTACCCGAAAGAAGCCAACGGGACCTCCGCTGTCTGTCCGTCCGTCCGTATGTCTGTCAGCCGGCGGAATCTCATAAACCGTTACAGCAAGAGAGTTGACATTTTCAGGGGGCAGGTATTTATGTCACCGAAAAACAAGAAAGTAAATAAAAAAACTATGTATTTTTTTTTGCGTTTTTGCTCGATTTTAACTGCATAAATCTTGTACGATGATATAAAACCGATGATGCGCGAGTGCGACTCGCTTTTTGGCCGGTTTTTTTATTCGGTTGTATTAAATTCAATCGTGGAAAGGAAACTATCAAAATACGTAAACATCACAGAATTTTATAATACCCAGTCACAAACCTTTTTCAATCAAAAATGGCGTCGTATCCCCAAAAAAGCTGCAACACTTACGCTCAGTGCGTAACGCGACGATCTATACATAATGATGTCTGCGTGTCTGTGTGTCTGTCTGCTCGTCACAATAGCCCCTTCAGGGAGGAGTCACTTCCAGGTGGAAAGATGGCTGAATACTTAAACGACCCTCATAGTGAGTAGCTTGTGGTACAAGTTAAGAGAGAGACCGATTTGCATTGTCATTATTGTTTTAAAACCTTGACAACTTTCGGCTATATTTTGCGTCTTGTTTTTATTTAGAAATCATTTTCTAAGTTGCTGTGTTATATGTAGTATTTTTAACTAAGTTCAGAAAAGGAGGTGAGACTATTCAACTGTATGCATTTAATTTGGAAGAATAATAGATACCTACTAAGTTTCTAAGAAAATCATCTAAATAAAAATTTGTAAATCGTCTATCAAATCTCAGATCAAGTGTTATGATTGGTTGTTAGACTTTTGGTCAAGCAAACAAAAGTTGACATTAGATGTAACCGGTCTAAGTTAAAGACAGCCTTTTAGAATTTGAGGGTATTAAATATAGTTAATGAAGATTTGTATAGTCTACATAAATCTTCCACGTGTAATAATTCTAGCGAAAAGCTCTTGAGGAGTCTAAAACTATTCAAGCATTAACTTAAGCAAGCAAATCCTTGAAAACTAATTTACATTCGAATTAATTAATATCTATTGTATTAGGTTCGCAATATTTGCACTAATTCTATCTAAACCTGTTTAACTAATGATCTACTACCGACTATTTTCTCAAAAGCTCAAATCATCGCAAGTCGGAAACCTAAATTAAAAATTCCAAATGTCCAAACCATACATGAGCAAGCTTTGTCATTAATTTAAAGGGCTAATAGCAAGTCAATAACGATTTAAAACGCTAAAATATCCTGACTAATATGAATAAATGCGAAAGTAACTCTGTCTGTCTGTCTGTCGCGCTTTTACGCCAAAACTACTGAAACGATTTAATGAAATTTGGTACACAGATAGTCTAGAGCTTGAGGAATTTGCCGCGATAACCGACATACAAGCGGTCGGAGCCGCGGGAATCAGCTAGCATTTTCTGAAATTAGCACCAGTATAGTCTCTTGTAACTTGGAGTAACCGTCACTAGGGCCCCAGCACTGCATAGGGGTGAAGGGAGTTGGCGACGTCGGCAACCTCTGAAAGATTAATCTTAACATTGAAATTGTTTTCTATATTTTTTCCTACGTTCCCTGGTCTTGACACGTGAAAATCTAAAAGCGCATGTTAATATTTGAACGGATCATCCGAGGTTTTTGAGGTCATGTCTTTGGTTGGAGGTAAGAATGATTTATTACTTTCGTGTATAATATTGGTGGAAATAAAGCCGGCTTCACACGGTGCGCGGTATCACGGATTACCCCGCACAGCCGATTTTCACGTACAGCCACGCACCGTTCAGTGTTTGACGGGTCTGTTGGTCTAGTGGTTCGATTCCCACCCAGGACAAATCTTTGTGTGATGAGCACGATTGTTTGTTCTGTGTCTGGGTGTAATTTATCTATAATATGTATGTATTTAGAAATATATAAGTATATTTATCAGTTGTCTGGTTACCATAATACAGGCTCTGCCTAGTTTGGGATCAGATGGCCGTGTGTGAGTTGTCCCAAGATATTATTATTATATTATATAGTGAGTTTTGAGAGTCAAACCCAATTTTGTACTTTAACTTGCGGTGGATTGCGATGGACCATGCAGACGAGTCTGCTCTATCACGGACTTTGTAATAGTAACGATAATTAATAAAGACAAGGTAACAAAAGTACCTAGGTATAATAAATGATTTTAAAATTATAATAGTTAGAGAAAACCTCTCAATCATAAAATTTGTGATTTTAATGTCAAATGAACGATATTTATCTATATTAATATTGTTAATTGATTCATCTGCCAGCTGTCAATTAAAATGATTTCGAAACAAAAGATGTACGATGTGATCATGCGACATTATTTTAACCTGTCTCTTTTGCTAAAGAAAATGATAATCAAATCCCCAAAATGATTTTTATTGATTTTTATGTGTTGATTGAGGCTTTAATCCCTGTGCATGGTGAAAGTAACGTAAAATTTTATAGTTTTATAATATGATAGTGAATGACAATTAGTCTTGTAGCATGGCTTGATAATGGGAATTATCTATAAATTAAGATATAAAAATTATTTATACAAACGTAACGATACAACATATTATCCCGTAATGAAATCTATGAAAAAATAACTTTTAGCTACACAAGCGTTACAATAGTTACACGACTTTGTTAAACAGAGTTTAACATCAATTTACCTATTTAAGCGCATATTACACTATCCTAAATTTCACCCTAATTCAGCAATTAAATTAGGACTAAATTAGACTAAATTTTAAAAAAAAATATTTGACCCCATTTTTTTTTGTAAATGCACCCGCACTGATGAATTTAATCCTTGTATCGCGGGGGTTTCACACACGTTCAAATCACAAGCACACAGTACATTTAGACTTGGAACAAACATTCGTGGATCACACAAATTCTTGTATCATACGGGGACCGAACCAGAAGCACGTCGCGCAAAGTGGCAATTTGCGTAATGACCTATCTCACTCGATAATTCGTGCAGACCTTCCTAAATTCATTAAAGATTTTATTAAGGATCCTCAATTCAGAAAACTGTAAACAAGTGCATTACTTCAAACTCTACAGTAAATTCTATCAAGAATAAAATCCCGTACAATATTAAGTTGCAATTTATTTACCATATATTTTAAGCCAATACGTTTTATTTTGGTCTGAGCACTATTATCCCGCAAGGGGAAATAACTGGAGCGTTGAACACGATTTATCGACACAACACCAATTAACCCAAATACCACAAAACTTTAATCCCAATCCCAATTTTTTAAAACTCAATTTCACAATATTCTGGTGGTGATATCGTAAATTTATCGTAACGTGGCTATTGCATCCGATTGTCGTTTGTAACTGACCTTATAATTGTGAACGGATTTATGGGTAGTGCAGTATTAAAATCTTTACGTTTTAAATACCCCAGTGTACTGTGAAGTCTTTATTACTGTATATTGTTGTTTTTATGAAGTTTTAACTACACTAGCTGAACATTTTGTATGAGGTTCGAATATCAATTGCATCTTCTATCCCGAGTTTCTGAAAGTCAAATCAACTTAATCTATTGTCAAATTGATCACGACTGTGATTGGTTGACCAAATGACTAACAACCAATCACAGCGCTTAACATGAAGTATGACAGGTGAATAACTACCTAATTCTTGTTTTGATCAGCCTTTCAGTAACCGGGGGTAAACTTAAGGTAGTATTTTCTTTCAGTACGCCATGTCATTAGCAGCCGTTTTGTTATAAATATAATAAAAATATCGTTTTTTTTTCGACGTAATGGTTTTTTTATATCACACAGGCCATCGCCCTCCTTGTTAGATAATAATAAATATAAAGCTTTATTGAAAAAAAGAACAGGAATAATTGAATACAGGACATTACATAGTTCCATTTTTAAATAATTCGAATTTCAAAACGAAAGAACTCCGGTTTTAGAAAAAAAAACACAACAAAAATCCATTAGTTATTTGTAAAACAATGTTACGTACATCCAACAACTACTTTAATTATATTCGAAGGAAAATCCAATCGATATTGAACTTTATTGTAGAAAGGATAAGAATGAAAATTGGTCACTTATCAACTGATAGGGTAGCCATACGATAGGGTTGGCGCGATTCCAATTTTAGGGAGTGAGTTTTAATTGATTCTGTCCATTTTTGAAAAATATATCAAATATAGACCAAAAATTCTATCGAGAAAAAGAGAGAGGTAGAGTTTTTAAGGGGTTAAAGTGAGATGGAAGATATGTTTGCATTAGATAAGTAACGAATATACACGAAGATGTGTGTGTTTAATTAAGAAACTGCCATTTGCTTTGCTTAAGTAAATGGGAGATGTATGAATATTATAATACGTGATTATCAGAGCCTCGTGTAAATTTTGTTATTAATTAATTGTATAGCAGACATGATTGAATATAAATAAATAAATGTAGAGAACATTACGTAAATTGCTCTAAAGCAAAGAATCATAGTAGAATCAGAAACACGAAGGTACCACAAACACTCAAACCCGAATCAATGTAGAAAAGTGATTTTCTACATTGGCCCGTCTGGAGATCGAATCCGGGACCTCTGAGCTGGCGATACCTCGAAAACCGGTGTTTACGCCACTCGACCACGGAGGTCCTCATAATTTAGAACAAAATAAGTGTTTTTGTGGGACAGTATATTGATTTGTACCAAACAATTAGAAAGTTGTTACAAAAAAATAGTCGCAATCACTTAACAAAACTTGATTTATGTTTCAGTTTTAAAACTAATATATTAATTATCTATACTTACATATTCTATATTCTATACATATCATAAAACTTATTATTTAAATAATAATTTATAATGTTAAATTTGTTTTTATTCTTTATTGTACACACACACAATTTACAAAATACAATAATTGATCATTTAATTTTGATGTACAGAGGCGAGCTTAACTCATAATTGAGTTTTCTACCAGCAAACCTTTGAGTGATGGAGAGATTTGATGAAGTTGAGGATAAAAGAAATATATTTATTGTAATTATTATGTTATATTTAGCTCATAAGCCGCTGTGCGCGCTCTTTGGTGTGACAATAAATGTGTTTCTTTCTTTCTTTTCAAATCACTGCGTTTGTCTGTCAGACTGTTTGTCTGTCTGAAGGCAATAAACTCAAAAACTACGAAACTGATTTTCATATAGTTTTCAGCAATGGAGAGTGATTCAAGAGTAAGGTTTGTGTGTATAACTCATTAATGTTTTGTATACCCGCGCGAAGCAGGGGCGAGTCGCTAGTCTTTAAATAAAAATACTTAAGACGTAGCCTAACTAAACTATTAAAAATTCAAAAGTACCCACAAAGTTTTTGAATTTTTCCTTCAACAATGACTTATAATAAGAACACTGATCACAATGGGTTCCATCTAAAAACTCTATTAGACCGCCGAATGGGAAATTTCCCAACAATAAAGGTAGAAAATTGCATTTTATTATAGCAAGGCTTCGGTGAGAACCTCGGTAATTCATTTAAGTATTTGGTCCTAAAGATATTTAGTAACTATCTGTTTTCGATAATAACTCGAATATGAAAAGTGATTTTGGAGTGAGTATTCAATCCTCAACAGTTGACTGTAAAATGTAAAATTAATCACTGTTAAGTACAAAATTACTGCAAATACATGTAAGTAAAAAAACACAATTTAAGTATAGGGTAAAAATAGAAAACATGTGGAAAGCAAATGCGTTTTTCATTTCGGAAACGATAATTTTAATTTTAATTTAAAAAAACGATCCATCGAGTTTGTTTCGAGTTTTTTTGGGGGAAATAAACATTAGTAGTGTTATATTTTACTAATGAAATCAAAATGACGCCGACGGCGTATAGAAGCACATACATGACAGTCTCATACATTTACAAAAACATACATACATCTAATCTAATCTTTAGCTTTTTGTTCATTAGATTTTGTTCATTATTTTTGGTTTCATGTTATATTATTTCTGTCATGGTTAGATTTTTGTTTATTTTATTAATTTTTAATTTACACAAAGGAAATAGCAGAAAATGTGTTCTAAAATATAAATATTGGTACGTCTTATAATAATACTGGGTTATAAATGTCCCACTGCTGGGCACAGACCTCATCCCATGTAGAGAAGCACGAGCATTGATCACCACGCTTGCTCAATTGCGGGTGACGATTTCAGATTCAATTTTTTGGATCCAGGTTTCCTCACGTTGTTTTCCTTCACTGTTTACCAATGGGGTCTTAAAATAATTAAATAGTACATGTAGTTTTAAAAAAGTCACATTGGTTCTTGCCTGTAGTGGGTTTGAACCTGCACCTTGTGCATATAAATCCTCTCGTTAAACCGCTAGGCCACCATGGGTCCCGGTTATAATAGTAATTTAATCATCAATTACTCATCTCTCTTTACCCGCCTATTATGCCTCTCTCTCTTACTTCTAAGTATCTATCTGTTTCTATCTCAGTCATTTCTAAATTGTTTTCTAACTAATTAATACAATACTTAAACTCATTAAAAAGTCCAGTTTTTCCCCTACACACACCACGATTTTAGTCCCGATCAGTGACGCGTAACTCAGAGGCGCGGTCACAAATCATCCTGTGTGTACCGGACCGATAAATTAGATCCACCTAAATACTGAAAATGCTGAATTTACAAAACAATAGGTACATGGTATAGATTGTATCAGGTTATTAGAACGATTCCAGTTGGACTAAATTAATTGAAAAATATTTCTATTAATACTTAGTACTAAACTGAAGCAGTTTGCGAAAGAAAATCAAAAAATATACACTGATACAAAAGTTATACGCTTTTAAGGTTAGTTGATGACGCATGTTCTATCTCTTTTCCGAAAAACGCAGACTTTTACGGGGTAGCCCCGGATTAGTATAGAGAAATAAGTTGTGACGTCACATTGTGTTATAGCTCTCTCTGTCTTATAATAATATTAAAATGCTTGTAACTAGTTCAATATGAAAGTAATTAATCTGACTCTTTTACAGCTCGACATAGTTTGTAATATATATTTTTTAAATTGCATTAAAAAAAATCTCGTTAAATACCCAATTAATATAGAAAATGAAAAAGATTTTTAAGGATATTTTGAAAGACTCCGAGTCTTAACTTATGGAACCTTCCTAAATTACACCTATCTGGGTCTACGATAAAAACAGTATACCTGTACTTATTTATACAGCGACCTCACGTTTTTCACAGCATAGCCCCAATTTGTTACAAATGCCTTCGAAATATTTATGGCTGGGCTTGCGTGAAAAGATCTTGCCTTCCAAGATGAAATGCTCGCTAATTCATGTTTCATTTTGAATAAAATGTGTTTTACATGATTCGAGGATGGAATCTTAAATTCACCAAAATAAAAACCAGGATTTGGGTTTGATATTCATATCTTGACGCTTAATACCCAACACGTAGGCAGAAATATAAATAATAGCTGTTGTAGAATCATGTCTGCATGAGATAACTGTAGCATGGTAACAGTTATGCTCTTGGTAACTGTTAGTTAAGTAATTATAATGACATCATTAGCCCCTACTTCTGTAATTATATTCGCTTTAACTATTAAGTGAAAAAGCAAAAAATACGTGTCTAATATTTTTTGTTATCTAAGGGCTGATTTTTCCAACGCTAGATAATACTATTTGTCGAATATTTTTGAATTTTTGACAGTTCGTCCTTACAAAATCTGTCAGACGTCAATTTTATTCAACGAATTAAAATTATCTGGCGTTGAAAAAATCAGCCCTAAGTAATTAAATTTTGCCTATTTATACCTAGTCTTTTCCCCTATGACATAATATGACTTTTAAACTTCAAAGATGGCTTTTTATATCTCTCTCTTAATAGTATTCTAAACTATTAATAAATTTCAGCAAAATATTTATAGGACATTTTAACCTTTTTATATTTAGACCAAGGATTGTTACCTTCAATGGAGTACCCATATCTATATTGAGATGAAAAGATCAGATGCTTATCATTTGCCTTTTTAGACCCAATCACTCAATGCCAATGGCTGTCCATGGGAAATGTATGAATGTGCTTCGATTCCAACCTTTTTGGAATTGGTATCATATTTGGGGTTGGTAAGTGAAAGATCAGGAAGAAAGTGTTTTTGTTTTGCTTATTTGTTAACTTATGAGGAATGCTTATAGCTATGATATAAGCTTAATTTTGTCTAATTTTTAAACGACTTTAAACGGAGGTTGTTGTCAATTCTACCGTATGTTTGTTACGCGATTTATCCAGCAAGTGTAGGTCAATTAGGGGATATAGAGGCTATATCCGTTATGGGGTATAACGCAGAGGTCAAAATAATTTGGGAAAAATGTCGTTTTTTGTACCTTCCTGCAATTGTTTTTTTTATAACTAAGTTCGGTTTTATTATGTTTACATTTAAATATAATCTTTAGACTAAATAGTGCACAGATATTGCGTCCATAGCTTATTGTATCTTTATCAAAATACTCTTAGGTCTTTTCTATGCAGGTTTTTTCTCATGAAATTAATCTAACAAAAATTGACGTACATCGTACATAACTAAAATATCCATGAGTTTCGAATTCCTATTTGATCTCATTTATTTACTCAAACAATTACCTGAAATCTCATACAAACTGCATTTATAAAAATTTCCATACTTGTGTATGGAAACAGGCTTCACCAAAATCGTTACAAACGCAATTGATGCCAGAATTGGCTATTAGGGTTCCTTACTAAATCACAAGAGGTTTCGGCGGAACCCATCTGAACGTTTAAAGCGACGTGGCACGCAAGTCTAGTATCAAATTTTCGTTCACACATCATAATAAAACGCGTTAAGTGCGCTGCGTGTTACACCGAAGTGATTCAAATTGATTTTAAGCGGCTGTAATGATTTTTATTGTGATTTTATGTGGTGTGTTTAGAATATTAAGTTTTGCTGTCCCGTATTTTTTGGTGGAAAGGTAAATGAGGTAATATGTAGTTTTGTTTGTTGATATTGATTTCCAGTCAAAGAGATTCTAACTCGTACAACTTTGCTCTTGCTTGAATAATGTCCGCTGTTGTATGCCATTTGTTTTTTTTTTTATCACTATAATTTTTTTTGGCCATAAAGCAGGAAAAATTGAACTGAAATTAAAATAGATGCTAGAAGCTACATACGCTAAGTTTAAGCTTCTTCATCATTTATTTCTATGCAATTTGTAAAAATACATGTAAAAAGCGCATTCTACGCAAGACGGAAATAATGTAATATGTCATTAAACTTCCTTAATTCCTATAAGCACTTATAAAGTAACTAAAAAACAATGCGCAATCTTTAAACTGCTTGCTTTAACTCCCCGTCATAATGTATAATTTATAATCCATTACACTTCGGTGTGACACCCGTCCTCGGTAGACCGCGATACACATATCACTCGTTCGAAGCAATCTCACTTCAATTTAACACGCGTTTGCACGTAATGCTATCGCTTGATGGAATACTGAGAAAACGTTGTATGTTGCGTACTATGTACGAACAATTCACGAATGGGTGATACATAACACGCATTGTATTTCGAAGTGTTTTAAAAGACTGTTACATGTGTTTCGTTATTGCATTATCTTGTTGAGAAATCGATGTTCTGGAGTTTGGTTTTGGTGAAATATTGCTTTGATTTAAGGGATGTTATGAAGATATTGAAAATTTTACTCTTAAATATAGTAAGATGTATGTAGAAAACGATGTTTGTTTGTATTTTAGGCAAAAACTACTGAACGGATAACTATGAAACTTTACAGTATTGTTGGTAATCGGAATGACATAGGATGCTTAGAGAATACATGAGTAAGCATAGAGTGCGCGCATCGCTAGTAGTCCGTTATGCCAAGCGTAAGCAAATTTTTTGCTGTAAGTACTACGCTCGTGTATGATTTAAGTGATTTTCTGTGTGACGGCAGACATTTTGGCGAAAATATCTATAGTTCCGATATTATTAGGGTAATATTTATAAAACGGCGCATTCTGTTTTGGCACTTATTTACGACGACGCTTGTTCATACTGGTTCTCACAGTTCATACTCTGTTAGGCGCACTCTATACTTTACTTATTCATACACTAAGGGTATATTCTATAGACACAATACTTGCTGACCCGGCAAATGTTGTTTTGGGATATAACTAAAAAAAATCTGGAGAGCGCCATCCTTATCACCTACGGTATTCAAAAATAACCTATGAGGTATTTATTGTTAGACCTACCAAACAAACACAAAAACATCATAAAAATCGGTCAAGTTGATTTGGAGGAGTTCGCTAACAAACACTGTGACACGAGATTTTTATATATTAGACTAGCTGTCCCCCGCGATTTTGTTCGCGTGTTTTAGTATCAACGGTTTTTCATTTTTGCAACATTTTTAATTTTACTCCGCTCCTATTGGTCGTAGCGTGTCGATGTTATATAGCCTATAGCCTTCCTCAACAAACGGACTATCCAATACAAAAAGAATTTTTCAATTCGAACCAGTAGTTCCTGAGATTAGCGCGTTCAAACAAACAAACAAACAAACTCTTCAGCTTTATAATATTAGTATAGATTGAACTCTATTGCTCTTACTCGTAGTTAGTTAATAATTAATCTGACCATCGATACTATAAAGGTCGGCTTACAATGTTGACATAACATTATCAGTGTTGATGCTATCACATAATTATAATTAACCAGACCAATTTAATTACTGTATCGACCTACTTTACTTGGGAACAGTGATAACTAGAATATAGGGTGATAATATTTTGGCTACCTATTGTAGATAGAGAAGGTTACCAATTTGTTTTCCGTTGGATTTCCTAAATTAGCTTTTAACCGACAAGACATATAATCCTTACTAATACTATAAATGCCAAAAAAAACTGTCTGTCTGTCTGTCGCGCTTTCACGCCAAAACTACTGAACTGATTCAAATGAAATTTGGTACACATTTAGTCTAGAGCCTGAGAAAGGACATACGCTTTGCCGCGATAACCGACATCCACGCGGGCGTGTTATGGAATCAGAGACAACGAATATACCACAAACACCCAGATCCGAGACAATGAAGAAAAGTGGTTTTCTACATTGACCCGTCCAGGATTAAACCCGGGACCTCAGAGCTTGTACGCCACTCGACCACTGAGATCATCCAACTTTCGTTTTAAAATAACCATGTCCAACAGTGAGCTGATATTTGAAACCCCTTATTTTTAGTTTGCAATATAGAACAAATTTTTACACAAATTGAAGGAACGAGTTAAAAACTTATTATTCATAGACTTTGTCATCCCACTATAGGGTCTTTATTACACTATAAGATATTTTATATGCACCTTTTAAAATATTTACTTTAAAAAAATACCTTCTCTATAATTCTTCCCATAGTTCACATAGGAAGATAGGCTACAGCTCAAGCTATTTTAGTATTCCTAGCCACGTCCGTTCTACTGACGATTCCGGAAATAGCAATACAAACGCTTCCATCAAAATAAACAATTGAAAATACTGAATTTTTTATCTATTCTTTCTCGTCTATCGAATAGTGGGTTCCGTGTTTCAGAAATATACAGTTTACGATTAGTAGATATTAAATAGGCAACATAATTATGATGAAAGGATTGAGGACATAAGGTTTATTTTGACGTGACAACGTCTTATAAATTGGTTTGCCGGGTGACACTTCAAGAAACTGGGTACGCTCCGCTCACGTTATGCGCTCACAATGAGAGCGAGTGAGAGGCACGCGTCCCTTCCACTCGGGCATGGTTAGCCCGCCTAAGAGCGAGAGAGACAGACATTGACATTGACAGTCGTTGTCACGTAAAACTTTCGCCCGTATACCGACTTTACAGGCAACCAATTTTTTTTAGTAAATTATTCTGTAACATGCGTTTAAAGTTAGTATCTGACTTTTACCTGTTACTTCGTCCGCCTGTGACAATAAAAAAAAAACATACTACTTACAATACCGGCTTATAAATATCCCACTGCTGGTTACAGGCCTCTTCTCGTGAAGAGAAGGAACGAGCATTGAATACCACGCTTGCGGGTTGGCGATTACAGATTTCAATTATTGGAATCTAGGTATTCTCACGATGTTTTCTTTTACCGATTGTCAATGATGTCTTAGAATAATTAAGAAAGTAGGTGCATGTAACTTTGAAAAAGTCATCCGGTGTTTGCCTGTAATGGGTTCGAAACTGCGACCTTGTGCACACAAATCCGTTCATTGAACTGCTTAACTACCAGGACATTATTTAGGTCGAAACAAACTTAAATATAAGTAGGGAGAACGACCCAGACTTGACCATGATAATGATAATGGAAACAAAGCCTTAGAAATGCAGTTTTAAATAATAAACCGCGATTAAATTAGTTTTAAAAAGACAGAAAACTCCGTCCAACCTCAGAAATTATTATTTATTACAGCATTTTTTATTTTTCGTTTCTTCATACTTACAAGCTGATCAAACTAGAGTGTTGTGCATATTAGAACACAATCAATTAATTAAGCAGAATTTTAACCAAACATTATTACAATTGATTAATTTTAAATAATAATAGGACCGCGAATTGTGGTTTTCCATTCGATTGCTCAATTAAAGTGCGCTGATTTATAATTCAGTGACATCCATACAAATATGAATTGTTTATTTATATTAATGTTTGTGAAACCTGCTAAGTTTTGATATGGATGACAAATAATTGATGATCAATGCAATTCGATTTACGTGTATAAATATTCATGATTGTTTTATTTTACCCTCTACGTGCGTAGATATGAATAAAAAAAGAAGTTACATTTATTAATTCATATACTGTAATTATAATGGATACCCAAATGGGTTAGTTTAGGTCACATAATCTTCTATACTAATATTATAAAGCTGAAGAGTTTGTTTGTTTGAACGCGCTAATCTCAGGAACTACTGGTTCGAATTGAAAAATTATTTTTGTATTGGATAGTCCGTTTATTAAGGAAGGCTATAGGCTATATAACATCACGCTACGACCAATAGGAGCGGAGCACAAATGAAAAATGTTGCAAAAATGAAAAACCGTTGAAACTAAAACACGCGAACAAAGTCGCGTGGGACAGCTAGTAAAGAATAAATGTGGACAACATCACATACATTGCTCTGAACCCAAAGTAAGTAGCTAAGGCACTTGTGTTATGGAAGTCAGAGACAACGAAAGTACCACGAACACCCAGACACGAAACAATGTAGAAAAGTTGTTTTCTACTTTGATCCGGCCGAGGATCGAACCCGGGACCTCAGAGCTAGCGATACCTTAAAAACCGATGTGTACGCCACTCGACCACGGAGGTCGTCCAACGTCTACATAAGAACCTTCTTATGTGACCTAAATTAAATAACATAAAAATAACAAAGCTGTATAAATATGTAACTTGACTCTTTGGTAAGACTGGAAGCCCTATATACTTTGAGAAAAGGCTAATTGGTTGAAGGGTCAAATGTATAAAAAAATGTTTAAAGTTAATGAGTCTACGTATTCTTGCGAACGTGAGTAACTGGCATAATATATAACACTTTTAGTGATCACTAACATTTTAAAGGCGAAACACATGAACCTAAAGTACAGTGTTTATTACATTACCGAGTAAATTCAGAAATAATTTGTAAGTGTACTTGTTTATGTCGAGTTAGCTTTACGACTGCGGTCGGAACGGGCCCGATCGTAAAATGCGGTTTTTTTTCGTAAATCCAGACTTCAATCACACCGACGCATAACTAAGTTTAAATTCTCACACATTTTTTTATTTATGACGGGTGGAAAAATCCGAAATAAAGATAAAATGAGATAAAGTCTGGACAATGATCATGAAAAATACGATTCAATGTGTAATGGCTTAGATAAGTTAGTCGGACAAGTTTTAAATAAATCGAGTTTAAATCTCTTTAGCGTAAAAGTATATGAATTCTTTTGAATAAATCAGTGCTGATACGAGCTTAAAACACTGAATAAAACTTTTTCTTTTATTTGGAAGCATTGACCCTTACATGTAGATATCAAACTAGACTTGTCATAAACACTTATCCTTCTAATCTATACCCACACTCCATAACAAATATCTTTTGGTCTTATAGTTCAATGTATGTTTAGCTAAAAAGAAGACTATATGAACCATTTATACGATTTTCCATTAAAAATGATCACCAATTCAATATTAAATATTCAAAACAAAACAGTACCCAAACCATTTTTAATAATAAGCAACTGTCATCCTGTCACAAAAAACAACGACACTCAAATCACAAACTAAAATTGTCAAAACTAAACCATGATATATTACCACCGTTGTGTGACCACAGAATACTGTCATGTTTGACGTAGCTGCCAGTTTTGACAAACATGTCAGTCGTGACAAGTCTAGTCGAGTTGGTCAATATTATTGTAATGTCGGTGACGTTTTGGTATGTGTACTGAGTTGTCAAAACGTGTATGAGTTTAGTTAATTAGTCGCCATATTTTGTGACTGTCGATTGTAATTATTTGGGTCGTGATTGTAGTGTATTTTTTATTTTTAATTACCTGTTTCTTATAACTGTTTAATTGTTTTACGGGGAGGAAAGACCTGGCAATTTTACCAAGACTAAAAGCTCAAAAACCGAAAAAGAATTGTTGTAATTGTTAAAACGATAATTTAGAAGGATTAAATGTACCTACTTCATTCTTTATACAGTATTTCGTATTAATATTGCTCTTATACATATTAAGTGTGATATGAAAAAACATCAAGACAAGATATTTTGTTACGCTTCGGTGTGATATAAATCTTTTCGCTATTTCAGTAATTCAAGTTTTACATTTATATAATTAGGTTTATCGACGCAGTTGACTTTAAAAAACGTTGCGGTTTCTATTTTCTTAACGACCCATGTTATTTACGAAATGCTGTTAAAATAAATGTTTGAAGCTAATGGCGTAATAAAATTCATCTGCTTTTCCTATGACATCATCCCTGTAAATCTCAAATGGGTTTGCAGATGTATATGTAGCATAGATCATGTTACATTAAGAGATTTATTAGCTACAAGCTGTTGCACAGTGCGCTTCGCTTCAGGGTTCAAAAACAAAAAATCACTGCTACCAGCGCCACTTATCGTGCACTAACGTAACATATAAAATGGGCTAACGGTTCTCGAGTTTTAGGTGCACATACATACATACATTGTGTTTTGACTTAAAAATAGCTTGAATTTTCATCTAAGTTAGTCAATGCGCCTGCTGATACTCGCAATAAAAACTATCAATTTTATTTCATACTTACAATGGATAGTTAAAACGTTTTTAGCGGGAAAACCATTTTGTTTTTCCATTTAGTTTTTAGCGCTCTATACTTGTCTATGGTTACTCTAAGCTTGAATGACATTAAATGTATTGAGATGACATTTCGTTTCGATAAGTCACGTGACTTAAATTTGTCATTTCCATACATTTGTTAAAAAAGAAACAATGCAGCATAAACATGAAAAACAAAAGAGCGAACGTTATTCGAATCATTCGATACGATCAGCTGACAACAGTGGCCGTTCACACGAATTGTGCCCGACATTAAAACATTATTTATTATGGAGACCTTCGTAAAAATATCGGGATTAAACGTGTGGAAATGTTGTTTGTTTGGTAGAAACAGCTGTTTTGTAAAAGATAGGATAAGCAACTTAAGTACTTTCATTTCATTGTTTATTTAGAGCGATTAATATATATATCGCTTAGGATTGTATGGGCATGTAATGAGAAGGGATGAAATGCATGTGAATAAAAGAGTGATGAATTTGGATGTGGAGGACTGGATAGGAAAAGGAAGGCCGAAGAAAAGGATGGACCGATTGCGGGAGAGATGATATGAGGCAAAAAATCACAAAAAATCAGTGAATGTCAGTATGACGGCTAATAGAGTAGAATGGAAGGAGAAAACATTGTGCGCCAACCCCAACATCATTATAATACTACGTATGAAAATAACGAAGATAGCAATCTGTAAGTTTCATCCAGTCTGGATGTTTGGATGACATCCATTGATTTTAATTATGATCTGAGTCATGATTCGTGATTGTTACTATCGTGGGATCGTTAGGTTGTTGAAGGCCATTTTAAATGTACAACTATGTTAATTATGGGTTGGGCATAGAATATTCTTGGCTAAAACATTGTAAGTATAATATTTCTACTTTTTGATATATTTAAACAAAGCTAGAATAGGGATGTTAACTGGGATTGTAAAGTAAAAATCTATTTGGTCCGTCAGTTAGATAATAAAAAAATATTAGACACCAATTTTTTTTCTTTCACAAAACAATATTTACAAAGTTACAGTGAAAGACAAAGTTCAGGAGTGACGGGTTATGACGTTACACAGTGGTAAAAATTGTAGCACGGAGTGACGTCACGCGAAATTTTTATTCACTGTATTTTGATCTCTTTTTTGTCATGATCATACGTGTTGAATAAAATTAATTAATTGACCTGACGGTCATTAAAATTTGTTTAGGGCATATGCCTTTTGAAGAAACATGACTCTTTTAAATAGTTACGTAGTTTAAAGTTCAATTTGACCTATTTTAGATTTTTGTATCATTTATAGACGAATAAAAATGAAAAAAAAAAATGCGCGGTACTGAAATTTTCAGGTTACGGTAATATATTTCTTTTTAAATCAGCATAAAATCTAGTGTAAAATATTAATGACTCATTCTAAAGCCTTGATTGCTGTTGAATATTTTTAAGGCTTTGCCTGTCCGCATATTGCATGTCATCATTTGTCCCACAGAACCAGATCTAAAACAACCTAAGGAGTAAGCGACAGGCGTTTTAATGTGTTACAGTAATAAACTAGTTTTATATGATTAGGGGCTGATTTTTCTAACGCCAGATAATTTTATGTGGGAAATAATTTTGAATTTTTCACAGTTCTGCCACTGGCAAACGTCAATTTTATTTCACGAATAAAAATGATTGGTCGATTGAAAAATCAGCCCTTAATAAGTTTTTAACTGACTTCCAAAAAGTAGAAGGTTCTTTGTTCCACTGTATGTATGTTCGCCGAATTTTCCGTCAATCGTGGACCGATTTTCAATATTTTTTTATTAGTACTAGTAGAAGACCTATATTTTAAGGCGATTAGAATACACTACTATAGAGCTATTGTTATGTATTGTTTTTTATAATCGTATTAGTACGTTGAACTTCTAACCTACGAGTATAGTACAAACAATTGTACAAACTATAGTTGCTACGAACCTAGAGTACTCAAATCGGTCAATATAACTAAAGGTTTGAAATTCGCGACTCAAAGGACCAAACTTGGTTATAAGTCTTCTCTAGTTGAACTCTTGACCTCTATTGAAGAATAGTCTAGAGGTAAATTACCTGTAATTTGCGTAATACCTTATCAGGACAAGCTATTTGTTAAGAAACAAACTAAATCAAGATCGACTATGTAAGAAACTTTTCAAATTACTTACAATGTCCCGTTGTTTGTTGAAAACTGAGCAAGAGTTCAAATTTTATGGCCACTAATTGCCCTCGTCTAGGCTAATGATAAAGCCCTAATAAATAACTATTTGTACTTGAAGTGAAGAGTCTGGCTTTAAGATAAGGACCACGGTTTGATTGCCCTAAGGACCAAATACCCTTTACAAATTTAATACCATTTTATACTTGGAATTGAAAGACTGTATCTTTAGATTTTTTTGACAATTGCATCTTTTTTCTTTATGTATTTTGACACTGCATGAAAAAAAACTCTTCTTGTATTCTATTTAAACGAAGCTTTAATCAGACTTATTTTTCCATATTTATTGTGTTTGTGGATGACTTCTATAAAAAAAAAAACACCAGAGAAGAAAATCCAAGTCGTTTCTCTTTATTTCAAAAATTTACTAAATTCGCTTAAATCTCATGACAAATACCACACATAGCTTAGATGTTGATTAACGAGCGCCCGCCTCATCATAACTCAACTAATGCGATTATCTTGTTACTTAAACAACGAATGGAGGTTAAACTTATCCTTCATCAGATTTATTAAGAAACCCTACTCAGCATAAGGTTCTTTCAGAGGAAAGACAGTAGTTTTCTTGAAATCGGTAAAAACAAAAGAGAGACTCACCGTAAATCCGAGTTTTCAAATTTTATAGTAGTAGGTTCTTATTGTATTTTTTATTAACTGAAAATAGCAGAAAACTATATGAAATTAAGAAAGGGAAAGACAATGCCCGGCAGTGAAATTTATTTTTTCTTGTGATATCATCCATACTTCCAAACTAATATGTGTTGTGCGTGTCCGGGATACTTCAGGGAGATTCAAATAAATGTAACTCTCAATAAATATGAATCTTATATACTTTGTTTTAACTAACTACGTACTATGTGTGCGTTGAGGCAGGGCGGTGTACTGTAGACAACTGGCGAGCCGTCCGCTCTTGCTCTCCTTATTCAACAAAAATGCAACTCTGCAAATCGCGTTACTAAGTCGCCACATATGTAACGTTTTCACGTCTAAACCACCAAACCGATATTGATTAAACTTGGTATGGGATAAGCTTGGATCACAAAAAAGTACATGGTCTTCTTTATGCCGCCATAACCGACACACACGCGATCAGAGCCGCGGTCAACGCTAGTAGATTATACTCCTGTATTGATTAGAGTTCTTAAGTCCCCTGGTGATATTTCTTTGTAAGATCCTCTTAGTGCTATTATTATTAGGTGACATATTCCGTTTAGGCCGAATTTTCCATCGCCAGATTGTTTTATCCGAAAAATAATATTGAATTTTTCACAGTATTTCCATAGAAAATCTGTCAGACGTCAATTTTATTCCACGTAAAATAAAAATTATCTGGCGTTGAAAAATCCGCCATTTGTGTAACATAACCTTAAAACAAACGTAAAACTATTTTAGATATAAATATGTAGGTAGGTACATTAAATAGGTAATTTTACACGATGTGCAATAAACTAATTAACTTGACACTTTAATAGTAATTTGTTTTTTATTACTTTAACAGTGAAGGGAAAAGCGTGACCAATATATTATGTTCTGTATGTGGTAACCTCTTACGTGCATTATTAAAGTCAAGGTAACGTAATGGAGGTAAGAATCAAGCTAACATAAGCACAATATAATTTATATTATCTTGTCTCCAGTTTTGTTTATTGTAAAGAGAAGAAGCCAGCTAGAAGCACATCACTGGTTCTAGCCGACAAGAGTTAAATACCCTATCGCCTCTCCTAGACTAGTAAAAATCTATGGTAATTTGGCACGTACTTATGCATTGTATATAAATCCAAAGACGGTGAGCAAGTGGTTATAATATACCATGTCTGTATCTATCTAACTGCAGAGCGAAGGTCATGTCCACGTCCCGCAAAAATATTAGGTTGTTATGGTGACCTCTGTTGGTGCAGTCGAAGTCAAGTTATTGAATTGAAAACTTCTTTAGGCGCGTTAGGCATTTTTTAGATGTTAAGAAAACAATTGAATTCGTTACCGACCTTTAACTAAGCATCTACATAATTATATTGTAATTGATCAAGTTTTCACTTCTGTCGACACTCTCGGAGTGCCACTGGTTTTTTTTCTTTTGCGAACGTATCTGTCCAGTCTTTAACAAAACTGCTATGTTTATTATCTACAAAAGCAGGCCTTTTTGCTCTGTAATTGAACTATCCTTATACAGCTTTGTTGCATTCTATTTGAGTATTATTCCAAATACACTCTGTTTAATTTACACCAACTCTTAAGAAACAGTAACGCTATTGTATACCCACTCACGTCAAAGATAACTCCGTTTCTATTCAACTTGACGTTTAAAACTGTCACTTTGACACAAACCTGTAGCCTTATCTGTCCATCTGTGGGCTGTGATCTCGGGAACTCGTTAATCAGACGTGTTGTCTGTCTGTCGACGTGTTTTCGGACGAAAGGACCATAATTCATTATGTTGTAATACTGTGGTGTTTTGGTAGAATTTTCTACCAAAAGGTTTAGAATTATCTTTGCGGTTGGTTTGCAAAAGGTCGTGTGTTAAAAAGTTGGGTTTGTCGTAATTTTGGTAAATAATATATATTATAATATCTTGCGACTACTCACACACGGCCATCTGATCCCAAACTAGGCAGAGCCTGTATTATGACAACCAGACAACTGATAAACATACTTATATATTTTCACATACATTACATATTGTAGATAAATTACATCCAGACACAGAACAAATGATAATGATCATCACACAAAGATTTTTCCTGGGTGGAAATCGAACTCGCGACCTAAGATTTAGCAGTCAGCGTCACTAACCACTAGATCAACAGGCCAATGTTTAAGTAGTTAGGTAACTCGGTTGTCAAGCTTTGTTTAACTAGTTTCCGAGATCAAATTATCTCCTGATTTTCATATGATGATGTTGTGTAAAACCAAATGTACTGCGCAGCCAACGGCCATTTACTCGCAAATATATTAGTAGATAAAGACTTATGTCATATACTATCCAGTAATTACCTTTAAACATTTCTGCAACAAAATGTGTCTGTCTGTCTGTCTGTCGCGCTTTCACGCCAAAACTACTGAACCGATTTAAATAAAATTTGGTACTTCGTAGTCTAGAGCCTGAAACAGCACATAGGCTATAACCGACATCCACGCGGGCGGAGTCGCGGGAAGCAGCTAGTATTAATATATTCCGAAATATGAATGATTTAAATGGTAGTAGCTTAGTGACGGTAGCGACTTATATTATACAATCTATTTCATCTTATTAATTTAGTCCAAACCCAGGCAATTACAAATATGAACTGGGTCAAAATATGCCATAAACTCACCTTCAGCAAACCTTTTAGTAACTAAATCTGTTTACTTTACACACCTACGCTTGTCCTATGTTATTGCTTCACAGAATACATAATACCAACATAAGTACGCATTGCTGTCGTCATAAAACGATATCAGTGTTAAATCTAGCCAGAACTAATATTCCAGGAATGTCTTTGAGCTTATTCTCAGTATTAAACAATAAACTACACCCATACATCCTTTCTCAAATGATTGTCAGTATACAATGCAGTAAAACGATCAAACGAACCACAAGATCTTATTACGAATACTTTGTTTTGTATAGAAAGCATTAAATATGGGATGACAACCAAACAGGTAACACAAAAGAGCAAAACCCGTCGTTAATTGTCAAAAAAAAGGCTTGAAATGTTTTATTTTGTTTTAAGAACTTTCTTTTTCATTTTAAACTAGATGTGGCTGTCGGCAAAAAGACATCTAAGTCCTTATTTTTTATCCAAGCTTACCCTACCCTAATACAAAGTTTCATCGAAATCGGTTCAGCGGTTTAGCCGTGCAACAGACAGAAAGACAGTTACATTCGCATTTATAAATTATTAGTATGGATAAAGGCGTTGACATTTTAAAATGACTACTCATATGAATATACTTATATTAACTTTTATATATATATTTTTTTTCGTCGTGTAAAGCTAATGATTTCAACCCACGCCGAGGGCACAGTGCCGTGGGGATATGTCGGACTTTAACCGACTACACAGAACCCGGCCCCGTCCTAAAAAGATCTGTCTAATCGTCGCTTAGTGATCAATAAATATTTGGTTTCCTTATCAATATGTTTTTTATTTCTTACTTTATGTAATAGTATTAAAAATGCTCCAATCAACCGCCAATAAGATTCTACAGTTTGTATTTTTGATTTGTACATGTAATGGTACACCATTTTCTCAATTTATGTAAAATTCTAGGTAACCATATTAATTTAGTCCACACCGGAAATAGGCCTTTACTTAACCCCATATTATTAATGTCCCCCGCGACTTTGTCCGCGTGTTTTAGTTTCAACGGTTTTTCATTTATGCCCGCTCCTTTTGGCCGCAGCCTAATGTTATATAGCTTATAGCCTTCCTCAATAAATGGACTATCCAACACTGAAATAATTTTTCAAATCGGACCAGTATTTCCTGCGATTAGCGCGTTCAAACAAACAAACTCTTTAGCTTTATATATTAGTATAGAAGTATAAATTTGCTGAAATAATAAAAGATAATAATACCCTCATAAAAACCTCCATTAATATTAAAACTATAACACACATAAACCGTTGTTTACAAACTATAAAGAGTATGCAATAGTTTATCAATCCCTAACGTTTACAACTTAAAAGATATTTGGGTTAAGTCTACAAGTCAGAGCTGGTTAAGCAGTCGATCGCTGGATAGGTTAATAAATAAAAAGTTGTTATTAATAATATTTATACGTAAATAAATTATATTTGTTGCGTTTTAGCTCCTAAAAAGAAAGTTAGAACTTATCCATGTGGGGATTAAAAAATGGTTCTGACCTGAGGTGCAGATGTGGTATCGCCTCACAGATAATGTGACACTTACTTTCCTGTCCTGGCAAAGGTCATGAATGACAATGAATATTCGTAGCAAATTTCTAGGATACATTTTGATTGCCATCGACTCTAAAAGAAGAAGCGTTTAAAGCACATAAGTTGTTATAACCTATGGTCTATTTCGTGAAAAACGACGCCCTATCGATAAAATAATTATAAATATTGAAATAAATAACTCGCTCAATATAAGAGTAACTACTATCTTTAATTCACAATGCGATACAGTTGTTAATCAAATAAATAAAAATAGTTTTAAATAGAAATTAGTTGATCAAATCGATAGAATACTAGCTGTTTCCCGCGGCTCCGCCCTCGTTGATGTCGGTTATCGCGGGAAAAAGTAGCCTATGTCCTTTCTCGGGCTCTAGACTATCTGTGTACCAAATATCATGTAAATCGACTCAGTAGTTTTGGTGTGAAAGCGTGACAGACAGACAGAGTTACTTTCGCATTTATAATAGCTAAGGTAGTTTTAAATAGAAATTAGTTGATCAAATCGATTTATTAGTATATATGACGCGTTTTAGATCTGAAAGTTGACCACCCCTTACCATTGGCAAATAACTATAAAAGTGTGCCTACAATCCTTAGGTCACGTCCCGGCCATTTTTTCCTTACATAACCGACTATACGACCAATTAATTAAAGTTTGAGTGTGTACCGTGCCTTATCTGTGGGATGTGAGCTAGAGCCAGTGTGGGGACGTCAATAAAAAATTGATACTCAATTCAGTGATGTGGTTTTAGATATACGGAATATTTTAGTGTTATTTTTATAGTCTAACTTCTTTTCAAAGTGCAGTATAAATTATTATTGATATAATTTAAAATACAATGCTTTATTTATTTAAAACAATACTTAAATAAGGTATAAGTCAATTTTATGAACCATTAAAACTTACATAAAATTGAAAGTTTTAGTATTATAAATAGGGGTTGTAAAGACTAAAATCTTGCTATTTAAAGGTACTGACTACATTTTTCATAATACACCTCATAAAGCTTTACCTGAGGGATTAAATAAATCCCCGCCATTTTTAATATTAAACCCTTAAACTTTAATCCTATGCAAATAGTGTCAAAAGCTTACACTGAATAATAAAATAAGTAAGCGTCTCAACAAAAAGTTTATTGCATTTTCAAAGGCAAACTAAATTTTGTTTCTTCATAAACACATTTGAGTAGTTTGCGAGACACGATCGCAACTCCGACGGGACGTGTAGGTGCAATGTGTAGTCTAGGAGATAGGTCTTGGAGTACTTGGTTTATCTTTGAATTTTTCAGGTTATAAAACTGTTAAGTTTTGTTAGTTACTATGTAGTTAGGCATGTGAAGACAGTACCCGCATAATCTGCAAAAATAAGAATAATGAAGCTTTATATGACTGCATGGATAGCCGAGAGATATAGGTCACCACGCCAATTACCACTAAGCACGACGTGCTCCGGGTTCGATACCCGCATGGGCCAAGCATTTGTGTGATCCAAAATAGCTTGTTCCAAATCTGGGTGTTCTTTGTGCATGTGAATTAAATATGTATTTGTAAAACATCCCACGACACAAGGATTATATTCCTTAGTGCGGGAGTCGTTTTAATTAAAAAAATATGCTTCTTATAATATTGTCTAATATTAAACTTGTTTAAGCATAATGTACTTTTATACCGTTGAAGCAATAGTCTACACCTTGTTAATGTCTAATAACCCCATATCACTTAACAAGAGTTTTTGTTATGCAAAATCTTAGTTTCTTGTAATTTTATTTACGCATTACTTGTAGATATAATAAGAAGTTAAGTATAGTATCTAATAAACCTGAATATGCATTAAATACCTGATAAGAAATAACTTACTGATAAGAAATAACTAGAAATAATTTTCAAGAAAGAAAGGATTTTAATTAATTACGACTCTCTATCTCCTCGCCTATCCGCTAGGGATGTTTGTCAGATTGTCAGCGCGCGTGTAAACGCCACTTGCTCCCACCTGCACGAGTTCGGCGAACTTCGCAGCCAACCGATAGTTTTCATCATTCGGCACATCTGAGAAAGTTCGAATTGTTTCGTCGGCAATTATCGTTAGCGAGAAGCATTCATTGCAGTAGCTTTGCAAGTAGGTACCACTAATGTTAGCTGGACTTTGTATGGATGAGTTGTTTATGATTTACGTGGATACTAATTCTAATTATAACAAAAATTCGTTAAAATCCATTTCCATACTTATCCATTCTAATATTATAAATGTGAAAGTAACTCTGTCTGTCTGTCTGTTACGCTTTCACAGCTTAACTGAATAACCGATTTTGATAAAGTATTGAATGTAGTTAGCTTGAACACTAAGAAAGTACATAAGCTTCTTTTTGACGCGATAAGTGACATCCACGCGAGCGAAAGCTAGTGAATATGTGTGAGACCTTTTGGATAGATACTGGCATTTTATCTTCCTGAAAATAGTTCTTGTTTGCGCCCATCCTAAATTTCAAAGCAATTTCAATCTGTTTCCCGCGTTGACATTTACTACCCTAAAATCTACATTTCCTAATATTTCTTCATTACTAAGCTTTCGGCTGTAGCTAAAAGCGCAGTGCTTTAACTTGCCTATAAATTTACTGTGCATATACTGAATATAAATAAATAATACACTATAAAAAACTTTTTGCAGTTGGTGCAGTACAAACTGACTTGTCGAATTTAACTTAAACTAAAAATATTTGGCCAAACGTAAACCCCTAAAATGAATCACTGACAGACTAAATTAAGCGATTCGACAATGTTACAATTTACAAGTCCATTTGAGCCCGCTAGCCACACCAAATTAAAATAGACTCCGCTTAACAATCGCAAAAACCTTTCGCTAAAATAACAATATATTTTTAGCCGAAAAATTCTGCATCAATTTAGGATACATTTTTAAAATTTATTATAAATTCGGCGAGTCAGCTAGATAATTAAATTTAGTTCGAAATAACCGGAGCTATGAATAAATCATTGCACCTCACTATTTAGCGGTGACGTCACGTTAGGCTGCGAGCACAATACACTTCGCTTGTAGACAGATAAATGTAGATTGAAATATTGATATTGTCAAATTAAAATTTGCTTTTACGGACTTTCTGGTGATAGTCAAACAGTTTTTGCTGAAATATCGACTTTAGATAGATTGTGTGCATTAAAAGTTACAGAAAAAATTTTAGTAACATATGTTATTCGTATTTTTGTCTACATTTAGATAAAATTTAACTTCAAATAACTAAGATAACTAATATACTTTTTGTTAAGTCATCACAACTAGAAGATGATTGGCGTAATAGGCCTTGTAAATCACATTTGTATATAAAAAATAAAATATTTCTTATAATACAATGTTTGTCAGTAATTTAAATAGTAGTACTAATAATAAAAAAATATTACTCAAAATATAACAATAATCCTTAATAAAAATTCCATTTACAAAACATTTCTCGCCACAAAATAATTAAATTTAGTGAAGGTACATGTACACTGTCCTAATGCACTTAGTCGCGTACATTCGCGTACGCAAGTGCTAGACGGTTTCAGCGGTGACGCGCGAAACCTTTTTGTTGTTGCCTGTACAGACTAATGAGCTAACCGACGCGATTCGTTGGAAATTAACTGAAATAAACTTAGAGAAATTAATTAAAGGATAGTAAATTAATGTATTGAAATATTGTTCATTATATAGGTACGTCATGCTTGCGTACCAAATTCATGAAGTTGTGACGTCTTGCGACATTTTAAATCCATGTATTGTCGTAAGTTTTTGGTAAGGTTAGGTTATTTATTTTATTAATTTTAAATATTTACAAACTTAACTTAACTATATATACATACAAAAGGAATTATAAAATAAACTAATCTAATTAAACATAAACCAAATATGGCATAAATAAAATATGGCATCAAAAAATTAGTCCACATCGCTGTCCACTGGGAGTGTTCCCAAAAGGCTGGCGGCATGGCCACGTTGTATGGCAATGCTTATCCTTTGTCCAAGGTAAAAGCCAGCCCTTGGGTCGCGCGAAGTGTCAACAAGGCGTTTGGCTAGATCTTTAAAAAGCATGTGCGCACTCGGCCCCACGGACCAAGGGTCTCAACCCCAAACGGCTCGAATATATAACTTCCAACTAGGTTGTTATATTTCCGCCGTTTGAGGTTCTCAGCAGTCGCAGCGGCGGCACTAGCACAGCCCGACGAACTAGGAAGATGGGATGGCGCAAGAGTATCGACACAAGTTGCGTCCCATACTAAAGGCCTAAAGGTTGGGTTAGAAAAATTATGTTTCTACTATTTTTTTAATAATCTATCTGGCAGAAAAAAAATATTCCTCTACCCTATTGTAATGACTCAATAGTTTTTTTTTAAGGTTACTAGCAATGTGGGTGTAAATCACATTACTAGCAATCTTGTTAACCCCTTTAACTAAGCTAAATATGCTTGTATCTGGAGTAGGTTCACGTCAATAGTGCAATGGGTGGGGATCGAACTTGCGACCTATCCATCACAAAGCCGTCACCCTAACCATTAGGCATTAGGCTATTGCCGCTTATATTGCAATAAATTCATTTTAGAATCTACGTCATTATACCTAAATTTTAGCCAACATGATAGTAATAAAATGTTTATAACAGACTAATTTGTGAACTATGATGACAGCGCATGTAAATGAAGGTTTCAGTATTTATGATAATTATTATTTATTAGTTTGCATGTGTTTGTATGGGGTGTTGTATGAGATCTGCGTGTCGCGTGTCATTGACACGTTAACTCTTGAATGTCCACTGCAGTGTGGGAACTAAAACTGTATGCAGTAAATTTGAGAACATTATAAATTACCAAAAAAAAACTTTATATAGTTCAAAAAAAATTAAAGTCGCTCAAGCTGTTTGTATATTATTCTGGCGTAATGCCGGTGACCTGCATTTGCACAAATATGCACACCCACAAGAGTGGATTAAACCGACATGATATTTTGGTTTTAAAAGGTTATACTCCCCAGGTGGTCAGGGTTTGATGATAGGATCCCAGAGAAATCGAGGACAACTCTCAATTTTTATAGGCACGTGTTACTTGTCCAAAGTATTCATTGAGTCTCTTCTAATTAACAAAAAAAATACACTTTGAAGTTGGTTTTTTACATTTAAGTATGTGTAACTAGCGGCTCGTCCCAGCTTCGCAATAATGGATATTTATGTTTTAAAATAATAAATATAGTATATGTTGATCAGGGATAATGTAGCATTTTAATGGTGAAAGAATTCTTAAAATCGGTCCTGTCGTTTTTGAATTTATTCTTTACAAACATAGAAAAAAAAACAAAATCATAAATTTAAATTTTTATTTAATTTATTCTGCATGTATCACGCATAACAGTTAGGAAATTGTACAAAAATAATGCGTTTTGAAACTATATACTTACTAGAATTTGTCGTTACTCATTTGTCTTTTAAACCCGGAAAAATAGTGTTTAAAGTAATTCCAGTGATTCACAGTTAGTCAATGTTTATTCAGAACTTTGAGTGCCAGTGTTTTTTCTTAAAAAGTTTGTTTTGCAATCGAGTTAGTCATTCCGACTTCGTTTGTCGTATTGACACTATGAGTTTGATTTTTCGTGGACATTTTTGTTCATAAAAAAAACTGTAATTCACAAAAAAAAATGAAGATTTAGACAGAGATTTGTAATACAAATTTAGTTGAATAAAAATACTTCGGCTCGGGCAATAGCCATCGTAGTAGTCGATACTGATTTCGATTTACAATACTAAGTTTGTTACATAATATCGCTGTCGTAAATTTTAACAAATAAAAGCTGGTGTTTCGAATTTCGTTAGCTCTTTACATAAAAAAAAAATTAACTGTTGGGTAATTATATTCAGTGTCCTGTAGGATATTTGAACCGAGTTTATTTGCACAGTTAAAGCCGATGTCCTGTTATTTAACCTCGGACGCAAACCAACGCTCAATCAAACACAGTTCCTACTACATCGACTGAGTTCCGTACACAAACGTTAATTAGAGTTGGGTGAAGGTAAAGGTGATTCCATCGTTGAAGAATAGATTAACAGATATAGTAAAGGTATATTATGTTAAATATTCAGATTTAATTGATAACCTTTTTGAAATTAAATAGATGAAAGAGACTTAAAGGCAAAGGCATCTTTTTGATTGAAGCAAGCAATTTTGATTGAAAACAAAAACCTCGTAATCCATTTCCATTCTAATATTATAATGTCTGTCTGTCTATTACTCTTTTACGGCTAAACCGCTAAACCAATTTTGATGAAACTTTGTAGAAGGGTAAGCTTGGATCTCGAGAAAGGACATAGGCTTTTTGTTGCGATACCCGACAACCACGCGTGCTGAGTGCGAAAGCTAGATTATTAATATTTCTTTGTAATTTCTATGTAAAAAATTATGCGCAATTATAATAATTAATTTTAAAAATTGTGCCTCCGTACTGTGGGTCCCGTCCCTACATGGGACAAAAATACAAACCCTTAATTTTGTTTCAGTTCTAATTGTAAATATCTTACTTCACTATTCTTAATTAATTAATGTGAAATTATATTTTAAACAAATTTCTATTTTAAAATTATTCCGGAAATATCCACATTACTGTCTTCGTCATCCACACCCTACTTAGTCGACTATTTATTGTGAATGTTTATTGTGAATTATGCAAATATATGTACTGTTGTCGATGCCTGCATAAAACATTAGCGAGATAGCGAACATAGCTCATACTGGTGCAATGAAATCATCATTTATTTAAGTAGGTTATTCATACTCGTGACTGCAATCAACATGTTTAAATTTAAGTCTCCGGTTGTACTAAACTTGAATGTAGTTTGAATACGAATATATTTAATTTAATTTTGACGACCTCCGTGGTCGAGTGGCGTACACACCAGTTTCCAAGGTGTCGCCAGCTCTGAGTTCCCGGGTTCGATCCCCGGACGGGTCAATGTAGAAAGCTACTTTTCTACATTGTCTCCCGGGTCTGGGTGTTTGTGGTACCTTCGTTGTCTCTGAATTCCATAACACAAGTGCTTTAGCTACTTACTTTGGGTTCAGAGCAATGTATGTAATGTTGTCCACATTTAAAAAAAATAAAATTGTTTGGACTGTGGCTTCTAAACTAAATTAAAAAAGATTGCAATGACCTGAAACCACGGACGAAATTTGGTCATGATTTGGTATATAAAATTACCGGCACCGCCCGCATGAGTGCCAGTTATCGCAGCAAAAAGTAGCGTATGTCTTTTCTTGGGATCTAAGCTAACCTATGCCAAGTTACATCAAAATCGGTTCAGCGGTATAGCCGTCAAAGCGTAACAGATAGAGTTACTATTGCATTAATAATATTAGCATGGAAATGTGGATTACTTAGCAACAACAAATTATAAATCGATTCATTAAACACACTCAATTCTAATCACCAAAAAAGTAGTAGGTATGTTCCATAATTTTTCAAATCAGGAACCATAAAATTGGATCTGTCGTGCGGCACGGAGGCGTCGCACAGATTTTATTACGAACACTCGTATTCGGGACACGTCGAGCCGAACGCAGCCGAACTACCCAACGGCGATCGGATATAGGGCTGGTGACGCTGAGATTTAGATTTATTTTAATGCGAGTCTATGTCTTATTATTTTAATTATTTGTTACGCATTAACATACATAATATTTCATTTTTTTTTTATTTTAAACATAATTTTCAACAATTACACAAAACATCATAAACATCATTTTTTGTATTTAATTACGTGAGTCTATGTCGGTAAAATTGTTTAGGGTTTTTGATCGGCTTGAAAAAAGGATGTATTATGGTGCACCTTTACCATAATAGAAATATATAAGTATAACATATTTTCAAAATTTTTAGGATTTTTTAACAGTAATTTTTTATTAGATTTATTGTCCATGTTTTTCTCAAGATATAGAAATGAAATATATATTTTTCCAACTTTTGCCTATTGTCGCTACAAGTTTCATGAAAATCGGTTCTAGTGTGGAGCTCCCTCCACAGACACTAAGTATTTATTTAAGTCAGTTTAATTTTATTTGAAATAGGTACCTTATGTTTATATTATTTAGGTTCTAATATTTTCACGTTAACATGCTTGGGAAATAAATTGCCATTAATTATCAAGTCGATGATGACGATATAAATGAACTTATATTTATAACTTCATTAAACTGCAATTTGTTTTAGAGGTAGAACGTAATTACCATATGGCCTTGTGATATGCAAGTTATTCAACTGTGCATTAATCATTAAAATACGTATTAAAACCGAAAACACATTATACATTATACGTACAATTTACAAATATATTAAAAAGGATGCCAGTGCAGTTTCTTTTTAAAGATTAGTAAAATTTCCTTAAATAAAAAAAACTAATAAAAAAAACCTAAAAAGGCTTTTAAGAAACGTTAAAGTTACAAAACTAAACGACTCTAAGTGCGCAAAGACTAATTAAGACTTTTGTTTTTTAGTTGACTTAGATAAATATTATTGTATATTTTTGTTTGGATGACTTTTTATTTCCGAGAACAAGAGAATTTCACTAACTACAGTACAACTAGAACATAATCTGTTATTGTTGTTCCTTTTATAAAAGCGAGCGTTTTTTGTGCTAGTTAAAGTCAATTAGGGGAAGCGGTTTATTATAGTGCCGGTAGATAATAGTCCAGTCTGCGCTAAATTACTAGTTTAGACATAAACGTTATTGCATACTTCGTCCATCAATCCAAGGTTGATAAACCTTTCGGATTTGAAAGGATAATAAAATACGATAACTAGTTCAATAAGAAATGCTAAGTATTCAATTATAGGAACGAAGCAAAGAAAAAAGCACCCGGCGTTTGATTAAAAAATCTTTGAGAAAAAAAATATTCAAATATATTTACAGACTACTCTGCACCGTTAAATAAATAAAATAATAATTTATTAAACATCTACGCAAACCAACATAAAAAACATACAAAAATCTTTCAATATTTTTTTAGGTTAAAACTTAATGCAAATATTTTCGCTCCAAAATATTACAACCCTAATAGCAACGAACCGCAAACGTTCTTTTTTCGAAATTTGAAATTTGAACCGTGTGACTCCTTTTCGCTATAATGATTTATTGGGATGCTCACTCGATATGAAATTTTAAATCGCATTTATGATTCCATGTCTGTTGCTTCTGGCTGAATGTGATTCGTCAGGGAAATAAAAAAAAATGTTTTGACAGTTTTAAATATGAGTATAAGATAGTAGAATGGTAGATATCTAATAGGTGTCTAATAATTAAATAACACGTTATGTAGATTGGAAGGAGCTCGTGGCTAAGTGTAAGCTGTACGGTTTGACCGATAATACAGGTTAAGCCGCGCTTGCCGCGGTTGGTCCGTGGATGGGTGACCATTTGTTAACATACCGAGACCCCTGCCATGGTTCCCGACTGTCATATGTTGATATTTGGCAGTCGTTAAGTCATTACAATTCTGACAACCAGGCTTAATATGGGATACTTTATTAGTGTATTACCCCATAAAATGGGTTGTGGAGATCTGATAGGCAGTCGCTCTATGTATAATACAGTATTCAGCTAAATCGGACCTCAACAAAGCTTGGGAAAAGGCTAGGCTAGTTCTGCAGATTAGAATCAAAGTATTTACCTATTTTTATACCTTCATCATGATTTTGACATTCATTTTTTATGTGTTCTTATAACCAGTCTACTTTACTCTACAAACATCTCAGACAAACAGTACTTACTGATAAGAAAGTAGAACACATTTAATGTCGCGAGATGTCTGTCTGAACGTGTAAAAATTTCTCGAAAACACCTCTTTGTATGCGCCGCGTATGCGTGGGCAAACCGAAACCTGGTTAGATTTAATCTATGTAGAGCGATATTTGAACGGAATAGAAAAAGAAGACATATTTTATTTTTAAGAATAGTGACCTCATTACTTTAACATTATTCAAGAAATGTTTTTTTTTCTTTGTTTTTTTTAACCACCAGCATCAACAGTAAGGTACAATAAGGCATTGAGCAGACGATAGGATATTTGTCCGGGTACAATCATGACCGTCCAGGGATTGGCGAGACGGCGTTAACTACAAATTCATAGCTGTCATTCATAGTTGTCGCGATCAAGCGCAATTAAGTATACTCATCTCAGCGCCTTATTATGAAATTCATGGGGATTTTCGGCCTGACCTTATTACATAGTTTCCCACATTGGCCTAAGGCCAGTCCATCATTGACACGCATTGTTGGGCGATGTTATCGGTGGCCTCAAACTAAAAAGTTGAGTTTCGTTATTAAAAGGTCGGACGCATTAACAAAATGGATACCGTTTGTTCGGACTTGAGAACAAATTTTCTAATAAATAACTGAGATTAATATTTTTTGCAAACACCACAAATATGCGAAAGTTTGTGAGTATTTGTTTGTTACTTTTTCAAATGCAAAAACTACTTACCTATGCTATTTTACATTTCATTTAATCTAACTCATTGGTTGTTTATAAGTTATGATATACTAGCGATCCGCCCCCGCTGCGAACGGTTAGACAAAACATTAATCAACTTCACACAAACACAAACCTATAAATATCACTCTGTATAATAATTATATTATTCGTAGTTTAGAAGATCTAATGATACTATTTAAAGATGGGATGCTGTTTATACTAAGTTTACGGGAACGAAAATTATAAAAATAAATTTCTGCACATCTATACTCATAAGTGCCATTCTCAGATTTAAGCACTACGCTTTGAAAAAATTTTTGCCTTTTATACAGCATACAACAAAAACCCTGTCCGATCCTTATGCGTATTATTCGGCATCGTACTGCGTACGCATATACTCTACTATTGAATGGATTTGAGATCATTATTTTTCCCGGTGAATATAATTAAATTAAAATAAAACTGATCAAAGGCAACACTGATCGCTCGACAAAGTTCACGTGTACTACCTACAGTTTTGTACCAAAGAAGCCACTTGAGCGAGACATTTTTTTTCTAATATGTATGTAGAACCAGGAATATGCTTTTATTGGATCGGACAGGATTTTCGTTACATACTATATATTACGTTTGCAAAATATTAATAAGTTGTTCAAGTTCGTTGTTTAAGTATGCAACTAATACACCTAATATGCATAGCACAAAACAATACACGATTGATTATGTGCAAGAACAAGTGAAATCCAAGGTCTCCACCCAAACCTATCTCTAAATAACATTTACATAATACCTTGTATTTACTTTCAAATGACTGTTGAACAAGTAAATATTAAGTATTGTGTAATTAATATATTTGTATAGCATTCATACCTCACGACTTATGGTTTAAGCAGATTGAAGTATATAGTATTGAAGTATATAGTATAGTATATAGTACTGCATTTTGTAGAACGATATGTTTAAAGAAAGTCCTTTTTATTGTTTCATTGGAATCTACGTCATATTCTACATAAACTACTAACAGTAGGGACAGTTTCGATACGATCAAAATGTATTTTTAACCGACTTTATAACGGAGGAGGTTTTCAATTCTACTGTAATTTTTAGTAAGTATGTTTGTTTCGCTAATCTCTGGCTTAAAAAAATTATCACTTTAAAAATACTTTTTGTTACCGATGGATACTTAAGAGTTTGTAAAATTTCATCAAAATCGATTCCGAACCGATTGGTTTTAAATCACAATAATTATAAAAAAATATTAATTTATACATTAACGTACATTAATCTGAATTTAATTATTACTGCTTCTTATGGATTGGCGATTTGTGGTCAGTAATTAAGAGATAGGTATATTTCTTCTCTCGTATTAAAAACGTCGCAAATTTGATTCAGGAATTGGTCAAGATCGCTTATTTTTTTCGTTTATTTTTTTGCAGTTTTATTTTAAGAACATATTTTATTAGATGTTATACGGTTTCTATCTTATACATAATCTCTGTATTATCATGTGTTTATCAGTTATTAAGATTATTAGACATCTAAGGGTCTAAAGATACAAGCTTCAAACAACAATGTGACAATAACACGCAACTATAAGATCCCGGGACAAAACTAGGCAACGTAGAGTAATCCAGGATTATAATAATATCGTATAATGTTGAACATGAATTTAATTACAAGACCTGGGATTAGCCTGGCAATAATCTAGACGGGAGATGGTCTCACAATATACATGTGATCGATTCTAGAAATATGGAGGCGTTGGATATGGTATTAATTTATTAGATAAGTGGAAGAAAAGTAAGTGCCCGTATAGTTGTACAAAAACATAAATAACTAAACTTCCAGGCAGTGACCTCGGTAGCTTAGTTGGTAAAGCGACTGGCGCGTCAAGCCAGTGGTCGCAGGTTCGAGTCCTGCCTGAGGTTTAGGTTTTTCCTTCTATTATTTGTATTTAATTACAAATATTCGCTCCGCATGCTTTAATGCGTAACAAATAATTAAAATAATAAATAACTACTTAATAATTTACTAATATCGGACCCATTTAAGAAATCGAAAGGACTTATGATGAAAGACAACATTATGGCGTAATAATAATATAATAATATCTTGGTACAACTCACACACGGCCATCTGATGTCAATCTATTGGTTACTGCAATCGAGAAACTGATAAACATGCTTATATAATTCTAAATACACACATATTGTAGATAAATTACACCCAGACACAGAACAAATTACCGTGCTCATCACCTACCCGTCCTGAGACCGAAGCCGGGACCTCAGAGCTAGCGACACCTTAAAAAACTTTGGTGTGTACGCCACTCGACCACGGCGGTCGTCTAAATAATTATATAGATAGCTTGTATAATAGCAAAACTAATTCTAGTTAAAGAATTTGGCTGTTAATTTACTAGGACAACATTTATTTGTAAGAATATCGTCAGTAAGGTTGGGTAAATAAAAAATTGGATCTATTATTTTAGCCACGTAAAATTTCCATTAAAGAAATATTACAACAATTAGTCGATAGGTTGCTTTTTAATATATTATTATTAAGTTCTATGATGAAATACCACCTTCAAACTAGACTACTTCGAACATCCGTAGGTTGCGTGCATCAGTATACTGTCTGCTTTGTCATAGCATCATGGATATTAAATTTCTTGGCGAACATACGTGCACCTTTTGTGTACCATAATGGCTGCATTATCTGGAATGGGGGATCTTTATAATAGAAAGAATACCTTGATAATAATAGCTTCATTTGATATCCCTAGTCCAGTGTCTAGCCGGGCTACTTACGTGGTTTTGTCTCTATAAAAGATTTCTTTTGTGCAGGTTTGATATAAGAAATTTCCTAAGAAATGCGTGGTATCTGTTGTGTTTTTATCAGTATTTTATATCATACTAGCTGTACCCAGCGATTTTGTTCGCTTGTTTTAATTTCAAAGGCATTTTATGTTTTGCGCGGAACCCTAATTCTTAAGTATAAGTAGATGTGTGTAATATTACTTCAGCACATAACCTCAGCTATCTGCCAGTAAATTCGGTCCGGTAGTTTCAGAGATTAGCACGTTTACATGGTACTTGATCATTATTTCGTTGCGGAGTTATTTTAAAACTACGATATCTCCTACGATATTAATTAAAATCAAATGCTGTAAACGGCAATTTTGTGTAGTACCAGTAGTTTGTGAGATTAGCGCGTTCAAACAAACAAACATACTTCAGCTTTATAATATTAGTATAGATAAAAAATTGTTCTTTTAGGGTTTTTTTTTAAAAGAGTACTAACCTATGGAGTTTCTTGCCAGTTCTTCTCCATTGGAATGACATTTTAGAACCGCGCATTGAGTCATTTTGGTTACATTTACATATTAACGTTGCTAAGGCGCCTTTTTTGGGTGTACTAGATATTGTATTTGAGGTGTTTAGCAAAGGTTCATATTCAATTCACTGCAAATAGAATTTATGAGATAATTAACAATGACTGGCGATGCTAAATCAATAGCTTTATTATATCCTAAATATATAAATAGAAATCTTTTTTTAACTACGGATTTAAATATTGGCTAACATTTTAAGCGAAACATGGATCAAACTATTTGCTAGACAAAGAAGATATACAACAAAATATTATTTTACCCAGTTCTGGGACAGAAATGGCTAGAGAAACAAAACATCATCATCATCATCATCAACCTATCTTCGTCCACTGGTCGACATAGGCCTCTCCTATGGCACGCCACTGAGCTCGATCTTCAGCTCTTCGTCTCCAACCACTGCCAGCCACTTTGCGGATGTCGTCGCTCCATCTAGCCGACGGTCGTCCTACACTACGTTTGCCGAGACGACCAGCCCACTGCCACTTCAGCTTACTAATCCTCTGGGCTATGTCGGTAACTCTGGTTCTCTGCCGGATCACCTCATTTCTGATTCGATCCTTTAGAGAGACACCGAGCATTGCCCGCTCCATTGATCGCTGACCAACTTTCAGCTTATGGACTAGTCCTACCGTGAGTGTCCACGTCATTTATAAAATTTCATCACTTAATAAGATGCTATTAGATAAAAATCTTGAAGGTCATACAATCAAAATTAATAAAATCGATCGCCAAACGTTTTATAATAAGCTAATCGTTATTATAAATCGCGATAACCTTTCTAATGCCTCTTAATACAGTCGGAATGAATTCACTCGAATAATAACTTGAAATCAAAGCCTGCTTGCTGATAGTATTGCGTTATAGCAAGCAATGCAGTTGGTGTTAGAACGAAATTACTGTAAACATGTTTAATTAATTGATCATTGCACTTTTTAAACGAGGATAGAAATAATAATTATATTTACATCAGATATATTATATTGCTCTGAACATAAAGTCTAACCTAAATAGAAGACAACGCAGGTACCATAAATACCCAGACCAGAGACAATTTAAAAAAGTGGTTTTCTACATTGACCCCTCCGGGGATCGAACCTGGGACCTCAAAGCTAGCGACACCTTGAAAACTGGTGGTTGTCAAAGACACTAATTATAAAAATTAATTATTTGAGCAATTACATAATAACGTATTTGGGTGTAAATCGGTAATTACTAAATAAAACTTTTTTTTTAAGTATTTTACGACAAAGTAAGTATCGATAGATTAGGGTCGATGATTTTAAATAACAACAACCTTATATATAGATGTTGTAGAGAATATGCTAATAAAATAAGTACAAGAAAACAGGTTTTATTTAAATAAAAGTAGTTAAATGTTACATGCCTTTCCAAGACCGATTATTTTCAACGCTATTAAACACTCAATAACTAGTAATTTCGCGATGACAACAATTTCAAACATCACAGTAACAGATTAAAATCACTAGGATTGGTTGCGCGATTGACCCGTTGAACTCGGCGTATCGGTTTCATAATGCATCGTGAGAAACATGACCGTAACTGTCTACATGCAATTTAGGGTTTCTTATAATCTATACTATATAATAATATTATAAAGCTGAAGAGTGTGTTACTTGGTTTGTTCGCGCTAATCTCAGGAACTACTGGTTCGAATAAAAAAAAATATGTTTGTATTGGATAGTCCGTTTATTGAGGAAGGCTATAGGCTATATGACATCACGCCCTACCGGCTATACGACCAATAGGAGCGGAGCATTAATGAAAAATGTTGCAAAAACGGGTAAAATATTATTTACTTCTGAGGTTATGGGCTGATTATTGTATATATGTATGCCTGTTTGTAACCTTTTTTAGGAGATCAAAGTTACCTCGTACTGAATTATATTACAACCTATTGTGTAGCTAAACTTTAATTTACTTTTTAATAAACTTAATGTCTTTAACGGTTAATTTTAAGTGTAAAATTAATGAAATTTGTATATATTATATTTTTTGAGTTTTTTATTTTATGGCGTGAGATAGAGAACGGAAAGTATTAAGAGGGAGCCTTTGCCCAGCAGTGGGATAGCATAGGATATAGAAAAAAAATGTTTTGCAAATCACTCATAAGATTTATCAAACGTGATTGTATCATAATAACACAGAATTATTTAACCATAATTCGCAGCCGATTACAAAGATGAAAATACTTCAGACAGAAACACTTGATTGATCATAATTGGACAAGCGTGAACGATGGCTGTCGTGTTGTTACGATATAATTATAGTTATTGTTCTCTTAATGCACTAGTGCATTGTAATTTTGAAAGAAATATATCTGTTTGAATTTTATGAGTAATGTTCGTGGCTGCTTCGCCTGTCTCCTAAGCTTACTCCTGGCTTCTAAGGATCGTATTTAAACAATTAATATCTTAAAACCTTCTTAACTACTGAAATGCAAACTAATTTTCACAGAACAGAAAAGAGTAAGTGGAGTTTCCTCCATAGGAATGACATTTTATAACCGCGCAACTAGAGTCATTGAACGTTTTGAAATTGCCTGAAAATACCTATTTGAAAAATAAAAATTTTGTAGTTAAATACAAATAGTAGAAACGAAAAAAATAAACTATAGGCAGGACTAAAACTAGTGCGTTAACGCACGGCACCAGTAAAACCTGTAGTACCGGGTTCGAATCCTGCCTGAGGTTAACATTTCTACTGCTAATGTTGTAACTTGTAAACAAATTATAGTCGAACTAGCTGTCCCCCGCGACTTCGTCAGCGTGTTTTACTTTCATGGGTTACGTGTGTTTTGAGCGAAACCCTAATTCTTTTTCTAAAATAAAAGTACATAAATCAATAATATAACTTCAGCCTCAGACCACGACCAGAGAATCTCAGAAGTAAATAATATTTTACCCGTTTTTGCAACATTTTTCATTGATGCTCCGCTCCTATTGGTCGTAGCGTGATGTTATATAGCCTATAGCCTTCCTCAATAAACGGTCTATCCAATACAAAAATAATTATTCAATTCGAACCAGTAGTTCCTGAGATTAGCGCGTTCAAACAAACAAACTCTTCAGCTTTATAATATTAGTATAGATTAAAACGAATTATACCACGAGAAACAAACAAAGTAGGTACATATAGTACAAAGACGCTACTCTACTCTTGCTCAAAATCGAACCTGATACCTTCTGCATACTTCGATGCCAGTTTACACCACAGCAGTAATATCATATACCACTTGAATTTTATCTAACTCAAACATATACATAAAGGTCTATTATTTCAAAGCAATTCTCTTACATACATACATACAAATAGTCATACAATACCCAATAATACAAACCGGTGCTTCAATAGCGTTGAGTGGTGTGATGAAGTGCGCGAGGTCGCAGGGTCGAGTCCCGACCCGTTCCTTTCACTTTTCTTATGTAATGCTTTGCCCATTGATTTAGCGTTGTGTTGTATTTGTAATGATTGCTTCTTCGAGTAGAATTGTTTGTAAAGTAAATATATTATGATTTGAACATGATTTTGAATACGTAGTTAAACATAATAATATTTATTGAAGCGTCGAATTATATATTATAGTATTTAATTACTAGCAGTGTCCCGCGAATATACCCGTATAGTTCTCGTTCCCGTAAACTTTTCGGGTTTATACTTATCCTATGTTTTAATCTAAGTTATAAACTGTCTGTGTGTCAAATTTCGTTCAAATCCGTCAAGTTGTTTTTCAGTTAAAGAATAACAAACATCATTTTGTGTTAATAATTTTAGTAGGATTGTGAATAGAGATTTATTTTGACTTCGACCTTGAATTAGTAAAATAACTATATTTTTCTTATTTCTAGCTTTAAATTAAACCAATTTTTAAAAATGTATTCGCATTTTCTCAACCTCTGATTACACAGATTTACAATTTAGTTTTATTTCGTCGAATCACCTTTTGAAAATAAAACTCAGTTAGCTTTGTTCATTTTATTTGAATTAGGTACCAGTTTTTATTATTCCAGTTGATAATTTATAATAAAAATCTTAGTTTTTTTTTAAATATTACAATAGTTAAAATACTAACATTTTCCCGCGGCTCCGCATGCGTGGGTGTCGGTTCTCGCGGCAAAATCCAAACTTAGATACCCCATAACAAGTTTCGAACAGAAATCGTAACAGACAGACAGAGTTACTTTCGCCTTTATAATATTAGTATGGTTATATCAATCTAAATTTGGGATTTAGAAAAAAAAAATTTTCTTTTTCTCTATACCGTCGCAAAGCTAGGCAAACTCAGCTCAATTTTTATCATATTTTTTAGTCTATAAAGATAGGAATTTTGCGGTCTCGCCACGGTAATTAAATACTAAAAATAAATTAAATTTCTAAATACAATAAAAAACCGGAGTTCGTGGGTTCGATTCCCACTCAGGACAAATCTTTGTGTGATGAGCCTGATCATTTGTTCTGTGTCTGGATGTAATTTATCTTTACAAATATACAAGTATGTTTATCAGTTGTCTGGTTGCCATAATATAGGCTCTGCCTAGTTTGGGATCAGATGGCCGTGTGTGAGTTGTCCCATACTATTATTATTATCCTATATCTTAATTCATAGATTACACAGTCAAATAATTGCATAAATCTCAAAGGACTGGATTTGACCTATTGCGTGCATCTGCTAGAAGCAATAAATATTAATTAGCTAGCCACACCTATGATGTCACTGGTATTTAATTATAGTAGCATTGTACAGTTAAATTAATTATACATTTAAATCTTACATGTTGACTATAAAATTTACGGTTTTGACTGCGGATAAATAGTCGATTGGTGTTGATATCAGATTGGTTAATAAATCAAAATATAGGTAATTTTTTAAATACACTAATGACTAACACTGGCTGAATAAAAATTTGAGTAAAATAAGACTATTTGTTATATATATATATATATTTTACTGTACTATCTTAGGACATAATATAATAGACCTAGGTCATTAAACTAATGACGTCACCGGGTGTGGCTTCCAAGTTAATATTAAACCAACAGATTTAGATAAATCTGCATCGGTTAGGTACTGTGACTGGTTTACGAAATAACCTAACAGGTGTCGTACTGAATATATATTATGGTAACCTACTTGGTTAAATTCTAGGAATTGAGTTAAAGAATGTAATGGTTGCCTCAAAAGATGGCGTTGGTTACATTTTAATTAAGTGATGTTAAGGTACGGTTAATTATTTGACGACCTCCGTGGTCGAGTGGCGTACACACCGGTTTTCAAGGTGTCGCCAGCTCTGAGGTCCCGGGTTCGATCCCCGGCCGGGTCAATGTAGAAAAAGCACTTTTCTACATTGTCTCGGGTTTGGGTGTTTGTGGTACCTTCGTTGTCTCTGAATTCCATAACACAAGTGCTTTAGCTACTTACTTTGGGTTCAGAACAATGTATGTGATGTTGTCCACATTTATTTATTTATTTATTTACATTAATTTTGTAACTTATAAATTAAGATATCGTTATTGTGTAGTTTGCATGCCGTCTGGTAGGATATGGTCAATGTACTATAATTATATGTTAGAACTTTCTTTTTGTACCCATATTCGCAAACGAATAAATGATTTGATTTGATTTCTTGCTGTATGTAGTACTACGCTCGTTTACTGATTTAAGTGATTTTCCGTGCGACGGTAGGCGAAAATGTCAGTTATTTGTTTATTATTAGGGTAATATGTCTTTGGTTTTTAAATAGTGTTAATGAAATGGTGCGGTTTGTTTTGGTACTAATTTTATGATTTTACTTGTTCATACTAGTGCCTAGCGTTCATACTCGATATGCGCGCACTATTGTTTACTATTTTTTCTCTAAGCTCTCAACTGTTTTGTAGTCTCTTCCAAATAGTTAATAATATTATAATATATATTAATAAATAGTTAATAGTTTTAACATTTATCATTTAAAAATTATCCGTGCTGTTACTTAATTTCAAGTAGTAATAATTGCTGAATAATTAATTTACCTGTAAGTAAATCCATGCAATTGTAAATCAATAGTTCCCAATTACATGATTTAGATGCAGTTTAACTTAATGCCACTAGTTCGCCACACCTTACATATATCTTGCAATACGAAATAACAAACATTCACTGCCACGCCTTATTCAAGACCTGAGTCCATCCTTGCACATTCTGATTACGTAAGAATAATCAGTATTAAAGATGGTATTAGACAGATTGGCATTAGTTTTTTACATGTATTTTTTTCCGATGAATTTGGTGTGATGATCTAATCAGATATGCGAGAGTCACGTGGCTAATAAATAGCTCAAGACAGAGAAGTTTGGAAGAAGTAAGGGGAAGGGCCTTAGCCCAACAGTGGGATATAATGTAGGCTCCAAATAAAAAGATTTTTCGACTAAAAAGTTACATTGATTGGCGATTGTGCTTTGATACAAATGTTTCTGTCTGGTCCCCCTAAAGTGAAAAGAGAGACACCCCAGTGTTTTGCCAAACAGAGTTGCCCCGTGCCTTTTGGCGTTTCTTAATAGGGAGGCATCAATAAAGATTTTTACCAGAAAGTTACCTTTGATATTGTCAAAATATTGACTACTAGCTGCTGCCCGAGGTTCCGCCCTCGTGTGTTTAGGCTATCATGGCAAAAAGTAGCCTACGTCCTTTCTTAAGATCCAAGCTTACCCCATACCAAGTTTCATCCACATTGATTCAGCGGTTTAGCTGTGAAAGCATAACAGACAGGCCGATAGAAACACAGTCAGTCAGAAAGACAGCAAGCAGACTATATTACATTCAAATTAATCCATACTTTGGAAATTGATTGAATTTAAGCATAGTATATAGCACATTGAAAATACGTTATTTAATGTTGCAATAAACAAATGCAAAAGCTTGAATTTGATACCAATCCATTCACTGCCCTTTGTATAAAACCAATTATACTTTTTAAAAACAATATCTATCAGCTCTTGCTCGTGTAATCCATTAAAACAACGCTATACATACAATTTTCACTTCCAAATTATTAACTGGAGTATCCATCACACCAAAATAGCTTCAAAAATAATTTTTCCTTATGTGTATATAACAAATAAAAAAGTTTGCATGATTCTACGAAATACTGGGATAGGGAAAATGGAGATATTATATGTATATGTAATATGTATGAATAACAAAGTATACACAGTGTTGTGTTCAACATATTAAAGGATGTTTTGTGCTCCATTTCCGTTAATAACGTAAAGTATGTAATATAATCGATAAATAATATATACTATCATTATAAATGCCGATACGAATCTTCATGACCTCAGTTATCATAATGATGAGCTTTTTGTAAGCAAATCCATACTAATATTAAAAATGTGATAGTAACTCTGTCTGTGTCTGTTAAGCTTTCACGGCTAAACTGCTAAACCGATTTCGATAAAACTTGGTATGGGACAAGCTTATACTTTTTGCCGCGCTAACCGATACCCACGCATGCGTAGCCGCTGGCAACTTGAGGTTATAATTAAGATAACTTGGAAAATATGTTTTATTCAAAGTTGATTTGTCGCTCAGTATGAATATAATATATTACGTTGTCCAGTGTATATATCTATACCTACACTAATATTATGAAAAGGAAAGATTTGTATTTTTGTATGTTTGTAACGAATAAACTCAAAAACTAACGAACCGATTTCAAAAATTCTTTCATTATTAGTATGCTGCATTATCCCTGAGTAACATAAGCTTCATTTCTCTGGTAAACGTGCGAACCCGGAGCGGGTTGCTAGTCATCTAATATCCTTCTAATTATGGTAATTTTATCTTAAGATGTTCATCACCGTAGAATGTGTCAAAATAATCTCGTATAATTAGTCCTTGTTTCAAAACTTTACATTTAAAAGCACATCTCGTCGAAATATTAAAGCGCGATTCATTTTAATTATACCCAATGTTAGAACAATGTTCGCAATTTCAGTTTTATTTACATTTTCATAATTGATCTTTCGATTGTCTAATTTTGCTCAGCTTCCGTAAATACTTGCTTGCTATTTATCTGTCAAGTATTTTACACAGATTTTCCTTAAACAATAGAAAATTATCGTTATGACCGTTATTTTAAAGTTTATTTTGCTTTGTCAAGGGAGAATCCCCATTGATGAATTCTTGGCCCCATCTGTGTCGTGCAATTAACAATGTTAAGTCTTGGGGCTTATTATTGAAATTGGTCGAAAAAAAACAGTACCTATTTTATTTTGACGTTCAAACCCAATTGAATGGTTAAGTAAAAATATGACTATTGTTTTAAAGAAATAAACTATTATTTCAAACGGGATTCATTAACAAAATGTTTTTCAACTCGGAAGAGGAAGTGTTTCTAATTTGCTATTGTATTTTTAACTTAAAATATGATCGAAATAAATAATTTCAACAGAATAATTTCTTACATTATTTTGCTAGCTATTATTTTTCGTCGAGACATACCGGATACATTATCGAGTGCCTTCGAGATCGACGCCAAGGAGTCACGGCTGTACAATAGTGCGTAATTTTTCGAGCCATTTGCTCCGTCCATTGTTGTTACGAACTGCAATTAGGCAACAGAGGGGTGTCTCGACACTCTGATCGACTATTAATAATTCTTGTCGTAATTACTTACGGATTGTTACCATACTCTTGTCTTTATATACCGAAGCTTTAAAATTTCATACAGTTTGCGCGATAATTTTACGCTTGAAGATATTTCGAGTGGTTTTGATAATACCGTTCGCCATTTTTTGGGCAACTAATGGTTTGTTGTTTACAGTCTTATGTTAAAAGGGGTTTTAAAACGTTTTTTGGAAAACAAAAGCTTTTTAACTTACTAAAGTATAGTTTGATAAATAACAGTCATTTTTCTTGATTTTTTTTTAGTCTTACTGTTAATATTTTTGCTGTAAAATCTTTAAAACAAATATGTTTATTTAGCAGAATAAAAATTAAGAAGGCATAGAAATTACCTTGTATAAGTATATAAATACGTCTTATTCTGCCTAACTTTTTCCCAAGCTATGTAGGGATCGGCTTCTAGACTCACCGAATTTCGCTGAAAACGTAGGTCAGATAGGTAGTCGCTCCATGTAATACACAGATTACATGGAGCGACTACCTATCTGACCTTCACAAACCATTTTACTGGGTGACACGGTATCCCATGGTAAGACTGGTTGCCAGAATTGTGATAACTTAACGATCATCTAAAGATACACGTATGATAGTTGACGGGCCTGTTGGTCTAGTGGTTAGTGAACCTGACTGCTAAACCGGAGGTCGTGGGTTCGATTCCCACCCAGGACGAATCTTTGTGTGATGAGCACGATCATTTGTTCTGTGTCTGGGTGTAATTTATCTATAATATGTATGTATTTAGAAATATATAAGTATGTTTATCAGTTGTCTGGTTGCCATAGCACAGGCTCTGCCTAGTTTGGGATCAGATGACCGTGTGTGAGTTGTCTCAAGATATTATTATATTATTATTATGTATTTCTCTTTTTTCACGGGCTATCCTCAGTATTGAGAATACCCGGTCCTTTGAAAGGCTTACGTGGGGACACAGGTCCAACACGCAGTGGCCTTGTTGAGAACTTTACTCTAAACTGGGATGGGGCATCTACTAGGGCCCATCCACCTCTGCTCTATGGAAGAACAGACATGAATGGTCCAAAGTAGATACAGAGCTATTGTAAATTATGAATGGAAAGTAAATTTAGGCTATGTGTAGGTAAATGTTAGTGGATTGGTTATTAGAACTAAATCGGAAAACTATGGCACCTGCCTTCTAACACACATAAATGCAATCAAATAGGCAGGTGGTGACTCACCAGCTCACCAGATGGGCCCCCCAACATAACCGCCACGATAGGCAGCAGGAGGCAATACCAATGCGAGCGGCTAGGGGTGTCGAGCGGTGCGGCCCCGATTTCGCCATCGCGGGTCACAGTAGCGGACCCGGAGCGGGTTTCCTCGTTATTACGCCATTAGACACTTCCACCCCCGAGCATATAGCTCTAGCGACCCTCTCTAGCCAGCCAGTTAAGGCAAGAAAGAGCTGGGAGCCCTCCTAAGAAGTGACTCCCTGGAGCACTCAGGTCCGTTGTGTCGCCACTCACAAACAGCTCGCCACAAGCTGCCCTGCGGATGTATGCTCCTACATAGACCTTAAGATACATTTCTTATTTATATCTCAAAGTTGGAAAAAGCAAGTTAATATGCCCTCAGGTATTGCGTTATTCTCATGATGATTATTATTATTATAAGCCATTAATATCTAAATTCGTATCAAATATTTTTTATTTTCGCCGAAATCCATAAATGTCTATCACATCCAATTACATTGTAATAACTCATGTTTTACCTTACATACCCCTTAACCTCAGATATCTAATCAACTCCTTATCAAAGTTAAATTAAACTTGGTATAATAAAATCGGACGCAAATTCTCAAATCACAGAGAGCCTCCCCCCACTTTAAAACCGCCTGTAAGGTCCATAAAATACATTTTGACAAATATTACGGCCGATCCGATGTGGTATGTCAGTATGAATAAAGATAGACCCCATATCTCATTCCTTAAGACGTTTTACTTATGACGGTAGTTGTAAATTTCGTATTCAACGACTTTGCTCCAAGTAGTAGAAACTGAACTTTATGTACTAGTGGTTAAAGTTTATTTTTGATTGTGTGATTAAGGTCATAAATTGGAATTAATACGTAAGGTTATATCGCCAATATCTCAGGTTCTGAAAAGTGGTTTAATGATTTCCAATGTTTTAGACCCTTTTTGTGTTTTTCGTAAAGTGATAATGGAGTCAAATCTTCCTTGTTCCTCTTCGAAGCTCTTTGATTGCCGGATTTCTTTGATATACGACCCATTTTCTGCTCAATTTAACTTGAACGTGTATGCAGTGACATGCTTGTTTTTTAATTGACACAGATTGATTTCCGTCTCCAAGGACCAGATTTTGGTCTTTTTAGGCGGAAATTTTGAAGGGCTCTCTCTGTTCGGGCAATATTATTTACATCTTATTAATTTATAATATCTTTTTAATAAATACGTAGTTACGTAATAAAATGTAAACCTTTTACTTTGTTATGTGGGTATCACACCTGTATTTTCCCAAAGGGGTAGGTAGAAATAGATTGTTGTTGCCCCATACAACAAAAGTATTGTCGTTCGTAATACGGCCATTTACAAAAGTGTAATCGTATTCTTACGGTAGGATAGGTTTTATTAAACGTACTGAATTGTACCTAATAAAATCTTTCAATACAATAGGTCCTTGATTTAGAACAGAATAATATTTAGTAGAACGTGATTTATTTTTATGTTATTACTTGTTTTAGCTTCGATCCGCCCGCGTGGATGTCGGTTACAGGGCTAAAAAGTACCCAATGACCTTTTTTGGAATCCAAGCTTACCTCATACTAAGTTTCATTAAAATCGGTTTAGCGGTTTCTTCGTGATAGCGTAACAGACAGAGTTATAGTTAAATTTATAAGTATCGATTTTGTTATAGAAAAATGCATAGGGCTACAATATACTATTTGTATAACGAGACTATTTCAAAGTATGTAAAAACATTTTTGAATACAATAAAAAACTTAGATAAATGAATTTTCAGTAGTGATTTATAATCTATACTAATATTATAAAGCTGAAGAGTTTGTTTGTTTGTTTGAATGCGCTAATCTCAGGAACTACTGGTTCGAATTGAAAAAATCTTTTTGTATTGGATAGTCCGTTTATTGAGGAAGGCTATAGGCTATATAACATCACGCTACAACCAATAGGAGCGGAGCATAAATGAAAAATGTTGCAAAAATAAAAAACCGTTGAAACTAAAACACGCGAACAAAGTCGCGGGGGACAGCTAGTATACTATATATACGACATAATATCTGTCAAAGTTTAAGTAAGTGTTAATGAAATACATAAATAACAATACTTTCATGGAAAAATACAAACTTTTCTAGCCACAGGCTTTATTAGTTAACACAACACAGTTTACTTTCGGTCCCTAAATGATATCATATAACAAAGTTAGTAACTATTTAACTAGTTAATTTGTCTAGTTAGCCAATTTCATTAGTTTATAGGTACCAGATCAATGAAGTTTTTATTTGTTTTGCTTATTCAATAGTTTTGGCTTGTTCTATGGGGAATATTCTATTGAATTAAATAGGCATATTGAAATCAATAGACATATTGATAACTAGCTGTCCCCCGCGAGTTTGTCGGCGTATTATATAGCTTATAGCCTTCCTTAATAAAAGGGCTATCTAAGACTAAAATAATTTTTCAATCAGACCAGTAGTTCCTGAGATTAGCGTTCAAACAAACAAACTCTTCAGCTTTATATATTAGTATATATAGATTTAAAGCGTAATATATAAGTTGTCGTTATTTTATGAATTTGTAAATAAAAGTCGGGTTAGTTACACCATTAATAGGATGAGAACGAGTGGAATTCGTTATCTTTGATTTGTTAGGTCCATCTCAAGCCCTAACTACTCAAGCGATAACAATCATAACATCGGAAAAAGAAAAAAAACGGTGTCGTACGGAAACCGCGGGGTACAGCTATATAATTATCTAATGTCGGAAGTATTATTGCAACATAAAAATACTTCCTACATCATTTAATAAACCTGTATGCATCTAAATTAAATCTAAAAATCTACTTTATAAGTCAACTTTAACCAAATTCCTACCTGCCCAAATCTACAACAATTTTCTCTTTTCGATCTCATCAATTCAGATCACAAGAAGGTATTGACTCTAAGAAACGTGAAAGTAAGAGATACATTTAGGTATGTTTGTTTGCTACTGAACAAATACAGTTAAAAGCCTTATGTCAACACATGGAAATGCGTTTCTTTGCCTTATTTGCTAGTTGGGATTGCTACAAGTTAAGTGGGAACAAGATACCTTTTGAGATGGCTTTGTAAGTGGCTTAGATAGTTTTTTGTTTACGTGTCGATATAGAAGCTAGTAAGCTATTCGTAGTTCTGTGATCATTGTTACTAAAGGGATATTATAAGTATTTTTTGTAAGGTATCTAAGTTAAATAAATATTGGATATGGTATATAGTCCATGCTATATACCAGGGGTTTTCAAACTTATTTTGTCTACTGCCCACTTTGAGAATAAATTATTGTTTAGCGCCCCTATTTTTTCACCTACTTAAAAACCACTATAACTTCAAATCAAATTAATTATTGTGATATATATTAGCGGAGATTCAATTTTTTTTCTGGGTCTCCTACCACCCCCCCTTTAGGCCTGCAGCGCCCGCAAGGGGGCGTTGTCGCCCACTTTGGGAAAGGCTGCTATATACCATATCCAATATTTATATTATGAAATATAGGTAATAAATGAGACCACAGAGTACTAGTACACAGAAACAATAAAACAAATTGATTTTAAAATTTATAAACGCAAGAAAAAGTATCTTGATTAACCCTGGACAGATAATAAGCATTGCCATACAACGTGGCAAGCAGTCTTTTAGGTACACTTCCAGTCGACAGTGATGTGGATGAATTTTGACGCTATTTTTTATAGATTTTATTAGTTAAGAGTTTAGTTTTGTTTTAACTGTATTGTATAGTTAAGTTTGTAAATTATTAAAATTGTAAATAAATTAAGAAACATTATCCAAATGTAAATGCCACCAAAGTTATAATCTACGATTAAAACACTTGATTAATAATTTGCAGCAGTGGGAAAAAACATGCTGGTAATGATAACTGTAAATGTAGCTATTATGCTTAGGTAACTTTAGGGCTTCAATTTTCAAACCATTTCTGAGGATCGCAAAATTATTCTTTCATAAACTTACCTAATATATATAATATACAAGAAACACGATATAGTAAAACGTACATACAACAAAAACAAAAGAAACTTTATAAGCCACACCGCAAAGTTAGCTAAAGAACGAAGAAAACATCCCGCGATCGCGCCATGTAATATAATATTCGCAAGTTCATAACACAGAAATCAAATATAAGAAAAACAGTTGGCGAAAATTCGTATGCGTACATCGTTGGGGGTTTCTTGATGCCTTTGGGAATTCGAAAGGGCGAAGGGGGCAGGGGGGGATATTGTTTCGTTTAGGTATTGACAGAATTCTTTTTTTGGACTCAGGTTCGATTGCCTGGTTTTTGGGTCAGGCGTTTATGTAGTGTCAAGCGTTAGGGCAATAATTAATCTTAATCAATTGTTAAAAGTATAATTTCCGTCGAAACAAGTTTGCATATCTAAATTTTTAAAAGCATTGCATTAATTAGTTCGATCTAAGACAACACTTGCCTCTTGCATATGAATTGCAAACTAAATATAATAACCACAGCATAATTAATAGTACTAAGTACAGAAGGTTCAATTCGCGAAAAATAAAATATAAAAAGCGACTCTAGCTGTGACGAAATAAAGTGCAATTCAGCTTGCATAAGCGCTTAATGCCCAACGCGATATTTACCTAAACATTGTCGCTCTCTTCTTTTGCTTAACTCTGTCTAGCGTGACGCATTAGGGTTGTTGACATGTCGCTTGCTACAACATAACTGTATAATAATAGAATTGCTGCAATTGCTGAAACTGCAATTCGCCTGCCGGGGAGGTGCTCCGGCCGAACGTACTTTAAACTGTGGAGTGAAACCTCTTAGTATACCTTATACTTAAGCACAATACCACCTTTAAGTGTTCAGGTGTAGTAATAATTTTATACATGAACCCTTTCCCGGAAAATTACGTAAATTATCCTTGTCTTAGAGGTTGTAAACAATTCAGGTGAGTTTATCATGGTTCGTGCGAGCATTAGACAGACGTGGTGTCAACATGTCTCAAGTTATCTTATTCGTGACAATTATGCTACAGAATGCGGTATAATCTTTTGGGACTTACGGAGAAAGGAAACAGAGTTGTCGCAACATTGGTATTATTTACTTTGATCGTGATTTTAGTAAATGCAATTAATCTTATACTATTTTACCGGGTCCTTTAAATGACATGGCTTACTTTTTGGTCTGTATCGGTAATAATCAGCTAACTCATCAATTTGTGATAGTGGTAACAGATGACAAAATTTAATCAGACCATTTCTGAAATAATATAAATGCTTTAGGAATGTCAAAATCATAATTCATAAGTATTATTTTTAAACCTCGACGCAAAAATACGGGTGTCTGAGTCTGTGTGTCTGTCTGTGGCATCGTAGCTCTTAAACGAATGGACCGATTATGATGCGTTTTTTTTATAGCTGACAAAATCTAGATGGTTCTTAGCTATAATTAATAAATAAATGTTCAGCATATTGAAAGTTAGGGATTTCAGATTATAAATGGTGGTTTTCATCAATAAATTTCATATAGTTAGTAACTAAACGACCAGTGTCAGATCAACCCGGCTGAGTATTTGCGAAACGCGTAATCCAATTTAAACATTTCGACCAATATTTTGTGGTGTTACAACATAACCTGATATTAAATAGATTTTGTTGATAGTATTGATAATATGTAACAAGCACGCATTATTTGTAGGCCGATGATGATAAAATTATTGAATACATGTTGAAAATGCTGTTTTAGCGGTATAAATATTAGGTACACACGGCAAACTAAATAGGTTTACACATAAATTTTTATTACATAATATATATTATAAATCCGCTTACATAAGCTGAATATAATATATAATAAAAATGTTAGTGTGGCCTGCAAACTTATCTAGTTTGTCGTGTGTTAGGTACACACGGCAAACTAGATAAGTTTGCAAGGGGCTTGCGTATTTTTGGTTACTTAATATATTAGTTCTTCTTTTTCCAACTTATAAGTTGGAAAAAGAAGAACTTACAACTAAACTTACCGACAGTTTAGTTGTATGTTCTTCTTTTTCTTTGAATTGCACATTTTTGGCGATTATTTAGGTGGTTCTTTGTAAAATAAAATGTTTTTGTCCACTTGTCCAGCTGGTTTATTCAAAACTGAATTTATAATATGTATTGGTATTGTATCTAAATTTAGTACCCTTCCCTACATTATTAACTTGTAAAACTAATTAAAACAAATTCCAAAACTCTTTATTTATTGACCTACATTGACTACATTGCTCCTATCTCTTTCAATATTACATAAAACCTTTTAGATTAAAACCACCCTTATTTAAATAGACGAGAAACTTCGATATTCTCACATTTCAGTGTCAATCGTACTCTAAAGAAGCATGCGAAAGAAATCTTCCATTTAATATAGCCTTTTGACCCTTTCTCCTTGACCTTAAAAAAATACAAACGAAAATATACTTTAGGACTGAATGTATAAGGTGGATTTTTGAGTAATGTGGATAGGGAAGTACGGGAGTCGAATTTCAATACCAATATCGAAAGTTATTGAAGATTTGTCAGGTATTAGATTCAATTTCGTATTTTTTTTTGTCAGCTTTTATTTTTCTGTTCGTGTTTTAATGTATACACTACCATTTGTTTCACTGTAGATATATTTACGAAGAATTAGAGCTAAAATTTTATACAATGTCGGGTAAAAATAAAAGCAACATCTACAGAGAGTTTGACCCTACGCGATTTGAACACGCAACCTTCCGATCTAGGAGCTTTCAATCTCTTGAACAAAAAAGATAGCAAAAAAATAAAGAGAAATATAAACAATGAAAAAAAGCTTGGATATCCACACATTTAAATAGTTGTACTCTAAGAGTAAAGTAGGTACTTGAAGGTCAGACGATTTTGTAAAAGATAAACAACTTAATTCGTGTGGCAGGCCAGGGAATCAATCTTCATACTTATACTCAAAAACATCTGTCAAAACTACAAAACCCACTTTCCAAAATCACGAAAAAAATACCCTATTTATAATCGCGAGTTTCATGGCCCCACATAACCGTCCCACGTAATGTGTTAAATTCAACCGTTTTATAACGCTTAAAGCTGCTCATTCCAAAAAAGTAAATCAAAAACAGTAGACTTGTCTTGCTTAATGCAGTTTCTCTTGAAGGGTTAAACTTAGACATTCGAAATAACACCAAAGCCATCACAATTTAGTGTTACACTCTTAGAGTAAAAATAACTAAACTATAGAGTGCGCTCTAACAGAGTACTAGTAGAACTGTGAGCACCAGTATGAACACGTAAACTCGTAAAATTAGTTTCTAATCAGAGCGATAGTTTTTATTAAAACTATCTCAAAAACCATCGATATTTTCGCATAATCATCTGTCGTCGCACGGAAAATCACTCGTAAACGAGCGTAGTACATACAGCTTAAAATTGTTGCTTATGCTCGGTACAACGGGCTACTCTATGCTTGTCTATGTATACTCTAAGATGACACTAGATTGTTCTTAGAACGCTGTTTTAGGTATTAATAAATAACAAGAACTAGTCAACTAGTCAAAGGCGAAGTGTACACTTTCGTAAAGCGGGCGAAAAAAGTGCAACTGCATAAACATTTTATAAATTCAATTTCATTTAAGTATAATTGACAGTTAACTTAATAACGGCCTTTTTGAAGACCTATAAAAGTTTATTGTTAAGACTAAAATAAAATGAAAATAGTCATTTTTGTGGCATTACATCCGCGGTTAGCCAGGATATTAGTGGTTTAAGTTCAAAATTACAGCCGAAACCTTACAACTGTGGGAAAACACTGGGTTAGTACACTGCACTTATGTTTTAGAATTAGGGATATTTATTTTTAACCAGTGTCGTGATATTTATTTAAAACAAAACGGTTTACTCACGTATATTTTCGGGATCGCCCGACTAGTTTCAGACTCAATAGGAGTCCCTAATCATGAGCTGACGCGGCGGCGGTGGTGTCGCGAGTCGAACTGGTGTCGTCAGTTTAAAATAATAATAATAATAATACCAGCCTACAAATGTTCCACTGCTTGGCACAGGCCTCTTCTAATAGTGAAGGCACGATCACCACGCTTGCTCAATTGCGGGTTGGCGATTACAGATTTCAATTTATGGAATCCAGGTTTCCACACAATGTTTTCCTTCACCGTTTGCCACTGGCGTCTTAGAATAATTAAGAAAAAACATAGAACTTTGAAAAAGTCACATTGGTAATTGCCTGTAATGAATTCGAACCTACAACCTTGCGCATACAACCTACAACCTTGCGCATACAATCCGTTCGCTGAACCGCTAGGCCACCACGACATTATTATAGAGTACTTAATATTCCTTATGAAATATACTATTTATTTTGGGTGTAAATTCGCTAAACGGTCCTTATAATAATAATTAATTAAAACGATTTCAAGTCAGGAAGGTGATAAAGTTTTATTGGGAGCATTTAACTAACCTGATCGTTTATAGTGACAGGTTCGAATCAAGTAGTCTTATCTTTTCAACTAAACGACATTAGAAAATAAACTGGCAATAAACATGTACACATTTAACCGCTAATTTACTGATGCTTTTGGTAAATCTCATGCTGAAAATACCTTAGCCATTTTCCTTTTATTAACACAAATAGGACCAAATAAATATATGACAACCCTACTTATTACTAGTATAGTAATAGTACTTTGAAACTATTGCGTTGCATGTTTTTAACAAATTGCGTTACGGGAACGAACGCTAAAACATACATTTATCTTCAATAGCTTGATGTTTCGACCGGGTAGCAGCGCTGTGCACAAAAATAAAGAAATCGTCTTTCTGCTTTTGACAAACAGACTGAAGATTTTCACGTTGTTTTCATAAGTAAAGTCTAGAATAAAGAAAAAAGAGAAGTTTTTTTTTTATAAACGACTAACACACCAAAAAATTTTTACTTGTGTCGTGGGCGGTTTCACAAACATTCAAATCACATGCACAAAGAACACCCAGACTTGGAACAAGCATTTGTGGAGTATGTGGGGATCGAACCCGCAGCACTTCGCGCACAGTGGTAATTGGCGTGGTGACCTATACCACTCGACTATCCGTGTAGTCGAGCACGTCCTCCCAAAAACCGAACACTGAAATCCAATCCATAAGGGATTGGATTTAAGTATTTTTCTTATTAAAATCGCTGTTTTCCTAGCCCCACACAACCCTCCCACGCCGCGGGCAGTTCATTCTTCGACGTTGCTCACTTTCTTGCCCCATATACAGTGTTTACTGAACACACATGGGTTTTGCACTTTTTTTGCCCGTTGCACCCGCGACAGTAGTTTTTGCTACGAGTAGATACGGGTAAAATGAGACGTCAGTTACTCGTTTTTGGGTTAATTTGAGTTTATAAAGAGTATTTAAGTTGTGAAATTGAGTTTTAGTTATCCATATAATTGTATTGTTTTAAGGATTAATAACTATAGCTATTGTAAGCGTGGTTGTCAAATATATTAAGGCTGGCTATGTTTGAAGCTTAGAGTATGCACAAGCAATTTTTTACAACTAATCCAACCAATATTATTCAATGGATATACCATTGAATAAAGTTTGTTTTCTTTCACTGCTCTGTATTATTTAATGTTGTAACTCTCATGGTGTACAATAAACAGTATTCTATATATATCTACCTATTCGAATCTTCGTTTGAGTCGTCTTACAAGCCTGATTGTAGCTTGAAGAAAAACTAGTTACTTCATTTGAATCAATGGAAAGGTTAGGAGAGAGATGCAAGAAGGGTAGAGAGACCTTTGCCGTGCAGTAGGACAGAAATAGTTACAAAAAAAAAGTTTAGAAATTTATTTCTAGGTTTTTAAAAAAAAGTTTCTTTAAGTTTTTTAGGTTTCGTGGTTTCCTCTACTATATCAAAAGTTATTGTAAAAGACGTTGAAAAGACGCCATAACTGAGCTTTCGCTTCAACCCTCGCGTGGGTGGGAGTCGTTTAAGCCATGTTCAGCTAACTTACTCAAGTGTAACTTGATTTTTACTTTTATTGTTATGTTCACGATTAGGTTGTTAGGCAGATATGATACAGTTTTGGAAGTTAGAATTACTATTGTGAATTATTTTATACTAACTCTCAGTAAAAGTGAAAGCTTGACTGTGACTGTGTGCTGACTCTTTGCAGTCAGTTATGTACTGGCTTCATTGGTATGTTTAAAGTAATTGTCGATTCTATATTTTAAGGAATTTAATTACTATGCCAAGTTGATTGTTAACTATATTTATGATTTATTTTTATTGTTTCAGGTAAGTTCATTTGCGATCTCATCATTGTTGATACACAAGTTAAAAGATTTTAAATTATACGAACTTCTAAGATTGTGACGTAAGTAAGATATTAATTAAGTTTATTAAGTAGATTGTAAATAAATAAATAAATGTGGACAACATCATACATTTCTCTGAACCCAAAGTAAGTAGCTAAAGCACTTGTGTTATGTAATTCAGAGACAACGAAGGTACCACAAACACCTAGACCCGAAACAATGTAGAAAAGGGGTTTTCTACATTGACCCGGCCGGGGATCGAACCCGGGACCTCAGAGCTGGCGACACCTTGAAAACCGGTGTGTACGCCAATCGACCATTCAATCAAATTGTACTTATTAATAACTGGCTGTTGCCCGCGGCTCCGCCGCGTGGGTTGGTTATCACGACAAAAAGTAACCTATATCCTTTCTCGGAATCCAACCACACAAAGTTTCATTAAAATCGCTTCAGCAGTTAAGCCGTGAAAACGTATCAGATAGACAGAGTTACTTTCACAAAATATTAGTATGTATTGATAAGTAACTTACTGTAACTGTATCATTGCATATAGAAATCCTCTCCTCAAATATAAAGAAACACAAATATTTTATTATTTAAAACGGAAGAGAAAACAAAATGTCCAATGTGTACCAACCTGTGGTGCTAACACCCATAATGTATATCAAAATAACAATAAGCAAAAATGAGAAACGATGGCATTCATGCGAGCACACGTCACTAAACACAATTTAGGGGAAACTGGGCCAATATGGGACACAACACTCACTCGACTAAAGTAATAAATCAATAAGGCAATATTAAATAAAATTCCCCGCCGTATATCATTGGGGGTAGGCATTGTGTACAAAAACGACCATTTTGTCTTGCTACGCCTATTCTAAGTAAAATAGAGTAAATATTGGAGTGAATTTAAAAGATAAGGGGCTTCTGTTTTTGGTTGAGCGTCTGTTAAAGGCGAGTTACGCTTATTTCATGCGGGATACTATTGTGCTTATTAGGAGTCGATTGTAAACGACTTAGCACGGATATTTATTAGTTTTGTAGTTCATTTTATTTCACCCACACGTGTTTTTTTTTATGTATTTTTTTCTGGAAAGTTTAAGTATAATTATTTTTTAGGTATAGATATAATTTGATAGGCAACAAATTGTTCTAATTTCGAACGCCTTATGTTAATATATAATACAAAACAAATATTTTAATATTGTTTTATATTCGCGCAAAAAACACATTTATGATTCAAACATTGTAAGCAAACATTTTTCAGAATAAGTAAACAGTGTAACTGGTAAAATATTTTCACAATATATAGCCAATATATTAGACGACATAGATAAACATTTTGACGAATTGCTACATAAAAAACTCAGTCAACATACGAAATTGCTAGCGATCTTAAGTAATAGGGCAATATAGGTAATCTCAATCCGATCTTTGAGAAAAGGTGAGAAAATTTGGCGCTATTGAGAATTTCCTTGACCTAATACTACGACAATAGACCCAGTTTGTAACCCAATATTGTTTATTATAAAATAGTGTTATTATATGTTGAGTTTGACCTTACCTCCCCTATATTAGTGTAATTTGGTCAATTGTTTAGTTTACTTTTTTAATGTATATGTTTCTAGTTATATTTTAATAGCTGTCCCCCGCGACTTTGTTCGCGTGTTTTAGTTTCAACGGTTTTTAATTTTTGCAACATTTTTCATTTATGCTCCGCTCCTATTGGTCGTAGCGTGATGTTATATAGCCTATAGCCTTCCTCAATAAACGGACTATCCAATACAAAAATAATTTTTCAATTCGAGCCAGTAGTAGGTCCTGAGATTAGCGCGTTCAAACAAACAAACAAAAAAACTCTTCAGCTTTTTATATTAGTATAGATAGTATAGATAAAATAAAAGGCTAATAATACTATTGGATTGTCGACAAACGGCAAAACTGTTCAATTAATGGTCAGCGAATATGTTCATCTCTACAATGGACTAATAATGTGTAATAGTTAAATAATAATGAAATACTACCTGTTACCCACGGCTCCGCCCGCATGTGTGTCGGTTATAGCTTATATCCTTTCTTAAGATCCAAGCTTACCCCATACCAAGTTTCATCCAAATCGGTTCAGTGGTTTATAATATTAGTATGACTTATGGGTAGTATATAGTAAAATACGCAAGTCTCTAACTCTATCAATACAATATAGTCTCTTTTTAAATACGGTTTTAATATGTCTTTTTTCTAGATCGTTATTGACAAATTAATTTAAGTTTAATAGTTTAAAAAAAAATAAACAAGGCAAGTCATAAAGCTAAGTTTTAGGCTGATATATCCTTTGACTCTAAGGCCGAGCACACACGGACTGTTTGAAGCCGTTCGTATCGACTGCTTCAATGCGAAATATAAACAGTTGCTTTGTTTCAAATGTTTTAAAAATGCAAGGGGTGGGTGACGCACGTGACGCGCACGAACGGTCAATTCGTGTACACACAGCAAACTAGATAGGTTTGCAGGTCACATTAACATTTTATATTATATTACACATTTGTTTATTATTTATTTATTTGAAAGTGCACGTAATGGTTATGTATAAGCTGATGATATGTAAGAAAATGTTAGCGTATAATATAAAATGTTAGTGTGATCTGCAAACCTATCTATTTTGCTGTGTGTACGTTGATCACAGACCAATTGCTTGAAATTCGTGTGAAGTCCGCCTAAAAACTCTTAATTAAAGCACAAAAAAGCTTAATTTAAAAAAAAAAACTACTTCAGCAATAAAATTTAGCAAAATGGAAAAAGGGAATCGTAATATACTGAGCTAATTTATTAACTTACTTTTTGGTCACGACTTATCTCAATAATTCAATTTTATTACTTGAAAACAAGCATTACCTAAATTATTTTTATTTGGCGTTGTAGCGTTGTAAATTTTACTTAAATTTAAGTCCAGGTTGAACTCAATTGGACCAATTATTATTATTTATTTATTAAGTACTCGTTGTTTCCCGCGGCTCCGCCGTGGATGTCAGTTATTGCAGCAAAAAGTAGCCTATGTCCTTTCTCAGGCTCTAAACTATATGTGTACCAAATTTCATTTAAATCGGCTCAATAGTTTTGGCGTGAAAGCGCGACACACAGACAGACAGAGTTACTTTCGCATTTATAATATTAGTCATTATAACAAAATCAATAATTATAGTTAATACATAGACTCACATAACCCACCAATGGCAATATTTATATACGACTATGGGTTTTGGGATTCAATTACCGTGCTGTATGTTATAAGATATTTTTTTTTTAAGTTTGTCTGTCTTAAAGTATAATTTACCAAAATGGTTGAGAACAGAAATTTAATTAAATTTATGGCTCTAATATGTGAAGTCTCTAATGTGTGTAGCGATATTCAAAAGGTAGGTTACCTAGCTGTTAATTTAAAACAATATTAAATCATTAAATAATCACATATCCCTATTTTCAACTATTCCCTACAATCGAATTTCTACGTTAATTTAACGACACATACATAAGTACCGTCAGCAAGCCAGCAATAAATATTATTGCATAATCAGACCTCCGGTACCGACTGCATATTCATGTAACTTCAAATTCAAATAACTCACTCACATTCATCTAAGAAACGTTAAGTAAAATAGAGTAAATATTGGAGTGAATTTAGAAGATAAGGGCCTGCTGTTTTTGGTTGAGCGTCTGTTAAAGGCGAGTTACGCTTATTTCATGCGGGATACTATTGTGCTTATTAGGAGTCGATTGTAAACGATTTAGCACGGATATTTAATAGTTTTGTAGTTCATTTTCCGACACGTGTTTTTTTTAATATATTTTTTACTGTAAATTTGAAGTATCATTATTGTAAAGGTATACAGAGATCATTTGATAGGCAACAAATTGTTCCAATTTCGAACGCCGCATTATAACATATTATACAAAACAAATATTTTAATATCATTTTATGTTTACACAAAAAACACGTTTATGATTCAAACATTGTAAGCAAACATTTTTCAGAATAAGTAAACAGTGTAACTGGTAAAATATTTTCACAATATATAGCCAATATATTAGACGACATAGATAAACATTTTGACGAATTGCTACACAAAAAACTCAGTCAACATACGAAATTGCTAGCGATCTTAAGTAATAGGGCAATACACGTAATCTCAATCCAATCTTTGAGAAAAGGTGAGAAAATTTGGCGCTATTGAGAATTTCCTTGACCTAATACTACGACAATAGACCCAGTTTGTAACCCAATATTGTTTATTATAAAATAGTGTTATTATATGTTGAGTTTGACCTTACCTCCCCTATATTAGTGTAATTTGGTCAATTGTTTAGTTTACTTTTTTAATGTATATGTTTCTAGTTATATTTTAATAGCTGTCCCCCGCGACTTTGTTCGCGTGTTTTAGTTTCAACGGTTTTTAATTTTTGCAACATTTTTCATTTATGCTCCGCTCCTATTGGTCGTAGCGTGATGTTATATAGCCTATAGCCTTCCTCAATAAACGGACTATCCAATACAAAAATAATTTTTCAATTCGAGCCAGTAGGTCCTGAGATTAGCGCGTTCAAACAAACAAACAAAAAAACTCTTCAGCTTTTTATATTAGTATAGATAGTATAGATAAAATAAAAGGCTAATAATACTATTGGATTGTCGACAAACGGCAAAACTGTTCAATTAATGGTCAGCGAATATGTTCATCTCTACAATGGACTAATAATGTGTAATAGTTAAATAATAATGAAATACTACCTGTTACCCACGGCTCCGCCCGCATGTGTGTCGGTTATAGCTTATATCCTTTCTTAAGATCCAAGCTTACCCCATACCAAGTTTCATCCAAATCGGTTCAGTGGTTTATAATATTAGTATGACTTATGGGTAGTATATAGTAAAATACGCAAGTCTCTAACTCTATCAATACAATATAGTCTCTTTTTAAATACGGTTTTAATATGTCTTTTTTCTAGATCGTTATTGACAAATTAATTTAAGTTTAATAGTTTAAAAAAAAATAAACAAGGCAAGTCATAAAGCTAAGTTTTAGGCTGATATATCCTTTGACTCTAAGGCCGAGCACACACGGACTGTTTGAAGCCGTTCGTATCGACTGCTTCAATGCGAAATATAAACAGTTGCTTTGTTTCAAATGTTTTAAAAATGCAAGGGGTGGGTGACGCACGTGACGCGCACGAACGGTCAATTCGTGTACACACAGCAAACTAGATAGGTTTGCAGGTCACATTAACATTTTATATTATATTACACATTTGTTTATTATTTATTTATTTGAAAGTGCACGTAATGGTTATGTATAAGCTGATGATATGTAAGAAAATGTTAGCGTATAATATAAAATGTTAGTGTGATCTGCAAACCTATCTATTTTGCTGTGTGTACGTTGATCACAGACCAATTGCTTGAAATTCGTGTGAAGTCCGCCTAAAAACTCTTAATTAAAGCACAAAAAAGCTTAATTTAAAAAAAAAAACTACTTCAGCAATAAAATTTAGCAAAATGGAAAAAGGGAATCGTAATATACTGAGCTAATTTATTAACTTACTTTTTGGTCACGACTTATCTCAATAATTCAATTTTATTACTTGAAAACAAGCATTACCTAAATTATTTTTATTTGGCGTTGTAGCGTTGTAAATTTTACTTAAATTTAAGTCCAGGTTGAACTCAATTGGACCAATTATTATTATTTATTTATTAAGTACTCGTTGTTTCCCGCGGCTCCGCCGTGGATGTCAGTTATTGCAGCAAAAAGTAGCCTATGTCCTTTCTCAGGCTCTAAACTATATGTGTACCAAATTTCATTTAAATCGGCTCAATAGTTTTGGCGTGAAAGCGCGACACACAGACAGACAGAGTTACTTTCGCATTTATAATATTAGTCATTATAACAAAATCAATAATTATAGTTAATACATAGACTCACATAACCCACCAATGGCAATATTTATATACGACTATGGGTTTTGGGATTCAATTACCGTGCTGTATGTTATAAGATATTTTTTTTTTAAGTTTGTCTGTCTTAAAGTATAATTTACCAAAATGGTTGAGAACAGAAATTTAATTAAATTTATGGCTCTAATATGTGAAGTCTCTAATGTGTGTAGCGATATTCAAAAGGTAGGTTACCTAGCTGTTAATTTAAAACAATATTAAATCATTAAATAATCACATATCCCTATTTTCAACTATTCCCTACAATCGAATTTCTACGTTAATTTAACGACACATACATAAGTACCGTCAGCAAGCCAGCAATAAATATTATTGCATAATCAGACCTCCGGTACCGACTGCATATTCATGTTACTTCAGATTCTAATAACTCACTCACATTCATCTAAGAAACGTTCATTTAAAGTCGATCGGATTTATATTTTCATTCATTCGTTCAATTCGTTCTTAATTTACTTAAATTTATAGGTATTTGTGTGGTCTAGTTGTGTTTTGATTAAGTTAATGTTTGTATCGATTTAATACACAATGTATGGTTTAATTAACTGCAATATATCTGTATTTGTATTAGAAAATTGAAGATATAGGTCTCATGTAGTAATTATAGGTAGCAACTGAAAAACTAAATTAATTTAGATCAAAGTATAAGTACTATAAATAATAATTAAAATTTCATGTCACAAAATTTAAGTTGACGTTAAGTTTTTGTATGTTATGGTGGCTCAGTGGTTCAATGAACGGAATAGTGTGCACGAGGTTGCAGGTTCGAACCCACTACAGGCATTACCAATATGAATTCTAAGACACCTATGATTGAGAATATGGGAAGAAAACACGGCGAAAGGGATTGGAATCTTAAATTTATCAACCTGCTATAAGTGGGTTTCACTAACGATTTTGTACCGAGCACTATTGACAAACGAATCGGACCTCCATCATATTTTTAAGTTGATTGATTCTAGTTAGATATCATCATTAGATAGTGCTTGTGACGTTATGGTAGATAGTCATTAATACCACGCTTGTATTTTAAACACATCGTGATACTTGCGATATCTAACTTTACGACCTCCGTGGTCGAGTGGCGTACACACCGGTTTTCAAGGTGTCGCCAGCTCTGAGGTCCCGGGTTCGATCCCAAGCGAAAAAACACTTTTCTACATTGTCTCGGGTTTAGGTGTTTGTGGTACCTTCGTTGTCTCTGAATTCCATAACACAAGTGCTTTAGCTACTTACTTTGGGTTCAGAACAATTTATGTGATGTTGTCCACATTTATTATTATTATTTATTATCTAAATCTATCTATAATATCTGTGGTAGCAATAGACAGTCTCGATCTTACAAATTCAATTAACTAACTAGTTTAAATACATTCACAATGTGTTCTCTATTTCCTCATCCATTTATTCACAGCTCCATAACACAACGTTAGTATAACTGTGGGCTAATAATAATTAATTCTATGATTTATACGGTTCAAAGGGACTTGGTATTGTTGCCTCAGATCTAAGGGAGTGGGCGTTCAAGGCTGAAGTTAAAACAATTTGGGAAACGCTTCTAATGACGTATGTTTAATTGTATAGGTACTATATACATATTGAGTACTATAAAATTACACTAAATTATACTTCATTTATCATTCATGTCGTCGTGCAGTCATTGTAGTGGCCTAGTGGTTTAATGGACGGATTTGTGTGCACAAGGTTGCAGGTTCGAACCCATTACAAACAAGTACCAATGTGACTTCTTCAATATGTACTTTCTTAATTATTCTAAGACATCATTGACAAGTGAAGGAAAACATCGTGAGGAAACTTGGATTCAAAAAATTTGAATATGAAATCGCCAACCCGCAATGAGCAAGCGTGGTGATCAATACTCGTTCCTTCTCTATATGAGAAGAGGCCTGTGCCCAGCAGTGGGACATTTATTGGCTGTATAGAAGAGTAGTAGCTAGTAGCTGCTGTGGAGTTTGTTGCCGCCGTTGTGTGTGGCGCCGTTACTTCTCCACAGCCAAAACACTTAGGAAGCGGTGAAGGGTGGGCGAATCGGGGTGCTGTCAGATATGTTGAATTTCAAAAAGTGCTACTTAGTAGCCTAATTTGAAATAAATGAATTTTGATTTTGATTTTAAAGTACTTTTCCAGAAAAGCTGGCACATTTATGCTTCGATTTCACACAGCGCGGCTCTACAGCAAAATATGCACTTATTTTGACTGAAAATCACCTGTAATTTTAGAATTAAGACTCTTAAATTCATAAGCATTAAACAACAATTATAAATTTATGAGACCACACAAACTTATCTTGATTACAATCCAAACCCAACCTCAAACGCCTACCGGTACCGCGCAAACTAACGCTTAATTAACAAAAAAGAAATTAAGAGTTTTTTTATATTCATGGAGTTCCGTACATTAAATCAATACAATTTTAAAAACAAATTACGCTCAAAATAAAACTGTCAATGAGATATTAGTAACTTGTAAACATAGACTTAAGCTGATACGGAAATCCATACTTCCATACTAATATTATAGATGCGAAAGTAACTCTGTGTGTCTGTTTGTTACGCTTTTATGGCTAAACTGCTGCACCGATTCTGATGGAAATAAAAAAAGAAATAGGCTACTTTTTTCCGCGATAACCGACACACACGCGGGTGAAGCCGCGGGCAACAGCCAGTAAAAAATAAATAAATGATTAACAATTTAATTGTGTTTTTAAAGAACATTTTTTTATTACAATTCGTGTAAGATAGACAAGTAATATATAAACATTATTTAGATTTTTTTAGCTAACCATATAATATGTCTATAACTGTCGCACAACTGAATCTATAAAAGCATGATAAAAACGTCCCCATACCTAAGCTTTGGCATGTGTTTAACAAAGTAACAAAAAAACTTTCATCAATCTCATATAAATGACTTGGAGACTTAATTGGAGACAAATGGATTTAGTTACTGCAACAGGGTTTTTGCCCTTTAGTGAGGAACACTAAAAATATTGCAACAATACTTTACTGAGATAAATTGCGAAATTCACATCCTTATCTGGTAATGGTTAAAGCTTGTTCCCAACCATTGCGATAAGAGAGAGATAACGCACTCTTTGTTCGGTGTACTGATGCGATTATCTCAATTTATTGTTGCTTATCTCGAAAGAATAACTTAAATTATAACGCCCTTATCTTTGAGATCAAAAGAAAAAAAAGATTGGAATAAGTAATGGTATTGTGTATGCTAAATATAGGATATAAATGTATTGTTATTTTTATACAATCTGCTTTTTCTTGGGCTATATTGTACCCAGAAATCGCATTTATAAATGTCCCACTGCTGAGCACAGGCCTCTTCCCATATGGAGAAGGCACGAGCAATGCCGTCTTGTATATGTTTTTTAGTTTAGAGTTAGGTTAAAATTAATTTCAAATGTGTACTCAGAATTACGGACTCTTGATGCAAAAATAATTCAAGCTTCTATGTTAACGCAAATAAAAAATACATCCATTACACACATTTCCCATGCATCTCCAAGAAACTCAAAGCCTATAGGTACTTCTCGTCGACCCTGAATCACGAAATTTTGCGTGATGCTAGGTCTGACGTCACAAGAAAACAATTTCTTATTCAAAGCTTTTACCAAGTAACATTCTTAGTGGCTAATCTCTACACTATACCAAGAATTATCATATATTCTAATTTCAAAATGTTAGGTTATTTTGAGGAAAGAAATTAGAATATCCTTTCAACACGAATCAAAGAATAATTTATATCCAATATTAAACATCACAGACTAGTAATATCAATAAATAGTTTTTCAAAAACAAGACCTCACGCGAAGTGATTTATTTTAATTAATGGACAATAACAATAATTGGCTGACAGTAGATTTGTTTCATGCAAATCAATCGGGACTCATTAGCATAGTAGACTCGGAGGGGCTAGTGATGCGATGTTATCGATTTTTTAATATCGATAAAAATAGGTTACTTAATAATTTATTGTTGTTATTTATGTTAGCAAACTTGTAGACTATTTGCCGACTGCCTTCTAGCTTAAACTCTTTAAGTAATTAAATATATATTTATGCGGTGTATTTAGGAGTACTGATACTAGGCCTATTATTTGTGGAATACGTAAGTTCGATTTTCATGTTTCTTGATAAAAAATGAGTTATGTTTGTATGTAATAAATTCATTCGTTTAATCACATTTTAATAACAAAAAATTTTTGAAAATAAATTTCTACTATAATATCAAGCAAGTATATTTGATGTCGACGTGATGTGGTGTGTAGATAGATAATTAGTGATAAGATTTTTGATGTAATTTGTTACCTTACGAGGCTGACTTGACGCACCAGCGCAAAAAGCCTCATTAAATAAATGATTTGAAAAAAAAAAGTATATTTGTTGAACAAAATGATAATGGTTTTCTTTATTCTGTTTGAAATTATAGACAAATTAAATCGTACTAAAACCGGATAACACTTGCCTATCATTATAGAATCATCGATCTGTTTCAGTTAAACTCCATAGTAATAACATAAACGTCATTAATTAACTGTACAGCGATTAAATTAACCATGAGCGGTTGACATGTAATTAACTAAATTAATTTGTTATTAAAATTAATTAATCTTAATATAATAATCACACATGTGTAACGGGTAGCCAAGCTTGTCTTTTACTAATTATCGTCATTATTTTGTGTCATTTTATTCACATGTGAACTGTTAAGTTAGGAGATTGATAGATCACGTTAATTTGTGATACCGATGGTGAACCCACTGATGGGTTGTCTAGATCGTTTTGTTTCCATCTAAGTAAATATTACATGAAAGTCAGGATTTCATGGAACTATTTCATGGAATGGTTTCTTTAACTTGAGTTTTATCTACATTTGCACTTAGGAGGACTTAGACCATGTCAATGACGTCACAGTTAATATTTCTAACTACCTACGGGGTATTCAAATTAGGTCAATCGAATTAAAGTAAAAAAAATGTCCCGTTTTTGTTGGTCCGTTATACAGAAATATGATGTTTTTGTAATTTACTTGTAAAGTTTTTTGTCCCAAACAGACATCAAATGTCGATTGGAGTGGAAAATTCATAAAACCATAAAGCGATTCTAGTTTGTTGTATAAACTCTACTACTTTATAGAAATAAACGCTTTAATAGTAGACAACGGTAGATACAGTATAAATTATTAATACAGAGGAAAAAAACTCCATTATTACATTTTTAATTCCATTAATACATTATCATTCTAAAAGGTCCCCATGACCAAACAAACAAAAAATCCTTTATTGTACTAAATTTTTAATTACACTTTTCAATAGACGAATAATTATATACGGGACCCGGCCATATTCGTGTTGACACTCCACTTAAATTTGAATGTCAAATTCTCGTATAATTTTAAAACTGCTTGTAAATTTTGCATATTTTTGTACGCGTGACGCGTATTCCAAAATCTGTGCTTTTTTGTTCCGTTTCAACGAACCTTTTTGGATTTTAATTTAATAAAATATACGGGGCCTCTCGACTTAACACGCTTTCGCACTTTTTGTTTACAATTTTCGAATTAAACGGAATTAATTAGAATCTGTTTTGAGGTGTTATTTTCCGGAGGTTATTTGGGGAGATGTAATTTGTGGAGTTTGAGTTACGTAATGCAGAATTTAATACAGTAATAATAAAACGTCTCAAAGTTGGAGTATAATCTTTATTTCTTATTTAGGTTCCCCAAATGTAATTAGATCACCTTTAAATTGCCAATTTATAAAAAGATGATATGTAAAAATATGAAAACACACTTCTTTTTTTATTTGTGTCGAAGTAGGAGATATAACCACCCACAACGTTAAGTAAGGGTATCCATAAATTATTTTTTTTCCTTATACGTTAATATTTTTAAACAGAAAAATAAAATGTTTATTAAAAAAATATCGATAAAATTCAGAAAACTAACAAATTATTTACAATTACAATCGATAAATGAGTCCCAACACTAAAAGTAAGAAGTCGATTCGATCTCATATTTCATTGCCTTTTTTTTATTTAATACGAAAATTATAGTTTACAAAAAGTTGTATTCCCATTGTGACATTCTGAGATAAAATTGATTGCTGTATATTGACAGATTTTTATGGGGCAATTGATTTTTTGTTTCAAAATACGTGAATGCTTGGCGAGACATGATTTTATTCAAGGTTATGATGATGAATGCCGTAAAAGAATTGTATGTTTTATATAAATAAAATTCTTAAGAAAAAAGAGACTCAAAAATTATAATACCAATTTTAATTAAGATGTTTTAAAACAACGTCATAACTAGGTCTATATAACCTGAGAAGCTTAAATAAATTTTTAAATCGACTCTATGTCGAAATATTTATACAAAGTATGTTGAAAATCAACAACGTTTTACATTTGACGCTCTGTTAAAACTTAATTGGACGTTTATAAATTATGTACTTAACAATGTTATTAAATTATTAAACATTTATAGTTGAAGACAATGAAACAAATTCACCATTTAGATTCCATTGTCAAAAATACAAATCCAACAAAATCACTTAAATCTGATTTGAAAAGTCATCAATAACGAATACCATTATAGCAGTTCAATGACCCCTCCTACGCTAGAAAACCATAATCCATGGCTTAATGTCCCATAAACTATACTGATATTAATTATAGTACTTTACTGTAATGACAAGTGATTAGGGAAGAAACAATACTGGGAACTGATAGAGTATGTTGTGTGTTTGTAGATTTTGTAAATATTTTCATAGAAAAAAATATTTTTTGTTTGTGTATTTCAATGTTTAAAATATTAGTGGCTTATTGAATGTTTGCGGGCTAGAAAAACTAGTTTTTGCTAGCGGCTCCGCCCCCTAGGTGTCGGTTATCGCGTCAAAAAGTAATGACTTTTCTTGGGATCCATGTTTTCTCTATACCAAGTTTCATCAAAATCGGTTCAGCGGTTTAGTCATTTAAGCGTAACAGACTACATTTGCATTTCTAATATTAAAATGGATGTTAATAATGCTTGAGGTATATAAAAACCATTTAAAACGAATATTTTTCTACAGCAATTTTCATACGAAAGTAAGTTTGTGGAGTTTTTTACAATATTTTTTTTTTTTTTGGAAGAGGTCTACTGCAGTTAGCCTGAGCGCAGGCTTTGACTGCTTCACCGGACTTTTGGCGAGAACCGTCCAGCCAGAGCAAGTAAAATAAACTAACTACGTCAGCAACGTTCACTAAGGGCACCCCCTGCGGGATTCGGACCTCGACTTAGTGCGTTGCTGACTATCTTAATAAGGCAAAAACAGCAAGGGATGGCTGGATCTGAGTTATTATTATTTAGGGACATATTTTTATTGCTAGTTTGGCCGGCTCGGGCCAGCTTAATCTAGGTTTTTAAAATAATAATAATTAGTAATTCATAAATAAATCTGCACTGTTTAGGTAGAGTTGTTTCTGAATATAGAAAAGAAATAACTCCTAATGTCCCAATTGGCTCACTATGGTCAAAATGATAGGATATTAATTGCCATTGTTATAAATAACGTAAAATATACATGGTAATGACCCCATGCTTGTACCATTTGGAACCGTAACTCTTGCTCGCCCACTTAATAGCGTTATCTAAAACACTAATGTACGAATTTAAAACTATTTAACATTATAAAAAGGTTATCTTATTTAAATAACTGGTTACAAGAATTATAACCATGTATTTTTGCCTTTTGAGTGTATTTCTTTGTAGTGTCTTTGTAATTTATTGAACAAATTTCTATAAATTACTTTTGGGGGCTTCGAACTAGGTAAGAACTAGACTTCTTTGACTTAATAATTAAATACAAATAATATAAGGAAAAACTTAAACCTCAGGAAGGACTCGAACCTGCGACCACAGTTGAACAGCTTGACGCGCCAGTAATAATATTTATATGGAAATTAATTATTTGCATATAATATTTGTATGGAAATTAATTTAGTAATAACTTAGGTTTTTAAAGTTTTAATATTTGAGCAAGCGTGTAGCAATATTTGTATATTTTCCATGAAAAAATATATCCATGCAAAGGGACGTTTCATGCTAATGTTTTTTTAAAAAAAGACATGTGTACTTCAGATTTCCTTTCCAAATTATATTGCCATAACAAGTGCCGAACCAAACCTTATCTCATTACACTTTCAGATTTAAACAACTTACCAATATTTACCCGTCCTTACATTTTCATAATAGTTGTATGACATTAGTAAGTGGCACATTTATCAATAGACACAAAAGGCTGACGAACTCCTCGATTAGTTGTGACGGGACGACAACGCGTCAATTTCGTCCAATCACTGCGCTTACGCCAGGCCTATGCTGTTGGTGCTCAAAGTTTTAAAATTTTATTTTTATTTTTAATATATTTTTAAAATTATTAATTAAACGCACAGAAATAATTGTTTATTTTAAGTAGGAACGTAATGTAGATGTTAAAAATAATTTAATACTTAAAAGCATATACATTTTCGGATTTCAATACATGCAGTTTAACACCAAAGTTACATACTGCTTGCATTAACATACCAAAATTTGGTTGTCATAATTTTTTGCTAGGGGATTGCGAATTGATTTAGTGAATTTGCTGAAAACACGCCTTATATAAAATTAATGAAATCTGATTGTTTACTGTAAAAATCTGATATTACCAATCTATACTAATATTATAAAGCTGAAGAGTTTGTTTGTATGTTTGTTTGTTTGTTTGTTTGTTTGTTTGTTTGAACGCGCTAATCTCAGGAACTACTGGTTCGAATTGAAAAATTCTTTTTGTATTGGATAGTCCGTTTATTGAGGAAAGCTATAGGCTATATAACATCACGCTACGACCAATAGGAGCGGAGCATAAATGAAAAATGTTGCAAAAATGAAAAACCGTTGAAACTAAAACACGCGAACAAAGTCGCGGGGGACAGCTATTAATTATAAATGTGCTCAGTGAAGTGTAAAAACACATATTTAATTACAAATATTAGCTCCGCATGCGTAACAATAATCAAAATAATAACCACACAAATTAATAATGTAAGTAAATAAAAATATACGTTAAAAATAACTATTACAAATTAAAATATATGAGAAGAGGCCTGTGCCCAGCATTTGTGCCATTTATAGGCTGGTATTATGATTATATTCAAACTTTCAAGCGTAATGATTTATTATGACTGTTTTGCTTTCAAAAAATTGTAGGTATTCTTCTAAAACTTTGACAAACACTACCAAAGCTACCAATTGCCCAGGCGCATTGTAAGAGCAGTTCAACAATTGTCACTCTCAAGTGGACATTTACGAGTATCGATTGATTTGAACCGTTGTTGGTATCGGGGACGAATGATTCGTGATTGATTGACGAAGTAGGTTATGTTATATAACTATGGCCTGATTGAGCATCACCACTTATGCTTACTGATATTATAAATGCGAAAGTAACTCTGTCTGGTGCGCTTTCACAACAAAACTACTGAACCGATTTAAATGAAACTTGGTACACAGATAATCTAGAGCCTGAAAAAGGCCTTTTGCCGCGATAACTGATATCCACGTGAGCGGAGCCGCGGGAAACAGCTAGTATATTAATATTTTGAAAGGGGTATACTTTTGTTTGTTTGTAATTTATTTAGCTATCTTCAAAGTAGTACCTTTTAAAACTACTGATCCGAATTTGAAGATTATTTCTGTGACATCTAGCAGTATCAAGAGTAATTCAATTATAATAATAATAATAATATCGTGGGGCTTCTTACACACGGCCATCTGATCCCAAACTAGGCAGAGCCTGTATTATGGCAACCAGACACCTGTTAAACATACTTATACATTTTTAAATACATACATATTTATAGATATATTACATCTAGATACGACAAATAATCAATAAAGCTGCGAACAAGAGCTAACTGTAGATAGAAGACTTCTTGATTCTTCTTTGTTCTTATTTTCGTGTTTAAATGGTTTATTGTAAGTTATACAGAATAACTCGATATCGGTCTATTAGTTTAACTTAATCGTTTACTATCATACTTGTACTTGTTGTTGTTTGTATGTAACTTATTCTCAGTTTTTTTTACATAGCTTACTAGGAAAGTGGTTGGAATGCACATTACTAGCAATCTTGTTAACCCCTCCAACTAAGTTAAATTTGCTTGTGTCTGGAGTGGGTTAACGTCAATAGTGCAATGGGTGGGGTTCGAACCTGCGACCTCTCGATCACAAGACCGTCACCTTAAACTTCAGCTATTACCACTTCGTTGAAAACCAGAGAAATATCTAGATTTCTCGTTTGAATCCCAAATTCAATTTAATCCTAATGTTTCAAGCTACATACATCAACGATCATTTTCCCACAAATATTGAACTTAAAACACTTAACTTAAAGTTTTAACTTCATCTTAAAGTGTCAACATCTTAGAAAGGGCGTTTTAAGCGGTTAGTTACTGACTTGAACTTGGTAAGTAGGCAAGTAATAACTTAACTAACTTGCTATCGGGACTTGTCTTAAGTGATTATTTCATAGTTAAGATGCTGTTAGGTTAGGCTGTAAGTTAAAGATTTTTGGTAGTTTCAGTTTAACTATCGTAACTCTAACTTGGAGTTAAGCGCAAGTTCCCAGGTTAGTGATTGCTGGATCTTAGAGTTTCGATTACGCGAAGATGCTGAGCTAAGATCTTGTACTTCATTGGGAAGCGTAGTATTATGAGGATTTTTGTATAAGTTTAATGTAAGTAATTTATTTAATTAACATTACACCTAACGGATTTGTGTGCACAAGGTTGCAAGTTCGAACCCATCACAGACAAGTACCAATGTGATTTTTTCCGCATATGTCTGTCTTAACGCAATAAGCTCAAAAACTACCGAACAGATTTTCATATGGTTTTCACCAATAGATAGAGTGATTCATGAGGAAGGTTTTTGTGTAGATATCATTAATGTTTTGTCTACTCGAGCATATCCGAAGTTGCTAGTTAAAACATAAAATAAAAAAACTTGGCGTCATGTTAAAATATTTTGTAACTTAGCTTTGTAGCGATACAATAAATATAATACACCGTTATAATATTACAAATACCTTTTAATTACGTACAAACAATATTGAATTATCAATTCTATAGAATAAATGACAAAATAATGAATTTCTACGTAACATTGATACCTGTGTTACGTTGTTAATAATTCGATGACGTAATACAATTGACGTCACAATTACATTTTCATATGAATATGTCATTCATAGCGTTTGTGATGCCACTAATATCCAGTTACTAATAGAATTAGCTCCATTGATAGCCGAGTGGTATAGATCACCGCGCTAAATACCACTAAGCGTGTACTGCAGGTTCGATCCCAGCATGGGACAAGCATTTGTGTGATTCACAAATGCTTGTTCTAAGCAGGGTGTTTTTTGTGCATGTGATTTAAATGTTTGTGAAACCCCCCGCGATACAAGGATTAAATCCCTTAGAGCGGGAGTTGTTTTTAACAATGTTTGGTTTCGGTGTTTTCTAAAAATAACAAATGCACTTGTTAACCTCGATAGATTCTGTGTGGAAAGAAAACTGTCGTGGAGAAAAATGGATCTAACATTATACCTAATCAATTTATAAAACAATTACTAAGACAGGCATCTGAAAATATATTTTTCTTAAATAAATTTTATAAAAAATCCAGTGGTTACACTTGCACTATAATGACGCAACATTGTTTTTAACATAACAAATACGGTAATTAAACGCAGCAGCGCCCTCAATCCCAAGACGTTCTTTCAGCATAAACTGACATTATTTAAAACAAAACGGTTTACTCACGCATACTCTAGGGATCGCCCGACTATTTTCAGACTCAATAGTTCGAGTCGCGACACCACCGCCGCCGCGCCAGCTCATGATTAGGGACTCCTATTGAGTCTGAAACTAGTCGAGCGATCCCTAGAGTATGCGTGAGTAATCCCTAGAGTATGCGTTTTGTTTAAAATAATTATGAGTACTCCTCACGAAAGTTAATTCAAACAGACTAATATTCTAGTTCATTGACTAATTTGACACTAAGTACTATTAGCTTTACTTAAAAGAATTAGTTCATCGCTAAAAGAGGCATTGATTCTTTTATTTTAAGAATGTCCGTGTCTGTAGCCAGAACAACAATAACAAGTTAGCTAAAGTAACTGTAGGGTCCTCTTACGAAGTTTAAGCAAATTTACGAGTCCTCCAACTCCATAGATAAATTGGATTATTGTCTACCAAATGTAGAATGTCGACGGTTTTGTGTGGGACAAGTTATGAGCTCAAACAGTATAAATAAAAAGAACGCGTCCATTTTAACTTGAGCTCGTACCCAGAGGGCAACGTAATTTTTTTTTGTCAAAAATTTAACTTAACCTACTTTTAAGCTTACTTTTTAACAAATGTCATGAAAATTTCGTCAGTGGTTTTGCCGTAAAAGCGTAACAAACAGATGGACAGATTTGCTTTTAGTATAGATATAACAACCTTTGTTCACACATTATGGAAGCAATAAAGTTTTTAATACTTGCGGCTCGTCCCGACTTCGCACAGGTGGACATATATTTTAAGCATTTTAGGATCAAAAATATAGCTTAAGTTACTTATTAATAATGTAGCATTCTTATGCTAAAATCATTTTTGAAATCGGTCTATTAGTTTTTGAGTGTATTCGTTACAAACATACAAAAATGCAAGTCTACTTCTTTATAATATTATCTATTGTACATTGACCTATACCATTTTCCTATAGCCAAATATACCAATCCCCTATAACTTGTGGCATGGACACAAGGGATAGTGATCCGAAGGCGTCTCGACCAATCTTTATAGGATTCGGAACTAATCTCCTCAAAATGTAACAAGCGTCACCGATCCCATATGATCAAATAATATTCTATGAATGTTTAAATTTGACTACCTTATAGAAATTTTCATGGGATTCGGGTTAAAAGGGTTCGGATTTTGCTACCCTGTAATGCTATGGGATAACATTGTTTTAAGTAATGGCCTAATTGAGTACATATATTACTTTTAACATAATATAATAATAATACCTAATATTTAATACCTTGGACAACTCACACACGGCCATCTAATATCGGCAGTGCCTGTATTTTCCGGGGTTGGAATGTAACCCACTACCTTCAGTTTAGCAGTCAGGGTCATTAACCACAAGACTAACAAGCCAGTCATTACTTTTATACCTACTTACGTACTTTAATACGTAAGTTGTTGTCTAAAACAAATTATCAGGTCAACTAGAAGAGAAGACATTTAACAGTTATTATTGTACTAGTTGTCCCCCGCGAATTTATTCGCGTGTTTTAGTTTCAACAGTGTTTCATTTTTGCAACATTTTTCATTTATGCTCCGCTCCTATAGGTCGTAGCGTGATGTTATATAGCCTATAGCCTTCCTCAATAAACGGACTATACAATGGAAAAATATTTTTTCAATTCGAACCAGTAGTTCCTGAGATTAGTGCGTTCAAACAAACAAACAAACTCTTCAGCTTTATAATATTAGTATAGATTTGACTTTAAACAAACAAACTATTTTGCTTTACTATATTTATAGTCTAGATCTAAGAGTAATCATAGACAAGCACAGAGCTTGCACATCGCTAGGAGCCCCTTATGCCAAGCGTAAGCACATTTTTAGCTGTATGTACTACGCTTGTTTAGTGATTTTCCGTGCGATGACAAGACGTTTATGCGAAAACGTCGACGGTTCCGATAACATTAGGAATATATATTATTTTTTTAGATAGTTTTAATATAACGATGCGCTCTGTTTTGACACTAATTTTATGATTTTACATGTTCATACTAGTGCCAACAGTTCATACTTGATATGCGCACTCTTTAGTTTACTTACATTTATTCCTCTTAGGTCTAGCTAGATGATAACTCATTTTAGAATATTAGTCGAATTTTTACACCAACACCACATAGGTGCTGATTCGTGCGTTGGTACAATAATTAATCAAATTATCTATCTCATTTGATAATTCGCAATTCGCAAAGAATAAAGACTTGATTACGAAATCGGATTACAATTAATAAACTAAGCGAGACACAAAAAAAACCTTTTTATCTTTTACTGAGCACAAAATAATTCCTTAGAAAATTAATCTTCATTAAGTTAATACAATTAAACTTTTATACTTGAGATAAAAAATATGGACAAAGGGATAAACGTTTAAAACGCAAATCATTCAACGTTCATATATTTCGCTCACACTGATTAATTACATTCACTGAGTGAAAGAAAGACCGGTTTAAATGAGTGTTAAGTTTGTTACGATTTAATTATAAAAAAACGATGTTTTATTGTAATTAATTATATTTTTTTTTTGCAATCTTATTTAAACGACGTGGTTTTATATAATAAGATGTTTTAACATTATCATCGTTGTTTTTATTAAGTAAACTTTTGTTAAATTAAACATAATTAAACCTCACACTAATTATTGACCACTAATATTTATATAAAGCCTACCTTTTATCCTTTAATTTAAAATTAAGCCTAAGCCCGTGAAAATAAATGGTTCAAATAAAATAAATAATCAAAATTAAACGTTACTTATAAACATAAATAGTTACATTAAACGCTTTTAATTAAATAGTTAAAATAAATAGTTATTAACAGTTACTCTAACTAGATTATGGTCAGTTTAACATACAGATGTTTTGCCTAAACTGGAATAATTATTTTTAGTGTTTACTGTTATAGTTCTCGTCCTACGATCTCTCATAAAATAAATTAATAATATTGTTTTAAGTATTCGATGATTTTCTATACTATTATAACGCTTGGGTATTCAATTTTGTATGTAAATCATAAAAAAAAAGCGACAAGAAACATTATTTATTTTAGCATTTCTCATCCCAAATTACATTTAAACATACAAGTTGCATATTATAAAATCCTTTATTTTGGGACGCAGCGCCATAAGTTTAGTTAAAAAACAATAACAACTTGTAATTGCCACAGATCCGTCATTTCAAAACTTCTTTATTATTTCTCTTACACTATATATCGTTGTTTCTCTCTCTCTCTCTCTCTTATGAGTACAGCTATCTACGTCATCATTTCCTTGCTCATTACAGAGGGCACATGTAACCCTATTTAGATAACAGAGTCTATTTACTAAAGTTAACGCGTTGGTTCAAATCTTCTTTTATTGCGTTTGTGTGTGATGAGTAAGAATACACAATTTTAAAACTTGTTTCAAATTTCCATGTAATATTCACACATTAAAAGTACTGCGAATTTAGACCGTGTCACATTGACACGAAAAGAATAGCACGGAAGTCAAACAAACGAAATAATAATTATAGAATCGGTCTATAAATGTCCCACTGCTGGGCACAGGCCTCGTCTCATGTGGAGAAGGAACGAGCATTGATAACCACGCTTGCTCACTTACGGGTTGGCGATTTCAAATTTCATTTTGGAATCAAGTTAGTCTACCAAAAAATTCGACGTAATTCCATATAAATAATTTAAAAAACTGCTATAATCAAAGCTATTTTTGCTACGTAGCAAAAATAACCCTAAAATGCGGCGAAAAAACGAAACGCAAATGGGCTTTAGGGACCGCGTCATTTTCAGTCTCATACCATATTAGCCCAAATTATGCTGAAGCTTTTTCACTGAAGATTGTAACTGTTACAGACAGTGTTAAATTGCCCGGTTATTTCGGCCATCCGGCTTTTAACCCTACCCGGGTCTTGAATACCCGAAGTTGCGATAGCCGTTTAATTAAGTTTTAGTACTGCGTTGTTTTCTTGCTGTTTTTTGGGCTATTAATGAATGTCGGTATGATTGTGGATAGGAGTTGATATTTATGGTTAAAGATAAGTTAACTCAACTATTGGACGTTTACAGATAATGTTTTGTTGGATTTTTGGATATAAATGGCAGAATACCAAAACACAACTTATTTTTGAGTCTCCGTTAAGTTTTATGCTGTGTCTGCTACGTATTAAGTTGTGATTCAGAACTCGGAGAAAGATGCGCATTTTTAAAGGCATTAAGAGTTTTTTTGCTGACAAGTTCGGTGATGGTGCAATGTTATACCATTGATCTGGTCTGACGATGAAGCCAGAAGGTGGCCAGAGAAAATATAACAACGGAATCCTGTCGTGTTTTGTCCAATTGGCTTTACAAGTACTGTGATCTGACATGTAAGAGACCGATCTTAGAGTTGTTCAACTTTTTGCTATTTGATGTTGTTTTTAATGGCTCCTAAGTACATGAACACACTGTAGTTCATACTGTAATATCATTATATCATTTTTAGAAAGAAACTTTCCTCAAACGACTTTTTTTTTCTAAAATAAGAAGTGATTTTCTTTCTCATCTCCTTTATACGTTTAAGTGTTCCAAATCGGGATACCGTCAACCTTTTTTAAGATGTCGTTCGGGTACGGATAAAAGACTAATCAGTTCTTTACCCGGTTCTTTCGTTTTGACCGGGGATGTAGATTCTTTTGAAGTGGTAGAACCGGATCAATGGATATTAATTTTGTGGGTAAAAGAGGCATCTATCGTAGGTCACAGGCTTTGGTAAAAAGATAGTAAAGGTAGTTCCTATAAAACTTTGTACTGTTTGGGAATATAGTGACGTTATTGTAAGGATGTAGGCAAAATAAAATAAAACTACAAATCTCACTAAGTAGCCTTCAACCAACGGTTTAGATGACTGGCTGTAAAAGGTCAAAATCTAATTATTAAAATACTAGCTGTCCCCCGCGACTTTGTTCGCGTGTTTTAGATTCAACGGTTTTTCATTTTTGCCACATTTTTCATTTATGCTCCGCTCCTATTGGTCGTAGCGTGATGTTATATAGCCTATAGCCTTCCTCAATAAACGGACTATCCAATACAAAAATATTTTTTCAATTCGAACCAGTAGTTCCTGAGATTAGCGCGTTCAAACAAACCAACAAACAAACACTTCAGCTTTATAATATTAGTATAGATTAGACACGTGTTTTTTGTAAACAGTAAGTAGATAAAGGGAATCAAAGTTAAGGAGTGGGGGCTAATGATGTTAAGCTTGTACAAAACGCACGAAATTATGACGTTATTCAAAATTTCAAATCAATGTATCATCGGGAGTTTTTGGTTCAGTAAAATAAGAAAAAATACGTGTCATATATTTTTCAATAATATATCTAGTGTACAAAAAAAAAATGTCATTTACTCCATTGATTTACTCGAGAAAATCCCGTAATGGTAAGGAAAAAAACTTGAAAAAAAAACTAACATTACCAAATTCACTGTCGCTGTCCCTATTTTACATTAGAAGAGCTTTGAAGCTCTAGCACTTCAAAGTACGTCAAGATTTACAAAATAATAAACATATTCTTTGCTTAGAACAAGTTAAATATGGATAAGAACCTCGACCATTTCACTAGTTTTTCACTTTTATAAACACTTCCGACGACTCCGTCCGAATTTGACGACCTCCGTGGTCGAGTGGCGTACACACCGGTTTTCAAGGTGTCGTCAGCTCTGAGGTCCCGGGTTCGATCCCCAGCCGGGTCAATGTAGAAATACCACTTTTCTACATTGTCTCGGGTCTGGGTGTTTGTGGTACCTTCGTTGCCTATGAATTCCATAACACAAGTGTTTTAGCTACTTACTTTGGGTTCAGAGCAATGTATGTGATGTTGTCCACTTCCAGTTTCCTAACATCTTTGAATCTTAAAACCAGGGGTTACCAAACAGGGAACATAAAATCCTTGCAAAAAACTCTTCGAATAAATCACGGTAGCCAACTTCTGATGAGGGAAAGAGACAGAAGATTAATGATGTTTTGTCTCAAGCTTTTTAGTGGCTATGTAATTAATTTGGGCGTTTGGTTGGTGGACGTTAAGTAGTGGTTGCTGGGTAGATTGCAAAAGTCTAGGGAGATTTATTGACGGTTTTTGATTACAAAATTGATTGAATTTTTTTGAATATATACCAGAATATTGTACGTGAGTTATTTGACTACACGGATAGCCCAGTGGCATAGGTCACCACGCCAATTACCAATGCTCGCGACATGCTGATGGTTCGATCCCCGTATGGGACAAGCATCTGTGTGACCCACAAATGCTTGTCCCAAGTCTGGGTGTTCTTTGTGCATGTGATTTGTATATTTGTAAAACTCTCCGCGACACTACTATCTAATTTTTCGCATCCATTATTCGACACCAAAAATTATAACCAGACCGATCAGCTCGTTTGGATAGATAATCTTTCAGTATCATCCTGTATATTTTTCGTTTGTAGGCCAGTCTTTAAAAAGTGTCCCATAATTTCCGATGTCCCCACGAATTTCCTGTAAAAATAAATTAACTTTCTCAGATTGGTTCGTCAACAAACTTCACTCAAAGTCCAAGTTAGTCTAATTTGCAGACAAGAAAGTTTTGCCATTCTTGTTATGCTAACAACATCTACATATTTTTGTTGAAGTATTTTTGTTGACGCTACTTATTTTAAGATAGGAATGATTTAAGTTTTCAAAATACATGAACCTACATACTTATTTATTAACTAGCTGTGCCCTGCTGCTTTACCTGGGTGTAGGATTCTTCGGCATTAAATGTATTTGTTAATCCAATTTATAAACTATCTGTGTGCTAAATTTCATTTCAATCTGTTTAATTATTATTTTTTTGTATTTTTTTTTTAAAGTTTAGCAATGTTGATGAAATTTTCATTACTAGCAATCTTATTAACCCCTCCAACTAAACTAAATGTGCTTATGTTTGGAGTGGGTTCACGTCAATAGTGCAATGGGTAGGTTTTAAACCGGCGACCTCACGATTACAAGACCGTCAAATAAATAAATAAGAACTGCATATATCTAAGTTCTGAATTCTAGTTAACCCCTAAATGGCGTGTTAATTCAAAGGTGATAGAAAAACTAGTTAGCGGTTTGTGTTGCTCGTAAATGGACGTAGTGTTAACCTTTTTGTTAAGGGTCAGTCTACAATAAGAGCGAATAGTAGATAATTAAAGTTGATGAAATTAGATCGGGTTCCCCGAACCCAATTTTACCTGTCTTAGGGTACACTTTGATAGGAGAGTGGACTGGCTATGAAATGAAATATCTATTTAGTCCACCAGAGATAGAAAAAGAAAAAATAACTCGTATTTTTTCTTTTATCAAATCAATGCCTTAAAGTTTAGGGGCTTGTGACATCAGATGTGGGCAAAAATTGTAGCAACAAGTGACGTCACGCGACATTTTTGTTCACTGTATCTTCCTTAGCGTTTGTTAAATTATAAAAATAAAAAATTGGTATCTAATATTTTTTTAATATCTATGTGACGTTTAATTAAAATTAAAAATAGTCTGATTCCCCATTCGCAGTAGATTGCCAGACACAACCGTGGAAAGCCGACTTAAAATTTGATATGTCATTCACTTAACTGATAAGTAATTAGTAAATTAGAGGTTTCCGAAATTGGCAGAAGATAATCATAACCTTAGAGTAAACATAGACGAGCATAGAGCGTGCGCATCGCTAGTAGCTCCTTATGCCGAGCGTAAGGACATTTTTAGCTAAAAATAGTAGTGAACCCAAAGTTATTATTGCGTTTGAATATTCAGTGCTAAACTATTAGAAATCGAACTTGCACCCTTTGTGCCACTGGTCGGCACCAAGATTGAGGTTTGCAATTCTATCGGTGATAGCTAACCCTAAATTACGGTACGGTACCCATTATCGTGTTCCGTTTGTGAGTTGCCGATTGATATTGGGGGGTTAAGGACATTTGTGTTCACTAACTTGACTAGTTTACGTTATTTATTGTTGAGTTGTAGGTTAAAGTTAGTTTTGGGGTTTTTAACTGTCACAACAACTTTACGTATTGGTATCTTTATGGTCAGTCAAAAGAAATGTTTTTTTTTGATAACATATTGAAGAAAATCCAATAACATTTCAGTAAAAACTCCTATTTTAATCGCCTCATTGGTTCATCAATTACTTAACTTTTTTTATTTTATAGTGATTAATAATTAATTTTATTTGTTTCAGGTAAATGGCGGCTATATTATTAATCCCTAGTTTAAATTAAGTATTATCAATACATGATTATAATTATGCATATATGCAATACTTCTACAAAGCTGATTTTACAAGTAAGTTAAATGTGTTACCTTGATTTATCTACAGAATTACTGTCCCTCTTTAAACAGTATTTAACCCTAAATTACAAACGTTAAAATTTGTATCTTTATATGGGCCATCTATTTAGTTTTTGAATACAGACAAGTAAATCACCTCATAAATAAATAAGGAAAAGCTAGTTACACAATACATATGGGCCGAGAAAACCCGCGTGAATTGTTTCTTTCTATTTTAGTAACATCATTTCATCGAATGTCCATTATGAAGGAATTTCACCGACATTTTTGAAACTTCTTATACTATACATTTACCGTAAATAAGGCCTGTCAAAGCCTTTCAAATCAGACCTCGAAACCTGCTCGGCCCTTACGCACGAATTGGTGGAGGCCCTCAAGCTAGTGTTGTGCGCTGTCCCGGAATTACGGACATTCCGGGATTTATGGTCCACGGGGTAAAGTAAATTAAGAAGTAATTTGAAGTTTCAGAGATTTGTTTGGTGATTTTTGTTTTGATTAGATATTAATTTTGATTTGATTATGGTGGCGTCGTTGGTTGATGTTATAACAAGCTATTTATAACCTATATTTAGTGTAGTTTCAACAACATTGGATCAGTAGTTTCAAACATATAGAAACCGATGAAATGGTTGATGATTAAGTAAATTATCGCATCACGTCTTATAATATATCTTAAATACTTACTTAGTACGTAATTAAATTATTTAATAACACCAATGGTGGTAGTGTTCCATAGTATTTTGATCTACCATTTCCTTCCTACAATAGCAATCTGTCTTCTGTCAATTATGACGGTTAACTAGGCAAGTATACAATACAAAAAAAAAATCCAAAATAATATTTTAACATGTAACATATTCTCCAATATCTGGCAATAACACACTATATATCTTCCCGTTATCCTCTTCCACATCACTATACCTCCCTGATCGGCTCCGGAGGGCTCGGAGTGCCCTCAGCACGTCTGAGCACCAGAGGGTCGTATTGTGTCAAATAAAACACATGTAACTACTCAAGTACCTACCAATGGGTACTTTTGGCTATATTGTAGTTGACGAAGGTATTTTATTGTGTTCCTTCCTGTGTACAATTAAATTGTAAATGGGGTGGGATATACCTATCATGTGTTATATAAAATGCACAACTTTCAATACTGTTATTGCACTCTATCTGGGGGCACGGTAGTGCCACGCCAAGAGGAGCCAAGCGAACCGAAAGGGCACTACCTACCATTTCTCGAAGCGTTTCGCCGTTTTTATTACCCTCATAACTTAGGTTTAGATTACACTAGATAAACAAAATTCTCGGGATATGTGATCAATAGCGGACTTATTAAATATATAAAGTTTTAATTGAATACCTCTTGAACTTTAGATTTTATTAATATCTAAAAAACCACGTTCGTCACTGATTCTGACTGATATTAATAAAAATTCTTAGGGTACTTCCTAATGTCCTAGAAAGCTGAAATTTGGTATGTAAGCTAGTATTAGTACACAAACAACAAAAACAATCTAAAACATGGAACTTTTTACATTTTTTTTGTAATCAATTACGCAAGTTAATAATTCGCTTGGAAAATACACCGTAAGATTTTCCAAACCGAAAATCGAATCCAGTACCTTGGCTGATGATTGTAATCTCATTTCAATATTCAATTGATAATTTGAACTTTATTTTTCGTTATCTTTATAATCGAGGTTAAATATTATCTGCTGATCCCATACCGTTTTACGAAGTCGTGAAGTATTAGTATTTTACAATACCATTGTCATAGGGTCTAAGGTCAGTTTGAAGGTTGAAGAGTTACAAAATATTTTAATCTTAAAGCTTGTTTTTATTTTAAAATTAAGATATATCTTTGGGCCTGTTGTTACAGAGGGCTTTTTTTCTTCTTCTGCCTAGCCTTTTCTCGACCTATGTTGGTGCTGGGTTCAGCTGAATACCGTATTTTTACATGGAGCGACTGCCTTATCCGACCTCTACAACCTATTTTACTGGATAACACAGTATCCTAAAGTAAGACTGGTTTTCAAAATTGTAAAGACTTAACGACTGTCAAAGATCAACGTATGACAGTCGGGACCAACGGCTTAACGTGCTTTCCGCGGCACGGACGGGTCTCGGTATGATTTAGAAATGGTCACCCATCTACCGACCAACCGCGGCGAGCGTAGCTTAACCTGTACTATCGGGCAAAATTTTAAATACGGTATTCAGCCTAATCCGATAAGACTGGAAACCGACCCCAACATTGCTTGGGAAAAAAGCTAGGCAGAAGTTAAGTTACGCCTTTGTATTTTTTTTTATGTTTTACAAAATCTTTTGGCTTCTTCACAACATCAACACTTTGAATTACATAAACATCTTTATTCTTATCTGTGGTTACATGACTAAGTTTACAACAAGACACTAATCTACGAGTCTACTCTTTAGGTACTATATATCTACTAAACAAGGCATCTATTCGCCACCATTTAAGCACCTCAGAATATGTCCATTAACACTACATAAATCAGTATCCTTTCTCCAACGATCATTAAACTCAATCGATCTATTATCTTAGAGTGTTCACAAAGCAAGAATCCACACTTCAAACAAAAGAAAATGAACTTACATGCTATAGCAACATTAATCCATGTTTGCTTGCCGCAGATTAGGTATTGTTCTTTAAAAGTACTAAAATGTGTTTTCGATTTTAAGAATTTCCTTGCGTGTTCACTTAAAAAGTAAGAAAGAATAATGACTTATTTGTAGCCAGCAAAAGGCGTGCACTTTTGTTATATCGATACACAATTAAGTCTTATTTTAACTGGAATAAGTGCTAGTTTTGATTGATGCACTCTTAGGTTAGTGACCAATACATGTAGCATGCTTCGCTTTGCAGCAAATAATAGTAAAATACCCCATCGTAAATACACACTTAATAATGTACAATACACAAAATGTGTACCATATTAGGGCCTATCTTTACATAGTACTAGCTGTCCCCCGCGACTTTGTTCGCGTGTTTTAGTTTCAATGGTTTTTCATTTTTGCAACATTTTTCATTTATGCTCCGCTCCTATTGGTCTTAGCGTGATGTTATATAGCCTATAGCCTTCCTCAATAAACGGACTATCCAATACAAAAGTAATTTTTCAATTCGAACCAGTAGTTCCTGAGATTAGCGCGTTCAAACAAACAAACAAACAAACAAACAAACAAACAAACTCTTCAGCTTTATAATATTAGTATAGTATAGATAGATTGCACTCTCTGTTTTGCATTACTCTATACGAAAACAGATGAACACACCTAAAATAGGCGGTTGACGTGCGACCGCGACATTTGCGACTATAAATCGCAGTCGCGGTCCGTCGTTCATTATTTATGCGATTGCGTTTATTTTTGTTTGTCTGTCTGTTTGTTGTAAATTATTTGATGATGAGATGTATTGATTTGTCAAATGAATAATGCGATGTTATTTATTTAAACTTTATGCACACAAAAAGTACATGTACACAGTAAAATGGCGGACTTAATGCGTTTAGGCATCGTCTACCAGTCAACCAAGTAATTAATTATAGTTTTGGTTCTTCATTTCAGTTTCATGTAACCTACAAAAACACCTTTTTTGTGTCTTTCGATGCTAATCTAACAGTAAACAATTCATTATAAACGAGCAGTTATTGGCTTTTGTACTTATATAATTAAAATAAGTATTTATCTTCCTTTTAAATTCTTTACAAGATAATAAAATGAAGAAGACTTTCGTTAAAAAAAAACTGGCACCCCAGAAGTGTCAGCAGAAGTGAAAACTTGAACAATTACAATATATGTAGATACTTATAACCAGAGGTCGCGGTAACGGTAACAGTGTCGCAGTTCAATTGTTTTTTCCCATCTCAAAAATACCCAATGCGCCTAAAGACATTTCCAATAAAAAAAAACTGTAGGTGTGTATGTAACATCGTTACTAATATTATAAATACGAAAGTAACTCTGTCTGTCTGTCTGTCATGCTTTCACGTCAAAACTACTGAACCGATTTAAATGAAATTTAGTACACAGATAGTCTAGAGCCTGAGAAAGGACATAGGCTACTTTTTGCCGCGAAAACCGACATTAACGCGAGCGGCGCCGCGGGTAACAGCTAGTACATAATATATCGTATCTATGTAGTATGTGCGTCATTTTAATATTCCCCACGTTATGAAATAAAACTAGGAAAAGCGGTGACTGGACAAGTTTGTAACATAAACTTTGACGGCTGGTGATTGATTCGCGGGACTATTCAGCTCGCTTTTTGTTCAACTTTCAAGGATAAATGTGTGACCTAAAAACATGTTTCTGGCTCAATAAGCCAGAAATTTCCAGAAAAAAAAGTAAAATATAAATACTGGTTAGTAGACTAGGCACAGTACGTATGAGACATTAAAATGACTGGTTAATGCACTGATAACCGAGTGGTATAGGTCACCACGCCAATTACGAAAGTACGCGAAGGTCTGCGGGTTCGATCCCCGCATGGTAGAAATTATTTGCATATTTGTATCCTGTGTATCCTCCGCGACACAAGGATTAAATTGCTTAGAGCTCCCGAGCCCTAAAAAAAATCTAGACAAGTTGTCTACGCAGTTTTTTTAAATGCTAAAATAAATTTTAACTATTTTTCTAAACCACGTGACGTGTAATACTTACAGGATATTAACATTCACTGTCACAAGATACACAAAGAATAAAGAAAGTTATTATTTAAAACTAGCTGTTGCCCGCAGTTTGGTTATCACGGCAAAAAGTGTAAACTATCCTTGTACCAAATTTTATTCTAATCGGTTTAGTAGTTCTGGCGTGAAAGTGCGACAGACAGACAGAGTTACTTTCGCATTGATAATATTAGTAAGGATTACAAGGTGGCTAAGATCCCTGTCAAGCTGAAACTCAGCTTCAAAATATCTTTGTTTTTTTTTCATTTGAGTGTGGTTTTTATGTTATATATTTATCACTGCTAATTCAGCATTATATCTCACAATATTCACTTAACGAGTGCACTCATCCATCTCAAATAACTAATAAATTTAGCCACACCATACATCTTCCCACAAGATCCCACCATCACGAAAGACGGCCGATAACGATGTACAACAGAATTTATATATTTTCACACTGTTCCATAAAACTGGAAGTTTATTCAACAAATGTGTACTATAAGTTAAAAGCACAATAACAAGTAGTCGCAATTTCTTTATTTACGAGAAAACCCGGTACAAACTGCTGGATATTTTTATTTATTTTAAACACGTGAATAATGTTCGCAGTATCAGCACGTGAAACTGTTGTAGTGATGGGAAAGATCGTGTTCGGTATTTGGTTTACGGTTTTCAAAATCAAAATCAAAAGTTTTTTATTTCTTGTAAACCTCAAAAAGGCGCTTAAGAAACGTTAAAGTTACTGAACTAAATGACTCTAGGTGCGCGGTTCCGAAGTGTCCTTCTTATGGAGAATAACCGGCAAGGAATTCCGTAGAACTGGCAAGAAAATCCATTTCAGAGACGTGGTTGGCTTAATGTATAGAAAACATTCGATTGTAGTTATTTTTAAAGGTAATAGATAAAGATATTGATGTTTATAAAACTGCTGTTGTCACATTTGTGTAAAAAATCCTTACTAATATTATAAATGCGAAACTAACGCTGTCTGTCGCGCTTTAACGCCAAAACTACTGAATCGATTTAAATTAAATTTGGAACATAAATAGTCTAGAGCCTGAGAAAGGACATAGGCTAGCAGCTGCAGCGATAACCGACATCCACGCGGGCGGAGCCGCGGGAAACAGCTTTTAGTTAATACCTTGATATGGCCATTAAAGGTAAGACTCTGTGTAGCTTCTTAAAAAAATAGAACCTCTTTTTAGAAAACGTATTTTTTTGGCAAAAATTTTGGAAAACCTGTGTCTACCACAGATCTTATTTAAGTGAAGATAATAATAGTAAAATTGTACTTTCAAGAAAGGCAACGATTTTCTCTACTCAGGTTTCCAGATGATTCGGTAACGTCACAAAAATCGTTTACACTTACACCCAAAAGACAAAAAAATGTCGGTTCAAAAACCGACAAAGCTCGTCTCATCACTAGTTGTAAATTGCTTACCGATGTTTCAGACCGTAGAGATATTTGTTAGTACGGTTTAACGTATTCTCCGGTTACAGTTGCGGTTACAACGGATCTGTCGCGGAGGCTGATAATTAGAGGTTGTTTATTGGTCTGCTATTTGTCTATGAGTGAGCAGAAGATAATTGAAGTGTTTATTGTTTAATGTGGCTATATTGTGTTGGGTTAGATAGGATGTGGAACGTGGTTGTAAAAGTAAAGAAAATATGAAGCCGATCACAGGCCAACATTTTACATATAATATAAAATGTTAGTATGGCCTGCAAACCTATCTAGTTTGCCATGTGTACAGTTTGAAAATCAATAAAATCGCCAAAATTTAAAAATCAATAGCAGTGGAGTGGCATATAAGATATCTATAAACAAACTACATACAAATATAAAATCGCCATTAGCAACTTTGATAAAAACGTACCAAAAAAATACTTGTTTTGTATCAACAAGATATAAGGTATACTTGTTTCCGTATACAACAAAATACCGGATATCTCCAAAAAATCAAAAGAACCCGAAATAATTACCATGGTTTACGGTTACCGAGCAATTTCTAACGAATCCCATTCCCTAGGTATTGACAGTTGAGAGAACAATAAAGCTTGCCATTCAATACACTACCAAGTTTCGAAAGTAGGACTGTCGCATATCACGGCTTTGTTTATGGTGTCGTTTTGATGTGAATTATTGTTATGTGACGCCATTAAACTTGGTATTACAATGAATGGATGCTCCTATATTGGTATGATAGTATTTTGGATGGATGCCGGAATTCCGCATTCAAGTTTCGCGTTAACTATCATTATGTTTTAGTTTAACAATATAATATGGAAGGTACATAATTATTTATAGTTGTGAACTTTGGTATTTAGTATGTGATTTAACATATCACCCATATTAGGGAATACTGTGTTTTGAGAACGTTATTTTTAGGCAGTTTTGGTTGGTGAATTTTGTAATGTGTATTTTTGTTTTATTGATAAATGGAACGATTAGCATCGATTTCTCATTATATGGTACATTCGCTTTGTTAGACTGTCTTTTTTAAAACCTGGGTATTTATTGCAAACCCATTAATTTCATTGATTGTTATTTCTATTTATTATTTTTGTTTATCGCAAAAGTTTATTTTATCTAAATTAAACAAAAAACCCGTCCAGTTCAAGTCAGACTCGCACACGTAGGGTTCTGTACCATCGTACAAAATATTATAAACACCATCTAATTATTTGTTGTTATTGAGGCAACAGAAATACACACTCTGTAAAATTTCAACTTTGCCTTGATTCATGCGAGCACGCTGACAGACAAACGCACAGCGGTGGCTTAGGACTAGGGTATCGTTGGCACACTTCGAGTACGGAATCCAAACAATAACAATCGAATAATAAACTCATTCAATAAATTTAATAAATAAAATTGTGTTTTTCAACTAAAATTCTAAAACAAAACTACAACTGCGGTTAATCAACCCGTGAACAGCAAACCTTAAGATCTCTAAGTCTCAGGTACGTCCCCACTTCAGCTATAATCCGATCTTTCAAGTAGACAGCCACTGGACCGTATAAGTTTCAGTCGCGAAAAATTCTCAGAAAACCTTATTTCTTTCAAGAATGTTCAATTAGAACTAAGGTTTTAATGAAGATGAATTTGTGTGGTATTTTTTTACTTGTTATATTATTAGGGTAAGTTTTTATGATATGTTCTAATAACTTAGCTGTGATAAATTAATGGTTGAGTGTCTGACATTCAAAGATACAACTAATAAATATAACTCTTAAGACGGTTTCCCACGGTGTGCGGTATCGCAGACCACCCCGCACCACGCACCGCGGGAAGCTGCTCGTCCGTGATTGCGCCGACGCCTCTGCGCCCGTCCTTCGCAACTCATCGTAAATCGAGGTATATGAAATGGGTTTGATTTTCATGACTGACACGGACCAGGGCGCACGGGTGCGCGGTCCGTGGTCATCTGCTGTGTGAGGTGATCCGCGATATTTGCGCGCGTCGTGAGAAGCCGGCTTTAACAAATTTTGTACGTGTAGATATGAGTGCCAAAAATAACCTTTGCGTTTCTTTCTAAAATTAAAATATGACTTGATTATATGCGTATTTTGATTAACTATACTATAAAATTCAAAGTATAAGCCCCACTCAATTTCAATTTCAATTTCAATATTTATTTGCATTCCACAATGTGAACCAAGTGGTAACTTAAAACTATGAGATCATCGTGGACCCTGTCTGGCACGCAAAATTAAAAATGAGAGAAAGAGGGCTTATTATTATACATTTATCTAATTCTAACTCAGTATTGCAGCTGATTAGATTACAGTGCCTTTACTCTTCAATAAATTGTAATTATGTTTTAATTCTTCAGTTTTCCTAAATAAAAATACTGTTAATGGAAGAAATGTAATAAAATCTAAACATCGATAGTATTTTATGGACTCTGTGTTGTTTATGTGCTTATTAAATGAACAACAAATTTGGCATTAGCATTGTGTCAGAATTGAAATTAATTCAAGCGTAAATCCCCTGATAAGAACTACTTATGTACAAAAAGATAGACTTAAAACAGTGATTAATGTATCTTATGATCAATTACTGTTACAAGATAATTCAGCTTTCGTCCAAACAATAGTTGATATATCTCGTAATGCATGTATATTGTATATTTAAAGACTGCTTACCTTTATTCACGAGTTAAGGGAACCCTGAAATATGCAAGAACACAAAATAAAGGGTTGCGCTTAGTTTATTCACCTTTGCAAACAGCTACGTCTTTTCATAGCCAGACTATGCATATTTGAATACTATGCTCAGCTCACGAATTCGTTGTTGAAAAGTAAAATTGTTCTGTTTTACTGGGATAAGGATAAATTGTGAAACAAATTCTCTTTCGGTAGGAGATATTTCTATTCGATTCTATCGAACCAAAATGTTATATAATCAATACAAATACAATTTAAGGCTAGGCAGAAGAAATAGAAGACATTATTTTTATTACCATTTCATCGATGTCTACATCGCATATTTAAAAAAATATAGCATCAATTATCTTCCACCAAATCCTATGTTACATAAAATACTCTCAAATACAAAAGTTGCTAGCAATTGTAGAATGTTATGCTTAATTTAACTCGGGTCATACATTTGGAGTGCAACTCTGTGAAAAACGTCTGCGCATTTGGAAGCAGGTGAAGATCCTGCACAGATTAAAGCAGAAGGTTCACGATTAATTTAAAATTGTGAACTCGTTCATTCATTCGTTCATATGTCATTGAATTTTTCATTCATTAATTTGAGAAGTTTAACGACGTCCGTGATCGAGTACACCGGTTTTCAAGGTTTTGCTAGCTCTGAGGTCCCGGGTTCGATCCCCGGACGGGGTAATGTAGAAAACCACTTATCTTTATTGTCTCGGGTCTGGGTGTTTTTGGTACCTTCGTCATCTCTGATTTCATAACACGAGTACTTTGGGTTCAGAGCAATGTATGTGATGTATTTGCCACATATATATAAGTTAGTCAATTTGTAGTGTCTATTTGTTAGTTAGTAAGTTATATTTTTAATCAAACAAAATTGAATCTCTCAATTTCTTTTTCTCATTATATTTGCATATACACAAAAAAAGATAAATACCATCAAACATAAAACCTCCTTCTCTTTGGAAGTTGGTTAAAAAGGGATACAATTGCAATATATCTACTTTATAATTTATTTTATTTATTTCTTTAAATAGCATGATATATTTGTTGTTAAGAGTGGACCTTCTGTAAATATTTCATAACAACTAAAACAAGCTGAAACATGTCCTTGCTGAATTCTTTACGTGTAGTAGAAAAGTGTTAGTTTAAAGGAGTCTGTGTTTGATGAAAGACAGACTTACAAAATGGCTGGTTTTATACCTGGAATTTAAGATAAAACCTTAATCGACATTTAGATGTTTGAAGAGGACAGTTATACTTTGAGTTCTTTTAAAGTATGTATTTGGTAAGCAGAGGAACGTATAATATTTGAACGTTTAAGATAAGTGGTCTGTTTTATTATTATTTTTTACATTATGTTCTTAATCAAGTATATTACGGAATTTGCGTATGTCAGAAGTACTGTGAGAGGAACTTATGAAAGTGTTTTAACCGTATTTTATTTATGGTTTAACTTCAAATATTGCTTTACTTTGTTTATTTTGTACATTTTAATGTGTTATAATAATTATTGTCTTTTTTATAGTTTTACTTAATAAATAAATAAATTAAAACACATAGGTATCCATTGAAATCTAATAAGAAAAACTTAAACCTTGATCATTTACTTCGCTTCAAAAATAATATTAAAGCACAATAGCATATTAGATTTAAGAAAATAACAGTGGTCCAATGCCAAGTCGTAGACTGTACGCATCTGCACAGATGGCGAGACGAAATATGAATAATAATTCTTTAAGTCTCGACTTGTGATAAGCATGTTTAAATTTAAATCTTGGATTTGGAGTTTCTTTTTTAAATTTTGTGTTACGCAAGTTGTTATTATCTAAGGTAACTAAAATTCAGAAAAAGACAAAAACCAAAAATAAATTAAATTATATACAGACTAAACTTAAATTAAATTTTAGACTATAAATCTTAACTATAATTAAAAGCCCTGGTTTATAAGTACAATACCTAGCCTTATAATGGCGTCTAAAATAATAGCAAGTGTAACATGTTATCTGTAGCATCTAATGAGTAGTTCACAACGAACATGTCTGTTGCAACATGTCCATTACAAAGCGTATCGAATTGTATGTCAGGTAGGTTTGCTAAATGGATGTGGTATTCTAGGTTGAAATTAATAAGTGAAATTTGAGTCTGAATTTGGATAGATTAATTAAGGCTGGTGTCAGGATTATTTGTTTATGCTAAGCAATTTATAACTGGCGTCATAAAACACGTTTGCAAAATTGAGCACACTTGGTACCACATCCAATCTATCCTGAAATATTTACAACTCGATGTAAATACCCATTAAAGTGCACCTTTTGATGTGCTTAAGCCCCATTGAGTGAGATCGTGATAAGCTTTGATTGAATCTTAGATACAAATCACAATTGTAATACTTCTATGTAATTAGTTTTATATCGGCGTTGAAAATTATAACAAAACTAGCTGTCCCCTGCGACTTTGTTCGCGTGTTTTAGTTTCAACGGTTTTTCATTTTTGCAACATTTTTCATTTATGCTCCGCTCCTATTGGTCATAGCGTGATGTTATATAGCCTATAGCCTTCCTCAATAAACGGACTATCCAATACAAAAAGATTTTTTCAATTCCAACCAGTAGTTCCTGAGATTAGCGCGTTCAAACAAACAAACAAACAAACAAACAAACTCTTCAGCTTTATAATATTAATTAGTATAGATATATTATGTAATTAAATACAAATAATAGAAGGAAAAACTTAAACCTCACGCAGGACTCGAACCTGCGACCACTGGCTTGACGCGCCAGTAAGTACTGGATTTTTTAGTTTTTTAATATTTTTTATGTGATGGTAGAATCTTGGTTAATTTTCTCAGTAAAGACTATTATTTTTTTTAACTAGGTTTTCGTCGTGTTCCGTGTCTGCAAGTGCCTAAGTGATGACTGGGTTGCTATGGGTTGCAAGTTCAATTATTATAAATATTTTTTGCAACTTCGACAATAAATAATTGTTCTAATTTGTGTATGTAACATTAAACTCCGTTCGTATTTAAACACGCTCACGACTGACTAAAATACTAGATAACTATTAAAATAAAACTCATTAGACAACATTCCTTAATGGCTTGTTATAAGGTTCTATTTCAAATAAATCACAAAGCTAGCTATATAAAGCATTCTTTGGAATTTGATGATACTTTATTTATTTCTTACATTTTTTTTTTGGATTTTTCTAATGCCTTCAACCCATACCGAAGGCACGGGGTATATGTCGGACTTTCACCAACTAAAAACAACATAGTCCCTTTTTTCTGCCTAGGCTGAAGTCAAGGTAGTTCCATAATACTTATATTACAGCATCCACGCAGATACAGAGCAATCAAACTATTGTAACCTAATTACATTTTGTGTGATCGAACTACTCCCAGTTGGTCACAATATACCCTATTTTCCTATTTTCTGATAGTTATTATGTACCGAGCTCTGTGATTGGTCCGACCAATTGCCTTTGTAGGGTGGCCATGTTAACGAATATTCTAGGATAGTATCTCTGCGTGAGAATGTAATTTACGCAGTGGTGGAGAGATTGGGCGAGTGTGCATTGGTTTTGCGGTTTGTTGAGTTGTGTGTCACCCAAGGAAATTAATTAAAGGTAGTGTGTGTTTCAGGAGTGAGAAAATAAATTGCAGAAAAATAAGCAAACAAATAAGTTGATTTATGTGTGTGACATATGATACCATGCACGCCCAGCACACATACAAATAAATTTACTGAAATAAAAATAACTGTATTTGATAAACCATGGATTCTAAACTAAAAACAAAATACCCATTAATATTTAAAACAACAAATCAAATCGAATTTAAAAACATTTGCACTCAAGCTAAATTAAAGTTTAAATCACTCAAAAACTAATTTCCAATATGTCCTACACTTAAAATAAAACATGGCCGTTACAGTGTACAGTCACGCGCGGCACGGTCACGGCTCCGCTTCATTACCGCGATGTTATTTTCAATCATAACTATAAACAGGTATTGTTCGCCTAACTGTACTTCGAGAGTACGCACTTGCGACTATTCTGTACTTATATTACATTTTATTAGATATAAGAATTAACGCGCATTTACAATGACTTTGCGATCAATTAAAATAATTTAATTTTAAATTACAAATAGTTTTGCGACAAATGATGAATGGTTTTTATAGATGATGCAAAAGATTTTCTTCTAATTTTTATTACGTGAGAATTTGTTTAATATTTAGCAAAATGTTTTAGATAAAAGAGAGCTATAGTTCTAAAGCTTTTTTATGTCGACTATTACTTTCGATTTTATATTACAACTAGCTGCGCCTCGCTTTTTCACCAGCGTGTTTTTGAAAAATTGTGATAATGATGATGATGAAAAATAGCGTATGTGTTAATTCGGGTAATAAACTACCTATGTACCAAATTTCATTAAAATCTGTTCAGCCGTTTTATTGTAATTAAGTGTAGCGACTTAGTTATACAATTTGCAAAGTTGCAGTTTTGTCGAATAAGTAGATTGCGAGCGGACGGCTCGCCAGTCGTCTACAGCACCCCGCCCTGCCTCAACGTATATATAGTTTATAACAAAGTATTGTGTAACCCAAAATGTAATATTCATATCATCAAGAAGTATACATAATTTCAATATCCATGAAGAACCCGACGTACCCCGACGAACCCAGACTTCAAGTAGGCGACTCATCCGGTAATTGAGGCAGGTGCGTAATAAGACCGCGTGGTGCAAAGTAACGCAACGTGATAGGGTTAGGTTATATAACCTCACGTGCGGTTACGAAGAGATTTGCAAGTGGGAACCGGTGCTCCAGGGGCAGCTCCAGCGATGGCCGCGGACATGGCAATGGTTGCAGTGCAGATGAGAGTCCCGGAATTTTGGAAGGAGTTGCCGAGCTCGTGGTTTTCCCAGTTCGAGGCGATTATGGCACCACGGAAGCAAGGGGATACACATAACTACGATATGGTGCAGGAAGAACTAAGGGAAGTGCAGGTTTTGGGAATTTGCAGGCCGTCAAATGTTCCTTGGGCACGTGCGTTGCACGTGGGGCCCAAGATGGACGGGCAAATCAGACCCTGTGGTGACTATCGTGCACTCAATGCGATCACGAAGCCGGACAGGTACAGGATCCCAAGACTGCAGGACTTACCCTATGGTTTAGCAGGTACCGATCGAGAAACATCGCGGCGCACAAGGCAGTTATTGTATGTCAGCGAATTTACGAGCGACATACAATACGACAACGGGTAACCTAACACCTACCGCAACCAACACGGGATACGTTTAACAACGCGTTATGTGTGAAATGTGCAAAAGTTATAGTGTTGTTAGTTATAAGTAAAGTTGTAATATGTATGTATTATGTAATATGTATTTAGTTATATGTATTTATAAAATAGTCAGTAAGTAATATGTATTAATAAACATTAGGATAGGATTACGCAGATAAGGCGCGCAAAGTATTTGTAGCGGCAAGTTCAACAATAGGCAGCATTCAGTTGTTGGAATGCTGATAGGACAAATTGTTATCGTAAGCAACGGTGTAAGCTTAGGAACTTAAATGTATTATGATTATAGAGTATGTAGTTTTAATGACAAATAGTTTAGAGTTTAAAAAAATTTTTTTTGTAACAATTTTTTTTTGAGAAAGGGGGGGTGTGATGTAGCGACTTAGTTATACAATTTGCAAAGTTGCAGTTTTGTCGAATAAGTAGATTGCGAGCGGACGGCTCGCCAGTCGTCTACAGTACACCGCCCTGCCTCAACGTACACATAGTACCTAGTTAATTATAAACAAAGTATTGTGGAACTCAAATATAAACTTTACATTTATCTAAAAGTACATTTGATTTCATCATCCCTGAAGTATCCCGGACACGCACAACATAAGTAACAAACTTCCATGCAAACTTTCGCATTTATAATAATAGTAAAATAAATCATTATATTTCGTTTATTACAATTTACAAAATAACTACCATTAATATTGTACAAAATCAAAGATTTTCTAAGAACTGTGGTTAGAACAAATCGTGAGTGTGCGCCATATCTAATAATGGTAACAAAATAACGGTTATTTTGATTAGACATGCCATAGTTGATCTATTTTACCTACTGTATTACAAATGAACATCGTAATATAGTCGTGATAAGGAAAGTCTTTCTAGGTTAAGTGCTACTTGATGAGGTTTGGAATTGGATGGATGAGCGGTTGTATATTGTTTTTTTTTATGGATTGTTTTGATTGTATTTATAGCGGTAGTAGCTATTTTATGTAATGGAGTAAGTGTAATGAATGGAAATTAAGTTTTTTTTCTAGATATTATCGGCGTTACTTTCTAATCTTAATTTAAAAAACTGAATTAATCTAAGTAAGAAATCTACTATATTAACTCATAAAAACTCATAAATCAAAAACAGCTTAGTAGTTTAGGAGATTTTGTGAAACATACTTAATTACATTCGTATTCTTTTAAATACATATTAAATGCTTTAAATCACACCTAAAATTGTTGCTAAGGATAACGAAACACAAAGAAGTGGAGAAAACTATAATTCTTTAGTTAAACAGATAGAAAATTTATATTCTAAATGTTACCATTCGTGTTTTATAGTTAAATATCTGAGCTGGATCGTGGAGCGCGAAGAAATCACGATTTACCTACGTGCTCTACAAAGGCTGGATTTCAGTCTAGATTTTATTAAGGAGCGGAGCGGGATGGTTTTTAAAGTTAAGCTCAATAGAATGATAGCAGTTTGCTAGGACTTAAAATTTAATAGATTAACTATGTATGTTTGTAGTTACGTATGTTACACTTAAGTGCCTAAATTACTGAGCTGATTTTGTTGGATAATTTCGATAGCGTATTAAAAGTTAAAGGGGTTTAGTTACATTTGTATTTAACTTTTTCCGCTAGCTGATACAAGATGGTGTACAATGTTGCCCTACAATGAAACATTATATTAAAAAAAAAATAGTTACACAAATATGTAAAAATTAACCATCTTCTATAAAATTTATATACGATATCACGTAACATACAATAAAAAAAGCCGTCGAATTGAGAACCCCTCCTTTTCAAGTCGGATAAATACATCCAAAGTAATCTTAGATTTTACTTTCTTCTTAGAAATCTTAATCTTATTTTAATAGGTACAGAGACAGACTACAAATTAAAGTATAAATAGCACAGTTATGCCAGTATACAATAAGTAAATCGGAAGTCCAATGATTACTGCACACAACATTTTTAAATTTAACTTGCTTCAGTTATTATAATTAAAGAAGTAGATATAAATTAATTAATTTGATCACTATAAACTTTCCACGACTTTAAAAAGTTCTTACACTCTGTACATATTATTTTAGTTTTTGCAAGGTTATTTAACCCGCTCCGCTTTAACTGCACGGTTCAATCTACATCCTTCAAGTTTCCCAGTCTGTTTGTTTACCCGTTTACATAATACAGGTTAAAAAACTTCCAAACCTAACTTTTTGCATAAACTACCGAGTAATTAATTTATTTTTATTTTATTCAGTAGGTACAGATACAGACAACAGATCAAAACAATACAAAGATGTAGCCTTAGTAATATATATTGAGTGAACCTGAAGTCCAGTTACAACTGTACACAACATTCAAAACAAACTATACTTCGTTTTTACAGGCCGAAATTGGATTTCAGTTATAATTTAGTAGTATAAGTATTTTTTAATACACTGGACTATTATTATATTAAGTAACTTCCTAATTCTAAGTAAGTCTTACTTTTCAGGCTCAAAGAAAAGGAATAGTTAAATAAAGATGTATTTTTAATGGATTATACCTTAGGCAAGTTTAGTATACAAGGTCCTAAAACCCTTTGATACTGTAGATTTTAAAAGGTCGGCCTTTATGTACGTTTCCTTTGAATGGAACTTTTAATAATTTAGTAATTTAAACTTTTTTTTAAAAGGCTTAAATTTCTTGTAAGTTATAATTTTTTTATCTTTTTTACAAACAATGTACCTACCTTCCTATTTATTTAACGCCATTCCGACAGTGGGGTATAAAAGACTATTTTATTTAAAGTATCTCGTATTTTTTCTCAACTACAAAAAACTCACGACAAAACATTGATTTGGAAATTTCGCATGACGTCACAATTGTGTTCTTTTTTTTAAGCAAGCATTACATCATTAACCTCCACTCCTAAACTTTGATTCGCTTTGTCTTCTTAGTGTTTTCTTATTTTAAAATAGTAAAAAGTATGTATCTAATATTTTTTTTATTATCTAACTGACGGACTATTTAAATTTTGGCTTTTCATACCACCTATTACTGATCATTACAGATATTTTCTCACTCATATACGATTGAGCTAATAACTTAGTTCCATTTTTATCAATTATATCACAGAATTATGCATTCCTTATTTGGTTTTTCTTCTTCTCAGTCGGATACTCTTGACAGAGCAGTCGTGGTCACGCAAGACGCCCGGCAGCGCTTCACCACCGCGCGCCATTTGTCCCTAGCTGCAGCCTGTTTGGTTTTTAACTAATTTGGTTTTTAACTAATAATAATATTACTGACCAATAAACGTCCCACTGGATAAAAGTATTTGCCTTTTTTATAACCTACTTTTGCAAACGCCTCTCCCTAAACGTATTTTTGTTTTTCTAGGTTTGAGACGATTTCTGGATAGATTTCAGATTTGTTAGTGACAGAGGCATTTCAGTTCAAAATTATCACCCCTCTCCTGGGCCCATATAACCAGATTACAGTCCTTTGTGGTTAATATTTATCATTTCATCATCAAGACCGTCTCCTCTATATAAAAGGAAACTTATAAAACAAACAACGGGCCGTAATGGCGATACTGGCTTCGTTTGACAAGGGGCGTTAGTATCATAACTCAGAATACCCCGCCTTGAACATGTGTTCAAAGATATATGATACAATATGGCTAAACATTACGGTATAAATATCTTAGTTGAGAAGCGAGGAAGAAAAAATGCTGGAGATTTTGCGCTCTAAGTTGGTGATATTAGATTTTGGTTTTATTGTTTGTAAAAATTTAGCTTAGAACTAAAATAATTATAACGAAATGTAAAATATTTAAAGTAAAATAAATTACTTAATTGATTATCTGACAAGATTTTTTTATTTTATTTTTAAATAATATATTTAAAAACTATGTCGAGTTGTGAAAATGGCACATTAATTACTGTGATATTATGCAAGTTACAAGCAATTTAATATTGCTGATAAGACAGAGAGAGATTTAACTTAATGTGACGTCACTATTTGCTGCGGTAACCTACACCCACGCGGGCAGAGCCGCAGGAAACAGCTAGTTGTAAATAAAAATCGATTGAAGGATGTTACGTAGCGCACCATTCATTTTTACCCTTAATCTATACTAATATTATAAAGCTGAAGAGTTTGTTTCTTTGTTTGTTTGTTTGTTTGAACGCGCCAATCTCAGGAACTACTGGTTCGAATTGAAAAATTCTTTTTGTATTGGATAGTCCGTTTATTGAGGAAGGCTATAGGCTATATAACATCACGCTACGACTAATAGGAGCGGAGCATAAATTAAAAATGTTGCAAAGATGAAAAAACGTTGAAACTAAAACACGCGAACAAATTCGCGGGAGACAGCTAGTAACACATAAAACTTATCAAGTTTCTATAAAAAAACCTATCGTTTGTCTCAAGCCAATCCTTAAAAAGGAAATGAAGTGAAATTAAAAAATAACCCTCCACTTCAGAGTAAATCCTTTCACTGCACATTGTGATAAACCGGCCAAACGTGGCCAAAAAGTATTCTCTACATTTTTTTTGTTTTCTTCATAAATATTGGTATGAAAGAGGATTTTTAAAAGTATAACAGAGTATTGGAGTGTTGCAATAAGATTGCAGCTTCGTTCACTGCCTGTGCTTTCCAGATTGTGTATGAATATAGTTTTTGTGAGGCTTCTCCGTAGCGAACGAAGAGCGTTGGACTAGTGAGATTGTATTTCAATAGGGATCTCAAATATTTCAGTTTTTACTGTACTTTGTTTCTTGTGTACACTGATTGATGAGCAAAAGTTTAAAGAAATATAATAAAACGGGCCTTCACAATGGCTTAATTTTTTTTTAACTTGTGCTAATTTTGTAACTTACTAGCTAAGCGGTTTCATCCGTGTTTTGATAAAAATTGGTGATAATAACGATGATTAAAAGAAGCCTATGTGCTATTACAAGTAATAAACCACTTATGTACCAAATTTCATTTAAATCCGTTTATCCGTTTTATCGTGATTGAGTAACGAACATCCATACAAACTTTCGCATTTATTATATTAGTTAGATAACTTAATGCATTCAATACCAGTATATGGAATCAGCGTTGTTTTTTTTTAAAGGTTACTAGCAATGTGGGTGGAATTCACATTACTAGCAATCTTGTTAACCCCTCCAACTAAGCTAAATATGCTTGTGTCTGGAGTGGGTTCACGACAATAGTGCAATGGATGGGGTTCGAACCTGCGACCTCTCCATCACAAGGCCATCACCCTTACCATTAGGCTATTGCCGCTTGTAATAATAACAGCACTGTCTAATAAAAAATAACAATTCATAAAAAAAAGAAGTCTAAAAAAGAAGTAAAATATTCTAATGCAATATTCAGAACAAAATCTTATATCAATATATTCACCTGTCAAAGGCAATACCAATAGAAACTTCCCGAGCAGTTATCACGTAATACTTACGACACACTACTTTCGCAATAACCAAGCGCGAATGAATCCAGATGGCAAACTTGTATGTAATGAAAAATGTTCGCAAACCCCATTTGATGAATGTCGAATTGGAAAAAAAACTTTGTGCAATATCTTTCTGGCTGCATTTGAGGGTTTTGTTTCAGAAAAAAAGGGAAAAGTAAGTTAATATAACTATTTTCTGTCTTATCTTCTATCTAGCGTTTATATTTTTTTATATAGTAATAATAATAATGTCTTGGGACAACTCACACACGATCATCTGATCCCAAACTAGGCAGAGCCTGTATTATGGCAACCAGACAACTGATAAACATACTTATATATTTCTAAATACATACATAATTATTATAGATAAATTACACCCAGATACAGAACAAATGATCAATCCTATCAGTTACAAAATATCGCTATAATGTAATTTGGCTACATCTAAACATCTGTATCTTTACCACAATGGTAAAAGAAATTGCTATTTCACCCGTCATGACCACAAAAATGTTAAGACAATATTTTTGACTAACTTTTGTCCACTGTGCATCGGAAATAAGATACTTATTATAAAACCTTTAGAAGTTACTAATTAGATATTTTAAAGTCATTATACAACTAATTAGGGGAGAGTTCTCGTTGTTTCAGGGAACGCTTACAGAAGTAGCTACCCCAAAGGAATTCTAGTAGCCGAGTTAACCCAACACTATTTTAGAGGTGGGATCTTTAAAAATGTTGAGGAAAAAGTTTTTAACTGGAGTATTTGTAGACAATCTTCGTCTTTCAAATACTAAGTGTTTAATCTAGACTTGATTATCATACTAAGCTTTTTTATTGGCCGACGAAAAAAGAAGGTTTTTAAGTCGACTCTTTAAAAAAAACTGATAATCAATTGCCTTAAATGCCGTCGAGATTTTTATATATTTATATACTTTATTTCTATACAAGTATTTATAGTTGGTTATGTCAATAATTATAATAAAAAATAAAAACTTGAATAAACATGCTTTTAAATTTTAAAACGTATATGTAAATCTGCCAAAAAACATTATTCTTTTTTTTCTTTTATTTTAATACCTTCATTGTAACAATGACAAACAACGTAACATATTCTAAACCACAAAAACCGTTAGTCAATTGTTCAACTTTATGCACCCATAAATAATGATCCAGCATCTCTCGAATGACGCGTCGACACCCGACACTGATGTCAGACGGTGTCAGATAGCTGTGTCAGATTGTGTCAGAATGACGAAATGTCCGGAGCCCGTAGCGGGTATGTGACTATTTGTCCGCATATTTCGATGGTTACTTTTAGGTTACAAAATTGAAAATTGTGTAAAAACGATCTTTTGAAATTTGTTTTAGTTTAGTTCAAGTTTTGAGGAGCGAATAGAAGCCAGTTAGGAAAGATCTTGCCGTGTATTGGGAGATATAACCTCAAAACAAAATATATGATATAATAATACAGAGTGTAGAGAAATTTCAACAAAAAAATAAATATTAAGGCTTAATATTAGGCTGTAACAAATAGTGGTTAAATTAAACTGTTCCTAGCGCCCTGACTTCGTACGGGTAGCACAGCAATATACCCTATATTACTCGGATATAATGTAACTTTCTAATAGAGAAATAATTTTTAAAATCGGTCCAGTAGTTTTTTTGTTTATTCATCACAAACATACAAAAATACAAATCTTTCCTCTCTATAATACTAATTTAAATATAGATATAGATTACACTGATTCCTATTAAACAACGAATATTTGGGCGATCCGCAAATATTGATCAAACCTACAATATTAGTTTAAAACTAAAATTGAATTAGTCTTAAACTATTTCTGTTTGATCATTGACATTGCATGAAATCTATTGATATATCGACTTTGTGTACCTAAATAAAATTGAAGCACGACCTAAATCAATTATAATTGATTTAATTCCCAATACCTTTAGGAGACTGTTATCGGTTGCCATGGCAACGATCCCTTAGCGGCAGTCCATCAGTAATTAGTCATCTTACTATATTATTGAGTGTACGACAGTCACAGACAAATAGGTTGGGCTGAGTTCGTTAATTATGCATTAATAATGATGTTGAGTTATTGAGATGGATTATAATTGAGTTTGTGTAACGATTTGTTGTAAACAAGAGTATCACTGAATATAATGATCAAAATTTAAAGAAAAATGTAAGAACTAGTTTCTTATTTCGTTTTCCTTGGTTTGAAGTTTGTAAATAAATTTATTAATTTGTTTGACAATCTATATATACTAATATATAAAGCTGAAGAGTTTTTTTGTTTGTTTGTTTGAACGCGTTAATCGCAAGAACTACTGATCCGATTTGAAAAATTATTTCAGTGTTGGATAGCCCATTTATTGAGGAAGGCTATAAGCTATATAACATTACGCTGCTACCAGAAGGAGCGGAGCATAGATGAAAAATGTTGCAAAAAATGAAAAACCGTTTAAACTAAAATACGCGGACAAAGTCGCGGGGGACAGTTATAATATATAAAAATGGGGTAGATATGTAATAAAGGTTTTGGAATCCTCAACAGGCGAACACTTCAAGTCGGGCCAGTAGTTCCTGAGATTAGCGCGTTCAAACAAACAAACAAACTCTTCAGCTTTATTTGTTAGTATAGATATCTTAGATAACAACAAACTGTGAATATCACATGAATAATTCTAAAAATATCGAAGAAATTGTCGGGTAAGACAATTTCTGACTGTCGGGTAAGTAGGTATTGCACTTCGCAATACCTACTTATTGAATAGCAAGCTCCTGTTTGTCCAACCGTAATGATATAACGAGACGAAGTCTGCAGCATCAGCATCAATTCAGCTTGTTTATTAGGCAGTCGTGAATTGAAATGCAGAATACATAGTTAGAAAGTTTATATTTGTGTTCGCGTTTTGTATTTGTATGCAAGTTTCCCAGTGTAATTTAGTTAGGAACGTGTGTATTATCTGCTATAACTTACTAGTCACAAGTTACATAGGCGAGATTAAAAAATACTGTAGGTACAATAAAGAATTAAAGATTAAAAAATACTTTTTTGACTGCTCTGTGTTGAAAGGTAAATAAAAAAAAAAAGTACAATAAAAAGGTTTATTAAAAAAATTATATCATAAGTACGTAATTAAAACCACCCGCAGAAAAATATTAACTAAATTATTTATTTTTTAAATAAAAATATTTGATATTATATTTTTATATTAACAGAGGTAACTTAACCCATTGACTGCCACCGCCATAACTAAAATAAGATATATATAATAACAATAAAAATATCCACACAAAAACTAAATAATAATATATTAAAATTAAGTATTAAAAGCCTGTGAATAAAATATTTTAGTTAAACTAAATATACCATTTTAAAATGGACGAAAAATTATATCTACCCTATTAAATAAAAGCGTGAACATAAAGATAATATAAACCGTTAAAATCAGTGAGTATGTACGTCTGGCGTCTGCGTTATCTGGTAACAAATGATTATGGAATTTATGGAAGATGAACGACTGAGGTGCGGCTTAGGGTAGGGCTGTAGGGTTGGAAGAAAAGATTGTCAAATAAAAAAAAAGTATATTATTAATCTTTATATTAAAGAAGTCAAATGTTTATAAAATGTTATCTTGAAATAAATACTATCTATGTAAATTACTTTATTTAGTATTGTTTTTCATGCCAGTGTTAATTGTGTATGAAATTACTTGGTAAACAATAAAAACACTGCAATAAAAAGAATTATTTATTGAAAAGTTTAGTCAATGAATATAATATTTACTGTGTTTGTGTTGTTGTTGCACACAAATCAAGAGTTGTAAAATATCTTAACTGTATATTCTAAACTGAACAGAAAAGTCAAAAGAATTTAAAATCCATTTTTCTAAAACACCTCAACGTTTTTGCTGACTCTACACAAAGCATAGAACGCGGAAATCCGTTGAAAACCCGACTTGAACTCAGACTCTTTGATACAGAGAGCAAAAAAATATTTTTATGAGACGCTCCTTTCCACCGCCTTCAGAATAGCTTTAAACCTATTTATCATCAAGACCACCGTTTTGGGGTAAAATTGGCAGAATGGAGTGATGGTCCGGAGTGAATCGGGTATTTTTTTGTGTTTTTTGAGCGTTAGCGGAGATAGGGTTAAGTAGATTGCGTTGTTTTTTATGAAAAAATATAAAATGATTTTTGTTTTATGTATTTCAAGTGGTATTTTTTTATATTACATTTTAGGTTTAGGTTTGTTTTATATTTTATTTTTAGATAAATACTTTTAGTTTATTTAAGCTAGAATTTCTACCAAATACATGAGAATAGTAGTAGTATCTACTGATAATTCCTTTTAAACCAACTTTAACATTTATTTTTTTGTTACAGGTATGTACCTATTAGGATTTGATCTATCAACTAGTAAGTGAAAAAAAAAGTAAGTGTTATTATTATAAGATGATGATAGGGTATAATGGATTGTCATCACTATGTTGCCAAATAAAGTTATTAATTTCCTATACAATAATAATAATAATCCCCAGACCGAACTTGGGCTTCTAATCTCAAGTGAGATCAGTTATTTATGCAGGAGAACGAGATATTATAGTGCACTAACACAAGTGCACTCTCTGTTCCTTTACTCTCATAGTCAGATAAGACAGCAGACCGATACGAACAAAGAGAGATCAGGCGCAGGACCAACGGCTTTACGTGCTTTCCGAGGCAAGGGGGTGTAATAACCGCCACACTTCCTGACTCCGGGCTGTACTGAGTATTCTTAACAGAAAAACCTAGTAAATATTTTCACCCGACCCGGAATCCGAACCCGAGACCTCTTGCACGGCAGTCGCGTTTGCAACCACTAGACCAACGAGGCATTCGATATAATATAAATAATAAAACACATGGTGAATATGTTTTTGAATAATTTATGTATTTCCTTATGAAATTTTCTCCTATCCTGTTCTGATAATGTTTGTATGTAATATGCAAAAAATACTGTCGAGTTTCTGAACGGTGCTTGAAATCAGTAATTTCGACATCCCTAATTAAATGTTATTTGATAAAATCAGCCGCCAATTTCATACCCCACTCGAAATCTGACAACCTTATCTCGTTTCATTAAGGTTCAAATTCGCTTAAATAAGTCAATGATATTGTTTCCCTGTTTATGTCAGGTACAAGTTTCCTTTGACAATATTGTCTGGTTTTGATGTCTTAATAAAACCCTTCGAATGCTATCTGGGGGTCTAAAGTACCCCCGAACGTTTCGGATCGGTTGCGTAAGGGTTAATTAGTGGTATTGTTGGCCATATCTTAATGGTTTGGATTATCTTTAACCAATAGTTAGATTTAAGGGAAATTGATATGTTCACTGATTAGACGTTTTGAGTTAATATAATTTGTGTATGAATTTATATGGTTTTGGGTTAAATTCATCCCACCAAAAACATTTTCATGTAAAATGTTGCCAAGACGAGCCCATATGACTCGCACTGTCAAAAAGTTATCAGATCTCATGTAGAGCCAAGCTTCTAACACTACACGCCCTAACTCTACAAGGCCTAACTTCACAAACTCTACACCTTAGTCAAAATATGTGGCTTGGCCATTTCGCTACATTCACATCGGCGTAAGGTGAAAAATTAATTCACTGTTCATTACTTTTGTGTTATACAATAGTTCTTGTAGTAGTGTTAGAAGCTTGGCTCTACATGAGATCTGATAACTTTTTGACAGTGCGAGTCATATGGGCTCGTCTTGGCAACATTTAACATGAAAATGTTTTTGGTGGGATTTCATTTCTTTTTGTAAGTTGTTTGTAACAAAAATTTTTTTTATTTTTTTCTTCTTTTTTTGGGGTGTATTTCTTGCACATCAGAGACGCCTTTTTTTATAGCCCACTCTCTATCTTTGCCTTTTTTCTTTGTTGATTTACTGTTTATAATAAGTGATAGATCAGGGCGATACTTGGTTCTTAGGCGATTATATTCGACTATAGCTGACTGTTGTGCTTTAATACTACTATTTTTTTTTTTTTTTTTTACAAGGAGTACCTATACATATATATATATCTAGGGGAACCAAGTTTTAGGGGTTGGGGGATGAAAGTTACAAGTTTTATAATTTTTTTGTTGTTTGTTTGCTAATACTAGCTTACATACAAAATTTCAGCTTTCTAGGACATTAGGAAATACCTTAAGAATTCTGATGATCATCAGTGAGTCAGTGACGAAATTAGCGTTTTTTAGATATAAATAAAATCTGAAGTATAAAAGCTAATGTAATTAAAACTTAATATGTTCAATAAGTCCGCTATTGACAATATATCCCGAAAATTTTGTTGATCTAGCATAATCCAAACCCAAGTTATGAGGGTTCAAAAAAACGACGAAGCGCTTCGAGAAAAGGTAGGTAGTGCCCGTGCGCTTCGCTTGGCTCGTCTTGGCGGGGGCACTACCGTGCCCCCAGATAGAATTAGAGTCAGTCAAGGTTTGTCAGATTAACTTTTCTTGCTATTATTATCTTCTTGACTGACAAATGACACTTTGGCTTATCATCAATTTACCTATATGTGTGTGTAATTTGATCGTGACATGATTTGTTTGAATATATTTAACTAGCTGTTTCCCGCGGCTCCGCCTGCGTGGATGTCGGTTATCGCGGCGAAAAGTAGCCTATATATATATATATATATTAATTTTTAGTAAAGTGGGTAACCTGACACAGTTCAATAGTACTAAAAAATTTTGGTCGTACGACACCGGCACCCTTTTTGTGGCGTCAGTGTCTCAGACAGATATTATCGGTGACTATGATAAGAAATTTCCACTGGACTGTTTATTTGCCGTCAGGAGAAAATATGGCAAGAAGCAGGGAGAATAATATCACACCGAAGTTTAATAAAAAAGTTTTTTTTTTTTTATTGATAAATACGTGTACAGTCAAGTGAAGTATTCATCATTATTCTCTTACCTACCCTCGAAGACTGAAACGCAACTTAACTTTAAGAAGTTCTCAAATGTCTATCTATCGTTTCTTTACACTTTAAAGTAACAGAGACAGCATCAGACTAAACGGGTACTTAAAACTGATTGATGTTTCAGTTTTTAGCCATTAGACGCATACCTTAAATCTATACTTAATATATAAAGCTGAAGACTTGGTTTGTTTGTTTGAATGCGCTAATCTCAGGAACTAGTGGTCCGATTTAAAAAATTCTTTCAGTGTTGGATAGCCCATTTATTGAGGAAGGCTATAAGCTATATAACATTACGCTGCTACCAAAAGGAGTGGAGCATTAATGAAAAATGTAGCAAAAATGAAAAACCGTTGAAACTAAAACACGCGGACAAAGTCGCGGGGGACAGCTAGTAAATAATAAAATGAAGTTAATACTTGCTAAAAAGACATTTTTATGTTAGTTAGATTGTACTTCTTATTTACCTAAAAACCTAAATAAAATAAATTAAAACTCAAATAAACAAACAGAAATATCCCCTGGTGACTATTCTTTATGACTGGCCTTAAATATCTAAAGCAACTCATAAAAAGAACAAAGGTCACGTTCCAATTTTAAAAGAATTTCAAAAGTAGAAGCTCCACGTTCCAAATTTAAAATTTAACGGAATTTCTTTAAGCCAGTGTTGTGAATCTTTGTGTTATGAGTCTTGGTAGTTTTGATTAAAAAAGTAAATATTTACAGTAAATATGTAACACAGAGATAGCCATTAATAAGACTGTCTAACTAAAGATGTGCGCTTATAAGTATCTTTTGCCTTTTCAAAGATACTGTTGAAGTTATAAAAGATTACTCCTTTGAAATTCCTTAGTCAAATGATTTAGAGCAATCATCATCAGTCTTGGCTGATCATTGGCTCAACGCACCAGTCGCTTTACCAAGTAAGCTACTGAAGTCACTCACTGACTGTGGTTGCAGGTTCGAGTCCTGCCTGAATTTTAAATTTTTCCTTTCTTCTAATTGTATTTAATTACAAATAATCTATTATTTTTTAATATATTAAGCTGAAGAGTTTGTTTGTTTGTTTTTTTGTTTGAACGCGCTAATCTCAGGAACTGTCCGATTTGAAAAATTCTATCAGTGTTGGATAGCCTATTTATTGAGGCTATAAGCTATATAACATTACGCTGCGACCAAAAGGAGCGGAGTATAAATGAAAAATGTTACAAAAATTAAAAACCGTTGAAACCAAATCACACGGACAAAGTCGCGGGGGACAGCTAGTTTAAAATAAGAGCATATTACCCTGCCGGTGTAATAGACGGTCCATATAAATAATAGGGCAGAAGTGGGCAGGACAATGGCAGAAAAAACTTTGTTTTTCACAATTATCTACAATTTATTGATTTATTTTCAAGTCTTTGCCCTATATTTGAAAAACCGAGTTATCGTCATAAAAATAAGAAGTTATCTGTATTGAGGAACAATAAGTTTTGTATGCAATAGCTCGCTGCAGAGTTTGCTTGATTATAGTATTGCATAGTTTTTCGATACGATTCTGCAGTGCATTTACTTTTTGATTCAATTGTAAGACAATTGAATTCGAGATTTTTATAATTGTAAGTCTATTTATGATATTTTGTTTTAATTCAGTTTCGATTTATAAATATTATACAAAATATTTTCTGAAACATTTTTTCAACGTAGGAAATAATTTAAAAAAAATAGTTTTTTTTTTAAATCATTTTATTAAACTGAGTAGTTTATTTTTTATAGTAACACAGGCGTGAAATACATTATTTACATGAAAACTACAACGGCGCATAAAAATCTGTGATAAAATAAAATGCAACTGTTTTCAATTCTATATAATGTACTATCGATCCGCCCCGGCTTCACCTTTGAATAATTAATAATTGATTAAGCTTACAAACCGCGGGAGTGACTTAGTTTTATACTATGTAAAGAAGATAAAGATAATGCGCAAATATATATCAAAAACAAGATAGTAGATTACAAACTAATATCAGTTCGTTTTCAGTACTACATAATTACTAATCCGACACACTTTTAGTCTTTAATTTTGGGGTACAAAAGGCCCCCATTTGCCGGTTGGCGTCCCGTGAAATTCAGATTTCAGTTTCGCCCTGTTACCTCGCAGTAACGGGTTAATAAACTCGCAGCTTAGCTGAATGTTAATTCATATTTTTCAGCTTTTTATGAAGTTATAAATGGTTCTGCAGCGGAGGGTTAATGATATCTGTATTTCACAAAAAGTACTTTCGAGACTTTAAAAATATTTTTTAGTTCATAAAATTTGTTTGACTTTAATTAATAAACTAGCTTTTGACCTATTTCGTTGGCTGTGTTAATTGGTAGAAAATATGAAGAGCTCATTTAATTTCTTTAAACAGCATTCAATCTATTTTCGTTTGGTTTGCTATTATAATTCGCCTGGCCTTAAATAAATAACATACCTGTTAAAAAAATGTAGCTATATTTTTCTGTAAATTTATTGCACATTTTTATTTATACCTATAATATTCTTAATAATCCTTACTAATATTATAAATGCGGAAGTAACTCTGTCTGTATGCCTGTTACGCTTTCACGTCAAAACTTCTGAATTGATTTAAATAAAATTTGGTACACAGATAGTCTAGAGAAGTCTTAAGGATATAAGCTACTTTTTACTGGGGTAACTGACATCCACGCGGGCGGAGCCGCGGGAAACAGCTAGTTAAGATTTTAAGTCAAGTCGAGGAGATGAGGTTTTTTTTGTGTAAAAAAAAAAGAAAAGCAATTTACTTGTCACACCGAGTTTTTTTAAAGAAAGTTTAAAGTATTATAGACACATACTCAGAATATTTTTCCGATTGGCTGCAGTTATGCCTTCGTGTTGTAACTTACCATCGAATACTAAAACGCAACTTATATTTAAGACGTACTTAAATATCTATGTGTCGCAACTTTACACCTTAAAGTGACAGAGGCAGCACGAGACTTAACGGCGACTTAAAACTGATTGACGATCATTATTCGGTGACGATCGATGACGATTATTATACCAATAGTCTTGTATATTCTTCTCATATTTCAATACAACAATATCACAAAGAAAAGGTATCACAAATCGAAACGACACCGAAGATAACTCAATAGGGAATCGCTTACAATTTATCGTTGCATTATAAATTCTAGCTAAGTAGAACAAAAACTTACAGAATGGCTGCAGAATGTAGTTTTTAATGCGTCCAACAAGAAGATTCCGTGTTTAACATTGAAATAAATATTTCACTAGAATCGAATAGCATGAAACAAGCAATAGGTAGCTTAACAAACCTAAGAGGAATAAATAAGTAAACTATAGAGTGCGCATATCGAGTATGAACTGTTGGCACTAGTATGAACATGTAAAATCCCTAAATTTTAGTCAAAACAGAGCGCACTGTTCTATTCAAACTATCTCAAAACCTAATATTACCCTAATTATATTCGTAACCGTTGATATTTTCGCATAAACATCTGTCGTCGCACGAAAAATCATATAGGTAAATCGGTAAGCGAGGGCAGTACATTTAGCTAAAAATGTGCTTAGGCTATTTATAAGGGCTACTTACTATCCATCCATCTTTGATAGAACTATATTCTGACAATCAAATATTTGTGTAACAAACGTCATCAAAATCCGTTTAGCCGATTTTGCGTGATGTGTTAATAAACATTACTAAACTCAAACTTTAAAAACAAAAACATAGTGAGGAAACCTGGATTCCTAAAAAATTGGAATATGAAATCGCCAAACCGCTTTAACAAAACTCGTTCCTTCTCTACATGAGAAGAGGCCTGTGCCAGAAGTTGGAGATTTATTGTCCGGTATTATTACTAATGGCCGGGACCAATAAACAAAAAACGAATCGTTTCCTTAACGAACTGTTAAAATATCAACGAGGCGTTAAAAAAAGCAGTTCCTATAAAAAAAAAATGTAACTGTTCGTTACCCAAATAACTGAAGTCTGGTTACGAACGGATGAGAGACAGCCTAGTGACGGATCGTCACGTTAACGAATAACGAATCAAAAGATATAAGATCTAGGCGTAAGTCTTTGAAAATCATTTTTTTATTGCGAACCGCTTCCAGTAACATAATTCTAGTTCAATGGTGTTGAAACACCTACACCGCTATTTTTCTTAGTAAAGTGAGGAAGAATTTCTCCGTTTGTTCTCCAACGAGGTTATTTTCAGTTCATCGTTTTACTCTTATTCGGATGTACGGTTTGTAGTTGGTTCCCTGTTTAGGTACAAGTGTGGGATTTCCACTGACCGTTCAGTAAGGTTTTGTATAATATTTGTAATGTATTACTAAAAAGAACTCAAGTTAAAATAGTTTTGCGGCATTATAATATATATTTAGATATTTTTTTAGTGTAAATAATTAATTAATAATATTTTTTTATTTTTTTTTTATTATAACATACGCCTCAAAAATGATTAGGTAAAGATGCGCCTTTGCACAGCAGTTGACATTAAAAAAATAATAATAATACAATGTATTTATTATACTAGTTATGTGGTTTAAAAAGAACCTATCTACAAAATGAATTGACTGAATAAATGATAAAAAACTTGAACAAAACAAAACACATTAAAATGTTTATCTTAAATGCCTGACAGTTTAGGGTTGCTCTCATTAATGATTCAAAATGAGATAAGTTTATTTTTGAATAATTTGAACAAAATGTTTATTTTATTTTAATATTTCTTCGCCGTTATCAAACTGACACAGACACTTTAAATCACATAAAATGTGTTTTCTTTTTATTTATTCAGGGTTGACAACTGTAATTTAAAAATAGTTTTATAGTTTTTTTCGCTGCGAAAATGTAATGGAGACTGCAAAAATATTTCGTTTTTACGTGTTGCTGAGAAATGATTATGTAGTGAGCTTAAAATGTATGGTTATGAATACAACGGAAAATAATTTTAAATTATAAACAGTTGTCCCACGTATAGTTTATAAGACAATGTTAGAAGATTGTTAAAACGAAAATTCATGACGTTTAAATTAATAAAACCAAATATCTATTTGTACAGTGTAGTTAAATTTATATTGTTAACTTATATACCTATTGCCCCATTTGGGCCTTGCCTTGTGTCTCAAAGCCAAGGTTTAATTTAATATTCTAAATTCCAAATTATAAGATTAAAAATTATATTATATTATGGTTTTTACTATTAAAACCACAATATATTTGTAATAGTCAAAACTGTAGTAATTATTTACTCTGTTCGTATAAAATTGACAACCCTATCCGCATCTGCTATTTATACCTAAAAAAAATAATTGGAGTGGTTTTTAAAAATGCTACTGACAAAGCATGTATGGTTTTGATTTATTTACGATCGAAGTCGCGATGAAAAACAGCGTTAGCAGCGCTGTGCTAAATTGTTATTGCTTTTTGCTGAATTAGCGGGAAAGCGCTTTTCGCTGAGCGGTTTCACATGCCCATTCATATTTTCGTACAGTAAACACGAAATAGGACAATGGTATTTAAAACTCTTATTTTCTGATCGTTAAGGATCAAAATTGAATGAGTGTTTTGTTGCCTTGAATTATTATAAATTTTCAATAAATGTATTTTGGAAAAAAATAATTCTGATATTTAGACATGTTATTCTCAAAGTAATTAATTGAATTACTTTGAGAATAACATCTTACACCTATATGCATGCCTATACCTATGCATTTATCAGATTCTCAAACAACATTACAATTTCCAGTACCTTAAACTTACTGAAGGGACAAAAAGGCATGAACATTTAGTCAAGTCAACTGTATAAAAGATTTAAAAACATAGTATTATTTCTTGTTTCACTAAATACGTGTTTTATTTCTCAACCCTTTGAATACCAATGCCTAGTGTCAGACACAATACATCATCTACCATCTCCATATTACAGGATGAAATACTCAAAACTTTGTCAACTAACACCCAAAATATAAAGGCGAGAACACACGTGTCGCAATATTGTTTGCGAAGATAGATTGGAGATACAATAAAGAGGGCGATTTCCCCCGGGATACTAGGCTATATAAATGAATTTCAGTGCTCGTGTGAACGTAGCCTTTTATTTAGAAAACCCACCTGGTGGCATTCACGTGGTATAGACAGTTTTAAGTTTATTTTGTGGTTGATATTATACTTTTAATCTTGTGATCGTGCAGTTTAGTATAATAAGACGTCTATAAAAAAAACTGTGCAGAGATGTCATCATTAAAAGAACCTGTACGAATGTAAATTTCGGAAAGATGTCTTTCTGCACCCATGACAAACTTTAAATATATAAACTTAATGTCGTTGTAAATCAATTAAAAGGAAAAATTAATTGTTTGTAATGAATGCACAATTATGGCACATGGGAGCGTTTGATAATATATTTAACGGACAATGGCTTAGATGTATGATAGAAGGATTTAAGCTACAGCATCGTAGATCAAAAGACAATTAAGAAGCACCCATCAAATTATATAAAAGAGGTAAAAATTATGTTTAAGGAACCATCTGCATGTCATCAGCTAATCAAACAATAAATCATTAAAACTTATATATAACCGTAATGAAATTTCAGGCATTTTACTTTGAATGACTCGTAGTTAAAAAAGACTATTTATCATTAGTATAACTAAGCGCGAGCGTTGCCGCAGGAAACACCTAGTAAGTTATAATATAAACAGGAAAGATTGGTATTTTTGTAAGTTTGCAACGAATAAACTCAAAAACTACTGAACCGATTTAAAAAATGCTTACACCATTAGAATGCTACATTATCCCTGAGTAACATAGACTATATTGCTGTGTACAGCATTATTTCACGTTGATTGTTTTACACAAGCAATATTGCTAAGACATCAGTAAAAGAAAAATACTACGTATTTGGATACTGCCATCCACTTATTTTGCTGACTGTACATTGTATACATTTGTATACAAACCTTTTCTTTTGCGAATTTCACGGTTCAAAGCTCACAAATTAACTTTGATGTATCTTGCTTTAGTTTGCCGACGGTACATGGTAATGAGATGGGTAGGAACATATGTTTCGTTCATGCGATGACGTAAGAGTAAATAGTTCTAGGTTAGACAAGATCTTAGTCCCTACGTAGTTTCCTTAATTGAATTTGAAGCCGACATTTTGTTTAACATATTAAATGACTTTTTTTTGTGTATATACACGAATACTTTATGTTAGACAAAGTTAACATAATAATGGTTTTTGTCGATGAAATGTATTGTGTAATCAGAATTTGTTACTTCTTGTTAATAATACATTATAGAGTAAACTTAGTGTGCGCATCGCTAGTAGAGTTATGCGAAAATATCGATATTTCCGATATTATTAGGGTAATATTAGGTTTTGAGATAGTTTTTGTAAAATGGTGCGCTATGTTTTGACACATCTTTACCATTTTACTTGTTGATACTAATGCTTACAGTTCATACCCGTTATGCGCACTCTATACTTTACTTATTTTTTCTCTAAGAGTATTATCTAACTATGCCTAGTGATACAAAAAAATCTATCCTTTTACTAAAACACATCAAATCGTCATAATGTCTTCAAATCGAAGCTACATTTGACATTTAGGTACTATTGAAGTTTTTCAAAGAATCAAAGGAAATAAGGTGATATCCTGAAGTGTGCTTTCATGACTCAATGGACCGAAGAATGTATCGGATCAAGTAATATTATAGTATGGAGAATATTCATTTTGGAGAATATTTCTCCACTTGACTCTGAAGTGCCAATTGTGATTCAGAATATGTTAAAGGGTTTATGTTAAAAGGTTTATTAATATTTGTTGATTTTTTTATGAAGTTATACTTCTTTAGGCGCGTTATGAAAAAATTATGAGAGTGAAATTTTAAGATGCGCGCGCATCTTTCACAGTATGAAGTTAGTCGCGCATGTTGGTACGCTCGTCAAAAATGATGAGAGTGAAATTTTAAGATGCGCGCGCATCCAGTATGAAGTTAGTCGCGCAGGTTGGTACGCTGTCACCTCTGATCACTGTTTTCATATTTATAATATTTATCAACATGTTTCTAGTTTATACATTCACAACACGTGTTTTAGAAGTGCGAATTATATATGTGCTAATAAATTATATTCAGTAGTGATTTAAATTAAATATTTTGATTGATATTACTATTTGTGAATATTAGTGAAAAAAATTGTGCTTATATACTTTTTCAAGTGCTCCAATATAATTGAGGTTAACTATCCGTATGTATTATTTATTGATATAAATTAAAATACTTTTATTTAATATAATTAACACTAAATATTATTAAATTATTAATGTTAAATACTTATTATTATACCAGTTTATGAGAAAGAATTTTATCTTGTGCCGCCAAAAAAGTATAACTTCTTACGTGCGTACATAAGTACACACACACTTTTTTTTTTCGTTTATTTCAGGCATTATAAAACAATGCTAAACAAACCTTATACCCATATTATATATACCTTACAGACTGACATTATCTCAACTATTATGATATGTTTTATTTGTGATATTTTTTTTTACAATTGAGTATTTTTGCTTTATTTTTATGTAATAGAATTTAATTTACTACCTGTTTCAGGTTTATTTATTAAGAAAAGAGTGAACAGATGTAGATAGACCTTGATAACGCCAGTAATATGATCTGTATACCCATCTGTGTAACCATCAAAAAATTCACGATTAATATAATTTGTAATATATACGCTTCACGCAAAAATTACAGTTTCAAATGAACACTTAGGTACTAATGAGACCCCAACCGTAATCCAATGCACAGTATTTATTTATATCAGGCTGACGCTAAAACAAGTATTTATTAAAAAAAAATAAGACAAGCTTGTAAATCAGCTAGGTTCAAAGTTCTAGTAAAGACAAATCAAATAAGCCCAAACACGATGGGATCGCGACGTCTCATTACCGAGTTCCTATGACCAATTGGCGACCTTCTGGCTTCATCATCAGACCAGCTCCAAAGTACTATAATATTGTATATTCACCGAAGATTTTTAAGGATGCAAAATCTCATCTCAATCGGATGTCTAGAAGTGATTCTAATTTAGCTTATAAGATTCTACTTAAACATAAACAAACATACATAAATTGCAATTTTAAGAAAAGCTTTTAATATAATTAATGTAACCTAATTACATTGATACCTAACTTAAAAAAATTACGTTTCTGTATAGCACACCTACATCATGAAATTAATAGCTAACTAAGAATTTACAAATTTAGTTTTAATTTGTAAAGTCTCAGTTAGCTATTGATTTCATGATGTCTCTAGAATTAATAATTCTCCGACCAAATTTTTGCTTAATGTTAGAAGAGTTAAAAAAGCTTTATGAATTTTAGCTAACAACCATCTTGAGCACATCAGCTTTCAAGCAAAAAAAACTGCTTCAATATCAGTCAATTCGTTTAAGAGCTACGATGCCAAAGACAGACACTCTTATAACACTCTTTTTGCGACGGAGGTTAAAAACGGGTAACATTGCCTACACTTCTGTCTACCCCAAAGAAAATACACAAACATAAAGCTAAGGTGGCGCCTGACCTCAAATCAACAACGCCAGGAATCCCTATCTCAAAGGTGAGAAGGACCCGTACAGTGTACCTACATTCCTTTTTCGTTGATTACAAAATTTCACTACGGATCTCTGCTCGTGGCCACAGAGCGATATCAAGCCTCACACAGGTACAGCCAGGCTCGTAACCTAGTTAGAGAGCGGCCTATTTTGCCGACTGTACTCGTGACACTATCGCACGCTTCCCGGATAACTTGTTGTTTGTTTTTATAAAATGCGGGTTTTTTTTTTTGGTTTTTTTTGCGGACGGTACCGATTTAGAGATAGTTTTAGTGTTGTTTTGGTTTTTGTAGATTTTTGAGGGTTAATAGGTCAGGGTAAATGTTGGAAAATTCGTCGGTTCTTTTTGTGTGTTTGTTAGTCGATATCTCCGGGAATTTTAGATCGATTTCAAACATTATTTTGGTCATTAATAGGGTCATACCTCAGAAGTGGTCTCATATAAATTTCATTAAAGTAGTTTTTTATTTAGGTATATATTATTTGTAACATCTGAAAGGCGATTTCATACGTACCGTGAGCTTATACCTTGTAATAAATAACTCAACTTGTATATTGTAAACGTATAAAGTCGGATGTAGGTATACTTACAAATTTAAATTTCTAGGTAGATACATACATCTAAACCGAAGCAAGACGTCAGGAAAGTCTAAGCATTTATCCCAGAATAAAAAATCTGCCAGTTTAATGGCACACCAGGTCGAATACCGTAACATCACTACAGTTGTCCGAGTGGCATGCCAAAGTTTCGATCGCGACACTTAACTGGCAATCCGCCAAACTAAGATATGACCGCACATACAAAATTTTGTGGGATTGTCGCCCCGCAAACTCATTTTTTAACTGAGATTTATCTTCACGCTTCACAGTTTTTAAGTTAACTGCTTGTTTGGAATCTTTTGAATGATTTGTGGGGTTTGAAGTTTCATTTTTAGATGTTTTTTTTTATGTTAGAATAGCTTGTTGACACTTCTTTCGCAAAGACCTTTAAAATATAAAATATGGATAATAAGCGAACCGACTGACGGACAGAGACAGCAAAGCTACTACAAAGTTAAAAAAAAATAAGTAAAAGCAAAGTAATTTTAATTTTAAATATTAAAAACAAGTATTGAATTACAAAATTACTTTTAGAGTAAAGTTAAAAAAAACCATTAAGTACATTTCTGTGGAATGTTAGATACAAGTGTAAGCCGTACGGTTTCACTGATAATTAAGGTAAAGCCGCGCTCGCCGCGGTTGGTCCGTGGATGGGAGACCATTTGTAAACATACCGAGACCCCTCCGTGCCTCGGAAAGCACGTTAAGTCGTGGGTCCCGAATGACAACCAGTAGGAATACTGAACAACCCTGGGATACCGTGTTACCCAGTAAAATGGGTTTGGAGGTCAGATAGGCTCGCTCCTTGCAAAATACGGTATTCAGCTGAATCCGGTAAGGCTGCAAGCCGACCTCAACATAGCTTATTAAAAGACTAGGCAAAATTGTGATGTTTTTTTTAACACAAGAATATTAATTATGGCATATATTTTTACGTAGGTAGGCCTACACAATTTTGTAAACATTACTCCGCTTTAACTGCCAGTCAACATTTCAGTACGTATATAAATTTCCGAAAATACACAAAACCCTGATGGGTAAATCCATCAATTTCTCCCCAAAAAAGTTAAATCTAGGTCAAACATTGAATATAACTCAAAAATACTTTCTCTTTTAAATAAACAAAAAACAAACTGCGAACCAATAATATCCAGCGGAAATGTTTTATTTATTACAAGGCAAACATAACTGATATTATTACGGGATTTATTGAATAAACTTGGATTTATTGTGAATAAGTTTAAAACATAGGGTTGGTATGATTTATTTGTCTAATTTGAAACGTAACCCGTTGGATGCGTTTGGTATATCTTCGGCAAGTCTGACAACAACGAACATTGAATAGGGATGTGGACTAATTTTTTTATTTACTCGTCACGTAGACTATTGAAAAATATAAACAAACAATGAGGAAGATACAGTGAAAGGAAGTGTCGCGTGACGTCACTTCTAGCTACAATTTTTACCAAGACATGACTTCACAAGCTCCCACTCCTGCCCCCCTAGACAAGTGGCATTTCGACAAGCGTAAACGATGATAGAAATCGCTCAAATGACATTAAATGTATGTAAATGACATTTCGTTTCGATAAGTCACGTGACTTAGGTTTGTCACTTCCATACATTTGAACGATTCGATCAGCGTTATCGCTTGTCGAAATGTCACTTGTCTAGGGGGGCTGAACTTTAAAGCGCTTTAACTTTGTAATTTTTTATTGATTTTATAAAAGAAAAAATACGGTTTTTGTTTTCTTTTTTTATGTATCTGGTGGACTAAATGGATACGTCCTTTTCATACAAAGTCCGCACGCCTATTATCGGAATGCAAAATGAGGGTTGTTTATGAATCTTAATGTTTTTCATAATTATTGTGTGAAAAAAAAATACAGTTATATTTTTTTTTTATATATTTCATGGTGCAGGTGTATCGTAACGTTATAATTTGATTATATGTAATAACAAATTTGTTATTGTTAAGAAAATTTGTTTACCTCAATTTATCAAAATATAGCCTATCCGGTATACCTTTTCTTAATTGAAAACAAACATCCAATTTGTTTTAAATTATCTTTTATTTACCATTATACATGGTTATCGAGTAAAGATAAAAGAAAAAGTATGTGGAGCGGCCATTACGAATCTTTTTTTGTTGTTTCGCAAAAGCCGGGTGTTTTTGACATCCGCTTCACCCGGCTCTCCTAACCTATATATGTCATAGCCGGGCTGTGAAGTTATCGGGAAGTTATTGTTTTTTTTTTTTTAGTTTTTACCGAGTTAACGGTCAAAGAATCCTGTACTTGACCGATATTAGGATTCTTTTTTATACTTAATTGGATAATTGAACGGTTTATTTTGATACACTTTGATCACACAATCAGTTTATTTTGGAGTAAGTTTAGTTAATTGCTTGTTTAAATTATTTTTATTTTGTAATTTCATAAAATATATTAAACTTAAAATTTTAAGACAGTTAAAACAATCTTACTTTTTGTGTAGTCTAAAATAGAAAGTGTCTATTAAAAAAACATGTTTGCGTACCAAAACCAACTTCTGAGACGTAACATTTGTACGCCATGCTTGTTTTCTTTCACATGTCCTCAAAACTCTTGAATATTGAAACACAATTCATTCTTCAATCTAACCTGTGTGAATATGTAGGACAAGTATCAGGAAAATGAGACCCGAAAAAGGAAACTTGTGAAATGGGTAGGTATACCTTTTCCATGATCAAATAGTCAAGAATTTAAATATAACCAAACCCCCTATATTCGCATAATCTAAACAAAAACAATAGAATGAAGATTCTCATAGATTTAAGTAAAATATTGTATGAAATAAATACATTAACAAAGGCATTTTACCGTAAAAAAAACATCGCGGGTAAAACCCGGATAAAAAATATAATTAATAAATACCGCAAATTGCCAAACAGACCACAATTTAAAATGTTATGTCCATACTTAAAAAGAAGTAAATATGTTAAAAAATGAATTAACCCGTTAATGCCAGCGAAATTTTATTACGGAAAAATAAAAAGGAGTTTATATTTTTTTTGTTTGCTACTTTATTTTATTTTCGTAAATAAAACGAGAAATAAGCAATCAATTTTGTTTCTACGGATAAAATGTTTATTATATTTTTAATAATCTTTGTAATGTTGGTAACTGAAGGTATGAGGGATAAGCGATTGGAGAATAAAGAGGAAAGATATTAAAGTTTTTTTTCTATATCCTGATAGTGTTCTGGAAAGTCAGTGTTAAAATCAAGATCAAAATATTTTCATTTAAGTTTATATGTAAGCTTATTAACCCCGCACCGATCACCCCGCACCGCGCACCGTAGGAGCCGCTTCCCACTGTCCGTGATAGTGCAGACGCGAATGCACCGGTCCGTCGCAAAAGTATACCCTAAGTCTGTTAACATTAGGTTTGATTTTCAAGATCCCGTGCGTGGTATCGCGCACCTTAGAAATCTGGTTTTAGGAGCTTTAGGCACGTTACCATTAAAATGTTTCGTGGTTAAAGACTCATCCATTTGGGTTATGTGATCAAACCAGCTCCTCTTTTCTTTGACCGTTTGGAAACCCATGACCAGTGGCCTTACTCTCCAATAAAATTTTAATTCGAATACAATGCCAATGCAAAATTGTTATTCATTTAGCAGGCACTCAAACAACACACAGTCCAAACAATACTCTCAATGTTTAGATTCCATTCAGTTCCATCCATTGACAGCATTTTTTTTAAGAGAACATTGTTTGAATCTCCTGCCTGCTAAACCATTTGATTGGGAGTAAGGGCACATAATTAAGACAAAATAGGTTATCAAAAATTACTACCTATATTTAAAATGTTGTTGGATGTTATACTGCTGAATTATTCAAGCTTATAATTTAATGTATTTCCTATAGCTTTCATTCTACTTAAATCAAAGGATAATAAACAAAAAATCTTTATCGGTTCTGTATAAAATTCATCAGGATCAGACCAGGGGTTTCTAAGATAAACCGTACTACTGAATAAATTATTATCAAAGTATAGAGGTTTACAAAGGATCGCAATCGATACTTAGTACTTATTGATTAGCTAAGATAACTAATTATTAGATAGAAATTTATTTAATTATTTAATTGAAAATAGCAACCTACTAGTAATTAAAGAAAAACTAGACAGGTGCGAATCGGGTGCGTGCATGAAGGGTTTTCTACCATTTTATTTTACGCTATTACGGTTCATGAGATTCAGCTCGCTGACAGACAGACGGACGGATATAGTATTAGGGTCCCGTTGACATCCTTCATGTACCCTAAAAAGTAATAACTATATATCCAATACAAATGAATTTGTTCTCGATATTACATTGACGGTTTATGCAAAAAGATCAGTAGTGCAGCATACGCCTTATTTAAACTATCGCGTGTACTAAAACAAGATGCCTTACTTTTAGCCTACCATGGTATTGCAGAGTCTATTATACGCTACGGCATTATATATTATGGAAATTCTACCGATAAAGACATGGTATTCAAATGCCAAAAAAGATGCATTAGAGTAGGGTTGCCATACGTCCCGGTACGCCGGGACATGTCCCGGTTTGAAGCATGGTGTCCCGGCGTCCCGGCCGATAAGCAAATTGTCCCGGTTTAAAAATTATAGTTATTAAATAGAGGGCTGGACTTGGTAAACAGTAATATACCTCCAATAAACGCGCTCTAACTAGCTAGGCTAATCGTACGTGGATAGAACGACGTAAGCGCTGACACTTGTTCGTTCACGTTTCACGAATTTACGTTAACAGTGTCAACGCATTTCGAGATCGCAGACTCTCAGCGTTGACAGAGCAAGAGCGCATTGGCACGCTATCAAGCTCACTATGTGACTTAGAGATGTTTGATACAAGATCGATTTTTCTAATGTATTGATATTTTATATCGATTTTATACATACAGTTGATACCTGGTATCGATACTTCTTGAGCGAAATCGACCTAAGAAGCGTGAAAATTAAAAAAAAATCGAATATTATTATGTAAAAAATATTAATCACGTTATACAGTTAACATAATCGCGATAAATAAAACTCTTTAATGATAAGGAACTTGATAACACTTTAGTTTCAGTTTTTTTAATAAAATACTTCTGTTAAATTAAGTAAATTTGCGCGTGTAAAACTAGATTTAGGGATATAGGGAACACTGTCCCACACTGTCACAAATGTTGACAGATAGGTACTTACTTTAGTTAATGTTGATTTCGTAAAAATATTTTTTTTTATCAATATTTTGTAAAATTATCAGAACTATTAAATTGGCATTGAATGGCTGTGTTAAAAGTTGTTCTGTGTTTAGGCAAGGACTAAACCTTTAAAGTTACCTATTGTTGTAATAAAAGTTCCGTTTTTTCTACCTTTACTAGTTTTTCTTGAAATGTCCCGGTCTGAGTCCTCACACTTATGGCAACCCTACATTAGAGCAATGTACAATTAAGAAACTAGGAATAGTTGTAAGGCATTTTTTATTAAATTCAATATCCTAACAATGCCATCGCTATATATTTATGAAACAGCATGTTTTGTTAGAGGAAATCCAGATCTGTTCGAATCTTTAAGAGAATTCAACCAGCGAAGTCGACGAGACAACTCGCGATTAAGAGTACGTAGAGCAAAAACGGAATTAATGCACAAAAATGTTTTCTGTATGGCGATAATAATATACAATAAAATACCTAAACGAATAAAAGATCTGGAACTTCATTTATTTAAAAAATATCTTAAGGACTTTTTAGTTTTAAAATGTTATTATAGTATTGCTGAATTCTTTAATGATAAATTTGTTAAGTAATTAATAGTTCTCTTTGTTATTTTTCTTTTATTATAATTTTTTGCTATGTCTAATGTTTATAAAAGTTTAATATATTAAATTTAGAGTCTGGTATGTGCCAACATTTTTTGCATGCCTAATAGGTAGAACATAGCGAACAATATTTATATTTTACCATCAACATGTATAACCTACCTATGTTCAGCAAATAAAGATTTATTATTATTTATTATTATTATTATTACAAATGTTCTTTTTTAAAGGTGTATTAAAGATTTTCCTTATTTTTTTACGTAAAAACTACTGGAGGAATTTTCATAAACTACTTAATTGATTAAATTTACTTATTCTGATAAACTTCCATTAATATTTTATGACGAAGTAATGTTATATTTTGGAGTAAATCTACTTTGAAAAGCGTATGTATATCTCCGAGAAAAGCTCAAACAAAATATTTTTTTTAAACATGAAAGTGACCAAACACTTTTGTTCTCACTATTTTGTAGAAATCTTATTAACAAAATGAATCACCGTTCACAATGCGTCGTTAAAACGTTAAACTAACCACAGGCATGTCAGTTCCCGCACATAATGACGTAAAATAAATCATACGCAAACCTCAAACTTTTACTTTAATCAAAGTAGTAGTAATATGCGGTCATATGCGCGCTAACTATCGAATAAGTTACGAAAGTTCGAAAAAGGTCGAATGCAGGCAAAACTTCGCATGATCATTCGCAAATCTATTGATCCGAATAAAGAAACGCGACTTAATTTTGAGGAGACGTTCTTAAATGTCAATCTGTCTACTTTACACCCCTAGATAAAAAAGTAATCTAAAGAGTTACGCACTCTTTTATAGTATGTATATCGAGTATGAAATGTAGGCACTAGTATGAATTATAAATAATAATACTAAAAAAATACTAGCACTCTATGCATGTCTATATTTACTTTAAGTTTATACTTTAAAGTGACAGTGACAGCATTAAACTTAACGGCTACTTATTACCGAGATTTCGGCCATTCATTTGTGTATGAGACAATTATTCGCGTACACGTGCGAATGTTTGCGACTATAGAAAGTAAAAATAACAAAATGCACTAAAACTTGTGACTTGTACCGTTTTAATAGCGAATAAGATTAATAGGACTATTTGTCTCGCTCGGACAATCTGTGTCGACTTATTAATACTAGTGCAAGCGCCAAGACCATGACGCCTCTTTTGCTCTGTATTGAGTGTACCTACTTTGAAAGTTTTTAACCGACTGTAAAAAGAAGGAGTTTCTTAATTCGACTGTATGTTTTTATTTGTGAAATTTTTGCCCGATAGTTCCGGCAATTCGGATCGATATCGTATCTCAGAATTGGTCCCGTATTTCGTAGTTTTCTGACATTGCATTTTTTATTGATGTCAGTTTTTTTTTTACATTTTTGTGTAATCGATGACCGTTTATTTTAACTTCTACTACTTGAAAAGTTGTGAAAAAGATTATTTACCCAAAAATTGGGGCTGTTTTCACTCTAATCGTAGGTAGTTAAATAACCACTACTTATTTATATTTAGGTAGTTAGGTACCTATTTTACATCACATCTTTTTATACGACCTCCACAACCCATTTATTAAGTAATAAGGAATAGATTTGACGATTATCAGAATTTTCATCCCCCCGACAAGTCGCATTTCTTTCGCTGATCGAATGGTTTAAATTTATTGATAAGTCTAAGTCACGTGACTTATCAAAAAGAAATGTTATTTCCATACATTTAAAGTATTTTTCAGCGATTTCTATCACCGTGGATGCCACACGTGGAAGGGCCTTAATCCTGACCGAAGATCAAACTATGTCGATAGCACTTTAGGCAAATTTTTTGAGTAATAAAGCTCCGAAGAAAATCCCCGAAAAGAATCGTAGTGATCAACGAGCATTGATCACTACGATTCTTTTCTTCTCTTCGAGAGAAGAGGCTTTGCCGTATAACTTAAATAGTTAAAAGTTTGGTATAAAACCTTTGAATTCAGGTTTTGAAATGTCGTCTAATGTTCCATGTAGGTAATTTTGTTTACCATTTTCATTTTAAATAACTATTTCAGGGGTCCTAGTTTTACCCGAGAAATTTCGTAAGCTTTTAATTAGCTTAAAATTAAAATGGCGCATTGCAGACTGTTGAGCTCATTTTAATGCAGCTTAAATTTTAATGCCCTAATAGCTTGATTATGTACTTTTATGTTTGAAGTTATTTTAATGCAGCTTTTTAGGGTTGAATTAAAAATTTTTAAAATATGCTCGTTAATATTTTTATTTACACATAGCTGTCCCCCGCGACTTTGTCCGCGTGCTTTAGTTTCAACGGTTTTATATTTTGCAACATTTTTCATTTATGCTCAGCTCCTTCTGGTCGCAGCGTAATGTTACATAGCTTATAGCCTTCCTCAATAAATAGGCTATCCAACACTGAAAGATTTTTTCAAATCGGACCAGTAGTTTCTGAGATTAGCGCGTTCAAACAAACAAACTAACAAACCAACAAACAAACTCTTCAGCTTTATATATTAGTATAGATTACTTTATAAATTACGTAGTATGAATGAACAAATGATTTTTAAACAAAATTTTGAATCGAGTTACTGGTAACAAACGATTTCGCTTTTGACACTTAAGTATGTGCTAGTGCGACACACACGACCTATTTGATATCGACTTAAAACCATATAATTAGCTCATCAATTTAGACTAGAAATGACCATTATAAATTACTACATCCATACATACTACTTTAAGCTTAACACCTTCCAAAAAAACCCAAAAAACAAACAACTTAACCCTCAAAATCAAAAAAGAAAAAAATGCCCATAAAAAAAGTTAATTTTTTCACATCTTTACTAAACCTAAATAATAGGTTTTGTGCATAAAATTAAAGGATATTACGGTAATTACGCACATGCCACGACACGGCAATTGTGTGGACCAGCCAACACTAGTAGACAATCGTACCGCCAATTAACTCGGCACTTATCTTCGCTACCAAATTGCTTTCTTTGGGGACTTCGTTCGTGTTCAGTTGGGATAGCTACTGGCGTCAGTGCATGTCATGGAATTGTATTCTTTTGTGAACCTCAACTTTGTGTTTGGAAATATAATAGGGATGTTTCCTGGGTATGAAAAGTTAAAATCTATTTAGTCCGTCAGTTAGATAATAAAAAAATATTAGACACGTATTTTTTCTTTTATCAAAACAATAAAAAAATACAAAGATACACCGCTTTAATGTTTCGGAGTGGGGGCTTATGAAGCTACGCCTCGCTAAAAATCGTAGCGAGGAGTGACGTCACGCGTAACTTCAGTTCTCTGTATTTTGATCAATTTTTGTTTGCAGGAAAAAAGAAAAAATACGTGTCCAATAAAATTCATTAATCTACAAGACGGACATTAAAAAAAAAATAGGAAACATGCCTATTATTTCGTTTCTATAGCACATGCTTAGTATTCTATATGGGTCTAACTAAGTATACATTAGCGAGCATAGAGTGCGCGCATCGCTTACAAGTCCGTTGTGCCGAGCGTAAGAAAATTTTTAGCTGTAAGTAGTAATTTAAGTGATTTTCCGTGTGACGACAGAAGTTTATGTGAAAATATCGATGTTTTCGATATTATTAGGGTAATAATATATTAAGTTTTGATATAATGTTACCTAATAAAACGGCGCGATCAGTTTTAACCCAAATTTTATGGCCACGCTTGTCCATTCTAGTGCGCACAGTTCATACTCTATTAGGCGCACTGTATAGTTGTTTATACTCTAAGGTGTCTAACTAAGTATTTAAATTAATATTAAATGCTTCAGGGCCCTTAAGAGCAAAATTCAAATCAAGATATCTACCTTTTAATAGTAGTTAATTTACTACCTTGCCAAATCCAATTTGTAGTCCATCTAATTTAAATCTAAACGAGCGTAACCTTTGAAATTGCATTACTGTCACTATAGCCACATAACTATACCTAAACTAGGTGTACCTTATCAGAGACGAATTGGCGAATAGTGTTGCTATTTAGCGCTACCAACAATCCTCATCTATCACTCGCACCCCATATATTTGGCGCTAAACTAAGTTCAGGCGAGTTACTGGCGCGAGTTCGAGTTTAGTGAGACGAATATAATAATTATTTTGCAGTGTGCACTTACTACGCAGCTGATTTACTATCTTTGAGCTGATAAGGATGTTGATTGAGTATGAAAAGTAAAAATCTATTTATCCCGTAAGTTAGGAAATTAAAAATATTGTATGTTTTTTTTTTTATTATAAAAACCTAAGGAGATAATGTGAAAAAGTTCAGGAGTGGTGCCTAGTGACGTCAGGCTTGCGTACAGAATACACGAAATTGTGACGTCATGTGACATTTCAAATCAATGTGTTGCCGTGAATTTTTAGTTTCGTAAAACGAAAAAAATCTGCCTAATGGACATTGAAACTATACATATATGACTATATAGCTGTCCCCCGCGACTTTGTTCGCGTGTTTTAGTTTCAACGGTTTTTCATTTTTGCAACCTTTTTTTATTTATGCTCCGCTTCTTTTGGTCGTAGGGTGATGTTATATAGCCTATAGCCTTCCTCAATAAACGGACTATCCAATACGAAAATAATTTTTCAATTCGAACCAGTAGTTCCTGAGATTAGCGCGTTCAAACAAACAAACTCTTCAGCTTTATAATATTTGTATAGATATTAAAAGTACAATAATTAATATAAATGCTTTTCAGTATGAATTAAGTTAAAATGTCCCAAAGTGTATACAAAGTAAATAATTATATACTCTTTTCTTTTCTATACTTAATTATATTAAAAAGTACACACTTACCTTTTTTACCTATTTGTTTTTTACATAATTGTTATTGTTTGTCTATTGTGCGTATAAATAAATAATTAGTTATAAATAGTACTAAATATTAAAAAGGCAAAGACAACATAACAACTAAGTACCAACAATTACAAAAATTTACAAATTACAAAAGTTATATTATTTTCTTCATTACGCAATAAATTAATTAAAAATAATGATAAATTAAACTACAACTGTTCATCAATCTCATGCCAACTTAAAACGCCTCTCTACTTAAATCCAAGTTGTTAAGTGCAAACAACGCATTAAATTAGCCTTAACTGTCAGGCGAGTTACTGGCGCGAGTACATCCGTCCAGTGGGACTGCACGCTCCGCTGTCTACTTAAATTACTCTGTTATGCTCTACTCGCCCTTAACTGCAGGTTATATTCTCCACATGTAGACTGGTTTACCTTTGATTTTATAACTGCGTCATGCCGTAGGCATAGCAATAGGTTTAAAAATAATAGCTGTTAAGTATAATTAGGACGTAATTAGGACGATTTTTCAACAATTTGAGGAATGTTGGGTTGCGGACAGCCCTATTAGTGGGGAACGTTTATTTAAATAAAGAGAAGGACTGATAAATCTTTTGTAATGCCGCTTAGGCCCACTTGCACGTAACTAACTAGTTAGTCGCTAACACGAGGTTAAATTGACAATATTATATGACAAACTATCAATTTAAGCTTTTAACTCTGAGTTAAAAAGATAAACCGGGCTTCAGCAAACACGCCTGAGCAGTTCAAAAAAAAATCCTGATATTTATACACATAGCTGTCCCCCGCGACTTTGTCCGCGTGCTTTAGTTTCAACGGTTTTATATTTTGCAACATTTTTCATTTATGCTCAGCTCCTTCTGGTCGCAGCGTAATGTTACATAGCTTATAGCCTTCCTCAATAAATAGGCTATCCAACACTGAAAGATTTTTTCAAATCGGACCAGTAGTTTCTGAGATTAGCGCGTTCAAACAAACAAACTAACAAACCAACAAACAAACTCTTCAGCTTTATATATTAGTATAGATTACTTTATAAATTACGTAGTATGAATGAACAAATGATTTTTAAACAAAATTTTGAATCGAGTTACTGGTAACAAACGATTTCGCTTTTGACACTTAAGTATGTGCTAGTGCGACACACACGACCTATTTGATATCGACTTAAAACCATATAATTAGCTCATCAATTTAGACTAGAAATGACCATTATAAATTACTACATCCATACATACTACTTTAAGCTTAACACCTTCCAAAAAAACCCAAAAAACAAACAACTTAACCCTCAAAATCAAAAAAGAAAAAAATGCCCATAAAAAAAGTTAATTTTTTCACATCTTTACTAAACCTAAATAATAGGTTTTGTGCATAAAATTAAAGGATATTACGGTAATTACGCACATGCCACGACACGGCAATTGTGTGGACCAGCCAACACTAGTAGACAATCGTACCGCCAATTAACTCGGCACTTATCTTCGCTACCAAATTGCTTTCTTTGGGGACTTCGTTCGTGTTCAGTTGGGATAGCTACTGGCGTCAGTGCATGTCATGGAATTGTATTCTTTTGTGAACCTCAACTTTGTGTTTGGAAATATAATAGGGATGTTTCCTGGGTATGAAAAGTTAAAATCTATTTAGTCCGTCAGTTAGATAATAAAAAAATATTAGACACGTATTTTTTCTTTTATCAAAACAATAAAAAAATACAAAGATACACCGCTTTAATGTTTCGGAGTGGGGGCTTATGAAGCTACGCCTCGCTAAAAATCGTAGCGAGGAGTGACGTCACGCGTAACTTCAGTTCTCTGTATTTTGATCAATTTTTGTTTGCAGGAAAAAAGAAAAAATACGTGTCCAATAAAATTCATTAATCTACAAGACGGACATTAAAAAAAAAATAGGAAACATGCCTATTATTTCGTTTCTATAGCACATGCTTAGTATTCTATATGGGTCTAACTAAGTATACATTAGCGAGCATAGAGTGCGCGCATCGCTTACAAGTCCGTTGTGCCGAGCGTAAGAAAATTTTTAGCTGTAAGTAGTAATTTAAGTGATTTTCCGTGTGACGACAGAAGTTTATGTGAAAATATCGATGTTTTCGATATTATTAGGGTAATAATATATTAAGTTTTGATATAATGTTACCTAATAAAACGGCGCGATCAGTTTTAACCCAAATTTTATGGCCACGCTTGTCCATTCTAGTGCGCACAGTTCATACTCTATTAGGCGCACTGTATAGTTGTTTATACTCTAAGGTGTCTAACTAAGTATTTAAATTAATATTAAATGCTTCAGGGCCCTTAAGAGCAAAATTCAAATCAAGATATCTACCTTTTAATAGTAGTTAATTTACTACCTTGCCAAATCCAATTTGTAGTCCATCTAATTTAAATCTAAACGAGCGTAACCTTTGAAATTGCATTACTGTCACTATAGCCACATAACTATACCTAAACTAGGTGTACCTTATCAGAGACGAATTGGCGAATAGTGTTGCTATTTAGCGCTACCAACAATCCTCATCTATCACTCGCACCCCATATATTTGGCGCTAAACTAAGTTCAGGCGAGTTACTGGCGCGAGTTCGAGTTTAGTGAGACGAATATAATAATTATTTTGCAGTGTGCACTTACTACGCAGCTGATTTACTATCTTTGAGCTGATAAGGATGTTGATTGAGTATGAAAAGTAAAAATCTATTTATCCCGTAAGTTAGGAAATTAAAAATATTGTATGTTTTTTTTTTTATTATAAAAACCTAAGGAGATAATGTGAAAAAGTTCAGGAGTGGTGCCTAGTGACGTCAGGCTTGCGTACAGAATACACGAAATTGTGACGTCATGTGACATTTCAAATCAATGTGTTGCCGTGAATTTTTAGTTTCGTAAAACGAAAAAAATCTGCCTAATGGACATTGAAACTATACATATATGACTATATAGCTGTCCCCCGCGACTTTGTTCGCGTGTTTTAGTTTCAACGGTTTTTCATTTTTGCAACCTTTTTTTATTTATGCTCCGCTTCTTTTGGTCGTAGGGTGATGTTATATAGCCTATAGCCTTCCTCAATAAACGGACTATCCAATACGAAAATAATTTTTCAATTCGAACCAGTAGTTCCTGAGATTAGCGCGTTCAAACAAACAAACTCTTCAGCTTTATAATATTTGTATAGATATTAAAAGTACAATAATTAATATAAATGCTTTTCAGTATGAATTAAGTTAAAATGTCCCAAAGTGTATACAAAGTAAATAATTATATACTCTTTTCTTTTCTATACTTAATTATATTAAAAAGTACACACTTACCTTTTTTACCTATTTGTTTTTTACATAATTGTTATTGTTTGTCTATTGTGCGTATAAATAAATAATTAGTTATAAATAGTACTAAATATTAAAAAGGCAAAGACAACATAACAACTAAGTACCAACAATTACAAAAATTTACAAATTACAAAAGTTATATTATTTTCTTCATTACGCAATAAATTAATTAAAAATAATGATAAATTAAACTACAACTGTTCATCAATCTCATGCCAACTTAAAACGCCTCTCTACTTAAATCCAAGTTGTTAAGTGCAAACAACGCATTAAATTAGCCTTAACTGTCAGGCGAGTTACTGGCGCGAGTACATCCGTCCAGTGGGACTGCACGCTCCGCTGTCTACTTAAATTACTCTGTTATGCTCTACTCGCCCTTAACTGCAGGTTATATTCTCCACATGTAGACTGGTTTACCTTTGATTTTATAACTGCGTCATGCCGTAGGCATAGCAATAGGTTTAAAAATAATAGCTGTTAAGTATAATTAGGACGTAATTAGGACGATTTTTCAACAATTTGAGGAATGTTGGGTTGCGGACAGCCCTATTAGTGGGGAACGTTTATTTAAATAAAGAGAAGGACTGATAAATCTTTTGTAATGCCGCTTAGGCCCACTTGCACGTAACTAACTAGTTAGTCGCTAACACGAGGTTAAATTGACAATATTATATGACAAACTATCAATTTAAGCTTTTAACTCTGAGTTAAAAAGATAAACCGGGCTTCAGCAAACACGCCTGAGCAGTTCAAAAAAAAATCCTGATATTTACATCGGGATCGTTTTTAACCACTTAAAAATTGTAGTTGTATCTAACACCATAGATGAACAATTATCTAATATTACAGAAGACATTAGTAAACTTTAAAACCTCATACACTCTAATGTCAACTATAACCTCTATATCTACCTATAACTATCTATACTAAGTATAGAATAAAGTCCCCCGCCACGTTCGTCTGTCTGTCAGTCTGAAAGCGATAAAGTCAAAATCTGCAGTACGGATTCTTATACAGTTCTCACCAATAGATAGAGTGATTCAAGAGGTTTGTCTGTAATAATAAATCATTATATATTATAATATTGCTATGACGAGTGTGTAAATAAATAATTAAAAAAAAGACAACAACGTATTCAAGTTAGTTTATAAATACAGCCAACGGTAACAGTAACAATAACAAACAAATATATAACACATTTTTATAATAAAATTACTTTCGCGATATACAAGCTGTCATGAACATAAATCTAAGCAAATACGAAATGAAGTACTTTGGATTATTTTCAAAGGAGTAATCTCCAAGTAATAATTTAAATAGGTTTATTTTTCTTTTTGAGAAGTAACTCTTTCATGTATGCGGATATTATTTGTTTATTTAATGCTTTATGCAGTGTGTAAGCGATTTTTATGCCGGAAAGTATTCTCTGCCGTTGACCTTAAGGTGATGCAGGGAAAAAGTGGTACGTACACTGAACAGTGTCAAGTATTAGTCAGATTCGCTAATTCGGAACAAAAAGCTTTGTACGGCTATGTATATTTTGTTTCTTGTTACAGCGGTTATAAATTAGTAATTCTGTGAAAATTCAACCACAGTTCATAAGATAAAGCTCGCTAACAGGCAGCCAGACAGATGGAAGTTAGCCCTCTTCGTAAGGATCCCTAAAAAGTATTTTCCTCCTTTTTTTATTTATATTGTTATCAGCATTGTGCACTTATGTTCGTTTGTCAAAAGCATAGTAAGATTATCTTTTGGTGACATTTACTATGACATTTTCTTTTAATTGTATTATTTAAAGTGTCTTAGTTGAATTATAGGCTTGAGTGCTGAAAATAAATGAAATTGTTTAGTACTGTCAGCAAGCAAAAACATAATAAATAATTAGGTACCAACTTTAATCTCTGTATTATGACTACACGGATAGCCGACTAGTATAGGTCACCTCGCCAATTATCACTGTGCGCGACGTGCCGCGGGTTCGATCCTCGCATGGGACAAGCATTTGTGTAAACCACAAATACTTGTTCTAAGTATGGCCATTCTTTCAGCATGTCATTTGAACTTTTTTAAATAAAATAAATTAATAATATTAGTCTTACTGCAAGCAAAAGGATCTTTCCTATTTGTACTTGTAACAACTTACAAGTGTACAGGTTAGGGAAAATGCTTATAAACTTCCTTTACCTTGTATATAGGTATATATTTTGTCTTTTTTTACGCTATATCGAAACACTTATGTACACAAAACAAATATTGTAAAGTTTAGATGAAGGACATATGAGTTCATAATTTTTTAAAACAATAAACCTCATCATATAATATTATATCGGTTTTTTTGCTAACTGTACTGTGACATTTTTATCCAAATGTCATACATAATAGGTATAACTAAATCTAGAACCTTTCAAACGATTTGAGAAATAAAAGAAGTAGCTCAAATGTCATACGACATTGTCCCGTTACTTTAGTAAAAAAAATATTTGATTACTAGATAATCTTATCGCATTCAAAAAGACCTTAATGTAATCCCAGATAACACATGAATTAAATATTCTAATTAATACAACATATTTTATTCATTTTTCAGCCTTTGTCAGCGATTATAATAATTAAACAGTATGTTATTAAAAAAATTAGAAGATTAATTTTTAAACTCAAAAAACGGGTTTTATATTAATTGTTTGGGCAGTAAATGGATAACTGGCCCAAATTGGAGCTGTTTATATAACTTGCAGTTTGTCCTTCAGAAACTGCCATTCAGTATAAGAGGTACTTACGTTGTAAATAGGTGTTCTTCAAAGATGTTAGAGAATACACCACCAGATTTGTATTAAACTATTTTTTTTTTTTTACACACACGGTCGTCTGATCCCAAACTAGGCAGAGCCTGTGCTAGGGCAACCAGACAACTGATAAACATACTTATATATTTCTAAATACATACATAGATAAATTACATCGTGCTCATCACACAAATGTTCGTCCTGGGTGGGAATCGAACCCACGACCTCCGGTTTAGCAGTCAGGGTCACCAACCACTAGACCAACAGGCCCGTCAGAGGTTTTAGTGATTAATAAAATGCCATAGAGTCACAACAATCAAATGGTTTTAAATCTACGTACTATACGATATATACAGAGTGTTACCGAAGGGTCATATCTATCCAAAAGGTTTGAAGCTTAAATTTTGTAAACAGACTCTATGCCAGATATGTTTCACCCCTTTTGGATCGACAAAACCTTTCGGCAACACCGTGCATACTTGTTTTAAACCTACAGCCTCGTGCATTAGAACCCAGACTCCTAACCTCCAAGCCAAAACAGTACCTACCATAATTTACAACAGCTTTGTTGATCCATCGCCATTCCTTCCCCTCTGTGGTTCTTAGTGCACCCAAGTCGGTGATTCTTGGACTGCGAGCGATATGTAACAGGGTTCTGGGTATAATGCATCCCATTGGCATTGACAAGGATAATTATGTGGCACTAAAAGATTGGTTTTTCTACATTGAACCCGTCCGGAGATCGAACCCGGGACTTGGAAGCTAGCGACACCTTGAAAACCGGTGTACACGTCACTCGACCACAGAGGTCTTTAATTTCTTTATTTTTATGTAGGTACACAGTCCTCGCAATAGGTACCTCGGTACTCATTCTCTCTCTATCCAAGAAGAGGCCTTTACCGTGTATTTATTAATTATCGAAGCTTTAAGTGAAACGATAACAGGCCAAGATTATTACTCAAAACCTACAATCACAGCAAAAAGATACTCTTGTTGAGGTACATACAACTTCATTCACTTCATTCACTCAGTGGTTCAGTTGCTCACGTACACATAATATCTTAATGCATAAAAAGCAAAGACACGAATACAAATGGTACTATCAAGGTGTAACTCTAGGGGGTATGCAGTGTAATAAAAAATATCTACCTAGTTTGCAACTTTTTGTAACTTGAGTTCCGTAGGAAATTCTTTTATACAAAGTTGGTTTTGCAGTTGTTTAGTATGTAACTTGTATGTTGCCAGCTGTTTAGTAAATTTGAAGTTTTTTTTCTTACTAAGTCCCAAGTTTTTGAAGAGAAAATATACTTATAGTTATATGTATAGTTTATGAAGAATTGATTTTCTTTTGTTACTTATTTTCTGATTGTATAACATAGCAATTATCTTTTTTTTATTTTTTTAAATAATCTCTTTGGTATTCTTAAAAAACCTATGAATTAATTCATTGATTCTTTAAGAATACCAAGTAATTCATTAATTGTTTGATAATAAATAAATAATTAGTAAAATAATATTTATTTATGTATTTAAAACTAGCTGTTTCCCGCGACTCCTCCCGCGTGGATATCGGTAACCGCGGCAAAAAGCCTATGTATGCCTATGTGGCCTATGTCCTTTCTCAGGGTCTAGACTAACTGTGTACCAAATTTCATTTAAATCGGTTCAGTAGTTTTGGCGTGAAAGACAGACAGACAGAGTTACTTTCGCATATATTATATGAGTAAGGATAATTATAATTTTTACTGTAACCTATTAAAGTATTCTGTTATAATAGGGATTTAAGATTCCTTTTTTTACCTACGGATCTCCAGAAGGTACAGAAACCAACGTTAACATAAAAGTAAACATTTTTATGTGTTACCACATTTGTTGTGCCGTGTTGTGAAGAAATAAATGATCATAGACAAAAATATTCGCCTCCTTTGTCTTTGGTTAGCAAAGACGAAAAAAAATTAAATACCACTCTTTAGGTAACTGTCTCACTGCTGGACAAAGGCCACTTCAAAAACAAAGATGGAATGAGTTTTGATTACCAAGCTTGCTTACTGAAGGGTTTCCAATTTAGATGAATTTAATTTGTATAGATTTCATTAAACGTTTTATTACTTTAACTAGCTGTCCCCCGCGACTTTGTTCGCGTGTTTTAGTTTCAACGGTTTTTAATTTTTGCAACATTTTTCATTTATGCTCCGCTCCTATTGGTCGTAGCGTGATGTTATATAGCCTATAGCCTTCCTCAATAAACGGACTATCCAATACAAAAAGAATTTTTCAATTCAAAACAGTAGTTCCTGAGATTAACGCGTTCAAACAAACAAACAAACAAACTCTTCAGCTTTATAATATTAGTATAGATTATGTCAAAAATTTGCTTACGCTCGGCACAAAGGGCTACTAGCGATGCGCGCACTCTATGCTTGTGTATGTATACTCTAAGGTTCTTTAGCTTTCTTTGTAGAACAGTTATGTGAAACAAAATAATGATATGAAATTCATTACCTCTGTTCTTACATAATCAGAAATAGGGCAATAACTCCACGAGTTTACTGCATTCATATAAAATAAGCCCTGTGTAAAGGTGGGTACAGATATCTTTGTCAAGACATTTTTTTTTACTGATATTCTATTATAAAAATATTTAAAAAATAGTTTTGAAAGGCCTGGGTCCTTCTTTAATTATTTTAATTTCAATATATTTTGATTGAAATAACAAAATTAATTAAAATCAGTTTACCTATTTAAGAGATAAGCTGCACATTTAAACTATAAACACTTCTCTTTTAATTTTAGTACTTAGTAATAATAAGGAGATAAAATTAACATCTTGGGACAATTCACACACGGCCATCTGATCCCAAACTAGAGCCTGTATTATGGCAACCAAACAACTGATAAACATACTCATATATTTCTAAATACTTACATATTGCAGATAAATTATAGACACAGAACAAATGCTCATCACAAAAAGATTGCAGATTGATTGAAGTCCTGGATTTGAATCGAACCCACTACCTGCGGTTTGGCAGTCAGGGTCACTAACGACTAGACCAACAGGCTAGTCATAAAAAGATGACATTTTTAATACACCTCAACACTGAACTCTGGTCACATAATATCGGAAAGCCTTAACCAGAATCAACTAAGCTAAGGTTTCTTTGCAGATTTTTTGTACTAAAACAAATAGACATCATTTAGTTAGTTGTCTGGATCCACTCTTATGCAGTTCTAGTATATTTTCGAGCAATCTCTTACGGCACAACTGTGGTATCAAAATTTCAGTGTTTCTGCACTGAACATCTTGGCACAGTAATTTCCCAGTTGACTCTTGCTTTCTTACGTTTTAAAATGTAAGTGTTGATGTTTTTTAATGGTTTTAACTGATGTTCACTGCATTTTATTTGTCTGTCTAAGAAGTTTTTATTTTCTGTGTTGTAAGCAGTAAGTATACGCTTGCAATATAAGTTTGAATGTTTCAAAGTTTTTGAATAAAAAATACGACAACTTACTGATAAAAATAGAGACTCTTATAATATTATATGACGAATAACTTTGAATTTTTGACAGTTCTTCCATACAAAATCTGTCAGACGTCAATTTTATTCAACGAATAAAAATTATCTGGTGTTTGAAAAATCAGCCCTTAGAGTTACTTAGACTTACCCTGACGAATACTGAAACTCTAATTAACTTTAAGATGGTTTTAAATATCTATCTGTCTCCACTTTACTCCTTCAAGTAACAAAGACAGCATGTGACTTAACGGCGACTTAAAACTGATTGACGTTTTAGTATTCCGCCAATAGACTGATATATTTATATTATTATATTTATTAAACACGTCCCCGCTGTGTCCGTATGTATAAACGTGATAAATTCAGAAAGAACCAAACAGATTTTCATATGGTTAATACCAATAGATAGAGTGATTCAAGAGGAAAATTTGTGTGTTTAATTTTTTAATTGAGGGGTCCCTAAATATATCTATATTATTAGTAATGCTGCCCAAATGTTTGTATAACATAATCATTATCTTCTACAAAACTGAGACCATTTATCAAATTTACATTTTTTTTTAACAAAAAAAGCTTAAAACTACGAGAATAAGTCGTTTTCTATTATAAAATCTCATTTTACTTTGGAATAGTATTCATAAGGAAATGCAAGGATACTTCGAAAGCTAAAGTTCATAGCTTACGTTGTCGATTACATTGAAACTTTGTCCTAGGTTCCAAGTTTCAAAGTCACTGCCGGTTGAAAGTGATTCCAACCAATATTTATACTTGTATACTTAATATAGTAAAGCAGAAGTGTTTGTTTGTTAAACGCGCTAATCTCTGATACTGTCAGTCGGATTATAAAAATCTTTTTGCATTTGATAGCCCAATTATAGAGGCAGGTTATAGGCTATTTAACATCACGTTGCCTTGGGAGAAAATGAAGGCGAATGAAGGCGCGGGCACAGCTAGTGTATAAATAAACAAAATGACTGTTTCAATAGAACTAGTCAGTCTAAAATGAACTTTTTTGTCACGTGTAATAAACTCCGCATATTTCGGCAATTAAGAAAAATATATCATACTAGCGTCCCACCTCGGATTCGCACGGGTGCAATGCATGTAAACATATACACCTTATCCTTAAAACTCTATATGCTGAAAACTGCATTAAAATCCGTTGCGTAGTTTAAGATCTAAGAGTACAGACAGCGGAGAGACTTTGTTTTATACTATGTAAATATAAGGATAGTTACCTTAGAGGAATAAATGAGTAAACCATAGAATGCGCATATCGAGTATGAACTGTTGACACAAGTATGAACATGTAAAATCGTAAAATTAGTATCAAAACAGAGCGCACCGTTTTATTAAAACTATCTTAAAACCTAATATTACCCTAATAATATCGGAACCGTCGATATTCTCGCATAAACATCTATCGTCGCACAGAAAATCGATAAATCAGTTAACGAGTAGGAGTTGATTTAGCTAAAAATGTGCTTATGCTTAGCATACGGGGCTACTAGCGATGCGCACGCTCTAGGCTTGTCTATGATTACTCTAAGCCTTAGAGTCTAAGGTATCACACCATCTGTCAAAATGTGGGTGTAGGTACCAAAGATCCTCACTGCCTATCACAATGCCGTGATAAATGAAAAACGTATAAACGAAGCGTTTGGAGAATAAACAGCTAAAAGAAAATCCAATAAAACATTACGCTTCTCCAATGACGAATATTGAATTTGACAAGAAAAAATACATTTCATCTCTTCAAAAGGCATCCGTTTTTCGACGGACGGAATGGCGCCAAAATCTACTTAATGAGATCGCAAAATCCGATTTAAGCAATGAATCTTATTTTTTCCCCAATTATAGAGATCTTGCGAACTAAGAAACAAGTAATTAATATTAATTATATACAAATTATCGCCCCTGTCGTATTTATCATTGTGGATAAGAATTGAGATTTTTTCGTCTAATTCTGTAGAAAAATGATAAATCGTGTTTTTGGGTTGCTGTGCTTGTTTTGATATTAATTTGATAGAAAATGATAAATAAAGTAGATAATAGTGTTTACATGTTATATGGTAGACATTTAGGTCGCGTTTTTTTTTACTGTGTAGAAATAAATTAAAAAATAACTGAATTAAATTTAGTTTTAACTTAAATGTTTTTCTTCTTTTGCCTATCCATTTCCAAAGATATGTTGGGTCAGTTTCCAGTCTTACTCAATGAATGTGAAATATAGTATTCAACTGAATACTATATTTCACATAGAAAGACTGCCTATCTGACCTCCACAACCAATTTTCCTGGGTAACGCAGTATCCCATAGACTAGTTTTCAGAATTGTGATTCAAGTAACGAATGCCAATAATCAGCATTATTGACGACCTCCGTGGTCGAGTGGCGTACACACCGGTTTTCAAGGTGTCGCCAGCTCTGAGGTCCCAGGTTCGATCCCCGGCCGAGTCAATGTAGAAAACCCCTTTTCTACATTGTCTCGGGTCTGTGTATTTGTGGTACCTTCGTTGTCTCTGAATTCCATAACACAAATGCTTTAGCTACTTACTTTGGGATCCGAGCAATGTATGTGAGGTTGTCCACATTTATTTATTTTATTTATTTATAACATATGACAGTAGGGACCAATGGCTTAACGTGATTTCCGAGGGATTTCATTATGTTTTACAAATAGTCACCCATCCACGGACCAACCGCGGCGAGCGCGGCTTAACCTTTATTATTGATCCCTTAAATGTTGCTAATGGTGTTTAAGCTTAATTTTAGCACAGACGAATTTAATATTTTTTGCTGTAATCTGTATAATAGGTATTATTAAATCCCGGTGAAATAATTTGTTTACAAAAATAACAAGTACTTAATTGTTATGATTCTGTGAAATCTACAATTTATTTTGTTAAGTACGGATTAAGAACATTTTCATTAATTAATTATTTGTTTATCAGAATATTACGTGGGATCTTTTTTGTTTTCGTTATTTTTGCTTATCTGCGTTTAGATATTATTGAATAATATTGATCTCGACAATAGCGGGAATCTTTGGCGTGGCCTTGGGATCCAAATATATGTATTTGGACCTATCAAAAAAATACTCTAGGTCCACAGAAAAACGAGCTTAATTACACGTGCGTGCTACATGAAAGTTCTTAGAATACCTAGGTTAGATAATATTTTTTTAAACTTTCAAGAACATTAAACGAATAATGAAGCTTAAACTATAGCAATAATCTATTCCAATTTTGATTTGATTTGTACTTCTGTATGTTTGTAACAAATAAACTCAAAAACTACAGGACCGATTTCAAAAATTATTTCACCATTAGAATGTTACATTATCTCTGAGTGAAAAGGGGTATTTTTCTGCCGTACCATTGTAGATATTGAATTTTCTGAAACACCTGAAATAGCAAATGGACTTTCCGTTTATAACTTAAATGCGAATGACTACTGACTTACTGTAAATGATTAAACTGTTTTATATTAAAAACTACTATTTAGATATTATATCAAACATAACTGTAAAATGCTAAATATACCAATAAACTTAATCCCAATCCAAGACAACCGTTTTTCTCACACAAAACCATCAATATTAAGGTAGCATTAAATTTAAAAAAATCACATCCTCCTCCTTCTCTTATAACTCTGATTTCTACGTCATTACTTATACAGTTATACCCTATACCTCAAAATCACCAAAAATATTCACAGTACGATAAAACAGGCAGTAAAATGAAGGAACTGCGCCTTCGTGTGACGCACGTAAAATGGCCGCTCACAAAAACGTTGGATCACAAAATGAATAATTCATTACAGCTCAAACGATGAGAGGGAAAATGATAATAAAGACAACATCCCAAGGTTTGGTCAAAACAATCGACTTATCTTAGCTTATGTTATGTTACCTTTGAGAAGCCTATACGTGTAAGTCTGTGGAAAAACCGGAGCTAAAATAAAATCAAAATCAAAAGTTTTGATTTCTCATAAACCTCAAAAATTACTTAAGAACAACAATTACTCAAGAAACCTTAAAGTCAAAGAACTAAATGACTCTAGGTGCGCGGTTCCAAAATGTCCTTCCTATGGAGAAGAACCGGCAAGAAAATCCATAGGTTACTCTTTTAAAGATAAGATTGTTACAAATTCAATGTAGGTACATTATTAGATAAATATATGCGTCAACAACGCAATGCAGCCGGAGGTAATGGCAATAAATAAATGAAATGATATCTTCGATAGATATTATTAAAAAAAAAAAAATGTAAAAAAAAAACTAAAAACATCTGTTTCAAAAATAAAAACTTCCTGGAGCTGTTCGGATCTATTACAAATTACTTAATTCATTTCCTGTATTTGTGTAAGTTTATTTTAATAATTATTACAAAAAAGCCTCATTAAATAAATGATATAAAAAAAAAAAAAAAAAAAAAAAAAGAAATAATTGTTTAAAATCTATGAGTATTATTAATATTTAATAACAGCTTTAGACTAATTATATTCTTAAGACGATTAGGTATAATGTAGTTTATAACAACTTTTAGTACAATCAGCAATAAAAGTTGATAAACACAATCACATTGACTAAACACTTTAATGAAATAAAATTCCATAAATTTACGAATAAGACATTATCATAGCTGATCCTTTTGTGATAGAACTATTTTGTTTCCTAGTTAAAATATCAATTTATGGATTTTAAATTGTATTCTCGATTTTTTATAGAACCGATTTTGTTTATCAACTTTTGTTGCTGACTCTACATACTTGCTCAGAACTTTTTATTATTTTGGCTTAGGAAATCAAAGCACTCCACTGTCCTATATATCCAAATAGTGTTCCAACGTCTGCGAGTAAATACTCATAAATCAGATCAAATCACAGCGGACTATTGATCACACTCGAAGACAGGTCAAATGAAAATTAATTGAGTTATCCCCATTCAATGTAGTTATACACAATATACATGTTTATACATATCCAGTCTCAAGGAGGCTTCACTTTGATATATTCTCGACCCATTGGTTGCTTTATCGGCAAAGGAACCGTTCGTATCAGCTGTGTTTTTTGTTTTCACCCATATCCCATACCCATATTGTCATAGTTAGCTATTCGACGATAATTTTTTCCTCAAAAATGTACAGTTTGTAATTTTCCCACTGAATTGGGGAGTTTTGCTCCAGCTGTGGAAAATTTACAGGCGGACATTATTAGTATGACAAAGACATCTTAAAGGGACGAGCATTGATCACCACGCATTTGGATGACTTTAAATTTCAATTTTTAATCCATTTTTCTTGACGATTTCAGTGATGTCCTACAATAAATATAGAAATATAGATTATACTTTCAAAAACATGGCCCTAGTCTAGATACTAACCTGCAATTTGTGTATACGATTTCGGTTACCAAGGCTCAATTCATACTACAGCAGAGTTGAAGCGCAGAGAAATGTCGATCTAAAATTGTATATAGCCAATTAATCCTTAACTAAAAAAACGTAAAAAAAAATTGGACACGTATTTTACTTGTATATTTTGCTTTTTTAAAATAAGAAGAACAAACAAGTAGATAAAGCTAATCTAAGTTCAGGATTAAGGGCTAATGACGTAATGCTTCCACACAAAACTAAATCGAACCGTCATTCGAAAAATTAAATTCCGTTGTTTTGAAATTTGTATCTTCGTAAGTTTTTAAAGAAAAAAAACGTGTTGTATATTCACACATTGTCGTAGCATCCTGTATAAGAAACTTAAAAAAAAAGGTTAAAAGCAGTAAGAGTACCAATTGCATTTTTTTTAAACGCACACGTATTTATTATTTTTCAATCTGACAGAAATTAAGCATACTCTTTTTGTTAAAATACATTCTGTTCTCCTCAAGTACTCCACAAAGCCGGTATAGCAGTGTGTAGGGTGCGATGTAATGCCGACCTCTAATAGGAGCCCCTCCTGTGTCGCCGTCGGATATTAAAAAGGGTGCTAATGTCATGGAACTTAGAAAATTTTGGTGGTTGGATATGGTATTTTATTAAGACATGATCCAATATATACGGATAAATGTTTTACCCCCAGATACAGATGGCAGATAGACCTAGATCTACTTTGCGTGCTCAGCTTAAGCATAATATGCTTAACGTGTCAACTGTCGCGCTCAGTCTGCATCGGTGCGCCACGCTAGTGGGTTTCACCAATCTGTACCGGCCATTATTGATAAGCCATTTGTACATCATAGTTTTAAGTTGATTCTACTACTTGTGGTATCATTGAAGATGGTCAAAAAATAGCACGCTAGGTTTTAATACAGACACTTGCGTTGTCTGTGGTTATACGCTTTCTTCGCAGTCGGGTAATAAGATTTCACATATATATTGCCCGAAAAAGCAGAACAAAGGTGTGTTTTACACAATCTCATGCACTTTTTATAGTTAAGTAAAGAAATATAATACAATGGGATATTGAAAAGTCTCATCGACAAAATGTCTCAGATATTTGCAACCTTTATCTGATTTCCAATTTTCATTAAAACAAAAAGTCCTTGACCAAAATAAGTATATCACGATTAAAAAACCACACGCTTCTCCTTATATTAATACTTAGATCACCGTTGAAGTACATTTATTGAAGTACATTTATAACACATGAAAATTATCGTCGATTTTTAACAAATGCCACATCCAAATATTTATGAATTGATTGTACCCGCGTACAACCCTAGTCTGCTACAGTAATAACCGAGTTTGGCACAAAAACAGACTTAACTATTTATTAAACATTCTTTTTTAACAGAAACGTGAAATATTTTTTATTTGAACCTAATTTTAACATCAAAAGCCTTACTTGAAAATGTACGTGTAATCCTGATTGTAATGCTGTTTGTTAACAAAATTGTGAATATTTCATGGGATGTGAAAATTACGAGTATTGTAAAGCTAATTTTACAATGCAAAGGTCCGCTCGAATGGACTTCTGTCCGACTTATTTTTGTGTTGGACTTAGATAAGTCCGCTTTCATGTTTTGCTGAATGACAGAGACTTGTATTTTTTTTGTTTTCGCATAGAATTTACTCTAAGCGTGTTTGTGATGTTTTTTTTTTTAAAGGAAATACTTGATAGTGTTTTGTTTTGTGAAAACTTTCGATATATTATGAAGGTGATAAAAAAAACTCTAGAAATCTATATATTACTTATATATGAAGCTGAAGAGTGTGTTTGTTTGTTTGTACGCGCTAATCTCAGGAACTACTGGTCTGATTTCAAAATTCTTTCAGTGTTGGATAGCCCATTTATTGATGAAGGCTATAAGCTACATAAAATTACGCTGCGACCAATAGGAGCGGAGCATAAATGAAAAATGTTGCAAAAATGAAAAACCGTTGAAATTAAAACACGTGGACAAAGTCGCGGGGGACAGCTAGTATAACATATAGGTAATTACGTGACGCAAGATTGTGAAACTCCATAGAAATGTAGGTGTCCTTGCCAAAGTTAACAATTATAATAAAAAAAAACTGAAATAATATATTAATGAAACTCGGTCTGGGCTAAAAATAATGTTTCAACGAATTTCTGTAAACTACATCATAAAGTCTTCACCTTAAAGTTGAAATTGGACTAATTCTTACCATTTTCGTTACCTACAGTAAATCTAACTGACACTTGGTATCTTCGAGTATTTCCGGCCTACACAATCCCTCATAGTTCCCATAAGTGGCTGTAACATAGGTACATCACTCCAGCCCCTGGTTCGCTCGTTAATGCCCCAAACGTTTTTCTTTTCAATTTACGACTCTACCGCAGTGTTGCCTCTTTGAAATTTACCAATTAATGTACTGTTTTGTAAGGTTTTTTTTCTTTTTTATCCGGTTTTATGTAGGTGCGAGCTAAAAGGCTTTTAACAAATGAGTAGCGGATTGCGAACAAATAGGTAGGTATGTGAAATGCGAGCTTCTGTTTGAATGAAATTGTAGGTTTTTTTAAGCTTTTTCATTATTTTGGTGCGAAGGAGGCTGACTTGACGCGCAAAAAGCCTCATTAAATAAATGATTTAAAAAAGGCATTCTTTACCAGTTGACCTTAGGGTGAAGCATAGACAAGAATTTTTATTTTTAGATATATTAGGAATCCCTGACGCTAAAAGAGGGGTGTTATAAGTTTGACGTGTCGGTCTGTTTGTCTGTCTGTGGCGTGCAATGGACCGATTATGATGCGGTTTATTTTGTTTGAAATCTGATATGACCTCTCTACTTTTGAATTTCATATAATGAATGAAATATAATTATTTAAATAGTTATTAAATATGACAATCAATTATTATTGCTAGATATCTTAAACTATGTAGGTACACCAGAATTAATTTTATTATGGGTATTGGTATAAGCTTAGATAAATAGAGTACGAATAGATATCAGCATTCTACGTGAAATGTTTAAGGCAAACAAATTTCACCCCTCAAGGACCTACAGAACCCATAATCCACATCTCAACCCATCTCATACCAAACAGGTGTTCGCAATACGGAATCCTAAAAGACACAAACCTTCAAGACAAGGTTTATTCACAATCACTAGCCCTAACCCTCCCTCTCTTTCACACTTTTAGAGGAGGTCTATCTCCATCCCTCTCTTTAAGGGATGTCATTAGATATTAAGCACTCAATATGGTACTATGGGACCCCTAATTGAGGGTGCATTAAACGCTTATACTCATATAAAATGATTTATGTGAAGTCCGGCGTCGACTTATAATGAGACCTCTTGGGTCTGACGTAATAGAAGATACAGTTTACGTGATATCACGTAGTTTGTGACGTAGACGTGAATATGTCTTTGAGGAAAGTAAGGGTTGTGCCCTTACTCTTCAGTTTAATTTTAATTCTAATACAATACCAATGCAAAATTAATACTAGTTTAGCAGGAAGGAGATTTAGTTTTCTTAAAAAAAAAAATGCTGTCAATGGAAGGACTGACTGGAATCGAAACATTGAAAGTATTTTTTAGTACTGTGTGTTGTTTGTGTGCCAGCTAAATGAATAACAATTTTGCATTGGCATTGTATTAGAATTAAAATTAAATTGGAGGGTTAGGTCACTAGTTTGGCTGTATTTATGACTGTATTCCATAAAGATGTAGGCAGAGGCTTTCTTCACACTTTCATAATATTTTAATGTCGAAACAGTATGTTTTATAAGTGTTAACAGTTAAACTCTTAGGAGCTGAAACCTCCAGATCTTATTTTCTAGTAGTATTTATTTGCTAAGTATATTATTTAATATATTTCAAGCCTTAAACTGTCCGACTGCATGACAAACATCTAGCTTTCTTCTTTATCCAAAAAATAAATAAAAAGAAAAACAAAGACAAAGCTATATTTCTTTAAGCTCCTTATTTTATTTTTACATTTAACGATTTACATCACAGACCTCCGAAAATGTAATTATCTAATAGTAGTTGTTGCCCGCGGCTCCGCCCGCCTGGATGTCGGTTATCGCGGCAAAAAGTAGCCTATGTTCTTTCTTAGTATCTAAACTGACCTCATACCAAGTTTCATCTAAATCGGTGCAGTGGTTTAACAGTCAAAGCGTAATAGACAGACAGACATAGTTACTTTCGCATTTATAATATTAATATGGATTGCATACAAATAATATTATCTTTATCGTGTCGATGGCAATCGATATCAACTCAGAATTCGACACTTATTACCAATATACTGGTTTGACGAACTCCGTGGTCGAGTGGCGTACAGATCGGTTTTTAAAGTGTCGCCAGCTCTGAGGCGGGTTCGATCCCCGGCCAGGTCAATGTAGAAAACTCCTTTTCTACATTGTTTCGGGTCTGGGTGTTTCAATGAAGGTACCACACCTTCATTGTATCTGATTCCATAACACAAGTGATGTTGCTACTTACTTTGGGTTCAGCAATGTATAAGATGTTGTCCACATTTATATATTTATATATTTATTTATTCTGAAAAAAAAATCAGCTGTTCATGGATAATACACAAATGTCAATATTGAATTCCGTATTAATATTGTACGACATCCTAGCAAGTATGGGTACCCAAAACAAAAATACAAGGAAAAAATAAACGCTATGACAAATGACCCATATTAGGGTCGCTATCCACTAATCCAGCTATATTTAAACACCCTTAATAGGATATAACGAGGTTAATTTATCTCTAAACGTTTCTGACGTTAACGAATATGGCTCCAGAACAAAGATGAAAGAGAAAAATTAACCTTTTTGAGTTAAACTTAATGTTTTTTATAAAGTATCGGTTGATAAAGTGACAATGATGAAACTAACTGTTGGAGTTATAATTTGTTGAAACGAAATAGTGTTAAAAAATTATGATATTTTGGGACAACTCACACGGCCATCTGATCCCAAACTAGGCAGAGCCTGTGCTATGGCAACCAGACAACTAATAAACATAATTATATATTTCTAAATACATACATATTATATATAAGTTACACCCAGACATATAAAAAATTATCGTGCTCATCACACAATGATTTTTCCTGAGTGGGAATATTACGAATATTATGTTATCGTTTTTTAAATAGTTTTTAACTATAATTGAAACAAAAATCAAAACATTATTCGTTATTGTACATGGTGGAGTTAATGTGTTGCTTGGGAGGCCTGTTTCGGAGCAGAGTATTTCAATTTATAAATTTGTTAAGGAAGTGTTTTTGAGAAGAAATACATAACAGTTTGACCACAAGTTATAACTCAGTACGCTCTTTTGGCATTATATATTCAAGATTTTGTACTGGGTTGTGACCCAGTACAAAATAGTGAAATCCCGAGCAGGGCAGGGATTCTACCATTGTGCAGGTTGCTGCTGACTATTACGTACTACTACTGTTCTGTGATTCGATGGTGATGACAGAGTCAGTTAGTCGTTGGAGGCGCTGCATATCGACTTGGTGTGGTGTGTAGATAGATAATTATTGATAAGGTTATTGTTGTAATTTGTGTTACCTTACGAGGCTGACTTGGCGCACCAGCGCAAAAAGTCTCATTAAATAAATGATTTAAAAAAAATAATAATAAGAAACTTGACTTACTTAACTTTTTAAAATAATTTTAATCGGTATCAGTTAGTCAAAATTACTTTTAATCTGCTTCAATGGGCAAAACTAGTTTTAACTGTTCCAGTCAAAAGTAAGTATTAAATAATAATACCAACCTATAAATATCCCACGGCTGGGCACAGGCCTCTTCTTAACCTCTTTTCACGTTCTAATTTTTGAAATCCAGGTTTCCTGACGATGTCTTCCTTCACCGATTGTCAATGATGTCTTAGAATAATTAAGAAAATACATATACACCCAAAAATATTCACCAGTATTTTAAGCGATTACTTTATATTATATTTTCTTACTAGCTTTTGCCAGCGACTTCGTCCGCGTTTCCGTCGTTTTTCGAAAAAAAGTAGCATATGTCCTTCCTCGCTGTTCAGTGGTTTTGATGTAACAGACAAATTAACTTTCGTATTTTAGTAGGGAAATATAATATATCACGTTACACAAAAATAATCCTTATAGCATGATTCAGTATTCACGCGCGACGGCGCGGCGCGATGGCTTATTATCGTATTTCATGTATAAGTTTGGTGTTTCTATACCGATTTCTATGATTCTTTTTTTATTGAATAGGTAATAATGTAAACTTTTTTTTAATTAGGGATGAGTGAGAGTATTATAAACGTAAGAGTAAACAAATATAATCAGAAAGCTCCGAACTGCTAAGCTATCGGGAGTTACACGTGTTATTGTGAGTCAACCATAAAAGATAGACATATGCTGTTGTGGGATATTTTTTAGATAATTTTATGTACAACATTTCCGTCATACATGATTTCTATGTAGCTTTAACCATTAAGGCTGCATACGCGACGGAAGCTTAAAAAATGAAGTAACTTCTCCCGTTTTCCCAACATTTCCCTTCACTGCTCTGCTCCTATTATTTGTAGCGTGATGAAAAGTATACTATAACCTGCCCAGGAGTATGAAGAATAATTGTACCAAGTTTCGTTAAAATCCGTCGAGTAGTTTTTGTTTCTATAAGGAACATACAGACAGACAGACAGACAGACAGACAGACAGACAAAAAATTTACTGATTGCATTTTTGGCATCAGTATCGATCACTAATCACCCCCTAATAGTTATTTTGAAAATATATTTGATGTACAGAATTGACCTCTCTACAGATTTATTATAAGTATAGATATTTAATACAAAATACTAATATTTTCTTTTTCTTTTTTCAGGTAAGACACTCAGACATCAAGTAAATTCGTTTAACTCTCACGGTAACGGAATCTTCGAAGGTAACTTAAATATTAATAAGACAGTTATCTTTACACGAACACCTGTAAAAGAAAAATACGGGAAGGCCCACAATTTGTGTAAATATGTTTATATTCACGACTGTATTCTTGGAAATAAAGGTGAGCAGATATGTCTAATATATATTTTTTCAAGTACAAACAGCTTTATATTTAAAAATTACTTCCACTTCTCATCATTTGTAATATATGTAATAATTAATAGATAATATCTATATATGAAATACAAATAATAGAAGGAACTCGAACCTGCGACCACTGGCTTGACGCGCCAGTCACGCCAGTGCGTCAAGCCAGTGGTCGCAGATTCGAGTCCTGCCTGAGGTTTAAGTTTTTCCTTCTTTTATTTGTATTTAATTACAAATATTCGCTCCGCATGCGTTAATGCGTAACAAATAATTAAAATAATATCTATATATCACTGTAAAGTTTTATCAAAATCAGTTTTGTAGTCATGAGAAACCTTCGCGTTTATATCTATAATAGGAATTCTTAAGCAGTTCCTACATTTTATTAAACATGCTTTCAATATCATGTAACCGAGAATACCTTAGCTAAAACAACATAAATTCTCAACCTAGGAATTGAACCCAAGACCTCACGTTACCAAATCAATATTTATTAACATTTAAACCTAAAATAACACTCTTTAACACTTTTACGTTAAATAAACTCTTATACTTCCATTTGTATGTAGATTTCGGTATATTTTTACATACAAATAAAATGTGCCTTATCTCTGATCGCTATATGTTTGCCCTCCGGTTTCGCCCGCGGTTCTGTTGAACACTGTCATTTAACTCAACACCTTTGCTTGTTATCAGTATTTTTTAACTTTCGGAAGTTTTTGTTTTTATACGATTTAAATTTTAAAAAAGGATGTCAATTCGTCGGAGTCTTTGTTTTTAATTTTTTAAGACGCGTAGACCGATTTGGAATATTCTTTCAAGTTTTGTTTAAAAGGGCGTACTTTCCAGGTGGTCACATGGTCATCAGGTTAGTAACTGATGTTGGGATCCCAGGAAAATCGAGGGCAAAGCTCAATTGATATAGGCACTTATTGTGTTTCATATTGATTAAAGTAAGTTTTTCGATAGTTTGGTTAGTTTGGTTATTACATAATTTTATTACGTTAATATAGAACATATTATAGCTAAGAGAAACATAAAAAGTTAAAGAGACAATTAGGCTTACTTAATCTTCTTTAATTAATAATCTTGTTATACAGTCAATTCTTCGTATAAAAACCTAAAGCTCAGTTTTACCGAGCAAAATTTCTCTCTCCTGTACAAAGCATCTAATCTAAAAATACCACAAAACAGAATAACATGAAACCCCATAATAAAGGTGTACCACATCCCACCCCAAAGGCGTGTGTGCAATTTTATAGATAACATCTCGCGAGACGCCTCTTAAATTATTCAAATAAAATCCCACCACTATATATCTGTGATTGTAAATTTTTGGTGTACACGTACGTGTACGTTTGGCCGATAAAATGTAGCACATTTTAATTATATAATTTAATCATTTTTTTTAACTTTTATTGAATGTATACGTGCTTTTTTTAAGAAAATGTTTGAGGTTGCGTTTTTGTCTAAATAATTTAGATAGATGCATGGCTGTTGCTGTGACAATTCTGGGCTACTATTTCATTATATGAAATAGACAATAATGTTAAATGATAATAACCATGATATTGTTTCATGTCTTAAAGCGACTTGACTATAATATACACTTTTTTTTTTTAACTCCTTAAAGTCTAATACTTATTAAAATATAGCATCAGAAAATTCGTCCACATCGCTGTCGACTGGAAGTATACCCAAAAGGCTGGCGTCATTGCCACGTCCTCCCTCTGTACAAGGTAAAAGCCAGCCCTTGGGTCACGCGAGGTGTTAACAAGGCGTTTCGCCATATCTTTAAAAAGCATGTGTGCACTCGGACCTCACGGACCAAGGGTTTCAACCCCAAACGGCTCGAATTTATAACTTTCAACAAGTTTGTTATATTTCCGCCGTTTGAGGTTCTAAACAGCCGCAGCATATTTATTTATATTAATTACTATCTATAACAGTTAACTATCGATTAGATTAGAGTATTACTACCAAAATGTATCAGCGCCCACAACGTAACATTTTTACATTTATATCCTGCAAAAAAACCCGATCAACTTTTTTCCCGTGTAACAAAAATAACTGAATAAATTTTCATTAATGAGTCATCAAAACATTCCAATAGTTACAAGATATACAGTTACTTACTCGTGAACATGTAATAAAATGTATATTTTATGAGAGTATCGTAATACCTTCTTTATTTAAGAGTAGAAGTAGATGTGTGTTTTGTCGTGATTTTAGACATTTCTATATTTTTGTATAGAATATTAACCACATCATACTGTTTACAATAATACAAATGGTCTATTATTGGCTATTGTTATTTGATATTTTAGAATTTATGAATTTTAAATTTTATCTAATATTTTATAATGAATGATTACATATAAATTTTACTATAATACATTACGTAAGTAGGTACATAATAATATTAAACTTAAGTAACAATTACAAAGCATAATACCCTTACATACAATACCACAAAGTACATCATTAAAAACATAATACGAATAAGTCTACAAAAATAAATACACAATTAAAATCCAACATCACAAATAAAACACGACGCAAAAAATGAAAAGCAGAAAAAATAACATTTTTAACATTGGTGGGTAAATTTTTATGTCCGCCATTGTAAGTAGGGTTGCAAGACAAAGGGGTATGCGCTTGACATCAGCTGTTTTGTGTACTGTCGGCAATGAAAAGAGATACACGCTGTAGCGACTTTGTATTTAGGATTTCCTGGTACCTACTTAATGTTTTTAATTAAAGTAACAAAATATTTGATAAAAAATTAGACGTATAGACCCATCCATGAAACAACCGCGGCGAGCGCGGCTTAACCTGCTGTAGCTGCTATATTATCGCTTACACTTAGACTCGAGCCCCTCAAACAACATCTTAACGGATAATTAAGCCTAAAATAAATAAGTTATCTACTAAGTTGAAGACACGTCTTGTTAGTTAACATGTAGTCCCCTATGACTGTATCTTCTCGTGATTAAGTTACAAATTAGGGCCTTAATACCCGCGCCTCGTCTCTTGAGGATACCCATTACAATTGGTAGGTATCTATGTAGTTACTGACTCGGGATTCTAGAAGAGGTATTTTTTTGAACTATATTATTTCTTCATATCTGTTTAGAGTTCAAAATCAAAATATTTTTATTTCAAGTAGGCCTTTTTAGGCACTTCCAAACGGTTAATGACTCTAGTTGCGCGGTTCCAAAATGACACTCCTATGGAGAAGGACTCCTATAATTGAGTCTGAAACTAGTCGGGCGATCCCGAGGACGTGCGTGAGTAAACCGTTTTATTTCTAAATACGAGTCATTTTTTTTTATTATCTAACTGACAGACAAATTTAAATATTTCTTCTGTCGGAAGGACAATACATACAAAAAAATACGAATATTTTTATTTCTAGAGCTCTCAAGTGCCACAAAACTAGGTGTGACATAGTAAAAAAAAAATAAAGGGCAATTTTCTAGTTTTCTTCAAACTATACGTTACTAATAGGTACTTGGAATCATTTTGATAAAATAACATATCTACTTAATTATGGTCAGTCATCTAGATCTATATCATCAACTTTTTTAACGATATTTAAAACTATAGTTGAACTTTATACCTAACGAGATCTGACCAAGATAATCTGAACTCTAGCTTAACATCCAATTGTGGTCTGTGACGTCACGGGTAGCTAGACAAGTTCTGATAGGTTTGAGGAAGTTTATAAGCGAGTTAGACGGAAAAGTTTCAGGTGATCAGCTAATGAAGGTTTAGTTAATGTTTGATGCGATTTGACTGTGTTTATATTGCATTTGATTCCGTATCCATTGTTGCAGTTAGACAGGACTGAGGGTAATGTAGAAAAAATGCTTAGTAATAAATAAATAAATGTGGACAACATCACATACATTGCTCTGAACCCAAAGTAAGTAGCTAAAGCACTTGTGTTATGGAATTCAGAGACAACGAAGGTACCACAAACACCCTTAGTAGATAGGCTAGTTTGTACTGATAATTTGAATTGGCCATAGAATCCGATTAAAATTATTTTTTAAAGGTCTAGTTGCGTAAATCTTACCCTGGTCACTCACATGCGCGCAAACATTCGAACAAGGTTTGCGCGCTTTGATGTCTGTTAGAAAACTGACACAGCTTGGAAATGAAATCATTTGCAAATATCGTCCTACACTTGTATTCGTGCGAATGTAAGTGACCGGGAATAGGAATAGAAGAATTTCTAATTATTTTCCTTATAGGAATATTTTAAGATATTTTACACATCCATATTCCTATTTACTTTTGTATTAATTACTAAATATTATTTTTATCAATACTTAATCAATTTATTTGAGTCATAGATATTATAACAAAAAAAAATACTACCTTAGGTACTTACCTAATGATAATCAAAACAAAATAAATAAAACAAACGAATTTTATGATCCAAGATAAAATCTCAAGCAACCCCAACCAAATGTTAGTGAACCTACCCACAAAGCACAAAATGGCCGCCATTAATTAAATCGTATGAATAACATATTATTTAAAATACCGCCTTAACGTCGCATCAAATGGCATTATCATGGAAATAAGACGTAACATCCTAACATCCACATTCCCGAGCAAATGGGTAAGCCTTCCCTTGAAAAAATATTCTCGTAACAAGGGTAGATATGATTTTGGAGTATTTTCTCTTTCAGTCCTGAATAATATATTGGATTTTTTTTATATGCGGGACTATGTCAGGATTAGTATGTGAAAGGTTGCAGATTGAAACAACCCACACTACTATATGCTTTTTCACAGTTATATTTTGTTGTTTCATAGTATGACACCACTGATTTGTGGTCTGAATTCACCTACAAGTAAGTAAACGAAGCATGCTAACTCATGCTGGTTCTACTTAGAAGAGGCCTTGGCCCGGGAGTAGGATAGCGGAGCCGCGCAAGCGATCCCACGGCTCCGGCAAAGGCTCATAGACAAACAGTCACTCGGCATGGGAAGCAAGCCATTAGGTTTTCATCCCCAAAAAAAAATTAAGGAGGACAGTAACAGACCGGTACTATAATAATTTAATTTGTTACTAAATTCGTGTTTATAAGTTTAGTAACTTTTTGTCAAAAGAAACCATAGTTTTTTAGGATTAAAGCCAAATTTAAAGATATTTTAAACTAGGTAGGTACTCATAAAATTATGTTAAGGTTTTTGTTTTCATAATCTCGTTTATAGTCTTATGTGTTAATGTAAACACAAAAATAACCTTTAAATGTATTCATATTCTATATAGTACCTACCTACCTAAGTAGACCAGATAAATTTGTCCTAAAAAACGGGACGTCTTACAAAAATCCCATGACATGGCCACAGTACTCATAACCCAACCCCCGCATTTAATAAGTCGGCGACTAACCAAGATTTATTTTGTCTAATATTGCGAATATGGAATATCTAATGCAATATTGACGCATGGTGGTAAAATCAGGGCTATAGCTAACGTGGTTACAACGAAGTGCGAAAATGAACGTTAGCAGCTTTGTAATAAGGGCGCTGACAATGTTACCATGCAAGAACATGGCGGGCGTAGCTGCCGGCAAATTCTAGTGTAAATGTTACAGTAAATATTGATACTTAATTATAAAATCATTATATTAATAATAATTTTGCGTAATTGGAGGTAAAAGTGAGAAGTTTATTGATGTATATTATTAACTAGCTGTCCCCCGCGACTTTGTACGCGTATTTTAGTTTATATAGTTTAAAAGGTTTTTTCATTTTTGAAACATTTTTCATTTATGCTTCGCTCCTTTTGGTCGCAGCGTAATGTTATATAGCTTATAGCCTTCCTCAATAGATGGGCTATCTAACACTAAAATAATTTTTCAAATCGGACCAGTAGTTCCTGAGATTAGCGCGTTTAAACAAACAAACAAATAAACAAACTAACGAACTCTTCAGCTTTATATATTAAGTATAGATTTAATTAACCTTGACAGTGTATAAATGCAAAAAATAGTTGTCAAGGCTCGGTCATTCGAATTCGAATTAGAGGCCAGGCCTTTTCTCACGTAGTAATTAACAATGTTAGTACCTAGATATTCTAGGTATCCGCTTGAAAGCTAAACAAATCACAAAATCTAATATCAACACGCAAAACATCTTTTCATTAATCGCCAACTAATTAAAACAACGCAAGCTCCACTCGATCGATTGTGTTTTACATTAACTGGGAATCGAACCGATACACGATCTTATGCCTTGGGTTAATTAAAAACCGCGAATGCAAACCTCTAATCCACAATCAAGGATAATATCAGTTACAATCACAAAGGAATTTAAACTTTATCTCAAAGGAAGAAGGTTGAAATTCAATTGGGGTTTTCGTAAATATATTGTTGTATGGAAATTTGTATGTGAGGCTTTAAAATAAAATAGTTATCATGGGATTAGTATTCAGTCTGCTCGCTATAGTTTAAACTCAGGTATTTCTGTTTATTTTGTATTATTAACAGGAATTTTCGTTCGCGGCCATTACGGTCATTGTTTGGGAATTTGGGAAAGACAGTGTTTTAGTTATGATAAAAGGTACCTACCTACCTTCCTACCTAAACTACATTGACCTAAATACCTACCTTAGGTATTTAACATTTCTATTTAAGGTATGGAGAACATTAATATTTATGAATAAAATCTTATGATAGGTACCTATGAAATGTATCTACGAGTAAGTGCCTGCCTACCTATTTAAAATACATTTATGTAGGTACCTAGCAGCTACGTATTAAAACATAAAACAGGGCAAATGATCTAATTACCTAAGTACCTAACGTTATAAAAGCATTGTTCAAAATCAAAATCAAAATATATTTATTTCGAGTAGGCCTTTTCAGGCACTTACAAAACGTTAAATGACTCTAGTTGCGCGGTTCCAAAATGTCACTCCTATGGAGAAGAACCGGCAAGAAACTCCATTTTAAAAAAAAAGGTAATGTGTTTAATATGTAAAATTGTTACCTACGTTATTTTAACCTATCTCTAAAAACCAAAGTATTTACCTACTGTATACAAATAAGTATAATAATTAAGTTCTATTAGGTAGGTATACAGAACCATAAATATAAGTAAGTAGGTATAATTTTAATAACTTAACCTACAAAGAAAGAAACATCATGATTACTTCTGTAAAAAGCCGAAAGCGTACATAATAAGAATCAAGCGCACTCGGAAACCGAATAAAACCGAAGTCAGACGAACCTGTAGCCGAACGGACATAGATTACCGGTCGGGTGTAAACACGAAGCAACGTCAGCAACGACGGTTGAATCCTCCCCCCTCTCACTCGCTCCCGCGCACCGCGCCTCTTCCCAAGGTCGAATACGAACTATTCGCAAAATTAATGTGCCATAGAATTCGCGATGACAATTCAAATAAAATAACACGATTTATGGACTTTTATTCATTAAACTGAAGATTAAAATGTTTAATATATTGTATTTTGTCTCATTTTTTTATTTAATGATTATGAATTGTAAATCTTTATTAAATTGAGGATTAAAATGTTTATAAAATTTTGTGCCTAATGTTTTTTTTCTTTAATGCTAATGAATTAGTGGGCCTTTATTAACTGTCAAACAAATTATGACAGATGTATTTTAGAAAAAAAGAACAAGATTTATGGACGCTTAATTAAACGTAAATAACATAAGTTTATAGTTTTACGTTTTTATTGATGTTATTTATTGATTTTAGCAGAGACTTGTACCTATTTCTATCGAATTTGACAACGTGGTTAGGTAGGTATTTATTTTATCTACTGTTTTGAACCGCTGAATCTGCCTGTAGGTCTATATTAATGGAAGTAATCTATAATCTATTATCTTAAAGCTCTTATTACATTTAACAAATACGTACCATTTACTTGTGCCCCGGGCGGTATCGCTTTGAACAATATTTCTGAGCTAACAAACGGGAAATGATAATTTTGTGTTGTCTCGGTGAAATTTGTAATTGCAATTTATTACTAAATAGGTTTTAGTGTAATTTATTATTGTTTAGGTTAATTTACTTATTTATACAATTAATAAACCACGAGTTTATAAGTTAATAATTTATAACATATTACTTACTAGGTGTATACATAGTACCTACCTATTTAAATTTAAAACTAAGTAAGTACATACTCAACATTTTTAATACTCACATAATAATAAGCATATTAGTACGTACTGTATTATTCTGTGGTAGTGATGATAATAATATGATAAGACATAAGAATAACCGCTTAGCCGTTCGGTGTCGTTAGCTTTATTGCTATCTCTATCGCACACAGACATTCCGTTGTTTCCGAACTGTTCGCACTATCACTCGGGTGGGGAGCGAGCAGACCGCGGGCAGCGGGCCGCGCGGGGGGCAGTTGCGTTCCGCATTCGGTCTAAGAGTGACGCGTGTTGTATCTTTTTGTGACCGGTGACGTACCTACACAAAATGGCGGAGCCAGAGCCAGGACCTAGCCACCAAATAGAACTGCCAGATGAAACGTGCGGCCCAAAAGCACTTAAAGTAATACGAAGAGTAGCAACAAAACTAAACAATGCTATTAACGACGGGAACAATTTGTCTGCCTTACTCGACAATAAATACAAACCATACATATTTACTGGAATACAGCCGAGCCTGATTAGGAAATTTGATACAGTAGCAGATTCAGATTTCCACGTGTTCAAAGTTGATCGGTCTGTGATCTATAGCCAATTAGTTGATTTTTACTTAAATTCGTTGACAATGCCTACATCTTATCAATTATTCGTCGCATTAAAAAAAGAATTACCTGTTTATATGGACATCGCAGACTTCAGGAAATTACTTGTCAAATACGACTTTATGTGGCAACACCTCACACATAATTTATTTGTCGTTATTGAAAAACCTCAAGTTGTTTTTGATCGCTATTTCTATTTGACGAAGATAGTCCAATACAGGGCCGAACTGAAACCTATGTATTTTATTGACGAAAATGCGTTTGATGGCAAAGGTAATTATTACACTTTAAAACAAAGCAAATCACTTCAAAGTAATGATCTACGTAAAATTATTTATGCAGTGTCTTTGCAGGGCGTTGAATGCTTGCAAATTACTGATAACTTTAGTTCCGAATCTATATTTAAATGGATAAAGGAGCATCTATTATTATCCTTAAGAGAATCAAGTGTAATTGTTTTAAACAATTCAAAGCATCATTGTGAAGAGATTGTGGAAGCGCCGACACCAGAAAGTTGCAGAAGGGATATAATGGCTTGGCTCGACTACTTTAGCGTACCTTACGATGCTGAGATGACAAAGGCATTACTATACGAGTTAGTACAAAATTGCACAGATTATACGCAAAAACTGTACAAAATTGACGAATTTTTGAAAGCAAATGGACACATTGTCTTGAGAATACCGAAATGCATCGAAAAACTGACTCCTGCTACTCATATGTATGATATTATTAAAAACAATTTAGTAACTGTTCTTTATAATAAAGCCAGCGGAAAGGTATTTCCCGTTAAAGATGTTTTGGCTAAACTTAATGTGATAGTTGGCAGTGTTAGTAATATTGCACCTCAATTCATGGAATTAATAATTAGTGAAGAAAAGGCGATATTAGAAAAGGATATCAGAGTAGACGATTGCATCGATGATTTACAAAATAAATGCATAAGAGATTCACTAAACAAAATATATTCAGAGAATTCGGCCTTGCGTAAATCTGGTAAAAATCCTAAGATTAAAAAAAGAGAACCAGAAAATAAAACGCCTGTGGTTGTCGAGAAAACAATTTTGCAAATAGATAACGAATATGATTCTGAAATACCGTCTTGTGATTCTGATTCGGATTAATTTTATTGAAAATTTTATCAAGACGGTCCCAAACATTGAATAATATGTGGGTCACCTATTTTGTCCCATACAGTGACCGAACTTGCATCACGAGTATTCACGAGTCGCGACGTGCGATGGCAGTTGGTTTTAACCATTGTTTTAATACTTTAGTCTTTAAATTACGATCTTATTATAAGTCTTGATTAATAAGTTTTGATAAGAATTTGTGTGTTTAATTGTTATTGAAATAAAACTTCTGAATTTTTTACTCATTTGTTTTTTTTACATAACCTACATAAATAAAACGTAGATATGCACCGAGTACTCGTTACTCGTCGGTGACTTCACTCGGTCGAATAACTCGGTTCAAATGATTTGTTGTAATTATTTACTGTGCTACAGTTAGCTTGGATACGTACTGAAAATAATATTTAAAATAACATTAATTCATTTAAAAAGTATCAATAGTTATTTAGTTAATTATAGAAAAAATATTGTGATGGTATAATCTTTGCCATGTATAAATTTTGGCCGCGCACTCAAAAAGAAGAAAGAAAAACTGTATTCGCGTCCCTACTAAACCGAGTTATACGGAGAACTCGGTTTCATAAAAGTAAAAGCCTTTAATATTCGGTATTCGGTTACTCGGTAAAACTTGAATAGGCGCATCTATAATAACAAGTGGGAATATATATATTCATATCCATGATATTAAAAAAAATATATAATATATCTATTGAACAAAAAAAAAGCAATTTGATATAGGTATACAGGTACCCAGTGTCAATCTCACAGTAAAGACGAATCAAACGATATCATATAGTACATAGCGTACCAAATAAATATATAACACATACATACATTTGAAAAACATGACCCTCCTTGCTCGGTCGGGTAAAAACTAACCTAGTAATTATTTACAAGGCAGTGCATCCCTCTCTTAGTGTTATTGAATGAGGATGCCACTTGAATGGAGTGGAAGTGCATTTCCTATTTCATATTTGCACTGCTTGCATATTATTGTCGGTGTTATAAGTTAAAGACAAAAAGATAAAGATAAAAAGAACGTTTATTTGTTTAAAACATGTGTATGCACACTCGTACAAGGTGTTAAGAAATACAATAATGAACTATCATATTTTGCCTTACTAATAGTAAAAGCTGCGTAAATTATACAAAAAACTTAAATAACAATTATAAAAATAACGATTTAGCAACGATAAATTATAATGATTAATAAACAACTACAATTTAACCTACGTTAAAAGCATATACAGTATAAAAAAAAGTTGTTTCTATCTATGTCGTTGTACACACCAATTTTCAAGGTGTCGCCAGCTGTGAGGTCCCGGGTTCGATCCCCGGCCGGGTCAATGTAGAAAAAGCACTTTTCTACATTGTCTCGGGTTTAGGTGTTTGTGGTATCTTCGTTGTCTCTGAATTCCATAACACAAATGCTTTAGCTACTTACTTTGGGTTCAGAACAATGTATGTGATGTTGTCCACATTTATTATTTATTATTATTTATTATAAGATTCTTCAATGATTTAGATAAGTTTGAATCGTGTTATATAATAATAAATACACATTTGACGCGTTTGCACATCTGTTTACCGTCCCTGGCTCCGCCCGCGTCGATATCAGTTATCGCGGCAAAAAGTGGCCAATGTCCTATTTTGGTATCCAATCTTACTCCATACCAAGTTTCATTAAAATCGGTTCAGCGGTTTAGCCTTAAAAGTGTTACAAACAAAGTTACTTTTGCATTTAAAATTGTAAGCAGGTATGGATATCGATTACAGGATTACTAATAACCCCATTTGTTAGGTCGGCTAAACTTCACTTTGTTACTTAAAAATCTTTACAGCTATCTAAGACAAGATTAAAGATACACCGTTAATTTATTTTTCTTTTTTATAAGGTTACAGGTCAAGGGTACGTCCGTTCGGCCCACCCTTATCAAATATGAACAACTAAGGAAATTTCTACGCTACTAAGTTAGTGGCTAATTGAATCCCTTGGTCAGAATGTTAGTTACACAAGCTATTAATTAATAAGTTTGTAAAGTAATTAAAAGGTTTCCGTGGTCCTCTTGTAGTCTATTTTGTGGTTAAAAATCAACTGGCGCCTATTTCTAACGGAATTAATCATCTGTTAAATATAAGTCAATTGCTGCCATTGGTTGTTTGTCTTTTTGTCAACCAATAACATTAGTTAACAATGGATTTGACAACACATAAATGTAATAAACACGACTTCAATTATTATAAAAAAAACTATTTAACAGCGGCAATAGCCGAATGGCCTTGTAATCGAGAGGTCGCAGGTTAGAATCCCTCTTATTGCAGTATTGACGTGAACCCACTTCAGACACAAGGTTATTTAGCTTAGTTGTAGGGGTTAACAATTAAGATTGCTAGTAATGTGAATTCCACCCACATAGTTAGTATCATTGATGAAAAAATAAATAGTAGGAATGTACAAAATACGTTAATGAAACTTGGCAACCCTGGTATTATTTTTAAGTGAGAAGATATTTTTTTTTTCATGCTTTGTAGTTATTTATTTACCTTTTTTAAATCATTGTTTTTTTAGATAACATACTATAATCTCAACTAAAACCTTTTCATTATCTTTTAAGAAAGGTCTTGTTTCCAGTACCTATTTCTTTATAACAAGGGATAGTCATAACAATAATCACTTAAAACTATTACGACGTTTACTGCTATATGTACCGACAGGCACCTGGGTCCAAGTAAATTGTTAAACCTATTATGAAACTACGCTTCCATACACGCTTTTACTTGCGTACTTATCGCTTCCGTGAACTTATCAAGATCAAACGGTTCCTATTGATTAATCCAGATTATTAACTATCTGTGTGCTAATTTTCGTCCAAATATGTTAAGTAGTTTTTGCTAAACAAACATCCGTAAAAACTTTTTTATAATATTTGTAGGATTGGTATTTTATATAACGGTCTCTAGTTCTCAATTGTTTTAATATTAGGTAAAATAAAACTACAGATTTATTATTAAAAAATATCAAAAAGCTTTTTATTGTTTACAAAACAGACAGAAATTCAAAACTGTTTAAATATACAATAGTTTAAAATAACAGAAGTCGTTTTTGAATCATAATACAAGCTGTTGTGTATAACATTTGACGATTTTGCTTACACCATAGTTATTAAACGAAAATCAACCTTAAATCTAAGAAATAAGGATTAATGACAAATCGTAATAATGAGAAAGTATTATTAGCTTTGGTACTTACACAAAATGCTATTATAAAAATCGTTATTCGCAGGAGCCGTCTCAAACGCATAAGTTTTCAATTCAGATTCACTTATCTTTTGATACTTAATACTTTCGATTACCTTATCAATAAGCAACTCAAACTTTTGATCGTCATAATATATCTCCATCTCTTTCTGTGCCATAATCCTGTCCTGCTTCAAGCAATCCTCTAATTTCACTTTTGATAGACACATACTGAAATTCTCGTTGAAATTGTCATTCATACTCACGAATAACGGTAAATCTTTTAATAGAAAGTCAAAATATTTTGTGTAGGATAATTCTTTTGGACGAAGAATGACGTCATGTCCAAGAGCTTTTAGATATTCGCAGTATTTGTACTTCGGTGGGCACCTACCCTTATATTTTTGGATTAAATTAAAAAGTTCAGCTCTATGGGCCGTTGTCTCGTATGGTATGTTGTAACAGTCCAACCATTTCATCATCTTGCTTTTTTGACTGTGGTTTGTAGGCAATACGCAAAACTCTTTCAAAACCAAATCCGTAGGTTCCAGTACAAATACCGAATTCTCAGGTACATTATATAACGTATTTTGTATCCATTCATTTAGATCACTTTCTACCTCAGTATTAATGATTACACCATCGGATATAGATGCGGCTAGCACAGCAATTACTTCATTTTTAGCAGAATCTTTATAATATCTGCTAACGTCGACAACTTCTAAATGTATTATATTTCTTCCAGAATCTCTGTATTCTTTCATTTTATGGAAATATTTGAGTCTTCTAAAGTTCTGTTCAGTTTCTTCTATAAGGATGACTTTAAAGCTTCTACCTTGGTTGTTCTTCGTGGTTAAATTAAACAGTCGTTTCCATTTGAAACCGTGTTTCAATAAGTCATTGTTTGACATAGTTGTGGTGTACGGAAAATATCCTAGAGCAGTGATATCGGTGAAGATGGTACTTCTTAACGACATATGGAGTTTGTTGACGTACTGATCAATGATTGTGTTTCTCAAGTGTTCGTATGATACGATTGGGGCCACTTTATTCTCTTGTTCTGATTCAAGCCAGTCCTTAAATGTCATTCTTCTCTGGAATTCGTTTAAAACTTGATCAATGACTTGCTTATTGGCGCCGGTGAAGTAAGTTAAAAGATTTTTGAAAGCAGATGATTTGTGATAATGTTCTGTGTTGCAGTTATTAATAATTTTCTGGATAATGTTAATTTTTTCGTTTATTTCCTGGAGTTCACCACCTTCCGGGTTTTCAGTGACCTCCATGATTAATGGTAGATTCTGTAAAGAATTTATTTATTTTAGTACAGGTTTTAATTAATCAAATTGTATTTATTTCGTTAAATTCAAGTATAAGTATGAATTTATTTAAAATATCCCTGCTTAAAATGTACCTAAAGATGACACTTTTTTGTAACAACATGTATTTTAATACTTTCTTAGGGTCTGTTCACACAGAACGGGTTGGAGCAAAGAGTAAATTTTTATCGTGGTCTAAAAAAGAGGTTTGGGTCATTGAAATAAGGTTGATTCTTACATTATACGCTAAGCGTGGAAGCATTCTTATTTAAAAAGTAGTAAAAAACGCAATAAAATGTTATTTTTCTCTCCGACCCGGTTTGTGTGACGGGCCTTTATCGTTGCTACAAAAATTGATTTTACCGTAGGAAATATTACAAATTTAATTAAAAATAGCAATTCTTGCGCTGATTTGCTTACAAAACACACACAAATAGCATAGAAAAGTTATTAAATATAATGTACATAGTTGAATAATGAACAAATATTCGTTATTTTAAAACACCCGTGTTAGTTTTTAGCAAAAGGTTGATATTTAACGATATAGTTAAATCACAAAACAATAACGAATACAGCACAAGATTAAAAAAAACACTTAAGAGCAATAACATATTAATATTATATTAAAAAATCTTACCTGACGACAAGAAAACGGACGTGCGGTTTCCTCTCCACTGTGTTGTGTACTGAGGTGCGGCGGGGAGCGGGCGAAGCGGCGCGGGGTCTAGCGCATGCGCATTGTGCGGTAAGCCCCTCCCCCGCAGACACAGTCGCGGGGTGTCCCCTCTGACACCCATGAATAATGAGAACATGATTGTTTATAACTTTATAGTGTTTGTACCTACCTCACGATCTACTTTATTCGGTTCCTATATTAAAAACAATTTGTTTTGCTCACTGACGGTAAAATTTTCAAAGCAAAATGATGACAATTCAACTTTCCGTAATTAAAACAAATCGTTTTTTTATAGGAACTGGCCATTACGATTTTTTTTTTTATTATGCGGGTGTTCGCGATTTAAAAATCCGTTTGTTTCGCTAGTGTCGCATGCGATCCATCGGTCAATTTCGACCAAATACGAGCCAGTAGCTTTTCTCTCATTGGTGGAAACATTTCAGAGTTAAAGTGCGCGATTTTGATTTTAGGAAAAAAAAACTTTATTTTAAATAAGTCTACATTATTTGTACTTAATAGGTAGGTAAATAGGTATGTATATAATATGTTGTGTATTGATTATGAAGTTTAAGTAGGTACTTATTTATTACCTATAGGTACAAAATATAATTATTTTAGTTATCAAACCCTATACAGTCAGTGGGTAGTTACTTAATTTTAATTTTAAATAGCATTCATACCTTCAAAAATATTAGAACAATAATTTAACAGCGAAACTATTAAAAAGTAATAATAATTTTATGTGAACAAATGGAGTTTGGAAATGATGCGAGTACACTTACATTTAATAAAAAGTTTGTAGGTAAGTACACAAAAACAATTAATTAAACAATACTTCTGCTTACTCTCTCTTCAGATACAGGCGTTATAATAAAGCATGTTTGGCAATATGTTCCCGAAACAGCATACACAACATTTACATGTGACGCGTATCCCGGTTACATATTTTTTCATAAATTTACTGTTTGTTACAACAACACTCTAACGTACTCAATTTATCTTCATTTAAATAGAAATGAAATATACGAAATTTCGTTGCAAATATATGTACATAAAATAAATAGAATTTATAATTATGTGTTTTATTAAAACTTTTTATTATAATTGATGTAAAAATTTCATTTTTAATTTAATTAAATTGTATCATAATTATTGTTTTTGATTCAATAGATTTTATCTTATTCCTCTTCATGAATACGGTGAAACGCGATACATTAAAACGTATTTTTATTTTTATCGGATTACGTCCAATAATAAAACGTCAAAATAAAAAAGTGATATAAAATAAATGCAAAATATCTCTAATGTTTTCAATTTTGTCTTTTACTGTTATTTTCATTTACCTACAAAATGTAAATCATTTAAATATAATCAAATGAATGTTTTTTAATTGTTTTTGTTATTAAACAATTATTTATAAGATGTTTTTTTCTCTGTTACAGGTAAGCGTTTGTTTTATAATTCCCGCAAAATTCGGACATGTAAGTAAGAAATATAAAAAGATTTTTTTATGTTAAAAATTGTACTTATGTTAAGTTAAAAATATTGTGGTGATTTTATAACAGGAAACATTAAAATTAGGTTTTAGGTGCAAATCATTATTAATGAATTATTTTTAATCTATACTAATATTATAAAGCTGAAGAGTTTGTTTGTTTGAACGCGCTAATCTCAGGAACTACTGGTTCGAATTATTTTTGTATTGGATAGTCCGTTTATTGAGGAAGGCTATATAACATCACGATACGACCAAAAGGAGCGGAGCATAAATGAAAAATGTTGCAAAAATGAAAAACCGTTGAACCTAAAACACGCGAACAAAGTCGCGGGGGACAGCTAGTTTAGTAATATACATACAGTAAGTTACACAAAGCACTGCCAAAATAAACCTTACCATCTTATTAGTAAAGTAATTTTTCTTTATTTTTGACAGACAGACAACCGACAAAACTTAAGTTATTTATAAATTAATAACAAGTTTATTGAAACATCCATTTGTATTCTAGTGAATAAGAAAATTAATTTTACAAAAGGAAGCACCAAACAGAGGAAGTACGTTTTGTTTTTAATTCAGTTTTAATTGGAAAACGTGTTTCTCTGCAATCTCAGTAAAATAACGTCTGTGTTCAGACATTAAATTAAAAATATTTTTCAGTAGAAATAGAAATATACCAGCAGACATGGTTGTATCGTTGTTTATTAATATAATATCTTGGGACAACTCAAACACGGCCATCTGATCCCAAACTAGGCAAAGCCTGTATTATGGCAACCAAACAACTGACAAACATACATAAACATACATACATATTATACATAAATTACACCCAGACACAGAACAAATTATCGTGCTCATCACACAAAGATTTGTCTTAGGTGGGAATCGAACCCACGTCCTCCGGTTCAGCAGTTAGGGTCACTAACCACTAGACCAACAGCCCTGTCGTTTATAGCCTTCAGATTTTGGGGATTTTTTCGACCTTTTTAATTCTTTTTTTTTTAATAGCTTATGTTGCTCGTCCTGTTGGCCAAACTTAGGTTAGATTTAGTTAAAACATTTGGCAGGTAGTATTTTAGGTATTTTTGTACACCTTAATAAACTCTAGTGGGTTAAGTTGTACTTAGTACCTACTTACGAATATTATTATTACGAATATAAATAATAAAAAAACGACTGTGCTTTAGAACACACGACTAAAGTACCTATAACTTCTTTATATACGAATCGTAACTGGCTATGAGAGAAAGAGATAAAAAAATGTGTGCTTGCCCTTCTCTCTTTTGCCCCTACAGTGATTTACGAAACGTAACTCTCTCTCTTTCTACCTTCACTCACTTATAAATATCTCCCTCGCAACTTCCGTTCGCCTCGCTTGATCACATTTTTCGTAACGCTCTCGTCACGCAGTCACCAGCTTACTCCAAAAGTCAAGCGTAAAAAACTTTTACTTAAAAAAAACATGTGTTTTAACACAAAAATGAGTTTTTGTTCGCGTACGAGCATTTGCGGTGAACGCGAGCCGAACGTTCGTTCGCCGAGTGCCATTTGCGTTCAATTGTCTGTCGCCTAATCTCCATCACAATAATCACTAAGAACAAAACGACTATAACCGAACTTTTTTAACTTCGAATCGAATGTAGCGATAGAAAAAAAAGCTTAAGCTGGAGTGAAATACATATTTTATTTAAGGATTTCAGTTTATTTCAATAAACCTGGGAAAGGTAATTTTTTAACGACTCGCGCAGTAATGTATTTAATTCCCATTCCGCGGGGGGTTTCACAAACATTCAATTCACATACACAAATAACATCCAGACTTAAAGAAGCAAATATGAATCACACAACGCTTGTCGCATACGGGGATCGAACCCGCGGCACGTCGCGCACAGTGGTAATTGGCGTTAAACCACTCGGCTATCCGTGCCGTCAAAGTTTTTGGTAATTTTTGTCACCGTCTTAAACACTGTACACCTCTAATAATTATGTAAAAGCCAATGATTACGACTTATAATAAAAAATAAAATGTACTCTTTAAAATAAAATGTACTCTTTAAAAATAATCCGGCAAGGCTGCAAACTACATGATAGAATATAACGTAATCTTTTGCCTTTCAGTAAGACGATAATATCTAAAATAAACATAATAATAATAATTCAAGACTACGTTTTGCTGAATCCTTATCAAAATCGCTTTAGTAGTTTTAAGGCACTCAACAAAAAACCACAAAACCTTACTAGACAACTAAATTTCTCTGCTGACGTTGCATCCTAGAGCGAGTCCCGCGGGATCATTTCATTAGTCGATCATTTAAATATCAAAAGAATACATTTGGGTCTGATTCACCTCCACTTCATTATGTATACCGGTTTTATTATATATTTTTATTGCTTTCGTTTCGTTCGCTCCGTCTAGTTTTTTGTTTTGCTGACGGTAGTTTTTGGTTTCATTGGGTAGTTTTGATATCAAAAAAAATGAAAGAGTACAAAACTTTCTTTTGATTTTCTGAAGCGATTCAGCAATTAAATAGTTTTTTTTCTAAAAACCATGTCACTGTTTAGCATAATTAATTAGACAGACCATGGACACTTTTTTTTTTTTTATAAGATAACACTAAGTAGATTAAGCGGGTCTAAGTTCAGGAGCGGCTGATGACGTAAGGCTTGGGTACAAAATGTACGAACTTGTGACGTCATGCGACATTTCATATCAATATATCGTTTTAGTTAAGTAAAATAGGAAAAACACATTTTTTTTTTTTACAAATCTCTGACTGATATATCTACCCCTACTAATATGATGTTTATTTTCTTTATTTAATTAAGGTAATTAATTATATTTAAAAGTTTTTAATGAATCTCAGTTTCTATAATATAATAAATCGAGTATTTACGCTATTTCTGTTGGTTTAGTTTTTAAACAACAAACACGAACAAGGAAACAGTTTTGTTTAATAAATTGCATTCTCAGTACAATGTTTTAAGTGCTTATGTTTATTACTCTGTTATTAGTACCTAGATGCAGTTTACACCATAAATAATAAGCATACTAACGCGATAGTGTTAGACAATCCCACGATCATTATAACTACGTGATTTAACTTCACAACTTATCCTATTAATCCTTACAATTTTAAACCAACCAAAACCAAACGATTTCCAACCTTATTTTTAAACTAATAAGAGTTAAACGAACCGCAATATTCAAGAGTTGTTGACAGAAATATTTCGTGGACATTGTCTAGCGATTTTGAACTTAAATGTCAACGGAATAAGAGTGAATGCGTATTTGAAATTATTTAAATAGTGAAGTTTTTATGACACTGTAAATATGGTATTAAATGTAATTCCGACTGTCTGTGGGTAATTTATATTCAATGACGTCACGCATTCAGTGAAAATTTGTTGCTAGCTGGTTTTCGGATTCCATATTTGGATTTTAAGATAGTATTTTTTATTTTTTTGTTTTGTTTTTAAATAGAATTGGCGTCCAAATAATAAAAAACTGTTATTTTAATAAAAGAATGAAATAACAAAATTATCGTGTTTTGATAAGTCTTTACTTTAGGTAGGTAGTTTCTTTTTGTTCTAAATTAGGATTATTGTTTTACTAAAGCTGCCTGCTGCCCAAAAATCTACATGGTAACATTTTTTTAAAACATAAATTAGGGGAGTTGTCCAAAAGTTTTGCCGAATAAAAACAGTCGATCATGCAGGCCACACCTCTAATTTGTTTTTTAACAAATGTTGTTAAAATTTTGGGGCAGCAGACACGGCTTAAGACTTACATTTTGTATTTTTCACATACGTACACACCTAATTTGACATAAATGATTTTGACGGTCCAACGTGGACGTTTAGTTTATCATTGATCGGCCAATAACTAGTTATCGGCTAATAGTTAAAAAAACAATGATTTTTCGCCAAATGGTATTAATACACGAGATAAAAAAGTTTATTTTTCCATGACAGGTCTTACTAAAAAAATCCAAAGAGATACCTTAAGGGCTTAATAATAGAAAACTCTTTTAAATACAGTCAGTCAGTATTACCTTTTAAGATCCGACAGTTGTTTGTTTAAAAAGTAGAAATTTTCTACAAGTTTCAAAGTTTCCTCGCTTGTAATTACAACTTTCTAATAAATACTTTTTCTTTCTACTTTCTTTTGTAGAATAATAGAGAAGTCAATTACTTATTGTAAGGTTATTATAAGTTTATTGACGTGACAACGTCTTATAAATTGGTTTGCCGGGTGACACTTCAAGAAACTGGGTAACGCTCCGCTCACGTTATGCGCTCACAATGAGAGCGAGTGAGAGGCACGCGTCCCTTCCACTCGGGCATGGTTAGCCCGCCTAAGAGCGAGACAGACAGACATTGACATTGACAGTCGTTGTCACGTAAAACTTTCGCCCGTATACCGACTTTACAGGCAACCAACGATTTTTTTTACAGCAGATTCTAGTTACACAACCGACTTGGGATAGTGTTTAATTACCTTATTTGTTATGTTAAAACACTGTTGCGTCATTAAAGTGCGAGTGTAACATCTGGATATTCATAAAATTATGTTAGAACATAATGTTTTCTTCCTTAAAAACGTCTGTCCTATTTCTTAAAACCCTATCAGATCTGAATCAGCGTTTCTTTTAAACCTTACAACCTTGCTCTTGCGACCTTTAAAACATGCTTCAGATGTCCATTAGACGGTGACTTGACTTAAAGCTGGTACCAAATCGTGTGGAAACTGGGTGAAGAGAATCTGAAGATATGATGCTGGCTTTGATCGCTGTTGGATATTTTTTGTGGTGAAATCTATTGGAAGGTTAAGGGTCCAGAATATGTTTGACCGATTTTGTACCTTAATACGTTGAAAATAGGTGTTTTTTGTAACGATTGTAAAGTGGAATGTTGTGACATAATAATCGTTAAAAACGTCTTGAAATAAATGTTTACACATTACTTACTTCAATGATTATATGAGACCACCTTTGAGGTATGTATACACTATCAATGACAGAAGATTTTTTGAAATCTATCCTCAATTGCCAGGGATATCGCGATACAAACATTTAAAAAAATTGGTCGAATTGAGAACTCTGTTAAAAAGTATAGGTAGGTTGCAGAAAAAAGATAGATTGTTGAAAAACAAAGAATGCCATTCTAAAACTTAAGCCAATGGCTCAATTAATCAGATATATTATTAAAAAAATACTTGATTGCCTAAATAGGTTAATTTTAATACAATAAAGTTGTTTTACATGGGTACTAAGGTCGGCGATAAAAACTATGTAAATTTAATTAAAAATTATACAAAAAAAAAATTATACATATTTAAGAAAAGAAATTTAACTTACAAAATGCTGAACAATCTTCATAAATTATAGCTGAGAACCTTCTCAATCACGTCTGCTTTCAAAAATAATCTACATCATAATCAGTCCATTCGATTAGGAGCTACGATGCTACACACAACCACACAAATCGACACACCAACAATTTAAACATCAATCTTTTTGCGTCGGAGGTTAAAAACGAAATTCAGTGTCGCTTCAATTAGTTTTTTAGTATTATTATACTCTAGTGAAGTCTAGTGTTCAAACAAGACATTAGTGCCTCATTATGGAGAATGCCAGGAATACGAGGTGCCAAAGATACGATGGACAGGTGGCGAGATGAGGTGGTGAAAACATACGACAGGTTACATAGTGGTACGAAACCGCTGCGGCTGTAAATTTTAATTTAATAAAAATATAATTTAACAAAAAGTGTACCACAAAATAAATTTAGATGTTTATGGTACACTTTTGGTTTCTAAATATGCACCAAATTATGTGTATCTAAATTTATCAATTATAATTTTTTTTGTTAATTATTGTAACTGGTAGGAGATCCTAGAAAAAAACCACTGTGCTTGTTTCGGGACTGGGTATTTGTGGTACCTTTGTTGCCTCTGACTTACTTACGACTGCTTTAGCTACTTACCTTGGGTCCAGAGCTACGTATGTAATGCTGTCCACATCTATACTTAATATTATAAAGCTGAAGACTTTGTTTGAACGCGCTAATCTCAGGAACTACTGGTTCGAATTGAAAAAATCTTTTTGTATTGGATGGTCCGTTTATTGAGGAATGCTATAGGCTATATAACATCACGCTACGACCAATAGGAGCGGAGCATAAATAAAAAATGTTGCAAAAATGAAAAACCGTTGAAACTAAAACACGCGAACAAAGTCGCGGGGGACAGCTAGTTTATTATAAAAAAAGCATGGTAATGCGAACAGGACATGTTCGCATTACCATGCTTTTTTAGTTTATCGAAGATAAAATTAGTAACAAGTATTACGAGAGGTTTTTATACTACGCTAAGTGATAGTTGCAAATATAACTACATCTTAAAAACGCTTTCGGGTTTATACAAACTACATCCCCGTATATCCTCATCCTCAATCTATCCTCTCGTCCATTGTAACAAGACCCCTCTCATCACTCTCTCACCGACAAATGTTAAGCAGCTCTTACCCCTGATGGGTCCTTGTAAAATGGTGCTGTTCCTGAAAGATATTACCTGGATACCGGGACCCTAATGTCCCTCTAATGTAAGAACATGCTCAACTGTTATGTAGTCTTTGGGATTATCTTGAATTTGTGGATTTATAGAAACAACAATAATAATAACTAATTTTTTTTTTAATGTCCGCCTGGTAGATTTATGAATTTTATTGGACACGTATTTTTTCTTTTTTCCTGCAAAAAAAAAATGATCAAAATACAGAGAACGGAAATTACGCGTGACGTCACTCCTCGCTACAATTTTTTCATAAGCCCCCACTCCGAAACTTTAATGCGCTGTATCTTTGTAATACGTGTCTAATATTTTTTATTATCTAACTGACGGACTAAATAGAATTTAACTTTTCATACCCAGGAAACATCCTTATTATGTATATTATTGTATTTTTGAGTAGAGTTGAATTTAGATTAAAAGTAGACAAGCATAGAATGAGCGCATCGCTATTAGCCTGTAGTGCCGAGAGTAAGAAAATTTGTAGCTGTGACTTCTACGCTCGTTTACTGATTTAAGTGATTTTCCGTGCGACGATAGACTTTTATGCAAAAATATCGATGGTTCCGAAGTTATTAGGGTAATATTAGGTTTTATTATGACGGGCCTCCTGGTCTAGAGGTTAGTGACCCTGACTGCTAAGCCGGAGGTCGTGGGTTCGATTCCCACCCAGGACAAGTCTTTTTGTGATGAGCACGATTGTTTGTTCTGTGACTGGGTGTAATTTATCTATAATATGTATGTATTTAAAAAAATATATAAGTATGTTTATCAGTTGTCTGGTCGCCATAGTACACGCTCTGCCTAGTTTGGCATCAGATGGCCTTGTGTGAGTTGTCCCAAAATATAAAAGGAAAAAAAATATACCTATAGTTTTAATAAAACGGCGCGCTAAGGTTTGAAACTAGTTTTAAAATTTTTACTTGTTGTTCAAAGTTTATAATCTTTACATAGTATAAAACAAATTGCTGATGTTGTATGCCTTATCTTTTAAACTACGCAAAGGATTTAAATGCAATTTAGCAATAGATAGTGATTTAAGAGGAAGGTTTATATGTATAATTCATTAATGTTTTGTCTACCCGTGCAAAACTAGGGCAGGTCGCCAGTTTATACATATAAAATAGAATGCATGTGTACGTATGTTCACCTAAAACTCGAGAACCGTTAGCCTAATTTATATGAAACTTTGCACACTTATAAAGGGCGATATGACTACTCCGAACATAGTAACGTTTTTGCCGGATTGGTGGCGCTGGTGGCAGTGATTTTTATCTTTTGAACCATAGATCGAATTGTAGTTTTTGTTAGGTGAAGCGAAGCACACCGGGCACCAGCTAGGCATTTATAAACTAACAATATCCAAAATCTTTTAAAGTCAAACTAGAAAAGGCTAATTACTTACCTATTACAGTCATCAGGTCCTCAAAATCATCACAAAACCCTTTTATTTCACTACTATTCACCATAACAATTCATTTAAAACTTAATCCTACATACCTATAGGTCTCAAAATGTAACGGCACGAAAAATACACGGGTATAGTGATGTTTACACACCGAAACACGACACGTAGCTATCAAAAAGCGTGGACTTTTAAAAATCGTTAAACCATGCTGCTGCTAGCTTTTTCTTTTATGTTGGTTCCGTACTATTTTCATTTTTGTAAAGGAAACAGATGTTTTGCAGAAAAAGAGTTTTTGCTGAGCAATGGACTTGGAGTCGACTAATTATCTCGCTTGTTCCCGTAAAAGGGGTAGACAGCGACAGCAGTATGTTGCAGTGTTTTGAGATGTTATATTTGTAAGCCCTGATACTATTTCTGTAATCGACAAAATCTCGAATCATATTGAAAAATAGACAAAGAATTACGATTGTTATGTTGTCATTTTACATGATTTGAATAGACACCTCAAGGGATGTGGGTTCAATCCGCACTGTGTAAACTATGTTGTAAATCCTATACTTACCTATTACTAGCTGTAGCCCGCGATTCCGCCTGCGTGGAGTTCAGTTATAGCGGCAAAAATTAGCTTATGTCCTGTCTTCTGATCCAAGCTTATCTCATACAAATTTTTATTTAAATCGGTTCAGCGGTTTAGCTGTGAAAGCGTAACAGACAGACAGAGTTACTTTCGCATGTATAATATTAGTATGGTTATACATTAGATTCCGTTTAACGTTTGAAATGGACGACGTAGATGAAATTCTTAGAATAAAACACAAAGTATCATGAACACCACATGCCTAAACATTAAATCCTACCACAAAAGCCTAACCACCCATAATCCCAACAAAAATACTCAGCAATACAAACAAAGAACCGAACAATAAGCAAAGGAAACATAAGCATTGTCCAAACTAAATATAATAGTAGATACAAAGTGCTAAATAAGAAACCGGGCTATAGGCGCTTGTGGGCAATAAAGGGCTGTGGATGGCTACACAGACTGTTCAAAGATTTAAAGCTACACTGGATATGGCTTGAGCGTCGAAGGAGATTATTAAGCGAATATTTGAGCGTATATTATTTTAGCTTAATTAATATATTTTACTTTTCCAAGTTATATGTACTTTCTTAATTATTCTAAGACATCATTGACAAACGGTGAAGGATAAAATCGTGAGGAAACCTGGATTCCGACAATGGAAATCTGAAATCGCCAACCCGCAATGAGCAAGCGTGGTGATCAATGCTCGTGCCTTCTCTATATGAGAAGAGGCCTGTGCCCAGCAGTGAGACATTTATAGGCTTTAATGATGATGAATATATTTTATTCCATTGCTATTTTACTAAGATTTATCCATTCTAATATTATAAATGCTAAAGTAAATCTGTCTGTCTGTTTGTAAAGCTTTCACGACTGAACCGCTGAACCGATTTGAACGAAACGTGCTATGGAGTAAGCTTGGATCCTAAGAAAGAACATAGGCTTCTATTTGCCGCGATAATTGATACCGATCATCGACATCTACACGAGCGAAGCCGCGGGCAACAGCTAGACTCATAAATACATTGCTTGGTCTACTTTGTATTAAAATTAATCGTGAATTTTGTTCTTTTTTCAACACAAGATAATTTAAGATTTAATTGTATTACTTAATTTACAGAACAACATACTAACGCTTCTGTACAAATTCCTAAACCAGTCAAATCCTGAACCAATACCGGATCTAGTAAAACCTTATTCCCTGTCAATACAAGTGGGCTTGTTATTAAAAAAAGCCCAGAACAATCAGAGTGCGACCCAGCGCGCTCATTTTATACACGTATCCAATTACGTGGCGAACTGTACCCATTGTACTTATGTAGTACAGTCGCGCACATGAAGTTAGGTCAGTTCTCTTGAGTTTTTGAGTACTATTCTGGTGTTGGTATTACCAAAATGTCCCTGTGTGTGTATGTATGAGCTGTTTTTGAATGTTTGAGAAGGATGATTTTATTTCTTCTGGTTCTTGAAATTGTCAATCCTACTTCCTTTTTGACGACCTCCGTGGTCGAGTGGCGTACACACCGGTTTTCAAGGCGTCGCCAGCTCTGAGGTCCCGGGTTCGATCCCCGGCTGGGTCAATATAGAAAACCCCGTTTCTACATTGTCTCAAGTCTGGGTGTTTGTGGTACCTTCGTTGTCTCTGAATTCCATAACACAAGTGCTTTAGCTACTTACTTTGGGTTCGGAGCAATGAAAACCGGTGTGTACGCCACTCGACCACGGAGGTCGTCAAATTATGCTATTAGCAAGATACACTATCTATCTAATTTATAAGAACCAGTCAAAAACCTGTAATCTGGGGGCACGGTAGTGCCCCCGCCAAGACGAGCCAAGCGAAGCGCACGGGCACTACCTACCTTTTCTCGAAGCGCTTCGTCGTTTTTTTGAACCCTCATAACTTGGGTTTGGATTATGCTAGATCAACAAAATTTTCGGGATATATTGTCAATAGCGGACTTATTGAACATATTAAGTTTTAATAACATTAGCTTTTATACTTCAGATTTTATTTATATCTAAAAAACGCTAATTTCGTCACTGACTCACTGATGATCATCAAAATTCTTAAGGTATTTCCTAATGTCCTAGAAAGCTGAAATTTTGTATGTAAGCTAGTATTAGCACACAAACAACAAAAAAATTATAAAACTTGTAACTTTCATCCCCCAACCCCTTAAACTAGGGGATGGGAGTTTGTATGAGACCTGTAATTTTAAATTAAATTTTGATGACGCTAGAGGTCTAATCTAATAATCTAAAACTTGGTTCCCCTAGATATGTATATGTATAGGTACTCCTTGTAAAAAAAAAAAAAAAAAATTGTTACAAAAAACTTACAAAAAGAAATGAAATCCCACCAAAAACATTTTCATGTAAAATGTTGCCAAGACGAGCCCATATGACTCGCACTGTCAAAAAGTTATCAGATCTCATGTAGAGCCAAGCTTCTAACACTACACGCCCTAACTCTACAAGGCCTAACTTCACAAACTTTACACCTTAGTCAAAATATGTGGCTTGGCCGTTCGTTACTACAAGAACTATTGTATAACACAAAAGTAATGAACAGTGAATTAATTTTTCACCTTACGCCGATGTGAATGTAGCGAAATGGCCAAGCCACATATTTTGACTAAGGTGTAGAGTTTGTGAAGTTAGGCCTTGTAGAGTTAGGGCGTGTAGTGTTAGAAGCTTGGCTCTACATGAGATCTGATAACTTTTTGACAGTGCGAGTCATATGGGCTCGTCTTGGCAACATTTTACATGAAAATGTTTTTGGTGGGATTAATCTGTCTGAACGTCTTATAGTTAATTAGATAACCTTTGAGAGGTTAAACGACCATTTAACCGAATTACCACCAAAAAATACGATATCTAAACAGAAATACAGAAAACAATCTCTAATTCTTTTGGCAAAACAATATTAATTTCATGTCTCTTATTTCACAAGTATTAACTATTTATTTGTCCTTTCTGTTCGTGTATTGTCTTTTTGCAAATCTTGGAAAGCTAAATGCGTTTGTAATTAATGTGATTAAGATAAGAAATAATGTTCATTAATTATTTTTTCATGTTTACTGAAATATGATACAACTAGCTGTTACCTGCGGCTCCGCCCGTGTGGGTGTCGGTTATCTCGGCAAAACATATGCCTATGACTTGTCTTATGATCGAGCTTTCATTTAAATCGGTTTAGCTGTAAAGACAAAATGTAGTGACTAATAAACTTTTAAGAACATCCCATTATTATTTTGAGTACTTTTGTATATAGTAATAAACTCATAATAGTAGTATTGGAATTTTAATGCAATTTCAAAGAGACGAATAAAGCGAATGAAGGTAATTCCATTTAAAAAGCGGGCACTTATGCCCTAAAGTAGGATAAAAAAAAACAGTGGCACTCCGGGAGTGCCGGCAGATGTGAAAACTTAAACTATTACTAAGTAAGTAGTCAGCTGAATCTATTAAGACTGGAAGCCAACTCCAACATAGCTTGGGCAGAAGAAGACGGATTAAAAATTTACGATTTATGTTTAAGGTCCCCGTAATCCGTAATCTATACTTCTATAATTAATATATAAAGCTGAAGAGTTTGTTTGTTTGTTTGTTTGAACGCGCTTATCTGAGGAACTACTGGTCCGATTTGAAAAATTATTTCAGTGTTGGATAGCCCATTTATTGAGGAAGGCTATGAGCTATATAACATTACGCTGCGACCAAAAGGAGCGGAGCATAAATGAAAAATGTTGCAAAAATTATAAACCGTTGAAACTAAAACACGCGGACAAAGTCGCGGGGGACAGTTGATTCAGTATATTTAGTAAAAAGTGTTCTCTAGGGGCAATCGAAGTGACAACACTTCGATTGCGCCAAATGAATAAATACGTATCCATACAGAATAATGGTTTACCAATAAATAAATAAAGTCACATTTCTTTGTAAATAATGTCGTTTCCCATCGAGAAACCTCACAATTACATGCGTATAGTTGGCAACAAAAATAAATATTATTTTATTTTCAGGAATATTATTTACTTTTTTCCCCATACTATTTTTATAATAATCCGAGTATTATTACGATAAAATAATGAATACATTTTCTGTAAAAACAAGCTTCTTTTGTTACTAACAGAAATAAAATTATTATAAAACAAACAACTATACCTTCGTTATGAAAATTATTTTTCTTTTTATATGAAGAGTTTATTGCCCTGACAGTGTAGCTACAGGCTTTTGTTATTAAACGTGTAGTTTTTAATTAATAGGTGTTTAATGAAACTAAATTCAATGTATTAACTTTAGAATAAAACATTTGCCTGCATTTTTTTTGGCTGAAAACGAATAGAAACAAAGTATTTTATTCACAAAATTTTTGAATAAAAACAGTTTTTTGTTCGTGTTTTGTAAAAGGTCTGACAGAACAGTGGATTTCGGTGTATCTGAATGGAAATATATTTTTAAGGAATTTTTGTTTGTGGGATCAAAATTCTTTTAACCGATTTTCGGCATAAACTGGTTCTATTTATTTTCAATTCCGTAGGCAGACAAGATAAATTACACAAAGAAAAACTATAGATAGAATTACTGAAGTTCAGAAAAAGACTACGAAAGCATCATCATCTATACTTAATATTATAAAGCTGAAGAGTTTGTTTGTTTGTTTGTTTGTTTGAACGCGCTAATCTCAGAAACTACTGGTTCGAATTGAAAAAATCTTTTTGTATTGGATATTCCGTTTATTGAGGAAGGCTATAGGCTATATAATATCACGCTACGACCAATAGGAGCGGAGCATAAATGAAAAATGTTGCAAAAATGAAAAACCGTTGAAACTAAAACACGCGAACAAAGTCGCGGGGGACAGCTAGTACTTAGATAAGTGTTTAAGATAAACAGATAATTTTTATTTTGTTTATTTAACTACTAGCTGTTTCCCACGGCTTCGCCCGAGTGGATGTCGGTTATTGCGGCAAAAATTAGCCTATGTCCTGTCTCAGGCTCTAGACTATCTGTGTACCAAATTTAATTTAAATCAGTTTAGTAGTTTTAGCCTGAAAGTGCAACAGACAGACAGAGTTACTTTCGCATTTATAATATAAGTACAACAAACAAATATACTGCTTATTGAAATTGGCGACCAGAAGTTTAAGTATGTTTTTTTTTAAGCGAATCCCGCACTTACCAATTTAATCCTTTTGTCACGGGGGTTTTAAAAACATTCAATTTACATGTACAAAGAAAACCCAGACTTGGAACAAGCATTCGTAAAACACATAAATGCGTGTCCCATGCGGGTATCGAAAATGAACGTAGTTTAAAAGTGTTATAAATCTTTCATCATGATAACAAAAGCTGTCAATTGCACATTATAAGGCACATTAGAAGTAAAACTTTGACCAAAGAATATCAAAAGTCTCTTGTGCCTTTGACAATCGCTTTTATATCAAACAAGTAATATATATTTTTTTAATCTTGGGACAACTATCACACGGCCATCGGATTCCAAACTCGGCAAAGCGTGTATTATGGCAACCAGACAACTAATAAACATACTTATATATTTATAAATACATACCTACATATTATAAATAAATTACACCCAAACACAGAACAAATGTTTATGCTCATCACACAAAGATTTGACCTGGGTGGGAATCGAACCCACGAACTCCGGTTTAGCAGTCAGGGTCACCAACCACTAGACCAACAGGCCAGAAAAATATTCATTATCGTAGTTAAATTTAACCACTTCAGCCCACCCTTCTGAGATAATAAGGCTCTATAATAAACAAAACATAAATTCAGGTGAGTACATCCTTAACACTAATTGCTACACTTAAGTACAGTGACATCCAAACAATGTCAAAAACAGTAAAATGATTAGACAATTTGGGATGCTGTAAATAACTCGAGTTCCTTCTCGGGTAAGGGGTTACTAGGATGATACAGGCTGTTGTAGTTTTGATATGCTTAAATCTATACTGATATATAAAGCTGAAGAGTTTGTTTCTTTGTTTGTTTGAACGCGCTAATCTCAGGAAATACTGGTCCGATTTCAAAAAAATTTTCAGTGTTGGAAAACCCGTTTAAAGCGGGCACAGGTAGTTGTGCATATTCAGTAAAGACGTGAGTGACTAAAATTATTTCACTCTTTCATACTAGAGCGACATTAGGAGGATTATGTTTTCCTAAATGATTTAATTACTTATCATCTATGATGTGACTTGCAGGTACTATGTTATAAGTTAAATAGTTTATTTATTTATTTAATGTTTTATGCGCAGTTTACATGTGGACTAAGTACAGAAGACATTCTCTGCCAGTCGATCTTTTCTTTTTTAATATATATATATATATTTTCATAACCTTTTAGGTGTAACTAGGCAAAGGTCTCACCCGATTTGCTCCAAAAAATAAAATAATACAATGTTTTAAATGCATGAAAATATTTTAAAAGAACTTCGATTCAGAGATTTTTGATAGAGTAAAAGATAATTATAGCTTCTGAAAATGTACAACAGAAATCATTACCCTTCATTTTTTGCTTTGCCGTATTCAGTTAAACAAAGTTAATAACCCGACAAAGGAACCAAATTCAAGACCTAGATAAGACACTTAACTAACACTAAATTACTCGAACAAGGTAATAACTACATAATTATAGCTAACATAAAGCCTAAGTACCTTAATAATTAATTAATTAATATAACACATCTACCTATTCTAAGGTCTGTGTCAGCCGTATTTAATTAAACCCCCTATATAGTTTACAGAGACCCTATAAAACTATATGGCTTCGCCCGGAGGTGTTCGTTCACAAATACCTTTTACCTACAAACCATAGAGAAATGGGCCCTTGAGCATTCTCGAAAATTAAGATTTGAGTTCCTTTTTAGATGAAAATTGAAAATTGGGTACTAATTTCTTATGTTTTCATTATATTATTATGTTTTATGGCAAGTCAGTAGACTGCTTTATAAATTACTAGCTGTTTCCCGCGGCTTCCCCCGCGTCGATGTCAGTTAGTTAAAAAGTAGCCTATGTCCTTTCTCAGGCTCTAGATTATATGTGGACCAAATTTCATTTAAATCGGTTTAGTAGTTTTGGTGTGAAAGCGCGACAGACAGACAGACAGTTACTTTTGCATTTATAATATTATTAAGGATGATTAGAAATAAAATACACTGACTGTGTTTAGTCATTAGTGGTAGATCACCATCCCAGCTATCACTGCTAATTAGACAAACATTTGTATTATCCAAAAGTTTTTGTTCTAATGTTTTTTACATATTACTTGTTTCACTCACATTAGAAAGAAACAAAAGAAAATACATTTATTGTCACACATTGGTATTAACCGATGATGTTTTACTACAGATGATGCATAACAATATTGCGAGACTTTTAATAACTGTCCCTATTTACATTTAGGTACATGTCATTAGTGAATAAAACATATCATATACAATGTATGAGACGGATAGTGATAGCAATAGAAATAGACGAAATAAAATGACACCATTTGCCTGAATTTTAATGCCTCAGTTTTGACGCCCTAACGCATTTACCTCGTTTTTGTTTCCTCATTAACTGTTTGAGCTTGTCATCGAGCAAGCGTGGTGATCAATGCTAGATCCTTCCATATGAGAAGAAGCAAATCTTCCAGCAATGATACAAAATTACAGGCTGATAGTACCTTAACATTGTATTTATATAAAAACTAGCTGTCCCACGCGACTTTGTTCGCGTGTTTTAGTTTCAACGCTTTTTCATTTTTGCAACATTTTTCATTTATGCTCCGCTCCTATTGGTCGTAGCGTGATGTTATATAGCCTATAGCCTTCCTCAATAAACAGACTATCCAATACAAAAAGATTTTTTCAATTCGAACCAGTAGTTCCTGAGATTAGCGCGTTCAAACAAACAAACAAACAAACTCTTCAGCTTTATAATATTAGTATAGATACACTAGGTATAGTAAAAATATGTCACAGAATGTCCCAAAACCCGTAATGATCGCACTATATTTCCCAAGATTAATTAATGTGGAGACTGCCTTTCATGGGTAGAACAGAATTCCACTCTACTCCGTTCCGGGCATTCCATACTTTGTACCAAAAAGTCGTGAGGATTATATTAAAAGGAAGAAATCTGTTTTTATGTGGTTCGTGTAGGTTTTGCGTTGATAGTATGGTTGAATTAAAAAAGCAGCCGTTTCTGTATGATAAAATCTAGGTTTAATCTGTGTTTCAAATTGTTAGATGAATATTACGGTTTTGGTTAGAAATAAATTAGCTAATCTAAAAGATTTTTTTGACTTTGGTTATCCTTCGATCTGTAGAAGTCGAAGAGGCGTTTCGGACTCTTACCAACTAAAATTACTTAAGTACCCTTCGTATTACCAGGAAACAAGTGGAAACTCAGAAGTCCGGTATGCAGTCAAAGCCTGATCTCAGGATAACTGCTGCGAAAGGCGGAGGTCCTAGTGTTGTGGCTTTACTTGGGAGAGGCGTATGCCCAGCAGTAACTGTGATAGACCGAGTTCATGATGATGATGATGAATCAATGGCAACTTTTTGCTAAACAACTAATTTTATTGGTTTAGTCCACGTTCAAACCCACTTTTTCTACCCCTGTCCATATTAAACCCTTGGTAACCATCAAATATTAAAATGGGGAACCAATTAATAACCTCCATATAATCCTTTATTGTTGTCGCTATATTTCTGCTTCCAAGATCGCAGTGTAGGAATCTGAAGGGAAATTAATTTCGAACGCTTGTAACTACGCAACGTATCAGAACGTAAGGAATGGAACGTATGTTTAAGATATGACGTTTGTATGCTGCGTGATTGCTACGCAGCTGCATTGCTGGGTTATGAACTTACTCCATATATAATATAATACTTTCTGGAATGGAATGAAAGATCTCTAACACTTGTTTATTTGGCGTAGTCCTTAAATTTTTTTTTTTTAATTTTAATGTTAACGGAAAGACATCGTGGTGCTGGGGAGTTAGTTGTGCCGTCTTTTCCAAACCCAGAGCACTTATGAAGCAGCGAGGTTTGTTCCTTCCAATAGCAGTATTTTTTTTTTCAAGAAAACTCATTCACTTGTTCGTAAACTAATAACAATTTAGATTTCTCATTGTATTGGAATTAAAATTAATTGATCGTAAGGGCACAGGATCGATCCACACCTTTTCCTGCTAGACCACTAAGGTCAAAGCCAAATTGTTTAATAACCATTCCCAAGAATTGGACTATCAAATGCAAATATATATTTTCATATCAAACTCCAAAGATTAGCGCGTTCTAATAGACAAATACTTCAGTTTTATTTTACACTGTAGCTATATTTTAATTCTTACTAATATTATAAATGCGAAAGTAACTCTGTCTGTCTGTCTGTCGCGCTTTCACGTCAAAACTACTAAACCGATTTAAATGAAATTTGGTACACAGATAGTCTAAAGCAGGGGTTCCCAAACTTATTTTGTCTACTGCCCACTTTGAGAATAAATTATATTTTAGCGTCCACATTTTTTCACCTACTTAAAAACCACTATAACTTCAAATTAAATTTATTATTGTGAGCTATATTAGCGGAGATTCGATTTTATTTCTGGGTCTCTTAGCGCCCCCCTTTAGGCCTGCAGCGCCCACAAGGGGCGTTATCGCCCACTTTGGGAAAGGCTGGTCTAAAGCCTGAGAAAGGATATAGTCTACTTTTTGCCGCGAAAACCGACATCCATGCGGACGGAGCCATGGGAAACAGCTATTAGTATATATATACCTATATACTTCCAAGCTAGTCCCGAGGTTATTTTATTACAGTACATAAACTGAATTAAGGGCACCCTGTGACAAGGTTACAAATTGTCACCTCCGGTTCTCGTAATTTTGAGGAGATTCGACCAAATTGCTTTAAGGTATTTCCATATACACGATTTGTCAGGGTACGCTGAAAATGGAACATTTGTGTAAGGTTTATGCAGCCTAGCGAGCCTTGATTTTCTTGTATACACTTGTGTGCTGAAAGGGTAGGCTTTGATGAACGATGCAAACTATTTCCTAAATATTTTGTAGATTATATTAATAATAATTACAAAATATTTAGGAAATAGTTTGTAATTATTATTAATATAATCAATTTTATTGATAATAATTATCTATAATATCTTAGGACAACTCATACATGGCCATCTGATTCCAAACTGGGAGAGTCGTAAAAAGCGGGGCTACATACGCGGGTGAAACCGCGGGGGCATAGCTAGTAAGACAAAAAAAATACAGCGATTAATTTACCCTTGAACACTTCATCTTAAATCTTAAGATGATTCCCTTAGGACCCTTTGCGATATTAAAGACATAGATATAACCTCTCTTGGTCTTTGTAACATAGAATACACGCGATATGTACTTACGTGGGGCGCCTTAATTCGTTCGCGGGTTAATGGAAAATCGGTTTATTTTGGATGTTGTTACACCGTTGCGTAACAGTAATTGTTTTGGATTTGTTTGTGAACATTGCTCTTATTTAGTTCTAGAATCAAAACGTTGCTATAGTCTGAGAACTGTCTGTTTTTTTAGTCTTTTTAAACTTTTTTCTTCTTTGAATCTTCCGGTCCCCTTATGCGTGGTTTGATTAATAGTAAATACATCTGGTTAGATATTAAACATAAAAAAATATCTTTAACTGGTGCCTTACGAAAGTCATTTCACACATTTCTTATTATTGTAATTAACTAGCTTCCAAAAGAAGGAGGTTCTCAATTCGAGGATATTTTTTTGTATATTTGTTACGCGATAATTATCTCCGGAATTTTAAAAACTCTGTTTATCATCGATAGTATTATATACCTCACAAGTATTTCGATATAAATTTAATTGAAGATTATTTTTAATTATTAATCGATTTCCGTGAAATGACTTATTTAAACTTAACGTTATTTAAATCAGTTATTTTTATTGCTTAACCTAAATTTAAAAATACACTACTGTGTAATAATCATCCGGCTAGCATCGTTACCTAGTGTTTTATTCGGTCCTATTAAATATGTCGTAATAGGCTAACGATCCTGTTCGCATTAACATTTAATTGCTACTACGGGCACACTAAAGGAAAATTGATTTTAAATTTACCGACAATGTACTAGTTATTAGTGGCGTTAGAATTACTTAATTGTTTTAGTTGAGATGAATATTTATTAAGTGTGTTAAATACATATTATAATAGGTGCTCACGGCGCGTGATATAACGAGTCGCGCCGCGCTTGCAAGCGTCACGCGCCGTGTTAAGGTGGCTCGGCGCAACTCTGTATGGCGCCGAGCGCGCTCGTGAAGGTATGGTGCCGAGCACGCTCCCGAAGGCATGGGCGCCCGCGGGACGCTATGAGTAGCCAGCATTAATATATATATGTTGTATAAACGGAAATTAGGTGCTACCTACGTTTATTTTTATATAAGCTGATATTTATAAAGGACAATAAAATTCTATGTAGGAAAGTGTGGTTCAATAATAAAAAAACAATCTTGACAGACAGACATACGGACAAGTGAGATTTTTTCCTTTTGAGGTGCGGTACCCAAAAAACAGGAAATTATGTAAATTAATTGAATTTTTATAATTGAAAATAATTGGATGCACTTTAATTATTTTACATAAAATAAACACAACGAAAGCTCCTTTCATACTCATCCACATTATTTCAATTCTTCAGATAAATAATATCCGGACGGATTATCCGTTAATAAATCCTTTCAACACGGTTTCAACCGGATTTGCTTTTGAAACACTCGATAGTTTTTCATGGTACTCATTTAATAAATTGGAAAAGAGAAATATCTCATTAAAATTGTCGCAGCAGCGCAAAACAGCGCTAAGTGAGTGCCCGATGCGATGGCTTAAGTTGCTGGATTCCGCACACGTGCGACAAGTCGTTGCGATCTTGCTACTAATAATTGAAGTAGAAAATAGTTAAGTTTTTAGATATTATGTAATATTAGGCCTCCATTGTCAAATAAACGTTCACTATATAGAACACTTAATACGCTGAAATAATCAGTTTTTGTCAAAATAAACAAGCAAACCAACAAACAACAACCCGTGGCTTGATCTGCTTAACCATAACAATTTATTATACGTCATTCAATGGCCCCGATTCTGTTGAACCCACACTAAACTTATTTTAGGCCATCGATATCATTTTCACTTGTACACAATTAGAAAAGGACAGAAGAAAATTAGAGCTGCAAAATTTAATTTCGACTAAACTCTTCATCTTTTCCTACAAATCGACCGACACGCAGAAACGTGCGCGTTAAAACAGTGATGTTCAAGGCGAAAACTGGTTTGACATTTCTAAGTTAGTTGTTATCTGTTGCCTTCCTTTTCTCACACTGTATGTTAGTAAAATATAGCAATAGTTTAATTTATTTAGTTTGCATACAAGGGAATCGGTTCCAATATGTAGCTAACCTTTATCTTTAACAAAAATATAAACATATGTAAAAGGAATAGGTAAACGAATATGAAATATCATCGAGTTTCACTAACCCAGACACATTGAGCGATATTCAGCCTATTTTTGGCCTATATTTGACTGATTGATGATCGTGGTTAGGTTTTGACGTGTTAAACATTTACCGGCGAGTGGCGCCCATAAATCATGATCTAGACTCAAATGAAAAATAGTTTGGTCTAGATTGTGTTAGAACTTGAAAAAATATTCCTTAGGTCTGACTTGTAAAGGTGATAAAGACGTATATAATAGTTTTATTTTTAAACTAGCTTTTACTCGTCGTTTACACAAAATACAATTGGGTAGATAATGATGTATGAAAAGTCAAAATCAAATTAGTCCGTCAGTTAGAGAATAAAAAATATGACACGTATTTTAATGCTTTTTCAAAACAAGCAAACTCTTAAACAGACGCGGCAGGGGACTTTGTTTTATAATATGTGTAGATAGATTTAGTTTTCTAAACCGCAGTATATGAACTAAATAAGTTATATTCTGTGTCTAAATTTTATATGAACAAATTCCCAGATTGCAACAATACTTTTCTCAAATTTTAATCTACAGTCCGCAGCATCGTAGATCCTAATTTCCACTTTATGATACCAGCAGCAAGGAAGAATTAAATTTACTATCAGTTCGTGTATTATTTCAAATAAAGCTACATTGAAACCATACAAGAAGTATTCATACGATAAGTGCATCTAGCATTTCTTCGCCTTTTGTTCGGTGCCCTAAAAACCAATACCGAAGCAAGTTTGTAACCAGCTTTATAGTTTTATAACGGTATTGTACTCTTACAATATCATTTGTTGCACTCAAACTGCACGATAATAATCCAACACACGGAAATAAGATAGAACTGGAAGGTTCAAAATTTTTCAAAGGAAGAATGTTGATTAAATTATTAAAGGTTGTTTGACAAACGAGATTAAAAAAACCGACGAAGTGTGAGTCGAACTCTCGCATGAAGAGAGCTCTGTACCATTTTCTGGAGCCAACTACAGTTTAAAAAAAAAATTGTTATAACGGCAACAGAAATACACAATGTGTGAATTTACAACTCTCTAGCTATTACTTTTCATGAGATACAACCTGCTGACTGACAGACGGAAGGACGGACAGCGGAGTCTTGGTAATAGGGTTCCGTTGCTCTCTATCTGGAGCCCTAACCACTGGCAGCTTGGACTCTGTTCCCGATGCCGATTAGAGCCTGTATTATAATTATATTTTTAAATTTATAATGCTTTGATATTTATTTAAAAATGTCCTTTCTGCCTAGCCTTTTACCAAACTTTGTTGGGATTGGCTTCGTATTTTACATGGAGCGACTGCCTATCTGATCTCCATAACCCATTTGTACTGGGTAATAAAGTATCCCAAAGTAAGACTGCTTGTCAGAATTGTAATAACTTAAAGACTGTCAAATGCTTCGTTTAATTATATTTTATAAAGATTAACTTTTAAACTATCACGCTGCATGTTTATAATACTATTTTAATAAGTAGTCTGCTTGCGACCACGGCCGGTGTAACCTGGTCGAAACGTCAAGCGTAAAGGTATTTATAAATGTTTCGCGCTAATTCCCGTTTTATTAAAATAGTATTATTTTATAAAGATGTGATTATTTAAATAAAATAATAAACCTATGGTTACGATACCAAGAAACTGTTTTCCCGAAATCGTATTACTGATATACTTGTTTTGGTATCCATCTATGGTTAATTAGCTACTTTCACATTCATATATTTTTATTGTATTTTGACGACTGTTGTTTCATTTCATTTGAAGGAAGCCATTGTGAAGCAGTAATAGCCAATTCCAGTGTCTTGTGGAAAAAACGAAATCCGAATCTGAGTATTAGGTTCCCGTTAAGTAATCTCTAATGGAACGAATCTTTCTTAAAAGATTTTTGAAGTATATTTAGTGAAATCCGATCGATATTATTGTGTTTCTTCAGATTATGGACCCCTGAAATGACAGGATTACAGGAGATAGGAATAGGGATAAAGATATTTAAGGAAATTTGAAATTAGGGCTGATGATAGAGACTTGAAAAAACTTTGCCAAATGCGAGTTTGCCAAGTGTGTAAGGTTTCCTTTCCATTTTATGTAGCCTCTGTAATTTTCTTGATGTTTTACGGACGACGAACGTATAGACGGACGGACGGAAGGATGGACAGACGGATGGATGGGCGGAAGGACAGACGGACACTGGATGCTTAAAAATAGTGTCCCGTTGGCACCGTTTGGGTATGGAATTTTAAATGGAAACGGTTTGTGACGATATCAGTGGACTTAATATTATTTTTAGGAAACTTGCAATTTTTTTTTGTTTACAATTTATTGGAACACTGATACTCAAAGTAAGATTGAATTTGTGTAATGGGTATCAGAGCACTCACATCGTTAAAAAATTATGCGATAATTCAAATTAACAAACATAAATTATCACTAGTATGCTACTATATTCTTTATTTCTCAAAGTATTTATCTTTTAATATATTCGCTTCGATTAGCGTAGTATATTCATTTGCGACTGCGATATTGCCAAATATTATTACCGTGTATCGTACTGGCACTGAACCAAATAGCTTGCAGTTTTATATTCCATTTCCATATCCAATATTTAAATACATAATTACTTTTTAACTGCTTAGAGTATCGTACATTAAATTTTTGACAACTACTCTTAACAAAGGTTACTCAGTAAAATGGTGGAGGAGGTCAGATAGGCAGTTGTTCCATGTAAAATTGTGTTTAGCTAGATCCAGTGAGACTGTGACCCAAACGAAAAATATCTAGGGAAAAGGCTAGGTAGAACTAAAAACAATATTTCATACATTGGATTGCTTACTTATTAAATTTAGAAATAGGGATAATAATAATAGGTAGGGACTTAATATTAAAATGTTCGTCACGTAGATTAATAAGAATATAAGCACATCCCTTTTTTTTCTTAAATCATAGCCTACGACGATACACTGATTTAAAATGTCGCATGACGTCACAATGTCTTACGTTTTGTGTAACATCCTGACGTAATTAGCCCCCACTCTTAAACGTTGCTTCGCTTGTGCTTTATCTCCTTAATTTTTAATTATTTTGAAAAAGAAAAAAAAGGTGTCTAACATTTTTTTTACATTTTGCAGACTAAATAGATTTTTACTTTTTATACCCAGTCAACATCCCTATTATTTGTATTTTTAGGACATACTGCTTCATAAACGTCTCTTCTAGTATTCTTTACATCCTCTGAGTTGTTTTTAGCGTTTCCGCATTGGGGTCCCGAATACACTTCTTACAAACAGAACGGTTTACCGCAAGTGTAAAATTTTCAATGAAAATTAAGATATTTTGCCTAGAAGCATTTATCATTGGGCTTATCTAGTTCTTTTGTGCCGTTTTTGCTGCGAGGGCTATGTGAACAATTTATAACTTTTGTAGAATCGTTTCTTGTTTTTGTGTGGGCGTGGTCCTCTGCCCGTTGCTGAGTGACGTCAGAAAGTTTGGGGTTCGAATTTTACATGAACCTGTTTTTTAGTGCTATTTCATTGAATGCGATGAATTTAGGCTTTGTCTACTTTTAGGTGTAAGAAGCATGTCAGAATGAATTTAAATTAGAAACCCCTGATTAAAAAATACGATTCCAGCGAAAATTTTACAATTACACACACTAAATTTATTTTAGTCCATCGGTCTTTTTTACTTGTACACAATTAGAAAAGGATAGACGAAAATTAGAGCTATCAAATTTAGTTTCGACTAAAATTCTCATACAAATCTACCGACACGCAGAAACGTGTGCACTAAAACACAGTGATGTTCAAGGCGAAAACTGGTTTGACATTTATAAGTTAGTTGTTATCTGTTGCCGTCCTTTTCTCGCGCTGTATGTTGGTAAAATATAGCAATGGTTTAATTTTGATTTAGTTACCGTACAAGGGTATAGGCGCCAGTGTTTGTACAAATAACAGTAAACAGTAATCTTTTTATTTAATCAATTAACAATTTTAAATATTTACAAACTTAACTATATATAAAATAATATATATATAATAACAGTTGGTGAAACTATAGTAAGGTTTATTCTTTAATTTACCATGATTCAAATAAACCTGTTTAACGATAATGAACCTAAAAGCAACGGAACCACAACGCAATCACAAAAATCCACTAACAGAAAAACCACACAGGAATCTTCCTAAATAATTTCTTACCCTATTAATAATAAATAAAATCAAAGCAATAACACGACTCCAACGAACTTACTCGAAGAGCTCGTATAACTAAATTAATCTTACGCACAGGCGAGCTGAAAACCAATTTTTGGGTACATCCTACCCTGCGGTATTCTCCTGACACATGACGAGGGATTAACGTTAGTTAAGAAACACAGATACTTACAATTCAGGCAATATTACCTCCAACACCATCATCTATATTAAAACAGTGTGTGATGGACAGACTCCTAAACTGTATGAGGTTTGGTAGATGTAGGTGAGACGAAGAAGTAATTAATTAATACGGTTCCTATATTCAAGAAATGATCCATTTTGCATACGGACGGTAGAATTTTCTAAGCTAACGAAGAAATTTCTTTTAATAGGAACTGGACATAAGTTTGTTTTTTGTAAATTAACAGGCTGTCGTTTATATAAGACGCTTTTTTGACTGAAACAGTATAAATAAAGTCAAGATAGGCTACTAAGTAGCACATTTTATAGGTTAACAATAAATAGACAGGACCCAGATTCGTCCAACCTTTTCATATGGAACGCACCTAATTTTTATGGTAATTCCTAGAGTTCAAAAATCATTTACCATTCAACGCGCGAAAGAATCTACGTCTAAATACAATATAAAATGTCTTAAGTTTGTAAAGACCAGGTTTACGTAGCTAGAAAAGAACCGGTCAGGGTTCCGCACTATTTTATGGAGCCTTATTTAATTTTTAATTTATTTATTAATATAATTATAATAACGGCAACAGAAATACACACTCAATTTGAACGTTATAGCTATTACAGTTCATGAGATACAGACCGATGACAGACAGGCGGACGGACGGACGGATAGATGGATAGACGAACGGACGGACGGACAGCGGAGGCTCAGTAATAGGGTCATGTTGACACCTTTCGAGTACGACACCTTAAAAAGGGCCACATTATGTTTAACTCGCTCAAAATGTTCTTATAGCCCACTTACCGCAATATTTTAAAGCCATTATTGATAAACCGCTTTTAGTGACACTATCTCTCTCTACATGAAAATATAAAAATTTATGTCCTATATTATTTTGATTTAGCTTACTGTTATTTTTATCCGTATGTCCCAGTGTTAGTTGAACTCGTGACCGCAGTTTCCAGTTTTTGCGAGCGATATAATAAATTATGTAAGCATATTATTGTCCTGCGATGGTATCTTGACTTGGTGGTTCCATTTGCTCAAGTTGGGACGTTGCTTTTATTTATAAACGCTCGCTACTATTGTTCGCAGTTCCATTTCTTCTTATAGTGTGAGTTACGCCATCGTTTAGATGTTTTATTTAATTACTCTTCTCGTCTTCGGAGTTAATGAAAATCTTTTATCGTTGACGTTTTGTTTCGAAGGTTTTTTTGGAGTTTGTTGGTTTTCTTTATTTTCATCTGTACCTTTTTGCGACTATTGTTTATTTATAATCTGCCTGGCTTTTTGTTTACTTGTATTTGCAGGACTGGGTTTTGCACCATCTGAGTTACATTATTTAGTATGTCGATGAAAGCTATTGGAATAATCGTATGTGATTTTAAAATCTTTTCATTTGCCTTGCATTAATTATGTGTCGTTCTTCGTTTCTTTTAAAGGATTTGATCTTTTATTTACGTGACAGCCTCCACCCCGCAAAGTCCTTATTAATTTAATAATTTAAATCCTTAAAACAATTAAGAGTATTTTCAGTAAGTAAAAGAATTTTTTGCCTGGTTTTTTTACTACTATTGCGACCTTGCTAATAGTTTAAAAATAGCAATTGTCACCGTTTTCTCGACCTTATAAAGTAGGTGTTGAATAAAATATGAAGTCAAGAGATGGTTGACTTTGTTTGCTTTTAACAAGCTATTTTTAGCAAAAAATGGTCATAACTGTTGCATTATTTTGCACATTTTAATATTATAATCACACCTGTAATACCTGAAGTTAAGGGTAGATGTAATCTTGTCAAGTACTTTAGGTAGTAACTATGCCTTATTATATTTAAACTGGATTTGTTCCCTGTGAATCCTTGCTTATTTTGACAGAAATCACGTTTTGAATTAATTACTAAATCAACTTTTTATAAACCTTGTTTTTGACAGTTTTTCATTTATCGGCGATAACTTATAACCCTGCTATCAAGATTCTAATTGACGAAACGTCACCAACTTAATCCTAACTTAACTTCCGTCAAAACCAGAGAAGGTTTTGATTCATCCTCAAGTTATTTACTAGGAAGAGAAATTCTCGAAATCAAAATATTTACAACATTCTCAAAGCTCCCAAATTTCCACAGAAATCTTATATTTCGAGTTTTATTAAAAGTTGTACTAACATTCAGATGGAAATAAACTACTTTCACCCAATTACTTAAGCGGGGAACGTATCTTAACCTCAACATTATACTGAGCAATTAAGTACGAACCAGTTATGAATAAACTATGAAGATGTAGCTTAGAATTCAAGTATTAGGTAACAAAATAATGGCGCTTATTCTGTATTTACAAACTAAACCAATTGTATTCTGTATTTACAAACTAAACCATTGAGCCAAATGGCAAGACACACTAAGTTAGATTTCTGTCTAACTATATTACGACTGTGTCTAAGCAAGGTTTTTAGTGCACACGTTTATGGGTGTGGTCAGAATTTGTATGAATTTTATATCGAACTTAATTTGACATTAGGCAAAGGATGAATGGCTGTCTAGAGGTACGTGGTTTTCAAAGTAAGGAGCGTGAAATTTCATTCTGGTTAGAAATATACGCCATATTTAATAATTCTTTTTTGAATTTAACCAAATTAATTCTTAAAAATTTTAACAATTGAAAAAGATATTGATAGCCTAGATTAGTTCGATAGCCTTAGTTCGTGTTGAACAGAATCAGGACAAGTAACCAAAGGAGGTATGTTTTGAAGTTCCAAGGTCTATTATTCTAGAGTTCTCAAACCTCTTAGGAATACAAGACGAAATATCTTTCGTCTTTGATGTACCTATCGTATTGATACCGCACGAGTGGATGTAGATAGGAACACGATTAAAGGTGAATCGGGCTATGTTTTATAAGGGTAGTTGTTATTTACGGATCAGCAAATAATGTAATTTAATATATTCTTGATGTAGACAAAGGCTCAATCGTTTTTAGATAGAAAAAAAAGGGATATACGTCTGATACTGTCTTTGGCTTAGAGTAAACATAGACAAGGATAGAGTGCGCCCCCCCACCCCCCCCCCCCTTGTACCGAGCGCAAGCAAATTTTTAGCTAAATGTACTACGCTCCTTTACTGATTTAAGTGATTTTGACGACGACAGACGTTTATGCGAAAATATCGACTGTTCCGATATTATTAAGGTAATGAGATATTTTTAATAAAAGGCGCGATCTGTTTTGACACAAATTTTACGATTTTATTTGTTCATTCTATTGCTTACAATTCATACACGATTGCGCATTTTTTAGTTTACTTATTTTATTCTTTATTATCTCTAAGGTCTTAGGTTTTACATTTTAGATTCAGGTCTTGATTTTGACATTCATGTGAAATAAAAGTTATGAAAATAAAATTAGGTGTTAATGCTGTGCCTTTTTTTAAAATATGGCATTTTTAGCCTCACCGAATACGACTGTGTTTAACATAGCGACTACTTCTCTAATCTAATCTTATCTTCACAGCCCATTTACTAGGCAATAATGTATCCTTCAGTGAGACAGAAGGTTATCTAATAAATATTGTAGTATTAAATTATTAATAGATATCAAACTTGAGTCTCAGGATACTGGCACTCATTAATTTCCACAATGCTTCTCTTATCATTAATATTAATAAGATGCTGTATTTGCTGGACATGTTGCTTGCGAGTAGTTTCTTTTTAAACAGTAAAATACTTTATATATTATTTAGGTATCTTGGTAACATAATATTTATTATAGAGTAATATTTTGTTTCATATTTTTTTTTTGTTATAAAAAAAAAGACTCCCGCACTAAGGAATTTAATCCTTGTGTCGCGGGGGGTTTTTACAAACATTCAAATCACATGAACAAAGAACACCCAGACTTGGACCAAGCATTTGTGGATCACACAAATGCTTGTGCCACGTGGGGATCGAACCCGCGGCACGTCGCGCACAGAGGTAATAGGGATGTTTCCCGGGTATGAAAAGTTAAAATCTATTTAGTCCGTCAGTTAGATTATAAAAAAATATTAGACACGTATTTTTTCTTTTATCAAAACAATAAAAAAATACAAAGATAAACCGCTTTAAAGTTTCGGAGTGGGGGCTTATGACGCCACGCCTCCCTAAAAATCGTAGCGAGGAGTGACGTCACGCGTAATTTCCGTTCTCTGTATTTTGATCATTCTTTGTTTGCAGGAAAAAAGAAAAAATACGTGTCCAATAAAATTCATTAATCTACAAGACGGACATTAAAAAAAAAATAGGAAACATGCCTATTGGCGTGGTGACCTATACCACTCGGCTATCCGTGCAGTCGTGCAATATAATGGTTGATAGTAAATAAAGTGTGGCCAGGTAAATTCCAAGGCTCAAGAACTTATTTTTTTAATTTATAGGTTTCCAAGGTGTCGCTAGCTCTAAGGTCCCGGCTTCGATCCGACATTGTCACAGGTCTGGGTGTTTGTGGTACCTTTGTTTTCGCTGATTCCGTAACACAAGTGCTTTAGCTACTTACTTTGGGTTCAGAGCAATGTATGTGATGTTGTCCACATTTATTTATTATATTTAATTTATTTACAGTAATTTATTCGTTATAGCATAGCATATGAACTGTACATAACGATGCGCTATGAAAGTCTTAGTTCTTACAATCCACATGCAAATATTCCCATCTTCATAATAAATTGCTTAAATTGTCACATTGGGGCAGGAAACTGTGTTCTCGGTCCGGGCAATTATCAATACAATTTAATACTAGATATGTCGCAGACCTAACCCGGCGATACAAACCGGCGTCTTTATTGCGAATTTGCGACGATTGCGACTTTACGATTATTCGCATCGCGTTCTAAAAATATCGACACGCGCGCGAATACACGGCATTTTAATTATTTTGCGTGTCAGGTGTTCACGATGTCGCATACCCATTGGTTTTGAGGATTTTTTGCAACTTTGATTTCCATATACGTGGTTTTTGCGCTTTTTGTCGAATCAAAACTTTTTGTGTTCGATTAAAATGCAGATTCGAAAGATAGGATCGGGATATTAAACCTATATAATATGAATAAACTCTTGATGTTCAGAGTAAAATGAATTCACTTTGTTATATTGGATATTCTGGATGCCTTGCGGCGCGGCGGTCAGCTTCGAGTTCAGTTTTGCTATTTCTCGGTGAGAAATGTATACCTGAAGGATTTGGAATTGTTCTGCTCTTATTACTGTAACTATTTTGAGCTATTATGTGGATTATTAGCTTTACTTGAGGTTTATATTATTAAATTTGTGGAAATTTTAAATAAAGTAGCTATTGTTCAACTCTTAGATAAAAATGTGACAATAAGCACATAAAAGTGTGTTGAAAAAAGATTTTAGGCTAAGTCAGGATTCGGACAACCAGGGATTGCGGTAGTTTGCTAATTCATTCCCGTCTGGAAAGTAAGCAGAGAAGAAACCCAGCAATAAGAGTCTAGCATAAACCTCCTCTTTTTTGTATTTCGGAGGTAGTGCTTAAAGTTGTCCTTAGGTCCAAAATTATCCATGGTATTCCCATATCTACGTAGCCAGGTCCGCAAGAAACCTCCATCTTCGCTAAAAAGTCTGCGGTCTGACCATCAGAAGTGCGATAACGAGTCGGAGACGCTTCGTCATCTGCGGCTACTCGCGGCTTGGAGCGGAGCCAGGGCACGAAGTGCTCCGACTTTAAACTGAAGTTTCACTAATGCGTTCGATTTGTAAGGTTTTTAGGAAGGTCTTTGTCCCTCGTGTTGACATTTTTAGTGTTAGGCTTAAAGACGTAAAAACGTTTTGTTTGACTTGGGACGATTAATAACAGTATTGTTAAAAAAATATTTTGTGGTCACTGATCACAAAGGTCAGTTGTGTGGTTTTATGTTAATACGTTAAGAGATTCTGACGAATAGGTACTATTATTATAAAACTATCAGGAAGCCTTTGTCCAGAAGTAAAAGACAAAAGGAATCCGTCGAAGTTCAGAAAATAAATGCATATTATTACGCATCTTTGTAAATAATAATCTTGTCTGTCTTATTTCACAGTTAAAATTCTACAATTCTGCCAGCCCTTTTGAAAATAACAAACCGTCATCCAAAACACCTAAATCTCAGTTTTATAACTGCGTTTATTAGCATAAACGCATCAATAAGACCGTACCTTAAACAGTGTCAACGTGTAATGGATACATTTAACAGGATCTTGCAATTTATGCAAGAGTTTCAGCATAAATTTTGTCGGATGGCACTGAATACGGACTTGGTCGTCGTTTCTCTAATTTTAATGTCCAACAGATTTCCCTGAAGCACCAATTTTTGGATCCAAATGTTACTTTTCGATTTATGACGGAATTTCTGGCTGATGTGTCATCGGTTTTGTATCTTGAATTAGTATCGTTTTGTTTAAGTGGTTTCCATTTTGGCACAGAATTTTTATGTTAGCATTAAGTTCTAGGATTGTAGTCACGTTGATTAGAACATTAATATTTGTTTATGAACATTATCATCTTCAAAGTTTTTAACAGTTCTAAAATTACTATAGTGACCACATACTATTTGTATGATTGATTTTCTTTCGTTCTTAGTCTGATTATTTAAACATATACCTACTCATGTCACAGGGGACAGGTTTTTTTTTTAAAAAAGGTTGCTATTATTGTGGATGAAATTCACTTTACTAGCAATCTTTAATCGTTAACTCCCTCCAACTAAGCTAAATATTCTTCTGTCTGGAGTAGATCCACGTCAATAGTGCAATGGGTGGGGTTGGAATCTGGGACCTCTCGATCAAAAGGCCGTCACCCTAACCATTAGGCTATTGCCGCTTAAAAGTAGTGTGTAATCCGGAAAAAACTGTTAAGTTGAGCATGCTTAGTTGAAGAAGGAGTACCAGATTAGAAAACTTTATCTAATGAATAAAAACTATATTATCAAACTCTAAAATTGAATGCAACTTTTCAAGTTACATCGCTCGCCGGTAAACACGAGTTTCTTAGTTAAAAACCTTCTGTTGGGAATGTTGTTAAAAATTTAAGCCGCGCAGTTTGGTCGCGAAGTTTTTAATTAGCTGGTGGTAAGTTCTCAAATTCTGGAGGTTTTAGCTCTGCAACTTTGCTTGAATAAACGGTGTTGAAATTGTTATCTTTATTGAAGTTTTAAAGCGACAGACTTTATATCGCTGCACATATTACTTTGTTCTTCGGATATGCGAGGTTTACTGAGGATAGATTGTGTGACGTTGATGATGCTACAAAGATTTTCAATAACGATAATGAAGGTTGAAGATTGGTTTATCGTGTGGAATGTATTAAGTTTAGAAATAAATTCATTGATTGTAGTTAGATTAAAAATACGTTTCTCTTGAGTCAACAGAAAATAAGAAACGCAAGAGTCGATGACTTAAAGGGTCTGTTGAGGGGTTCAATAGACTAACCACTACATGAGACGTAAGATAGATGGCTAAACTTGTGTGAACGATAGAATTTAGATGTATTCGATAGGTTTTAAATACACACACAATATAATTAAATAATTTTGAGTGACTTAAAGTTTGACAAACCTCGAAAAAAAAAAACCTTGTACTTGTGTTGTTGTTGCCTGTGTATGAAAAGTATGTTGGACAGTAAAAAAATATTAGACAAGTATTCTTTCCTTTTTAAAAAAAACATTAAGGAGATAAAGAGAATCAAAGTTTAGAGGTGGGGGCTAATGACGTCACCATGTTACACAAAACGTAAGACATCGTGACTTCATGCAACATTTCAAACCAATGTATCGTTGTAAATTTTTGATTACGTAAAAAAAGAAAAAATACGTGTCTTATATTTTTTATTAATCTACCAGACAGACAATGCAATAAAAAAAAAAACAATATTCCCTATACATAGTTATGTAACTTTTAATTTTTCCGGTATACACTCGATATAAATAAAAACCTTCAGCTCCAAAATCATTCATATTGAAGTGGGTATTTCACGAAACATCTTTATAGGTATTCGATATTTTTTCCAAGATTTTCCTCTCTACGATAACACAAATATAATATAAAGAGATTGACCAATGCCGTGGAAAATTAAATGGTGTCCATTCTCAAATAGCCAGAAAGATATCGTGATAGGGTCCTTTTTGGTCATCACGCTTAAGAGCCCTTTTCTTGAAAATTTCTTGTGGAATTTATCATCTATATTGGATTATTTATGGGTGGGTATTGGTATTATCAAATGTCAGATGGTTTCGATAATAGAGGTGTTGCAAGCCGGATGTAGGTGAATTTGATTTGCAGTTTAAAGGTTATGGGTTTGGGGCTCCTGGTTTGTAGTTGGGATTTTCTTTGTTAACCTTTTGGTAGCTTTAGTTATGGGCTAATTTCTGTTGGAACTTTTGGAAGTTACTAAAAAAATATCTTTTTTTATTCTTTTTTTACCATTATCTTCAGAGGCCCTCGCAAAATAGAAGCCTTCCCTTGATTCTGGTCTCATACTTAATTACCTTTAGATTTTTATAACTGTCCAAAGAATTATGTGAATACCAATACTAAATAAAGTAGGTCTAAAAACAAGTACTAAACCTTACAACTTCCTCCAACCTCCCTACTATGCAAAACTCTTATCCTTTATCGTAAATCGTCCCAAAACCCTAGCAAGACCGAAAAATAATAAAAATGAATTAACTTAAAAAACGTAAGCTGAGAAGGGCGTAAAAAAGGAAAGAGATACATAAATAAAACCGCAAGACAATACTATGCAAATGCTGGTTCTCGGATGGTCGAATACTATATTCGACCATTTCGAAATATTAAGCGTATATTGACATAGACAAGACTTGTTCACACTGACGATTTTGTATTTTTATTTCATACATTTTTCATACTTTTTAGGGTTCCGTACTCGAAGGGTGCTAACGGGACCCTATTACTAAGTCACCGCTGTCCGTCCGTCCATCTGTCCGTCTGTCTGTCAGCGGGATGTATCTCATGAACTATAATAGCTAGAGAGTTGAAATTTAACAGTTCTGTTGCTATAACAACAAATAATACAAAATATTAATTAATTAGAGAGGGTTCCATAAAATGTGTGGAATCCTTCATGCGTAAATCCGACTCACACTTGACCGGCTTTTTGTATGACATTGTTTTTATACTGTTTCGTTCTATTCATTTATATTCATAGGTGAGTTTTCATAGCGTTCTGTTATTGTATGTAATTTTTTACTCTTCTTTGAGATATGTGTAGTTTCAGTAGACTGAAAACTGTATTTTTTGTGCACTGTTACTTATGTCTAAATTTATGGTATTTCTATATATTCCTTTAGGTTATTTTTGAACCACATAAAAATGTTTAATTCTCTTAAACCATCCAACTAGGCCCTGACTCGACTCTCGATATCGATTAAAAGCCCAAATTATCAAAACATTATTTTATAATAATAACAATAGTTTTAGCTTCAAAACTCCGGCTAAAAGGACCAAAGTTCGCATTTTAATAGAGAAGCGCCACTGCGACGAGTCTATTGACAATGTGGCCTGTAGATGTCGTGATGTCGTTGTTTTCAGAGTTTGTGTGTTCTAGTGAATGTGTTGTTACTTTGATGTTTGTTGAATAACGTTGCCTGTAACGTGAAGGTGTCATGTTGTTGTTGGTTTTCAGAGTTTGCTGCGAATATGTTAATAATTTTTGAAGCGAGAAGTTTCTCTTTAGTAGATTTAAAATTTATGTTATTCAAACATGAGACAGCTATCTTAAAACAATTGAAGACAAGGAATTAGAAACGTAATGAGTAAAATACGAGTGTATAGTTAATAGTAGTTATATCGCATGGTAACGAACTTAATGACTATTTTTTTAATAATATTGTTAATTTTCTGAGTCTGTAGTTAATAAAACTCAATAAAAAGAGTTTAAGAACTTAACAGCTCCTGAAACAATATGATATTTAGATACTGAACAAATTTATTTCACAAAATCTGATAGGTACATGTGACCGAACCCTAAAACACAAGCGACAAACGCCGAAACATTTCACAAGTCGGCGACATAAACACGACGCGCAATTGATCGACAAAACGACTTATTTATGCACCATGCCCCGCCCGTAAACAATCGCCTGGTCTTGTCTACGTTTCGCGATTTTAAAGTTGATTTTATTATTTTGTTTCTTATTAGCTAGTTTTTTTCTTCTTACAATAATTTTCTTTTTTAAGATTGTAAGAATTTGGGGTATTTGGGCAATAGAAATATGGGTTTTTCATCAAAGAGTGACATAATTATATAGGTTTGGAATTAGAAAGAAAACAGAAGTTAATGCTTTCAGCTCAGGTTAAAGACAAGATCGAAAAGAGAGCTCTTTATTTTAAAGAAGATTTACTAATATTAAAGAAGACGTTCAGAGGCTTACTTAGTTAACCAATGTGTTTATATAATATTATTTCTCTCGCTACTCCAAGGTTTTTCAAACCAGTGGTATATTTTTTTCACTTTGGAAACTGACTGGCCACCATCGGTATCAGCCGTCAAACATAAAAAAGTTTGGTTGTCTACAATAAGTTTTAAAACTCCACTTTAAGTTTAAAGACATTCATGTCTTTGTACAGTTTTATTACTGCGTTTAGTCGTAGGTATCCAACAAGGTGTTAACATTAATTTCACACCACAATATAACATTATTACCACGAACATAAGATATAATTCTATTTTAAGATACAGGCTGATCCAGAAAATAAATAACCTGGCAGTGCGTGTGGGCAGTATTTATTGTCGGCACTTCGTCCAGGGACGAGCAATGAATCACCCTGTATAAGGCACGCGATGCCTCGCGTTTGGGTGTTGATAGATCTCTTGTTCACGCTACCGTCAAACTGGGGTGTTCAGTTTTGATTTATTTTCCGTTATATGGGCCTAGTCGATTCAAAATGTACTTACTGGGGAAATTGAAAACTTAGGTAATCAAGGAGAAACGTAAGAATGAGAGTTAGGACTCCTCATTTACATTGATCATATATATTTCTTTATGTGACAAAGATAATCTTGTAATAAACTTGATTGTTATACAATTCTTCTTAATGTTAGAAGAATTGAGTGGTATAGTCAAATAAAGTATGTTGGATACAAGTATAATTGACTGACCTGTTGGTCTAGTGTTTAATGACCCTGACTGCTACACCGGAGGTCATGGGTTTGATTCCTACCCAGGACAAATCTTTGTCTAATAAACATGATCATATTTTGTTCTTTGGCTGAATGTAATTTATCTATAATATGTATGTATGTATTTAGAAATATATAAGTATGTTAATTATTTGTCTGGTTGCCATAATACAGGTTCTGCCTTCATTGGGATAAAATGGCCGCCTGTAAATTATCCCAAGATAGATATATAGATTTTTGTAAAATTTCGATTACTACGTTTTATTTTGTTTTTTAAAAAAAAATTATCGTGATCCATTGAACCTTCAAATACGATGTAACCGCGATCTGCATACCTTTGACAGTATTCCTGTCACTCCAAATATACCAAAAGTTTCCGATACTATACATATTATCGGTCCAATCACAGACACGTACTCGGCTGAGCCAGCGAAGCATAATTTTTTCCGTCCCAACGGTGACAGTTTCATTAAAGTCAGCCAACCATGTTCTACATTTACAAGTAAAATGCGTCTGAACTGGCCGAGATAATTCTACGAAAAATATAGTTGAGGAAGACAGGAACGTAATTTTTGTTATGTCTGATTTTTTGGTCCTTATTTAGGAGAAAGGACCGAGTAAGTTAGGCGTTATTAGGAAATCTTAGCATATTTTGCTAACCGCTGTAGCTATTTACATAAAGGACTAGCCTCTAAATTAATAATTATTTTGGGACCATAAATATGTATACCCATCATGAAAACTACAAAACCAAGCAGTTAGCTACTGCTATAAGTGGATCGTCCAGGACTTCACTACGGGATAGAAAAAACTACAGCGGCCCCAGTTATTTTAAAAGGCATTTGTTTTTCCTTTTGTTTCTATCCAAACGAGAATTTAGTTGAGTCAACCGCGGTTACTATCGAAGCCAGTCGATTTTTTTTACAACAGTAAAAATGTCCTCCTGAAAGTTACTTCCTATTTCAGAATTCCAGAATTCCATGTATTTTTTTTCGGGTTTTTTATAGTCCTCTGTAAAATATAATGTGGTCCTTTCATCAAAAGGACACCTGGGCATGACGCCAATCGGATCGTCAAAATAACGAAAATGTTCTTTTACGACTAACTTAAGATTAAGTTATTCTATAGAAATCGAGTTCACCAGAAATGTATTCATAACTACTCTAGGTATTTTTCTTGGAATATCAAAGAAAAACTTTTTTATTTTCGGAAGAATAAAAGAGTTGTTTTATGCGAAACTTGAAGGAAAAGTATGATAAAAAAATCTCGGAATTTTTTGGAACTTCACCGGAAGTTTGCCAGAAATTCAGAATTATATGATACAAAAATATTGTTTTATGCCAACAATAATATAAGTACCTAAAAAGACGTAGGTTTTAAATTTATGCAAGTGTACTGAGCTCTTACCTAACTGTTTATAAAAAAGAAGGCACTTTGATACCTTGAATTTATGGTCCTTGTACCTACACAAAACGTTTGATGCTTGTCCAAATTAATTAAAAGCCTTTTTTTTTTAAACGTCTCCCGCACTAAGGCATTTAGTCCTTGTGTCGCGGTGTCGCGGGGGGTTTGACAAACATTCAAATCACATGTACAAAGAACACCCAGACTTGGAACAAGCATTTGTGGATCACACAAATGCTTGTCCCATGCGGGGATCGAACCCGCGGCACGTCGCTCACAGAGGTAATTGGCGTGGTGACCTATCCCACTCGGCTATCCGTGCAGCATTTTAGTATTAAGCGTATTAATATTAATTATTTAACCGCTGTGCTAAACGCTGAAACCTGTTTAAACTACATTTATAATTTTGTAAAGATAAGAATTGGAAAACGTCAAACAAATACTAATTCTTTTTTATTTTTGTTTCAGGTAAGAAAACATATCAAATAGAGGCTACAGACATAACATCTTCTAATTACATTATAATGTAAGTAAAATATATGCAATGTATTTACAACATAAATACTGTATATTACAATTGTATATTAACAGTAAAAATGTCGAACTCGACGGGTGCATAGCTTACGGGTATACTCTTGGAAATACCGGTTTTAATCCTTCACCAATGAGTGACCTTAAATACTTATTCGAGTCAACATGCTATAGAGCTACTTCTCAAAATTATACTAATTTAACTTTGCTATTAGCGATAACACCGCCATTATACACTTATTATTATTGTTATATCTCGTAATGCTGTAACTCTTGTAAAAATATACTGTTCTATTTTAGCTTTTTAAATAAAATAATTTGTATTATTACTATTAGTTTAGAAAATAATAATTAAGAGAAAACTAGGTTCTTTAGACATCCAGCCCTTTATTTTCACTTAAAAGATATTTCATAGCAGAAATACCTTATTGTAACTTTTGTTCCAACGTTTCAATTTTGATTTCAATTGTTTTTCTTTATTGACAACAATTCAATTTCGAAGTTTGGAATGTTCTCAATACCTTCTGCTATAAATCCAGATTGATATTTATACAATATCTGTATCGAGTTATATACTTTTAACTTAGGTGATCCTTTGAAACACACCGTTGACCTTTCAAAGTAAATGTATCTTAAAGATAGGACCAATCTTTAAGATCCGAATTGGAAGAATTTGTCATTCATCATACTCATCTAGGATTACGGTTCCGTTTTAAGAACAATCATTCTACTACCGCTTTAAGTACTGAATAACTTATGTGTCAGTCAAGTCGGAGTCCAGATTTGTTGTCAAAAACGCGGACTAACAAAAATTCTGATAGTTCAGGATTCAAGAAAGCCAATCACGTTCCATTTATCGTGTTACCCCACTTCGGTGTTCGCTTTAAAACTGCGAACGACACTGCATCGACACTTTAAATTCTCACACATTGGGCTCACCTTTACTTGCTGAACCCATTCTTCTTGTTCACACGTTCCCACATCATTCATTTCACCAACCATTGCTGACAATGCTTCATCGTCACCTACCCTATTCTTTGTTCCTGCGCAGTGGATGTCGAGTTTGTCGGGATTGTGGTGTGTGTTACTATGGTCTGTATTCCTTAGTACGAAGGCATCCTTCCTTCGTTGATTGTATTTGCACAGTACAGTCAATAGGACTTAATTTTCTCGAGGCTACGTTCTTCTGGTATTTTATTTGTAGTTTGTCGCAGTATTGAATCCTATGTAGAGATGTATTGCGATTTGTATGTACGGTTTTAGTGTCTATTTGTGTCTAGAATTGTGTTCAAGTACTGGGTTTTTCGTTGGGTTTGATGTTTAGTTGTATTGTGTTGTACTTTATTACAATTCTAAGTAAAAATATTAAGGTTTTCTTTGAATTGTTATGTGATTCGTTACTATTTATTTTCTGAGATACGAAGTTGTTTATAAAGGGTACTATTAATCGCATACAAAATCTCGATACATTCAAATATTAAACATTGTGAAATAAATATTTTATCTCCTATATAAATAAAAATGAATCGCTAAAATGTATGTTCATAATTTTCGAACATTTTTTCTTATGTTTTTATTGTAAGGACAAGGCTTTTGTAAATGAAAAAGCTTATAGAAATGTTTTAAAATCTTACACCACCCGCACCTGCAAAGCCAGGGTAGGCAGTTAGTATAAAATATATAATATAGCGTTGTTAATTAAAATGATGAATTGACCAAATGAAGTATTTCTTTTTTTTATGAAGTTTTATTTTAGTCTGTAATTATATCTTTACATCATTTCTCTTATAAAAGGTATTTTTTGGTATCCCTTTTTGTAAGCCTACTTATACAACCGACACTTAACAAGTACCAACATAAATAAAAGGCATAAATTATTCTCAAAAATGGCAAATCGTATTCCACATCAATTCCGGTTTCCATCGCGCTCTGACAGCACAGAAAACAACGTCAATACATCAACCTTTAAACGTAAACTCTTGATGTATTTATAGTCCAAACAAAGGCCAATTGATACTGAACCAACGAGGAACGATCCCAAGAAATCCCCGATACGGCAGAGCCTGAATCTTGGACGCATGTCTAGTTTATACATCCAGCTAAAAAGATCTCTAAAACCATTCATTCTCAGCCAACACAAGTCCATCTAACGATGGACATTTCACGTGTCTTGTTGCACCGCCCGACCTTACTTGATCCCTTTGTATTTTCAATTTTAAAGATCGCGAAGTTCAACCTACAATGGGCATCAATAGGGTTGGACCAACTAGATTCCCAACAACATTCGAAGGTAATTGTGATCATGAATCAATCCTATCTTCTGATCCTTTCAAGCCGAACTATTCAAACGACATCTCCTTACTGTTTGTAATACATCGGAGCGTATGTAGCGAATTGTTTTATGCAGCAGAATTCGATGAAGGTAATGGATGACGGAATTTTAGATGTCTCATGAATTGTTGATGAATTGAGTATGAGGAATAAAGTCAAATGAATGTTTATGGGGAAACGATAGTTTAGGAAGCTAATATAAGGGAATTCCGACGATGTAGTTAGGGCCTTATTGGTTGCAAATAAGGTTGTGGATGGTACACTGAGATTTATGTAAGGGCTCGCTATTTAGGTGACAGAGTATTACCACGTAACTGATATTAATGGGACGCGTGTTTGTGGTACTAATTAAAACTTAGAACTAGTATTAGTTATGTTTATTTAGAAAAAATATGTAGCTACCAACTGTAGTCATAATCAAGATAAATAGACCTTATTTTGAATTTGAAGGTATAGATAAAATCGATAAAACCGTAATATAGACAACGTATCACGGTTTAATTGTAATTTAGACAATTATCTAAGTAGTTAAGAATTTTTGAAAATATATAGTTCTAGAAAAACTAAATAAATGGTCTAGTCGTAACAAATATAAATCTGGTCGCTGGCTTTACCTCTGGGAAACAGGCGAGACTTTATGTATGTTGTAGTCGAGTCTTGACGGACAGAAATAAATTGGTCCTATGATTCGGAAAACGTACAATACGTGTAACCATATATTGCATATATACAGTTAAGCTAACACATCTTTCATTTAATATATATATACCATATATAATGTTGTTATTAACTTATTCATACTAATATTATAAATGCGAAAGTAACTCTGTCTGTCTGTCTGTTACACTTTCACGGCTAAACCGCTTAACCGATTTTGATGATACTTGGTATAGGCTAAGCTTAGATCCCAAGATACATAGACATAGGGTACTTCTTGCCGCGATAGCCAACACCCACGGGGACGGAGCCGCGGGCGACAGCTAGTTAGTTATAATTAGAATATTATAACACTTACAGAAAATCAAATATGAAGTAACAAATTCAGTATGGAAAATCCTATTTTATAAATAACTTAGATTTATCTTATTTTAACTTGTTATTATGACAAGTGATGTCAAATTTAAATGACAAGTCAAGCAGTGACTTATCGACACAAGTAAATAAAAAAACAGTAAACCACATCCCAAAATGAAAGCATTTTGACATTAAAGACTGGAATGGTATGAAAATAGTTTTCAACATGATGGTCCTTTGAGCCGTCACTTTGACAGTAATACAAAAAGTGCGGTGACGTCACTCTGTTCACTTAAGGGAATAAAACGATTGAGTATAACGAAAGTGAAATTTAGTGCAACTACCCCTTGGAGGGTAAAATTGTGAAACATATCGCGTTGATTGCCTTTCGCAGCTTTTTAACTTGTACCCGACATGTTCAAAATTTTCATGTGCGCTGTATTTTTTTTATTGTCTCGCTGCTAATTAAAATAACTGTAAGGTTTATTGAGGTTGATATAATAAAGCCCATTTGTACACTTTAGATATAGATGAATTATGAAGATTTACTTTTATCAAATTCTGAAACAAACATGTACCCATACATTTTATAATTGTGTTCCAATATTATTATAATAAAATCTTGGGACCACTCACACATGGCCATCTGACCGCAAACTAAGCAGAGTCTGTATTATGGCAACCAGTTAACTGACAAACATACTTATATACTTCTTAATACATACATTACATAATATTATAGTTAAATTACCCCCAGACACAGAAAAAAATATCATGCTCATCACACTAAGATTGGACTTGGCTTGGAATCGGACCCACGACCTCTGGTTTAGCAGTCAGGTTCACTAACCACTATAACAACAGGACAGTCAAAATAATGTTAAAAAAGTATCGTTTAAATTACGTTCCTTTTTACAAAGAAAAGGACCAAAAACGTTTTCAAGTTTCAAAGGAAAAAAATAGACTCTATTCAAAATTATATTATAACCGTCATATTCTCACTACTCTGACAATGCATTCGTGTTCGAAATTTGAATGCTTGACGTGTACTTTTTTTTCGCGCAGGCAGAGGCACAGATAACACAATAAAGTGTTCACGGAAAGGTTCTTTTTAGTGCACAGTTGCGAGTTCAAACAGTGTCGGTACATTCGTTACGACAAGTTGGTCGACGTAAATCTAATTTTGTCTGATGCACTGCGGACGGACCGTAGCGTGTTTTGTTTTTGATTTTTTTCTGGGTTCGTGGATCGTTAGGAGTTTTGGCGACGAATGTACGTGATTTTGAGTACAGTCGTTATGTGTAATGCAATTAAGAATTTTCTTAGTTTTTTTGGTCTCTTAAGAATAATGCTCTCTTATAAATTTACATTTATTAGATACGTCTGAATAGTCAAACTTTAAGTTGAATGTTCTGTCTGTAAAATTAAATCATTTTTATTCTGTTGAACTTCTTATAATATCAAAATAAAACCATTATTCTCAAGACTCACGAAATAAGTTATCAAATATTTTAAGAAATTGTCTTTCAACACAATAATCTTTGTCAAAAGTTGGAATCCTCTTATCACAAGTTGGTACAGACGGCATCAATAACAAAGTAATGTATTTGTTTACAAACACTAAGTTGGTCCACTTGAGACTAAGTTCGGAATTGCGAGAACACATTTTAAACAGCTTTGAGAGGTATAAATATGTCAAGAGCCATTTGTATTGAAATGTGTATTTATGTCAATGATGAAAGAACTTTAAATATTATGATTTTCTGTCGTAGGTATTCAAAAAGGTGGCAGTCCGTTTGTTACAGTCGTAAGACACAATACCTACTTATAGTTAAGTTATCGTTATCGTTTTTTTAGTTCTGTGTCATGAATTTGTGTCCAAATAAAAATGTTTCTATCTTTCTTTCTTGCTTTCAAAAACATTATAAAAACCACATCTCATCTACTATGCGAGGTTCGATTCCCGTTGTAACAAAGCGGCCAAGTGCTAGTCGGACTAGCGCATGAAGGACTCCGCAACATTTTATGAAGCCCCCTTTATTTATTTTTTTTATTATTTAATTTAATTTAATTCTTTATTGTACACGTGACACAAAAAACTGTTATATAATTATATATTATAATGTACACAAGCGAGCTTAACTCAAAATTGAGTTATCTATTTTTAGTTGTAAAAATGTTAACTCTTGTTATTACAGTTATTGGTATACAGTCCGCTGACAGACGGATGGACAGCGAAGGCTTAGTAATAGGGTCCCGCAGGCACCCTAAAATTATTTTCGGGTTACTTATGAGTACGGAATCATAAAAGTTACTTAAAACAATAGCCATGTAGGATTCCTTACTTTATGTCAATCGAAAAATCACATTATCTATATAAATACAAAAGGTACAAATAGCAGAAGCACACTAGATTAAATTTAAGTTATGTCTTTTGATCCAAATCGTTTATCCTTAATCAACAAATCCCTGAAAAAATCTTTTCACCCAGTAACGCAGGTCTGAATATTCACATATCATAAAACCAGCGGCGATGTCATCATTCCTTCTCAAAGAGATAATATATCTCTGTAAATATTTCATTTAATAAACAAACAACCCGAATCTACACTCACCCAAGTGTAAAACCTCCAAACTAACCATTACTCTTCCAAAACTGTCAGTGCGTTCGAAAACTTGGAAAGATGCATACCCTGCGGGATCCTACAGTTTACTTACTTCAACTTTTTTAGAACAGGTGTGGTTAGGTTTCTGAGCGCTCGCTCGACGTTCAGAGAAATTTTTCAAAAATGTATTCCAATTTTACTTGTTTGAAATAGGTAGTATATTTCTTGGAACGTACTTTTACTGGGGAATATTGGTGTGGTGTCAAAATTCGAAGTAGGTTGGTAGTATGATACAAAGAACATTCACGTGGAAATAATAATAGTAGTAAAATCTCTATGATCGAATTTCAAGACCTTATTTACTTGATATTTATTGATTACACTTAAGTCACTTCAAAGTAGGTAAGTGATAATCATTTCAAATTAGAAGAGAATTAATGAGAAACTTGAAACACGCAATATGTGTCTATAAATATTGAGGTATGCTCTCGATTTTCCTGGAATCCCATCATCAGATCCTGACCTAATGATTATGGGACCACCTGGGAAGAATACTATTTCAAACAAAAACATAATTTTCCAATTCGGTCCAGGAGTTTTCAAGTAATCGTAACATACATAAAAAATAAAAAACGAAAATTCCGTCGAGTTAACAAACTTTTCTTTCTCAAGTCGGTTTAAAACTGACATGTGCAACTATCAATGTACCCTGTGCACACATAAGTCTACAATAAATAATTTTGATTGTCATAGCATAATTGAATTTTACCATTGTGTCCGTGTGATTATTAATAGTATTGAGTAAACTTCCATCAAATAAATAATACGACACTTAGATATTTTTAAAACAAAAATTATCGTTTTTTACTTAAAACTAATTGGAATGTAATCTCCTTTGAGTAAATAAAACCTTTTTGTTGTGATAATATAAATTATATTAAACTGTTATACTTGGAACAAAGAATGGATAGCATATTGTAAGAAAATACAATTAATTTGTTTACATTGTACAACTACTGCCACCAGCGCTACCAGCGCACTAACGTAACTATGTTTGTCGGAATGGTCATGTCGCACTTTATATGTGTGCAAAGTTTCATATCAATAAATTCCTTCCTCAATAAAGGGACTATCCAACACAAAAAGAATTATTCAATTCGAACCAGTAGTTCCTGAGATTAGCGCGTTCAAACAAACAAACAAACTCTTCAGCTTTATAATATTAGTATAGATATAGTATAGAAGTAAGTATACATAGATAGATAAGTAACTAGCTGTTACCCGCAGCTCCGTCCACGTAGATGTCGGTTATCGGAGCAAAAAGAAGCATATGTCCTTTCTCAGGATTTTGACTATATGTGCACCAAATTTCATTTAAATCGGTTCAGTAGTTTTGGCGTGAAAGCGCGACAGACAGAGAGACAGAGTTACTTTCGCATTTATAATATTAGTAAGGATTATTACAGTACATTATTGTTATATGTTCAGTAGGTAGGTTTTCTAAATTTAGTTCGGATTTTTTCTTTTATCATTATGATCTTTAGTGAATATTTCATCCGATATAACCGAGGTTATCTGAGGTCTTTTTTTTGGATTTACAGAAATCTTTGTGTACCCTTCTTCTGATAAGGTTAGGATAAGTTATATATTAAGACAGTAAGTGTACCTGATATTTAAAGGGTAGCCATATATGTCTGAAAGTGGGTCCCAGGATCAAATACATTTTCATTATCTGTTACAAATAATATATTGCAAAGGTTTAATTTATTTACATTTTAGGACTGTTTAACTGGGTTTATGTGACTTTTCAGACTAAGATTACAAGATATATTTATATATATCTAATATACTAACATATTCTTTACATATTTTGACTGCACGGATAGCCGATTGTGATAGGTCTCCCCGCCAATTACCACTGTGCGTTCGGTGCTGTGGGTTCAATCCCCGCATGGGAAACGCATTTGTGTGATGAGTAAGATGATGAGTGCGGGAGTAGTTAAAAAATAATATATTATAAAAGAAGGCCCCCCGCTTCGTCCGTCTGAACGTGATAAACTCAAAAACTACCGAACTGAATTTTATATGGTTTTCACAAATGGATAGACTGTTATAATTCATTAAGGTTTTGTATACCTACACGAAGCCAGGGCGGGTTAGTATTTATCTATACATAAAGGTTCATATATTTTTATCTTTTGTTCTAAGAAGTTTGTGGATGTAATATGTATATCATAACTAAATATTAAGTAGAGTGAATGAACATTTTGTTTCAAGTACGTATTTTTAATTAATAAGTAATAATATATTACATTTTATAAATACATTTCTGTCGTAACAGCAACATCTATACTACCTATACTAACATTATAAAGCTGTAGAGTTTGTTTGTTTGTTTATTTGTTTGATCGTGCTAATCTCAGGAACTACTGGTTCGAATTGAAAAATTCTTTTTGTATTGGATAGTCCGTTTATTGAGAAAGGCTATAGGCTATATAACATCACGCTAAGACCAATAGGAGCGGAGCATAAATGAAAAATGTTGCATAAATGAAAAACCGTTAAACTAAAACACGCGAACAAAGTCGCGGGGGACAGCTAGTGTCAAATAAAGAGGTAATTTAACTAAAATCTTGGCATGTAATTAACAAAACCAATCAGATGTCAGGTTACCGATGTTTCTGTGTTTGATTCCGAAATGCAATTCAGTTAATAAATTCTGCTATTGACGAGTGTACCGGTGTAGGAGCCTGTCACACCGTAGCGTAATCGATTAACGTCGATTGCTAACACTTACGAATAGGTAAACGTATGTTAAATTATCCCACACTATGTCTGGGTCTAGATGGATTAGAAAACTACTATGGATCATTGATTGCAATGTACTTATATGCATTAATAGGAATGCATTTTAATCTTTTAGGCGCATAGTATGTAACCTGTACCTAGCCTTTTCCTAAGCTATGTTTGGGTCGGCTTCCAGTCTTACCGGATTCAGCTGAATACCGTATTTTACATAGAGCGACTGCCTATCTGACCTCCACAACCCATTTTACTGGGTAACACAGTATCCCAAAGTAAGACTGGTTGTCAGAATTGTAATGACTTAACGACTGTCAAAGATCAACGTATGACAGTCGGGAACAACAGTATTAACGTGCTTTCCTTCGTTAGGCACGGAGGAGTTTCAGTATGTTTACAAATGTCAACCATCCGCGTAGCAACCGCGGCGAGCTTTGTATTTAATTATGTGCAATAAACTGAAGACTACTAAAAAATTTAGCAATTAAAACGCAACTGCCCTGCTAAGAAATATTAAGATGTGCTAAATCAGGGCTGTTATGTATAAAAAAAAATAGCATTTCTCATTTAATATAACCTTTAAACATACAACTTCCGTATATTTTTGTAAACCATTTATATTGAGAATATACTCAATAGGTTTTGTTTAAAATTAAATATTAAAAAGGCTTGAATTATATCGCTAGATACCCCTATGATTTAATTCAAATCACTATCTTAGGACATCTGAGTTTGTAAAGCGAATCTAACGCTACAAACATAACCATTCCTTGGCAGTCGGGTAAAAATACCTCAACAAATTATAACACACTAGCTGTCCCTCGCGACTTTGTTCGCGTGTTTTAGTTTCAACGGTTTTTCATTTTTGCAACATTTTTCATTTATGCTCCGCTCCTATAGGTCGTAGCGTGATGTTATATAGCCTATAGCCTTCCTCAATAAACGGACTATCCAATACAAACAGATTTTTTCAATTCGAACCAGTAGTTCCTGAGATTAGCGCGTTTAAACAAACAAACAAACTCTTCAGCTTTATAATATTAACTAGCTGTCCCCCGCGACTTTGTTCGCGTGTTTTAGTTTCAACGGTTTTTCATTTTTGCAACATTTTTCATTTATGCTCCGCTCCTATTGGTCGTAGCGTGATGTTATATAGCCTATAGCCTTCCTCAATAAACGGACTATCCAATACAAAAAGAATTTTTCAATTCGAACCAGTACTTCCTGAGATTAGCGCGTTCAAACAAACAAATAAACAAACAAACAAACAAACAAACTCTTCAGCTTTATAATATTAGTATAGATATAGTATAGATTTACTCATAGCAAAAAGCCATACAAAACTGTATTCGACTGTCGCAACTCTCAATTGGGTTGACAATAAATAAATACCGAACCAATTTACCCAAGTTACGTGACGGTGTGACAGACAACCTAATTCGTAAATGTGGTATTAGTCCCATTTGTCTAATTTCGATTTTGGTTAATCCATGGTGCAGCAATTTGTTGGCTTAAATCTAACTAGTATATTAACATACAACTGTATGTGTGTGTATGTCTGTTTGTGTGTCGAATTCATCCGATTATTGTGATATGAATAGTGTTTTTGGATTTAATTAGGTGTTTTGGATGTAATGTATTGGTATTTTAGCTGAGATGTGTTTTGTGATAAATGTGAAATGTGTGTGTGTTAAGTAGGCTGCCTATTTCTTTTTGCAATGGCGTCGTAATTGCTTAAAGAATTCGTATTTTTTAAATAGCAGTATCGAACTTTTATAAAGCTATGCCTTCGAGCTTCTGTACATTGTTTAGGCGGGCCTCTCTCTGTCATCTCTCTGTTATGACACTTCAAAATATTTTTTTCTTCTATCCATTATTTCTCTCTCTGACTAACCACAAACCCAATAAAAATGCCGTAATTGGGTAGATAACGAATTTGTTTTAATATTCGGCAGATAAATTATTTAAATATTAGACACGTAGTTATTCTTATTTTACGAAACCAATAACTTACGACAAGACATTAATTGGTAATGTCGCATGACGTCACAAGTTCGTGCATTTTGAGCAAAAGCACGTCATTAGTCTCCACTCCTAAACTTTAATTCGCTTTATCTGCTTAGTGTTTCCTTATTTTGAAAAAAAGCAACAAAAAAACGCGTCTAATTATTGTTTCATTATCTTACTGACAGACTAATTATATTTTGGCATTTTTTTTTATACACGGTCTTCTGATCCCAAACTAGGCAGAGCCTGTGCTATGGCAACCAGACAACTGATAAACATACTTATATATTTCTAAATACATACCTACATATTATAGATAAATTACACCCAGACACAGAACAAATGATCGTGCTCACCACACAAAGATTCGTCCTGGGTGGGAATCGAACCCACGACCTCCGGTTTAGCAGTCAGGGTCACTAACCACTTGACCAACAGGCCCGTCAAATTTCATAACCAGTCATCAAACCGACACTCTTAAAAGTACTGTTAAGTACAGAACCCATAAGTCACAGACCCCTAATCCTTAGCCTACATAAAACACATTACGCAGTAACATGCAAAATATAAAACAATGCATTGTGACAGTTGCTACAATAAAAATAAGAACAGCAAATAAAATAACAAATCTAAGCTAGACTTCGAGAGAAACAGTCTGCGTTGGAAAAAGTGCTAACTCGTGAGAACTGTCTGTAGGGCTGGCCCAAAGAACTCTTTTAGGAAATATATTGTTTTTCTAAACATGAGCCCTGCAAAATAAATGGATATAATAAATATAGGCGGTTGAATGTATGTTAGGGTAGAGACTTTAAAAAAGGATCCAAAGTACCCACAGATAAACAGGGCATTCTTTTTTTAAGTCGGTTAAAATCATATTAAACGATTTGAACTGTGTGTGTTTAAAAAAATGTCTTGAGCAGTCTTGAGACTTGTCGTATCTCTCATCTTCCCATTAAGCATAATGTATATATATATATATACGTATATTTTATAATTATACTTTTAAGTATATTATGTGAACTTAAAAGAATAACCCTGGAAAACCTCTTTTTAATTGTATAAAATATTTGTACAAAGTAAAAATGTAAAAAAACACCTACAACCATTTCTCAAAAACAAATCAACCAAAGAAACGTCAATAACTAAGATCAAATCACTGATGACACCATCTTGTATTTTGTCGTAAGACAGATCGAACAACGACAAACGACCCTAGATTTTAATATAAAATAGATGAGAGTAAGCTACGACAGCTCCGCGCGATTTGTAGTTCCCGTCGCTCGCAACCGAATACATAAAAACCGTACAAATGGTCTATACAAATGTGTTTAAAATTTACTAGAAGGATAAGCGATATGTGTCGTATTTGTCGCAGAAACTATTTATACTTGCTCCATATCTGTACTCAATATAATAGAGCTAAAGAGTTTGTTTGTTTGAACGCGCTTATCACTGAATGTATTAGGAGGATTTGAAAAAAAATTTTTGCGTCTGATAGCCCAATTATTGGCGATTATTAACAAGGCGAGTGAAACCGCGGAGCAAAGTTATTAGTATCTTATATAAGAAAGTTTGTAAGGAAGTTTTTTTTGGACGAAATTTGGCACTCTGATACATTAGAATCTGGAGAAATACAAGGATTCCGATATGTTTAGTTCGATAAGTCCATGGGACCTGGAACTACGCGGGTGAATCGGCGGGAGTCAATTAGTTTGACAAAATTTGAAAAAAAAAACACGGCATAATTTATTAAGAAGTCGAACATGCGACCTGTGAACAGATTCTCGATATATATCGATCTCTCGGTTTTTTTTTAATTATCAATTTTTTTAATAGTTATTCTGCTATTTGGGACAACTCAAAGATCATAAAAATCCGTCCACCGTTGAGTTACCTATAAATGTTGTAATTTTTTTTTTTTTTTACGGGGGGAAATCCTCATCGACTGCCTCCGCCTAAGGAGAGGCGGAGGGGCAAGTTAAATGTTGTAGCTAACCCAACTTTGTTTTATTTATAAAGATTTCCAGAAATTTTATATTAGATTAATGTTTGCCGATAAGACTAAATCGGTTTAAACAGAAAACCATGTAAGTAAGACAAGGTTATGTAGATTTAGCCTGAGGCTTAACCATCAATAATGTAGGGATAATTATCTTGTTCAACTTAGTTAAATTACAGACTAATACGGGATATTATTATGTCAGTAAATGTTTATGGAGTGCGGTAATAAGATTGAAGTTTATACGTTTAAAACGTCCAGAAAATATATTACATTTATTCCAACAGTTCAAGAAACAAAGTTTGAAATTGGTGTATTTTGGGGCCTTAACCTAAGCCTAGATCAGAAAAGCTAACGTGAGCCAAAAAGCTGCCAGATTCGAGTGGAATTGTTGACTGGACACGTTTCCCTCATCCCGATGAGCAATGATCCGGAACTACTGGGTAGACTTCACAAAGAGTTAGTGGGATGAACTTGAGGACTTGTTAAAAATATTTGAATAAAAAATTTTACTACAAAATACCTCATGTTAGGTGATGATGCTAGGAAGTTTATTTACGCAGGTTATGAGCTATTAGGAATATTGTCAATATTTTTTTAATGTTCGTCAGGTAGGCTAATAAAAAAATATTAGACACTTATTTTTTCTTCATTTACGTAACCAAAAACTAACTATTTTATATTGATTTGAAACGTCACGATGTCGTACGTTTTGTGTAACATCGTGACGTAACTAGCCCCCATTTCTGAACTTTGATTCGCTTTATTATTTATTTAGTTATTTTGAAAAAGTAATAAATACTTGTATAATAACTTTCGTGAGGAGTATTCATAATTATTTAAAACAAACGGTTTACTCACGCACATTCTCGGGATCGCCCGATTAGTTTCAGACTCAATAGGAGTCCCTAATCATGAGCTGACGCGGCGGCGGTGGTGTCGCGAGTCGAACTGATGTGCGACACCACCGCCACCGCGTCAGCTCAAGTAATAAATACGTTACTATTATTTTTTTATTATCTTATTCACGGATTAAATACATTTATACTTTTCACACCCAGTCAATATTCCTATTGTTAAATATAATGACGTTTGTGAATTAAGGAAAAAATAGCTACTAAATGGAAAAATTTAGCACAAAAATCCTTTGCCAGCCAACTTCAAAAGCGAACAATGAAATCGACTTTACAGATAAATTTAAAAATATCTTAAACAAACTGAACCAGTTTTCTTTAACTTTATATAACCATTTGTTTCATAAACAAAATATAACTAAGTAAAAGCACGTTAGCGTCGGCATACAAAAGCAATGGAGACATAAAAATCAACGGAGCTAAAACAGCCAAATTATATTTTGGCAATGGTTCGACTCAATTGCGCTCTCAAACATTGTGCGGATTTCAATGAGAATTGGCAAAAGCTTTCGACGTGTTCTGCCGATGGCATATATTGGGGCCAAGTGTTCGGCCAAGAAAATTGTTTTGGAATATATTATTGTTTGTATTTTTTCTATAACAGATCCTTTATTTATTCAGCATCTTTCTATAGTTTAGCGAAATTGACCTATAAGTCTAGATTTGTGAAAATTCCTGTTTATAACTATTTGTGTTATACTTATTTATTTATTTATCAAGGTCTCCCCACAGCTTATTCGCACAAGTTTTTAGACATAAACTTACTTATGGTATAGTATAGTATAGGTATTTAAGCATTACGCACAATTATCGTCTTACCTACGTAGTCCAAAATAAACATTATCGCGGCAAAAAAAGTCCTATTTGTATGTCCTTTCTCAGACTCTAGACTATCTGTGTACCAAATTTTATTTAAATCGGTTCAGTAGTTTTGGCGTGAAAGCGCGACAGACAGACAGAGTTACTTTCGCATTTATAATATTAGTAAGCATGTTTATTAGTTGTCTAGTTGCTATAATTCAGGGTCTGCCTAGTTTGGGATCAGTTGGCCGTGTGTGAGTGGTCCCTAGGTATTTTTCATTTATGTTCCGCTCCTTTTGGTCGCAGCGTAATGTTATATAGCTTATAGCCTTTTTCAATAAATGGGCTATCCAACACTGAGAATTTTTCAAATCGGACGGAAGTAGTTCCTGAGATTAGCGCGTTCAAACAAACAAACAAACAAACAAACTCTTCAGCTTTGTATATTAGTATAGATTATCATATTCTCTCCTTTTGGTGCATCCATTTCCTTACAATTCCTAAGCTAACTATAACTATTTCCAGTATTTCCATTCACCTCACATTTAGTAATAATATTTAGTCAATGGTTTGTCTAATTACCATGGTATCTTTAGTCTGTAGTTTTCTCATCTTAGTTTTTTATATTTTGTCCTGTTGTATGGTTAAGAATGTTTTTTTTTTGTAGCAATTTTTTGTATGAGCAGACTAGTATGAGCGGTATAATCCATTGAATATTTCATTGTTGTACTGAATTCTCTAAATGATTCTTGTAGGCATACAAAATAAAACTTAGTAGGTACATATCATTGGTTTCAATCAGATAAATATCTGTACTAATATTACTAATGCGAAAGCAACACTGTCCGTCTCTCTGTTACGCTATCACGGCTAAACTGCTAAACCCATTTTGATAAAACTTGGTATAAGGTAAGCTTGGATCGAAATAAAGGACATAAGCTACTCTTTGTTGCTGTAACCGTCATCCGCGGGCTACAGCAAGTATTAAATATTTTTCATGGAACGTTGAATGAGTCTTAGGTTAGGTACATAATACTTGTTTTAAACTTTTTTTATATCACCTAATTTAAATTCTTCTATAATTTCAAATCATTAAAACCATAATATTCTCAATGAAAGCTATTTAATTACGCAAATGCTAGCCATATAATTATTATAGGCAATTTAAAGATAAGAGAGAAATTAAATGCCTGAATTAGAAATGGCGGAGCCAAAATAGCGCAGAATTTAATGATTGAAGATAAATTTAATAGTGCGAGTGTATTTCGGCAAATTTCTGGCATTACATTGCATTCGGAGAATTTCAATTTAGAAATGAGTATCTTAACATCTCAAGAGGCTTGTATGCTAGATTATTTAGTAGGATACTTGAATTTACTGTAGTATACGTACTTTAGGTGGTAGTTATCAAAGGGATGTGAAACGGACGAACATCTAGGTTCCTTCAAGTGGAAAGACACACAATCGGTTTATGTGTAAGACCTTGTTCTAACTTAGAGGTAGTTTAGTATGTAAAATATCTGTTATGTAGTAGGTACCTATATTTGCATTAAATTAATGTCTATTAAAGCCAAAGAAATAGCTGATATACATATTGATACTTCACACTTTTTGGTTCTTCATATTGTACCTCAAACGGCGAAAATATAACCACCTAGCTGGAAGTTATATATTGGAGCCGTTTAGGGTTGAGACCCTTGGTCCGTGGGGTCCGAGTGCGCACATGCTTTTTAAAGATCTAGCCAAACGCCTCGTTGACACTTCGCGCGACCTATGGGCTGGCTTTTACGTTGGACAGAGGATATAACGTGGCAATGCCGCTAGCCTTTTAGGAACACTCCCAGTAGACAGCGATGTGGACGCATTTTTTGATGCCATATTTAAGGTTTTATGTTTTAATTAGATTAGTTTATTTTGTTATTTCTTTAGTGTGTATAATCATTAAGTTTCTTAGAATTATATTAATAAATGTTGGTTCTTGCTATGATGAGATATTCATAAAATTTTCAGAATATTCTTTGAATATCACAATAATTAAAGGTAATAATTGAAAACATACATTTTTTTTTAATATTTCTTCACATTTTAATATTGAGAAAATCTGTTTTCCATATTCGATTAAAATCCATTATTATAAACAAGATGGCCGTTTTCTGATCTTGAAAGATAAAGGTTTACGGTATTAAATACTTGTTCTGGATTCGATCCTGGTAATCCTTGCGGTGTTGATCTCGGTTCAAATTAATTCGTGTTTTAGACGCGACCAAGGGATTATTTCAAGTGGGCGGGCAGTAATAAGTTTAGTGTTAAACTTAGATTATAACCGAAACGTTGGTTATTGAGGAGTTGCTTATAATATAAGAAGTTGAAATCTATGTTGTGGTCGGCTTCCAGCCTCACCGGCTTGAGCGAAATACTGTATTTTACATGGAGCGAATGCCTATCTGACCTCCACAATCCATTTTACTGGGTAAAGCAGAATCCAATAGTAAGACTGGTTGTCTTGCTCAGTGCGGGTTAGCGATTTCAGTTTCTAATTATTGGAATTCAGGTTTCCTCACGATGTTTATCTTCACTGTTTGCCAATGGTGTCTTAGAAAAATTAAGAAAGTACCTAGTACCGAACGAGAACTTATCATCACTTTTGTTATTTAAAATCTATTTATCTTATTTAATCCGTTATATATATAAATAGTGAGTAAATTACTGGATTTTTTTAACTAAAGACAATATAGTATCTCCTGAGGTGGGCAAATCATAACATAACTAGTGTTTTAAAAGTTATATACTTCATTGCTTAATCTTTTATGCCAGAAGGGTTTATATAAAAAAAATAAGAAAAAGTTTATTCCATATTACCGTTAAACGTATCGTTTTTTTTTTAATAATTTGTTACGCATTAACGCAAGCGGAGAGAATATTTGTAATTAAATACAAAAAGCAGAAAGGATTTTTTTTTGTGACCAGTGGTCGCTGTTTCGAGTCCTGTCTGAGGTTTAAATTTTTTCTTTATACTATTTGTATCTATCGAAATTTATTAAAGAATTGTGAAGACAACGGAAAGTTGGCGATGCAAGCACTGGACCGAAAGTTTCAATTCCGTCTGCCAAAAAATAAATATTTTCTCAAATCTGGATCAAAATAGCAGATTATGACCTACATTATGTATCGATACAAAACAGGATTTATAGTATACTAGCTGTTGCCCGCGGCTATGACCACCTGGATGTCGGTTATTGCGGCAAAAATACCTATGTCCTTCTTTAGAATCCAAGCTTACCCCATACCAAGTTTCATTCAAATCGGTTTAGGGCATTAACTACTAGAAAAAAATATTGCAATTTTTTTTTATTAAAAATAATATTAGACACAAGTGGGTATTTGAAAGATTATCATTAAAAAAAATATGTTACGAACTATGTCGAGTTGTAAAAACGGCAGATTAATTACTTTCATATTGAACTAGTTTCAAGCATTTTAATATTGCTAATTAGACAGCGAGAGCTATACCATCAGGTGACGTCACCTTAGTCATTCTCCATACTAATCTGGGGCTGCCCCGTAAAAGTCGTCGTTTTGCGAAAAAGATACAACATCTGACATCTACTAACTTTAAAAGCTTATAACTTTTGTATTCGTGTATATTTTTTTGATGCTTCAATTTAATAATATCATTAGAAATATTTGTAATAAATAAATAATTCGATAGCAGTCAAATACCCAATTGAATTTTTACCGTACAGAATCGTGAGTACTGCGTAACATTTATACGATTGTAAATGGCAGAGTCGCGTAAATCGTACATTTCACGACATTTTTGTTTCTACCATCGATCAATTGTCGCCACCAATTTTATTCCGCTGAGATTGTGACCAGACCATAGGAAATTAATGATAGCACGAATTGCGTTTTTATTTTGGCTTTTGTTGCAAAAACTATGTGTTTTTGTTGCTTTCGTTTGTACGTAACTTTACTGTCACTGTCTTACTTAATATTACCATCAGTAAAAGTATTGTTACTTAATATTTAATTAAATAAATAGATTATTAAAATAAGATATTAAAATTTCATAGACCACATAATATAAGTGATATCTCTTTCACAATGTCGTCTTTATTTCAAACTAGCTGTCCCCCGCGACTTGGTCCGCGTGTTTTAGTTTGCAACATTTTTCATTTATGCTCCGCTCCTTTTGGTAGCAGCGTAATGTTATATAGCTTATAGCCTTCCTCAATAAATGGGCTATCTAACACTGAAATAATTTTTCAAATCGGACCAGTAGTTCCTGAGATTAGCGCGTTCAAACAAACAAACTCTTCAGCTTTAAATATTAGTATAGATTAATTGTTTGATTTTTGTAACTCGTTTTTACCACACATGTGAATTTGACAGACCTATTTATAATGAATATTTTACTGAGAATCGATAGGTAAACACAGAACATTAAAATCTTTGTTTAACTTAGATGTTCTCGTAATTTTGCACCGGGCATATGCAGGCTAAAATTCTAGGAAATTCAATCCAAAATTTACTTCCCTTTTTCGAATGAACAGCGTCATTTTCATGGAAATTTATTGACAAACACTATTATAGTCATGCGGTAAATTTTATCGTAAGAATTTCAATGAATACACATGCGGTATTTATCCCGGGATCCTCGTACGTACAATAAATCAAGCGCACATGTGACTGATGGCGGCCTTCTGATCGATGGTGCTCTCATCTGTTGTATTACAAGCCTGATAATGTTTGTAAGCTTCGAATAACTTTGTATTTTGCTGGCATGTTTCATCTGAGAAAGGGTTTTAATTGTTTTAGCTCTCAAACTATGGAAAAATCTACGCTGCGTTCCCCTGCATTCTGAATTGTACTTTCTTGCTCAATATAAACAATACCTTTGTCAAAAAACCGGCTAAGTGCGAGTTGGACTCTCGCACGAAAGTTTTCGTACCATTATTGATAAAAACGGCAAAAAAAACATGTTTATTGTATGGAAGCCCCCTTAAATAGTTGATTTATTTTAATTTAAATATTTATTTTTAAAGTGAATATATATCTAACTAAATATTCTGTGAATATTTTAGGGGTCTACCTGTTGTATGGGAGCCTCCTTATATTATATTCATTTTATTCTGTTTTTTAGTATTTGTTGTGAAAATTTAACTGTCTAACTGTCTAACTTCTGTCCGTCTGTCATCAGGTTGTATCTCATGAACCGTGATAGGTTCTTGAGATGTAGCGTGATGACAAACGGACAGAAGTGGAGTCTTAGTATTAGGGTCCCGTTTTACCCTTTGGATATCGATCCCTAAAAAAGGCTTCTCGCAAAAAAACGTTTTATAAATATTTATCTTTATAATTATCGTTGCCTTAAACACCATTGTATCCTAGACTTAAAAATGTGCACAACAATTACAAATAGATTAAAAACTAAATATAAATCCTGTCAGAGGATGTGAATAGTTTTAGGTGACTGCCAAAACTATTTCCGTGCGCTGAAAATTGTACTACCTTTAAGCAAGCTATCAGCTTCAACACATACAAAAGTGGTTCATAAACGGTGACAACTTGATCGCATACCAACGGCGAGAACTTTCCACAATATCCCACAGCATTAAAATTCAACGTCATTTGAAAACTATTCACAAAGAGAATATTCAAACGATTTGTAACTATAATTTCCCAGAATTGTTAGGAGAATCTTGTTAAAAATAACATCCAACCAAAAACTGAATGTTTTCCTTCAATCCGTTCATATCGTCCTCCAATGTTCGTTGTGATCCCGTTTTCAGAGAAAACTAATATGAGGCATTACCTTCAGCTGAAGCGGTCCGGTTTGCTGGGATTTTATTTTTATAACCTCAAAATGCACCCGGATTGCGCTTTCATAATATAATTCGGAATCGATTCGATTTAGAACGCATAAATGGGGGTTAGATTTGCTGTAGTAAAGTTAAGTTGTTTTAAAATGGTCTATAGCATTTTATTTCTTAAGTCTTTGGTAAATTTTATGTTAGTAGCGGAAGCTTTTATTTTTATCAATTGTATCAATAAGTATTGTTTATAATACCAGCCTATAAATATCCCACTGCTGGGCACAGGCCTCTTCTCATATAGAGAAGGAACGAGCATTGATCACCACGCTTGCTCAGTGCGGGTTGGCGATTTCAGATTCCAATTTTTTTGGAACAGTTTTCTTACAATGTTCAAATCAAAAAATCAAAATTCTTCCTTTCAAATTCCTTCACCGATAGTGAATGATGTCGTAGAATAATAAAAAAAGTACATATAACTTTGAAAAAGTCGCATTGGTACTTGCCTGTAATGGGTTCTAACCTGCAACCTTGTGCACACAAATCCGTTCATTGAACCATAAGGAAACCACAACAATTCGTGTTTTGTTTTTGTTTAGTATTGTTTAGGAGGCATAATTGATTCGCTAGAGTGTTGTGGGTAGTGGTCTCATAAATATAGGACGAAAAAAATCGCTTTGTCCCCTGGTTGACGTGTGCGTAATCGTTTGAGTGGCTTCTCTTGTACCCTTAACATGAATAAATCGGCCGGCGGAGGACCGTAAGGTAGGAAATGCACTGAGACCTCTAATGTGGTTATTTAGGTATATACGACAAGATTGCCTACTGGACCTTAGTATTGGCCGACTTAACACTTTGACAAACTTAATTCTTCTTCTCCAGTCTCGGAGAAGTCAGGATCGCGGATTTTTGTTTGGTGGGCATAATAACCCATCTCTCTGTAAAAGCGTTCTTATAGTTTGTAACTATAAAAATTACACAAAAAGATACCATATTTTATGCGGTGGTATAATTCCCGATCAAAATGAAATCCTAGTGTGTTCCATGCCCAATTTATTCGATTTTTCGCGAAACTGTAACCCAATTTCATACTATCTGAATTGGTGTGTTTTTTTAGATATCTTTTAGATGAATAATTCTAGTATTGCGTGGTGAGACAAATAACTAGATACACTACATGAATGGATATACCTAGCTGTTTCGTAACCAACCTAATTCGTATTCGTTGAAGGGGAAAAATTGGTCTTTAAGTCCTAATGTTTTTAAGTAAGTGCCCCCATTTTTATATAAAAAATGTTACAATGGTCTGTTAAATGGTTGATGAAGATAAACGCTGGCTAAAATAAATGTACTTTTCCCTTTTAAGTCTGACTTAATATACTTTTCTTTGTTTTTTTAAGAAAATGCTTCTGTTAGAGGATTTAATTATGGAATGTTGGCTTTCTTTAGAGAATTGCATTCAGCATATTTTCTTGAATTAATATGACATGCACGTAAATAAAAAAATATTGTCTTTTACCTTTTTTAGGAATATATATTTTTATAAATTATTTTTAATTTAATTTATTGTTGGTTTGAGAATATCTGCACAAAATTTAATATCTAGGTCTCAAATCTGTAGGTCCATAGGGCTTTCATTGTTTGTCTGTCATGCACTGGTACAGATCTTTTGTTTACACAAACACCACTAGTATATCTTACATAGTAAGTACACAAGAAATTAAATCCCTAAAATACTGCCGCTACCAAGACAGAATAAAATATTAATACTAGTTTCCTCCATAGATAAGAAAAGTACAAAGGAATTTCGTATTACGCAACTAGTACATTTGCTTTTTTAAAACTATGAATAAAGAAAATTTATAGAAGGAGGAGGTCCGTGGACGTCTAAGGAGTGAAATCAAAACGAGAGTGCTGAGTGATGCCGGCGATGTTGATTTAGATTTTTTCCCCTCTCTTAACTTTTCTTAATCTTTCACTGTTCTTCTATACTACAATAATAATATTAATATTTGTTCAAAGAACCAATCCACCTAACATATACCTAAACATAGCACAAATTAGTTTTAGCACCATAATTCACAATAGTTCTCTAGCTACTGCTTCTGTAACTACCTGGGGCCATTCATGTCTGTCCCATAGAGTAGGGGTGAATGGCCCCTGGTAGGTGCCCCATCCCATATTAGAGTAAAGTTCTCAACAAGGCGGCTGCGTGTTGGACCTGTGTCCCCACGTAAGCCTTTCAAAGGACCGGGTATTCTCGCTACTGAGGATAGCCCGTGAAAAATAAGAGATATTAACAAAGAGGAAAGATTTGATTGTTTGTTTGTTTCCATTGAATAGGCTCTGAAACTACTGAAACGATTTGAAAAATTCTTTCACTGTTGGGAACCTACACTATCCTCGGGTGACATATGCTATAAAATTTCTTTTTAAATTTGTATCTTTTGTTATCTATACTAATATTATAAAGAAGTAAAGTTTGTGTGTTTGTATATTTGTTAAATTGTAAGGGGTAATCTCGGGATCTACTGAACCGATTTTAAAAAATCTTTCACCAATAGAAAGCCACATTATTGCTGAGTGTCATAGGTTATATAAAAAACCGAAAAATAAAAAGGCATTTACGTGGTAGTCCGTTTTGCAAAGTGAATCGGAGAAAAAACGGTCGAATGAAAGCGTTTCTTACGAACGCTGCCTTAACTATGAAAGATATATTTTTGAGTTCTAGAGAAAAGATGTGGAGCTTGAAAATGCCTACTAAAAAGTAAACGACAGCATATGTCTAACTTTTATATTTAAGTTACATAAAGTAGTTTTTTTAATATTAGTATAGATAATTTAATTTTTAATATTAATAAAATTATTTATATCGTTATGTCATATGTACTAAAAAGGATAATTAACATTATGCCCAACGAAGTGGGCACGGGACAGCTAGTATCATATAAAATTGTAAATCATGGTTTACAAGGAAAAATATTACGTCAATTTTTTTGCATTTTTATATCATTTGTTGCTTGTATTAGTGTAATCTATACGTTTAGTGGTCTGTGGCAATGAAAAGATAATACCTTTATTCCATTAGGTCACCCACGATCCGAGTAATCTCTTTGACAATATGTTTGTGATGATTTTAAATTGGATTGAAACTGTTATTTTTATTGGAAACTTTATAAAATAAAAGCTGTATTAATCCGTTATTGATTGGCGGATTAAAGCTAGTCAGAGTCTGGCAATGGTTGCATTTATCAAATCCATTTAAAAGAGGATAATTTGTACAGGTATTTGTTCGTTGTTTTTAGTCTAAAATTGTTTATTTGATTTATTTTGGTTTGTAGTTTTTGTGTTAATATTTAGATGTTTTTTTATACTGGTTGTCCGCGGCTCCGCCTGCATGGGAGTCGGTTATCGCGGCAACAAGTAGCCTGTATCCTTTCTTGGAATCCAAGCTTACCCTTATAACAAGTTTCATCGAAATCGGTTCAGCGGTTTAGCCGTGAAAGCGTAACAGACAAAGAGACAGACACACAGACAGAGTACCTTTCGCATTTGTAATATTAGTATAATAGTATAATATTAGAATGATTATAATATTATAAATGGTATCTCCCAAGTTGCACCCTATCTATCATCACCACCTGCTGGGCAGAACATCAGTCAAAACACTCTTACACTGATTTGGAGCCCTTACGTCCAGGTCTTGCCATGTAAATCTAGTTAAGTTATTTATGGCAATACTAAAAAGCCACTTAAAGGTTGAGTATATGAAAGCTAGACTTTTTAAAAAAGTCTTAAATTTAAGTTTTCTTTAAGATTAGGGAGGTTAGAATGTTTAAAAAATGTATTTTCTTTTCTTATAGTGTTGCTTTTATCATTGTCTATTACTTCGTATTAAGCTTCTCAATTCTGAGCACGATCTCTGTTCTCTATTATCGCAACAAAGAAGCTGTGGTCATAATAGTCTTGATTGCGTTTTTCTAGACGTCATATTATTGATAGGTTCTTGTTTCAAGAGTAATGTTTTTCTATTTTTTTTAGTGTGCTTTAAATGTCGTTTACCTGTAAAATTTAAAAGGCTTAATTGAGGTTCTTGATGAAATCAGTATATAGGTCTACTTAGAGATAATATGGGTGCAGACTGAGTATTATCTCTAAGTAAAAAGGAAATATGTGTTATTTTAATTATTTGTTACGCATTAACGCATGCGGAGCGAATATTTGTAATTAAATACAAATACATAATAGAAACTGGCGCGTCACGCAAATAGTCGCAGGTTCGAGTCCTGCCTGAAGTTTAAGTTTTTCTTTCTATTATGTATTTGTATTTAATTAGGAAATATGCATACTTATGTACATACTAATATTATAAATAACTCTGTAACTAACTCTGTCTTAAAAGTACCTCTGCCTGTCTGTTATGCTTTCACGGCTAAACCGTTGAACCGATTTTAATGAAACTTGGTAAGGTTTAAGCTTGGATCCCAAGAAAGGACATAGGCTTCTTTTAATCGGGATAACCGACATCGACGCGAGCGGAACCGCGGGCAAAAGCTAGTCATTTACATTTTATTCGCTTGAACCATTTACATGGAATCCAGTTGGTATTACCATGGGCAATCCGGTTTCGTTACTGATATTTTAATAAGCACACTAAAATAAAAATGTTATGTGTGCGCACGCGACTCGTCGTATAAATTGAGTCGATTGTTATCCGAGCGATCGGCCGCTCTATTATAGAGATGTGCGTTTTGTAAACTGATAGGGTTGTGCTTTACTCGAAACAAAAAAAAGTTTTGTTATAATAGATAATAATATACAAAATTGATATTTTGCTTTTTTTACGTTTTTTCAATGTAGGCCAAGTTTAAACAAATATTATTAAAAAAAATAATGCACGTTGAAATTAATATTATGTAGATATCTATCAATAATTGTAAGTAATATATTTCTGTTTAATATTAAAAAAAACCAGGCAACATTTATTTAAAAGTTTAATTGCTTATTTAAAAGTTTATTCTTTTACTCTAATTTACCTTTATCGAAGAGTATCCCACAAACATCCAATGACCTTCTGAAAATAAAAACGAAACTTGGTACTAAGCTTCTAGATCACACTTCATATCACATGCGGGGATTAAACCCACTGCATGCCGCGTACCTATTAACATATTGATCACTTTTACTACATATTATGTTTACTCCATCATCTATGAAATCAAATCACTTATGACAAATTTTTGTTACGTTCCAAATGTGTCCCATTTGAAATGTAACAAAAATTTATCAAATTAATAAATTAGTGTTATGTTTCAACCCTACACTAGGCTTACCGTTCGTGTACATTTGAATGCGATGGACGTATGTACCACGTTTGATAGATATTAACCATGCTCGCATATGCTATTTGTGTTAAATAGCTGCATGCAATTATTCATGCTATGCCTTCGATTGTAACTGCATAGTTATTGCGTTTTGTGTTAAATTTCGATAGTTTGATGGATATTTGTTACATTACTGTGATATTTGTCTGTGTATTATAATATTTTAGATGATATTGTATATTTTAGGTTATATGAGTATGTTTATATTTGTTAAAACTTTGTCTATGAATATAAGTGTAGAGAGTAGATACTTTTTGAAGTTAAACTTCTTTACACACGCTTGACTTTTGGTGTAAGCTAGTGAATGCGTGACGAGAACGTTACGAAAAGTGTGATCGGGCGAGGCGAACCGAAGTTAAAAGGGAGATATAAGTTAGTGAAGATAGAAAGAGAGAGTAACGTTTCTTATATTACTGTAGGGGAGAGAGAGAGGTGCAAGCACACATTTTTTGTCTATCTTTCTCTCATAGCCAGATACTTTTCGTATATAAAGAAATTTTGTTGTAGTCATGTGGTCTAAAGCACACTCGTTTTTTTATATAATAGATAGATACATTAATAAGAATGGCTAAAACTCAATGTGTATTAATTGCATTCCACGTACAATGTAGATTCTTAAGTGATGCTATTAAATAAGAAATAATTGTAGATCCTGTTGGGATCTATGGGTACAGCGTCGCACGGTAAGATATTTTTTTTTTTTACATTTGGAAATAAAATATAAAGCCTGTTACTCAGGGATAATGTAACATTCTAATAATAAAAGAATTTTTGAAATCGATCCCGTAGTTTTTGAGTTTATTCGTTACAAACATATAAATCTTTTCTCTTTATAAAATTCCTGTAGGTAGATGTAGCATCCCATCCAAATCCAATCCTCTACAATAGAAGCTTAACCTACTCAAACAAACAGTTACGTCTATCTCTCCAATTAACATTCAACAGTGTACTCAGACTAAGAAAATTGAATAATACAATAAATTAACATAATTGAGTGTAATTATGGTCCCGGACCATTTGAGTGTTAGGCATATTATGTTAGTTACATAATTATTATCCTAACCTGATTATGTAGCACACATCTTTGACCTTATTAACTATAAGACAGAGACGTAACTTGTAGAAGGGACAATATTTCGCCATTTTGAAAGAGTCTACAATGTAAGGTAAATAAGATCACTTGAAGTCGTTATCTATACTAATATTATAAAGCTGAAGAGTTTGTTTGTTTGTTTGTTTGAACGCGCTAATCTCAGGAACTAATGGTTCGAATTGAAAAAATCTTTTTGTATAGGATAGTCCGTTTATTGAGGAAGGCTATATAACATCACGCTACGACCAATAGGAGCCGAGCATTAATGAAAAATGTTGCAAAAATGAAAAACCGTTGAAACTAAAACACGCGAACAAAGTCGCGGGGGACAGCAAGTAAAATATAACTGGTCAAGTGCGAGTCGGACTTGCGCGTGAAGGGTTCCGTACGATTTATGTATCTCTTATTTTTCATGGCCTATCCTCAGTAGCGAGAATACCCGGTCCTTTGAAAGGCTTACGTGGGGACACAGGTCCAACACGCAGCTGCCTTGTTGAGAACTTTACTCTAATATGGGATGGGGCATCTACCAGGGGCCATTCACCCCTACTCTATGGGAGAACAGACATGAATTGCCCCAGGTAGCTACAGAACTATTGTGAATTGTGGTGCTAAAACTAATTAGTGCAAACTAATTAGGTATATGTTTGGTGGATTGGTTCTTTGAACAAAATCGGAAAACTATGACATTATTATTATTGTTGTTACAACGGCAACAGAAAAACACACCAATGTAAAAATTTCAACCCTCTAGTTATTACAGTTCATACAGCCCGCTGAGAGACAGACGGACGAACGGACAGCGAAGGCTTTGGTATAGGGTGCCCGTTGGCACAATGCGTGTACCTACTAACTCTAAAAATAAAAAAAATCTTTTCGAAACAACGAGTAAATATTCTTATTTATTTACCTATTTATGACAACCGTGCAACCAGGGTCCCACTGTTTATCGCATATCGTTTCCGTTTTCGTGATAAGCATTTTATGTGTTAATTTAGGTACCAAGCTATCTAAGACCTTATTTTTGTTTAATTCCATCAAGTAGTTTTTAAATGATTAAGTAACAAACGTACATACATCTTAACAAAAATTCGTGTTTATAATAATAGTAGAATAAATCTTGAATCAGGTCCTTTAGCAAAGATTTGGTCTTTTGAGACGCAGGTGGTGTGTTTATCCCTTGGGTCTTAAGGACCTCGAAAGATTTACCTATATCATAACGCAAAGGCATTCAAGGGTATGGAAAGGTTTAACATAAGATAATAAATAGGTATTCCTGTACTTAAACTCATTAGTAAATAAGCCATGTTTTCTTAAACAAAATGCCAGTATTTTTTTTTATATCTGCTACAGTAATTTTTATTTTTCAAAAATATAATCTATTTTAATTCATTAAAATGTTGTTCACAATCCTTCACACAATTGATCAATCTGTTTTTGTTTTTAAATAAATTATTCGCGTCCTATTCTATTAAGTTATATGGTCTGTGCGCCATGTGGTACTGCTTAGCATCAGTATTTAGTTAAATTTGCATATTTTACCCAAAAGCCACTGTTGTCTTAGGGTTGTTGACCTTTTGACAGTTAATCTTGGGTTTTGTCAACTAACTACAGTTAGTCTTAGTAGGTGTTTAGTAAAATCTCTTAAACTGTAAGTGGATTTAGTTAGGAACTCTGAAACTTAATTAGTTAAGTTCAAATCTTTTTAATTAGAGTTGTTGAATATTTAGGGAGAAGACATTTGAAGTTGTGACGTCATAGATCATAAGTAACTGCAGCTGACGATTGCCTGCTTCTCACGGTGCGCGAAATCACGGATTACCACGCACGGCTGACGGACATAGACCGCGGAGTGAGTGTTGAGATACAAACCTAATTTCAACCGACTTAAGGTCTACTTTGAGATCTGGATGAAATTTGCCACTCGTATACTTAATAACCTGAATCAACACATGTCATTTTTATCCTGAGAGATCTTGTAGAATGGGAACTAGGCGAGTAAAACTGCGAGGCGCAGCTAGTAGATGGAGTAAGGTTTTAAACCAGGTCAGTATGTCGTTTGTTCCGGTAACTGATACCCGTAGCTCCATTCGATAATGTACAATGCATTAACTGTTATGTAGACCAAGCTGTGACCGCCAAACCCATGATTTTTCTATGAATGATGGTGCCTTTTAGTCAAAACATCTATATTGTCAGCTTTTAGAAATGTCGAATGAAGGCACGCCTAATTTAATGGCTATTTAGGTTGAGAACTGGGTAAATGTTATTACCATAGGTACTATACTATACCATTCGCACGTTTTCCAACAAATTTGAAATTACATCAATATCTATTCTATATTGAAATTGAATAATAATTATAAATAATAAATGTGGACATAATCACATACATTAATATCTTGGGACAACTCACACACGGCCATCTGATCCCAAACTAGGCAGAGCCTGTATTGCAACAAGACAACTGATAAACATACTTATATATTTCTCAATACACACACTCACATCCACCCCGACACAGAACAAAAGGATCATGCTCATCACACAATGATTTGTCCTGGGTGGGAATCGAACCCGCGACCTCCGGTCTAGCAGTCAGGCTCACTAACCACTAGATCAACAGGCCAGCCAACATTGCTCTGAACCCAAAGTAAGTAGCTAAGGCACTTGTGTTATAGAATCAGAAACAACAAAGGTACCACAAACACCCAGCCGCCCACCCGAGACAATGTAGGAAAGTGGTTTCTACATTGACCCGTCCGGGGATCGAACCCGAGATCTCAGAGCTAGCGACACCCTAAAAACCGGTGTGTACGCCACTCAACCACGGAGGTCGTCGTTTGAAAAGACTGTCTATTTATCTTAGTATTTTTTAGACTAATAAAGTACCTCGCACTGACTTCTAATACTTGTTTTACATTATAACATCGTCCATATGTATTTACAACAACATACATAATTTACAACCTCAATCAATTCAAGTATCCGACGCAGAAAGCTCACAACTTTTATTAAAGCACTTAAAACTACGCAAAAGCTTGTGAAAATAAAAAAACCGATGTAAAAGTATCTGAGGTCTATAAAATAATGAATTTCATCGTTCAAAGTGTCTGGCGAGGCCAAACCGACGAGTTGATTGAAAAAGTTTAATTTGACACTTCACAATATTCCACAGATGATTAAATGTATAGGTCCATTACCTTACCTCTGGAACTCGCTGTAAAAGCGATTCAAAATTAAATAGTTAAAAGTTGTGGCTTTAAGACATTTCTTCTGATTAACAATTTTGCGTGCAAGTATAATGTTAACTTACTTATTTTTAAATCTTACACCTACATTGATACTATAATATTATAAAAGCGAAAGTAAGTCTGTCTGTTTTTACGCTTTCACGGTAAAACCACTAAACCGATTTGGATAAAACTTGGTATGGGGGTAAGCTTGGATACTTAGAAAGGATATATGCTACTTTTGCCGCGATAACCGCCACCCATGCCGGCGGAGCCGCGGGCAACAACTAGTAGCTAATAAAAGCTCTTTTTTTCTATTTTACCTAAATATGTTGAGGTCAATTTCTAGTTTTATTTAAACTATATAGTTATAAGCAGTAATTTACATATTATATGATTTATAATTATTTAAAACAAAACGGTTTACTCACGCACATTCTCGGGATAGCCCGACTAGTTTATTTAAAAAAATCTTATTATATACTTTATTATATGCAAATTTTATTGTATGAATTGTTTATAAAAATCTCGACAATGGTTAGCAACTGATAATAATTATCGATAATTATTTAAAAAAATCTAAAGTTAATTTTAATTTCGAATCGGCTAAACACTGCCGAGATTTTTATAAGGCCCTTTATGGTTTATTATAGATAATAATTATTATTAAAATAATTCTTCTACCTAGCTTTTTCTCAAGCTACTTTTTGGTCGACTTCCTGTCTTACCAGATTAAACCAAATACCATGTTTGTTACTTTGTTACATAGAACGACTGCTCTTCATTGATTATTTTTCAAATATATACTTATTACTATAATTTTGTCCCAATATCAATCAAAGCAACAAGAATTTCATAGATTAACATATCGCTAATAAAACTAACACTAATTTCAAATTAATAACTTAGTTTGCTTTGTTATAGTCTAATCTATTAATACCACGAAAACCAGACAATTTAGGGTTCAAAAGCCTTAATAATTAGTAGTACCTACCAATTAGTAGAAGCTTGAAAATCTTAAGTATAAGCGCTGTGAAGGCTTCTACCTAATATTTCAAGTACTGGAAAGTCTTATATAAAATACATTTGTATTTTCCCTACTTTATTAAAGGTACTAGCTTTGCCCGCGGCTGTGCCCGCGTGTGTATCGGTTATCGCGGCAAAAAGAACTCTATGACCTTTCTTGGGATTTAAGCTTACACCGTGCCAAGTTTCATCGAAATCGGTTTAGTGGTTTAGTCGTGATAGCGTAACATACAGACAGTCAGAAAACAGACAGAGTTACTTTCGCATTAAAATTAGTATGGATATATGATAGTATGTATGATACAAAATGTACCTTTGTTAAAGAAAACCTTAGTCTTAGATTAAAACCCATTGCAGTGGACCCCTATCGATCTACTACTATACTTAGAAATATAGGTAACAATATAATATTCTATACTTATAAATATAGTTAAAATTATTTTTAAAAGGAAGTCATCATCATCCACAGCCTTTGTCATCCCACTGCTGGGCATAGGCCTCTCTTTTTATGTGCCATTCTCTCCGGTCCCGTGCCAGTCTCATCCAGAATCGACCCGAGACTTTGGTTATGTCGTCGACCCATCTTGCTCCCGGACGACCGACGCTTCTTTTGCCTAGCCTTGGCCACCATTCGGTCAATGCCTTGCTCCACCTGCCATTATTTCGTCTGGCCAAGTGTCCTGCCTAGCTCCATTTTAGTCCCATGATTGCGGTACCGACATCCCGAATTTTTGTTCGGTTTCGAAAAGGAAGTACTTCCTTTTAATTACACGACACACGTATGTAAATATGTAATGCCTAAACATTTTAATGATGCTTAAAGATTTCATATAAATTAATGCCTAACTGTAGGATAATATATCTCCTCGAAACCTCCACAGTTTACCCGGATAAAAATACAGAGATTATCCAATGGTTGGATCGAAATCGGTGCTCTTAACAGACAATAGCGGGTGATTAAACAGAGTTATTTCATTAGCACTTCATCTTCCGAATTCTATTAGGCTCGAGGTGTCCTCGTGGAGATATTTAGGGTTCTCTACATCACTAAGGTTCTATAAGTACATAATCAAGGTTCCGTACTAAACAAAGGACAACGTTGTCCAAAATGATTTCATTTAGTGATTACAATAGATTAAATTACGTATTTTGAACTTGTTTTATAAGTTTTAATAGGTAGGTAAGGTTTATGTTGTTTGTTTATCAGTTAATTTATTTCAGACTGATAAGATAGGCGGGTTTTTAGCCAGATACAATGAAACTTGTAGCCTAATAAAGTTTGAGTCATCAACATCATCATCCACAGCCTTCCTCATCCCACTGATGGGCATAGGCCTCTCCGTTCATGTGCCATTCTCTCCAGTCCTGTGCTAGTCGCATCCAGATTCGACACGGAACTTTGGTTATGTCATCGACCCATCTTGCTCCCGGACGACGGTTGTTTGTTTAAACTTTGATTAGGGCTAAACAAATTTTTATTGATTTATAAACAACAATTTTTTCAGCGTTGTATATTTTGTATGTAATGTTTGCATTATAAAACTGGCCTTCCACGGTGTGCGATATTGCGGATCACCCCGCACCGCCGATTGTGGGATGATGCTCGTCTGTGATAGCGCAGACACATCTGGCTCGGTCCGTCGCAATCCACCGCGAAATATACCTAAGTCGTACTAAATAAACAAGAAATGACCGGAATATACTTAGTTTTTTGAGGTTTTTGGAAAATATTTGATAGAAAAAATGTTACTTGAGAATAGATACTTCAAATACTTTGAAAACTGTTTTTAAACAATTTGTTTACCACAAAGGTCTTAAGTAAAATTCTCACAGAAATACTTGAGGAAGATATCCTTTTTAAACGAATGTTGAATTATTTGTACTAAGAAGATTATATAAGTAACTAGCGACCCGCCACGGCACGTGTAGACTAAACATTAATGAGATAGGTATACACAATATTCTTCCTTTAAAATCACTCTATCCATTGGTGTAAACCATATGAAAATCCGTTGGGTAGTTTTTGAGTTTATCGCGTTGAGACAGACAGGCGCGGCGGGAGCCTTTGTTTTATAATATGTAAAGAACATTCTATATACTACTTATTTATCTTATGTTTAAATAAATATAATAATGTGTTTACACGACGAGTTTTAATGACAAGTATAGTGTTGTAGTGTATAAGTGTAAGTATTGTAATATTTACATATTTCAATTTAAGCATAAAATAAAAACAATGTTTTTCTACACTGTAATGCATCTGTATTTGCTGCTTACAATTTGACTGAAACAGGTCTATGAAGGCAAAAAGACGTGTGTGTTTGATTAAAATCTCTCGATTCAACATATATATATTTTGTCTAACAAAGAGAGTCATAAATAAATAAATTGCTTAATCAAAAACAATAAAAGACCAAAATCTTAAGTTTAAATTCTCATAATATAATCGACATACGGTGACCTCAAAGTTGAAATAAGATAATTGAATTCTAAATTCTTAATCGTCCGAGGAAATTCAAAAGATATCGTTCGAGTAAGATTGGCAATTATAAAAAAAAATGGTCCCAAAATTGCGTCCGATATAAAGGGGAGTAAATTCGTTGTTCCTTCGGGGCTATGTACGTACATATTAAGTTAACTTTTGGGGGTACTTGCCATGAAATTGACAATGTTGCGCTAGATAGAGGTAGATTAAGTTACTCTTAAATTATGCACGCTTAAGTTAAAGTTTTATAAAAATACAACTGGATTAGTTTAGAAATAGCAGTGCCCGGTTTACGTATTTAAATATTCTATTTATTTTCAAAATTACGGACTGAAAAGATTTTTACTTTTCATACCCGTACCAGTCTACATCCATATTATTAAGCGTTCCTTAAGGATATATTGTCAACGATTCTTAACCCGGCGCCAATGACGTGAAAATAATTTCAAAGACAATGACCCCGGGTCATAATGACCCAAATTTCATCATTAATTTTTCAGGATATTTAACAAGTCATCTTAATTTTAATTACTGTCTATGTAAAAAGGGTTCTTTACTAAGCTAATAAAACAAAAATAAAACTAATAAATTATATAAATCAAATTTATATTACTTATATAACAACACATGCAAAATCATCTGTAAAAACACAACGTGTCTATATTTTTAGTTTTTGGTAAAAAATTCTTAGTAATAATAGGAATCAACAATCTTATCTAGTAATAAAGAGTTCAAACCAACTTCTTATCATACATATATAATGAGATCAGTCTTCTACTTCATCATTCAGAGCCATGGAACTGCTGCAATTATTGCAGTATGTAATCAAATGGGCGGGGCATAAATGTAAATGCGGCATGCCTGACAATATCATATCGTATATATTATATGCCTGACAATACAATATCATATCATAGATAGGTTAAGCATTGCATAGAAGATCGTTAGTGGCCATCGTTTTGGGTTTCTGCTCACGTTGTAAGTAGCACAAAGTTCGTCAGCTACATCTACTCCGCTCTTGGTGTAATTATAAAAAGTTATTATTTCTGGTTTTATTTTATCGCCAGTGGACTCATTAATAACACCATCATGGTGTAAGCTTGACATCAGAAGAACAACTTTGTTTTTCTTCGGAATGTAAGAGACCAGAGTGATATCTTTTTGGTATCCAAAAGTTGAAGAGCTAGGGTCTTTTCCACGTGTTGTTACGAATTGTGGTGGAATTTGCTTCTTATTCTTGCGGAGGGTGCCCACTGAAGTCAGTTTGTGTTCTGTGCCCAGCAGTGGGACATTTACATGCTGGTATTATATAAGTGGTCTTCAATGTCAAGGTCTGAAGCAGCCTGGGATTATGCACTCTCGGAATCCGACTCTTCAAGCAACGCCGAAATGGTCGGTCTGACACCTTCCTGGGTCGTTTGACATATACATTTTAACTAAAAACCTAAAAAAAACAACATACAATACCACTAAACACTAAATAAGCGAATAAAAGCAGATCAAAAAATTACCGCGCCACCGATGACGCTGGGTCATATTTACCCGTTTTAATTTAACGCAGGTGTATCTCGTTGCGCAAGCGACGTCGCACTGAGCAGGCCAACGGGGTGGGTAGAAGGGAGCTATAACTCCAGCTACACGAACGCTCGAACCAATAAATGAACGCAAAAAAAAAATATGAACGTTTAAAAATGCCTCGGGTCAATATGACCCAGCGTCAATGACGCCGGGTTAAACATAGTTTCTCAACCATTCATTACTAAAAGTATATAAATCTCAGTAATAATAGTTTCGTTAACCATTAAGTTTATTATGAGAGCCAAACCTGGCTGTAACTTTAATGAGAAATTGTTTGTTATAACTAATTGCTCAGTTATTTGACCAATAGCCACTTTATTGTTCATAAGTGCTGTTGCGCAGTTAAACTTAGCAATAAAATGAGGAATTCTATGTATTAAGAAAGAATGTAGTTAGAAATACAGATTTTTTTGTAGGATTTTAATACATATCTTGTTAGTAACATACCCATTGTCTATAAAGTCGAGTGTAACGTGTGTCATGTGCATTGTATTTTTTTTTTAAAGAGATTTACGCTGTTAGCCTGAGCGCAGGCTTTGACTGCTTCACCGGACTTTTGCATTGTATCTTACGTATTTAATTCGTATTTAAAACATATTATAAAACAAAGACTCCCTCCGCGTCAATCTGTTTGAACGCGATAAACTCATAAACTACCGAACGGATTTTCACGTGGATTTGAAGGAACAATGGATAAAGTAATTCAAGAGGAATTTTTGTGTGTATAAATTATTCAAGTTAGCTAGTAAAGTTTTTTTTTTTATATTTTACAAAACTGATGTAAAAAATTAACATAAAAAACAGTACGTCTAAGTTATGTAAATCCTGCATGCATTATAAAGTATTATCCAAAGGAATATTATAAATAAAATATTTAAATAAATACATAAGTAAAGTTATAAATATATAAGTTACCTCTGCCTTTTCGAGTTTAGTGTGGTTAAACCAAGTAAAAAGCCTTCGATACTGTTAAATAAACTTTAATACTTAACTATAAACGACGCTTTATTGTTACAAAGAAGAGACTTGGGTGATGTGTCCTATAAAAAGGAATACGTATTTTACGACCTCCGTGGTCGAGTGGCCGGTTTACAAGCTGTCGCCAGCTCTGAGGTCCCGGGTTCAATTCCCGGATTTGTCAATGTAGAAAAACCTCTTTTCTACATTGTCTCGGGACGGGGTGTTTGTGGTGCCTTCGTTGTTTCTTATACCCTAACACAAATGGTGTAGCTACTTACTTTGAGGCAATATATGTGATGTAGTATATTATTATTTTATTTTTCTAAGATTTTCTTTAAGATTGATGCAAAATAAATGTCAAAAGTTAGTGTTTAATTTATATGTTTGTGATTTTAAAACGGATATGCAAAACAGAAAAAAAAACTTGTTAGATTTTTTTATGTATTTGTCATATTAACTCATGATTTTTAAGGAGTTTTAAATTAAAATTTCTAAGAAAATAATATTGCTTGTTTCCCTAATACGTACACACACTATGGCTGAAGAAAATCCGTCTGCAAAGCGGGCCGTTGTAAAAGTTTAAATGAATATTACGCATTTTCATGTAAGTTGTAGATTGTGTTTTTGTATAATAAGATGACTTTTAAAACTAAATGCCAACTTAAAAAGCTTATTTTATGAATGCGGGATATACGGTGTTTAGTTATGTGATGTTTTAGCTGTGATTTTAAACGTTTACTTATTTATTATTAACAAAAATTTTGTTTATTTAAAACAAAACGGTTTACTCACGTATATTCTCGGGATCGCCCGACTAGTTCCAGACTCAATAGGAGTCCCTAATCATGAGCTGACGCGGCGGCGGTGGTGTCGCGAGTCGAACGAGTGTTTTAAATAATTATGAATACTCCTTACGAAAGTTAATACAAAAAATTTGTTTGTTTTTTGGCTAAAATTCAGATACATGCATTATTTATCTCACATGGATAAACTTTATGCTAACAGTTTAACTGTGAATATTTGTCAGTATGGAAAGATTGTTAAAGTATTTTGTGAGGCCCTAGGTTAAAAAAAAACCCGGTTAAGTGCGAGTCTGACTCGCGCTTGAGGTCCGTACCATTTTTCTTCTTCTTTAATTTTTAATCTATTTTTATTAATTTTTGTTATAGTGGCAACAGAAATACACATTCTGTGTTGTGTTTTCATTTCTCTAGCTATTACGGTCCATTGAATACAGCCTGCTGACAGACGGACGGACAGAAATGGCTTAGTAATAGGGTCTCGTTGGCACCCTTCGGCCTGAACTCTAAAAAACATATTTCATCAATCACAAACAGGTATTCGTAAAAGATCTCGTCTACTTTACAAAATTGTTTTTGGGACAGGAAATATTTAATCTAACTGTTTAAAATTGATAGCAATAATACAAAAATATTTTTCAATCAAAAGAATCTTCATTCATAAATTCAAAGTCATTAAAAACAAAAAAAACTAAACACGCGCCACCATGGGAACACTTACAATAACAATTACATCCTTCACAGTTCGAAATAACAGTTCCTAATTTATCTAACTGTTAAAAATATCTATAGACCGCCAAATTTAATTTCATAGCATTTAACGCAATTTGTTACGGTATTGTGAAATAGTCGGGTTTTTATATCTGTTTCATGGATCGCTTGGTCAATGATAAGTGAACCGTGGAGGACGAGGTGCCCTAATATAATAGAGCTACTGTTATGTATTGTATTCATTATTGCTAATACATTACATTGTATATAGGAGCTACCCCCTTACTCCCGGCTGCATCGAGTTCTGTTTCAATCGAATTGATATCGAGTTGGTACTCTAGAAGCCGACACTAGCGCCAGATCGTGCAGTGGCACGAATTGTAACTAAGCTCGATTAATAATAACCTAAGAAAATATCTGTCATAAAACGTTATAGATATAATAAATATTATTAAAACTGAATAAACTGAACACTTTTAGAAATTTATGATGAGGTAGTCACATGTATACTGCAAACGAAGCTGATAACACTCAATTATAACTGGATCTCGGTTTTCGTTTCGGTTTGGTTCGGCAGTACCAATTCAGGATCAAATCAAGAACCGAATAGTGTCGAATCAAAATCAAAAACAGAACCAAACCAGTATTTTTATAAGCCAAAAAAGACGAATAATAATTATTTAAAGAAAACGGTTTAATCAGGCATATTCTCGGGTTCGCCCGACTATTTTCAGACTCAATAGGAGTCCCTAATCATGAGATGACGCGGCGGCGGTGGTGTCGCGAATCGAACTAGTTCGACTGATTAGGGACTCCTATTGGGTCTGAAACTAATCGGGTAATCCCGATAATATGCGTGAGTAAACCGTTTTGTTCTAAATAATTATGAATACTCCTCACGAAAGTTATTTTTACAAACGAATAATCTTTTTGCTTGATGAAAATAACAGAATCTAAAAAATAATGTATTATAAACATTATTGATTTTTGTAAAATGAGAGACAGCGTGCTGCTGTGGAGTTTGTCGCGCCATTTCTTCTCCACAGCCAGAGCACTTAGCAAGCAGAGAAGGGTGGGCGAATCGGGGTCCTGTATGATATGTTTATTTTGATGTTGAGAGCTACCGTTATTAATATCGCTAATAAATGTCTTTTTGTCTGTCTGTTTGTGTCGGTTTCACGGCTACACTGAACCGATTTAAATGAAACTTGGTATGTAGTAAGCTTGAATCCCAAGCAAGGACATAGGATACTTTTTTCCGCGATAACCTACAACCACGCGGGTGGAGTGGTGGGAAAAATCTAGCAATTTATAATTTGCAATAACCTTTAAAACCACTCTAGAACTACATAAAACAGTGCTAGCAACTTTATAATAAGATTCTCCTCAATATCGACAACAGAAGCAATACCTAGTTTAAATCGATAGACTTTATTATTAGGAACGTACAATGTACTAGTGGTGACAAACTTGGCAAGGAGACTGATCGATAGGTCGCGGGTTCAAAGCCGCCGGTAAATTATTACGAGGGCTCTAGTTGTGCTAAGTTGGTGTTGAAAGTTTTGAATTTATAGAGTTTCGTGACTAAGTGGCTTGGTTTAAGTTTGATGTTAAGCAACCTTTCTTAAGGTCGGGTTTTGGATGGGTGACCGTGTCTTTTTTTTAATATGTAAAAAGTAGTAGTGTGTTTTAATTCTTTTTTAATATAAAACGTGTTGTGTTGTTGCATGTATATTGTTTTTCAATACTCAGTACTTTATTCAATCTAAATCTTCTGAGATAAGAGAGTAGTTTTTAGTAGGTATTTAAGTATTATTTGTAATGATGAAATTATTTAGTGTTATGAAAACAATGTATGTCATGTTATATTTACACTCCTTAATTTTACTTCGTGTCTACTACTACTACTACGTCATATTTAAGTAACTTCATATTATCTATACTAATATTATTATATAAAGCTAAATAGTTTGTTTGTTGTCAGGAACTACTGGTCCGATTTGAAAATTATTTCAGTGTTGGATAGCCATTTATTGTGGAAGGCTATAAGCTATATAACATTACGCTACGACCAATAGGAGCGGAGCATAAATGAAAAATGTTGCAAAAATTAAAAACCGTTGAAACTAAAACACGCGGACAAAGTCGCGAGGGACAGCTAGTTTCAAATATATGCACGGCTAAACCCACACAAACCACAGTTCCACAGCTGATATTTTTTAAACACGGCGGGATCCACCTGCCTCCAATGATCTGTCCTCCAAACTTTCTCTTACCCCCAAACGTGTCATTTACATGTTTTCGTCTCAACGCGAAACGCTCAGCCTTTTCACCAAAATGCTCTTTTTGTTTCAGGTATGCCTACAAATGTGAAGGTTTTTAAATAATAAGTTAGCTGTCATGGGCAGGCGAACAAAATTGTGAGTCTTTTTTATCTTTTGACAGCGTGGTGAAATAGACAGTTGTTGCAACTTTATCTTGTTGCTAATGCTGTGTGTAAATCGACATTTTTTATATGAATTTTGGTGGAAGTACTTGGTCCTAAGTTTAAGTCTATATATGGTTAGATAAGGTAAGAGTTATCTAGTGGCCAATTAAAAGTTTTCATTTCCAAATTCACTACAATATGATTTAATTATTTAATGTGAAGGTTTTTTCATTTACACATTATACACAGCTAAACAATGATATATTATGTATATACAAAAACAGTGGCATTAAAATTCGAGTAATTGGTGTAATTTCATTCAATCTATTTCTATCACTTTCCGTCTCGTACATTCTATATGGTCTGTTTCATTCACTGATGACATGTGAATCGGGACCGTTTTTAAACGACTCGCAGTATTGATATGCGTCATCCGTAGTATAACATGATTGCAGCTTAAACTCCTATTATTATTTTTTTATCTTGGACTTTCTATTTCCACGAGTAATACAATAGGATAACACAGCAAATTAAATAAATTGACTTTAATTAAAACTCGAATGATATCTTTTGAAGAGGTCGGTAGTTATATTGAAGAATGAGATACAAATAAAAGACAAATAATTGGCATTCAAACTAATTATAGAAAAATAATTGGCATCTCAAACAAAGATTAAAAAATAAATGCTGCAATTATTATTTGGCGTAAACAATAAGAATGCTAATTACGTTAATAACACTACATTTATTGAGCAAACCGTTTACAATTAAATATACGTATAGTTGAAATTTCGAGATAATTTATCACAATACAATACTTTGGTTAATCAAAGAGAGGGTTGGTGTTAAAAAATTCAACGACTAGGCCATACAATGCCTTCAATCCATTCAACATACCTAGAAACCCTCGTATATACGCCTGGAGCCATCTTCCTCCCACAATCCCTCCCAAATGACGTCACACCAACAACAGTATGAAGTGGGAAATTATGTACACAGTCGACTCTATCCTCCATAATCTGCATTGGACCCCCAGAATCGCCCTGACAAGTATCTCTTCCCCCATGCTCATAATCTCCAGCACAGATCTGGTCTTCCGTTATCCCTTCAGCCAAAATCTTTTTCTTTATCAAGAACTTCATGGACCGGTTGCAAATTTCACGAGATATCACATCAACGTCCACTTTCATTAAAGTCTGACTTCCATACGTTGCACTTGAAGCTGTCTTCCCAAAACCAATCACTGTTAAGTTTAATTTACTTATATCCTGTCCAAGATGTAAACATGCTATTCTTATGTCTCGATTCAGTGTGAAAACTGGGCTAGCTCTCATTAAAGCTATATCATGGTACTTCGAAGGAGGCTTATATTGAGGGTGGGCGACTATCTCTGCCACTGGCCTTTCTTGAACCAGTTCATCAACTTCGTCGAACTCGAAGGTTGCAGTTCCTATCCTCATGATGCTAGCTGGACCTTCGTCTCTATCTTCAATACAATGGGCTGCTGTTAGCACCCATTTCTCACTAATTAAACTGCCCCCACATTTCCAAGAAGGTGGATCTTGAGAAGTTTTCCGAAATCCAATCAAAACCATGTGAGGATACAGAAGGAAATCAACAGGAACTCGTACTCGTAAATTCGGGAATAAAATATTGTGACATTCCAACATAACCTGTCCATAGTTTTTACAGGCTCTGAAAGCTTTCTCGCCGACACCAGAACCTTGAAACGCTATTGACATAATAATAACCACTGATAGTTTTATCCGAATCATTTTCGGCAGGGCTTTCCTCAGAACTCGTTGAAATCAACCATAACGCACCTTTTTCTCCAAATAAATTATATCACAAATTCTTCTTGTCATTATTTACCCGTGTCACTCTAAAGATTGGTCCTTTGGTCCGCGCAAATCTAACGTTTTTTCCTATTTTTTGCGAAACATGCACGCGGGCGTTATCAATGATTTAACACGGCAACTGACCGGTATGGCTTTATAGCTGTAATTGTAATCTGGCCGTAACTAATCAATATTCATTCTTAATTGCAATAAAAGTGCGCTAGACCCGTTATTATGTACGATTATTTCGTTCTCATTTAGTTATGGTAACTACCTAAAATGAACTTTTTTAATCTAGATCCAGATGCCTCATGATGTCTAGTTGATCTTCATTTTTATAAGGTTTATTGAGAGAAATTTATGCCGAATTACCGATTCATCACTATATTTAGCCAACTTTTTTTGACGTTGCGTGGGTTGGGGATTATCGGATATCCACTGTCAAGAAACCCATTGAGTTTATTGGTCTTTTTTTAGATTACATCTTACTTTCCGAGGAAATAAATACAAATTTTCTTTTTACGCCACAGTAAATAATGTTACATATTTATTTGAGGAAATGAACATCTAAATCCAAATCCCACATAGATTTATCATAAAATTTCTTAAGATATGATGAAACACGTTTGGTTTTTACAAAATAGTCCAAAATCTTTGCCAATTGTAACAAAAAGCACAGCAAAAAACGACAATTATGCGGACAACTAACATTTGCATTAAAACAATCGATTCTCCGTATTTTAAGGTCAAGTCCTTGTCATCCGTCTTACTGAGCGTGTCTCCTGCATAATACATAACACACTGAATAAAAATGGTTGTAGCTCTTGAGAAATCGCCAACGGTATTTACCAGAATTCTTTCTTTAGTAAATAAGATTATCGAAAGAATAGTGTCTTTTATAAAAAATGCCACAAAATAAGTAGTAGTTTTGTTCCATCACTTTTTTTTAAAGAGGTATGCCGCAGTTTGTTTGAGCAGCAGGCTTTGACGCCTACACAGAACTTTAATAGTTATGTGACTGTTTCACTTCTGAGTAAAATCCTCTTCTCATATAGAGAAGGTACAATCATTCATCATAACATGATCACTGTCGAATAGCGAGTTAAGATATTTTAATAAAATTTTAAATATGTAATTTTCCATTAGTGGAAATTTTCATGTTTTCAAGAGCGGAAAATTTCATATTTTCATGAAACTTTAATTGGTTTACATAAACTTAACTTACTTTCCTGATTCAAAGGAATACGAATAAGTCATTAAAATAAACAATTATTATGTAATCTGGAAAGTGCCTTTAGTTAGTAGTTCACAAAATACTAGACACAATAGCTGACTGTACAAAGTAGTCTTAAGTTTGATATTCTACATTTCTCAAGAAATTCTGGCTAGCAATTCTGTTACCAACATCGGCTAGATTTTTAATTCCAAGAATACTTGGATCATCTTTGTTTTTGATTGAAATTATAAATAGGTTTTCTTAAACAATAGCAGCTTTATTTTACAGTTTTACTCCACCGTTAAAGCTTATGATTGTAATAGATTGTAATTAGAGGATTAATAAAATTGGACCGCCAAACATGCTTTAGCCAACCCGCGGCTCCGGCAAAGGCAAGGACGGGACCGGGGTGTTTTAGTCGGTTCAAGTCCGACATATCCCCACGTTGTGCCCATCCCCAAGGTGTGGGCAGAAGTCATAAGATTTAAAAAAATATACAAAAAAAAAAGGTTGAATGTTTTTGCAATTAGATATTTTTAGCTTTATGGATTACACAATTATTCATGGATTATGTGTTAGGATTTAAAATTGTGCTTTGATCCGAAAGAGTTATTTAAATATATATAGACTGTTATTTTACATTGTGTTTTTAGTTTATTTATAAAATGATACAGTATTTTTTTATAATTTTATACAAAAATACTGTATCATTTTAGATAATTACATTTAGTAGTTAATTGCTTTTTTAGCTATTACATTAGTTTAAATAATTGTTTAACAGCGTTCATTTGAGCAAGTAAGAGGGATCAAAGTTTTACAATAGTTGTCAAAATAATGAATTAGCCTTACTTAAAATAATATCCATTAATTAATTAAGTTTTCAAAATTGTAAGATTATTCAGGTAATTTTAACAATTCTAAATTTCAAAATAATATTGTTACCATTTTGAAAATTTGAATTAAATTTGTGCAAAGATCGTTATTTATTTTCAGTTAAATGTAGATTAGATTTATTCAAAATTAGGTTATGGATAGGCATATTTAAGTTAGATAAAAAATAATACAGCCGCGTTTATCACAGCGTTCCCTGAAAACGACACGTAGTGGAATGTGGCAAGAGTACATATTATGCTCGGGTAAGTCATAAGTATTGTGCTTAGAACTTACAAATGTGGATAAGACGTATACAAATAAAAAACTTTATAGTAATTATCGTAAGTCATTTCGGTCAAAATAAATGTGCATAGAGTGAGCACAGGCCTCTTCTGATATAGAGAAGGGTTGGCGATATAAGATTCCAAGTTTCTTCACGATGTTCCTTCACCGATTGTCAATGGTGTTTTAGAATAATTAGGAAAGTAACAACTTTTGAAAAGTCACATTGGTACTTGCCTGTAATGGGTTCGAACCTGCAACCTTGTGCACACAAATCCTTTCATGGAACCACGTGAAGTTTTGTTTTCATTATATACTTAATATATACGATATAGTTTGACTTAAGAATTTTCATATTCAAGTATTATATTTATTTGCGTGATACTTTTATATTGGAATTTACTTTAAGTATAAGTTTTAATCACCTTAACAACATACTCTATTGGTCTACATATTTTTAAACATGCTCTAAATGTCCTAAGGTCTATTCCTCGTTACTAAATTCCAAGTTCTTGAAGAAAGAAATCGTGGAGCGGTGCAGCCACAATCACCGAAGCAATACAAACTTTAATCAGTGCCGTACCTTTATGCTTTGAACGGTACTCTGATTTAAGAGGGGCTTAAAATTTACTATACGCCGTACGCTCTGCAGTTTTTCGTGTTTTTGTATGGTCTTTTGGTACTAAATTATTGTTTACGACCTTTTAGTTTGAGTTGTGTTTATTTGACAGTTATTTTTAGTGTGTACATATTTCACAAAAACGGCATTTACGGAATGAGTTAGCAGAGGTGTTGGTTCTCATGTGTCTACAAACCTACATTTTCTTGACGACAAGTTGAATTATAATGAGTTTATTTCAATTTACTGGGTCCATTAATATAGGTATTTTTCCAGTATGATTTAAAAGGTATTTATAACTTTTTAAGTTATCATTAATGATATTTTATGAGCATACCGTTTGGCTTACGTAATGAATAAAATGCTAACTTTGTTTTCTTTCTCTTAATATTTTATTTAATAAAATTAAACACCTGCAAATGTGTTAGTCGTTATGACAAGTAATAAATCTCCATTGTATACTGAAATTGGTCCTGTTATCAATTTGGTCCTTGGATACCAATTTGATATTCAATTAGTCCTGAATATATTAGAGACTCGATAAAGGTATCCGTTAGTGAATATTATTAATATATCAAATTGAACACTTACGTAAACTAGCTTTAAAAGCCAATTAAAATAATACGTGTTATATATCTATGAAAATATTGAAAACTACGTAATTGTATTCAATAAATTGAATATTCTAATTAGTTCAAACGGTGTACTTAATTTTAATATCACTTAAATTAAATGTAAATATTTGAATTGTAGCGATATTTACATCGCGTTTTTAATAAAAACTTATTGTTAACTATGTAATTATACAGTTTTAGTACGCTAAAATTAATTGAGTTAGATATGTTTATTGGTTTATTGTATGTGTATAACTTGTTTTAATTTCTATTGTTTACGGAAAATTTAGAATTACGTGGCGATTTTATGCCTGTGACATTATCGATGTGCGAGAAAAACTGCATTCGATATTTAGTAATGAGTAATGACCTACACATAATTAAAGTGATAATAGTGGTAGAAGGGTGAAAATAAAGGGTCAATGTATTTATATGCTAAATCATAAACAAGTCCAATTTTATCACAAACTAGCTGTCCCCCGCGACTTTGTTCGCGTGTTTTAGGTTCAACGGTTTTTCATTTTTGCAACATTATTCATTTATGCTTCTTTCCTATTGGTCGTAGCGTGATGTTATATAGCCTATAGCCTTTCTCAATAAACGGACTATCCAATACAAAAATATTTTTTTAATTCGAACCAGTAGTTCTTGAGATTAGCGCGTTCAAACAAACAATCAAACAAACAAACAAACTCTTCAGCTTTATAATATTAGTATAGATATATTTTTTTCTGGGTGTTCCACACTTATCTCTTAGGACTATAAAAAATTGTTTAAAACCTATTCTCAAATGTACCAACTCAACACTACAAAAATCGGTCAAGCAGTTTCGGAGGAGTTTGGTTACTAACACTCTGACACGAGAATTTTATAATAGACTAGCTGTCCCCCGCGACTTTGTCCGCGTGTTTTAGTTTCAACGGTTTTTAATTTTTGCGACATTTTTCATTTATGCTCCGCTCCTATTGGTCGTAGCGTGATGTTATATAGCCTATAGCCTTCCTCAATAAATGAGCTATCCAACACTGAAAAATTTTTTCAAATCGGACCAGTAGTTCCTGAGATTAGCGCGTTCAAACAAACAAACAAACAAACTCTTCAGCTTTATAATATTAGTATAGATAATATAGGTAGGTATATAGTATATATAAAGTTAAATAATTATATTTTTACGTGTTACTAAATTTTAATTTTCAATAAACCATATTATTTTTTCATCACAAATCATTTTAATTTGATTAGTTATTCTGTTTTTTATAAATTAATCTACACCTACATAATATCAACAATTCGGAACACTAAATCGAGATTGTAATTCCGATTAACCTATAGTTAGACAAAGATATAAGCTATTAGTCTAGAGGTGACTTGTATGGAACCTGCCGACCCACTTGTACCCTGATTGCTCTACATTGAAGTAGGAAGATATTGTTTATATGTGGGAAGTAATTAGTATATAGATCGATAGTAATTTTTCACGATGGGAGAAGTTAAGTACATCTAAATATTGAATTCATGAACTTTTTGTTACTAAAAAACCTGTATCTTTAACTTTTTTCAATGAAGAGGTATATTTAGTTTCCACTATAAGCCTTATTTTATTAGTATCATAAACGAACCCACGAAACGGAAGAAAATTCTAATAACAATAGCAATAATTAAAAACTGATATTATAGAGTAGTCTTTACAACTAAATAGAGTATTTTTTTAGAATAGTGGTTAAAAAAATATTTGATGCTTATGCTTGTGTGAGTAGTCATATTTTTCTAATTTATGTTTTACTGGCTTTCGCCGGTGTCAGTTATCGCGTATCTTCTCTTGGGATCCAAGCTTATCCCATACTAAGTTTCATCGAAATCGGTTCAGCAGTTTAGCCTTAAAAGCGTAACAAATAGACAGACGGACATACAGACTTATTTTTTGGCATTTATAATATTAGTAAGTACAGTACAGTAAGTGTGAAAGTATGGATTTTTAAGCCTTTCTTAAATATTTTTATGAGAATCATAAGAGATACCTCTCTACTATATGTATATTTATATAATCCCAACAATCTTAAGCATCCATACCCTTCGTCTTTACAACACAATTAAATTCAAGTACCATCCATGTAAAGTCATAACTTTACGGCGAAAAGCAATAAAACGCTTCAAATTTGCTTACCTTCAAATATACCATGTTCAATGGAAAACTGGATCAGCAGTTTCACGAAGTCCTAAGGAATCTTAAAAATATTCGTTTACAAAAGACACTCCATAGGCCCTTGAGGTCGTGACCAATCTTCGAGAAATCCATTCTCGTTCCCGATTCTTTCCTTACCGATGTTTGGCGTATTGTGAAGGAACAAATATTCTGGTACCAGAATGGGAAAAGTAGTGAAAGGTTGATAAAGGGGTGAATTAAAACTGGTGTGCGGTTGTACGGGAATTCGGTGTTTCTTCCCATTGTGAGGGTTAGAGATGTCTTTGAATTTGGTCCTTTGAGTCAGGTTTCGGCATGTGAAGCTTTTGAAAGGTTACGATCGATTTGGTGGACAATGTGGAGGTTAGGCTGAAGTAATCGGTTCTTGTTGTAAAGATTAAAGACGGTTTGGATAGAGTTCCTTCAATACTAAATAAAAATAGAACTATCTACTAAAAACGCATTTTATTATCTTTATTAGGCTCCTCCAAAATAATTGTAGATTAATATGTTCATGTTTAATAATGAAAATTAATAACTCTACCTAATTAAATGAAAAAATATGGACAACATCACATACATTGCTCTAAATCTAAAGTAAGTAGCTAAAGAACTTGTGTTATGAAATGAGTGACAACGAAGGTACCACAAATACCCAGACCCGAGACAAGTACGGGTCAATGTAGAAAAGTAATTTTCTACATTGACCCGTCCGGGGATCGAACCCCCGAGCTGGCGACACCAAAAACTGGTGTGTACGCGAATCGACCACGGTGGTCGTAAAATTTTCTATTGTAATGTTTAGAATCAATAATAAAAAAATACAATAAAAAAAATGAATAAATATATTCCAATATCAATCAAAACCCCAATCCATATATTTCAGTACAATTATCAAAATAATTATTCGACCCTTTTGGCTTATTTTCGGAAAATAGAACCCCAAAACAAATCAAAATCTACCGTACTTCATTAAAGCAAAAAATAATCCGATCAAATTGTACTGCATAATGAAAAGCAATCAATTTCCAAAGCTAAGGTTAATTGAAGTAATCGGGATTAAAATTTAATCAGCGTTTTGTACACTCGTGTGAAGGTGAAGATCAGAGTTTTATTAAAAATAATGATTCCGGGTTTATGTTATGCGTAGTTTTTTAATTAATCATTATTAATTATAAATTGTTTGATCGAGTAAAAAGTGAGTCATAATGATATTAGCAATGTGTTAATGTAATTTTTTTATAAAATTGTTTGTTTTTTTTTTTTATTTTTAAAAATTTTTTTTAGCAGTAGGTTATATAGGTACAACTATACAAGTAAAAACTTAAAACTTGAAAGTATATTTAATCAATAGTTATTAAAAAAACTTTGTTTATTATTTTTAAAATCAACCCTTTGCGTATTTTGCAATGTTAACTGTCCATATTGGAGAGGTTGATTATAAAAATAGATCAAAAAATTGCTATTCTTAACCATAGAATCGTAAGTAAAATACCAATAGTCCGTTCAGAAATATATTCATTCACAGTAAGCATTATTTTAACTACTACAGCACTTAAGAATTGAATCCTTGTGTCGCGGGTGGTTCTACAAACATTCGATTCTCATGCTCAAAGAACAACCAGAATTGGGACAAGTATTTGTGGATCACACAAATTATTGTTCCATGCGAGAATCGAACCCGCAGCACGTACCACAATGTGACTTATACCACTCGGCTATCCGTGCAGTCAGCTATTGCCGAAGTATGTTCGGTATCTATTGTCGTCTCCTTCAAGAAAACACAGCCCTCAAATTCCTTACCCACTTCATATTATATGCTTCTAGGTCTAAGTATACATATCAGGTATCTATCCAGGCCAGCATAAGCACGCCACTGTATTAGGCTCAAAGCCAACGGCGCACAATTACGGACCTAATGGCCTCTGCGTACCGTCAGCAGATAAAACGAGCAAATGGGTCAAAAGATAATTTATTGGTTTTTGGAGTGTTAAAGAGTTGTAATGGTAATTGTGGGTGTTGATTAAGATTTGGCGCTGAAGTAAGGCATTGTTCTATTTATATGTATAGACGTTTTCAGGAAAGCGATTTGAATTTTTAAGGAACGGGCAACAGACTAAAATGGCAGTAAAAGAGGAGGCCTATAATCAGCAGTGTGTGATTCCGGACTGAAATGATGATGTACAAAATGTACAAAAGATTTAGTTATGATGATAAATTGTCAAAGCATACGTCTTGATATAACCACGTTTACTAAAAATACAGCTAACATTAATAGTATTAATACCTAACTTTAAAAAAAAACCTGGGCATCAGATGGTCCATGTCTAACAGTTGACGTCTAAGTACTGATGACAACTTGTAAAATCACAAAACCTTGATTGGGTAAATATTTTTCAAATTTAAAAACAACACTTGGAGCCTAGGTCAAAAAATACAGAAGCTTAAAATATGCAAAAGATAAAACAAACAAAACTCCCGTCAATTTCCCATCAATATCGAACTGTATACCATCGGAAAAAAAAACGGTAAACGCCCCGTTTTCCTGTTAAATTCAATAACTTGCGTGAACGGGTCGTAAGAATGAATTGCCTGTCTATGAAGTTGTCAAATATTCAGTAAGGATCCCCCAAACTGGGTCAAGATCAAATAGAGTTCGGAACTAAAATTATTAATGTTTGTTGAGTCAATATAGTTTTATTCCGATTGAAATTAATCGTGATTCATGCTAAATATTTGAGGAGTACAGTGACGAACTTGGATTAAAAGTGCGATGGAAATAGAAATTGGGCTATGTTGACGATTTAAAATAATCTTCTGAAAAAAACACGTTTTTATACCTCCATAATGTTTGCAAAATTCCTTATAGATATTCTGAAGATAACTATTTAGGTACTAATGAGGATACCTAAAAGGTAAAAGCGGTCGACTATTTGAATCCAGAAATGTAACAAAACAGTATAGGCAATAGGGATGTAGCTATGGTAAGCAAAAATCGTTTAAGACGGTCAGTTAGATAAAAAAAAATGGACATGTATTTTTTCTTTATAAAAACAATAAAAATTTACAAAGATGCAGCGCTTGATAGTATAGGAATAAGGGCTAATGACGTCATGCCGTGGTGACGTGTAGCACGGAGTGACGTCACCCGCGAAATTACCATTCATTGTATTTTGATCATTTCTGTTGGCACCATAAAATAATAATATAATCAACATGCCTATTAGGACAATCGTATCTTCCCACCAAAGGATGAACGTGTTTTTAGTAAAAATGCTACCTAGCCTTTTGTGTGTTCATAAAACCATATAAAAGCTGAATAAAAATATGAGCTGAATACTGCATTTCACGTATATTGTAATATGTAAAACTGAACTTTTAACGGTACACGGATTTCTTTACACTGGTGAGCTAAGCCTTCCCAAGGGAATACCTGTGCTTCACGAACTCATGTATCCTTGCTTTCTGCACTATTTATTTTTTTGCTTTTTCGACAGAATATAAAATACTAGTTCCCACAGTTCCGGTTGCATCGACATCTATTTTTAACAAACATACTTCACGAATTCCCAAAACAGTAACTGAAAAATCATAGATTTTTTTTAGATAATTAGTTAGTTACTTTTGCTGACCATACAACAAAATATTTTGGTAGCGTACTGTTTGTGTTGTAGACGATACATGGTCTTTGTTAATGTGATTCCTTTTGCTATGAAATTGATATATTTATGTACAATTTGTGAGTACTGCAGTAAACGGCTGTTGATGCCTGTACTACGAACTCAATAAGCAGGACTTTTGCCATTGAGAAAGCGAGACGGTGCATTACACTGCGCGTAGCGGTGTCCCGCTTCCACAACGGCAACAGTCCTGCTTTAAGAGCTCATAGTAAACGACTACTGATGTCTTATTATACTGTTACGTAATACGGATGTTTGCCAATTTTCTTGAGATAGGCTTAGCTATTGACTTGTATGCCTCTTAAGTCAAGCAAAATATATTAAGATGTCCTCATAAATACAGCACTTATTTATTTCCGGTAGAAGTGTTTTTACCCTCGAAAAATCGGAAGAAGGGTTATAATTATGATATCTTATGTAGTTGAAGTCGCTGTGGTCAAAAGATCACAAAGGCGAGCATACCCATCTTAAAGACCAGGACCATTCGGTGCTGGAGATGTTCTTGTCCAAGGTTTTTACTTTACACCGAGTGGAACGCTTCGACCGAAGCCTGCGCCCTTACTCTTCAATTAATTTTATTTTCAATACAATGCTAATGCAAAATTGATATTAGTTTAGCGGATAAGTGATTCAGTTTTCTTGAAAAAAATACTGTCAATGGAAATAGCTAACTGGTATCTAAACATTGACAGTATTTTTTTGTACATTATGTTGTTTCGGACCTGCAAAATGATTTATTATTCTTGAAATTCATTCAAGAGTAACCTCCCTGGATTAAATGACACTGAAAACGCCAACCTTCAGAGAGCAAGTTGGGGTGTTCTCAACAAGATTTCATTCCTTCACAGGGACACTGTTTTTAGCTGGTATTGTATGCATACTCAAACTGCGCCAAACAGATGTCTCATATAATTAAGGAACGAATATGTAAGCTTTAGCGGGCACAAGTCCAAATCAGTGATGCCTTAAAATTACAAGCCAAGTTGGTATGTGATATTGAACTCACATTGTTATTTCTGCGTGGGCTTAAATATGCAACCTTGTGCATACGAAATCGATCACTAAACCACTGAGTCATTTGATTGTTGATATGTCAACTATTTCTTGGTATGACGACCTCCGTGGTCGAGTGGCGTACACACCGGTTTCAAGAAAACCTCTTTTCTACATTGTCTCGGGTCTGGGTGTTTGTGGTACCTTCGTTGTCTCTAAATTCCATAGCACAAGTGCTTCAGCTACTTATTTTGGATTCAGAGCAATGTTTGTGATGTTGTCCACATTTATTTATTTATTTGAAACGTTTTGGAGCTTTGGATATAAGGCACTGGTCCCACCACAATAAATTAGAAGCGAGGAGAGAAGGCTATGAAATAGATACTAGTTGCCTAGTAGGGAGAAGCCAGTGTGTAGTTTCGATACTTTTGTCGCTGGGCTACGTAAAGTAAAATTACCACTAGTTGTTCTCTTGGCGAGTGTTTTGATCGCCAATCGAGCATCGCTTAGCGACTATTATCGACAGCTCTAGTCGCCGCATCCAACTAATGCAGAAAGAATTCTCTCCGGCAGTGTGAACAGTCAACAATAAACTATTAATATATGTACATACCTCTTTTATTGACACGGGATCTGCATCTTATTGGACGTTTCTTGAACGAGAAAAATAATCGATACTTAGTCGTACTCCCGTCCGCGGTGGACAAGTGCCTTACCCAGTGAATGGGCTGTAGAGGTCAGAAAGGAAGTTTTATGTAAAATACTGGTAGCTACCTAAATCTGGTGAGACTGGAAGCTGAGCTTACCAAAGCTAGGCTGAAAGTATGCGCTTGTGATTTTTTTATTTCTTTTCAAATAAAGAGAATCTGAAAAAGGACGTAGTTATTGTGAGCTGCAAATATTGTTTATGATTTATACAGAATGCTGTGCACTTAGCTGCTGTTAATTAGTCCTTACAACTTGTATTTATGGTAGTATAGTAATAACAGTAAATATAAATATGAGCTCTTCGACTATAAATGGAAGTATTCAATGTTATCTCTATGATCTCGAGTCCCTTCATTTGTCTCTTGGTCTAGAATGTTGATATGATTTAATTAAAATAAGATCTCGCTTTCTAACTATGGCTAAGTTGAGTTTATAATTGCATCAATCTAATATCCTAGTTTTATTAATTAACTAGCTGCGCCCCCGGTTTCACCCGCGTGTTGATGAAAAATAGTGTTATTGATTACGATAAAAGTAGCCTATACGCTATTCCAGGTAATAAACTATCTATGTACCACATTTCATTTAAATCAGTTTTGCCGTTTTACGTGATTGATTAGTAAGACGATATTAGAAAAACATTTTTTTTTTATCATTTTTTTTATTCGTAACTAATATTATTTTTTTAAGTAATTTTGTATGATCACTTATTAGATATCTTTTTTTCATACGAATTCTATTTCTGGCCTTAAACCGTTGTATATAGTTATTTAGGCATTTGTCAATTTTTTATTTAATTAAAAAGAAAATATTACGTACTATGGCAAGTTGTAAAAACGGCAGATTAATTACTTTCATATTGAACTAGTTACAAGCATTTTAATATTGCTAATTAGATAGAGAGAGCTATAGCAAAATGTGACGTCACTATTGTTTTCTCCATACTTATCTGGGGATGTCCCGTACAAGTCGTCATTTTGCGTTTATGTTATTTTGCAGTTCTGCTTCAATTTAATAATATTAATAGAAATATTTCTAATAAATATATAATATCGAATTATTTAAGTCAAATACCCAATTGTGTCCTAATACTCCAGCCTTTCAGTATTCCAAAAAGACCCAAATACCTAACCCTAGAAATGGTAGAAACGTTATTAAGTATCGAGTGTACCCATGAATATTACATAACAAAATGGCAATCCGTCCGTCCGTTCACACGCGTTTAATAATACATATTGCTGCCGGCGGCTCCGCTTGAGTCATGAATTAATCATGAGCGTTTAACTAAATAGATACGTCATCGTTATCACTCGTTAAATGGTGCTTGTGATTTGCAATCGCTATTGCAATTGGTCGGAAATGTTTTGTATTCGAGTTTCGGGTGACAATTTTTTTGTAGCTTTTTTCCAGCTTACCGTGTTTGGATTTAGATCGTGTTTGACGTCAACGTATTATTTTCAGTGTTTTTTGTAACTTTATGAAGACTTTCTTTTGTTTCTCTCATCTTTCTCCAATTATTTGAAGGCTGTTTTGGTCTAGAGGTTAGTGACCCTGACTGATACATTCGCACTTAGGACAACTCTTTATGTGTTAAGCATGATCATTTGTTCTGTTCGGGGTGTAATTTATGTATAGTATGTATGTATTTAGAAATGTATAAGACAGAGGTAGGACAGGTATAAGTATGTTTATCAGTTGTCTGGCTACCATTATACAGGCTCCGCCTAGTTTGGGATCAGATGGCCGTGTGTTAATTGTCCCAAGGTAATAATAATTATTTGTTTTATGAAAGTCGTAACGATTTGCTAGCAAAACACTCGTGGTTATCAAATACTTAAAATTTGATGCATTAAATAATCCCGTAGTTTCGTCCATTTAAAAAAAAAAACTTTTTTTCACCTTTTTTATTGTAAATACGATATGGAAAATAATTGATCGACTCTCAAAATAATACAGCAAAGATCTATAAAAGTGATCAATATTTTATTCTTCTGTAGAACAACAACCTTTGACAGCAAACAGATACTACCGGTATTATTATTTTAATGTTAACCTTAGAGTAAAGATAGACAAGCATAGAGTACGCGTATTACACCGAGCGTAGCAAATGTTTTACTTTAAGTACTACGTTCTTTTACTGATTTAAGTGATTTGCCGTGCGACAACAGACGTTTATGCGAAAATATCGATGGTTTTAATAAAACGGCGCGCCCTGTTTTAACACTAATTTTACGATTTTATTTGTTCATACTAGTGCCAACAGTACATTCTCGATATGCGCACTCTATAGTTTACTTATTTTTTCTCCAAGCTTTTACCACTACAACCTATGCATTCACTGAACGCTTTTATAATAATCATACGTTAGGTTAAATAAGTTGTATTTCCAGTGGAATATACTGGAAATACAACTTAGTCTTACAGACTATTCCTAGCCACCTTATTACAACGTGTGAAGCCTTACAGATGTCACAACGGTCTTATGAATACACTGCATACCAAATAATTGGTTCAAATTGGTACCTACGTGTCATACGTAAACCAATGGTAGGGGTGGGTGAGACCATAACATAAGCTGTTATTAATTTATTTCTGTATTTAACTGTACATACAGTAATTTTCTTGGTGTTGATGAAGAAATTTAACGTCTGTTTTTTTAAAGTGTTGGTTTTTGTTTGGGTTTTTTGTTGTCATTCTTAATAACTACGGTTATTTCATTTAATTACAATGTAGGGACGAACTATTTTCTAGTTTCTTAAATGATCTACTACTGTTTGGCAAATTATAGTGTTTTTTGTGACCTGAACAGGGGGTTGACAAAAAAAAATAATGGGCGTCATGTAGATTAATAAAATATTAGACACCATATTTTTATATTTTACGTATCCAACCAAATACTATTAACAAAACATTGATTTGAAATGTCGCATGACGTCACTCATTCGCATGTTTTGTGGGAAGTGTGCCGTTATTAACCCTCCCCCCCCCCCTCTAAACATTAACTCCTTAGTTTTAACTTATTTAAAAAACGTAAAATATACGTTTTATTCTTTAATTTACGAACTACATACATTTTTCTCTTGTATACATCCTTGTTTCTGAACATGTAGGGATTTTCAGGCAGAAGATATACTTACGATTTACTCACAATTCATCATTTAAGAAGGACACCTGATATTCGATTAAAAATAATACATAAAAAAATGTTCTGACGATTTTGTTTGACTGTACATTTACATCCAATCATGTAAACGCCATTTTAAACCTACGATCAAATCGACGTTCACTTTCAATGGTGTAAACTCACCTTTTTGCATAAGGGAACATGATTAAAAAAATAATGTAAGTTCAGCCATATGTGCAATCAAAGTTCTAACATTATGCATGCGTCTGCGCATTGACGCGTGTACAATGCACCCCACGGTTCCGTTCTGTGATCTACAGCTGATTTCACTCGTGATAAGTTGTTAAGTTATTGCTGGTATCAAGAGTAAGGTTAATAGATAGGGGGTTTAAAATTATAAACCATATTATGACCGAACATTGTTTTATGTCGCGGTACGATTGTGAGTATTTTTTAGGAAATAGGTATATATTTCGCTGTTATTTATTAAAACTTGTGCGACTATTGTGTTGTAATTGCGTTTTACAAAGAGTAAAAAGTTGGCAATAATAATAATAATAATAATAATAATAATAAACTGGTCCGCTACTGTGACCCGCGATGGCGAAATCGGGGCCGCACCGCTCGACACCCCTAGCCGCTCGCACTGGTGTTGCCTCCTGCTGCCTATCGTGGCGGTTATGTTGGGGGGCCCATCTGGTGAGCTGGCGAGTCACCACCTGCCTATTTGATTGCATTTACATGTGTTAGAAGGCAGGTGCCATAGCTTTCCGATTTAGTTTTATTAACCAATTCACTAACATTTACCTACACATAGCCTAAATTTTTACTTTCCATTCATAATTTACAATAGCTCTGTATCTACTTTGGACCATTCATATCTGTTCTTGCATAGAGCAGAGGTGGATGGGCCCTAGTAGATGCCCCATCCCAATTTAGAGTAAAGTTCTCAACAAGGCCACTGCGTGTTGGACCTGTGTCCCCACGTAAGCCTTTCAAAGGACCGGGTATTCTCGATTCTGAGGATAACCCGTGAAAAAAGAGAGATACAGATAATAATAAGTTTATTTTTTCAGAAAAAAGTACATCGCAGAAAGAGAGTAACAATAACACCTGTACTAATGATAATTTCATTGTATCACAGGTGTTAGTGCCTTCCTTATTTAGAGAAAAATAAAGATAATTTACAGAAATAACATAATTATAACAAGAAATTAAGAATAACCAAACAAAATTAAATTATAACTACGTCTTTGTAATGTGTGAATGTGTGTAGGTGTAAGTGTATAAGTGTGTGTAAGAATGTGTAAGAGTATGTAAGAGTGAGAGTGTATCATTGATTTTGTATGACAAACGATCCTAACGGTTTGAGCAGATTTTCAGTTTCTTTATAATTTAGGTCAAGGAGAACATTTTGGATAACTTTTTTGCAATCATTTTTATTTAAATTGTAGATATATTTTATTTTATTAATCCGATTATAAAGACGAGAACTATTAATATAATAACTTCGACCGGCAAGAGAGGTTCTATGGGATGGTATTTCACACACACTGTCAAGTCTTCGACTACAACTGGACAAGTAGGGGGTAGACAAGTGCTTACGAATGACGGTTTGTAGGACATATAGCTGTCTTACAGTTAGTAAGGAGCATTCTTGATATAGTTGAATGGATGGGAAGGTGATAGGTTTTCGTAGAATAACTTTGAGCACAGCTCTCTGAGCCCTCTCCGCTCTTAACATGCTGGAGGAAAAAGTACCTCCCCACGCCGGTATGCAATATATTAAAATAGATTGTGCTAGAGAAAAATAAACAGTTTTTAATGTTGTGATATCAGCGGAAGACCTAAGTTTTTTAAAAACATACATAAGTTTTCTAGTACGGACAGCTATATTTTTTATGTGTGTATCCCAGCTGAGTCGGTAGTCAATTTGTACACCTAGATACCTAATGTCTGGCGTGCAAGCAAGAGGCAGGCAATCACAGGAGGAACAAGAAAAGTGGCAAGTGTGCGCTTTTATTTGTAGAGAGTTAGATGGCAATGCTGCAGACGTATAGGAGAAGGTAATATATTTAGTTTTTTCGATGTTCAGTGTGAGAAGATTAACACTCAACCATGTCATGATGACAGAAAGCGCTTTTTCTGCAGCATTGAAAGTTGACTGCCAGTCGGCACCTTCAACAATCAATGCTGTGTCATCAGCGTAGGTAAAAATTTTACAATTTGGAATTTGTAATTGACAAAGGTCATTAACATAAATAAGGAATAATGTCGGGCCAAGTACACTCCCTTGTGGTACACCAAATGTAACATATTCATCCTGGCTAGTAAATTTACCAATTTTAACGTACTGACAGCGGCCAGTAAGGTAACTACGAAAAATTTCGAGAACAGTGCCTCTTACGCCTATCATTTCTAGCTTGTTTAGAAGGATGGGTAAAGAGACTGTATCGAATGCTTTAGACAAGTCTAAAAACAGTCCGATATTTTTTAAATTTTTATCCATTGATTGTATTACAGTGTTAGTCATATCGATTACTGCATCTTCGGTTGATTTGCCTTTCGTAAATCCATACTGGTTATTGGAGATAATGTTAAATTTAGTAAGAAAGTTATTTAAATGTTTATTCAAGATTTTTTCAAAAACCTTGGATATTGTAGATAGTACTGAAATGGGTCTGTAGTTTCCGCTACAGCTTCTGTCCCCATTTTTGAATATTGGGTGTACTATAGCCTTTTTAAATACACTAGGAAAGGTTCCAGTATTCAGGCAGAGGTTAAATACATATTTCAAAGCCGGAATCAGATACTCTCGTGCAGATTTGAGTAATTGAATAATAATAATACAATATCGTCGTTGGTGTCGTATTCAGCCGCCGTCACACGATGCGCGACTTCACGGATCTCGCCGCACGGCTAACGACCATACATAGCACCGAAACTCCTCTACGGTGTGCCCTGGTTCGTGTCAGTATTGAAAATTAAACTTATTTTTAACCGACTTTGGGTATACTTTGACTCGTAGATTGCGACGGACCGGTAGCAGAGACGTCTGCGCTATCACGGATGAGACACTTCTCACAGCGCGGGGTGCGAAGTGATCTTCTATATCGCGCACCGTGGGAAGCCGGCTTTAGGCAATCTAATCGTTCTAAGTAGAAAATTCTAAGAAAAAAATATCTCTAAGTTTTAGATTAATGTAAGACTTAATATTCTAGATGTAAGACCATCTTTTTAGATAAAAACTATCTTGAGACAAAGACAATGTTGTACTAATATTCGTCGCAAGCTTATCCCTTGTTCCTACAACATTTACTGGTTACCAACTACGTCCATTTAAGTCACTGACACTACCACTCAGTAGTATTAACATTTAAACCTAAATAGGTTGACCCTTTGTACAAAGGCGAATCCAATCTATACGGATAAATGGAAGATCCATTTATCCAAATCGGATCAAATGTTTAGCCCATCCAAAGTGTTTTTGTCCGTCATTAACAAAAAACGGTTTAATTTTTTTTAGGACCTTTTTTTCGGTTTTGAATTAGTTGCGTGTACTGGCCGCAATTAAATAGACCATCGTTCTAAAAAAAAAAAAAAATGTCAAAATTATTTTTTGGGGCCTTTTTTATTGTAGCGTTTTAGACATATTCATTTGAATATTAAATTATGTAATGTTCAAATTAATATGTCTGAAACGTAAAAAATATTGTACATATTCTGTTTTTCTACATTTTTTAAACTCGAGCAAAGAAAACGTTACATAAAAGATTAGATAGTATTTATACGACATTAAATTTGTAAAATGTTTAACAAAATACTATCTCAATCAAACATTCAAGACTATGGCTTATTAATTAATGAAACAGACATGTATACTCAGCGCGTAATAGTCAAAAAGTCGTAAAATAGTCTTCCTCAATTGTATTAAGAGAATATACTAAACAATTGCCATTAAAGTCTATTTAAATGGTACTAACTAATTCTCCCACGCTTGTTCAAACACGCATTTAAAGGAAAAAAAGAAAAAAAAACTTTTTTGTATCGAACATTCTTACGACCTTCAAATAACATTCTAACCGCAAATTGAGTTTTTTAACTAATGCTAGTTCAGTTAACTATCTGTTGGGTGAGTTGGGTCACACACCGTGACGCACAGCTGTTATTGACCTTAACAAATAATGTCAAATTTAAATACATGTTAGTTTAACTACCGTTTAAGTTGTGTTTTTAATGTTGCGTGGGATTGGTGCAATCAGACGCAATAAATTTTTTTTTTGTCTGTGTTTATATTTTTTTGTATATATTTTGCTATATAAAGGTTGAACCGCGCTCGACGCGGTTTGCCCGTGGATTGGTAACCATTTGTAAACATATCGAGACCCCTCCGTGACTCGGAAAGCACGTTAAGCCGTTGGCCCCGACTGTCATACGTTGATCTTTGACAGTTGTTAAGTCATTACAATTCTGATAACTATTCTTACCATGGGATACTGTGTTACCTAGTAAGATGGGTTGTAGAGGTCAGATAGGCAGTCGCTCCATGTAAAGTACGGTGTTCTGCTGAATCCGGTAAGACTGGAAGCCGATCCCAACATAGCTTGAGAAAAGGCTAAGCAGAGGATAAATATATTTTCTAAGCAGCTCCTAACATGCACCAACACGTATAGTTTTCGATGCATAATGAAACTGTGTACTTCTTCGAATAAATTGCCTCTCTGGTGAGTAAAGATATTAAAATTTTATTTTCAGTTCACTGTTCAACTTAACTGTATCAAATTAAAAGCACTAAGCTTTTTATTTCAGCCACATTTGTACACACGTCTGGTTATTCCCGGAGGTAAAAAATCAATATATTTTTGTAATAAAAACTTAACCAATCTACGAATCGCAGTCAAAGACTGACTGAATAAATATTAACTATTTTCATGTCACTTGGGACAAAAAATATAAAGTGTTACAGAACCCTATTGAATACTGCGTCAACCCTATAAAAATAACATTTTATATTGCAAAAAAAAATAGTATCTGTATAGGAATATCAATCGGCAGGTTGGAGACAGTAATTCAATTATTATAAAGCTTTTATTTTTTAAAGGGGTAGACAAACGTCAAATTCGCCGCGTTGCAAAGTGGCGCCGCGGCCGCCTCTCATCATGTGCCATTGAAGGTAGTGCCACTGCTCGGCGCCACTCCGTATGGCGCCGAGCACGCTCGTGGAGGAGCGGGCGTGCGCGGCACGACGCGACTTTTGACATAACGCGCCGCAAGAAGCCTGCAATATCTTTTAGACAGATATATATATCGATAAATTGGTTTGCAAATGATAGTATGTAGGTCTAACTATAACCTATTTGGTCATAGATCTGTGACCTTACAGCATAATAATCTAGGGTCTAGAATGAATGTGATGTCGTGGTTATTTTCCATGATTTCTCTGATCATGTTGTCTGTCATAGCAAACTATTAGACTGAATGATAAGAATGAATGAGTTTGTATAGTATATTTTTGCACTGAAAATCATCAACATTGGGATCTAACGGCTGGGTACCTACATACCACCTCTATCTTGTTGCGAATCTTTGATCTCTCTCTCTATCTCTCTAATTCTCATAGATATGAATATTTGTGGATTGAAGTTCGGTTAGAATAACTATTCAAAATAGTATTTATATAAATATAGTGCATATTAAGCATAAACCTTATATTGAGTACCTACCCAGTCGGTTTACCAAATATGCGAATACAATTATACCCAAAATTAGGTTGCTCGATTTGTAAACGGCTTGGCATAAACGAATAATCAAATGGAAACAGTAAGTAAACTATGTTATTAGAGATGAAATATATACCAATATAATTAGACAATAACGAGATATTGAACAGTAGGATGTTGGAGATATCTTTAGATATAACTGCAATTGTTTTTGAAGGCTCCTTTGGCCGTAATAGCTTTTATTTGGTTTCACTAATTAAAATAATGCCAATTACATTGATATTTTTAAGTTAATGATAGTTGAAGTATTTATTTGTATTAAGTATTCATATAAAGTGATTTACAGTGCGCTTACACGCATAATTCATTCCGCGATTATTGGGAAGGTTAAAAATAATGTCCTGGCAATACCTAGCAATGTGCCATACATTGCAATACATTTTTTTTATAAAAATTGCCAAGATTTATCTAATTTTAGATGCCCGTATAAGCTAACCTTTAACTAATAGCGGTGTCAACTTGCCCTTCTGTTAACATGTCTACAACACCCTGTTCCTTCGTACGGAAAATGAAAACTAAATAAAACTGTGCTGAGCCGTCGTCAAATATTGGTGCCAGAGCATCTGCTATCAAAACTTTCCTCGATCCTCTGGGACTAGGAACGAGCAAAACAGGAATAGAAGTACAGTAGGCAAGTCTAAAAAAGATAAAAGATATCGCCGTCTCTTCTTCACCCACCGTTTATGTGTACTTGCATCTCACTCAAACTGTCTTGTAGCTCTTTTCAGAAGCGCCAAGTTTCTTCGGCCGTCCGGTAGATGTCGACTCGTTGTACTTAAATAGAATGTTAGTAAACTTAAGTGGTTGGATAATGGAGTTTGTATAGGTTTATAATGTCAGGATTTTTTAGCTAACAGTATAAACAGAATATTATAGTTTCAGATGGGTCTCGGAAACTTTTTAATCAACTTTTAATGTATGATATCAGTATTGAATTAAACTCACTTCATCATCATCATCATCATTTCAGCCATTAGACGCCCACTGCTGGGCATAGGCCTCCCCCAAAGATCTCCACAAGGATCGGTCCTGCGCTACACGCCTCCAGCCAGTTCCCGCAGCCCGTACAAGGTCATCACTCCACCTTGTAGGAGGCCTGCCCGCGCTGCGTCTTCCTGTACGCGGTCGCCACTCACTTACAATTCTTTTTTTTTTGTATTGAAGGAGGTTTAGTTTTTAATCAAACTAGAACAGTTATAACACAATAATAGTTTATTTAATGAGAAATTCAAACTAAGAAAAGATTGTTACACATAGCCGCTGAAATACTTGATCAGTATGGTAATTAATTTATTAAGGAAAATATGTTATAATTATAATTTTAAAGATTATATATAATTTTTCTCGCAATATTCTGCCACCGAATTCTTTTCTTATCCAGTATTCCCCTACTCCAAGGATCTGGTTCACGTGGGTACAGTTCGACCTGTTATTGCCTTCCAGTTTTGCGACAATTTTTTGCGACTTCGCCCGTTATAACATATACTATAACTATGTCGTTCGGGTTTGTTTGTATCTGTTTTGCACCAATCGGGATTGTTGGCGCTATTTTTTGTTTAGTTTCTGTGTCAGCGATTAATTTCTGTACTGTTAGATTGAGTGTGGGCTCTTTGTTTGAATTTTTGTTAAAATGTTTTTATGTGGTCTTGTATAATTCTTATTTTACAGTAATAGATTAGATGCTTGCTGATTTTGCGTTACAATATTTAGGTACCAATTTAAGCAGTTTTATATATGACTAGCTGTTTCCCGCGGCTCCGCCTGCGTGGATGTCGGTTATCGCTGCAAAAAGTAGCCTAGGTCCTTTCTCAGGCTCTAGGCTATCTGTGTACCATATTTCATTTTCATCGGTTTAGTAGTTTTGGCGTGAAGGCGCGGCAGACAGACAGAGTTACTTTCCCATTTAAAATATTAGTAAGGATTAGCAAAGCAATTTTGTAGTATGCAGGAAAATAAAGAGGTGATAGAGAAAAACATGTATTTTAATAAGAATTTTAAATAATAATCAACATAAAGATGCAAGTCAGAAAACTTAAAAAAAAACATGTAAACAATTTGAAATTACTAGCGGTTTCACCCCGGCCTTGTAACACATCTTATTTTTCGGGTAGGAGACGATGCAAACAAATCAATGATCATGAAAATCGGTACACCCGTTTTCAAGTTAAAAGTGGTGGAACTAAACGAATTTGTTTTATAATACTCAAAGATAGTATCTCAAAAGTTATAGGAAGCTGTCTGTTAGCTATTACCGTTACTGGCAACCCATCCACTTCACAGTTTAATTATTGCTTAAACATAATCTGTGTAAGAATAATAACGTCATAAAAATCAATAACTCTATTACGCAGTTGTTTATACTTCATTCACTCACTCAACGTCAGAACGAATTAGAGTGAACTACTCATTCACTGCTTACCCTCTGTCATAATAATACCGAAATTAAATCTATTCATATCGGTGTATTCCCCTATTTTCTCTACCGTAATATTTATTACCAAAATAGGTATCAATTTTGACAAATTTGATTATACACCCCGAATTTTCCCGCCAAAATTTGGTAATTGAATAATTCGTGGCGCCATTTTGATTGCGTTTGACGGATAGATGGAGCCACTAGTTAATTTATTTGAATTAGGTTATGTGAATTAATTGACATGTGAGGGTAAAATTTTATGTAATTTATTTAATGTTTTTGTAAATTATATAAAAGATAGAGATATATAAAAATGCTCACGCTTTTTATTGAAAACGTAAAAGTGGATTCTACAAAGCGAGATAGTTTAATTCGAGGAATTATTTTGAATTTTTGACAGTTCTTCCATACAAAATCTGTCAGACGTCAATTTAATTCAACGAATAAAATAATTTGGCGTTCGAAAAATCCGTCGTAAGGCTGTTAAAACGTACCTATCGGCCTATTATATAAAGGATACATGCAGAAAACATGAATGACAGATAGTATTTAATATAAATGGATAAATTTATTTTCGGATTGTGTTTGTATATTTGTAATCTCTTATCGCTAAAAAGACTGAAGTGATTATAATTAAAGGCTTAGAGATAGTAAATAAATCCTGTTAAACCCTTTTTTATCTCTCCTAATGAATAAAATCTGTTATAAAAGGTTAGTGCTTTCAAAAGTTAATGTATAATATTTATGTATATGTATATGTGTATATATGTTATCGAACCGTAGGAGTTGTATTTGAAAAAATAACTTCATAACATACTAAAAACAAAAACAATTCATTGAATCTTGCTGTTACTATTATATGTTATTGTATATTACTAGCTGTTTCCCGCTGATCCGCCTTTCTGGATGGCGGTTATCGCGGCAAAAAGTAGCCTATGACTATCTAGGCTCTAGACTATCTGTGTACCAAATTTCATTTAAATCGGTTCAGTGGTTTTGACGTGAAAGCGCGACAGACAGACAGACAAAGTTACTTTCGCATTCATAATATTAGTAAGGATTTAAGTAATCATTAGTTAACATATGTGCCCATTTCAAATAACATCATCTCTTTAAACACAGAATCACGTCTGCGTTTCACATTCGTAGGGTTACAAAGCCACAATCAAGTAGTTTAGCCGACAGATTACAACCCAACCACACAGATAACTCAAAATAAATTGAATTTGCACTGTAGCCCCGTTTTTTATATTAAAATCAATTTGAAACGCCAAAGGGTATAAACAACCGCAAAATGAGCGCACATCTGAGACCCACCCACATCTTTGAAATTCTAATATGACTGAACAATACAACTAAAATTCAACCTCCATAGTTGTAATGAAAAATAAACAATGCTGCGTTGATTTAGGTCCATAGCAAACATATATAATATTGGGTGGCTGCTACCCCAAGATTGTGAAGGGTCTTTTGTTGACCCTGTTAGGGATTTAACTGCATTTAATATATTGCATCATTTCATGCATATGAGACACTTTTGGTTCGGTTGCAGTTTTCTGATTGCGTTCTGGGTAATAAAAATATTGATTAGGTTTTTTTTGTTGTTATTGGTGCATGTGTTATTATGATAGAATTCTATTGATTTTTTTTTGTCAAATTTTAGAAAACAATACTTTTCAAAGTTGACTGTCAGTAACGATATCGATTTAAGCAATAATATTTTTAAATTATTATACATATCTATACTGCGATACGTTTAAAAACTGTCCCGATTTACATGTCATTAGTAAATGAAACAGATCATGTAGAATGTACGAGACGGAAAGTGATAGAAATAGATGAAATGAAATTACACCAATTGCCATTTTAATGCTTCAGGTTTGACGCCCTAGTGTGATATCTATCTCGTTTTTGTGTACATATATATCATTGGATACAAGTACCTATGTAAGTAGTACCTACTAATATTTAAAATAATCTAACAATACGAGTCAACCTAGATATAGGCTTAAAAATTAAAGATTTATCTTGATCGTAAGATCCAATTAATTAAATAAATACAGGGATCTTACATCAAGTATTCTTTAGTTAGAATTTTAGGATATTAGTATTAGCGTGAAATTTCGTGTAGATTGAGCGTCGCTTTCTGAAGTCAATGAGTTTCTTAGGATCTTAGTTACCAAGGAAGATTTTTTTGCGGAGTTAAGTTTGTATAAAACACAGGTAATAAAACTTAACTTTTACTTAAAATACACATTAACTTAATAAATAGATACATTAACTTAACTTAATCAAAATACAAAAAATACCAACCGAATTGAGAACCTCCTCCTTTTTGAAGTCGGTTAAAAACGTGGTACATATACATTTATATAGTATTCTTATGACTAATTTTCCAACGCCAGAAAATTTTATCTTGACTGATTTTGACGGGGCTTTCACTGGGAGATAGCTAATGTAATAGGAAGTAACTTAATCTACTTCTATTTTAGAAAAAATCTAAAATAATTATAAAAAAGTTAGCTTGCTTATTTGTTATATTCCACGCGGGCGAAGTCGCGGGCATCGCTAGTTTAACATAAAAATAAACCATTGAATAGTTAATGGCCTTGCACTTGACACGCAATGAAACCTCTCCCACATTACCTTACAAATCTCCTCATTTAAAATCAGGTGGTCCCACAAAGCACGAATTAACGTAACAGGTTTTAAAACTGGACTTAAACCTAAGTACCATAAACCCTGAATTGAGTACCCTTTAAATCTTGTATACTCAAATTTTATTTGACTTTTTAATTAATCAGCTTAAAGGACATCATTCGACTATATTAAATAGGTTATCCCTTAAAAGATTGAAAGATGAATAAACCTGGATTTCTAAAAAGGTTTTTATAGACTTGATTTAGTCTCAAACGGTTTATTCCTAAATCTGATTGAGATATCTTTGTAAAGAATCCTTTAAACCAATTTGATGTCATTTTCGATCATCAATAGATTTTGGTAACTGAGTCTCATAAAAAACATGAGATACCTATTTTTTTTATCTAGAGTTTAAGGCATACATACAGAATGTAATCCGCAGTCTCTGCCTACCTACACATTAATGAAACTCTTCTTTCTATTACAATGTGTTTAAATTATGTAAAAACACACTTGCTTATAAAGTTCTGCTTAAACAAAGCACGATCACTCGATAGTCAAACATAATAAGTATTAAATTCACTTCCTACCGCAACAACCGACAGATACTCGGAACAGCACATGTATATAATTTAACAAAGGCTTCCATTTACTGTATACGTTCGACGTTGCGTGGACGGTGCGTGCACGCAGCGTGGACACTGCGGTGTGCTTGCGGCGTAATTTCGGCTCCGATGCCAATGACTGGCTGTGATGATGGTTAGACGATGCCCCGTTTAGTATCGTCTGTTACTTGACTCGCTCATTTGTTTACTTTTCATTTTCCGTCGTGTCTAAGTTAGCTTGCTTCATTTAGTTTTCTTGAAATTCGTGTATTTATATAATTTACTAAGTATAGAATAAAAATTGGATCCAATATAATATTGCAGTCTCCGATTAATCAAATTGAAACCTATTTAGGTAAAGGTATTTGGTTTCTTTCGTTATTTTTTTTTTATTTTTATTAAGTTAATAAATAATTAATTCCAAAGTTCCTGTAGGTATATATGCAAATTTTACAGTTCATCAGTCTTTAATTTGTCTTAAATCATTGTTAAGTTCAGAATATAAACTCGACATTTCACAATTCTTTATTAAAGACTTGCACGTACCAAGTTCTTTCAAAACCAACATCAAAACAAGCAAGTCCAGTTACTGTAGCAAGTAACTATCCTAATCCAAGCGCTTCATACATCAGGAGTCGATCAGATTTGGGACTCCAACTGGTTCATTGTAATTTTGAACGGCCACTGTTAGATTGACTATTGTTTGCAGTGTAATGAGATTTCCTACCTTTGTTTTGTAGTTAGAGCTTTGTGTTGCTTAGCGATTCGATTTCAGTACAAGAGTATTAGAATTGGCAATTGATTAATAGTTTAATACGCCATTTGATAGTAATGGATATTCGATTTAGTCTCTAACATGTTATATTAGTAAGGTTCTATATTACGTCGGTATATGCAAATAAGAATGGCGAACGCACGTGCATATTCAGTGTCGCATTTAGACTTTGCGTATATTAGTACAAATATGTGAAAAAGATACATCTAAGGCCAACTAAAAGACAATCTATGACCTATCTTAAGTGTTTTTATTAATAGCTCATATAATCTGAAGGCATTAAAAGCTTAATAAAATAAACACTATTGTATTTGCGTTCTAGCATAGTACGTAGGATAGATGTTAGTATGAATGACTATGATCTGATATTAAGAGTATTTTTCCGTTTTCTTGACTAATTTCCGTGTTTTTTTAAGATTTTCTCTTTTCTGGAGTATCCAATGGACGTATCCAACATATCAAAGATCATGAAAATCGGTCCACCTGTTCTGAAGTTATAAATGGTGCAACTAGACCGACTTTGTTTTATGTATATGTATAGATAGATGCAAAAATTAAATATACTATTTATCTGATGACTCTTTAATCCGATTACACATCTATCTTAAGATATATCCAGCGATAACCAATCACCTGTGCACCCCTTTAAGAACCGGTTATCACAATATGGCGTCTGATGCTGCGTGTATCTGTCGAGATAAACGTAAGAATAACGCGTTTAACAAAACTTGGTGTTATTACGAAGCTCTCGTGGTAATTCGTCGCGATTACCCGTCGCTTGCGGTTTGTGGGATTTAAAGGGCTGTCAGAATTTTTTATTTACGGTAAAAAGTAATATTATAAAAAACAATTTCTTACCTTTTTTTACTATGAAATGAAAAGAGGCCATTGCCGAAGAGTAGGGCATTTACAGGATCCGTGGTCGAGAGGTGTACACACAGGTTTTCAAGGTGTCGCCAGCTCTGAGGTCCCGGCTTCGATCCCCGGCCGGGTCAGTGTAGAAAACCACTGTTCTACATTGTCCTTACCTTCTGTTAAATCAAATATACCTAAGATATTAGCGATCCGCCCCGATTTCGCACGGGTAGACAAAACATTAATTACAATGCACACAAGCCTTTCTCTCAAATCACTCTATTAATTGGTGAAAACTATATAAAAATCCGTTCGATAGTTTTTGCGTTTATCGCGGTCAGACAGAGAGACGCGGCGGGGACTTTGTTCTATAATATGTTTAGAAAAAGCTTTCTTGTTGGAATATATTCAATTAGTATTACATAAAACAATTGAATACCATACCTATGCTAGACAATTGAAGGCTTTGAGGTATAATAAGAGACTTACATAAATACACCATGTATAAACTTGCATTTCTTACCATACATTTAGATAGTAAAAACATCAAAAAAATACATATTTTTTCGAACCTGACAACCATATCGAAATTCATTGTCGCTGCGGTTTAAAACGTATTCAGAAATCGATGCGAAATATACATTATGATGGAAATAATTCGCACTTTTATCACCCAATGTAGCGTATGGTTGTAACCAAAATTGCAATGCGGACGAATTATGTGTTCCAATAATATCGCATTAACGAAATTTTTAAGCATGTTTTTGTATGGATGATAATTTCAGCGATTTTGTTTGAAGACAGTTGGTTAATGGCGGTCTTTTGTCTAATAGCACCTGTTTGGAACTGCCCCACAGCTGACCAAATGCCAATTCTCATATAGAAACTGTGGAGTTTGTTGCGCCGTTTCTTCTCTACAGCCAGAGCACTTTGGAAGCGGTAAAGGATGGTGAACGGTAGTGAATCAGGGTTCTGTCCATTGTTATATTGTATAAATAAATGATATATACGTTTAAATAAATGAGTTTTGTATTTGAATTTGAAACAAAAAAATATCACCATGAGTTTAATATCATTCGCTCATTTGATTTGCGATTTCACTTGTGCAGATTTTCTTACGTGTATTATAACTCAAATGGGAGAGGTTTCCTACTACATCAACAGTGATAAATAGATTACAAGATTCTTTGTTAAAAAGAAGAGAAACATCTACCCAGGATGCGCTGGATTTTCGAAAATATTGCCTCTATGTTGGGACCCTATGAAAACCACACAACAATTTACTAGAACTACATTGGAACCACAAATGTTATTATCAGACTGTTCAAAGATAAAAAGGTTTATTTAAAAGTACCTAAAGGGTTGCAAAAAGGTCCACTACATTTGTTGGTAAGGTCCAAAGTCTCCCATAGGACTAATTCTACATACTTTTACCACCTAAGGTCTGGTCATAAACTTTTTGACTTGTAATTCTTTTAACGGAAAAGAAATGGCGCTAGAAAAAGATAGGATTATTATTTTATCAGAAAACTCTCTTTATCTTTGTTCAGAGCACGTCTATTTTTTTAAGGGAAAGATAATAGTAACTTAGAAATGCAAATGCAAGTCTATGAGCAACTAAATTATCTTAATAGAAACTGAAAGTACTGTACGTCGACAAAGAAAGTGAAAAAAGCTTAGGTATTAATTTCAATCTTTAATTAAAAAATTCGAGTTTTAGTAAAGTATCTAGTTAAATTAATTACTTAACTGAGATTTGTGTTGTATTATAACTATATAGTTTTTAACAGTCAAAGATTACATTTTTTTTACAAGTTATATTACTAGAAATATTTAGTTTTTTCTATTGTATAAAACAAGGTCGCCCCCGCTGTCTTTACGCTTAGATCTTTTAAACTACGCAGCGGATTTTAATGCAGTTCAGCAACAGATAAAGTGATTCAAGAGGTATGTTTATGTGTATAAAACATGCATATTGTAATACAAAAAAGCCGAGAATATCAAAGATTTGTAACGATAAAAACTTAACCGCGCGAAGTCGGGCGGCTTGCCAGTATAATATATGAAAGTTAAGTCGACGGGTCTAAAAAAATTGCTAAATAAGAGAGAAGCGAGTTATAAAATGTGTAACTAAATCAGAAGATCTAAGGCACGGGAAGAACGCAGGTGACACCGCGGGGCTCTGCCAGTACACTAATAAAATTGGTTCTGCCTGGCGAAAGGCGTAAGTGAAATAAAACACTTCTGTTAACCCCTTCAGGAAATAACTAGTTTCATATACCTGTGTAAAACAAACTCTTCAATGTCTTATGTTTTAGACATTGTGTTTCTTTCGACCTAGTTTCAGCTATCAGGAACTCCAATCTCCATTGAAAGTCTAGTAAAATGTGCGCTCATTTGCAAGACAAACAGTCTCTTTGTCCGTTAGTAAAGAGCTTCTCAATTCACTTCTACAACGTTTGTGTAAACTTAGGCCTTTATTGGACATTTCACTAATACGAATAGTTTGGTTCTTATAAGATACTAGTTATGTTAACTCGCCTTGATTTTTCTCTCGAGACAATTTTTATTTTCTTTTTTTTTATACGTCTCCCGCACTAAGGAATTTAATCCTTGTGTCGCGGGGGGTTTTTACAAACATTCAAATCACATGCACAAAGAACACCCAGACTTGGGGCAAGCATTAGTGGATCACAAATGCTTGTCCCATGCACGGATCGAACCCGTGACACGTCGCGCACAGAGGTAATTGGCGTGATGACCTATACCACTCGGCTATCCGTGCAGTCTAGTTTAAATTAAAACTAGCAACCTGTATTAAATGATTTCCTCGAACTTATTAAATACTAATTCTTAAATACTTAATTCTTAAATACTTAGACTTATTAAACGATTTGACTCTGGTAAGAAGGCGAGAAAGTAGACAATCCTATTTTGTGGTTCCATCCTACTATAACATATTTCATCTTAATCGGTTCAGAGATTTAGTCTTGGAAGTGTACCAGACAGACAAAGAATTGCTTTTATGAATTCAATGTTGAAAATATGTACAGCACATAAATTTAAAATAAAGAGCGAATACACTTTAGCTTTTTATATATTAAAAAACTAATATCGAAGGTACCTTGAAACCACTCTAAGAGCAATAAATATGCATAATTATTAATCTCAACAAATATAAACTTCAACACTTTTAAAACATTACTAGTTTACTCTGTAATAAATAATTCTTCAAAGTTGATATTACCATTTTAAAGTTAACTTGTAAACTTTTGAAGTGTAAGGTACTTAACTTAAGACAGTACATCAACTCTCTTACTTAATATCTATCTTGATAAAAATATTACTATTTTATTTGCACAAATAAAAGTTAATGATATAAATGTATAAGAAGGTATATCGTGTTTTTAATATATTGTCATCTCATGAGTTTTATTTAATTACAAGCTGTCCCCCGCGACTTTGTTCGCGTGTTTTAGTTACAACGGTTTTTCATTTTTGCAACATTTTTCATTTATCCGCTCCGCTCCTATTGGTCGTAGCGTGATGTTATATAGCCTATAGCCTTCCTCAATAAACGGACTATCCAATACAAAAAGATTTTTCAATTCGAACCAGTAGTTCCTGAGATTAGCGCGTTCAAACAAACAAACTCTTCAGCTTTATAATATTGGTATAGATTTGTTTGAATAGATTATTAATATTATTTACTTTAACTTTACGGTAGTGCCCCCGCCAAGACGAGCCAAGCGAACCGCACGGGCACTACCTACCTTTTCTCGAAGCGCTTCGTCGTTTTTTTGAACCCTCATAACTTGGGTTTGGATTATGCTAGATCAACAAAATTTTCGGGATATATTGTCAATAGCGGACTTATTGAACATATTAATTTTTAATTACATTAGCTTTTATACTTCAGATTTTATTTATATCTAAAAAACGCTAATTTCGTCACTGACTCACTGATGATCATCAAAATTCTTAAGGTATTTCCTAATGTCCTAGAAAGCTGAAATTTTGTATGTAAGCTAGTATTAGCACACAAACAACAAAAAAATTATAAAACTTGTAACTTTCATCCCCCAACCCCTTAAACTAGGGGATGGGAGTTTGTATGAGACCTGTAATTTTAAATTAAATTTTGATGACGCTAGAGGTCTAATCTAATAATCTAAAACTTGGTTCCCCTAGATATATATATGTATAGGTACTCCTTGTAAAAAAAAAAAAAAAAATAAAATAAAAATAAAAAAAAAAATTGTTACAAACAACTTACAAAAAGAAATGAAATCCCACCAAAAACATTTTCATGTAAAATGTTGCCAAGACGAGCCCATATGACTCGCACTGTCAAAAAGTTATCAGATCTCATGTAGAGCCAAGCTTCTAACACTACACGCCCTAACTCTACAAGGCCTAACTTCACAAACTCTACACCTTAGTCAAAATATGTGGCTTGGCCGTTCGTTACTACAAGAACTATTGTATAACACAAAAGTAATGAACAGTGAATTAATTTTTCACCTTACGCCGATGTGAATGTAGCGAAATGGCCAAGCCACATATTTTGACTAAGGTGTAGAGTTTGTGAAGTTAGGCCTTGTAGAGTTAGGGCGTGTAGTGTTAGAAGCTTGGCTCTACATGAGATCTGATAACTTTTTGACAGTGCGAGTCATATGGGCTCGTCTTGGCAACATTTTACATGAAAATGTTTTTGGTGGGATATATTTATAGTAAAGATAGAGAATGAACGAAAACCTGTGAATGAAAGAATGAAACTTTTAAACATAACGCTTGTTTTTATAAATAATTGCTAATTGTTTTAAATAAGAGTGAAGTCTTATTTCCAAGTAGGTTTTTTTCGCAACTATCCTATTAGAAAACAGAAATGTCTTGTACTGAAGAAACGAGTAGTAGTGGGTATTGATCACTACAGTAAACCTGGCTTTACTTGGCGATTCCTAAGAAATTTCTGGTTAGTGCCCGTAGCCATGAAGTATGTAATTAATATCTAAACAACACAACAACTTATTTACATCATATCTAGACCCCTCCGTGCCTCGAAAAGCACGTTAAGCCTGACTGTCAAACGTTGATCTTTGACAGTCGTTAAGTCATTACAATTCTGACAACCAGTCTTACTGGGATACTGTGTTACCCAGTAAAATGGGTTGTGGAGGTAGCACTCACTCTATGTAAAATACGGTATTTAGCGGAATCCGGTAAGACTGGATGCCGACCCCAACATAGCTTGGTAAAGGACTAGGCAGAACAAGAAAACATTTCACATATCACACACAAAAGAAGACTAATCTACGAACTATTTAAGAGTTACAACTTTTCACTAACATCATTGCAATGTCAATTTACCCGACGGACCTAGAATATAGTTTATCTAGTATCAGTTGTAAACTGAATTACCACAAAGAGGAGGTCCAAAAAGCCTCTTCGGAGGGCCTTTAATCTAAAGGCTATCGAATTACCCGCCCTTGAACTGAACTTAAGTGATTTTTATTGATTTCCCTTTTATATCTGATTTCTTAAATTATCAAGAGTTGATGTCGTCATGTTTGATGATATTTTGACTTTGTTATCAAGGAAATTAGATGTTAGAAGTAATTCAAAACTCTCTTGGTCTTGTATATGATTTAGGTACTAGTTGACGACACGGAGTGCTTCTAGATTATTCTTTAAGAGGTAACAGAAGCTCCTCGTCATGTGCTGATGGTGACCAACGGGGTGGTTTTAGTGAGGTAAAAGTTCCACACTCCCCGGTCTTATAAACCCCATAAGGCCGGGTACGTCATGAAGGATTCCCCCGCAAAAAAAACGGTTCTGTTTTAACTTTTTTAAATGTTAGAAATTGAAATTGTTGAATATGCAATTAGGATACACAATAACTTTTAAACGTAACTATTTTAAGATTTTAAAAAATATTTAAATTTGTCTTAGTTTTAGCGTTATTATTAGCGACTATATCTTTGACTTCAGATAAATAAATAATTTAACCCAGTAAATTAAAAATAACTAACCTTCCTTCTTTAATGTCAAATTAAATTATAACCAAAGATGGAAAAGAGGTCTAGAATCGCTATTAATAATTAAATCCGTCATGGATAACCTTTTATAGCATTAATAAATTATAACAGGAAAAGAAAGCTATATTTTTTTACATATAAAAGTCTCTTGTCACGATATTTGTAATTAAACTCTTCCGAAATGGCTCGACCGATTCTCATAAAATTTTGTGTGCATATCGTTTAGGTCTGCGAATCGGAAAACATCTATTTTTTATTCGCCTGAGTGATAAGGGTCTCACTCTCCATTTTTTTATCTTAAAGTATGGCAAAACAACGTTTGCTGGGACAGCTAGTTTATCTATAAAAAGTGGTATAACATTATTTTAGTTTCAGACGGTTCACATATTAAAAATTCACACTGACAACATCACTCATTAACATGCTATTACTGAACCCCATTCGAATATACAAAGATTCGCGAATCTTTTGTGCCAATTTAACACCTCGCATTAACAGAAACTTGACACCCGACTTGGTACTTCATTCTTCATAATGGCTTATTATAAAAGTAGATCCAGTTTTATATTTCAATGCTTCATATTTTCAAAATTAACAATATAATTGGGCAGTGGGTCGAGTTTTGATTACAATGGACGGTCGTGCTTTTAGACATCTGGCGTTGAAAAAAGGGCGGATATACCAAACAGGGGCTCAATAGACCCATATCCCAAAGGCACTTTGTCCTCGAAATATCTTCCGTACATCCCTACTTAAACACAAAGGTAATTAAACTTTAAGCCCCAAAGATAAGGTTGATAATTCCTTGATGTAACGTGTCGGTTAGTACTATTTGGAATGCCACAATCAGTTGCATCTGAACATCCCTTAGAACACATTCGTTTTGATTTTTTTTTAGCTTTTATCGATGCTTACTATTGAGTAGTTTTGTGCTTTGACGGTATGGTTTTAAGATTGGTTTTTGTTTGTGTGTGCTCGAAGAATAAGTCATCACCCTTTGTAGGAATTAGGTGTACCGTATAATTAGCGATTTTGTGAAAATTGTTAGGTAAACGCACATAACTTAGGGTTGCCGAACTCAAAAATTGAAAGACAAATATAATATTTGTCCATTCACTTTCAAATTATTTTTAGCATTAAAATAAAACATTTTAGCCAAGATAGTAGATATAAGGATAATAACAATCACTATCTATACCGTATACCGTGTTAATATCAAACCCAGTATAAATGAATAACTTAATGTGGACAACATCACATACATTGCTCTGAACCTAAAGTAAGTAGCTAAAGCACTTGTGTTATGGAATCAGAGGTAACTTGGTACCACAAACACCCAGAACCGGAACAATCTAGAAAAGTAGTTTTCTGCATAGACCCTTCCGGGGATCCAACCCGGGACATCAGAGCTAGCGACACCTTGAAAACCGGTTAATACGCTACTCGACCACGGAGGTCGCCAAACTTGTTTACCCATACGTAGTATTTAATTCCGTACCTAAGTCTATTTAGCCACACATACGAGGGTACACAAGGATTAATAAAGATTTTATATATAAACTAGCAGTCCCCCGCGACTTTGTTCGCGTGTTTTAGTTTCAATGGTTTTTCATTTTTGCAACATTTTTCATTTATGCTCCACTCCTATTGGTCGTAGCGTGATGTTATATAGCCTATAGCCTTCCTCAATAAACGGACTATCCAATACAAAAAGAATTTTTCAATTCGAACCAGTAGTTCCTGAGATTAGCGCGTTCAAACAAACAAACAAACAAACTCTTCAGCTCTTTTGTTTTATGGTGGATTTTTGCCAACCCTTATAGGTGACGTAACGACTAAGTTAGCGTGTTTTTGTAACGCCCTACAATTTTCTGCTATTAAACTATTTACAAAGAAAAAAGTGTAAGTATTTGAGCTGCTAGAAATAGCACCAAACATGCTACTTTTAGTACTAGCGCTGTACTTTTTAAAGTTAGCGTAAATTATATTATACACAAGATATATTACCTTCATAGTAACCGATGTTTTAAATATGATCGCGCTGGTAAACGTCAAAATGCTGTCAAGTTTCATTAATGAATAGTAGAGTAAAACATCCTAATTATAATGTTTTTGAGAACTCAAAATGCGAGTGAATTAACATATCTGCCTTATTTTTATGTATCCCATCATTGGTTAATGTAGAGTTATTAAAAATCTGCCATTTGAACCAATCAAAATACAGAAATATGTGAATAAATATTTTTCAAAGCTTTAAGAATACATTCTTTCTTTATTTTTTAAACTTTGCACCTCATAGATATATGGTTTTTACACTTCCATGTCTTAATAAAGATGTCCTGGCAGGGTTTTAAATATAAAAATCTATTTAGTCCGTAAGTTAAATAATAAAAAAATATTAGACACGTATTTTTGCTTTTTCAAAATAAGTTTAAAGTATGAAAGTTTAGGTAATGAGGTCACAGTATCGCACAAAACGTGCAAACATGTGACGTCATGCGAAATTTAAATGAAAAAATACGTGTCTATTGTCTTTTCTTAGTGACGGAAATATTTTAGTCAACATCCCAATTCGCTGTTGCTATTCTACTCCTCCGTACTCTATAAATATATTAAAGACTCTTTGGTCCTCATGACTCTTTCAAATAACATGTCTATCCTAAAGACGACGACAAAAAAGGTCTAAAAAAAAGCAGTTTAGTGTTGAATAACATTCTTTGAAACCTCGACCCTAATCAATCTGATATAACGATGATGACTAACTCCTAATTAGCTTCTCACTTTCAAAAGAGAACACAATTAATATAATTATCTTTTCATCTTAACGTTTGATTTGTTCTATCATTCATCACTTATTACTGCATATCAATTAGTAGGTACCTACTATAAGTTCAAAAAAACCTTAAAACAGTTTATTTTTAAAACTTCTTTGATCAAAATTCTACGTTTTGTTTTGTATTTAGGATCTAAAGTTTCGAAATGTATTAATGCTTGTGTCTTTGATGTTTATTGGGTTTAGTTTATTGATGTAAAAGTTACAACACAAAACAATAAAATATGAGTATTATACTATGTATATACTATCTCTGTAGATGTATAGAGTTGCATTTACGTCGAAATACCTACCAATGTGACTATTCTAAATTATTTTAATCTAATCATCATTTTAGTCCCATTTGTCGAGGATTAGTATAATAACTTTCGTGAGGAGTATTCAAAATTATTTCGGAATAATTCGACTCGCGACACCACCGTCGCCGCGTCAGCTCATGATTAGGGACTCCTATTGAGTCTGAAACTAGTCGGGCGATAACGAGAATGTGCGTGAGTAAACCGGTAATGTTCCTAAATAAATAAATGAAGGTTATATAGAATCTTTAAATACGAGCACAAGATATGGCAGGTTTAGGAATATAACAGCCATGATAAATTTAGAATTTTATAAATTTATTTAAACATATTTATAGACTTGAATCGTAAATATACCAATTTGCAATTGTTAATATTAGAAGCTAGTTTTCGAGACTTCAATTTATGACAAAGTATGATAATATATTCATTTACAAATTGCCACAAAAGGATCACTTGAAAGCGTCTATCATTTCGAATGAAAATAATATAGAGCTTGAAGTAATGACATTCTGAATTACATTTGAATTGATCAAAAGTTTAACTCTGCTTTTGTATAAGGTTTGTTTTTAGGATATTATGGCCAACTTTTTTTGTTAAGTTAGTAGCTAGTACAAATTATATATCGCCGCATGGGACAAGCATTTGTGTGATATACAGTTTTTTTTCAAGTCTGAGTGTTCTTTGTGTCTGTTTTTGGACGAGTTCTTCTGCGGTTCTAACTGCAGAAGAACTCTTTAAAAAAACACATATCATATGATCATAGATTTTATTATTTAGGGACTAAATTTTATTGCTAGTTTGACCGGTACGGGCCAGCTTGATCTAGGGACGATATTAAAGCCAGTCATTTTTATTCTACTTTTTTTTTATGAAATAGGTGTACAATTGATATTTTAAATTATTTGTGTTTTTATAGATTCATGAAAATTATTTTACATTACATACATTTTTTTTTAATTTAAATATAAAGTTTTGTAGGTAATTACTAATTAATGTTTTCACTTATTTATCTTCTTAATATTTCTGATTGCATCAACACATATACCGTATAAGTGGAAACTCAATTAAAGTTACTTGAACATAGTTCTGATACTTAGCGAATCGAGATTAATTTCCAATCTAGATTAAGTTGGTGTTTAATTGCTAGATATTGGGCCGTGTTATTTTGATGCTTACTTCTATGTAGTTTTCACAGAGAATATATTTTTTTATTTAGTCTCGGCTTTATTAATTGAAGGCAATATTATGCATGGCAGCTGTTTGACCTTATCTTTACCTTTATTTATATATTTTTTTCTATAGAAGATACTTCTGCCATATGTGTAAAGTTTGCTACGAAAATGGTATGGCATGGTCATATTCGAAATACTTCTTCTCTTCTGCATATAGAAATGGACAACTTTTTCAAGGAATCCCCAAAAGAATTTTCGATTCCCTAAAACAAATAGACTAAAATTAGTATGGGCGGTCCATAATATTTTTTTGGTATTGACTATTTATTTTTATGAAAAAGTTGACCTAAGTCCTATGGGCAGAAAAAAGTCTACACGCATGGTATAAGACTTATGTTCAGATGTACACAGTTAATGTAGGTACTCTGGGTACTTAATACATATAATTACACGCAAATCGAGCAAATGGCATTACTTTTCTAAACTTTATTAAAATTACGAAATTCCAAATTACTACTGAAAGAGTTAACTAACTTAATTAACCAAATAAACTTTTATTAAAGGTTCTAAAAGAAATCAATTAAACTTATCAAATTAATAATCAAAGTGAGAGGCAAATTGGTATAATAAAAACCTTTAAAACAGTTACAGTATAAAACTAAACTATTAGTACCACATTTAATTCCAATTTAACTTTTCGTATTAAAATCAGACATAACTATGTCTAACATCGAATACCAATAGACCACATGAAATAAACATTTATGACATTGATAAAACTCATACAAAATACACATAGGTACATTATCTCCATATAAACCATAAAAATAAAAATCTTTAATAACTTCAACGGAATTTAACACTAAAATGACGACTCGAAAAATATTACATTTCAAAAACAAACAAATGAATTTTCGAAATTTCTTACCGGTACGAAAAAAGTCGATATAAAACTTTAGTGACCCGACAAATGGTTAAAGATGGTAATAAAATTGTAACGGATGGTAATATGGTAGATAGTGGGTCGATTCGACCGCCCCCCACCGTTTGCTACGGGTTAATGGCAGAACCCATCCACTTTGTCCATATCTCAGCATGATAAACTATTTGTTTATGAATCATTCTCTTAATGTTTATAGTATATTATCTAAACTGGTAGTTAGTAACGGGACGTGATATTGATTGAAATTTTAAATGGATTGTGGATTTGTTTGGGAGTCATACAAACGACAGTTTTATGCTGATCCGTTGGGAAAACATGCTAGCAGCTGCTTTAACTAAGAATCGGGACTTAAACATGAACATTTGAAGATAACTCGACACCATATGTAACCTGTTTTTAATATTACAGTTACGCAAACAACTTTCGATGCAAAACTTTGTCGATTCGTATTCAATTTATTCGAGTACTGAATTGAATACGGAATTCAATTCGTTCGCGAGATATTCGGGATTCCGAAATCTAGGGTCTAGCCTACCAGGGAAGATGGAATTTTGCACGCAACGCCGGGTAAACAGAAAATAAGCATGAGTGGTCTTAACGACCGGACACGGCGCTTGAGGGTTGGTTAAGGTTAGTTTCCATAATGCCAGCGTTTAACTGAATTGAGGGAAGTTACGTGTATACGCTTAGGGTGTGTTTTTACTGTGCTTATATTATTTAATGTGTGTTTTTATTTATCATTATTTTTTCGACTTGTTTTTTATTTACCGGTTTTTTTTTGTTTCAGGTAAGGATTTCCTTTAGGAACAAACATCAAGTCATCAAAGTTTAAATGCTGGGCAGGATGAGTAGAACTAAACTGTATTTATTAACATTCAATAACGATCGATGATGAAGATTACCCTGCACAAAATAATATTTAAAAAATACAAAAATTGTAAATGAGATGTACTCATATTTAATTTAAATTTTATATTATATTAGATTTTAAACAAAATCAAATAAACAAAAGACAGCATGCTGCTGGCGACTTTGTTGCGCCGATTCTTCTCCACAGCCAGAGCACTTAGGAAGCGGTGAAAGGTGGGCGACACGGGTTGTCAGTTTATTTGTTTGACCTTCGAAAATTGCTACTTGGTTATTTTAAATGCACCAAGGATTATTTTTTTATTTTTATTTTGACAAGGGTTTTAAAAAGTTAAGATTTTTATAAATAGAGAACAGGAACCACGTTTTATAACAAATACAAAAGTTCAAAAAATTTTGTAAGTAAACCATTTTTATTCAAAAATTAAAAATAACACCATCATAGTACAAATTATTAAAACTATTTAAATACTATTTTTATTTTAAGATAAAAAGATAGTTATCTTTTTATCGTATAATAATATTATGCTAATTTAATATCCTTTGACACTTTATTTGATATAAAATTACAAATCGATACACGCTAGACGAATTTAAATTATAAATTAGTTAAAGTCAAGAATTTTACGGGAAATTAGTGCTATAGCGGTGAAAAACAGGTATGCTCAAGGATTTAATAAAAAGATAGATTAGCAGAAGGTTAGGTATAATTAAATTAAATAATAGGAAAATTAATAATAAGGAATTGAAATAATTAAGTCCACATTAGCCATCAATTAAAATGTGGAAAGACAAACTTAGGTTTATATTAATGTATAATAATATATATAATATTATCTTGGGACAACTCCCACACTACCATCTGATCCCAAACTAAACAGCCTGTATTATGGTATCCAGACTACTAATAAACTTACTGATATGTTTCTAAATTATATTTACATTATAGATAAATTACACCAACAGACAGAACAAATGAAAGATTATGCTCATCACACAAATATTTGTCCTGGGTGCGAATCGAACCCACGACCTCCGGTTTAGCAGTCAGGGTCACTAACCACTACACCAACAGGCCAGGCCAGTCAGTTTAAAATGAATAAATAGGAAAAAAAAACACTATTCTCAGGGTCGTACGTTATTTATTACATTACAATATTGTTTCCATTACATAATCTTAGACAAAGAAAATTTAAAGAAGTTTAGACATCTGTGCAAGATTGCATGACTGATTCCGTATGGTATGGGCATTCATTATCTATAACCATAAACACTCGCCTTTCTTCAAAAACACCGAACATACTGAACAATGAATTCAACTTGAACTTCTACATATACCCCGATAGTTCATCGATCAGTGGCATGTCTGTCGTTCCGCAAGGTTCAATAGTTCACGCTCGGCCGCGTCCCGCCGTCGGTATGTCGCATTCTAGTGGTCTGCCTACTCTCGATTAGCCCAGCTTTGTTATACAGATCACATTCTTCAAGGATTTTGAATGTTTCGACAGTTTTAGAGATTTTAGATAGTTAGGAAATGTCGGATCTAGCGAGCTCAAATATAAATATTTTTATGTGACTTGTAAAAGTGATGATTATTTATCCTAGTTATAAAAATTAATGATTTATATAATGAGTTAAGGAATTTGTTTAATGGACAAGGCATGTGTAAATTGAATTGTAGGCCTACTATTGAGATCCATAAAAAAAGTAATCCAAGCAAATCTTTGTATTTCATAGAAAATACATTACTTATTGCATTACATAATAGTACCTAATCTATACATATATATACAAAGTGCCCCGCCGCGTCTGTCTGTCTGATCGCTATAAACTCAAAAACTACTAAACGGATTTTCATATGGTTTTCACCAATGGATAGAGTGATTCAACAATCAGGTTTACCCGTGCGAAGCTGAGGCAGGTCCCCAGTAATGTATAATTTGAAAATCCTGAGAAATGAAAAGTTAGAAAGTTCTTTTATAATTCTTCCCCTCAACTGACATTTATATCTTTACAGACAGGGCAGATGAGCATTATTTTTACGACCCTATCAGCATAAAAATTAACTTCGTATATCACAACTGTTTGTTTTCAAGGTTTTTGCCAAAACAAGCCGATAAATGTCTCCCGTTAATTTATTTTTAAATTTGTGACGACATCGCTTCAGACGATCGTCACGTCTATTTATGAATTGACAAAACTCATGGCAAAATAACACGGTGGGTAAAATTTCACAAAAAAACAGAGCATTACGTTCGTTAGTGTGGTTCTAGATGATTAGTACAAAAAAACAATAGAAGAAAATGATCAACAAAAATAAAAGGCGATATTTTTTTGAAAGTAAAGAGTTTTTAATAGATGGATATTTTCTGGATAAAATTAGGTTTTATTCATGACAAAATAGTCAACCAGCGAAGCAGCCAGAGTAAAATATTATTATTTTCCCCGTTCAAGAAATACTTTTCTTTTAATACCTGTTCTATTCCATATTTTGACGGGCCTGTGAGTCTAGTGGTTAGATACCCTGACTGCTAAACCAGAGGTTGTGAATTCGATTTCCACTCAAGACAAATCTGTGTGTGACGAGCATGATTATTTTTTTCTGTTTCTGGGTGTAATTTATTTATAATATGTTTATTTAGAAATATATAAGTATGTTTATCAGTGGTCTGGTTGCAATAATACAGGCTCTACCTAGTTTAAGATCAGATGGCTGTGTATCAGTAGTCCCAAGATATATCATACTAATATTCTTCACGTAGTACTGACGCGGTAACACTAGTAAATTTTTTCCTCTTATCAGGACCTAAATTTCAATACAGGTTCCAGTCATATTTTTAACAATCCTGTATTTATAACTGTCGTAGCCGTCCATCTTGAGGCTTAATCTTCTAAGTGCGAGGCATCCGTTAAAAAGAGCCGGTCAATAGCAGACAATAAAGAACGAGGTCACTGGATCGATCACCTGTAAGGATCAAGTATCACTGAGTCAAGTTAAGGGATATCCACGTAATTCATAGTTTTAATGGAGTTGAATTGTTAGGTTGGTCTTTCAAGGTTTTATAAGTACCTATAGTTTCGAATTTACGTGATGTGCCGTCGTATAGGTACTTAAAAGTTAACAGCCATTTTATTTGACTATCAAGTTGTATTGTCTCAGTTAGATCTTAAATTGTTAGTTACTTTAGTTTTTACAGTCAAACCGTTCATAAGGTTTTGAAGGACATTATGTTTATATCCATGTTACTTTAAATTCAATACCGTACCTTTGGATGATATCAAACATTTACTCGTTTAATTCCCAAGTGTAAAAAAATACGTAGGTATAATATAATTTTCCACTGAAGATGACAAAATTCCAAATTATTTGATACAAACAAAACCCTGTATTATGAAAGTTTAGAATCATGATATTTCTAGCACCAATATACCAGAATATACCGTACCAAACGCATTCATCCTTATGTCGCGGGGAGTTTCACAAACATTCAAACCACAGCACAAAGAACACCCAGACTTAGATCAAGCACTTGTGGATCACAGAAAAGTGTTTGTCCTTTGCGGGGATCGAACCTACTGTTTCGCGCACTGTGGTAGTTAGCGTGGTGATTTATACCACTCGGCTATCCAATCAGTTGAATTTACATAACGCTCTCACACCATCTTAAGCCCACCTAGATGATTATATTACCTTTAAACAACTTCAATCATGCTTCTCACAATTCCATCCCAATTAATCAAGGTGTAATTAAAATATCGCTAGACAGGGTGACGAAACAAATTGCATCGAACTTCCATGCAAGAGCAGTGAAGAGCAAAATTGTTTGTAAAACAACAACTGATTGTGAAAATTTTTGATACGGCATAATATTCTACGAAGCAATTAAATTATGAAAAGTGTTTTTAATTAACTATGTTTGCATGGTTTATTTTGAATTGTTTCGTGGCTTTTTGGCTAAATGCCTCATTGATTAAATGGCTGTTTATGTCATTGGTTGAGTTGGTTTTAACTTCATAATTATGCTTCATCAGGTGACACTGTTTTTTTTCCCGCTCTTTTTCGGACTTTCACTTATAATAATACCAGTCTATAAATTTCCCACTGTTGGGCACAGGCTGCTTCTCATATAGAAAAGAACGAGCATTGACCACCACGCTTGCTCATTGCGGGTTGGTAATTTCAGATTCCAGTTTTTGGAATCCAGGTTTCCTCACGACTTTTTCCTTCACCGATTGTTAATGTCTTAGAATAATTAAGAAAGTACATATAACTTTGAAAAAGTCACATGGGCACTTGACTGTAATGGGTTCATTGAACCTTTAGGTCACCACGACATTTGGATCTGAATAAGTGTTGCTAAGGAAGACCAGAAAAATCTTTAACTTCTTTTTAGACTTAGCTTCAGTCAAGAAGCGTCAGTGAAGATTTTCACTAGTTCCAAGGAAAGATTGGACAGAGTTTCCAATTCCAGGTATCACGGATTAAGAGACATAGGACGGACTGTTGGCAAAGATACTTAATGTGAATAAATAAACTTCCTTTCGATAGTAGATATCTATATTATATAAATCACTGGTATGAAATTATGCCTGTATTGTTTTTGTGTTTGATGCAGACTATAAGAATAATAAACAAATGAATACACACATACCTGAAGTTGTTTAGGGCTTGTTTATCACTATAGCCGGTAGATTTCCCATATTATGTGGTATAAACCACATAATATAGGAAATCTACCAGCGTTATTTTAGGGCAACTAAATCCAATAGCCTTTGTCCCTTAGGACTTAGTTCTCTACATAGAAACCCTAATCACATACCAACTTCTTACCAGCATGTTGGTTTTTACAGTGGTACCTACAGAAGTACTAAATTATTATAATAAACAAAAAAACTTAACTGAAAACTTTAAATGTTGTTAACTTTCTTAAACCAAAAATAGACGCATATCTGCTGGTTTTAAAAGCTTAATAGAAATTAAAGACGATTCTAACGTCACCTCTCAAGTTTAAATCCATCTAGCCGTTTAGGCTACAGAGTGTAATAAAGTAATAAACAAACAAACATACATACACAAAAATATAACCCTCCTTTTGGTGCAGTCGGGTAATTATAAGTGATGTCATTAGAAACGCGAATGCACAACCGTGCGACGCAGTTGTACACCGCTGGACAAGTAGGTCTGATGCGTTGTGACATGTGCGTTCAATGCACGCGAGCTCTTACCTAGATATGTCTATTACGTCACTTGAAATATGTCTAGCGAAGTGTGCTACTCAAAGGTAGCGGTGAAACTATCGGTGGTAACACAGTCCTTAGAGTATACAGAAACAAGTATAGAGCGCATCGCTAAAGGCCCGTAAGCAAAATTTTAGCTGTAAGTACTCGCTCGATTAGTGATTATCCGTGTGACGATAGACGTTCATGCGAAAATATCGATGGTCCCAATATTAATTGAGTAATTAAAATTCATATTAGGTTTTGAGATAGTATTACTAAAACTTTTGACACTAATTTGACTTAACAAGACAAATTAGGCTTGTTCGTACTTGAGCTCACTGTTCATACATCGTTAGGCGCACTCTTTAGTTACTTATTTATACTCTAAGACACGGTCTTTATATTAGACATGGCCTAAGCTACTGTTTCTTACTGTCAGACATTAGAGGGGTTATGGCTAAATTCAACCCATAATGATAGATCGATTATAAAGGTAACCTGCGTTAGCTGGGTTTGGTCAGTAGTTGTTTCTATTTAGTTATTCTTTATTGTACACAAAGAAAACCATAAACTAAAGGTACACAAGGTTTGAAATTCTATGTACAAAGGCGAGTTTAAATCATACTTATTATAGTTAAAGCTCCTCAAATCAGTCAGTATGTGCCTTAAAAAGTACTTTGAGGTTTTTTTCTGTTTGTGTTAGATGTCGACCCATCAGACTTAGAAACTGAGGAAATATTACCGTCTTTGCGCGGAAGCAGAAGCCTATTTCTTTCGCAAACGCTCATAGGAAAAATACATTTAAGAAACCCATTTTTTCTAATCAAAAATAAAATCCATACATTTCTATACAATTAGGAAAAAGTTCATTAGTTTTTAATAAAGGAAGCAAGCACAGAATCACAACAATACCTAACGGACGAGCTTAACCCTATAATCATTAAGTCCAGGTACATTAGACCGCCAGTCTGTCGCCGCAAACTGTCGCGAAGACAGTCAAGTGCGATCCTGTAACCCTACACCGAAGCCATAAGGGACAGGTGCGGGACTGTGCCTGACATGTTAACCCTTTAGTGATGGAGCGTTTTGCACATGGTTTTGTTGAAAGAATTGTGTAATGCACGTGTGGGAAATGGATGGATGGGAAAAGGTGTGTGATACTGTTTGAGAAATGAGAATGCGAAATTTTTGAGTTAGGTCTGCAATTTACGAAATAAAAAATGAAACACTTATTTTTTTCTCTGTACCGATTGTCATAATTACATAAACCTTAGTTAAATAAACCAATCAGTATCCTAATGTAAATATATTTTAAAAAACCAGCAATAAACCACTTATTGTAACCACATAGGTACAAATAACAACAACACCAAAAAAGAAACTCACCACCAACCACTTTCAAATCAGATACACTTACATAAAAGTACGTGGACAAACGTGTCAAGAAACCCACAAAAACCCCATCAAATCCAAAAATCAAAGAAGAGGACAAAAAATTGGTTATTTCACGGTTCCCAACCTAAATCAACACGATTGTGGGATAAACAGACTTGGGTACAAAAAGTACCATTGTAATCCCAAGCTTAGTATTTTGAGAAGAAAACATATAATACCATTGAAAGGTTATGCCGACAATGTGAGTTGTGTAGGTTTTTATTTTGTCTTGAGAAAGTTCTAGAAATATATAAAAAATTACGTATATTTTTGGCTGGAATTTAATTCGAATCTAAAAATAAATATCCATTTTTAGGATTCCGTACTGTATGTCAAGAAATTTTTCAGGAACGCTATCAAATACTCAGGTCTACGGTTCCTTGAAGCAATAAAATATAACGACACAAATTAATTGGTAGTGTTGCAATTGAAAGTTCAATTTTAGATTTCTATTTGGCATCTGTGGAGATAGACATAGAGGTTATTTTTGCTGTGACCGGTCTTTCTAAATGTCTACATGATACTGTACGTAGAAGTTATCATTATGTAATTAAGGTTCAAACATATATTCTAAACGGATGCATATTTAAATGATCAGCAGTTATTTACTAATAAAATATCTATTCAAAATGGGTGAAGAATACATCTATTAAAGATTCAATTTACAAAATTTCAGCTCAAAATGAGTTAATTCAATAATTGATATGGATATCAATTAATTCGCATCAATTATTCGACACAAAACATGGATATTTTAAATATATCTTTTAGATAGATATATCCTTTCGGAATCAGACTGTATATGTTTGTGAGATATCAGTATGTAAATGCATCTGAGACACAGCGAAAATTTACTGCAGGTGATCTGAATATATTATCGCGTTTACTGCCTCAATCTATGTAATATTTGTCGAAATTCTGCATATTGCATGCTGTTAATGTCACGTGTATACATATACATGGTTTTAGCAGTGATAACAAAATTAAATGCGACAAGACGGGACCTAACCCCCTGAATGCTAAGCTAGTTATTGCGGCCCTAGAGACCTGAACTAAATACGGACGTAAATTACGTTATTACAGCCAAAGCTAGTTTGGTTTAATTAATTTAAACAAGCATCGAACCTCGACACCTCAGTCTAAACGGATATAATTTGGATTCTCTTTGAGTCGCTTTTCAATTCGCTCTGCGCTATTGTTGGTAATTATAATTAGGTAATTAAATTCAGGATTAAGTTCTAGATTGGATTTCTGGTGTAGTTCATGTTTTGGTTAGCTTGCCTTGTTTGTATAGTGTTAGGGTAAGTTTTAAGCGCATAAATTAATTAATGCTTTTCGATAGGTTGTGAACCATGACATTTGTTTATATTTTGTAGGGGTAACTTGAATGAATTTTAATTTTAAGCAGTTTTAGGCACACAAACAACACACATTACAAACAAATATTATCAATGTTTAGATTCCAGTTAGTTCCTTCCGTTCACAGTATTTTTTTTAAAAGAAAAGTGGACCACGTGTTTTTCAAACTAGTATGAAATTTGCATTGACATTGTGTTGGAATTAAAATTAATTGAAGAGTAAAGACGCAGGGCAGATAGAATAAGAAAAAGAAGAGTCATTTGCGCTAAAAAAAAACTCGTTTTACTTAAAGTTTTTGATGATGTTTATTGGCAAAGGATTATATATCTCATGATTATTATAATAATAATAATCATTTATTCGCCATAAGTGTTGTACAATGAAGGTGTTAAAAAAAAATCTTACGTTCTAAACACTTAGTCTTGTATAGTATTTATCCCACTGTTGAGATCCCTAACAATTGCTGGTATATCAAAAGATTTTGTAATGGAACAAAATCTGTGGAAGCTATAGACTTTTTAAGTATTTAAAAGATTTGTATAATAACTTTCGTGTGGAGTATTCATAATTATTTTAAACAAAACGGTTTACTCACTCAGTTCGACTCGCGACACCACCGCCGCCGCGTCAGCTCATGATTAGGGACTCCTATTGAGTCTGAAACTAGTCGGCCGATCCCGAGTATATACGTGAGTAAACAGTTTTGTTTTAAATAATTTAAAAGATTGTTTAGATACTTATATATACTACTAGCTGTCCCCCGCGACTTTGTTCGCGTGTTTTAGTTTCAACGGTTTTTCATTTTTGCAACATTTTTCATTTATGCTCCGCTCCTATTGGTTGTAGCGTGATGTTATATAGCCTATAGCCTTCCTCAATAAACGGACTATAAAATATAAAAAGAATTTTTCAATTCGAACCAGTAGTTCCTGAGATTAGCGCTTTCAAACAAACAAACAAACAAACTCTTCAGCTTTATAATATTAGTATAGATATCTTAAATATTATTTGATCTATTTTCTCTACTTTAGTATTACTTCCGATAAGAGATAGGAATAGTATGGCCACGTAAACAAGAATCGATTATGTAAAGGATGTCTGTGCCATACGACCTCGTATTAGACGGAAGTTAAGACAGAACGCTAGGTTTGTGGTTTCCAACTGTCAGGTCAGTTTGTCTCAAACGGTTGGACAATGTTTACGGTTGTGCTAATTAAGATATAGGTAAAGTTGAACTGGTAAATAAAATATAATTAGGTCAATTTGTTATTGAAGATAACTTACCTTGTTGGTTGATTATATTGGTATCATATTAGATAATTTAATTGTAAAATTTAGGTAAGAATCAAGATGATATAATGCTCTTTATAGACACAAAATTTTTAAATAATTTCAATTTCAAGGTTAAATAAAAAAAATGTTTGGAGTGGTATAGGATCAGAGAGTTTAACACATAAGAAGGAAGGTGTAAATCTCTTGACATGAGCAAAGAAAATGATGAAGTCTCGTGTCATAGTGTTTGTTATCGAACTCCTCCGAAACGGCTTGACCGATTTTTATAAAATTTCTTGTGTATATTTGGTAGGTCTGTGAATAGATCTTGAAGCGGTCTACCATAGTTAGCTTGAGCGTTTTGACTGCTTTACTGGACTTACTGAGAATAGGTCGTATACTATAGGCGTAGCTTTATTTTATATCTTCTTATAGATGATGAAGGTGGCCCTGGAAAAACAACGTTTGCCGAGTCAGCTAGTATGTTTATTAAAGCATATTTCCGTTACTCTTCAAAGTCTAAGTAAGCTTGAATCGACAAATAATTTGAAAGTTTGACACGTTTGCGCAGTTTAGCAAAAAAAACGGATATCCAGTTTTCAAAACAAACCCAGTTTTTTTTCGCAGCAAAAACTTTGTTGACAGCTTCATAAATTTATGTTCTAACATCAAAAATGTGTTAAGGGTCGGTACAAACGGATGCCATACTACTTTAAGTTACGTTGTTTAAACAAGCATTATAAGGGCAGGTCAATGAAGAAACTATTTGGAAGACTAGTAAAACTATCGTTTTGAAATATAACGTTCTTAAGAAAACAACGATAGACTATTATTCGAGTTATACAAGCTCAAACATGATGTAAATTTTTATACATATTGCCAACAAAATAATGAATAGAATTTGTTTAACTTTAGTACTTATCTGAACAAAAAGAAATGATTATTTTTTAAATTAATACGGTCTTATTTACAGATTGTTATCAAAATATTTAATTGTGTTTAAAGTTCACAATTAAAGTTTAAAGATGGTAATTTCTAAATGACAAAATTTTGTTCTAACAAATCATTATTTGTATTAAACAACAATGTACTGTAATGTACAATGTATTATAGTAAAGCATAAGTAGTATGTATTTAGCAATATAAGACCGACTCACACAATACTCCCTGAGAGGTTTGCGAGCGAACGGCAAAAACATTGTGAAATTACTATAAGTGTTTTGGAAATAATAAATATTAATAATATTAATTTAATAAAAATATATTTTACAAAAATAGTCCTCATATTTTGGGTTCGTGATTAAGTTTACACACCTCAGCATAGCCGAAGTTCAAAAGACAGAAGTTGGGACATACTAACTCAACCATGGCGAGGTAAAACTTCCCTGTGAAATATCAGTTTAAATTATTTTCATATATGACTGCACCTGACTAGTACTTGTACGTTGTTACTCTCAAACAGTAAAATAATAAAGATGACATAAAGTTGTACGCGACATCTGCACGTTACACAGAGGGGTGGGTCTCGGTGCAAGATGAAGCGAGATTCCAGTTCCTAGGATGTAAAACCTAGGAAATTTTTTGCTTTCGTTTGGTCAAAAGTAAATTTGTTTTTTGGTAACTGTTCCCATATTGAAATAACGTTCTAGGTCCTTTGAAGGTTACTAATCGTAGGGGCAGTAGATTCGTCCCTTATAAAACTAACTAATCCATGCCCAATTATCTTTAATCCTTACTAATATTACAAATGCGAAAGTAATTTCTCTGTCTGTCTGTCTTTCGCGCTTTCACGCCAAAACTACTGAACCGATGTACATGAAATTTGGTACACAGATAGCCTAGAGCCTGAGAAAGGACATAGGCTTTTTTGTAACCGTTATAGAAGTCATCGTGTTCGTTTTTACAACGACAAAAAAACTCACCTTGTATAATGTATTGAAGTATACTATCAATTAAAAGTTACTTTCTCTCCTTCATAATTCGGATGTATACCCTTCACGAAGTTTAAGCTTCTGTTCGAATAACAAACATCAAAAGCCTCAATCCTAGCGCTCTCAATATAATCGGCTAAACGGCTGAAATTCAGTCGAAATCGTAGATCCATGTGTAAGCCTAGTCCGTTCCATATCGAGCCTAGAATTAGCAAATATAGGTCAGATGTAAAGATTAATGGAGAGATCAGGTTTGGTACTCAGTCATTCACACAGGTGTTACGGGAAATCAGGTCTAGAATGCCTTGAAATGTTGACTTATCTGAGAACTGGATAGCGAACAGTTAGCCGAATACTTAATAGTCACTTAATTTTGCGTGGTTTCAAAGTTATTCTGTGACTTTGAGTGTGAGAGTGTGGAATGTAGTATGACAAGTCAAAATCGAATTAGCCCGTTAGTTAGATAATAAAAAATATTTAAGAACGTATTTTCTGCTTTTATAAAAACACTGAGTAATGTAAATGACGTAATGCTTGCATGTACTTGTGACGTCATGTGACATTTCAAATCAATGTATCGTCGTAAGGCTTTGTATACGTAAAATAAAAAAAATACGTGACTAATATTTTTAAATAAATCTTTTTGAAGGTTTTTAAAATAGTTAAGTACTTACCTACTTAAGTATATTTTTTCTTTTTTTTTATATTGTCACTGGCAAGTCTATTGTAATTATTGTGGATAAAACTATATTTTTAAGAAGTAAATATCAGATTTTTATTTGAACGCATACATACTAAAATACAGTAAAAATAATTATCTATGTATGTAATTAAACTAATTATCGCTATGTGGTTATAGGAATACATTTTATTTCAGTTTTATTTTTATTTTAGTTTGACATATATTCTGACTAAATATACAAGTAGATCTACCTACATAAATTGACTTATAACTTAATCCACCCATCAATGTTTACAAAGATGCCTAAAACAATATTATATAGTATGTTTGTCATTATTTAATGGCAATATTATGACCAGAATTTTATGTTTATGGCATAAACATTGTGGTTTCCGATTATAAACATGGCCACCCCGTTGTTTCCTGTCGATGGCGGCGTAGTAAAAGGTTTCGAAGAAATCACTTTTGTAGCAATGATTAGATCACTTTTGTTTAGGCCACCATGCGTGACCCAGATAGGCTGAGTAGGTAATAATAGGGTACATTGTTTAACCCTTGTCTGAAAGTGTAAATATTGGTTGCGTGTGTCTACAAGATTGTGACTGTGAAATATCTGTCTTTTAGATAAATTTATTTTAGGTTAAAAAAAATCACGTGTTCAAAAAAAATCGTGACGCGAGCACCTTCTTTTTTTATCGTAAATAAATATTGATAAATAGATTCTTAATATTATAGATTTAAATTGAGTCGTCCGTATTTTGATTCATATTTTTTTTTATAAAAACGATTCCCTCGCTAACATTCACAAGCATTCAAATCACAAGCACAAAGAACAGTCGAAACAGAAAGTCAGAACAGAAAGACAGTTGCAACAAATATATGCGGATCACAAAAATGTTTGTCTGATGCGGGGATCGAACCCGCAGCACGTCGCACACAGTGGTAGTATGCGATGTGACTTATACCACCCGGCTATCCGTCCAGTCCAAATTTGATTGCGTTTCTCTTAATGTAAAAGTATGTAAGTATACGGAAAACCATTGCCCTGAATTACGACATTTCAGGTTAATAAATAAACAAATTTCTTACTTTCATGTAAAAGTATGTACAGCAAAGAATGTTGATGTTATTTTAAGTACACTTTTAAATCTGATTTTGTTCCTATTAAACCTAAGATTATTTATTTAAAACAATATGTATTATGATGCTGATTACATCATTGTAAACTCATTTGTTATCTACGCTGCGAATCGCACCACAGCCTTACCCAACATATTCATTTTCTTTGAAACGCATACAAGTTCTAGACTTTAATAAAAGTGTTGCCTGTAAATATGTAGTGTCGTCCACAACGGAAGCTCAGTTTCAACTGACGTAAAAAAATCTCGTCTCTAATTAGATTTAGTGGAGCATGTCACGAACCCTTTTTGTCAAAATTGGGTCAGAACGATGATGGATGATACAACAAATATATATGTATGTGTGAATGTGATGTAGGTGTGTGGATTTTTGAATGGTAGTTAGCATTTGAGGGTTGTGATGGAAATTTGAAAGCGTATTCCGGTTTTAAATGTTTTGAAGTTTGGTTGTGTGTGTTTTGTTTTTTGTTCTTTGAGCCATTGGTTCTGTCGCTTGCTCGCAGCTACTAATGGCCATGAGCTGCCACTCCGTCATTTCTGCCTAAATATATTCTCATGCTGTTTACTCATATTTGCACGAATACGCAAACCCACAAGTATAGGACGACATTTGCAAATGATTTCATTTCCAAGCTGTGTCGGTTTTTTAACAGGCATCAAAGCGCGCAAACCTTATTCGAATGTTTGCGCGCATGTTAAAATTATAAAGAAAATTCGATCGTGTCATTTTAAAGGTTATTAATAGGTTTATTAGTGATTTGTGGTTATAGATTTTGTGCTATGCTATTTTGCCAATTTAAGTTTGGGTTTTGTTTAAGGATAATTCGAATCTTAATGTTCATGTGAAATAAGGAATGTATTGTTTTGAAATGTTAACATTAAGTGACAAATTAATAACTATTATTAATTTATTATGCTACGTATGTATTACGCCTAGTTAATTACAATACAACCTTAATTTTATTGAAGTAAAAACTACTTCCTTCGTATTGTGAATTTTTTGAGATGGGATAAACCAATTAAACTCGCAACACTGTTACCGTTACTGACACCTCTGTATAAAAGTATCTACTTACATAGGTATTATGAAATTGTACAATAGGCATGTTTCCTAATTTTTTTTAATGTCCGCCTGGTATCTTAATGAATTTTATTAGACACGTATTTTTTCTTTTTTCCTGCAAACAAAAAATGATCAAAATACAGAGAACGGAAATTACGCGTGACGTCACTCCTCGCTACGATTTTTACCAAGGCGTGGCGTCATAAGCCCCCACTCTGAAACTTTAAAGCGCTGTATCTTTGTAATTTTTTATTGTTTTGATAAAAGAAAAAATACGTGTCTAATATTTTTTTATTATCTAACTGACGGACTAAATAGATTTTAACTTTTCATACCCAGTCAACATCCCTATTTCTCACAATACAAAACAAATTTAAGTACCTACGCAAAACGTTATTAAAAGCTCTATCTTTCAATATAATTATAACATTATTTTGACTACAGTCAAGAATCAAGACATTCTTATTAAACTCGATGAGTATTATCTTTTGATGGAAGAAAGCAATCGCGTCGCTTTTAATTTTTGAATACAAAGCGATATCATTTGTTGGATAAAATGCAAGACTATGCAAGTGCATTATACGAAACATATGGGTAAAAATGTAGGGTTGCCATCTAGCAATATAAATGTGCAAATTAAACGTAGATCACAATATTATGTATAGATTGGTACAAGCAATCTCATTTTGATATAAATTTATCATGTACTAGCTGCTGCCCGTGGCTCAGCCCGCAAGGGTTTCGGGTATCGCGGCAAAAAGTAGCCCATGTGTTCTTGGGATCCAAGCTTATCCCATACCAAGTTTCATCAAAATCGGTTCAGCGGTTTAGCCGTGAAAGTGTAACAGACAGACAGACAGAGGTACTTTTACATTTTTAATATTGGTATAAATAAGAAAGTAATAAATCAATGAAAAGATAATTTGCCGACTTAAAATTTTAACGACCCTATTATAACCATAATATAATTGGTAGATCGTTACAAAACACATTAACTATTATTTTTATACTTCGCGATATTTATGTTATCGGCAATGTTTTTGCTATAATAAAAACTAATTGTTTTATTTGACCTTTAAGTGATCATAAAACATTTAAAGAAACTTGACACCTAAGTGTGATGTTATCATCAAATAAATATCAGAATATTTCTGGCAACCCTACAAGCTCACAAGCATTGTATTTGCATAATGTTTATTAAAAAAACATAATCTCTTCTCATTAAAGTCTCTGTTCTAAATAAAATTATACAGTCACACAGAAAACTCAATAACGAAAAACATTAAAATATCAAATTACAAAATCAATTTGTAAATTTTTATTTATTATTAAATATTAATAAAAATTCTTCTAATGTTTTTGCGTATCGTCAAAGAAATGTTTAAATAATTTATATGTAAGTCGAATTTGTATAAAAACACATTTTTGTTAATAAAATCCATTAAGGAATGCTAATTTGGAAGCTTTATAATATCAGTTAATTTTGTTAATGATACTTAGGTACAACGTTGGCTTTGATAACAGTTTACTTTAAGTTTTTTTCCTTCTTGCTTCCTTAAATAAGTTATCAGCATACTTAACGTTTTTTTATTGCTGGAAAACGACGCTTTTTTTTTGTTACAACTAACTAACCGTTTCAGAATTAATAATTTAGTATTTAATAAAATTGTAATCGAGTGTTTAGTAATTTCTTATCAAATGCTTAATTTAAGTTTCTTACATTCGGAATACTTTGTGCGCGCCTTAAGCGATTACAATAAAATTACAAAGAAGAAAGGAATGAAAATAAGTAGTTAAACCTGCTTTTATTAATGTTTTTAGTAGCGACGATGTCGTCGAGATCCATTTTATAAGTTTACTAAACTATAAAGAATCAAGCCCTTAAAATTCTTAATTATTTTACCAATTTTTGGTAAAATTGGTAAAATAATTAAGAATTTTAAAATTGTTATATTATACATAACTTATTAAGCATCTGTACAGTAGAAAATTATACTGTTATATAGGTAATAAATAGCAAAACAACCTCTCTACTCCAAAGATTTCTAAAAATATAGAGTTTAGAAAAATAAATATAAACACTATATAGAAAGATACAATAAACAGAATAACTTATTAAAAGAAACACTTGAAAACCAGTCAGTGAAGTAAAAACGCTTAAACTTTTATTATTTTTACTTTTTTTACCGAGACCTTTAATAATATATTAATAAAAAATCTAAGTATCAAAGTGCAATATTCCAGTTGCAGGAATATTCGCTGCATTACGGACATTCCTTCCTTCCACTTGGACGAATAACGTGACTGCAACGTATTTACCGTAGAAATATCTTTTGCACGTAATATTTTATGGGACGTAAAATGAATTTTGTCTCAGTCGCGTCGGTAAATGCGATTGAATATCGTTTTTTAGATTGCAATTTGTTTTTTTAAGGTAAATACTTTATATAATTTATTGAGAACGTAATATAATTGATCGTATGGTCTTTGGTTTAATCAAAGTAAAAGCAACGTGGTTTTATATTACACTAGCTGTCCCCCGCGACTTTGTCCGCGTATTTTAGTTTAAACGGTTTTTCATTTTTGCAACATTTTTCATTTATGCCCCGTTCTTTTTGGTCGCAGCGTAATGTTATATAGCTTATAGCCTTCCTCAATAAATGGGCTAGCCAACCCGGAAATATTTTTTTTAAATCGGACCAGTTGTTCCTGAGATTAGCGCGTTCAAATAAATAAACAAACAAACAAACAAACTCATCAGCTTTTTTATATTAGTATATATAGATATCTGCAAATTTAATTACAAAAATAAAATAAGTTAAAATAAACTTTTATTAGAATAAGTTTATGTTCACATTAAAGCAAGATTTGATTATATCGTATCAAATTCATCCTTTCTTAGAGATGTCATAATTATATTTCATTTGACACAAAATATAAAACTAAACATAAATAAACGCCAATTAAATGAAACAAAAACTTTTTGTCACAAATTGACAACAAAAAAGCTATAAATCAAGTGACGCATCCATAAAACTGTTCGATTTTTAAAATAAAGCAATAAATTTTAAATTCTTTGTTCGTGTCGACAGAATACTGCACATTTTAAAAGCTAATAATTATTAGACAAAAGAAACGCTTTTGTTCGCGAGCGTACCTTCTTAGAAAATAATGTACAGTTGTCAACAATAGTGTTTTGTTCTTGTGGTAACACTGTTTTGGTAATAACTCTGGGGCCCAATTCCGCTAAATTTAAACAAATTTATTCACTGGACTGACAATGTGCAATTTTACAGTCATCGGTCTTTAATTTGGTATTCTCCTAACCAATTCAAATGACTGACTGGACATGCCGTCATAATGGTTCGGTGCCGTTTGTAATGGATAATCGATGTTGCCTACAAAAACAAAAAACCTTTTGGTAGTTTTAATTTTGGCAACACTGACTTACTTACTATTAGTCTATTGTTGAGCAGAAAAAAAAAATTGCGGTTTTTTTGTTGTAAACCATTACGAAAGTCCATACAATGCCAATTATTTTCATTATAACTTGTAATTATGGACAAATATGATTAAAAAAGGAAAGTTTTCGTTACAATTGACATATTGTCTATGAAAAAAAGTGAAACCATAGATACAAAAATGACAGCTATCTATATTAATAAATGACAATGACCGCAACATATGTTTTATTTATTATTGTTGTTTTGTTGCGAACTTACCGATTGCAAGAAAAGTTGTTTTATAACCACCAATGAGTAATTACAATCTTTTTGTATGTAGGTAACAACAAAATGCGTAAAGATATTAAAAGTGTAAGTACCTATTTGTTTAAAATAGATCCTTAATGCAGTTAGTTTGATCATTAATTAGTTGTTTGTACCTTATAAGTATGTTTTCTTTTCAGATTAAATACTGCAGAGTAATATACCCATACATCTAGCTACGAGATAAAGATGTGCTTTATAAATAAAAGCCAGAGAACATTATATTCTATGCACCGTACATGTTGCAACTATTTGCGTTTATGCATGTGCTAATCAAATCATGAGTACCTGGGAATAAAGTGTATATTTTTATATACACTTAATGAAAATGTTATTGTTAGAGTAAGAGGTAGGTTTTCTTTTATTGTTTATTTTGTAATACATTTCTTAAAATCAATGTGGCCTAGCAACTAGATTCTATGTTACTAAAACTAGAATAAGCAGAATATAATTACTTATACCTACCCATATTATAACCAAAATCCACACAAAGGTTGATCAGCCACAAGGCTGATCTTGTACAAATCAATAACTTTATGTTTTAATAAAATATAGACTATAGTGAAAAGTATGTTTATTTTATTGTGACACAAGAACAAATTGTATCTTTGATAGTTAACAAAAAGCCATTTATGCTTTGGTACTATGATAGGTATTTATAATATTTTTAATTAAATGTTTTTCTGTCTGCAGCCTTTTAAGAAGAATGTGTTGGTTGTATCACATGAGTGAATTCTGTGGATCCATGAACATGTCCAGCTTGTGTTTATACACTGTCACCAACCTAAAAGAAAACATATGTGGTTAAGGATGAATTATAGACACAATTAGGGCTACAAAAGTTAATGTAATATTTTTGTTTTCTCAATAAAGCAGTCAACGGTGACAATAAAACTTATTTTATTTATAAACACACCTTTCCCATTTTGGTTATCGTAGCACTCCTTATTAATTGAAGGCTTTTAAACAATATTTATATCTTTTTAACATTATTGGGATCTATCATCACTCTCAGTAGGTATCCATAATTAATAGAACCTGTAAAATAAAAATAAAAAATTACTATCTTATTGATTATGGTGTTTATCACAGAAATTGTAGGCTTGTGGTAATAAGAAATATTTGAACATAATGACATACACAAATCATGTTTTAATTGCAAGTTGCACACATTAAATAACCTAAAATAATCATAATTTCACTTTATAGACATTGTCCATAGGCACAACACAATACAATTTACTTAAGTTAGTTTCTATTGTGTATTTGTTTGTAATAATAATGTTGTGAAAAGCGCTTTGCTTTAATTAGAATCATAGCATCATTATAAGTATCTGTAATATGAAAGTATCATAAAATACAAGTGTGGTTATTCTATGTTCGGTGTGGTCATATCATATACTTACGTTAAATAACTTGCGAGTTGCGATCTTTTGGCGAACTCTTCCTCATTTTGTTTACTTAGTGAACACTTAATTTATTAAAATTTATTACGATGATAACACTACTTATTCTGCATCGAAGATTCGCATATTTATTTAGGATCGACGACTTACGACCTCTAAATACATTACAAACTGTAAATTGAACACGGAAGGTCGATGTTTTTGGCGTTTTATGCACGTAAAGAAACAAACAATTGAAGCAACTTTAGCAAAACGGTGTATTTGCTAAATGGCGCCAGCATGATGAATTTGACAGTTCACGTTCACTGGACTAACTGTCAAAAATTAGGAGAATACCAAAAATAAGCCATTATGTATTAAATGCCAATACGGGAATACCAATTTAACGGCAGTCATTCTGGTCATGCTGACATTTGACATGATGGCAAAAATTTTTCATGATGACGATGCTAAATGGTTAGGAGAATACCAAAATGTGCCAAATTGGTCAGGATGATGGCATTTCATTGGCATGGTGCGGTTTATAAAATAGGAGAATTGGGCCCCTGTTCGTTCCCATGAATGAATGACTGAGATAACGTGAAGTGACTCTTATTGACTTGGTTTAAAGTATATATTGACTTTGTATATGGATAATATAGTAAGCTTTTTTTGGCAACATCAATAAGGCACGCTTTCTCGTGAATGGTCGAGTTTTATTACTACTTCTTCCGTTGATTCGTTAAGTAAAATATTTGTTCTCGACTTAATGAAAAATACGCGATGGCCATTATCTTTTCTTTTAAAACAGGCGTATAATTTTATTTATCTCGCAGAAAAATTGCTCAGGTATTTGTCAAGCCGTTCTTACCCAACGGGACTTAGTTACATGCGGGCTAAATTAGTCTTAAAGGTCACGTTTGACCTTTGAATTCCATGACAAGATACTGAAATCCATGTAATACCTACTGGTTACAAATATATTGTTTAATAAATGTTAGATATATAGGTAGGTACCATTAAATATGGCTAGAAAATATTAAGATATCAAGTCTAAGTGTATAAAAATATACTAAGTTATTACAGATATACGACGTGATGATATTACATCTAGAATTCTGATAGCGAAAATCCGGTCAAGTGCGAGTCAGACTCCTGCATTAAGGGTATCGTACCATTTTATCGAGCACCTTTTTTTACCATAAGATACAGCCCGCTGACAGACAGACGGACGAATAGCGGAGGCTTAGTAATAGGATCCCGTTGGCACGATCGGATACTGAACCCTAAAAATCAGGTGAAAATCATACATAAAAACACATCTTAGCAATCCTCAATGATCGTGTACAGTTAATTACAAAATAACAATACCTGTTTATTAATAAGATCCCTATTCTGATGGGACAAGGTAGGGTCCAGCTTAATAACAGTATTTGCATACGCACAAAGGTTCTTTGGTAACGATTCACTTTCAACAAACGTAAATCAGACGGAATACTTAATTTTAAGTGGCGTGAATTAGTAATCATTTCTAAAATACTTTTGAGTGCGAATGGGTTTTGTTTATTTATTCTTTACGCTGAAGAGACATTGAACGGAACAAGAACAAAATTTATTTTCGTTGGTACTGTATTGAGTATTATAATTGTAGGATTTTTTTTTCTCGAAATTGCATAAATTAATGGTCAATCGGACAATTTCGTAATATCTATTTTCGTACTCAAAACTCGAAGTAACATCGCCAACAAAAGTGTTATCCATTATCCACTTCAAACATTCCGAAATAATTAAATCCATCCTGATCCGAAATAGTCTAACTATACACCTGACACCCCAACATCAGCATAATGCCGGTGGGGTGCATAATCAGACTCAGATCAGACATCAAATATTCTGCTTGTAACAGGATCAAGTAATTTCGATGTCAGTGATGTCACACTGATTGGCTGATTAACAATTGCGAAAGTTTCAGTTTTCAGTGACATGTGGTACAGTTATGTACTGAAATGTTTAGTATATTGTGATTTTATTGAGAGGACTTGAAGAATGGAGTATTATATTATTGTATTTTGTTTACTGTTTTTAAGTGCAAGAAATTTTATCTAGAAATAATTTCACACTAAACTTGATTTACAAAATTTTGTTGTGTATAAATTTTTGCATAAGTTTGAGTGTTTTGGAATGTAATATTTGACGACCTCCGTGGTTGAGTGGCCTACACACCGGTTTGTAAGGAGTCGCTAGCTCTGAGGTCCCGGGCTTGATTCCCGGATGGGGACCACTTTTCTTCATCTTCTCGGATCTGGGTATTCATGGTACTTTGGGTTCAGAGCAATGTATGTGATATTGTCCACATTTATTTATTATTTATTTAATATTAAAATTTATACCAGTGTCATCTAATATTTGCGTACCTAAGTACTACATAAAATATTAGTAGTTCATCTATATTTTATATTCTCCACGCCTATTTTAAGGCACTTTCAAACTAAGTCGACTTCGAAATCGACCATCTAATTTCTCATCAAGTATGCACCTCAGTGCCTTCTGAATAAATAATGAACTACCCTCCATGATCGGTATGGTGGATTGGTACCCTTTCTAATCAGGAGCGATGACCCCTAGAACAAGCCGCTCAGTATCAAAGAGAAGCTAACAAACTTGTAAACAAACAATATCTACAGTCGCGTACAAAAGAAAAAAAATACTTTTATCCTTTTTAGTTTTTAGCCCAAAAGGCGTTCTAACATAATTATATTTGTATTTTTAACAGTAACTACATTAATTTATTTCTAAAGGTGGGTTAATTATATTAAAAGTTATTTTAAATTTACCACACGATTCATCGGAAAATATAATAATTACTATTTAGTACAATTTGAACAATATTTTTCAAACTAACAACATTCATTATAAAAATCATTATTTTTTAACAAAATATTTTCGGGTAAAATGTTTTATAAAAACAATTCCAATTAAGATTAAAAAATAGTTTTTTTTTTAATTGTACGTGTTAAAAAATCGCCAAATTTAAATACATCTGCTTGTGACTGTACCGTATTGATAAAATTGTATTCTACAAATTAAAGTCACAATATAGCATAATAGCTAAATTTGGTTCGAGGGTCTTATTTTTAGGATTCCGTTCCCGAAAGCCAACGGGACCCCATTACTACACCGCCGACCGTCGAAGTACACAGAAAGTCGGTTAAAATTAGGTTTGATTCTCCCGTCACGTGCGATCTGCCTCAAAATGTTTTCGAATAAATGCAAATAATTAACGCAAAAAAATTGTGCGGAACTCTTTGTGTGGGATCCCGACTCGCTGTTGACTGTTTTTTTTAAGATTGGACGTTTGAAGGGTCAATTTAGCCTATAGTCATAACAAATGAGTCTAGGTACGTGGCCAATTACGTCCCCTTCCACAAGAGAACGTTCAGACAACGCGACTTTTTGTCGCACTACGTGATTTGGCGAGGAATGACAAAAAAATATCACTGTAAAAAAATGATTATTGATTGAAGTTTTGAAAAAAGGCAGTCTTGATTTGATTATTTGGCCTTTTCGTAATACCGTTGAATATGTTTATTTCACATCGTTTATTATATTATTCATGCAATGCTTACAACAATATGAGCTAATACTATCTAATTATCACAGAAATCATTACAATAACCTTAACCAAATCCTAATAGAGACGTATGTATATATATAAAATCCATCTAATCACAAAAATCCCCTTCATAAAAAATGCGATTGCGACAAAAAAATCGCACATTATGTACTCAAAGGCAAAGCCATTCCTAATTACGTACGAGCAGGATTTTGATTTGATATCCATGACGTTTTGGCATTAAAGGGAGGCTCGCAATTAGAGGATACTAAGTGAATGTGTAATGTGTTTTAATTAAAAACGGTTATAAAGTAGACAGAGTTTGTTTTTTCAACGTAGAATGTCTTTGACCAAACAATTTTGGGGTTTCAAAAAGAGTCAGCGGATTTTTAGGGTTAAAAAATTTGTCGGTATTTTTTGCTACTGAAAACGTTTGTATTATCGTATTTTAAATTTTGAGTGATCGAATATAAAAAGTGCTTTTTGTGTATTAATATTTAAGGAAATAAAAAAATATATAAATATTAGCATTTTATACTTTTATTTAGAAATATTTTTATTTAATCTATAAATTTATTTATTAATTCCTAGATATATAGCTTATTTATATACCTACTATGTTTTAGATTAATTATATTTTATTTAAATTTTAATTGTATTATATTTGGTAATGTTAAATAAAACATTTACATACACAAAATTATTTAAGTTCACACTTTAAGTCATTTGTATTACAAAAAAAGAATTAATATTTTAACCAGTAATGAGTTACGCATGTCAACTTACATTGTAACGTGTATTATATCATATTAATTTATCTCGAAACAATACTCAAAGAAATACTTAAAATCATAAGAGCAATATTCAGAAATGTTATCATGATCAAAAATGTCGGCAACGCCGTATTAATTAATTAATTCTTCCATATTTTATGAGGTACACATTAAACCAAGATCTTTCCCCTTGACTGCTTTGGTAAAAGGACATCTCTTGATAATACTTGTCTTCCAGTTAAAGCTGTGCTATATACATATACATTATGTAATAACATAGCATTGTGTATTTTATCGATGTTATCACACAAAATGTACAAAGAGATTTGGCAGGTACAAATATTACAGGCCGAAAACATACTTAAAAATCTTCTGAAAAAAACAAAAAAACTTATACCTACCGGGTCGTCTGCGCGCCCTAATTTTAGCTTAAAGTATTTTTGTATAAAACAAAATCTCACTCAAAATTACCTCTTCAACGTTTTAACTATTAATCAGAAAATGCTATTTTTCATTTTGGTTCGCAGCAACTTTTTACTTCATAAATCTGTAGACTTGCACTCCACACAATTAAATGACTTTCATTTTTTATGCAAATGATTAATGATACTCCGAGTTAGTTTTAACGTATTTTTTTATTCATTTTGATTAATTATACTCTAGATAAAGTAAAATAAACATTTGTTTTATCGATAGCTATATTACTGCATAGGTATCTTTGGCATCGCTATGGAAGACATACTTTATAATTATTATATCTAGCGCAGTTTTTTCCTTTAAATGAATTCCTTAGAGAATCCCATCAAGATCCCATGGGCCTTTGTTTAAAGCCCACCCTTTGCTTTATTTGGCATAAGTAGGAAATTTTAATGGGACCCCATGAAAAAAGAAGGACGAATTTTAAACATTTATTGTTTGACCGACATAGGTTATGAATAAAATATGTATAATTTTTATATTTATCTTCATCTTGAATCAAAGTTTGTTTTTTGTGACACTCGATCAAATATTGTTTTGTGATCTGAATTATAATAGGCGGACGTTTTCAAAGAAATAGAATTATGTTTGTGTGTACAATGTTGTGGGGATAGCATTTAATTAACTTGAAAGTTTTAATTAACTACGCATATAACCAAAAATGTTACCAACACTTGAAAAAAACGTAAAATTAAGCAAAACTCAAATTTAACCATTAGTTACATCTAGAAAGTGAATTAAAAAGAAAATTTATTAAGTACATAAAATATCTTTTTTCAAAAAACTAATGTCGTTTTTTTAGCTAATTTTTTATTTATTTATAAATAAATATAATACAACTATATAAATATAATTTTTCTATTTATTTATAAATAAATATAAAAATGGCTTATTACCTACCCAATGATCGAACTCCTATTAGTTTGTCAAATTGAGTTAAATGCCAATAACTAAAACTTTAAATTCAATTTAGTTTGCAAATGGCTGCCAATATATTCTAAAATGAAATTATACTTGAGAGCATCACTATTTTCTATATGTAAATATTAATAACCCGATCAATCACAGTTTTTAATTAAATTTCTAAAACTACTTACAAAATAACTTGATTTTAAAGTACCGATAAATAAGTTGAAATATCGATATTGTATAAATTAATATGATCATTCATTTTCTGACAACACTCAAATAAAATGCAAACAATTTTAATCGATCGATTTAATATAGATTCTAGTTTACATAAATGATTGCTGATGGAGCCTTTTATAGAAATTTATTTAAATAATATTCAATCTATATACTAATATTATAAAGCTAAGGAGTTTGTTTGTTTGAACGCGCTAATCTTAGGAACTACTGGTTCGAATTGAAAAAATATTTTTGTGTTGGATAGTCCGTTTATTGAGGAAGGCTATAGGCTATATAACATCACGCTACGACCAATAGGAGCGGAGCATAAATGAAAAATGTTGCAAAAATGAAAAACCGTTGAAACTAAAACACGCGAACAAAGTCGCGGGGGACAGCTAGTACATAATATATTGCAATCTGGTTCTTCCTTTGCCTTATTCAAGTTGGTAATGACCGATCGATTTTTAGGGTTCCGTATTCGAAGGGTGCCAACGCGACCTTATTTACTAAGCCTCCGCTGTCCGTCCGTCCGTCTGACAGCGGGCTGTATCTCATAAACCGTAATAGGTATACAGTTCAATTTTTCTCACAATGTTGATGTGTAAAAAATAAATTTAAAATTATAAAAGCCAGGTTAGGGGTAGGGGTACTAGAAACGTATGTTTTTTTGTACGGAACCCTTCATTCGCGAGTCCGAGTCGCACTTGACCGGTTTTTATATTATTGACTAGCTATTGCCAGCGACTTCGTCCGCGTTTCCGTCGTTTTTCGTAAAAAAGTAGCATATGTCCTTCCTCACTGTTCAGTGGTTTTGATGTAACAGACAGATTAACTTTCGTATTTTAGTAGGGAAATATAATATATCACGTTACACAAAAATAATCCTTATAGCATGATTCAGTATTCACGCGCGACGGCGCGATGGCTTATTATCGTATTTCATGTATAAGTTTGGTGTTTCTATACCGATTTCTATGATTCTTTTTTTATTGAATAGGTAATAATGTAAACTTTTTTTAATTAGGGATGAGTGAGAGTATTATAATCGTAAGAGTAAACAAATATAATCAGAAATCTCCGAACTGCTAAGCTATCGGGAGTTACACGTGTTATTGTGAGTCAACCATAAAAGATAGACATATGCTGTTGTGGGATGTTTTTTAGATAATTTTATGTAGAACATTTCCGTCATACATGATTTCTATGTAGCTTTAACCATTAAGGCTGCATACGCGACGGAAGCTTAAAAAATACCGTTTTCCCAACATTTCCCTTCACTGCTCTGCTCCTATTGATTGTAGCGTGATGAAAAGTATACTATAACCTGCCCAGGAGTATGAAGAATAAATGTACCAAGTTTCGTTAAAATCCGTCGAGTAGTTTTCGTTTCTATAAGGAACATACAGACAGACAGACAGACAGACAGACAGACAGACAGACAGACAAAAATTTTACTGATTGCATTTTTGGCATCAGTATCGATCACTAATCACCCCCTGATAGTTATTTTGAAAATATATTTGATGTACAGAATTGACCTCTCTACAGATTTATTATAAGTATAGATTAGTCCGTGATATTAAAGTCATCCCCCTATTTAATTTACTGCTACATAATTTAAAACCACTAGCTGTTGCCCTCGACTACGCTCGAGTGGTTGTCGGTTTTCGCGGCAAAAAGAAGCCTAAGTGCTTTCTTAGTGTTAGCTAACTACATACCAAATTTTACCAAAAGCGGTTATTTGGTTTAGACGTGAAAGCATGACAGACAGACAGACAGATTTACTTTCGTATTTATAATATTAGCATGGATTGGATAGCGTCATCTATATCTAGTAGGTAGGTATATGTCACTAGATGATTGTAAATATTTCTGGTTTATAAGTATTCTCCAGATAATTAAACTATATCAACAAATTGTGAACTAATACTATAATATATAACTATTAACTAATATAAAATTATTTCCTTTATTTAGTTAAAAACATATAAAATACATTTTTTAATATATATCAAAACAAGAGAAATAAGAACAATATACATTTAAAAATATAAAATGTAGTCTCCAACAGACATCGGGAACAAGGTCCAAGCTGCCGGTGATTAGGGCTCCAGAGAGAGGAACCTCCTCACGATACGCGCCGTGTCGACAATCATAATAATTATTATTATTATAGCACAGACTAATTTATCTGTTTTACTGTGATAGCGCGCTATTTAAGACCTAATATTTAGAAGTACTACATATTATTGATTCATTATTTGTCAGCATATGATTATAAACTAATGATATAGTAACCATCCGGAAACATACAATGGATACTAATCCAGCCGGTTATTCTAAAATTCCATCGAACATAGTTCCATTCAACATATTCTTATTTTAAATCGGTTCTATTCTCAATAAACCGCCCAGACGTCTGCCCGGCGCCTCGGGCGACACAATAGTGATAATGAAACATGCATTACATCGCCTTTTGTATTTCCCCCACCATTTTCCGCAGCCAATCATGTCGCCTTTGAGAATTCAGGAGCTAATAAATTTAGAATACCTTGAATGTTAAATTTCTTGAAAATGATTTTTTTAAAAGATCTTTGAAGCTGACAATGTTTGGTTTTAAATATTTATAAACGCGTAGGTTTGTCTTTCAGTAAAGTCTAAGTAAGTATATGAATAAATATGTTATCTCCATTAGTATTTTAAATAGAAATAAATACATACAATTACAGTGGATGGAAATGTCGCGTGATGTCATTTGTGGCTATAATTTTTACCCACACGACGTCACAAGCCCCCACTCCAGAACTTTAAAGCTCTTTAACTTTGTAATTTTTCATTGATTTGATAAAAGAAAAAAAAAAAATTTTTTTTATTTTTTATCTCTGGTGGACTAAATGGATATTTCCTCTAGGTACTATATTAAGAATTAAAAATAGTACCTAGGACCATACGGTAAAGTTGGCAATCTTAGCTCAGACAATTACCTCGCATAAAATTAAAAACTTAAATAAATTGAATTTGCTAACGAGAGTCAAACTATAACTTAGCTTGAACGAATAAAAACGCTGCATGGAATTAATTTAAAAGCAAATTCCTTGTATATTGTATTTTCATCTAAGTATTGTTTTTTCAATAACACAGTATTTTATTTAATACTAACTGACCTCGTTGTCCTGTCAATCTACACAAACGTCAATTAGTTGTTTTTTTTTATATTTAAATACTAGCTGTTTCCTGCGACTCCGCCAGCGTGGATGTCGGTTATCGCGGCAAAAAGTAGCCTATGTCCTTTCTCAGGCTCTAGACTATCTGTGTACCAAATTTCATTTAAATCGGTTCTGTAGTTTTGGCGAAAAAGCGTGACAGACAGACAGAATTACTTTCTCATTTATAATATTAGTAAGGATTCAAATTTTTGTAATTTCCCGCGGATTTTTCGTAAATTTTCTTTCATTTTAACCTTGTCCTGACAATTACAAACAACAAAAAAGGCAAAATGTTGTGATGACACATAGCGTGCATCGACGTACATCGAACATAGTTCTGTGATACTCCTCTAAAATGTGGTAATTTTCATTTATATAGGATAAATAATTGACGACAGACAAACATTCTCAAATACAATAACATCCACTGATCAAATATGGCTTCAGGGAAATTAATAATGAATACACTAATACTGCGAAATATCGTAGCGTATATTCACTACTATTTGAATATAACTTGGCGCGTCTGAAAAGGGATAAAACATAGTTAGAGCAAGATGCAAGAACGTATGAACGTGGGTGCGAAAGAGAAAGCGACATCTTGCAGCTCTTTTCCGAGGCGCCAAGTTGGTACATCGGCCGTACATACTTTACAATAGCAAAACTAGTGATGGTTCAGTGGAAAATTGATTGGATTCTTATGGTAACGGTTGTAGATTCGAATAACATATATGTGACTTTTGAAAGTTATAATGTACTAACTATATGCTGTCTAACGATAAAGAAAACTATCGTGAGCACAGCTGAAGTTACAAATCTGTAAACGTCAGTCTGCAAGTTAACACATCTGCAGGCTTATTTGGTACAGCGGTTGTCAACTTAAGCGATAAACACTTAAAAAAAAAACACTGAAATTACAACTTTCGTATCATCCAGCATCGATAACCAACTAAATATACTACAACGTAGTTTGTATCAGTATAGTATAGTATATATAGTATAGTAGTTTGATCACCGACGTTAGGCGATACTAAACTTGCGTTTTTACCGTTATTTATATCCAGTAAACATCGCTAGGGTAGTCAACTGGCGATAGCTAATAAGCCTAATGGTTATCAATACTCGTTTCTTATCTTTATAAGAAAATACATTTTTCTTGCAGTGTAAGTTATTGTTCATCACAGACTGAACCCTACAAAGCGTAACTAAAACGAAACCTCGATACCCATTTAAATATTATTAAATCTGATAATATAAGTAATATCGACATATTCCCGCGTTTTCCTATTCCGGGAATCCCAACACTAGAGCGCACCGGGAATTACAAATGTAGTTATTGGGAGTCATATGTGATATTGAGATACCATATTTTATACGGCGATATTACGTCAAAATTGAATACCGTCGGAAAGTCATTTGAAATGCGGATGTGAAATAGAATGTTATATTTTGGATATGTTAAGATATTTTTAGTTTTCGTAGAAATTTTTAACTTGGAATCCAACTGTTTTTGAGTATTTTCTCTGGTTTCCACAGAAGTTTTTTGAATGTTTTTCTTTATTTGTGTATGGTTATTACTTACCCTTCACTAAATATACATACTATCTATTTAATTGGGTTTTAAAACCTTAATTAATGGTAACTCCCGTCTAATTTTTACCCAAAATTCCACAATTGTGAACTTAGTTGTAGATTACAAACCATGAATCATTATAGAGGCCCTATTAGGAACAATAAAAGAGAAGACGTTATAGTTTTTTTTTTGGAAGAGATTTACGCACTTAGCCTGAGCGCAGGCTTTGACTGCTTCACCGGACTTTTGGCGAGAACCTTCAGGCTTTGACTACTTCACCTGACTTTAAAACACTTTCATAAGTTCCTCTTACAGTACATCCGACGTACAACTATTAACTACTACTTAAAGCCGCGTCTCCACTAGGCAACAATTGACGCGCAACATGTTGCACAACAAGTTGCCCAACATGTTGAAAGTCAGCGCGGAACATTTGTTGAACAGCCTTGTCTGTTTACGCGTCATGTTGCGCGCCAGCTGGCAACGTCGCGCGCTGTTGTGCAGCGTTGCCGTACATGTTGCGTGTCACGTGTCGCGCGCCAAATGTTGCGTTGTGGAAACGCGGCTTAAAACTATGATGTAAACAAAATGCAAAATAAAATGTATAAAGACAGTACACTTGCTTATAAACAAACAATATAATGTAATTTATAATGATAAACGAAATACAAAAACAAACTATACTTGTCTCTATTTGAATAATAAATTTCGTGAGGAGTATTCATAATTATTTAAAACAACGTATATTTACGAAACGTTTACGAGTTCGACTTGCGGCACCACCGCTGCCGCGTCAGCTCTTGATTAGGGAGTCCTATTGAGTCTGAAACTAGTCGGGCGATCCCGAGAATATACGTGAGTAAACCGTTTTGTTTTAAATAATTATACTTGTCTCTTTATGAATATTATCAAAAAGCTTTGTTGTATTATTATCTAACTTTAAATCTAGCTAGGATCTAATCTAGTCTAATCTATCTAGCCTTTCTAAATAAACTGGGTCCCAAAATATAATAGGTTGTCGATGTTTACATAATCTGAAAACTTAATAATACTGGTGCATCGCGGTTTGTATTGATATTATATTTGGTAGAATTATTAACTCAAGACAAAGTCAACATGTTCGGATAATCGCAAATTATATTTAGATGACGACGAAATTATTACACAAAGTATTAATATGAAGATTACATTGGTTACCGACTTACAAGTTGGATTTTCAGGCTAAAATCTTAGTATGCTTTTATTACAATTAGAGAGACTCACGGTTTGACCGATAAAGAAGGTTAAGCTGCGCTCGCCGCGGTTGCTCCGTGGATGGGTGACCATTTTTAAATGTACCACAGGGCCTCGGGAAGCACGTTACATTACCAGTGTCGCTGTCGCTAGCCACCGGTGGCTATGGTCTGTGGCCTATTTGCCCATACTTAGTGTCAGTAAAATAAATCATCTCATAACTGAATTTATAGATAGCCTTTACAAAGTTACTGAGAAACTAATAATATTTGGCTAAAAGACTAACAAAATATAGAAGATCAATTCAGTAGCTGTCTGTCTAAAATACAACCTAGATATAAACTAATGCTCAATAGAACAATTTGGATAGCTAAGAAACATAGTTAGGTATTCATGTCTTTCGAAACAGCCACATTCAATATGCCTTCAGACAGCGAGCCGTTAGATCATTTGCGGTATGACACGACTAGTGATGTTACTTCATAGTTCCCGGGAAATTGTGGAAGTAGATGGCTCGAAAATCTGGTTGTTGGCATTGTTAATCGAATTTGAGTTGATGGACCAATACAGGTTAAGGTAAACGCAGCTATTACCGACCCTGATAAGACAATTTTAAAATCGATGATAATTATTAAGAGCTGTGATTGCTTTCAAATTCAGTGTTTTATTTTTATATGAAACTGTTATTTGTCTAGTTTATATTTATTACCTTATATGCCCAAGTTTAGAATGTTTTCTTAAAATTAAAAAAATATTAAGTGAATAACTCGATTTTTGGTATTACCGACCCATAGGAACGGCTATGAAGCTATTAACGATTTTTATGAAGCTATTACCGAGTGTAACAAAACTAGGTATTTTGTTTAAATAAGAACAAGTAAATGTGGTTTCGTGAAGGTAATTAGCATGGATTAAGAAAGGCATGTAAGCTTGCATTGACTTTCCTCCGCTTTTGTTCATCCATGTTTCTACAAAAAGAAATTTTATGTATTTCGTTTGCCATATTAATTTTCATAATTATTTTTGTTATTAGTTAATAATATTAGCTAGTATTTTCTGTAACCAGTTAACCAGTGTAATGTAACATTATGGATAATGATCAGTATTTTTTTTTTATTTTGCTTTATTTTACATTTTAGGAAAACTTACAGCTAGATAATACAATAGTAAAAATTGTAAGTAAAATATGGCCAATTACAAGTTTTCACTACTAAGATAAACAATAGTAAACAGTACAAACCTTATTCAGAAACAAAACATTAAAAAATTTAGAATTTTTGATTTTTCCTTAAAATAAATAAACTAAGTAAACAAATTAACACGTACAATTAAATGCTTGCTAATGGTTATCAAATATTATCAAAGAAGTAATCGCACAGAGTCTTTTTAAGTTTAGCAATACTAATGTTACAGAGATCGATGTAGGAGTATGGAGGATCATTAGGAATATGGATTATCAGTATGGAGTCGGTAATAGGTTCCCATACTTGCTATCACCGACTCACACGGGTCGGTAATAAGCGATGTATACAAATATGAAAGCGTTGCACCGACCCACAAAAACTAGATAATATGTATTTATTTGATATTTATAACTTTAACAGAGATTTTAAATAATTGATTAAACAAATAAGATTAATAAATGCACACATTATTATACGATGAAAGGTTATATAATTATGTTCCTTTAACATAACAATAAATGAATAATTTTACTATACGTGGTGAGTATAAAATGGAAAAACAAGTAAACTATACAAAAAAGTATAGGTCGCTAATGGTGTGTAACAATGGCTGATTATTTGAGATTAAAATGTCTTATTAAAATAACTGTTTTATCATCACATATCGACAGAAAATAATTAAAACTAAATATAATGTTCAGGGCAATTACCGAGCCATGGATCGGCAATAGCTGCCACTATTAAAATTATTGAAGCTATTACCGCTCCATTTAAATTTCTAGTTTTATCCTATTAAATTACTTAAACTTTATGAAATACTATACGAAATAAAGAATTTACACTTAAATAAACACATTTAATAATTCACAACAAGTACAGGCTTCGTATATTTCTGTAAAAAATCTTAAGCAAAAATTGAATGTGCTTACCTGTAGGAACAAGGACTTGTACCACACGGCCGGCGAACTCGCTGTCGTCACAGAAAATAACGAATTTTGTCTCTTTCCCGGGATACCACGCACACAAACGTTAGTTTTTACGATGCTCAATGAACAAACATTCGTGTTTCGTCAAGTATCTTCAGCATAAATCGTTCCAGTAGCATAAAAATTGCAAATTAATGGAATGGATCGGTAATAGCTGCGGATTTTCGATGGGTCGTTAATAGCTGCATTTACCTTATTATATTATAGATAAATAATATGTGTAAAGTGTATTTTTTTTATTAATATAATGTAGACTTTTATTTAAAATTTCAAATATTATTGAGCTACACTGTTGTATTATACCCATAGTTAAATAAACTTAAACAGAATAAATTATAAAAAAAAATGAAATCTAGCAGAAGAAAACCATTAATAATATTATATTAGCTAATTTATCGTCTTTTGTTTTATCCCTTTTTTTTCCAAAGTATATAAATGCATATCAAGTACTTTCGTACAATAATGAGTTAAATATAATTTATCTAATATAGGTAATTCTATCAATATTTCCCTAAAGAATCACACAAATGTAAATCTCAAGACAAAAAAATCCCGGAGAAACGCACATCACTAGTTTTGATAGCTGCAGACCGAAGACATTACCGGGCGGAGTGAAACCGCAAGCGACGCCATAAGTCGCCACTAGTTACAAATTGGTTCCCCCAATTTTATGGCAACTTGATGTGGCAATAGCATGATGTATTCACGGGAAATATATGTTAAAGTGAGCTATGAAGATAATAGATTTAAATTCAATTGGGTTTATCTTTACTAATATATAAAGCTGAAGAGTTTGTTTAATTGTTTGAACGCGCTAATATCAAGAACTACTGGTCCGATTTGAAAAATTGTTTAAAAAAAATTGTTTTAGTGTTGGATAGCCCATATATGAGGAAGGCTATAAGCTATATACCACTACGATGCGACAAAAACGAAGCGGAGCATAAATGAAAAATGTTGGAAAAATGAAAAAACCGTTGAAACTAAAACACGCGGACAAAGTCGCGGGGGACAGCTAGTGACTAATATTTGTTAATTTCCGTCAGATAAATTAACGAAAAATATTAGACATATATTTTTTCTTATTTTAGGTATAACTAAAACACACGACGATTGATTTTAAATGTCGCATATCGCCACTTTTTTGCGCATTCTGTGCGTGACGATATTAGCTATGTCTCGAACTTTAATTAGTTTTATCTATTTTGAGATTTCTTATTTAAAAATTATTTATTATAGATTTAAGAACACAATGACAGTAAATTTATGTGTAAAGGCAGTCACTCCATGAAAGACTGGTATTCAGTGAAATTGATTGAGTATGGAAGCCGACCCAAACAATATATTTTAGGAACGGCTACTTTGGAGTGAAACGTGTCTAAATAATGCATTTCAAAGTCATCTATACCAAGTGAATCGTGACTCTCCATCTACGCCATACGACGGAACTCCAAAAACTACAATATCTCGAATCCAAACTTCATAAAAACTAATAATAGGCAAAGTTAATAGTTTTTGTCTCTATAATGATCTCGTATAAGAAAATATTCTTACTATTTATGATTTTTGTACCCGATCGGAGCAGAGATAGTCGTTAAATTATTTATGTGATGTCGTATCTAAGATGGCCTAGTACCACTTAGGTAAATGGCGTATTGAACATAATAGATATGACTATTTTATAGGATACGTAAGTTTATCGAACCATGAACATATTTGGCGATATATAGCGCTCATGAAAAATTATAAAAATTATTATAGTTGTAACCTTCTACTAAGGAATAAAAAAATTAAATAAGTGTTTTGTTTTGTAACCGCTTTCAAAAGAAGGAAATTCTTAATTCGCCTCTTTTTTTGTGTGCTGTACGATATCTCCGTCAGTTGTGAACTGATTTCAGAAATTCTTTTTTTTTTACTTTAATAACATGCTTTCGAGGCGTGCCCATATGAATTTTATCAAAATCGATAAAGTAGTAGAGCTTTAAAGTCTAAGCCAACTCTTGCAAATATTTAATAAACAAATAATAATACTTTCTAGATAATTTCCCATAGCACCTCAGCAGAAATCCCAAGCTAGCATTATCTGGGCTATTCAGCCTTACTCTCTAGATACCATTAAGTGATTGCCCGTTCATCCAGTGTCTGTTTACCTAACTGTCAGGATAAGAAGCTTTCTTCCTAGATAAACGTTTCGGATAAAAATTGGAAAATGCATTTTAGTTGAATTACGGCCAGTATAAACAATTGATAAACGATGATAATATTATAAGGAGTTTATTGTCTATTTTTAAATAGTAGCAACTGGATTTGAACTTGCACCAAGAACATTAACTTCCAATCGTAGAACCACCGATCTGTTTATTACGACAGTTAGTTTTCTAAAAAGTTAATCATACTTTAATCAAAATAAGTCGCTATGGCTACCTAGGCAAAATATTAAATAAATAAATAATATATACTAGCTCAATGATTGAATGATTTATCAAGATAGTTAATAGAGGCGCTCGTGGCTAAGTGTTAGCCGTACGGTTTGACCGATAATACAGATTAAGCCGCGCTCGCCGCGGTCGGTCCGTGGATGGGTGACCATTTGTGAATATACCGAGACCCCTCCGTGACTCGGAAAGCACGTCAAGCCGTTGGTCCCGACTGTCATACGTTGATCTTTAACGGTCGTTAAATCATTACAATTCTGACAACTAGTCTTACTTTGTGATACTGTGTTACCCAGTAAAATGGGTTGTGGAGGTCAGATAGGCAGTCGCTCCACGCAAAATACGGTATTCAGCTGAATCCGGCAACACTAGCAACCGACCTTAACATAGCATGAAAGAAAGAAAGAAAGAAAGAAAGAAACATTTATTTGCACAGAAGACAGGTCGTACCCGATTTAAAAATGGTGCACAGTTCAAACCATATTCTGCCTGTATTAGGCATGCAAATATTTATAATTGAATTAAAATACTATACTTTTAAAAAACAAATGTCAAGCTATTATTATTTTAACGCATTAATGATTATTAAATTATACAATACTATTATTATTAAATTACATTAAGTATATTATTAAATTTTACAGATAATCATATACATTAGTTTCATATTGCATGAACTCTTCTATCGTATAAAAACACTTATCTACTAGCCATTTTCTCAGTTTTATTTTAAAATATTTAAATGGAAGCTCCCTTAGACTCCTAGGCAGTTTGCTAAACACTGATATGCACATGTGATACACATTTTTTTTATTTAAAGTAGTTCTACAAAATGGAATAATTATTTTTGTAGGATCTCGTGGTTTATATTTAGTCGCATGATCCCCCTTAAATTTAAAAAAAACATTGAACTTCCTTATAAAAATTGATACTTCAAGAACATAGATGCAGGTCAACGTCAGTAATTTTAGTTTTTTAAATAATGGTTTACAAGAGTCAAGTGGACTTACTCCGCAAATAGCTCTTAAACATTTCTTTTGTGCAATGAATGCCTGACTAACATCAGTCGAATTCCCCCATATTATTAACCCATATCTAAGTATTGACTCTACATAGCCTTTATATGCTATAACTGCAGTTTTTTCGTCTGACACGGCACGAAGCTTTCTAAGGGCGTAGACAAATCTGCTTAGTTTGAGGCAAACATCATTTATATGTTGTTTCCAGTTACAAAATCTATCCAGAGTTATACCCAAAAATTGTATACTGTCTGCTTCTTCTATATTATCATTTTCTATCCTTATATTTATATTATTACTATATTGTTTACTTTTATTAGTACCAAATTTTATAAATTTTGTTTTTGACAGATTTACATTTAACTTATTTGCTTTTAACCATCTTAATACTAATTGTACCTCTTTACTTATCTTCATTTCATGAGATGTATCTTTATCCTTATCTGGCACTATTATAGATATGTCGTCTGCGAATAGAACACTTTGACAATTTATTGAATCTGGTAGGTCATTAACTTTCAATAAGAATAACAAAGGGCCTAAAACGCTCCCTTGTGGAACACCATACTTATTTATTCTGATGGGAGATTTGTGTACACTGCATTCATGGCAATTATTTAAACTAGTGATTTCAACACATTGGTTACGATTGGTTAGAAAACTTTTTATCCAGTCCAAAGCTACACCCCTAATGCCATATTTTTCGCATTTGTTGAGCAAAATCTCATGATCTACTAAATCAAAAGCCTTACTCATATCAAAGAATATAGTTACCACCGGAATTTTCGCATCAATGTATTCGTGTATGTAATGGGAAAAGGCTAGGCAAAAGAAGAACAAGATAAGTTAATAGGGAAATAAATAACCATCAATTATACAAAACTCCTTTTAAAGTAAATAACAGCACGTAGTTTTAATACTAAGTATTCCCATAGAGGAAATGAACCAAAATACACTACGTACCCAAATATACAACTGTTCTTAGTCGAAATTTTAATGTACATTTAATATTCCTAGATCCTTTGACAAAACCAGCTTTTGAAGACGAGAACAGCTGCATAAATAATTTGCTACTATTGTATCATATTTTCAATGGCCCCAAAATTCATATTAAAATATTCATGTGCATTTTTAGATTAATATGCAAATGTAAATTCGATTTTCAGTGGTGTAGTACGCGGATTAAACGCAGTGCGTCGGTATTTTGGGAAAGGATAAAGATAGTTTTTATACAAAAATTAAACAAATTAATATGTTTTAAAACTAAACTTTATTTTGTTTTTAGTTAGTTTGGATTCGGACCCCCAAAGGATATCAGTCTTGCATTACCACCTGCCTCTAGATCTTGAAAAAGACAAAGAAACTGGTGACAGGTCGTATTATTCGGTAAAATAACTGTATAGATTAAAATTGTCTCGAGAAGTAGTATAGTAAAACCGGCTAAGTGCGAATCCTACTCGCGGTTGTTGGATTCCGTAGCGTTTTTTTTTTTGTGGAGCCCTCTTCAATTTTTAGTTTGATTTTATTATTTGTTGATAGAGCGGGGACAGAAATACACTCTTTGAAAATTTCCTCTCTTTAGTTATTACGGTTTATGAGATACGGCCCATTGACAGACAGACAGACGGATGGACGGACGGACGGACAGCAAAGAAACACAGAACTCTAAAAAGGTCAATAATTTAATAGTTTTTTAAATATTATATCTATCACTACAATGAAGTCGACTTATGTTTTTCTTAATAACTTATTGTCTGATATACCTATAATAAACATTTAAGTTAATCATTGATTATTTTAATACTTAGCCACAGACTTAGATAATAACAAAACAGAATTTTAATCCTAATTTACTAGAGTTATCTAAATCGCTTTAAATCCGAACCCAAAACATTCGGTGACGTCATATAGCTATTAGAAAATCAGATTTTGTTTTGACAACAGCTAACGTAAATTGGTATGTCTACATGTTCAGGTAATATGGGATAATAATCAGGAATAATAACTGGAATCTGAATAAATCTGTATTTTTATTCGGCAAACCCACATGGTAATGCGATTGGATTGGACATGGGCACAGTGTGACCATGAGTCTGTAAGAATTTTAGGGATTGTGAATATAATCAAATACCGATTTGTGTTCAACTAGTGTAAAAAAAAATTAAACTTATTTAAATTTTTCTGGTGACTTTTACATTTCAGTATGTAATTTTGATTTGACATTGTCGTAAATACATAAAAGATTTAATTCTATCAATGTATTTCCCCTACACTTTTTGTACAAATCTCCTTACTACTACCTATATGGATGTCAGAATTTTATCCATTTTTATTCAATTTTTATAGGTTAAACATTACGTTTTATAGAGTATGTTCAAATATCGATATTATCTAAATATTTCAACATTTCTATATTCTAATTACGCTGTTAGTTATGTAATAATGTTTTTCTGTATATATATAAAGGTGTGTTATTTTATTCAGTACGTAATATTTCAGAGTAGGTAAGGAGAAAACACCGCTGTCATACCATAAGAATATGGGTCATGGGCTGACAGTTCCCTGCTCCTATACATTATTCAATAAAGATGCTGCTGTAAATAATATTTCACGATTAAAATCATAAATATTCACAGAATAGCAAGGCCAATATCGACCAAATTCCATAAGATTGACAGTTGACTTCACACTCAGTTTACCTAACTCTTTGCGTTGTGTTTTTGTTTTTTTTTTCAGAATAAACCTAGTGCTATCTAGCCTTTTTCCCAGCTTTATTAGATTGGTTTTGGAAAATGATTTATTGGGAATATACTGGCTGGAATATTTATCATGGTCACACTACACACTGAGCACCGGAATATGTTAACATTAATATAATATCCTTGTTGAATTTGTTAGATTTAATCTGGCATTTTCACGGCTATGCTTTTGAATTATTTATGTTATCGAAAGCTCCTAGATTGGTGGTTGTTTTGAGTATTATTTGGTATTAAACGTCTAATTTACAGGATTCCATTTTGTGATAAAAATTACGTTGATTACAAATTTCCTAAAGTGGTTTCGGCTGGACTCATCAGTAAGCCAAAACCACCCAATAGGTTTGAATGGCACTTAGCTAAGGAGTCTGAATAAAGTCCTGAACTAAAAAACTATGATTAATCTCATTTTTCCAATAAAATGACAAGTTAATGCATAGTGGTTTAAACACCAGATTATTTTATCCGGGGAATCATTTTGAATTTTTGACAGTTCTTCCATACAAAGTCAGACGTCAATTTTATTCCACAATAAAAATTGAAAAATCCGATTGAAAAATCCGGCCTAATTGTGTTTTCTTTAGAGGAATGAATACTAACTATAAAATCTATAATTATTCCATAAAACAAATTATCACCGATTATAATTATGGAGTAAAACAAATAAAATTTAGTAACATTAATTACAAGATAATTTATCACCGATTATAACCACACTATTATTTATTTATAGTGTTAAAATTTAACTGAAACTAATCTTTAAGTGGTGAAACGGAACTCATTTTAATTAACCCTTATTCTTAAGGTTTCTTACGTACAAAGGATATTGGTTTAATTTTAATCCGGTTAAGTAAATCGCTACTTCAGAAGTTAATATAATTGTTAATCCGAGTTTAATTAATTCTAGGAATCAATTATCTTTGAAGTAGTTGTTTTCAATAGTTAATTACCTATGTTGCTAAAATGTTAATACTATTTTCATTATAAGTGTAATCTTTTTTCTTCTTTTTTTTAAAAAAAAACGCCTCGAGCGCTAAGAAATTTAATCCTTGTGTCGCGGGGGTTTTACAAACATTAAAAATCACATGCACAAAGAACACCCGGACTTAGAACAAGCATTTGTGGATCACACAAATGCTTGTCCCATGCGGGGATCGAACCCGCCACACGTCGCGCACTGAGGTAATTGGCGTGGTGACCTATACCACTCGGCTATCCGTGCAGTCAAATATATATATATATATTGAGTTAAAGAAGGACACACGTAGTCTTAGTGCAAGGATTTATTTAAGACTGTCGTTACAATGCGTTTGTTTATTACAATATAATTCTCACTTATTGTCATTTATTACGAGGTACCTACATTACAATAAGAACAAAATAAAGCCTAAGGTTATTTGAGTTAGGATATACTTTAGAATTAGGTACTTATTACAATTCTACTTTAGGTAGGTACTTTAATTCTCCTACTGCTAATCTGTACACACGAAAATAATTTCTTCAAAAACAAATGAATAATAATTGTCATCGTACGGGTCTAGTCGTCCAAAAAATAGATTTCTATGCACACTAGCTGTTGCCCGCGGCTCCGCCCGCGTGGGTGTTGGTTATCGCGGCAAAAAGTAAGTCTTTATCATGCTATGGTGGTATCCATTAGGTAATGTATATTTGTGACTAATATTTATACAAAAACAAATTTAAGATACAATATTGGTAGTCGTAAAAATGGGCATAATTATGGTGTTGATTCATGAAGAAACCACAACAATAGTTTTCTAAAATATTAGCATAATCAAATATTCATGTAACGTATTAGTCTATACAAAATAATCTGTGAATCATGCGGCCATGACTATGTCTCATAGGGTCATGGAAAGTATGTAAAATAAAGTAGGTACTACATACTACTTAGTCTAACATGTTTATTTAATGCCAGTTCAATATTTTTACCATAGTTATGAATGCGTTTACAAACAAATTCTGAATGCATAAGTATCCGGACACGACAATTTCTATCACCGGCGAGAATAATAAAAATAAACCCAGTGGACATAATCTTGGTATCCCTCGGTCCTGGGGAAGACGGTGGACTCTTACCAGCTAGAACCATAGAAATATCTAATTCTCCTCTCTTTAATAAGGGACCTGTGCCCATACTGTCTAATTTAATTTGAATTCTAATACAATGCCATTACAAAATTGTAATTCATTTAGCAGGCACACAAACAACACACAGTACAAAAAATACTCAATGTTTAGATTCCAGTCAGTTCCTTCCATTGTCAGCGAATTTTATAAGAATACTGAATCTCCTGCCTGCTAAACTAATATCAAATATTTGCATTGGCATTGTATTAGAATTAAAATTAAATTAAAGAGTATGGGCACAGAAGGGAAATACATTAGCAATCATCCACATTAAGTTCATGTCAGCAACATTATCGTTTAGCACTATTTCCAGGTTTTGCGCTCCAAAATTAATGTGTCAAATTGACGTCATGTGACCCTCTCACTTGAGTTTCTAGTACATCCAAAGCTAGCTTACTTAATGAAGTCAATACAGTTTTCTTCGAAACACCTTTACCCAGGTAAAGTGTTAATAAATGTAAAATCGATGAATCATACTCATAACCGATAAGAATTGTGGAATGATTCAGAACTAACGGGGTCACTAGATTACAAAGTACCTACAACCGCACATACTTAACATTTTATAACAGCGACCTTATGTCAATGCCTTAAGGTTTATATTGCAATAGGTTATTGCTTGTGGTATGCGGTTGACTGTATGGGAACATTATTGTTTTCTTCGATTTCTTTGTGTGCTGTCTCTATTATAGTATTTACCGATGACCCAGTCGAATGGACGGTATATTTCTACTAAATACCTCTTTTCTAAGTATGAGCATAACTATTAGAAAATTACAATTGCCTTTGTATGTATTTTGCGTTTTTATTGCAGATATTACCTACTCTTTACAGACTTTATAGGAAGAAGAGGTAATGTGAAATGTCACAAGACTATATTATTACTAAAAACATAATAACAACTATTGTTCAGGGAATTCATCAAATTATGTTTAAAACTAGCGAGTCACCCGGTTTTGCACGAGTAGACAAAACATTAATGAATTATACCCAAAAAATTATCCTCTTGAATCATTCTATATATTACTGAAAACTGCATTAAAATCCGTTGCGTAGTTTAAAAGATCAACGAGTACAGACAGCGGGAGCTACTATTTATGAAAGACTAGCTGTTTCCCTCGACGCCGCCCGCGGGGATGCCTATGTCCTTTCTCAGGCTCTAGACTATCTGTGTACCAAATTTCATTTAAATCGGTTCAGTAGTTTTGGCTTGAAAGCGCGACAGACTGAGTTACTTTTTTTATATTAGTAAGCACTTTATTATTAAAGGCTTTATGTAGGTATTACCAAGTCAACATTGGTAGTTACATATTATAAATATAGAATTTGAAAAGGGTTAAATAGGTACATAGTTTAAGAAATTCATTGTTAGGATTTTGAAGAAATATAATATGATAAATTATATACGAGTACCTTACTTATTTACTTCCTTTGATTTCAAAGTAGGGAGAGTTTTAAATTCATAGAAAGATACCTACCTATATATCGCAATGTGAAGTGAAAATACAATGAACCTAGGCCCGCAGCCAGTTCAATGCAAATAGGATTAGTAATATTCTGAAATCTACTTCCGTTAATAAATTAGATTGTTTAATTATCATTAGTGATTGATTCCTAAACATTAGTAAAATCAATCAACGAGTATTGTGTGCATATACACAAATTATGTACTTATTTAATTAGGCGTAAACTGTTTAAACTGAATTCTGATGCACTGGTTAAATTTAGGCAACAATTTGAACTATGTTTTAGGTAACCACAGGCTGTATCTTAAATCTAGTATAACATACGTCGATTATTATATATTTTTTATTTTATCATTACACTAGCTGTCCCCGCGACTTTGTTCGCGTGTTTTAGTTTCAACGGTTTTTCATTTTTGCATCATTTTTCATTTATGCTCCTTTTGGTCGCAGCGTAATGTTATATAGCTTATAGTCTTTCTCAATAAATGGGCTATCCAACACTGAAAGAATTTTTCAAATCGGACCCGTAGTTCCTGAGATTAGCGCGTTCAAACAAACAAACATACTCTTCAGCTTTATTTACTAACTAGCTGTTCCCCGCGACTTTGTTCACGTGTTTTAGTTTCAACGGTTTTTCATTTTTGCAACATTTTTCATTTATGCTCCGTTCCTATTGGTCGTAGCGTGATGTTATATAGCCTATAGCCTTCCTTAATAAACGGACTATCCAATACAAAAAGATTTTTTCAATTCGAACCAGTAGTTCCTGAAATTAGCGCGTTCAAACAAACTCTTTAGCTTTATAATATTAGTATAGTTAGATTAAAAATGTTTTTAGTTTCTTCAAAATATCAATGTCATACCCCCGAATACTGTAACGCAACTTAACTTTAAGACGTTCTTAAATATCTATCTGAAGCTACTTTACTCCTAATGTGACAGAGACTGTATAAGACTTAACGGCGACTTAAAACTAATTGACGTTTAAGTATTTTGCCAAAAGATGCTCTATACTTTTAATGATAAGAATATTACAAAACCATTTAAGTGCACTAAGTATTAAAATGGTATTTAATTATGGTGTTAATACATATCAAGCAGGCGAATCCGTGACTAAAAGCTAGTATTACTATTCTATTGAGGCGATCCGCCCACAATTACAACCGTGGGTGGAGAGGCGGTATGGTGTTTTAACCTACCGCCTCACGCAAATACTGACCGGGCACGGGGCCTTTGGCCACTACCTGTGCCGGGTCGCTCGGAGGGAGCAGACGACTGCGTGCCACCAGTGTGGTGACGGTGATGACACCGCACTGCACACTATGGCCGCATGTCCTGCGTTTGCCGCGCCTCGCGCCGTTCTCCAGGCGGCGCTGGGAGGCGTAGACATCTCCGCGCTGTCGGCTGTTGTCGCTGCTGCACTCAGCAGTCGCACAGCGTGGAATGCGCTGTCCTCCTTCTGCGAGACCGTCATGTCCCAGAAGGAGGCGGCGGAGCGCGCTCGGGAGGACGACCCCGACGCGCCCCAAATACGCCGACGTCGAGTGGGGCGGCGCAGGGCCGCGTATGAGCGCGCCCTCCCGCCCTAACTAGGGTCCTGGGCGATGGACACGGGGGTGTCTGTCGTCCGACTATAGGACCCACGACGGGGGGCCGCATTCCGTGCTACGGGTGTGGCTCCAGTATGAGGCGGAGAGGCCGACGCTCTTTACACGTCGGTCTCCAAACCATCACGATAGTGATCCGCTGGCCCCTATTGGCCGGCGGACCCGCGGTTGGTGCGTGATGAATTGCAATGCATTGCCACGCACCAACACAACACGCGGATGACGTAGCACGGCGGTTCAGGTTTAGTCAGTAAGAGTCTGACACTACCCGTTCGCTCCCCCGAGTGAGCGGGCGTCCATGAGGATTCCCCCGCCTAAAAAAAAAAAAAAAAAAAAAAAGTATTACTATTCTAATAAAGAACTCCAAAAATCTGGTCTCACCTCTTTTCTTTTTTTTTCAATTTTTTACGATAATTATCAAATCAATTGAAAATAATGCTATAATTTGTCTGGAAACTTTTTAAACCAATCTAACAATAAATAAAACACTTTTACTATACTTATCTTTGTACACACATGAGTTTAATTTGCATTGTGTACGGAATCTAAATCCTGAAGCGTACCGTTTTCCATTCGAACACAAAATGGATATAATTAATATACTTCATCCACTTAGCAATAAGGAGCAGTGAGGAATGATGGCGGAACCACCTCTATTTATTAAGTCTAGCTAAATAGACTGTATTCTAAGTCTAACAAACTTAAAACATAACATTATATCTATGAATATTAGTACATTATTAAGTCACTAGCTTTTGCGAGCGACTTTGTCCTTGTGTTAGAACATATCACTGTGAATAAAAGTATCCTATATTTTAATTCAGGTGTTTAACTCTCTGTGCGCCAAAATTCATCAAAATACGTTAAGTAATTTTCGTCTGATGATGATACAAACATACAAGCAAAAAACTCAATCCACGTGTGACTTATATTTATCTTTGTGACTGTCTTTTCGTTAATTAAAAACATTACTTAAGTATTGTTTCTTTTGTCTCGTAAGCAAAAAAGTACGAAGATACAGATAGAAGATAATTGGAAACTTTGCGTGACGTCACTGTTACACTACATTTTTAGCCGAATTTTGACGTCACAACTATCAGAAGCCCCCTCTCTTAAACTTTAAAGTGCTTCAACTTTATCAATTTTTATTGTGTTGATAAGAGTTTAAATACCTAATCTAATATTTTATCTAACTACTTAAAACAATGGCCTACATTGACATGGAATAGAATCAGTAATGTATTATTTCCATTTATTTTGTTTTCTTTTAGAAAGCGCTATCTACGTAACTATTCTTTTACATTCAATAACAATAATAAATTTCGTTACACCATAAAACAGTTTCTCACAATAACTTCTATGAAATTTAACAACACTATAGAATTATTTTCGTATCTTCTATGTAGATATATAAATTCGTTCCAAACAATATTCCTATTCACATCTATTTACTGCTCGTGTGTATTATATAAGCGTTTTATGTACTACGGAAATAATATTTCAAAAGAATTATCATTCCTTTGAATATATGACAATAAATATGGTTACCATGGAACCTGTTCTGTGTTCTGATACTAGTACTTTACTTAGATTTTGTCTGCCTTTTTATATTAAATGTAAAAAATCGACCAGAATTTTCTCTTTTATTGATTCTTAAACTTACAGTAAAAATACCTTGAAGCAAACACATAAATATACTCTGTCTATAACTAAATATACTTATATACTGCGTCCGCAATTGATATGCCAAAAGTGTAAACAAACACGAGTTTTAGGAAAAACAACTGTATTGCTTACATATATGGTTCAGTTTGCGGTACACCTTCATATTTTTAATGACTTTTCAACAGTCCTAGTCACCTTAAAATGAACTTCATTTACACTGGCATAAAGTTGATGTTTGTTTAAGTGCAACTAACATCAAAAGGCACAAGAATTTAAATAGACTATATTATGATGTCCAATATTTTTTTCTAAACCTTTTTTCCAACCTATGTCTGGTTCCACATGCACCGGAATGAGCTAAACACCTTACGAATTTTTATTGCGTGGTGTTTTGTTAATCTGATTGAGAACATCAACTTGTGTTGCTGACTGTACCTCCAAAGCTGACAGACCCTCCGTTCCTAGAATCCTCTTAGGATTCCGCGAATAATTTCCAGCCCGCTAATGATAGGATTAGGTTTCGTTTTGTATGCTTTAACAAGGTAAGAGTATATTATTATTATAGGTACCTACTTATATAACTTAATGCCTCGGGCTAATAAGTAGTTTTGTATTAATTGTATTGAAAATTTTAGGTTTTTGCTACTGATCACCAAACCACATTATACCTACACCATAATAAAAAAAAAAACAATTTCTCCATGTCGTACCATGCGAGAATCGCACATGCAGCACGTCGCGCAGTAGTAGAAGGTTTGGAGAGATAATTACCACTCGGCTATCCGTGCACTCATTATGATAATACTTCCAAAAGACTTAAATAGGGTATCGGACTATTTTTCTTCATTAACACGTCACATAGTTAGATATTAAAAAAATATTAGACACGTATTTTTCTTTTTTTAATTAAACAAACGATGAGGAAGATACAGTGAATAAGTCACTTGTGGCTACAATTTTTTACCACAAGTGACGTCACAAGACCCCACTCCAGAACTTTAAAGCGCTTTAACTTTGTAATTGATAAAATATAAATAATACGAGTTTTTTTTTTCTTTTGTTATCTATCTGGTGGACTAAATATATATTTCCTTTTCATACCCAGTTTGCTCCCTTATTATCGAGAATATATTTAAACAATAAACCGTATTAAAATTAATCCATTCCTTCGGGAGCTACAAAGCCTCAGACACACTCTCTTAATTATGTCGGGGGTAAAAAAAGACATAAATTAACAGTACTCTGCCTACCCCTTTAGGAATCAAAATCATGATGGTGTTACTGTTTATGAAGTAACAAACAAACACACAGAACTTTCTCTTTTTTTAATAATTATACTCGGTATAAGCACGTTGCCAGTGGGTGGGTGAATAAAGGTTGTAGGCGGTATTCACCGTCGACTACAGCGTTTGTATGGCGAACAATAATGGGATTTATCATATACATATCCTATTTTGAGATACGGAAGAAAATATTTGAGATATCTATTTTTCCTTGTGACCCTTGGAGTATAAATAAGTAAAGAGAGAATATGAACTGTGAGCACCAGTATGATCAAGCGTCGTCGTAAAATTTGTGTCAAAACAGAGCGCGCCTTTTTAATAATATTTTTTCAAAACAATCGATATTTTCGTCGCACGGAAAATCACTTAAATCAGTAAACGAGCGTAGTACTTACAGCTAAGCAAATATGCTTACTATCGGCTTAACGAGTTACTAGCGATGCGCGCACTCTACGCCTGCTTATGTATACTGTAAGGTGTATTTGAATGCTAATAAGTTTGTGTTGGTAATATTTGACCCTTCTTCTTCTAAGTACGTAAAATTACGACCCAATATAAGTATATAAGAAATTTCGAAAAATTATAGTATATGATGACTGCGTGTATTAATTTCAACCCAATATACTCTTTATATATAGTTTAAAAAGGATTTAAAGTTCCACTTGTGGGTATACCATGTGTTAGGATGCCATTTTCGCTTACTGCATCGTTCAAGACAGACGATACGATGTGAAACCCAATTTTAATCAAAATGAAACACAATTTTAAAAATCTTGTTAGCCCAAAATAACCTTGTAAGATTATAAACGTTATTGTGACAAAAAAAATTAATTTTAATATAATAGTTGTGATGAAAAATATAATCTATTATTTAAATAGATTCTCCCCAATTTACAGCCAATGATTTCCCTCCAAACAATCCGTAAAATAAGGGTTCTAATCACAGACAAAGTGGGTGGTACGCAGGAACCCAAAAACAATTGGTATATGATTTACTAACAGATATTTATTTTGTTTCAGGTACTTAACTAAGCCTGCTGCTGATACTGGGGTTAATTGCTGAGAACGATGGCTTGCTCATTGTCTGATCTTCAATTGTTTGTAATGGCCGAATTTGAGCTAAATGCGTCCGATAGATTTATGATTTTGGTTGAGTTAGATTTCTGATGTTAAAAATAAATTTTAGATGACTTTAGAAGAAGTTTTAAAAAATCATGTACAGTAAGAAATCAGTCTATATTTTAGGAATAAATTTAATGCGTTTGTGTTATATTTCATGTAAGTGTATACTTGCAACACTTTGAAACTTTAGGTTGTTATGTTGTAATATAGTAGTCATTTTTAGGGTTCTATACCTACCCGAAGGTGCCTACTTTTACTAAGCCTCCGATATCCGTCCATCCATCTGTCTGTTCGTCCGTCCGTCCGTCCGTCCGTCCGTCCGTCCTTCCGTCCGTCTGTCTGTCAGCGGCCTGTATCTCATGTACCGTAATAGAGCTGTAATTTTCAGTGTGTATGTAATGACACGATAGTACAGAACCCTTCATGCGCATGTCGACTCGCACTTGGCCGGTTATTTAGTTCTATTTGACACTGACAGAGGAACACAGCATACGAAAATTTCTTGCTAAACCTGACGGGTGGTATTTGATCGTATTCGCACACATATTTCTAAGTCCCACCGCAAAAGAAACGATAAAAACACAGAAATGTAGTCCATCATTAAATTCAAAGTTGGACCTCGAACGGAGCCTATTCCAAAAATGTCTGTGATATTCAAACGCCATATTAATTCGAATGAATCTCCTGGAAATTTGGCATTCCAGAAATTTTGAGGTAAGACCCCAAATATTTGGACCCGACGGCTTTCAAAATGGATTCTTGTTTTGTGTATGCTTAAAATTCCGTTTTGGACGTACGAATTTTAATCATATGAAGCTTTTGACATATAGTTTCTTGTTGTTTACGCTTTTATAATTAAGAGGGCAGGCAGAAGCTAGTTATTAAAGTCTCCCGCGTTAGGTTTGTGGGTTTAATTTTCAGTTTCTGTTTCTTTTTTATATGATATGTTTTGGTAAAGTTATGTTTAGGGAAAATTGCCTTTTGGTATAGTTATTAAGTTCTATAATATATGACGTGTTTCTAGCTCTAATTGTTTGGTATTTATGTGGTTAGTTTGTTGATATCTGTTTTTACATACGTAGTTACAAACCAAGAGAAGAATGGTAGGAAAAGATAACGACAAAGAAAAAAATAAATCGTTTATTTGAATAAGATACATAATAGGTTTTTACAAAACAATGAACTTGACAGGCCTGTTGGTCTAGTGGTTAGTGACCCTGACTGCTAAACCGGAGGTCGTGGGTTCGATTCCCACCCAGGACGAATCTTTGTGTGATGAGCACGATCATTTGTTCTGTGTCTGGGTGTAATTTATCTATAATATGTGAGATGTAACAAGATATTAAAAAAATGGTAGGTATCTCTTAAACTGCCTTTTGTATCTGCCTGTAAATTTTCTTACAGCTATTGACATACTAAACTTCTTTTGTAATTTAGTAGTTTTAAAGATAGGCACTTAAATTATTAACAATCTTATTAGGAATTTAAAACAATCGTGAGACTATACTAGAAAACCACTTTTCTACATTGTCTCGAGTCTGGGTGTTTGTGGTACCTTCGTTGCCTCTGATTACATAACGCAAGTGCTTCAGCTACTTACTTTGGATTCAGAGCAATGTAATATTGTCCACATTTATTTATTATCATTTATCCTTATACCCGTTTATCTTTTTCTTCTGGTCTACGGCATTTAGCAGTTCCTCCCTTTTCTACAATGGGCAGTGAAGTACCATAAAGATCCAGTATCCTGGGTACAATTACTTATACTCTCCACCCCAAAGATTTCAGTGTGAACGCATTTTATTGTCCTCTTTCATCCCCCGAAGGTTTTCGACTTTCCTTATAAACCTTTTAAGATTTCTGTCATTTCCCTTAATGTATGTAAGTATATTATATATGGCAGTTCGTTTAAATGTAATACTGTTGTCATGGTCCTATATTTTTGGATGCCGATGAATGGACATTTTACGCCATGTTTCGATAAAGATGGTCTGTTTTTAAGACTGTATGTCATAAATTGGTACGTAAAGAAAATACATGAGCTAATCTTATTTAAGGTGGTTTATAGAAACAGGGAGGTATATACTCTATAATGGTATAACACCGACATATTAGATAAATGTCAAAATAAGTACCTAAATCTAACCTCATAAATTTAAAAATATGCACGAATGTTAAACAATATAAAACTCAAAACGAGTTCTCTCTGGATTTTATTTTCAGATACCTAACATAAATAGAAATCTTCACATATTAAAACAAATTCGCTTCCTCTGTTTGTATGCTTAGATCTTTTAAAATACGCGACTGATTTTAATGCAGTTTTCAGCAATAGATAGAGTGGTTCAAGAGAAAGGTTTATATTATGTATAATTCATTAATATTTTTTATATCCCCGGCGAAGGTGGGGCGGATCGCTAGTAATGAAATAAACTGTACTTATTATGTTTTTAAAAACACGATTCCCGAATTCTGATAGATTTTCAAAACCTTTTTTTATTTTAAAGCGGGTGTCCAATGAAGAATCTTATTATTTCTGGCCCTGTAACTCGAGATCCATCTACCTGTTAAAACGAGACCCTAAGACCCCATAAGGGTATACCGTTGCAATACAAAACCATGGTTTATTGGAATTGCATAAATAAAGGAAGTTTTTAGAGATACCAAGGTTTATCTTCAACTTTAAGTATAGATAGATATATATAAATAAAATATTCCTTATTATCAAGGAAATTATAAACATCTATATTTAGATAAATAATTGCTGTGAGCTAGACTCAAACATACTTTTCTGCGCTAGTAACGCCTATCTTTTCTGCGCTAATCGAAAAGAAACACAAACAAAAATTGACGAAAAAATTCTACATTCAAACTTTTGCTCTATGTTCAAATTGTAAGTGACCAATGACAGACCCGCTTTAATCATAATTTAAGTACCATTGGTTGGTTTTTGATTGGTTGATGATGATCAACATAAATAAACATTCTATGCTAAATAAGGATATTTGAACTTTTAAAAATGTAAGTGGGTGTTAGGATTCGCATAAATTACTAATTCTGTAGTTTTACCACCTATGTTAAATGATTTTTAAACGACATGACAGTATGATTTATATCATTCTGACGTTATTTAAAACTTAATGATGGTTTGTTCAACATTGGATAGTGTCTTAAGTATCTATAAATTAAGTAATGGCAACATTGATGTAAAAAAAGAAAATACTGAATGCAAATTATAATAAAAACAAGACAAATTTATATATTTTTCAAGTTATCACTCTAAAACTCGTCTATGCTGTTATTCCTATTTTGTCTTTGAACTATTTATCTTTAACCAATACCTGTTAAAACATAATAACGTAGGTACCTATACCTAAACTTCTTAATATTTATGTTAAATATTGTTGATTTAAATACCTACCTATCTTAGAATAACATAAGCTTGACACCGACAGTAAAACCACTAAACCGGATTTGTGGGAAATTGTAATGCGGTCTGTTGTCTTATTATGAAAATATAATTTAACAGTAATCATACTTTTTGGTACAAAACACTATTAATTCATACCAATAAAGAAAAAGATAACACGTACCAAACTTGTAAAGTAATGTATCAAAAGTCGGTCAAAAATAAGAAAGTATAAAAAGTATCATCTCGATATTTGAAAACCTCTATTCACCCAAATAGACCGCCAAGCAAATTCAAAACGTTTGGTTATCGACTGAATCTACTGCCGCCATTGCAGCGATATAGCCGACATAAAAAAGAGGGGTTATGCGTCCCGAGGGGAGCAAAAACTATTCGGAATCAGCTTAGTGGAGCATATTAAAGAGATTTGCTGGACGCCCTATACTTACTTTGTATTACGAACTTAATCTAAGTTAAGATGATTAAAATATTACACAGACTGTAGCTTCAAGTATTATGTTTAAGAGATAGTAGAGGTCACAATGTAAGTTGTCTTTTAACTTTTTTATAATATTAAGGGATTTTTAAAGATGATCATTTAAAAATACGTTGTTAATTAGGTATTGTTTTTTTTATGTAGAGAGAAAAATGGGTGAAATAGGTACCTACATTCTTAATATTTTTTTAAAAATATATATTATTTAACTTATTTCCTTTAATTAAATAATCACATTTAAAATGTATTTTTTTAATATATACATATATGTATATAAAAAAACAATAAACATTAAAAAATATAAATACAATCTCCAGATTTTATTACGAAAGAATTAAGAACTAAAAAGATTGAAATTTGTTTTGTAGATCTTGGCTTCCATTTTGATGTCTTATTTATTGCAAATTTATTGAAGATTGTACATTTCAAAAAATGATATTGTGTAGGTTTCTATCTCGAGATCAAGCACTTGTCAATGTCATTAGCTGTCCCCCGCGACTTACTCCGCGTGTTTTAGTTTTAAAGGTTTACATGTTATGCGCGGAACCCTAACTCGAAAATAAAAGTAGGCACAAATTATATAACCTCAGACCAAAACCTATCCTATCTGCCAGTAAAATTACTCTGGTTCCAGAGAGTTTATACATGGTACTTGATTATTTTGTTGCAGAGTTATTTAAAAAACTACGATATCTCCTTTACTTGTTACTCATTGCTAAAGAAAACAAAGGCACTACAATGATTCATGTAATTAAATTGTATCGCTTGTGTTTAGTCCATTGAAAGGTGACAGCATAGTTTGTCTTAATTGCTAGATTTTCTGTCTTGGTGATATAATACTTTATGTCAAGTCTTGAGTGTTTTAGACAAGAGAGAAGACAGTTTAAGAGTGCGATATACTGATGGGAGCCAGATAAATGGCAATAATTTCATCAGCAAAACATGGGACTGAAGTGAAGTGTAGATTACTCTTGATAAAGAATACAAGTGTACAAGACGTTGCGTCAGTAAACAGTTTCAGTAAGAGACGTATGGGTGAAATAAGTATAGGTATATATTTATCTGTTTTGTGTTATTATTATCACAAGTATAATACAAAAAAATAAATCAGGTACAAAACAAAGCACCCCTTAAATTGTTGATACGATGAAACGAACTACTGAAAATTATACCTAACCCTAAAATACTACTGCAAAAATAACAGTAGGGGTGTTGACTGGGTATGAAAAGTAAAAATCTATTTAGTCCGTCAGTTAGATAATAAAAAAATATTAGACACGTATTTTTTCTTTTATCAAAACAATACAAAATTATAAAGATACAGCGATTTAAAGTTCAGTAGTGGGGGCTTATGACGCCACACCGTCGCATAAATTGTTGCACGTAGTGACGTCACGCGAAATTTCCATTCACTGTAATTTGCTCATTTTTTATTTGCAGGATAAAAGGAAAAATACGTGTCCAATAAAATTCAATAATATACCAGGCGGACATTAAAAAAAATTAGGAAACATGCCATTAATACAAATATTATGAAACAACAGAATATTTTCGTTTTGAAATAATTTTAATTAAATAAAACGAAGCTTTTGATTTCATTCTTTAATCATTGTGGTCCATTTAAGTATTTCAAGTCAAATATTTGAACTAAGCCAAGTGGTACTCACAAAGTTTATGTTTTGTGCCTCGTTCTGTTGAGGAGAGTGACTTATGAGAGAGGTTTGAGAGAGTTTGAATGGTAACGATGATGGATTTTGGAGATAAGTGGACAGTTGACTTATATACATAACACCTAAGTATCATTTACGACTATACATAATTATATACTTATTTATACTTGTTTATTTATTGACTAGTTGTTTAAAGGCCCGTTCCTATATCAAAAAATCGAATGTTTTACCGTCCGTTAGCAAAAACGAATCGTTTTTTTAATGAAGAAACCACGCATTAGTCAAGCTATACCATGTTATTAATATTTATTAAAAAAGAAAGAACAAATATTAACAGAAAACACATAAAAGAGTTTATTACTTTTTTTTACTCCAAATATTAGATGAAACAATGCATGATGAAACAATTAAACAAAGGGTATTAAAAATAAAATTGAAAATATTTTAATCTTCTAAACTGCTGAACCCATTTGAATATTTGAAAAGGTAAACCATATTATGTCTGCGTTGTTAAAATAATTCAATGTTTAAGTGGTTAACGAAATTACGGTCCGAATTAAACTAAGAAAGTACGTTTTTTTTTTATATTTTTGCTGAAGAGTTTTACGAGAATTAGCTTAAACAGTTATTATATTTTATTAGCTAGTTATTAAAAAATAAATTTACTATCACAACAAAAAAAAACAGTTTTAAGAAAATTTTAAGACTTATAATAAACAATGCAATTTAGAACTATTTAAATCCAAAATTTTGATAGATCGGGGAGTAAAATAGTCTTGCCTTTGGTCAAAATAACCTGTATCTTTATACTTTATTAACTTATCAATCACTTAACACAGTCAATTAAATAGTTAACCGAATTTAATTTACCTTCAATGAACCAACGAGATACCCTATCTCGTTGGTTCATAGAATGGTCTCTCATGGTACATTCAAATAGGGTGGCGGACTCATTTTTCTTTACTAACGCGTCTCATAGATTATTAAAAAATAATAGACTCGTATTTTTTCTTTTTTTAATTAAACAAACAGTGAGGAAGATCCAGTGAATGGAAATGTCGCGTGACGTCAGTTGTAGCTACAATTTTTAACCACAAGTGACGGCACAAGCCCCTTTTCCTGAACTTTAAAGCGCTATAACTTTGTCATTTTTTATTGATTTGATAAAAGAAAAAATACGAGTTTTTTTTTGGCGGACTAAATGAATATTTCCTTTTCATACCCAGTCCGCACCCCTATTATTAACACACTCTATTTCAGATTACGTACTAAATACTTAGAAATGTGAGCTCCCAAACGCTCACTTACTAATTAATTCAAGCCCAAATTAGTGTCTACATAATTCTGAACTAGAACTCAATCCTACAATATGTAGCTACTTTCATTAATCTACGTAACAGTAGGGATTTGATTTAAGCTTTTTCGGATGCTGTCGGAGCTAGATTCGAAATTAAGGTATAGAATAATACAAGTTATTTTTACTTACAGTTTTGCTAACCTAAAAATTATGTAAAATTCAATATGTTTTTGTCATTATTTTTTTGTTGCAGTTCGGGTGCAATATTTCTGTTATATATATAATATGTTTACAATATCTATACATAGCAATGCAGAAAACCTCTTTTCTACATTGTCTCGGGTCTGGATATTTGTGGTACCTTCGTTGTTTTTGATTGCATAACACAAGTGCTTTAGCTACTTACTTTGGGTTTAGAGCAAAGTATGCGATGTTTCCACTTTAATTTTTTTATTATTTTAGTAGGTACCATTATTATTTCCTTATAAGGTTAATGTACTGTTACAAGCTTTTATATTTATGTATGAGCTGCAAATCTGTTCGCTAGTAATGGATTACGAACTTTATCACATGAGGTGTTTTGGGAATTGTTAAAAGCAAATTCTGAGAAGCATTAAGCCGGATTACTCTTTGAACAAAATTCCATTCATAATGACCATTCGCTAATTAATAAATTGATTATTTGCATTAAGCTTTAGTCAAAGCAATTTTCGGTCCTTGGTTCGATTACCAGGTCTTTGAAAATGTGTCATTGATTTTGAAGCCACTAGCAATGTTGAAACTAAGTTATAATATTACACTCGACCACGGAGGTTTGACGACCTCCGTGGTCGAGTGGCGTACACACCGGTTTTCAAGGTGTCGCCAGCTCTGAGGTCCCGGCTTCGATCCCCGGTTGGGTCAATGCAGAAAACCACTTTTCTACGTTGTCTCGGGTCTGGGAACACACCAGAACTGTCTGTGGTACCTTCGTTGTCTCTGAATTCCAGAACACAAGTGCTTTAGCTACTTTGGGTTCAGAGCAATGTATGTGATGTTGTCCACATTTATTTATAAAAAAAAAAATATTATATGCCTTCTAATTTACTGTATCAGTGTTAGAGCTGAGATCAAGATGAGAGAATAAGTTTTTATTATAACCACGTAAGTTTTGACCAGTTTATTACACGGACCAGTAACTCTACTGTCCAAAGTTCAAGCGCAGCATCCAGGTTAAATAACCAAGTGTCCCGTGATAGGGGGTAGTTTGGGAAAATTTGAACTTTGCCCAGTAATAGCTGAGGACTATCTTTAGCTATTTTCCTCTTAAGGAGTTTTCGAGGGGTGACTTTGATGAAAATTGCTAAGGGTCGCTTTGCCATTTCCTCACCACTGGCGAATGTCTTGAGAAATATGCGTGCCTAATTTTATTTGAGAATCTTTTATAATTAGTTGTACTGAATTAAACTTTTGGTGCTTTGCTTGATATTTGGGAATCATTCTTAGTTTAGTTCCGTCAAGCGGTTAGTTGAAAGATTTGATTTAGTTGCTAGCATTTTTTTTAGTTGAAAACTTTTGATGAATATGTTGTGGGTTTATGTATATTAGTGCGTTTTGTATTAGTGTAATATTTTAGGGAATGTATGTAATTTTAGTGTTTTTTTATTGTGATTTGTAGTAGTGATGTCGTAGAGTAAAATTGCACGATTCTAATATACACAGTGTGAAAATCTATGAAAAACTACAAAAATATTTTATTTTTTTCATGTCTTTCAATAAAGGAATAAAAGGTAAGTTTATATTGAAGATTTATTTATTCTTTATTAAATGAATTCTGTTGTTATACTTTATGTTTATAAGTACAATAAATCATACTTACGAGATATATATACACTAGCTTTTGGCCGTGGCTCCGACCGCGTGTGTGTCGGTTATCGCGGCAAAAATTAGCCTATGTCCTTTCTTTGGATCCCAGCTTCATCAAAAACGGTTGAGCGGTTTAACCGTGAAAGTGTAACAGACTGAGTTACTTACTTTCACATTTCTAATATTAGTATCTATGAATTAAGATATCGTTTAATTTAAAGTGTTGTAAACCCTATTTTAACAAATCATCTACACATTAATATTTCTTTAAAACCCAAAATCTTATTATTACTCATAGTAAAAAAAGGTATCTTGAAAAAATATAATCCTTTAACAAGATTATTATTATTTATTAAAGATACCGAGCCAGATAAAATCTCTAACGTCTAACTGTGATCCACTTTCTCCTATCCTAATATTTATCTTAACCCTTCATCAAAAGAAATCTCAGAATCTCGGCTTCAGGCTATAAAAGTGGTTTTACACAATTATTTCTGAAAATGAAAATAGATTTTGCAAATTCTTTACATTGAAATTGCTTAAAATATATTATTTGGAGTTTCTTGCCAATTCGTCTCCATAGGAAGTATAGTTTGAAACCGTTAAAACCGAAAAAGTTTATTTTTATATATTTATGAGAAATAAAAACTTTTTGAATTTCATACTTGATTAGAATATTTTCATGATGTTATAATTTGTAACCCCAGTCATTAACATGCGCGTAAACTTTCGTACACTTTACGAAAGTTCGCACAAATTTAACTTCACGTTTATTTGCACCTTTTGAAAAAACACGAATGACACAAATCTTTGCATTGTCATTTGCAAATGTACTGTTGGGTTTGCATACTCGTGCAAATGTGACTAAACAGCTTTAAGTCAATTGTCAAATATTGACTAGCCGTATAATAATTACTAAAACTATCCCACTGTAGGTCAAAGACCCCTGTTTATTTTAAAATGGAAATCTATACTAATATTATAAAGCTGAAGAGTTTGTTTGTTTGTTTGATCGCGCTAATCTCAGGAACTACTGGTCGGATTTTAAAATTCTTTCAGTGTTGGATAGCCCATTTATTGAGGAAGGCTATAAGCTATATAAATAACATAACGCTGCGACCAAAAGGAGCGGAGCAATAATGAAAAGTCATTGAAACTAAAACACGCGGACAAAGTCGCGAGGGACAGCTAGTAACTAATTAAAAATACCGTAATGTTTTCTATTTTTACAATGACTACGTACTCCAAGCGCGCACCCACCCATTTCCAATCCGCGACCCACTTAACTTAACCTCTTAACATTTTACCACACAATACCACCCTTTAAAAATGTCTATATTACATATATTGATAGAGACTTGTGGCTTTCATTAACAATTGATTGATTGACCAACGATGACATTGTCAAAACAATAAAATCAGCAAATCATTAATGGATTTCAACCCTCGCTATTTGGGGTTGAAATAACAATTGTTATTCAACTGATTTTCCCCAGTATACCGTCGTATTTGGTCTGGCCATATGTCGGTATTTTAAATGCAAGTTTTACTAAACAATGTATTTTAATCTGCTTTCCAAACGCGAAGGGAATTTAGATGTTAGGTACTTGTGTCTTATTTATTAGGTATTGTCACGCTACGAATTAGCGTTGCCAATTGTTTTGAGATAATCTAATCATAATTTACTCAATTATATTCAATCGTATCAATCGTTGCTATAGACAGAAGTTCAACACTTTAATTGGTGATCGTTACATAGATATATACATATATATATAAATATAAAATTCTCGTGTCACAGTGTTTGCAACCAAACAATCCTTCGAAACAGATTGACCGATTTTTATGATTTTTTTCGTGTATAATCGGTAGTTCAGCGAATAGGTTGTAAATTATTTTTTGTACCCCAGTTTTTTTTATTTATATGGCAAAACGACATTTGCCAGGTCATGTAGTTATAATATATTATATTGTATTATAACATTAAGCAATTTTGTAAAAAACTAAAATTATTTTATAACAACCAAAGATATTTTAAACGAAACAGTAAAATAAATTCAAAATAAAATGAGATTCAACCCCAAAAATTGTACGAAAATTTCAATTGAAATAAATAATAAATATAATGCTCACTTTCCACTGAATATTAAACAAAATAATATTTTAAAAATAATTATTCAATATCATGTTTAATTAATGGGTTGAAACCGTTGCATAATAAAGTGATATTGTAGGAGCTTCCAAATGTGAAGGAATTTAAAAATACTTGGTATAAAGCCGGTCATTCGTTCGTTTCGTTCATTCGTTGCAATGTATCGGATTTAGGGTTGGCAAGGCCATAAAAAATAGTTAGGTATGTCACTTTATCTTCAGTCTTTTAAATTAGGTTTTTTATTAAAATTTTCAGACAGATTGATAATTATATTTTAAAGATTTAATACGTGATAAAATTGGATTAAGTCCTGGTGTATTTACTGAATATTTTTGCAGATTTTGATTGTGTCTGTAATGAAAGGTCTGTTTAAAATGTAGAGGACATTTTAAACAAGGCCTTTTAAGCTGTTAATTCTGCTCCATCGTTTAAAATTACCGTTTTATCATATTCAACGTAAGTTTAATAACACAATGTAATTTTTAACTGAAGCCGAAAACGTGTGCCAGTACATTTATTTTATCCCTATGTCAGCAGTCATTACAGAATCATTGGTTTTGGACATACGAAATAAAATTATAATACTACACGGTGACAGCCCTATTAGTATCAGATCGGTATGAATGAATGAAATGCAAGGATTGTTTGCTTTCAATCGGATATTAAGGTGGATCCATCGCTTTGTGTCGGTATTTGAATGAAAACTATTCGCATAGTCCCATTCGCGTAGCTCCAACACTATAACAATAATTGTTCAGTTTTATTTGTGGCCTAGAATATGGTCGAATTCTTATGTTTCCTGGGTATGAAAAGTTAAAATCTATTTAGTCCGTCAGTTAGATAATAAAAAAATATTTGACACGTATTTTTTCTTTTATCAAAACAATAAAAAAATACAAAGATACACCGCTTTAAAGTTTCGGAGTGGGGGCTTATGACGCTACGCCTCGCTAAAAATCGTAGCGAGGAGTGACGTCACGCGTAACTTCAGTTCTCTGTATTTTGATCATTTTTTGTTTGCAGGAAAAAAGAAAAAATACGTGTCCAATAAAATTCATTAATCTACAAGACGGACATTAAAAAAAAAAATAGGAAACAGGCCCATTGTACGTGTTTTGTTAGCTTTGCACGTTTGTCTACGCATTTCTCTGACATAATATATCCTTTTTTTTATAAATTCCTAAACATGTTTTTATTCGCACTTGTTCTAATGTTAAAATCACCAACACTTAAGCAAACCGGTGATCAAGCCTCGTTTCGTTTCAAAATTAGGCCTTATCATTCTGCATATACAAGGTGATTTTGAAAAAAAAAACGGACCTCCCTTACAAAATCGATCAGCTGACTATTGAATTCGCATGGGAGTTCAAATTTTTTGCCTATTTCGACCAATGTTCTTTGGAGAAAGTTGTTCAATTGAACGGTTTCTGTCACTCTAAAAAAATCATTCTGTATATGTTTTAGTATACATGTTGTTATTACAAACATGATTTTCATAGCTCTGACCCAATTTTGGTGAAGTTAAAACGTGTTGCTGGCACAAAGTAAGGTAATTAAGGTCATCATCATTTATGGTCGTAAACGTTTGCCCAATGTGCCCACGTGAGCCTTATTGATTAAGGCTCGCCTAAACTGACATGACCTTGCGATTAAAATTTTAATCTCATTTTTAGTGACTGAAATTAACAAAGGTTAAGATTTTAGGATAATTTTACAGCTGAAATTATACTCTCTGTTTTTTTACTAAATATTTAAGTTAATAATATAATATAATGTGCAAAATGGGTTGTGTTTATAATATTTAAGTTTTCAATAAATATTATTGTATTAATTTAATATAAATCGACGACGATGTTCCCGGCGCAAATCCAATTTTAAAAAGAGACACGATAATTGAAATAAGCTCGCAAACAATGTGGAGGGAAATTTAAGTGGAACGTACATACTTACAAATATTTTTAAAATACTTACTGGCCAGTCTCTCATACATAAAAACTTTTTACGCAATACTTTATGAGTGCCATGGTAAATATGATGATTATGATTTCCTTGAAGACTTGTTTTCAGCAACTCAAGTCTATAATTACCCGCTGTTGAACACTGCAGGGAAACACCTAAATATATCTAGTTTGAAACAAAATTTTAACCAATCAAAAACCAATTCAAAAAAGGACCAATCAGAATCGAGAAAAAATAACAACATTTTCCCACTAACAAAGATGGTTTCAACAACACAACGCATTCGTCACCGCCAAAAATTGGGGCAAGCAATAAAAGCCCAGTTTTAAATGGCGAACAATTTAAAACTCTCAATTATTCCATCAGATCTGGTAGGGTTAACCGACAACGTACTTCGCTGTGGATATATTTTTTTAAATGTTTGTCACTGTGTAAAGTAGGAACTCAAAATAAAAATAAAAAAGTAGTGAAAAAAACATAATTTATTGAAAAGTTAAAAGAAAAATATATGCGTTTATTTTATATTATTTAAAAAAACTTACATAAATAGTTTTTTGAGCACGTTTTCGCACCTTGTTTAAATTTTGATAACCTCAACATGCAATTAATGCATTTACTTATTTAATTATACATACTATCCATACATGCAAAATATCATATATGCAAAAGTAACTCTGTATTTCTGTCTGTCTGGTACGCTTCCACGTCTAAGCTGCTGAACTCGTTTAGATGAAATTTAGTATGAGATAAGTTTGGATCCCAAGAAAGGATATAGACTACTTTTAGCCGCGATAACTGACAACCTGAAATATTTTGTACGAAATTTTTTTTATTTTTTATTTTTTATTTAGTGAATTTGTTAAATACGCATAATTCTGTTAAAAAGATAGAAAAGTCCTCGGGTTCTGTTCTTTGAGGAGATTTTTAAGTATACTTACTGTATCGAGCAGAAACCTAGTTTCAAAGTAATCTGAACATTCTAAGTTAAAGCTATCAGTGCTTGTTCTAAAGTTTTAAGAGAACTCCGTAGTAGGAAGAACTTTTAATATTTAAACAGATACGTTTTTGCTTTTCAACAATATAAATCTAAAAGAAAGTTTTTAAGAACTCAAAGTACTTATATTCTAGTATATTCTTGTGTGGTCGACAGAGTGTTTAAGGTTATAATTAATTGCGAAAATCACCTTTATTGCATAGAAAATAGAGACTATGTAAATGTGTAGATATAGTGTGGTGTTGACTCTACATGTATGTCCTAAAAACTAAGGCATCTCATAATACGAAGAAAAATAATAAGTTACATAAATAAATATTATGTAATATAAGTGTAATAAAAAATACTTAAAAATTATTATTACTTTACCGATGTAACCCCAAAATGCAGACAGCATATTTTTTTAATTTTCCGCATACATTATCTTTTCCAGCCAAGCACGTCAAAAACAAAACACACGCTTGTAAAAAATCCTATGTCTACAACAAAATTTACAGCGTCAATGACATTATACATCTTTTACTCAATACTAAAGATGGGGTGCGATTTTTTTGTCGCATGACTAAGTGATTCTGTCGCCGAATCGTAAATCAGTGTGCCTGTGCAAACGCGATAACCGACGCTGCTGGTTAATGAAACGACGAGAGAATAAACATAGATCTTTGATCCTTACCTTATACCTTAGTTACTAAGGCATTTATTCAGGGTACTTGAATTTTAAGCTTAATTATCTTGGTTTTATACTGTATTGTGTAAAGGTAGCTGTGTTTTATAGTAGTTTATTGTTATAGTGACGAATAGCAAAGGAAACCTTAAGAGTTTGGGATGTTTTGTAGGATAGAACTTTATATTATTTTTTCCATAGGTTTTCGTATAAATAGATACGTATACCTACCTACTCTGCTGACTTAGTTAGTTTTTCTATTGCTCTGGCTGGAGACCCTTAAGGTTCTCGCCAAAAGTCCGGTGACGCAGTCAGTCAGTTGAGGTGAATCAGTTGGGTTTTTGATGTTTAATTTTTCGTAGGCACTTAAAACCGAAATATTTTAACCTGACTGCGCCAGTAAGAGGGTTATGTTTTTCGAGTTTATGTATGTATGTATATTTTTTTGATACGCTCTATATCCAAAACAGCTTAGGCGTCGTTAGATTCATCTCAATTGTAAGAGTGACATTGGATATTATATTATTAATATCAAAATTTAAAATCTTTATTTTTTTTCCGATTTTTTGATTAATATTAAACGTGCCTTATTTTTTTCCGGTTTAACCTATAATCGAGTGTGGTATCAAAATAAAGGGTTTTATAAATGGCTTAGGAATGTATTTATAACTTTGATGTTTAAATGTAAATATACAAAAATCAAAAATTAAAATATCCAGTAAGGTTTTTATTTTTATAACTATATTTTTCGATTAGTTCATTGATACGAAATTCTTCAAATTTTGTCCCATGTTAGCATACGACTAATGGCCTATTAACAATAATAGTAGGAAGATATCTCCCTCCTACTCCTATTTAGTAAGTAGGTATTTAGGTGTCGCCACACCTAAGAAAATAACAAGAGAAAATACGCAAAAATACCTCATATAACTTCCCAGCCATAATAAAATTAAACTTATCATAATCCAAGATTTATGGTAGATTATTCAAAGTATTTTTCTCCACTTATCCGAGGTTTTCCGGTAGTTATGAACCAAACAATTAATCATTGGTACAATCCAGACTGGCGTAATGGTGAGGATTTCAAGCCGCACCTGTTTCTCCCGACGATTTTTAACAGACTTTCAATAAAATTTAACGATTTTATGTGATTTAGTTTGTGGTAATATACCACTTATTAAACTAGATTTATTTTTAAATATAATATCTACTGCTAATAAAGTTATAAAAAAATAAGCATCCATATCAAATTGTTAGTAATTTTATGAGTTTTTAGTCGACTCGTAAAAAATATATCTAACTATAAGGGTTATGTCTTTTGACTATGAATTGTTTACAGAAAAACACAGTATGTACTAAAAGATATTTGATTTTGAACATTACACATATAATTATCTTAGTTTGTTGTTGTGTAGTTAAGAATTTATGTTCAGATATAGTCAGTATGTGATTACTATAATATTTTTAATACATCCACACTTTTAACCCTATAATGCATGGTCATTTGCGGCCTGTATTATGAACTCACAATAAGGTGTTTTCAACAAATTATTGGGTTCAAAATAAAGAGAAAAATTCAACATAAATAAGGGCTAGACTCCATATGCTTTTTTCATTGTTGTTTTATTTGCAACAATGTTGCTTTACACATGTCAAGACAATGACAATGTGCTTTTACACGTGCATTTTTCGTTAAATTACAATAATCTTTGGTTTCGAATACTTTTGTTCGATAGAAATTGCTGTGTTTAGTTTTCTGTTGTATTCCAAAAATGTTGCTGTCGAGACAATACTTCCAGAATGCTAATTTTGCTGATCTCTTTAAAATCGTTTTGGGTGTGGATTTAATAAAATTTTGTTCTTAGATTTTTGTGAGATTCTAAGTTTATCTTCGCAAAATAATTATTAGTTACTAGCTGATGCTCGCGGCTCCGCCCGGGACGTCGGTTATCGTGGGATCCAAGTTAACCCCATACCAAGTTATATCAAAATCGGTTAAGCAATTTAGCCGTATAAGCGTACAGACAGACATTTATAATATTATATGTATGGTATGGATAAGTATAGGAATACAGATCATTATAATATTCTTGCACTTTTTTTTAATATAAATTTTAAAACAATATTTTTTAACAAATAAATAAAAAATATTAAAAAAAAGTGTACTTGTGGTAACAATGTTACATACAATATGCAACTATGGTTTATACATTTAACAACATAATTACTTAAGGATATCGAAAACGTCGTGTTAAAACTCAGACTTAATTGTATGAAGTATCCAACATGCAGGAAGTAAGCTCGGTGATCAATATTCGTTCATTATCTGCGAGAGGCCTTAGAAGCCTAATTTGAGGCTTTTACTAAATTTATTTTCCTAATTTATTATAGTAAAGAAGCTGGTATTATGATGGCTCACATTTTCCTTTCACAAACTGGCACAATAAGAAAACGAAAAAAAATTGTAGGTACTATATTTTTTGTGAACCGTCTTTTATACGTATAATTAGATACATGGTTTTTCCTATTATCATAAGACAAAAGGCATAACAATGCGAGAAAACAACCGCTTTCTTCATGACACGAGCACAATATAATTTTCCTTAAAGAAATTGTTTTAGAGAAAATCACAAAAAAGCCTTATCAAAATGTCGTTTCCGCGTTCCGCTGTCAAACTCACTTTTCCCGGGAAAAACCTTTGATAATAAATCTAAAAACTCTATGGGAACACGCCTTTTGAATTGTGCCCGTAATTATAGATTTTACGCAAAGAAATATGTAGAAACCCCACATTTCTTTGTACGAGAATTGTCTTTAGTTTCCAATTCATTTTTTCTTTTATTTTTGTATCTAGAAAAAGTCATTTACAAGGTTTATGCGGCCAGACTTTTGTAGAATTCGTTCATTTTTATGTTATCTTGAATAATTGTTAGAATAATAGATGTTATAAATAATGTTAACGTGTTTTTTGCGTAAACATGTTATTTTTTGAAGAAATTTTCATTTTGTTTGTTACACTGGTATAATGTTCAAGCATAAATTGGCTTCTTAGCCACGGCCCACGGGGTTACATTTTGTTTATTATTTTCTGATACATACCTACAAGTAAAAATGATTTATCACCACAAATTTTCAAATATAATTTAGGTACAGAAGCCAATCAAAAATCAAATTTAACACCAACATTTTTTTTATTCTGACGTCAGTGCGCCCAGCACAGCTAATGTTTTTTTAATCTGTACCTGGCGTAGCTGCGCCGGCGCAGGTGCAAAGCAAGCCAGATGCCGCGTCGCGTGTATTATCGAACACGCCATGTTGCCCGCAAATTGCGATCGCGATTTTAGGGTTAACATACTTTTTTATTACATTCTATGGTCAAGTCATTTGAGGTGGGTTTTTTAGCTGCTGGAAAAATATTTAGTTATTAAGTTAAGGCTTCTTTAACTATGCTAGGCAAATAAAAAAACGAACTGGAACTTACAGATATTTATCTATTTACTATAGGTATGTTTGCCTTTTCTTTGTAATTAAAATACTAGTACTTACCGGACATACTAGCGTGACAGTTATTATATTATAGTACCTACATTATCTTTGTAAATATAAAGTAAAGATAACCTGTTTCTGCGACGTGGTCTATTAAGACCACAAGTCCACGTTATGAAAAATAAAAAGTAATTTTCTTTTCTTGCTAGCCCTGACGGATGTAGTTCACATTGTTTTTATTTATTTTTTTACTTTTTGTTAAGATGAGTTCAAGTAGTGTTATTACATTGGCAATGAAAATACTTACAAAGGGTTACCATGGTAACATAAAAACAATGTATTTGAACTCTGATTGATTTAGTCATTTGAGTAAGCTTTTTAAATAAACTGTACAAAAGCGCCTGAAGTTAATTGGCGGTACTTTTGTCCAGCAGTAGGATATCTAAGAGTTTACAAATTTTTTGTGTAAACTGTTAAAAACTTCTGAAATAAATAATCGTGGTATAACCCTCAAAAAATATTGCCTTCGAAGTGAAATTACTAAGCGTAGGACCCAAACAAATAGTTTGCAAGGTCTACGACACATGACACATGTTAGGTGTAAATTCCTAAGTAAATTTTCGCCCGATTACATGCTAAATTGAATAACGGAGGCCCCTGACCGACATTAAAGGTTTTTCATACATTAAAAAAAAACTCGGCAACGTACCACTTATGAACGACCTAGATATTATGTGTGTGATATAAATGTATATTATTTAGAACCTACGAAGAGATACAGGAAAACAAGACATGTTTATTTCATACAAAAATGTGTAATGGTATATTTTAATACATTATAGGTATAACTTAAACGTGTGTTCGCTAATGAGCGAATATTCTTACGACCTTTTAAAATTATGATATTTTGTTTTTGCTTGTAATAAAAAAAAATATTTATTTATTTTTATCACCTTAAACTATCATTACAGAGTTTACCCTTATGCGACAGCTAAGAATAAAAAATATATTTTATATTTTTTTTATTCTTTCTGATGTAATACTTTAGGCAATGCATGGTTTTTCATACATACATCTTTATGTATTGAATAAAAAGTACCTACTTTCACAGCAAGAAAACCAATCGACCTCAAGAGGTTACAAATTCCTAATACAATCCATTTACGCAGTCACAGACAAAAAAAATGGCCGCATTTTTTTCATTGACGTAAACCAAGTAAAATCTTTAATACAATTAAGAGTATTTTTTACTATACATAAACCTAGATTAACTGACCCACTTCGCTTAACAAAATACTACAGTTTTTATAGCTTTCGATAACATTGTCGCTTTTTTATTGACTGATGTAAAATATAATTATTCAATAAATTTAATGAAATTGTAATTTGCCGTAAATGTTTTTTGCTACAGCATTTTAGGGTTGACTTAATTTATATTTCGTGAGTAATAAAATTATTTTGGTTATTAATTCATTTAGTACTATATTCCAAGCTTAACAATTTTATTTTTTAAGGAGTAATTTGAATTTTGATGACTAAATTAGATTGAAGATAGAGAATAAGTTTTTGTTTTACTTGGAACATGTGAAATAAATATATTAATAATTTTCAACTTAATTACTAATTATATTATCAAGTTTTGCTCTTCATTTCAAAGAGGCAGATAGATGTAGACTTTAAGTGGTTGGTAAGTATGCAAGTACTTAAATTTTCTTTAAAAAAACTTATAGCGACTTTTGTTTGCGTTCACTCGGTCTTTAGAGACTTATGCATGAATTTCAATTCTAACACAATGCCAATGTAAAATTTATATTAGTTGGCGGACACCTGATTTAGTTTTCTCTAAAAAACAAGACTGTCTTTGGAAGGAACGAACTGGAATCTAATTATTGACATACTTTCTGGTGTTTATGTAACAATTTTGCATTGGTTTTTTATTTGAATTGAAATTAATTCAAGAGTAACCCCCCTGGTCTGTTACAAATAAATACACACCTGCTTACCCTTTAAGTAAAACAAGCAAAAAATACAATTATCAGACAAAACCAAACACAATATCATTATTCTTCGTTAATAAAATACATCTTATTACATTACATTTATTATGATTTACGGTGTAAACGAAAAAATAGATTATTATGTTTCTTTTTAAATGAATCCAGGGTTTAACTAAAACGGATTTATTGCCGGGTTAACTAAATGGGTTGAGGTAAACCGTTTACGCTGAGATGGTTAACGTTTTTCGTAATAACAATAACATTGCGATATTCTAGACTTTTTTTTTGTTTAATTAATTAAAACGGTTCTTAAATACAATACACAGATGAATGCGCACAGATAACTTGTAATAATTAAATATGTATAATTAATTAATTGATATAGTTGAATACTAGACTAAATCTATACATATTAAAAATCTAAGTCCCCCGCCGCGTCTGTACACAATAAACTCAAAAACTACCGAACGTATTTTCATATGGTTTTCACCAATGGATAGAGTGATTCAAGAGGAAGGTTTTGTGGATAATTCTTAAATGTTTTGTTCTACCCGTGCGAAGCCGGATGGCAAGTAGATAATATTATAGTTATTAAAATATGTATACTGCACTCCTGTGAAACTAGTTTTACTCTTCAGTGACAATGAAAACTAATAACTGAGCTTATTTTGCTCCACTGCAGTATAAAGTCCATTTGTATCATAATATACATATGCATCTTTTTATAAGCCATTGAGATCATCATCATCATTTCAGCCAGAATCACCCACTGCTAAGTATAGGCCTCCTCTTTTTCTGACATTTTTATCTGTCTTGCGCGTTCCTCATCCAGGTGGTTCCTGTTTACTTAACTATGTCTTGAACCCACCGTGCTCTTGGCCGTCCCTGACTCCTTCGACCTCTCCTTGTCCACCATTCTGTCCCAGTTCAACTCCATCCGCTGTCTGCCATTGAGATGACTACACTAAATCAATACCACAATTCAAACTTAGTAAATAACCAGCCCTGAAAACATCAGATTATACCATTTCACAATTGTCACAACAGAAAATAATATCAGTCATGTCCATTGACGAGTTACAAAGTAAATAAAATAAATCATTAATTAGTTTCCAGAGACGAGGCCATTGTTCTGCAAGCTAGTTGCATGTCCCAGCTTTGTCCGCCCCGAGCTATACCGGACGTCAGATGAGAACAAAATGTACAACAATTTATATTAGTAAATATTTTGATTCAATGAAAATCAATTCATCTGACCATCTGAACTCTGAATTGTTTAATGATAATGTTTATAATTATTCGTGAGAAACTTCAAAGCGACCTACTTGGTTGACTTAGTTTTTTTTTTCTTAAGTAAACAAGGGATTCTGGTAGAGATCGTTCGATTAATTAAGTTTTTTTGGTTCAGATAGACCCCCCAACGTGATTGGTATGACATTTGAAGATTTCGAAAAGGTCGTGTATTTGGTCTAAAAAATTGTTAAAATGAGGATAGGAATACTTAATACACGGTACTTTTCTCATTAGGTTGCATTAGAAAACGAATGTAGAGCCAAACTCGAAAAAAAAATTGAGAACCAAAAATTTGTCGGAAGTCATAAGAAATCGAATTCAGTTATTGAAATTGTAGTCAAAACAAAAAAGAATAAATACAGAAATACATTTAGCTATACCATAATAAAACTTCGTGAAATAGAGCGTAGAATTATCCAAAAATATGCAGTCAATGACGAACCAAAATGGAATAGATCAAACCTTCGCAATATCTACCGAAGCGAATTACAATTTTATGCACCAGAAGTATTACAGTCTTAATATTCAATTAGTCCGCGATGGCCCAAGTCTCCTGTTACCTGCTATTGTTATTTTTTGTCTCTCTCTAACGTTCGACGACCCGTTTGTTGGGCAAAAAAGAGAGAAAAAAATATGGGACGCATTGTAATGTGGCGTTTGGTTTGGAATCGTTTGAAGGTCCATGAAATTTTTAGAAGAATTTGTTGATAGGTTTGCTGTTGATATTCGTTGCAACTTAAAATACAAATGTTTTACTTAAAAATGTTGAGTTTTTTGGTTAACTTCTGCTTTAGACAAGCTCAAAATTCGTCATCAAATTTCTATATCTATGTTATCCAGAGATGTATAACTATTTTCATCGATATTTTTTTATCCATCTTAAAGAGATAAAAATAATCCATTGATACATAATTATACTACTTCAGATTCTTTTATATTAAAATACTCGACTGGAAGTTTCATACCAAAAGGTTTTACACCAAGGCAATACTTGGTATTTCGATCGATACTCGTGAATACCAACACGTGGAATGTAACATAGAGGTTCCACAAAATAGGCTACGTAAACGTTAACATCGTTAGCAAAAGAGAATTTTCATAATTAGTTAATTTCATAGATTGTCCCTAATTATTGGGTATATAACATCAATTTGAGGAAATTTGTTTAAAACAGTTTCTGGGTTGAGGTTTTTGGTACGGAGAAAGCTTAAAAAGCTTCTGTAAGGGTTATAATTAAATGTAAGCAGATGTTGCCTTTTTTTTGGGCTCAAACCTTGAGTACAGGAAAGATGGTCAAGTATTAAGATGGTCTTTTGTCTGTGGAGCAGTGGAGTAAAAGAAAAATTATGTTTTGGTACTTTTTGCTGCTTTATCCTCATTTGTATGGCTTTATAGCCTATATCAAACCTACATGACAAGACAGGCATATCTTGTATCTCCTTTATTTCTGACATATTTATTCCACGGAATATGAAAGTTTGGACAGTATTCAAATCTATTTCGATCCGGCGAATTCAGTATTTAACGCTAAGCGAACTCAATCAGACTTCCTAGTTAGTAGTTAGGCTGTCCTAATTATCTGCGTTAGTTCGCATAGTTCTGAAATTTGAAATCTAACGAGGCATATGCCTGATGTCACTTGCAATTACTTGGATATCTCATACCTATTGGTAATTACGGATTGGTAGTGGTGATGCCCCATCATCTGTCTGCATCATCGAATGTATTTGTGTATGTATGTTCACCTAAAACTCGAGAACCGTTAGCCCAATTGCTATGAAACTTTGCACACATATAAAGAGCGACATGACCACTCCGACGAATATAGTTACGTTAATACCGGAGTTCGCACTGGTGGCATTGAATTTTTTCTTTTGAAGTATAGGTCCAATTGTAGTTTTTTTAGGTGAAGCGAAGGCGCCTGCTAGTGCAGTAAGTAGGGCACGAGCATTCAATAAATGTAAATAAGTCGTCTAAGGATTTGGTTAAGTTAGTTTTAATCAAACAGCATTTAAATTCAGGTTTTTGTGCGTAATCTTTTCCCAAATTTTGTTGATGTCGGCTTCCAATCTCTCTGATGTCAGTTGATACCGTAATTTATGGGGCTACAGCCTATAGACTTCGACAAACCCATTCACTTAGTAATATAGCATTCATACTACTAGGTAAATTTCCTTTCCTTACCTTATCCTGACCAAGGTTTTTAGAAGTGTGGAGTGTAAAATATCCCTAGCAAAGCCTTAATTGTGAGTCATATCGTGTTCGTAGCCTGATATGACAAATTTATCAACGTCAAATGTCGACCTAAATATAACGTATTTAAAGGCCCTAAATCTCAGGTTTTGCCGATCGAAAATGTTCCTTGAATATGTATTTCAATTGCGAATTCATCTCTTTCCCAAGATTCAGAACGATAGTGTCCGTCAAGTGAAAAATAAAACTTTCTTTAAAAGGTATTTTTTTTAGATTTGAGCCTTCGATTGGACGGGGTCAAAACATTAATTTGTTGGGATATACGATGTTGCCCAAATCCTGATTTATTGCTTTAATATGTTACGGTTATGCGCTTGTGGGGTGGGCAGGGCTTGTGGCAAGGATGTGTTAGTTACGCATACTGTAGGGGAAGCGGGTGTTCAGTTAAATGAAATGTTATTCGTTTGAATTTGAACAGTGTTGTCAACCATATTTTAAGCAACTTTCGTATTCCGTGTCAGCGTGTAGTACAACAGTCTGTGAATGACTATTTTAAAAGGAATGAAAGACTTATTTTTCCGAAAATTTTTATTCAGAACTTATTTTTTATTCCCTTAGATAAAAAAAGTAATTTTGATAGCTATTCATGTAGCATATCTTAACCCCTGTTAAAAGTTACTATTTATCTTATGTAAAATACTTCTAAATGTAAGTAAGCGCCTATCTTACCGATAAGCTCTCCTTTTCCCATCGAAATCTAAAGAAACAAAATAAATTACTTGAGAGCGATATCTTCCGAATTTTTGTCAAAACTATCGGTTACCACTCCAACGACTTTAGTTCACACTACGCTATCACATTACTAACTCAAATTTAGCCATGATAAATTGAGCTCTATTCCTTTGGAACAAAGGTGTATAATTTCAAAAATAATTATAGCTACGGTAGATTTTTTGTTTCCAAAAATTGGTCGAAACGATAATGATTAAGGACGGTTCCTGGGGTCTCATTATTCTTTTTTTTTCGCCGTTGGGGGTGGTTTTAGATGTATCAGATAATAGTTTTGAAAACTCCTGTTAGGAAGGACGAAATTATCTGCACCCTGCATGTTGACAGTGTAGTGGTTAGTTTGACTGTCATTCCTTAAGTTGTTTTTTAACCGTCATGCTGGGTCCGACAGTAGAGACAGGCCGCATTGTAACGTTTGAACTTATACAAAAGGATAGAGCTATACAAATTTATAACACTATCTCTTTTCTATAACGAAAAAAAAATGTAATACTAGTTTTTTTTTTAAGCTTACTTACGTTGGTCGTTTAAATCATCATCTTACTAAAATTATAAATGCAAAAGTTTGAATGGGTGGATAGATGTTTGTTTCTCAATAACGATAAAACGGCTGAACGGATTTGAATGAAATTTGGTACATAGATAGTTTATTACCTAAATTAACACATAGGCTACTACTCATTGTCATCGTTTACAATTTCATCAACACGCGGGCGATACTGCGGGGCACATCTAGTTTTTTTATAAAGTAAACCTGATTTATCTTCATAATGGTTTATTGTTTTACTTGATGCTACGATAGTACTGCCCATTAGTGGTGTTGAATAATACATATTGATATAATGCATATGCATGGAGATAACATAAGCGTTAGAATTACGTATAGTTATTTATGTAGATAATAGCAACTTGATTGGTACTCAAACTGCTGATGTTTGTTAAACATGGAAACGAATAATGGTTATCGTTTTCAGGTATTTTGATTTATTTAAAGGGAACTCCTTTTAACCAAATGACTTTTATACAAGCATTAACGATGATAGAAATCGCTTATATGACATTAAATGTTTGGAAATGACATTTAATTTCCATAAGTCACGTGACTTACACATACACATGTCACTTCCATATATTTGAGCGATTATGAATTCTAACGGTGAAATATTTTTTGAAATCGGTCCAGTAGTTTTTGAGTTTATTCGTTACAAACATACAAAAATACGAATGTTTTCACTTTATAATATTAATATAGAAGTATATATTGTTTGAGAAAAGCTATACCTCCAACCACAAAAATGTCTTTCTCAGTACCTAAATATGGGAGGATTTTGAGGTTCTATGGTATAAATCTTAATTAAATGGAAACTTGGAGAAAACGGATCATATATAGGATACCTAGAGAGATCTTTCGCCGATCGATCTGAACATATTAAGCTTTTGTATACAGTACAAAGTCAAAGTATTACGTTGAATGCATTGTTCGTACATTTAGTTTTGCTGTTGCATGCTAGAAACTCGCTGAAATCGATGATCTGCATGAGAGAAAAGCGGATCCTCAAAAAACTCGAAACTCGCAACTGTCTACCGTCAAATTGAATAGTTCAAAGGAGTTAGTCCGGTAAATAGTTTGTGTCCGACCGACAATCGGCCGAGCTGTAGGGTTGTCACAATTATGTTACCTAACAAATTTAAACTCTACATTGTATAATGCACACAGGGACAGAAGTGCGTGGAAAAGGGAGAGGGAGGTCTTTGCCCTGCAGTGGGACAAAACGAGCTAATTAGATTAGATTAGATTGTATAATGCACTTTGCATCTTACTGTTAAATAATTATTTATTTATTTTATACTTTATGCACAAAACAGTACATAGGTGGACTTAATGCCTAAATGCATTTTCTACCTTAAGGTGATGCTTAATATTAAAACAGATAAACAAATCATATCGTCAAACAATCATCGTCCTAAATGGGCCGTAGCATGTAGGACGAGTTGACGAATCACTCCATTTTTTTTTTTTTTTCTAAATGTGAACAACATTACATACATTGCTCTGAACCCAAAGTAAGTAACTAAAGCACTTGTGTTATGGAATTCGGAGGCAACGAAGATACCACAATCACCCAGACCCGAGACAATGTAGAAAAGTGGTATTTCTACATTGACTCGGCCGGGGATCGAACCCGGGACCTCAGAGCTGACGACACCTTGAAAACCGGTGTGTACGCCACTCGACCACGGAGGTCGTCAAAAAATTACCAGAGAAGAAACTTATTGTGTACTTAACTCCAGTGGTTATTATGAGTTTGTGTTGTACATTAGCAACCACAATGACCTATTTAGCATAGTGAGTAAGACTTAATCTCTAACTATCGCGGATAAATCCATTCACAAAAAAAAAACAACAAAAATATAATTGTTATTGAAGACTGCTATCATATCCCTATTATCAATTAAGTTAAACTATAACAGTTAAGTTGTTCACGTGAAAAATGAACATTTTAAAATTTTTGGCGTTACAACTTGAATGTTAAAACTACCATGAAATAGAGAATCTATAATGAATTTGATTCCGTGCCAACCCTAGCTAACCGTGAAAGTTTTGTTCTGGAGTATCGAAACTCTAATCTTTCCAGTGTGTTTCAGTACAAAACAATTATTTGTAAGATATCGCGATGACGTGAACTTTGACGATTGTCGTTACTGAATCATATTGAGGTATCTTTATGGTATCTTTACCTTTTGGAATTTGGTAGAGGGATTTGTGAAAGATAATTTTGCTTCATGAAGTTGTAGAAGATAGAGACGTGTAACGACTTGTTTTGCTTAAAATAAAGTGAAATTGACGGGTGATGAAAAATATGGTATTTGTGGTGTGTATGTTTTACATATTACTAGCTGTTTCCCGCGGCTCCGCCCGCGTGGTCGGTTATCGTAAATAGTAGAGTCCTTAGGATCCAAGCTTACCCTATTCTACTGACTAACGTAAGCTTCATCCAAATCAGTTCAGCAGTTTAGCCTTGAAAATGTAACAGACAGACAGAGTAACTTTCGCATTTATATTAGTATGGATAGCATAGATTAGTATAGAAATATGGACATATTTAAAAGTTTTCATTTCAATAAATTGTTATATCTTTGTTTATCTACTGGTATTGTCTTATGATTTTATGAATTTTTAAAGACTCAATATTGGATACATTATTAATTATTGCCGTGTCGTGAAGTTTTTCTCACACTAAACAGTATTTTTAATAGCATATCGCAGCTAAACAAAAATTATCTACGTAGAGTTAAATCTCGCTTTTATTTATTCTTAAGTTTAAATAAAATTAACACAACAATATACCATAGAAACACTGTAGCCCCATAGTTACTCCATGGAAGTATATATACAAGTTTAGTCTCAAAAGATTGAGTCACAGCCTGACTTAATAAATAATAAAGGGGTTGAACACAATAGAAACATTTGGTTGTTACTTGTTACAAAGTTTCGACCTGTTTCTGAACACAGTATAATAAACGTATCATCATGCGTTAAAGCTACATGAGTAAGCAGAACTTAACGTGTGTTAAACTTTGCAGATTATTTAAAAAGGCTTTTTGTTAATAATCTGGAAATATTGGTATTTGATAAAGGTCCTAGTGGGCAGTGAACTTCGCAGATGCTTACAATACTATTTTAATAAACGGGAAGCAAGCAGACTCAGTCTGCTTGCGACCACGGCCGGTGTAACCTGGTCGAAACGTCAAGCGAAAAGGTATTTATAAATGTTTCGCGCTAATTCCTGTTTATTAAAATAGTATTATAAACATGCAGCGTGATAGTTTAAAAGTTAATATTCGCAGATGCTTTTTATACTTCTTCTTCTCGTGTCAAATAACCCTAAAACTCTTTCCGACCAAAAGGTTGCCTGGAATAGGGGTGCGGACTGGGTATGAGAAGAAATTATCTATTTAGTCCACCAGATAGAAAAAAAAGAAAATTAAATCAATGAAAAATGACAAAGTTATAGCGCTTTAAAGTTCAGGAGAAGTGGCATGTGACGTCACGTGTTCGTAAAAATTGTAGCTGCTAGTGGCGTCACGCGACATTTCTATTCACTGTATCTTCCTCATTGTTTGTTAAAGAAAAATACGTGTCTAATATTTTTTAATAATCTATGTGAAGTGTAAATAAAAAAAATACTCCACATCTTTATTCTAAGAAAAAGTAACCTATATCATACATCTATACTAATATTATAAAGCTGAAGAGTTTGTTTGTTTGTTTGTTTGTTTGTTTGAACGCCCTAATCTCAGGAACTACTCGTTCGAATTGAAAAAATATCTTTGTATTGGATAGTCCGTTTATTGAGAAAGACTATAAGCTATGTAACATCACGCTACGATCAATAGGAGCGGAGCATAAATGAAAAATGTTGCAAAAATGGAAAACCGTTGAAACTAAAACACGCGAACAAAGTCGCGGGGGACAGCTAGTAGTTTATAAAAAGAGTTCAAATACTTATGTAGCGTCACCCGTTAATCCTAGAAGTAGTACATATAAGTACCGTAGTTCCTGTTAAGCGTACTAATATGTCGTCTACATCAAACACAGATGCAAAAAGATATGATAAGTTATCTTTTATGTACTTAAAGTTATGCAAACATGAAGCTACGTTTTCCTCGTACTTAATAGAGTTTGTTGAAATAAATTTACTTCGCCAACTTAAATGCTAGATTTATACGTAAAACCAGTATAAATCGCGAAACTACTAAGTCAATTAAGTCATCAATTTATTGCAATAGAAACGAACATAATGGAATATTCACAACAATAATTATTCTAACGAATTCACGATCGTTAGAATAAAATACGAATTTATCTAAAAAGTATAACACCTTTTGTCCAATTTGCATGCATATTAAAATGCGTAAAATTTTGTAACACCACCATATAAAATGTGATGTTTCGTAATCTCACTGCACACCGTTGTTGGCCCGAAGCGTTTACCTGTTTTTCATTCGAAAGCTCGTGCGAGCGAGACGGCAAACATATTCCAAAAGCGTATGAAGAATTCCTGGCAACAAGCGGCCAAGATCGGGGCCGACAACACTGACAATGCAAGATTCTGTGTCTGGTTATATTAAGCGACCGCTTTCAAAATACACGGGATTATCGTAAATTGGGTGTTCGAGTGCGCCTCTTCATTTCGGTCGGCGTTCAAGTGAAGCGTGGACGGTGTGGCAACCATGCGCGGCGCATTCTTTACTCACTTCACGCAGTTGCGTCCAGACCGCCGCCGAGCACGGACCCTTGCCGCTCGCGTCCCCGAATATATCGTACAATAAACATTTAAACAAATTCACAAGTGTTACAAATCGATTCGAAGTTCGAATCAACGTACATTATTAGTGATGGGAAGTGTTAAATATAGCGCGGACATCGATAACGTACGATGACCAAAACTTTTAGTTGGGAAGAACGGAAAAAAGTTGCGGAGTCGAATGCACTCCCTTGTACAAAAAATGTGTGCTTGTAATATTGTGATGGCCTGATGGGATCGCAGTGTGGCCAATCCAGTGTAGTTAGTGATGTGTACTGTGATATAAAATTTCGGCAGTCGCGTAGATGATTGCCGTTCTTGTGTGTGATATTATTAGTTTATTAGTTACCAAAGATTCCTGATGATCTTGTACATTAGTTTGTGTTTCATATTGGTAGTTTTAGGTAAGTACGAGTTATCATTAGAACAGTTAGTTTATTGTAGTACATAGTTTCGTTATCGGGAATATTTATTGGTATTACAACTATTAAATTGCATCTTGAGTAATTATGACAGCGCTGTAATAAACTCTACCGTAATAAATAAATCTAAAACAGTAAACCGTTCAATTTGCTAAAACCATTTATAGTTTTACTTAATTCCCTAGTTAATTTAGCGACAGTAATATATTGTGGTATAACATTTATATATTTTTTTCTTTAGATAATTATATAAAAATAGAAGCTAAATTTAAAAGCCGTTTTAGTGTTTCTAAATTAAAAACTCTACTAAAAGCCGGAACGAATCGTATTCACCCGCATAGACTAATAGGTAGCAGTGATAAATTTAATAGTAATAAATTTTCAATTCCACCGTGTATGTGTGGCGTCCACAAATTCACTTAACTTGACGTTATGGCCTGTGCTTAGTCGTCCGCGTCAATTAGTACGTACTTTATTAAAACGAACTAACAAAGACCACACAAGGTAAATATAAATCCTGAGATTTAAAGCCATCCTAAACATGGTTAAAGTTTGAAAGACATTTTAGTTTAGAGTTTAATATACTTAACTAAATTTCAAAACAACGTGATGAAAGTAGAAACATAAAAATGTATTCACGAACCGTATCATAAATATCTTTTAGAGATCTGAACTCTTAAGATAGAAAAAATTAAATAACAAAATTTGCCAATGTAATTCGGTCTTAATATCATTAAACAGGTAAACAAGTCAGATACATTAATATTTCATTTTCAATTATCGATGAAAACAGATAATCTAATATAATTTAGGTAGAAACGGTCCGATCCCTAGGGATGGGCCTAATCGAGGAAATCGAGTACAAATCCGGACCCGACTAATTGATGTCTGATGAAATTGTTTTAATAAAATTATCATAACCTTACTTTTATTAGATTATCTCAAATATTCTTGAGAAGAAAATGGAATTCTAATCTCTTGAACGCAGCTGAGAAAGGCATGACATAAAAAAACTTATCCTTTTGTTATTCTGCGTTGTTTAAGCAAGCGTAGTATTATTTAGAATGAAATAAAATAATGAGCTAAGTAGCGGTATTTTCAAGGAATATTTTTAATATAAAAAGATGCTATAAAGATTTTTCCTACATTTAAAGATAGCTTTGAAGTGTGATAAGATAGATAAAATACGCGATTCAAGCCCCAAAAATATAATCCACGCCTTCGCCATTTTGGTAATGTTATAACGAGCATTTATCATAAAAATTGGAGTAGATCCTTCAATTTGTTGTCCTCAGGAAATTAAGGCCGTTCGGCTAGTTTTAGTGGTCAATAACTTTTGATGTTTCTTATCCTGTTACAACCTAAATTACTGTCATAAAGTATCTTTTATAAGTCTAATAATGCTTCGATCCGATTTCATTTTATATGGAGATTCGGATTCTCAAAATCATTTATAAGTAAGACATGTAAAGTATCTACGAGATCTCTGATGATGGAGATGATTATAAGCAGTCTTTTCCACTTACCACCAGGAGAGATGACTGATCGATTTTCTTAAAAAAAATCTCTGTTTCCATTAAGATCCTAACAATATCATCATGATCGGAATATATACATATTCATCCATATAACTAGAACTTACGTCGCTGACTTTTGATTCCAATAATCCATTTGCGTTCGCCACCTCCGATTCCGCTTCAAAACTCAATAAAATTTCACGCTGACTCGAAAGTCTAAGAGATAAATAACATTAAGATTCAATACGTAGCCCATTCGATATCCGATGAGATTTTCAATAAAATCAAGGATAAAAATTTAAAGATATTTTTTAGAAAGTGGTTGAAGTAAACCGTGGCAAACGGAATTAGGGAGACGTGACTTCGTAGCACGACTTTCTTGCTTAGGCCTTCCTTTTTTTATTTTCGTCTGCATTAAGTTTAAAAGGTCGATATTTTGATCCATGTTTAGCCCTTGACTGTTCGTGATTCAACTTTATTCGATATAGTGCTCTTTTATGTCAAAGAGTTGTTATTCTTAAAGAAGTGCATTGATGAGTAAGAATGACAATGTCTTCCTTATGAATATTTATTTATTGGTGTTAAATCATGTTTTATTGTAATTTATAATTCTGATAACAAGTTGGTATTTAATCGACTTCATTAGTAAGCTTTTGAATAAAAACAATGTTCACATCACTATTTTTACACAGCACCGTGCTCTGTATTTTGGATACAAAAAATCCCGACAAAATTAATTTGCTGTTTTCAAATTATGTTTTCATTAAAACGGATTCCGTTAATAATGCCAGGCGTATTCCTTTATTACAAGATTTTATTAAACAATACTTTATTGTCCTTACAATTTAATTTGACACCCTTTATTAAATATTATTTGAGTAAGTAAAATCTCTCATGATATTTTAGTACGGGCGCCGCTTGTTGACGTGCAGCGCCATCTATCGTCGAGTAGCGGAACTGAGTTTCCTTAGCTTGTTTAAATAGCAAGCTAACTAAATAATCTTTCCTTTGTTTATTTTGCAGTAGTGGCACAATTGAAATACATTTATTATGACTGACTTCGTAATAGAGCTTTGTGTAGGTACTAGGTTTACGGAAATATTACCTATTCATTTAATGAAATAACACAAATTACATCGGTAAAGTCCACTTTGTTTTGCACTTGTGTTGTGTACTTAAGTGTCTTGAATATAAAACTTAATGATTACACGAAAATCTCTTCTATCCTCCCGTAACTTGACATATCATAAAATATTTATAATCAAGAAATCATCATCACTTTTTTATCAAACAAAAAAATACCTACATGTACACTTAAACTTAAAAACACAAAAAATTGTAACGGCTATGATGTTAGTCCTGACGGGGTCCAAAGGGGATCTAATGTCTAATGCATAAGGGGGTTTAAAGTCATGCAAAATTAAACAGTTAAAAGTCACAAGCCACCACAAAGCTAATTTAGGTTATTACGTCTAATTTCGCCGCCATTGCCCAGTCAGGCATGAGTACCTGTTTTTTTTCTTTCATAAGTAATTAGCCCCTATTCTTTAGAATACCTTTTTAATGTTTTACGAAGAATTTACTTTGTTCGCAGTATTTTGTTGAAGATAAAATATCAAGTTGACTAAAACGATGTAGGTAAGATAAGATTGACTTTGGTTCGCAGTAATAAAATGTGTGTTATTTTTTATTTGTGATTATTTTCTTTATTGATCCTTTCTCAACCTAACCAAATATCAGATAAATGGTATACCCGCGCTTTCAAAATGAAATCCGAATCATGGTGCCGATATTAAAGTACAAATAACTAGTGGCTTCAGCGCATTAATATTAAATATATTATTAATTGAGTCTATTATAACAGTACTTAAAAAAGATGTAGAATATTATTTGACATTATACCCGAAGGATAACAGTTTTGTGTAGAACAGAATATATATGACATTATATCAGAAAGTTCTAAAAAACAAATGCTAAAAACCAATATTACTGGCAACAAACAATTGGCTCCCTCACCCATACATCATACGAACGTCAAGAAGTAAAATTATGCCTCGCTTGCTTTGTTTTCCGATAGAAAATAGTCATAAAAATACCTACTGACAATCCATATATGTGACAACTGAGACAAAATGAACGAAATAAAGTAATTTTGTAGATGTGTTTTGTTTTGTGATTGAATGTTCCTGGCTGTTATTTTTAATATTGTAGTGCTTTACCCGGGTCAAACAAATACGCGCAAACATTTGAAAAAGGTCCGCTCATTAAAGTAATCATAGACAAGCATAGAGTAGGCACATTTTAACCTAAATGTACTGCGCTCGTTTAGCGCGACGACAGACGTTTATGCAAAAATATCGACAGTTCCGATATTATTAGATTAATATTAGGTTTTGAGATAGTTTTAATAAAATAGTGTCCGTTTTGACACTAGTTTTATGTTTTTTAATTTTAGTTTATATCTGTTAAAAAACCGATAAAGCTTGGAAATGAAATCATTTGCAAATGTCGTCCTACACTTGTGGGTTTGCGTATTGGTGCGAATGTGAGTGACCGGCATTATTTATAAAATTCTAGACGATGTATAGAAACTGCTTAACTGATTTTTAATTCATATTCTCTATAGAAAACTTTAATTAAGAATCTGCTAACAGTTGCTAAACACCGTCGAGATTATTTAAATAAATCCATAAATGTTTTAACATTCTCTTATTAAGTGAAGTTTAATAGCAATTATGGCAACAATAAACATGATGAAAAGCGCCAGAAAAGGGGTTGCCATCGTTACGATAATTAATAGTTTATTAGCAGTTAAAGGCTCTAAAATAAAATATTTCTTTAAGAAAAATACTTTTCTCTAAGATAAGCGCTTGACTAAATATGTCAATTGACGTGCCCCTAGCGCGCGACTACAAATCGATAAAATTCGATGATTTTTTGTTTAATCTTTTTGAATATTAGGCCTAAAAGAGATTTTAAGTAATTGTTGTAAATAAGTAAATTCATGCGTGGTTCTCTGCCGCAGAAATACGACACGAGCGGTAGGAAGTCAAAAGACAAAAGATTAAAAAATATACATAATATAGATACTTATGATGCAAAAAGCTAGTTGTATGAAATTACAAATAGCTGCTCACTTCCCATTCAACGGCCAATGAATCTTAAAAATTCTAAGAAACGCCAAAAAAGTATACCGTTCTCTAGAAACAATGAAAACAGTGTTAAAACTCCGCCACAACATATGGTAACACACGCTCCCGTTACTTTAACGTAAACAAGATAAACCAAACATTTTTGTAAGACGTACTACGTGAATTTACGTGTTGTTAACGTTACGTAATGTACGTAAAAACTAACATTACTAGTTGCTACATTCACGTCAGATATTGACCTATTTTGAGAATTTATATGTTGAATTATGAAAATAAATACCGGCTTGTTCCATTGATACAAATTTTATTTGACTGTTATGTCCTCCTGCCTAAATTATTTCCTAACTATAATTTCAGGTCTAGATCATAGCCATTTCAAAGCACTCTTGTAAATAAAATATTTTTATGTATAGGTAGGAAAAATAATATCACGATAATGTAAAAAAAACCGTAGTGCAAAAAATTAAGTAAACTATAGAGCGCGCATATCGAGTATGAACTGTAGGCACTAGTATAAACATGTAAAATCGTAAATGTAGTGTCAAAACAGAGCGCGCCGTTTTATTTAAAGTATCTTAAAACCTAATAATAACGAAACCATTGATATATTCGCATAAACGTCTGTCGTCGCACAGAAAATCACTTAAATGTAAACGACCGTAGTACTTACTTTTTACAAAAAATTTGCTTACGTTAGGCCTACGAGGCTACTAGCGATGCGCGCACTCTATGTTTGTCCAAGTTTATTCTAAAAAAACTGAGTTCATAGTTAGTTTAAGCTGTGGTATAAGTATAAACAATAGGGATGTTTCCTGGGTATGAAAAGGTAAAATCTATTTACTCCGTCAGTTAGATAATAAAAAAATATTAGACACGTATTTTCTTTAATCAAAACAATAAAAAAATACAAAGATACACCGCTTTAAAGTTTCGGAGTGGGGGCTTATGACGCCACGCCTCGCTAAAAATCGTAGCGAGGAGTGACGTCGCTCGTAATTTCCGTTCTCTGTATTTTGATCATTTTTTGTTTGCAGGAAAAAAGAAAAAATACGTGTCCAATAAAATTCATTAATCTACAAGACGGACATTAAAAAAATTGGAAACATGCCTATTCATATTGGAACATTAAACGCTACTTCGTTTGCCGTAATGACAATTTTCAACAACCAAACTACTGAATCGAGTTATTGGAATGTATATGGGACTTCTTTGAAAGCATCTATCACAGCAAAAAAAAAAATTGAAATGGGTTCAAAATTATCGGAGATATTGCCTAAGAAACATAAAAATATAATAAAATAGACAAATTTACTCCCACTGACCTCCTATGAAAACTTACTAGTTCAAAAAGAAAGAAACCGTAAATTTTAAAGTATTGTCTACTGAAAATTTAATATTTTCAGTTATTATTTAACAATATAAAAGGAAAATAAGCCGCAAATCAGCTGAGGTGCTGCAAAGTAAACTAATTATCGGCTGTGGCTCGACTAGAATGATGTATAATAAGTTTTAAATTAACTATTTTCTACTAGCTGTTTCCCCCGGCTCTGCCCGCATAGGTCGTTTATCGCGACAAAAAGTAGCCTATGTCATTTATTAAGATCCAAGCTTGCTCCATACCAAGTTTCTTTCAAATCGGTTTAGTGGTTTAGACGTTAACAGACAGACAGAGTCACTTTAGCATTTAAAATACTATTATAGAAGTATAAATTGTAATTTATACACTTATTTTTAGTCAGTGGTTGTTCCTGCCTCGAAATTTCTTAATTATTCTAAGACATCAATGACAATCGGTGAAGGAAAACATCGTGAGGAAACTTGGGTTCCAAAAATTGGAATCTGAAATCGCCAACCTGCAAATGAGCAAGCGTAGTGATCAATGCTCGTGCCTTCTCTACATGAGAAGAGGGCCCAGCAGTGGGACATTTGTAGACCGGTATTATTATATAATATATTCCCACCTCTGCGTACTCACTCAATATTTATTCAATTCCTATTTAAAATCTTATAAAACATCATTGACATAAATCTACTTATGTTACTTTATTAATTCCCAGTTAAACCCTATTTATAGTTGTGCGGTTAAAATTAACTGTCGGTTAAGCTTCAACGAGATAGTAAAACTGTATTAGTTATTCTTTGCAGTCATAAAACCATAGTTTATTACGTGATAGTGATTTTTTACGTGTTAACTTTTTACGACTTTTTATTTTTGACGTTTCAAAATTAAAGTTGTTTTTGTTAGTGAACATTTTAGGGTTTGAAAAGTTTTTTTTTAACCAAATTAGTAGCTACTGTGTGGTCTTTTTTTTCGATGTTTCCATGTTAATTAAATTTAATTCAAAGTAAAAATATTAATTGTTTAAAAAGTTGGTGTTAGCTTTCAACTAAAGTCGTGTATCTTTGTGGTTGTAACATAACATTAAATATTACGTTTCTCGTCGTGGTATTGTGCCGTGACTTCAAAGTAATTATCATAATATACACTGACATCTGAACTCTCTCACAATTACGGAAACTCATCAAAATTCACGAAATTACTCAACCATTTTATAACACACGATGTTGATGTAACCTATATTTTTAATTTACAGTTAATAATTTTAAAATTAGTTCATACTTACTCATTAAAAGAGCTGAGAACTTAGTTTAAACTCTCTTATACCTGGATTAAAAACCAAAACCAAAATTTAAACATTTTTTTAAATTAATATCCCGCTTCTTAATTATCTATAACTTAAGCTTAATACCCCTAAGAGCTAAGCAAACAGGATACAAATTCATTAATATTAAGTAAACCAATAAATGAAATCCCTCATAGCTAAATAAACTACGATACAAATAAAAGCCAAAATAGATACTCAAAATAATTTAAAAACTCAACCCGTAAATGCTACTCCAAATTTTTTTGTTAAAAGTCCCTTTCGCTTTCAACTTCCTCTACCAAAAATAGTTTAAACGTAACTTTAAGTTCTTGCTTATGAAGCACCGGATAAACTTTAAGTTGCTTGCTGCAAATGTTTTTAAAAACACCAGGGTTTGATTTTAAGTCGGTATGAAATTTATTGAAAATAGTGATGAGAAATCGATGAGTCTTGAATAGATTATAAATGTAGTAGTATAAGTTAACTAGCTGTCCCCCGCGACTTTGTTCGCGTGTTTAAGTTTCAACGGTTTTTCATTTTTGCAACATTTTTCATTTATGCTCCGCTCCTATTAGTCGTAGCGTGATGTTATATAGCCTATAGCCTTCCTTAATAAACGGACTATCCAATACAAAAATAATTTTTCAATTCGTACCAGTAGTTCCTGAGATTAGCGCGTTCAAACTAACAAACAAACAAACTCTTCAGCTTTATAATATTAGTATAGATATTAAGTTTGTGAATAAAATAATTGAGACTCGTGATAAGTAAGTAGCTACTAAAACTAATGTATTAGAAACTAAATTTATGTATGTAGGAAAAATAAAAAAATACATTTTAGACACTATTAACGAGTAATCGGAACTATCCGTTAAGTATATTGTTATTAAAAAGCAAATTGAATTATTATTAGTACATATACTTCAGTAGATTTTAAAACGAAATTAATTAATAATTTATCTAAATAAATTGATAAATTCGTTTATATCCATTTATATTCATAAAATGTATCGGTTTATCCGGTTTTATCCCATGATATACCTACGGATTACTGTACCCCTAACCACAAACTTAACTATAATAGGAACACATAATCATATTTTCGTCTACCCACATTTTTTGTTTCCCCAAAACTCCCTACTCGGTTCGTCATCCAATTAATTTTACATACCTATCTCCCACAGGGGAAAACAAAACTATATTTTTAAACACAATCAACTTTACGTATAACGAAACTGCCGACACAATTTTTAAAAGTAATTTTTGAGTTGAAAAATATACACTATAACAATTTCGTTTTATGTTACAATACTCTAAAAGTAAGTTCTTTTGAGGAAAAATTGTTATTTCTCTCATAACTAAAAACCCAATTTTAAGAAAAGTATTTTTCTTAACTGTTTCGTCTAATACTTATTAGACAGAGTTTTTTCTTTAAGTTAAAGGTAGGTAACTAAAGTATCTATAAAGAAAATGGTTACAGATAAATTCACGTTACTGAGTAGAAATTTCGATTTACCATTTTTTTTTCTATGTCAAACAACTGTCAAAGTTAAAACATGCAAAAGAGAGACAGAATCATAAAACCTGTATTATCAAACAAATGACTAATTCATTGTCTGCAAAAAGTATATATAGGTATATGTTTGACTTCTATGCGACTTAAAGCATTTTTTATAATGTTTTGTAGCAAACCTATCTACCTACCCTTTATGTGTATTTGGGCGTGATATTATTCACACTCGGAAAAGGGCTGATAAGCGTTCATTCTTGCGTACAAAAGATTTCCTTTTGACGCAAAATACCTGTCAATATTCTCTTTTATTTAAGCAATGGTATACGCACTATCACGTATCGTACCCGTAACGAAATATGATGAATTCCCCCTAAGGAGGGAAAAGTATTTCCTTATCCCCCCCTCTCCCCTTATAGAGGGGAAAACAAATCGTTATTAACTCTTGTAACATGATCATAATAATGTCTTGTCAATGTATATTTTGTTGAGATGATTGATAAGGACTAAATGGACCAAATATCGATAGTGTTTAATAAAATCTTGTATTTAATAAATAAGGAGAACGTTTATTACGTAGAAATGTAATGTTTGTATAGCGTGTCCCTTTCTTATGTTATTTCTGCTGTGAGCGGATCTCGAGTGAGAGCGTAGCGCCATCTGTTGCCGAGTAGCGGAAGCTTCGAACTTTTTGTGCCACGTGGTTGTTAGGCTTCATTGTTCGGTTTCGTTTTCAGAATATAATGAGGCTTTATTGTTATAAAGTGTTTTATGTGAATATCAAATTTATAATGCCATATTTGTTCGAGTTTAACGTTGCGTCGCTACTAAGAAGGTTGTTATAAACCTTTTAAATGATACGATATTTTTGTTATATAAATACCATATTATATTACAAGCGTACAAGTCAGTATACAAGAATATCCAATAACAATATTATTCGAGATATGATTTACTTAATATTACTCTTAGATAAGCAAAAACAGAACTTCAAGCCAGCATTTATATAATTAACATTAACATCAAAAAGTTTCATCAAACAAGAAGCCAAGCTGTAAAATTTAAACAATAAAGATATAAACACACAAACTCATTATTACTCTCAAATGTTAATTACTAAACTTTAAGGTCCACACACCAAATTCTAAGACAAGATGCGACTCGGAAATTTAAGACTCGTAACTGGTATCCCGTATTTTCGAGTTAAAGTTCCGAGTACCGAGTTATTGTTGGCCAATGTTCGGGGGTAACATTGAAAGGGTTGAATTCTATGCGTCAGCTAAAAATAGGGTTGTTTTGTTGTAGGTATCTGTGTAGGGGATTATTTAATTTGTGTAAAAAGTCTGGGAATGCTGAGGCAGTTAAAATGTTTCTATGTCTATATGTAAACAAAGGTTAGATATAGTGGTTGTTTTATACTGAATATTTAATGGAATAAGTAGATATAATATACTGCCAAATTACAAATATAATATACTAGCAGCCGGCCCCGGCATGGCACGCGTATTTGACAAAAAAAAAAACAAAATTATAAATAAGTTATAGAGCCTGTCACCCGGGGATAGTGTAGCTTCCCAACAGTGAAAGATTTTTCAAATTGGTTCAGTGGTTTCAGAGCCTATTCGATGCAAACAAACAATAAAATCTTTCCTCTTTATAATATTAGTATAGACAACAAAGTTGGGATAGTTACACCACTTATAACTCATGAACGGATGAACTGATTTTTATAATCTTTAATTTGTTTTAACCGTCCCGAATTGCAGAATAATCTATGAAAATTAGTTTCACGGAAGTTAGCAGGGAGGCGGATTAATTATTGAAATCGCAGGGCATAGATAGTTACAAATATTTTAATTACGAAAAATGCAAGTAAATTAAAATAGATAAAAATTTGTCGTGAATAGCACAGAAAAACAATTAATTTTACAATAATTATATTTAAATATACAACTAAAGCTTAAATCAGTTATTACGTATAAGTATATATTTTATAACAAGGCATTACGATTCACACATTTCTATGCGCTTCCAACGCCATCTATATCATGTTTTCAAAACATTAACTTGAAAATTACGCGCGTGTTATTTTTAACGCTATCCGTGAATATAAATTACAAAATTCAATTTATTTTATTGATCGATGACAGTAAATCAATTTGTTCATTTGGCGTTATTGAGATAAAGTCAATGTATATTTTATTGCCATTCAACGTGGCAATGCCGCTAGTCTTTTGGGTACACTTCCAGTCGACAGCGATGCGGATGAATTTTTTGACGCTATTTTTTAGATTTTTTTTATTTTTTTTTGTTAGTTAAGAGTTTAGTTTTGTTTTAAGTGTATATATAGTTAAGTTTGTATATATTTAAAATAATAAATACCTATTTAAATTCAAAAAAAAATAAAAAATAAAATAACAAATAAACTTTTAAATAAACTATGTAATGACTGATAAGTTTAAAGTATTTGTTGACATACCAAATAGATAATATAATATCTCGTAAATGTATATTTGTTTTATTTTAACTTTAGTTGATGTTAAATCATTGTTTCGAACTACATAATATGAATCTAAGTTTGTTATATACATTTAGCTGCTAATTATATAAATATTATTCGCTAGCTTAGGTCGCTAGTATTGTATATATTCACATATACAAAACTAACGACCCGCCCGGGCTTTGGAAGGTTAAGTAAGTTTTTAACATAACAAATCTTTTAATTCGGCTTTTCTGGACTATAATATGCATTTATACCACATATAAACCTTTCTCTTCAATCACTCTATCTATTACTGAAAATCGCATCAAAATCAGTTGCGTAGTTTAGAAGATCTAAGCGTACAGACAGCAGGAGCAATATTGTTTTATACTATATAAAGATAACATAATTTTTTTCCCTCTCAAAACTTCTAGAATTTTTGGGTATATATCTTTCGCCTTTTAATCAAAAATAAGTACGTGGGAGGCTGTAATTAACCTAATAATTAATCTAGCACTTAATCCAACCTTATAAATAACAAACTACTCTCAACAATATTAGGTTAAAAGTCTGGTATGAAGTTTGTAGGCACAAATGTAGGCTAAAATTCAGACGTAGCGATAATAAATCAGTCCAGAATCTCTCAGACAGACATTTATTTTGCCTTACCTTATTTAATAAGTACAAAACTAGGTTATTTGGATAGTCTTTTCTTTTTCCAGAATTATATTTTAACTTTTAAATTTGTTAATCTTTTTACAGACAGACAATTATATTTAGTGTTATATTATATAAGGTTTTATAAGACTTTGAATTAGGGTCTTGTATTTAAATCCGAAAACGGCAAGATTATAATTATTTAGTCATTTAATCACATGATATTTGTTTAATTGTCATTTATGATGTTACGCGTTGAAAGTTAGTTAGAACTATGTGTTAGTTGCAGGTATACAAGGTGAGGTATAAAAACGAAAACGATGACTTCAATAGCGGTTACAAAAACGCTTGGTATGAAGAACTCAAAAAACAAATGAAGAAAAAACTCCTAATTCAATACTGTAACCGTAAAAGCCGTTTGTATGACGACAAAAACTCACTTTTTATCTATACTAATATTATAAAGCTGAAGAGTTTGTTTGTTTGTATGTTTGAACGCGCTAATCTCAGGAACTACTAGTTCGAATTGAAAAATTCTTTTTGTATTAGATAGTCCGTTTCTTGAGGAAGGCTATAGGCTATATAACATCACGCTACGACCAATAGGAGCGGAGCATAAATGAAAAATGTTGCAAAAATTAAAAACCGTTGAAACTAAAACACGCGAACAAAGTCGCGGGGGATAGCTAGTATAAACATATATACCCAGTATTTATTACATAGTTGTGTTTATATTTAAATGATAATATAACTAGCGACCCGACCTGGTTTTGCAGGGGTAGACAAAACATTAAATAATCATACACACAAAACTGCCTCTTGAATTGTCAAAAAACCATCCGATAAAAATCCGTCCGATAGTTTTTGAGATTATCGCGTTCAGACAAACAGAGAGACGCGGCGGGGGACTTTATTTTATAATATGTATAGATATAGATAATGTAATATTCTGATTATCTTTTGCAAATCGATAGTATACTAAAATATAACGTCAAGAGAGAGAAATATAGCTAAAAACTATGAAATTCTCCGAAATCTGTGAATAGGGACACTTTTCTATCCTAGACTGAAATACAGAATTCCTTATGTGAATACCTTTGAATGCCCTAGACAGACCTTTTGAGTTTCATCTGATTATTTTATAACCCTCTATTGCGTAAGAAAGGTATTTTTAGTCCTTTTTTATTCGTATTAATATTAAATATGAAACATATATGTAGGTATGGAACGAAATTCCTACTTACCTCATAGTCTAGATTTTATTTTGTATTTATTTAATAATATCGCGTGATTAAAATCGTTTAATGTTTTACAATTAAATGTACTTTAAGACAAACTGGGTAGCAACAGTCAAATATAGTCACACAAAACATTTATTTAAATTATACTTGCGGTGACCCGCGTATTCACCCGTGTAAGTAAAACCGTTCCCTTGAGACATCTATTTTTTTTCGTTACCTTTTCACATGTTTTTATAGTCAATCTGCTATTTGAGGAAGAGGCGAATCTAATAATTCAAAGATCATGAAAATCGGTCCATCCGTTTTTGAGTTATAAATGGTGTAACTAACCCGACTTTGTTTTATATATAAATTTGCAACGGCAATACACCAATTGCCGTAAATTAAGACAAAGTACATATTAAATAGATCATACAAATTTGTATTGTACATTTCAAAAAATTTACACAAATAATAATTTCGTTAGGCACAAATAAAATCAACACGAACATCCACGATATGACGATAAATCTTCTATAATTCTGCTAACCCCATGAAGAAAATAGCTTAAAGATACAACTAATATCTAAGCTTTAACTAAGACGCCATAACTTATCTCGTGACATATATGCTGGAAATAGACGGTTTTCCCACCCCTACGGATGATTCATTGCAAGGGACAACTGTATCTGTTTCATGAGCCAGTGAATCGTAACCATTTGTTTTCGATTAATGTCGGCGCAATTGCGAGACGGCTCGATATTAATTGAAGTGTTCCGGTTTTTATGCCCGCACTAGTTCGGCTTTTTTTTTCGTTTTTACAATGTAACTGCGGTCGCGTTTGCAATTGATGAATGCGTGCGTTTTAATAATATTTCGTTGTTCCGTTTTGTTCTTTGCTTTTTATTGGACGTACGGGTGCGGAAATAAATAATTATATTAACATTGAGTTCTTCCTTAAAGTTTTCAAAACAGTATATTACAGCACTAGCTTTGGTTAGGTTAGATGCTCCAAAAATCGTAATTTTTAATTTGAAGTATGTTAAAAATGTTTGATACCGCTTTACGCCTAAATTACTCATCGAATTGTCATGTAATTTTGTATACAGATAGTTCATAGTAGAGCGAACACAGTTACAGACCAAAGCTAATGTAGGTAAATATGTTAACTCATGTTTTAATAAAGAATATCTAGCTCAGCCTACCTACTTAGAGTATTTAAGCGTGATAATAAAGAAACATATTAAGTACTCCATTGTACCACAAACAATAGTTATACAAAATTCTTGAAACAAACTCTCAAATTAATAGCACTCATTAAAAGTAATTCTCTCATAATATTTAATGGTACCTAATACCTTTTAACATATGTATAGGAATTTCTAGGCAACAGCCTTATGTAATGTAAGATAATGAAAACCAACGAAAGTTATACTATAAAGTTAAGACAGAAGGTCAATTCCAAACGAGGATGATATAACCTAACTTAATTCTTCACTTGACAACGTATTATCAATTTAATCAAACTCTATTACATCTGTTATTTTTATAATGTAAAGCTCTACCGATATACATCTACTTTCATATATTGAAGAGCAAAAATTTTGTAACCATGAAACTCAAAAACTACTGGTTCGATTTCAAAAATTATTTCACCATTCGTAAGCTACATTATCCCTTAGTAATGTGGGCTAAATTTATTACTGCTTAAAATAATAGACCATCCGTGCGAAGCCGGGTAGTAACATTAGTCTATATTAAAAGAAAAGATTCACTGACAATACTATATTGTAGGTTCCATACATTTTATGTATGGGTTTTTGTCGCACATTCACACATACAGGTACTTTTGCCACGTAGTATAACACAATGTTTATTTTATAGAAAGACTCAAATTAAATACTCAGCCACATTTTGCCTGACCTAACAAGAAAACTTGTCAGTAGTTTTGACTGCTAAAGTTTTCAATACCGCTTAACCTACTTAATTATTTCTTCTGAAAGACCTTCTGAAACTTCTCTGCCTTACAAAACCGAGCGAAGAAAATGCTCAACTCTCGTTCAAGCAATTCTATTTAAAACGAATGAACAAAGGGGCTTTAATAAAATCATCAACGGAAAAGTACAATAGATGCTGTAATAATATTAACTTTGAATTTTCATTGTTTTTCTAGGGCTGCTTCGTTAACAACGGTTTTCTTCGTGCGTTCACGTATGTTATAACTGCTTGGTTGAACTCTTTGCAAGGCTTTCAACCGTTTAAAACTATCAAGGTGCATAAGGAATTCTCTTGTTTATTTAAAGCGCATTTCTTAGTAAAATATACATACAACAGAGTGTGCAATTATTAAGATAGAAATCACAATACAATAACCACATGGTTTTCAACAATTTACATTCAATTTTAATTAAGTATCGAAGATACTTTCATCCTGGAGTTTAGGTTACATTTGGACCTTAGCTTTTTATATCCAGAAAAAGTCTGTTAGGAAAATTCCCTGCTTAGGAATGGAGCTTGGGTCGTTGGGCGTTGGAGGAAACTGCTAGAAAATTGAGCGACATTGTAAAAGCTACCATCACGCTTGTAAAATTTTATGTGGAGTAGGCGCTCTGAAAACAATTCCAGCTAATTGTAACAATACAGGGCAAAGTAACAACTTACAGATGGAAAAAAGTAAAAAGAAATAGCATTATTAGGGAAGACGGAAGGAATTAAAACCATTTGTTAGAGCAGATCATCTCCCAAACATAAAAATTAAATATACACTCGAGTTTTCCCAATTTACGGAATGTTAGCCATCCCTACCATAACTTGGCAATGGTTTTACCCCAGAATTTATTAATTCGGAATTTGTAATCATGTTAAACTTTAATTTGAGACGGCTACTGTTTTCAGCTATAATGCTTAAGGGAATTTGGGGCGTACGTGCTTAGAAAACGATTAAATTTACGCTATTTTGTGTAAAAAGAAATAAAAATTGGGCTGTTTGTTTTTAATTATTGTTATATCGTTTCATGTTGTATTTGTATTGGTCCTTTTTTCGGTAATTGTTAAACAATTAACGAAATCGAGTAACGATACTGTAGTACGTAAGAAGTGAGTTCGTTCGGAGAATATTGATAAGTATCCAGTTACCATTGTACTGGGCTTGTTAATCTTTAAATTAAGGTTTGAAATGTATTCTTAGGTTAGACTGATGCTGACACAAATATTTATCAACTTAGTTTAGTTGTTTCGCTAGCTACTTGGATAAATCAACGTATGACAGTCGGAACCAACGGTTTAACGTGCTTTCCGAGGCACGGAGGGGTCTCGGCATGTTTTCAAATGGTCACCCATCCACGGACCAACCGTGGCGAGCACGACTTACCTTTATCATCGGTCAAACCAAACAGCTTTAGCCACGAACCCATCAACATCCGTATCTATAATGTCAAATAATCGTCCATTGATATCCAATCCAATGACACTCTTTAATCTATATGTAGATACTAGCTGTCCCCGCGACTTTGTCCGCGTGTTTTAGTTTCAACGGCTTTTCATTTTTGCAACATTTTTCATTTATGCTCCGCTCCTTTTGGTCGCATCGTAATGTTATATACCTTATAGCCTTCTTCAATAAAGGGGCTTTCCAACACTTAATTTTTCAAATCGGATTAGTAGTTCCTGAGATAAGCGCGTTCAAACAAACAAACTCTTCAGCTTTATATATTAGTATATAGATTATATAGCAGAATCTTAGCCACAGTGATGACAACATTGGTATCGACCTTATTAAATCTACCATTAAAAGAACTAAGACTGCAGTAACCTACATAATACTCTTTATCATTCTTTATAATTATAGGCGTCATCCAATATAATTTGATTCCATAAATCCTGTTTTTATTTAAGGAAAAAAGTGCATTGATAAATTGAATCATCGCCTACTGCCCGTGAGTCAGAACAAAACCGCATTTTCTGTGAATCACCTGTTATTACACTTTTTTATTGACTTCTAACTGATTTCGCTTCGGTAATTTGTTTTAGGGTTCCCTGAAATTGGCGTCAATTATTTTATTGACAAAAAATATGAAATAAAATGTTGTGTTTGAAAAATAAATTTATGGAAATGTCTTTGCTTAGACATAGGAAGTTAGTATAGTAGAATGCTTTAAAATTTATTTTTACGGATCTGTTTCTTCGCGTAAATTAATCTCTAAATAAATGCGTTTCGTCCTAGTATCTTGTAACAACTTATTTTGTGTTTGAAATATTACATAATATGAATTTGAGACATATAAATTATTACTTGTTAAATTTTGCCTAAGGCGCATGATTAAACAGCTAACTATATTTAAAAAAGAAAAGTTTTTTCATTTGCAACATTCTCATCAGAATGATTTGACAGCAAAAAGGTTTTAGACAAAAAGTACATTATGAAGCGATTCGTGCTTACCTGTTTTTTATCTTTATTCACACGTTAATAATGGCTTCCCAAATAATAATAGGTGGTCGTGTATAAAATGGCATTGGATTTATTTATACATTTTTTATCTGTGCAAAAAATTCTTAATTTTGTCTATTCTCAATGGACATTTCCTGTTTAATGTTGCCTACTGTAATTTCGCGATGTTGATTGATTTGAGACGTTTGCCGAGCTTTTTAATAAAATGTTTTTACGTGTAAATGACACAGCGTAAAAATATTCTTTAATAAATTTTATTGTACATACCTACTTGAACATACAATTAGGCAATAAGTATTTATCTTCGAAAACAATAAATTGGCTCTCTTCCTAACGTGATTTCAAGATCAAAGATCACATAGCGATTAATTAATCTTAGGTTACTAGGCCAGTGAATATGAACGCACAAATAACCTACTCATCTATACGGACTAACAAAAATAGATTCTTAACAAAAAAAAGCATAGATTAAAAAACACAGTAGCGTCATTGTCTATGGTACAACGTTACCTCATTACGCACCATAAACGAAACAACAATACATTTTTCAAATTTAAAAATGGAATGTAACCCCATTAGCCGTTTGAAACGTTTGAAAAACGAACTACTTTCTCTATTCTATTTAAAAACTCACGCTTAACGTTGAAATTGTTATTGAGGCCGACGAATAAAGAGTTCAAACTTCATAGTGAGTAACGGAACATTATTTTCAATCTTTAAGAATGGAAGAAAAACTTGCTGTGTCAACTGCTTGTCAAATTGTGCAAGATTTAATGGTCTCTTGAATTTGACCGATCGTTGACATATTTTAACGTTCATGAAAGAACTCTCTTTTGATTGGTACTGTGTCAATTGGACACATTGTGTAGTTATAAAGATTTTTTTTATCAGGCTGTTTGTACAATTCAAGTTTGCATCCTCGAATTTTTATTTAATCATATATTCAAGGTTAAAGTATGTTTTCGATATCTAAAATTATTGGCTTTACGAGTCAATGAACTCAAAACTTGTTTGTTCTGTACAGCAGAGTCATGTCACTATCTTATCAAAATAAACACTAACTTTAATTCACCTCTAAAGGAGCAGTTAATAAACAATTACTCAAAAAATTCCGTTACATAAAACACTTCTTATTTGAAATGCGTCTTGACATTACGTCACTTACAAATCAGTGTAAAAGCATAGACAATCATGTTCGTAATTTAAAAGTGGGTCCAGAAGACGTTAAATTAATTAAGTAGGTCACGGAACAAAGAGTTCACTTCATAAACAGTAAACATCGTAATAGAACACTATTGACCTGACGTTTGAACAATGGCTTTTATCTCATTCGAGTGAACTTTAAATTCGATAACCTGTGAGAACAGCAAATAATTCTAATTTGATATGTTATACGATATGGCTGCATAGGTTTTTCTTTTGTCTCTGGTATCGCGATTTAAAAATATTTAGTATTCGAATTTCGAACATTAGGTAACGGCTTTTATTGTGACATTCACATTTCATTTGCACGTTAACGAAATATTTACTTTAGCTGAATATGTAATATTTAAATAAATTATTTACAAAAGATAATATTTTGTAATTTATATTTTACAAAAGATCAGCTTTATATAATGTTTGCATGTACCGTCAAATATTTTGTGACCTGTCGCGTTACCAGAAATTCATTATTAAAGGGAGAAATGACGTCACAGCGTAGTTAATAGTTCAATTTACATACACACGTAATTATATTCATACATTTTAAATTAATCGTCATACATCAGAGTATCTATACATATACGTACAGTCAACCTTAAATCAACCTTAAAACTTAGAACGTAAAGGCTATTTGAATCTCAATATAATTTTCAAATTACAGCGAACGTAACAGAGAGACATTCCATTTACAAAAACCAAATATTCCTAATTCAAATGTGATATTTGATGTATAATTTCCGCCATCTTTTATTACAAAAAACATTTTTGATAATATAATTAAACGCTATTTATTACAAGCGCTTTTTTGTGCTATAAAATATATTTGAATAATGTTTTAATTAATGTTATGAATACAATTAATTAATTTCTTGCTTGTATCAATGAGTTTCCCTCAATAGCTTTTAATAATATTAAATTAAACATTATTTTTATCATTGGTCTTTTTTATATTTTAATTAGTTTTTATTAGGTATCAATGAACAACATATAAGGCTGCCTAAAAGGCAAATTAATTGTTAATACAGACATTTACTATCTATCATCATGTTTTAAATGTTAAAATTGAAATTTCTCCGTTCTTTTTTATCCAATAATTAACAAAAAACTTTCTTTATTTACAGCTGATCCGTTGCCAGGCAAGCACGTACCGCTAGAGAGCTATGAGAGCGAACTGGAGAGGGAACACGCGCTCCCCACGTCCGTCCCCAACGCTGACATACTCAAGACTAACAGCAACCCGACGTATCATAAGCCGAGGTAAGTTTGCGCATAGATATAGAGTGTAGTTAACTAGTGACGGTAGTTTTTTTAAAGAGTGTTGTTACTTTAAAGTAAACGGGAAACCATTTTTGCCAAGCTGTAAATATATCAAGTTCGTTCTTAAGTCATACGTTGACCTTTGACAGTCGTCAAGTCTTTACAGTTCTGACAACCAGTCTTACTATGGGATACTGTGTTACCCAGTAAAAATGGGTTGTGGAGGTCATAGGTAGTAGCTTCACGTATAATACGGTATTTAGCTGAATCCGGTAACACTAGAAGCCGACCTCAACATAAATTGGGAAAAAGCTAGGCAGAAGAAGGTTGCCAGTGGCACAGAATCTATATGCGGTCATAAAAAGATCACTATACCTATTTGTGAATACCAGAGTCCTTTTAAAAAAATCGATAATTTTAAAAGATATGTATAGTAGAATCCAAAACTGATGGCCCTAATCGCAATTATACACGACGCGTAAAATGGTCAATTCTTTACGCCGGGCGCGTAAAAAGGTAGATTTCTCACGCACCGTTTGGTACATAAAATCGTAAAATTGGCATAACCTACCAGTATCATTTACAAACGATTAGTTTTATTTTATAGGGTTGGCAATTATTATAAAAAAGTTTTTTGTTATTTGTACCTCGGCCTCTTTGTTTTTTGTTTTGGCTGGTTCTGTATACTTACGTATATAAATAATAGGTAGCTTTTTAATTTAGAATATCTACAGGCCACGCGCTATTTACCTACAGGGTACCTTTTGTTCTATCGTTAACCATAATGATTGTGTGGATAAATTTGGTAATATTGTGAAAAAATATTAAGTAGGTATATAAAATGTAATACACATTTGGTTAATAGGTTATTTTCCATTCAAATGCTCAAATTAGAAAAATAAAAGATTTTGTCATGACTTCTGAATGAAGTAAGCTTCGATTATTTGGAATCGAGACTTAAAAGTGGCAACCCTTAAGCTAGTGACATTATCTCCCACAAATAAATTAATCGGTTATTTTCTCGACGAACCGGTTTCCATAACTTTATTGAGATCTCAAATCCTCATTTCCCGTGATTTTATTGATCTGACAACATAAAACTCGAGTTATAATCTTATTTTATTACTGTATTTTTAAACTTATCTCGTGATTATACAAAAACATCGGAATAAAGTGAAATTAGTGTATGAGATTACTTGCTAATTTCTCTAATGAGATAAAGAAGTGCGTATTAATTATCTTCTAAGAGAAAGTGTGGGATTTTTTGAAATAATAATCGAATATTTTCGGATGTTTTTAAACAATTAATTAAGTTGCTATAAAAAATATATCTAAGTAGTATTTTGGTAGCTCGGTTTCCTTTTTATTCAGGGTATTCTATTTGAACTTTAGAGGAAGCTTGAATGTAGCGACCATGAGTGAAAAGATGAAAGGTAAGCGTTTGTCGTGGTTTGGACTTGTTTTGAGGAGGGATGAAAGTCACATAACTAAACAAGTTATAAGTATGACTGTGAATGGGTATACAGGCAGAGGAAGACCAAAAAAGGGATGTATGGAGTGTGTGAAAGATGATATGAGAAAGGAAGGAGTTAATGCTGAGATGATGAGTAGTAGAGATAAATGGAAGCAAAACACGCATTACGCCGACCCCAAATAAGTAAATTGGGAACACGGCAGAGAGATGATGATGATGATTCTAGTTTTAAGTTTAGTAGGTAAACATGCTAGAATTATTTTAAAACTTAGGTAAATATATATGGAATAGGTACAGGTAAATACTTATCTAGAGTCATAGCTATAATAAAGGTGTTCTTTATCTATTACTAATATATAAAGCTGAAGAGTTTGTTTGTTTGTTTGTTTGAACGCACTAATCAAACTACTGGTCTGATTTGAAAAATTCTTTCAGTGTTGGATAGCCCATTTATTGAGGAAGGCTATATAACATTACGCTGCGGAAAAAAAACACAAAAATAAAAAGGAGCGGACCATAAATGAAAAATGTTGCAAAAATGAAAAACCGTTGAAACTATCACGCGGACAAAGTCGCGGGGACAGCTAGTGTGTAATAAACCCCATTAATAACAGTTTATATATCATTATAATTTATCTTTGTTAAAGATGCCAGTAGATTAAAAACGGTAAAACTAACTACTCCGAACCATTTATCTACTTCTTCAATTTCAAATAGAATGAATATATTTTAAAAGACATAATGTCTTCTAATGTACCTTTTTACTGCAAAACTTAGGATATTTCGTTCGGTTCAACCATTTTTTAATCTCGCAGAACACTAATGCGATTGCGGCGTTATTAGATTTTCGGGAATTTTATTTCAGACCTTGGAATTGTGTAATATATTAAAGATCTCTCGTTTTTCTAAGAGTATTAAGAATATTGGAGTCTTGGTATGTAGTTACTACAGACTACTACTGTTTCTTAAAAGAATTGTGCAAAATATTCGGAGAATACCAACTTAGTTTTAAAACACAAGGCAAAATAGGCTCTCTTATTAAACGTGTGTAGCTTCGGTGGCATCTTAGAGCTCACAAATGGATGAAACAAATAGGCACTGTTTTTAAAAGGGACTTCATTTAGGGTAGGTATTCTTAGCAATATTAAAATAATAACCTTTTTATTTCGATGATCGTGTGGTTTGTTTCCGTTCAAGTAATTAACTTTCGTGCCTTCTCTACATGAGAAGAGGCCTGTGCCAGCAGTGGGACATTTATCGGCTGATATTATTTTTTATTTAATATTGTACTTAGTAGATCTATAACTTTCATATAGACGGCTGGAGATGTAAAAAGATGGATATAGTAATATGAATTTCTTAAGTTAACAAAAAGTTAACATACAAGTTAGTAGAAGTTAACATAGTTATGTTCATTATAATGCGACACGTTCAAGCAAGATCAGGGATGTGCTCTTATTAAGTTGTGTCCTCTCATCTTTTAGCATCCCTTAAACTACAGATTAAAATAAACTTTTAATTTATGCAGAAGTCATTAAAGTAAACTACTGTTGAGAATGTTAATTTAGGATAACTATGGCCTTTAGGTCTTGGGTCCTGCTTGCTCTTCTAGAAGTTTTAATAATATACGTGACAATTAAAGTTTTTTGGGACTTATATTGGCGCTATGAAGGTTGCGAGATTTAAGGCGATATACAATTTTGTTAGCTCTGATGATTTTGTTTTTACTGTGCAAGACGCGGGGGCCAGCTAGTTTTAATATAAAATCGCGTTCTCTCCGATATCCGCGGTTCTCATAGCCCAAAATTACAACTTATAAGTCACTGGCAAAGTCTCGTTAGTGTGATTATGCAAATCTTTGAGAGTTACAAAGGACACGACTCACGACTAATCGTGTTTATAATCAGTTTGAGATTCCGTTGAGTTACGTTTTGCGAATAATCGCACGACAAACATTCGCATCAAAATTGCGCTTAATTTTTGTTGCCTTGAATATTGATGATGTGGTTTGAGTGGAGGAATAGTTATTGCTTTATTTATCAAGTTTCCGATTTAGATACCAAATACTAATTTCTACCTTAACACGATAAAGATTTCGACAATGTTTTGCGTAGCTACTTGATGTATTCCGTTTAAAAATTTAATCTATACTGTACTAGGCCAGAAAAAGCAGTATTATTTTTCTTCTAAAAAAAAGTAAAGTACGACCTCCAGGATTGTGTCAGCAGTGTTCTAAATATAAATTTAAAACTGAAAAAGAAAATAAGTGTTAATAAAAAAACACCTTAATAAAATAAAAAAAATATACATTAAGCATAATTTTGCCGAACCCTCGAGAATACCATTATTAAACACAGTATTTACAAAGCATTCAAACTCATATTTGTCAGGGGTTTGTTTAAACGTCCTAAGCATGATTGAAATATTAATGCGGTTCTGTCAAAATATTTAATTCCAATACAGATGTGACTCGAAATGAGGTATTTTGATTAATCTTTGCGATTAAGTGTATTGATTAATACCATCCTGTATCTGTCCCACAGCTGGACTAAATAGTCTTTTGGGATATAACATCCTGTTATTTTAGGGAAAGTGACAAAAAACGCATCTTGTATACAGAAATAATGAGCATTAATCATTGCGTTAGGCAGAGACCTATTTTTTTTTATTTGTGGCATAAAAAATATTTTACCAAGACAAAAAAAAATATCGAATGCCACATACGTAACGATATACAAGCGCACGTCTGCCGTATGACGTGTCTTGCAAAAGAAATTGACGGCAAATATTGTACAACGATTGCTGTCAAATTGCTTATTAGTAATTTTGCAGCAATCATTGTTGGTTTGAATATAATAGGTTGAAAACTAGTTATTAGTTTTCAAATTTTGAGACATATATTTTACAATTGAATATTGTTTGGTCTTCGACTTTTAAACTACAGAGGTATATTTGTTCGTTAATATAAATGGATAATTATTTACCTACAATTCGTGAAAACTGAAGTTTTATACACGTTGTTTAGATTTTTGCACGTAATTGTATAGATCTGTAAGTAAATAATACTTGCTTAACTAATTAGCACAATCCTTTGCATTCAAATGGACATAACATAATATTATTAATAGCCCAAACAAAATTCGCATTTATTCCAAAGAAGCTGAATTTTTGTACAGGTCTTGAATACGTCATTACAAATGCAAAAAATTCCAGTCGATCCCGCTTGTGCGTTGTTTTTTTTTCCGAGGTCAAATGTTAGAAATTATTGTTTTTTACGTATCTCTGAAACAGTCAGAGCTACCGAAAAAACGGATAAAAAAATATTCTGTACAAAAAAGGTATCAATACTTTTTTCACAACGAAGCACCAATCCGTAAATAAGCTTGCATAAACAACAATTGATGTATTTGTACAATTGCACTCATAGGGAAAGTTATGGGAAAGCAGATTATTATGCCGCATAGTACGGCAACATCATAAGTTCAATTATGGGCGTTGACCCTACGCCAGTGAGCGACACCAAGTTACGGTTAAAGTTAACTAGTTATCCTACTATTATTGGTTCAGAAATAATATAAAATTTACGCTCATATGGATTAAAATTAACGGCATGTGAAAGGTGATTTTACTTATAAAAATACAATTTTTTAATTTTTGTTTTTGCAAACAATACATACAGTTGTAATGTTGTGTATTTATTATTAAATAAAGAAACAAAAATCTCTTGTATTTGCTGTGCGTAAATGAAAATAAATTATTAAATTACATGAAAATATAATTATAACATATTGAACGCAAAAAAACAACACTCAAATACTTTTTTTAGAACCGGTATGAAAAAAATATAAACTAAAATATTATCGTTCGAAAATCTAATTTGAAATCAGAATTCGTATTCAACGATGCTTCAGACGTCCACAATAAATTGCGAACAAAGGAAAAAATAAATCGAACTAGAAATCTATTATTTGTCTATGGCCGAAACTCTTGACTACGGGACCATCATTAATTTAGTATTGTTCGTCTATATTTGCATAACAGTAGTTTGGTCATAAAAACTTTTTTATTAGTGATTCATAGATAAGTTTTCTATGATAGTTTGGATTTTAAGTTAACGAGTGTATTTATGGGAGTTTTATTAGTGTTTGTGTAACTACTGATGATCGAAATATATGAAAAGGGGTATTTAATTTTAAAATATTTGTAATAGGTACAATGTCTTTTAGATCTAGTTTCTATGCTAAATACGCTTGATTTCACTTGCCTGTAACTGGTTCCTAATAAAAAACAATAGTTATGTATATTTAACATAAGATATTATCGTTTTTAATTATAGATTTTAAATTGTAAATTAAAATGTTACTTCGCGGATAAACCAGAATTGATCTAAAAAAGATAATTTAGATAAAAAGATCGATAAAACTAGGCAGTTTCCAAATACGAATATATTGTTTTAAAAAATAGAATATTTATCTTGAAAATAATCTAGGACATGTCATAAACGCCTACGATTTTGCATAATAAATAACACCAGATTATGTCACGAAGTAGACTGATAATGTTTTGTTAACCTACGTCGCCATCTAGTAGCGGGAAGCTAAACAATTTTTTTCTTTTTTTCAGTTTTGTCTTTACTTCTTGTAATATAGTAATTAATTTGGATTCCACGTTATCATCTTCTAAATATTACGCCAAAAAGTTTTGTTATATAATATTCAACTGTAGTCATTATAATTTGTTGGAACGATAGATATGAATCTGCATTGTACACTAACGCCATCTATTATCGAATTACTCAAATTAAGCACATATGAGAGGACAAGGATTTTAGACATGGTTTATATTTATGAATTAGGTAAATCTGTTCTGAATTTTTAATATTCAATCTAAATTACGAATAGATTGTTTCTTAAATATAGAAAATTAATTTTCTTATTGCGTTTAATGAAGTTTTTTTTTTAAAAAACGTCATTTTTATTTTTATTATCCAAAAATATTCTAAAACAGTTAAATGTCTACATCAACAGGTACATTTCGGGCTAAAAATCTAGACATTTTTTTAGTATGCGCGACTCATTAAAATGCTGTTTGCGTACCAAAAATAAAGAGAACTGAATGGTAGCTATGGCATCTTGCCAGTTTTTGTCATTTCCATATATCTAACGTATAGAATACTGATCTGCGAGCTGGTTCTAAAAGCGCCAGCCTTTAGGCCTAGACAAAATGGTCGATCAGATACTTAGGTCAACGACATTTAGAAAAATATTCGCGTATAGCTAAATAAGATTATTCGTTCCAACTTATAGATATTAAATTTCTCTTTAACAATATTTGTAATAACTCCCAAATACAAGGTGATTCTTTTGTCGTTGTCGTTGTACAAACGAAAACTATGACCTCTTTATCGTGTATAAAAAACATCTGTATTAAAAATTCGACGAACAAAAAAAAAAGGTCAAAGTATTACACTCGAGTTTTTTTTATTCATTTGTTTTTTAAATACCTAATACCAATAGTTATTATAACTGATACGGAGGTCAAAGTTTTCATTTGACAGCGATAACAGAATCACCTTGTATCATTTCTGATAACTTCCAAATGTCTTATTTAGTATCTACCTACTAAATGTTAATTAATTATAGACATTTTAAGACTCTTTGTTTGGTTGAGCGTATCTCCAAAACAACTGTACCGATGACGATGAAACGTTACGTATTAAAAAAAGAGTCTTAAAAAGTGGCATAATGCTGTCTATTTCCTAACTATACTTCTACGCGTACTATAAACTTATAATCGTATCTGTGACCTAGTATTTTGTAAAAAAAAACATCAGAAAACTCTCAAAACATAAAAATTACATCTGTAAAAGGAATATTAAATCGATGCAATTGTTATAATAAACTCCCTTTGATACATTCACGTATCTGTGGTTAAAATAACTCAAAGGTTCTTTACAAAAAACGTTTTTATTAAAACAGAGTATTTCCGAGAAATTCTCATACATTGCTAAAAAAATGTGTTTTGAATACCTTGGAAAACACGTCTGTATTTTTTACATCTTTATTTTACTAGCTAGGCCTTGCGATCTCGCTTGTCTTTTTGCTAAACTTGTCGCGTGTTGAGTTGTCGCGTGATGATAAAGCCTAAGATAGCCTACACTATATCTAACTTTCTTCAAGAACTGGACTATCAAACACAAAATTATTTCAAATTCGACAGTGGTTCCAGAGACACAGCGAGTTTTTAAAAACAATGATGACAGATGAAATTAACGACCTCCGTGGTAGAGTGGCCTAGGTACACAATGGTTTTTAAGGTGTCGCTCTGAGGTCTCAGTTTCGATCCCCTGATGAGTCAATGTAGAAAACCACTTTTTTAACGGGTCTGGGTGTTTGTGGTATTTTCGATGTCTCTGATTCCATATCATGTATGTGATCCACATTTATTTAGTGTTATATTGTACTTAGACTATTAAACTTAATTTCTTCTCTAAATGGAAACCCGTTCCGTAGCTTATATGTTATCTTTACATAGTATTAAAAAAACCGCTCTTGCTGTTTGTATGCATATCATTTAAACATCGCAACGGATTTTCATGAAGTTTTCAGCAATAAATAGTGCTTCAAACCTTGATAAGGTAATTCAAAGAGGAAAGTTTATATGTATAATACATTACATCCGTGTGAATCCGGGGCAAGTTACATTACTATATATTTAAGATAGTCCATAAGTGTGGGACGTACCAAATCAAATAGGGTACACATATTTCGTCGCAACTAATTCCTGTGTAATTGGGAACAAGCTTATTGCTATTTATTGGGCACAATACCAGACTCAGAAACGTTATCTCGAAATTTACGTTTTGTTCAACTTCAGAAAGCTATTCTACGCTTGGATTTTACTCTTACTAGAAAACAGTATAAGTATGATTAATAATAGTACCTACAGCCCTATACCTAACAAAAGTAAACTTTATATAAAAATAATATAAAAACTAACTGTCCCCCGCGACTTTGTTCGCGTGTTTTAGTTTCAACGGTTTTTCATTTTTGCAACATTTTTCATTTTTATGCTCCGCTCCTATTGGTCGTAGCGTGATGTTATATAGCCTATAGCCTTCCACGATAAACGGACCAATACAAAAATATTTTTTCAATTCGAACCAGTAGTTCCTGAGATTAGCGCGTTCAAACAAACAAACAAACAAACTCTTCAGCTTTATCATATTAAGTATAGATAATAATGAGGACTTATTTTAACAGCAATTATGAATAAGACATAACAAGCATTATTTGTATTTAATTACAAGCATTCAAAACTAAATATTAACAAAAAGTTTATAATCCTCACTAATATTATAAATGCGAAAGTTATTCTGTCTGTCTGTTAAGCTTGACCGCGAAACATATTTTAATGAAATTTTGTATGAAATTAACTTGGATCTTAAAAAAGAACATAGGCTACGTTTTGCTGCGATAACCGAGATCCACGCGGTACCTAGAAAATTAAACAATACACACTTTTACAAAAGTTACAACGCCAGGCTTCAGTGACATCATTCCTTGAATTATTATACAAACATCCGATTGCAATAATTATTCAGAAATAGTAATTGAAGAAGAAGGACCGAATATTGTTTATCCGTGTGGTCCTTTTGTACGGATAGGCATATGACACTCATGGGAACTTGTAGAACATTATTTATTAAATAGTTGTTGTTCTCAGTATATACCTATTATTGTGCCTTAAAAGTATTGTTTTTTTTTTTTATCTGATCTCTTAAAACTAACTAAAATTATACACGTTGTAAATCAATATCTTTAGTTTCTTTAATCTTTTAAATCAATATTGACTGCACGGATAGCCGAGTGGTATAGGTCACCACGCTAACTACCACTGTGCGCGTCGTGCTGCGGGTTCGATCCCCACGTGGAAAAAGGATTTGTGATTCACAAATACTTGTTCTAGATTTGGGTGTTATTTTTACATGATTTTAATGTTTGTATAATCCTCCCGCGACACAAGGACTAAATTCATTAGTGCGAGAGTCGATTTTTTTTTAAATTAAATAATGTATTTATTTTACTACCCACGCACCTATAAGAAAATATTTGTTTAATTTCAGTATCGTTCTTCTGTCCACACAAAAGTTTGGTTCATGATCCCATTTTTAAACTCATAGTATGCTTTACATTATATTTGGGTCCCATTCAGATTTTATTGAGAACTCCGTTTAAATGGAAACTGCTTTCATTCTATTGGAATTGGCAACCTTTATCTTTCTTTGTAAGATTTGTACACATCGTGTATTTGATTTTTATTTCTATCAGAGCATACATTTGGCAAGCGGCTAAGTTTATATATTTAGAGTATTAGTAGATATGCCAACGAAATTGGAAAACAAATCCGGATGTTTTGTAAATCGTTAAAATTATTATCACAACTAATTAAATAGCTTTATTAACTAAAAATGGCTTCTAAAGAGATAATGGTGTGCTTTCATTTATTATTAATTAAAATTAAAATTTGTTTAAGAAACAGGCTGGTAATAAAGAGAGTTAATTATAAATATTAACCGCCTTTCGTTCATTATAATAGATAAAGCCTACAGGTTCATATTAAAAGTACAACCTTTATTACTTATTCAATAGCTGTGCCACACGGTTTCACTCGTCTTGCTTTACTTCGAAGGCAAGTAAAGTAATGATATATAGCTTTAATCTTAAAAAGAATTGCAATGTTGCGGTTGACTTGTGACACCGCTACGTGACCTCATGATTAAGGGAACTGATTGAGTCCGATACTAGACGCGCGATCCCGAAGAAATGCGTAAAAAGCCCGATTAGACATGAATTTATCTCATCAAAGTTACTATACAAAGTTGCTATTCTCTTTCATCTGCCCATTGCCTAACCTTATCTTCTTTTCTCTTGCAGGCCTCCGCAGCACCACGGCGCCGCTCTGCTGGCCGGGGTGGGGGCAGGGGGTGCCGTCCCCTCTTACGCTCCCCCTGGCAGAGCCTTCTTCACCCCCCCTCTGCCGCCTGAGTACAGAAACCCCTTCGCTGACAAGCCTACACTTAGAGGTGAGTTAATGTTTTAATTGTATTACTATCGGTTTTTATTTATTATAATTATTTATATGAGGCAATAGAAGACCTAACACAATAATATTCAGTAGTTATACTTTGATTTGCTTAAAATTTCGGCTAGCTCAATTCCTTTTCTTGTAGGTAGGTTTGGTTGAATAGGTTTATATTCACATCTTCCATTTGTTTACAGCCAACTATAGAATTTTCTTCTGTAACTTAATCGATAATTACCATTTCCAGGCACTAACACAGATGGGAACAACTATCTCAACCGGCGGCCTATCCCTCCGCCCTCACTGGGACCAGGCCACGATAGGATACCCATCAGGCCTCCAGGACAGGTAAGAACATGTTTATAAATCATAGCCTTATATTTTGAAGTAGGTACATTTTAAATCTTCAATTGGAAAAAGGACCTAACTGGTGTAGATCCTTATATAAGTTAGGAGGACTGTAGGACCAGTTTTTTAACGAATCAATAGAATAGTATACAATACATCTACGCCTAATAAGAATAAAATGAAGAATGCAATGGTACCTACATTTATTTTTCGAACTCATTAAAAAACAAAATACCTAAATGTTGACCAAATATATTTATATACCCAACAATGAAAAGGTTAAATCTCGGAACCTTTATACTTGTTTGTTTAGACAGATCTATTTGTGTGTGAACTGTATAATTAGAAATGTAATACGCGATGATATTTTAGGCATGACTTAATGAGGGAACGAATGACGTCCTACTAATTAACAATGGTTCTGAAAATAGCCGTAACCTCCTGTTTGTTGTGAATCTGTGTAATTTATGCGACTATTATTGTTAAACTTTATGCACCGATAAGTAGATATAGGATTGATAAAATATGTTTCAAAGAGTTTTTTGATTATAGCCCCATAATTATGTTTATCCATAATGTTCAGAAGGTTTCCTTTATTTTTCTGAGAAATACTAAAGTTATGAAAGTAGCGAAGAATTGAAGAATCGGTATAGGTTTTAACCAGGCGATTTTTTTATCTTAACAAGTAAAACTAGGAATTTGTATAGTAGATAAAGTAGTTCCAAATGTTATAAATTGTAATTTTCAGGAGACTTCATCGCCCCAGGTGCCGGCGCCGCCACCTGCACCGCCGATGCCGCCGGCGGGAATCGAACCCCAGAAGAAGAAGGCACTCAACACGCCTAGCCATAAGGTGAGAACCTGAAATATTTATGCAATTACTTAAAAAAAATCTGGTTCTATTTTGGATTTTAAAGGAATTTTTGTCTTAAGGAATGATTTTGTGCTTTAACTAATAAATTATTTTCCTTTTTTCCAGCCGGACGAATTAGACAGCGATATAAAGCAGCCTGGCACGGACCAAGCCAACTTCACAGACTTCGTGCCCAACTCGCTCAACATCCCAACCATATCGAGAATCCTATCAGGTTCCAATGGCCGAAAAGAGGACATTCCCGATGTCTTACTACGAACAGTTACAGCAAAACCCCAACACAACCAAGAAAAGACGTCCAAGAGCGATATCTTCGTGACTAAAGAAGTAGGAGTCACGCTAAGTGACTCAAGTAGAGATACTTCCACGGAAGGATCAGTCCTAGCAGTCCTAGATCCAGAAATGAACAACCTAGATAGGCCTTTAATTATAGACCAAAATGGAGAAACGAATACAAGGAGAAACCTCCAATACGCGACCAATAAGCAAACAGATAGAAATGACAGCAGAAAGGAAGATTATACTCCCGCTACCACTATAGGGTTTGAGCTCAAAGATCCTGAAATGTCAACGGAAAGGTACCACAACCTGGCCAACGTTAACTCTGATAAGAAGATCCTCAAACAGGACTCGAAGAATTCTGGACCAGTCCAAAGGCCAGGAGCGGCGTGGCCGTTCGCATGGAACCTGCACATATACCTAGCTACTGTTATGTTCACCATCTTAGCAGTCTACTCCATCTTCAAGATCTTCTGCTACAATAAGTACACCCATCTGTTTACACAGTACTATTTCATCATACTCCATTTAATTTTGGTCCTTGTGTGTCTTTTAAGGATCTTCTACATGTGCTACGATCCTTATAATATCAATAATTCACTCCCTAAATTTATAAGCGAAATTCTTCTTCACATCCCCGAAATTTTCCTTAGCATAGCGTTTGCTTGTATCATACTATTCCTTCTTACTATTAGTATTAATTTTAAGAATACCTGCTGTTCATTCCTTCTTCGTCCTAGAATTATAATTATAGGTGGCAGTCTTCACATACTGTCCTGTTTAATGTTGCATATCTTCGAAAGTAGTAATACAATACATAGGAATACGCACGGCGTTGAAAAGAGGGTATTAGGTCTTACGTGTCAAATAATATTTATAATAGCATGCCTCACTTTAGGTCTTTGCTACCTTTATGTATATAAAATGCTCAAAACTGTACTACAGAAAAAGAGTCACACGTATATTAATGGGTCCCAGAACTTGCAACATGCTATCCAGATAAAATTGGCAACTGCATTGCTATTTATTCTGATGGCGGCGTTACAAATCTTTGGGATTTTTGGCATTAATCAAGTAAACATGACCAAGTTTGACTGGCTTCAATGGGGCTACCAGTTCTCATTGCGACTGTTAGAAGTGAGCATAGTAGCTCTTATATCCTGGGTGATAAGTCTGAAAGTTGGAATCGCTTTGCAGCACGAAAAGACTGATGGACACAAAATATCAGGACTTGGTCTCTTCGCTTGCGGGGCAGGTTCGAGCAACGAGCAATTCGAATCTGACTACCCTGCTATTTGCAACACGAATACAAACCTTCATACTTACACAATGAGGACTGGGAAGCCCATTTACGAGAGCACAGGTCACCATCCAGTTATGCCTGACCCTTGCTGTGGTCCTGTGATCGACCATCAGAGATTCCAACTCAACACCTTGACTGGTAACTGCGACAATAATTCTGGGACTGAGAACTATTCTGGGCACAGCTCCATAGCAAACGCTGGCCATAGCAGTTCCACAGAATCAAGCAACGCGACTTCTAGTCAAGGCGTGACTAATCACCTTATAAAACACCATCCGAATATAGCTTACAATGGTATCGAGTCTGCATCAGACGACCATTATTCCAACTGCGACCCCGCGATCCAGTCCCTTCAAGGCGACGATCCTCTAGACCACGAATACAACGTCATCCAATACGGTAGCAACAGCGATTTTATTAGAGACATCAAGAACCAAAACTACAATGGCGGATCAAACCGTAGTTCCCACAACTTCAAACACATGTCTTACGACAGAGTCTCATCTAGGACCAATAGCAACCCTCGGAAAAAGCATAGAGCGAAGAACAAGAATGTTCAGAACTGCATGACTATGGGATATGACGCGTCTATCGGCCATCATTACCATCAGCCACATACGCCTGATGAATATGGCAATTACAACACGGAAAATGCCTCGTACCATGCTTCTGGGATCCAAACATTGAACCCTAATAGGAGTTATAGCAACGACCCTTGCCAGCAGATCAGGAGCTCGCAGCGTCGAAACTCACCATCAACTTCTATGGTAAACTCCAGTGGAAGCCAGAAGCGTGGTAAAGGCAACGGTTTTCCTGACAGGCCGAAGTCTACGGACTTATATGGGTTCTCAGAAGACCCAAATGAGAGGGGGTACCCTTGTGCGCTGGGAGGGACTCCTCAGCCAGCTCCGAGGAACTGCGGCTACGAGGCGTCGTACTCCCAGCCGCAGGACGAGATTCCCAAAGAAGCTGAGGGGAACAGTATGTTAGTGGCTCAGGACGGATTCTTAAGGATCCGCTCAATGAAGGACCCGTCTCCAAACCCTCAGCCTTCGCATACCTGATTTACCATAAATCTGTCGTATACGACAGAACTCAGTTTTTGATAAATGTTTTACCTGGCTATGCTAGTATCAAGTTTGTATTGATATGTCAAGCTCTCGAGCCAGTATATTCTTAAGTATGAAGCTCATATTGCTCATGCAAGGACAAAAATGTCGATGAGAAATACCGGAACGAGAAAATATGCCTTAAAAAAGGCAGAAGCATTTTAAAGCTTTTTTTATTTAAGTAACTTAATTATACTTACACTGTACAGATCACATACTGATTTATTTTATTTCTTGACTTAAATTTACGGCCTCATTAACGAGCGTTACGTAAGAATAAATTTATCGAGTAAAAAAATACATAATTTTTATAGCCATGACCTATTTGACATTGTCGAATCAAAATCATGTAAAATTGTAAATGTTAATTAACACGTCGTAATATAAGGTATTAAATCAAAACGGCCTTTTGTAAATAGCGTTCTCTTTAGTTTAAATGGTCTATGTAAAAAATAATATATCTTATGAGATTTCGTTCAGACAGCATAGTTTTAAATTTTGTAGGAAAATAAACAAAACTGATTTACGTTTGCAGAGTTTAATTCCTAAGTCTGCATTTTTGATTTGGGTTGATATGCAGTTCAAAATATGAATATCATTTCCCATGTAGACTTAAGATACTTATTATACTTATAATATCATGAACCGTTTTTTTAGTGTTTAATGAAGATTTAAATGTATGTGATATCATTAACATTTTATTTGAAACAATCTGTCCATACTTAATGTTAAGCTATCAAAATAATTCTAAGTATTACACACTGTTCAAATCAGATAAAATGTCGGAGAATGTACTTTAGTCTCTATGCAAGTAACTTTAATGACTACATTGGCACGAACTACGCTGGGTTCACAAAAAAAACTGCAAAATGAAAATGGCATGGTCTTGTTAAAATTACTTGTAAAATGAGAATTATGTGTTAATTCAGTTAATTATACATAATACTTCTATGATTATTACAACAATAAAAATATATTTATATCAGTTGATATCTGATTTAAATATTCTAAGTGTCATTTTTTTATATCGAAATAAAAATATTTGTCATTAAATTATATTTATGTCAAGCACTGTTGTAGAAGGAAACTAATTTATTTATTTTCTTTGGCAGATGATAAATGGTTGTACAAAAAGAATATTATTCATCGTTCTTAAGTGTTACCATGTTAGAATTTTCATAAATAGATATGGTATTCGTAAATTACGAATCTGCCTAGTCATAAAAAACAGTAAGACGCGATAAACAGTAAAAAATATATTAAAATCTTTTTTGCAGAGCAAAATATATATTGATAACATCTCTGCAAAATTGCATTTAACCAAACTCTGCAGAGAAGGCAGTTAAAACATTTTGATTTTAATTTTTGAAATCATATATTTAATTTTTTGAAATATATTTTACTGTTTGTCCTAGTGTACTGAAGGCGCCATTTTAATTATAGAAACCCGTTTTAAAACTGTTAACATAATCATTGATCAAAGAAAATATCTATGTAGATATGTTGAATCGTATGACATAAATATATGTTGCTATTGTGTAGGATTTGGGACAGTCTCATTGGAAATATCTAATTTTAACATTTATAAAATACACAGAAAGGATATAAAAGACACTTTAAAATCTCTAATCCATAAAATATTCAAATTGGAAAAGTTTAAGAAGAAAAATAATACTGGTATAATAAAAAAGATCAGTTTTCGTTAAGACTGCCCAAACCTACCATGGTTAAAAAGTAAATAATGTTGCCACTACAATAGATAGATAAAAATAATTGTATAAATTAGAAAAAAATACTAAAGAATATTTATTGATAAAGTACCATCACTCACAAATATAAATTTATTTGGAGAATAATAATGTGGCATTAGATAAATGCTCATTAAAATAATTCCTATGTAAATAATGTAATTTTAAGTACACAGTATGGTAAAATAGCAGCTACCATGCGATGCCACTTTTTTAATTTTATTTTTTTACTATTAAGTGTATATATATTGGATGTTTGGATGTACATAACGTACTCCAATCGGGATGACATTCAATTTGTTGTAAATTATAGCGATTTTTTTTATATACCCAAGACTGTACGTATTAATCATCTAATATGTAAAAATAAATTCGAAAAACGGTATTAATTTTGCTGTTTTATTTTTGTACCTTTTATTTAGTTATATAAAAAGTTACCATATGTTAAATATTAGGTATTATAGAAAGATAAACAGGTCTTTAGCAAAACACGAGTGTATATAGAAAAACACATTTTTTATGACATTTTCAACTGTCAGTCTGACCTGCCTGATCTGAACTCCTACAGACTAATGATCTTGGAACGAGCGCTCGTGGGGCCGCACCCATCCCGCTAACATAAGTAAACCTTCCTGCTTCCAAAAACACATTATGGTTTATGGTTTTTCAAAACATATTCATAAAATTAAAACAAATTCATAAAATTAATAATTTTTATTTTACTTTTACACTATATTGTACCTACTGATGAATATTTACAAAAATACATACAATATTTAGATTACATCATACAAGTATATACAAATTATTGTATAGTCATACCAACAGTTCATAGAAATTTTAGCCCATTTTTGTAACTAGGTAATCGTTATTTGCATCTTTATTGCAATTAATAAGGTCATACAACTTAGCAACTTACATTGGTCTTTTAAACCTTTACGTCATAACGTTGGGTCCTATTATCCACAGTAAAAACCGTTTTTTCACATTTCTTCCGAAATTCAATATATTATTATGTATGTACAAATACACAATATATTCCATACAATAAAGTAATATAATTGATATCTAAATTACAATAACAAAAGGCAAGGAACACTTAAAATAATTCAGTCAAAAAGTCATTGTATCCAGTACAATTAGTCTACAAATAAAATTATATATTAATTAATATATACTTAATATATAATTATATACTTACCTAACACACCTAAAGAATCGAAAGTTTTATTTTTTTTCACAATGTTACAAAATCCTACAAAAACATGCTTCAATTCGTACTTTAGGACCAAATCATTTCTCAAAAATGTTATAAATAATTAAAAATTATAGTAAGCAAATAGTACTATTGTCAACAATAATATACAAATTTGACATTAAAATCTGAACTAATTACATATATTATTATAAATATTAAATTCACATCAAGCAAAATTTTAAGATACCTTAGAAAAATGTATTCGCTTAGCAAATATAATTTAATGTCCAAACTGCATTTTTTATAATTAATGACCCCTTTAAAAACGGTTTTCTGTGCTATCATAATAATGGCCATATTAATTAAAACATGAGATATGATAAATTGTAGTCAATTTCATTTAAAACTTTGAAACACTAGTTTTTCTCGGAACAAAATATAGAAATTAACAATCAAAAACAGGTTCACAAGCGAAAATAGCCCTTGTCACCGCGTGATAAGGATGATTGGGTAATTTTAAAGGCGGAAAAGGGTATCTGTTGTGGTTTTTGTTTACTCAGAGATCATCATGCATATCAGACATTTTTTTTTAGATAACAATTACAAAACTATTGGTCCTTTTAACCTTCATTATATGAAACAAAGCTAGATACTACACAATTTGATTATAAAATACATAATATTTTAAACAGACGTCAAAAGGACTTCAAGTTCGAGTTCACAATACGACGGGTTTTTTTTTTTCGTTTGTTTGTTACACGATATCTCCAGCAATTGTGAATTGATTTCAAAAATTATTTTTGTCATCAATTAGGTATATCTTAGAGGTGGTCCCATATAAATTTCGTTGAAGTCTATTTTTTTACATTTATGTGTCAAACAATTCCATTCTTACCATGGGATACTGTGTTACCCAGTAAAATGGGATGTGAAGGTCTGATAGGCAGTCGCTCCATGTAAAATATGGTATTCAGTTAAATCCCGTAAGACTGGAAGCAGACCCCAACATAGCTTTGGAAAAGGCTAGGCATAATAAGACGTATAATCAATTACTTACATGTATATACGACTATATACTTCTATCTACTGTCAAGTACCTTTACTTTTGACAAATTGCTCACCTAATATCTTCATGACTTGCGCATGATTTCTTGTACCATCTTTCAGTGACGCGTAATTTTCTTTGACGTACAAAGCGAATTCGTTCGTTGTGCCTTTTCTTGCTGGAGTAGAAACTACAACACCGTCTTTATTTTTCTTATTAAGTATTAATTCGAAGGTGCCCTTGCAGTAACCGCAGCATTTTTTCGTTACGTCTATCGATTTTGAGTGGCGTTTGACACTGGAAGGAAAAATAATAGTTTGGTAAAAATAACTGGCTGAATAAAAATATAGACGTGTCATCTTTTTTCAAATATATTATATTAAATAATGTATACTAATATATAAAGCTGAAGAGTTTGTTTGTTTGTTTGAACGCGCTATCTCAGGAACTACTGGTCCGATTTGAAAAATTCTTTCAGTGTTGGATAGCCCATTTATTGAGGAAGGCTATAAGCTATATACCATTATGCTGCGACCAAAAGTAGCATAAATCAAAAATGTTGCAAAAATTAAAAACCGTTTAAACTAAAATACGCGGACAAAGTCGCGGGGAACAGCTAGTTTTAAAATAAAGGTATTCATAATGAATATCTAAGTCTATCACATCTTATCGGTACAGAGAAGACAATAATGTACTTTTTTTATTTTATTTAAACAGAAACTGATGTGATAAATTGATTTGAAATGTGTCGTATGACGTCAAAATTTAGTGCATTGTGTACGCAAGCATGACGTTATTAGCCCCCCCCCCCCCCTTGATTCGCTTAATCTATTTTGGAAAAGCAAACAATACGTGTCTATATTTTTTGTGTTTTCATACCAAGGAAACTTCATTAATGTACTATTAAACAACCAAATCTATTTAGTTTTCAACTCTATCTGTGTCTATAACTAACCTATATCCACACTTGGTACATTTGTAAGAGTATTTGAAGTGTATCTCCATGTCGTGACACCTTGATATCTCGCCCAGCTCAGGATATGCGCGCAAAGCTCGCTTCGCCCTATAAACATATAAGGAAATGTTTACAGTTAATTTACTTATACAACGCCGACAAGGGTTGATCCTCGGATGGGTGGCCATCTACTTGCATAAAACCCTTGACTCAATGGCAATAAGGAGCCGCGCAAACGTGGACACTTTGTTGCCGACACGGCACACCGCAACTATTTATTTATTTATTGATATACCAACAGCATAACATATTTCAATAGGCTAAATTTATTCACTATAATATTTCTAATATGTATGCCTATTATAGGTATACACAGCATTCACAATATCATAGTACTAATATAAAGTGTAACAAAAAAAAAACAAATAATAAATAACTAAATTATATACAATTGTAAGGCAATTTGTTATTGTTGCTAGTGTCTTCAACTGACGACTTTTAGTATGTTTAACGTAAAATTCTATTATTTAGCAGTTTAAGATGAGTAAGGAAACCAACCCAAAGTATCATATTAATATCTTGGTTTTCGAGATGGACAAAAAAATGCCTTTGCCCTACAATGGGACAAACATGGCCAGAAAAAAGAAACAGAGTTTTAGTAGCTGCAAACGCAAATATGTATTCAGTTGTGTTTGCATATAATATAGCATTACCACACTTAATGGCGAATTAAAATTAAGTCACGTGTGCCCCCTTTTCAGTGTTTTGTAGCAGCCTAAAAACTTTTAAGATCATCTTAAAATTAAGTTTCTTTTAACGGTACGATAAGGATCAAAGAATCTGAAAAATTTAACTCACCATTTATTCCACAATGGTCCATGTCCCGCTCGAAGTTCAGAGTCAATCAGCCACGTAGCAGCGTGGCACATCTCGTGTATCAGAGTGTCGCGCAGACGCTGCGGCCCGTCCAACACTTTCGTGGACAGCTTGATGCTGGAAGACCGAATGCGGTCGCCTTTGGAGCTTTTTATCAAACGATTTGTTGTTGTTCTGTAAAAGATTTCAAATCATCTCATATACGGTCATCATCTCATAATTACATATCAAGATGAAATAATGTAGGTACACACAGCAAACTAGATAGGTTTGCATATCACACTAACATTGTATATTATATTATACACTAACATTTTTATTACATAATATTCTTCGCAGAATATGATATGTAATAAAAATAATTAGAGTACATAATTGAATTGATGGAGAATAAATAAAGTCATATACAATAAATATAGCATAAACATTAAATAAGAGACAAAAAAAAATATAATTGACTATATTGATTTTTCATACTAAATATATATATTATAATATTTCTTAAATGCACAAATGACCAATCATTCTTACCATTGCATTTTTGGTACCTTATTATACAATGCTCCATAAAAAAAAAAATTATACTCTTGAATCTGGCGATACTGGAGTCAACCCCAACATAGATAGGGTAAATGTAGGCAGAAGTAGATTTAAATAATGATTCCATGTCGTATTTATCTATTTTTAATGACAGATTACTTCTTTCTTACCCAGCAGTAGTCCTAAGCTTGGTATCCCACAATATAGGCATGTCTGCATCCAAGGCATCATCAAACACGCCTTTATTGAACTCCACATACAGCCTGCGAGCCAACTGCTCCCGCAGAGTCTTGTAGCTGTCCCGGTACTGTAAAGCTTCTACGTGACATCTCCAGGATGGAACGTTGTCTGAAAGTATATAAGTGAAATATGGGAAAGTAAGTTAAGCAAATCAATCCAAGTTGCGATGGTAGCAAGTGGTGTCAACCTTGAACATTAAAAAAAAACAGATGCCTTTGAAAAGTGCGAGTGTACATGGTGTCCCGTAGGATACGAAAACAGAGTAGCAAAGTAGCAAAGAGTAGAAAAAAAGTCAAAAAATTTGGTGTAATTTAAACGTTGTTTATTATTAAACTAACCAATGAGGGATTTCGCGATTTAAAAATCCGCTAGGTTTTCTAGTCTCGCATGCGGTCTATCGCTTATCTCTTATTGGTGGTCCTGAGATGTGTGAGGTAGCGGAGCGGTGCAAGGATGCGTAGCGATGCTGTGAAACGGTGCGCAGATGAGCGCTGCGAGGATGTGCGAGCGAGCAGCGGTGAGATGTGGCGTGAGCATCCTTAGTACACATCCCTTGCACTCATATCTCGCACAGATCCCTCGCACCCATCGCTCGCTTGTTTTGTACGTACAAAAACCTCCGCTAAAGCCTTTTCCAGAGGAGCTGCAGTGAGCGAGGCTAGGTAAATGAAGCAACTCTATTGGTTCTTAACAAACACATCACTCGCTACGCATCCTTGATCTCTGGTAGACGCAAAATAAACGCAACCTAATGCTTAAAACCAAATCACAGAAACAATAATAATATTGCCAGCTTGTAACAAGGGCAAAAAGCTGTTCCCATATAAAAAAGGAATAACATAACCACTTAATATGTAAATAGAATCCTTTCTAATATAATAAATGTGAAAGTAACTCTGTCTGTCGCGCTTTGATGCCAAAACTACCTGAGAAAGGACTTCTGACTGAGAACTTGGATGTCGGTTTCTACGACCTGAGAAACCGACATCCACGCGGGCGGAGCCGCAAGAAACAGCTAGTTATTAATGAATTTCAATTTGAATTTAATAATGTTGATGCACTACCAACCAAATTTAAATTACCTGCTAAAGATCCAACAAAACTGATCCTAGAAACCTCAACGCTTGGCGTGATATTTACTCCCCCAACTTTCTTTGCCAACAGGTCTACATCATCCTTCATATTTGCCACCATCTCCGTCACACTCATAGCTTTATTCACTTTATTCTTCTTCGAAGTACTATTCACGTTTCTCATTTTAACCTTTGGCACCTCAGGAGTACTAGGAACTTTTTCTGTATACAATTTCTTTTTGCTTTTTTTTTCAGTATCGGTCAATTCGACTCTCCGTTTTGTATCAGAGTTTGTTAAATAAAGCATTTTGTTGCGTTTCAAATCATGTCTTATATTCTCTTTGTCGCTTTCATCATCGTCAAACCGTAATTTCTTTGATACTGTGTTATAATTCTCGTAGTTTGTTTTAATAGCTTTGAATAACTTTGGTATTGATTTCCATGTGTCTCCGTAAAGGTCGTTGAGTAGTTTCTTTTGTGATTGTTGTATTTTCTTTATGGAGCATTGTTCTTGTGATTCATTGTGAATGTCTTTTGGTGAGGATGGTGTGGGTTCGTGTCTGGGTGTGGCACAGAGGATGCTTTGTGCTGGCGACCAACCTCCACTACTTGGATGAGATTCTTTTGCTGGAGATGCATTTTCTCTCGAGCAGTTGAACGAAATCTTAAATTTAATTAAGAGATTAAACACGCAAGTAAAAGAATAAAAAAGTTACATGATAAATCTTTACAACAATAAATATAAACATGTTTTTTTTGTACACACATTATGAATCTAAACATTTGTATTTCATTCATTTTGTACTAAAGACTGGAATCAAAGCACACTAAAGAAATAAGGCCAAACTCTTACTTAACACAATTAAATACAAAAATACTGCATTATTCAGTTAATTTACTATTTATTTGACATTGATTAATACATACATTTCCGGACTTGCTTGGTTCCTTTACATTTAGTGTAACCTTAGGCAGATCTTCACTGAATGATAACTCGCAGGAGTCATTTATAACTATTGGTGAATATATTTTCTGGCTTTGCTTCTGAAAAGTTTATACAGATAAGTATATGTAGTAGAAGTAGGTAGGATAGGGCTATAGCCATCTAAATATATTATTTAAAGTTATTGCACAAAGGCGATGGTCAAAAATCGGTACTAAGGTGGTGTAGAGATAAGTAGGTGAATGCAATAACATTTGATAAAAAAAGAAAGAAATAATTATATAGAAATGCATATATAAAGAGGATACATATAATACATGATTTTTTATAGTATAAATACATATATTTACTTATAAATAGACTCAATGGGAGTCCCTAATCATGAGCTGATGCATTGGCGACAAAACTCTAGGATGATAAGGGATTCTTATCGAGTTTGAAACTGGTCAGACAAGAATATGCGTGAGTAAACCGTAATTTGTTTTAAATAAATATTTTATAGTTTTTAATAAGTTTATAGCAATACATACTGTGATAAAAAAAAAAGATAATATTTATCCTCTATAACCAAAGTTAGCATCCTAGCTCTTTTTAAATGGATATTAGTTCGAAATATTATAAAATTTTAGTATAAATTTCAAGTATTTATTCTAACAAGGCAAAGTTTGGAATGAATACCTACCGTTCTTTGGATTTGGAAATCAGGTCGAAGTTTATCAAAAGATTCGTCAAGTATTATCACATCTGAACTCCTATTATGTTTGTTCATCTCTTGATTTGTTTTCTGTCTGGTTTTCTTCAAAGATAACTTTAAAAATCCTGAAATAACACGTGTAATGTATAATATAATGTATAGATAATATTGTATACAGGAAAAAGTTCCAAGATATTTCATTTGTGTCTTACGTATCCTTCTTAAATAGTACTTACGGTTTCTCTGACTATTTTGTGTTGTTTTAGCGTCCATGTTTATTTAAGTAAACACTAAATAACAGAAATTTAATAATTATCCATAAAAATGTTAAAATATGTTTTAAAAATCATCAGCCGTTAAGTAATGACATTAAAAAATTGTGTTGCCAACTGTGAACCACGAACCACAGACAGAATAAAATAAAATAATTATAGAATGAAAATGAATAAACAGTTACAGCTTGCAGAATTAAAAAAATACACAACAGTGTAAGGGTACAATGTTAATATTGTCGCTAATAGCATTAGCGATAATATTTTATATATTAGCGATATCTTCCAGACAACGATTGGATGAATAGAAAAAGAAGAGAAGGTTAGAGAATTATTTAGAATATTTTGATTAGGTATCCCTTAACACGCACTCATAATCAGTTTTAACACAACAAATACACGAGCGTACTCACACGTATATTTGTTCTGTGCACATAACGCGTTTTAGGAGCCGCCTAGCCGGTCGCATAGATTTATAAAGTACTCTGTGCTTTTTGCGGTGGGGGCACGGTAGTTTAGTGCCCCCGCTAAGACGAGACAGCGGAAGCGCATGGCACTACCTGCCTTTTTTCAAAGCTTTCTTACTAGATAGATCAGTTTTATGAATCTTTTTTTTATCTTTGCAATAACTATAAAATATCTGGTTTGGGTATGGATGCTGAGGCGTAAATCTCATCTGAGATCTACCCATGGATCTGAAACCATCTTGTCTCTTGTAATAATAGCGCATAATAAAAGTACATGTTCTATGAAGGTATAAGATATACCTATTACGCTACATAAGATAGTTTAGATACAGCAAAGATAAAAGATAGTTTACATTAAGAAATTAGTTGTATCTATAGTTAGTGGAAGCTCAACGCGTTCCACAATCTGCGTATCGATCTCATACCGCAGGTAAAATTGTTTTAAATTAGTAATGCGAGTTAATCACAGGAAGAAACTATCTTGTTTTATTTTCCGAAGGTACGTGCACATTTTGGTTTTTCTTAAAATTTTCTAACTTGCATTTCCAACATTTCAATTAAAATTCCAAAGCACTACTTTTTTACTTTTACGAAATTACTATTTTGCAAGGATTATTAAGCTGATTGTACGAAACTGTCACATTAATTAAATTAAATACATTATTGCATGTATGTATGTGTAAATGTGAAAAACCTTCAAAGAAAGGTATGTTCGTGAATACATTATTTCTGATAAAATAAAACTAAAGGCGTAGTGTAACTATTTAGGAATAATATTATGTAAAAAAAAACGAGTGTGCTTTAGACCACACGACTAAAGTAAAATAGGCTATGAGAGAAAAAAAATGTGTGCTCGCACCTCTCTCTCTTGCCCGTAATATACAACACGTAACTCACTCTCTTTTGTTTCTTCACTAACTTATTTTTCCCTCTCAACTTCCGTTCGTCTCGCCCAATCACACTTTTCGTAACGCCCTCGTCACGCATTAACCAGCTTACTTCCCAAGTCAAGCGCACGTAAAGAAGTTGTACTTAAAAAAATACAAAAGTGATTTTTTAATACGAGGTACGGAAAAATCTGATGCAAGGTAGAACAAAAAACGTAGCTTTTAGCGGGACATAAATTGTGTTACATAAAGTACTCTTTGATTGTGTTGTGTTCTTTTTTTAGGTAGATCTTGCAGTTTTTCGCATTCTTACTTGGACATCTTGTACGTAAGGAGGTTTTTTATTAACCAGCGACCCACCTTCGCTTCCAAAAACTTTCCTTTTGAAACACTCTTCCCTTTTAAATTAGGTAAAGATTTGTGATAAATTATAGGCTGCATAGGGCAGAACATATGACTAGGCTTTCAAATGACTAATCGATCTAAATAAATATGAAAATTTTGTTTTTGATGTTGTGACAACCCGATGATCTATCGACTGAATATTCCTGTTAAAGTTTTTGCCTTTCGACTTTCTATATGAAACACAACGACTTCTACAGTACTTCGGACATAAGAGATCCCGATACTTTAGAGAAACTCATCGTGGAAACTTTTTCCTTCCACGAGGTAGAAATAAGGGGCCGTGGAAGAACTCCAACCCATAAACAGGTACACATATGGTGAAGGTGATCTGTTACTACCGGGAATCTTTAAACATCTGTCCGGATGGCCGACAGCACGGAAAACGCTGATAGAAGGTGCAATAAACTCCTATTGTCACGACCCTCAGTTATGACGATACGAGGAAATAAAAGAAGTTTTTAATAATTTCCTCGTGCGTCGTGCTTGTTATTAATGTAAACATCTTTCTTCAATCTATTTTTATAAGATATTTCGGATATGTGACCAGCCTTCAACGTTTTATTACAGGCCATAGACAGAAAGGTAATATTGCGTTACCGCTGGTAACACTACTCAGTAAGATTGTTTGTTCGGCTTTGGGTGTCAGCCGCTTTGTAGTTTTACGTGATAATTATAGAAATAATCAGTGCTATCGTTATTTAAGTGAATAGAAAATGGTCTAACTATTGTGCGATGACTTTTATATCGCACTATCGCGCATATTGTATGTAAAATTGAGGTGCTTCCGCCATGACAATGGGTTGCAGGGTCGGGAAGTATCCCGCGGCAGTTGTTCTATATTTTCTGTGTATGGGACTATGGTATCCAATTTTAGGTGAGTAATAATCAATTTTAGATTGTTTTCAACGTAACGGCTCAAGAATTTTAGTATGAAACATGTATATCTACCGTGTAGCGCACAGAAACATGTAACGAGACAATATTTCTTGTCGCTGTACGCGCATTTTTTTCAATTGATGTGTTTCATCAAAATTTACTGCCAGCGGATGCTATTTAACTTCGCAATGAATGTATTCCTGTTTGTTAAAGTTATGAAAATGATGTTTACTTACAATACGACGACATATGCTCTCAGGAACTGTAACATACACATATTGTTATTATATATTTTGATGGGCTAGGTTTTACCCAAGTTTATAAAATCACAAACCATCAAATCAAAACAGTTATTATTATTTTCCTTACACTGATAATGGCCTGCACTTTTGTGTGATTAGTAGTATAAAATATATCATAATAATGTTTACTTACAGACTTGATAATGTGTTTATTTATTGCTTTTAACTGTATGTGCATTGTATGTAAATAAAACTGATATTTAAAATGTATACAATGGAACTAACACTCATATTAAATAACTTATAATGTATTGCTAAAGACTTGTAGACATTTATAAATATAACAAAGTAGGTAATAAATTTGTTTACTTATATGTAATCAAATGATCACACTATGTCAACTTTTATAATTGTTTCTCAACTAATAATACACAGCTAACTGATATTACAATAGATGTAGTTGTCTTTGCTCAATTCTATACATACATCTGCTTTGATTGATTGTGTACATTAAAATAAACTGGAATAAAACCAACCCTGGTATAACATTACTTTTTGAATTTTGTATTAATTTAAAGGAAGTTATAAAATAATAATAATAATAATAAAATCGTTTATTTTCAGGCCGCTATGGCCCATAGATAAATACCTTACAAACTAATATATATATGAAATATTACAAAATTTGTTAGTAATAGAGCTTAAAATTATGTTAGTCAAGTTAGTTAAAAACAATGTTTATTCATTTACATTGGAGCAATTGGCATTTGTATGTTTAACTATCCTTGTACCCAGTTTGTTTGTCACCATAATGATAATCCTATATTATACCATATACCTACAATAGTGAAAACATATCTATACTAATATTATAAAGCTGAAGAGTTTGTTTGTTTGTTTGTTTGTTTGTTTGAACGCGCTAATCTCAGGAACTACTGGTCCGATTTGAAAAATTCTTTCAGTGTTGGATAGCTCATTTATTGAGGAAGGCTATAGGCTATATAACATCACGCTACGACCAATAGGAGCGGAGCATAAATGAAAAATGTTGCAAAAATGAAAAACCGATAAAACTTAAACACGCGGACAAAGTCGCGGGGGACAGCTAGTTCATTATATACTTAAAATGGCTGCATAAGCATCATTTGTGGTATAATCATACCTTTATGCTTACTGCATATTCATCTATATTTTAATATTTATCATAGTCAATGACTGTATTGACCCACCCTAAAACAGACATCTCTCGTTCACTATAACAGTCCTAAGCTGTTTCATTAATTAATTTTATTATGCCCACTGCTGAGCAAAGGTAATAAGAAATACATTATATGAAATATTTTAAAAAATCCATAAAAAAATAAGAATGCGGTACAGAATAGAATATTTATTCGTTATTAATCAATTTCTTGCCTATTGCAAAGATGATGAAAATAGTTCCAAAGCCATATGGCCTATGTTTAAATAATAGACAGTTTCAAAGCATCCATCATGCTTCAGTTTTATGACAACTCTTCGCCATTTACAAATATCATGAACATAAATTAATATTATCTATTATGATTTTTGATAGTCAGAATATCCAGTAAAATGCAGTTAAAACCAAGTAGTTATGTTTATTATGATGGACTTAGTATAAACTTTTCCATATAACCTTGGTAACAAAATAAGTTTTATCTTATTAAAAAAAAAACTACTCCCGCACTAAGGAACAGGGGATCGAACTGAGAAAGGAAATGTCTATTTTGTCCACCAGATAAATAAAAAAAGGAAAACAAAACGTATTTTTTCTTTTATCAAATCAATGAAATTTTATAAGTTAAAGCGCTTTAAAGTTCTGGAGTGTAAAAAAGGAAATTTTAATATATATGTGACACATAAAAAAAAAAGTTTTCCAATCCCCTATTCAATCAATCCATTTGTGTTGCGGGGGGTTTTACTAACATCAATTCACATGCAAAAAGAACACCCAGATATTGAACAAGCATTTGTGGATGTGCATGTGCACAAATGCTTGTCACAATCAGGATTAAACCCACAGCATGTCACACACAGTGGTATTTGGTGTGGTGACCCATATCTATCCCCGTGTATAGATGTGTAGACAATCCGTGCAGTCAGATTTAGTCTTATGGTAGAGTTTTGTGGACAATATCACATACATACTCTGAACCTAAAGTAAGTAGCTAAAGCATTTGTGTTATGGAATCAGAGACAATGACACAAACACCCAGACCCGAGACAATGTAGATAAGTGGCATTTTACATTGACTGGTCCGGTTAAAAAAAATTAGTTATAAGATAAGTATTTTGTATACATTTTGTAATACTTTGACAAAATATGTGCATTGTGTATGCACCTTATGATTCACAGTGTAATATTTCAACTATTTGCTTTTTGATGATACACAAAATGCTTTATTATATCACTAATTTTACAAGTTTAAATAATATCCTCAACAATACATGAATCACCAAAAATGGATGTGTAGTTTATGGGTAAATAAATTACAATGAATGCTTATCTAAATTATTTTTTATTTCGTTTATGGTATATGATGCAAAGTTAAACAGTATTAAGTAATTAGCTCCAGAAGATAACGACTTAGGAATATTGGTTTTCAAATTATAGTTTTTCCTTGTAGAATATATTTAAAAAATTTGTAAATTAATTAAATTTACCACACATACCTATTTATAAATATTATGTAAGTACTTCAATGACAATAAATATATAGGCAATAGCTGCGCCCGCGACTTCGACCGCGTGGAATTTTTATAATATTTTGACTGCACGGATAGCCGAGTGGTATAGGTCACCACGCCAATTACCTCTGTGCGCGACGTGTCGCGGGTTCGATCCCCGCATGTGACAAGCATTTGTGTGATCCACAAAGGCTTGTTCCAAGTCTGGGTGTTCTTTGCAACCCCCCGCGACACAAGGGTTAAATTCCTTAGTGCGGGAGTCGTTTTTTAAAAAGAAAAAGAATAAATTTAGATTTTTTCTAAAATAGAAGTAGCCTAAGTTACTCTTCATTACATCAGCTATCTGCCAGTCCCGTCAAAATCGGTACAGCCGTTCCAGAGATTAGTGGGAACAAACAAACAGACAGATAGACGGTAAATATACTGTTATATAACCATAGGATGCATATAACAGTTTAGTTACGAATATTTTTCTCGCCCGGCTTGGATCAGGATCCTTAACATGTCAGTGCTGAGTCGGTGTTGCGAGTCAAACTGTGTTTCCGATCTTTTTTTTTAAAGGACGTGTCCACCGCACATGTCCATCATTGCAACTCCAGTAAGCCAGGATCAATACAATGAATACCACCGAAACACTGGAGCTCGGTGTGGCCAAGGGAAGGGTGTTTTCAATATTTTCGAAGATGATACGAATTAATAAACTTTTACTAAGTATATTATTGTAAAACCAGAGCACCCAGAACAGGCAGCCTTGCTGTACGTAGTTCACCTTGTCGGCACCTTTTCCATCGACTAATAAATTAATTTATCTCGCCTAAGTCATTCACAAGAATATATGTTTAAGAAAAGATACAAAAGATATAAGACTTTGAAGGTTTCGGAAAAACTGAGACCTCATCTAAGTATATAAATATCATATATTTTACTTTTCATATCCAGTCAACAGCCATAGTTATTTTCACTAACAGATCCAGTAGGCCTATTTGCTATCTCCAGTTGACAACCCAAGTTGTTTACTAGATAAAAATAGCGGTAAAAACGCAAATTTAGTATCGGTTAAACTCGGTAACCAACTTCGTTGTAGTAGATCTATTATAGTTGTATATGGACGACGATATAAAATATTTTTTTATAATAAAAACATGTAAGTATAGTGATATTACATATCTGGTAAATTAAGTAGAAGTTTAGATTATATACAGTAGAAGTTTAGGTTATTTAGAGTCTAAATATCAATGTATGTTTAATATTATTGTATTGCTGTGCCTGCAAAGGGCTACTGAGTTGATAAGTGCAACAAAATTGTTATGAAAGACCAAATGTACACTTGGTATGCAATAACACTTTGACTTTGACTTTGACTTTGACGAAATTTGTGTTTTCACAGTGTTTTCACGCCATAGCGACATACACATACATAAGCCTGCAGACACCACTTTCCTACCAGTAATTCTATGATGGTTTTGTACTAACTTGCTAAAAACCTTCGACTTAGTAAAATCCATAAGGTTCGATCGGTAAGGTCAACAAACCATTATTTTTATACCCACTTCCCATTAACCACCCAGGACAGAACAGAAGAATAACAATCTATCCGTCAGAAATTTAACCGCCATGATTCACCGTACTGCTGAATCATTGTACCTATTATAACAAAGCAAATTGTTTTTCATCGGAAACTCATTGAACACAGCAGTTACATTTATGGCTGGTTTTGTAACAATCTAGATCAGACGACCGTAATGTTAAAAGTTTAATTAGAATTTTTCGATGTCATTGCTTATAAAAAACCTAACATATATCTACAAAGTCTTAGCTATGACCCGCTGAAGGAATGGACAGTCCGAGACAATATTAGAAAATGTGTTTGGTAGTTTTTGAGTTTATCGCGTTCAGACAGACAAAAGCGGTGGGGTTTTATTAATAATGTGAGTATAGAAGATACAAAGTACGTTTAATGCATTGTGTCTTATGAAATACCTACTTATCAAAATGTATTTATTCAAATTGGGCTACTAGGTAGCACTTTTTGAAGGTCACACATTAAAAGACAGTACCCCAAATCGCCTACCCTTCACCGCTTTCTCAGTGCTTTGCCTGTGGAGAAGAAACGGCGCGACCAACTCCCCAGCAGCACTCTTCTCTTAGTTTACATATTAATAAATTACATGTGGGACCATGCCTAATAAACAAGTGTTGGTAACTCAATACTACTACACGAGTGATCTGTTTCGCGCACCACAAAATATTATTTGAAATTATATCTTTTGCAATACCCATGTTTTTAAATGATTTGGATACTTTTAGTAAAGAGTCTGCCGCCTATTGTGTCAGTTCACATGTCTCCTCTACTTAAAATACATGGAATCCCAAGCAGTTGGCTTGAATTTCTGTTGCTTAGAATTGTCAAAGTTATCAGTGGTCGTATTATGACGTAGAATCGTGATCATTCCAGACCTGTAAGACGCATAGCGACCATCACTTTTTACAACGAAACTGATAAGTTTTTGCAATTCATAACACGGCCCCCTGCTGCCGAATTTGCCTTAATCCCGAAGGTGATTCAAATTGACTTCCAAATTCATCGGGACACAGCCGCATCGCGACGCATAAAATTTGCTTTGCATCACGTGCGTTTCAATGCGGAGCGGTGCGGCCTGTATGGTGCGATAGTACATATCAAATGTATGGAAATGAATCAGAAACATTTTAATTTTGCGATGCGGCGCGGTGCGGCCCGCCGAAATGTAGCATCCTTAAGAATCGCGTAAGCAATAGTTTTACGTGATAAGATCAATGAAATCAGTCGTCTTTTAGAACCTTCTTTGTAAAATCAGTTAGGAAGTTAGATAGTGATCAACGTACACGGTCGACTGTTCTTACATGTCACGTGCGCCTTCCGCCCGCTATCTTTTTATTTAACGACCGCTTGAAGCAGTCAAACTGATTCAAGCAGTACTTGTGCGAAAGAAGTCTATAGTACACCATTTTTTTTTTTGTTACGGGGTGAAAATCTAATGACTTCAACCCACGCCGAGGGCACGACGTGGGGATATGTCGGACTTGCACCGACCAAAAACACCCCGGTCCCGTCCTTGCTTTTGCCGGAGTCCCGGGTTTGCTAAAGCATGCTCGGCGGGGCTCCGGTGGGCCTCGGTCTTTGTTGGACCCCTGCTAAAGGGGTAGGTGTATAGTGCCTTCCCCTCACTTCACTCCTTCCGAAAACGGACATGTGGGACTTCGTGTCCGTATCCTCTATGGCCTGTCAACTGATCGGGTGACGAGGTGCCCTCCACGTCACCCGCAGGCCCGACCTCAGGGTGGTCTGAAGTCTTATGTCTATAGTACACCATGCAGTTGCAGCTTGAAGCAAGCCATCTAGATTGTTTCCAGCAGTCCATGTGCGCGCTCTTGCAGTTGCCACTAAGTTATTGATATCTACAAAATTTTTAATTTTAGCTTTGTATATCATCGATACGTTATCATGTTTACATATTGTGATGTTAGTACAAAAATATTTTTTTTTATCATTCATTCATGAATACTAATACAAAGCCATACAATAATAAATCTTATCAATTGCAAATGCTCAATGTTCTGTTACAAGTGAATGCTTAAATCTATCAGAACCTTTTTTGACGACGGTTTTCAATGTGTCGGTAGCTCTTAAGGTCCCGGGTTCGATCCCTGGACGTGTTTAATGTAGAAAACCACTTATCTAAATTATCTCGCGTATAGGTGTTTATAATAATATATTCCTTATATTATAAACTAACATTTTGTTTACATATTATCAGCGGATTATAATAAAAATATTAGTGTATATTATAATATAAAATGTTCTAGGGTGGCCTGCAAACCTAACTAGTTTGCCGTGTGTACACTCAAACCCAGTTTGTTTACAACATGTGTTTTCTATCAGTATTGCGTATATCTTAAAGAAATATGTTTATCTTATTTCGTAATAATACGGTAGATTAAGTATAATCTTTACACAATCTGTGGTATTCAAACTAAGTCACATTGTATTATTGTTTTACGACATAACATTATAATTACACAATGTTTTGACAGAATTATGTTTTATTTGTTTTCGTTAAAATCGTTTTAACCATAAGATAGATTTTTTTTTATAGTCAAGCTTATATAAAACCTTCGAATATCATCTCATAAATAGTAACTTTCTATCAGAGAAAGATATATTTTCTTCTTTATAAAACGACTCCTGCACTAAGGAATTTAATCCTTGTGTCGCGGGGGGTTTCATAAACATTCAAATCACATGCACAAAGAACACCCAGACTTGAAATAAGCATTTGTAGATCACACAAATGCTTGTCCCATGCGGGGATCGAACCCGCGGCACGTCGCGCACAGAGGTAATTGGCGTGGTGACCTATACCACTCGGCTATCCGTGCATTCATATCATTTGATGAGAACTATGGTCTATCTACATTAAATAAAAAACAAACTCCGAGTGTGTAGACTACTCTCAACTAAGTTTTTATTATTTTTAAATTTTGCTTATACTGACATATAACAAGACTAGCACAATTTAAAAAAATACTGATAAAACCTAAAAATGAACTCTATTACCGTACTCTCAAAGTACAAATTGTTTTGTTACAGCTCAAGATGTAGTGGAGGTGAAGAATATAACTTTAACGAAAGGCGATTTGGGTGAGACTGCAAACGTCAGTTGCGTCGTCACCCCGGAGACGGCGAGGATCACGTGGCTGTTCCAAGGAAACCCCCTTCAACTGAATAATAGGTAATTTGCAATACATACAAAACGCACTTTCATAGTAAACACAGATTAGTGTTTTCGCAATAATGATGTTGAGATGAACACTTATATAGCGCGAACATGCACAAATACCAAAACCTTACGAGGATACATTGATTTAAAGTGTTGCATGACGTCACGATGCCCTACGTTTTACATAACATCGTGACGTAACTAGCCCCCACTCCTGAACTTTGATTCGCTGTATCTTCTTACTTATAAGTTATTTAAAAAAAGTAAAAAATACGTGTCGAATATTGTTTTATTATCTAATTTACTGACTAAATAGATTTTTACTTTTCATACACAGTTACCATTACCATCCCTATTTACCATCTATAAGATAACCTCAGAGATGGTGTGTTTTTATACAAATTTCATTGAAGTCAGTTCCTTTTTAAATTATGATTTAATTCTAAATTGTAAAACAGTTATACAGTATGTAACAAAAACCCTGTCCAATCCAATAAAGGCGTATTCCTGGTTCAACATACGTACTAGAAAAAAATGTCTCGCTCAGGCGGCTTCTTGGATTCAAAACTGTAGGTAGTACAAGTGAACTTTGTCGAGCGATCAGTGTTGCCTTTGATCAGTTTTATTTTAATTTAATTATATTCGCCTTGGAAAAATAATAATCTCAAATCCGTTGAATAGTTACGCAGTACGATGCCGAATAATACTCATAAGGATCGGACAGGGTTTTTGTTGCATACTGTATTATAGCTCTATACTAATTCTACTTGTACTTTTCTCAGCCGACTCAACCTGACTACTCACGAAAGTGTATTGCTTGTACGTGATCGGGATGGCACCTCTATTAAGTCCAATACATCTACGCTGACTGTATCCAATACTACAGCCAACGACGCCGGCAACTACACATGTTTAGCCACTAACGGGGATGCCAGTGACTCTAAAGTGGCTATATTAGACTTAAGTTTTCCGGCTAAACTGATCAGCAAGACAGACACAATTAGGGAGAATTTCACAAACCATGCTAATGTCACAATGCAGTGTGTTTTTGAAGGTAAGTTTATTTTATCAAATACTAACTGCATGTGTTGCAGTATTACATGTAAAAAAGTATTTATTAGCACATTAAATTGGCCCTGATTCTGTTAAACGCGCATTAAACTTGTTTTAGAATATCTGTATCTTTTTCACTCATACATAATTAGAAAAGTACCGGCGAAAAATAAACCTGTCAAATTAAGTTCTAAATAAATTTTCCATACAAATTTGTCGACACGCAGAAACGTGTGCCTTAAAAACAATGTTAAGTTCAAGGCTAAAAATATTTTGACATTTCAAAGTTAGTCGTTATCTGTTGCTGTCCTTTTCTCACGCTGCATGTTAGTAAAAGAGGACATTGCTTTCATTTAAGTTTAGTTGGCATACAAGGAAATTAGCGCCACAGTGTGATTTTTTTTATTACCCTAAGAAAGTTTCATCAAAATTTTATCAACGGTTTTGGAACGCATAGAGGTCAAACATACAAAACTTTTATTTGTATGATGACTAAAAAAACCTGTGAATTTGTATCAAGCAATTTTAGTATTTTAGTAATTGATTTTTTGTTTTTTAACTTTGCTTAATAACGTAAGACCCACTTGCATATACCCGGGTTGTATTTTTAACTCAGAGTTAAATACTAACACGAGGTTAAATTGACATTTTGTAATACAATATTGTCAATTTAACCTCGTGTTAGGAACCAGTGGCGTAGCTATCGGAGGGCTAGACTGGGCTATGCCCCGGGGCCCCCAAGCTCGGGGGGCCCTCGGACTTTGACTTACAAACGATTTTGTTTTTAAATTTGTACATAATTAACAAATCACAATTACCAATTTATCGTCACCGGGAATATATTATCGATACTTAACTATTTTAAAATGATTGTAAGTATATCTCTTATTACATTACTACGTTCATAGACAAACATAACACGAAGTTTTTGATCCAAGTTGTAGAAGATTTTGATTTTAAGGAAAACCTTATAATAGATATATGTATTTGAATAAGTATTTTGTTGTTTTTCATATTGTGTGTGTTTCTTCTATAAGATAATAAGGTTAAAATGGGTTTTACAGTCTGATGAAGACGCTAAGATGTGATTTTGTGTCGGAGCCGGGTACATGATAAGACAAGTTAGGAAAAATCCACATAATTCATAACAATCCTACTACACTTGGATAGTATTCGTACGAATGTTTGACGGAAACGGAAGCTTTTGTCTCGTTTTTACTTTCTAGTGAGCAAATAGGCAAATTCGCAAAGCTTCGAGCCGCATACACGTGTAGTCGGAGCATTATAGGTAGCATAGGTTTGCCACGGTAATATTATCTATCAGTATTGTAAATCGACCCTATTTTTGAAATACAGTCTATAGCTTACAGTCGCGCGGTACCTACGTATAGGCGTGTGGACTGGGTATAAAAAGGACATATCCATTTAGTCCACCAAATACTTAAAAAATAAAATAAAACTCGTATTTTTTCTTTTATGAAATTAATAAAAAAATACAAAGTTAAAACGCTTTTAAGTTTAGGAGGGGCTTGTGACGTCACGTCTTGGTAAAAAATTGTAGCTAGAAGTGACGTCACGCGACATTTCCTTTTACTGTATCTTCGTCATTATTTGTTTAAGTAAAAAGGAAAAAATACGTGTAAAATATTTTTAATAGTATTTATGTGACTAGTAAATTAAAAAAAAATGTCCACATACTTCGAGTTTCTATCTAGTTTAGTGAATGTATTTTGTGATTGTATTTTTTTTTATTTAAACATCAAAATACGTTGTGAATTAAATAGAAAGTGTTCAATAAAAATGCATGTTCTTTTTTTATCAGTAGAATTAATTTAAAAACCATGCTTATAATATGTTTAATTTAGGACTAAATAACAAATCATTCTTATAAATTTGCGACTGAAAAATATTTGCGCCTCGACTGAGACGTACGAAATGCTTTATTATTAAATTCAATTAGATAAAAAATCCACATTAAAATATAATGCTTAATTCAAAACTTTTAATTGTAATTGTACAGCACAAAATATTCTACAATTGCTCCTTGCAATATTAATAAGATTTTTTTGATTAAAATAAGTACTTGTACTTATTTTGTTTAAAAAACAAACACCGTCTGTTCGTCACGGTGGCTCAGCATATTCGCGACTGGTTGCATGCCGAGCGCCTGTTGATATACCTACGAGGCGCATAGGTAGCTCGCGCTTCGTCCGTTTATATATCTAAGATTAGGCCCAAACATACTCTCTCCTAACCCGACAATAAAACAACGCTTCTCCAAGAAGCATTCGAGTTAGCTAGCAGTAGCAATACAAATCACAACCGCCGTATATTACGTCCTTGCCGGCGAGGCCCATCGGTATAAATAATTGTAACGTAAATGTTACCCCCCTGTCCCTAGATCAAGCTGGCCCGAGCCGGCTAAACTAGCAATAAAAATATGTCCTCAAATTATAAAAACTTAGATCAAGCCCTCCCTTGCTGTTTTGGCCTTATTAAGATTGTTAGCAACGCACTAAGTCGAGATCCGAACCCCACAGTCCTTAGTGAACGTTGCTGACGTAGTTAATTTTTCTGTTGCTCTGGCTGGAGGCCCTTAAGGTTCTCCCCAAAAGTCCGGTGAAGCAGTCAAAGCCTGCGCTCATGGTAACTGCGTAAATCTCTTCCAGAAAAAAATGTTTATATGAAGTTACAATACTGATAAATAATATTACCGTGCTAATGCCCTCTGTCGATCGATATACATTGCATTCAGTACACAACGAATACGGAACCAACGAATTTAAATAGTTTGCTTGGGGCCCTAGTTTTATTTTTTGCCCCAGGGCCTTTGGTTACCTAGCTACGCCACTGTTAGGAACTAACTCTGAGTTAAATTTTTAATGCAAGTGGACCTTACTAATATTAAAATTTCATTGCAGTATACAAGCCAACAGAGGTAAAATGGTATAAGAAAACTGAGGACGAAGACATACTACTTAACACAGACAACACGTTTAAACGTATAAATGCTAAACAGATCCAAAGTATTTTCATAGTTCCGATCCTAGACAAGACAACGGATAATGGTACTTACTCCTGTGTCATAGAAGATACCGTCACCTCCTCAAATAAGACAGGGGATATAGCTCTCCTAGTGTTTTCCGAACCCCAAGTTAAAATAGACACTGTTATACCAATCAACACCACACAACTATACTTAAACTGGACAGTTAATGCGTTCAACTCACCCGTTTTAGGGTACACTCTTATGACTCTCCGTGATCAAATAGATTCAGAGTATAAACAGCATTTAACAAAAATAGATCCTAAGAACACGTCGTTCGTTTTGGCGGATCTTGATAATTCGACGGCGTACAGAATAAAGTTGGAGGTGAGAACTGCTCATGGTTTTAGCAAGCCTCATACTTACGATGGCGTTGTTAAGACTTTGTCTAAGGAGCCGATTTTTGTACCAAACATTTCTATAAATGGTTTTTCGGCGACGTCTGTGACGATTGGGTGGGCGCCGCCGCCGCCTGATATCGCTGAGCTGATACACCATTACATCTTGATGGCGAGGAAGAAGGATGATGATGAAAATATGTCAAGTATTGCTTACCATCAGAGGGACAGCAGGAATCTACCGTACATGTTCTATAATCTTGAACCCCACAGCACTTATGTGTTTAAGGTATAGTACCTAGTTCTATTAACTAACCTAGCGTCCTATTTGTCATCTACTGTCAAAAAAATGTACACGTAATATGAAATTGAATATTATTTATTTGCCCTTTTTCCTGCAGTGAGATGATCGTGGCTTAAATATTAGTAACATAACTAATAAAGTTCGCATATAAAACGTATTTAAAAATTATTTGGCCATGTCATCATTTAAAATTCTGATTGATTTCATGACCTCTGATCATATCTTTTTAATCACATTACAATGTATGTCAATTGGGTATTTGCCCATTTTTTTTCAAATCATGTTAAAAAAATAGGAACAAAAATTATCGAGTTGTGTTGTTCATAACTCTATTACTAATTAGACAGAGAGAGCTACATGTTTGATGCGATGTCAATTTTCATATCTCCATACTAATGTGCGGCTGCACCATGTCTATAGGTCGCCTATAATGACTTACGGCAGCGTCTTATTCTCTCACGTAACCGATTATTCGACTCAAACGAATGCAAACCCTCCAAAACCTTTTCATGCGTAGAGCCACGGGTGCTCCAGGTTACGTTCGTAACTTGCAGCTGCACTGTGACTTAAAGCTGCCCACAATCAAGCAGTTTATGAAACGCGCCGCGATTCAATTCTTCGACTAAAAAAAAATACTACTGTAACACGCTAATCGTAGCAGCCTCGCGTTATCGACCTTCAGTCACATCTAAGATTAAACAGCCCAGACATACTCTCTCCTACCCCGAGGATAAAACAACGCTTCTCCAAGAAGCATTCGAGTTAGCTAGCAGTAGCAATACAAAAAACAACCGCCGTATATTACTTCCTCGCCGGAAAGGCCCGTCACGTACTACTAACTTTGATGTTACTTTGTAGTTTTACTGGTAGTTGAGTTGTTATAAATAATATTTTGATGGTAGTCAAATACCTAATTACATACGACTAAAAATGTTAACAAAAATCAAATCTCCAGGTAAAAGCATGTTCGAACTACTCTCACACCTGTGGAGAATGGTCGGAGAAGATGGAAGCTGCGACCTTGGACGGTGTTCCCGGCATGCCAAGCAATGTCCACGTTCAATGCAGTGTGGACTACTTGAATCTGACCTGGAGCCCACCCCTTAAACCCAATGCTGAAATTAAGGGATATACTGTAAGTATACACAAGAAAAAAAGCTATTATGGGTAGACACAGTGTAACACTTACCTTATAAACATATTCAACAGGGAGCAACTGTTAAATATATTTTAAATTTTACTGACACATAGACAAACGGCCAGCGGAGGCTTAGTACCTAATAGGGTCCCGTTGGCATCTTCGGGTTCGCCCTAAAAAGCTCATTAAGATAAATAAACCCTCTTCCTTTTTGGAAGCCGGTTAATAACAACGTAAAAAAAAAGTAATAATAAATTAGTCAACTTACAGACAGACACTTTATATATTTATTTGTATTTATTAACTTTTTTCTTTGGTCGAAGGGAAATATTTTATATATATGTCTACAACATTGACAAAAAAAACCTATAATTATAATGCTTATTACAAAGAGATACACTAATTAAGGTTTTCGCCATTTATCACTCACTAGATCAACGAATATTAAATAATATAATGCATTTGATTCTTAGATGGAGATCACAGGGAACGCTACGTACATGGATCGCTACGGAGTACAAAAGCTTGCCACTTGGGGACCCCTGTCCAAATTCATGACCAACGACTCAACCAGCACTAGGTAAATAGTAAATAGATTACTTAACTTTCAGGATGTTTAAAGTTTTATTAATTCTCAAAATATTTCTGAAGTAAAATGTTCTTTAGGCGCATTCGGCAATTGTAAGATGGGAAAAAACAATTGATCTCGGGACACGGTTACCTTTACCGAAAACTCTGTATATAAGTATGTACATACTATATTGTAATTGTTCAAGTTTTCGTTTCTGTCGGCACTCCCGAAGTGCCACTGTATTTATTTTTTGTTTTTTAGTAATAATTCAAATACAATTTCAGTCTTATTTGCTTTTCCTTTTCAGAGAGCAAAATCTTTTCAGAGGAAATGAATATTTAATCATAAGTAGGTTCATTTTATTTAGTTAGAAGTTTGAAACGATATAAAAAAATAAAATTCAGGTGTATTTGCTTAGACTTCTTGTCCCTGCCCTGTTCACAATCTTTTAGGATCGGCACAAAGTGTTCTTGTTCCATTTATACCTTTCTTTCTAATATCATCTATCACAAAATCCTTCAATTTTTTTTTTCGGTTTTCCTCTGCCTGGATATACATATACTGTAAGCGTGCGTGTACATATAGTGTAACTTGCAGATCCACTGTGACTTAAAGCTGCCCACAATGAAACAGTCCATGAAACACGCCGCGCCTCGAACCGTTACGAAATATATTAAGATGATTGTTGTCATTCGCAGAGTGAACGACCTGCCGCCGCAGACGAATTTCACGATCCGGCTGAACGCGATGACGCGCACGCGGCGGCGCGGCGAGGAGCACGTCGCGCACTGCGCCACGCGCGCCGCCGCGCCCGACGCGCCGCCGCGCCCGCGCTGGAGGAAGGTACGCCGCGGGGCAGCTGGGCCGCACTCGTTATACCATACCCACTCTAGCTGCCACGCAACCAGCTTCACGATCCGGAGAGCGCCGTGACGCGCACGCGGCGAGGAGCACGTCGCGCACTGCGCCACGCGCGCCGCCGCGCCCGACGCGCCGCCGCGCCCGCGCTGGAGGAAGGTACGCCGCGGGGCAGCTGGGCCGCACTCGTTATACCATACCCACTCTAGCTGCCACGCAACCAGCTTCACGATCCGGAGAGCGCCGTGACGCGCACGCGGCGAGGAGCACGTCGCGCACTGCGCCACGCGCGCCGCCGCGCCCGACGCGCCGCCGCGCCCGCGCTGGAGGAAGGTACGCCGCGGGGCAGCTGGGCCGCACTCGTTATACCATACCCACTCTAGCTGCCACGCAACCAGCTTCACGATCCGGAGAGCGCCGTGACGCGCACGCGGCGAGGAGCACGTCGCGCACTGCGCCACGCGCGCCGCCGCGCCCGACGCGCCGCCGCGCCCGCGCTGGAGGAAGGTACGCCGCGGGGCAGCTGGGCCGCACTCGTTATACCATACCCACTCTAGCTGCCACGCAACCAGCTTCACGATCCGGAGAGCGCCGTGACGCGCACGCGGCGAGGAGCACGTCGCGCACTGCGCCACGCGCGCCGCCGCGCCCGACGCGCCGCCGCGCCCGCGCTGGAGGAAGGTACGCCGCGGGGCAGCTGGGCCGCACTCGTTATACCATACCCACTCTAGCTGCCACGCAACCAGCTTCACGATCCGGAGAGCGCCGTGACGCGCACGCGGCGAGGAGCACGTCGCGCACTGCGCCACGCGCGCCGCCGCGCCCGACGCGCCGCCGCGCCCGCGCTGTAGGAAGGTACGCCGCGGGGCAGCTGGGCCGCACTCGTTATACCATACCCACTCTAGCTGCCACGCAACCAGCTTCACGATCCGGAGAGCGCCGTGACGCGCACGCGGCGAGGAGCACGTCGCGCACTGCGCCACGCGCGCCGCCGCGCCCGACGCGCCGCCGCGCCCGCGCTGGAGGAAGGTACGCCGCGGGGCAGCTGGGCCGCACTCGTTATACCATACCCACTCTAGCTGCCACGCAACCAGCTTCACGATCCGGAGAGCGCCGTGACGCGCACGCGGCGAGGAGCACGTCGCGCACTGCGCCACGCGCGCCGCCGCGCCCGACGCGCCGCCGCGCCCGCGCTGGAGGAAGGTACGCCGCGGGGCAGCTGGGCCGCACTCGTTATACCATACCCACTCTAGCTGCCACGCAACCAGCTTCACGATCCGGAGAGCGCCGTGACGCGCACGCGGCGAGGAGCACGTCGCGCACTCGATGATCATCACATGACAAACTCGCATAAGCGCTCAATGAATAGCACGATATTCATCTAAACATTGCCGCTCCCTTCTAACGCTCGTAACTCTATCGCTGTGTGGACTGACGCAGCGCGTTATAGTTGTCCACTTCTCGCTTACAACAACATAATTATGTAACAATAAAATGCATGGCGACGCAGCTACCGGCATCATTTTTACGGGTTCATAATCTAATGAATTCAACCCACGTCGTGCCCTCGGCGTGGGTTGAATTCATTAGATAGGATATGTCGGACTTGCACCGACTAAAAACACCCCGATCCCGTCCTTGCCTTTGCCGGGTTCGCTAAAGCATGCTCGGCGGGGCTCCGGTGAGCTACCCGCAACCTGTCCGCTGCGCTGGCCCAACGTATTTATTTAAACTGCGAAGTAAAACCCCCACCTAGTAGAATACAAAGGTAAATTACTGCTATAATATATTTATAACTAATTAGGCAATATAATAAATATTGCCTAAATTGGTTTTCATAAAAATTTGTTCACCCATTTAAAAGCCTATTTCTGTCACATTTCAGATATTGGAAAACAGCACATATATGTTCAAGATGTATCTACCAAGAATATCAGAAAGAAATGGGCCGATCTGTTGCTACAGGTAAAATACATGCTTCTCCAATGAAAAACTACAATAGTTTTGATTATTATTATACAATACCATATAAAATAATCTAGAAATAACACCTAAGCATGCTGTTAAGACAGACAATGTATTCAACTCTTATGTCAGTTGCAAATAAATCCTCTCACGGTGAACACGCTTGTTAATGACGTATACCAGTAACCCAGCAAAATAAGACCTTATATACTCCACATAAAGTTGACATGCTTAGCTATCATTCCTAGCTTCTATCAAACATTTTTTTTTCAGGGTGTACATGGTTCACCTGCCTTCCCACATAGATTGGAAGAATCTTCCTTCTTCAAGAGATATCAGTGTAATTGATTATAATGAGGCTCACAGCGCACAACCCAAGCTCGGCGCGTACATAGTTGATATTTTCTCACAGTAAGTAACATTTTTAATACCTCTAAAATTCATTATTATTTAAAATTGTAGATATATTTATTATTTAGTTTAACAAATTCATGTTTTGATTTACCTACTTACTTTGCTTTTATTTATATTTTAATTTACCCATGTTAATTAAAATATAAATAGGTGTACAAATTTTTATGAGTAATCTATGGAGATTACTCATAAAAATTTGTACACCTAATAAGGTATTACATGTAGAACTAGGAACCATTTTTATAACATTTGAAACACACATTTAAACTGAAACACTCGTTTAATACAAATAAATTATTTTGATTTTGACTATTGTATTCACTGACTAGAAAAATGTAGTCGCGCGTAATTTTGATTCGGTACACGCTTCTGCCGTCAAATCGCTTAAACAATAAGTGAAATTAACCACAATCGACGCTAATTATTTTTACTTTAAAGTAGCCCATACTTTTATTTTTGAAAAAGTGTAAAGCTTCCGCGCGAAGCTTAACAAATCAATGAAACTAGAACACGCCGACAAAGTCGCGGAGGACAGCTAGTAATTTATAAATTGGTCTTGAAATCTGTCTGAAGTATTTATATCAAACTAGCTGATGTATACGTCTCCTCCTTTAGGTTCAGTGGTTTAGCTGTGAAAGCGTAACAGACTAACAGACAGAGTTACTTTCGTATTTATCTGTACTAATAAATAAAGCTGAAGAGTTTGTTTGATTGTTTGTTTGTTTGAACGCGCTAATCTCAGGAACTACTGGTCCGATTTGAAAAATTATTTCAGTATTGGATAGCCCATTTATTGAGGAAGGCTATAGGCTATATAACATTACGCTGCGACCAAAAGGAGCTAAAACACGCGGACAATGTCGCGGGGGACAGCTAGTTAAAAATAAAAAAAAAGTTTTATTACAGAAACGTTAAAATTTTACATTAAATCTTACATCAGGGTCCTTGTTTTGAGTAAAAACATTATATATTTGCATAATATTTGTATGGATACAACTCAAATGTATGTATGCTTTCTGTTACTCATACTGATAAAGTAATTTAAATTTGTTTTTAGTTGTGGTTTAATATTACTTGCATAACATATACAGGGTAAACATTACCACCAAATCATATACACATATAAACTTTTCCTGTTAATGTTACAAGAAAAATTACTAAATCAAATGTTAGAGCGATTTTAGTATGTAATATTTAATTGGGATAATTATAAACTCGTCATGTAGAAGTGATTTATTTTAAATGGCTGTTGTAACAGGAACATATTAATTAAACCTTAGTAATAACTAGCTGTGGCCGCGGCTTCGCTCCCGTCAACTGACTACCTACCCTACCATATCTACCCTCCCCTAACGTACCCTACCTACCCTACCCTAGCCTACCTACCCTACCCTAGCCTACCTACCCTACCCTAGCCTACCTACCCTACCTACCCTCCCCTACCCTACCCTAGCCTACCTACCCTACCCTAGCCTACCTACCCTACCTACCCTACCCTACCCTACCTACCCTACCCTACCATTTTTTTTTGTTTATAAATCTTCCCTGGATTCAAAGAACAAAACAAAAAAAGAATCATCAAATCGGCCCAGCCGTTCTCGAATTTTAGCGAGAATAACGAACAGCAATTCATTTTTATATATAAGATAGTAACTAGCGACTCGCCCCTGACTGCGCTCTGGTAGACAAAACAAAAATGGATTGCAAACACAAAATTGCATTAAGATCCGTTCCGTAGTTAAAAAGATCTAAGCGTACAAACTACAGGAACGATTTTGTTTAATACTATGTAAAGATAACATCGGCCTGTAAATGTCCCACTGCTGAACACAGGCCTCTTCTCATGTACAGAAGGATGGTGATCAAACTTAATTATCATGGCATCGTACTGCGTACACATATACGTAATTATTAAATGGATTTAAGATTATTATTTTTCCCCGGTATATATAATTAAATTAAAATAAAACTGATCAAAGGCAACACTGGTCGCTCGACGAAGTTCACGTGTACTACCTACAGTTTTGTATCAAAGAACCCGCCTGAGCGAGACATTTTTTTCTACCAGAACCAGAGAACCAGGAATACGTTTTTATTAGATCGGACAGGGTTTTTGTTACATACTGTATATTTCACGAATGTAGTCAGAAAAAAAAGGGATTTATTATAATTGTATTAAAAAAAATATTCTCTTTTCAGTGACAGATTCCCCCATGGCTCGGAACTGGTATTAGGCGATAATAAGACTATATTCGACAAGCAGTTAGACCCTACTCTCAATAAGGACGAATGCCGGCGATGTCTTAAAAGACCGAAGAGAGTACATCATGAACCGCCACCACCACCACCACCCCCGGTTGTCATCACTACCACTGACGTGTTTGAGGATACCACTGATGATGGCGTGGAACTGAATAGAGAGAGGCGAAATGCTGACAGGTCAGTTTAATTATTTTTAACTTTATTTATTTCAGCTTTTCTATGACTTATGCGTACAAGCAAACCCTATGAAACACATTTGTCTAACTACTAGACAGGCCTCTTGGTCTAGTGGTTAGTGACCCTGACTGCTGAACCGGGTCGCGGGTTCGATTCCCGCCCAGGACAGATCTTTGTGTGATAAGCAAGATTACTTGTTATGTGTCTGGTTGTAATTTATCTATAATATGTATGTATTTAGAAATATATAAGTATGTTTATCAGTGGTTCCGCTCTGCCTAGTTTGGGATCAGATGGCCGTGTGTAGGTTGTACCATGATATTATTATTATTACTACTGACACCACTGCTTGGAGAGCCTAATTGTATAAGTTCGATCCCCGTTTGGTACAAACATTTGCGTGATCCACAAATACTTGTTGTTGTGTGTCTGGGTGTTCTCTGTGTATTGAATGTTTGTGAAATCACCCGCGATACAGGGCTTAAATTCCCTAAAGCAGAAGTACTTTTTTTCCATTATAAAATATAAAACACTGGCGCCGATTCCCTTGTACGCTAACTAAATCAAAATTAAACCATTGCTATCGTTTACTAACATACAGCGTGAGAAAAGGACGGCAACAGATAACAACTAACTTAGAAATGTAAAACCCGTTTTTGCCCTAAACATCGCTGTGTTTTACGCCTAGATCCTATATCTTTTGATTCGTTATTCGTTTACGTGACAATCCGTCACTAGGCTGTCTCTCATTTGTTCGTAACCAGACGTCAGTTATTTGGGTAACGAACAGTTACATTGTTTTTTATAGGAACAGCTTTTTTTAACGCCTCGTTGATATTTTAACAGTTCGTTAAGAAAACGATTCGTATTTTGTTTATTGGTCCCGGCCATTAGTGCACGCGTTTCTACGTGTTGGTAGATTTGTATTAGAAATTTTAGTCGAAACTAAATTTGACGGCTCTAATTTTTGTCTGTCCTTTACTTATGACCTAAAATAAGTTTAGTGTGGGTTTAACAGAATCTTGGCCATTATACAGCATATATTTTTTTTTAATAATGTATTATTTTGTGCTGTGTTTTTAGTGACTATAGTAACAACCCGACAATGCTGAACAAGCCGGACGACGATTCCGAAGTCAGGGTTAGAGATGGCCCCCTCGATCCTAACGCCAACTACACGCTGTTTGTTGAACTAATCTGTAAGTAACTCACATCAATTTCTTTTTATAATTAAATACACATAAAAGTTTAAAAAAATCGACTCGTTTCGATTATCTATAAGGGTGTCGTCAAACATTTATGTGATACAATTTTAGTATCATTAGTTTATGTCATTGCTGCTTATTGTAAGTTTAGAATACTTTTACATATAAGCGGGGACTTGTAATAGGCTGTCAAATAAATAAATAACAGTTTTGTCGCTTTGTTTATCTTTAATTATGTGCTATATCGGTGAAGGTGAAGATAAAAATGTGTTTATGTTTCAACAGCGGGCTCAGACCCAGACGACTCGTTGTTCAGCGATTACACCGTGTTCCTGATGCCAGCGCCCAGCCCCTCTGTGCCTGTACCTTCTACTGTTCTCGAGATTGCCCTGCAGGTGTACATTACTTACTTTTATATTATACTAGCTGTTTCCCGCGGCTCGGCCCGCGTGGATGTCGGTTATCGCGGCAAAAAGTAGCCTATGCCCTTTGTCAGACTCTAGACTATCTGTGTACCAAATTTCATTTAAAAAGGTTCAGTAGTTTTGGCGTGAAAGCGCGACAGATAGACAGACAGAGTTACTTTCGCATTTATAATATTAGTAAGGATTGATCCATTTTACAGCACCTTTTGTCTTTACTACGTTACGAACTGAATTTATTTTTTACAGGAGAAATGTTGTCAGGGAAGCATAGCAATATAGCCTATGTTACTCAACGATAATATAGCATACTTTTGGTGAAATATCTTTAAATCGGTGGTCGTATATCACGCGATGTGAGAAGCCAGCATTACCATTACACCACATTATCTGCTGTCATTTCTCGGATATAATGCGGTTGTTTAAGTGGTTAATATAAGGGTATTGTTGTGCAGATAACGTGTGCGGTGGCGGCGGTGGTGCTGCTGCTGATGATCACGTTCTGCGCGCTGCAGACGCGGCGCTCGCGCAAGCTGCCGCCGCACGCGCACGCCGCCGACAACCCCATCACTGCCGCCATGAGGTATGCTATGGCCGAATAACGCAACTCAATTTAATTTACCTTTAAGGTCGGTCATACACTGCATGCGACTGCAATTGTTTGGTAAACTATAGTCTTGCATAATTGCATAAGCAGTTTGTCTGATTGTACACGGCCTGCTCAAACTGTCGCCCTCACTTGCATAGTTCTCCCTCTGCCCGCATTCATCATTCCACATCATGTGTGCTTACCTCCGGGTGCTTCTAGATTTGTCGAGCAGTCAGTGAAAGCTCGGGTGGTTCTGTGTATGTGTACAATTTGAAAAAATCTTAAATTGAACAGTATATCTGAAACCGAAGTAAAGTTTTGTTTATTGTATTCTCTGTATGGTCTGCAGATACTGGTGCAGCATCCGCGGCCGGCAACCGCTGGTGACGACGGTGCCGCCTGACATCCCGCCCATAGCCAAGGATGAGCTCGCCAACGCTTATGCTCAAAGGCAGGTCGATTCAGACTACGGCTTCCAGAAGGAATTCGAGGTAAACCACTTTAATACGTAATTTATAAATAAAATTTAATAAATACTACTAATCTACCAAATAGACCTGAAAACTTTTGAGAAATAAACTATACTACGTTCGCAATTTATATGCCAAACAGGTAAACAAAAACGAGTTTTAGGAAAATCAACTATAATGCTTACATATAAGGTTCTGTTTGCGCTAAAATTTCATAGTTTTTATGACTTATAAAACAGTTATCAGTCTAAAATAAACTTTTTTTAACTATACCAATATATAAAGCTGAAGAGTTTGTTTGTTTGAACGCGCTAATCTCACTACTGGAACTACTGGTCCAAATCGAAAAATTATTTCAGTGTTAGATAGCCCATTTATTGAGGAAGGCTATAAGCTATTTAACATTACGCTGAGACCAAAAGGAGCGGAGCATAAATGAAAAATGTTGCAAAAAATGAAAAACCGTTGAAACTAAAACCCGCGGACAAAGTCGCGGGGAACAGCTAGTATTAATATAAAGTTGTGAAATAAAACTACTTTGAACGGATTTTATCGCGGTTTGTATTTAGATTTTGTTTCCGACGTTTCGACGCCTTTGCAGGTGTCATGGTCACGGGCAGACTGAAAAAAATCTAAACACAAACCGCGATAAAATCCGTTCAAAGTAATTTTATTTCATGTCTAATATTCGCGTAAATCTCAGAAGATAATATAAAGTTGATATTTGTTAAGGGGCGATAACATTCATTGGCTCAAGAATTTATATAGACTATACTTTTTTAATAAATTTCTTCAAATCAGTTGTTACAGATGATGCCCGCTAGCTTTGACCGTACGACCAACGCGTCAGAGGCCAGAGAGAACCAGCCTAAGAACCGCTACCCCGACATTAAGGCCTACGACCAGACTAGAGTCAAACTCTCACAGATCGACAGCATAACTGGCTCTGATTACATCAACGCTAACTACGTTATGGGATATCAGGTTAGTTTTAACTGCAGAATACCTTTATTATTATTCCAGGTTATATAGTCTTGATTCAAAAAGTTCAAGTAACTAATATACTAAAAAAAATATCTAATTATATCTTTCAGATATCTAAAAAAAATCGCTATGATTGTAACGTCACAGAATAACATTAATAAATTATGTGTGTGCATGTGACAGCCATCCAAAAAAAGTTAGAACCATTCGAATAAACAGCTGTTAAGCCAATAGCGTAGATGACTGGGAATGACAAAATTATTTAATCCGTCGTTATATAATAAAAAAGTATTTGACACGTATTTTTTGCTTTTTCAAAATAAGAAAAAACGAAGTAAATAAAGCGAATTAAAAGTTCAGGTGTGGGGACTAGTGACATCATGATTTTGCACGTTTTTAGGGTTCCGTACCTCAAAAGGTAAAAACGGAACCCTTATAGGATCACTTTGTTGTCCGTCTGTCTGTCTGTCTGTCTGTCTGTCTGTCTGTCTGTCAAGACCTTTTTTCTCAGGAACGCGTGGAGGTATCAAGCTGAAATTCATATCAAATACTCAAGTCTATGGTCTCTTGGAGCTGTGAAAAAATCAAACTTCTAAGTCAACGCGATCAAAAGATACTCCCGTTTATGCCGCAAAATTCCGCGAATTTTCGAAACTCGCACGGGAATCAAAACCTACAGGGTACTTCCCGTGAACTCAGAATCTTGAAATTTGGTACGAAGTAACGTCTTATAGTACAGATAAAGTAAAAATTGCGAAAACCGTAAATTTTTAGTTACATCATATAAAAAAAAATATTTCAGATTTTTTTTTTTTTTTTCATTTTGCAATTATCATACCATAACTATGACTCGATCGTAGTGATGGGTGAACTTTTACTTATATACCTACAGGTGTGTACGGAACCCTCGGTGCGCGAGTCCGACTCGCACTTGGCCGGTTTTTTTTTAATTCGTTACGTTATGTGTCGTTTAAATCAATATATTATCGTTATGAGTTTTGGGGTTTCGTACACAACAGAAATACCCACTCAGAAAAAAAATCAATTTTATATGACGGGTTATAAGTTACAGTTCGCTAACAGACAGACGGTCGGACGGACAGCGGATAGTTTTTTTGTAATAAAACTAACCCGAAAGATGCCAACGGGCCCCAGTTGGCACCCTAAAAAGAAAAAATACATGTCCTATATTTTTTATTTATCTATCAGGCGGACATTAAAATATATTGTCATCAACCCTATTCCAAGTGTAGTGCAGAGTTATTTTATTTTCACAAACCTATTAGTGTTAGTGTTTGCATTTCCTTGTGTGACATAAATTCTAATTGTGTTCGTCTTCTGTCTTGGCTTACTAAGGATCCTTCGGAGCCTAATCAGGTACCGCGCACCTATATAGTAAAAGCTGTTTTCACATACAATAAATACTACTTTGATATTTTATAAGTGCCTAAGATTAATGGCCTTATTTATAAAAATCTCGACGATGATTAGCAATTGATTTTTATATCTTGGGACATCTCACACACGGTCATCTGATCCCAAACTAGGCAGAGCCTGTGCTGTGGCAACCAGACAACTGATAAACATACTTATATATTTCTAAATACATACATATTATAGATAAATTACACCCAGACACAGAACAAATGATCGTGCTCATCACACAAAGATTCGTCCTGGACGGAATCGAACCCACGACCTCCGGTTTAGCAGTCAGGGTCGCTAACCACTAGACCAACAGGCCCGTCAAATTCAGATTAGCAGATCCTTATTTCAATTTTTCTATGGAGAATTCGAATTTAGAAGTTTCTTAGCAATTGCTAATCATCGTCGAGATTTTTATAAATAAAGCCATTATGTCTTATTTCTTTTCTATTTAAAACAAAGTCGGGTTAGTTACAGAATTAATAACTAAAGAACGGGTAGACATATTTTCATGATCTTTGATTTGTTGGATACAAATTGTTTTTTTTTTTTGAGGAGTTTTAGTTTAAATTTTCATAAGTATTATGTTGTATGAAAAATTTAACATAATATAATTTTAAAGTAATTTTATGTTTAAAATCTTGAATGTGGAAACAACTAATAATACTAAGCTTTCTGTTTGTGCTTTCGTGTTGTTTTTTCTTATATTTATTCATGTTTGTCTCTATGTATGTGTGCTTATTGATTCATTTGGGATAGATAGATCTAAACAGTATCAGTGCCCTAATTCAATGAATTTTATTTCCAATACAATGCCAATGCAAAATAGATATATTAGTTTAGCAGACAAAAAATTCAGTTTTCTTAAAAAAAATTAAATGCTGTCCATGGAAGGAATTAACCGGAATCTAAACATTGAGAGTATTGATATATGTACTGTGTGTTGTTTGTGTGCCTGCTAAATGAATAACAATTTTGCATTGGCATTGTATTAGGATTGAATTCATTCAAGAGTAACCCCCCTGTATTGTGTCACGTTATGGCATAATTATTACACGATTTTTTTTATTTTGTTATTGTTTTTTTTTACCACATATTTTTAATTATTTGTTCTCCTACTAGGGAATAATCTAAATATTTGTTAAGAATAATGGCCATTAAAGTATTAAATTTAACTGTCACCAATTTTCTTAGGAACGCAAACAGTTTATTTGCGCGCAAGGACCAACCGACACTACTGTCAACGACTTCTGGAGAATGATCTGGGAACATGGGCTGGAGCTGATTGTGATGCTGACCAACCTCGAGGAGTACTCCAAGGTCAAGTGCTCCAAGTACTGGCCCGAGGAGAGGTCCAGTCGCGCCTTCGGGAATATTACAGTGCATCATGTGGGAGAGAAGAGGTACATATAATTATTAAGAAAGCTATGTCTTGAATCTTTTATACACTTATAGAATCATACTTAAAAACGGTACATTAATTACATGCATATTGAACTAATTACAAGCATTTTAGTATTGCTAATTAGACAGAGAGAGATATACCATAATGTGACGTCACTATTCTTTTCAACATACTAATCTGGGGCTGGCCCGTACAAGTCGTCGTTTTCCGATAAAGCTACTTTATAAGCTTTTGTATTCGTTTTATTTTTATGTTATTACTCAGTTCTGCTTTAATTGAATACCATTAATAGAAATATTTTTAATAAATAAATAATTCGATAGTAGTCAAATACCCAATTATATAAGATACGCCAAATTTCTTCTCAATCGGATGTTAAAAATTGGTTCTAATTAACCTTGAAAGATTTGACTTAAACAAACATATATATTTACATTGCCAGTTAAATAGAAGCTTGTAATCAAGTCAATTATATGGTTGTTACAGATATTCAGACTATATCGTACGAGAACTGAAGATAACTAAGCAAGCTACCAATTCTGATGGACAACCCATCGTTGAGAATAATGGCGTCGCTAAGAGGAATGGAGGTAACATTTTTGTTATACATGAACGTTTCAATGAAAGTAAATTACTCATTTATCGATAATTGTAAATCGAGTTATATTGTATTCTAAGATCAATTCGGAATCACAAATTATGTACTCTTTAACTATTAAAGGACCTGCTGACCGTAAGCGCTGACGCGCCGAAGGCACGCAAGAAACAAGCATTGATCACCACGCTTGCTCACTTGTGGGTTGGCATTAGAATCCAGATTTCCTTCACCAATTGTCAGTAGTGTCTCAGAATAACTAAGAAAATACATATAACTTTGATAAACTCACATTGGTTTTAACATGGGTTCGAACCTGACACAAGGGCGGCCATTGAATCGTTAGGCACGACATTTACTTTTAGTTAGTTACACTAAAGTAATGTTTCAGATGTTAAAGAGGCATCAGATTCGAGCGCACCGACGTCCCCGCGCGAGGTGAAAGACAATACGGAGGTCCGCATCGTGAGGCAGTACCACTTCCTCATGTGGAAGGACTTCGCAGCGCCAGAGCATCCACATTCCATACTCAAGTTTATTAAGGTGAGTCGAGGAAACACTAAGACAGGGTTTTGAGTGAACTTACTGTCGTGTCTTGATGTTTCTGTACCATCTGGACGTTGAATCTAGTAGAATCCAGTTTTAGAATTTAGAACTTTTAGTAGAATCTACTTTTTCCCAGTAGTATTTTCTCATTTACTTTGTAAGGTATACTTAAAGTGATGTTTATTGTCCAGAGAGTGAACGAAGCATGGTCGAGCATGGTGGGCCGGCCGGTAGTGGTGCACTGCAGCGCGGGTGTGGGGCGCACGGGCACGCTGGTGGCGCTGGACTGCCTGCTGGACCAGCTGCGCGCCACGGGCCACGTGTCCGTCTTCAACACTGTAGCCGAACTGCGGCGTCAGAGAAACTTCCTCGTGCAGTCGCAGGTATGCTGGACGCTAGTATAGGAGCACGTGGCCATCATTTATCATCAGTCGGTCACCGGTGACCGAAGGGCATTAAGGGCAGGGATTATAATAATCTATTTTAAGGAATATTTTTTTTTCTTTATTAGCGGTACAATTTAGTGTGATTACGCGGTAATTATAGGAATTTTATTTCGGTCACCGGTGACTGATCGACTACGATACTACAAGGAAATGTACATTCAGTATTAAGAAACATAATTCAAACGTTAAGCTACCTAGCAAACAGTTAGTTATGTACATAAAATACTAACAGATACTGGTATTATTAACCTGTTCCATTTATTCCGAATTCACGAACATGTTATATATTTATTTTACATCATAAAAAATAGTGTTATATTGTACCTATATATAACACAAAAAATCCGAAAATAAAGCCGAAGAATGTTTCGAGATGAAACCTAAAAAGGTTTCATCTCGAAATCGATGCATATTTCTTCCTCATTTTCCCAATATCTGTATTATGTATTTGAATATCATGGTATATTTGTTTAGAAACAATACGTGTTCGTGTACCGCGCGCTGGTGGAGTTCGCGCACTACGGCGACACGGAGATCAGCGCGTCGCGCCTCAAGCCCGCCGTCGACCGCCTGCGCAACACGCCCGACCACGCCGACAAGTGCCTCATGGAGGTCGAGTTTGAGGTACCCATATCTAATCTATACTTATATACTAAAATCACTAAGAGGAAATTACTTATTTGTATTTAGATATTTTATAAAAAATAAATTCAAAAACTGCTAGACTGAATTAAAAAATTCTTTAACCACTATAATGATTCATTATCGCTGAGTAACATAGGCTATTATATTTATATTTTAAGCTTAAATGCCGGGACGAGCCGCTAGTCACTATCCAGAAGTAAGAATAGGTAGACTATGTATGTTTTCCTTAACTTTGAAAGAATAGCCTTAAATCCTTAATATACCTTAACTTAGAAAAAGGGTAAATTCGTAGCAGGTGCCAAACGAGGTGCTACGAAAAGGGGATTTTCGGGGCACTCGTAGCCGTATATTCGACAAAATAGTACATTCGGAGCGGGTGTCGTGCGTGGTGCTACGAAAAGGGGGTATTCGTAGCAGGTACCTTCTACGAAAAGGGGAGAACATCCTACGAAAACGGGACATTCTTAGCAGATGCTGTGCGTGGTGCTACGAAAAGGGGGCATTCGTAGCAGGTACCTTCTACGAAAAGGGTACACTCTTAGCGGGTACATTCTACTAAAAGGGTACATTCGTAGCAGATGCCGTGCGTGGTGCTATGAAAAGGGGATATTCGTAGCAGGTACATTCTACGAAAGGGGGAGTACTTCCTACAAAAACGGGACATTTGTAGCGGGTACATGCTACGAAAATGGTAAATTCATGGCAGGTACATGCTACAAAAAAGGTACATTCGTAGAAGGTACCAAGCTGGGTGCTACGAAAAGGGGGATATTCGTAGCAGGTACCTTCTACGAAAAGGGGAGTACATCCTACGAAAACGGGTCATTAGTAGCAATTGCATGATACAAAAGGGACATTCGTAACAGGTACCTTCTACGAAAAGCGTACATTCGTAGCAGGTGCCTTCGAAGACAAGGAGAGAACATCCTCCGAAAAGGGGGCCTTCTTAGCAGTTGCATGATACAAAAAGGGACATTTGTAGAGCAGGTAAATCCTTCGAAAAGGGTACATTCGTAGCAGGTGCCAAGCAATGTGCTACGAAAAAGGGATATTCGAGGGCATTCGTAGCCGTACATCCTACCAAAAGGGTACATTCGTAGCAGATGCCGTGCATGGTGCTACGAAAAGGGTACATCCGTAGCAGGTACATCATACAAGTCTCCACGACGAGAGAATCCTCGTGTGAAGCCACACTAGGATTCCCTATGACGTTGTTTCTTGTGCTTTAATAGCTATTGCATAATGTAATACGAAATAAAAAAACTCCTTTTCGTAGAAAATGCTGAACAGTCCAGTAGCGGAACCGTTAAAATCCATGGCGGCGGGTGCGGGCGAGGAGTTGCGCGCTCGGAATCGAAGTCCCGAGTGCCTGCCGTACGACCGCAACCGTGTCATACTGACCCCCTTGCCCGGCAGGGATTATTCCACGTATATCAACGCCTCGTTCATCGAAGGTAAGTATTTGTAGCGTAAATGTTAAGTTATTTACTGATATTCAATTTAATTTTCAAAGTGAAAAGTACTAAAAATGTCGTATTTTGTCAATGTTCATTAATTAATTCACGATATTGTGATTGTGTAGGTGATTTTTGTTTGCCGTCTCTTCAATTTACTTAAGGCATTTAAAGCACTTAACAGTATCAAATGCATGCTAACATTATAACTTTGTCTGCAGCATATGACACAACAGAAGGGTTCATTATAACACAGGATCCCCTACCAAACACTATTATGGACTTCTGGCGGATGGTCTCTGAACACAATGTCACTACTATCGTCATGTTAAGTGAGGTAAGTTTGGTTTATCATACACTAGCTGTTGCACGCGGCTCCGCTCGCGTTTGCTGTCGGTTTTCGGGGTGAAAAGTAGCCTATGTCCTTTCTCATGATCCTAGTTTATCCCATGCCATGTTTCATCCAAATCATTTCCGCGGTTTAGCCGTGAATGCGTAACAGATATACAGGCAAAGTTAGTTTCGCATTTATAATATAAGTACTATGAATGTAGTAATGTACTCCGTCTTAAGTAAATACTAAATAATAAAAAAATAGACATCTGTTTTTATGTCCATAAGGTAGAATAATAAAAATTATTGGACAAGTATAATAAAAAAAGATATGATTTGAAATGTCACGTGATATCATTAGACTGCATTTTGTACAGAGTAGTGACGTAGGTAGCCTTTACTCTATAACTTAATTCGTTTGAAATTCGATTAACATATAAACATTCATACATATAGTTTGGTGACAATACTGTATTATTGTAATTTCAAACTGGTCTGTTAATGGAGCTAGAAGGTGGCTATAATGAAGCAATCAAATCGTATATGTGTTCGTTGGATTTGTCACAAGTACTGTGATGCTAGGTGATATATAAGCTTCTTATTTTAAATATATATTCATTAAGTTTATTATATTATAGTTGGGCGAAGGAAAGTGTCCGAGGTACTGGGACGACGGTACGATTCAATACGAACACATCTCGGTGCAATACGAAGAGAGCGAGTCCTGTCCTTACTACACAAGGAGACAGTTCAGAGTTACCAATGATAAGGTAAGATTATAACCAATTTCAATAAAAAACAAGAGCAAATGCTCAATTGGACTAATATTTTTATTACCCCCCAACGCAAGTAAATAGGTATTTACGTTTAATATGTGAATTTGTGTCGTCTGTTGCATTGTAGCTTCGAAACGGATTGACCGATTTTGTTTCGGTTTGAAAGCTGAAGGATCTATTAAGGTGTTAGAATATTATTTTTCTCTAGATTTTAATTTACATACCTACATGTCAAGCGATATTTTCGCCATACGTGAATCGATTGTAATTATGAGCTGCTAACTAGAGCCGCTTCTAACCGAGCCGTAAATAGCGATAGAATCATTATATTAAAAAAATCACAAATAAGATTGTGCAAGTATAATGGAATTAAATGCACCGTTTCTGTATCGATACAAACGCGCAACTGTATCGATACGGCATCGCTTCTGCGTGTATCGTTTGTATCAAAAAGAAAAAAAAGTAACGGAGGGCAAACGAAAGCGCGTTTATTTCGTTTTGTTTTAATTTGGTCCGATAGCGGCTTAATCTCATTCATCACTTTTGGTTGCGTTCGCTAACTACGTACGAGACTATAGTGTTACATTTCGTTGCGCAGAGCGGCGACGCAGTTTGCGTGCGGCAGCTGCAGTACCAGGGCTGGCCTACGGCGCGCGGGCACGTGCCCGAGGTGACGCGCGGGCTGGCCGAGCTGGCCGACGCCGCCGCGCCGCCGCACGCGCCGCAGCCGCACGCGCACCTCGCCGCGCACGGCACCATGCTCGTGCACTGCCAGTACGTATACACTACATGATACCAGGGCTGGCGAGCTGGCCGACGCCGCCGCGCCGCCGCACGCGCCGCAGCCGCACGCGCACCTCGCCGCGCACGGCACCATGCTCGTGCACTGCCAGTACGTATACACTACATGATACCAGGGCTGGCGAGCTGGCCGACGCCGCCGCGCCGCCGCACGCGCCGCAGCCGCACGCGCACCTCGCCGCGCACGGCACCATGCTCGTGCACTGCCAGTACGTATACACTACATGATACCAGGGCTGGCGAGCTGGCCACGCCGCCGCACCAATAGTGGTCAGCTAGACTATACTCTAGCACTTGCTAAAGCATACTCTAGCTGACCCTCAAAACAACGTATAAATTTATCAAAAAATACAATCTACATTTATGTAACAGTAACTAAATTAAAAACCATACTTAATGCCAGTAGAAAAAGTGAATTGTCAAACCATAATTTTACAAGATATTTTGAATTGACGCAAGCCTTTGATAGAGTTAATAACAAAAATATAGTATACCACCAAAAGCCTAAAAATGTTAAGATAACTTTTAGGCTTTTATTATTAAATTATTCATTTAAATTTAATCGGACTTTTTTTATTTTGTCAAATTTAACCAAATTCAATAACTGTTATTGGTGGATTTCGACAGGTAGATATATAGATAGATAGATATAGACATACTAGTACCAATTTAATTAAATATATATGTATATTTGTTTAGGTCAACTCTTGCAAGATAAATCAAAACCATTTCTTGATGTCTTATTGAGATTAAATTATGCATACTTATATGACTTCAGTGACAATACTTTCGAGCTGGTCTGATGATAGCGCCAGCAGGTGGCTATAGGAATTCCGCACCGTGATTGGGTTCATTGGATTTGTTGTCGTTAGTACTGCGATCCGAGTTGATTTTAAGTATACATAATATATTAACTTAATATGTTAGGTTCGGCACGGAGCGTTCGCCGCTGTTCGTAGCGCTGTGCACGCTCATCCGCGCGCTGCGCGTGGAGCGCCGCGTCGACGTCAGCGCCACCGCGCGCGCCGTGCGCTCGCAGCGCGCGCGCACCATCGACACCTTCGTAAGTCGCACTTGCACACATACACTACTACTTCAACATCATCAACTACAACCATTACGACGACCTCCGTGGGCGAGTGGCGTACACACTGGTTTTCAAGGTGTCGCCAGCTCTAAGGTCCAGGGTTCGATCCCCGGCCGGGTCAATGTAGAAAACCACTTTTCTACATTGTCTCGGGTCTATGTGTTTGTGGTACCTTCGTTGTCTCTGAATTCCATAACACAAGTGCTTTAGCTACTTAATTAGGGTTCAAAACAATGTATAATGATGTTGTCCACATTTATCTTTTTATAACCCTATTATTAATAACAGTCAGGGGAGATGGGCCTCTTTAGCATAAGTCTGCAATCTATCTAGGAGACGGAAAACTCCAAAATCAAACCCGGTAAAGTGTCACCGTTAGGTGCAAGTGGAGTCCAAACCGAAATATGCGGTAGCCTACCACAACAGCATTCCCAAGAAGAATTAGCTTCAGGCAGGCGGCCAAAGTTAGTCGCCAAATCTATTTGCAATATAGTATAAGAGCTATGAATATAAATAATGAGGCAAAGGAAGACTGAAAAAATTGATGGTTTGTGTGAAACATGATATAAAGAAGAAAACAGTGAATGCTGAGATGACGAATAGTAGGAATGAATGGACGAAGCACACATTGCACCGACCCCAAATAATTTATAATAGGCATGTTGACTCTAAGGTTTTTAATGTCCGTCAGGTATATTAGTAAAAAATATTAGAAATGTATATTTCTTTTTTTACCTAACCTAAAATTTACGACGATACATTGATTTGAAATGTTATGACGTCACGATGTTGTACGTTTTGTGTAACATCATGACTTAATTAGAACTCTTGAAATTTGATTCACTTTATTTTCTTACATTTTAGTTATTTAAAAAATGTAAAAAAATCGTGTCTAATATTTTTTATCATCCTATTTACGGACTAAATATATTTTTTTCTTTTCATACACAGCCATCATCAGGGAGCCCTTTATTAATTATACAATAACGGACTCTATATGTCTAAAGCATATTAAATAATATTATTTTTTATTTTTCAGTTACAATACGAATTCCTGTACCGTGCTATCCTGAATTACGCGGAGCTACACAATCTACTTGAGGACAGTTAAGCACAACTTAAACCTAACTTAGTGTCTAGCACGGCTGTGCTTCAAACTCCGCCTTCTGAAGGTCCTGTAAATAAAAACATGTATTTGACCTTTAGTTTTTGATACTGCCAGAAATTTAGAGCTCTTTACAAAAACTACTAAAGAAAGCGATTTTAAAATTAAATTGATAATTTCACCTACCTTAATCGATTTAAAAGTATATTTTAGAACAGAGTATCGATTAAAATATCGATAAATCGATCGTGAATAATCGTTCTAAGATTCATTCAGCATAGCTCAATGGATCATTTCATCAGTAAATACTAAGAGAAGAGATAAGAGCTCTAAATTCACAAGAAAATGTCGGCAACATTTTTACGCCTATCCCTTGTCAGACATTTGCTTAAGTGTCTTCTTATTTTTAAAATGGCATGGACTATAAGGCCTATTACCTAAATAAAATGGGACAACCCTGGCTCGCAATCAAAGCGAATATATCGAACAATATACATTTAAGATTAATTTTTAAGTACCTATACATTTTGTATATTTGGTGTTTATTATTTACAGTTAACATGTAAGTGAAACTTTAGTGCGATCACCAACAGATTTTGATATTCTGATGAATGTATAAAATTTGATACTATACCTCATTGGTTGTCAGTTTTAAGATAACCAATCGCAGCTCATTACGTGAGGCTTGTTTCGTTATATATTCATCTACCAAACGATAAGGCCGCTCGTATTCTGCTCGAGTAGTTAGCCAGTGGTCAGTATACACGCGACTGCTCGAGCTGTCGACCGCTCGTGCGTCACGTGGCCTCCCACACGTGAGCTTTTCCAGTCGACCGCTTGAAGCAAACGAAGTGCTTTAAGGAGTCCGTGTACGGGCGGCCTAAGTGTTGATGTATTATTTTGACGCAAGTAATCATGTGTGTTTTAAGATGCACAACCTTCAACCATCCCTACTGCTCATTGTAGGTGCTTTTTATAAATTTATACAAGTTTTATCTTGTGTACGAATTTATGTATATTAATTTTAGTATAGAAATTATTGTAAAAAGATATTTGTCTATAGAACCGACTGTAACAGGTAAAAATATCGGATATATATATATTTATTTTTTACATAATAATTTCTATGCTAAAAATACTGTTTTTTTTAGTTCAACTATTATTATATTTACGTTTTTATGTTATTATTACAATGTATGTACAAATGAACGATCACTTTTTGTATCTCAATATTATTTTTTAATATAAATAGTTGATAAGTTTGTATTAATTATATATAAAACGCTTCAGCTTGACTAATTTTCTATAAACGTTAAAATCGTGTTATAATTTTGAAAAAAGTAGATTTTGTAAGTTCCCCAACGATAATGTGAATTCTGAAATATTTTTGACTGTTTTATAAGTAAGTACATTTTCACTATCATTTTAGCCTGTGTCTGTCCACTGTAGGGATATAGGCCGTAAAGCATAAATCAGTGTTAGGCATAGTACATTACTTTTGTTACGCTTAGATAACTAACATATACAAAAAAAAACAATAGAGGCTAAATGGGGTAGATGACATTTTTTTTTAATTTCCGTCTGATAGATTATGAAAAAGTATGAGACACATATTTTTTCTTGTTTTATGTAACCTAAAACTCACGACGATGCGTTGATTTGAAATGTCGAATGACGTCACAATCTGCAAGCGGTGACGTCACTAGCTCCCACTCCCATACTTTGAATACGCTCTATGAAAAAGCAAAAAAATACGTGTCTATATTTTTATTAACTGACGGATATTATATATTTCGATTTTGACATTTGATCTACCCCATTGACACTAACAGACGAAAATATTTCAGGAGAACGTACTCCATCACACGTATGAACCTAGTGATAAAGTCGTATTACAGTATAATTTCATATTATTAATTGTAATTATATTATTATTTTTTCGGTATAAAACATACCAAATCGAAATCGTGTCCAAAGAAAGAGTATGAGTATAAATATCATGGTATAATGTGAAGAAAAATTACGTATTTATTTTGATAATAAAAGAGGCCATATTTTACTGCATTTTAACAGTTTTTTGTTATATCATCAATCATTCATCATATTTTTCGGTTTTATAAATATAGGTTTTTTAAAAACCTTATTGGAAAATCTGATTAAGGCCAAATATATATCCCCAATTTAGCACAAATTTTTAATGTTATTGTAGTGCGTGCGGGTTGAATAAGCATCTGTGTAAATACTCTTTGTATCTTTATAACAAGCGTGTTTATTTTCATATACATAGTAATGTTGCGGTCATATATTTATTATTATAGCTATCCAATGGGAAAGATGACAACTATTTTATGCTTGTAGGATATATTATTAAAAAATATTAGACACGTATTTTTTTTTTCTAAATAACTAGAAACTCACGACAATACATTGATTTGAAAAGCATGACGTCACAGTTTGGTACGCAAGTATGACATCATTAGCCCCCACTCCTACTTGAATCGCTTTATCTACGTGTTTTATTATTTTGATAAAGCAAAAAATATGTGTCTAATATTTTTTTAATATCTAAACAGTCATTTATCGTTTCTTATAAATCAGAAAAATATGAAAAAGACCATTAAAAACAAATTATAAAATTATATTGAATGTCATGCAACAATAACTACCCATGAACGTCCACTGCTGATCATGGGTTTATAGTCATCTTTTTGCATAAAGTTATAAAAAATACCTCTTGGCCAGTATTTTTTTAACTACACAGCTTAGGGGAGTTACATAGTCAGTAGTCAGTACAATGCCTATGCAAAATTGTTATTTAGCAGGCACACAAACAACACACTGTACTAAAAAATACTGTCAATATTTATTTAAAACAAACGGTTTACTCACGTATATTTTCGGGATCGCCCGACTAGTTTCAGACTCAATAGGAGTCCCTAATCATGAGCTGACGCGGCGGCGGTGGTGTCTAACTGGTGGAATACTCCTCACGAAAGTTATTATACAAATACTGTCAATGTTTAGATTTCAATTAGTACCTTCCAAAAATGCTTTTTATTTTAAGAAAATGGACTAATTCTCATCAATTTTGGCATTGTTTGTTATTTATTTATAAAATTAAAAAATAACGTCAATTTTGCATTGGCATTGTATTGAAATTAAAATTAATTGAAGAGTTTAGGCACAGTTTTCTTTTAAATATTTATTTAAATTTGTACTATCTTCAGACTACATTGATGTATTATTATTATATTATATTACCGTAAATATATGATCGAAACTTGGCAACAATACTATACATTACCGCACCAATATATACCGTTTTCGATGTATTTACTATATTTTATTTCCTTTAATTTTGTATGAAGCGTATCGCTGTATAGAAATTTACGACTGTCGAAATTTGTAAACGTAATTGTAAGCTGTGTAATTAGATTTTGTATGAGCTAAACAAAATATACAATGTTGACGTTGAATGTGGTAATTGTGAATATAACTGTAATGTTCATTCTGATTTCTATTGACTGATTATAACTCTTATTTATACAAACAAAAGGTTCATTATTATTCTCCGAGCCTGTTGTACAAAATTCGCGTTTTTGTATTATTTTAATGTTGTAATATAGAATATTTTAATTGCATGCTATCTGCACCTGACATAGTACAATAATCAATATTAATTGTATGATTAAACTGACAGAATGTTAAAATAGATTGGTCTTTATAATGTTAGGTATAGTTGCATCATCTCAGATCCACGTCATCTCATTTTGTACAAATACTGGCTCAAGTAATGTCAGTTTAAAAATGAGGTTTCATTTAAACCGAGGTTAATAAAGATTCTGTTTAAATTCAAAGTTAAAGTTAATTGCAGTACAGATCATAGTAAATTAAATATGTGATCTTTGTTTGCTGTATTTAGACAACGTCATTATGACAACTATAAGATCACGTGATTGTTGCAATGGCCAAGTTATTTAACGTTTGCTACAGATTCTATCTTGAAAGTCTAATATTTATGAAGTCTACACTTTTCTATCGTTGTGGCCTAGCTGTTCAATGAACGGATTTGTATGCAGAAGGTTTTAGGTTCGAACCCATCACAGGCAAGTACCAACGTGACTTTTCAAAGTTATCTGTACTTTTTCAATTATTATACGACACATTGAAAATCGGTGAAGAAAAACATCGAAAGGAAACGTGGATTCTAACCGCCAAGTCGCAAGTGAGCAAGTGTGGTGATCAATGCTCGTTCCTTCTCTACATGAAAAGTGGCCTGTGCCCAGCAGTGGGACATTTGTAGTCCGGTATTATTCTACACATTTCTGCGCTATTTTCTAAAGGTATCAAATGTAAATAAAAGTTATGCATGCAGATTATTCCAGATGGTGCAACTTAACTTAAAGCCTTTTAATAAAAACCTACTAAATAAATAGAATCAAATGAACATGACAGTTGTACGTGTCGTCCACTTATATCAATAGTATGAGATGAAGGATGCTGCCGATTGGAACTCGGATGACTGAGACACAGGGCTTTTATTACGTACAGTAGCAGGCTATAAACAAACATTTTAATAACTCAAATAGGCAGATAGCCTCCCAGTTTTAGTAAAGATTATTATAAATATTAATTAAGCATCTGTCAAACCTCATGTCAAGTGCTGTGATTGGTTAATCTAATCGCATTAGTTGAAATGAGATTTGACAATAAAGTAAATAAAATAAAATTAATAATTAAATTGTACAATTACCGCTGTCAAATTTGTATAACGTTAAGACATTAAATAATACGAATTATCATTTTGACAGCAATAATTGTTTACATTAAGCTGTCGCTTTGATTTTGCAAGATACATGCCGCTGCCTTTGTAGGTGTTTAAAGCGGTATTTATTATGGAGCTATTCTGATGATTTTACCTACTATGTTTCCTAAATCTGGACGGATATCTATATATCTGTATAAGTAGTATTATAAGTCATTATGTCGTTCAATTTTGATCCCAATAGCAGGTTAAAAATAAGCACTCCTTGGAGTTAGAAACTAGTGACTCCGACCATTCTTAATAACCACTTTGAGAGTTCATTAGATGTTTTGTAAAATACGTAGAATATAGTCATGAATCTCATTTTAGACTCGACAGTGTTTACAGTTTTATGTAATCCAGTCGCACTTAGGGCTATCATTATCATTCATTTCCATTCGTTCATTAAATTACTTCTGTACGTAATAATTGTCTCTGACTTTAGTTTTGTATTACGGGGACTTGCACGTTATTCTAATGAATGTTTCTAATCTATGGTTATAAAAAACAATGCTAAGATACCAGCTCAAATAAAAAACAAACTTTTCTTGGTATCATAAGTGAATAGTGACTATTAAAAAAATCTAATTAAATATCATTTTAAAGGACATTGAATAATATTAATCCTGTAGATAGTATTTTACAAGTATACAAGGTGTCAGGAAATACGATACTTTCCTTGCAGGGGGTTATAGTAGTGATCATTTGCAGGCAATCATTTTAGTCACTTGATGCTATGCCCGAAACCTAGTAATTTCTGAGGTAATCGAGATTTAAGAATTTGCATAAAATACCCGATTTTCAAGTTAAAACATAGCCATGTAGTGATTAACGGCATTTTGTTTAATATTTTGTTGTTTTCTGATAAACAAATAACCAGGAAACCATTAAAAATATTTGCAATTAAACACCGTGTTTTTTTTTAAATAATGCATAAAATAAAGCGTTGTTTTACGATTACGAAAACAACTAATAACTTAAATCTCGGTATTATCTTAGAAATTACTAGGTTTTGGAGACGGCATCACATGACTTAATTGGCTGCAAATAAGGTCTACTTTCACCCCCCGCCTCCCCAGAGAATGTATCGTATTACCGGACACCCTGTATGTACTTCTAAACTTACTGATACTCATGAAGGCAATGAAACATTAATTTACCGTCATATTAACTTACCTATCGGTACTAAGGCATAGTAACATATTCGACTGATTTTCTTTTTCAACTATTTTTAAGTATTACTGTATTCTATAATTAAGACTGTATCCATACTAATATTAAATGCGTAAAAAGTAACTCTATCTGTCTGTCTGTTACGCTTTCACGGCTAAACTGCTGAACCGATTTGTATAAACTTGGTATGGGGTGACACTGGCGCTTGGGCCTTTTTAGCCGCGACCGACACCCGCGCGAAGCCGCGGACAACAGCTAGTTTATAATAATAATGACAATCACATAATCCAAAATGGCCAGGGCGTGCAGTCTAGACATGGATAACGATAGCTACAGCGATATTCCTTAACTTTTACAGGCTTAACCTAACGCCGTAAAGGCCAATACCTGAGGTCATCGATTTGCGATTCAGTTCAATGAAGTACTAATAACAATAAATAGGTTTGATATATATGACCTTATAGCGTTACGGCGTTAGGTTAAGCCCATAAAAGTTAACGAATGTCGCTATTCATGTCGAGATTCCATGTCTTGGGTAAACTCTTTAAGCCATTTAACGAGTTTACAGTTCGATATAACTCGCTTTTGTCATTAAATTGAAGAGGAAACAAACTAACACGTGGTTTTAATCGATATACAATTCTTCTACGAGCTCATATTAATCACCTATCTATAAGGTACGTCTTTATGTTGTCATCTTTCGATAATTTAACAATATCTTTATTGTTTTCTGTAAACTGATTCCATAGCTGATTCGCGCTATCTTTTCTATTTTCTAGATATTGGGCAGTTAAACGATCTTTAGGAGGTTTTTTTATGATTTCTGCTAGCATTTAACATGCGGTTATATCATTTTGAACGTTGATAAAGTTCCTCCATTTTGAACTTGTAGTACGCTATTTGAAATTAATTTTCTACACCTTCGATCGTTTTGGGTGATCGTCTGCAGTCGACAAGTCGCGTCGATGATAAGATGGTGTTACTCCCGTCACCCCTAGCCTGTTGACTGATGTACTGTCGTTGTAGTGCTGCTGCAGCGTTTGAGGGTTGCGGCAAACGACCCACTTGGTCAACCAAGACCGATATCCCAAAATTATACCCTCCGGTAGATCCGGAGTTCTAGAAGGACCAAAATGTTTATTAAAAAAATCCCACATGTTAAGTGTTTCCTATTCTGACAGATTATGCATTTTTACTCTTATTTTTATTCGTACCTGTGATACTCATGCCAAAAAGATTCGGATTACATGAACTAACCATTTAACTTTCAATAGTAGATATTCATCTTATCGGTGTTTCTTCAAAAATTTTATACGTAACACTATAATTATTTGTAATATAGGACCTGTTACTATGCTTCAGTATCGATGTTATTAAACTAATCCCCACAAAAAGATCTCGCAATATTGTGTTCAAATAATTATATATAATTTTAGTCTTACGGAATACGTGCAAGCCCCGAGAGCGACTGAAAACGGTGTGTTTTTTAGCTTTTTATATAAAAACCAGTAGGAATGTTAATACATTTTTTTATAAACAAAACTTAGATAGTAAGGTAGGTTAGACATAATTTATTATGCGACGATCGACGCAAGTAACCGAAATAGAACCGTTTCATCTAAATGTCCCATAGACTTAACAATTTTGTAGATATGTACACGAAATAGATAATTCTAAACGCACTTAGAAATAGTATTTTCAAATTCATATAATGTTGCCTCTTATTACCATCGTTTCGGGTCCGTAAGCTCAAATATAACTGGACTAAACGATCAAACCACTCCAGTCTTTTATCAGTGTTGACGCTCAACCACGAAAGGTTCCTACAATTTGTACACTAGACTAGAATTTAAATTATATTGTGTAGCATATAGGTACTTGTATGGAGTTATCATAAAAAGATGTTTAACTTTTAAGTTGCGGCTGTCACTGCGTCACAAACCCTTCTTATAAGGTGTCAATGCATGCCCTAGACCTCTGGTGTTATGCACATACCATCAGATGAGCCGCACATCATTATCTCACAGTTCAACAAAACACGTCGTGGCAGGCCAAGAAGGAGATGGATAGACGAGGTTGACGCATTCTTAAGATCTGTGATGGTAATAGAATGGAAAGACGAAATGCAGTCTTTTGGCCTGAAATGAGATGATCAAGGCTAATAACAATAAGAAAGGTGACAGCAAAATATTTAAACAGAAATCAAAAGTTAAACACCTGTTTGTGATAAATCCTATAGATTCATAATCGATGTTTGCTTCAAATAGCAATAAAAACTATAGTTTTTGGATACCAGCTTGTATCGATCGTCGTATTAACAAATTCCATTTTGGAGTGCAACATTTATTAAACTCAAGCTCAGAACGCATCTACATAGAGTTATTGTGCGCTTTTTATATTAAACAGAGCTTATACGCGATATCAAGGGGCACTCGGTTACAAAAACAATGTATTTAACTGTTTGTTTATTTAAAAAGCCATTTTTGAACAGAGAAATGAAATATTAAATTTGTTAACACCATAAAAATGATGTTAGTTTTATTTGTTCAGTGTATTTTTACGGCCAATATCTGGGCCTCGCTTTTTAACTATACAAGCAGTTGTTATTAAAATAATTAGGGCGAAATTCTGTTGCTTGTAATATGTACAATGTTCTTATATACTTTGTCATTTACGTAACAAAACGATAACATTATTTTCCTATTACAAAACTTACATTATGCATATTACAACAAAAAAATCCAAATTATTTTTCAAATTTATTATAAAATACAAGTTTGCAAGCATGGCGATCTTGTTTGTAAATATATTTAGTAAGCCCTGTATACCGACAGAGCTCCTTATAACAGGTTCGATGCCGTATTTAGACATATTATTTAATTGTAGTGACAAGCATTGGCGGTTGTAAAACTGATTTAATATTAATTTTGTTTTTATTTTTGTAAATAGATAAGGCAAGTCATGTAATACAATATTTTTGAAAATATACCATTATTTAGAAGTTGTGTTTCATTTTTAATCCTATTTCACATATACATCGGTAGTGTAAGTAAAATTTCGATAAATTCTAACGATAAGTAAGTAAAAAGTAAAGAAATGATTTTTTTATTTAAATTGGTTGTGAACACTGAATTTATAATAATAATACCACAATATTTAAAACAATCAAGATTTATTTATTCAAAATACTACTCGGTACACTTGTTGAAGGTCAATCATATTAACATAGTACCCCAAATCGCCCACTCTTCACCTCTTCCTAAGTGCTCTGGCTGTAGAGAAGAAACGGTGCAACAAACTTACCAGCAGCACGCTATCTCTAAGTATACAAATTAATAAATTAGGAACCATACATACCAAATAAACAAGTTTTTGAGGTCATACAAATATAGTAATAAACTTTTATATTATAATGTTATTTTTTATATACAAACATACACTCAAACCAAATAAATTGTATTGAGAAATAAAAAATATAGGCTAGTACTACCTAACTCTATGGGGTGGAAAACCACTTCACCTTAGTAAATAAACACAACTAAAAATAATTATAAAACCTTTACCTTACGCCCGAATAGTGAAACGCAACTTAACTTTAAGACGTTCCTAATTGTATACCTGTCGCTAGGTACTCTACTTCGTAAAATGACAGAGACAGCATAAGACTTAACGGCGAATCTAAACTGATTGTCGATTCAGTATTCGGCCTACATTTTACACATTCAATGCCCAGCACCCGGCTCCCGGGTCGTACGAAAATTCGTTCGCGTGCCCATTTTTTTTTTTTTTTTGGATGAGGTCTACTGCAGTTAGCCTGAGCGCAGGCTTTGACTGCTTCACCGGACTTTTGGCGAGAACCGTAAGGCCTCCAGCCAGAGCAAGTAAAATAAACTAACTACGTCAGCAACGTTCACTAAGGGCACCCCCTGCGGGGTTCGGACCTCGACTTAGTGCGTTGCTGACTATCTTAATAAGGCAAAAACAGCAAGGGATGGCTGGATCTGAGTTATTATTATTTAGGGACATATTTTTATTGCTAGTTTGGCCGGCTCGGGCCAGCTTGATCTAGGGACGGGGGGGTAACATTTACGTTACTATTATTTATAATACGCGACGGGCCTCGCCGGCGAGGACGTAGTATACGGCGGTTGTGTTTTGTATTGCTACTGCTAGCTAAGTCGAATGCTTCTTGTAGAAGCGTTGTCTTATCGTCGGGATAGGAGAGAGTGTGTCTAGGACGTTTTATCTTGGAGATGACTGAAGGTCGGTATCGCGCGGCCGCTACGATAAGCGGGTTGCGGTGGGTTTCGGCGGTGTCGAAGAAACGGGTCGCGGCGCGTTTCATGAACTGCTTGATTGTGGGCAGCTTTAAGTCACAGTGCAGCTGCAAGTTACGAACGTAACCTGGAGCGCCCGTGGCTCTACGCATGAAAAGGTTTTGGAGAGTTTGCATTCGTTTGAGTCGATAATCGGGTACGTGAGAGAATACGACGCTGCCGTAAGTCATGATAGGTCTGACGCACGCAGTGTAAATTCTCTTCTTGCAAGCAAGAGAGAGTTTACTGCGCTTGTTCAACATACAATGAAGTCGGCCGAGGGCGAAGGCGGCTCGCGCGCGTGCCGCTTTGATATGAGGTACGAAGCTAAGCTTCTGATCAAGGATCACACCCAGGTATTTGGCTTGCTGCTCCCAAGGGATAGGCTTGCCGAAGAGGCTTATGGGTGGAGCGGGAACGGGAAGCCGCCGTTTTCTACTAAATAGTACGGCTGCGCTTTTGGTAGGGTTGACTTCGATTCTCCATTTCGTGAACCACTTCCCGAGGGCCGTGACCGCGGTCTGGAGAGTTCGACCTATCGCTAAGGGGCTGGTACCTGAATAATAAATGGCCGTGTCGTCGGCGTACAGAGCTACTTGGGGCTTGCCACCGCGTGGAATGTCGCTGGAATACAGCGAGAAGAGGAGTGGAGAGAGGACGGAGCCTTGCGGGACTCCGGCGAGGATCGGGTGAGGGGAAGAGAGTGTGCCTTCAACGCGATAGCGAAAGGAGCGATTCGACAAGAAGTCACGGATGATGTGCACGAGACGATCTGGCACTTCGAGTTGGTACAGCTTGTAGATCAAGCCGTTGTGCCAGACCTTGTCGAAGGCCTTCGCTATATCGAAGAAGAGCACACCGGTGAGCCGTCCACGCTGAAAACCAGCGCTTATATGCTCGACTATACGGTGGACTTGTTGGACGCACGAGTGTTCGGTTCTAAAACCAAACTGCTCGTCGGGTATGAGACTCCTGGACTCGGCATAATCCATTAAACGGGAGTAGATGATTCGCTCGTATAGCTTCCCAAGGACTTTGAGTAAGCTGATAGGGCGATAACTAGTTGGCTCAGACTTCGGTTTACCGGGTTTGTGGATGCCGATGACTATCGCCTCTTTCCACTGCTGTGGAAAGAGATTGTTGCCTAATGCTGCATTGAAGATGCCTGTCAAGAGGATAACTAATGCTGGAGGGAAGAGTTTAATCACCTTATTGGTGACTCCGTCTGAACCGGGCGCTTTACGAGGGTGTAGGTCCTTGATAAGAGAACGTACTTCGTCTACTGTTACCGGCGCGAGAGGGTGTTCCGGGTCCTCTGAAGGAGGAATCGTGGCCTTACGTTCGACTTCGGCGTCAACTCTGGCGAGGTGGGCCGGGTCGACCGGAAGGTTACTGGGCGTACATTGAGCCTCCAGGCTGTCGGCCAGGCATTCCGCTTTCTCGTCGTCTTCAAAGGCGAGGCTCTGATTCGGACGATTCAACGGGGGCATGACCGCTTCGTCGCAACTACGTAATCTACGTTGAAGGTTCCAAAACGCGTGATGGTTAGGTTCTAATTGGTCGAGAAACCTATCCCACCGATCCTCACGCAGAGCCCTTATGCGTTTCTTAACAGCGCGCTGTAGAGAACGCATACGGGCGCGATTAGAGTCGTTGGGATAGGTGTCGTAGGCGCGTATAGCCGCGTTCTTCTCCGTCAATAGGGCACGGGCGTCGTCCGGTAGGAGCCAGCGAGAGTCTTCTGTCACCGGTACCGACCGCGAACACTCGTTCACCAGGGACTGCACGTGCTCAGTGAGGGAGTCGATCGCGCCTATAGCGTCTGTCGCGGATTCTACATTGTCCGGTATCGAGTCTAGGTGCGCGGATTGGACTGACTTAAGGCGAGTCCCAAGCTTCGTCCAGTTCGTAACTATCTTAGTGGGGATGGGTTGACCAGCGTCTGGAGGACCTACTCGCGGACTAAAGGACATGATCACTGGTCGGTGGTCAGAATCTAATTCATGAATAACTTCAATGGACCGAAGCGCTAGGTTGACGTTTTTGAGTAAAGCTATATCTAGTATGTCGGGGCGGTGGTTGACGTTCGCGGGAAAGTGAGTGGGATTCATCGGAGCGATGATATCGAAGTTTGTTCGCGTGCCCACAACCCGCCTACCGAGTCGTAACTATAATACCGTGTCTATACCTCGCTAGAGTACATGCGTAAATGCTGTGATCTATACGTAGCTATATATGAGTTGTCGCCTCATTTGAGTTCATATTTCACAAACAACTGTTATAAAAATGTACAAATAATAAAGATAGCTAAACAATGCCATAGAAAGCAAAATCAAAAACCCTAGAGTCGGTTAAAAACTCAACAACTACTCCTGTAGGTGTAGACTAATCGAATCGGTTCTCGACAGTCCTGCGATAACTCGATAAGCAACGCTTTCTCGAAATTACTACACTGTTCAAGTATATTCCTTTAATAAAACTTTTTAAAGCCTCTTAGGAATATTTCGTCATTTATGGGAATGATTATATTTAGTAAATACCTTTAAATCAAAAAACTAAATTTGAAATATGTCTACTACTTACGTAAATGGGAAAGATACTGTTTACGCACAAAAGTTCATCTACTCTCCGCTAGATGGCTCTATGACTAAATAATCGTTCTCAGAGCAATTAATCATCTAGAAAGTACCCTTCAATTAATCATGTAGGTATATTATCAGTTACAACATACTGCAAAATATTTTAGTTAATCGTTGATAAATACCTGCCTACCTAAATATATCTCTTTAATTATTATGAAATTACATTAAGATATAAGAATGATAATGTTATCAAATACCCAATAATTTTCCTACAGGTATGTTATTTTAGCCAATCAGATAGTACAAAGTCAATGTTTTGAAGATAACTATAGTAAACAAAATGTGGCCGCACCTCATTTAAACACGTCAATGAAAGCTGCCGAGATTTCCAGAAATTTCTACTCGCTGCTAGATGGCAGGGCAAGTATATAAACGCCGATAGCGCGCGGTTCAACATTGAGTTACAATACAAGCAATCGTATTGAGCGCATCGAAGAAGTATCTACATAAAACTATCGCAATAAAATGAAGAAGTTCTACGGATTTTCGTGTTTCCTGACCGTGGCGACCCTATTATTCGTCATTGGAACGAGTAACTACGTTTTGGCTGAAGAAAAATGTCCACAAAGCGGAGGTAACAGACTTTTTGATCAAACATTTGGATTAGCTTTGACGCCAGACGATTTCCTTACACCGATGATGTCTCCTTGGAGTTTCCAAGACTACTTCAGACCTTGGAGACATTTGACAAGGCTGACTAAGGATTTAGGTTCTACCATAAAGTCTGACAAGGATACTTTCCAAATTAACCTCGATGTGCAGCACTTTGCTCCGGATGAAATTTCTGTGAAGACAGCCGACGGCTATGTTGTGATTGAAGCTAAGCACGAGGAGAAGCAGGACGAACATGGCTACGTTTCAAGGCAATTTGTGAGGAGGTATGCTCTACCTGAAGGTACAGATTCCAAAGAGGTTATTTCCCAGTTGTCCAGTGATGGTATACTGACCGTTTCGGCACCAAAGAAGGTTGTGGAGGGTAAAGGAGAGCGAGTAGTGCCCATTACTCAGACTGGACCGGTTCGGAGAGAAGCCAAGGATTCCAAGGAGAGCGCTGATGGCACATGTTCCGTGGAAGATAAATCGTGCAGCAAACCCTAATTTTATTCCCTTACACAAACGTGTGTTTAGTTTAATGATTTATCTTTTTTTTTCTTACAAGACTGATTATGTGTCATTTAATAAATTTGTAATAAGTAGAAATCATTTTGTTGTTTTACTTAATTGGCCTGTTAGATACCTTTACAAAAGAGCAGTTATTACTTAAGCTATATTCGTTTGATGGGCTGATATATCCACAGAATCAACTGTATAAAAATGTAAGATCCACCTTTCTGGTACTCATTTTCCTATTTTTAATATGTCTTGACGACCTCCGTGGGCGAGTGGCGTACACACCGGTTTTCAAGGTGTCGCCAGCTCTGAGGTCCCGGGTTCGATCCCCGGCCGGGTCAACGTAGAAAAATCCTTTTCTACATTGTCTTGGGTCTGGGTGTTTGTGGTACCTTCGTTGTCTCTGAATTCCATAAAACAAGTGCTTTAGCTACTTTGGGTTCAGAGCAATGTATGTGATGTTGTCCACATTTATTATTATTTTATTTATTTATACTAGCACTCGATAATTATTTATTATTTAATCTAATATTCTAGTATTTAAAACTGTTAGGGCAATTATTTTTCTGTTGCATTACCCATACTTATCGTTTTTATAAGCTAAATAGAAGTCCTATTTGTTGTTTGTAAAATGAAAGCCAAACCACTTTGTATACAATGTAGATTGTAGACAATTCTTTAGACTAAACCTATTAGGTACCTACATAAAAACTAAGCATTAGGATTACTTGGGTACCCAACATAGAAAACCGTCGTTAAAAAAAAAGGAAATTAATTACATTCTTGGTGTCGTCAAAACAAGGCGAACAAAGTGTTATGTCATCCGATCCGCGACGGACATTCCTTGTGGACAATGATCTTACAATTATAAATCGGTAGTTAATATATGATGCAAATACTTCTTCGCACCACATTTGTCTCTCATGTAAAACCTGACAGTCTTACCTAGTGATAAAGATGGAGGATCACCTCAGTTTGATATTCGACTTCATATTAACGAACTACTTTGCTAAAACTTATCAATAAAAAATATAAAATAATAATCATCATCAATACTCAATGAAAATATATATATACTAGCTGTCCCCCGCGACTTTGTTCGCGTGTTTTAGTTTCAACGTTTTTTCATTTTTGCAACATTTTTCATTTATGCTCCGCTCCTATTGGTCGTAGCGTAATGTTATATAGCCTATAGCCTTCCTCAATAAACGGACTATCCAATACAAAAATATTTTTTCAATTCGAACCAGTAGTTCCTGAGATTAGCGCGTTCAAACAAACAAACAAATAAACAAACAAACAAACTCTTCAGCTTTATAATATTAGTATAGATAAAATTAAAGTGAGTGTAATGTCAAAATTATAGTTCAATTTTTTATAGTTATCTGCTTGATACTTTTGCTTAAAAATCAGTTTTTAACTTTTTTGTCTATTTATCGGTCTGTCTGTCTATTTGTTCCGGGTAATCTTCCAACCGGAAGAAATTTGGACTACTCTCAAAAGGAGTCGGTATGGCATATGTATAAAAAGACATCAGTGATATCACAAAATACAAGCAATAAGCATACATTGTATATTTATTTTAGCAAAGTAAATTGAATATCTTTATTCATAGTTACGAATGTAGCGACGTTCACCCTGTGTTCCCGGACTACGCTGTTAATCAGAAGGCATATGTTTTACTGTCCATAGGTGTCTATCAAAAATTGTAAACTTATAAACATAAACGCGGGCAACAGTCCGTGAGAATCTGTCTGGTAGTGCACGACGATACTATATATACATATACGATTCCTACCGCCATCAGCCACATTGTATTCTAAGTTGCAGATATTTTTATTTTTGTTAATAACTCTGTGATTACAGTAAATCCTTACTAATATTATAAACGCGAAAGTAACTCTGTCGCGCTTTCATGCCAAAATTACTAAACCTATTTAAATGAAATTTGGTACACAGATAGTATAGAGCCTGAGAAAGGACATAGGCTAGACTATAGGGTTTTTGCCGCGATAACCGACATCCACGCGGGCGGAGCTGCGGACAAAAGCTAGTTTATTATATGTAGGTACTATAGAATGATAAGGTATTAAATGTAGTCATTCATTCTATTTCAATATTTAGTGAGTAAAAAACCGGCAAAGTGCGAGTTGGACCCGCACATGAAGGGTTTCGTACTATCGTTCAAAATTTGTGCCGTTAAAATGGAGCAAAAAATTTAAACACATTTCTTGTTCGTGTTTTTTTGTTGCTTTAGCGGCTATGCTGTGTAAAAATTTCAACAATGTAATTATGTTCATGAGACGGACTGACAGCGTTATAATAATAAGGTCCGATTCAAAGTACTCTGTGGTCCCATTGACACCCTTTGGGTACGAAACCATTTTTTATATTGTAATTTTTACTTATCTTAGTACCTACTAAGCTACAAGTAATAATGGCTACATCTAGTGACATAACTTCTGTTCAAGAGTATTGGTTATATATTTATTTGATTTAGGCTGTGCTTGATGTCTCGCAATGGTTAGAACGCACTGTTGTTAGGAACAATAAAAAATCGTAAATTGTTGAAAGTTGGGCATCTTTAATAAAAAAATACTAACGCTAATTACATTTAAACATACATACATCAGTCGATTTTGATATCACGTTAAAATTCAACAAAAACAGGAATGTAAAGCAAAGCCTTCAAACACACTGCAGGGTTTTTTATTTGGAATCACTGGTATTCACTTTGAAGTACCGTTGGCATCGGACTGGGGAGTTTGCTGGCTTGCAGCGTCTTTAATTTCCTTCCTGATCGGTCCTGTCTGAGAGATGGGGACAGACCTTTCGTTCTTTACTGTAGGAGCTTCTTTTGGCGCGATGATCTGGAGTATACCGTCTGAAGACAGTCTAGACTCGACTGTAGCAGGGTCGCAGTTCTCTGGCAATGCGTACCGCCGAGTGAACTGACGAGAGATGTAGCCATGCTCATCCTTCTTCTCCTCATGCTTTCCTTCGATGATCACGTATCCATCGACGGTCTTGACGCTGATTTCTTCAGGTGAGAAATGCTGCACATCCAGGTTAACTTGGAACTTCTCCTTGTTTGATGTGATAGTTGATCCAACATCCCTGGCTGCGACTGACATCTGCCTCCAAGGCCTGTAGTAGTCCCGGGATATGAGCGGTGCGACTACGGCGGTGAGCAGGTCATCAGGAGTGAGCGCTAACCCGAAGTCTTGGTCGATGAGGCGGTGAGGGGCTCCGAGTACAAAAGGTAACAAAGACATTGTTTCGAGTTTATTTATAACTCACACGTTACTTGTTTTCGTCCTGTAGGTTGATGTGAAGTAATCTAAGGATTCGCCGGCCGGCGAGTTTATATAGCGGTCGACTTAAGCGCCATCTGGCCACCGATGTCAGATGCTTTCGCACTTTAATGTGTATAAAGTGCATCGTAGTGTCCCTGTGTGCGAGGAGGGTGGGTATTGATCGGCCGAGCCAGACGTGTTCCCGAGCATTCTAGACTTCAGCCTTGAAAACTGTGAGGTTAATGACTCCTGTTGTATTGTAATGATGCGCTCCGAGGTCACGCTGTACTTGTTACAGAACGATAAGCTTTATGTGCATTCATTCAATTCATTTAATATTACGTACAGTTAAATTCGTTCTATTATTATTATTATATATTAATTTATTTATTTATTGATTCTTTATTGTACACTGTAAACAAAAATAAACATGAAAAAAGATATATATACATGTACAAAGGGCGGCCTTATTGCGCACGGAAATTTCTTCCAGGCAACCATTGGATGAAATAAATATATGAATATAAATAGAGCGTATATTATATGTATATATAACCAAAAAAACTTTCTTCATATGTATGTAGATACTTTCTTTGGTACCTACACCTAGGTACACAAGTCATTTGTACAATGCGAAGGTACGTTGCGAAAAACTCTCACTGCTTCATTTATTTTTAGTAGGTTTAGCGTAGAAGTAACTTAACGAGTTCAGGGTGAAGGCATATTTATTGCCTTATTTATGAAACAGTGTAGCAATTACAATTGGTTTTTCGCATCAAAAAAATGTAAGCGCCTAAAGAAGTTTGCACTTCAAACACGCACTAATACGAGTTTGATACCTCAGAAATATCTTCCTGTCTAAAAATAACTTTCTGTGACATTTAAACATAGTTATTACTTATTACGATCATTTTAATAATATAATTGATTTCTAAATCAGTATATAAAGTTACAGTTTTAAATTTACTTCTATACCGCAATCTGCATATAGATCGTCTGTGAGACGGTGATCAACCACAAATCTAGATATGATTACGACCGCAAACGCAATAAATTGTCCTTGTGACACTGCAATGGTACGGCCGCTTTGTGATGGGTGGCAGCAGTATGGAATCGGTATGCTTTTGGTACCAAAAAATTACCAAGCGCCTATGTTTTATGAGCGTTTTCTGGTTGGCTCGGTACCTCCACGCTCTTACGCGCTACGGTGTTAGGGTAAGCCCCTAAAAGAAAAGTTAACGAAAATCGCTATCGTTGTCGCTATCCATGTCGAGAAATCATGCCAAGAACTTTTTATGAACTTAGGTACCTAACTTTTTACAATCTTTTTTTTTTTTGGAAGAGATTTACGCAGTTAGCCTGAGCGCAGGCTTTGACTGCTTCACCGGACTTTTGGCGAGAACCTTAAAGGTCTCCAGCCAGAGCAATAGAAAAGCTAACTACGTCAGCAACGTTCACTAAGGGCACCTCCTGTGGGGATCGGACCTCGACTTAGTGCGTTGCTAACAATCTTAATAAGGCAAAAACAGCAAGGGAGGGCTGGATCTAAGTTTTTATTATTTAAGGACATATTTTTATTGCTAGTTTGGCCGGCTTGGGCCAGCTTAATCTAGGGACGGGGGAGGCTTTTTACAATCTATGTAAAGGCAGACGTATTCCATTGAAATTAAAACATTGTGCCATTTATGTATGTATGTATGTTGTGTAATTTTGTCTAATTTGTATGCCCTATGTGGCGGATCACGGCATGAACACACTCTATTTATAAGATCTTTATACCTGTGAATCACAAATAAATGATTTGAATTTGAATTTAATAACGCAATTGTTCAGTTTTATATATTGATCTTGCTTCGTAATATAAGAGATATCATCTCGTCTGTCTTGAAAATATTGAAGGTCATTGAAATTGTTTTATGTATTTTTAACTGAATAAAACAGGCAGGTTGGTCAAAAATGGTTTTGACTGAAAAATTTGCAGTCAATAGCACTATAAATTTAATCAATGATTTTTAGTCAAGACCACTTTTAACCAACCTGTTCAGTCAAAATTACATTTGCTTATTTTATTCAGTTAAAGTTACTTTTTAGGTACTGGTTAAGATTTTTGACTGCAACATATACATATTTAGTGGATTAATCAATTCAAACTTTTTTAATTGTTTAATGAACGAATGGGGTACTTATTACTGTAATCTACTGCAACAACTGTTGGAATTGTACAATTCTGAGTTTCAATATTTTGTAACAAGCTTTGTACCTACTTGCAGTACTTTTTAAATGTTAGGTATATTATTGTTCCTTTTTTCAATATTGCAAGGTTTGGGGGCAAGCCGTTGATTCCCATTTATGTATGTAGTACATAAATCGAGAAGTACAAAATACAAAAGTATAATTTTGTAAGTCTACTCGATACTAGATGGAGTTAGTATGTGTCAAATTGACAAATTAGCATTAATTATAAAAGTAATTAAGATTTATTAAACTACTGATAAATGATTATAAAAAGAATGAATTGCATTGGATAAAATAATGGATTTGTGGATTGCAGAAAGCACCGTAATATCACCTCTACGTCGTAGGCACAGTTTCAAAGAGTTGTAATAAAAAAAAAAACAAAATCCGCTAGACAGACCATAGATAAAAAGTACTCTGTGCCATAGATAGATTGTTGTCGTGTTCTTTGACGTTTTGACAACAAACAAATTATCAAACAAACAAGCTTTCATTGATAAAGTAAAGTTTGGGTAGATAAAGAAATGCCTAATTATTGTTGTGTATACGGATGTACCCGAAATAATCGAACGAATAACAATTTGAATTTCTTTAGCTTACCGAAAGAAAGGCCTAGGTAAGAATTTATCTGTCACGATGGTTAAAATCGTAATTAATTTACTTTCAATTATATTTGTATAGATATAAATACCTAAACTACATTAGAAAATAGATTGTAATAGGTGTTTTTGTCATAATAGCACCTTGTAACCTACTTCTTAGTTTTTTATTGTGTCTGGTACGCAGCATTAATAATGTTAACATTATTTTATAACTACTTTATGTAATATTGAATCCTCAGGCTTCAGAAGTGGCTGGAAGCTATAGGACGAGAAGAATTGCTTGACCTGAAGAAACTGAACCATCGCGTATGTTCGCGACACTTTGCTCCATGCGACATTAAAAATAAACACTTATGTGCTGATGCCGTCCCAACCTTATACCTGCCCAACAATATTGAAGGTTAGTCCAATTATGTGGTTCATAACCAGAATCACTATGCAACTGTGCTCATGGCATATTATTATTTATATTTTCAGCCTATATTGTCCCACTGCTGGGCAAAGGCCTCCTCCCTCTTCTTCCACTTGTCTCTCTCAAGAGCTGCAGTTGACCATTTCGATAAAAACTGCATGGCATAATGTATGTATATATTGTTCAGAGTGACACAGCAACTGATAAATCATAACATTCACGGCCCTTAGCTTAATTCTAGTTTAGTTCTTCCATGTTTAATGAGTAACCACTTTGCTGTATAGTGTTTTATAAATTAAATATTTCATACACACATTCAATATGTTGTTGTTGTTAGATAGACAAAATACTAGATGTCCTGACAATTTAAGACCATCCTGTATATTTTTCACTAATTTTCATTTATACAAACCATGTCCTAATAACGTAAAAACAACAAATTGGTCAAGCCCTTAAGTGATGCTCTTGTCATAGTTATATAGATTTTAATTATGAAAAAATAATAAATGGAATTTTGTTTTTTCTATATTTATTATCACACCCAAACTATTCAATATTTCAGCTTGGGAAGAATCTGCAAAAGACCTGTTGGCTCAAGCTCACGAACACATCATATGTGACAGCTGCCACAAACCAATCTTTGGTTTCCGTTACAAGTGTGTCACTTGTGATGACTATGACCTCTGTGCTAAGTGTGAAATGTTAGAAGCTCATCCCCAACACGTCTTCGTGAGATTTCCAAAACCGAACAATTTTGTAAGTAACTCTTATTAATTTAATCCATAGTAATTATAAATGCGGAAGTAACTGTCTGTTTATTACGCTTTCAGGGCTAAATAGCTGAACCGATTTTGCTTAGATCCCAAGAAAGGATATAGTACTACTTTACTACTATGTACTACTTTCTGTCATGATAACCATCTCCCATGCGGGCAGACCCATGGGCAAGATAAGACTTAATTATATATACACAAAACAATGTAAATTAGCAAGTAATATGTGTGGTCTTAACAGTAAGTGTGATCTGACAACCTATTGATAAGTATTACATTTAGCATTCCATGTAACTGAGGGGAAGAAAGGGTTACATTGTAAATGTTACCCTTTGCAATGCAAAAGCCTATCCTTCTCTTCTACAGTGCTGCTGGCTGCTGTCTCCAACATCTTGTGCTGGTAGTCTTTGGTAGTTGTGTGGCTGCTTCCTCCCTGTCTTATCTCTAATTTAAATTTTTAAAAATTAAACATTATTATTATTAAAAAAAAAAAAAAAAAAAAAAAAAAAAAAAAATTATTTTTATGTCCAAACTATGCTGTGAGAGCGTGAGTTTTCTTATAATTCGAAAATCCTAAAACGCTTATATTTTTATGCTTCTGCTAGGCAGACTCATTAAAGACGTACCTATATAGCATCATACCAATTTCCAGTCTTATACTGTTTTACAAGCAAGTTACTTATTTGCGTAAAAACTTCCTCATTACAGATGGAAGGTAACAATATTGTCAAGAAATTGCAAGGGTTCTTCAAAAGGGAACAGCAACTTGACGGTAGCAGTGACGATGATATTCCCATAACGAAATACGCAAGAAATCACGACACAGGCCTGGAAGTGCCAGAGAACATTAAAGAACTGATACGCAATGAAATAACCCGGGTAATAAACATAACGCCGCTAGAAAAATGTAAAGAAGAAACAACGAAACGGAAAATGGACGTAAAGAAAAAACCTTTAAAGAAAAAGAAAGTTGATGTAACAGTTAAAACTGATAATCATAATAGTTTAGAAGTTATGGTCCCAGAGGTAGCGTTCGCCGATGTTAATGATATTAAAGGAAATCACATTTTAGACGTGAAACATGAATTGCCTAACACTCTGACGGCTTTAGAAGGTTCGTATTTAGGTACTTGGTGAAAAAATTACTTATTAAACTCATGTCTTAAATACTATACCCTAGAGAGTATAAATAAGTAAACTAAAGAGTGCACCTAACAGAGTATGAATAAGAGCCGTCGTAAAATTTGTGTCAAACCAAAGCGTTATCTCAAAACCTAATATGACTCTAACAATATCGGAACTATCAATATTTTCGCGTACACCTCTGTCCCCACACGGAAAATCACTAAAATCAGTAACACTAGCGATTCACACTCTATGGTTGCTTATGTATATTCTAAAAGAGGACCCAAATTAATAGATTTAAGAGAGAGAAAAGAGTTTTCAAGCATGTAATGTCAACCCCCTCAGGGCACTCTGACGAGTCTGTATCATACAAAGGTTAAATAATCAATGAAGGAAAACATAATTAAAAATTTGCTATTCCATAGCTTTTTAAAAAAATAGCTCACTAAAATACTTACATTTTCAGATGCTAATCAGGACCCATCAATATTACATCATATCAAGCTGAATGATGATCTTTCAGAGTTTTTAATAGGTGTCAAGTACCCTTGAACCTTAATCTATGGCAAGCCTATGCCCATCAGTAGACGTCCAATGGCCGAGGAAGGAGGTCGTGCTTGCAAGCTCCTGCAACTTGGATATTACGAAGATTTTATAGATGTAAGGTACATCTGTTATTGAGAATTACAAAAAAAGAACATAAATTTTTAAACTGGTTTTATTTAACTCTTGTAGCTTGTTATAATTATCTTAAATCGCATTATACTTATATCTAGACAGGCGGTAGCGTGTCAAGCCAAGTTCAAGTAACAGACCTGGCGAGCAGCACCATGTGTACTATTACACGAACCATTTGGAGCCCCTCGTAACTCAAAAACTATTTCACATAGACATGTCAAATTTGGCTAATATTATTGAGACTTGCGAGATACATTTGTGCTCCACATAAACACATCTCAAACGGTTATTTAGATATTAACGTCCAAAAATCGTCATTTTTATCACTTCCTATAGATCAAAACTCTAACCCAGTTCCAGATGACCTAGAATAGATAGATGAATGAATAGATAGGTAATTAGGTAAATTTCAAAGGAATACATCAGAAACTGGTAAATTTTTATCATTTAATTACAATTTTTCACTTATTGATTCTATTAGGAACACTTAACTTATACCCGTAAACACAGGAAAATACTAGTTTAAATACCATTTGGTATTAATTTTGTTATACATAGTAGTACCTACTAATAATTTATGTACAAAAAGTAATGATATCTCGTCAAAAACATAAATGTGAAATGAGAGCCAAGTTCAATATTATGATATATGCCTTGGTTGTTGACTTTAACGACAAAAGAAGTGAGATCTAAATGGGTGCCAAGTTCAATGGTCAGTCCTGATTTTTTTTTATAACAATATAAAATATCATTTCTTCTTATAACTTAGGATAGTATATTCTAGCCTAAAGTCTGACTTGGCTACTACGTGTATAATAAGAAGTATAACTAAGTACCTAATACCGAGCTAATTTGCACACAGACTTTAGAGAATCAAAATTATTACTGAAGTAGTGATTTAATGAAACAGTGTTGCCTACCCCTACCGTGTACTATGTTTATACGATACGAAGTTTTTTTTTCTTATCCCCTCTAAAAACCATTGTGATTTGTGATTATACTTACAATCGAAAGTGACTATGAGTGGCAGTTCGGGTAAAAACCCAAAGTACTGATTTTCATATAAAACTTCTTTGGCATAATGCCCCACTGACGAAGTATTTCGTATGTCATAAAATTAAACCATTTTCAATTTTTTCATTCATACCCATGTACCACAACGATTATAAATACAAGTATAAATCGTATAGGTATTGTTTTTTCCACTGCACTTTGAGCACGTTAGAGTAAGAGCAATATAGTTTGGAATTTAACAAATCATCCGTCAAATGAACGACGTTGCGAATGTGTGATGCTCCACCACAATTCTATAAGTGATTTTTTAAATGAAAATCCTGATTGAAATTTTTAATGTAAGTGTTATTATGTTTTCTCCACGCAGTAGACTGAGAATCACTTTTTTACTTTATTGGTTTTATAAAGAGATTTTCGTAATAAACGACTTTTTTTAACTTCCCTCTTTTTTCAAAGTGCAGACTGTTGCACAATTTTACATCGAAAGTTTTACTTGTGTCTATGGAAAATGAGCGTTCCGGTTTGGTCAGAACTATAGACGGACTTTGACAGCATAAGTCTCTGTTTGTTTATATCTCTTTTACGCAAGCGAATATCATCACTGATCCTACCTATTTAATCTACATCTCCATCTCATTTTTCTCCTCAAATACAAGCTTAGGTTATAAACAATAATCTCAAAGTTGTTACTTGTTTGAAAGATACAAATTTACAACTTTTTAACTTAATTTGTAAATTTCGAGGTTACAGCAATAATTATATTTGGTATTATTCTGCGTGATGTTAATATTTAATTATCTAGTTGTTTGACTATGTAGAAAAAATCATTATATATGACAAGTGCGCTAGGCTAGTATTGGCTAGTATACATACTAGTATCAATATTATAGGTATCTGCCATCCGTGGTAAAAATGTACAAAATAAGCTTGTGTGCAATTAATAATAAATAAATAATTCGTAAAGTTTATCAATGGATGGTGTAAGCAGTCCTATGCCGGGATCGGTGTCTCAGGACTCCGATGAACCGGCGCCCCCTGGTACTTCCACATTTACTTTAGAAAAGGTAAGGTTAACCAATTCTGTATGTCAATATTGGCCATTACATTGGTAATAAATAGACAAACATCAATATCTATAGAATATGACTTTCTTCCTGTGTGTATAAATTTGGTGTGACTATTGATTTGTGTTTATAAATAGATCTCAATGTTTAATATACAATTCATAATGGCGCCAAAGTGAGGCCCTGCAACCAAAAATTAGATATTTTATTTGGGTTTTTTCAAACCTTAATCAATAAAAATATATATTCTTCTTGTTTGTGAACATTGCTAAGACATGTAATTAAGAAAGTGTATGGTTTATTTACTCATAAAGAATGTTTTATATTTAATGAATCCATTAATAAACCTTGTGATAAATTGATAATATTTTGAAGACCTTTATTTTTGTTGGAAATACTAGTAAGTACTATGTAAACTGTACTGTATTATTTGTTAAAATATATGTATAAGTTTAATTTTATTTTTGATATGACTTGATAAGTATTATAATAGATCTATTAATATACAATAGAAATTTGGAAGTGAACTGTTATGATTTAGTACTGTTCTACAATGGCAAGATAAAAAAAGTAGTTGAACAAATATAAAACTTAAATAAAATGCTTTGGGCTCTAATAAATCTGTCTCAACCTACTAGATACTTGTTTGTCTTATACAAATACATAATAATTATGTATTATTGTCTAAATGGATAACAAAATCCAGTATGAGTAGAGAGAGCAAATAATACAAATATTTTATTGGATTTCATATGCATTTGTAACATGTATAATTATAGTGTTATTTCTTTTATATTTTTAGGGTAGCTTGTTTCCGTCTGTTATTGTAAAATTGTAAGTCCATCTATCAAGATGAAGTCAGTATAAAATTCTCAGTATGTTGCAGAGACCAGCCCAAAATAGCTTTAATTGAATATTAAGATTTGTCTGTAATTGTTTTCAGCCAATAATTAACAATCCAATTCCAACCCAGAAACCCTGTTCTCCATCTCCTACTGTTGGTTTTAAGTTGGCTCCCTCATTGAAAGGAGTAGAGAATGCTAAGAAGAGATTGAGAGCATTCTCTATTCAGAAGAAAACTCCTTTAACTCCTGTGTCTGTGGCCAAGGGTTCCGGTACTGGAAGTAAGTTAAACATTAATTTTATTTTGATCTTACCTTACTATATCTAATTGCGAAAGATACCTTGTTCTATTTTTATAAAACAACTCCCGGACTAAGGCATTTAATCCTTGTGTTGCGGGGGGTTTCACAAATATTCAAATCACAAGCACAAATAATACCCAGACTTAGAACAAGCATTTGTGGATCACACAAATGCTTGTTCTAAGTTTAAGTGTTCTGTGAAAATTTTGCGAAAAATTTTAATATTACAAATTACTGTGCAAAATTATGCGAAAGTGTTAAATTTGTGAATTGTATAATTAAGTGTATGCTATTTTGATGTTTCACCCATTTATTAACTTACAATTTATAGGATTATAATAAAAAGAAAATTATTTTTCAAAATAATTACATAAAGTTGTAATAAAAATATTTTTATATTCTTTTAAATACATACTTTTCTAATTTTTTTTTCTTCATCAACAGCAGACCAGCTAACTATTATTTTCGATCCATGTACCTAGATTTATTATTTTTGCTTCAGATACAACAGTTTTCATAGGCAAACTAAGTAGTGTGAAAGTCACACCAAAGCCGGATGATGGGGATCAGAAGAAGCAGCCTAAACCGCCCAAGCCTGGTGCCACCAGGAAAATATTACAAGGTAAGCTACCTTTGGTGAAAAGCTATTGACTTAAACCCACGTCGAGTGCCCGGCAAGGGGAGATGTCGGACTTTCACAGATTAAAAAAACCCCGGTCCCTCCTCTGCCTTGGTCGGAAACGTAGGATCACTCGCGCACTCCCAGCACACTTCCGGCGGAAAGTAAGCTACCTAGCCATTCCTAAATTTGGGTATTTCTAAAATTTTCTTTATTTTATGTACAGGTACACTAAAAATCATAAGAAATGTGTCACCGCACTATGAAGATTAATATTTATATTAATCTTTTTATTTCTAATCTAACCTTCTTCTTTTATTTATCCACAGACTCATACACTGAACTCCAGAAGCGCACTCTCACAGAAATAGAAGATATGAAGCGTAAAATGGAGCTGGTAGAGTTAGGTATACCACTTGGGCTTATCTGTCCTAGCGCATCGAATGATAAGGCCATGCCAACTAAGGCTATGCCTCCAATCAAGTCTTTCTTGGGTAAGTGTTTATTTAAAAAGGTTATTTATACAGGGTGATTTTTTAATGAACAAATCTGAACTAAATTGCATAGAAAAATGCTCTAAAGAGTTTTGGGAACTGAAGATATCTGAAACTAGTAGCATTACATGTTTCTAAATGTTTTTGCTTATATTTATAAAATTATCTATATCTTCTTCTTAGTTTTTTCTGCTTTTATCCCACACTTCTTTTAGCATATTTCACTATTCTCTACTTAATACTAATTCGGCATGTGATTCTAAAGTGCATATGCTGTAAATAAGGCATGATAATTCTGATAAGTTATTTTTAGTAATTAATAAAGGGGGTGTTTGAATTGGTGAAATTTAATGTGTTATGCACAAATTCCTCTTCATTTGATCAACTAAAATACATGACAAACAAATGATGTTTATATTTCTTAAACAGTCAAGTTCAAACTGTAAATAAACATTCCCTTTAATTAATTACACTGGGATTAATTATAAACTAGGTGGCCTTACAGTCGTTGTCTTGTCAATCTATACAATTTCATATATATATTTTTTTAAATTATCACATATTTTAGTTCATACAAACCATGAATTTCAATTCTAATTCAATGCCAATGCAAAATTTGTATTCATGTATGCACACAAACAACATATAGTACAAAAAAATATACTTTCAATGTATAAATCTAGCTGAGACCCGCGGTCATCAATCAATTAACAATGTTTTGTTTTAATGAAACTGAATCACATTTCCACTAAACTAATATTAAGTTTGCATTGGCATTGTAATAGAATTAAAATTAATTGAATAGTAAGGGCACAAGTCCTAATAATTGCAAACACAACAAAAAAAAAAGCCAAATTGGTCAAGCCTTTCTTAAGTGATTTTTAATTTATATAAATAGATGACAAGTTATTTAAATACTCAAACTCAAATGATACTTAACTTTAAAGTATAATTAATAGTCCATCGATTGCTACATTATACCTTATAGATGCAATATAATTGCCTTACAGTCTAAGAGACAGTGTGAAACTTAAAATTAAGTTGCGTTTGAGTATTCGACCGTGTTTAATTAAAATCATGTGATTATGGAAAATTCACATTCACCGTTAATTTTAAAATCCACCGCCTATCATTTCGACTGCATAAAGGCACTTTAACTTTGTATTGCACTTCTTTTCTAGAGATGCTACTTCTTCACATATCCTTTTCTTCCATTCTATACACAATTATAAGTTTGTATTTCATCTCTTTTGCATTGTTCACAAAAGCCCGCAGAATTTGAAATTCTTATTAGTTTTGTAGTTAATTAAAATATTTTTGTTTTAACAGAAATTAAACACAGTAAATCAATTTAAAAAATATTAAATTCTTTGGGCTATTGTGAATCAATGTTACACAATTGACCTTCATAACTAACACTGCTATGCTCTCTCTTGCTTGTGTGCATGTACATATAGCGCGCGAAACGCGCCCGCAAGTGGTCGGAACGCGCACGCCTGCTCAGCGGTCGAAACGCGACCGAAATGTCGACATCGACTTCTACATCAGTAACTGTTTGTATTAAGTTGTTATATGTTTGAACGAAGCTAAGAATTATACAATAATATTATTGTATCGTTAGTCAAGTTATTTGCCGGTAGCTTGTAAGCTTATTACTTGTCTATTATTTGACTGTTTTCAAAAACCTAAATGTATAGAGTTTCTTTGTATACAGGTTGTTACTAAAAGGCTATTATCTAAACAAAAGAGGTGATTTGGTATACAGTTTACAAAATTTCAACTTAAAATAAGTTAATTAAATAATTGATATCCAATTTTTCGCATCAATTTATTTAACATTAAAAGTCATAACTACACCGCTGAACCGATGTATCTGACATAATAAGATATTGACCCTCGTAGTGCGGTGACACGTTTTTTATTATGTCTGGTGTTGATTAATTATTTTATTAACTCATTTTGATCTAAAATTTGGTAAACTTACTCTAACAAATAACTGCACTCTTCACCCCTTTTGGATAGATATAACCTTTCGATAACAGCCTGTATAGTAAAATAATAACCGATCTTAGGCCGCCCATACACCGACTGCTCGAGCAGTTAGCCAGTGCTTAACATACTAGAACTGCTGGAGCAGTCGACCTCTCTCACCCGTCACGTGCGCCTCTCGCCCGAGAGCTTTTTGTTATGTCGACCGCTTGAAACATTCATACTACTTCAAGCAGTCTGTGGATGTGTGTACATAGAAGTCTATAGTTTATTGTTCCATGCAGTCGCAGCTTAAAGCAGTCCGTATATAGGTTTGCCTTATACATAGACCAAGCTTTGCAAAATTTTCTGCTTATTTAAATAATATGTTAATACTTAAGTCAAGGCTTCGTTCGGAATTCTAAATATTGGGTCTAATGTTGTATCAAATTGATTTGAAAGGTGTATTAATTCTAAAAATATTTCTAAAATAATAAATTATTATTCTGAGACCTTATGTTTAGATCAACATTTTTCCTTATACTTTTTTCTTATTTAGTTATTTTTGTTATTTACTTGGCCTTTATTAAGTATAGTTTTAAGTGCCTATGATCATGTTCTGCTTTGCATGCACTGTTTCATTATTTTTTGCTATTAATTTTGTTTCTTTCATACTTAATTATTGCATGATATTCATAATTCTAGATTTGTAAGTATTGATTAGAATTAGTTACCGAGTAAGACAGCTAAATAGTTGACTCTATCTGAAAATATTTTCAGACCCTGCAAAGCTGGATGAAATAATAAGAGATGCTAAAAAAGCCAAAGCGGAAGGTAGAGAATTTAAATTTGACTATCAAAAGATTTTACCAGATTACGATAACCCGTTCCAAAGGAAAAATCAAGATGTCGACAAAAGAAAAAAGTCCGAAGAACGGGATTATCGTAAAAATAATGAAAAGGATAGAGATAAAGAGAGAAGGTCCAGTAATGTATACGAAAAAGATACACGACGATACTCAAGTCACAAAAAAGATGATAAAGATAAAAGGAAAGATGATAGAGATAAAGATAGGGATAAGTATCCTGATAAGCCTAAAAATAAAGAAGTAAAAAAGACTAAAGAGCAGACAATAGAAGAAGTTAAGAAGAAAGATAAAGTTGGGTTTAAGGGTCCGAAAGAGACTGATCTCAATTTAAATGATTATTTAGTGTGCGATAGTTGGTCCTTAGATAACGACGACAAAAATATAATTTCTAGTCCCAAGTTAGACGAAAGGCTTAGGCAAATACCGATACCAAAAGAAAGCAAACCCATAGAAATTAAAAAGGAAAAAGTAACCGAAAGTCCAGTACTAACGCCCGTTAAACGAATAAAAAAACTACAACCAGTTATCGATTCGTTCAAATTCGAAATCGATCCAAATGAGGATGAAATAATCGAAATGTTTGAAGAAAATTCAGATTTGGACAAATTTTCGTCTAAAACAGTTAAAAAAGTCGAGTTTTATGATTCCCCGTTGGATATGTTCGACTTCGATAATACCAAAGGATCTAACGACGCTCTAACTGACGATACATTTTTGGAATCGGTGATAAATGAGATAAAGCAGGAAGATATGAGTGACGAAGCTAGTCAGGATAAAGGACTAGTGGAATACGACTCTCCGTCTAAAGAGAGCTCAAGTCCAGCAGAAGATTCTAGACTTTCCATCACCCCTGAACTAGATGACAGAATGAGAGACCTACAGTCCAGAAGAAGTGATTATTCCGACGGCTATAGGTCTACGGAAAGCGGCTATAAGTCTACCGAAAGTGGATATAAGTCTAATGCTAGTTTCAAGTCGGAAGACAGCAAAGGAGATAACTATAGGCTATCTATGGAGAAAGATCTAGAAAATCAGCTCAATAAGTCGACGGTGGATTCTTTGGAAACTTGGAGCTTTGTGCTCAAGATTTGCCAGCCATTACTGTTTAGACATGACAGGAATAAGTGTTATAGGTATGTAGAAATCAGATTTTATTTGCTCCACAGACAAATTTGTTTTTAATATTATTTTCTGAAATGGAGTCCTTGTTTATGAGTTATGATTTCGCTTGGGTGCACAAATAATAATTATAAAGTTTGTAAATAATTTTTGATATAAATTCGCTTTTAAAAGATTTATTTATAGAATATTATCTAAGTCATAATATTGTATTATTTCAGGGAAACACGCTCCATGCCTAAGATCTGGTACACTGAGAACCCAAAGTTGTGTTCTTGCGTGAAGGATAGAGCTGTTGTCTATGAAGAGCTAGAGACCTGCAAGATGAACCTCGTGGATCGTGTCTATGGTTGTGATCAGTGAGTATGCTGCTAACCTTTAGTTAAATAGGCACTTTTAAAATAAAGTAAATGAATCGATTTTATATGGATTTTAGGATTTTACATTTATTATGTGAGACATTTATTATAATTAGGAGATATTGTCTATATTAATTATCTTAGAAACAAAATATTTATATTCTATGCTATAAATAAGTATTGCTTTAGGGTTAAAACGTATTAATGGTATGAGAAAAAGAGTTGACTAATTTAATTTTTGATATGACCAGTTAAGAAATATTTGTAATGTTTCCAGAGATCATGTATGTATGAGATTTTTTATTCTACTACATCTTCTAACTGCCTGAACAGATTTGGATGTATGGGTATTTACATATATATGCTACAGTCAAAAAAAATAAATAGAAACTGTTGTATTTCCTAATCTCTGGAACAGTAGACGTGTTTTTTTGTATTTATATTATCTGCTTTTATCTACATATTACGCAAGACAAATTCCTATAATCATCCTTATTGCTATTACAGGATTCCTGAAGTCGAGTTCCCAAAGACCCGTACTTGGTATCCGCGCTTCGCTCACTGTTTAACGGAAACCAGTACCATCCCCCCTCTAGAGCTCGCGTCTGAGTGGGAGGCAGACGACAGCCAGACCGAAACTCCTCAGCTGAAAGACAAGAGGCGCTCCACTACCCCGCTGCGCAGCGAGGAGATCTACCTGGATAGGGAGTACCAGAGGTAGGTGCGACACAATCTGTTACTGTATGAGTTTTAGGCAGACGACAGTCAGACCGGCACTCCTCAGCTGAAGAACTAGAGGCGCTCCACTACCCCGCTGGGCAGCGAGGAGTGCTACCCGGATCTAGCCACTGTTTATCATAAACAGCCCCCATAAATAGGTCTCCCAGGTAGCACAGACGTTAGAAATAGGCGGCCAAATATATGAAGTATAAACAATGCCACTTGCGATGATAAACTTTTTGCATATTATCATTACAAAATTTCACAATTTATTACAAATAATATACCTGTATTTTTTATATCTGTCAAAACACAAGCTTTTATTTTTAAAATATGAATTGTTGCAAATATTCAAAAGTTTTTTTAATTAATTTTTTTACAAATATTAAAAAATATAAATATATAAAAATAAAATTAACATAAATTGTCCATGCGGAAAGAGAACCGTCTTGGGGTAAGACGCTGCATAATTTACGTATTTATTATATAAAAAACACTGATGCATCATTATAGTAATATCCAGTGTTGAACAATATGTTAGAACAATATTTTCAGATCGTCTTTATAACCGTTTTATAGAACTATTGTAATGGTATCAAAGTGTTAGTTCCATTTTACGCTATGACGGTTCGGGTTTTGGACTCTAATTAACATTATAAAGAAACCAGAACAAGTATTTTTCAATTCCATCGATTTATACCCCCGCCATTTTGTTTTAGACATTTGTTTGTATATCATTATTTTTTTGCTAAAACTGACACAGTATAGTGATTATTCAGATTCATGCAAGCAGTATGGCCTGATGTATCAGAATCGAAGGCCGGTACTCCTCGCAGTACTACGCCAGTCAGACAGGAGACTAGGAAGAAGAAGGTTGAAGATAAAGAAGAAGATAAGAAGAAGGTCAAGAAGTTAAAGTTGAGCAGCGAGGGCTGGAGCCAGGAGTCCGAGGTGGAAGAAGAAGTTGAGAAAAGGTATTTAGAAGTTTTTATTTAACTTACATTGTAACATACATATTTGTTAAGGTTAAATCTTGCAAGATAAATTAGAACCACTTCTTGACAGCCGATTGAGATGACATTTAAAGACTTATGTTAGTTTGGTAACCATTCAATATTATGGTACTTTCGAGCTGGTCTGATGATGGAGTCAGACGGACAGAATAACGCAGTCATTAAACGACGCAATTCCGTCGTGTTTGGCTTGTTTGATTAGTCTTCACTAGTACTAGATAAATGAATTAAATTAGTTATGAATTATAAGCCTTTGTTCAAAAGTACATTTTTACCTTTTTTTCTGCGTTATTATATTTACTTATTTTAGTCGTTACGTATTTATAACGTTAACTACCAAGCTTAGCAAGGAATGCTGTGCAGTATTAATATTTAATGGTTCAGGTTAAGTGGTTTAATATGCAGACCCACCCCACGATGCAAAATATACACATAAATACAGAAAAAAAAAATGTAACTTTTGAAACTACCGTCCCTTTTTAATCTCATTATTTGTAATATATCAGCAAACAGAAGATAAAAGTGGAGAAAGTGAAGGTCCGTAAGCGGAAGCACTCGCCATCTTCTGTGTCGGCCAGCGAGGACGATGCCAAGCAGAGAAGGAAGGCTCTCAAGAAGAAAGTTAAGGTATGTATATATAGGAGCAGAATATATTTATATAATGCTAACTAACCTGACAGTCGTACTGTCAATCTATACAAAAAACTTTCGATTTAATAAAACAATAACAAAATCACCTTGTTTTTTAACAAAAAAAAAAAAACTACTAATTATTTTACTACCTAAATAAAAGTTTTCTTTTGAATACTTTGGTCTTGATTCCAAATTATTTATTATTATCTTTATGAAAATTAATGTTACATTACAGGAGAATAAAAAAACTAAATCAAAACTGGCTAAAAGTCGGCGACTAAGTAAAAAGTATTTAAAGAAGTTAAAAGATAAGCAAAAGAAAAAGAAGAAACAAATAGAGGAAGATGAGGATATTGAGAGGGGTAAGCATTTTAACACTATAAATAGGTATAAGATAGGTTCAATCAGTTCGGCCTTTTAGTCCACTGCTGGGCATAGTCCTTCTACAAGTTGCGCCATAACTCTTGACCCTCCGCCATCCGTACCATAGGACAGATTATAAGAACATATTAACAGCATATGACTAGATATTAGGATATAAGACGTAAATAAATATTACTATTAGAAAGTATTAATCATCATCATATCAGGCTTTTGCCGTCCACTGCTGAACGAAGGTCTCCTCCAAAGATCGTCAACCATCCCTGTCTTGGGTAGCCCTCATCCATCAGCAGCCAGCTACCTTCTTTAAGAAAATATTATAATAATAATACCAGCCTATAGATGCCCCACTGATGGGCACAGGCCTCTTTCCATATAGAGAAAGTAACGAGCATTGATCACCACGCTTGGTCATTGCGGGTTGGTGATTTCAGATTCCAATTTTTGAAATCCAGGTTTCTTCACGATGTTTTCCTTCACCGATTGTCAATGATGTCTTAGAAATGGGTTCGAGCTTGCAACCTTTTGCACACAAATCCGTTCATTTAACTACTCGGCCACCAAGACATTAGAAAATATTACTACAGAATAATTAATATTAATATGTACAGAAGGCTCACTGCGACTCAACAAAGTGCATTTCTCGCATAAGCACTTAATGCCTATCGCGATATTTGCCTAAACATCGCCGCTCTCTTCTAACGCGTAAATCTGTCGCTGTCTGGAGTGAGCGGCGCGTTAAGGTTGTCGACTGGTCGCTTACGACAACATAATCCCATTCGATAAATAGTTACCTATATATTTATTCAGTCTGCAAAATTATTACTATTATTTATATAAGCATTCAACTAATTGCTATATCATAATCATCATTCATCATTCGTTGCAAAAATATGCTAAGGTAATTACGCGCGACTCGGCAAAATCTCTTAAACATAGTTAAACGAATATAAATTAAAATAATTCTTAAAATATTTCACAGAAAACAGAAAGAAAGAAAAGAAATTGCGCAAAAAGAAATTACAAAAGAAGAAGAGGGCGCTGAAAAAGAAGAAAGCTAAAGCGAAATCTTCTAGCAGTTCCTCCTCATCATCGTCTAGCTCAACGAGCACTTCAGACTCAGAATCAGAGCCCGCGAAGAAGAAGAGAAAAAAGAAAAGCAACGAGGTTAAGAAGAAAAGGAAACAGTCTACTTCTGATTCAACACAAAGCGAAGAACTATTTGATGTTAACATTCTAAATAACATCAAAACAGAACGATTGACAGATGACGAGAAGAACCAAAAGCTAGAATTTTCTAGAAGACAGAAACCAAGAGAAATAATCAACGTTAAAGAACTACAAAATGATTTTGTAGGTAATAATATACATATAAAGAGGGAGGCAGAAGATTATGAAGTAATAGAGAAAAGAGAAGATAGGATTAGATTGGATGAGTTTGAGTTGGAGAGCCAAGAGCGGGAGTTCGCAACGGAGAGGGACCCGGAGCCGGATGTTACGGATGCGCCGGATGTACTGGAAATTAAAGAGGAATTACAGATTAAGGTTGGTAGATGAATTATTTGATAATTTAAAACTCCTTTATTACATAGTAAATGTATAAAAAACAGAATTGAACCCTTGGCCTGTGGGGTCCGAGTCACACTTACTTTTAAAGACCTGACCAAACTCCTTGTAGTCACTTCGCGCGACCCAAGGGCTGGCTTTTACCTTGGACAGAGGATAAGCATTGCCATATACAGTGGCAATGCCGCAAACCTTTTGGGCACACTTCCAGTCGACAGCGATGTGGTCGAATTTTTTGATGCTATATTTTAGTTATTTGGTTTTGATTAAGCAAGTGTATATATATATATATATAATTAAGTTCGTATGTGTATGTATCTTTTTTTCTTAATAAATAATTAATATTGTATAATAATAATAAAAGGGGCTTAATCTTTTACGATGATACCTGGTTACCGTGGAAACCCTTAATGCGCGAGTCCGACCCGCACTAGGCCAGTTTTTTTTTATTTTAGTTTGATATTACATATAAAAAAAATATGATTCTAATGTAATCTATTTTTAAATCTTCAGATGTATCCCGAGCCCACACAATTGGACAAGTTTCATCACAGAGAAACGGAAATAGCAACCAACAAGCTTGCGGACAACTCTCTGTCTTCCTACATCGATAAAGTACGTATCTTATATATATTTATCAATCTAATTTATATTAACCCATTGATCGTGAGTTGTACCTCGTTGAACTAGAGGTTAAAGATCGTATATCATCAAACTTCTTCATACAAAAGTAGACTCTAAACACAAAAAAAAGGGTTCGAAATCAAGTGGAGGTTGTGCGGCGACCGGTGGCCGCTCGGGGTTTGACTGAGATGTCGCTGTGACGTCATGCGCGGTGACCGGTCGCTGCTTGGCAGTGGCGTGCATACCATATAGGCAATTAGGCAGTGCCTACCTCCTAAGATCCAACTAACTATCCTTAATTATTACGATATAAATATAATAAATCAGTCAACACCCATCATACTCATTAATTAAATTACAAATAATAAAACTTAAAACCAAACATTTCATTACAAAACAAATAAAAAATGACGTCACATTCAACACAATTTTACTATACGTCGCGAAGTAGGCACTAGTGTCAGTGCCTACTTTACACTCACACACTCAAACCATTTTGGCGTATTCATATACGCACGCACACTTCATAATAAGCTACTTTTTTCTCAAATTTATAATACGGTGAAAGCAAAAAATATCTGTTTGACATGCACAGCAGCCTGACATTTGACCTTCGCAATTTTCCAGAACTATAGTAGGCATGCCTACTCTGTAGCAAAGGCATTGACCATACAGCTCAACAAATAAAAAATATATAAATTCTAGTTATTATTATATTTTTTATATATCTAACTAATATTATAAAATACTAATAACTTGTAAATTGAATATAGTTTTTTTTTAAAGTTAACACCTACATAATTAATAATGTAAACATGTTTTAGTTGCAATAAATGATTTTATTTTCTTTTATCTGTTGCAACTTGCTCGTCTTTTTGTTATTTTTAATCTGTTGTAGTGTAGGTTGTTTATTTGTTGTAGTTTGCATTATTTTCGTAATTATTTGTTTTGTGTGTTATTGACTTATTGTGGTTTTGTAAAGTTACTGTAGTGTTATAAACAGAAATTGTTGTGTCTGTATAAATATGGAAAAGTTACAGTGCGTAGTTTGTTTGTGTTTCGAAAATACAATCTGTATGGATAAATTACGTGCAAACCCCTTCAAGAAGTTTAATAAAGTTTTCATTTGTTAACAAAACAAATTAATGAAGTAGTAGATTTGTAGGATAACATCCGAACCACAGAATAAGAAATACGAAACTTTAAAAAAGTGAGTAGAAAATAGTTTTTTACATTTGTTTCGTTCGTTATTTATAGTAGTAGGTATTTTATTTTGCTCGATTTGCCTAATTTCTGCCTACCTGGTCGGAAAACCAATGCACGCCACTGCTGCTTGGGTACATGTGCGTTAAAAAAAAACAAATTCGGGTTAGTTACAAGCTTTCTAACCCAAGAACGGGTAACCCATATTTATGGTATTTGATCCGTCGGAGTCGCCCCCGCCTCCAATCGCAGAATAACTATAACAAGATCGAATTATACATGAAAAAAAAATTGTTTTACGGGTACGAAGACTACTGACGCGGGAAATACCGCGGGGCACCGCTAGTAAAACATACATTTACTTTTATTAAAAAATCGAAGGAATCATTTGTCTTACCACCAAATACTTAAACATAAGCACTTACTACAAAATTTTTGTCAGTGATGTTAAATATAGCAGTATAATACATTTTAACTTAATTTTTTACTATGTTGAAAACTTGTTATATCATTGGCTACTTACCTTTTAAATTTCATAGGGCACATAAAAGTTAAAATTCAACTGTAAACACACGTCAAATATTAAAATAGCAATTTCAAATCAATTTAGATAAACCGCCTAGATGTCGAGATAATTATCAAGTTAAAACAAAACGGTTTACTCACGTATATTCTCGGGATCGCCCGACTAGTTTCAGACTCAATAGGAGTCCCTAATCATGAGCTGACGCGGCGGCGGTCGGGCGACCCCGAGAATATACGTGAGTAAACCGTTTTGTTTTAAATAATTATGAATACTACTCACGAAAGTTATACAAGTAAATATAGTTTACACACTTTGTATAATAACTATTCGAACTTTGATACTCCCAGGAGCTGCCTAAGCCAACACTCACAGAACACGCGGACACTACGAAACTACCAGAGAGTTCACCACCAACATCATTTGTAGACAAAGTACGTATTGTTTTATCTTATAACTAGCTGTCCCCCGCGACTTTGTTCGCGTGTTTTAGTTTCAATGGTATTTAATTTTTGCGACATTTTTCATTTATGCTCCGCTCCTGTTGGTCGTAGCGTGATGTTATATAGCCTATAGCCTTCCTCAATAAAGGGACTATACAATACAAAAATAATTTTTCAATTCGAACCAGTAGTTCCTGAGATTAGCGCGTTCAAACAAACAAACAAACAAACTCTTCAGCTTTATAATATTAGTACATATATCTTATAATAAGTTTAATATAATCTTCTGCCTAGCCTTTTCCCAAGAATCGGATTCAGCTTCCAGTCTTAGCGGTAAGTTTCTTCGTTAATAGTGTAGATGGCTCGATAGAAAAAGCCAAAATCTATTTAGAAAATTATTAGAAAAGTTTTTGATTTTTTAAATAAAGAAAAAAAAAACTAAGAAGATTTAACTAATTAAGGCTGGTTTTATAGCTAGGCGTTTCGACAGCGCGGTTGAAGCGCGCGCGTTCGGATTTGTTCTGGGTTCTAGTATCGTTTTATAGCCACGCGCTTGAGCAGCGCTGTTGAGTAAACGCGCGCTGTTCGCCGGCGCTGCCGAAGCGCGCGCCGCGAGTTACGATACGATCAGTATGCGTTTTAGAGTGACGCTGTTGAGACGCGCCGTTAAGTACAGTACAACATGAATTATAATATCGATTTTATTTCATTTACCTTAGAGTGATCGCCAATATTTCCTCTGGAGTTATGGGGATGCGAAATAAGCTGGATCGTCGTAAAGAGGACTGTAACTTGCAGAGTAATTCGTCAAAACTAGTTATTGATAGGCGAAAATATTTATAAAATTGATGACTATTTTCTCGTAAATCGCAAAAAGATCTTACGTGTTCACCTCTCACTAACCTTGTACCATTATAAGGATCAACAGCTAGTCTTCTTTGCCTTCTTTTCCATAAGAGGTAAATAGCCACTACTCTAACCGCATTAATGTTCATTTTGTAGACGACTGTACACAGCAGCGAAACGCGCGGTACTAATCTCGTTTTACAGCGGACCGTTGTTCAAACGCGCGCTGCTAACAGCGGCGCTGCTCAACGGCGCGTCTAACAGCGTAGCTATAAAACCAGCCTAAAGCTCAGGATTGCGGTTTGGTGACGTAACGATTGTGTTCAAATTACACATTCAAAATTCAAATTACAATTGTGACGTTATGCGATATTTCATATCAATGTATCGTCGTGAGTTTTTATTTACATTAAAAAAAATACGTGTCGCTATGTTATTTAATCGATCTGTTGTGCATTCAAACTAATGTCATCAACTTTTTTCTTGTTATTGTATTGTCATCAATTTGGATGGACTTCAAAATTGAATATAAGTATAAGCACCTAGATCTTGTTCCCTTTGACTGCAACAGTTATTTATACATGAAAATGCAAAATGTGTCCTGCACGCCACGGTCACGACTACATGATCAACTTTTGAGATGAAATGGTAGCTTGGCGGAGAACACACATTTCCATTTTTGACGTGGCGGTAAAAGTATTAATATGCGCCATAAAACTAATCTACTTGCATATGAATATGATTCCATAGAACACGATTATAATATAATATCTTGGGACGCCTCACACACGGCCATCTGATCCCAAACTAGGCAGAGCCTGTATTATGGCAACCAAACAACCGATAAACAAACTTATATATTTCTAAATACATACTATGTTATAGATAAATTACTCCCAGACACAAAACAAATGATCATGCTCATCACACAAAGATTTGTCCTGGGTGGGAATCGAACCCACGACCGCCGGTCAGTCAGGGTCACTAACCACTAGACCAACAGGCCAGTCATTATTGATTTTACATATAGATATGTAGATTATATAAACATGGTGCATTTTCAGGATGTGCACGAGCCAATAGAGCTGAACATCCCGCTGCCACAGCTGCCGGCCCTCCCGGACGAGTCCAACCTCTCTCAGTGCTCCTCCCAGGAGTCTACAGCCAGCAAAGATGTACCTTACGAGAAGGTAATATATACGCCTTTTATTTAACCTGGAAAATCTTTAACACTTTGAAAGCCGAGCAATAGGAAGTATTTCTATTTATTTGGCCATAATTTTTTCCTCAGTAATACTTGCCGCCATGGAATAAGTTGTATAGTTTAAAAAAAGCCTTTTTAACGTCATATATAATGGCTTAACCTTAGAACTTGTTAGGCCAAACTGCTGGTCCTCATTTATTATAACTTTATAAAAATAGTTTATTTTTCACAATAAAACAGTAATAGCAAAGGTGATGCTAGTTGTTAAACACATTTCTTATCTATTAACAAGTAAAAAAAAAAATACAATATCCTTAACATTATTAAAAAAAAAACAAACTGGAATTTGCCTCCGAGTCTTGTAGTAAACCTGTTGTTAATGAAATGCAATAGATAAAGATATACATGTTATTACATAATACCTATTTATTAACAACAGAGTATTTTAGCAATACAACATTAAAAAATCTGCACACGTATAGAGCAAAACATTACACAATGCACTTATACAAACATAACAGGCGGTAGTGAAAGGGACTCGTAATTTCGACAAATATTGCATGCCTTCGATAGCTCAGTTGGTAGAGCGGTGGACTGTAGTTGGTATATAATTGTCATCCATAGGTCGCTGGTTCAAATCCGGCTCGAAGGAATCTTTTTGCATGTTTTGTTTTTATTATTTTGTAATTTTAATGTTATGTTTGGATTTAATTAATATAAATAATTTCTTAAATTAAAGTTTCTCTAACTATTGAGGAGAGTTTATTGTTTTAGATTAAATTTATAAAACAGAGTTGAGAGTTGGGTCTGTTGTCTTATTTGTTTATACATTACTTTTTTGTACAATTAATAAACATTAGTGTAACTACATATTATTAGACTTAATATTATTATATGTAACATAGGGTCCTATAACACAAAGAAATAGTGGAACCTAACCTTCATTAATAAGGTTGCCTCTCTAAGGTTGCAGACACTCTAAGACTCCTGTATATTTCATAAAATTACAACATTATTTTATTTAATTACATTTTATTAACAATTAAATTAGATTGAACCTATTAAAGGCATGCAAATTTATGTCAATTAAATTAGTTGAAGTATGTAACTTTATTCAATTAAATATTAGCTCATTACAGCCACCAAGAGTACATAAAGGTGTTAAATATTAATAAAGATTAATAATAAAAAACCTAAAAATAAAAACATTTATTTTAAAATTACAATTTCTGCAGGACGACAGCCACCTCCGTCCCTCCTCTCAGAACTCGAACTACAGCTTCAACGACGTGATCAGCGCCTCCCACAGCTACCAGAAGGAGGACAAGTCCCCCGAGGGCTACGAGCACAGCTACGAGATGTACGAGCAGCTCGCCATGGCTTACCAGAGCGATGTCGCCAAGCAGGTCAGATGCCACTTTACTGTGTAGGATTCCGATGTAGGATACAAAAAAAACGAAACTTGTCAAATTGCTAGTTCGTATTACAGATTGAAATTGACAGCAATAATTGTACAAATTTTGCTGTCGCTTTGCAAGATACGTTATAACGCCGCCGGTGTTGTGGCGCGACTTGGAAGAGCCCTATATTCAGCAGTAAACCGTGATAGGCTGAATAAATAAATATCGTGGAACAACACACGTACGGACTTGATCTCAAACTAGACAGAGTCTGTATTATGGCAACCAGACAACGGATAAACATACTTATGTACATTTTGTAACAAAGACCCTGTCCGATCCAATAAAGGCGTATTTCTGGTTTAAAATGCGTTCTAGAAAAAAATGTCTCGCTCTGGCGGCTTCTTTGATACAAAACTGTAGGTAGTACACGTGAACTTTGTCGAGCGGTCAGTGTTGCTTTTGATCAGTTTTAATTTAATTTAATTATATTCACTTGGGTAAAATAATAATCTCAAATCTATTCAATAGTTACGTATATGTGTACGCAGTACGATGCTGAATAATACTTATAAGGATCGGACAGGGTTTTTGTTGCATGCTGTATTTCTAAAAACATACATATTATAGATAAACTACACCCACGCTCATCACACAAAGTATTGTCCTGGGTGGGAATCGAACCCACGACCCCTGATTTAGCAGTCAGTGTCACTAACAACTAGACCAACACGCCAGTCGAGTCAAATTGATTGAACTACCATTTAAAATATCTCGTACAGCAGACGCAGCAGACGACGCCATCGCTGGGCGGCGAGCCTTTGTTCCTGTCGTCGCAGCGCATCGAGACCGTGGTCCGCACCCGCAGCCGCGGCGAGATCAAGTGCGACTGGCGCGCCGCGGACCAGGCCGCAGCACCCGCGCCCGCCGCGCACGCCAACAGGCCCTCGCGATGGGGTAACGTATTGTACCGGCCATAGTACTACACGACTTATTATCTTATATATAAAAATTATTTGCTGTTCGTTAGTCTCGCTGCAATTCGAGAACGACTGGGCCGATTGGAATAATTCTTTGTTTGTTTTGTTCGCTAGAATACAGGGATAGTTTAAAAACAAATAGGTAGGGTAGGTAGAGTAGTGTAGGGTAGATAGGGTAGGTTAGGTAGTCAGTTGACGGGAGCGAAGCCGCGGGCACAGTTAGTACGTAATAATGATAACATTTATGTTATCAAAATCAAAATATTTTTATTTCATGTAGGCCTTTTCAGGAACTTTCAAAACGTTAAATGACTAATTAAAGCGCGGATCCAAAATGTCACTCCTATGGAGAAGAACCGGCAAGAAACTCCATCCATCATTATTATTAACCGACTTTAAAAGGAGAAGGTTCTCTATCGGACTGTATGTATATATTTTTATGTTTGTTACGCATTATCTCCGACAATTGTAAATTGATTTCACAAATCCTTTCATTGAACCGCTAGGCCATCACGACATTAGATCTATGTTAAAAATAATGTATCTAAAAATCCTATTATAAATGTTATACATACATTTTTTATTATTAATATTCTTTACTGTAAACCACAACAGATACAGCGATCGATATCTTCTAGACAATCAATCAAATATAGAAAATTAAATAGATGCGGTGGCGGAGATTGTACCAATAAGATATAATATATAGAGACTTGTAAATGTATTAAATAATAAATAAATAAATGTGAACAACATTACATACATTGCTCTGAACCCAAAGTAAGTAGTTAAAGCACTTGTATTATGGAATTCAGAGACAACGAAGGTACCACAAACACCCAGACCCGGGACAATGTAAAAAAGTGCTTTTATACATTGACCCGGCCGGGGATCGAATCCGGGACCTTAGAGCTGGCGACACCTTGAAAACCGGTGTGTATGCCACTCGACTACAGAGGTCGTCGAAATTACATACAAATACTACTACTTACATTCAATAAATGTTTAAAAATATGTCTTATATTTGTAGGCTTGAAACCAGGCGAGGTGAACATAGTCTTGACCGGCGGAGACAACTATCCTACCCACAGCGAGGCTGAACCGGTCTACCAGATACAAACCATTGCTAACAGGAGTGAAAACAACACTAGCGGGTATGAACATTATAATATTACAGACAATTGGGAAGATGACAATATTTTTTAATGTCCGTCATCTTGGTTTGTAGGCTCTCTACGTCACAAACCGCTGTTTTGCAGCGGTTTGTGACGCATTTCAAATCAATGTATCATCCTTAGTTGTGATAATGAATATTCAATATATATTTTTTTGTATAATGACTTTCGTGATGAACATTAATAAATTATTAAAAAAAAACTGTTTACTCACGCATATTCTCGGGATCGCCCGACTAGTTGCAGACTCAATAGGAGTCCCTAATTATGAGCTGACGCGGCGGCGGTGGTGTCGCGAGTTGAACGTTCGACCCGCGACTAGGACTGATGATTAGGAACTCCTATTGAGTCTGAAACTAGTCGAGTGATCCCGAGAATATGTAAAGTAAACCGTTTTGTTTTAAATAATTATTCAATATTTTGCTTTAATCTACTAAACGGATATTTTAAGACAATTTTTAAGTTAGCAGTTTATTTTAAAGGGTGTTTTTTATTATTTACCATTTACTGTTGTCTATTATTTACTGTAGACTTAAATATTCTTCTATTTTGTACCATTATAGAAGTTATGACGAAGCTTACGAAGACATGTACGGAGCTTCCGATCGGCTGCAGTACGGCGACTGTTTCGCCACGGACGTCGAAGCCGCCACCCCTCTGGGGAACTGCCCCACAGTCAAGCAGCTTATATCACTGGACGATAGGATCAACAAGGTGTTGAGCGCCTCAGGTCAGTCAATATTTTGTAATAATATATTTACAAATAAACACCGACTCCTACTCTAGGAGACGGTACTCCTTGTACTAAAAAAACTCAATTTTGTTAGATTGAATATCTTTATTATTTATAATATTTGCTTTTTTAATTTCATCAGTAGTTATTTTTTATTGAAAAAGATACAGACTTCCGACAAGCATTTGTAAACCACACAAATGTTTGTCTCGCGGGGATCGAACCCGCAGCACGTCACGTGGTGATCTATACCACTCAGCTATCCATGCAGTCAATTACTATTATTATAATAAATCTGTTATCTTATTTTAGCATCGGCGGAAATGAAGGCAGATTACGAGGAAGCAGACGCGGACAAGGATAGTCCAGACAAAGGAATACTAGTCACGTAAGTATTTAACTACATATATATCTATACTTATATATATTTTAGTTCACCACTTATACCTTTTTTATACTTTGTTATTGGAGAGCGGGTCCTCCTAGCATAGATATTGCTTATCTATACTAATATTAAAAAGCTGAAGAGTTTGTTTGTTTGTTTGTTTGTTTGTTTGAACGCGCTAATCTCAGGAACTACTAGTTCGAATTGAAAAATTCTTTTTGTATTGGATAGTCCGTTTATTGAGGAAGGCTATAGGCTATATAACATCACGCTACGACCAATAGGAGCTGAGCATAAATGAAAAATGTTGCAAAAATGAAAAACCGTTGAAACTAAAACACGCGAACAAAGTCGCGGGGGACAGCTAGTACTTAATATATAGTAAGATTAAATGTAAAAATTTAACATGTTTAACACGTTTATAAAACTTATTTTTTACGATTAAATAGCCCGGATTGTTTAAGTTTCTTGGTAAAATGTGGCTTCAAGATCCCTCGAAATTCTCACGTACTCATTTCTTATGATGGTTAAGTAAAATACTAAACCATAAATCTTACGGGCAGTTTGATTATATAAAATATGAATCGCCAAAATGTATGTACGCGCATAATTTCCGATCGTCTGCACTAAATTCGATAATTCTTTTTTATTTGCGGGCGTCACGGCTAACCTGGAGTTCAGAGCGCAACCGATCAAGTGCAGCGTCATCCAGCATGTGGTTACGCAGGATGACCCGCACCTGATCCGACAATCGTTGACCGGACACGTTTACATTTAGTTCAAGAACCTGAAACAGAATTATTAGCTTGATTATTTGTTGTTTTTTTTAAAGAATTGAAATCAATGCTTGTTCCTTACAAGCATTGATCACCACGCTTCTCACTTGTTCTTTAAAGACAAGATGCCTTTGACCAGTTGTAGATTTAGGCCACTAATATAATACAGAACATGAAGACTTCAAAATTACGTCTTATTGTCGATCGTATTTATTTATTTTGATGATTGATGTTTGTAATAATTGCAGTAAATCATTACCGGAGAGTCGTGGTGGTAAGCGAGTGAGCTTTGCGGACGGCTACAAGCCCGGACAGGACTCTGACGTCGAAGAACCACCGGTTAAAAAGGTAATAATTACAACCACTTTTGGTTGTTTGAAATTCAGTCTATTTCTTATCGAGGCAATTTTCCTTTTCGATATAAAAAATGTGTTCTTAATTTTATATTTATTTTAAAAAAAAACAGGCAGTCCGTGAGTGCCGACAGAAGTGCAAAGTAGAATAATAGGGATGTTTCCTGGGTATGAAAAGTTAAAATCTATTTAGTCCGTCAGTTAGATAATAAAAAAATATTAGACACGTATTTTTCCTTTTATCAAAACAATAAAAAAATACAAAGATACACCGCTTTAAAGTTTCGGAGGGGGGCTTATGACGCCACGCCTCGCTAAAAATCGTAGCGAGGAGTGACGTCACGCGTAACTTCCGTTCTCTGTATTTTGATCATTTTTTGTTTGCAGGAAAAAAGAAAAAATACGTGTCCAATAAAATTCATTAATCTACAAGACGGACATTAAAAAAAAAATAGGAAACATGCCTATTGCAATATTATGTACACACAACTGTATCGGTAACAGTGTCGCGAATTTAATTGTTTTTTCCCATCTCAAAAAATGCTTATTTCGCTAAAAGAAGTTTTCACTAAAAAAATAGACATAAATGTTCTTTTTAAATAGTCCCGTGGGTTGCAAATAATATTTGACGGTATGAATATTTCCAGAAGAAGAAGCCGCGGCGCACGGGCTGCGCGTGGCCGTGCCCCGCCGCGCACCCCGACCACGTGCCGCTGTGGGATGCTCTGCCGCCACCACCACCACCGCCGGGCTCGCCGCCGCGCGCGCACCACCCGCACCTGCTGCCGCAGCTCAACGTGCAGCTCATGCCGCAGGCACCCGCCATGCTGCAGCAGCCGACCTCCATGCTGCAGCAACCGCAGATGCTGCAGCAACAAAATCAGTTGCTACAACAAGGAGTCAAGTCTCTACTGCCTAATTGTCCCCCCTTTTCAATGGCTCAAAAAATTGGTTAGTTAGCAAAGTACATTTCCATTATATTTCACTCTTCAACCGACTTAAAAAACAGAACGTGCTTTATATCGACTGTATGTATGTTTTTTTATTAGGCTCCTTACAGATGTATGTATATAATTGCAGTTTCAAATAAAGACAAATGTATATGACATTTTCTATGTTATTAAGTACATAATGACAAAAGCTACTGCACCTTATTCCTATAGGGATGAAAGTACAATGATATATGTATATAGGTACATTCAAACAATATTTTGCAGATTCCGTCGTGTCGTTACAAAACTTTCTGCCCCCGGAGTCGAAACTCGGACTTCTTAATTTCTCTTAAACTAAGAATTAATATCACAAGTGATAATAATATTGATAATTATTATAATAATATAAGAGTATTTTATTGTAGACCATGTAAATATATTATGTTCCTGACTGTTTGTGTTTTATTTCATTCCTTAATTTAGGTCCAGACTGTAATACCTATATATCAAGTTAGCGATAGTTATTCTATTGTATAATATTAAAAGTTTATTTATTCAGAAAAAGGGTAATATTCGCGTACCTGTTTACTAGGTACCTTTTTTTTTTATTTATTAGCGGCGGGAATCCTACAAAAGGCATTTGGCTATATGGGGGTGTGTAGGACTTCTTCTAAAACCAACCTGTTGGTCACCATCAGCACATGATGAAGATTAGGGCTTCTGTTACCTCTTAAAAACCAATCCAGAAGGTCCCCTTGCAACGCCTGTTAGAGCTCATCCCTTGGAAGACAGTAAAGGGTTCTTTCCTGAACCTAGCTATGCACAGCAGCATTGTCCATTGCTGCCGTCTTCTCTGAGATCACTTGATGGGCGGCAGAGTTCCCTCTCTGAACACCCTTGACTTTACTAGGTACAAAGTACAAACAATTTTGTGTATGTGTAAAAATGAAGAAAGGAGTTTAGTCGAGTGCTCGTTACTATTACATCAGCTATCTGCCGTAGTTCCGGCAAAATCGGTCCAGCTGTTGCAGAGATTAGCCGGAAAAGACAGGCAGACACAGAGAGATAGACAAAAAATTTTAAAAAAGTGTTATTTTGGTATGTACCGTATATACATTCCTTTGCATGTAGTAAAAAGCGGTTACTTAAATATTTATATGTATAAATAGATGATGATAACAGATTTATGAACTAAAATAGTCCTACATGCAAGACCAAAGTATATAACAATGTAAGTGTGCTAGATATCGAGCTGCTTGATCTGCGTTAGGAATTTGGTAGTTTACTAAGTGGGACTCACACCATTGCCTCCATCTAATCCATGCCATACGTGTTGATTGTTGAACCTCTCCAGCTTGACATCAGAAGATTCTGTTCCTGGTCGGTCCGCCAAGTCAAAACATTGCCACCGGAAATCAGCCAGGCCTCCAGTTTAAGGTCTTTGAACTTGAGGAGAATGCATTTTTGTTCTCGTGTCTACTAGCGTGTGAACTAGATCTGGAATCAGATAAGGAGGCTGTCGCACTCCCTGTCGTACAACCACCTGCCAAAATACCTTGTTCAATCGGGGCAATTAGAATGTAATATGTCCTGATTTAGGTGTCTGATAACTCGGGGAATTAGATTTGGTGGTAGAAACAACTACGTTAGGTTGTAGTGCCCCTGATGGCATTTTTTTTTTTGGATTGCGCTTTTCGATCGTTCCTGTATAGTAGTGACGCATATTATGTTGGTACAATGTGAGCTGTTTTTGTTGCTAACAGGACTATTTCTAGATTTTCCCCACATTTGAAATATTTTCATTGCTGCTTGCTTTGTCAGATGTCACTCCGGAAATGTCTTGTTCCGAGAAAGCGCATCCACCTCTGCATTGAATCAGCCCGGTAAACAGTGCGCTGACAGATGTATGTTCTTCTCGTCTAAGGTGGCCATTAGACTATCAATCTGGCATCAGTTCAATCTGTGACCTTAGTTAGTTTGATGTCAGATTGATCGTGTAAGGTGCTGATTGATGTTAGATTGAAAAGGTCTTCTACCACGTAGGTACTATTTGTAGCAGTCATTAGTAACCTTACTGTACGCGGATCCTTTTAAAAATAATGATTCCAACTTTTCAAACAAAGAGTAAGGGGTCAATGAAACAACACAATACAGAAAAGACATTAATATTTGTTCAATGAAACAAACAATAATTTTCCTGAACATTAAATGGTACCTACTCCTGAACTATTTGCCTAATCCACTAAAGCTTGTAGGTCCTAATGTTTTATGAAATTCGTCTTTTTAGCAAGTAAAGCATTCGTTAACCCAGCAAAAGATCGTTCTAACGACTACAAACGTGCGTCCCCTTTTAATATTGGAGAATAATAGCAGAATACTGAAACGTCAATCAGTTTTAAGTCGCCGTTAAGTCTCATGCTGTCTCTGTCACTTTCAGGTGTAAAGTAGCGACAAATAGATATTTAAGAGCGTCTTAAAGTTGACTTGCGTTTCAGTTTTCGGGGGTAAGCGTTTTAATTCGTCATTAACATTCAGTTCTACGAACCCGGGGGTAGACAAATATTTTATTTTGGGCATCAGAAAACCTAATAGCATTCCAATCTTTACACTTAAAACGCTGTATTTAGTTCTGTTACCTGATTTGTTTAAAAAAATATCGTTTGATTTGTGGTAGTGTATAAATCGGGATATCCCAAGAATATGCGTGAGTAAACCGTTTTGTTCTAAATAATTCTGAATACTCTTCACGAAAGTTATTTTATTTACAAACTAGCTGTCCCCCGCGACTTTGTTCGCGTGTTTTAGTTTCAACGGTTTTTCATTTTTGCAACATTTCTCATTTATGCTCCGCTCCTATGGGTCATAGCGTGATGTTATATAGCCTATAGCCTTCCTCAATAAACGGACTATCCAATACAAAAATAATTTTTCAATTCGAACCAGTAGTTCCTGAGATTAGCGCGTTCAAACAAACAAATAAACAAACAAACAAACAAACAAACAAACAAACTCTTTAGCTTTATAATATTAGTATAGATAATTAATATTAGTAGCTGATTTGAATCTCCTTTGTCGGTACTTTTTGATATGATATTAGTTAAAAAGGCAACTTGCTGCGATAAGAATTCTAAGTGTAACTCACGGTTTAAGTTCCTTCTTCCTCTGCATCTTCTTGTACTCGGTCACCATCACTATCCGAAATATGAACACGTTTACGCGAACACACTTTGACTCAAATTTGTTATTCGGATTTTCCATTATATTAATGAAGAGATAGCAATATTTAACTAAACATAACTAAGTATAAATATTAACACTTTAAATTAATTGCTTGTAGAAATAAAGGCACGTATTTTTCGCGAAGTTTAAATAATGCTGGCGACTGAACGGCGCGAAAAACCACGCTAGAATGACAAAATATCAAGTTATCATCTACCTACCGCGCGCTCTAAGTACTTACTCAATTCCAACCAAAGTTAAGTATAGAGGGCGCCACCAACGGAGAGGAAGCGGAAATCGCTGACTTTAGGAAGAAAGACAGGTGCTTGAATTAAGATGGATTCTGGATATTGATACAAAACAAATAGTTAATAGGTAAATAAATAAATAATATAGAATAAATAAATATGGACAACATCATCAACATTGCTTTGAACCTAAAGTTAACCCAACGAAGCTACCACAAACACCCAGACCCGAGACGATGTAGAAAACTAGTTTTCCGAGGATAGAACTATGACAAATGTAATGTTGAAATTTAAGAACCTTCTCCACTCTAGCCCGCAAGATGGGTTTAGGAGGGTTAGTTTCGAGACTACTGTTAACAGCTATGCAAACTTTAATAATTACTTACTTGTAATTTGTTATATCTAAGTATTATTCTAGTCCTAAAAACACAATATAAAGACACATTTTTTATTTTAATTAGGCTATTTTGTTTTTTAACTGAATCATCTTATGCTGCGTGATTATTTACTTGTTTATGTAGTTTATATTATTTTGTCCTCCTTCCTTGGGAAGCCCCCACGTCACCTTGAGCTCGTCGTGACTGATCTGACTGATCGCATGTTACGGTATCTAGGTACCTACAGTGAATGTATAACAAGGTAGGTACACAATACTGTGGTTAACGAGGAAAGGATGATTCGTTATGTAGGCAATAAACAAAGTGAATTACCTTTATGAACAATGTAAGTACTTATAGGTATATATTTTAAAGCGACTGCAATTAATTCTTTAAAATATATCTATAGCATCAAATTGATTTTTCATTAAAACCAACATGACTAAGCTATTATAGCGAGTTTTTTTTTTATAAATAAGTAGTTATGTACATAGATATATACTTACTATTTGTATAGTTTTTCATACTCACATATTTCACTCTTGAGAATTATTTAATACATATAAAAGTATTAACATAGGTACTCAGTCACTCAAAAATTGAACCCGAAATCTCAAAAACTATGTATTTATTTATTGTTTATTTACACACATAAGAAACTAAAAATAAAACATCAGACACAAACAAAATGTAGATACAAAGGTATAGAGGTATCTACTTAAAAATGTTATTATTGTCATACTAGATGTAGGCAACATAATTTCTTAAAATCCGTAGATTGTAACTGTATGCTGTCATTTTGCCTTGGTTACCTACTTTTAATAATTAAAAGTAGGTAACTAAGGCCTAAACTAGACCTAATTATTAGGTAGGTACCTACACTGGTCTATTGGTAATAAGTAGACAGGTAGGTAAGTAACATCCGAATACACGGGCCTTCAAACATAAGTGCCTAGTGTTAAATGTTATAAAATAGTAGTTAAGGACATATATTAGATAAAGTAGTTAGTAATTTCATAAAAATTGTATTTATAATTAGTCTACACCAGCCTTTCCCAAAGTGGGCGATAACGCCCCCTTGTGGGCTGCAGGCCTAAAGGGGGGCGGTAAGAGACTCAGAAAAAAAATCAAATCTCCGCTAATATAGCTCTAAATAATTAATTTAATTCGAAGTTATAGTGGTTTTTAAGTTGGTGAAAATATGGGGGAGCTAAAGAATAATTTATTCTCAAAGTGGGCAGTAGACAAAATAAGTTTGGGAACCCCTGGCTCTACACTATCGTATTGGAATTGAATTCTGTAAAGGTAGCTGTAAGTGTTTTTAATAAATAAATAAAATAATTATTGTGTTTCTATTAATCCTAGCCAACTTAACCGAAATTCGACATAGCGTTCTGCAAACTTGGATAACATAAAACAAAAACCTAGATTTGAAAACATCTACAAACATTTACAAAAGTAAATCCCCTTATTATCATAACAACATCTTTAATTACCTACAGTCAATGTCTCTGTCTGCAGAGATGAGTCCCGTCTTATCATCGACCCACAAACGGAAAGTTCAACGCATGAAGTAAACAAACTTGTCTTAGGTTATTCCCGTTTTCTCTCACATCGGGTAAATTACCTCAGTTTCCTTAAGACAACGTATAAATACTGCAACTAAAATCATCAAAGCATCATTACTACGAAGAGAGTGTTGGTGATACAAGATGAGTAAATACATTCTTATTTTGTGTGTTTTGTCTGTGTTTCTGATCGCTGAAGCAACATGCCAGCGGTTTATTTTGCCGACGTACCGGCCTCCGCCTGCACCTAAAAGGCCTGTGATTATGAGAGCTCGTCGGGAAATTGAAGAACCTTCAGTTTTACTAGGAGAAGAAACTTACCCAGGACCTCTGCTTGAAGAAGTTTCTGATCATCATACTGGAAGATTTGAAAGGAGTCTTGGTACTCCTAGTGTTTCTCGCGGAGGTGGCAGCCGTCAGTCTTCAAGCCGGGACACTGGAGCGACTCATCCAGGGTACAACCGTCGCAATGCGAGGTCTCTGCCGTCCTTGCGGCTGCCGGGAAGGAACTTCCCCATACCCCCCACGACGCCTCCATTCATACCAAAACCTAGTCGCTACCCAATCTATTCCTAAATTGGGCAGACCAGGAACAGTGTGCCAATGTTAATGTGTACGTAAATAGTGCCATATTTTTAATAGTATTACTTATTTACTTAAAAAATGTACCTACTTCGTAACTCAGATAGCTAATTAAGTTCTTTATCAAAACATATGCACAATGTAGGTACTTACTATAATTTTTTATGACAGTAGTTGTAGACTGGTTTTGTATTTTTTTGTTTATCTAACCTGCGAATACTGAAACGCAAATTAACTTTAAGACGTTCTTAAATGTGTAATTGGCGCAACACCTTTCAGTGACAGAGACATCATGAGAGTTAACGGTGTCTTAAAACTGATTTACGTTTCAGTTTATATTAGGCCATATCTGTTTATTTTGTATTTTGAGGAAAATAAATCTGCTATCGTACTTAACTTTTGTTTTCGTTATGCTAATTAGTTAAATTACGATCGGGATGCGGGAGTTTACCGGCAACAAGTTATCGCCAAGTTCAAGCAACTGTTGAGTCATAAACTTTCATATTTTAATAATAAATAAACTTTGGGCCGTTCGTATCTGTTCTTCCATAGAGCAGAGGTGGATGGGCCCTAGATGTCCTATCTCTGTTTTGAGTTTTCAACAAGGCCACTGCGTGTTGGACCTGTGTCCCTATGTAAGCCTTTCAAAGTACCGGGTATTGTCGCTAGTGAGGATAGCCCGTGAAAAATAAAAGATACAAGATAATAATCACAACTCTTTATTGTACACCAAGAAATAATTTAACAGGCGAACAATGTGAACATTTGGTACAATATTTTGTGACCCTTTAGAGCATGATTTTTGAGCACTTTAGATCCAGTGATTAATTCAGACCTTAGGGTATGTCGGCTTCTAACTTAAATGATTAAACCCGGCAGCATATGCAGCGACTATCAGTGCAGTTTATTTGCAACATAGAGGCGGGTTTGTTAAATAACAGATCAGTTTCTTTTGAACAGGGTATCGAACCCGAGGCAGCACTGGCAACAGTAGCTTTCTTATTTTAACAAGATAGGCAGTAGATTTTAAAGGGTAATAAAAATAAAACACATTATTAAAAACAATAAAATAGATTTTCATTTATTGTGAGACGAAAAATACAACAATGGGACTTATCACCTAAAATGGTTAGTGGCAGACTGTCGTGTCAATAGTCAAACAAATTTAATGTTACATGAGGGCCGGGGTCCTCTACTTATAGACTCCTAATTATTTATGTCTTTCATTGGGGAACTCTGGTAACGAATATCAACGAAACAATAGTAATATAATACACAAAACGATTACGATACCATGACCTCTCTATTCACTGAAATAATAACTAATATTATTTTATTTAAACATTGTGAAGTTTCAAGTTTCATTTTTTAACTAATTTTTTTTAAAAAGGCTTTATTGATTCGAAGCTAATACTTAATTACTTACAAGATTGTTTAATAGTTTGAATAGTTGTCGCGACTCGCGCCACGCCGCCGGCGCGCGGCGGGCGTGGCGCGCTGCGTCGTGCGCCTACCAACGAACCTCACAAATAAAACGTAACAACTCTCAATTACCGCTACTATGAAACGTTCTATACAAAATTGAACATTGCCGATTCCCTAGATCGTTTTGTTTCTCATTATTTATACTCATATTATACTAAAACGCGTGGCGGGCGAGCGATCGGGCGAGCGATCGGGCGCTCGGGCCGGTCGACTCGTCACTAACTCGATTACACATTGTCTTACTTTATAAGTTGAAAATGCCACTGCTGCGATCCTACCTCGCCTATGTGGAGCGCCTCGCTATTGCTCATAGACAAAAAATTCCGAAATCAATTCGTTACACCGTAGACTATATGTTGTTTAATAAACTTGAAGTATTTATCAATAATCAATAAGTACATTATAATAATTGAATAATTAGTATTGTTTCATAAGAGACTAGCATTACAAATAAATACCTTCAGCTATACAATTTTAATGTTTATTTCTATTTGAAACATTTTGAACATGTTCAAAGTGGACTACGTCGGTTTTTACACAAGAATGTTGCTCGCGGTTCTTGTGTACAAACTTTTCAGTTCATGCGTCTACGCTTCGAGATATGACTTAAATGTATACTTAGATTTAGGGGAAAAAGGTCGTAAAACAAAAAAGTTATTGAAATTTATAACAAACACCTTAACTAATACTTCAATAATTTAGTTAAGTATATATATATATATGTATAGTGTCGCGGGGGCGGCGGAGGGCCGCGGCGCTAATATCACTCGGCGTACGTACAAACGATGATCTGCGCTACAAATGAAATAACTTTATACAAAAGATGAGGCGCCGCGCGCCCGCCGTCGCCCCCCGCACCCCCACAACATGTCTTTGACAAAAGCAATATAAAACATTTCATTCCGTGTAAGAGATGACACGATGGTATGCGAAAACTTTATTTTTTTTTTTCAAAAAACACACGTCCATTCGCTCATCCTTGCGCTTAAATCTAAAATTAATAATTAGACAATATTTTTTTTATTTGTTCAACAGACGCGCGCATCGCGACGCGCGCGTATAATAATAAAATATTTTCAAAACAATCGAATAATTAAACACACTAGTTAACAATATAACTTATGCTCAAGTACAGTGGTGGCTGCAAGACTAGTGCGGGCGCCCGGCTCGACCGGCACCCTCAACCATACGTGTTCAAAATCAAATACCAAACTTGATCATCCTCGTTACTTTAAAAATATGATTTTATACACAATCGTTTAGCATTATTATTACATGTATGTATAGTAATATAGTTAGAGCGATGGCAGCGTAACGGTTCGAGTATCGTGCGCGGGCACGGTCGCGGTCGGGGCGGCGGCCTCCATAATACTGATATTATCGCTAAATTATTGCATCGATGAGCTGCGGCTAGGGCGCGGGCGCACGTACGGGCGGCATTACACGGCGGTCTCGGTGTGGCTGTGGCTGGACAGGCGCTCCACGTCGATGTCGTGCGGCGCCAGCGAGTCGCGCGCCGCGTCGGCGTAGTCGATGCTGGACGAGTGCGAGAACCGCTTCGACAGCGCCGTCTGCTTGCGCAGCGCCTCGGCCAGCGCCGCGTCGGCCAGCGAGCCGCGCGAGTCCAGCCCCTGCCGGAACGCGTTCACCACGCGGATCTGCGCACCACCCGCCAGTCAGTACCCGCCCGGAGCCGGCTCCCGGCGCCCTGACGCACCCGCTACCCGGACCTCCACGCGTGGCGAGGTCGCGGGCAGACCAGTGCGAACATTTCCACAGACAACATTTAACTTACATTATAAAATGCTAGGTGCGTTAAGCCATAGCCAAACATCAGTGTTGTCGGTGAAAATGCAACATATTAGTTGTGAACATGAATACGTTTCAGAGCGCCGCGGATGCCACAAGTCCCGGTGACGAGTCCCAGCACTTTGTCCAGCGGGCGCCGGACAAACCGAAGGGACGACACACCATGAATGTACAGTCAACATATATTCAAGCACACCGAACCATAAAAAAGAGGCAAGAAAGCATTAGGTATATCAAAATTCCAGTCACAGAATAATCGTGTCTGCGAGCCATGCCATGCAGTGAGCGGCCAGCGACTCAGGGACACATTGCTTCGTCGACGCCTCTGAATACAGACATGTCGCGGTTCCGTCGTGCGCGTGGTGGCTACCGTCCGACTCATGCAACACCTCACACCATCTGTGACTGTATTTGTACACTATGTGAGCTACGCGCGAAAGCTCTATTGTTAATGCTGTTGCCCTACTTACACATAACATTGCATATGATACGAAGCAACACATCGCTTAACCCAACGTCCTATATCCGAAATTATTGTAAGCAAGCTGACAAAAACTTTCAAGTCGACCTGACCTTCAACAATACATATGGACGTAAACTTTAAGCCTACTAGCCTATGAGAAAGATAGATAAACTTATTTTATTTCTAAAAGCTATTTAGATTAAAAATAACGACGGATGCTTCTAATTTTTTGAATGAAATAAAAGCTTTTATGACGAATCCCTGGCTTAACATGTTACTTCTATAGGACCCCACGAACAGACGAATCTAATAGCCATGGCCACACATTGACAAGCATCTATAATTCAACCGGCCTTAGGAAGAGAAACTCTCAAACCTTTTTCGCCAGAAGAATTCAAGAACTCGGAACATGGACCAGACCAGTGCAGAATATGAGGCAAATAATATAAACTAAATATCTACGCTAAAAGTATGGTTGCCAAAATAATATAAAAGCTTTTCATCTATCTAGTACGGGACCGCTAGTTATACTTTTTCATTTACACCCCTGAATTTTGCAGTAGTTTTCCTATGAGAATCCTAGATTAATATGCCATTGTTCTAAATCAGTGTTATTACCTTTAAACATTAACACATCAATCCAAAACCAATGTTAAACATCAATAGACATTAAAACAGTACAATCAAACATATTATTAACATCCACAATGAGAAAATCGACTTCAACTTCCCACAAAATATTTAATTAGGTATATTTACTATCGAAAAATCTAAAAAAACTTATATTATTTGAAGTCGATTGTTGTAAAATTTATTATCAATAACAACTGGACCACAAAACCAGAATAAGTGAAAAATTGTGCTCCATTGATACACCCATGAACCCAAAGTAAAGGAATTAGTAATAAGACAGCGCATGCGTCAGGAACCATGCATAATGATGGACGTAACCGTGCAGATGACATCGACCGACGCACTTCAACTGTAATATACATGAGAGGCTCGAGTAGTGTTCGCTGTAGGGTAAGACAAGCAGAGTGCGAGCCAAGCGATACAGGAGACATCGTACAGGCATCGTCAAGCGGTGGAAGTGACCAGTGTATCATAAGTGTAGAAGTGCACAGTCAACGCTACAACACAAGCGAGGGAAACAGATACAGAACGGACAAGATGTAGGTATAGATAGACAGAGTACAGTATTAAACATTTGAACATATAAAAACGAAAAAATGTTAACATAAAATAGTCAAATAAACAATAACAAATGAGTGAAACAGGCTCTCCTCTCATATATTAGAATCTTACAGCTTGATCAGTAGACGTCTTGCTGTAGGGGACGGGTATCAATCGTTCTTGTAACTCGCCACCTATCACCTTCCGTGTGCAATTGGGTTTTCATGGAAAAGAAAATAAAAACGAGAACATGAAGTAAAAGTACGACACAGAGAGACGCGCGCACCGCCGCCGCGCCGCCAGCGGGCGACGGCCGCGCGGAAAGGTCACATACATAATACATAGATATATACTGCGGTGCGGGGTTCCAACGCCATTCTACACATTTAAGATCATTTACAAAAATAAAAATAAATCAAATCAATACAACACATAAACATACTAAGTACCAGAGGTTTTTTAAATTTTGCTCAACATTATCTGAGTAGAATAGCGCTCGACGCTTTAGCAGTGATATTTCTTTTAATAGAGTGTAATATCAGAAAGTATAGAAGTTTATCAGGGGACAATACGAAGCAGTGTGCCTCGCGAAGCGATGAGCAGGTATTAAGAAGTATATATAGATACACAGTAAACAGAAATAAAAGTATAAGACGCAGGGTACATCCTATTAGGTACCTTAAGAAGCACATTCATGGGGTGTGCACTTATAAACTATACTTTTGTATGCAATTTTTCCATCCAGGGCTCCGTTACATCCATCTTTTAAAAACGCAATATATAACAAATTAAATAACAAAACCAAGTGGAAAATAATACAATATTTGAACATTTAACATCGAACACTTATTTCGTAGGTTCCTCGTCAGGTTCCGTGTGTTTTGTTTAAAATAAATCATGTTTTGTGTGTTTGAATGTTTGTGTGTATGTGTCTGTGTGTTTGTTGTAAACAATCGGCACTGGAGTCTGTATGTTGTCATCATGCGATCTATATCTAGTGAAGCGCACACATAATAACGTTGGATCGACGTAGTCGCTCACATACCAGATATCTCTACCTATACACCGGTACAGGACATTATAATCTAAAAAAAGCTATATAATAAATTTACAACTATGATACATAAGCACAATAGATACAGTTGAAACAGTGATACTAATTACTAAACAATGCCTATACATTTAACGTTTGTGATATTTTGGACGTCAACTTTTTTAATGTGTTTACTATTTACATATATTTTGTTAGCGTGGCGTTTTTATTCAAAGCTGAGCAGTTCTAGGTATTCATGTACAGTCTATGCGTTTATGGTACATGCACACAAAAGTGTAAATATATAAATAACTGCAAGCTTTAAGTAATAGTGCAAAGAAGATAATATTTTAATTTACCTTAAGTGAGTTTTGCAGCTTGCAGTTATTTGAGTCTTGTATGAACATCACATATACGCAAAGACACAATAATCTCTAGTATCCATGCCAGACAGTGTAGCTATACATCTACTGTACATATGTTACAGCGTGTAAGCACGAAGCGGTTCTAACATCGATCTAGACCGTACGACAAATATATAGGCCCAAGTTGGCCACAGGCTGCCAACAACAAACATTTGGACCAACATCGACACATCAACATTTTGCCAAAACTGCAAGTTTACCTTATAATTGCAGCTCTCCACAATGTGGCAGGTGAAATGAAAGTTACTTTGGAGTATAGATACTTTATTACTAAAATTTAGGAGACAAGAAGCTTTAGAAATAATGTATTAACAACAGTACCAGTTTGTTATACCGAGTTAGTTTATATGTATAGCGATAACTCATGCTCTGCTATGGTTCCCATCGTTATAATTTACGTGATTTAACTCTATCGGCGTGAACGCACCTACTACAAGCGTATTTATTAAATTTATGAAAAAACGTATTTAATATTTTTACATCTAAAATTGGTGTACACCAAGACACGATTAATCATCCATAATTTAAGTATAATAGTTATTTTGTATACTATACTCTCCTAAGTCTTAACATTGATGTAGCAGGCAATGTATTAGTCTACTTGTGGTGCATTTAAACTTTAGAATCAATACACAAATTCATTAAATATTTAGTATATACTTAACATATTAAACTTTACCACAAAAATATTGAATGATAATTAAATTTGCTTGAGATACCTTGGAGAAGAAAAATAAAGGGGTGAGGGTATGGAAGATCAGAGAGTAGTGGACAGGTGTGTAGTGTGAGACAGTGAGGCACCGCGGTACCGACGCGCAGGACGCGTTGCATACGTTCGCGCGAGTCGTTACCACAGTACACATAAAATCGAAAAGAAAAGAGAGATTATTATATAAGATTAGTTTTCAGTTTCATGCAAAACGTATAAAATATATTATTGTGCCATATAACAATAACAAATATGCATACAGTTCTACTGTTTTGCTAAGTCGATATTCTAGGAGATGAGCATGGCGTTTGTGTTTTGTTTAGCTGTCGAAATACACTCGACTACTGTAAACACAAAACACAACGAGCTTCTATAAAATAAGACATCATCTAACTAACAGTTCACATCTAGATCGCATTCTTCCAAACACAAACAAACAAAAATAACAAGCAAATTTAAATATCATCTTAATATTAAAAATGTTTATAAAAGCACTTGAGTAGCACAAATTGTGTATTTCGTTATTTTTTTTTATATAAAAATGGCACATGTATTTTATCCGTATTATATACTTTTATTTTTTAACACACAACAGTTATTTTTTTAAACATATTTATAACAAGAAAAGATGAGTTTAAAGATTTATATATTTACAGAAAAAATCAACACGATATTAATTAAAATATTTCAGAAACATTTTATATATTGTATATATACCGGCTATAAAATATTTTGCTCAAAACCTAATATACTCCATTTAAATAGTGGTGCACCATAGTTATCATATAAATCTATTCAATATATTTTGTTGCGAATCGTCTACTGTTTTACTTATATTTATTAAACATTCCTTAACTGTCTACTGCATTTACATTTTTAAGAGATTTAAAAAAATGATTTTTATTTTTAGAAATTTTAGCGAAGAACTGTATTTATTATAATTTTAGTTTAGAATATTCATTTGGAATATCAGTTACATTTTTAATGGCAGTAGTTTGAGTCCGTGCATCGCTAACTTGTTTCACTATAGTGTCGTTTTATAGAATATTTTGGGGCATTTAATCATCGCTCTGATGCGATACCGGGCTGAGAGCGGGCAGGGAGCTGCCGCCAGATTGCACGCTGATTCTTCGGTGCTCCGCCAAATAATTATTGACAAATATCCTGCGGCCGGCCAATATGTCCGCCTTTTGCTGTAAAACAACATGACGGACGTGTCAGTACGTGCGCGCGCTCGGCGCCGGCCTACGCTACGCGCAGTCGCGCGCGTCGCACGCGTCGCACGTGCAGCACGAGTCGCGCGGCGCATAACCAAACTGCTTTGTCGCCAATCAACTAACATTACGTGGGAAACTCGCCTATGGCGTTCCAAAATCAAACCAGGCCATCATCTTAACACTTGTAATGCGCGTATTACACTTTCCTTCATTTCTTTCTAATTTAGTCTCTGAATTAGGAAGCCAAAATGTCAAAGCATTTCGATTTGTTCGCATTTAGGAAGACTAATGCGATTACACCTTCCTAAATTCAGGAACAACTGAAACCTCAATTAAGGATACTGTGATAAGCGCATAAGTCATGAGACACGACATTTGGCTTTAGAACACCAGAACTACTGATAGTGAAGAGTTGTAGCTAGAGATAGTACTATGAAAATTTGTTTTAGAAAGCAGTTTCGTTAGTAAAGTGCCTAACTTTAACTAGGGTAGGGGCATTCACTAGCTGGGTCGGGGACGAGGGCATCCAGTAGCAAATACTAAATATATAAACAAAATAAATAGTAAAATATAATTAAAATACCGTGTGGGATCTACTTCTACTCAGAAAAATTGAAAACCGTCCGGTATGTGAGCTACTTCGCGATTTATTTGCTTCGGAGTACTATCAACGTGTTTCAGGTACAAAATAAAATATCAACATTTGTCAAATAAATACTTTTATTATAATGAGTTTTAATTTACTATAGTGGTTTATAGTGCCGGTTAAGTATGTATTATTTAACAATTAAACGTATCGTTACAGTAAAACTCAAAAAAAAAATAATAAAATTACGAAATCAATTTAATACATAAGTACAGACACAACCGAGTTAATGAAAAAAAAAAAAATTAAGTGGATTATGTAAGAACCGTTTTGCATTTTTATATTTTTATATTAACACTTAGATCACTACTTTTGGTGTAATAGTGGAGATAATAAAATTTATGCGTTCATTAATTTTCTTGTGAAATATTATTTTATCAGCTTATAAACTACAGTGTTAAAGTTTTGTAAGTTATCGTGGTTGAATATATAACCGTTTATTATTCTATGCTGACTGTTACAGTAATAAAAAATGAAAATTCGGATATAAAACCTTTTTCGAGCGTCTGATAATATAAAAAAAAATATTGATCATAAGAAAGTACATATATTATCAGATACTCTGTACAAACATCTACTTAACAATAATAATTAAAGAAAAAAAAAATACAAATTGTGCAATACTCACAGACATCAGTATACATGCATAACACTGTAATATAAGCATGATCACACTGTAAATGCGAAGCAGAAATAATTAAAATTAAAAACAATTAAAGAAACAATATTTTGTACCAAAAAATATACATTTGCTTCATAATAATGCTTCAATACTTACAATCTAGGTAGAGCGGCCATATTGTTTACGTGACGTCACAAGATGGCCGCTCCCGATCTCACCTTCATTGGTGTACGTATTGACTTATTGAATGATATACAATTGTTTATTATGACTGGGTCTTGTGAAATTATTATATTTTCTGTTGGTCTTAAATTTACAAAACAAGTTACTTTATTATATCGTTGTAAATTAAATACAACATTTTCATCATAATCTCAAAAACGAATACACACAGTATACTTAAATATAACCTTTAACATTTGCTTCAGCGCACAATCAACAATACTGATAGATTTATTAAGTATGCCAACAGCAGTCACCACAATTGCTATTATTCAATGAAGCAAGGGCTAACCGAAGACGCTGGGCAGCCAAGGTGCAGACACCGCGGTTCCATGCTCTAATCAACATATTTAACGTGTACCTACATGGTCCGTGGATACTCACAACGGTAATCTCCCTATGCGTCAGACCTAAACTTACCGTCAACATCTGAAATAGAGCGTATCGGCTAAATTGCCACCCCCACCAGAACAAAACAGGCGAAAGAAAATGCTATGGAATTTGCTTACAATTTTATTTTTTTTTTAATGTAAATAGTATTCTCGTAACATTTCGCAAAAACCAAGTTAAGTTTTTTTTTTATAGATACACTTTATGTTAGAGCTCCTTTTGGTTTTGTTAAGCGTGAAGTGTCTCATTCATATTAAACTTTAGGCGCATACATAAGAAACTATGTAAGACATATTTTTTATTTTATTTTTATAGACACAATACTGTCTCGTAACCGATATATATATATATATATATATATATTTAGATCTCACAGATTGAAGGGGTTAAAAGTGGTCCCAAAATTTACTATGAAAAAAAACACACAAGCTGCCAAGTACCCTCATTATCTCACAATTATAATAATATTTTCTCGTAACAAACTACTTATACAAAAAGCTAGTGACAAGTTGAAAACTTTAAAGTTTATTTAAATTCAATAATATTTTTTTCGTAAAATTTTTCGAAGATCAAGGAATATTAAAAAGATTTACAATTTAAATTGGAGTTTCATCATTTAGTTTTATATAGCTACCTATACAAAATATCACTCCGATATTCATAAAAAGACGTTTTGAAGATCTCTAACTTATGTACAAATATGTTCATCTCTAAAATAGCAGTGTTCATTTATAATGACCGGTAGAAAGACTCGTATAACCTACGTATATGAAAAAGGGGTCCCGACACTAAGATATGCTTTATCGTTCTACTGTTCAAATGCAAACACTCCTCTATTTGAAACGTTAACATTACGAAAACATCAACAGGTTATAAATATGAATTGAAAATGTACAGTTTGCGCACGCAATGCGGCGCGGCAACAGGCACAATTCGGTCTAGAAGCCTACTTCGGGCCGCTAACATCCTCTAGTAGTTTATTGCTCTATCCAACTACCTAGCACTAAAAAATTTCAACACTTAATAAAAATTCTTAACGTACTAAAATTAAGAGTCGGTAAATCGTAAAGGGCGCGAACACGATCGAGACAGGTACGATCCGGTGCCGTGCGGCGCGGCGGCGCTGAGATTACGCGGAGATTGCGGCGTTAAGTACGAGCGGGCGGCCGCCGCCGGAACAAACGAAAAACTTGCATACAATAAAAATAAAACGTCGTGAGTGCGTCTCGTGGTCGGTCGGTCGGGTCGGAGTGGGTGTGTGTGCCGCGAGCTCAGAATATGGTGGTCTCGGTGCGGGCGGCGGCGGGCACGTCGTCCGCGTCGATGTAGGCGATGTCGGGCGCCGGCGCGCGCAGGCGCGAGCGCAGCCCCGCCGCCGAGTGCGCCGACAGGCGCTCCTCCAGGTCCTCCAGCGTGGACTTGAAGGCGCGCACCACGCGCAGCTGCAACACACACACGTCCAGCCGCTGTCGCGCCCGCCGCCCGCCACCCTCGCCGCTGTCTGCACCCGCGCCGTACCGACCACCGATACCGATCTAGAGTGTGGTGTGGATGTTCTTTGTTCGACCTTAGAGCTTGTCTGTATTCAGAGTTCGGACACGTCTGCGGAGGGGACGGAGGGACGTCTACGTCGTGGCTACGACATGCAACTAGAGAGACCTCGTGGCTAACTATGCGCTACCGAAGTGACGATGACACGATGACTTGTGACAGTCCGGTGCTGGGGTGGGCGCCATGCTCACAGCTACGTAATACAAAACAAAAGAACTAAGGTGCTGCGAAAACTTCTAAATCAAACACGTGGTCTACATGACTGGCTGACTGGACACAAGAGAGTGACATCACAAAGCGGGACGAGAGGGGACGCGGTCAGGACGACATGGGTGTCAACAACATGAAGTGGCTAGCGGCGATCGGAGACAGGTGCTGAGACTGTGCCTGCCGGTAACGAGCGAAACGTTCAAAACGGACAAACTGCGCGTTTGTCCGCTTTAGATGGGATCAGGACGAGATCTACAGCCGGAATAGACGTGGGTAGATGTAACAGACGAGAAAACAGAACTATTGAAATGCTAACGGTATGCCGACGACACTCTACTCGCAATGTGATCAAATCAGAACTGACTTTATATAATCCCGAAGTAAAAAAACTGAACTTAAACAAAAATTGGCATTTTAAACAATTTCAATTATACAATTTTATTTATTTAAACAATTTTTCAGTCAGTACGTTTGTCAGTAGCGGAGCTGTATTAAGTATTTTTTCCAGCCACAAGCTACCTCAAATCATAAATGTGCTCAAATTCAGACACCGTCGACAAGGTGACTAATCAAGCCAATTGCGTGCCAATTTCAGAAAATGCTGGTTTTTTTTTTAACAAATCTGGCCAAATCCAGAAGATTACCAAAAATTTTTGAAAAAATTATTAAGTTTAAATTCTAAAAAAATATATAACCAAACGATTTTTTTACAGCACACTGATAATATTAAAAAAAAAACGGAAAATTCGCGATGAAATTTGAAGCTAAAAGGGTGTTGTTTTATTGTGTACGTGTAGGAGTGTGTCGGCCCCGCAGCGGGAGTGAGGGAGCTAGGCGCTAGACGCTAGTCGGGGCTGGCTAGGGACGGCTAGGGGGTGCGGTACCGTGAGCGTCCGGCGCGGGCAGGCCGTGGCGAGCCGCCGCGCCCGCCACTACACCTCGGTCTCCAGCACGGGCCGCGGCTGCCAACAACATCTCTCTACGACGCGCGGCTCCACGCCCCATTCGACACCGTCCTACGTGCGCAGCCCTAGCTTTACAACTGCCGCCGGACAGATATGGCACGGACTACCTCACAACTCACAACTCACATACCACATACACGATAACTCACATATCATATTCGACGTCATTACATAGTTTTAGGTGGAATTCGTCATGCGCAATGACGTCATCATCTCAGTGTATAAGGGTGTTATTTGTACAACGGTGGGTTGTGCATGCGGTTCACTGTAGGTACAGGTATATAGTGCATATTGACTTGGGAATACTTTAAAAAAACATAGACAGCTTACATAAGGCAGAATCAATACACAATTTATATATTTTTTAATTATGCGTATGCATTACCAGAAATAATCAGACGTGGTCATTGTATGTTTTAAATGTAAATAATCTAATATTTTCCTAAAGATTATAAAGTCAGTGTAGTGTGTGTATCATAATTAATTTAATATTATAGTAAGCCTCATCATTCAATCTCATATTTTAAATTAATTCGTGGTGTAATTTCCATATCATTGCTTTGTATGTACACGAAAAACTCGTATCTTATGAGATGATGAAGTCAAAAAAAACATTTGTTTACAAGAGTTAAGGTTAGTTTAGCATCTGTTCCATATCTGTCCTAGCCGCAAGCAGGCCAACACGGGAAAACAGACCCTTGATTAAAACAAAAGAAATTAGGAAATAAAACGAAATGGAACAATGTGTATCGTGTATATTGATGCGTGTATGGGCCAAGGGCGGCCAGTGTCGCGTGATACGAATATGACCCGAAAGAGTGCCAACGGAGGAGAAAATAATAAACACAACATAAATATAATGAGAAATAAATGGGGTACGAACGAGGCCTTAGCTACCCTGTAGATCGACTGCAGACTACACAACGGAGGGAGTCGGTTCGATGCTCGGGACCAAGGGTGCACTAACCTAGCTGTCACACCTAGTTATGTCTGCCTTACACGGCTTTAATCACTTGTTTATCAAATATACAGATACGTTTAATCTGGATTTCTATTTAAGGTTTTTTTTTTATCAAATTCCATATGCGTTCTATGGTGGTGGCTCGGTAGTCCGCATATTACGTGACAACGGGTACTTACACTAGAACATCTACCATGCCATTGTTATCGTGGTTTTGTTAAACATCTATTTAGGAGCCAAGGAGGAACATTACGTGGTACTTTTAGTATAGTTGGACGATCTTATTGTGTAAATATCGAATTATGTGAATCAATGCTAAATTATTTCATTATTTCTTACATTATGAATTGCATTTACACAAAATGATATTTTCACAATATTTACTCGCCAATAAGAGTTAGAAAGCTAAACAAATTCACTTTTCTTTTGGTTAGATTCTTTTTTAATTTTGATATAGGTTATTTTTCTCTACGTACATACTATACTTACCGGTAACGCTGCCATGAGCATCGCTATATACATTTACAATAATGGACACTACATCAAGCCTAACAAGACTTACGCAAAATAACACAAAGAAGGCAATTTTCCAACTGCAAGGCAATGCAAACTACGGATGATGGCCCTCGCTGCCCAGTTTGACGCTTGTACCCACCTGACACAACACACCCCGACATAACACGCCACTAGGGTCCACATTCACAAAACAAAACAAAACACAAAAATAATAAACAAAACAAAAATAAAAACATAAAACACTGACAACAACACAACGGCAAAGGAAAGAGATAGGTTCTACCGTAAACGGTTAAACTTTGGTGTTAGTATAGAGCACACTCGGCATGCTCTCGCTACGTGTGTATTTACTTGTCTTTTTTCTAAAGAAAAATCCACTCCACACTCAAATAAATTAACGTTCATTGAACAGCAGTAACTGAACACAACTTGGTACAAAATAATATTAAAAACAATATGACAGTGGATAAATTATATTATTATAACCAGTTATGTTACTGCTAATATTGATATCGGTAACGCATGTTAGTCGGTACGCCGTGCGGGCCTGTCAATCTCAGGTTCTTATACGGCGATTACAGAGCTGGGTTGCTTTGGATCAGTAGCGAGGATGGTCGGGTTGGCGATTCACAAGCAAAAAATACTATTCTTAAAAATAAAACAAAATAAAAACAGACAAAAATAAAACAGAAATAGTAAAAAAAAAAAATCAAACAGTCAGTATGACTCGAGAGTTAAATAAAAGATAGAGTAAGACAGAGATAGTCATATTCATACCGCGGGCCGCGATGTGGTTTATGTTGAGTAAATATTATTGATATATCTATCGGGCTAGTCATAGTAACTGTTTGAAGGTCATTACGAGGGATAAGTAACATTGTCACAGCCTAAAAGAGCATGCCAATGGGTAGAGGGGAGGGGCGGAAAAGTCAACTCAGGTATTAAATACAGTAAAAAAAAATAAAAAATACGGGAAGCGCCAGACTGTTCTTTTTATACTGCGGTTCATGCATGGCGGTTACTTTCAAGTATAGCTAATGACACTAACGGGAAAGCCCCGGTCTCATGACAGATAGGGATTCAGAAATAGGAGACAGCAGGGTGATTCTCAAGACCGAAATATAAAAATAGAATAGATGAAATCAAGTTTAGTGAACAAATACATAAATGTCATGAAACCAGGTTACTAAGAAGTAAAAGAAAGATAGTTTGTTGGATAAATAAAAATACTATAGTAGAGTATTGTTCGGTTGCCAATTCTGAAGGTATCGACTATAAATGAGAATTGTTTAAACAAAATTAGTTACCGAACAAAGAGTTAATAGCTACGTTAATATGGGCCATAAATAATAATAGCGTATTCTACTAACTATTACTTTGTAAAGTGTTTCTCTGTGTAGGTATAAAAATAAATGTCTTGAAAAAGAACAGAAGTATAGGAGAATGAAATAAAAAATACGACATAAATAAATATAAAATAAAAATAATAAAAATGAAGACGAAAAAAAATAAAAAAAGTAACGTACAGTTATTTTGATATTCGATTTTTTACGGAGAAAATTATTTGTGTATTTATTATTTTGGTATAAAAATATAATATATATATTATTATTTTTTGTTTCGACTCGTACTGTGAATAGTCCGGCTTACTGTACGAACAAATCAAAAATGTGTAATATAAAATGATTGAGCGTAATCTCTATAGATTCTATGACGATTATATGCTATAATGGATGCATTATATTGAAAAAATGGTGGTTATATTCGTTTATGCAAAAATAGTAAAAGTATATATAATAAGGACAATAATATCGTTGACTTAGCGTTAGGATGCCCAAGGTATCCGAAGTGTTGACCTGTTGACCTTTGCTGTATTTATTTGTATGTATTAAAGCTGTAAACTCAAAACTTATCCCTCTTTCTTAAGCTCGAACATGAAATCTGCCATCCCTATTCTTAGATTTTATATTTTTTTTTATTTTGCCGATTTTTTTTTATAAATTAGTATTACATTTACACGTTTACTGTATACTGTGCTGTATTAAGTAAACGTGTAAAGTGATAGTATTTGTCACGGAGAAGCATCATGTTTTATCAGACTTTAAAATCACAGCCTTCGTTTCATGATGTAACCCATGAGATTTACTGACGGATTCTTTAAATACACGCCTCTTTGAAAACATGAAAAAATAAAATTTAATTCGTAAAATACTTAATTTTATTATACTTCTGTATATTTACTTATATAGAAGAGCCCGTCAGTAAAATAACTGCTAAAAATAGTAGAAAAAACTAAATTAAAATCTATTTTTGTTTAATTTTTTTAATATTTCTACTATTGTTAGCAGTACAAAAATTTATTTAACCCCGAAAATGTAATTCAGGCTTGAATAAACTTTTAACCATTCAAAAATTTCCATAAATGATAATGGTTTAGCTCCCAACATTGACCCCAATTTGTTTTGTGTTCCTATTAATTTAATAATTTCGTATCAAAATCATGATTAATTTTCATACAAAAGTATTAAAGCCCCAACGAAATTCAGTCACTTGAATAACTGAATTAACCCACATAGACTTAAAACATGGATGAGATATGCTATATAATGTAATTTTGTAGAAACTTATGTTTTGCTTAAAATAAACCTATTATTCAGTCTTAAGAGTTAGTTACTTATTAAAATTAATTGACTGCCCATTAATTGGGTATCTACTTTGTTCACCACTGGGACACTTTAACATATTATATCTTCTTTATTTCGGGTCAAACAAGACACAAAATTCAAGCCACCCGAATTTTTGTTGTAATAATAAAGACTTTTTAACTAAAAATAATGGGTAAGCAAAAACCTTGCACAATTATTTGGAAATGTCGTCCCAGTGTGCGATCATTCGTGCGAATGCGAGTGACCAGCGATATACAAATGCTCAACAAAGTCTGTCATATTCGAAAAATATCGCCAAAATGTTCGTTTAGTTACCGTCATAACTTGTATCCAAATTGTGACAAACTTTGCCGATATATCCGTGGGGTTGAGTGAAATAATTTACATTAGTTAGCATATCTTTTCCATGATATCTCCACCCCCTATGTGTGTGTGTGTGTGGTGTTGCGGTTGGGCACATACCTGCGTCTGCAGGCGCGTGAGGCCGCGGATCCAGAGGATCTGTCCGGCGCGCGGCTTCTTGTCGAGGTCCGCGTCGTAGTCGGGCCCCGGCTGGATGGACTCGGGGTCCGGCTGGCCTCGGCCCCATCTACACACATATTTGTGTCAGAACTATTGCCAAACGTAATCTGTTCGTAACACTACAGTATGGTGTCAACTTAATGGTGGTCGTGAACACGAGGCGAGTCACTGCGTAGCTGCGTCGGCGACGCTCATTATATATATTTTTTTAATATATTATGGCTTAAGGTTTTTTGGAAGAAAAACAAGAGGGGTGAGTTTTATGGAGCAATTTGGGAGAGGGGCTGCCTTTGCGTTGATTGATTGATATAATAGTTTTACAACCGAATTTTGGTGACGATTGTAATTATAATCCAAAAATCTCACTGTGCCGTTATTAATATAGTGAATAATCAGATCAGTATTAAAAATTAGGTACAAAACCTACAGCTATATTATTTTTGAGTTCAAAATAATGGCTGTTAAGTAACACAAGGTATACTGACGAGAGTCTCTTGGGGATTTTGCGCGTGGGCACGGTGGTGACGAGCTGGCCCCACACGAGCGTGCCGGCGCCGAAGAACAGGCACCACAGCCACTGGTCCAGCGACAGCCCCGCCGTGCTGAACGCCATGCCGCCGAACTGGATGATCACCACCTGGGGGCGCAGCGTTACGTGCTCATATTGCAGGTTAGAGCTCTTTTTTAATCTTAAATAAATGAACTTGTATTGTATGTAAATAATAATACCGCCCTGTATGTTTCACAGTTGGGCAGAGGCCTCTTCCCATATATAAAAGGAACGAGCTTTGATAACCACGCTTATTTTCGGATATTTCCGATTTCATCTCAAAACCTAGGTTACCATATTTTTCCTTTTCCGATTGTCAGTGGTTAATATAACTGGATAACAGCCACATTGGTACTTGACTGGATTCAAACCTGCTACCACGCGCATATGCGACTTCAAACATAATTATACTCTAAAATGTATTTTCTAACCTGTGATGCTGCAGTTCCGATCCATATGGAGTAGAAGATAGGGTTGGTGAAGAGTCCCTGGAACACGTTTCGCTGGCCGTGGATTTTACGCGCGTTGATCTCGTTGAACAGGGTCATCATCACGAAGGTGTTGAAGATGATGGTGAAGTGCTGAGTGGGTTCCGTACCGAGCGCCTGGCCGCGCCCTGATGGGATGTTCAGGATTCTGTCACCTGGAATATGAGTTTAGTGTGGAAATATTGTATACAACACTATTACAATTTTTATTATATGTTTTGTATTATGTCTAAGATTTACACGAATATTATTCATTTGTTTTACATGTTATCAAATGTTAAGATCTAACCCCGATCACTCACATGCGCGCAAGCATTTCAACAAAGGTTCGCGCGCTTTAATGTCTGTTAAAAAACCGACACAACTTAGAAAATAAGTCATTTGCAAATGTCGTCCTACACTTGTGGGTTTGCGTATTCGTGCGAATGTGAGTGACAATAAGTGTATACAATCGTAAGGGATAAATGCAAAGAAGAGCTTTGACACGCATCGGTTTCTTTTTAATCGACTTTCCTATTTATAGTATTTATCATTAAATTCATTCCAAAAATTATAGTATTACCCATCAGTGACGTACACCCCAAGCTACCAGTATTATTTGACTATGGTTTCTTACCGACAAAGAGTAGCGAGAAAATAATGAAGAGCTGATAGATGGCCTGTCCGAGGATGTTCTTCATCATGGTGCGGCTGATGAGCGGCTTGGTGCGGCCGTACGGCTTCCGCTGCAGCAGGTCCGGCGTAGGCATCTCCGTGGCCAGCGCCAGGGACGCCAGCGTGTCCATGATCAGGTTCACCCATAACATTTGTACAGCCTAAAAATACATCATCAGTTAGAAGTTATTAGGGCTAGCGCACATATAGGGCCACACGGCACCGCAACGCAAAACAAAAATGTTCTTGAATCACTTTCTGTTTTGCTTTATGGTACACAGCAAACTAGATAGGTTTGCAGGCCAGACATATTTATTACATAACTTATTCCGCTTACATAAGCTAAATATAAAACCAGAATGAAATAAAACTAGAATGGCCTATCTACTAGCTAATTTATAACAACTATTCTTCATATAATATAATAATATCTTGGGACACACGGGCATCTAATCCCAAACTACTCAGATACTGTATTATGGTTGGTTACAACTTATAAACATACTTATATATTTCTAAATACATACATATTAGACAAATTACACCTAGACACAAAACAAATGATCATATTCATCACACAAAGATTTCTCCTGGGTGGGAATCGAACCCATGACCTTAGGTTTAGCAGTGAGGGTCACTAACCACTAAACCAAAAGGCATATAAATGCGTGTATCACCTTAAGAGGACTGTCCTGTATCGCACAAGCACCGATGAAGGCCACAATGACAGCCACCACGTTGACGGTGAGCTGGAACTGCAGGAACTTAGCGATGGAGTCGTAAACGTTTCGGCCCCACATCACCGCCTTCACTATCGACGAGAAGTTGTCATCTGTTAAGATGATGTCAGACGCCTCCTTGGCTACGTCCGTTCCCGCAATACCCTAAAAAAAAATAAGATTAATCATACATTTAATAATTAAACGCAATTTCTTAAAAAATAACATTATTTGATCGTTATGCCACTCTATCTACTATCTATTTTATTACGTCCATAACTTTTTATTTATATCAAAGGGTAGATTAATTAAACTGTGTGTATTATTATTATGTTTTTCAGCGATAGCATAGTACTGTTTTTATAAGTACCTAATGTCAAATATTTTCTGAATTCGTACTATTTACAATTTAAGAATTTATGTACAAAAATGGTACACAAGGTGGACTTAGTGCCACTTTAGGCCAGTCAACCTTTGGGTAAAAAGAAAATGAACAATGAAGGAAACCTCCTTCAAAATTCTAAAAGGGTTAAAGGAAAACAATAAATATATTCCATAAAATTTTTCGACCTCATATTTTGGGCTTCTATCAAAATACTTTGAGAAGAAAATATAGGTAATTGTTTATTGCTTACCATAGCAAATCCGACATCAGCCTTCTTCAAAGCAGGTCCATCATTGGTCCCGTCTCCAGTCACAGCGACTACCTCGCGCGTATCGAAGGCCTTGGACTCGATCATACCCTTCACAAGCGTGTACTTGTCTGTTGGCGACGACCGCGCTAAAACACGAAGCTTCGGCCATACTTTGTCCAGCAGGTGTTGTTGTACCTGTAAAATAATAAATAATAAATAAACGTGGACAACATCACATACATTGCTCTGACCCCATAGTAAGTACATAGCTAAAGCACTTGTGTTATAAAATTTAGAGACAACGAAGGTACCAAACACCCGGACCCAAGACAATTTAAAAAAGTGGTTTTCTACATTGATCTGAGCGGGGATCGAACCCGGGATCTCAGAGCTGGCGACACCTTGAAAACCGGTGTACGCCACTCGACCACGGAGGTCGTCAGTGTGATAAAGTGTTTTCATTAAAACAATATTTCTTCCGTCATCTTATTATTAAAGATTGAAAGGTGAAAAGCGATCATTATCTTAATGAACTCTTTACCACAAACAGAATACGTACGTTCAATAAAAAAAGTTTTTGTAATCTATATCAAATAAAAATTGAGAATCTTCAAATTAAATATTCTCCATCGAATGTAACTTGACCAAGTAGTGAGTGCTGTTTATAACATCGCGAATATGCCTTAAACCATTTTATGCAGCTAGAGCACTTAGGAAGCGGTGTAGGGCGGGCGAATCGCGGTGCTGCCCATTTTATTATTTTGACATTTGAAAAGTGCTACTTTGTAGCCTATTTTAAATAAATGAGATTTTAATTTGACTGATAACACGTGCTGTGGCGTGAACTGGGTACTGGGGCAACACAGCAGTTTTAGGGACCTCGCAAGACTAAAAAGGTATAAGTACCTCTCCATCGGTATCCCTGATCCGCTTGTTGAACTCCTTGCCTTCGAGGATGAGGAAGTCGTCAGTCGGTTTGAGGATGCCGCACTTGATGGCGATGGAGCGCGCCGTGTTCACGTTGTCGCCCGTCACCATGCGCACCGTGATGCCCGCCTTCTGGCACTTCCTGATGGCTTCTGGTACCTGTACGAAACATAATTAGGTAAGTTGCTGATTGAAATAGTATAATAACTTTCGTGTGGAGTATTTATAATTATTTAAAACAAAACGGTTTACTCATGTATATTCTCGGGATCGCCCGACTAGTTTCATACTCAATAGGAGTCCCTAATCGAACCGACTGACTTTTGTTTTAAATAATTAGGGATATTTATTGTTTTTCAATTACTTTTTATTATTTATTACGAATAAATGTATGCGGAGCGAATATTTGTCATTAAATTCAAATAGTAGAAGTAAACATATAAACCTCAGGCAGGACTCGAACCTGCGACTACTGGTTCAATTGTTTTTTTTTATGTTATGTTTAGTTATCAAGCCGTGATGCCCGCTCTTTGGTTAGACAACAAATCTTTTCTTTCTAATATCTCTGCGGGTCTCGTAAGTAATACAATCTGAGCACTTGAACAAAAGTTTTTTTTGCATTTAATACCTCAATTCTCGAGGAAGGTTATACGCTATTCAATATCACGTTACTTGCCTCGAGAGATAAGCAAGGCTAGTGAAACCGCGGGGCACAGCTAGTTTTACATATTTATGTTTAAAACAGTGAATACAAGGTTTCGGGACACTTACTTCTGGCCTCACAGGATCCTCAATGCCGACTACGCACAGACAGGTCAGGTTGTTCACGATGTTATCCTCGTCATCCCAGTTAGGCTCCTGGTCTATATGCACCTGCAGACAACATACAATAACGTTATAAATAATCCTTAATTAGTTTTGAATAGTTCTGAGTACTTGAAAAGGAAACTAGTGCCTATCCTCGCGCAATATATGCAAAACAAAAATCCTTATATTTGTTACATTTTACACACATTATTAAGATTTTTTTACGTTATGTTAATTTAATAAGTCCTGTGTGCGTTCTTTGGTGTGACAATAGATGTCTTCACTTTTTGATACTTTCTATAAATCCTTGTGTTGTTTAGATTGCGTGCGTTAATGTAATTTTTGAGCCTGGCCTTTTCCTCAGCTATATTTGAGTCGTTTTATGAGAAGGTACCAGTATTATACGTGAAGCGACTGTCTATTTGACCTCTATGACCTATTCACTAGGTATTACAATATTCGTTTTAAAGGCTGGTTTTGAGAATTGTAGGTATTACTATACATTCTCAGTTTTAGTTTCAAAATCAACATGATTTAAGAAGCGCTTTTTGAATATACAGTGAGTACAAAGTTCCTCATTCAAAGCTTCCTGTGAAGTGTTTGCAACAAACTTCCTAACATTTACGTTATTTTTTATGTATTATTACGGCCGAAGCAAATTACACCATTTGAGACACTATACAATACTATGGGTAAGTTTCCCAACAGAATATGTGTTACCTGGTTGATATCAGCCTTGCCGGGCACGAAGTCCCTGTAGGCCACGGAGATGGTCCTGAGCCCGTCGCAGGCCATGGGCTCGATGACCTGCCGCACCAGTCGCTCCTGCATGTCCCGCGTGAACTTCTCCAGCCGACCCTCGTGACCATAGATGAATGCGCATCTAGGTAGAGAACGGATTATGTAGTCATTCCTTTATAACGACTCCCGCACGCGGGAATTTAATTCCCGTATCGCGGGAAACTGCACAGACATTTAAATTAATCGAAATTTATTCAAATTTGGCTACTATGTAGCCCAGACGAAAATAATTGCTTACTTTTTCAAAACAATTTCTGAGGCACCCTTAGTGTAGAGCCTATAGCCGCCCTTGTGCGGGACGACGGTAGACATGCTCTTTCTCACAGAGTTGAAGGTGTAGACCCTGGTGAAGGACTCTTCAGGGTGTCGCTCGCGGACCGCCTCGTAGCTCTGGCCGAGGTTCACAACGAAGCCCAGTAGGGCACACTCCGTCTTGTTGCCCACCTGCATCGGGGGACCCGTCGGATCTTGGTTTGGCTGTAAACAAATAAAAAAAAAAATATTTACGCAATTCGCTTTTCCATGGTTACAGGTTAGAACCCAGGTTGACTATAAAAAATTATATATTTTTTCTTAATTATTCTAAAACGCAACTGACAAACGGTGAAGAATCATCAAATTATCTTGAGGAAACTTGGGTTCCAAAAATGAAATCTCATCACCAGCTCTCAAGAGCAAGCGTGATGACAAAAGCTTGCTCCTTCTCTATATAGGAAGAGGTCTTGTCCATCAGCGGGACAGAATAATGAAGAGAAATAAGAATAAGGAAGCGTGTCCTCACCATGATCCTGGAGGTGAAGGCGCTGTTGACGGATACGGCTTCGACCATGGTTTCGGCCACGTCGTGCGGGATGTCGCGGTAGTTGGGCGTGACCTTGCAGAGCTTCTCGCAGATGTACGACTGCACCACCGTCATCCGGTTGGTGGTGAGCGTGCCCGTCTTGTCCGAGCAGATGGCCGTGGCGTTGCCCATCGTCTCGCACGCGTCCAGGTGACGGACTAAGTTGTTGTCTTTCATCATTTTCTGCAGAATCAATCGTAATTATATAAGTTCACATGGTCAAATGTTTAAAATATTTTTTTGTTTATGATTATTGTTTATAATTATGATGATTTGGTAAGTTTTTGTTGCTAACCTTGACAGAATAAGCTAAGGACAGTGTAACAGCGAGCGGCAATCCTTCAGGCACGGCCACCACCAGCACGGTGACACCGATGATGAGATGCTTCACGAGGTTGTTGATGTAGGTCGCCTTCCACGGCTTGCCTTCGATCACGAACGTGTGCACGCAGAAGTTGATCACCAGGATTATGACGGTTAGGACAGCGATTGTGGAGCCCGCGTAACCGATCTAAGGAGGAGCAGATATGTAAGTAACAATAAAACACATACAACAAAAAAAATTGCCATATAAAAAAATAAGTGCTGTTACCATACGCATTCGGCTTGATTAACTAACTATTGATTTGATTGACTAATTAGACAGTCAAAATAAAAATACAAAAATGTTGATTATGGCCCTTTCATACAAGCATTTTGAAATAGAATTGGGTCTTCAAAATCAAGCAATAATGCGTCTTTGGTGTTAAAATCTCAACCTGAATAAGTTGAAATTAAAGGTTTTTAATGTCACCCTCAGTTGGGCACGTGGTTGTCGTTGGAGGCTGGTTATAGAGTAGCAGCGTCACAACTGACCTGTATGGCGAGCTTGGTGAGCTTGGCCTGCAGCACGGACTTCTCCTTCTTGTGCGAGTGCTCGGGCGGCGGCTTGGGCGCGTCGGCGGGCGCGGGCACGTGGTTGTCGTCGGGCCGGTGGTTCGCTCCGTGGCTGTTGCCCGCAGCCGCCAGCGTCGCGTCCTCGTCGCCTGTACACCGACCACGTGTTAGTTAAACTACTGCTGATACTGTTGCAGCTTGGTGCGGTTGCAACCCCAAGAAAATTCTGAACATTGAGGCGCCTATCTCCTCTATTGACGCTGATTCTAAGCAGAAGACAGACTATTGGTCCGGAGCGACGCGGAACATTTCCATTTTTTTTTTAATTATTGTGTTTATGAATTCACAAAAATTTGCCGAGTGAAAAATATAGTAAACAAAAACATGCTGTAAAATATATAACCTGTTACTTAAGATTGTGAACTGACGATCAAATTGTAGTGATTCGTATTTATTGGTTTATCTTCTAGTTTTTAGAGCATCCAATCAAATCAAATCTTAGGGTTGTTGCTTAACATCTTGATTCTAAGGAATAACAAAGCTTAGAACTTTAATAAGAAATTTACTATGCCAATGTGAGTTTACAGTAAGTAAGCAGCCACAAATTACGGTACCTATCAAATAATTCAACATTCTAAAAAATCTTTACCAAAGGTAAAGTCATCATCGCTGAAATAAATTTTGAAAGAGAAAACATTTAGGTATTCTGTCTCGTAGAAAATATCTATGTTAATAGATTTATCAACTTACTTGAACTTACAGACATGTCGATAGAGTCTATTTTTGATTGCTGCTTTATCTAAAATTGCTAACCGACCTTAACATTACAAGATGCTTAATATACACTATGTTATTAGGAACACTACCATAAGTGTTACTACTGAAGAATGCAAAGATCTAAGATGCTGTTATGTGGAAATGAACAATGGTTTTATATAATTAAATATTATTTTATTATTTATTTAACAGTCCTTTATATAGTTTGAGAAAATTAGTTAATTATATATTTTAATCTGTAGTACTATTACTGTAGTATCTAAGAGCATACTACCGAAATTATTCTAGTAATTTGTAACTTAAAAGTAGTATGGTTTTAGTAGAGTACACTAAAGGACAGAATTATGTAGCCAGTCCCACAGGTAAGCTGGAAGCCACAAGACTAAGCACCAACACCCACCAAGACGGATATAATAGGCGGAAATACTGGCCCTGAGTGTACGAAGGGTCTTACCAAGCAGGGTGTAGCAAAGGAGGTTACTTACCCGTCAGGCTCTTGCGTTGAGTTCCTTTGCGTTGCTGCTTTTTCGCTTCTACTCGTGTCAACGTTTCCAAATATCCATTGAATTCATATCCAATGTATATCATACAAGCATACACATTTATGACAACGATTGGATAATATTTTGTTTACATCATGCAGTCAACACGACAGGTACACGATGCATTCAATGTGTATGTTTATTTAGTTTTTAATTTTGTATTTTAATTATATATTTTTTTTTTGTTGATCGGCGACATGGAGGTGCGTGCAGCAGGCCGGGGTCGGGGGTGGAGAAAAAAAAGTTGGATGTCATTGTACGGATCACACTATTTGTTTGGTTGTGGCACTAAATCTAAAGGGTTCATGTCATTCGCTGTTTGAGCAATTGAGATGACTCATCATGACACAATAATCTCAATGCTAACAATACTGGATAAAAAACTAAAATATTTGTTTTTGTCATTTTTTTTGTCCTCAAGTGCTTAAACATATCTTCTAAAGTTGCATTTACAAATGTATGCTTTTAGGATAATTTTAATAACATTTTTTTAAGGTTCTTGAAAAGAGATTATTTCTTTATTGCGACGAAATTATTTATATTGAACAACATCGATCGAACACATAATATATAGAAAAAATATTCACTTTTAAATATATCATGCTCTCACAAAACATTTCAGGCTATTAGTTTACATAAAACATAGACAGACAACGTTTAACAGGACTGAATAAAAAGACATAAAAATCAAGACAAATAAAATGGATCATAACATAATATGTCATCAATAAATAAATAATCTCACTAGATACGAAATTGGTAAAAAAAACAGCCAGAAAACGTTTCAAATCTTGAATTATATACGACAAAAATATTAAATGGAAGACGTTTTTTTGGCCAGCAATGTATTAGTTTTTTTTTTTAATTTTACCAATTCCGTTTTGGATCCCAACAATTAGGGGTGCGGTGGCTTAATGACAAGGGGGAGGGGGGTAATTCATACGTCACTGGTTACGCTAATATATGCACCAAGCATTGGGGCTTACTATGCTCACTTAGCCAAGCAATATAACACACTATAGTCATGTATATAAGGTATATTTAAGCTTGTAAGCATCGCTAGACTAAATGAGCAGAGTACGGTAACGCTAACTATGTTGCAGGATTTATGCTAAAGGACAGCCTTTCTGATGACGTTTAAATTAAAACACTTTTAGTTACAACTCAACAATTCTATAGATTATAGAACTATGGTATAACTGTTGAATTTATACTATTCTAACCCACACAAACAAATGACAAACAGTAAAACAACACACACACTACCCTCCACCTGGTTTCTACATCATCAGAAAGCCAGGCCGTGTCTAAGGGGACGTAAGACTAGTTCTAAAGCATCAGGCAGAACACTGACCTTTCTTCAACTGCTTGATTTCCTCCTCCTGCTTATCTACGGCGGCGCCGAGCAGAGTGAAGATGATACCCGCCTGGGAGTTCACACCGACTGCTGTCACCAGCATTTTGCCGGACCCTGGAAATTGGTTTAATAAAATTTAATTCTTCTTTTCATGTCGGTGGTTTTCATTACATCTGATCAGCTTAAAACAGCCAAATATATCTATCTATAAATAGTGAAGCTCTCTTTAGTTAGCCTTTTAAGTCACCTGCTGTGGCGCAGACTGGGCATCTCGGGCAGACCGGTAAGTCTGATTCTATATTTTACACGTTACACGTAATAATAAGAAATAGTTTGTACAAAGGCTCACTCAAAAATTTAGTTCTCCTACAGAAATCCTCGTGACTGATAGGGATAGAGTGATAAATAAAAATATCTATTGAGGATAAGAACAGGTGTATTATCACAAATATAAGTACACATTGGTAATAGATTTTCCAGTAACATTCACTATGACAATTACACGATAAATCGTGAAATAAACGCAAATGATATAAACATATAATCTGTACTATCTTTTATCGATTTTGATATTTTCGTTACCGCTAGCCACCAAGTAGTTCAAAAGTTTTTACTGCTGGGAAAATATAATAATATAATAATAAATTTCTTTTATTGGCACAAAATTATAAGATAACAGAATTTTTGAAGCCCTGGCTCCTGAGCTAGGTAGAAACCTGTGTTACAGGAGCCAGTGTCTTCACCCAGTTACAAGTGATACAATTGGTAATAGCTTATTTAATACATATTTGATAAGAAACAACAAAAAATAAATTAATTAAAACATGGTATAATAAAATAAATGAGAATGCACGCATGCTTTGAGTGTTTAATGTCTCAGCGTATTATGTGTGTGTTTGTGTAGGTGTGTACGTATGTGAGTTGGTGTATGTGTAAGTGTGCGTGTGTGATAATATGTTTGGGTGTGTGCGTGTGTGTAAATTATTATTATTATAAACATATTCAATCGACCTTATATGTTAATATACATTTGTTAGATTATTTTTTTGGGACCCCATAATTTTTTATATGTCGAGGTGGTGGTACGTACCTTCCATGACGTGTGTACCGGATAGCACCATGGGATCAAACGATTCTCCCTTCTTGACATGGTCCGATTCGCCGGTCAGCGACGATTCATCGATCTGAAATAAGCAGTTTTATACTATAGAAGCATAGATTGTGTAATAATAAGTATATGGCTTAATAAATAAATAGTGAATAAATTTTCGAGTTTAGCACTTTTTAGGGTATCGTACTCGAAAAGTACCAACGGGACCTACTGGAAACTAGTTCTTTTTTGTTTTTTTTTTTAGCTCGTTTTAACATCATAAATCTTGTACGATGATATAGAACATTACCAACACAATTCTTAAGACGTGGACCTTCGAATTTGGGACTCGAGACATATACAAAATGCAATGAATGTTTGTTTACATCTAACGTGCAGTTAAAATTAAGAGTAATTTAGCCTAAAGTCGCATGAGATGTTAAGGGGATTTACAGTAAAAAAACCATTCATGAATCATAAAGCATACAGCATAATTTTTCTCTAAATCTAACCTCCACGTAATCGATAAAAAACAACGCTATAATTATCATAAATAATAATAATCTTTATCAAATAACTTCATTCCTATCTCAGTGTAAGATTATCAGATCAATTTAGACTTTAAAATGACGTAAATTACTTTAAAATGACGTAAATTGTAGTAAAACATCTGCATTGTGAAGTTTGATAGTAACACCAGATAGTGTATTGAGTTCGATCTAATGGGTCATGTTGAATCACTTTTTTTGGATGAGATTACGCAGTTAGCCTAAACGCAGGCTTGAATTCTTCACCGGAGTTTTGGTGAGAACCTTAAGGGCCTCCAGCCAGAGCAATAAAAAAACTAGTTACGTCAGTAACGTTCACTGAGGGCACCCCCTGTGGGTTCGGTCCACAACCGCGAAGACCCGCGACGGATTGCGTATAGTTCAGGTATACATCAGTATACCCTAAGTCGGTTAGAAATGGGTTTAATTTTCATGACTGACACGGATCAGGGCGCACTGAGAGAGCCTTGGTGCTCGGTCCGTGGTCGTCTGTCGTGCGGGGTTATCCGCGATATTGCGCACAGCCGGGTACGTGAGCAGCTGGCTTATTAAGTACTAGCTGTCTATCGCGACTTTGTCCGCGTGTTTTAGTTTCAACGGTGTTTTATGTTTGCAACATTTTTCATTTATACTCAGCTTCTTTTGGCCGCAGCGTAATGTTATATAGCTTATAGCCTTCCTCAATAAATGGGCTATCTAACACTGAAAGAATTTTTCAAATCGGACCAATAGTTCCTGAGATTAGCACGTTAACTCTTCAGCTTTATATATTAGTATAGATTATAAACAACATTATCTATACTAAAAACACATTTTATTATGCGAAATTTAAATCGCTGTTACTAAGGCGTAATTTCAAAACATAAAAATGTTTGCTGTATGAAAGTTTCCATATATTTACACGGCCAGGTTAGAGATAACCCAATAAATGTTATCAATGTTTGATCACTAAGGCGTGTTTTTATCAATTGACGCACGTTGTATCAACAGTCGTACAAATCTGATAGCGCAAACAACTACCTGACTATTAGCGGAGATAGAGAGATTATACAAATGGCAAAGTTATGAAATATTAAGCTTGGTATGTTCTTTGCCTATTGTACTATCAATTGCAGATTATATTGCAATCTTCTGGATATGAATTGCTACTTTATGAAATTCATGTCTATAACATCGGTTTGAAGATATTAATTTACTCAAAAGGAACAATTACAGTTCACTTACATTGAGTTTTTTTTTTTTAATTAACAATTCTGAGCGAGAAAATATCTAAGTGTTGTATAGATAAAACTTAAGATTAGTAACTAACTACCTATTATATTATAATTTTGACGAATATATTTGACGCCAATGTTGGACCTAACGTATTCCTGCAATTGGTTTTTGAAGGTAGGAAGACTTAAATATTATTTATGAATATAAAAATGTCACGCGATATAATTAATATAGATTAGCATTTTAGTATTATGATGTTAAGGAACCATGACTGTTTTATTTACTTAAGGATAACATCTCTTCATCTGCCTTTTTTTTTTTATAAAGGGGTAAAAATCTAATTACTTCAACCAGCGCCGAGGGCACGACGTGTGAATATTATCATGTAGGACTTGCACAGACTAAATACACCCCGGTCCCGTCCTTGCCTTTACCGGAGCCGCGGCTTCACTAAAGTATGTTCGCGGGGACAGCTAGTTATAATAATAATAAATGTCCTACAGCTGGGCACAGGTCTCTTCTCATATAGAGAAGGAATGAGAATTGATCACCACGCTTGCGCATTGCGATTGGCGATTTCAGATTCCAATTTTTGGAATTCAGGTTTCCTCACTATGTTTTCCTTCACCGATTGTCAATCTTATTCTTCTTCTTCTCGTGTCAAATGACTCTTAAACTTTTTCCGATCAAAAGGTTGCCACCTGAATGGCCCGGTCGTTAGCCTCCATTACGTCCTGGAGGGTGCAGGACTACTATCGATTGTCAATGATGTCTTAGAATAATAAAAAAAGTACATATGACTTTGAAGAAGTCACATTGGTACTTGCCTGTCAAAAATCCGTTCATTGAACCACTAGGCCACCAGGACAACTAGCTAGTTATAAATACACAGAATGATGGTAAGTACCTTCAAGTCATTGCTTTGCAGAAGTATTCCGTCGGCGGGCAGCAGGTCACCATACTTGATCTGACAGATGTCGCCGACGACTATCTCGCTGATCGGCACCTGTTTCACCTCGTTGCCTCTGATTACGGCGAACTTGTGCTCGCCTTCTATCCGCGACTGGAGACCTCTGGAAATTTGGAAAAACAACGTATTAATAAACAAGAAATTTTCATATGGAGAAGAGAGAGAGATACTTATATAAAAAGCTAAAGAGTTTGTTTGTTTGAATGCGATAATTTTTGGAACTACCAATTTTGTACCAGTAAGATTTGAAACAATGTTTTGCATTTCACGACCTTAGTTTAAAAAAAAAGATTAAGTTATATTACAGCGGGTGACATCGCGGGGCACAGCTAGTAATTTTTATACACATATAGAAAATCATATTGTTGTTTACTACTGAACACAGAAAGCCTTCAAAAACCATAAATTGTATGAAACCATAGGTAGTAAGTTAAAATTTAAGAATAAAAATTCTGTCTTATCATCTGCCCGTGCTGATGTGGTTAATGAGGGCTATGTTTTAAAAGAGGCATGACATCACTGAGATTTTGTTACGCTGTGCATTAACATTTCATTTTTATTTAAATACTTTTATAGATTCTGTATTATAATAAATGTGGTCTACATACCTGAATTGCCTTTCTTTCGTGTAATCGTTGAACGCTGTAACTATAACGACGACTATAACTGATATTAAGATCGCCAGACCTTCGATCCATTGATAATGACCTTCCTCTTCGTCAAGATGAGCTGAAACATATTAAATACAAGTTAAATATATATCTACATTAATTATAAGTCCGTACAAACACACTGTGAAACATCGTGACACTAAAATGCGAGGATAGTGGTGTTTTTTGTTCTACCTACATAATTATGAAAAATATTTCTATTTTAAACACACAAACACTAACCTATAAATTAAATATTTATTTTGTTCGTTTTAAATACGCAATAATATTAAAATTTATGTTATTTTGTTAAGCTATAATTTTAAACAAACAAAACAGTTTGATTCACTTTTTATTTGTAAAAAGAAAAAACTAGACTAGTATAATATTCTGTATCGTGATACTGGACGAGACTGGATTTAAAGGTCATCTATAAAGTTTCTTAATTAAACCCCAGACGGAATATAAAGGTTGGTATCTACCAGTCGGGTCATGAACTCTGAAATCGTTGCAATATGGCAACTTAAACAAGATTCTGTTGCAATTTGTATACAGATTATCCAAAAGGATTTTTTTTTCAAATCTCTAAGAAATTTCCATTTTGTTCTGTACCGTGTATTGTGCGATATCTTTGCCGTTAATATTCAGATCTTAATGATTATTATTTTTTATTTCGTGTAAATAAATACCTCTGATGTTGGAAAATGGGCGATGAAATTTCTTAGTTGTATTTTCAAAAAATTTGAAGTGTTTTGTTTCTAATTACTGTCCAAATCAGATTAGAATGTCAGTCTACAGGAAGCAGTGAGTTCCCGATAAGGATTGTATAATTCATTAAGGCATCGAAGGTCGCTCAATGAATAACGAATGAATGAAGTTCGATAGCTGGTATCCGGCCCCACTATCGCATTATTGAAAACGTTATGCCTTTAATTAAATACTCTTTTGTTTCTTTAAATATAAATGTACCGTAAAACGAGTTTAATGATGGGTCGAATTAAATTATTCATAGTAGACAAATACTTTAAATTATTATATTACAAACAACTAGCTCCCTTGCTTTGCACGGGTGCAATGTATTATATCTATCTAATGCTGAACACATGAAAATCCGTTACGTAGTTTAAAAGATTAAAGCTTACAAACAGCGGGAAATTACAATTATAAAAAAGGATTCATGTTATAATTAGCTTATAAATCCTTTTAAAGTAAGCCCCAATTCATCCCTAGTAACAAAACAATCTATTTTACTGATAATTATAATTCCCGAATGTTTTTTTTTAACAGAATTGGATAAGCATCTAATTATTATTCATCATTAAATAACTTCAACAACCTTTATTTACGATTCCTAAGCGCCCGTTTTTTTCGTTGTTTAATTACATACAATATAAAAGCTTGGTTTGCAGTGTACTCCATTGTATGTATGGAATATATAAATATGATATTACGTGGTTGTTAAGCAGTGGTTTAAGCAATATTGTTTGAGACAAGTGCTACTTAAATAGGTCTACATTGAAGCTTGATTAAAGCTCCAAGCTTTGCTATCTTTGTCTTTGCAAAGCGGTAACTTAACAACTAAGAAAGAATCTTAAACATTAGTTTTCGATTTTAAACTTTCAGCGTATTAAGATTTATTATTTAATACTTATTTATGTGTCATACATAATTTAAGTACTACAAGCATTTTCTACGAGATGACCTTATAATGTAAATAATAATAATGTGAACGACATCACATACATTGCTCTGAACCCAAAGTAAGTAGCTTAAGTACTTGTGTTATGGAATCAGAGGCAACGAAGGTACCACAAACACCCAGACCCGAAACAATGTATAAAACTGGTTTTCTACATTTACTCCTCCGGGGATCGAACCCGGAACCTTAGAGCTGGCGACGCCTTCAAAACCTGTGTGTACGCTACTCGGCCATAGAGTCTTAGTCACCTTGTTTTAGATAATTTTATTATTCCATAATTTGGGAATCAGTCTTCTATCATTATTTGTAATTAGCTTCTCGCGTTATCTTGAAGCCCTCTGGTTGAAGATCAGCGCTGATCCCCCTCGAAGCATCTCCTTACCAAGTCGATGAATATTACAGATAAGTCGATACTACACTAACACCGTAACATAAATTACCATTCACAAAACATCGATCCACAACATCCTAACGAAACGAACACCATCAACTAAATACTACATCGATTATACTAAAGAGAGGGATAGGTAGATACAGGAAGAGTAAGATAAAAAGAGACGTTACCGTATCAGGTGGTGTATTCAATAATGGTGTGGCATTGAATTAAATAGGGGATGTTACGCTGAATGGAGGAATAATTGGCAAATGACAATGTTATTACAGCTTCCGGATCAGACGATTTCTTTAAAACGTTTGTGCTAAAGTGTAGATTTAGTATTTTGTATAAATGTGCACAATAAGTGAGACTCAGAGATTTTATCATTCCAGTTAATATAAATGATAAAAAATCTACTTATCTTGATAATTGGACAAAACAATCATCGACTGTGATCAAATAAATATTTGATTATAATTATAATTATGCTATTTTTTAGACCGAGGCTGTCTAACAATTAAAAAAGTCTATTAAAAAACTAAAATAGATTAATTAAAATAAAAGATTGTCATGTCTTTGACTTTCATAGTTTTAATATAATCTAACCTCCTCATTAAATTTAGGTGATTTCATTTATCATACATATAGGTATTTTGGAATTTCAATAATACAATTATTTGTTGAAACATTTCAATTGATTGCCACCGTTGTCTCTATCATTATGTAGCTTCATTTCAGTTCGTTGAATACAGAAGTTCACAACATCGATATATACGTAATTACGTATATCTGTTGGTTCGTAATGCTCATTCAAATCTGTGTCATCAACTGTGATATAGATAGAAAAGCGAAGCTTTTCAACAGCGTTTTAGGTTATTTTAAGCTGTTAAATATTCGAATATGAATAGAAATTGATAGATACACAGATTAGCAAGCAGACGCACAATACTTAGGTCGGGATCGGGGTGCATTCTATAATGTGGTACTCGAAAATCGTGCGCAACTAAATCAATAACATGCCCCATTACCATGGTCTATGTTCAATGACTAAATAAAAGAACTTGAAATCTATTTTAGTACTGCATTTTGTAGTCGAACGTTTAAGACCAGCGGAAAGCTGCGAACAATTGTTTATAAATCCCGTTTTCAAATTAGCGTTGTTACATTTCGCTTTATTCAATAATTTCGTGTTTCCGTGGTTAATTTCGAATAGCAAATGCAGTGTTTATTTGAAGTTACGAATCATTTCATCAAATGCACAACTGGTATTTAGTGCCAATTATAAATTATAGTGCAGATACGTCTGTCTCGATACGAGCCCGATTCGATATATTGTTTTTTGCAATCGACAATTTAGTCTAATTGTTTATTTAAACCCCTTTTATTTTTTTATCGAAGCGAGTACGTTTCGATATCGGCACTATACCTTTTTGTAAGAGATTCAACCATGGTAGAGTAACAGACAGACGGAAAACACCGGAACACAGACGGTTATAACACTTATATACGTATCGATTTAGTTGCTTTTAGTAAAAAAGGATAATTTAGTTTTCATCACAACTATCTAAGCCAATTGTACTCGAGTACCTACATAGCTCTAGCAACGAACGGTTGTGTTATTTCTAATCACATAATCTTACCAGGATCGTCTAATGTTTCCATATTTTTATTGAAAAGAAAAAAAAAATACATTAATTAATATACATTACCTTGTTCTAAGGTAGAGGTATACATGCACGGTAACTAATTGTAAATATAGTTTGATTTGAACATTTTTAGACATTACAAACCGTCAATAGCACCAGATTAAAATATTCCCTGAAATATGAGACAGTAACAAAATCTGTGCACCAGATAGATACGAACTATTAATTAAACTTTATCAATGTGAACTTATAGCTATAAAGAGTATCGAAATGTGAAATGATTTATAGAAGACCTATTGAGTACTGAGTAGGTATCTTTATCAGGTCACCTAACCTAACTAACACTGTATAAACAATAGGAATCCTTATATATGCTCACATGAAGCGACTGCAAGGCTTTTTACACACATCGACAACATCAAATATAGTGGAATCGAGAATAATTTACTATCTACAATCGAATGTTGTTTGCATGTAGAATACGCGTTAAAACGAAACAAAAAGTAGGCTTTGAATAATTCACATGGGTACTGCGATCAATAGTAATTGTAATATGGTATCCTGTGGTGACAGTTACGAATGCTTCCAATTGAGGATGATTGAGAGCCGTTATTTTGGATACTACTGGTACTGGACGTAACTTTAATAATAATATAAACGTTGAGTAATATTTGATGCAGAAAGGGGTTTTATTGAATATCAGGCGTTTATGCTATGGTTATATCTGGCAGATAGATAACTTTACTTGAATTTGCAATGTTTTAATTATCATCAAATTACCACAGGAAGCGAAAAGGTGGGCGTTTTAAAGCCAAAGTGCAAATACAACCATAGCAATAATTAAACAGGAATTCATACATCCCAATTGATTATAATAATGGGGATTTATCCCTTAGAAACTGTACCTACTAATGCAAAACTGTTACTGTCAAATACTACATAAGAGAACCTTCCTAGAACTGCGATATATGTTTAAAAAAGTAAAAAAAATACTCACCAGCATCTGCCGGGTCATCTGACGGTTTGTAGAAACTCAATCCTAAGGAGACAACGGCTGCAACCTCCAAGATAATGAGGGTAACATCCTGCAGCGCCTCCCAGACTAACGTGAGGAAAGTCTTGGGGGGCTTTGGTGGGATAAGATTCGAACCGAACACCTCGCGCCTGTGCTGCAGGTCTGCTTTCGTACCGCTAAGACCTGAAGACAAATAAAACATAACTTTAACAATTTTATTCAACAACTAGAGAGGGTTTTTACTTACAGTTAAACAGATTAGAGGACAGTTATATATTAATTTAAAACTCTTCATAGATCGTATAATATTATAACTATTGGAAACAGAATATAAATTTACCACTGAGAGTACATTTTTTTTCCACAAAGTTTCTTGACTTTACATAAGAAGTAAAGCTTCACGTTCTATTTAGACCACGTTCTTTTGAATCACATAGTATAGTATACTATTGAATACACAGAAATACAAAGTACGACAATGCATGTCTGGGTATAAACAAAGAGCCGAACGTTTGCATCTTTAATTAGATAAACAAACACTTAAAGATCTCGGAAAACGTTTGATGTTCAACTGTTATATTCTGTAAAGACAACTGTGCTTTGAACGGTTGATTACAATTTATGTATCGACGTCTTTCGTGAATTGTGTTCCTATATCCTGGTTAACCTGGTACCTATAAAGTATTTTCTTTGTACTGCTCAGGTAAAATAATATAACAACAGAATATAAATCGAAAAAGTATCGCAACAATAGCGTTAATGGTGTTTCAGTATTCAAATAAGATTAAAGTTTTACGGATCGATGTATTATACAGCTGCAACCATTCTCTTCAAAATTTAGCCAAAGTTAAACCTTAAATTGTTAAGTTAGGGTATATTTTTATTTGGCAAAAATATGTAATCGTAAAGTTTATGCGAACAGTTTCGAATGGTGATATAAAGGCAACGTATTCCTTCCATTCATATTGGATGAGCATGAACGGGCAAGCGATAACGCGCAAACTACCCACGGTACGGCTATAATAAAATTTATACTGTACAATGAAATGGTTGATTGTAGAGAACGGAGATTTGATATATATTATTTGATGAAAATACTTTCAGTATTGTACGACCGCAGATACTAACACTGGTAACTACGAATTATTAAAATCAGCCTTGTTTGTGCCTGTGATTGCTTCAAACAGATAGGGGATCAGACTGGGTATGAAAAGGAAATATCTATTTAGTCCACCATATAGATAAAAAAATAAACTCGTGTTTATTTCTTTTAACAAATCAATGAAAAATGCGAAAGTTCTGGAGTGCGGGCTTGTCACGTCACGTGTGGGTAAAAATTGTAGCTAGAAGTGACGTCACGCGACATTCCCATTCACTGTATATTCCTCATCATTTACCTACTTAATTAAAAAAAGAAAAAATACATCTTTAATATTTTTTTAATATCTGTGACGTGTAAATAAAAAAAAAAGTAGTCCGGTCCCCTATTCTCTCTGTCCTGATTTTGTACTGATTATCTTATAGCTTTACATCAAATTACGTTTTATACGTTTAAACCCGAAACTTAAACTTAAGAGTAAAGTCAATAAGTTTAAACACTCATATATTATTCACTCGTGTGAAGAATATTCGCGTAGACACGACACAAATCTAATAACTCCACCACAACTAATTTACATGTAGACGCCTTTGTTGAGAAATGACTCATTATAAAACTAACACTCAATAAATTACTTGAACAAAATTCTTTAGTACCTACCTACCTAATGAAAATAAATAGTTGCTAAATTCTTAGAATGGATGTAATTATATACACAACGGAAACTCGACGTCAGGCTAAAGGAAGCGAGCCATCGTCGTGTTGCCTCGCGGAACAAAAACCACTGTCAAGATTAATTAGAGAAAAGGATTCTACAACATTATGTACAAATGCAAAAACTAAGTAATTTCTAAGCCGAGAATAAAAGAACATAAACGCTAAACTTCTTATTCTCCTTATCTTTTTTTAGTACTTACTATTTAATAGCTACATTGCAATTGCAAAACTTTTTACTGAAAATTCCAGCTAAATATTCATGTAGACTCAAAGAAATGAAGTCTTCATCTAAAATATGAGACTCTCAAAGCTTTCTTCATTTTAGTTAAGTCAAACAAGTCTTCGCGAAGTCAGTAGCCCCATTCATTTACTATCTACTTTTTCGCCTTACTTACTTTTTTAAGTAAATAAAAGGAGTTTTAGATTTTGTACCTTGGATTAAAAAAGAACTTAATTAAAGTCTGTGTAAGACTTATTTTTGTGTAGCTCGTTTTCTATTTTCTGAAGGCTGTCAATCTTATAAATGTTTAACGAATTTGAATCTGATTGATTGATTGTGTATTAGAAGGAGCAACGACCTCTGTAACGTTTGTGTAGTTCATAAATACTTTTGTTTCTACGTGTCTAAACTGCTTATAACTTTTCTACGATAAACTGTACTGGATTAAACTGGATAACAAAACTTAACTTTAAGGTCCTTTAATGTAAATCTCTCTGTCGTTACATTTCACCATAAAGTGACAGAGACAGCATGAGACTTAACGGCGACTTAAAAATGAGTTGAAATTTCAGTATTCGGCCATATATGTTGTTTATATTAATCTAGTTACACTTGTATTGAAAAACGATACTACCTTATACATTCTACATAAATTTACCTTAATAATCAAGTATGGTTTCTCTCGTCCAAAATTATCCTTGAATTTTATGGAGACATTTTCTAAATCCCTGTGTCTACAACCTTATTTTTTAAACTTGTAAATTTATTAGGTGGCGTTACGTACGAAATACTTGCTGACACTGTGGGTTCCGTTCTCCTATGAATATTCATCATCTACCCTCCATCCTTGGGATCTCCTTAGCGGATTGCGAGAGAGAAATTTTAATCTATTTAACGCTTGAGTATGGATTTTACTGAATTTTTATTACTTATTAAGCAATTTGGGATAATACGCGATTAAGAGTCATTGTGGGGGAACAGGCGTGTGATTAATGAGTCACATTTTATGTTCATTTATTAGGGTAGAGCTGAATTAATAAGTCTACAACGTATAGGCCTTATAGATTCATTAGGAAACTATTGACGTACAAATTACAATGCCACAAGAACCGACCACGTATTTTCCTTTTAAAGGTTCTTTGACATGCGCAAAACGACCACCTTTAGTTGGCTCAATTACAATAAAGGTTTTACCTAAATTGACAGTTGACTGTCGATGACTTTATTTACCAACAAAAATTACCCTGCCTCACTAATTGGCAAACTTTTTAATGATAAAAAGTGCGGTTATTAACTTGTCCCAAAGTGTGTTAAGTGTTCACAATTACGATAAGCGAATACAAAGTTAAAATGATTATTGTTTTTTTGTGAAATTTTGTCTTTTTAATTTATTTGTTGTATTTTGATCTTGCTATATTTAAACATCTATTTGTTTAGACACATTACTTAGTAACCAGTATAGATAAATAGAAACTGGTTGTTAATTGTGATTATATAACCCTTTTATACGAGATGGCAATAAACTTACTAGCGGTGTGGGACGACTTCAATCTATAATAATCTAAATAAATAACTCTTAGCCATTTTTGTTATTAATAACATAATCTATTATTTATGAATGTCATTTAAGGTTGTTGGAATGTAAATGAACTTACTGCCAAAGACCTCGCCTTAAAGTAAACGATATACCTAGGCATTGTACACAAATGATTTAATATCGATATCAAATATAGTAGTCCTATAAATACCTAAGTAGACACGCGGTAAACAAAAGCTATAATTACAGTTATTTACGTCTTCTTTTGTTTAGTTAAAACTCATTCACAAAACTACAACTTCTTTGAAGTAAAACGGTGTGAAAAGTATTTATTGGAATAACTTAGCACTCATTAACTCGGTGGTGAAAATTTAACACATCGTGTGCAAGTAAATTTTAATTTGCAATTGAATAGCTGCATAAACTGCACGCTAGTGAAATGTCTAACGTTTTTGCAATATTTCGTTGCATTATTCTAATAATTAGAAACGGAACGTAAACTTTTATGAAGTAAGCTTTGTTTATGATATTAGTTTTAAAATGTTTAGTTATTTATAACAAACTAGCAGTCCTCTCCGGCTTCGGACGGGGATTTAACAAAAATTTCAAAATTAAAAATAAATTATGTAGCCTATGTCACCCGGGGATAGATTAGCTTCCCAACAGTGACAAGAATTTTTCAAATCTGTTCAGTAGTTTCAGAGCCTATTCAATGCAAACAAACAAACAATCAAATCTTTCCTCTTTATAATATTAGTACCTATAGTTGAAACAGACATCGCTCCATACATTTTTATTCGACGAAAATAAGTGTTTTTCATGAATTAAAATTGTTATTTCAAAACAAGAGAATAAATAGCACAAAAACACTGTCATTGGTGTATTCTTTTGTGTTTTAAATTAGAGATTATAGGTAATAACATACTAGGATGAGTAATTAAATCCAAATATACATTTAGCCGGAAAACACGTAATTCGTTTTATAAGTATTAGATATGTCTTGTTCTTGTACATAATATGTGATATACAAACACGGTAACTGTCGTACGGACTACGGTGATGTAATGTTTGTGCATGTGTGATGAATTTAAATTCGTGTTTTGTTTGTTGAGTGACATGTTTTATAATCGTTTTGTCAAGTGATCTATCTTTAAGTCTTAAGGACTATATTTGAGTCAGCGATTATATAAAAGACAAAATTATCTCACAATGTTCTGTGTTAACACTTAAATTCTTTTTTAATTATTTTATTGTATAATTTGGTCGTTACATAATGGTCAAAGTTATAAACATAATGCTTTATTATTCTACGACAGACTTCACAAATGTAATGCTATTTGAATTTTACTTTACAAATATCATAAACTAGCTGTCCCCCGCGACTTTGTTCGCGTGTTTTAGTTTCAACGGTTTTCCATTTTTGCAACATTTTTCATTTATGCTCCGCTCCTATTGGTCGTAGCGTGATGTTATATAGCCTATAGCCTTCCTTTAATAAACGGACTGTCCAATACAAAAAGATTTTTAAAAATCGAACCAGTAGTTCCTGAGATTAGCGCGTTCAAACAAACAAATAAACAAACAAACAAACAAACAAACAAACTCTTCAGCTTTATAATATTAGTATAGATTTATTCCAACACACGTACACTGCCTTCGCCATGGTATTAAAGAGCACTGTGAAACAACCATCCGATAATGTTCTCTCCTTTAATCCTCATAAAGTGTTGTGACCTGCATCAAATTGTTTGGACATACAGTTTAATCGCGTCGTAACTCTTATTTTAGAAGTTCTTGTGTAAACTGTCCCACAAACAATGATGTACAGACACAGCTAAAAACAAACGGGGACCGGAGCTTGATAATCTGGGATTGTACGAAATTTTTAACTCATAAAACCTTGAAATTAAAAACATTGAAAGAAATGACTTTAAATGAACTTATTCCCTAGTTATGCTATTACATACAACTTTGATAAAGATGAGACCATCGAGTAATTAGGTATTTGACAAGATTTTTCTTTGTTAATTTAAAAAAAATACGTTACGAACTATGTCGAGCTGCACAAGTGTCCCGTACAAGTCGTCGTTTTGCGAAAAAGAGATAGAACATGCTTCACCTATTAACTTTAAAATCTACAACTTTTGTTTTATTTCGTAGTTCTGTTTCAATTTAATACTATTAATAGAAATATTTGTAATAAATAATAATTCTATAGTGGTCAAATACCCAATTGTGTATAAGCAAGATATTGATGAAAATAAATTCTATTTTAAGCTTTTTAATAGACTGCAAAACAAATATTTATAATAACATATTTACCTACATATAGCGTAAACTAGAATGTTTAATAAAAAATCTAATTACAACAACAAAAAGTTGTAAATTTATTGAATTGAGACAGCTCGATCGCACCGGAAACTCGTAACGATTGTCGATAATCGTAAAATATTGGAGTGGAGTCAATGTACCGAGCCCACGGTAATGTTAACTGGGTTTGAGTTGAACTGTATACAAGTTATTAATATGCTGAACAGTAAGAACAATGTTGGGGGTCGTCTCATTAATTTCTTGGCTTTAAAATCAAACTTTTGAGGAATGAGGATGTAATAAATTTTATGGGAATATACAATAACATGCACCTGCAAAAGTTATTTGCGAATTTATAACGATGACAAGAGCAATGTAATGTTTTAGATAATGCAAAAGAATTAAGTGAATTTACCAAAGAAACATCGTTACAAGATAGAAGTACGATTTTAAAATACAAAATTAATGTGAATTTCAGTATAATATACTAAATCATATTGACTGAACGGATAGCCGATAGGTATAGGTCACCACGCCAATTACCTGAGCGCGACGTGCCGCGGGTTCGATCCCCGCATGGGACAAGCATTTGTGTGATCCACAAATGCTTGTTCCAAGTTTGGGTGTTCTTAGTGCAAGTGATTTGAATGTTTGTAAAACCCCCCGCGACACAAGGACTAAATTCCTTAGTGCGGGATTCGAATATTTAGACAAAAAAAGGATGTTTTTTTTTCGTGTCTATAAAAACATTAAGATAGGGACTTTCGTACAACTATTACGAAGTACTAACAGTAGATTAGGATCTATGTAATGAGTGCCTACTTCCCTTAATTTATTACCAAACGGTAAGAAGTTATTTTCGTCATTATGGTCATTTCCGTATGATTATACAGTATGTAATAAAACCCTGTCCGATCAAATAAAAGCGTATTCCTGGTTGTCTGGTTCTGGTAGAAAAAAATATCTCGCTCAGGCGGCTTCTTTGATACAAAACTGAAGGTAGTACACGTGAACTTTGTCGAGCTATCAGTGTTGCCTTTGATCAGTTTTATTTTAATTTAATTATATTCACCGTGGAAAAATAATAATCTCAAATCCATAAAAGGAATAATACTCATAAGGATCGGACAGGGATTTTCTTAAAAAATAATCCTTAATCTTCATTTATTTTTAAAATCAGCTAAAAATGAATACTTTTAATCCTATTATGCAACGATTAATGATGCTGATAAGTTAATAAAACACTTACGTCATGGTCACATATTTTCATAATTAACATACTTATGTGCCCTAAATTTAATTAATTAGTAAAAAATATATTTCCTTGAAACTGTATTATCTGAACAATAGATTAGAATTCTTTATCTGCATATAAGTAATTGTATGTCATCCATCATATTTTAATGCTTATTTTTCTTATGATAAAAATCTAATTTCGTAATCTACTCACCTAAATCGATTTAGATCAAAGTTATTTTCAAATAATCGTTACCTAATTATTTAGTTGGAATGTAGGAAATCTGTGATGTTTTTAGTTACGATAATATCAAATACCTACATAATATAGATATAAATATAAGTATAGATCATAAATATAATCCATACTAATATTATAAATGCGATAAAAACTCTGTTTGTCTGTCTTTCGCACCTTCACAGATCTAAACTGCTAAATCGATTTTAATGAAACTTTGTATGGAGTACTTTTTGCCGCGATAACCGACACCCGCGCGGGCGGAGCTGTGAGCATCAGCTAGTTAATTATAACCTAATTTCGTTACGCAGAAACTTTTCAATAATTTACATTGCAAATTGTATCGTTTGCTAAACTTTCATATCTATTACCGACAATCAGTATGAAAACATTATTGTTGTTAACCCAAAACAGATTAACAATTCAGATTTGATCTTTCCATTATAATTACGGTTCATTTGCTATTAACAATATTTAATAATCTACCATAATAATCGCCATCTTTTCAATGTGTATGTAATTACCGTTTTATTGCAAGTCAGTGGTAAAAACAAATGAAGAAATTTCACCTTTGAAAAAAGAAAGAAAAAGGTTCTTAATTCTACTGTATTTTTTTTCTTATTTGTTACGGAATATCCCTTTTTATTATAGATAGGGTATGCCGCAGGGGTGGTCCCATCTCATGTAGATCAAAATCGGTCCTGAACTTTGGTTTTTTAGTCAATATAACTGGAAAATTATTACCAGGACTGTCATTTTAGTAAACGAAATCGCGTATTTGTGTATTTCTGCATTTTTTTTATTTAATTACAACTCTTCTAATTTAAATTGGCTATCGCTAACTTTGAAGATGGTTTTGAACACTTATGTGTAATTATTTTGTAGTTATAGGCTATACAAATGTTATGTGTAGGAATAATGGTTGTATTTGCGATAAATCGATTGAACGAGTTGCCAATGATAAATAAGGCCCATAGCATACACACGTACCTGTGATAAAATTACTCTCGTAATAAAATCAAAATAAGCAACAGTGAGTAGAAATAGGAGACGAGAATTGAGTCAGTGTTGGCGCCAACACAGCGATTAATGGCCAACAAAACAAGTTCCTAGATAAATAATTATTTTACACTGTAACTGAAACTAGATAGATCATCTTGACATGAGTTCAGATCTCATGTTTTGAGTGAAGTAATTTAAGAGAAATATACTGATACAATCTTACACTCCGATCGCGTGGATGTCTATTATCGCAAAAAAAGAAACCTACATCCTTTATTGGGGTTCAAGCTAGTTCTATTCCAAATTTAATCACAATCAGTTGAGTGATTTAGCTGTGAAAGCGTAACAGACAAACAGACAGAGTTACTAACACATTTTTTACATTAAGAATGGATAGTATGGATAAATGCTTCAGAAACACGCAATATTTTGCAAGTTTAACTGAATTTCCATTCAAATATTGAATGACTTAAATAATGAATTTCAGAAAATGTACATCTATACTAATATTATAAAGCTGAAGAGTTTGTTTGTTTGTTTGTTTGAACGCGCTAATCTCAGGAACTACTGGTTCGAATTGAAAAATTCTTTTTGTATAGGATGGTCCGTTTATTGAGGAAGGCTATAGGCTATATAACATCACGCTACGACCAATAGGAGCGGAGCATAAATGAAAAATGTTGCAAAAATGAAAAACCGTTGAAACTAAAACACGCGAACAAAGTCGCGGGGGACAGCTAGTATTAAACAATCATTATCAATTTGATTAATAATAATTGGTAAACGCCCACATCGTTACAAGTTTATACAACTAAATAAATTCGAAAACGTATTACGGCTTTGTACATAGCTCATAAAATATTGACCAACAGGAAGTGTCCTTGAACCCCACATTACGACCTTCGTGCAACAAACCGGAGGTCGAAATAGTGAACGCTATACAACGATTTATTAAACACCATGACTTTATTATATTTTGGTTTAGTTACGAACCAAGTACAAATTTTATTATTATTGGAAAATCTAGTGAATAGTCCATTAAAATATTTTGTGTACCTAGATATGCCATCTAAATCATACTATTGATAATTATGTTATTCATGTGAAAGTAACTGTGTTTTTCTGTTTGTAATGCTTTCGGGGTTAAACCACAAAATCAGAGATTTAGATAATATCTAGTATTAAGCAAGCTGGAATCCCAAGAAAGAAGATTCTTTTATCCCGAATACTGAAAAGCCTTTTTTCTTCAAATTTCTATTTGTCGATATTTTACACCTTAAAATGATAGAGACAGCACGAGACTTAACGGCGATTTAAAACTGATTAACGTTTCAGTATAAATGTTGGACTACATCACATACATCGCTCTGAACCCAAAGTAAGTAGCTAAAGCACTTGTGTTATGGAATCCGAGACAACGAAGGTACCACAAGCACTCAGACCCGAGACAATGTAGAAAAGTGGTTTTCCACATTGACCCGCCCGAGGATCAAACCCGGGACCTCAGAGCTAGCAACACCTCGAAAACCGGTGTGTTCGCCACTCGACCACGGAGATCGTCAAAGTATTCGGCCCTTTAGACTAGTTTTTTTTCGCGATATCCATGCGGGACGTGACTCGCTTGCGCCTGAGAATGAATTTTGGTAAGATATTTTAAACTATGTATAGTTAGGTACATTTGGATACAAGATGAATTGTTAAATGCTTCCAAGTTCCAATGTATCGAGTGAGTTTAAAATACATTGACATCGTAATTTAGTTTCAAATCAACAGTTCTAGATCACAGGAAGCGTAGGTTAGGCGCCTATTTGATGTAGCTGCCAACATTTAGGAATTAAACAGAAAACAATGTATTTTAGATTTTCAGCGATTTCGAACGAGCTAAAGTTTGAGTTTGTCTTTTATGATGACTATTTGTATTGTTGATTGAATACTAATTCTTAGACAAATTGTTACCCAGTTTTTGAGATAGTTAATATATGTACCTACAGATAAATCTGTTCATGTAGCATTTGATTATGTAACACATAACTATGGATAAAAAATTAAAAACTTTGGGTTATTATTTCTTTGTTTAAAAAAAACTAAATACAATTATTTCGATTAGTTTTGTTCTATCCATGGATATGACGAACCAAGGTCTTAGTGTCACGTGGTAGAGTACAATGGGCTATGCCTGAATAACTGATAGAGCGTCACATCGCCACAGCTGTCTGGCCGTGTCGACGGAAATAGAACATCGATACTAACAAACTGCGACCAGAAACCCAACAAAACTAGTCCGAATAATTTTTAACTGGAAAATAAACTAAATAGTAATAAATGTTGGTCTACTGAGAGTAAGTTGTCTGAAGGTTTTAAGGAGGAAGGATGAATTGGCACAGGACTGAAGAATATGGCATGTAATTATAAAAATTAAAAAAAATAGACTGCCATAATGGTTGGTAAGTAAAAAATAATTATTATTTTTAGAATTTCCCAATCTAAATTGCATTTAAACATACAAGTTGTATATATTTTTGTAAGTCATTTATAAAACCCTTTAATTTGATACCCCACTCGATAGGGTTTAGGAAAAAAAAATAATATGGCGCCAAAAATCGACCATTTTTATTTAGTATAATTTTGATGTACCAGTGAATCTAACGACATCTATCAAGCTAAAAACCATCAAGCCATTTAGACTGCAGAGTATGCCAAAGAATTGTACATACATACATACACTCGAAAAACATAAACCTGCTTCTGGCGCAGTCAGGTAAAAAGTCAGGCTTATGCCCAGCTGTGGGATTACAAGGGCTGTGGATGAAGATGCAACTGAAATACAATGCTACTCTTCCTATAGCCAAACTTAACTTTGACATGTTCTCGAACCCGTTACTACCAACCACCTGACAAGGATAAGACTTAACAATAGCTTAAAATAGGCGTTTAAATATTCGGCCATTAGTTCATCAAAACCATCATTAAGTATTCATCAAGCAAATAGCATTCATGAATGAAAAATGTACGGCCGACATTGAACTGAAACCGATCAATACCATTAAGGTCGTCATACATAACATAATAAAAATTGAATTTCAACCTTGTTCCCATAACAATGTCGTTTAGAATACTAAAACTTAATTAAATTTAAAACAAAACAGCATCGTACAACTTTCATTGCAATATACAAATACAATAGTACATATATACGTTTCGTTTTATCTAAAATGTCTGCGATGCGAGAATGTATGGTGGGTTGTTTTACTTGCTCTACTTCACACGGCGCGTCCCATGGGTGTAGGACTTACCGACCGGAATGATAAATTGTAAAAATAAAATACCAATCCAGATATAAATTTTGCCGTATAAAAGAAATATGAGTTTGTGAATTTGGGATGTTTTGTCTATGACTGTATTTTATAGATTTTATTTTTTAAGAGAGAGTGCTATAAGCAAAGGTATGTTCGGATTTAGGAACTTTAAATAATGTTACCTATTTTCGGTGTACAAGGTCATCTGTTTTAAGTAGTCTCAAAATCGGATGACTCATAATAATTAGCGTGTATGATAAATTACATATTATTGTGAATCCACGAACTAATTACACGAATATTGGACAACAGGATACTAACAATTATTACAGCGGACGTCAACGGAAGGTAGCTTTTATTAAAATAAATGAGGTCTTACGTAACGCATTCTTGGTAATAATATGTTGTATCCCATTTTCGCTTAAATGGAACCTAATGAATTTCGATTGTTATAATCATATTTTATTTATCTAAATATATGTAATAAATTAGATATAATTGGCACTAACGGAGATTGTTTATATCGATAATTTCGATAAAACACCACACCTTAAATCGTTTAACGTATTTATGATTATTGCTAGATGATAAGTTGATATATAGGCACAAGTCATTAATCTGACTAGAAACTTCAAAATCACGTAAGCTAACCTTCTCGAATAATAGTACCTAGTGGGTTAGTGTTAGCTTTGATTATAAGACGCATCAATGCTTTATTCATTCATTCGAGTTCCAGGCCATTTGGAACATTAACAGACAAACACAATAGTCCTTTAACAGTCGCAGTACCATCCCATGCAGAATAATAAAACGGACCGACTCTTCCAATCTGTACAGTCATATTCACGTACACATACACAAGTAAACAGAGGTACAACGCATTAGGGTATCTTGGAGCGAATCTGGTAAAAGGGTCTCGGTGTCCGGTCCCAAGTGGCTTCACAATTGGCGTGAAAAACGATCCAGTTTCTGTCGACATGCGAAATAATGGTCAGAGAACATTCGACTCGACACAATGATTACTTCGTAGATAGGCGCCACAATACACTTGATTACAATGAGTGTTACATTTAGAATGGAGGAAAGGACTACCAAATATTTAAGAACACCATTTTTTTATCTAATACTTACGTATAGGTTTTTACCTCTCTTATATTTAACAGAAGGCTATTTAGAACTAAGATAGGAGGTCAGATAAAAACGAAAAATAAATATTACGATCAGATACTGTATAAAAAGTGATCGCAAAGCCTTTTGTTAACATGCAGAACGTAGCATATCCGAGAGCCAAGTATTTAACTGAATAGCTTCCGCGAATCCTAAACACACAAAAACAACCTTACTCCTTACTTTACAATGTCAATATACCGTACAGAAAAAGGTTGCATGGGAAAACAAAGCTTTTGAAATGTTAACCGGCCTGTCCGATCCGATCTTTAACATTGTTCTGACATTTTCATTGTGCGACGTTTTCAATTCTGGAGTTTCAGTCGCTATCAGTTTTATGAGCAGTGAAAATCTCCAATTCGTTTCGAGTTACCATTGAGATATTCTTCGATGTCCGATCGTCCGATTTTATAGGTGTCATAAAAATAGAGTGGAAAATGATCTCACAAATTTTGATTGTAAAATTTCCAGTTAAAGAATTTCAGCCTTTACACCGTCTTTTTTAAAACACTATAAACCAATTCGTAAAAGGTTACAACTTATTTAAACACTATGTATGTAGCAAAAAATCTTATATAAATACAGATTATATAGAAGGCCATACATTCGTTAGTATTCATTCGTGTTGCACGTTATGCGTTACAGCAGGAATGTGTCATAAAACCAGACTGCAGACTCATTGAACGTCGCTGAGTACCGCTCATTAGCGAAACGCATTTATTTTTAGATGACCACGGTAACGTGGGTGTTAAAAATGCCCCAGAAAACAAAATACATTCGTAGACTAGTCGAAATACCCGACAGTTTCCACGACCAATTTGTAGAGGCCGTAAAATAGCTAAGTGCTGGCCAAATAGGATTAGTCGAACGTCGAACCCGGTAACTATGCGTAACCAATAACCATACGTTAGCAGTTACAATGCACCAAGCCACTCCGGTTCAAAAGTTGCCCGAATATAAAACCGTCCAATTCACTGGTGATCAAAATGTCGTTTGCATAACATCTGGTCTCCTAGTATATGGGGCTTTGTTAAGGAAAACTGTGTGCTATGTTCCTTTGATTTTATTCATGTTTTAGTACTGCACTTACTTTATACAGACCCGTTCTATGTCTTTTGTTTAATTGGAAAGACAGAAATGTCCTCGGTGCTCAAAATTTGGAGCCAAGTAATTTTCTGAAAGTGTTTTCTATCGTAAAAATGTAGTGTTGAATTTATTAAGCCTACATTCTGTCTGTATCATGAATAAAAACATAATAAATATTCTAGGAGATATGTTTGTGACGAAAAAACATGGTGAATCGCATGACATTGCTGATGCTAGACCGTAAAAGGCTGAGAGAGATAGAAAGCGAGTAGAATAACACACACAAGACACTTAGAACTTTAATACTCACTTCCATTACACAAGAGATGTAACTCCGAAAATACTTATTATATTTAGACAACGGTTCAGCTTCCGCGATCCTTTAGCAACACAAATACAAATAGCAACCTAAATACAAGACAATAGAGTATGTTTTTCATTGGCGACATGCATGAAGAAACTAGAGGATTATTCCGAACAATTCAGTGGCACAAATAAAACACATGTGAGTTCTTAATTAGCTGTCACTTACTGTTGCGAATTTTGCAGATATTTTTGTATTTCAGTCAATCATTGTGTCTTAGAGATAATAGCTATGTGTACTTTTAGGAATTAATTTTTAGAAATTAATTAACTAAAAGAAAGACTGACGTCATATGGGTAGTGACGTCAGGTAGCAGTTATACAGCATTCTGTTACTTTGTACTGATTTATGCAGGTTTATATTAAATTTTGGACAAGAAAGCCAGACGCGACTGTAAAAAGAAATGTATACTCGCCAAAAATCTTATCACAATTTTTTAAACCGAACGGAACTGTGACGTCACACCACACCGCACTTTACAAATCTGTAAGGTACACCGGAGGATACATAAGCACAAAATAATGCGAAGGGTTACGAAATAAAATTGCTTCCGCGATGTTAGCTCTCATGAAAGATCCTATTCGCTCATGTTCAGATAATAAAATCTTGAGAGCGAGTGAATACACATTTAAATCTTTGACGTGATCACACGGACGTCTTCAGGACTTATTTCTGCTCAAATGGCCAAGAATAAAGGTAGTAAAATAAACATTCGTAAATATTTGCACGTCGATAACAATAAGAAAAGATTTGTGATGTGTTTTTTCGACGGGAACGTATGATTTGTATCTGTATTTTAGGTAAAGCAAAAGCAAACATTTTACAACTGAAATATACTTTTCTCGGTATCCTTTGAGAATGTATTTCCTCTTTCTAGAAACTAGAATCCTCATGAATCTCCGGAGAACATTAGTTGTCTAATCTTAGCGGTCGAGATCGGTAGTGCTTCATCAAATGCAAGCCGACAGACCGTGGGATAAGCTTCCGGATAAATTGAACCGACTAAAAGAGGTTTCAGATAACAAGTTCTTAAAAAAATACACATTCTCGAAATGATTTTGAACAGAAATTTATTGTTTTAGTAGAAATTACTATGAACATAAAAGTAAATGTAATAAAAACCGCGTAATCTAATTCCGAACAGGCATTGCTGACCGCTCGTCAGGGTAAAAACATACAAAAATGAACTTTAATGGTTTGAAATAAAGACTTTATCAATGTCAAAGTATAAGCGGTACACCGTGTATTGCTGTATTCATATAAATTATTTGAGGCAGGCCCCGCCCACACGATCGACGAGAGATTACAGTTGTTATGAAGTATCAGAACTCAGAACAGATATTAGGGCGTTGATGACGCGCATCAGTTATCTAACGTGACCTGTACGGGCGCACGTCCAAATACTAACAATTCATACGGAGATTTTACCTATTCTCGTCTGTTAATAACGGCATCTTGAAATGAAGGACGCATCTGCTGATATCAGTTGAAATGTTTCAGCTTTTATGAGTTACTTCTATCATAAGGTATTTAATTTTATTTAGATAGCTTTAACCTCAAAATTTCTATCTTGGTTTCTGTTTTCACTAGTTATTTGTTTGGATAGTATGGTATAATCAGTGTTATGCCGCTCGCTCACATTTACAGGAATACGCAAACCCATAAGTGTTGGGTGACATTTGCAAATGATTTCATTTCCAAGCTGTGTCGGTTTTTAAACGGACATCAAAGCGCGCAAACCTTTGCGGAAATATTTGCGCGCATGTGAGTGACCGGGGTTACGCTAAATGGTGCGTGTATAATCTATTACATTCTTCCTTCAGTAAGCAACTTGTACGGTGTCATAAGCTGCACTCTTTCTTTCATTCAGATATTTTATGCCTTGAAATAAATAAATGTATACTTTGAACTCTAGTACCTCATTTTCATTTTTAGCATTAATATTTATTAAGTTTTCGACCTATAATGTATCTACAAGTTTACCTAGAGCTACGGTTAGAGAATATCTTCAAAAACTTTTGTAAAGGCGACTTTGGCTATCGTTTCTAGTTTAAATTTTCCAGGAATGTCGACTGTTCTTAATTTAGATGTCTGGTTTCGACGTCATAGTTATGACACTTGAATTTCAATAGTTATTTGTTAGGTAAACATGTATGGTCAACAACGTCCGCATTGACGTCTGCGGGGCGTCGTTCATCGTAACGTCATCAGACTCTGGTTTGGCTGACAGTCTATTTATCGTCACAATTTTTTACATATTATGTCATAAACCCAGAATTATAAATAAATTAAATGAGGAGGAAAACTTTAATGTGTTCTATTGCAAACATGTTTAAGGATTATATTGGTAATTGCGTAATTCAATGTTATGTAAGGTTAATAGAAAATACATTAAACTAGATATAAATAGGACAATTGACGTATGGTACAAAAAATTAAATAATCTCAAACGTTTTTTTGTGTCGAAACGAGAACCTTAAAGATAGCAATTGTTTCGTTAGAACCCACAATACAACATTTTCGTCAGCTGACTAAAACGATTCAGCAAATAAACAGCTGATTTTATGTTCCCTTCGAAGCTAGAATAAATAATCACCGACCATTCTATAGTCAGTCGAAGGGTGAATGCCGATGGCGAATTTTTATTTTTAAATTCCACGTGGATGAGGCGATTACTGTTGTTTATGAGTGTTCGCATACACAGCGAATATTTTATACGAGCCATCATTTTTGATGGTGTGATAAATTGCCTGTTATCTCAATGTAGCCGGTCGGCTGGTGCGATCATGTTGCATAATACATTTCTTAATTATCGACCTAGAATACTCGGTTAATAGAGATTAGGCGTTATCTGATTGAATTTGAGTTGCTAAGTGAAGCTAGAAGCTAGTATATTCAAATACAATCTCATACTACACAATCAATTTAAGTTTGAACTAATAAGGTTTGTATTTGAATATTCTAGGTGTGGTTCTGACGACCAGTCTTACTTTGGGATACTGTGTTACCTAGTAAAATGGGTTGTTGAGTACAGATAGGCAGTCGCTCCAAGTAAAATACGGACTGGAAGCTGACCCCAACATAGGTTGAGAAAAGGCTAGGCAGGTTCAAAATTCTGTTCTATACACATCCTACTATAATCTCGCTTTTCACATGCACGTCATAATCATCATATTATCATCAAGCCTGTTTTATCCGCTCAAAATGTCTCATGAGCAGTTAAATCACGATATATAATTAGCAATGAAACAGTGCAAGATCAAACACAAAGGAAGAAACGGTTCTAACAAATAACCATTTGTTTGGTCGTTGCGCGAGCGTCACTAGTACGCGAGTTACTCACATTAACGGCAAACGTACTCGACCTAATTAACGTCAACGCAACTATAATCGTCATACGATACTACGTGTTGTATCTACTTTACATCCACAAAACTTTTTTCATCAAAACGACTTTATTTCAAAGCTTTAAGGTTGGTTTTTAGTATGACGTTGGTCTTATAATATGTGGTAGACTGTAGGATAATGAATGCCGTTTAACCGGTGATTCGTCTGATCTTTTATTAAAACGTTTTTTTAGAGAAATAGTTTATGTTTTGGGGTTTTGTTTTACGAAATTGTAATGTCTTTCGGACAGTGTTACAAGCGTGTCTTCTTTTTGATTTTGTATTACAAATGTCGTAAACTATATTTAACATACCTATATAAACGTGTGTAGGTACTTATTTTATGCATTTGTATGCCTATTGGCAAAACATGGATGAATAAATGTTATTCATTACCTATGTCACCACTCTTGTAATTTTTTGCGAAAAAATATATTTTATCTTTGTTTTAACTTAATTCAATCTCCTTCATTAATTTTGATTATATTTTTATTATTCATTGCAATTCTAACTGACAATTTACTTTGTTTCCTATCTTGTATTAAATAAAGTAAAAGCTATATTTTTAAAATCTCTGTTTTAATTACGCATGCGCCATGCACTCGACTTAATTAACGGCAACCAACATTCCTGGGACAAACAATACTGTTGGTGTTAAACATTTTCCTTTACTAATTGGAATAAAAAAATATCATTTCACGCTGTGGTTTTTGGTACTGTACCTAGTATATACTTATTAGTAGTTAAACCATAGGTTGGTAAAAAAAATCCACCACAAGAATAATAAAATCTTTTGAAATTGTTACCCGACTGCGGCGAAGCCCAAAAAGGAGGATTATGTGTTTGTTAAGTGACTCAATGGTATCTCCGTTTACATCAAAGCCACGCTAATCTTTAAAAACAAATGACTTCGAATCATAAATAAATTAAAATAAACAAGTATTAATAACGTATCAAAATCAGAGGAAAGAGATTGAGCGAGCAACTGGGAAAACTGGCACTAAATGTACTGAGAACATTTTCTTAACACAATTATGTTAAACTAATATGAGCCTTACTGCTCCAACGTTAGGGTCGAAATAGTTTCGGAGCTTGTTTACGACTGGTATATTTGCTTACATTCGTGTACGCGTACGGTTGGTAACAGAAGCTCGGAATAACAATACAATAATTGAAACTGGCAGATGTTGTGAAGGGTTGCTACGTAAATGATTTTATAATGGTCTAAATAAGTAAGGAATATTATTATTTGATCCTCTATGAATTAATTGATTTATTGCGAATTAAAAACTTGATCTATTTTTAATGTATGACGTTTATATCCATTATTTTGTATATAATTAGATCTATGGATAAATTATAAATTAAATGCATTCAAGTTAAAACAATAATTATATTTGGTATGCAACAATAATATTTTACGTTCTTTTTTCATTGTTGGTCGTGTGACATAAAAAAATCATGACACGCCAATAAATACTAAAATAATAGTTTTTTAACAATCAAGTTACATACTTAATAGATAAAACAATTTAATTGCTAAGTTTATTGTTGAGACATTATACTGCAATTCTAAAAAAAGCATAATAAAATTTGTCTCATTATAACAAAACAACAACACAACCCTAAAATACCTACTGTAAGTAAATCTTTCGCCTTACGTTTCTCAAAAGGGGTAGTAGATAAGCGGTCTATGTAGGTGCCAAAGGGCGTGTGTTATCAGCAGATACATAAATGTTTGATCGAGTGATTGGCAAACGACGCTCTACGTGATAAGACTAACGGTTTGGTATAAAATAAGGCCGTATAGAAAAACATAAAGTTGGTTCCATATATTTTTAGAATACGGTCTAAACAAAATTAAATAACAAATCCGATTAGATTGCTTGTTGTAGAATAGGGATGTGGACAATTTTTTTTGATTTACTCGTCACATTCATCTATTAAAAAATAACACGTATTTTTTCCTTAAACAAACAATGAGAAAGATACAGTGAATGGAAATGTCGCGTGACGTCACTTTTAGCTACAATTTTTACCAAGACATGATGTCATTAGACCCCACTCCTGAAGTTTAAAGCGCTTTAACTTTGTAATTTTTTATTGATTTGATAAAATAAAAAATACAAGATTTGTTTTCTTTTTTTATGTATCTGATGGACTAAATGGATATGTCCTTTTCATACCCAGTGTACCTATTATAGCAGCCTATGATATACCAGTGAGGCCCGCCTGCACGAGCCCTGGTTATCTTTTTATCACGAGGTAAAATTGACAGCTCGTCATACAATATTGTTTAATTTAAACTCGTGTTAGACACTAACTCTGGGTTCGGTTTTTCGTGCAAGTGGGCCTTAATAGAGTAGTGGATTTATTGCAATTTAAGCAATTTGTATATCCCATAGAAAACTATTTACAAAATACTGTATTATACCAATAACGTCACAGAAAACATCGTTCGTAAACTATTTAATTAAAACAATATTAATCTCGCGTGATATGCAAGTCACATTGACCCACAAATGCCCATAAAAATCCATCATATGCCAAGCGCGGCACACGAAACTGGGCGAAAAAAAATCTCATTACATTTTTATAGGGTCGATAGACGTGAAATGCCAATGACAAATTGTCGGCGAACCCCATCAAAGGGCTGTGCGACATTGCGGAGCGACTGCTAGTCAACGTTCATTAAAATTCATGAAACCACGCAATGTATGCGCGCCACATTTTTATGAAAAGCTACAGTATGTCGAATGTCTGAATGAAATTTAGAGGGTGGTTTACATTTTTGCTTGCTACTGACATACTGTTTGCTTAGAGGATTTCACCTGAACGAATTTTAATCCGATTTTTCAGACCCTTGCGTGTAAAACATTATACATGATCTCAATAATGTCATTTACTTCAATAATTTTAAGATCATCAAGTTTGACATGAGCGCATGCTATGAATTCATACATAATACATATTTATACGTTATATTAAAAAGTATTTCTCCTTTTTATAACTCGCTAATGACTTTCACTGTCGAGCTCAATTTATGAATATAATACATTTAAAATGTATGCTCTGATTAGTATGAGAAAGTCTTTTTAATCAAACACATCTAAACTAAGAAAATCTGCATCATATTTGTATTTATTCTTCGAGTCATCCACAAAACAAAACATAATTTATTTAAAACACATTGCAAAACAAGTGATTACTTAATATGCAAATATGTGCTCATATTAAAGTATATCTAATATATTTATTCTGCATTAGCATAATGCATGAGAAAAAAAACAAATACCTGTACATTTTTAGCTTGACCTTAAAAAGGTCGTCAACCACATTAACATTGTATCAATGACAATAATATGGAATAAAGCAACAAAATTACTTTTATGCGAAATATTGCGAGATATGGTTGATAACAGGTGCGAGTTGGAAAATAATATGTTTTTATGTTTAACCTTCAAGTTACAGAACTTGCACTTGTAGTTTCAGCTCTATCTGAATAAAAAATATTTATTTTGTCTGACAATGAGTATGGAAACTGCCTATAGTTTAAATACAATATAAATTCCTAGTTCCTACAGATACACAAAAACACAGCCATATTCAAATAGAATACGCTAACATAAAATGCAATTAAAATAAACAAACTATTGAATCCAAACTGTTGAGGTAATTAAATCTCATACGAAAATACAGTGCTCGAAGTAAATTTACAGCGAAGCCCGTTCATGGAGACAGCAGAAAAATTACCCGAGAAAACAACATTATCAAACATTTGAGAATATATAGGAGTTTTTTTTATTAGAGAACGCGTAAACTACTCGTTCCTGTTTATAAAGAAATCTAATGTGAAATTAAGAGGGAACATAATAATGAAAATACTTCTAGACGAGGCGTGTTCATTCTCAAGTGCTGAGATTTTGGAGCTTCAGTAATTGAGAGAATAAAAGTGTCCGAACATTAGTCGGGACCTTTGGTAGATCGAGTCAATCACATCCCTTAACAATAAGATCGAAGATTAGATAGCATTAAACACAATGAGATTACCCGAAGGCTTACAAAGGGATTGGCTATCACTGAGTAAGTTGAGGTCACAACAATATCGCGCGATTACTACGCTATGTTTCGCATAGTACGCTGGTAATGTACGCGGGTGTAATACAATTCGTTACGTAACACGAGTAACAGTTATGGAAACAATCCGTTGATTGCTCGCTGCACTACATACGTAACGTTGTGAGAGTGTTATTGCTCTATTTTCGGTATGTAATACCGTACTATAATTAGTTGCGAGGCAACGCCGATACGTTTTATAAATATAAACGATTACGTAATTAACGATGACTGTCTATTGTGATGATGAAAAAATGACAGTTTCAGGAATCGGCGACGTGGTTGTGTCGTGATTCTCCGGCAGTGACCTCGCGATAGCTTTCGATAGCATGAACCGTCTGTTTCGGACGCTCCCGACCTATTTCAGTCCGGCGGCCAACGGAGCCACACGCTGAAACAATGAAGTGAGTGCGCACGAAAGGGACAAGCTTACGTGGAATTCACAAGACAGAGCGGGACGTGAATATTAGCCGTCGTCACAGCGAGAACACGCTTAGTACCCGCTGCGTTCTATTTCTGATCGTCGCAAAACATGTCTCGGAATTCGTTTCTATGTGTCTGGGAACATCAGAAATCATGTGACTAATGATCCACGAGCTAAAACCCTGGGGTTTAAGGTGGGTTGTGGAACAATCCAGTGTTCTAAGGCCTTACCCGCTAATTGTACTAGAACCGCTTTTACAATTACAGCTTCATTTCAGCAATGACGTGTTCGCACTCAATAAAAGCCATCAGTTTGCTTGGAATTCCTATCAAGCGATATGAAATTAAAAAAGATAATTACCTTGGGTGACACTAGGTCGTTATGCAACTGTAGTTAAAATTATTGCTGTTTGCCAAATTGGTTGTAAACATATCGATCGTTTTACCGTCATAGTGGAAAGTTTTTACAATGGATATAAAAAAGTTGATCACTGTAGATTTTATTGTTAACTATTGATAGAACCCTCAGACTATTCAGAGCAATCATAAAGTAGACCTAGGTGTAGAAGTTATATCCCTAGAATTGATACTAAAATTCCTCATATATCAGTGATCGAGTCAAAAATATCTATCTGGTCTATTGTTTCGTGTTGGTTTACTGTACACTTTAACCTGCAACAGCTGTAAATAAAATGATGTAGCACCTCAATAACGGGCTTGTGTAACGTGTGTTGAAGAACATTTTGGTTATTTGTTTTAGGAGTAAGCCGGTCGTCCGTCTTTCGTTAATCTATGGTTTATTTTAATCTCAGCATTAATATTATGTACGAAAATACCTGCTAGCGTTCAATCATAAACCGTTTGTACCTGGTTTGTTTCTGTTGCGCACGAATTTAGAGTTTCGTTTTAGGTATACAGTTTACGGTTTATGTTTCCGTTAGCTCAGTTGTTGCCTAATGGATGTGTGTGTGTTCAGTCGCGAATACTTCATCTTTGTATGTGTGCAAGTTTCAGCATCAACGCAAAGAATTCATAATTAAAACCTTGCATCTCGCAACAGAATCCACCGATAGTGTGGTACACCAAAAAAATAATTACGTGCTATCGTAATGGAATTAGCCATTGAAAGCTGCCAACCGTAAATCATCAGCTCGTAAAGCAATAAGTTCTGATAAGATATCGCTGGAAACGTCCGAAAGTGTAGTTGACATACTTCAGGGGAGGGAAAAAAATATCACCATTTATGTTTATGTAAGCCGACGGAAAATGGAAAGACGCTGCTTCATAAGGCACGGAAGTAGTCGTATTCCTCTTCCTAGCGGCGGGCGCGGTCCAAGGGGCGGGCGCTCGGGATCGAGGGGGGTGCGGGTGACGTCATCATGGAAATTGATTCGAAGTCGAAAAACGAGGCCGCAACAAAGGCGCCGCGTCCGTCGACTAGACATAAATTAGTGGTTTATTTGTTAAGTCAGACGGGGACCGTCTTTTATTCTACGTAATGGCTGTGGATGTACACGAGGATCGCTTATCATGTTACTATTTAGGCTAATGCCTCCGCGGAGATCAATAACGGCGACCTTGATTTCGAGACGAGGGCGAAATAAAATTGCGAATTGAGTAACTGAAAATTGCGTTAATATACATGGAAGTCATGTTAGATTCTGCTGCGAATACAGAATTCATATCTAGATTAGCACAGTAGATAGCCTCGATGCAGCAAATTGGAATTAATTGTGTGAAATAATGTGAAGGGGAGGTCAACGCACAGCTAGAGTAGACGTAAAAATTACTGATACTAAAATATACTGCGAACTGAAACATACTAAAAATAGACCATCGAATGTTATTGGAATTATAAAAATACTTCTTTTATTTCTTCAAAGTTTACAAGACGTTTGAAACGTACCGTTTGTAGCGAAAACATATGTTCTTGCCGTAGAACAGAAAAAATCAAACGATGAAAGAATCAATAGCGCTATTTATACGACTTGTCCACCTCCTCTACGAATACCTTTACAAATGTGTAGGTAATTGGAAAATCAAGAATAGGCTTTTCAAGAATCAAGTAGGTAAAGCATAATTAATTCACTTAACAACCACAAAATAGGTTGATGTCCCAAAAATATAAAAAGGAAAAAAAAAGAATTCACTTAAATTCGAAAGATCTTGGGTGGTCAAACCATCAGTAAATCAGGTAAACAGATACGATACGCGTGATCAGTTTGAAAGCATCTCCCTTGAATTAATTGTTACCAAAGTTCGCGGCCAAGCGATTGTTCGAATTGTTTCTGGTAAACGACACACGAACCTTCCGATAGTTCAAATGGTGTAACCGTATTCCAAAATGTTTATGAAAGTCCAAAATGTAAGATAGTTTTATAAAGCCCGTTTAAGCCCTTCATACACGAGGCGACTAAGCGGCTAACAAAACCCCGTCGGGTATCGAATAACCAATTTTTCCCCCAACAACGCATCCTGCGTCCCAACCTTGTACGTGTTTATAAGACGGTAGTTGCTTGGGTATTGGAGACGTTGGAAGCCGAAAATCGTCGGGTATCGGACACTTGCGCCGTCTCGTGTATGCACGGCCTTAGATCATGTGCCATTAGCAGAGCTTTACTGATTCCGGTACTTTCCATTTGTGTCCAAGTATGCCTACGTCAAGTGAGGCATTGGACACAAGTAATGGGCAGGGAAACGCAGATGGTGTAGGGATTAAAGGGCCTGAAGCGGGTTTACGCGGCTTAAAATCTGTAAGTATTTGGCAACCAACAGAGGAAAAAAAGGCAAAAAAGATGAGATTTTTTATCTTATATTGTATACTTATGTATAATATATGTATTCTTGCACTTGAAAAACTTGATGTTTGACGAGTTTCTTGATTTGAATCACAAAAACTATAGATGCAACTTAACTTCCATACGCAAAGATTTAAGATATAACATCATCATTATTTTTATTAACATTTACATGAAACAGTTCCCTACTACCCCTTATATCGCCACGGTCATTTTAAAACCTGCATGCAACGTTAAACCATTTAATTACATTTTACGTACTTACAAACTATTGACCCTTTCCTACCCATTCAACAATCCGGGAATTACTCACATTGACAGAATAGCATTACTGCACACGTAATATGTCATGTATTTAAATTCAAAATTATAAACATTTCCATTTGTTTGACATACATATCGTGATCGGATTTATTGGATGAATAAACATCTGTGATTTAGGAACTGTTCGAATTGATATCGACGATTTGTAACGCTATTTAGGCAAAGGCATGGAGCTAAACATCCAAAGATATCGCATCTTAAAATAAGTTAAACTCATGAACCGATTAAGGATTAATTAAATTAACAAAATCCTCAAATCTGTGAGACAAGCACGGGTATTAAAAAAGCTGATATCCGCCAAAACTATTAACATTAAGTCAAGGTTTCAGAATGCAAATATTATCTTACTAACAATGGACTTGCTGGATCTTAATTGTAAATAATTAATCATACTTTAGCTTTTTTGAGTATTGCATTCATTAAATTATTCACGATTTTTAATTACATACACAAGTAGAGTTACTAACCTTCGTTACCAACACATTAAAACCAAACCTAACGTGTTTTCAACGAATTCTAAAAAAGTAACCTAGGAATAGATTTGTTACTATGCAAAACAAATTCTTACGACTATTTTTTTAATCTGTATTAGGTAACAGATCATTTCGTGTTTGATGTCATAGATATTTTTACGCCGGTGCTAAAAGACAATGGCGCCAAATTGATCGGGGAATGACATCACCTATACCTAAGTCATTGTATTCAAGGCAGGTTATCTGCTTTATATGCCATTGAAATGTTTGATCAGTCTTGATACTTTATAGGGTAAGCAGGAATCTTAGAGGAACTAATTTTAGATCGCATCCTTGTATATGATGTTGTTACTTTTCCGATTAAAGAGAGACTTGTGTAATAGGACACTACAGGCTGGTATTAATGAGGCCTTTATAAATTTCGCCACCAGAAGCGCCAGTCACATTTTGTTGATAGGCTTTGACAGATGACGCGCCAGTGGCGCCAACTGGTGAGCGCAATGTCAATTCTATTTAGTTAGTGATTATACGCCGGATCTTTTGACCTTTAAAAAACACAAGCATAACCCATGCAGCTTATCTACGATGCGTCATTCAACAGTTAGTAAGTATAACAATTAAATAGGTACACAGTACAATATTCTATAATTTTATTACTGTAGGTAGCTCAAGTTCTTGTTAGAATATAGTCATACTTCCTATAACAACACTCATCGGAATTAGTCACCATTTACTTAGACTGGTTCTGAACAGATCATAAATCCTAATAAGAATTTACTTCATTAAACTTTTTAATTTTAAGTTGTCTCATTATGTAAATAACAGGTTTTATTTCCTACACCGATGGCGATTTTGAGGTTTATAGAGGGTAAAAACAATCGTAATTAATTTAGATTGGACAGATAGCCGAGTGGGATCACCACGCCGATTACCATTTTGCGCGACGTATTGCAGGTTCGATCCTCGCGTAGGACAAACAGTTGTATACTTCACAAATGCTCATTCCATGTCTAGATGATCTTGAGAGTTAGTCTAGTTTAAAAAAAAAGCATACCTCGTAGTAGCAATAACAAGTAGGTAAAGTGCAAAAGTCTGTTACAATTGTAAAAATTAGGCTCAAACCTTGAGTAAAACCGACTCACTGTTATACAACCCGTTAATCGGACATCCGTTAAGCGGTCAACGGTTAAAAACAATGAAGCTTGTTAAGGAGAAGTTTATTTAAATGTGTAGTATAAACTTGGAAAGCTTACATCCGATATCGTTAAATCAAGATAAACTTAAGAAGTCTCATCGCGTTAAGTTTTTGTTTTTAGATAACAATACCGTGATAGAAAAGATGCAGCGGATATAAATTAACTAAGCCAAGAATATTAAGTTACTAATAAAATTTACTAGATGCAAACTCTCCAATCAGAGTAATGTAAGTAGTACCTTTACAATATTATTAATGCGAGTAATATATCGAGATAATTCATAAAATAAATTATAGTTAATTACTAATTTTATTATTTAAAGTTACTAATACTTTCCCACAAGGTAGGGAGGCAGAAATATAAACAACTTTTATAAGTTTATATTTCAATAATGCAATACTTTTATAAGTCAAATAATAAGTCAATACTTTTATAAGTATTGTATGACATCATAATGCTAGTTGACTAAGATAGCTTCATTGGCAACTATACAAATTAAACCGCAATAAAACAATAGGAAATGTTAATCTCTACGCAAGTCTATACGTTATGACATCATTAATGTTCCAAACCACAAACCAGTGACTCGTCCCATTGACGATGACGTCATATTGTCACTAGTTATTAATATCATTTCACACAAGTAAAGCGTAGGTAGTATATGTATAAGTATATGTCTAGATATGCCATATGCTATGCTATAATATAATATACAAACAAAACCTTCAAAATTAATGTTTGATTTTGAAAACAATGGCTTGATAGAGCGTAAAGGCCATATGCAAATGTCTGTGTTTTTAGACTAAACTATTAAAATATCAGTAGTAGAAGAAAATAATTACTGATAACATTGGAAATGGCCTTTACCCAGCATTGAGAAACGAGACAATGCGAGAAAAAATAGCTTTTCCTAATTACTGTAGTAAAAAAATACTATTGGACCACGGTACAAAGAAAAGAATAAACTAAAAACAAATACACATTCATTAATGGTTCAATGAAAAAATTACCTTTAACGATGTGAATATTTTTTTAATAAATAAGCATTTAATATTTGAGTGCTTAGTTAACGATAAAATTATTGCTATTTCCCGCAGCTCTGCCCGCGTGGATGTCGGTTATCGCGGCAAAGAGTAGCCTATGTCCTTTCTCAGGCTATAGACTGTCTGTGTACTAATTTTAATTAAAATCGGTTCAGTAGTTTTGGCGTGAAAGCGCGACAGACAGACAGACAGAGGTACTTTCGCATTTATAATATTAGTAAGGCTAATTTAGAATGACGTGTGTCAGAGTTCGTGGCGTTAAACATTTCCGTCATAGGACGTTACAGCATTATAAATTTCCTTCCTTACATATATGCTTTAACATAGTGTGACCTTATGTATTATCTTCGCTTATTACAATTCGGGAGATTCGAGTCATGGCAAAATTACATTAACATATGACACCACCAATAATGTAAAATCCGAATACAATAATTCGATCTTTCTATTTCATAAAAACGTTTAAAAGGTTTATTTATACGAGAGGTTGTAACCGCAAACGGCCTTCATATAGTGTAGTTAGTTGAGGGCCCGAGCGCTTAGCGTTCAACCGAGCAAGAAGGGTGCAACTGGTTCAGGGAAACCTCAAGGTATCTAGGTGAGGGTTGGGAGGTCGGGCTCATGACGTCATAGGTACATATTACGTAAAGAATTCTTGACAAAACTTATATACTAGAAGATATTTAGTATCGATATCGTTTTAATCTTGAAGTATATGTGTGTATTTTTATTGTATTGTTACTGTACGCTGTCCATTATTGTTTTTCTATTTTAATTCATTTATACATGAATTATGTAAAGAACATTGCTTGGAACTTTGAACACTGTAAATAAACTCATCCAAGTACAAAGCATCAAGCTAAAAACAGAAAACAAAAATGCAACAATCAACAAAACAATTTAAACTACATTTAAGGTGTGAATTGTTCGCATAAATATGTGCATTACTTAGCTGTTTTATCTAAACAAGTATATTATAGTTTCAAGAACTATTACACAAATTAGTCGGCTTTCTGTGAGTAGCGTAAACAAATCGTGTGCACGCGATCCGAGGGTGCAATAACCACCTTGCAGTTAATCTACGGAACTCTATAAAGGTTTTCGTCGAAATATCGATTTTATACGCGACTCACAACTTCAAATGGATTCCGGATACTTATCCGTGTGTTTATCAATCAACAACGATAAATGTTGACAAGGAATAGTCAATTTTTAAAACGGTATGCAATTTCGGAGACATTAATGATTAACATTAACTTTATGACATCACGCAAACTGAATTATGGACAGTTGAAGTATAACATTGACGTTTTACCAAAAAAACGAAAAGATATAAATTATGAACGAAATGCACTGGTTTCCCAGACTTTTAAGACATTAATGGCCGTAGGAAATGAATATATCCATCCTAATCTCACGGTGAATGACTCATTCTAGGATGAAATGGTCACTTAGCATTGCAAACTAAGGTGTCAAGTGACAGGTCTTAGACAATTTGGATGATATCACCTCTAATTTTATTCTAGCTAGTCGACTGTTTCTTATTTAATTTATTTCATCTTTTGGCTACAAGGCTGTTACATATAACTTGATTGACTGCTTAGTAAAAATACAATTTCATTGGACGTTCAAAATAATTATTTTTTTTGTATATACTTAATTAGTTCAAAACCCTTGCATATCCAAAAAGCTTTCTTCCTAGATTCTGGTAACAAACGACAATTCGACTTCAATTCTTTCTCTTTTATAAAGATAAGTTCACGTAGCTCTACGTTTAACCTCGAAACGAAATTAATCCCCATAGTAAATGGTGTTCCCGTGACCCTGAAACAATTTTTCTATACGTGCCATTATTCTGATGGTACTGTTCACAAGAATTTCCACAATAAAATCAATTTGGTTGCCAATAAATGTTGAAAGCTGTGAAACAAAAGGGTGTTGGGATATAGGTTCTAAAGATCGACGTGACCGAGCATCATTTGTATGAGCTGTCAAACACAGACATATGAGGGTAGGTTGGAGAGCATCGCCTGACGTCATAGGACATGTCCCCCACCTCACACCACGATCGGCTTTCCATCGAGATGCACGTTTGACAAGTGAATTGTTCCATAACATGCAAAACGTTAATCTGAATGTTACGAGTATATGAATAAGACGAGTGCTCGTACGGTGAAACGATTTGACCTGGGTAATAATTGAAATGTGTTTATGCAAGTGTATGATGAAATATTGCAGTATTTTTCCCCTTGTTCTTCCGGGACAGAATTAGATCCCACTAATTGTCATATTTGAACTACGATCGATTAAAAAGCATCATATCTAGCTATTGTAAATGATTTATTTCTCAGAGTATAACAAAAGAATAATCTATATCCGACCTCACTATCCATACCTACGTCCTTGGATCTATAACCCTTGCTCATCGACGTAAAACAGACGCGAATAGCCGCACTGCATCGACCCTCGATTACACCTAATGCGATTTGTGCTACCTTGCCATCTGATCCGAACTAGTTTAGACAAGTTATAAGACTAACAAACTAAGTACCTTACCAGAAAATGCCGATAAACTGAATTAAACATTTACTTGAAGTTTACAGAACATTTTTTGAAGTTTAAACTAAACTCTTCAACATCGAAGTTCAAGCTGTAGTTTGTTGAATAAATTGTGTTAGTTTCAGAACTTTTAGATTCATTAAGAAATTAGGTTATTTCAAGAAATCGGTTAAGTCATCCGGTAATAGTTTTGCAGAGATGTTTAATGAGGTTCACATTTTAAATTAAAACGGTTTGTTGTTCAAACCGTTAATAATCAACAATTGGACATATTTAGAAAATGCTTTTAAGTCACACACGGTGCCCAGGTTGAAGTAAACGTAGATATAAAGTAAAACTACAAGAACGACACAAAAGTTTAATACAAAATAGCCATGAAGCTATAACTATTTTTATTTTGTCATAAATATTTAATTGAGTTAAACCTCGAAGGTGCAATAAATCTCGTGGCATTGGTATCGAGCGCACAACACTAAGATGAAACTGCAAAGATTAAATTTCATTCATCCGTACTGATGCTTATTTCAATTGTAGTACAAGGTTCGCATAATTCGAGTCGTGACGGCATCCAACTGAATTTATTAATGCAAAAGATACGCGTGTTGGATGCCAATATTTGACGGTTAATGGACAAATGTTGTTGGTTCATTTTGAGGTTTATCAAAGCTTTGATTCTGTGAGTTAATATAGAATGGTTTGCTGTGTCCTTTATTCATACTAAATTAGTATTTTTTTAAAGGGTTTTATATGCCCATGGCTTCAAAATCCTGGCAGGTCTGGTACGTCTCGGTAATTTTTTGGCATTACTAATTAGTGGCCGACAATAGCCTGGGATCGACCCCTATGACAATGGGCCCTGTATTTACGAAAATGTACTTACGCGGTACCCATAGCAAATGCTTGTCTTCTTGCAGGGTTTGTTAAAAATATCAATGCAACGTACATCCTGTTACAAACGGAGAGCACGGTATGGTTTCGAATGATTTTACGTTGGCATTCATCAGACATCAAGGGCTAGAACGTATGAAAATCTTTGCTCATTTGCACATTCCAACGGCCTTTTATTTCGTTGTACCTCTGATGATGATACATTACGTCCAGCTCCAATATTGTCACAGTATAATGATATTTCAGTATCATTTGACTTTATTTTACTGTTCCTGGTAGCATTTAATCTTGTTTAGACCAAGAAACTATTGGTATTGATGGCAAAATGGTCTAGCATTAACAACTAACGATTGTTTTTTTAACGAATTATATTGCTATTCAAATACGTTAAAGTTACGTCTATATAATGGGGTTCCGTACCGTTACAACCTAATTTATTCGCTCCGAACGATTTGTGGAAGCTTAAACTGGTAGCTTAGGGTACAGCATGAATTATTTAAGTGTTTACACGTACCGCTGACCGGTACTTAGGACATACTTGTTTTTACAACGTCGTAAAGCCAAAGGCTTGGTTGAACAGTTAGGTTTAACTCGTAGTGATGTGTATATTTTATTTAAACAATTGTCCCGGCTTTATTTATTTGACGGTTCGCTTTCACCGTATATGTTAACTCTATTAGTAAAACTTTCACACAGTAAAATAATTTACTGCCAATTCCATGTGTTATTATCCTCAAATTCCAGTTAATTCTCCTGCCACCTGTACGTTTCAATCCAGCGCAGTTTCAACCAAACATTACAATGTTATCGCAACGTTGGCATTGATCCACACGATAATACACATTTGTACTCCAGTTTCATTTAGGTTCAACTTAAAACGCTATAATCTAGTGTTTAAGATGAATAATAATAGCTCGTTTTAGTCGGGATAAAGATGTTATTCCGTCGGAAGCAAAGAGGATCATTTTTCGCTAGCATTTGTTGGCTGAACAGTTGACAGGAGCTATCCATCAGAGGCAAAGAATTACGCTCTGAATAGCAAGTGAAAAACAACGTTATATTTAAAGCAGTAAGGAGGAAAATTGCTAGTAGTTAACGAAGCCCCCAATTTCTTGGAATACCACGGTCTAAAGAGGTTGTGCGGTTTTTGTAACTTCAGCCTTTATGATATTATAATACCTTTGCTTTTAAACAAAGGTGGATTCATACGCTCAAATCGTTGAGAATGTAAATTTTTATACTATGTATTATGTTGTTGGGTATACAACGGAAAGTCTTAAGACGTTTCGCGTGCCAGATAACATACTTTTTAAAAACCTATTTAAATATTTGGCTACAAACGTAACTTTTTAAATCTGCAAGTATAATTAAACTACTTTTTATAACATGTAATGAATATCAACGAACAAAATTTGATCCGATATAATATATCATAAAGAAAACAAAGATATTTAAGGCTGTCGTTTTCTTAGTAACTAGGCAATAAGTCGATAAAAATATCACCTAGGAACACATAATACGGCGAACTATAATTTTTATTCTTATCAATGCAATAAAAAAAACTGCTGATAATTTTGCAAATTTTGTAAAACATTTTGTAAAAATATAACTAGAAAAAATTGTAAACATATCGAGATCCGTGCTTCATATTTATAGTAGTAGGTAATAAGCCTGTGGCATTGGTAAATTGTTATTAACTAATTGTCTGCCAAAAAACAATACGAACCGACATGTCGATTGTCGATACAATACGTTTAATAAATTACGTGTTACATTAAGGAATATAATCGCGTGACAGGGCCCAGGGAATTTCGGAACTCGCATATTTCATAATGAAATATGTATTATAGTTGCTATCGGCTTATTAGTGACAGTTGCTATTTGCACACGTAATTCGGACATTTTCACGTGTAAAATGGATTGATAAATACATCGATACATTTAACACGTGACAGCTCAATTGTTTAATTCAATAATGAGTTTATTTTGTAGCTTTTGTATACCATACGGGATAATTTTTAAATTTTTGTAATCGGAAGATCATTAAGATAACAATTCAAGCGTAAACTTGAAACTTATTTAAATGCTCTTCATAAATCGATTTTCATATTAACTTTCAACATAATCGCTACCACAATTCGATTTCAATAATACAAGCTATTGTCATGACTCGAATCAAGCCACAGAATACCATTTGACAAATGCATTAAATTTTCATGTCGATATTACCGTTAAGTTCAGTTTCAATAGACTTCCGAGTAACGTTCTCAAGTCAACGAACTGTATTACCGGTAACTAAGAAACTTATAATACTTCAGAATAGAATATTCAGCAGAGTAATGCCTTTTGGAATATCTTTTCGTTCTTATTTAAAAGAGCCAAAATAATTAAGTAAATACTGTGACATTTGCGTTCCTGTTAAAATTTCAACACCCAACCCTCAAATTATATAGTATTCAATAATTATAGGTTAGCCAGAAATAGTTCTCAAGCATCCATAACAGTCAACATTCGATACTATATTTGCCTATGACGTCAGCAGTTCTAGGTCTGACACAAATCTAAACGGCATAGAATTCAAGTATCAACCGAAAATTCCTATATATCCATCTATTCTACATATTTTTAGCTTTGCAAGGTCTTATTGAAGTTCTAAATAAAGGTAAAAAGGTCGATACTACGACGAGCTCGAGTAACTTCGGCAATACTCGTTTTCGTTCGCAAAAAGTTCATGATGTATATTCACTAGTTCCTCAGTCTCATCAAGGTAGGGTTCTAACTCAAGAACATAAAATACAAAGCCTTTCATTACGAGAGGTTATAAAAGATTTTTTGGACTTGACGAGGGACATGATATGTCTGGATAGCGTTCCAAATTAAGTGGAAGCCTAAAATATCTCACACGAAAAATTTTCCGATACCTGAACTTAGGTACTTGAGTTTCTTTAAAGCAATGTTCTATACAATATTTCTGGAGTATAAAAGTCAAAGTAGGACGCATACAATCGCTGACGTGTACACAAATACTGTAAAACTGATATTTCGCACCGGGGCAAAGGCTAAACGGTGCTGAGTACTACGTGACCTCATTAACGGGCGAGGAAGGCATGGGGACCATAAAGTTTCTACTAAATTCCCGTATTAGGCCTATATCGAGTGGGTGCAGACATTTATTAATTAGTAGGGACGCCGTGACACCATTCGAGAGGATTGTCGGCTCTGAGACCTTTAATGTAATTAAGCAAATATTGATATGTGTACTGAGACTATTTTGCACGTTTGTTCATGCTGATTATACAATTATACTTTTTTGATATGGGTCATTGTAACTTTGTAGCTATGCCAATTCTTTGCTAAGTTAAAGTTTCGTTATTATTAGCCATATTCAACTGCCACAGCTGGGCAAAGGCATCTTACTATTTGGGCTTAGTTTAGAAATAATCTGTTTCGCCCTGTCATCTGGAACTTTCCAAAGACACAATTCAGTTGACATGTCCAAACATGTCCTGACCAGTCACATTTTAGCTGAGCGGTGTAAGCGTAACATATTTTATTCTATTCCACAAAAATTCGTGTGTTATTAACCTCTAGACGTTTTTCCGTCGCGACACATCGTCGGCAGTGTGCAGAGCGTCATGCTCCGGTCATAGAATATTTTAGTTGGCGCTAATTACTTTTTGATGAGCAAACTGTGAGTAACAAGATTACGAGATGCATTAAAAGGACATGACACATTCCACGTTTTTCATAAACCAGTAAATTTTTAAAACAACGCATCTTTTCGGGTAGAAAGCTTTTAAAAATGCGCCCGATTCTATAGGAAAAAAATATAATCGGTAAGTTTGTATTTTTTGTTGCAAACGTCCAAAAAAAAAGACATTAACGTTTCTATTTTCCGTAAGTACATTTGCCCAATTAAGGCTGTTAGCAAGTGATGTATAATCTTGATAAATTGCTCCGCTCATTACCATTAAGTAACCCGTGAAACAGATTCCGAATTCCAAGGCATTTTCGTTAATGATTGAACAATGAGCAAGGTTTTGTATAGTGTAGCTTTGTCGGAAGTTCAGACTATCTTATACAGGTAGTTGGCAAACTTAGAAGCGGCGACTGCAATCCCAGTGTTGAATCTACTAAACTAAAGATATACCGGGACGTTTGAAGTCGACAGTACCAGTTTACAGAATGCTAATCTCGGCTCGTGGCGGGTGGATATTGCGGAATTGTCTCCAACTGTTTTCACTAGGAAAACTTTAATTTCGACTGTTTACTTTGGCAACAGTTAGGTAGCTCGGGCGGGTTAACATCGTTTTCGAAAGCTTTTTAACCAATTCTAATGTCGATCTATGTTAACGAAATTTTAATACAAGCTATTTAAGTTAGTACAGTCTTATTAAAACTATGTATTGAAAAAGTAAATTAGAAACATTAGTCACAAATATATCGTGTCTAGTGATCAACCTTCAACTCGACCGAAGTAACTATACATTCTAGTACGCAAAGAATTTAACGGCAGTTACCTATGGGGTCAAATAAGCCGTTTGTCGACATTAAACGTGTACTCAACCTGACCTTTCCTTCTACAAGGGACGGTACAGTTTGATGTTCGACTCCTGTTAAGCTAATAATTTTAGCGCACAACATAGGTCTTTCAACTTTGACATTGTGTTGTGCTATACCTATATATATTTTTATGATTTTTCTTTTGGCAGTGAATCAAACTATCCGATCAGGGGTAGGCATCTTGGGACGGGAGTAAATGGGCGCTATCCGTTAGTAGATACATATCGCGACATTTTCCGAACAATGTCGATAAGTCTACCCCGATAGTGTCGGCGTGATGGGTCTCGGTGCCAAATACAAGACACTCCGTAATAGAAATGAGGTTTCGTGTTGGGTGGGATAGGCTACTTCGAGTTTCTTTGTTATATGATACATTTAACATACATACGGTAAGATTAAAGGGGAGGTGTTTTGTTGCAAATGTCAATTGCGAGACATTTCTAATATTATTTGTGCTCAAAATAACTCGGGCATGAGATACCTGAATGAAATTCGGTGAGAGACACACGAGTGGAGTCACGGGCGATCTGTCTACGGCTTGGGCTGGAACCACGTCCCTTACCATCCCTGGGGATTTACCCCCGTCACAGAACCGATTGTGGTTAAGTTAACTACGAGGGTAACTCAACCTGAGATCGTCGGTAAACTTGCGTATTGTTATGACGAGATTTACGAGACTTCGCCCTTTTGAATTAAACTTTGTTAAGTACTGTGTACAAACTTCTGACTTGGATAATGTGAATTCAAAACAATCTTGTACCTTAGCGTTGTAATACATAATTCATTATTTCTAATTTTATTTTTTTGCTTTCTTTTATTGTACGCGCTTTAGAAAAGCGTAATGTAATACTATAAATATACGTTAAAGATGTAGTTGGTGTATATTCTTGTTATTCAAAGCAAACGGCACGGCATACATATATCGATAGAAACTTGAAACCCTTTTTAGATTTAAAAGCGTGCTATAAATAATTTACTACTATAAATACTTTAGACGTAACTGACTCGCTTAAACTCGTCTCTGTTAAGATTGATGCACTATCAAAAATATTATTGATTAAATCTTCCATGTTTGCAATCGAAACCTGCAAATATTCTTATTATAACAATATGTTTAATACCTAAATATACGAAGTAAGCGTACGTATATTACAGATTTTTTTAAATGCCAGACTAAATCTAAGGTCATCGTCTAAAATGTATTTAATGGACGTGTGAAAAGATAGGACAGGTAAAATTCCAAGTCAGTATTTCTCAATTAAGGATATCTCGTAATAGGAATAGATAATGAAATACCGGTAGCTAAAGGAAGCGAACCAAGCGCTGTAATATCTAGAGACCTACTTAAACAAGTAATTATCAGTGGTTCAGGTATAAGCGAGGCTATTAAGGAAACTGTTATCGCGGACATTATCGAGGGTGCAAAGGATAAGGGGCCACTAGCCTCCCACCTGTTCGAGAAGTTCAACGATAACTATCAATCAGATAGCGTTTTGGACATCACTTCAACGATATAAAAGTCAATGAAAAATTCAAACATTTCTAAAGAAAATTATAAATAGTTTGTTAACAATAAATAATTAAAGTCATTATAAACGTCATTGCTGTATTTGAAAGTAAAAGAAGCGATGTTGACACCGTTGACGTTGACAGCTGTGTATAATTTTCTTGACATAAATAAGGCCATCCTGAGACGGTTGACGAATAAATATGTCAGAACTGCATACGGAACTAAAGGCTATCAGAATATAAATATCAACAATCACTACACAATATAGCCAGACGTGTCTAGAGCAGTATTAAGCAAATAACGCAGATTGTAAACGGCCAAATACTGATTGACAAACCTTTCGTGGAGTGAGTAAATAGATGTAAGCCTTCAAAATAGTTACCCTCAATTCTGAGTCATTTTAAAATATTTAAACGCGTAAACAATCAAATAAATCATTGTACTTTTGAAGAATCCAAATTTAATTCACGGTTATAAATCAACATGTCAAATGATCAAAGGGCGAATAATTTCTCTTGTGAGCTTATGAAATTCTGCGGTCTACGTGGAATTTGCTAATGAAACCTTTGAAACTGTTAATAGTCACGTATAGGGTCCGTGTTTACCTCTTGATAAACCTAGAACTACAATTATTATCGAAGAAGAGTTTTAAATTGCAATATGTCTTTGTTATTTAGGAATTCGAGCTTGATTTTGGTGGTCTGAAATGGGAAAAATAGAAAAATAGGTACGGACCATCTGTGGGCGATGTGTAGAGTTTCTTGCATATGTCTTGCGGACCACCGAGCGCGTTGATCTTGGCCATGCCCTCGGCGCCGCGAGACTCCATCAGCTCGCGCAGCTGCCGTAGGGTGACGCCATATTGCGCCGGCCGCCCCTCCACCGTAGCCATGGTGCCGGGCTCGCGGCCGCCGCCCGCACCACGCCCGACAACCCTCTAGCTCTGGAACAAGCAACACATCATGATGAGGATACTAAGTCATTCTAAAATGTCCTTGTTGTACACACCTAGATTCATACCAGCAATAAGGACTCAACAAGCCCTCCCAGCTAAACATCGCAAAGTTCTCATCTCATCATCAGAAATGCTGTAGTCATTGCTACTCGATTAAAAAAATGAGTTCTTTTCCATATTACAAATATTATTATCATTCTAATTTCATGTGTGTAATTAAACCTAATAAGGTTGAATATGAAAACATTTTATAATATTTAGTACATTAAATAATATTCAAAACCCTCTAAGGATGTGGGCAGGAGATTAAATGATGCTTTTACACCTACGTATTTTACCTACTTCTCTGTTGTGGGCGTCTGCACCTACATACATTAAACTAAAGGCTGTATTCGCAAACGTTGTGAGGTAGTGAGCTAGGCTTTTAGAGAACAAATTGATTCATAATAGTTTATAATTTAGAAACTAGGACCATAGTCTCTTAAAAAGTAATATAAGAAATTCTAAGAAATTTTGATGAAGGCAGTAAATAGTAAGATGGATTATAGCTCGCAAGTGACGAATTCAATAAAAAAAGCTATAAAAGAATTTCAGAGAACTCACGTGCGTCAAAGATTAAGTCAATGACGTTCACGAAATATCTGCGAAATGACAATGCGAATGAATTTGTAAATAGTATTACAATTTCCAGGAACGCCTAGTATTTCAGGGAGTGAAGTTTACGATATTCTGACTACAAACGAGCTTTGGAAAGAGACGAATTTGCTTTAAACATGTGAGCAGTCTCATGGAAGAATGTCTGACGTGGTTGGTACATCAGAATGTGTTAAATAAAGCTAAGGGCTTCAGTGTTAATATTTTTACGTTATTCTCATTGCATAAGTAGAAACCTGGGTGCTATTTACGGCACTATAAAACTTCCCGTCGGGTGCACTTTAGCGTTGAACGGTGCATAATTAAACAAGGGTGGGGGATCTTCGCACCTACTCTGTAGGGGCGTTCGCCTCGTCCCACATAATAACTGACAAAGGTAAGGATATTGGATATAATTATTTTTGCACGGGTTCCAAGGATTTAGGAGATTACTTGAGGGAAGTTATTAAAATGTGTTCCTTTAGCTTGTAAATCGGATCATTCCATTAGGTCAGATCCCAAGAAAATAACATGCTGAAGAAAATAAAGTGTTATTTAGGATTCAATTTAAACAGATTTTTGTCTTAAGTCACGGCGTAAATCATTATAAAAAGACATATTTTTAATAGTATATTGTATCTAAGATACGAATACCACGTTTAAGGAAGCAACTGCAGTACACAGCTGTAAGCTATTATACGCTTTTGATAGCGCTATAAAACCATCAGATGGTTTATAGCAGTGTCACACATAATTTAGGAGCCTCATGAAAATATCTCAAGATGTGTCATGATTATTCTTTTTCTATGAATTGATAAAGTAATTTTAAAACTCTGTTCAACGTAAAATAATTACCATCATATTAATAAAATATACAAATTTTGATCTTTAAGCATCCAAATAGTTTTACAGAAGTGTCCTTGAGTGATAATGGACACTATTTCTGGGGACGAATATATTTTTATCATAACACAATCAAAGATGTTACAAGCAAGTAATATATAGCAGTTGAGGTAGTTTTAAAAAATTAACTATGATTGCTGCTTAGAAACACGGCAATCGGGCGGGGCTTGCCAAAAAGAGAGGGTTAAGTACTCTATAAACCGTGCTGAATACACAATGGAGGGAGTGCCTTGTAGAGGGGGGTGGGCTGCGTACCGCGTATCCTCGTATTTTATACGCAAAACCAACTCGAGCGGAAGTTATGGGTGACGTGTAAAGTTAAGATGATTGCAAATTGTGTCGTTATTTTGAAACACCCTGTATTATGCTAAAGGATTGTGAAGATTCGTCGAATTTTCTTTTCGTATTACTTTTTTTTTGTTTTCATACATAGCATTGAACTTAAGTGTCCTTCAGTTTGAAGCACTTTTAGGTTGTTTTATTTTTAACGTTACATATTGATTCTCATATATTTAGAAAACACTGACCTCGCTTAGTAACAGGACACGTTTTATTAGTAGTAATTTGATACCACACCTGCTTTTAGTTAATAAAATTATTCCCAGTATAGTAATACAGCCTATAAAGTAATAAAGTGAATTGGGCCAAAGCATCCACAGGGGTAAACATAATGACTTGACTAATTAGGTAATTAACTATTCTATATAATTAAATTGTTATAATGTCATACATCTAACTTGACACTATTGTAGTAATTAAATTTGCTTGATGTGGCTTTGCAATCATGTGTAATAATATCGCATGGTTACAGTTTAAATTTATGCGTTTTGAAACATGACATCTTTTAGGGTTGTGTTTTAAATTATGTTGTTCTGAAGGTTAGCTTACCCATATGGTGGCTACTGTAGACTTAAGTATTTGTATTTTTAATGACTGACGATGTATTTATTTTAGGCGATCAATGACAGTTCTAGTGAATAGGAGCTATGATAAAAATCTTTTTTTCCCTGCCCAGTTTCCAATCATTTAAAGTCGGAACAATAGCGTACTTCTTGCATTTATCCCGCTATGTTTAAAAATCTATTAATATATCTACATCTACATATTATGCTTATCGTATCAATACATTCACGGATCTAAAATTGTAACAAATGAATTAACGGTGTTTGTGACATTCCAGTTACAAGGAAGCTGAAATGATTCCTTTTAATCCTAGACTATTTTGTGGAGTTAATTATTTATCCTTTTTTATAATACTGTTGCAAGTGTTAGCTATGAGACCCGTCCGAAATAAATGCAAGGTGAAAAAGTAGCGTTACTTGAACAGCAATATTTCGAGTACATACTATTAACTCTTAGTAAAGTGGGGGGGTGGGTAAGAGCCACCCTGCGAGGGCTGCCAACAGCAACCGTGCTGAGTGTCGTTGAACGGCCAACAATTAGGTCGACACCATCTTAGGCGCGCCTCCAAGACGCCGCAGAATCTTTGAATCTTCGGCTTGTTCAACATCTTTATTAGGTTTTTATTGGACCATAAATTTATTGGCTTAGTTCTATGCTGTGCTAGGTTATGATTTGTGCGGACTGCGGATAATGCGTACATTTCGGCGAGACGCTTAATATACTTAACAAACGTTTGATTAAAAAATGTACATGCGTTTGTATACCACATCACATATCTTACCTACATGTTTTATGCATAAATACATTTTAGAGTCAAAAAATATATAAAAAATACTCTTTACCTAAATTATTTATTGGTTTTCAAATTTGTAGATTATCACTTGACCAAACAGTCGAAATAACGGATATTTAATCTAATATTGAGTGATGGTCTGACGGATATCCGGCAAAACTGTCCGGTATCTAGTATTAAATGCGAGGACACTACTATCAGTTCACATTACGTCCACAACATATTGGTATAGGTATATTCTACGTCAACAAACATGAATGGTAAACTATTTAAGTGATTAAGGTTCTATAGCATAACGGGGTTCGTGGTAAAACTACCGCAGTTGATAATAAATAAAAAAGGTAAAACCCGACTAAAGTCCGCTTTTTGCCCAAACATAAAATAAAGCTCTGTTTGTGTCCTGAAAATTATCGGATATAAACGAAATCTTTAACAACGGAAAAAATGTTACAAATGTTACAATATTTATAGCTCAAATATAAAGTCGACTACACGTTAGGGGTAATATCGAATTACGAAAATGAACCTTACTGATTATAAGTAAAAGCGTTGTATGTTCCGCAATGCACCGGCCGCAGAGACTTGAAAATTAGGTATTCTAAGAAACTATATCGCTGTCTCACGGCGTCTGGCTGACCTGTTCATGTGTGACAAGAACAACTGCAGATCCGACTAAATAGCCTTAGTTAAAACTTCTTAATAAAACTGAATAACAAGAATAAAAACTAGGTATGTCTTTATTTTTTCTTTGTACACTACGACTTTGCTGTCAGCGTTAGAAATAGACAGTTTTGGAGGGTTCTGTCGTCTTTCTATCTCGTGTTTGTATGAAGAAAACACCAGCCACATATTTACTTAAATAACCGAATAACGAAAAAGTTTACAATAACCTTCACGTTTCAAGCCATTAATTAGGATTGAATCCCTACGTCACGATTTCACGAAAATTTAATTCAAATTCAGTCGTGTTCCAAGATCGTCGAGTATTGGCATACGCGCATTAATCCACATACCGTCCGTACACAGCGATGTTTAGAAAGCAATTAAAAGGAGCCGACCGGCATGTAGCGGCGACAATATACCCGGCCACACTAAGTGGGTCAATCATCGCGTTTCTGAGCAAACTTGGCACAGCCAGGCAAACAATCTTGATTGAAAGTGCCCCTAATCGGTTACACTGATCGGGATAAATCGAACGAGCCTAACCGTTGCCTGCTACGATTCATGATTAATGACTCAACTCACGTGATATATTAGCTAGCGTTGAATTTAGAAAGTAATTATATTCGTCAGGGGCCGGGACAGTTATTAAAAACTTTACATTTGTTATTACTGATCAAAGTATTTTGATAGTAATACAAATCGACATTGATATCGAAATAGATTCATTAAAGGAGCTTTCATATCATAAGAAAAGCTATAGAAAAGAAAATTCATGCTTAAAACAAACTAGTGACCCAAGTAAATACGGTGAGTTTTACTAACTTACAAAGGTAAGTACATCAAATTCTCACTCAAAATTCGGTGTAACCACGACTGGCTCACATCAAAGAGACACCGTGACGCGACTCTAAATATTTCCCGACTATAAATAACAAGGATAAAGCTGGCATATAAAATGCGGGGACTCTGTGAAATTGTCTTGGAGATTTAAACGTGAACATCGTTAACGTTACACACTTATAACAATGTTTTGCACAATCCTTATACAGATTGTTTAGATGAAGCAAAGAAGTGCATAAAAAATTGTTTATTTCATCCAACAACACAGAATATTATTCAAAGCTCACATGCACAGTAAATGTCAATCATCACGTGTACTTCCAAAAGAAAAAAGATCACGAAACAATTGACACGAAACACTGGTCCAGCATCAAAAGAACTCGTGTTCTAAAACTAATCCGAACAATTCGAACGTTAACTGTAAACCAATAAATTCTTATACATCGATAAATCGGAAAACCACAAATCAATCGATGCAAATGGTTTTCGTAAAGAAAAAAAAAATACTGGAGCTTTTACTACGCGAAGGTTAAATAGTAACACCTATATAATTTATAAGAGTATTCAATAGTTCTGATGTACGGTGCGATCGCGTGTTCAGTTAGGTTTTATCAGGGCCACACCTGGAATTTCGCAACCTCCTAGTTATTAAATGTGGGCTTGTCGATTCTGCTAGCAAGTCCATCAATTACAGTCTAATAAAATTGATCATTCAGTTAAGCTATTCTAGTAAATAATAATAATACTACCAAGACTATATTTTTTGTTTTGTGATAGATTTGGAAATTTGCAACAAGGCACTGTCTAAATTGAGAAAAGAAACCAAATATGGATTATTTTAAATGACTAGATGCAGTCACTGAAAGTGCACGTCGACATGACTCGATCCCGCTTTTAAAATATCACATTTATACAACTAGGTTGCTCTTTTTCAATATAATCTTCATTCACTCGACTGCATTTTTTTTTTACTCGTATACTGTTGTTACATGTACGTATAGGATGTCGTGGGAAGATCAGAAAACGCGTGTTCTATTTTACTGCTTCGAGTTTCAGTAATACTGATGTTAAGTAAGCATTGTAATTGTTAAACTGAATTTAGATTACATTTCAATTCTACTAAGAATTCTATACCACTTTATATACATAATGGAAACACGTATTACACTACAGGCAATGCAAAATGTTTATCATATATGACGCAATACTGCCTACAAGATTTAGCTCAAGTAGCTATAATATTGTTATCGCAACAGCTGCAATTATGTTTATACAGTAATAATAACTGTTGTTCCCATAAAAGAACAATCGCGTGCCCATAAACCCTTAAAGGCTTACGCGCACGTTTATCGACGGGGTTCGGTGACGTCACGTCCGGGAAGCGGCTAGCCCTGAATAGGAAACAGGGAGGAAAGAACTTTTAAAGCAACGTGTTTAAAAAGGTGTCTAAGTTTCCGATAGTGAACATTAAAGCTTGTTTGACTCCTTTACAAGAAATTAGGAAGAATTAACTAAGGGTCGTTTGTGATATATTGACATGTTTAGGAAACTTTAAATTTTATTGTTGAACTTGACTAACATCCATGAGTTTGTCAGGTCGGAAATTCTTAACCTCAAAAATTCGTAGGACACGTAAGATTAAAATCAACTCCCATTTAAAAGCACTATAAATGTAAATACATTTTATACCTACTTAAATTCTAAAAAATATCATCTAAAATCGAAAAAAAAAACCACTGCAAGTTTCCAGAATCCAATTTCAAACCCTGCAAAAGTTATAAGACACCAAATAAATGTAACAACAAATCCAAATCCAATTTTCTGAGCAATGATTTATCTTTATTCATGGTGTCATGTCAAATTCATACGGTACCCTGGAGAACGTGAGAAAACGGTAGAAAGGACACAACACTTATTATTTTCAACACGTTCTCTTGGCTACACCTTTATCTGAGAATATGTCTATAAAATGCTACAACACTTTATGTCCTGATACTGTACATTAAAGATGGAATACCTGCCTCAAATTTCCTTGGCGACATGAAGACTCAAAAATTCAGGAGATTTTTCTTCAGAATGACGAACAAATGGCATCTAAAATTTTCGCAAATGAACCAATTGTAGTTGTGTTTAGGAGCTAAAAGAAGGCTATGTTTATGTACCGGATGTCATTTCAACGAAGATGAACGTACAAGAAGCAACAAAGTTCATTTTGCACGTGCATCCTTGGCACAAATTCAGACAAACCATGTCCTGTTCAACAGCGGATTCCATCTATCGTCGACTACAGACATTGCCAGTCAAAGTCAAACAACAATAGAATCGACAAACATCAACGGATAATGCATGCATCGGCAGAATAAATATCTCAAACCGAAGTACTAGGTCTAATTCTAAATTTATATGGACTTGCAGTATGTTCTACAGAATCCCTTGCTTTCAAACTGCGGTTCAAAGAAACCTTAAACATCTACTATACTCTAACTATACATTTAAATTGAATGAATATAAACAGTGAAACATCCCACAATGCCATTCCCAGCTACCTATCGAAGCTGAACGAGAATTTACGAAAACAACCAAACTCAAATACATAGTCGAAATACTACATTGACACAGATATTAATTTTAATGGCTGCTCTGTTTTCTGACAGGCGAAGCGTGTAACTACAGATTCGCATTTTGGACTAATGAATCGGGTGTTTCCAAAAGGCTTTCGGAAATTTTAATTGGAGTCGGAAGCTATAGACGTACATAATTTATTGACAAATATTAATGAACTTTGCTTTTCGTATCTATTGAGTAAATCATTTTAATTATTATTTATAGAATACGTATTTCTTGCGAAATTTTGAAGGGTGGTTGGGAGACTGTAACAGAGTGCTGAGATGCTCAGTAAATCAAACAATCAAATATAGTGTCGACGTACTAGGCGTTTAGAAACGAAGAGAGAAATCCTCTCGTATTTAACGCACGCCCGCCACAGCAGGTTTCTGTCACCGCTAATCAGTATATCTCTTGTCTGCCAACCCTGTGCCTGAATATGTGCGCCCGTAATGGGAAAATCGGGGATGGAAACCGATTGCCAGAAGACACAATAAGAGCAGCACACAATGCTTTGATCTATTCCTGATGTCATTCACGTAAAAGGTTGAGCGTAAATAACTAATTCAGTTTAGTTCAGTTTGCTTTATCAGAATCTGCGACAGGTTAAGAATAGAATGTTATTTTACGAGTTTATACTAGGTACCATGTTTAACGTAGCAACAAAACACAGCAAACTTATTATTCTATTTCTCATTTTACGATCGATCTTTCACTGTACACAATGTACACCGCTTGCAAATCCTATATTTTCTTGTGGCTTGTATCAAATTACTTGTTCATAGATAGGGGATCAATATGAGGTAACGGTCAGCACACGTGTGCAGTAAACATTCGGAGCACGTGCCGCTTCAGTTATACCGACACGAACTAATCAGGACTCGCGCTCCTAGAACATGCCTGACCACAACTAAGTTTTTGATTACATTACTTTGTCAGTTGGGAACTTAATATAAATGCAAACTGTACGGGCTTTCGACCTATTTGTTTGTGGGTCCATTTAATCGGTGCAGAATAAAGAGTTGAAAGTTTTAATACAAACAGAACGTGCTCAAAATTCGTTTATTTTGAACGGTCAGAGCGGGCGTTTTTTACATGATATAGAAGAAATAAAAATCGTTTAAGTATCTTTCGGTAAAAAAGTCCGCAACGAAATACGTCACATAAGTTATTGATGTATTTTCAACATGCTTTAAAAGCATGCAGTTATAAATTTAGCTAGAATCTTTACTCCAAGAAATTTTCTTAATCTTTTATCGCAAAAATGAAGCAAGTTAACGTTTTTACAGCTAGTTTCCATTAGAAAAAGCTTAATTAAAAGTTGACCGATAGCCATTTTGTTTTTATTCGAACGGAACAATATGAAAAAGTTTAATCCGCGAAAGGGCAAACTGTTGTGTTTTAAAATTAAAACTAGGTCCGACACAAAACTGATGATTTTTAATTACATTGAACCCCTATATAAATTGAATTATGTGTCTACTAACTGGAATCAAGTTGCGGCAGTTAATTGTTGCGGAATAGGCTTTAAAATTCGATTAAAAAAGGTGTTAATAAACATTAAAGAATTATAAAAAACCTTTTATTCATTCCTCGTTACATTGCAGTAATTTTTAAATAGATTTTCTATGAAACATTAATATCACGATTTGATTTACTAAAATAGGATATGTATATTTTGGGAACCACGTATAGAATGCGAATCGATAAAAAATGATGTCATTTTAATGGCGAATCTGTCATTGAGAGGCAAAGCGTAAACTCCGTGAAGCCGGTGTTTACAAAGTACCTATTAAGTAATCTACAATTGTTTGCGCCATTTTTTTTACTCGTTTAGAATCGCGCTTAGTCTATGCGACTTGGATACTCAAGAACTCAATTATCACATGAAATACAAGTGTAATATTGTATTATTTATTTATTAGTATTAATTAATACATAAATAATAAAAATAAATTATAATAAACAATAAATAGTTAATTAATTTTATTTTAATAATCTTATAAATTATAATTGTTACCTTTATGATAGTCCAAGTAGTCATATTACACTTTGGAACACAGAAACAGCAATTTTTTTTCAACATATTTAAGGATTAAGTAATTAATTAATCAGTTATAATGGTAGGTATACAAAATACCAATTTATTTATTCAAATGATTTCTAAGTTTATTGTTATTTATGGTATATCGGAACTTCGACGTATTTTTTTATATTTTTGAATATCCTGTTCAAAAATATAAAAAAATACGTCGAAGTTTCATAAAGGCCATTGTTGGCAGGCTTTGTAAAAACAAAACATCTTCACAAAAAAATACATTAATCTTATAAGAATGTGAAAACAAATTTAATCACCTAAATATTACCACAATAAGCACATTTTCTAGCAAACATTGTGAAATAAATCAGGGAAATAATAATAAAAGTAAACGATGAATCAAAACCGTCTACGTATCACCCTAAACAAGTGACAGCGACCTTATAAAATGGGTTCATGGAACTTTCCAGAAGCCTAGTAGACCGTGACACAAACAGTTAAAATATCTACTATCATCACAAAAAAATGTAAGCTTGTTTTTACTTGTGACACTCCAGACAAAGATGTTTTCATACTTTTAACTTTGAAGATATCGAGAAATCGTTTTTTACTTACTGTTAATACATATTCTTTTACTTTACTGTTAAAAGAAAGAAATAAAAGCACAACAACCGAGCTGACATAAACGTTTAAGACATTTTAATTTACTCGATGAACGTCGATAAAATCATCTATCAATAAATCAAAAGGTGGACTAAAATTGTCTTCCATCGATAAGTCTAATAAAACTAGAATTCTACCACTGAGTCAACTTATTTACTTGTCAAAAGTTCCACAACATCCGTCAAAGCGAGAACTCGAGCGTTCAAAAGCGTCACCATTCAGTCAGCGAACATTAATAGTGTCACCTATTGCCTTATTCAGAGAACCGCAACTAAGCCAAACTAACCCATAGTCACGGAGCACGGCTTCACACGGGACCTAACAATATCCACTGGAACACAAGCGCCATTTCAATAACCAGTTTCAAGTGCACAGTGCACCCTTAATTGATTGCAGTCCCGTTTCCCACGGGAGGCAGGGTACCGCAAACGTGTAACTAATGTTACTTTAAACAATTACGTATAGTAAGTAGTTGAATGGAATGGTCTTCTTGAATTAATACGTTTAATCCATTTCGACTACGCTTTTCTAGGATTACGTCCAAGTTAATAATGGACTGAGAAGTTTTTTTACTTAAGCTCTACATTGTTTTCATTGTATTAATACAGACGTAAGATATCAGTGAAATTTGGGGAAATGGCGAAAATGACATACTGTACTGAATTCATTATAATTACTCAAAGTAAGTAAGGTAGGTACCACCCGTTTACCTTATTTCCTAAAACTGTCAACGTATTTTGTAAGTAGTAAAAACATCTGATCTACAAATCTTTTATTATAGATATCATTACCTCATCTCAAAAGACCAAAATCTGATCCAAAGTACAATTCATTTCGTCGAAATCATATTCGAGAATCAGGACGTGTTTTGAGTCGAACGAATCGTTCTTGTAATTGGGTTTTGTTTTTGAATCTATCAGATGTTGTGATGCGCAGTCAACTCCAGCAGATTGATGATGGTGCAATTTAATTTGGTAGTGTGCTGGTCAATCTCTGATCTACATAGCTTTGAACAAATATAAATTGCTTTATGAACAATACAAAGTCTCTTACTTAGAAAATCTTGGAATTTTCTCGGGTAGAATTTCAAAGGCAATTATTTTTACTCGATGCTTAAGCTTGAAATAAAATATGTCTTTTAGCTCGTTTAGATTTTTCAATTACTCATTTTGTAATGTATAAGGATTCTTAACAATACGTAGGTACGTAAAAGCAATTAATCACGTGCCTTATTGTTAAGACGGTCCTATAGAAACAAGACTGCTTTATAACGTCATAATGCTATATTCTCGAGTAATTCACGCTCAGAGTGATGAGCTTATACAATTTCCGCTATGCTATTTAAATCTTTATTACTGTGATACAAATCTTCATCCAAATCCTATCCAGAATAATTGACTACTTGATACCGCAGTAACTGTGGATCGGCACGATTTATCTTGCATTTTAACACACCGCAATGCTGCCTGCAATCGAGATAGAAATGGAGGATTACGTCGTGCAGTCGACATATTGTAATCGATATTCATGTAATCGAACATACCCGCCGTGCATTGTTAGTGCAATCTAAATGGAAGCTCAGCTATACCTTCACTGAGTACAGACGTGGCTTAATTCGATTTGCGAGAACCTCGGCACAGTTCTGACCGTGGACGTGATATGCATGAACAAAGGTCTCACTTTATACTTGAATCTATTTCAGAGGGATCGCATAATGCCACAATTAATTTCGATTATTAAGATCTAGGGTTTCGTCTACTTACGATATTACGAACGTCTTACAAAGTGAGCGCTAAATGATGGAAACAATGAATTTTATGCAGAAGACGAGAAACTGAATCAATTTAAATCTTAAGAAAATGAAACGTAAAAGGAAATTAGTAAAGCGGTAGCGAAAAGGAAGATTTATTTAAATTAAAAGTTAATTTGAAGAAATCAGACGGTTCCAATTCTTGCTCTGACCTCGAATGTAAAAATCGATAGACAAGAAATTGAGCGGGATAGGAATCATGTCGTCGAGTCTGACGGGAAAAACAAAAAGTATTGACGTATCGACAGCTAAAATGGAGATGGCGAAACTAGGAACGTCAGTAAATGTTGCAGTGGTGCGACAGGGGAGACATGCTGTAACGGACGTGTTAGATACAGCAGTTGTGTCGGGAGCCACTGCTTATTGTAAACATTGGACGTAAATCGGAACTAGATAGTGGCGCTCAATGTTGTAACACAATAGAAATAGAGAACTAGAGGAATAGTCTCCATGGAAATCAATGAATGATACGTATTGCCTGAGAACTGTTTACGCGAGTTATGGTCGGGATTTGTGAAGTCCGGACAAAAATATAAAGTGAGACGTGGAATTTAAATCAGTTTAAAATATATTTTGATAAGTGTCAGTTACACACGAAAAAATATTTCTCGCTTTGTATAAAAACGACTCGGCTACATAATATTTTGTTAAAATTACCATACATCAGCATAATTGTTTTGTTAGCTAACTAAATTAAATCGCAAAGCAAAAATGTTTTGTGTTCTCTGTAAAATTTCTACATTATTACAAATTAATTTAACATATTATATTTGGTTGACGACCAACCTTCAAACCTATTAATAAGTTCCTGGTTTCTATTATTTTCTTTCCTGACTTCGTCGGGGAATGTTTTATAGGTTTGATATACATGGGATACGTACCACGAGTGCGTGTCGCACCCGTCTTTCCGCCGCGGCGTATGGCTCCCTATTATGCTGCAGGTTGCGAACTGAAACAAGGAAACAACAGACTTATTGGTACGAACAGGAAAAACATATTGGTTGCTATGCTCTACTAAGAGGGGAACGCAAACAGGACCGTGTCGCTCAAGTTTTTATTGGAGGTAGAACAATCTGTACCAAAATACATCATGAGTTTCTTAAAGTTACAGCGTTTTTACTCAAAGATACCTAATTGATTAATTTTTGGGACAGTAATTTTAAAAAAGCCTAGGAATTAAAACCATTTCGTATATTTTTCTTAGTTTTTAAGCTCTTTAGTACCGCGACAATCCTATCTATTTCAGTGAAGATTTCATCTAACAAGTCCATTTACCACCAAACCATTACAGCATGCAACCAGGCCGTTTTATATTTAGTGGCAGCTGGAATCCCAGTGCGCTTCCGTGTTTCAAACGCGAGCATTAGTGGACCGAGTGACTAATTGCAAAGCTGTGGCTGAAATGGTGCCGGAAACTATACAGTACAGTGTTCTCGGTTCGATATGCCCATAATATGCCATAGAATTACTGATAAATAAGGCGGTTTATGTCAAAGAAATATTGAAGATTGTGCTCCAATGTTGATGCAGGTTTCGTTGCAAAATGACTTAACTTCTGGTTAGTTTGATTTCGTTTCGTTATTGTTAGTAAAGGGACGTAAATGAACTTAATTTTATGCAGTAATATTTTACAATGAAGGAACAAGCCAGAGTGTTTCATTTCAAACCTGACTGTAATACTTCTATTTATATCACGAGCGATCAAACATATGTCCGTAGCTCTAAATAAATAACCATACCGCATTCCTACATTCGTTCTCATTATTCAGTTAATAATCGTTACGTCTCCTGGCAAATTAAACACGGAAAGAATTTATGAGCTTTCAATTATTTCTTTTGATTGTAGGTGTATTATACATATATTTTTTAGAAATTTTGAGAAATGTAAAAAGTTAAATTATCTTCGACATAGAAAAAGTTATATCACATCTGTATGTAACCGACGTTGTCCCCAGAAGCAGTTAAGAACATTTCTCTCACAACTACCCACAAACGTATATCACAATAGATTCGCTTGTAAATCCAAATAGCTTACGACGCAATGCTGGCGGGCCCGCCATTGTATGCGGCCCACGATCTGAGAGCCCGTATTTAAAGCCATTCCTATTGGCTTTATGAGCAGTGCAGAATTAATTATTGTATACCTAGAATATAGACTCTCTAGAGAGTTTGAGTTAGCAAAGTTAGCGTTCCGAGTTTAGATTACGGGTTTACGGGATAGCGCTGAGTAAATAACTTGTGGTGCGAGTTGAGAACGTATTTCTAACACAATAAAACTATTGTCGCCATTTTGGTCGATATTAAATGGCGACCAACCATATTAGCCACTGTCGTGAAAGACTAAGCAGTAACTGATACTCGTTTTGAATTACAACAGTATTAAAACAATACTGTTAAGTAGAAAAATCTAATTATCCATGTCTTAAGCGATAATGGAAAACAGAAACCCGTTTTAAATTGTCTATATGTTTATCTACAAAAACAAACAAACGTTTAATTATATACTATTATCAAGCACTAAGTTTAAAAGCATTGTTAGTTGTAGGTACGGCTCCATTTATTTTATTCAACGAGACAGGTCGCTCTCTAGAGAACGTATCGATCTCGTTGCTATCTAGTTAATCGAAACTTCAGATTCACGCTACGTTTATTTGGGTCGTAAACTAGTTTTATTATACTTAGTATATATCTAACACAATCTATTGTAGATATTATTATGTTTTCTTAGATTTCATTCTTTGTTTCGTTTTCTCTTAAACCCTTTTAAATGTCTAATTACTTTAAACAAAAATTGTGAAGGTGATTATTTGTACCTACCTACTAACATAAAATATTAGACTCGTATTTTTTGCTTTTTTAAAGCAGAAACACTAATGGCCAATTCCTATAATCAAAATACGATTCGTGTTGCAAACGGACAGTAGATTTTTATTTGTTTCGCTTAGAAAATTCTACCGACTGTTAGGAAAACGAAACGTTTTCTGAATATAAGAACTAAGCATAAGTTGATGAAGCTATTGACAATAGGGATGTTTCCTGGGTATGAAAAGTTAAAATCTATTTAGTCCGTCAGTTAGATAATAAAAAAATATTAGACACGTATTTTTTCTTTTATCAAAACAATAAAAAAATACAAAGATACACCGCTTTAAAGTTTCGGAGTGGGGGCTTATGACGCTACGCCTCGCTAAAAATCGTAGCGAGGAGTGACGTCACGCGTAACTTCGGTTCTCTGTATTTTGATCATTTTTTGTTTGCAGGAAAAAAGAAAAAATACGGTCCAATAAAATTCATTAATCTAAAAGACGGACATTAAAAAAAAAAATAGGAAACAGGCCCATTAAAATGGGAGCTAGTGACGTCATGATATTTCTATGTATCGTAGCGTAGATATACGGCTACTAGCATAAATATACTATATTTTAATACATTTGTTGTTTCGATCGACATGACTGAAATGTTTTTATGCGAGCCTTTTCTATAGAGCATTCGTTTTGTATATAAATTTGTAACTATTCCACTCCATTCAATTTAAACTATGAATGACTTGTAAATAATAATCGGTGATATAAGTCTATTAAGATATTTCATTAACGACTATTCCTATTTAAATGAGTGTAAGAATGAAGTGAAATAACAGGTTTTCATTAAAATATTAATAAAACCATCACTATAAATTATTCCGAAAGAAACTCGACAGAATAACAAGGGTCGAGAAAATGTTATCTTTACACCGTGACCTTGTCAAGCCTTAGACATTCGACCTCGAAAGCAAGATGCCTAAGATGATAATTTCTTGTCATCAACTTGTAAATTTAAGAGGGCAGTGTGAGTGTGAGTGTGAGTGTTCAAACAAAAGGCGGGGTAAGCAAGCGTGCTAATATTTGTCGTGTGTCGTACACTGACGCATTACGTCTGGCTACACAAATCTTATTTATTTTGGATGTTATTTTATTGGATAATTGGACATGAGGATAACCGTCCAATTTGTAAGGCATAGTAATCCATATCCATACTAATATATAATGCTGAAGAGTTTGTTTGTTTGTTTGTTTGAAAAATTCTTTCAGTGTTGGATAGCCCATTTATTGAGGAAGGCTATAAGCTATATAACATTACGCTGCGACCAAAAGGAGCGGAGCATAAATGAAAAATGTTGCAAAAATGAAAAACCGTAGAAACTAAAACACGCGGACAAAGTCGCGGGGGACAGCTAGTATAGGATAAGGGTGTTGGTTAGTGTAACGTGTAATATAACTATATGTTGTTACATAGTATTGTAAAATAATTTTACTTTTTTAAATATATTTTATGACGTTTCGACTTAAGTGACAGCGCGTTTTAATTTAATATGGAAACACTGACTGAAGATATAAAAACATGTTATCTTTACAATTTAAGCAAATACCTGCTAATATCACAGGAACGTCACATACATAGATAACTAAACATTTTATTTACACAAACTTTTTTGGTTAATATCAAAAGACCTAGCAAATAATTGCTTATATTAATTAAAAATGTGTAACTAATTTAATTATACAACATCTAGCTCAAGGATAATTTACTTATAATTAAGTCTAGATAAAAAAATATCACGATAAGGTAGTCATTTAATCCCTGACTTCATTTACCGACAATGTTTATCATTCCGGCTTCTGCAGTAAAATTGAGATGTTTCTGGTAAAAGAAACGCAAACATCTTAAGTTGAGGAAAATTTAAAATACTTGTTTTTTTTTTAGTACTTAAAGCTGTTTCTTACACACCGAAGGTTTTTAGAGCGCTTTTGATTTTTAATTAACTAACGACAGTTACATTTTCGCTATATTATTTAACTGATGAAGTAATGCTATTTATTAAACAATGTTTTTCAAAAAAGAATTTACTAAAATATCTGAAACAGAGCAAAGTGGTAAGAAATATTTTTTTTTTCGCGAATCGTCTAACGGCAGTAAGACAAGAATTAAACAAATTACCAATAAATAAATTATTACCACATTATTGATTCTATATTAAGTAACAAATAAATATTCTTACCAGCAGGCAGATAGCTCAGAATACTCCCAAAACTTCGTATCAGACGGTTTAAAAGCAACTAAATCGTGATCATTCACACGTCCTATATAAAAACTTGTACACACAGACACAAATACCATACACATTACACCTATTTGTTCTACATTTTGTGGACATGACATTAAACATCACACATATGCTCTTGACGTTAGATAAAACTGTTAACTAAACAAATATTGCAGTAACCGCGTGTTTACTTGTTAAATTAATGTAATTACTGTCTTCCTAGTACTACTATCGTACTGGTGACAAATAAGTATTTAATTTAAGACCTTGTTACAATCGCCTCAAAAATACAGCTGTATAATTTACTTAGTAAAAACATTGGGTATTGAGATTTTTTCGAATAAATTCATGAGTTTAATGTAATTTATTGCTGCTAATAAAGGATGACAATTAAGTTCCTGCTTTATAGGATATGGTCTGTGCCCAGCAGTGGGACATTTATAGGCGAGTATTATTATTAGTAAAGGAAGCAGAGAAGAGGATGAGAGTGTTTAGATAAAGACTAATTATTTTTATCGACTCTACTACTTAATAAAATATTATCTACTTTGAGTTTTAAAAGATTAAATAACCGGTTTAAATTATCAAAAAGGATTATATAATTAAATTAAATATAATCACAGTATCAAAATCACATTTTTCTTTGACATTATGATATTTAAAATAGTTATTATTTATAATACCTATTTTCCGTTTGAAGTCGAGGACGTTTAGTCGAGGGCGTAGGACAATTATTATTCTTTAATAGTTAAAGTTTTTTTATTAATTGATTCTTTAAGTCAATGACCCTATACGCCAATGACCTTATAATAACACTAACTGTTCCCCGAGGCTCCGTCCTCTTTGGTGTAGGTTATAGTCATCACGGTATATATTTGATTGTCACCAATTTTTCCCCTTGCCTTACATTCGAATAATATTCACTCAGTAAAAACTCACAAATATTCAAAAATAAAGATTAAATGTATGCTTTAAAAAAATATACACCTATAGTAAATAATTAAGTACACGATATTGTATCTAAGTTAAATATTTTATGCTGTTTACTACGGTAAGACTATTAAGTGAATAAGTTATTGTACATTCAATTTATACTTAAAAGATATTTTTAAATTAAAGAAAAGTCTTTTTTTACTTTTAATAATGATTAATCACAAACGCCAGTTTCTGTATTGACGCGATGTCTATTACAATTACAACTATTTTTTATACACATGATTCATAATTTAATATTATTTATGAACTATTAGTCGTCTGCATAAAAATACATGTATCCTAGATCTAGATAGGAATCTTAGTCTCTATCACAGGACTTACATACATCGTAAGAACCTATTTTTAATATGATCTATTTATTCTATCTAGCCTTTTCCGAAGCTATGTTGAGGTCGGCTCCAGTCTTACCGGGTTCAGCTGAATTTTACATGGAGCGACTGCCTATCTGACCTCCACAACCCATTTTACTAGATAACACAATATCCCATAGTAAGACTGGTTGCCAGACTTAACGACTGAGATCTAAAGATATTAAAATACCTTGATAAAATAAATTCCCCGTGACACAGGATAAAAATACCCCCATAACTTGTTAAACAATTATTTTCAGTGGCTATAATAACGACGGGAATTATATTTAAAGCGTATTTTTCGTAATGTTTCCTATTTCGCTATATTAAATAATTGTCATTAATGTCGAAATCTATACGGATTATTATAAAATTCATTGGTATAAAAATTGAAGGAACATAGTAAGTATAATACAAGTGGTATGCAGATGACATTTTGGCTCAACATACAAGCTATATTTACTATAGCTATAAATACAATGAATAAGGAGGTTTCTACTTTCATAAAGATAGCAGAATAATAAACTTACTAAAGTAATTATTAAGCACACTTTTGATACGCAATTTCCAGCCTTATCAGAAAGAAAACACGTGCTTTTTTAATATGAGTAAAAATTGTTACATAACACCAAAAGTGAGGATATGCACAAGATTCTATATATAGCATGAAACTGGTTTAATTAGTGGGCGTTTTATCTCATGAGTAGTTTGCGTAAACCGGCCCTGACTGCGATGATCACATCGCCTCAATGCCACCTGGTGTCGTACAGCCTGAGGCAGTGAATCAACCTCACGAACAGCACGATGATGTCATAACCGTGACGTCACCACACCACCTCAATACCACTCTAGTATTAGTACCAAGCATTAATTTATACTACTATGAATTCTTTAATAGCGCACGATATAATTATTTTGATTGTACGGTGTTGGCCGTAAAATAAAAATGGTTAGAGTTTCCAACTTACGTTGTAACAGTTGTCTCCAACAATAGGATAAGGACGAAATACGAGAGATGCCGAAGACGAATCGGGTGAGTCACATCTCCAGAACCGCCCTTGTTGGCTCGTTGTACAATTATTATGTGTCTAGACTCCCGGCGACGGCTAGGCGACGACTATGGAAATATAAAGATGCCAGGACATTACATTCGGACTAACATATTGGAGATTCCATCGGAATGAGGTTAACTGAGTTACGCCGCCGACTCGCCGCATCGATCTTACGAGTCGAGAATTCAAAGTGATAAGCACATACCTGAAAATATCACGAGTGCAGTATCAAGGCAAGAGAGTGCACAGGACGGAAAACACGAAGAGGTGACGTTCCCAGAACAATTTCTTATCTCCATATCACTTCACAGGGGCACCTAATAGTCCTCGAATGCTGAGTTCCTGGCACATCGCTAGATGCGTCTCCGGAATTCCTTTCAGGCATCAAATTTGTCACCTAATTTATCAGGCACTTGACTCATAATTGGTTGTGAATTTTCGCGCGGTACCGAGGGGGCACACATTATATTATGAAATAGTAACGGGGACACGTGCTCTCGCGGCAGAGAGGGACGGATTCACTGAACGTCCTTGGTGAGGGGGCGCGCGGGGCGCCTGCGGCATCAGACGTTTCAATCATCCCCGGGGGGAAAGGGACGAGGCTAGGGGCGCGCGGCGCGTGCGAGCGAGACGGAGCAGACCGTGCTATTGACCGGCCCGCAGACCACGCCCACCCGGGCGAGACACGGGCGCGCTGATGCTCCAAGTGAAAATCGAACGTCGGCCCGGGCAGACGCGGCGGGAGGCGGTTCGGCTGCAGCACCAAGGTTACCCCACGTACTTACTACTCATGCACTTCCTGTGCCACTCACGCCGCTGCCACTTGCCAGCGCGACCGTTGCTCCTTTAACATTCTCTCACTCTACTACAGGAATCCCATCCCGAAATCTATAAAGCTGGCTAGGTTGTACGGTTCGATATAAAGACTTGGCACGGAAACAATATAGGTTGCCAGAAAAGGACGTAACCGAACGCGAGAGAGAGGAGCTGAAAGAATAATCGACGTGGAGTTACGACACCCGACATAGGACCTTTCATATTTAATTAAATCCCTACGGAAGGGGTTTGTGATGATTGGATGAAAAAACAGTCAAGTGCCTCTCGACTTTACTACCGGCTATAAGAATTTTAAAGCCTAGTAACGCGGGCGCTGATTACGTAATCAGCGGTATAAGGAAATAATTTAGTAACATACTTTTGAGTAGTTTTCCACAGTTTTGTTTGATAAAACTCGAGTAAATACGTAGACATAAAGAGACTTGTAACGAGGCAGTAAAGGTTATGTAATAGAGAATAGTCGTTTTACGGCTTAATCGTGTGCTTACATGAGATTTTAGGTGCTGTATTTCAGTAATAAATGTAGGCTAGGCCACGAATCAAGGTTCTAATACTGATAATATAATAGCTGAAATTAACAAATGCAGTACAATGTAGGTTGCTATTTTTTTGTGTATGAGTTTTCACGACGTATGGACAAACGTATCAGGCACAGAAAAAACGCAAATTACTATGCCAATTAGAACGTATTAGCAGCTTATCATACCCGTACATAACGGGTTTAGTGACCGCAGCATCCGCATATCATAACCGTACTCGTTAACTATATTCGCTTAGCCATTATTTATGATAAAATATATTACTCAACCCTATAAATGTGTTTAACCAACGGAATGAATTATTAATCGGATTGTGTTAACTTCATACTTGAAATTAGGTACAATGTTATTAAGGAAATACAACGTTTTGCGATGTTTCGTACTCATTACGAATAATATGAAAATATGTTAAATGATGCGTATTATAATTGTACCAAACGCATGGAACTTGTTAATTATATTGCATAAACAATGAAATACGCTCATGTAATAATATGTTTTAAATGTTTAAAGTAGGAAACTATGGTAACAAAAAATTACAATTACTATCTCCACATTTTACTTTTTCTTATACAAGTAACGTTTTGTATTAAGAGTATACCGGAAAGTTTCCTTTATTTGCAAATTAAATTAAATTCGCTTTTAAAGAATTATATTGCTCCTAGTTTGTCGAAACCTGGGGACAATATAATAATATCATTTCGAGATATATGTCACTACTGTTAATTATAGTAAGGTAGTATAGAAGCAATTAAGATCTGTTTCCGATCAGGTTACAGACTTATCAATGGTTTAAAAAAAAACACAATGTAGTAGGGACTACCCAACGGAGAAACAGTAATTAAATAAGAATTAAAAAGGTTAGAATTAACATTAGAATTACGTCCAAAGACAAAATGACCGCTTGCATAAAATCAATAAGGTTAAAATCAAAGGCACACTAGAATAACACTACAAAATGTATAATGCAGGTGTTTTTATTCCCGTGAAAGTTTCTTTTTAAATTAGTAAGTAGATTGTCCACCAATGATAGACTGCTGCCACACGTGTATCGAACCAATTCAAACTAAATGCGAAAGTTAAACTCCAATAACTATAGTAGTGATAAGGATTTTAAACTTCTTTTTCGTGACAAGAAAAAGTATATTAATTTAACAAATGGTATAATAAACAACTAGGTACATATCTTTTTGTGTCTTTTTAAATTGTAATCTCCAAACCAGCTTAACTAATTTGAATGACAAATACTACTTGTAATACTTTGTTAATTTTATCGTTAGGTTGAAGAAATTATTGTAGTTCTAAACGGACAAAGTACAAAAAAGTATCAATGAATTATACACATAAAAATCTTTCTCTTGAATTACTCTATCTATTGCTGAAAACTGCATTAAAATCCGTTTGGTAGTTTAAAAGATCTTAGCTAACAGACTGCGGAAGCCACTTTGTTATATACTATGTAAAGATAATATAAATTGTTTTTTAATTTTCTATTATTTGAGGATAATTAATAGACCTGCCCCCCTAGACAAGTGGCATTTCGACAAGCGTAAACGATGATAGAAATTGCTCAAATGACATTAAATGTATGGAAATGACATTTCGTTTCGATAAGTCACGTGACTTGGACTTGTCACTTCCATACATTTGAACGATTCCATCAGCGATATCGCTTGTCGAAATGTCACTTGTCTAGGGGCTCTGAAGAAATAGCTGTATTAAAAATTAATTAATAAAATCTGCTAAGTGCAAAGCCATTCAATTGCAAATCTGAACAAGTCAGACGCATGACTCAAGTAGATAATTATTGCTATCGTCCTATACGTCCCCACTGGTTTTCAAAACCGGTTATCATTACACATAAGCTCGCAATGAAGGGTGGGGCACAACTGTACACCTTGACCCACCTGGCGGTGTTTTCGCTCGTTTGAATGTACACCATCGTAAAAAGTTTACGGTATTGCATTTAATTTTAGTGTTACAAAGAGACTGTCTATTTGTAGTTTTGGACTAGGTTATACCGGGTATCTCTAATAGTTTATTCTCTCTCTTGGGGATTACTCTTGAATTAATTTTAGTTCTAATGAGCGATGTTAAGTAGAAGATTGTTTTAAAGCTTTTTTCGTGTCTAAATATTTTATTCGTCGAATACATAAATGAAAATTAATAATAGGCAGGTAAGGTTTTTGCAATATTTGGTCTGTTGTTAATTACAATATAACTTAAAAGTCTTTAAAACTGGTGATTTATATGGTACCAAATTTTTATCTTAGTGCAGGCTAATTCATGGAGCAGAATATTTTAACAAAAATATGCTACCTACTATATTAAAGAGACTGTACTAATGCTTCCAAGTCATGAATTTTGATTTAATTGGCTACATTGTCTTTAAGTTTATATTTACTTTGATCATCTTTTCTATATTATTGTTGAACTATATAATAAAGGAACTTAAACGTCCATTTAAAATGTCTACATAACTTTTTTCCTTAAGTATTTGCCCGTTCGTTTATCCGCCGTAAATCATATCTGTTAAACTATCTGTAAAAGTTGTTGATTTTTTAACAAACTCTGTTCAGAGGAGTTCACACTTGAACTGGCGCAAAAGTTGCTTCACTTTGATAAATTTGCCTCAAGTTTAGTAACTTTAAATATTTCTTTCTATTATAATTTAAGAATAAACCGCGAATTGGACCAACCGCGCATTGGACCAACCGCGAATTGGACAATCGAGCTTAAAAGAAACGAATTTATCTCTCGTAGATAATTATTTCGGTTTTGATCAAAAAATATGGTAAATACAGTGTAAAAATCACTTTTTAAAAAAAATCATTATAATAATTTGACATTCATTATAATTTAATTACGACAAGACGTAATTATTACAATTAGCATCACCCTATACTTGAATAGAAATCAACTGTCATTATTATATTTTACCGTAGAACATCAAACATTTGTATAGCTGAGTTACATTCTCATTAAGTACAACGTCGAGTAAGTAATGCTATGCCATAGGTATAATTGTGTCAAAATACGATAGTTTTTTCTTGTTTGACGAGATTTGATTTTATGACCTTTTGAAAGGATACCATCAAAAGAGTTGTGTTGTATATTCATCCGTAATCTAAAGACTTGTCTCAACTATTAAAGTATTTATGTTATTTGACTTTAAACCCTTTACTTCTAATGGGTTTTCAATATCATAACTCCAAATTACTTAAATCTTATTCGCCTTTCAACATGCATCAATTCATTGAACATTCAAAGCTTTACTTTCATAGTTAAAACCACACAATTGTGGACAGCCATCCTAATAAAATACAAACCGAATACCCCATTTACAAGCTATCGTAAACAAATAGTAAGATAGAACAACCGATAGGCAATGGTTATGTAATAAAGCACAAACAGTTTTCGCCCACTCACTCGTAGTTCGCGCAAATATTCGTAGGTATTCTTTACGAATATTTGCAAACGTGTGAACGTAAATTCAGAATGCGACCGACACTGCGCGAATACGCGGCATTCGCATATTTATTTGTAAATGTCGTCCTTGTAGGTTTGCATATTCGTCCGAATGTTAGTGACCGGGATTACCATACTAAACTGTTTTATGTTCTGAGTTGGCAGCGTTAGTTCATCTGATTGTTTTACTGTGTTCTATATTGTTTATTAGCGATGCATTGCCCTTTTCTTTCGTTTTATGCGGGTCGTTTATTCGGTAATGGATGTATAACCGTGACATATGATGGCAATACATTTTAAATGTGCAAGTCTTAAATGTCAACTGCGCTCGTAAGTCATAGCGTAGGAATGTGTTATGGGCACTACATAATGGTTTGTGTTGGCCTCATCTCAACTTCCTTTCATGGACGATGAACCCGGGGAATTGTGAATTTTAGGCGCCTAACGCATTCATCCCGAAAATGTTTGACTAAAAAATTACAATAGCTACATTTTATTTTCCATATTGAGCTCAAGTAAGTGCCATAAATAGAACAATGATTGGGAGTTTGCATTCCAAAGAAAATGTCATCAAACTTTATACATTTGGACATAACTGCAGCCTTCATATAGTATTAACGGCAGTTTATCAGCATTCAAAGCACCCGATTGTATCATGTACTATTTAGGTATAATTAGATTGATAGTGATACTGCCACCTTAGTGCTCCACGTTATCCAAGTTTATCACATTTTAAAATCAGAATAAAAACAATCACGCCATTGTCAGCCTACACAATGCTGATAAACATAAAAACTGCAGATATACTAACACCTATCTAGGTAAGTACATAACTAATAGATATTCCTTCAGATAATATTGAAGACAGCCTTGAGCGATAAAATTTTAAATTATAATTGATTGATAAATTTAATACTGGCACACTTCTATTGAACACCGAACGATCTCCTAAAATTACTAACCGTGGAAATACGTTTAATCTTGTTTACCCCTGAATGGGCCTTTTAAATAAATTTCCCTTTTTGTGATAAACCAATATAAGGTTGGAGTGAAAATCAACAATATTACGTTCTGTATTTTTAGATGTGAATTCATTTTATTCATTGAATTGTTTATCTTTAATATCTAAAAAACTATGCTGTACTTTTATTCCCTTACATTTCCGCAATTACAGTTTTTTTTAAGTATAATTATAGAGATTGATCCATTATCAAGATATGGCTTCAAAGTTTGGAGTATCGAAGCAATAGACGCATGTTCTTGACTAAATAAATACCTACCTAATAATAACTATTCTGTTTACGAAATTGTACTATAACTATATATAATTATAGCTATTCCTATGCTACATAGTGCGTAGTAACAATTTACAATGGAATTAGTAAATTTAATTAACCCCTTTATTTTCCATCTCATGACAACCGGCTGGAACGTTTATTTAAAATGTAAATCCTCTGGTATTTAAAGCGTCATTCAAAATAGCAACGATTGAGAAGATACTTTATAGTTCTCATAAAATGTTCCAAAAATGGAAAGCTGTTAAAACCTTTAGATAGACTCGTCATCAAAACTATAATGAAAATTTAAGTGGGCTTTAAAGACAACTTCTTGACAAGATCGAATAACAAGACCAACTAACATAAATATCTTAAAGAAATTCTGTGTGTATTTATTAGTTGTATTAAATTACAAACTAAACAAAAATGGATGATGGGATTATAAATAATGGTATTTGATAATTTAAAGTAAAGGAATTGATGTATTTCGATCGAAATCAAAGATAACACTTGGTGAAGTCAACGAAATTACTTCACAACGCCAGTCAATCGTCGAGTGCGTCGAACATAATCATAGCGAGTTTGCGTGACAAACAATTCAATGGACGAACGAAGCACTGTCCCATTCACAATCACTTATCTAGGGAGCTCACAATACGACCACAATAGGAAGATTGATATGGATTGGATAAATATTGCACTTGAGATGACAAACGGGATACACAGCAGACGCGTTATACAAAATTTTGTTCAGGCGTTGAATATGTATGGAAAAATATTAATTATACTTTTAGACTTAAATGTATGTAAGTACATACTTACCAATTTTCCTAAAATTAAGCAATTTTGCGAAGAAGCTGCCTTAGACACTTAGATATAATGCCATACACTCATTAATTACGTATCTTAAGCCCGCCTAGCCTTTTCCTAAACTAAGTTGAGGTCGGCTTATATATCTTATTAATACATATAAAACCGTTGGCTAATCGAGAGATGATTATATTATGTTGCTAGCGTTTAACCTATGTTTAATATTCTATATTATTGCGTTATTTAAAAATCTGTTTGGGTGGCAACACAATCAAGTTACATAGAAACAGAATATTCCGCGTAATTCTTCTAAGCTGCAATAACTTCCTCAAATTCTCAAGTATTTGCGTACTCTTTAATTTACAAAAACACTTAACGTTGCCAGTTTTGACAATTTATTTACGTAGGGTCATTCCTTCATTGATTATTTAAGCAATTTGATTTTCAATTTATTCCGAATGATTTACTTAATCTAATTTACCAGCAGCAGCGAATTTAGGATTAAAAATGTATTATGATTGACGGATTGAGTGTCAAAACAATTTGACGTATAAACTGCTAGTCGTTCAACAAGTGTTGGCAATCACTACATTACACTAGGTGTGACGTAATTGCGACCTTCTCGCAGCATAAATTATCATCCTTCATCATAAAATGCAAGCGATTATTGTTAGCTGTTTACGGAATAATGTCGGGTCGTCCATTTTGTTTTTGCGATAACATTGTTTGTGTAATTATGTCATTTTAAGCGTAGCGTGCATTAGTTTGAAAGATAGTTTAATTTAAACTGCATAAAGATGACATGCTAATGACACACACTTTGCGTCGAGTTAGATGCACTTTCTGTCATTATGTGAAAGCGATTGACACGTGAACTGCACGGAAAACAATTTTATTATACGCGTTGTGTCATTGCTGACATGGTAAAAACGGTCCACATAGCAACCGCCAAGTAATTACGTATTGAATAATATAAGGAGTTCATCGGCCAGCGTGAGGATACAAGCAAACGTAATTATAAAGTGTAGTTACCCTTTCACATTAAAGTTCTTCAATTTAAAAAAAAACCGAACATGTGCGATGATTCGCGCACCGAAGTTTCCGGAAGTAACTTACCTACCAGGTTTTGAGTTTCTCTGACATGTATGAGAAAAACAACATAAGTAAATCAATTTCAACAAAATACCAAAATGCGTGATAAAAAAAAAATCTTGACAGACAGACGGATAACAAAGTGATCCTTTATGGGTTCCTTTTTTTCCTTTTGAGGTACGGAGCCCTAAGCAGTCTAATATTATTATAACACGTGTTTCTTCGACACTGTCGTTCGGAACAAAGGGAAAAGAGTAGTTAACAGAAGTTAGTCGATTAAACTGAACAACTATAAACATCAAAGTTGTTGTAACTCACTTTGTGTTTCCACGAGGTCTATAAATGGATTCATCCGTCAACTGGTAACGAATGTAAATCAGCCATCGCACATATTCGATATAATCATTGATTTAGTGTAACTACGTGAGTGAACTGACATGCCTAAATTTCACAGCCGAAATCCGTTTTGAATGATTCAGAATTTCGGAGCGATCCGAACACTCCATTAATCTGATCGCACGTTCAAAATTCCGAGTGACAAGCTACGATAATAAGCCTTGCGTTCCAGAGAGAATAAGCTCAAAATAACTAGACTAAGACCCACTTAGCTTTTCCTAAACCAACTTTCATTTCAGCCTGCGAAGTTTGTTCGAATTTTTAACAAACGCTTACAACTTTATGTTATTTGATTAAGGCATTTTATTAATGCTCAAAGTAAAGCGGAGTTGTCGTAACGATAACAGTGGTACCATTGGCATTAAATCCAGTACGAGGAACTTTGAGAAAACAGCTAAATTGCGGAGTTCGTTGGGGATACTAAAGACTAATCGTTTACGTCCCAATGTTGAAGTTACAGTAATTGCACGCACTAATCAAAATGATTACGCCTTACGTTTCTCGCACGCGTGTACCTCCCTAGGCGCGGTAAATCGACCCTTCCATTAGAGCCCACCTACGGGAGATTACGACATTTTATAATAGATGATCGCGCTGAAAATTCTTGTTGGTTCGGAACTAACTTGTTTTAACCAACGCTTATGTTTGGACAAGCGAACTGATGTATAGCGCAAATGCTTTTGAAATGTTTACGCTTTTTGCATCAGTCAATAGTGAGGTGAATCAACCGACTAACTTTTCTATCCGAAAAAGTATCGATAAATTGAAAGCGATAAACCAGTAGGTATTCTAAAACGTTCCGATCATCTGTTTCATGTTTTATACATTTGGTTGGCTTTTTAGGAATTAGTGCCAATCGCATATCCGATTAAACCAGACCAGCTGTTGCCAATACCGTTGACTATAAACAACCTTGATAGGAAATGAAAGATTCGATTGTAATTAAAAGCTGGCAAAAGTGTAAATACAAAGTCATAATATTTGTAGATCTATTTGTGTTGTAATTTGAGGAAATAAACGTCGTTCATTAGTGTCGGGATAAGGTCGATATTTGAGTTAAGCGATAGGGAAGTATTGCGTCACTGTTTGCGGATCGTCGTTAATATTAAACGCGTTAATATAAACGGAGCGGGATGCAGGTAGCAAGCCCGTTAACACACTTAGTTATACGTACGTGATTCATGAGACGAGTTTGAGAAAACACGTAAAATTGTGTAAAGAACTACCCGGGATGATCTCCAAGCGGCTCTAAGACGTGATGTAGTGTCGATTGGAGTCAGGGCCAAAAATAATCTAGTGAATATTGTAATAGTACGTAAAATATGAGACAATGTCTAAACAATTTGTCGCCAGTCGACTATTAAGTCAATCAGGACATTAAGTTCGAGGCCAGTTTTCTCACAGAGCATGGGAAGGGAATGGTTATTATCAAAAACTACATTCTTGTAAATAATTATACCGTGGAAGATAAAGACATCGCGTCACTACCTCTTCTATAATGTATGTGGGGAATTGTCTAGTACTACCTACTCTGGTTTTTTGAACTTCAATCATCTGATTATTCAACATGGTAACAGACACAGGAAATACTTCACAATCAAAATACAATTGAATCAAAATGAAGGCAAGGTAGTAGTACTAAAGTCAAATCAAATTGATTTAAGTAGTTATCGTATAAAAAATAATGAATCAATCGTCTACAAACTAGAATAATCTCCATTGAACGTACAAACGTCTGGTGTTGTTTAATCAATTCCTTTCGAAAGGTTCTGCGTCATTGAAATGTGTTGCATAAAAACAGTAATGGTCGATTTACTTGTGAGTCAGACGACAGCAAGAAATAATGGTAACTCTCTAAATTTCGTTGCCAAGTATTTTTCTTAGCATTCAGGATTTCCACTTATATTTGTAGTAGCCCCGTTCCCAGTTTCAGTCTTGAACGATCATAATTTTCCGGGGTAAAGAAATTATGTTTTAATCCCAGAATCTACTTTCCAACTAGGCACTTTCTTTATTAAGTAGTAGACGGTGAATATCGAATTTACATTCTTATTGTTTAGTAGGATGCAATGTAAATTATTAGCTTCTTCCCTAATAACCAAAACAGTAATAAACTGGTGCAATTTTCTTTTGCAGATAGTACAAGTATTGCGCTTAACAAGTCACAAGGTCAATGAAATTCTATACCGTCAATGCGTACACAAGTGCAATAATTATTCGAAACGTAAAGCATATTATCAATGATATAGATTCAGATGATATTATAATAAGTAAATTTGGGTAGTTGCTAGGCGCTTGAGGGCCAGGATCAGGATTCAGGATTTTAAGACAAATTTGTAATGTAGGTACTTCTAGTTTATCTAATCTCAGTTTCAATATACTTAGGTCAACTCTTAAATATACCACGAGGATTAGTCTAATAAATATTGAAAACTAGAACAGAATCCGTTCAGAACATCCCTTACGTGTACCTACCTATAAGATGAAAAACTTTGTTTATCATATCGAATTATCGATGTCTAGCCCTTGCCGTGGCTCCGCCTGCGTGGGTGTCGGTTATCGCAACAAAAAGTGGCCTATATCCTTTCTTAGGATCCAAGGTTTCCCATACCAAGGTCTGCCTTTAGCCATTTATTCAAAACACAAGTACCTAGTAATAATGCATTATAGGAAGTACCTATATGCATTGCGTTACGTAAGTTCAAACCATTCAAGTTTTACTATCGCAGACGGCGAGTTGACAGCCAATCACCATTATAATACCACTTAATAGTTTAAATGTCTTCTGTCTCTATGTTGATTAGATTCCATGTAAGTATAACAGTGGTAACTAGATTCGATTATATGTCGCCTTATGGTCCGATTCCCATATTCTTCACGTAGGCTAGTATACCACCTTTGCTATTGCAAAATTCTTGTAGTAAGTAGCTTACAGACAATAGTGTTAAAGATTTCAGCTACTTTTAATTGAAACATGGTCTAGATCTGGACGTATTAGAGCTAGAATGAATGCATAAGTTAGAATCAGATCGCCAGCCTACCCGCAAACAGCACACTAACCCATTTCTACAACTTCCAACTAAGCTGATACGCCACTTTTCTTTCCTAGGCCCAACGCGCTAGATAAACTTATAGATATTTTCAACGACGTCATTTACAGTTTCTAGAAGTTTCTCTCGTACAATTGTATGCAGTAAACTGTTGGAGCGTAAGTTCCCCGGAAACATGGGGAGACACTGCCAAACTGCGGTTATTCTTATTATTAAAGTTTTGAGATAGTTTGCGCGTGATGTTCCGAACTTATCGTTAGCGACACTCCATGTAAGTGTCAGACTGGAAAATTTTCATTAACAATGCAAAACTCTTATCATTAAGGAGTAAAAGCTCGTTTTAAAATAAAATTTAAGATGATGAATGAGACTCGAAGTCGAAATATCGCAAACAGAACTTCTACTATGCGTCTTCCCAAGTCAGACTAAACATTTAATACATCTAAATTGAAATTTAAGAAGGTACTTTAAAAAGCCGTCTATAAAGCAAGGTAAAACAAAGTACCTATAACAAATAAAAAAAGAAAAAACAGACGAACTGCGATGTACATCCGTTTCACAACACAAAACATGGACCACTAATCCCCGGCAAACGGTCACTAACGCGTTCGTTTCCCGAGATGAGTGTCCAACGTAATACGAAACGTTTACGGCCGTGACGTCACCGGTAGAAATTTAATCCTTAGTACAAATACGACCGCAAAGCGTCATTGAAGTTAGAAAGGATTTAAAGCCATTTTGCACTCACTAACATCTGTCAAGGTAAACGAATTTGTAACGTTTTAAAAACTTTAAATTTCGGCAAAGATATTACATAATTTACTCTCAGTGTTTTGGAAGGCGATTTGGTTCATTGATGGTTTACATTTTCAGTCATGTGATAGCAATGGCGATTGTCTCTGAATTATTTATTTAAGGTCGATGTATCTTGTAACCTCTAGATTCGTATCCAACATCAACAATAAAACTTTCCCGTATTCAACGATGAAAGTCAATAGTGGAGGTATAAAATACTAGACATTGAAATTCTCACAGCATTAGCAAGTTGAAAGCATTCGTACAATACAAATTATCAACAATGAAAGATTACTTGTACCTACTAACATTCATTCATTATTTAAGTGCTAATGCACTCATCTTACACTTATTCGCTCTTTGATCTTTAAAGTTAGTCATTTTACATACACGTACATACATTGTATATACAACCATACATTGGAATAACGATTGGTCATCGTCACCACCATCAGCCTTGTATTGTCCACAGGTCTGGTGATCATAGGCTTCCTGTTCTTGCCAGTCTCATCCATGAAAAATACTTCGATTTTACCCATTTATTCTTCTGCCTAGCCTTTTCCTAAACAGCGTTCGGGTCGGCTTCCTGTCTCCCGAAATTCAACTGAGCATCAGTATTTTACATGGAGCATGTTCCCAAAATACTTTATTCATTAACTTATTTGATAGTACCTATGTTATGAATCAAAATACTTCAAATTAACATGATAACAGACCAAAATTCTCGAACACAAATTACCTGACCATTTCGAATCCAACCGCAGTTGCTGAGATTACGTAAAACTGGCCTATTCTCTTTGGCATTAAGATAATATTGGGCTGCACGTGTTCCCAGGTTCAATCACCTATCGTGGCGACGTTTTATGTTGTTTCTCACGTTTGTCACTGCACCGGGGCCCGGAATACAGTAAACGTGTAGGTATAGGCCGCCAAACGCGAGGCTAGTAAGCAAGTTTAGTGGAAGCTACAACTGGCTTGTTAGTGTCGAGTCGCGAGTAAAAAACTATTAGTAAGAACATGTCTTTGCTAATGCTAAATTATCGTCGTTAGTAAGTGAAAGACAAAGATTTTAATGAATTATCAATGTAGTTTTAAGTGCAGTCGTACTTTTTAGCACATAGGTAGGTACCTATTACTATGTTATACCTAGTATCACATTGTAGGCTCAAAGTAGTGACGCTTATTATTTAGTTTTTTATCTTTTGACGACTTTTGTTCGCACTTACATTGTAGGTACATATTATATTGAAATATTTTTACCATTATACCTACTATAAATAAAAATACTATTAAGAGTTGTATTCAACCGTACTAAGCGAGAAGTGTGTTAAATTTATTTTGTAACGCTTAATTTTACATTGAAGGTAAAATATACACCTAATACCTAATTTAATACATAAGTAGGTAAGTACCTTATTTTTACATGTACCTAATTTCTGCATCGAAGGTCATTTAATACGCAAGTATTATCGCATCGAAGATTAAATCGTATGTTCAAGTACTTATCGACTTAAATCTATTCCAATTAATAGGTATTTCTTATCTAAAAGATATACTATCGCATATAGTAAAATACTACAAATCTATATTAAACATCTTAGTTGCGTAATCAGACATGAAGTACCTAGTAATAAACACACACAAAACCACAAAACCGCTTTTAGAATATGTAAGAAATTTTTATACAACTTGGCGTCATACAGAAGTAAATATTCTTCGGTAACTAAAACACTTTAGTGTGCGTACAGTAACATCAAACGAAACGTCACGCACACCGCGAATACAAAGCGAAATTTTCAATATTCTGAATCCATCGAAAAGCTACGGAATGAGCCGACAGCGGACGCAAAACGAAGCCAACACTTGGGAACAATCGGACCGGCAAAGCGGGGTTTATTTGTTTAGAGCGCTAACAAAATGGAACAGCGAGAAATCGAACAAACTGCGGGGCGACCGCGCCGTCAGAATGCTGACACACATTCGCTGAACGAGCAATCCTAAAAGCCCAAGTGGATTTATAGTTAAAAAGTGTTTCTGAGGCATCATTCAGCTTTTATCCGTATCTTTTGAAGAATAAAGCTGCGAGTGGTATTGATGTTCATGAAGTTTATACCGCAAAAATCGGATCCAACGATCACTATAACCCGAGCACACAATGCAAAAGTTGACAAACAGAAGCCTTCGAATCTCCATAGCTCCACAACTCTCGACTTGCAAATGAAGATAAGGAGATGACACAGTTTTGCTGCATCTGCACACAGATGTGGTATTGAGGTCGAATGAAATATTTGTCATAGCAAGGGCATCCACTATCGCGACGGTAGATATTGAAACGACAGTTTCCTTAATTACCTCTGAAAGATAAGACAACAATGTGGGTAACTGCAGCCTTGATGAACTTAACTGTCAACTAACGGATTTATGCATCTAAAAATAAATTGCTTATCAAAATAAGCTAGTAAAAACCTGACCTGGTAGAGAAACACGTTTAACTGTTTTATAAACAAGCGAGAGACTAGATGATTTGTAAAATTTAGAAAAAATGTTGACTAACCACTTACCGTTACCTACCGAACATATTAATTAATATCGGACAGACCACATTATTACAAAATAATATTTCTAAATCAGTAGAAAAAAATCTTATGTTTAGTGAATAGCAGAACGGATGAAGAAAAAAATACACAATATAAGTATCTACACAATCTACGACTTACAAAAACGAGTACCTATATAAGCGTAGGACAAACTTACGAACATTTTTTACGGCAAGCCACAGAAAACATAGTGGGGCAGTAAAAAAAAAATTTGCAATGATGTAATGCTTGGCATCGACCTCGACAACTGGCGGGCCTCTGACCATATTACGGCGACACGTGGGACGCACAGACACAAAATCATAAAGCATGCCAATCACGTGCGTTCGGAGAATTTTATTCAAAGCCAACTATTGGCCATTCGCATGCAGAACGAAAGATATCGTTCGAAACCTTTCATTCGGCACCCATTTAAAGTTGGAGAGGTAATGCGAGCATTGGAAATATTGCTAAAAGAACCATTAAGTATAACAACGTTTAGATCATAAACTTGGAAGTTGGAATGCATTTTTTGCATCGCACGACGTGTCTAGCATGTTCAAGTCAAAGAATAATAAGACAGCCGTTTGTTTTTTTTTATTTATGAAACAGATAAGCGTGATGTTTGTGTATAAACTCGGCTCTGGTCTGCTGCCGATAATTACATATTGTTGGGCCGCCATCTTTGTTCGTGAGTCACCGTGCGCTGGAGCACTCCTACGCACGCAAAAGTTGCCAGACACCGGTCGGATTAAACAGTACATCAAATTTTATACACACAAATACAAACCGACACGGCTCCGCGATTCGGATGGGTTACGTTAATAAACAAAGTGTCAGTCATCTTTCGTCCCTTTCACTCGAACCCCTAATGTCTATTGTTATCCTTGGTTCATTAATATTAATACACGCTGCGTAGGTGTGCTCTGGAATATAAAATTACGTGTTTAAGCAATGTCTAGAAATCTAAGTACAGTATTAGTGCAATAAAAAAAGTAATAAGTAAATAACAAACAATATGAATATGACAAATATATGAGTATTAAATGTGACATCTGACAGTAGTTTAAGTATCATTTGTGTACGTCATATCAAGGCAACTCAATTTCACATACTATTCTCCTCCGGTAATTTTATGAGATCTGTCGGTCGTTTATTTACCAAAATTATACTAACATTATGTTCAACAATAAAAAATACCTTTTTATGACAAATAACAGGGTATATTTTTTATAACGGTATATACAATATAAATATTTAACACAGGGCCCAGCTTCCAAGGTTGTCGGCAATCTTCCTGTAACTATCTCTTAACGCCCCTAATTACAATTACTTGGGCTGAAATTTAATTAAACCAAACCTAACGTAACAATAGACAAAATATACAGAATTTGAACATACATATATGATGTGCTGCCTATCCGTTGCACTACGATTATATGTTTTATGAAAGACCTCAAACAATAAAATATGCATGTAAATACTGCAGGGAAACTGGTGAACTTACGGTTCCGAGCTTTGCACATTATGTTGGAGTATTTTTAATGCATGCGTAGAAAATATATATTATAAGACTATGTAATGAGTATCTACGTGGATAATCGAAATTACATTTGATATAGAATGTGTAGCTGATAAGGAACGGTTACCAGGGGCTGTATTATGTAATGTCAAAGCATGATGGCCTTTCATAGCTCGGTTGTCTAAAAAATTATGCTATCTGTGTCTATAGCTACATTCATTACTATTTCTGAATCCATCTTGGGTTTAAAAGTGAGCGCTTTAAGTGGTTATGAACAAACTCAAGGGACAATTGTATTGTACCTATTGTCCAAAAATATTTTTCCAAATCTAGCATTAATTGAGTCTCTGATAAACAGTTCAATAAAAATATTTGGTTAAAAGAACATTACAAACTATTTATCTTAAGCAATAGGTACTCACGTATCGTGAGTTATTATGCACAAGACAAAACACTGGTGGAAATCGCCATTCAAAGTAATTATAACAAACAAACATGATATAATATGAATCACCCAACAACCAAGTTAGTAGTTCAGAATGCTAAATATAAGATTAATTAAGCAATTTACCTAACAGACGCCATTCAAGCGCCATTCGATAACGAATTAAAACGAGATCAATTTGTCTGGGATGTCTAAACGTCCGTCTCAATCAAAACTGGATTGAACTCATTTTAATATCTTATCACATTACCAGGGTTTTACTAATTTGTTAGCCTATTTAGGGAAAGGTAAATAAACATTAGCTAGGTCTCGCTCTTAATCAGTTTAAATTCTAATGATTAACGATGTCTTTAGCAAGTAATTTGTTTTTTTTTTCTCTTAATTTAAAGCTAGTTATTTTTAGTACCTACCATGTTTTTTTCTGGATAATAAATCGTAAATTAGTCTTACGGCCGAATACTGAAACTTCAATCAGTTTTAAGTCATCGTTAACCCTCATGCAATCTCTGTCACTGTAAGGTGTAAAGTAGCGACAGATATACATTTAAGAACGTCTTAAAGTTAATTTGCGATTCCGTATTCGGGGGTTAACTAGTCTAATCAATGTTCAGCGACTAGATAGAAAAGTTGACTCCAACTTGCAAGTGCAACCAACATCTCGTAGAATTTACATTTGTATTTTTTTTTTCTTTTTTCATTTTCATTTACATTTTTGTAAACAGAGATTTGTATTCAGAAAGGCTAGTTCAAAGATCCAACTATGTTACATTTAAATATTTTTAAAGGTCAACTATTACACTAACAGTTAAAATTCGGTCACTAACCTTTTAATTAAAGGCCAACACCCACTTGCAATGGTGTACCTATGATAAGTGATGATGTAACCATGACTTTGGCCCCTGACCTCATGGCAACTACACTTAGTCATTCGAGCGCGAATGATACAACTCTTAAAATAACCCTGGCTATTTTATCATAACAGTGATAATAGGGACATTGTTGTAATTCAACTAAGAGTTGTACGACAGTAAAGAAGAATGCAGTAAGTGCTTAACGGAATGCTTGGACAATCTGCTTGATCCGTAGAGATTTGTCAAAATAAAAAAATCGATGTAGGTGATTATAATACCGTAGACAAATAATTTAGGCGGTATTTATCTCTTACAACAGTTAAATATGATTGAACAAGGGCGTACTGGACAAACATAGGAAGGTTGTATTGATCATCGTGACTATAGAAAACCACGTTCATTATAGCTTCAGTTCTAACTTTGTTTTATCCATACTTAGGGCTTTTATTTACTTTATGAGACCCAAACAATCAGCGGCCTGTATAGCATTTCGGAGGGATCAGTTACCATTAAAGCGTTTCGTTTCTTGTTCAAGATTCCGCAAAAATAAAACAACGTAAAAGTCGAGAACAAACTCGGCTCTGATTGGCAGCTTCGAATTTAGTGTGGATTGAATTGCTCGAGGGGGGCACTCGGTTGGATTTCAACGTTTAATATAGGATTGCGACAAAAACACTCCCGTAGACATACAGAGATAATACGAAAAAATACTCAGGGATGTGATAAATGGTAAATTCGGAATCCACTTACATTTTTTATGTGTTCTCGGAAGATGTCATTTGTCATAGACCTTTCAGTAAAGGAAGCAGCCCACTGTTCACACCCCCTCTTAGAGACGTACCGGTAATATGTATTTTTATCCATTACTTACGCGATAATACCTTCAAGGAACTAATAACGAAATAGGGATACTTAGTTTCAAGGAATATAATCAGCATACGACGGGTCGTAACGAATACTTCGGAGATGAAATTGTTCAGACAGTATATTTCATAGCAAACTTGGCACAATTTAATACCAACATTTTGAAAATAACATTTCTTATTGACCTGCAATAATTCAGCTTTAGTGCGGGATAAGATTTACTATCAATTTGTGAATGCTCTAAATTAGCGGGTGTCTTATTATCTGTAGTATATATCGAGCCGTTACCGCCAAATTATCGTAAGCGACACTTTTGTCAAAAATGCTTTTTTTATCGTAAGTAGTATTTTAAACCATAACGGATCTATCCCTGTTGACATTTCCCGCCAAAATTTAACCGTTGTAAAGTTATAGCAAGTGCTAAAATTATCGTAAATACATATATTTTTAAAGCCATAACGTAAGCGACAACAAGCATTTTTATCGTAAGCGCCTTGCGATCAATTTTTTACTGATAATCACGTGAAAGAAAATAATCCAGAATCATCAGTATTATCAAAAAGAGTATTTCGTAACATTTTCAAAAGGGATTTTAATATCGGATTCCATCTGCCTAAAAAAGATAAATGTGCTTTTTGTGAGAAGTTCAAAAATTTATCAGCTGAGAACAAAATTATTTTTGAGCAAACCCCTGAATATAAAAATCACATTCTAGATAAAGAAAAATGTAAGCAACTGTTTTTAGAAGACCAAAAATTGAGCAAATTAACTGATTCTAACTCCTTATGCGTAAGCTTTGATTTAGAATAAGTCCTGAATACTCCACACGGTAAAAGTGTTACCCTATACTATTCCAGGAAGTATGCATACTATAATGAAAGTATATACGAAAGTGGTACAAGGGAAGGTTACTGTTACCTGTGGGGTGAATGCGACGGAAAAAGAGGCTGTAATGAAATTGTTACAGTCCTTTTTAAATACTTGATTATGGTAGACCAAAGAGGTACCCATACAGAGATAAATTTATACTCCGATAGCTGTGCCGGGCAAAATAGGAATCGAGCAATGATATCCATGATAATTCATTTCTTGAAAACCGCAATTACTATTACACAAATAAAGGTAACTTATCTTTTACCGGGACACACCATGATGCCTGTTGACTCTATTCATAGCACTATTGAAAGTTTTGTGCGTAATAAAACAGTATGGGCTCCTTCTGAGTGGCCAACTATGATTACTAATGCTAGAAATAAGCCTAGAAACTACAATATAAATGTTTTAAACTATGGAGACTTCATGGATTGGAAGAATTTTTCGCAAGCTTTATTACCGGCCAAATTTAAGATTAATTTTAATTCATTAAGGGTGGTGCAATTTCATAGAAATAATCCTATTGTTAAATTTCAATACGGTTTTTTCGAAGATAGTGACAATTACGAAATAAACATGGATTTCATCATCAGATCGAGAGCAAACAAAGCTATTGTGGAAAAGGGACCTACACCTTTATACGTCGAAGAGCTCAAACTTTCATTAGCTAAATACAAAGATTTACAGGATCTGTGTAACAAAAACGTGATTCCAAACAGATACCATCAAGAATATTTAAGTATGAAGCATGATGGAAACGTACGTGATGCTTTAGCTGAAACAGATGAGGATGAGGAGAATTAAAAATATTTAATTTAATTTTATATTAATACAATATTGATCTCACTAATCCAAATGATTGATATAATTATTTAATTAATGTTTTGTGTAAAAACCAAGATAACCCTGGTGTTCAGTGAAAACAGGCTAAGATCATTCGTACGACAAGAAATACTTTATTTCATTTTAAATAACTAATTAAGTTTATAATTATGCTGATTGATTTCATTACTCCAATAAATTTTAATTTTCAATATTTTATAACTATTTCATTTAAATGCCTTTTAAAATATCTATTTATTTATCAAAATTATAGTTTATTGTATTAGTAATATTAATGGATATTTTTATCGTAAATGCCAAAACAACCTTAGATTATGACAGCAAAAATAAATTAAGCGACATAAATAGCTTTAATACTAAATATTTCAGCATTTTTTTCCATTACATATGTAAATGTCTGAAAATCATTAGTGTATGTAAAATTTCAATTTACTAGCACATTTACTTTTAAAAATATTTAAAAAAAACCTTCTCCTGTAAAATTTGTTTTTTGTCGGTTGCGCTAAAACGGCGGTAAAGGCTCGATATATGTTGTTTGTGTTGTCATCATCATGCTCATCGTCAACGGTCCCGTAACATCCCGGGGTATGTCACGGAACTTTCACTACGAGCGAGTAACGTGAGCCGTCCGTCACGCATAGCGGGTGGCGTCATCCCATCCGAGGGTCACCAGTTTTCTATTCGCGTTTAGAAGTGACGCACGCGCCGATGACGCTGCCGCGCGAGTGGCCCGCGCGTGCGCTTTAAATACACCGCTTCACCCCCCCAACCGCAATCGGTCGCGTAATTAAAGGCATCTGGAGCAGCGTCACAGCAGGGTAACGGCCGTCTAGTCGCCATATTTCAGCTGAAATCACCGTCGCATAGCCTCCCCCTCCTTCGCTTAATTTCCAGTTTGGGTTGCGCTGCACTGCCAAATTGCTTGAGAGGAATATTATTACAAAGGGGATTGAATTCTTTTAATTTATAGGGTAGCCATAACTTTAACGAAATTAGAAACCGGGTACTTGATTTAACACTGCGGTTTATTACACACTATTGATAGACTATCAAACCATAAATTGAGGATAATGCTATTATTTTGTTCTGTAATCTTGTATGGCTTTACTGTTTACTTTATTGTTAACTATGTTTATAGTTAGGTATGACGGTATTTGTTATTTAGTTGGTTTTCGGTATTATCGAAAATTTAATATTTATAAAACCTACTTTAAATTTATTTGGATTACATAAATTACATTATTAAGTAGGTAATTCTAAAGTGTTAGAAATATCACAAATTATTGAAAGTACCTATTTATTATTTTAATTATTTGTTACGCATTAACGCATGCGGAGCGAATTATTTGTATTTAATTACAAGTACCTATTTATATTAATAACACTTATCTCAGAATCGTGACCTACAATCACACAAAAAACGTTGAATACACATTTAATTAACTAGTTTGTAATAACTAAAACAACTGTATCTAATCAAATGATTAGTTGCTAGAAGCGAAACTTGGTAGGCAAGTTGTTTCAGCCTGTCTAACTTTTTGACGGCAACCATCAATAAGCGTTATTTGGACTGTCCGGAAAGCCGGCCGTCGTATGGCCACTCTACCCCGCTCTCCACGTTCCAAGAGAAATGAGGGCACACTGTAGGTACCCGACTCCAGTCGCCGTTTATGAATAACATAGAAAAGATTTATAGCAATGAATGAATACTTAATTCCGACTACAAGTACAGCTTCCATATAACATTCTGGCAGATGGCCAAGCAAAATATCAATACAAATTACATATAGAAATAAAACATGTAGCCTCGAAACGCGAACTATTGGATGTCTCGTGCTCGTCATAAATAAATGTCGTTAGTCTTCTTTTACATAAAGCAAATTCTACAACTGCCAGTTATTTTAATATCTGATTCTTTACTTAATACCTCAGCCTTGGCATTATAACATGAACTCATTTTATTAATTATCTTGGTATAGTAATGACTAATAATTAGTTTGTGTGTTTTGTCTACAATTAGAAGGTATTACTAAATCCCTTCCTAGAACCTCTCTAGATTCAGACGTTTATTACTTTTCAAAACAACTACTTGAATATTTTATTGGCAGTTATAACACATATTATTTCGTTTGTAAGTCATACCAAAACAATGTATTTCATTTAACATCATCAATTTTACTTAAAAATTTAATATTTCCTAGGATAGTAAATTGAATATTCTCTAAATAGACTGTTTCTTACTGTAATTTTTGAATTACGGACCTGACTTGGACATTTTAACAAATGAAAGACTGATCCTATTGAAATTGGCTCAGGTTTGATGATTTATTTCTTCCAGCAACAAATTTTTAGTACTACTTATATAGCTAGAATATATAAGTGCCTATGTGCAGAAATAAAGATACCGATGAACAATGTTACCATAGTTTACATATATTCTTATTAAAAAGGCAAAAAGACATTGGTTATTATTTGTTGGCTGGTTATTTTAAATAAATCAGTTTGCTTGAAATAGTTTAATCAGCTTATTGACTGTGTCAGACAACATTACAAATAAATGTCAATCTCAATAAAGGGAACAACTGAATGTTATTTGAACATAAATTGTAACACTTTTTGTAAGATTTTTTTTATTTTATGACTCAATACTATTGTAAAAACAATTTACTATTTTTTTTACCTAGTTATGACAAACACATTTAAGTAGTAAAAAAAAATAGTGTTGCCAACTATGTATTATAATTTTTATTTGTAAGTACTATTGAGATGGTCTTCGAGGTTGCTATTTTTACATTGTTTTGTATAAGTTAGTCATTAATGGCTTTATAAATAAAAACTTTATGGCAATTATTAACTGATTAATAGATTTTAAGTTCCAATACTCCGTACAAAAATTGAATTTACTATCTGCTAAGCAGTTGCTAAACACTGTCAAGATTTTTATTAATAAGGCCATAAGTAATTAGTTCACTGATGAAGAATGAATTTCAATATTTCATTTAAATTACATAAAATAAAGCTATAAATGAGGTTCTATATTATATGTCTATGAGGAAAACATAATGAAATTATGATCTACGACACAATAAATCAAGGTTACACAAAAAAAAATACAAAATAATAAGATTTTTAGCTGACTTTGGTTACATATTAAAATTATTTAACACTGCACTTATTGCACACTTACAATATTATGTTTTAATTAAAATGATTACAATTATATCTCTAACAGGTATCATTTTGTTTCATGGATTAAAAGTTTTTCAGTAAAAAGGTATGAGTATACATTTCTTTCTAAGAATTAGTTACTTTAGTTAAATAAGCAAATAAAACTTATTTCTAATGCTGTGGTTAATGTGGTAATGGTTTATTGTATGTTGTGCTGTATTTTATCACAAAATTTATATTACTTTAACATTATTCTCAAATGCTATATGAAATTGTTATCATTCCGGGTTAAAACATTGCAGGCAAAGGAAACCCCGTTTTACCACTTATCAATCTATTATTAAAAATGTCTCATTTTATATTGTTTTAAACAATAGATTGCAGTATGAACATCAATGTTTTCAGTATTTTACTCTGAATGAAATTTCATTGCCATTTTTAGATGAATATAGGGATATTTACCTAAAATGATTGGGCAATTAAATAAAAACTGGTGGGTATAATAATAATGTTTAAAATGCTATTTAATGTCATTCAGTGTTACTATATTAAAAAAATGTTTTAACATATAACTGATATTATAGTAAAGTAAATTAAACACATTAAATTATTTTGCAACATTAACTCTGTTTGCATAGATATCACTAAGTAGGTGTAACATTCTTATCATAATGAGTATTTACTCGTCACGTGTAACTGACTTCGTGGACAAGACGGTTTAGTATAAGCATCTGTACTCTTTGAAGCCTTGAACCTTATGTGCACAAAACATAACCTAACCTATGACGGTATTGTATAATATGCACTAATAATAACGCGTTGTCCTCAGTGAAGCCGATTTGTCTACCGGCCGATAATGCCCGTGTATTTATTTTTACCCGTTACGCACACACAGCTGTCTGGATCGTCTCAGCCCGGCCATCAAGGAAAAATCACTAATTCCAACAGCCTATAAAGATGTAACTACCTATTCAAACGTTTATGGGCTCAGAATAAACCCGATTCGCTATATTTGGAACCAGTTCGTCGGGTCCACAGAGAAATTGTACGCCCTAAGTTGCAATAGCTAAAACACTTATTCAACCCGACTAGAAAGTTTAAATCTGTACAGTGTACCGATAAAGTGTGTCACTCACCTCTGTCGTTCCAGGCAGCGGGTGCAATTCGTCCACAAAACAATTTCCGAAAGAGAAATCACAAAAATTCTGCACAACACGACGAGAGCAGGTACACAGGGCGTGCAACCACTCAATTCACAGCCGGCGTGGAAAATTCACAAACGAACAGTCGTACACTTAGAATCAACAGAAAATACACAGATTACACTAACTTAAAATCTATGATTTTCACAAGAAATATCCGGTTGAACCGAAACGAAAAACGCGCCAACTGTCAAACTAAAAAACTACAAGCACCGACACGCCGCGCGTCCGCGCGATCCGAGTCCGCTCTACTGACTGATGAGGGCACCACACACGATCCTTCACGATATCCATGCGCCCCATACACTATACGATACGACAATCGGCTAAACGCTACATGCTTCTGTCGCAATTTAATTTTCATTTATATAATATGAATAGTGGCTGTACCGCTATCACATAATTGATAAAATATTATACTAACGTCAACGTTATCTATATTACGATGCGACAAAATGAGATAACCGTTCGAACGTGAATTCTGGCAATAAAGTAATGCGGCCACGATGAAAAGATCTCAGCGCACTACGAAAATATGTACAAGCCAACACTCATCTATATCCGTACGGCATAGACGTTAGCCAGACGCGCATGCGTCAGTCAGGCCGCGGGTACGACGTCAGTGAATGACAAGCCCTGCGCTTGTATCGGTTCAGTTCAGTTAACCGATCGATTTCAAAAGAAATGTGGTTCCTTGAGTGCGAGCAGTTACGTCCTCACTTTTTTATTTGGTATGGTCACGCCACGGCCGTAGTGCCCGTAGTGTATACGGTCCTAGGCAACAAATAAATACAAAGAGCTTTAACGTAGCGTGCGCTTACAAAAAATATCAAAGAGCAAAGTTACATTGTAGGAACGCTGATTAAAAATATTGTTTACATTCTACGTTATAGCCGTTTAGCGTAATAACTTGAGTACAGTTAAAAAAATAATAGCCAAGCCGTATTGCCGTTGTTTTTTAAAAAGTAAGCACATTATTTAATTTTGTGGACCAAGAATTTCCAACTTATAAAATTGAAATGTCTTTGATCTCTAATGGGGTAAGCAGAGGTCAAGTGGCTTATTGCCCTATATGTCAGGCTCTTTATGTTGTTATGTCCTCGACCCGTCGTGCACTCGATGTGAAAATATAATAAAAAAGCACGTCTCTACAAGGTACCTACAAAGTTTGAGCAAAAACAATAAAACCTTCGGAATTTTATTTTCATTTGAACTATTCCCCTGATCAATGTAATATATTTACGTATATATTTCCTAAAACTAATAACAATAGTTTCATGAAGCTCTCAACCATCTCCTTTTGCTACTGTCTTCCTCTTTTTTTTAGGACTGATAATAATATGTTAGTGTCTTTTTAGTTGCAAAAAATATTTTATACATTTTTTTTACATCTATATACATATTTTAATTATTTCTATATTAAGTTCAGAAAACACTAATTCGATTATACTTACATAATATAAAGTAGGTACCTAGCTGGATATATCATGAATATAATTATCGCCTGCATATTTCAGATATTGTATATCATAAATCTGTCTTAATGTTTGTAATTTTTTTATCAGTTTAAACATTTGGTTTAAATTCACAGCAGATAATTACAACATTATAGTTCCTAACACGATAAAATATGATGTAGTGCAGTACTGCACTGTTCAACGCGTAAAAAGTCCGAAATGTCAAAATCTGGATTTCTAAAAAACATTTAATTATGATTATTCTACTGACTGATATCTTTTGTATAAGAGGGAGATGGAGCTATACAGATAGATAGGACCGTCTCTTTTTTACTGACAATATTTTACTTCCTAAATTCGAAATGTCAGCTATCAGAATTGTACATTATGAAAATGTTTGCAGTTGTTTAATTTTATTGAACAAATAATCCATGTTCAGTCATACGTTACGGCTTGCATAAGGCTTAACACGATCTAACTTTACAACCAAATCATTCGTTAAATCTATAGTTCTGCATGAAAAGACAGGATTATTGGACAATTTGCTAACAATGTTTTGCTACTCAGCTTTAGTAAATGCCTTTCAAAATGCTATCAACATTAATTGAAAAATAAAAAGACAGTATCTAGGTACAGTTTAAATTGCGTGCAGAACTGCAGACTGTTTAGTTATCCCAGATAAAAATATCTACAATCTACAAGCCACCAGAATGAAATATTATATGCTATGTTTTATCATGTAGGTACGCTATATCTTAAGTACTTTACGTATTCTTCTATAAATTTTAAAACGATGCAAATTTAAACCCTGAAAATCTTTTCCTTTTGAGCTTGATATTTTTCTCCTAAGTAAATTATATTGTAAGGTATATCGTCATCTTCTTGTCACAGGCCGTTTTGAGTTCCTAAAACCGCTTTATATGACCTTTCAATCAAAGATTCCATCAAGTGTGTAAGAGTTAGGCTTATAGTTGTATTTTTCCTTTGTGAGTTTTCGCAATGTCAGTTCCAATCCAAACATCTATTACCTTTCTATTACCTACCTATCAATGGCCGGGACCAATAAACAAAAAACGAATCGTTTCCTTAACGAACTGTTAAAATATCAACGAGGCGTTAAAAAAAGGTGTTCCTATAAAAAAAAATGTAACTGTTCGTTACCTAAATAACTGACGTCTGGTTACGAACGGATGAGAGACAGCCTACTGACGGATCGTCACTAGGCTGTCTGTCAAAAGATTTAGGATCTAGGCGTTAGTGTTTACATCATTGCAATACTATTGGTAATCTACCAATAGTATTTTCGAAAAATTTAAAGCATGTGGTCACTAATTCACATCAGGGTTAGTCAACTATTCAAGGATCGCCATATATTAACGACTTGGCCATGTAACCACTTAGCCAATATTGCTACAAATTGCCACGTTACCATCACTTTTATATTTGAACCTTAAATTAATCCAACGTGATGAATTGGTCCTTTGACGAAATAAACGTAAATAATTTCGTAAAACGTTTTCAATAAGGTAATTTTTATAAGTAAAAGCGTCAACATAAGGAGTTATTCCACGAAATAAGAAACTATTTTTAACGTGAACTTTGCGTATTTTATTATTGTTGAGTTTTTAATAGAAGTTCGTTCGGTTTGACAAGGAAAAGGCACAATAATAGCTTGTAATGGCTTCCACAAATAACCATTTTAGTCAACTTTCCTGTTTGATGTTTTTTGACTTTACTCCAGAGGTTAATACAATCTTAAATAGTCATGCTCAGAACACGTTTTTATGTTAATTACAGCTTTAGATACAAAAATCTGTATTTTGTATAATATGATAAGTTGTTTTAAGTAATGTTGAAACACAAAAGATATGAATGGCCAATGCTAAATTGGGTGTTTGAAAAGATATTTTTTTAATTTAAATATGTATAGTACTAAGTCGAGTTGTAAAAACGGCAGATTAATTACTTTCATATTGAACTAGTTACAAGCATTTCAATATTCCTAATTAGATAGAGAGATAGCTATAACTAAATGTGACGTCACTAAGGTTTACTCCATACTAATCTGGGGCTGCCCCTCATAAGTCGTCTTTTCGCGAAAAAGAGATAGAACATGCGTCACTACTAACTTTAAAAGCTTATAACTTTTGTATTCGTGTACATTTTTTGAATATTATTTCACAGTTCTGCTTCAATTAAATACTATTAATAGAAATATTTGTAATAAATATACAATTCGATATTAGTCAAACACACAATTCTTCCTTTTTCGTACGTAGTAATGCAATTTAGTTCTTTATTCTCATATTTGTGCTGTTTACTAGTTATTTTACTTTTCTAGTAGATAGTAGGATGATGATACCTGCAATGCAATTCACGAGCTTTTATATCGGAAAATAATTATTTCCATACCAACTCGATAATACTTATATCTAAAAAAAAACTATGGATGACAGTTACATTATTTTAAAGAAGTATATTATTTTTGTGTATTTCCAATCTCTCTCCATATCTACTAAGACATCATTATTATATTCAAAGCTTAATACGCAGGGCATGGGTCTCACTTTGATCCAGCCAATTTACAGCCCATTTCTATCTCATTCAGCAACCGATAATCAAAAATCAACTTGGGTCTACTAGCAATAAAAATATGTCCTTAAATAATAAAAACTTAGATCTAGCCGCAGTGTTGCCGTTTTTGCCTTATTAAGATTGTTAGCATCGCACTAAGTCGAGGTCCGAACCTCATAGTGGGTGCCCTTAGTGAACGTTGCTGACGTAGTTTGTTTAGCCAAAAGTCCGGTGAAGCAGTCAAAGCCTGCGCTCAGGGTGACTGCGTCAAATCTCTTCCAAATAAAAAACCTTACGTGCTGAATAACCTTAAGGTGTTGAAGATAAAATCTTAAAAAAATCTTTTGCCTTCATTATGCTTATTATCAATTCTTTATCACGTGTCTTGCTTATCATAATTAAGGAAAATATCACGTTTTCCTAATGAAGTTATATAAATACAGTAGGTTTTCTGAATACATCTTTATCTTGAATTGACTGAAGTATTTTTAAATGTAAATATGTACTAGTATTAAATTTAATGTTGAAGGTGAATATGTGTTGATAAACATGTAACATATTTTACCGCAAAGATTTTTTGGGTAGGACCGGGTATTATATAATTACTATTATGCATAGGATTTACTTACTATCGATTTTAAGTTTGTAGATTCTCCACTCATCATGATCTCCTGCCCTGTTCTCAATTATTTGCGGTCGGCGCAACGCGTATTTTGCTTCCATTCATCTCTACTAGTGGTCATCTTAGTATTCACATTCTTTCTCATAATTATCATATTTCACACAGTCCATCCAACTCTTTTTTGGTCTTCCTCTGCATGCATACCCATTCACAGTCATACACATAACTAGAAGATAGAACTTAAGTATTAAAAAAGTTTTACATATTTAAACGAAAGAAATTCTTTATAAATAAATATAAATGGCTGTGGTTATAACAACCCAATGATATGGATTTTAAATGAGGCTATGCGAAAACAATGTAGGACAATATCTTTTAATTTAATAAAGCAGATCTCAACTAACACATTTCTCTAATACTAGTCTCAATATTGCATTCAAAGAATTGTTCTGTCTAATAGTCACCAGTACAATCGACCTTACATTAGCGGTAACGCTTTTTAACATTAAAAGTCTTAATTTCATCGAATTAAGGTCGATAATCGATGTTCATTATAACTCATAGTTATGCGGGCTGTACTGTGCCCGTTTTTTTTTTGTATAAGGTGTCCTTATTTCGGTGTGTTGACAGTATTATAGTTTAATATTAGGCTGGTATACAATTTACCCCATTTTCCTCTTTTGCTTCTGTTGGCCTAAATATACCTAATATCGTGGTGATTAGGTAATCTACTCATGTCTTTTATACGTACATGGCGCCTTATTTGATAACATCTTACGCTTTTTAGATACGACAACGGGGACTTAAATCAGCAGTCTCGAACTGAAGGACTATTTGTTCAAGCATTTTTTATTTTGATACCTAAATAGATAAGTATGTGTTCTTTAGTAACTACAAAAAAAAGTTAGCGTACTTAGGTCTAAACCTACGGAAATATTTGCATGCCTATGTTATGGCGGAATGTGCCGAACCATGTATTATTTATTATTACCATCTAATTTTTAAACCATGTTTCACGCAAATAAAGATTCTTATTCTTAATAAAGATTCTTATTCTTATTCTTACAATAGTCTATTGTAGATATGAAAGAACCTTTATGGTATCGCACAATGGTGTAAGCGGTTGATATCTCGTGGCTAAGTTTAATCGAGAAACTATTATTTTACCTGATATTATTTTTATCAAATAAAATATACAATAAATAAAAAAATATAATAAATAAAATACACTTAATAAATTTTATTTTATACACGGACATTGCATACAAAAGCTACCTTAATTAATTGATAAAATACATTTAGAATCTAAATGTATTTTGTTTCTATCTATATTATCTATATTTCTAATCTAAATGTGTATTTATTTTTTGCTATGATTTTATTATCTAAATTTTAGATAATAAAATCGTAGCAAAAAATAAAAATCTAAAGCTAAAATTTTATACTAGTTTTTTTTTTTTATAGTACAATATCTGGTGTTTAAAGCTCAAATTTTAACTTCGTAGCAAAGGCAATAAAACCTTTTTTTCTTGATTGTGGCTTCAGCTCGATTTTAAGTGATTGAAACAAATATAATAGTACGTCTTCATATTAGTTCAGAGTATCTATGAAAGGTTAAAAAAAAACGAAGTAAAACTAAAAAAAAAACCGAAATTAAATGGCCTCGTCTATGTATTGTAAACTGTTTCCAACTAAATCAGTGCACAACTGAAATAGAGTTGAAACAATAAGGAGACTAAACATAACAGAGTCAATCCGGCCATCGGACTGTTTTATATGCAGCGCTATATTTAAATTATTGATCTACAAAACTAGTTCCAGCTCAACTGACAGGTACATAAATTGAAGATTCATTTGTAGCTTAAAAAAGTTTTTACTATTTATGTTACACTATTTTTTTTTGTATATTAGCTCCATTAATGTGGGCACTCACTTTGTTGTTGATAAAGTTCTTTAAACCAGGAACCACCTGGATGAGGGACGCGCAAGACAGACAAGAATGGCAGAAAAAAGGGGAGGCCTATACTCAGCAGTAGGTGATTACAGGCTGAAATAATGATGATGATGATGAAAGTTCTTTAAGAATAATACTCGAGGACGTCTCAGATTTGTCGTCTATTAGCTGAGTAGCGTGGTTTTATCCGCGTTTTACTCGTTTCCGTAACAGATTATTCCATCAAAATCGGTTGTGATTGAAATCCAAAATATTATCGGCTAGACAATTAGCCTAAGTTATTCCTTATATATACTCAGCTACTGGCAAAATGTTATCAACATCAGTCTAGCCGTTTTGAAGATTAGCAAGACCCAAAAAGACAATAATAAAAATAAACTTTTTTGTGAAAGCCTGAGCTGAAAAACAAATATATTTGCTCAAGTCAATCAATTGAAACTTAGGTTCTTCTGAGATGGATCATAAGGATATTTTTTTTGTGTAAGTAAGTATTTAATTATGTTTATCATTACAACCACACTCGATGTCACTGCCCCTACCACACATAATATGTCAACACCACCCTTGGTTGTCTGGTAGAGAATGCCTAATACCCGGTTCCTATATTCAAGAAAGTATTCGATTTGCTTACGGATGGTAGGATATTCTTAGCAAAACGAAGAAAATACTACCGTCCGTAAGAAAAACGAATCATTTATTCAATATAGGTACCAAGCATTAGGCATTAAATCCGACATTGTACCTTTTATTTTTTGGCATAAAGTTTAAATAAATAAATAAATACCCATATTACATAATGACAAAAGGGTTAAACAGATGTCATACCTATTAAAAAGCACTGGTAAAAATTCTCTTTAAATAATTACTCAGTTATCAAAGTAATTAATCCAGGATGTCGAAAATACGACTTACAGATAAAAAGTAACAAGGCATTGTATCACTTGACGCACGATTATGACGCATTACTGAACAGACTCGTACGTACATTTTTTAGTAGATAACTCGATGATAAGTTTATAATGATAAGTTTTGCCGCATTGTTTTCCAAAGTTGTTTGTTGAGGTAAATACTGGTAGATTACATGTATCTGCAGTGTGCTTGTCGCACCAGATGATGCATACCGAATTGTTAAGAGCATTTTAAGTCGTTTTTTAAGATACTGCAGTTATTTCAGATAACTGGATTAGATACAGACCATTTTTAGGAACGTTTTTTTTATAAAGTGACTAGCCCGCCACACATGCCCAATCATTGCAACTCCTATAGGCCAGGATCTACAATGATAGGTAACCAATAAATACCACCGAAACTTAAGTTTGGTGTGTCCCAGGGAAACGCTTGACTGTCTTGGAACACGTAACAAAATTAATCAGAAGTAAATAGGAGGAGTAGGAAAAATAGTTTCCACTTTTTTAAGAACTTGTTAGGTAATGTTTCTAAGTCTTGGACATGTTTGAGATTTTGCGATTATGTTATTAAGTAATCTTTGGATATCTATTATACAGGATTTCCCAGAAAGTATGAACAAGTGGGCGTCCAGAGGTAGAAGACACTTAGAAGTATCCGACTCACCCCCCATGTACCTATGCTCCGGGACTTTTTGTAGTTTTCGAGTTGATGAGACTTTTTTCGATTTTTAACGTTTCTCAGTTTTTTTTTTCTATTTGAAATGTTTAATTTGGTTGTGGTATAATCCCTATCGACCAGTTCATACAGCTCCGGATACGTGGGGATAGACGAAGGGAAAAAAGTACGAATATAAAACGAGTATTTCCTATCTGTACACGATGTTACGGAATTTTCATAGTTATGTAGGTATCTATAACTTACCTAACAGAATTAATTTCTCATAAAATATATTTTAGGTGAAGGGTCCAGTAAAATGGCTTAAAAAGTAATAAAGTTATGAAAATAAAAAAGGTATTTTTTTTGGAAAATGTTTTTTATAAAGTATCTATTACCATCATTATAATGAACGTACGTAGTCCAAAGGATTTCGAGACCTACTAAGGTAAATGCAGCTATTAACGACCCATCGAAAATCCGCAGCTATTACCGATCCATTCCATTAATTTGCAATTTTTATGCTACTGAAACGATTTATGCTGAAGGTACTTGACGAAACACGAATGTTTGTTCATTGAGCATCGTAAAAACTAACGTTTGTGTGCGTGGTATCCCGGGAAAGATACAAAATTCGTTATTTTCTGTGACGACAGCGAGCTCGCCGGCCGTGTGGTACAAGTCCTTGTTCCTACAGGTAAGCACATTAAATTTTTGCTTAAGATTTTTTACAGAAATATACGAAGCCTGTACTTGTTGTTTTTTATTAAATGTGTTTATTTAAGTGTAAATTCTTTATTTCATATAGTATTTCATAAAGTTTAAGTAATTTAATAGGATAAAACTTGAAATTTAAATGGAGCGGTAATAGCTTCAATAATTTTCATAGTGGCAGCTATTGCCGATCCATGGCTCGGTAATTGCCCTGAACATTATATTTAGTTTTAATTATTTTCCGTCGATATGTGATGATAAAACAGTTATTTTAATAAGACATTTTAATCTCAAATAATCAGCCATTGTTACACACCATTAGCGACCTATACTTTTTTGTATAGTTTACTTGTTTTTCCATTTTATATTCACCACGTATAGTAAAATTATTCATTTATTGTTATGTTAAAGGAACATAATTATATAACCTTTCATCGTATAATAATGTGTGCATTTATTAATCTTATTTGTTTAATCAATTATTTAAAATCTCTGTTAAAGTTATAAATATCAAATAAATACATATTATCTAGTTTTTGTGGGTCGGTGCAACGCTTTCATATTTGTATATACATCGCTTATTACCGACCCGTGTGAGTCGGTGATAGCAAGTATGGGAACCTATTACCGACTCCATACTAATCATTATCCATAATGTTACATTACACTGGTTAATATAATAATAATAATATCTTGGGACATCACACACACGGTCATCTGATCCCAAACTAGGCAGAGCCTGTGCTATGGCAACCAGACAACTGATAAACATACTTATATATTTCTAAATACATACATATTATAGATAAATTACACCCAGACAGAACAAATGATCGTGCTCATCACACAAAGATTCGTCCTGGGTGGGAATCGAACCCACGACCTCCGGTTTAGCAGTCAGGGTCACTAACCACTAGACCAACGGGCCCGTCATAGTTAGTGGTTAACTGGTTACAGAAAATACTAGCTAATATTATTAACTAATAATAAAAATAATTATGAATATTAATATGGCAAACGAAATACATAAAATTTCTTTTTGCAGAAACATGGATCAACAAAAAAGCGGAGGAAAGTCAATGCAAGCTTACATGCCTTTCTTAATCCATGCTAATTACCTTCACGAAACCACATTTACTTGTTCTTATTTAAACAAAATACCTAGTTTTGTTACACTCGGTAATAGCTTCATAAAAATCGTTAATAGCTTCATAGCCGTTCCTATGGGTCGGTAATACCAAAAATCGAGTTATTCACATAATATTTTTTTAATTTTAAGAAAACATTCTAAACTTGGGCATATAAGGTAATAAATATAAACTAGACAAATAACAGTTTCATATAAAAATAAAACACTGAATTTGAAAGCAATCACAGCTCTTAATAATTATCATCGATTTTAAAATTGTCTTATCAGGGTCGGTAATAGCTGCGTTTACCTTAACCTATACATAAAAAATAATTTTGAACGAAAATAATAGGCTCAATAAGTGGTGAAAGTATATTCCAATTCCCAACACATTTATTAGGCATCAACCCTACAACATAATTACCTCCATCACACATCATAACCTACAATTTAAGACATTTTTTTCCTAAAATAGTACATTATCCGGACACATTTAAAATAATATACGTACGTAGGTACTTACTTAAAACATTTATTAAAATTAAATCATAAATAAATAAGCATCTTCAATCTGTAAAGAATGAGAACAAAAATATAAAATCGGTACAGTTCTTCTTCAGTCGTTCCGTTTATAGTCAGCCTTATTTCGGGAATCCCTATTCTGCGAAATTTTGCAGCGTTAAAAGGAATTGAGAATTGGAGGGAAAACATTCAAAACATTGATGTTCAAATAAATACCTGACCTAGTACTTGTATTTTTTTATGACATTTGCGAGTGTTATGCAAAATTGAGAGCGCGCTTTACAAGTTATATAGGTTACCTACCTAACAGATTTATTTTACTAAAAATAATTACGGTGGAACGTTTTTTCGTAAAACAGATTATAATATAAAGTGAAGTATACACTTTAGTTAGTCGATGAAGTTCGCAAAATGTCACCATTATTTTTCTTTTTATATTTAAGTACTCGTTTTTTCAGTCTTATTTTTTTTATTATGTTGGTAGCTGTGTTAACACTTATGTCGTTTTTATGAAAGAGTTATAACTATGAGTGACTTTTATTAGGTTTGTGTACTTAAGTTTGTCATAAAATTATTTTAGGATATTTATTTCTAATTCAAATTATTAAAGTACGTGACTATTAGCTTTAAGTCGTGTTAATTCAATTTCTTTTTATTTTGACATAGGTACTTACGGCCTAGAATCGATCAGACATAAACATTTTCTAGGATCGACAGACAGCGACAGACTATACTGTAGTATTAGTATACGAATGTATGTTGATATTGTATAATAAAGCAATAAGATTGTATTACGTTTAGCTTTCAAAATTATTTCGTTGGCCCGCTCGGCGACGATGACGTCACACTCTGCGCGCGCAGCTCGCCCGATCGATCCGCACGGTACCGTGCAGCGCTGCAGCTATTTTCTCTATTAGACCAACAACTTCTAACCATGCCCTAAGCCGCTTTAAGCGCTTAACTATAATACAAAGCAACACGATTTAAAAGGTTATAAGCGCCAACAATGTGCAATGAAAATCCAATTTTATTGTAACACATGCCAAGTGTACGCGCTCGACCATTTATAATTAAAGGTGTTATTAATCTGTAGGCTTAATCTGTTTCAGTTAAGCCTTTTATACAGGTTTTCCGAATAAATAAACGGTATTTTAGAGGCGAATATTGAAATAAATCAAAGCTATAAGCCAAAATGTGGTTAAAGATATTTTTCATAAACGAAATGATAACACAAAAAAGATATACTTATAATACAATAAGTTGTATTAGTAAAAGAAACACATACCTATAAGGCAGGGATTTTTATCCGACTGCGAAGAAAGTGTTATGTTTCATAGTAATTATTTATTACAGCATTTCTCATTCCAAATTAGATTTAAACATACAAGTTTCGAATATTTTTGTAACTTATTTATAAATCCTTTTATTGTGATACTTCACTCGATAGGTTTGGATAAAAATAATATAAAAAAGAATTACAATCTATCGCCATAATTCAGTTTTTTTTTGTGTAGCACACTTGTGTTTTGGGACAAATCTCAGCCGTTTAGAAGATACGAAGGTACTAAACAAAATTACTAACATAGTTTACATACATACATACAAGATACCTGCGAAAAACATAGCTCTTCCATGACAGTCGCGTAAAAAGCGTATAATAAGTTCTTTGCCATAATATAAATTAAGATATGGTAAAATACGTTTTCTTTGACATAAATTCACGAGTCCATTGTCCTGAAGTTTTCTGGTTACCGAATATACAACAAAAGACAACCATATGAAGCTTTGCTTACGCAAAACAAACTCTATAAGATTCCAGCTAAGTCCCATTATTTGCTATGACATGAGTGTTAATTAATATATACCTATATTATATTATCTTATCAGCCCATGTTGTCCCACAGGTGGGCAAAGGCGATCCCTTCTTCCTTATATAAAGCACGTGAGCAAATTACATTCAGTAAAATCCTACTCATACTGCCTCTTTGAGTTTGGTTTAGTTTGGAGGTAACTGCGCCCCGACGATTACTATATCGTAATGTCTAAAAATGTAGTGTAGATGAATAATCTATACTTATAATATTATAAAGCTGAAGAGTTTGTTTGTTTGTTTGTTTGTTTGAACGCGCTAATCTCAGGAACTACTGGTTCGATTTGAAAAATTCTTTTTGTATTGGATAGTCCGTTTATTGAGGAAGGCTATAGGCTATATAACATCACGCTACGACCAATAGGAGCGGAGTATAAATAAAAAATGTTGCAAAAATGAAAAACCGTTTAAACTAAAACACGCGAACAAAGTCGCGGGGGACAGCTAGTGATTAAATAATAAATGATTTGATTTGATTTTGATAATTTTAAATTATTTATATACAAGGATATATATACACGTTTGTCTTATAAATGAAACCGTTGCGGTAATAATTACCCAGCTGAAGTCAAAAAGGTCAACTTTTTAGGGTAGGTAGGTATATCCCGACCTTAATAGAACAGGTGCACCGACTTTAAAAGGTTAAAAATCCTATCTACCAACGTATCATGTTTTATTTTTAATTTTTCGAACATAATCCCTATAATTACTTCGTTTCGTTTCCCGCTTTTGTAAATCCAATATGGCTTCCGAGCAAAGATTTTGCAGAGTTCGTTACACTTGTTAGATTATGGGCGACATCTAGCGGCACAATGGCGAATTATTTTTAAAAGGTATTTTGCGTAAAACTCGGGCAAAAACACCGCAGGGCATACATTTTTAAACCAAATTAAGCTACTCTTTAGTTAATTTAATGTTTTTGATGGTATTTTAACAACATAAATCCAGAACAAAGTCAAACAAGTATTTTTATTCTTTAATCATAATATTTGTGTTGTTTGGTTTATGTTGGTGCGATATTATACCAACCTCAGTGTGCGTCATCTCAACTCATCTGTAAAGAAGAAATGAGGTATTTTTTTCTTTTATCATTTATTAAATATTTACAGTTTCAATTAGGTATCCATGACGTTTAAAAAATATTGTGTGGTAATTTTAACACTAAAATATACAAATTGAAAGAAAATTTATAATGAACACCAAAGTTATTTACAGCTTCGACAACTTCAGCATACAGCCTACCCAAATAACAAAAACAATTATTTTTGTCGTTAACAAAATGCCATAAATAACTACACAATGATTATTAAAAGATTCCATTGAATTCGGGTTTCTGTAAAACTTGGAGCAAAAAGAGTTTTGTTCCACGATAAAGTCTTGAGTCCCACTCCGTAGTTATTGTTTGACTGTATTGATTTACAACTGAAAGCGCTTATTTCAGTTCTCTGTAAGTCATCATTCGGTCTTTATGAGCAGCCACGTTTGTTTATGTCGTATGCACGCACGGGTTAATTTTGCTTCGAAGCTTACGGTACTGCGAGTTTAGTTGCTAAGCGGCAGGGTTAAGGCGCTGCTGAATATTAAATACTCTTGTTACATATAATTCATGTAACTTTATTAGAAAATGTAACGTAAATATAGCATATTATTATTCTTAGAGAAAAATAAGTAAACCATAGAGTGCGCCTAACAGAGTATGAACTGTAAACACTAGTATAAAAACTAAAATCGTAATTTGAGTGTCAAACCAGAGGGCGCCGTTTTTTAAACGTCTGTCGTCGCACGAAAAATAACTTAAATCAGTAAACGAGCGTAGTACTTACAGCTAAAAAATTACACTCGACACAACGAGCTACTAGCGATGCGCGCACTCTATGCATATCTATGTATACTTCAAGAGTTTATCCGTCTAACTAAATCGCTAATGAGTAACAAAATTTTGATGTTTTAGTAAACTTGTTTTAAAAAGTTTTAGTTTATGTTAACGATAGTTTATCGTTTAGATTTAAGCCTCTGACCTTTCGGTAAAGGTCAGTAACCTTGCAGATTGTTTTCTCCTGTACTGTGGAGCGATTTATAAAAAGTTTTGCGTAGTAACGCATGTTGAACTTGAAATGTATTCTTTAATTGGATATTTTTAGAATACCCTAAATGAATTTGGAAAAGTTTGTGCCATGCGTATTTATGTAACAATTTCTTTTCATTGTCGTTTATTACTGTATGTATTTACAACTTGTGCTTTTTACTGTGGCTTTTTAATGAATTAATTTCTTTATTTTTCTTTTGTTTCAACAACTTCACTGAATGCTTTTGACTTTCATAATTAAAGAGGTTGTACATGGATTATTTAATATCCGCGTTGACATAATAAATACTTCTAAAAGTTTTGAAGGTCAGAAGTTAACCCATTTAAGTGTCTTTTAACATTATCATAATATAATTTGAATACAATTATTATTAGGTCAATTTAGGTCGCTAGAATACTAAATGAGACATTTACTAGAAATGTAGCACAAAACGTAAGTATTTACAACTGACGGCTAAATGAGAATGCAATAGAAGTTGTAGGACTTTGAAGCCAATTGACGAAAACTGACACATTAATTAATAGCTGTTAGAAATTATGATGAGGTTTATTTCAGTTTGAATAATGGGGCCGTTTATATTGTCTAACATTTTTAACCACTGATTTAAAAGAGGGGTGTTATAACTTTGACGTGTCTGTCTATCTGTTTGTATGTTTATCTGTGTGTCTGTCTATGGCATCGTAGCTTCTGAAGAATGGACTGATTATAATAAGTTTTTTTTTGTTTGGAAGCTGACGTGATCGAGATGGTTCTTAGATTTAATTTGAAGATATGATCAGAATTTTGAAAGTTATCAACAATTCTAAAATTTGTTGGAGGTTTCTTAATTATTTTTCTTATTTTTTTGCTTAGCTGTTTATCAAACTATGGATTTAATTTAACTGCGTATCTGACGTACATAACCCATTCCATAACCAGCCCCCCTAGACAAGTGGCATTTCGACAAGCGTAAACGATGATAGAAATCGCTCAAATGACATTAAATGTATGGAAATGACATTTCGTTTCGATAAGTCACGTGACTTGGACTTGTCACTTCCATACATTTGAACGATTCCATCAGCGATATCGCTTGTCGAAATGTCACTTGTCTAGGGGCTCTGGTTATTTAATGTTATCTCTTACTTACCGTATTATTAAGTAATAATTCCAATTCCATTCACGATTCTACATTATAATATATTATTCTAGTTTAACTTGAGAGATGTCCAAAGCTATTTAAGTGTATCAATAATATTATCTATACTAATATAATTAGGCTAAAAAGTCTGTTTGCTGGACGCGCTTACTTCTGAAACGATCAGTAGGATTTAAAAAAATGTTTTTGCATTTTATTGTACCGTACTCGAGCAAGGTCGCAATTTAACATCACGTTACTTGACTTGAGAGAAAATCAAGGCGAAAAGGTTTGTCCGCGTGTTTTAGTTTCAACGGTTTTTCATTTTTGCAACATCTTTCATTTATGCTCCGCTCCTTTTGGTCGCAGCGTAATGTAATATAGCTTATAGCCTTCCTATTCAACACTGAAAGAATTTTTCAAATCGGACAAGTAGTTCCTGAGATTAGCGCGTTCAAACAAACAAACAAATAAACAAAATCTTCAGCTTTATATATTGGTATAGATTATTGACCTATTTAACTTAGGTTAAGGATGAAATACAAAGGACAACATCATTTCTATTTTATATGTTATACAACAATTGACACTTCACGATTGATGGAGCCCTATAGCCTCGACCCCAAAGACAAAAGTATTTTTGTCACTTTTTGTCAAATAATGGTAGGTCGAGAGTGACAGAGATGGATCGATTTTGTTTCTTATGGCGTAAAAACTTCAATGAGAGGTCTCTAACGGCTTTAATTAAAACGTATCTTCTGTTTTTAATACATACAAGTGGAGCCCGCGGTTTCTACCGCGTTGTTCCAGTTTCGTTTATTCTTTGACACTCAAAAATAATGCAGCTTTCTATTGGTGAACGAATTTTTAAAATTGGTTCAGTAGTTCCAGAGATAACTTCTCACAAACTTTACCTGTTTATAATATTAGTATATATAGTTATTACTTTTAATTTTGATCTTTGAATAACGTTTTCCACATTACTGTACTCTATTATCTTAATAAACACATGTATTACTTATCCACAGATATAATTCTAGATAAGCATAATATGCTTAATGTGGCAACTGTCACACTCAGTCTGCATCGGTGCTCGTGTTGGTTAGGTACACCAATCTGTACCCAGCATTATTGACAAACCATTCGTACCTATATCATAATTTTGAGTTTATTTTTGTTTGAAATCATCACTAAATAGTGCTTGTGACGTCACCGTAGGTAGTCAGAAAATTACACGCTTGGTTTTTATACAGATCGTGATACTTGCGTTATATATATATAAGTCTATCTCTATCTGTGCACGTATCTCAATGCCTTACTAAACAAAACTTACCCATTCTAGCCTTACATAATCAAACATGATGGCCTAATAAGAAAATACAATAGGCATAGGTCTCAGGGTTCATTCTGCCATATTGACACGTACAGTATGACGTCATCGCTCTGACGTCACGCCCCACAAAATAGGACAGGCATAAACAGGGACAATATAACTGCTATATTAACTATTATAGAAGGACGGTCGCTTTTTAAGAAGCTAGGTCAAATAATTATGATGGAACGAATTTTGATTGCAAACGATTCAGTGTTTTTAATGAAGTAATGGCCTTGATTTACTATAAATTCTGGATAAAAATTATTATAATCAGATTTAATTTTCAAAGTTCTTGAGAATGCTAAATTTGACAATCGTTAACTTATTAGGTATAATATAATCATATCTACCTATAATTATATAGGTATATTTGATATTTCATAGTTCGATTTTGTACTAACAAAGTATAACATACATAAATACAAATACACTACGACGGACAAAGCCCGGACAAATAATAGTGTGGCTGAAATCACCAAGGGGCCGATGTGTCTGTTTCGGGCAAAAAACAATCGGGAAAATATAAAAAGACGAGTAACTAGAGGCTTACAACAAATTTATATTACTTTCTGGAGTATGGAATAATATATAGAATGTACGCTGGATCTTACATAAGTGTTAGACTTCTTCTGCCTAGCTTTGTCATAAGCTATGTTAAGGTCGGCTCCAGTCCTACTCCTATTCAGCTGAATACCGTATTTTACGTGGAGCGACTGCCTATCTGACCTCCACAACCCATTGAATTGCATAATACAGTATCCCATGTTAAGACTGGTTGTCAGAATTGTAATAACTGAATCGAGAGAACCAAATCTTTACTAAGAATAAGATAATGAACGGTATTACATTCAATTTATCTTCTATAGTTAAAGATCTTTATTTAGGGCCCAAACTAGGATTCTAATAAATGTGGACAACATCACATACTTACATTGATCTGAACCCAAATGAAGTAGCTAAATCACTTGTGTTATGGAATCATAAACAACGAAGGTACCACAAACACCCAGACCCGAGACAAGTGTAGAAAAGTGGTTTTCTACATTGACCCATCATACATCCCCGGGATCGAAACCGAGACCTCAAAACTGGTGACACTTTGAAAACCGGTGTGTACGCCGCTCAACCAAGAAGGTCGTCGATCGAGGTTAGAATCACTTTATTCATTCAAACACATATACCCACTTAAATATTTCTATGTTCTTATTTGCCCTGGGTAAATGAGAAAAATGTCAGCTCATAGTTTGTAAAGATTGCAAAGACTTTTAATATGGCCACAAGTGGGTCAAAGACTGTTTTGTTAAGCTGTTAATTACTTTGACAGTAACATGGCTTGGTACTTAGACTTGAGTTTAAGTAGGCTTGTTACAGCACCTTTAGAGTTAACTAAAGTTGGCTTCTTTACTAAGTAAGATTTTTACTTTAATTCTAAAGCATTTAGGACATTGTCTCATGTTTTGATCCTGATCTTCAAATTCATAAAATATGAGTTCCCCTTGGTACCTAAAGAGCTCTGAATCCCACATACCAACTACCTTCGACTTTATTTGTGGGGTCTACAAATGTTTATTTGACGCTCATAGTTTTTATATAAACTAGCGATGCCTCGTGGTGTTACCCGCGTTACCAGTCCCCGTTTCTGTAAGACAATATTGTCTCGTGACTTTTTCCGATGTTTTTATAGTTTTTCTCCTATTCGGGATGGATACGAACCCAACAAATCAATCGGTCCACCCGTTCCTGAGTTATATATGGTGTCCCGTCTTTGTTTTATATTTAAAGATTTTTGTCAAACTATCCGAAACATGAGACTAATTCAATAATGCAGAATTTGTTTTAAAATGAAAAGGTTTTAGCGAATGTTGCTGCTAAAAAACTTATATTTAAACAATAATATTGAACATAGAAAAATGCCGCCCTGAAATAGAGTCACAAACATATTGAACTTCAGGGATATTAATTCGATCTGCAGTTGTTAAAGTGTTACCTAATGTGTATTTGGATATGATTTGTTATGTGTTTTTAATTTCTTACCTTTACAGATTCGTCAGACGAACGTACAAGGCTGCTTGACAGGTAGCCGTATCTCGCGCCGCCTCGGCCGCCGCTGCATCACCTCGCCGCCGCCCCGCCGCGATCCACCCGCGCCTTCACCGCGTAATACTAACCACTACTACTAGACACAGCTAACCCCCGACTACACACTCCAACACATCATGAACATATCAATAAGGCAAGTCCATTCTAAGCACCCAGATGTCCAACAAGGTTAGGCGTTAAAGTCTGATCGGATTTAGGCGTTCGAAATTCAATCGGTTGAACGTTGTTTGGCTTATTTTTTAAATTTATTATTATTAATTAAAAAGCTATTCAGCTCCCGTGCTATTACCTACATCCGCGAATTTTGTGTGTTTTGGTACGCGGCGGAGCACGCGTGGTATACCCGTCCCGCTCCATATAAGGCGTTTTAATGGGAGTGTCGGGATCGTTTGTCTCTCTCACTCGTCTCGTGGCACATTAACCTGGAACAAATGAGGGTCTGATTAGTCTATGAGCTGGCTCGCAGTACACGGGTTCGTTACTGTCAAATAACCTAAATGTGGAGCTGTGTCCGAAATATAAATAATTAAAAGTCTCGTTGGAAATATCTAGATAAAATGCAGGGTTGACGTAAAACATTATGTAGTTGTACCATAAAATGTTGAGATACTTAAACTTAGTAGACGTATTTGATATCATGAATAAGTTAAGTAGTACCCCATACAATAAGTTTACTATTGAAGTCTACGTTGTTAGAAGTCTGTTGGTCTACTTTCTGCATAACTTAATACATTAGCATTCGGGCCTTGTCTAGATCTTGAGTTCATTTTTCACATCTAACAAGTACATCAGACAATAAAGACAATACAAAGTTAGACATTACAAAGCTACAGACACACTACAGCCTTAGATCAATTATAAAAAGGCATCCAAAACTTACAAAAACTTGGGCGACAGAACAAATAATAATCTAGGTCACACTGGGCCTAAATATCTAGGCCGAATCTATAATCTCTACGAAGTGGATGAACTCAGTAACTTCTTTGAGCTCTGCAGTGAATAAAGCTAAGTTAAAAAATATCTGTTGACATTAATATGTCGGCGTTTTGTAGGGCAGAGATTTAATATAGAAGTATTGAGATAAAAATACGTTTGACGTATGTTTGGTTAGGTTATTTCGAGTTCCATCCCAGTGGAGTACAGTCTAGTTGTCGACTGCACGGGTAGCCGAGTGGTATAGGTCACCACGCCAATTATCTCTGTGACCGACGTGCCGCGGGTTCGATCCCCGCATGGGACAAGCATTTGTGTGATCAACAAATACTTGTTTCAAGTCTGGGTGTTCTTTGTGCATGTGATTTGAATGTTTGTGGAACCCCCCGCGACACAAGGATTAAATTACTTAGTGCGGCGGTCGTTTTTTAAAAACAAAAAAAAAAGAACAAAAAAAAAAGTATTAAAGGTTGAACTAGTTAACTAATACATTTTGTTTTGACATATTAGATTTACATTGTACTTTAATTTCAAGGATTATTCTTAACAAATTTCCAAACATGTAGCAATCGAATATTTTTGTCTTAACAAAGAAGATACTCAATTTTTAGAGTTCCGTACCCGAAGGGTGTAAGCGGGACCCAACATATAATAATAATAATAAATTAGAAATTAAAGGGGCGTAAAATGGTACTTGGCCGGTTTTTGTTGTAAATATTATTAGTTTGTTAATGTTTCATTTAACTTATTATCCATATTATTTTGTAGTGTTTGTAATTGTCAGGACAAGGTTTTTATGAACGTAAATTTGTTAAAAATTTAGATTATTTATGTATAGATTGTCAGGAAGACTGCCGCGTCAGCTAGTTAAACATAAAATAGTTCAGTAACCATGAATTACATAAGTTCAAAATACATGCACTTAACCAAAATTGGCCAAGTGACGAAGTTACAACGCTCGTACACATAACATAGTTAAGTACTAAGTTAAGTTTAGAATCTTAGTTAGCCATCAACTTAGATCTATGCATAAATCACTTAGCTATGCAGTTATGTTGCTTAAATTATTATTAATGAAGTAGGTAAATATTGTAATAGCGCTTAGCGTTATTAATTGCATTTGAAAATAAAAAATAAATAAAAAAAATGCGAATTTTTTATACACTCTTACAGTTATACCTGTAAAAGTTTTACTGTAATAGTACTTAAACTTGTTTTTTTTTGTTTGACGATTTTCTGATAGCAATTGTTTTTATAACCGATAAAGAGGTCATAGTTTTCGTTCGTAAAACTATAACGCAATCACCTTGTATGTGGCCATTCATAGTCATAATATTTTTTGTATTATTTAAACTAAACCAATGATAATTTAATACCCTACATTTGTAAAAAAATAACATGATTTGAAGTTCAATTAAAATCTTTAGTAATAAATATCAAGATTTCTTCTGCATATAGCCAATTAGAACGAATAACTCAAGACAAAAAGATAATAGTAAGATCAATTAAGCATCAACATATTGAGGTTAATATTAAAAGCCTGGCAGCCGCATTCGACATCGTAGCGGCTACGGTTCGTAGCCGCGTAGAATTGTAGACGCACTAACGTAGCTCGTAGCTAAGAAGTTATTGGGTCAATACTGTCGCGTGCTTTTTGGATTATTTAGATATTGCTTAATTGGATTTTATTAATCATAAGGCTTCTTATTGCATTTTTTACGAGATGTTATAGGTGATAAAGCAATTTAAAAATGTTTTTAGTCAAATTTAATTTAGCAACCATCCGGAATAAAATGCAATTATTAAATAGTTATTCACTTAATGATTACTTACAATTCCAACTTTAACATTTCAAATTATTTTTTATATCTGTCCCCCGCGACTTTGTCCGCGTGTTTTAGTTTCCACGGTTTTTTATTTTTGCAACATTTTTCATTTATGCTCCGCTCCTTTTGGTCGCAGCGTAATGTTATATAGCCTTCCTCAATAAATGGGCTATCCAACACTGAAATATTTTTTCAAATTGGACCAGAAGTTCCTGAGATTAGCGCGTTCAAACAAACAAACAAACAAACTCTTCAGCTTTATATATTAAGTATATAGATGTGATATTCGTCCACATCGCTGTCGACTGGAAGTTGTATGGCAATGGTTGCCCACTGTATATATTCGCTCTATATCTTTATAAGATAAACTAGCAGCCCGCCCCGGCTTTGCACAGGCACTTAAAAAAAAATTCAAAATTAAAAATAAATTTTAGCCTATGTCACCCAGGGATAGTGTAGCTTCCCAACAGTGAAAGAATTTTTCAATTCGGTTCAGTAGTTTCAGAGCCTATTTAATAAAAACAAACAATTAAATCTTTCCTCTTTATAATATTACTAGCTGACCCGTGCCCACTTCGTTGGGCATAATGTTAATAATCCTTTTTTTTGGTACATATGACCTAACGATTTAAATTATTTTATTAATATTAAAAATTAAATTATCTATGCTAATATTAAAAAAAACTACTTTTTGTAACTTAAATATAAAAGTTAGACATATGCTGTCGTTGACTTTTTTGAAGGCATTTTCAAGCTCCACATATTTTCTCTAGAACTTAAAAATATATCTTTCATAGTTAAGGCAGCGTTCGTAAGAAACGCTTTCATTCGACCGTTTTTTCTCCGTTTCACTTTGCAAAACGGACTACCACGTAAAAGCCTTTTTATTTATCGGTATTTTATATTAACCTATGACACTCAGCAATAATGTGGCTTTCTATTGGTGAAAGAATTTTTAAAATCGGTTCAGTAGATCCCGAGATTACCCCTTACAATTTAACAAATATACAAACACACAAACTTTACTTCTTTATAATATTATAAGTATAGAACTATAAGAATATATCTGCATTTTTATATACAGCGCGTATTTAATTAAAAAACTTCTCAACCTTAAGTTTATAACTATATACTAGTAGGGAGGCTTTGTGTTCAACAAAGAGTAGCCATTGTCTTTGGTAACGATAACATGACCTGGATTGTGAAGCACAAAGCCAGCTAAGAGTTGAATAGCAGTTATTCGTAAATGTGGTGGTCAGCGTGCTTACTATGAGCTCTTAAAGCAGGACTATTTATGTTGAGGAAGCGAGACGCCGCTACACGTAGTGTAGTGCGCCGTCTCCCTTCCACAACGGCGACAGTACTGCTAGTGCAAGCATAGATCTTTAAACAATATTTTTAGGTACCGTTGTTTTGCAACTGATGACAGATGAAGTAACATTTTTTTGGAATTGATTGAATACAAAATCGGCAACATTTTCAATCGCGATGATGTGCTGTTTGTGTTCACCTCATCAGTAGCAATACGCCCAAATACTATACTATGTACTATTTTATGTACTTGTTTACTAGCTCAAAATCCTAGACTACCAAACAAAGGGAAAAAAGTCAAAAAGAAATCCCAACTAAAAAAATACAGATTGAATAACATACAGAAAAAAACCACGTAACCTGTAGTTAGTTTGTTTTTTCAAAGTAAAAATATAGATATAGATGATTCATATTATTAATATATACATATATATCTCTTTTTTAACTACGTATATATATGTAGTTTCTAGGTAAAATTATTGGTAGCCATTAAGACGGCGTACGGTATGTATAATGATCCCGACCTAAATCTGCCGTCGACCGTCATCAATTAATCTAACTCACTCATAAATCTTGCTGACGACGTTTTCAAGGAAATTATACTAAACAATAAAACTACGATCCAAACGTTCCATTATGGCGTAAAGTTAAATGTAAATTGACAGAAGGTTTACAACACAAAGCGGTAACAAAATATTAACGCAAACTTTAAATAATGTAACAAAAATATTGGAAGTCTGATAAGTATACCAGTTTAAAAAAAAATACAATATTCTAAATGCAAAAGTAACTCTGTTTGTCTGTTACTCTTTCACGGTTAAACCGCTGAACCGATTTTGATGAAACTTGGTATGGTGTACGCTTGGATCATAAGAAAGAGCATGGGGTACTTTTACTAATATAAAAAGTTAAAGAGTTTGTTTGTTTGACCGCGCCAATCTCAGAAACTACCAGTCGGAATTTAATAATAAATCTTTTTAGCAGGGCACAGTTTAGTACTCTGTTATAATGGAAAACGTTACCTTTTTACCGGTGTTCTAATTGACAGCAATTTATAAAGTTTTTTTTTAGGGTATTTTATTCTTATGGTCGTATTTCTTCGAGCAGAACTTCTGTTTCTTTCTTTTATAATGTCAAACAAGTTTATTTCCGGCTGCGCGCGCGCACCTCGCAGACGCGCGTAGACATCCGGTAAGGTCAGTGATAACTGTTATTATTAGATGACCTTAAGAAACAAAATATCACACGAATGTGTTTATTACAATATTCGTGAGATGACACTTTGACATTCGTAGCGTTTATGTCAAAGCATTAAGGTCCATTTTCGTGTGTAGTTGCCATTAAAATGTCCAACCTACCTACCTATTTTTACGAGTAGCTACATCTGTAGCACATAATAATTGCTTTAAAGAATACATACTCATAATAAATATTATAAATGTGAAAGTAATTTTGTCTGTTTTTCTGAGACGCTTTTACTGCTAAACTACTGAACTGATTTTGATGGAACTCGGTATGGGGTAAGCATGAATTCTAAGAAAGGAGATAGGCTATTTTTTGGCGCGATAACCGACACCCACATAGCCGAAGCCGCGGGCAAAAGCTAGTAAAATATAAATACATTGAAGTGATAAAAAAAGTAATTATATTTCTATTAAAGAAATTAAATATAAACGTTAAACGGGATCTAAACTCAGTTCATTTTATTGATTCAAGATATTTAATGATAATTTTTTTATAATTTGCTTCAAAACCATCATTGAAAATTAAATATTCTAATCACCGAAAAATACGAAAGTAGTTTAAATTAAGATTTCAAACACACGTTCGTCGGACATAGAAAAAGTCGAAAAAAAAGGTTGATAAAAAAAGAATAAAAAAAGTGGTCCAAGTATCTACATCAGTGGTGTTGAGAACTTCTCTAAACGGTCAGGTGCCAGGTTTTTTTTTTAATTTGGATGGTTACGAACACAAACAGATAGATATAGTGTTGTATAGATACATGAGTCGTTGGAGGATTGCGACCAGCCCCCCAAGAACTGGCTTACTGCGTAGATGATGACCACGTATCAATAAACCTTCAAGCATATATTTAACTACTAATTAGCTAAAATCTTAATTGCGAGATTCAGGAAAAATATCGAAATTTAAAAAATTCTGACAGCCGATAAGTACTTTTTAAATTTAGAACCGTTATTTTTAAGTAAAAGGAATAATATAATTCAATAAATAAATATATAATTTATAAAAAACTTACTAAAACTTCAATGTTATTATAGTTTTCTGAACCAGAACTTATAATGCCATCTATTGTAAATGTCATTAAAAAAGTAAATCCACAGATATTATAAAACATCTGAAAAATATTAACTTTAAAACCAATCGTAATCAATAAAGAGACGTGATTGGAACTACATTTAAAATATAACCGTATAATACTTAAATCAAATCGAATAACATTTTCAATATCGACGCTATTGCCATCTTGTGAGTTGAGAAGCTACCATTCATAGCTACCCGCATAATTTTAATAAAGGGTAGTTTTATTTTATACTACCTATCATTCAAAAATAATTAAATATTGTAAACAGATGCGTCAGACATCACAAAAACTTTTTTTAACAATACGAAATAATCAAATCTAGTTTAAATACTTTTAATAACCAAAATATCTGTTTTTTATTGAAAAAATGTATTGTGTAGGTACAAAATTATGTGTTATTGTAATCTTTTAACGTCCAATATTATAAACAATTGATCTCGCGTTTACAGTGTACAATGAGGTCTTGTTAACTGGTCGATATGTGTTATTGAAAACTGGCCAAAACTATGAAGTTAATTGCCAAAAGAAACAATTACTCGAATACAATTTTAATATTATTTTTTGGTATGTATTATATTCATCTATAATGTTATTTAACTAATAATTTTTGTGTAATCTTTCGTTAATAATTATCATTGTGTATCGGCATTAAAATAAACTTTAATGAATACAGTGTTAATTCTGTGCACACCCAACTTGGTCGGCAGATGAGAACGTTTTCTAATAAAAAACATCATGTAATCAGTGTTCATATTTTGAAGTTTCCAATTTCATTGGGTGTTTTGTTTAAAATTAGTATGAAGTGTTCGTGAAATGGTTCATATGTTGTAGTTTTGTTTATCCCTATTAATATTATAAATGTAAAAGTAACGCTGTCCGTCTATGTGTTACGCATACACGGTTAAGCAGAAAGGATATAGACAATTTTTTCCGCGATAGCCGACGCGATTGATATATGTAATTATGTTTTAAGCACATAACTTCTTTTTAATGTTAATCCAGCTTTTAATAATATTTATTAGTGTACCAATCGTCCAAATACGTTAATATTAGTTTTTGACTAAAATAGTAATCATCCATCCATCCTCACAATCTTTTACATTTGTATATTTAATACTAGCTGTCCCCCGCGACTTTGTTCGCGTGTTCAAGTTTCAACGGTTTTTCGTTTTTGCAACATTTTTCATTTATGCTCCGCTCCTATTGGTCGTAGCGTGATGTTATATAGCCTTTAGCCTTCCTCAATAAACGGACTATCGAATACAAAAAGAATTTTTCAATTCGAACCAGTAGTTCCTGAGATTAGCGCGTTCAAACAAACAAACAAACTCTTCAGCTTTATAATATTAGTATAGATTGCTAGTTTCCGCTCGCGGCTTCGCCCTGTAGGGGTCGGTGATCGCGACAAAAAGTAGCCTGTCCTTTCTTGGAGGTCAAGTCCAAACCAAATTTTTTAAATCAGTTTTTTGGTTTAGTCGTGATAGCATAACCGACAGACAAAAAGACGGACAGAGTTACTTTAGCATTTATAATATTCTAGTTAACCATACTAAAATATTATAAATCTATACTAATATTATAAAGCTGAAAAGTTTGTTTGTTTGAACGCGCTAATCTCAGGAACTACTGGTTCGAATTGAAAAATTATTTTTTTATTGGATAGTCCGTTTATTGAGGAAGGATATATGCTATATAACATCACGCTACGCCAATAGGAGCGGAGGATAAATGAAAAACCGTTGAACTAAAACACGCGAACAAAGTCGCTGGGGACAGCTAGTTTCATATATTTTACTGATCATACATGACTCCGCCGGCGCCGGCGTGGATGTCGGTTTCCGCGGCAAAAAATCGCCTATGGCCTTTCTCAGGCTTTAGATTATCTTTGTACCAAATTTCAATTAAATCGGTACAGTAGTTTTAGCGTGAAAGCGCGACAGACAGACAGACAGAGTTACTTTCGCAGTTACAATATTAGTAAGGGTTATATCGTATATAATATATTAGTATGATTATTATGGATGTATGGGATCGTAGGATTTACCAGCTTTTGTTTGTGCCACGTCTCTAGCAATAAGATATTCTATTCTATAGATTTGACCTTCAAGTTTTCATAAGCCCGGGAGAATCGATGTACTCTCCAGTATGACCGGCTGTCTCTTCGACTCTGTCCGTCAGTATATCCAACTGAATAAATAATGGGAAGGGAATAACTGTTGGGTGTTTTTTATAGAAATCTTGTTGTTTACTTTATTTTACAAGGTTTTAACCCTTTTATATGGGTATGAAATAAAATAAAAACAAGGTTTATTTTGTGTCATATATTCTGTCCAACTGCCGGGATAAAGTTCTTAAAAATAAAAACAAAAAAAATATGACTTACTTTAGCCAAGTGACATTTCTGCAAGCGTGATGATACAAATCGCTTTAACGACATTAAATATATGGAAATGACATTTCATTTCGATAAGTCACGTGACTTTATTTATTTTATTTATTTATTCAAAATGACATAAAAAATTTACAAACAAAAAATATCGCCAAACTGTGCAACAGTTTGTTGGCGATAATTGCGCTCTTTGAGTGACATATAATATTACGTAATGTTTTGTGTACACTTCTTACATTAATATTTCAATTAGGTACATGCTATCTTTATTATTACAGTGTAAACTTAACTTTTTCAATTAGGTACATCGATTGTTACATATATATTTATTATTATATTATTATAATCATAATTATTATCACAACTTACTAAATTTAATTGTAATTACTTATTATATTATAACTCTTATTAACTTATTATATTATAACTCTTATTAACTTAGACTTATCACTTCCATACATTTGAGCGATTCGGTTAGATTGGTTAGATTTCGGTGAGAAGGAATTCAATGAGAAGCATGAAGATTAAGATTGTGGGAGCTACCTATAATCTAAAAGTTAGATTTTATATATTCAGAAGCACGTCGTTTATATGGTAGAAAGCTGCCAGTTATGGGAAAATTCATCGTCTTAATAACATAATCTACACATGTATATATGTACGTCTGTTGTATTTAAAACTTCTGTAATGTTGTTTCTGTATTATTTTGTGTGTGCATAATAAAAATAAACAAAAACAAAATATACAGGGAGTTGGTCGAAACAAAAAAATGTTTCCGAGATATATTTTTGTTATAGATTTTTTAGTACGTAGTTAGTTTTTACATAGTTTTAAGTATGTAATAAATGAATAACATTTGTTCACAATATTCATATCTTAATCCTTGTCGCATCATGGGATTGGATTTAATCAGCTAATTAATTTAGATTTTAGCTGATTAAGTGGCGATAACCGATTGTATAGTAGTATATGTTAAGTAAATTATGTATCTATATACCTATAGAAAAGAAGTAATTAAAATATAACGTAAAAAAATTACTTGCATATTATTTACCTACTAATCCAATTAATCTCCGAGTAAAACTTTCAAAGTGGTCGACAATTTTTCATTATACAAGACGCATCAGTACAGACCTACTTGATTACCGAATCCGAATGGACAAATATTTTTTTTGATTAAATAAACGGCTGTCAACATAAATAATTATAACTTTGTTTTTATTTTGATTCGTTTGTCATTTATAAGCCAGCATTGTTCTAAATACCAACTAGTTACCTACCTAAACATTGGAAAATTCCGTAAAAATATCTACATTAAATAATGTTTACAAGTTTTCGCGGTCAGATTGAATTTCATTTGATTGAGGAAATCGTAAGAAAGCCCACGCGTGAACAATAAAACCGAAACGTGGGCTTACGTGCGAATTACGATCGATGTAATCGTATCGTAATGATGAATAATTTGCTATTTTCAATCGCACGCCGACGCACGTAACAACATGTATATTGTAGTATAGCGTACTATATAATGCAGTGTAACATCTTTGACATTTCAATATTATAATAAACTAGCTGCTCCCCGTGACTTTGTCCGCGTGTTTTAGTTTCAACGGCTTTATATATTAGTATTAGTATAGATTATATTATATCTAGGTTATTGATTGATATTAATACGCATTTGCAGTTATGGCGGAAAAAAAGCATATACTTACACAAAACGTGGTAGGAACAATATTAATATTTAAGATATGATAATTAATTAGACATAAATGTAAAAAATAAACTGACTTCAATGTAATAATCATTTGAAACTAGAAAATAATCTAAGAACAACATTGAAACATACGTGCCTTTTTCTAAAATCAATTAAGATGTATTTATTTTAATAGGAGTAGCTATTTTTTTAAAGAAATATCTTTAAAAACAAGCGACTCCTGCACTAATGAGTTTAATAGCTTTATCGCAACATTTGTTTTCAAAACCAATCTCTCTCTCAATTCGCATACACAAAGAACACCCACACTTAGAACAAGCATTTCTGGAAATATTTTGTACTAGTTGTTACCCGCGGCCCCACCTGAGTGGGTAACGCTTATCGCGGCAAAAAGTAGCCGTTATCCTTTTTTAGGATCCAAGCTTACCCCATACCAAATTATATCCGAATCAGTTGCATTTATTTTTTATTTTTTTAAATAAAAGAAGAAAAAGAAATGTAACAAAAAATAAAAAAAATTAAAAATGACTTTTTTACATATATTTTATTTCGTCTCAAACTGTTACATAGCCATTTATAATATTAATATGTATGTATGGATAATTAAACCTTCCACAGCATCAACAACAACAAACACAGCTACAATACAATACATATACATGTGCTAAAAGATTTTAATTAATTCATCCACTTTTTATATAATTGCCCGGTGAAGCAGCATTAATTTTCTTAGACAGGCGGCAGTGGTGTGTGAATAAAAATAAAAACCCGCCAAATGCGAGTAGGACTCGCGCAAGAAGTGTTCCGTATCATTTTATGGAGTTTTATACGGCGGCAACAGAAATACACACTGTGAAATTTTCAACTCTCTAGCTATTACAGTTTATGAGATACAGCCCACTGACGAAAAGACGGACGAGTTTAAAGCCCACCACGACAATAATAGATCTTTTTTATTTGTATAATAACTATCGTGAGGAGTGTTCATAATTATTTAAAACAAAACGGTTTACTCACGTATATTCTCGGGATCGCCCGACTAGTTTCAGACTCAATAGGAGTCCCTAATCATGAGCTGACGCGGTGGCGGCCAGTTCGACTCGCGACACCACCGCCGCCGCTTCAGCTCATGATTAGGGACTCCTATTGAGTCTGAAACTAGTCGGGCGATCCCGAGAATATACGTGAGTAAACCGTTTTGTTTTAAATAAAGATCTTTTTTAGTTGAATTAATGATGCGATTAATTTAAAAGTATACCTCTTATGGTTATGAAAAACAAACATTAATAAATAACATCTTAAAAACTAACGACGATTCAATCTCATATGAATTTACTAAAATATTCCGGGTTTTCTCATCATGGAAATCTTAGGTCATTGCTTAAGCTTGGGTTGGGTTGAGTAAAGGAATAAGGGTGGAATGGGGTTGGGTCAAGGCCGCGCCGCCGCCTCGATGCCGCCTCTTAATGCTGGCTACGAGAGTTCGCTATGTCCATAATGTTTGTCAGTTGGTCTTTGCAATAAGTATGGGAGTTTATGTTGAATTATATAATGTAGTTTGGTTATTGTTCTGTGGTAAGTAGGTTAAATTATGTAATTGTTTATATTCCAGTATATTATGTCTCAATATTTAAGTTTGAATTAATTGTGTGTTGTATGTAATAGAAGCTTCTACACTGGGTTTTCATATAATAGAAGAAAGTGCCTAAATGTATTTATGGTTTAGGCTATCTTTACATAATAGATCATTGTAATTGGTTCAGTATGCATTCAGTGGTAAAGAGTAGTTATACAGACTCCGTGGTAAACATTATAATTCTGTTTGAATTATAAGTTGGCTTTATCGATGAAGTTAATACTTTTCGAGTACCTTTTTTTTTAATCAAAAAGGTTAAATTCGACCTTACAATTAAATTTGTATGACTATTTTTTTATGTACTATTTTGTCGCGGGTGTTTTACAAACATTCAAATCACATGCGCAAAGAACACTCGGACTTGGAACAAGCATTTCTGGATCACACAAATGCTTGTTCCTCGTATCGAACCCGCAGCACGTTGCGCACTGTGGTAATTGGCGTGGTGGCAGTCATAAAGTTTACTATTTAAAATACTATGTACCTAAGTAGTCTTTATTAAGTATAAGACAAGAAAACATTGTCGTTTAACAAGGCCTATTGACGCAATTCACACTGTATGGGTAAGACCTATTAGGTAAGGTCTAATTGAATCACCTTAAATGGAGGAGTCAATTTAGGAGAGGTTACAAGGTCCTCGTCATAATAAGCGAATAGTTCAAAAGCCAATAGTTATTTCAAACAGAAAAAATATTTTTAGATGTACCTATATACAATTACCTAGTAGGTACCGCTAGGTCCTATGTATCTATATAGAATTTTTATTACCTTCGAAGGTATGATTTGATAAGGTTCTGAATAGTTTTTTTATAACAGTGGTACATGATTACCCTCCGAGTCTGTCTGTCTGAGCGCAATAAACTCAAAACTACCGAACGGATTTTGATATCGTTTTAACCAATGGATAGAGTGATGCAAGAGGAAGGTTTGCGTGTATAATTCATTAATGTTTGGCTACCCGTGCGAAGCTCGGCCGGGTCGCTCGTATGCATAATATATCCACATTTCCGATATACCTACCTATTTATTATTAAAACCAAAGATTACCAGTTATCTCAACTAAAGTGCTTAAAAGCACACGACTTTTACTGTAGGTATTAAATTATTATTCGTCCCGAATTTCATGGAAATCAATACAGAATTCGTTTTCGAAGCAGTAATGAAATGTGGATACTAGATAGTATTTGCGTACTCCTAATGAAATATATAGATTTACTACTGTATTAAACGAAAATAAACAACCTTTTTCCATTTCCTACAATGGCTACAATATATAGCTGTAGTATGTAGACCAGTATATCAAGTTTTCAGCGGCGACAGTCGTCTACTGAAGATGTCTTTGAAACTAGTGTTGACCTATTTATCGACGAAAAATACGTGACGACGTTGACGTATACCGTAACCCGTGTCCGTGATAAGAGGGAGAAAATCTTGGAAAAATAAGAAGCTAAATGTAGGTTTTATGTTGAAATACCCTTATCCACTTTGTTTTCCTCATAGTCGGTGAGATTTTGAGGATATTCAGTGAAAATAGCCTCCACTATTAGAGCTTTTTGAAAGTATACATTTCTTTCTGTATTTGTGTTTTCAAGGTGCAATTTTTATAATATAAATTTAATAGAGCATTTAAGTTCGTGTTGTCATGTAAGTAATCTTGTAACTACAAATATAAAAAAAATCACGATTATTTTCGTAGGAAGGTACGCTAAAAAGCTGTAAATATAGACTTATTTAAAAACTTTCACAGTTTAAAACACAACTCAACTTATAGTATAATCAAAAAGTTTTTATTTCTCATAAACCTCAAAAAGGCACAAAAGTTACAAATCTAGATGAGTAGGTGCACGGTTCCACAATGACCTTCCTATGGTGCAGAACCGGCAAGAAATTCCATGTTACTCTTCTTAAACATGGATTTCCCGATTTAGCTACTAAAATATATTTTTCACATGCTTAGATAGTAAAAACAGCAAACGTTTTTACCAACCCTTAAATAGACGTGCAAAATAAAATACACATTTTCACGCTCAGAAACTTATTTTCACAGAAACCTCTCTAGAGAATGGTCTAAGAGACCTGAAAACTTTACACGTGTACAGACTACAGTTTGAACAATAAAGCGTAAACCCTGCGGTATTTTATATCCAACAAAATATAAATTTAGAGTGGGTCCAGTTTTAAACAGAAACTTTTGGTATAATTTTTGGCTTTGCTCGTGTTCCTATACCGACTTTGCGAAATAACTTTAGATTATTCAATCACAAAGTATTAACATACCTACTTAAAAATCAAGGAGCCATGGAGAGAGTTATGCTCGGAGTTTCTTTGAGCGATAAAATCCGGAACGAGGAAACCCGCCGAAGGTCAACGGCATAGCTCTCAGAATATGCAAGTTAAAATAGCAATGGGCAGGTCACATCACTCGAAGAACCGATAACCGATGAGGAAGAAAGGTTCTCGAGTGGCGACCACGAACCGGAAGACGGAGCATTGTTAGACCTCCCTCCAGGTCCAGGTGGACCGACGACATCGTCAAGGTCACGGGTAGCCGGTGGATGCAAGCGGCAAGTTGTCGTTCGTTGTAGTTCTATGGGGAAGGCCTTTGTTCAACAGTGGACATCTTGGCTTGGATTATCTTGGCTTGCACCTTGGGCTAATATTTCTCTCTTAGTTAACCCATCACATTACTATTGCGATGGATAAACTAAGAATACTATGTTACTCAGTAAAATGGATTGTGGATGCCAGCAGTTGCTCCATGTAAAATATGGTATTCAGCTGAATCCGGTAAGACTTTCCGTTCCCAACATAGCTTGGGAAAAGTCTATGCAGAAATAGAAGTTCCATTGAGGAAAAAGGATGTGAAATGAAGCTGTCTGTATAATATAGCCGTAGTATTTAGTAAATACGCTTTGTACTAATTAAGTTAAGTTATATTATACCACACATATTCTATTTAAGTTTAATATACAAGTACAAGTTAGATTGTAATTTACAAGCAAAACATCCCTAGATATACACGCTCAACCTAAACTAACATAAGAACCGCAATCCACACGCCATCCCATAATAGTTTTGAACTACATGAAACAAGAAAAAGGATGTTATCCAATTAAGCACCGATTTGACCAACGCCAGATATTTTTTATTCGTAGAAAACCGTTGGATGCGGATGGCGCAGGACTGTGAGTTGTTGCGATCCTTGGGGGAGGCCTATGTTCAGCAGTGGACGTCTATCGGCTGATATGAAGATAATGATGAATAAAATTGACGTTTGACAGATTTTGTACGAAAGAACTGTCAAAAGTTAAAAATTATTTCTCTGATAAAATTATCAGGCGTTGGAAAATTTGCCATAAAATATTTAAGCGTTCCAACTTCAAAAACAACGGAAGCACTAATTCTATGGTTAAATTGTAATGTAAATGATGTGTCTGTTGTTTGTTACACACGTACGCTTAATCTACTCAACCAACTTTAATAAAATTTGGTATGGAGCTAGCATGAATTCCAAGAAATTACATAATTGACAGCTAGTACTATTAATGCAGGAGTTACTTTGCCTCTCCGGTTGTTGGGTTTTCACAGTTAAACGATAGAAGCAATTTTAAAGAAATTTCGTATGTAGTTCGCTCGAATCCCATCAAAATACATAGACTGCTTATCGCCGCAACATGCGATATAAAAGCGGGCGAAGACACTAAGCTAATTGGTCACATGGTCAATTCGTCCACTACTTGTATTAAAATTGAAAAGCGGTGACCCATTTTATACGTTGGACAATACAAAAGGTTATTTGTGTTCAAATACTTTGTTTGCTTAGAACTTACATAAAAGTTTCGTCGTAAATAACTCGCGCTGGGATTTTATAAATCGGATGAAATTGAAATGCTCATGAGTAAAAGAGAAAATGTCAGCACGGGACAGTATACTAGACAGATTACTTTAAATAGCTTCATGTTGTACCTACTTATTAGAAATATTGTTTTATTGCATAATAATTTTTAATACAATACAAAGAGATAAGTATTTATTTATAACTAAATGTCAGTACCTGGATTTAATATCAAACTAGCTGTTTCCCGCGGCTCCTCGCGGGATGTCGGTTATCGCGGCAAAAAGTAGCCTATGTCCTTTGTCAGGCTCTAGACTATCTGTGTACCAAATTTCATTTAAATCGGTGCAGTACTTTTGGCGTTAAAGCGTGACAGACACACAGACAGACAGGCAGACAGAGTTACTTTCGCATTTATAATATTAGTAAGGATAAATAGCTTCATGTTGTAGTAATTTCAAATATTGTTTTATTTAATAATTATTTTTAATACAATACAAAAAGTTAAGTTTTAATTCCTCACTAAATGTTAGTACTTGGTTTTAATATTAAACTAGCTGACCCTAATTGCTAGTAATTGTTCTGTCAATTTATACAATTTTATATAAAACAACAATGTTCGTTCATACAAACCTAACAATAAATAATAAATATAAATATTTGTCCTAACAATTAGGGTTAGATAAAAATTTGTACTCAATAGAAGAACTGTAATTTAATATTTATATCCAATTTTCTATTAAAAAATGGCTATTTATTATTATTGTTTCTAGTGATTATTATTATTGCTTCATGTTTAATTTATTATTTAATTTAATGTATTAAACACAATGTACCTGATAAATAAAAATGTAAATTTCAAACAAAACAAAAAAAAAGTTGCTAAATTGGTTAAGTAATGATGGATCATACAAGTGGCAATTGATTTTTATTTATTTAGATATATATGTTTACATTGGCGATATAAAAAAAAAAACATTTATTTAAAAAGTTATTACTTAATTACAATTACTTAATTGGATTTCATTAATACCACCTATTGTGGTTTAATGTCACTGCGTGATATCTATACACATTACACCTCTGCGTAGGGTTGATCCATGGCCAAATACTTCTTACTAGGTACCTATTCCTAGGTACAAAATAACCACCGTTTATTACTTCCCTATTAAATCTATTACAAGAATTAATGTAATATTTTGCCGTTTCTGTGAAATTTGGTTTTTGGCTCATGTCTTATTGTGTTAAATACTTAAAACTGACAGAATAAAAAAACAAACTTACGAGCTAAAAATTACGAGATACAATATTCATAGCAGAGCAGTATAAAAAAGAAGAAAAAGTAGTGATTTATTTTGCCACTAGAAAAACCACACATAAAAAAAAGAAAATCAAAAACAGGAAATAAAATAAAAAAGTTCTGCTTACTGGCAACACCATCAAATCAAAGTTTCAAAGAGGTTGGTTATATTTGTAAAAAAAAAACTAAATAAATATATCTATGCTCAGTTGATATTATAGCTGTAAATAGACCTTTTAAAGTCTCGACTTTGAGTAAAGTCTTTGGTGGTAACCCTATCCGACAGTAGGTGTATGTAGTAACTTAACCTACTTAGCCGCACGAGACGCACGCATAGTAGCTTTTAGTAGTAAATGTATCACAATAGGGGACTGACTGATGCAGTCTGTAAATAGGATTTGTTTGATTGTGTTATAATGTCCATTTATTGATGTTTATTACCTACTAACTGTCCCCCGCGACGTTGGCCGCGTGTTTTAGTTTCAACGGTTTTTCATTTTTGCAACATTTTTCATTTATGCTCCGCTCCTATTGGTCGTAGCGTGATGTTATATCTCCTCAATAAACGGACTATCCAATACAAAAAGAATTTTTCAATCGGACCAGTAGTTCCTGAGATTAGCGCGTTCAAACAAACAAGCAAACTCTTCAGCTTTATTATATTTGTATAAGTATATAGATTAACTGTTTACTTACATTAACTTATTTTGATGGTTGTTTTTTTTGAATTAGTATGTCGATTTTTCTCTAAATGGCAAGACATCGCTGTAGGCCCAGACGTAGATCTTACGACAAGCGACTACGATAGAAATTCTCTCAGCACAGCCCTAACCAGAGAGAGATGGAAAGAGGGTAGAGAGACCTTTGCCCGGTTAATGACTTTCTCGTTTTGCAGGTATGCTGGATGAGATTTCTATTAAGAAACAAGCAGTACTTTTGTACACTTTTACAATAATATAATAAACTTTTATTTTTATGTTGTGTCTTATCATTTCTCCTGTACATACATTTATAAATAAATAATGTTATGGAAGATAGTTTTTCCTGAAATTCATTTTATCCAGTAACATAATGTAAATTAGTACATTTTTTTTCGTTGAGAAAATTTAAGATCTTTGTCTTGATTATTTTTTTTTTAAACGGCTCCCGCACTAAGGAATTTAATCCTTGTTTCGCGGGGGGTTTTACAAACATTCAAATCACATGCACAAAGAACACCCAGACTTGGAACAAGCATTTGTGGATCACACAAATGCTTGTCCCATGCGGAGATCGAACCCGCGACACGTCGCGCACAGAGGTAATTGGCGTGGTGACCTATACCACTCGGCTATCCGTGCAGTCAAGTGCTGTCTATCTTTGAAACAGTTCCATCTTAATTATACTAATAAAAGATGCATCGTACAATCGGACAAACTACTCAATGATCTATCTACTAAAGTTTTACGAGATTGAACCGCCGCAGTACAGTCGGCGCCATAAACCGTGGTCGTTACACAGGCGCCGTCATGCCTCAGACGCATTTAAGATTGAAACAGCCTCATCTGAAACAGTTCATCTGCTGCGGTATTTGATTTAGAAGATAGAAGACTTCCTAACCTTTGGTTTTCGAGTATTGTATGGTGATTTTGTACACATTTAGGATTATTATTTGTTTGTATAATAACTTTCGTGAGGAGAATTCATATTTATTTAAAACAAAACGGTTTACTCACGTACATTTTCGGGATCGCCCGACTAGTTTCAGTCTCAATAGGAGTCCCTAATCATGAGCTGACGCGGCGGCGGTGGTGTCGCGAGTCGAACTTTTTAACTTTTTATTTGTTACCTAAATCAAATTCACATCCTATATAATTAAAATATGTTCAACTTGAAAGACACAGTATCAATTAACAACTAGATAAGTGCCTATAATTAAGCTAATATACCTAGGTATTTTGTAGAAATGTTAGTATTACAACAGTATTAAATAAACAAACAGGTATTGGAATTATAGCTAAGAGCCAGTAGGTACTATTTAAACATGAATATTGTAGCTATATATACCTGTTATTACTTATTAACCTTAATAATTCTGTCAACCAATCTTACCCTGGGATACTGTGTTACCCAGTAAAAAGGGTTGTGGAGGTCAGATAGGCCGTCGCTCCATGTAAAATACTATTCAGCTGAATACGGTAAGACTGAAGGCGAGCTTAACAAAGCTTGGGCTTGGCTAGGCAGAAGATAAAAGATTATATGATTATACAAAGATGTAAAAAAGAAGTTATTATACCTAAGTAAATACGGGTTAACACAAAATATCTCATGCTAAAAGATATTGTTCGTAATTTTTTTGTATTTTTATTTTAAAACCAAACTACTGATCAGATTTGCCTGAGATATCGCGTATCAAACATATAAACTATTTTACAGTCGAATTGAGAACATCCTTGTTCTAAAGTCGGTTAATAATGACAGCATTATCAAAAGTTTTAATAAGAAAACATGTATGGTATTCAGAATTTGTACAAGAACATAGAACCAAGATAAAAGTAATCGGTCTTTCTGTTACCTGGCTATCTTTATACAAATTTTATTTCACTATAAAATCGGTTCTGTGTTTTAGTTGCGACCTTATGACAAGGTAATAATAACAAGCAGACATACACGTCTGTAAAATAAAGAATGTGTATAGTTTTCACTATCGGAACTCGCATCTATTTTTACAATATATTTGGTATCTACAATGAGATGGAAGCGCCAGGATATCCCGCGATGTATTTTTTTTTACGTTTTTTTTGCAATTGGCCGGTCAGTTTTAGGCTGTTTTTTGAACAAAATACGATTTGCTGCTGTAATACGATTGTATTTACAGTATTATAATCATCAATCTAACCAAAGTTGTAATTGAGAACCCGCTTTCACCCTAAAAAAATAATTTTGGTAATAATTGTGTGAAATTTAGGTTTTAATTTTATTACGATTCTAATTCATTCACTCATTCACTCTCATTAAGTAATACAACATTCGTAGTTCATAAATAAAACATGGTGTTCACATGTTTAAAACTATGTTCAACATAACGAAATTTTTATTAAGTAATGCGCCCTACAACACGAAAATATCATTAGAAGTCATTATAGGTACATCAAAGAATGCGTTAATTCTACTAAAGTATGAGGCATAATAAATATAATAAAGCGGAAGTGTTTGTTTGTTTGTTTAAACGCGCTAATCTCTCAAACTACCAGTTCGCTTTTACTGGCAGATAACTGGGTTTATGAGGTATAAATACAGGCTTTTTTAAGTTTAGAAAATGAATTAGGGTTCCCCTCAAAACATGCGGACAAAGTCGCGAGGATGAGCTAGTGTACATTAAATAGAACTTTTTAAGTTAATTCTAATCATAGGTATGATTAGAATGTTTGTTATGATGAGTATGCTTTGTCATGTGTAGGTGGGAAATGGGAACGCGTTAATCCGGCAATTGGCTCCTTCCTGGGGGCAGGACATGTATTCATTGCGGTTGCGCGTTCCCATTGATGTACGACACGTTATTTCACTATTAATTATCTACAACATTTTAATTTCGTTTTAATTAGTTTGTGCTTTTAATTAAGGGCCCACCCTTTGTTACAGGACTTTAATGGGTTATTAGGTAAAAATGCGGTCAGTGTTACATTGAGTTATCGAGTAGAGATGCCTTTAAAGCGTGCGGATAAAACATATTTTTTCGGATATTTTGGTTGGATTTTTTTGTAACTTATATTGAATAGATATAAGTTACTTGACATAATAATTTTAAGATGGTACTTACAATAAGTTAGACGAATTATTTTAGACGTCCGTCAGTGAGATTTTCTTTTTAATTTTTTACATAATCGAAAACGAATTTTTGTACAACAAAAACATTGATTCAAATGTCGCATGACGTTACATTTTGTTTATTTAACTAACTAAAGTTACTGTAATATGCTTTGTCTTACTGCGACAAATCAAAAATACATGTCTAATTTTTTTTTTATCACCTGTCTGACCGTCCCCATCCTACACCTTTTACAGTTAAATTCTAACGTGTAAAAGAGCAACGGATACTAACCGCGCTAATGTTATTTAAGTAGTTAGCGTGTTCGCATATCGCATGAACGTGAGTGACAGCGTGCGGTCAGCACTGACGCGCGGGTAAATGAGCTGTGTACATCACTAGTAAGATGGAACAACGATAACCAACCTTACTAACTTTGAAATAAAATCGATTTTATCGTGATTACTATTGTGGTGGGTTATACCTACCTACTAGAGTGTGTGCGGATATTCGTACGTATTTTTACGATACCGGTCTGTATGCCGTCTGCTGGGTGAAGGCCTCTTCCCATATAAAGAAAAAACGTATTTTTATATATGAATGGGTTTATTTGCTGTTTTTTGGTTAAGTTGTAAAAAGGAATTGCGAAATTCAAGCTAACATCTTTGAAATAAATAAGCAATTAATGTTAAAGTGTTATTAATGTTCTGATGATATAATATAAGGTGATATTTATTGGTAATAAAAACGATGGTGCTAGAAAAAAAAAACAAAACAAAATCGCGAATTGCAATATCACATACAACCTTCAAATCAACAAAACTGAAATTCCAGATCTTTATTTTGTTTTTTCGTTGAATTTTTAATACCAATCGTTTTCATAACCGATATTGAGTTCATAGTTTTCGTTTGTAAAACAATAACAAAACACCTTTTATAATAAAAATATCCGCGCAAAAAATGTGATTTATTTTGAGCGCGGATATTTTTAGTTACAAACGGATATTTTAAAAGCTTTTATTCGTTTTCGTGACAAGTGTTGTTACTGGCTTAATTTAATATTGGTTTTTTAAAGCTTCGGACGTGCCTAATGATTTTATCGCCAATTAATAAACTCTGTTAAGGATTGGTAGATAGGTGTGAAATAAAATAACTGTTACCTATTTGATTACCCAAAATAATATTGCTTCCGTAAGATTTCTGTTATATTTTGCATAAATATCAACATTAAAATAAACGGTAAACATTCCAATGTTATTATCGTTCGAGGCTGCCATTTTGTTAACACAAAACATACCTAGGTACAATGATATTTATATACTATAGCTGTTGCCCGCAGCTCCACCCGCGTGGAAGTCACCTAGGGGGATGAAAAATAGATGTTGGCCGATTCTCATAGATACCGGATAAGCACAAAAAATTTCATCAAAATCGGTCAAGCCGTTTCGGAGGAGTATGGCAACGAAAACTGTGACACGAGAATTTTATATATTAGATAATATTACTTAAGTAGGATAAATTAATTTATTTTTTAAGCTACTAGCTTTACCCGAGAAGTAGTCCGCGTGGGTGTCGGTTTTTACGGTAAAAAGAAGCCTATGTCCTTTTGTAAAATTACTTTCGTGTGGCGTATTCATAATTACTTAGGAATATTGACGGTTTAATTACGCGCATTCTCGGGTTCGCCCGCATAGTTTCAGACTCAATAAGAGTCTTTAATCCTAAATCCTAAACATGTTCTTTCTTGCCATGCTCATACAGAATTTTATTAAAATCCTACTGTCAGTGAAAGAGTAACAGACAGATCGACAGACGGAGTTACTTTCGCCTTTATCCACCCAGTACCCATTAGTATGGAATGTTTTGAAGTTACAATTAATGATAGCCCGTGGAGTCATGACCGATTTTCTTCAATGGAGCTAAGTAGTCTGGAAACTTTATTAATGTAATTAAGTTGGCGTGTCGAGTGATAACATGAGTGAGTCATGGACAACAGCCATAAATACCTTATAATTGAAAATTGGTTAATGGCACGTACATAAACTGTTGTCTTTATAGTTAACCTATATTTATTGATGAATAAATAATAAATAATGGAACGAATGAATCCATAAGGGATTGTATTTTAAATTTTAAGTCATAGTTTATTTTTTGTTACTACGATTATTAATTACTTAAATTGTATTTGAAGCATAGTTTTAGTTCTGTTTTAATTTTAGTATCCTTGTCATAGTGTAATTGCGTATTTAATCCAATAGATTGCAATACAATTCGTATTTAAAGGGCATAATATCTAAAAAAAAAAGCAATTGAAAATTATTAAAATATGTCAACGTTTTTTTTATTTAACCATCATTGAGTTTATACTGCGAGTTTAATGATCACTGATAATAAAAAAAGGTCTAAACAGTTATTTATATATAGCATAATATATTAAATTGATTTAAAATTTCACATTGAAAACATTAATTTAAAATAGTAAATACAAATAATTCTAAAAGCACAATTTAAAAAATCATTTAACCAAACTTTCCCCTCAATATCATTCAAATATAATAATAGTATGTCATATCCATCCCCTAAATATAATTTAAATATAATATTATGTCATTCAAATATATTATTTATCCTTTAAATACCATTTCAAAACGGACAGTACCTATATAACCCGGTGCCCGTCAAATTTTACTGTCACTGCGAGACACGGCCACAGGAAGTGTCCGGATACACATGAGGGCGTATAATCCGGCACACTTCGGAAAATGGTCAAATATTGTCATGCCCATTTTGTTTTATACTTTACATTTTTGGTGTCCGCGAGATGTGATATATTCACAGACTTAAAAATAAGGTTCTCAATTCGTCGGAATCTTAGTATTTTATTTTTTACTAGCTGTCCCCCGCGACTTTGTTCGCGTGTTTTACTTTCAACGGTTTTTCATTTCTGCAATATTTTTCATTTATGCTCCGCTCCTATTGGTCGTATCGTGATGTTATATAGCCTATAGCCTTCCTCAATAAACGGACTATCCAATACAATTTTTTTTTTCAATTCGATCCAGTAGTTCCTGAGATTAGCGCGTTCAAACAAACAAACAAACAAAAAAACAAACTCTTCAGCTTTATAATATTAGTATAGATGTATTTACTTGAACACTTCTTGATCGATTTGGATTTTTTTTTGTTTGATAGTGTATATTCTATCCATGTGGTGTCATGGTAATCAGGTAAGGGTCTGATGATGGGATCCAAGGAAAATCGTGGGCAACAGTAAAATCTTATACGCACGTAGGTAATATGTGTTTAAGGTACGTGGTGCTACTCTGTATATGTATAAAATTAAAAAAAAACATCATAATTCATTATCTATATATCAATATATAAAGCTGAAGAGTTTGTTTGTTTGAGCGCGCTAATCTCAGGAACTACTGCTCCGATTTGAAAATTCTTTCAGTGTTGGATAGCCCATTTATTGTGAAAGGCTATAAGCTATATATCATTACGCTGCGACCAAAAGGAGCGGGGCATAAATGAATAATGTTGCAAAAATGAAAAACCGTTGAAACTAAAACACGTGGAAAAAGTCGCGGGAGACAGCTAGTGGAAAATAATGGGTTTAAGGATTTCTGACTTATCGAACTTACGAACCGCGAGCAACAGCTAGTAAAATATAAATATCTCAAACTATACAATAATAGGGACAACCACAGCACAAGATCACCTGATGCCAACAATGATCTATACATATGTAGATAATGTATATATATGCATAATAAGTAAATAGAAATTATATTTTTACACTAAACATAAATCAAAATGACAGTTCTTATAATAAACACCATAAGTTCACCTCTATTTATAATTATTCCTCACATGTTTAAATACTTACTACGTCATCACATAATGATGATAATCACCATTACTAAAATGATGACGGCGTTTATGACGCAAGTATGACATCATTATTGGCACAACATTTATATGACATGAACATTATAGTTTTATTTGTGCTATTTTTTCCGTTGTCAACGAATACTTTATTGAAGGCCATGTGGTCTAGATTTTATTGTTTAAGAGTTGGGGTTATGACGCGGTAGTCTGGCGAAGTGTTGAAATTTTTGTATAGTTGGATTTGATTTTAGTCAGACAATGCAAACGTTGAAATGTAAATGCATTTGTAAAAATGTATATATATTGAAACGTTATTCAGGTACGAGAATTTCGTACATAAAAGCAACTTAGAAGTTTTACCTAAAATAAAGAAATTATAGCTTATTTTAAGCAGACTAAGTAATAGATTTAAGTCATGACATCTAAGTCCTAAACGTCATTACTTCTTAAAGTAGGTACCTACCTAAGTCATGTATATTACTAAAGAAATTAGAAAAAAAAATAATTATGTATATTTTAGAAAATATAATTTAATGTAAAATTGTTTTGTTAATTTAAAATTATTATGTTAGGTTTAGTTTAATAAGCCGTTGTGCGCGCTCTTTGGTGTGACAATAAATGTTTTTTCTTTCTTTCTTTGTAATATACAATCAAATAAAACAAAGTCAGGCTAGTTACACCATTTATAACTCAAGAATGGGTTTTAATGATGTTTGATTTGGGTTTGTCTCCATCCCGAATAACTATCAAACCACGTCCCACGGGAAATACTTACGCGGGGCCTAAACGCATTGGAGACCAATGTTTTCGAAATCTACTCACACAACTAAAGTCACAACCAAAGCGTAGGTACTATATAATATGTGACCAAAGTTAATAATTCATATACCTTGACAGCTTTAAAAAACATTACATTAAGATTACTTTATTTATTTATTTATTAGCAACATACGAAAAGGGTCTTCGTACTCTCTTCTTTAATCGTCCGATTAGTCCCATTATTAAAGATTCAGGGCCTTAACCGTGGCCCTTAATTGAGGACCAAAGGGATTTGTGTCTAGATGTATTAAGGAATACGATTAGACATGATTATGTTAGACATTTGAATTGAATATTAAAATGTGGCTTTGTTATGAATTAGGTTAATGGAGGATTTCGTTTGTTTACTGTTTGGCGATTTTTTTTTATATTTTTGGAAGAATATATGAACAGCGGATTAAAAGGTATTGAAATATTAATATGTCACCACGCTTATTATCACTGAGCGCACAAATATTTGTGTGATCCACAAATGCTTGTACCAAGTCTGGGTGTTCTTTGTGAATGAAAATTTAATTTTTAATAAAAAATAATCATAAATCCTAAGAATGTTTTTCCATTTTAACATTTTACAGTTAAATAGTACTTTTATTAAACACAAAAACTTTACAGGTATCAAATCCGTGGAAAATGCTTCTTCGCCCAAAATCCGTGTTGCGAAACACGACTTTTGGTTTAAAAATAAAATGGTTTACAGTACTGGATCTCTGACTGTCCTGATGGTAATAAAACATTGCGAGATTGTCCAGACTACTTTTGTTACGGAAATAAACTGGATCTAGTCGGCCATTGTGATGCCTTTGGGTAGATATAGGTATTTATTTGTTAGTTACTTTAGTACATTTTCTATTGTGTAGTGTTGTAACTATTAGCTATGTTATGGAGGTGTGAGACTAAGATAAGAATAAGTTTCTGTTTAATAATACAATATGTAATAAATATATGTGGACCACATCACATACATTGCTCTGCACCCAAAGTAGCTAAAGCACTTGTGTTAAGGAATCAGAGGAAACGAAGGTACCACAAACACCCAGACCCGAGACATTGTAGAAAAGTGTTTTTGTACATTGACCCGTCCGGGTATCGAACACAAGACCTCAGAGCTGACGACGCCTTGAAAACCGGTGTGTTTCAACGCCACTCGAATAAACTCCATGCAGCAAATGCTTGTCCCATGCGGGGATCGAACCCGCCGCACGTCGCGCACAGTCTTGATTGGCGTGGTGACCTATACCACTCGGCTATCCGTGCAGTCAAAATTGTGTAACTTACATAACTTCCAACAATCGTAATACATAGGTATTATAACAAAAATTGCGCGTATCCATAAATTAGTACAGCAGTAAAGCTTTAGTAATTCAAATATCTTAGATTTTACCGCATTGTATTCTCAGGTCAACGTTGAAATGGGGGGAAAAACAGCCTAGCAAGTTGCAACAAAAGAATGAGAAACAAACTCTAAAGGTCTTTTATAAGGCTCTGTTGCTCACTGAAAAAGGGAAAGAGTGTGTGTATACTGTGTATGAAACAGAAACTATTGTAGTTAACTTAATGATTAATGTAGGTATCTGCTATTTTTATTAGCGTCTTTTACGATTGTATCGAACTAGCTGTATCCCTCGGCTGCGCCCGCGTGGACGTTGTTTATCGCGGTCTAAAAGTCTATGTATATGTATATGTGTCTAATAAGCCTTCCTTTCTCAGGCTTTAGACTATCTGTGTACCAAATTTCATTTAAATCGGCTCAGTAGATTTATTTTGTAAGCGCGACAGACAGAGTTGCTTTCGCTTTTATAATATTAGTAAAGATTAAGCTTAAGTAGATGTTAAGTGCTTAGAAATTAGAATATATCTTTATCATTGGAAGGAGCAAAGGAAGACATAGGTGCAAAAATTGGCTAAAATTAACAGATAGCACTAACAAAACAAAAGAAATAAAGTTAAGTATTTTTTCTTTTCATATTTATTTTAATGATGTTTTTAAACGTTTAAGTAAAGAATTGGAACACAGTTTTTTTTTTTTTTTTAGAAAGAGATTTATGCAGTTAGCCTGAGCGCAGGCTTGACTGCTTCACGGGACTTTCGCACAGTTTTGTGGTTAAGCAGCAAGTATTATACGGCCCCTGTACAAATATATTTTAGGAAAAAAGGTTTGGGTAATACAACGCCCAAGTAATTTGACAAGGAAACCCGAAACACACCTGAGTTCATTACTATATTTCACACGAAACTTGACCTCTACTATACTATTACTAGGGATCTTTCTTTTCTTAGACTTTTCTTTGTCAGAAGTAGTTTTTTTTAACCTTTTCTTGTTACTAATGCAACTAAAAAGATAGATTTATTTTACTATGGCCACCTATCGAAAAACTGACTGCGACGTCAGTTACTTAACCTGGATTATTAAACAAAATAAGCTTGATGCAATTAAATGAATGAATGGTATGAGCAAATTTAGGTGAATCATATACATTTTGTTTTTTTGTTCTAATGAAAAAATATATTATGACTAGCTGTCCCCCGCGACTTTGTCCGCGTGTTTTAGTTTCAACCGTTTTTCATTTTTGCAATATTTTTAATTTATTCTTCTCTCCTTTTGGTCGCAGCGTAATGTCATATAGCCTATAGCCTTCGTCAATAAATGGGGTATCCAACACTGAAATAATTTTTCATATCGGACCAGTAGTTCCTGAGATTAGCGCGTTCAAACAAACAAACAAACAAACTCTTTAGCTTGATATGTTCGTAATATATAGATTACAAGAATAATATTGTTGTAGGTATTTATTAATGTTAATTTACGTTCTGTTAGCTGTTATGTTGTTCAAAGACATAACATTAAGGTCAGATCAAAGTGTCACGATTTTAAGTATTCGGTTGATGAGTAAATCATTTATCAGTTGTACTATGCGTCAATCAAGTGACACATCGACTGGCTATTACGTCTGTCAATCGTACTGTGAACTGTGATCTTAGTTGTGGTATAGTATAAGTTCGCTTTGAAAACTCACCCGCCTTTTTACAGCTATTAAGATTATTACCGTGACGTAAAAATAGCTTTTTCGAGAATGAGGGTAGATGATGATGATTTTTAAAAATGTCCGTCAGAAAGATTAAATTAAATTAAATTATATAAATATTAGACACGTACTTTTTCTTATTTTACGTTATCAAAAACATTATTAAATATATATAACACAATTTCATGTATTTTGTTCACAAGCATGAAGTCATTAGCTCCTGAACTTTGATTAGCTTTAGGTTCACATTTAAAAAAAAAAAAAAAAAAAAAAAAACAAAATGTACGTGTTAAATTTATGATATAATGTATATAATTAAGTAATAAATTACTTGACCATTGGGTCATTCAATGGTCAATTTAATTTTATCAACGACCAAAATTTATCTGTAAATTTTTCTGCATTAACTTTATTATTAGACGATTATTATTATTTTGTAAGAAAAGAATGAGAAAAGAAAGAAGAGATTACTGCACAAGTAATCTCTTCTCAATTCTTTTTTCTTATTCTTAGATTGTAACTTTGTATTTAATACCTTAGTTGAAACTTTGCTACTCAATGCAATCTTATTACCTTAGAGACAGTTTACATATGAGAATCGTCAATATTTACACCCCACACACAAAACAATAGACATCACCCGATCACCACTCGTCTATCTAAATATAAAGCTAGAATATATTTGGCAAATATTCCCGGACATCGTAACAACACTAACATCAGAATAATGATGATAAACTCTTTGGCTTAAAACATGATGACGATAATTTCATCACAACTCGAAAAAACACGTATTACCTCGTCAGAGATGGCCAGATCACGTGAGGAATTTGGCAGTGAAAGCCAGACATATACTTACACCAGGTAATGTTCTCTGTCTGTTCCTCAAATAATTAAATAAATTCCCATCTTATTTGAGCCAGAAAAAAAAGAAATCTGGTGATACCAGCTAGATATATATTGTGAGGCGTCAGAACAACGATCTACAGTATGTAACAAAAACCCTGTCCGATCCAATAAATGCATATTCCTGGTTCAACATATTTACTAGAAAAAAATGTTTCACTCAGGCGGCTTCTTTGATACAAAACTGTAGGTAGTAGGTACACGTGGACTTTGTCGAGCGATCAGTGTTGCCTTTGATCAGTTTTATTTTAATTTAATTATATTCACCGGGGAACAATAATTATCTCAAATGCCGAATAACACTCATACGGATCGGACAGTGTTTTTGTTGCATGCTGTTTATGGTGAAAATTATATGCTTGATCGTACATTATAAAGATGTACAAGAAGAGTATCTAACGGAACTAATATGGAGCTGGGTAGTCAGGTGTGATGACGGTAGGTTTAGCCGAGTGGTACCCAAATGGTAGCCAGGACTTGGAAATTTCGAAATTCGGGAAGACCAAAGATGGAATGGGTTGATGGCTTGAAGAAGAAGGCAGGAGTAGGACGGATGCGACTGGCAAGGGACGAAGACCTATGCCCAGCAGTGGGTTATACAGGGTTGAAGATGTTGATGATGATTTACAAAATCATCTATTGCGACATGCAGTTCAGAAGATAAAGAATAGTATTTTATGGTCGCTCTACAAACTAAACTGGACTTAAATTTATTTTAGTAATGTGAGCCAAACTCTTATGTCAAGAAGAGACTAAAAGATAGAACAGATTTAAGAAACTAATTTTAAAAGGTAAAATAGAAAGGGATAACCACAAATGGCAGAAGGTGTTTAATGCTGCACTTCAAAAGAAAAGTAAAAAGATGGATAACATCTAAGGATTACCTTTATAAGTAACTAGCCCGCGGCTGCCCGTGGCTGTCCGCGACTGCGCCCACGTGGGTGTCGGTTTTCGGAGCAAAATTAGCCTATGTCCTTTATTTAAATCCAAGCTTACCCCATACCAAGTATCTTCAAAATCGGTTCAGCGGTTTAGCTGTGAAAGCGTAACAAACGGACAGACAGACAAACAGGCATAGTTACTTTTGTATTTATAATATAAGGTATGAATATGGATAGTATATAAGTATATAATATAGTACTGGATGGTCAGTATTGGTTCAGAATTTGACCCAGACTTAGAAAATATTGGAAAGCTAACAACTATATGAAAAATATCTATTACTTATTTATACATATTCTTCCTATCCTACAAGACAAATCTTTTACGTATACCAATTTGTGAGAACAGCCATTCGTTGGCACAAAGAAGAAATTTATATATCTTGTCACATAAAAGTTGCGGAAAACGTTATATTTACATTAATAGCCCAAACTTTTGGGAGTCTGTCCTAATTATGACATATATTTCTAATAGTTGGTGTGTTTAAAGTCGGGCGCGTCTAGTCTGCGGCCCAGCTAGTCTATGCCCGCGAGTTCTGGCCGAGATCCAGCGCCGGCCACAGAAATAGACCAGGCGACACTCTCCATGACTTTTAATTGCCTATACAAGCGAATTTTATCAATTATTTTTAAAAATAATTGTAATTTTGCCGCTCTCGCCCGGATACTCACTGTTTTTGACAATTAACGTCGGCTCTTTTTGAGACTGCTTTATTGAGCTGTTGATTCGAATTGTTATTTATTTTCGAATTTATTTATTAGCTTCGTTGACATGCTTTGATATTTATTAGCTGCTATTACGGACGGGATGTTTTAGTATCCGAGAGATTACTGCATTATCTCTGAATGGGTCAAGAGACGATGACAGAAAATACTATTTTCTAGATGTTACTAATGTAGGTTACCTTAAAAATTCATCACACAATACAATTCTCATGACAATTATGAATAGATCTTACAACAGTTGGATATTTATAGACAAAAATATTACGAAAGCATATTTTATAATTGGGTCGTCCAATTGCTTGGGTAGTTTGAAGTCTAAAAGACAAGGATTTGTGTGATCAAATAGTGACAGTAAAATAGTTATTCCCGGAAGTATATATATTCATGTGTAAATGTGTTGTTTCGAAGAATTCCAACTGAGTAATAATTGCACCTGTGGAAATAGGTATAGGTTCCGAAAATATTTCAGTATCTAACACAAAAGAACATTGTTGAGTAATTTAATGGCGCCTTACTTATATATATTGCTACTAGCACTAGAAGTTGCCCGCAGCTCCGTCCGCATGTATGTCGGTTATCGCAAAATGAAACCTATGTCCTTTCTTGATTTAAACTTATCCAATACCAAGTTTCGTCCAAATCGCCTCAGTCATTTAGCCGTTAAAGCGTCACAAAAAGACAGACAGAGTACTTTCGCATGTATGATAATAGTATGGATTACAAAAAATTTCAATGAAACTCCAAGACGACTCATTATTTTTTGTCTAAACATTTAAATAAACTTATTGAATTCTTGACAATTTAATTCTTCACCAGTAAATATAATTAATATTAAACAAAAAAACCGGCCATGCGCGAGTCAGACTCACACATGACGGATTCCGTAACTTCTTCCGTACCATTTTATGGAGCACCCTTAAATCTTTTATTAATTTTATTTCTATTAAAATTTCAACTCTCTAGCTATTACGGTTCATAAGATACAGCCCACTGACAGACAAACAGAAGGACGGACGGACAGCGGAGGCTTTTTAATAGGGCATGGAACCCTAAAAATAAACACAGAAGAACATAATCCACCTTTTTTGAAGACTGTTAATAATACATTGTTTGTCCAGACGACCTTAAGATCATGTAAAATGTTTGGTTAATGAGTCTGAAGATTTGTGATGACGAGTGTGATGATTTGTAGATTACAGAACATTAATTGCCATCAAACTTCAAAAATATGTTGTTTAAAAAAGAAAATTAACGTTTTTATGTACATTAGTCTGTCTGGAGTACTTTTAAAATATGTTACTTTAAAAAAATACTAACAGTAAGATTTGAATGCTAATCTTTTGTAATATATCTTTATCGTTTAATAATGACTGCGTATGATTTTCTTTAGAGATTATCTAAAATTGTACACAGGGTGCTACGAAATTAGGTCGTAGTTATGACCACGCAGTTCAGAAGACATCATATATGTATATACTACTCGACCTCCGTGGTCGAGTGGCGTACACACCGGTTTTCAAGGTGTCACCAGCTCTGAGGTCCCGGGTTCGATCCCCGGCCGGGTCAATGTAGAAAACCACTTTTCTACATTATCCCGGGTCTGGGTGTTTGTGGTACCTTAGTTGTCTCTGAATTCCATAACACAAGTGCTTTAGCTACTTACTTTGGGTTCAGAGCAATGTATGTGATGTTGTCCACATTTTATTTATTTATTTATTATTATTTATTTATTGTGTATTATTTTATATATATGATAGCTTTTGCCCATAGAAATGAACAACTATCTACAATCTCCAAGAAGACAAAAAAAAATTGCCTAGCAATGTCCGGTACTAATTTTAATCGGCTGATAATAATTTTATATAGTATGATCAATGTCTTTTATGGAATAGGGGATCGGACTGGGTATGAAAAGGAAATATCTATTTAGTCCACCAGATAAATAAAAACAGAAACACTAGTATTTTTTCTTTTATCAAATCAATGAAAAATGACAAAGTTAAAGCGCTTTAAAGTTCTGGAGCGGGGCTTGTGACGTCACTTGTAGGTAAAAATTGTCGCCACAAGTGACGTCACGCGACATTTCTATTCACTGTATCTTCCTCATCGTTTTCTTAATTAAAAAAAGAAAAAATATGTGTCTAATATTTTTTTAATATCTATGTGGTGTGTAAATAAAAAAAAGTAGTACGCTCGATTTTTGTACCTACTTACTTTGTTTCTTACTTTGAGTTAGGTATGACAACGGTAAATAAATGTGTTGAATTCTAATAAATTGATTACTTGTAAATCGTTATTGATAGATGTTTTCGGTTTCAATTATATTTAACGATGAATAATATGGTTGACACTTACTTTATATTTGTCTTATTTATTTAATGTAGCCAAATTATCGCTACAACTAATACCTATATAGATTCTTACTAAATCCTCATCTTTAATACTAAAATAGATTTAATAGTCAGATAGTATACCTACCTAGTATGCAATGTCTCTGGCTAAATTAGGATTAGGTTAAAACCTTTTGATTTTGATATGGAACCTCGGCCATATTAAGTTTCATTGCAAAAAAAAACAAATAAATTGAACAATCATCGCTGTCTTTCTAATTTGTTTGAACGTTATTGCGATAAGTATTACGAATAGTTATTTTGACAGTAATAATTGCGCAAATTTACGCTTTGCAATATATGTAAGAAGGTATCCCTGCTGAAGTGATTTACAATTTAAAGTTTTTTTTGTGTGGGTATTATGGAAAATCATTTGTTGTTTTGTAAAGAATTGTAATAACTTAGCTACTAATGATAAGTTTACCTGATTTTATATCCAACAGTCGATTGCCACGAAACTTACCTGTAATGAAAAATAACAATTAAAAAGGTAAATATAGGTACAGTTATGAACAAAATTCTGTACACAACGCGAATAAAAACTTCAGTTCTCGAACTAAAAGTTTTTCTAATTTTGTAGTTACGTATTTTATACAACGTGTCGGTGTGCATTCTCGTCAAATTCAAGGAGGTAACTATACTTATGATGCTCGACACGAATCAATAATAAAAAAGGTACTAAGTAGGTTTTATTTTTTCAGATTTTCGGAAATTTGCATGTGTAGGAAAACCAGTTCAAAACGCGGCCTGTAACCGCTCTTTTACACACACAAATAATAAATACACTGCCTACCGCATACGCAACGAGGCGATTCTGTTCTTTGAAAGTGGTGTGTTCTGAAATACTGTTAAACTTAAATAACTAAAAAATCAAGTATCTATTCATTATTGAGCTGATATCGTAATTTTATTTGATTATTTATGTCTTTCATAACAGCCTCCTGAAATTTGACAAGAATGCAAAAAAACACTTTGTATATCAACGGTAAATCTATGAGTAATACCGTATACATTAATTTTTTCTTAACCGTTCCAAAAATATCTAAATATTTAGGAAAAAATCCGTGTTTTAATTCTGTTTTTCGTTTTGTCTTTCTTATTTGGTCCCTGTATTACTTAAATTATGATAATCGTGCATGGAAAATAGAAAAAACAAAGATTTAGACTCATTTTATTGCTAAGAAAATTTCGACCACTATCAATGAATTAGGTACGTATATTATTTAATTCCAACGTGTGATTTACGTAACCTTCAATTACAACTACTACACAACTACTACTATTTAACATTGTTTTACTTATAAGTACATATTTTTATTATTATTTATTAAATTACGCAATAACACCTACAAAACAATTGTTTGTGATTAAATACGGTAAAGCGACAAGTGCGTTGAACCAGTAGTCGTGGGTTCAAATCCTGCGTGGGGTTTCAATTTTTTCTAATTTTTGCTAATCTCAGGAACTTACTGGTCCGATTTGAAAAATTCTTTCAGTTTTGGATAGCCCATTTATTGAGAAAGGCTATAAGCTATATAACATAACGCTGCCACCAAAAGGAGGGGAGCATAAATGAAAAACCGTTGAAACTAAAACACGCGGACTAAGTCGCGGGGGACAGCTAGTATACTATAATGAGGTTTTCAAGGATGGTCATATGCCTTAATCGATGGTATATCGTCAACCTGCTTGACGATATAGTCGGTTTACATGAGCCACTTAACTTGAACATGTTAAGCGATTTAAAACGCACCAAACATTACACTAGATTTATATAGTTCATTAAAAAACTAACGCCACTGTAACGTTGACTAATTTGTGATTATGTTGTTAGGTACAGGCGAACACAAAAGTACATCAGTAAAAAGGTTAAGTTTTAGGCCGTATTACGCTTAAAAATTAAAAAAAATTGGTGTGAAACATTTTTTTAAAATTTTTAACATACTTTAAATATTATATAAATTCTTAATATAATTTTAAAGAGAGTTATGATGATAATGTAAACGATAAAACCATAACAACAGTCAATTCGAGATTGTATCTAATAATATTTTTTTTACTGTTGCACTTTTGTCGTTACCTGTACCTATACATATGAAAAATATGTTTTAAAAGGGTTTATTTTCTAATTGATAACTCTCACGCAAGGTTTCTTTCTCTTTCTTTCCGTGACGGGTGAGCCATGGGTTTGTATGGAGGGTGATAATGAATAATCAGTTAATATGTAGTGGGCTTGGAAACCTACAAAGAACATTGTACTTCCTACATAAGGATTAGTTTAAATAAAAAATGTGATAAATGTTATGATTTAAACATTTACTGGACTTTTTTGTGGGTTTAATGCTAGGACGGGAGGTTTATATATGGGCCATGTAGATAAGAACAAAGATAATAGGGATACTTAAAGTAAAAATAAGTTAACTATAAAGTACGCCTAACAGAGTATTAACTGTGAGCTCTAGTATGAACAAACAAAATCATAAAATAAGTGTCAAAACATAGCGCGCCGTCTAATTAAAACTATTTCAAAACCTAATAATATTGGAAACATCGATATTTTTGCATAAACGTCAAACGGAAAATCACTTAAATAAATCTATACTAATATTATAAAGCTGAAGAGTTTGTTTGTTTGTTTGTTTGTTTGTTTATTTGTTTGTTTGAACGCGCTAATCTCAGGAACTACTGGTTCGATTTTAAAAAATCTTTTTGTATTGGATAGTCCGTTTATTGAGGAAGGCTATAGGCTATATAACATCACGCTACGACCAATTGGAGCGGAGCATAAATGAAAAATGTTGCAAAAATGGAAAACCGTTGAAACTAAAACACGCGAACAAAGTCGCGGGGGACAGCTAGTAAATAAATAAATGTGGACAACATCACATACATTGCTCTGAACCCAAAGTAAGTAGCTAAAGCACTTGTGTTATGGAATTCAGAGACGACGAAGGTACCACAAACACCCAGACCCAGGACAATGTAGAAAAGTGGTTTTATACATTGACCCGACCGGGGATCGAACACGGGACCTCAGAGCTGGCGACACCTTGAAAACCGGTGTGTAAGCCACTCGACTACGGAGGACTTATTAGCTTAAATCAGTAAACGAGCGTATTTTCTTACGCTCGGCTAAACGGCTTACTACCGATGCGTGAACTCTATGCTTGTCTATGTATACTGTAAGAGGGCAACAGATTAAATAAAATAGACCTGTAAAGTGCTTTATAGTTAAGCTGCTTCGTACCGTGGTTAATGGTTTAGTCTGACAGATGAACTCGTAAAGTAACCGCTTAAATACAGTTAAATCTGGCTAACGTGTGTCTGTGGAGTTATGCGGTTAGTGGTTGCTGGTAACTTCTTGGTTGTGGTTACCGGGTCTATGAGATCTAAAGTTTTAACTGGATTATATTATATAATTCTTTATATACATGACTGGAAATTGATATGCTTGCAGAAAAAAATGAGAAATCCTTTTGTGGATTAACTAAACTAATTTAAACTGTAATTTCGTTAACTGTCTCTATACCAGAGGAACTCCTGGTCTTTTTCGATAGATATAACCTTTTGTCAACACAATGTATAAGTTATAACTTCATTACAGGAGAATTTTTTAAACTAAATATAGATGGCCCTAAAAATTTTCGATATTAATTTATTAAGTGCTTAATACTACAAGTATATGGCCATGAAAGTTTTCGTTATTAATTTATTAACAAATTACATCCAAGGAAACGCCCAGTTACACTGTTTTTAATTGTTATATTTGTACCATTGGGTATAATTAGCGTATTGATTAAGTGAAACGTATGCGTGACGGGAACCGTTATGATATTTATCATTATTTGTTAAAACTCACAAAAGGGCTGTGTGAAACTCACAGTGTCTTAATTATACCTACGTACTGTACCTATGTACGTAATTTATGTTGCATGTTATATTAAAATGACGTCTCATCAATTAATAACCAGCTTTTACCCGCGTCTTCGCTCGCTTTCATTTGTTTTTTTTTTATTAAAATCTACCCTACAATATTTAGCATTTAAGTAGCTTATTATCAGAGAAAGATTTGTTGAAATAAGATTACTAGTTTCTAAGATTACATCGCCCATTAAAATTTACAAATCTTTTTTTTTAATATTGGTTTTGGGTTAGGGTTTAGTATAACTAAATATAATAGTGTGGGTAGACAATACTAGTCAAAAACTGCCCTATTTTAGGGCAAAGGGTTCGTCTTAAGCAGTGAAGAAACGAGCACTAATCAGTATTCATCATCACCTCACACTACGGTTTGGAGAATAAAATACAAATTCGTAATAAATAATATTGGCATAGGTATACAGAATGTTTTCCTTCACCGGTTGTTAAAGGTGTCTTAGAATAAAAATATTTTTGAAAATAAGTACAAGGAAAACAATTTACATAATATGAATTACATCCCAAATACTTTTGATTCAATTTAATTGTGATAAATAATGTATAATTTGTTTAATTACTTCAAATTCCTAAAAAGTTCAGATGTATCCGACTCTGGTCTCATTCATTACATTCACTCATCGTTCATTCACATGCTTACATTTGAATGTAAAGCTACAAGTTCATATTTAACCTCGTTCTACCATTTGAAGGAATTGACTCGAGGCATAATTAAAATTTTACATATTTATACGACAGATTTCGTATTTAATTATGGCCTATATGTTTGTGCTACTTTAATTAACTATAGGAATTATTTAGTAGACTTAATATGCGTAAAGTAATTATGCGTTTCTATTCAAACGACATCCGCAAAGGGGCTGTCAGTGGTTGGAGACGAGGAGCTGAAGATTGAGCTCAGTAGCGTGCTATATGAGAGGCCTATGTCCAACAGTGGACGAAGATAGGCTGATGATGATGATTCAAACTATCTACCAGTACAATTTCCTAAATACCTAGTATTCAGTAAAGTTTTTGTAATGTTTTTAAACACTAATGTAGGTAAACGCACAATTAATGTAATTTATTTGTTTTTGTTCCAATAAATGATTTTTAATTTTGATTTTGATTAATTAATCTACATCTACACTTCTCTTATAAAAAAGAAAAAAAAAGTATTTTCGCATGTTTGTAACAAATAAACATAAAAACCACTGGACAGATTTAAAAAAATCTTTAATAAGGGCTTTACTGTGATCTTACTGCTTGACAGAGTTACTTACAATCAAAATAAATGCTAGGTCATTAGTTTATGCAAGGCAATGTAATGTGTACGAGATAATACAGGATTTTGGTCCCATCAGCCGGTAGTTAATAAGGTTATCTGAAGAGCCGCTGTTATCTCTGATATATAATTATACTGTATAGGAGTCATGAAACAAATTTTGAGAATATATTTGAGCCTATAATATAATTAAAGCGGTATTTATGGTAATTATAATGATGGAATTTATGTAATTGTGTGGTGTATGATTTTACTAGTGAATTCAATGAGAATTTAATTTATTTTTAGCTGTGCCCTGAGGTAGCTAGGTCAGACTGGATGCGGAAGCGGTAGCCTAACTTGGGCGAGGTCTATGTCCAACAGAGGACAGCTATACGGTAAAATATAGTAATTAGAGAATAGTGTTTTTTATCTTTTAATAGGTAAAATTTAGGTATTGATTAAAGACTGTCAACTATTAACAAAATATAAAGTCGTTTTTTTATGAAAAATTATATGCATGAGACACAAAAAAGGTAGGAATCTTTTTCCAAATTAGTTTCTATTTATTTATACTTATATATGACACACAATATAGGTACAATGGCTGACTTATAAAGGGACACTACTCCCTAGGATGTTAAAAATTACGTATTTAAGGAAAATTTTGTGGAAAGATATATCTATTTTGCTTCCCTCATTTAATTTTTTTTTGTCAAAATATTATCAAATTTGTCTGATAGTAGTCGGAACACGACGGAAAAAACGGGCATTTTCGGAGGGTAATATTTATTTAAGTGATTATGTTTTGAAATATTGAAATAATAGGGACCCGCATTAAGTGAACCTAGGTCTTTTGAAAAAAAAACATTGTCTAGAAGCATTTTCCTCGAAGAAAACAGCGGAATAAGTTTGTATGGAAAAAGACTCGCGTCCCTTAATAATTGAGGCCTACAAGCCAACCATAGCGTGCATGAAATGTAACAAAAAGTACGCATATATGCTAATTTACATATTAATACCGTACAATTTTACGGGTTATTTGATAGAATGTGCTCAGTTTAATGGTCTTACCGTAATATTACATACAAAAACAAAAGTGTAAAAGCCAACAAACTTGAACAATTAAAATAAGTATAATAGGCTATTTTTGTAGCAACTTTAAAGATAGATTGTGTAAGATTTACACTGTTTACAAACAATTATTATGTCAAAAGTATACAAAACAAATATGACTTAAATTTAAACTTTGTTGCGCCGGACCTCGTAACTAATTTAGACCGCTTTACTTCAAGACTTGACGCGCCAGTGGCGCTAACTGGTGAGCGAATTTACAGTAGCCCTCATTAAACAAAATTTCGAGCAATTTAAGTACCTACCTACCTACGTTACGTATATTAGATTAATAATATAATGTAATATGATAATAATACCAGCCTATAAATGTCCCACTGCTGGACACAGGCCTCTTCTGATATAGAGAAGGAACGAGCATTGTTCATTGAACCACTAGGCCATCACGACACTACGTACGAACGTATTAAATTGCCAGTAAACAATCAAATATCAAAGAAAATCGTATCAAAAGTAGGTACCATTTTTGGATCAATCCCGCGATTTACTAGCGTTTCTTAAATTTATTGCGATGCTGCTATATTGCACAACGGAGCGACTTCCAGTTGCGCCTGTCTCCCAATCCCGGCAGATTTATCTAACCTTTTTATCTCCGTCTTAGAGGGTCACGATAAATTGTGATTGTCCTAAATCTTTTCTCTAGAGATTAGGAATAGATGTACTCAATTTTACATTTAGACTTTCTGTTGTAAATAACCCATTAAAGATAGAAATAATGTATAATAAGACACTTGAATAACCAATATGAAGTGTTATTTTCCCATATTTCTACCCTAAGAGGTGTTTTTTTTATAAAACTTAAATCGAAAAAAAATTGCGAAGAAATCATGCAACATATACTTACACAAAGAAATATACGAACAAACTGAGAACACCTCTATTTATGAAGTCGGTTTAAATTACCGCCACATGTTCACGTAATACCCCTGTAACGTTCATTATAAATTACCGTAAATTAATGTACTAATGTATATCTACTAACAAAAACCCATAATTTTAATTACCAAACATGCGAGAGCTATAAAACCATTAATTCCGACTGTATAAATAAATAAAAATCATGACCCGCCAAACAGCGACATCTGTTATCCAGTAGCGGAATTTATTTGTAACTTTATGGTTACTTCTGTTTTATTTTATTTTGGTATTTATTTGTGACTATTCTGCTTTTTAATGCTCGGATATTTTTATATTGTGGTTCATATTCGTGAAGTCAGCGGCGGTTATAGTTTATGGGGGGTTATAAAATGATCGGTTTTAATATTGTTGGAGGCGAGGTAGTCTTATGATCAGTTACTGTCCATTGTTTTAATAACATATATCGAGTTATTAGTAGACATTGTTTTAATACCGAGCTTAAACGTAGTAATATATATTAGTTTTATATATCTATAATAAATCTGTAATCATAAAAAAATGGCATTATGAGTTTAAAATGAAAATAAGATTCGATAGCCTAATTGTAGTGACATAAATAATTCTACAAATAGCTGTAAATAATCGCAACCCGAATAAAAAAAAATGTGACCGCTATTCGTCAAATCTGTGATAATATAAATATTTTAATAGTACAATAGGTAAATCAAAATTATAGTTTAAAAAAGCGACACATTTTTAAAACGAAATTTGAAACTAGTGCCAAAATGTAGGTACCTAATAGAGCACACGGTTTAAATCGTAAACAAACATGAGAATAAATTACAGAAAAGGTTCTAATAACAAAAAGAGTTTTGCAATATCCACAGTATAAAATAAGCCACGTTTACCTATCCTAAGCACACATAGGCGAGCTCGGTCGTAAAAATTATAATTAATTTACGTAAATAATCGTTAATTATTCAATGTTAGGGTGAATATTGGGAAAACGGCGCCATTTTGTATTCTGTAACATCATGCGTTTATCCCCGAAGGATTAGGCAGGAATAACATTGACCCACATTATTCTAGTCTACATGTTAAGTAGGGGGTGATACTTTTAAACCTAAATATATATTATTATCTATACTAATAATATCAAAATACATATTATAAATGCGAAAGTAACTATCTATCTGTCCACCCGTCTGTTGCGCTTTTTTGACTAAACCACATAACCGATTTTGATACAATTTGGTGTAAATGTAATTAGCAAAACACTATGCACAACGAAGACTTTGAACACTAAGAAAGGACATCTGCTATTAATTATTCCTCTGTGTTTGTATTTTTATAAATTATTGCTGATATTCTGACGTATGCATAGGCATTTAATGTATAGTTTCATCAAATCTGCTTCAGGATTTTTTGTTAAATTACAGATATGTTACATACAAATTTGTGATACCAGGTTTTTATATCTACAATAATTAAGTACCATTAAAAAGGCTACAATCTAATATAAAAGTATACTATTTAAATACACCAACTCAAATTACGTAAACTTAACTAACTTAATTCAAAACAAAACTTCAAACACAGGAATATGTAACATAAAAGTTATACTATTTCCGACCCAAGATTTGCGACCTCTGGCCTCGTTTTGTTTAATGTCAGGGGTCGAGAACATTGCGCCTTGTTGCTAACCGGCATTAAAGCCATATTGATTCGTTTCAACTTCTAGTTGATATTATTTTTAAACATTATTAGGCATGGAGTACTGTTTATTGTTTATTAATATCTAAGGTTTTATATACGACTAGCTGTCCCCCGCGACTTTGTTCGCTTGTTTTAGTTTCACCGGTTTTTCATTTTTGCAACATTTTTCATTTATGCTCCGCTTCTATTGGTCGTAGCGTAATGTTATATAGCCTATAGCCTTCCTCAATATACGGACTATCCAATACAAAACGAATTTTTCAATTCGAACCAGTAGTTCCTGACATCAGCGCGTTCAAACAAACAAAGAAACAAACTCTTCAGCTTTATAATATTAAGTATAGATTTGATATCTTTAAGGGAAAGATAGGGAAGACCAGTTAGAGTAGGTATACAAATGTAGGACTTTTCTAAATCAGACAATGTATGATGTGAAATCTATACATATCAAAAAACAAAGACCCCGCTGCGTCTATCTTTCTGTCTCAACGCGATGAACTCACAAACTACTAAACGGATTTTCATATGGTTTTTCATCAATGGATAGAGTGATTCAAGAGCAAGGTTTTTGGGTATAATTCATTAATGTTTTGTCTACACGTGCAAAGCCTTCTTCATTAATATGGTCAATAGTAAAGTTACGTTTAGACATTTAAATGTTTGTATATCTTGACTATTTTCAACTATTTCACATGTAAAACCTTTTTTAACATGACTTGAACATTTAAACAGGCCGGACTCGTTGACCTTTTTAAAAAAATGCCTAATAAGGTCACCGGAGGGCGTCAACGCAAGGTTTTTTTTTTAATATCTGCGTGATCAATTTCTTTATGCTTTGATGATATAATCGTCCGATCGTGATTAATTTATTAAGGGATTTACAGATGGCTCTATCTTTAAATGTGTTTTTTTGGGTAAATTGTATTGTATCGCTTTAAAAGTGTCAGTATAGCAGGATTCCAGATTTATTATTTAATTATCATTATTATAATTTGTCTACCAAAAAGTTTGCCTAAAAAAGTGGCCATTCTAATGTGCTAAAATGTTTATTCTCTTGTATCATTACCAAAATTTCAAAGAGAAAAGATTTGTACTATTGTATGTTTGCAAATAATAACCTCTAAAACTGCTAGACGTATTTAAAAAAATAGCTTCGTAACGTGGGAATAAGACCTCAACAAAAAAAAAGAAAAATATTTCAATTTGAATTTCGAACGTTGGCAAAATGGCGGTAACCTACATGCGTTAGATTTTACTTTCTAAAATTATGTAAGTTAACCTTTGTGTAAACATGCATTTAAAAGAGTAATTCATTACAATTTTAATCTGTTTTTGTTTTACTAATTATTATAAACTTACTATAATATAGAATCTGGTGGTAGAACGCCTCACAAACTTATCTGGACAGCGCCATTGTCGCTAGTTTTAAGGAATTTCCAATGGAAAACTGTCATTTTGACATTTGTTTTTTTCTAAAGGCGATAGTTCCAATTTTCGCCACCGACAATTTTGTCGTGGTTAAAATGGGATTGTAGGTTATAATATTTAAAAGCATTCTTTAGATATTTGCTGAACTTACATATTATTTATAATAAAGAAGTCTGTAAACTAATTTTCTCTTTTATTATTAAAAAATCGTACTTCGTGTGTTGGTCCCGACTGTCATACGTTGATCTTTGACAGTCGTTTAGTCATTACAATTCTGACAACCAATCTTACTTTGAGATACTGTGTTACCCAATAAGATGGGTCGTGGTCGTGAGACAGGCAGTCGCTCCATGTAAAATACGGTATTCAGTTGAATCCGGTGAGACTGGAAGCCGACCCCAACATAGCTTGGGAAAAGGCAAGGCAGAAGAAAAAGATTATTGAAAAGTTCATAAACATTTATGGCCTTATTAATAAAAATCGCGACAGACAGATTACTTCAATTATAATTTGAATCTAGAACCTGAAGTAGACGCTAAACACATTCGAGATTTTTATGAATATAAACCCCTATATTTTTTGACGTGTCTTGTTATTTTTATTTTAAGTGTTGGTACCTAAACGAAACATATAATTTCAAGGACAATTTTATAGTATGTTATTGACTCGTATTTCCCCGTGACATTTTATGGCAACCATCCTACCTAAAGAAGAATATGAAAACAGGACCTACCTACTCTACATTGGATCACTATTTTCAATGTAGATTGTAATGTGGAAATGTATTTACAATAATTACATTTCTGTAAAACTTGCTTGTATTGTAGCGTCTGTCGATGCATTTTATAGAAGAGAGTTTATATACCATGAAGTAAAAATATCATCTAGATCATACAACCCACTATAAAAGTAGGTTTACGGAAAATACAATAGCTGGCTTATTATACGAATACATAGTTAAAAAACAATATATAATCATAACCTAATAATTATTAATAACCTTGTAATAAAAAGTAAATAGAAAAATATTGACATTATTGACAATCGGTGAAGGAAAACATCGTGAGGAAACCTGGTATTCCCAAAAAATTTAATCTGAAATCGCCAACCCGAAAGTGAGCAAGTGTGGTTACTAATGCTCGTGCCTTCTCTATACCAGAAGAGGCCAGTGCCCAGCAGTGGGACATTTATTACCTGGTATTATTAAAATAAGCTAATATAATGTGTAGATATTACAATTTTCTCTAGGTACACTTTTACATAAGTAGGTAGGTACAATATAAAGAGAACGAATTAACAGGTATTTAAATTAATGGATAATAAGTACTAATATTAACAATGAGATTACAGTTAATTACATCTCTAAAACATTAGCAGAAAATAAATTACATATCTAATTATTTCTTGACAGACTAAGAAACTAGCATTTTAAATGTTGGCACAACTTCTTGTTATTTTAATAATGTTAATTAATAAACCTTTTTTAATGATACGTGGAGTTTGATATGCAAAGGATTTTTTTTACAATTCCCTCGGAAAAGTCGATAGTAAATGCATGTGGCGGCCTCTATTGGTAGTGTGGGTTAACTACGGCATTTTCTAGGTTACCACCATAAAACGATATGTATTTCACACTCAATAAATGTATTAATATAATGTCCTGGATATTGTTATTTACGCGTTTATTTAGATTTATAAAAATGAATTTAGATTAGCAAGATGGGTCGACGACATAACTAAAGTTTCGGGTCGAATCTGGATGAGACTGGCACAGGACCGGAGAGAATGGCACATGAAAGGAAAGGCCTATGTCCAGTAGTGGGATGATAAAGTCTGTGGATGATGATGATGATGATGTATCTAGATTTCCCTTGGCCACGCCATAACTTCCAAACGCCTGAACCGATTTGGATAATTCTTTTTTGTTATGTTCCTTATTTTAAGGACAGGGTTTTTGTAATAAAAAACGTATGGAAATGTTTTGTAAATTTTACACCACCCATACAAAGCGGGGGCGGCAGCTAGAATTACATATATTTAAGCAATGTAACAAAATTCGAATTATCAAGAGGAGAAAATCAAGGTTTGAATCAATAACTAAAAATGAACGGCGATATTATCTAAGTTACATGGCGCTTGTAGGAGATTACGCTAAATAAACGCCGGAGCGCTCGCAGGAAATCTAATATGCGGAAATTAGGTTAAGTCCATGGTTTTATTAGCTCCATAAATCAGCTTAATAAGGGCCCTGTGAAGGTGACGGCGGCTCGCTAGCGTGTTTTGTGTTTTCGATTAGTTTTATGTAATGAGAAGCTTCGGAAAAGCGTTGGCACGACCGAGTGGCGTCCACAGAAATTCATGTAACATGCTTCATGAGTAATGTTTAGCACATCCCGCGTCTCATGTACACCGAACAGCTCGATTTATATTTATCTTTCACGTTGTAACACTCATTCTACACGCGTGTACTTACTGACCATCCTGAGACACTCCCAAAACGTTATATTGACAAGAAATTAAGCTCGCAGTATCAACACCTCACTCGCGATATACCACGCTAGCCTATCGATTCAACATCCTAAGCGAACTTCGCCAGGGAACCTCAACCTACACTACACGTTGGAATTTCATTTTTTTTTCAAACAACAACGTACGATTCTTACATAATTCCCGTCCGCCATTACAGCGTATGACGCACGCGATATTCGCCCTTAAAGACGACGTACGTTGGGTACATATTTTCCATTTTCCATGCACGATAGCTCTATTTCGGAGCTGCGCCGGCGGTTACAACCTTGAATTCGGAACGCACCTTTAATTTTAGCCGGTTAACCTAGATACGGGGACCATGCCGAGAGTGGCGGATCGATATTCGCATGCGCGATGTCTCGAACGGTTTTAAAATAGTACGGGTGTGGTGGGTACCTTTAGGCGGCGGATTTTTGGGCAAGGTATGTCGGGGCCCGTGTCTCGCGGCCGACTGACGGGCTCGGCGCTCGCCGCGCACGCGCCCGCCGCCGCCTCGCATAACGATCGCAATAGCTTTCGGGCGCGCGCCGCGACCACCGCGCGGTCCAGAACAGGTGTACCGCGTCCATTTCCCAACACTATCGCATATTTCTCTTACCCCAGTCATGGCATTCTCAAACTACACCAAACATTCTCGTTGATAGTATTTCCAACGTTTAATTACCTTATCTAAACTTGTAGCAAGCGCTTAAAACCGATGTAAAGACAACGACATTGAAAGCTCTGACACAATTTTAACCTATAAAACATCCGTTTGTTTCATTTTCTTGATTTATTGGAAGTATTTAATGTGTTTTCGCCTAATAAATATGTTTTCGTAGTCCGGACGTGGAGCTATCTATCATGTTTCGTTGTATTTTTATGCTACAGCGGCGCCCCTGGCGGTGGAAATGGGTACTGCACGTAAAAGCTCTGTCCGCGCTGATCTTTTGTTTGCCTTTCAGTTTGCAATGACGTTTGACATTATGAATAGTAGTTGTACGCCTGTCTCGCTCTTTCATCGAAAATAAAACGAGATACATGTAGTCGTTACTAGGTACTCGGGAATAATAAGATGTATGAGTGTTTATAATGAACAAAAGGTACCGACTTAAATTGTGCCGACGCGCTACATTTTTTTTGTTTCCTTTCATAATAATAATGGACGTAACTTTTAACTTTTGTTATAAGCAAGATAAATATTAAATTAAAACCTTTAAATTGCTGTCTACTGTATTGACTTCAATATAGTAGATAAATGTTGATATAATAAACCTTACATAAACTTTTAATAAAATATACTTTAAATTGGATTTTTAAGTAATGTAGATATGCAGAAAATATTTATTTCCATGCTATCTTGTAGACGTAACGTAGCGCCATCTACAATTTAGTTAAGCTGTAGAATCTTACAAGATGACATAGTTGTAAACAAGGAACTAGTATTATGGCTTTCATAACTACTACTAATGCCATCTAGCAAAGTTTTACACAACTAATAAAACTGAAGGATAGATTGATAGATGGCGCTATTTTAAGTTTTAATTCCTGTTCAAGTAATAGGAAATAATGTTGGGTTGTGGAATGTAGAATGTATACCTAGTTTGTGAAGCATTTTGGGAGTCGTAGCTTCGACCGATTCGACCTTCAAATAGATTAATAATAATACTAGAAACCGTCTATAGACTGATGTGATGTCTAAGTCTAAGTGTCGGACCTATGCCTCTTTAATTTATGGGTTAACTTGAATATTTAAGCTGTAATTTATTACATTATACCATTATAAAACATTCTCAGTGTTTCTTTTTTTGTTAGTTTTTTTTTTTTTTTTTTTTTTTAATGTTATATTTAGTTTATAAGTCGCTGTGCACTCTTTGGCGTGACAAAAAATTGTGTCTTGAAAAAATAATGACTTTACTAGTTATAGCTAAGAACCATCTCGAACACGTCGAAGTCTAAACAAAAAATAACGCATCATAATCGGTACATTTGTTTATGAGCTACGATGCCACAGACATACATGTTGGCCAAATCTTTTCTTAAAATCAAATCATTCGCCATCATGAGCAAAATATTACAATTAAAATTTTATAAAATTGTGTTATTTTATCTTTTTATCTATATTATCTGTACTAAAGTACCTAAAAACTAAAATGAAAAGATTGGATGTAGTTAATTCATTTTATTTTGAAATATTATTTTTATTACTATGTTTGGACATCACAATACGAATACATTAACGGTATAAAACTTAAAACCGAAAACAATAAGATACATAAACATAATAATCTCCAAAAAGCTGTTTATGGAATGTACATAGTCTCAACAATTTATACTTAATACTACATTTTATATTTGTAGTTACATATGAAACAAAAAAAAAATAATTACATGGTAACTTTTGTTAATAACGTCAATGTTTTTATTTTTAAACATCTAATTTGAACCAAAACCTAAGTTAATGTTCTAATCGATTTTAAGAAAAAAAAAATCGATTAAGACGATTGTTCAAATCGATTACTAGCTAAAAATCAATTGAAACATTAAAATTGACAATTGGAACAAATTAGATAAAATAATATTATGTGTATTACTTATTTTATACAATTTCACAGACATTGTTCCATTTCTTAAAAGGAGATATCCAATTGACCAAGATACTGGACAATGTACGTCAAAATTGTTAAAAAAAGTTTTTTTATAACAAAAACAAAATATCACCTATTTTGTTACCAATGGCACCGTGGGACCATATTTAAATATTCTTAAAAAACGGATGGTTGCATTTTCTAGATAATTTTGTAAGAAACGGCAGTTTCCTTTGCACTTGGTGTAATGGGCCTGTTTCCTATTTTTTTTTTTAATGTCCGTCTTGTAGATTAATGAATTTTATTGGACACGTATTTTTTCTTTTTTCCTGCAAACAAAAAATGATCAAAATACAGAGAACTGAAGTTACGCGTGACGTCACTCCTCGCTACGATTTTTAGCGAGGCGTAGCGTCATAAGCCCCCACTCCGAAACTTTAAAGCGGTGTATCTTTGTATTTTTTTATTGTTTTGATAAAAGAAAAAATACGTGTCTAATATTTTTTTATTATCTAACTGACGGACTAAATAGATTTTAACTTTTCATACCCAGGAAACATCCCTATTATAATAATATCAGCCACTTTTTTCCAATCCAAGGAAGGGTAATATTTTATTGATGGTAACAAAATGGCTTAAACATTTCACTACATTGTACAATAAATGTCATGAAATAAATCTAAACAAGACAAAAAAATATTATCGGTCGTTTTAAAACAAAATTTATTTAAAATAATTCTTTTTATGCAATTTTATGCTTTTGTTGTTTGAATAGTGTTCCAGAATTTTTGAAAGCTGAGTAGATAGTAAATTTGTTAAGCCATTTTGTTAGTACCTTCAATAATACCCCATTCCAAGTTTAAGAAAAAAATAAACAAATCATACCTCACTCAAATTAAATAACGTACATTGTAGTGAATGTCAAACTCACTAAAAATCACAAAATATTTCTTGTGAGAGTAGATTAGGATTTAATTTTATCTCAAGCCGACCAACACGCTCACCATGAGCTCTTAAAGCAGGGTTGTAACCGTTGTAGAAGCGAGACAACGCACTACGCTGCGCATAGCGGCGTCTCGTTTTTACAACGGCATCAGTCCTGCTTTAACTCATAGTATAGGCACCGAACATACCTGTAGGCACACATAATGTCACAATTATTATGAAATTATACAGTGGCATATATAATCAGTCATATATTACGGACGAAACAAAACTATTTTAATTTTTTTAGTTTTTAATAGGACGACCGATACCTTACATACAAATTATATACTTATTAATTTATTCAAGTATATATACCTATAAACCATAGTGTATATTCCTACAAGTATAGATACATATAACCCATATCAAATGAAAGAAATGAAAGGATATGATAATTGGCCGTATGTTTTTCTGTCCCTTTCTTTAAGAGGGGACGCTACTGGGTCTTTCTCTACACACGCAAACGTATTTCGCACGAATTTCGTTTTATTCATGGTAAATGCTTCTAGGGCAATGTTTTTTGTCGAAAAGATCTAAGTTTACTATATGTGTGCCTGTATTATTTTGATTTTTCCCCAAAACATAATCGCTTAAAGAAATGTGACCCATCCAAAAATGTCCGTTTTTACCGCAGTGTTCCGACGACTATCAGACAAATTTAACAGAATTTTAACAAAAAAAAAATAATAAATAATAGAAGCATTTTTTTCTAATTATTGATGCAAAAATGATTTGGATCAGTCAAGTTTTTGAGAAGAAAACAGCGGAATACGAAACGTCTTTTGGTCAACGATTTTTAAGGTATAATCAGCCTGAGCTGCTGTTGTCCCTTACGCACTTTACGGTGGTAGGTCCTGGAGGTGTGCGTCGGCAATATATTCTTTAAATATGTACCTTTTTTTCAAATCCCTCGGAAGTAGTATCCCCTCTTAAGTTACAAACAGTTGACAGCTGCCAAAATGACAATTAAATGTTGCCAGCAAAAACAATAGGTACAGATAAAAAATACTAACGAATTTTTAAAGAGTATTAAAATAATGGTTTGTTTTATTTAAAATGGATGTCCCGTGCAACCTTTTCATGAAAGGCAAGCGCTACTAACAACTATCAACAGCTTTTTCAGTGATTTACGTACTACATAACAATTCTCTATTTACATACATAGTAAAATTCATTTATATCACATCATTCATTCAAAAATATACCTTAATATTACAGCAGTATGGTATAATTGTGTTTGTAAAGAGTACAGTGTCGTGATATTTCGAAATGAGGCGTTTATTGTCATTAATTCTGATAGCAACGGTTTTTTTCTAAAAGTTATTCTAACTCAGTAGAATTAAGGTTGATTTTCCAGTGAAGTTCACGAAACTGTACTCTTATATTTCCTATACATTTTTTTACTTTGGATTAATGTCAATATTCTACTAAGAAGCACTGCAGTTCAGAAAGTACAGTCAAGCACATAGAACTGTAGCTCTATGTGCACTGTACACATTTGGTTATTTAATCTTTACAAAAATAACTTTATTTATGTATCACACATACAATTTATACGTAATAATTTCATTAATGTTCCTGAGGAGGTAGTTGCAAAATTAGTAGATGCCAAACATTTTTTCTATTTCTGAGATCTAAACCAAACAAAACGTATTAATTATACCTACGTTAGTTCTTAATCCAATCATGAAATGCTTGTCTAATACTAATAAAAATCGGTGATAATCATAGTTATTATAACCAATTATTACGATACATCGTTATTTCAATAAATTAGATTTAGGCCTCTTAACTTAAATACTACATAATTGTTTTATTGTACTCAATTCCCTAAACTAAAAACTAATTTTATTAACTAACACTTGGTTTTGTTAACTAAGTTTAGAAATACCGTTTGATTTAACTAAATCAATCGGTAACAGAGGCGGTTAAAAAAACTATCAACAAAACGGAATTTAGAAAACAAGGTTTAATACAAATAACTTAAAATTCTATTTTAAAAAAGTCCCGGAAAAGGTTGTATATCAAGGTTTAGAAAAAAAAAAATAAGAGGAAATTCTATTGTGATTATAATTTTAAGTCCATACTAGAGCCTTGAAATGGCGATATGTTGCGCACCTATCCTTGTGTCCCTAACCTTTAATTTGATCATTAAAACATGACATGAAGACCAAAATCATTCAAGGAAAATTTCGAAGTCAGAAAATGGTTTATCAACTGTTTTAACAGGCCAGGGGTCATATTACAACCTCTTAAAACCATCTTAGCTGAAGAGAGTATAAAACTTCCCCATCACAGAATCTAACCTGGTTTTAAAATGTCAAATTAAGACTGGATCAGATTTTCACACTTATCTACCGCATCAGACCTAATAATTATTATTTAATTTTTAACATCACTACTGCCTACTCTTTAGGCATCTAGGATAATGATAGTAGATCAAGTTAACTACAAAATTGACTTTATTAACTAGTAATTTCAAATTGATATTAAACTTTTTAGATTTGGACAAATGTTTTGAATGGGAACCTTTAATCTATTAGTAATTTGTTGGGGTTATAGAGTGTACCATAGCTAATTCAAGAACCAAGTGTCTATAGTATTATATCACATAATTATTAACTTAAAAAGTTAACATCACCATGCAGTGATCTAAACTGTTCATATTTATACACGTATCTACAAATTTATCTAGAACTATAGCCAATTAAAATTGGATATGACACTTATTGTAAAACATATTTTATTTTCTAAAATATTACAGCAAAGCTCATAAGATGAAGTTTGAAATAATCGTCGGCGTCAAAAGTAAAAGTTTTCTAAATAAAGAGAGTCATCATGACAATACAATTTCAAAGACAGTTCATCTCATCGATCATCAATTCCAGAAAACGCCATGAACCACATAATTTATTGTCCATCCCATTAAAAATTGATGTCAAAACTATTAAAATAATTGCGTTAATCACATTTTTACATTACATATCACAGTTCGACTCTCTTGGTGTCAACTCTTCATATAAAGAGAATATCACGTAATAAATAATCAAAAAAAGATAACACTCAAAAAGTTTCAATACTGTCGCGTTTAAAAACTTATGACGTCTCCATAGAATATTATTGGCACACCAATTTGACATCATGTTCAACCAATTTCAATACTCAGGACATCGTTCATCCCACTTTATCTTACTTCCACAAAATATATATTTAATGAAAAATAAAGTTATCTAAAAGCAAATTGATGGAACGTTACAAACTGATAGAACGCGATTATTGATTCCATAACCTTTGGTATTAATATCATATTGGACAGCTTTGCCTCCACGCAGAGCCATGAGGAACATCAATACATCTTCCGACCGGCGCCGATCCTTACAGGAACAGCTACCGAAATAAATCTCGGATCTAAAAACCTTACAGAAAATACAAGATTCAGAAATATAAGGCTATTTAAAAATCATGTTCATCCAAACGAATACTTAAAATGTTTTAAAGAGACGGGTCTTTAAAATCCTTGCTCCTGTTGGATTCCTTGAGGGTTTTGAGAGGTGCTCATTGGACGTTGTTGCCGTACTCCATGCCGAAGAGTGAGAGGATGACGAAGGTCAGGCCGAGGAAGACGGAGCCCAGGAGGTCGCCCAAGGCCGTCAGGTAGGGGATGGCCGCGTTGTCAGGATCCTTCTTCTTCTGCCACATAAGGTGGACCAGTACGTAGGCCAGGTAGAGCAACACCATAACCTGGAAAGTTTTTTTTATTATCATCTATTCTTAGAAGAAGAAGTGGCACAAGATAGAGAACAATGAAAGGTCTTGGATAAGGTTTCTGTCCAGCAGTGGGACAGCTAAGGCCGAAAAAAAAACATTTCTACCCAAGTTTTTTTTGTAAAAATAAACGAGGTATTATTCGTTTTATATAAACATTTTTAAGTTATATTGAATCTTTTCCTACATACTAACGGGTACCTTTTAAAAAATAGATACATTAAAAAAAGAAATAGAATAAAACTTACTTGGAAGAGTGAGCACATGAGATAGGTGATGCCGAAGGGTACTTGCAGAGTGACCATGCCCTGGTACACGAAGTCCGCGACCACCATGAAGATGATCTGGCCGAACAGAGCCAGCATCAGCAGCATGCGAGCCACCTTAGCTGCCGCAGCTGGAAACAAATTAAGGGTTAATTTCATACTCATAATAATATATTTTTTATAAAAACCTTTTTTTTTAACGGCTTTTAAATCAGCTATACGATGGGATTGTGTCGTTTTGTTACAGAGGTTCTAAGACGACCTTTAGGTTCCATCATCTAACCAGCTCGAAAGTATTATAATATTGACTGGCCTGTTGATCTAGTGGTTAGTGACCCCGATTTCTAAACCGGAGGTCGTGGGTTCGTTTCCCACCCGGGATAAATCTTTGTGTGATGAGCATGATAATTTTTTCTGTGGCTGGGTATAATTATTCTATAATATGTATGTATTTAGAAATATATAAGTATGTTTATCAGTTGTCTGGTTGCCATAATACAGGCAACATTTGGGATCAGATGGCCGTATGTGAGTTGTACCAAGATATTATTATGGTATTGTCACCGAACTTGTATAACTATGCAAAATTTTTGTAACTAAAGCAACTTACTTCCATAGAACAGCGTCTTCCAAGGCCACTCGATAAGCCTGGTGTTCTCCGGCAGTACCCCTGGGATAGCCGTCTGGTGCAAATGTGTGGCGAGCCTGGATGACTGGACGCAGACCAGGTTGCCTCCAATTCCATTGACGATGGGCTGGAATACCTCGTAGCCCCGGTAGTGGTCCACTGCCTTGTCCAAAACGATGCCACCGATTCTAAAAGATGATATTGATTAGTTTTGGATGTTACAAACGATTTTGGGCGTAATGTCTGAGGGACAAGGCTTGTTTAAGTAAAAAGAACTGGTATATTTTAGGTGATGCTTCTTCGAAGACTTTTTTCAGAAACCATTGTTTTACAAAAATATTGTAGTATATTATTTTTATTTTTGGTCGATTTCAAATAAAGTGTTATTCAAAATACCGGTGATATTTTGTATTTAAGTAAGTTAACTTTAATCTTCTTTTCTTTTTTTATTTACGTACCCACTGATGAAGAGTGCTGAAATGACTGGAGTCCAGCCGCTGGTGAGGACCTTCTTGGTGTACTTGTTGCGCCAGACGATGAACACCCAGAGGGGTAAGAGGCTGTAGTAGACGCACATCAGCGCTATTGGCTGCCAGAGCGATATCTCTGTAAAAATAACAACGATACCTACTTAAGTATTCAGTCATTAAAAAAAGACTTATAACCTAAAATGATGGTTTCTAAAAGGCTGATCAATTTGATCTTGACTGCACGGATAGCCGAGTGGTATAGGTCACCACGCTAATTACCTCAGTGTGCGACGTGCCGCGGGTTCGATCCCCGCATGGGACAAGCATTTATGTGATCCACAAATGCTTGTTCCAAGTATAAGTGTTCTTTGTGCATGTGATTTGAATGTTTGTAAAACCCCCCGCGACACAAGGACTAAATTCCTTAGTGCGGGAGTCGTTAAAAAAAAATCTGTTGTCAAACCAACTGATCACGACTATGATTGGTTGACCATTATTCTAACAACCAATTACAGCGCTTGGCTTGAGGTTTTGACAGGTTGACATAAGATTTGATAACAAATTAAATCTTGAGCAGCCTCTTCTCAGTATTTTGCATTATTTTGAATAAAATTTTAATGTAATTATTATCGGTATTGTAGAATACTGATAATTATTATTATAAATGTGTGATTATTTTATTTGAATAGTTGCTTCTATAATCGTGCATATGATTAAAAATAAAACTTAATTGATTCTAAATACGAAGCAGTAGTTGACAAAAAAATATCCGTATTTTTATGTCTAAGACGATGTACTTATATATGCCTTTTGTAAACATATATTTCGTACAATGTCCAAATATTTGTAATATACCTTTTTACTGAATTATGCAATTTATCAACAAAATCTTAATATTTTATTTTCAATACCCTATTATTTATATCGATAGCTGGATATCAGTCATACTGAGTGACAAGATTATAATTTTATAAGTAATTATTATGTTTGAATTATCAATGGATTAATAATATATTAAGATATCATGTTTTTCTGATAACTGATAGCCAAATGTGTGTTGGAAATAAGCACGTATGAAAGTACATATTAGGTAGATTACTTAAATAATTTAAAGTAGGAATTTTCAAGCTTTTTCTGTCCCGTCAATTAAAAATTAATACTTATTTCCATTGTTTAACAATAATAGGTGTCTATTAGGACAAGCAGTTGATTGATTTGATTATTAATTATTTATCAGGCGTCTGGAAATGAGTGTTTCTTTGACCTTCGGAACGCGTTTATATGAAAGCATGGTTTGTTTGATTAAAAAGTAGGTAGTCATGGTTTATTTTTATATTTTGGTGCTACTATTGATCAAATTGTATAAATATCTACATCATTATGTCGATGCAGGACGTACTGACTTACAAATATTGTCCCATTAATAAAGATTATGTTACTAAGTCGTAGTGGCCTAGCGGTTCAATACACGGAGTTGTGTGCACAAGGCTGCAGGTTCTGACCCATCACAGGCAAGTATCGTACTTTCTAAATTATTCTAAGACATCATTGAAAATCAGTGATGGAAAACATCGTGAGGAAACCTGGATTTCAATAATTGGAATCGGGAATCGCCAACCTGCAAGTGAGCAAGCGTGGTGATCAATGCTCGTCCTTCTGTACATGACAAAAGGTCTGTGCCCAGCAGTGGGACATTTTTAAGCCGGTACTATTAACATTATTATGTTACTAAGAATCAGGAACAAAACCTCTTGACAGAACACAAAAGTAATCGTACATTGATTTACATTTACTTAGTAAATCATACGCATTATAAGAAATACCTACTTAAAATGTTTGACGTATTTAACATTCCTTACTTGTATCGTATTTGTCAAAACTTGTCGATACAATTTAATCATAAATATAATCGGTTTATCTATTCAACAACATATTCAACTGTTTTTAGGACGATTAGCTATCTATTCTATCAAGTACGCGTCGTGTATCATTTAATTAATCTATATAATATAATAATACCAGCCTATAAATGTCCCACTACTGGGCACAGGCCTCTTCTCATATAGAGAAGGAACGAGCATTGATCACCATGCTTGCTCATTGCGGGTTGGCGATTTCAGATTCCAATTTTTGGATCCAGGTTTCCTCACGATGTTTTCCTTCACCGATTGTCAATGATGTCTTAGAATAATTAAGAAAGTACATATAACTTTGAAAAAGTCACATTGGTACTTGCCTGTAGTGGGTTCGAACCTGCAACCTTGTGCACACAAATCCGTTCATTGAACCACTAGACCACCACGACATTATGATTACTTATTTATGATTACATTATGATTATAATTAATTTATCTATACTAATATTATAAAGCTGAAGAGTTTGTTTGTTTGTTTGTTTGTTTGTTTATTTGTTTGTTTGAACGCGCTAATCTCAGGAACTACTGGTTCGAATTGAATAATTCTTTTCGCATTGGATAGTCCGTTTATTGAGGAAGGTTATAGGCTATATAACATCACGCTACGACCAATAGGAGCGGAGCATAAATGAAAAACCGTTGAAATAAAACACGCGAACAAAGTCGCGGGGGACAGCTAGTACTATATATAAAGCTGAAGAGTTTGTTTGTTTGTTTGTTTATGTGTTTGTTTGTTTGAACGCGCTAATCTCAGGAACTACTGGTCCGATTTGAATAATTCTTTCAGTGTTGGATAGCCCATTTATTGAGGAAGGCTATAAGTTATATAACATTACGCTGCGACCAAAGGGAGCGGAGCATAAATGAAAACTGTTGCAAAAATTAAAAACCGTAGAAACTAAAACACGCGGACAAAGTCGCGGGGGCAGCTAGTGAATCATAATAACTAAGAAATTATGATAAAACCAACTTTTAATTGAAAATTGTCTTATTAGCGATGAAGGAGTGAGTTCGGCTGCTATCTATGTAGGGTTGCCAGATCTTAAAAGCCGGACAGACCAGCCAGTTTTGCCGGACATTAAGGTAAAAATCCACGTAGGTAGATTGTTTTTTCAAATTACCTAAAACACGACCATTTTTTTTTCTGAGTAAAACAATCCTTATTATATTTTAACATAAAATAGTTTTAAAATTTGATGCCTTAAAAGCTTGAGTGTGTCAGCTTTATAAGGTCGTCTGGCAACCCTATATTTATGTATAGTGCTAATTGCTAGCGATGTTAGCTTTAAACAAAGAAAATAAAATTAAAATTTTATTCTTCAATATCTAGCCTATGTGAAACTATTCATATTATTTATTAAGAACAAAACATTAGAGTCGAGTCGATTAAAAATATGTTGCTACTGCTAAAACTCATGCCAAATTAAAAATATTGAATCTAAGTTTTTTTCGACCAAAGACTTACCACGCTCACTTTTTCCTCTATCTGTACCTTTGATTAGATAAATATATAACCAACATTAATATTATAAAAAAAGAACTCTAAGACGTCGACTTTTCGGAAGTTTTTCGCATTCGCTCAACAGTTTTTCTTGTCATTGGGTAATTTTGTTCAGCGTGTATAGACTTCAACCCACGCCCAGGGCACGACGTGGGGATATGTCGGACTAGAACCGATTAAAAAAACCCCGGTCCCGTCTTTGCCTTTGCCGGAGCCCCGGGTTCGCTAACTAAAGCATGCTCGGCGGGGCTCCGGCGGAAGTTTAGTGTCGACTTAAATATTTGTCTCCGACATTATAACTTAAAATTATAGTTAATTGGACAGATAGTTAAAATTAATTTAAGCCTCATGAAACTCAGCAACAAATCTATCAATAAAAGATTTTTATTTATAACTAGCTTTTGTCTGCTTTTGTGGCCTATGTCCCTTCTTGGGATTCAAACATCCGTACTAAATTTCATTAAAATTAGTTTAGTTGTTTAGCCGTGAAAGCTTAACAGACAGACATAGGTAATTTGGAATTTAAAATACAAGTATAGATTATTCTCACGTGATCATACCTCTGCAGGGCAAAGAGAGTACCTTTCACAACTTTAATTTTATTTATAACTTGTAGGTAACTTACGTATTTGCTCGTACATGTACTGCGCGGTGACAGCCAGCACGGTGTTGCTGACTATGTCGCCGATAGAGGCCGCCAGCGGCGTCGCTACGTTGTCAGGGTTCACTTTGAACTTATACGAGCCGTATATCACCATCACCATCACGAAATCTAAAACAAAACCAACGATATTACCGTTAAGCGATTTATTAACAAGTTTTTGCTTAAAATATTTTTAAATTGAAGGTTTAAATCAGCTAGGATCACAGTACTAGTGAAGACAAATCCAACAAGCTCAAACACGATCTTCTATTGACTCTGGGCCTGATTTCAAATGTTTTAGTAAGTTTATAAATACTTGCTGACCCGGCAAACGATGTTTTACCACATAAATTAAAAAAAAAAAATATAGTAAAAAAATCTTGGATATTAAAAATAGTATACGACTTATTCTCAGACCTACCAAATATACACATAAAAATCGGTCAAGCCTTTTCGGAGGAGTTCCGTAACAAACACTGTGACACGAGATTTTTATATATTAGAAGAAGAAGATAATGAAAGAAATTTGAATTGACAGTTGAATTTTTAGGAATATTTTTAATAGATATATTTTGATGGACAAGATGGCGTCAAATCATTCCTATTTCTTATTAATCATGTCATACATATTGTGTCGTTAAGTTCAAAGATCAGCTACTATTAACATTTTATATTTCTTTTTGTAATTCGTTTACGTGCTCTGAATTCATTATATGCAGCCTGCATAATTGTCTGTTTGTCTTAACATTATGTACATATGTGTTGGCACGTAGCTTTTGTACTAGTGATTTGTTATAGGCCATAAATTACGAATGGCATGCGGATATGTTTTATGTTTTTTCCGGTGTTTAAGAAAGTGATTAGTCCTCTGTCTTATACAGTAAAACTGAAGATCTTAAACACACGGCTATTATAAATCTATCGTAAAGTCTGTCGCGTTGTTCTCTCTACATTAAACTACGACATTTTTGGGTTTACCTGAGTTTAAATACAACTCATACACTTTCCCCCGGTTTCCAAAAGGCTGCTCAACACTAAAATTAGTTAATCACCTGTCAAACCTCATGTTACGTATTATGACTGGTTGTTAATCTTTTGGTCAACCAATCACAGTCGTGATCAGTCGATTTGAGAACAGATTAAGTTGATTAAGCGCTGACAGGAACAGGGGACTGTGCACAGGTACAGTGACATTATAATGGTGACATACCCAAAACGAAGCACGTGGTAGTAGCGGTGAAGACGGCCGAAGCAACAAGAAGCAGGACGTAGGAGCCGTTGATGGAGCGGTCCGTGATGGTATTCACCACTATCGCGAATATTGACACCACCGTCGCTGCCACTATTGCTTGCACCTGCAAATAATCATAAGAAATATAATATTTTAACAACTAGCATTTTCCAATTCGATAGCTACAGAAAATACTAAATAAACAGAATTGTTTTTTTTTTGTGGCGTTTCACAAACATTCAATTTATACACGCAATGAACACAAACATTGGAGCAAACAATTGTGAATCACACAAATGTTTGTCTCATGTAGGGATCGAACCCGCAGGACGTCGCGCACAGAAGTACTTGCCGCTGTGAATCACTATCGGTTCAGTCTAGATTATCTTATTGGAAAATAGAACAGGGAAAAAAGTAATAGTAATTTTAGGACAAAGAAAAGATAATAAATAATAATAAATAAATGTGGACAACATCACATACATTGCTCTGAACCCAAAGTAAGTAGCTAAAGCACTTGTGTTATGGAATTCAGAGACAACGAAGGTACCACAAACACCCAGACCCGAGACAATGTAGAAGAGGTTTTCTACATTGACCCGGCCGGGTATCGAACCCGGGACCTCAGAGCTGGCAACACCTTGAAAACCAGTGTGTACGCCACTCGACCACGGAGGTCGTCAAAGACAATTTGACGACCTCCGTTGGGAAAAGACAATTTATAAGTCCACCGTCTGAGTACAAAAAATCCTTCAAATCGTTTTCGCGTGAATATATTATAACAATCGTACGAATACACAAACATTCACAACAGAGATATCAGTAGAATATTGCTATCTTTTATAAATAAAAAAAATTGTGAAATAGATAAAAATGCCCCTAATGCGTTAGTTACTGCGATAATTGGTATTTAACCATTCTTTATCTTGCCATAGTATTTTTTACAATATGAATGCGTTGCTAAGCAATTATTGCAATTATCGTAGATAAAAAGAAAACAACAGTGATTGAAATCTATTGATAAGAAATGACGTTAGCAAGTAATTAAATCAAAAACAATGCAAGAAAGATTAACCTAATCGTACCTACCTTTAAATACCTACCTAATAAAGAAATAATGCAGATTTTTTAAATATGTTGACAGACAAATTTTGTGTGAGAGAGATACAAATATGACAAGGGATATCGCCATCTCTTTTTCACATCGGACAGGCACTCGAAACAAAAGCTTAAAGATTTTCGGAAAATCTCATCCGATTTAAAAAGTTATTTTAAAGACAGCTATCATTAGGTTTTATCTTAGAATTATTAGGCAGGTTTCTGATAGAAAATAGGAGTAATTGCGGGCAAAGTCACAGGCAACAGCTAGTTACAGTACTATAAGTGTTGAAGTTAACTCTCAGCATCGTAAATATACCCGCAAATTGAGCTGTTGTTATGGTGTTCAACGACCGTACACATACAATACTATTACAGCAATTTACGCTTCATTTATAAACATCTATATTATTTCTTGTGTCCCAAAATTTCAACATTATACAGGGTGTTACGGAAATGCTTGGTCATTATATTCCTAAAAAAAATACCTCCTGTACTAATATTGATCAGCTGATGTTTTGTGGGAATTGATTATGGTTAATTTCTATGGGCAGAAGCAGTATTAAACATATGACGAAGCATTTTCATAGCACCCTGTATAAAACGCATTAAGAAGTTCTTGCATGGGTAGCCTAGAAAAAATAAAAATTTTGACTACTTATTTCTAAATCTATGAATAATATAAATTGACCAGGTTTCGTATGGTAATTATGGGACAATGCTTTTTACTTTTAACAAGTTATTACAATTAACAAGTCTTTATGTTACTCAGTAAAATGACTTCTCGGATAGCCGAGTGGTATAGGTCACCTCGCCCGCGCGACGTGCTGCGGGTTCGATCCCCGTTTTAAGTGTGGGTGTTTTTTTGTGCATGTAATTTGAATGTTTGTGAAACCTTCTGCGATACAAGGATTATAAACCTAAGTGCGGCCGTCGGCAAAATTTTGTACGAAAATTAATACCGCAGTTTTTACATGTATTTTTATCTATACTAATATATAAAGCTGGAGAGTTTGTTTGTTTGTTTGAACGCGCTAATCTCAGGAACTACTGGTCCAATTTGAAAAATTCTTTCAGTGTTGGATAGCCCATTTTATTGAGGAAGGCTATAAGCTATATAACATTACGCTGCGACCAAAAAGAGCGAAGCATAAATGAAAAATGTTGCAAAAATGAAAAACCGTTAAAACTAAAACACGCGAACAAAGTCGCGGGGGACAGCTAGTTAATTATTAATATTATAACGTACTAACCTGTACGAGTGATATGTTTCCTACTACCATGGATATGACTTCCCTTGTAGAGTTCATGTTGCCGAGGTTTGCCTGGGTGGACAGCCGAGATGCCAGGCACATGTCTAGGTTACCTGAGGACAACAAACATACATTAACATAAAATACAAGGCATTTTATCAATAACTTTTCTGTCCCTGTAGAAAAGTGACACTTCTACAAGTGTTAACGACGATAGAAATCGCTTAAATGACATTAAATATAAAATCAAAAAAATCAAAACTCATTTATTTAAATTACGCTACAAAGTAGCACTTTTTAATCGTCAAAATAATAAAATAGACAGCACCCGATTTGCCCACCCTACACCGCTTCCTAAGTGCTCTAGCTGTGGAGAAGAAACGGCGCAACAAACTCCACATGGAAATGACTCTATATGGAAATGACATTTTATTTCAATGAGTCACGTGACTTAGACTTGTCACTTCCATTCTATGCTATTGCTAATCCGATAAAAAGTGAAGAGGAAGTCCTGTTCAAACGGTCAGGGAAAGCAAAGGCACCTTCTCCTCTCCACGGCAGAAATAGTCCACGAGGATTACAAAGTCAAGAAAGAAAATGATAGGATAGTCTGCACTGCAAACGTGATAATCCATTACTTAATCTATACTTATATCAGATAAATATTATAAAACAAAGTCCCCTGCTGCTTCTGTTTGTCTGTTTGAACGCAATATACTCTGAAACTGCAAGTCGGATGTGAAAAAATCTTTTTGAATTTGATAGTCCAATTCTCGAGGAAGGTTATAGGCTATTTAACATCACGTTACTTGCCGGTAGAAAAACAAGGCGAGTAAAGCCGCGGGGTTTTATATTTTTACAGTTTTATCTTTTGTCCGTTTTTCAGGACATTGATCTTTCAGACGCAATAAGAACACGTCGAATATTTTGCATACAAAATAAACAGAACTCATACAATTTGTTTAGCAAAACTATTTACTGTGTTTTGTTTGACACGGTACTAATTATATAACAATAAGATCCAACTGTTGTTTTGATGATGTTTTACAAAAATAAGGTTAATTACACACATCAATGACAAACAATAAATGAAAGGAAACAGCTGATTGCCCGTCAAAAGGTCAATGGACCCGAGAAATGATAATATGAAACTGGACTTTTCTTTTTAAATGTGCGGTTATTCTGAGTGTTTGTTTAGAAACAGCTGTAAATATTTAATATTATGTATAAATATTTCAAAAGTGAGTGCAATTTAAATATATTTGTTACGTAACTCTTATTATTTAGTCTTTTATGATAAGAATATGGTAAATATATATCTAATACCTAATCATATAGGATTTATTTCTATCTATTTATAAAAATCTCGACGGCATTAATCAATCGATTAGTAGCTTCACATTTCAATTTTTCTCCGGAATATAGAATTTATAACCTGCTAATCAATTACTTAAATACCGCCGAGATTTTTATAAATATAAATCCCCGTAATCTATACCAATTTAATCATTTTCGATAAACATCTATACCTACTAATATTATAAAGCTGAAGAGTTTGTTTGTTTGTTTGTTTTTTTGTTTGTTTGAACGCGCTAATCTCAGGATCTACTGGTTCGAATTGAAAAAATCTTTTTGTATTGGATAGTCCGTTTATTTAGGAAGGCTATAGGCTATATAACATCACGCTACGACCAATAGGAGCGGAGCATAAACGAAAAATGTTGCAAAAATGAAAAACCGTTGAAACTAAAACACGCGAACAAAGTCGCGGGGGACAGCTAGTATTATATAATTATCCTGACCAAAATGAAAATACAAGTTCACTTGTTTTCTCACGGTAAGTAACAATAACAGTTTTATTATATTTATCTCCCAGCTATGGTATTGCAAATGTTAAGAATCTGGCAATAACATTTGGATGACAAACACAGGAATTCGTAGCAGCGCTTGTAACGAAGATTATTTCATTGCTTTAGTTCATAACTAGTTTAATATACATTCAGGTGATTCAGTACATGTTTTATTACAAATCTATGACGATATAAGTTGTCGTGTGCCAACCATAGTACTGATTATAATAGTCAATACGAGCTCACCAAAAAAGGATTATTTTACTAAGTATTAGATAAAAAACATTGATAACAAAAATTACAGCTAATTAAGTATATTTTTATCAGTGATTTCTTTTTTAGCTTGTTTTGTTTAGTATATTGGTAAAACACGGATACTGAATTAGATAAAGGTTTTTTTTCAGTGATCAATGTATACACGGACTGTTGGGGCTGTCTGCCGCTTTGGCGATCAGGTGCGCTTGCGCACGCTCGCTTTTTGTATTGTGACGACTGCATTGAGCCGTCAGTGTAGGGTGTAGGCATATGTATAAAAAAGTACAAGTCCTTGTTTTATACTAGAAAAATAAATTATGCATTACCGAAAAAAAAAAAAATCCTAAAGTCTTAAAGACAAGAATTAATAAATAATAATTATACTTAGTATTTATGTAACCAAACAAATATAACTTTATACAGAGTAATAACAGTAGAGCAATTTGTATAATAATAGACAACATTAATTTGTCTGTCTTTATCATCTAAGATTTCGAGGTAGGCACAATAATACAAAACTTGTACAATATAATATCTCCAGATAATGAAACATTAAGTCTAGACAGATTTTATGCGGCCTACGACCTAAGACTACTATTGAGTGAGGTTAAGAAACAAACATTCAGTGCATTGGTACAGATAGCAAAAAAAGTGATATTTAATATTAATATATATAAATTTTTATCAGTGTTGTTTTTTTTTTAACATTATCACGGAGTATTACGGTTCCATCAATCAAACAGGAAAAAATAGGGGCATAGAACTAATTAATATTTATATTACTGCAAAAAACAATTGCTTTAAATTCAAAACAGGGATAAAGAAAATACCATCCACCTTTCCTTTTAAGACGGCTAAGCAAGTAAATCTATACTAATATTATAAAGCTGTAGAGTTTGTTTGTTTGTTGTCGCGGGGGACAGCTAGTAAAAAATAAAAAATATTTTTTTTAGTTTTGTTTCTGACCGTTCTTAGCTCATATATCAACTGTTTATATAAAATATCTCGTTTAAAACGGACAACTGTGGACCAATGTTTAGAAGTAACACAAACCAGAATGATGTGTTTAATAAATAATACGCTGCCTTTGAAGTCTGTCATACAGCTCTTATTTTAAGCAAGTAATGTTTATATTAACTGTAATATAAACGTTACTTGCCACGTTAAGAGTTGTAATACAATTGTTAAGTTGGTATGTCACTGGATAGGGTATTGACCTAAACAATTTATTAAGTAGGTACTGTAAGTTATTTTAGAATATTTATATAATGATTTTATTCATGGTGTCTCAAAGTGCGCTTACATGGGAAATCAATTGCACGATTATAGGCAATTTTCGTTAAAAATGTCTGTCCCAGCAACACCCAGCAATGTATGGAAGTACGAAAATTGTAAATTAATTTCCAAGAATTGCGCAATTTTAGTTGCCCGTGTAAACCACCGTTAAATAACTTCGCTAAGCTCCATTTTGTTCTTTGTTATTTAGAAATATCAAACAGTAACAAATGAAGAAAGAAACGTTTAATTGCGACAGAAAAATGTACACAAAAAGACAACAAAGACTAATAATAAGGTAATAATAACGTACCAACGTCTGTTAATGAAGCAGAGCTAACGCGGGTTTTGTCTTAAAACTCGCGATAACTCTGTTTTTTTATACAAGTTAATCACAAGTTTCTTGGTTAAAACTTCTTAATTTTCTGGGTAATTGACTAACTTGAATATTACCTACTTGATTGGCATAGACTAATTAAAAAATATTTAATTTACTCGCTTCAAGTTAAGACCATAATTCCCGTATTTAAATGGGTTTTAAATTACACATACAACTCTTCCGAGACTTAAAAGTGTAACTATATAATTATGACTATAATTCCTGAAGTTACTTTAATGTAAACATTATGTAATGGGCTTGCCACACACAGCGCTATCGTCTGACGGCCAAGGGTATCAAATGGGCCCGTTTCCTATTTTTTTTTTTAATGTCCGTCTTGTAGATTAATGAATTTTATTGGACACGTATTTTTTCTTATTTCCTGCAAACAAAAAATGATCAAAATACAGAGAACTGAAGTTACGCGTGACGTCACTCCTCGCTACGATTTTTAGCGAGGCGTAGCGTCATAAGCCCCCACTCCGAAACTTTAAAGCGGTGTATCTTTGTATTTTTTTTTTGTTTTGATAAAAGAAAAAATACGTGTCTAATATTTTTTTATTATCTAACTGACGGACTAAATAGATTTTAACTTTTCATACCCAGGAAACATCCCTATTGTGGGTGGCCTAATACAATGTTAGGTCTTGCAAACATTAAACAATTGCTATTTTATAAAAATAACTAGCTGTTTCCCGCGTCTCCACTTGCGTGGATGACGATTATCGGGGCAAAAAGTATGCCTATGTCCTTCCTCAGGCTCTAGACTATCTGTGTAGTTTTGGCGTGGAAGCGCGACAGACAGACAGAGTTACTTTCGCATTTATAATATTAGTAAAGATTAGGAATCATTTGGTCAGCAATATTTGAGTAGATATTTTAATAACAATGATGATTATGAAAATGTAGCAGATATGTTATTAGCGCTCGCATTTTGAGGACTCGAATATTTCCTAATTAGGAAGTTTTCAATGATAGCTATCGCTTACTTCCCTGCTTATCCAATTTTTTGTACTATTCATTAGTGCAACTTGACAACATTTGATTTTAAAAGTCGGTAACTATGAAGGTCTATAGGTATCTTGAGTATATATCATTGTTAAGTAATGAATTCAATTGCCGAATAATAATTGTTAATATGGTTTTTAAAATGGTTTTTAAAATTAAAAACGAGGCATTTTACGGTTTGTATATAACATACAAACACTGTCAAAACATGATTCTCACTAATGTTTTGGTCCGTCAATTTTCTATTGACCTAGGCAAGCCATTATAAAGTTATAAACATTATTAGCACGCGATCTTACAAGTTTTCCACAGTAACAATTTTTTTTAATGTCCACCAGATTATGTAACCAAAATATTCAAAAGTTTAAATGTCTCATGACGTCACAATTTCGTGTATTTTGTGCTCGAGCACGACGTCATTAGCCCCCACTCCTGAACTCTGATTCGGTTTACCTACTTAGCGTTTTCTTATTTTGAATAAGCAAAAAATACGTGTCTAATATTTTTTTATTATCTAACTCTAAAATTTTAAGTTTTTGATTTCTTCATACCCAGTCGACTCCATTGACTTCATTCATTGTTAGTACTTATTTACGTTTACATAAGGTTTAAAATTGTACCAACAGTAATTACTTAATTTACTTTTACTTAAATATTTATCTAGATTTAATGGTTCATTAATATAATGTGTAAAATGGGACTTGATAATATTTTTATTTTTACATTTTAAAATATTTGAATATTACTCGTTGACGTCAACCCAAACGAAGCATAAAATTAATTAGTAAGGGGTAGTGTCTGTTTATAATTGTATAAATCCAATTATGAACAGATTAATTAACAATACTTATAACTAATCGATCGAGAGTTCATTAAACACGTGCGCGATGATTAATATTATTATTGCATAAATAATTTGTTTTCAGACTTACTTCCTGATAGTGATTTAAGAGAAATAAAAATTTGAGCTATTCAGCCTCTTACCAAGCATTCTACTATCTAAGATCACCGCATTCAGCTGAATATCGTATTAACACAGCGCAACTCTGTCCTCCATAACCCTTTTACTGGGTATAAAAACCCAAAAATTGTGTCAATCACTCCCACTTACGAAAATTATCAAAAGCCAAAACCCCGCTATGGGCTCCCCCCTTGAATAATTTAATATGTATACTGATATTGAACCCCGATGTTATAATCGGGATTAAAAATGAGTTTAAACATTTTTTTTCGCAGATATTTCGGCATATAGGGCTCGTGTCTAAGTGTAAACCGTACTACTACTCTAAGGTTAAGCCACACTCGCCGCAGTTGATCCATGGATGGGTGACTATTTGAAAAACATATCGAGACCCCTCAGTGCTTTGGAAAGCACGTTAAACCGTTGGTCCCGACTGTCATACGTTATTCTTTTTTCAGTCGTTATGTCCTTACAAGTCTGACAACGAGTCTTATCATGGGATACTATGTTACCCAAAAAATTGGTTGTGAAGGTCAGGGCAGTCATTCTATGTAAAATACGGTATTCAGCTGAATCTGGTAAGACTGGGAGGCGGCCCCAACATAGCTTGGGAAAAGGCTAGTCAGAAGAAGATTTCAGCATAGAACAAATTTCATTTATAAATAAAGTACTTGCATGTAGAAATAATAATAGAAACATCTCATAAAATATTCTCTGGTAATACCCATCATTAAAGTCCAAACTCCAAAGTTCTGTTTCATATGAATTAATTATTGGTTGTATGTCATGATAATCTTAGTGTGATTATACAAACGATATTACATCATCTGAAACAATTCTATATGCACTGAAGTCCATTTCTTCGACGACATCCGTGGTCGAGTGGCGTACGCACCGGTTTTTAAGGTGTCGCCAGCTCTGAGGTCCCGGGTTCGATCCCCGGCCGGGTCAATGTACAAAAACGACTTTTCTACATTGTCTCGGGTCTAGGTGTTTGTGGTACCTTCGTTGCCTCTGAATTCCATAACACAAGTGCTTCAGCTACTTACTTTGGGTTTAGAGCATTGTATGTGATGTTGTCCACATTTATTTATTTATTTCTGACAGTCGTCGAAGATATCTATTTCTGACGTACCTACATATTTTAGAATTAATACCGAGAAAATAAACTATGCAGGCCTGTCCCTGTAGCCAAGTGACATTTCTACAAGCATTAATGCTTTAAAACCACGTTTGTTTCTGCATCAGCTAATGGTTGTCTGGTAGAGAATGCCTTCTGGCATTAAGTCCGCCTATGTACACTGTGCATGAAGTATTAAATAAATAAATAATGAAGTGGTAATTGGAAGCTCTTATAAATAGTTTAGTTCAAAGACCACTGGTATTTCCACACATCGAGATGTGGACCTTGCACCTCACGCTTATAATCATTTACTATATTATACGCGCTTTGTTGCGGAAATTTCAAGTTTGCGTCCAAAGTTCAATGTTCGCTGTAGAAGTAGCGTAATTAACCTTAGCAACTAGTTCTTGATAATTACAGTATTCATAGTGGTATCTAATTTTATTTAAAGGTAATAACAGGTATCAATGTCTGTTTCACAGTTTTTTAACATAAAAACCAGTTTTACGTTTCTGATTAAGTGTAATCTACCTTTGCACTTTAAGTATGCACATAATTACAAAGTACATTTTCGTTCAGTGTATTTTTACGGGTCTGGTCATACATAAAGATTGTGTTCTTGTGATTATAATGTTATTTAATATCATCATTACAATTAAAATTTACATAACCTATTATATATTAATATATGTTGGACATAGACGTTCAAGTAATTTGATCAAGCTATTTGGTCACCCGAAAAGTATCGTAACCCTACTTCTGAAGCAGTCGGGTGTAAAACTACAAGACTTTTTTGTTTATTTCATTTTATAAATAATACATAACAAACTATGTCGAGTTGTAAAAACGGCAGATTAATTACTTTCATATTGAACTAGTTACAAGCATTTTAATATCGCTAATTAGACAGAGTAGTGGAGTCAATGAAGCCTTTGCCTCGGAAGTCCTCAAGAACAGCTCCGATTTCGATGATTTTTTTATTTTTAATTTTGTTTTTTTATATTATTTAAAATCAGAAACCTCTTAGAGCGGGGACGGAACTATTTATATTGTTTAAACAATATCAACGATATTATATAAAAAATTCAGTTTGGTTTCCATTTTTTTGTAAAAAAATCTCCGTATAATAATCTTATTGTAACAAATAGTTGTTACAAAAAAGTTTTTAACAATAATTTAATATTAAAATAAAAAAAATCCAAATATTAAAAAAAACTATCTGTTTTTTATTCATGCATTCACTGGATGTGATACCACATCCGCTTTCTATAACAAAGGAAAAAATAGTTTTATTAAAGTTTTTAATGATAATCAAAAATTACATGCAGCAGCTGAAAATTTTATGGTTGTATTCTAACAATGTATGGTGCTAAAACTGCCAAATGCTTGAATGAACTGCGATATAAACGTTTCATTGCATTAGCTTCAAAAAATAAAAGCGTACCACTTAATTCCTTACCTCCGACAGAAGATGCAGCAAAACAACATATTAAAAGAGTCTACTTACAAGTTCAGCAATGGAAAAATAATTCATCGATACCACCTGAAGAATGGGGTTGGCGAAAAAAAAAATATTTAAAACCAATCAAAATGACACAACCAGCAGCACCTGACAACGTTTTAAAATTGATAATTTGCTCTTGCAAAACAGGATGCGGTTCAGCGTGTGGCTGCAGAAAAAGTTGTCTTCATTACTCACCAGCCTGCATAGTTTGCAGTGGAAATGACTGCAGTAACTACCCACCACTTGAAGAAGATAAAGAAGTCTCCGAAACGCAAAATGAGAATGAAAATTAAATGTACTTTTTTTGTATATAAAATAATGAATTTTCTATGGTCAATAAAAAAAATATTTTTTGGTCTACAAATTAATTCCATGTCATTAGCATTACTACACAGAACAAACTAATAGATAATTGTTTATAACATTCATTAATATATTTACAAGTTTTTAATGGATATTGTATAGTAGAATTATTTTTTGTGCATAAATATCGTTGATATTGTTTAAACAATATAAATAGTTCCGTCCCCGCTCTAAGAGGTTTCTGATTTCAAATAATATAAAAAAACAAAATTTTTAAAATAAAAAACATCAAAATCGGAGCTGTTCTTGAGGACTTCCGAAGATTGCCTGTTTTATGTATTCATTGACTCCACTAGAGAGAGCTAAACCATCAGGTGACGTCACTTTCGTAATTCTCCATAATAACCTGGGGCTGCCCCGTACAAGTCGACGTTTTGCGAAAAAGAGATAGAACATGCGTCATCTACTAACTTTAAAAGCTTATAATTTTTATATTCGTATATATTTTTTGATGTTATTTCGCAGTTCTGCTTTAATTTAATACTTTTATCAGAAATATTTGTAATAAATAAATAATTCGATAGTAGTCAACTGCCTAATTTTGACAGTTGAAACGATTATGTCGACTTATCATTACAGTACGACTCATTCATTGTATAGTATGTTTACATCAATTACCTATGTACGAGGAAGACAATCGCTCTCGTAATTACACGACAATTTTCTCTGTAGCAAGTAAATGACAGATTTTTATCGCTTATCTGCGTCATTTTGTAGGAAACAATGTTAAACGTGTAATAGTTTAAAATGACATGAAGTTTTACATTTTCAAGATCTCAAGACCTTTGAATGTCCTAAGACAGGAGCTGGATACACAAATATTTCAAAGCACTTTTGGCTTATCTAAAAATAGCCCTTTAGAATATACCAGCGGCTTCACTACCGTCAACTGACTGTCTACCCTGCCTCCCTACCTACCTACCTAACCACCTACCTACCTACTACATTGTTTTTTTTTATAAAAATCTTGTCCTAGCAGAAACGAACACGCTTAAAAAAGAATTATCCAATTTGATGCATTCGTTCGGAAGCTATGCGCGTACGTACATTTTGGAGACTCATTTTTATATATAGATAGATAGATTACATTACATCCATCATATTTTGCGATAATTTTAACAACTCCAAGTGCAGATTAAGAATCGATTGACAAGTGAAGTGTCAAATCAAAGTAGGTAGTTAGTAGCGTCCAACTGTCCAAAGATCAAACTACTTGTACTGGCATTATCTTTATCCAAAGTTAAATAATTTTGATAAATACGTGTGAGATGACGTCACTCTCTTTTACAAAGTAATTTTGTAAGCCTTATTCAGGCGTGATAAAGTGTTTTAATATAAATTATGAGCATGCTATCGACAAAGTGTCGTATGTACAAGAAAGTTTTTATAAGCATGTTTCATCGGATGCCTAAATGATTATCGGTATCTATATTATCTATTTTTCAGTATGTACCTATTTATTAAATTGTACGTACGTACGATTCGCACGATTTTGTCGTATCTTATCTAACACCGATGAAATTTGTGATTAACGTAAAGAAGATTATTATCATGATTTTTGAACATAAATAATATTTCAAAAATTGCTTTAGTTTATGATTTTATACGCAATTTAGGTCATTTATTTTATTTCGAGATTCAATAATCTCGAAATAATGAGCTAAATTGCGTATTATTACTTTTATCACCGATTGGATAATGCCAATCGGTGATTAAAATAAGAATTTGTAAATGTTTCACAATTTTATTGTTGATAAAAACGAAAAAAATATAACTTTACCGTCCAACATTTAAAATGTAAACGTTAAAACTGCTTTTTAGTATTCCAATAGGTAATTGTTTACAAAAATCCTTATTAAATAGATTAACATTGGACAGCCCACAGCTGGGCAGTGGGCAGACCTGTGTATTTAAATAGATAGAATAAGTAATGATTAAAAATAATTACCTTTAAGACCAGAGAGCGATGGCACGAGAACAAAGATGGCCGAGACATTGATAAATACATCCCAGTCCTAAAACAAAGAAAATAATTTATTACACGTAAATATAAAAAAAACGACTTAAAATTTAAAATAGATAGCTAAGCATTTATCTAAATTAAAAGATTTATCAAAAATACAGGATAGCCCTAAATATCTAAATATTTCTAGTTGTTTTCATTTAAATAACTACTAAACTACTAAACCGATATAGATGAAATTTGTATGAGACCACCCTTGAAGTATATAGTGTATTTATACCCTATTCTATCTATAAAAAATCGATCCAAAGGAGCAGGAGGAATCGCGTAACAAACATACGAAAAAAAAACCTGCAGTCGAATTGAGTACCAACCTACTTTACCAAGTCTGTATAACATAGTTTTAAAAAAACAAAACGGACACCTAGAAATGAAATGCAACAGATACAATAATGGGAAAGATGTTATTTTTTTTTTAATGTCTCTCAGATGGATTCGGACGGACAGCGGAGGCTTAGTAATAGGCCCTTTGACGTTTGTACGGTCGCCTAAAAAATAAGACCATTATAATTCTTTTTAAATCTCACACGGTCATCTCAAAATATTAACCTTCCCCACCATCCTTTGGCAAAGTAAAAGGTATGATCACACCAAAGACAATGTCTTTATAAATTTGCTATTATCTTTTAAAACATTCTACTGATAGCAAGGTCACACGACCTTAATGTTTGTAGAATCGTTGCAAAACTACGACCATGAAAACTGTGTAACCAGAAATCGGAAACTTTTATTGAGTAATAGAGTCAAAAAAATAAACAAATTGTTGATTACTTATTAACGGAACCGATTTCAAAGAAACTTATTTGGGACCACCTCTGAGGTATAGGTACACTACCAATATAGGTAACAAAATGAATTTTTAAAATCGATTCCCGAATGCCGGAGATATCGCGTCACAAACGTACAAAAATATAATTATATAGGCCAGGCCCTCTTCCTTTTAAAGTCGAAGGCCAATTGTCTATATGGAATACCGTTAAGATTTCTATATATTCTAGATTTTTGTGACATTTCTAAGTGAACTTGACGAAGAAAGGAATTTATATAGCTAAAAGAATAATCCAATTTTGATGGATGTTGACGAAGGGCTAGTTAAAAGCTTGGGGAAAGACATGGCCTTCGTTTTATTTAAAGAATAAAATAAATAAAATCCATCCGAGAAAAGCCTAAATACTTATAAAGTATACGAGAGATTTGATTACTATAGATAAGTCATAAATCTATTCCTTAACAATATACGTGGTGTTAAGTCTTTAAGTCATTACAATTCTGACGACCAGTCTTTATTTGGGATACTGTGTTTCCCAGTAAAATGGGTTGTGGAGGTCAGATAGGCAGTCGGTCCATGTAACATACGGTATTCAGCTGAATCCGGTAAGACTGGAAGCCGACCCCAACATATCTTGGGAAAAGGCTAAGTAGAAGAAGTTTTTTATTACCCGATAAGTCAAAATTACTATTAATATTACACACGGTATGGGTACTTTCGAGATCTTAATCTTGACAATCTAATATCTTGCCATCAATGTCTATTTTCATTTCTGTTGATAAATATGTTGTGTGTGGAAAATAACTAAACTACATACCTAAAGCTTAGTGTCGGATTAATAGATAAAAACGATCGAAAACGTGATTTAAAACGTGGTCCCTAAATATTGGTGACTAGATTGCCCTGTGGTTTCACCCGTCGCTTTTGTAAAACTTAATGTAAAATCAATTATTGAGGAGAGGTATCTTTATCCTTTAGAATTGATTTTTCTAATCCCACTGGTAGTTTAAGAGGTTAGCGCGTTTCTACATACATACTCTTCAGCTTTATTATTAATAAATAAACAATAGTGTTAAAAGCCTACTTAAAAATGATTGTTTGCGTACTAATAGGGTCACTTTTAATAATAAGAAGTGGAAGAAAAATAGGAATGGCTGACGTAATAAATTAATTGGTATAATAATCGATTATATTTTTTAACTATCATAAGAAAATATAATTATTATAAAAATAACTTTTAACCAAGGTTGTTTACGTAGAAGACGTGTTGGCGATTGCAAACCCTCTTTTTCCATCATTTATTTCTTAATATCTATTCCAATAAATTCAATTGCTTTTAAAGAAGCCTCAATAGCGCTTACTCTAATTGACTAGCATTCGTTCTAGTAAGTATTTAAGCCTCGGATATCGAGTCATAATTTCCAAGCCATTGCATTGGGTAGCCCATGAAACTGACTAATTTACACTAAGCCGAGTTTAGCAGATGACTTTGAGGAGACGAAAGCCTAAAATTCAAAGTGCGCTATCCCTTAATTGATGCTCAACAACAGGCCTTCACAAAGTGTCTATAAATCACTAAAATTATAAGTCACACGTGTCAAAAAGATGCTGTGGGAAGTCTATCTAATTTACCTACAGATAAAATTGATGATTAACTTACCCTGACGGTCCCCAAAACTAGACCAGCGCCGATAGTGCCACATCCAGCTATGAAGAACGGCACGGCCACTTGCATCAACGTAGTCCACCATCGCTCCTCTTTCTTCTGAAAGCAGTGCACCGTAGTTAGGGAAATATTTACGAATGTAACGCAAAACAATAGATGTAAAATAGGCTTATGAACAGCTGATGATACAATAAATGAAGGTAACTCTTCTGTAGATTTTGTGGAGTTTATAAAGAAAGATATCGTTGTTTTTGGAGATGACGCTGAAGGATCACATAAATTTAAGGGAACTAAAGCAATTGATTATATCGTGGCTGGTGATGAGGATATAAATAATGATGAACTTGATGAAGACTCTGTGGAGTCCATAAAGCAAGACATATTTGTTTTTAAAGGTTTTGTGAAACGGGAAAATAATGTCAAGAAATCAGTCACAATAAACAGCTTATTTTAATAGTATTGAAGTTAGGCGTTCTGATACAATATGAACGTAATTCAGAACCCGAAAACCATGCAGTGTCTTTTCAGGCAGAGTAATCAGGCAATATGAAATTATTCCAAGAGACATGTTAATTAAATTAATAAATGTTATAAAGTTTGTAGATAAGTACTTTGGTAAGATCTGTGGGTGCTGGGGGCCCCTTAGGGAGACCAAATAGCCCCCTAGAGGCCCGACGCTGGACCCTTTTAAAGTAGCGCTGTGCTAAAAGAATAGCGTAGCAAAAACTTCAACTTAGTAAAAATGAAAAACACGTATTACAAAAATATATAGAAATAACAAGAACTTATGTATCAAAATATACTGTGTACAGAATGTGAAAAAAGTGACAGCTGCCAGAGTGAATTGACGTTTAACAGTGTTGCAACAGTGGAAGTAATAAGTATGGTTGTACTTATAGAAACCATGTAGGTTTTATACAGTACCATATTTTCATGTGTATTTAAAAAGCGAGATGATTTAAATATTTACCAATGACTATTTACAATATAAAGCTAGCGTACTATCGCGTAACGCTGAATATGCAAACACTTAATTAAGACATTGAAAATTAGACTTTAATATTTAAAGGCATACTTCCAGTCGACAGCGAATGAATTTTTTGACGTAATTTTTAGGGTTTTTTATTAGATAAGAGTTTAGTTTTGTTTTAAGTGTACATATTTATTTTTTTATTTTGTAATAATTAATTATGAAGTTTACTGTAAATAACTAATAAAAATCTCTTTCATAACTAACACTTGACGCGCCTATGCGCTGTATGTTGAAAATAAATCAAGAAAAGTGCCAGAAATAATCATAATTAAATTTCATATGTCAAATTCACTCACGTTTTAAGTTATAAAATGTTTAATTACCAATAATCTTGCTAAGTGTAATATACTAAGACTTCTTCCATGGTGTCTTGTAGGCATTAAGTTTTCTGTTCAAGGTAATTACGAACTGAATAGCTGAAAATTCTGATTTAAAAAGTCTCAATTCGAAATCTGATATGGGTTCATTTGCTCACGCGGTAATTTTGGCTACCTGACATGCGGGCGTCAGTTTAATGCCGAAACAGTTTAGATCAATCGCGGTAGTCTAGATTAAGTCACAATTGGAATTAAGACCATCTGGGTTTATTCCTATAAAGGTTGCTTTGGTAAGTATCAAGTTATTTTAAAATAAACCTACTTTTTTAACGGATTTTATTGGGGTCTCGACGCGACGTTTAGGCACCTTTGCAGTTGTCATAGTTGCAAGTGGATTACTCGACCAAATCTATTAATTTCTTGTTAACCTTTGGAATCATTATATCAAGTTACCTACTTTCCAGTATTTGATATGTGAAATAAAGTTGGTCATCTTGAAGGTAGAACTACGGAAAGAGTAAGAAAAAGATGTATCTAAAGGACATTCTCTCGACTAGAAGTCCAATCTAAGCCATCAAAAAAACCCCCCCACGGAACCGTGGGGTTTTTTTGGCTTAAGAATTTGAAACTCTGCGATACCTATATTTGATTTTTATATAAAAAAAAAAGTATATTTCATGTTCCTGGACGTATGACCAAACGAAATAAGTATTGCTTGAAAAAAATATATTTCTATAGCTAAGAACAGGGCGAAGCCCTCCAATTGGATAGTACCTAATTCTGGGATGGAAAAATTACGAAAACTTATTTATCATCTATTTAAAATAAATTCTGTACTTCTTAAATCAGTATTCACACGGGTATTTCCTTCATATAAATTAATATTAGATAAACTATTTATCAATAACTTTCACAATTTATTGAGGACACTTCGACAATGAGGACTACGATAATTACAGATTACATTGTCGACAATGTTTGTTACATATAATAAGTTTCTTTATTCAGTCCACGGCCGAGTTTTTATTTATTTTTACTTGAAGATATAGGTAACTAAATCAGGATAATTGTATCAAGGTAATTATGAGTATGTTTTGATTGAAGCAAGAGCTAATGCAAAGTGAATACTGGATAATGTGAATACGAGATTAGAAAAAATAAACAAGCTGTATTAGTTATAGCAATTAAAAAGCCTGACTCCAATTTAATTTTTACATTTTTCAATCTAAATTACATTTAAACATACAATTTTTTTTTACCACACTCGATAATTTTTACGAAAATATTTTTTTAGGGACAATGAGTATAGCGCTAAAAATCGACCTTTTTAATTGTTTTTTTATTATATTTGGTATACCCAGCGTCACTGTCACAATGAGTAGCCCTCATTTAGACGAATTTAACGACATGTCAAGCTAAAATCCATCAAACCGTTTAGTCTGTAGTGCGTGCTAAAGAAATTTATATTTACAAACATATGTATATTCGAAAAACATAACCCCCGTTCTGGCGCAGTGGGGACTGACTAATGACTAATTTTGATTTTATGCTTTGTAGTACTGATGGAAAGAATAAGAATATATCTATATAATAAAGTTATATAATTTTATGTGTTTATAGTATTTTTAAGTTATATTAATATAGTATTGTATGTATAGATATGGGCCTTGATGCCTGATATAAATGGTTATTATTATTATCTGTATCTCTCATTTTTCACGGGTTACCCTCAGTATCGAGAATACCCGGTCCTTTGAAAGGCTTACGTGGGGACACAGGTCCAACACGCAGTGGCCTTGTTGTTTATTATTATTATTATTAAATCTTATTCCTTAACCGTCTTGTGTTTTGCCAATGAATGTCGCGAGTAAGTCGACGTTTTGCGAAAAAGAGATAGAACCTGCGTCCCCTACTAACTTAAAAAACAAATTTTGCATTCGAGTAATTTTTTTTTATGTTATTTCGCAGTTCTTTTAATAGAAACATTTGTAATAAAAAAATAATTTGATAGTAGTCAAATACCTAATTGTTATAGCCCATTCTATCAGCACTTTGAGATAAGACCACTTGTTTCAAGTTCTTAGATATCAAACATTCCCATGCAGGATACATTCCTTATGTGAACAAAACAAACTTATCTTTCATTTCGAAATGTATTGCTACCACATGAGTAAAAATCCGTACTCCGTAACTATCGTAGTTTGATTAGATAAGTAATCTCACTTGCGACTCAATATCAAACAAAGGATTATTCGAACATTGCTCTTAATTAATACTTAAGTATAGGACGATAGCATTTACATTTACATTCAATTAGCTCCGAATACTAAGCCACAACCTAACTTTAAGACGATCTTAAATGGACCCCTGTTTATATGCTATCCTAATTATATTGTTTCATTGGCTATTTGCGGCAAAATCAAAACAATTTATTAGTCATTTCATTCATTTCTTAATCAGAGATTTTACCAAATCATTATTGTTTTAGGATAATGTTTTGACATTTTAGATTTTCATCACAAATCGATAAAATATTACATTAGTCACTGTTTCTTTTCTAATTATTTTTATCATCGTTCCCGTCTGATTCGACATTGATTTGAGTGTCTTTAGAATATTATCATCGACGAGTATTAGCTATAAGGTCAAGATCGCCATTGTTTTGATTATCTATACTAATATAATAAAGCTGAAGAGTTTGTTTGTTTGTTTGAACGCGCTAATCTCAGGAACTACTGGTTCGAATTGAAAAAATCTTTTTGTATTGGATAGTCCGTTTATTGAGGAAGGCTATAGGCTATATAACATCACGCTACGACCAATAGGAGCGGAGCATAAATGAAAAATGTTGCAAAAATGAAAAACCGTTGAAACTAAAACAGGCGAACAAAGTCGCGGGGGACAACTAGTAACTGATAAATGAAAAACAGTAGACAATGGACAGTAATATTTCAGTAAAACTATATTTGAACGGACTTTGTCGTGGTTTATCGTATAATTTATATACCCGTAAATCGTTTAGATATGTTTCCTTAATGTTAAATGTCAGGGTTGCGGGCAACCGGTGGATGCAAGCGGCAAGTTGCCGTTCGTTATGGCGTCCTTTGGGAGAGGCTTCCGGCTGATGATGATGATGAAATATTCTGGAGACGATTTATTTTTATTCGTGCTGATTTCTTGACATTTTCTTTATTACTTACGCCGTATTACTATTTCCTAAACATTTAGCATCGAATGCAGTGTTATTAAATGTCCAACACATTGTGAAGCCGTGTCTGCTATAAAAGATAAATTAGAGGTGTGACCTAACACGTTCGACTGTTTTTATTCGCGCAAAACATATAGGCCACACCTCTAATCAATGTTTTCTAACTATATTATATTAAAAACCTACCGCCGCAGACTCCGTTTAACAATGCGTTTCATGCGTAATATTTGATGCAAGGATGAAAGGAAATTACTTTCGTGTGACCAAGCTTTATATTTATTATGTAAGTGATTATAATAAATAGTAAAGTTAATAAAAAGTAATAGGTACCTACATGAACAGCATTCTTCCAAGAAAGGTTAGCAAAAAGACAAACAAAGAAATGTTAAATGTTAAATTGCGAAATTAATTATTACATTGAACTATCTACACATAATACATTAACTGTCGCTTTTGTCTTATACACAACTAGCGACCCGACTCGGATTTGCATGGTTGAAGTATTATACATATAAATCATACTCTTGAATCACTTTATCTATTGCTGAAAACTGCATCAAAATCCGTTGCGTAGTTTAAAAGATTTAAGCGTACAGACATCGGGAGCAATTTTGTTTTATACCAGGGATTCCCAAACTCATTTTGTCTACTTGGGAAAGGCTTTTTTTAACTATGTAAAAATACACGTTTAATTTTACGAAGTATAAGAGGCAACAAACTATTCTATAGTTTTGAGTTTTCTTGAGTGATTTTTTTTAATTATAACAATGAATTTATACCTTCAAGAGAATGAGAATTAACATCAACTTTAATCTATACTAATATTATAAAGCTGAAGAGTTTGTTTGTTTGAACGCGCTAATCTCAGGAAGAACTGGTTCGAATTGAAAAATTATTTTTGTATTGGATAGTCCGTTTATTGTGGAAGGCTATAGGCTATATAACATCACGCTACGACCAATAGGAGCGGAGCATAAATGAAAAATGTTGCAAAAATTAAAAACCGTTGAAACTAAAACTCGCGAACAAAGTCGCGGGGGACAGCTAGTAATGTATAAGTATCTATCTATAAATATTATAAAACAAAGTCTCCCGCCGCGTCCGTCTGAACGCGATAAACACAAAAACTGCCAAACGGATTTTGAAATGGTTTTTAGCCATGGATAGAGTGATAGAAGAGAAAAGTTTTTGGTCTAATTCATCAACGTTTCGTCTACCTTACGAAGCCGTAGCGGGTCCCTATTTAATAGAGAAAGAAAGAGTTCGTGATTTTTCTTCTTCTCCAATTTCCTCAATTCTATTTTAAGTATTTTGATCCTAATATTTGGTTCTTTATGATCAGCTGAGTTTATATTTGCTACCGTCTAAGTTACCATATCATTAGATTGCTGTGCAGCATTTAAAATCAATGCAATCAAACATCAAATGATAATATTTCCAAATAAAGAAACCGCACATTTTTGCAAGTGTAAATAATATTCATTATAGACTGACTAGAACTGTTGAAAAAGTCATAAAAAATCTGGATTTGTAGCGCAAACTGGACCTTATATGGAAGGATTACAGTTCATTTTCGTAAAACTCGTGTTTGTTTACATGTTTGGCATAAAAATTGCGAACGCATTATACATCTAACAACTGTTTATCTAACCTCCTCAACTTATTTACTGATTTGCTACCCAAAACCTCTTATACTCATTTAACCTCTTTAGATACTTTATTAATACTTACTCCTGAAAGTGGTTGTTTCTCAGCGTCTGCATCAGGTATCTTCTTATCCGGGGGATCACCCGGACTTTTCTCGTTAGAATTTATCGACGCCATGTTATATGAACCGTCTTGATCTCCAATTTCATCTGAAACAAGAGAGAAATTATTATTTTCATTTAAAACATCCTTCAGACTACATTTGTCGTTGACAGCTACGCATGAGATTTTATAGATGTCAAGTGTGTAGGCAAATACAGGGGCACTCTCTGTCCCTTCACTCTCACAGCCCAAAGGGATGGAAGACTGACACGACTGGAGAGAGATCAGGTGCAGGAACGGAACGCAGGGGTCTCGATATAATCACAAATGGTAACCCATCTACCGAACAAACGCGGCCGGCGCGACTCAACCTTCGGTTGGTATGCACTGCTCAGTAGTGATTGAACCTATAAAGGTTCAATATACCTTACATTAATGTTGTGCTTATTCTTTAGATAATCAAAGCAAATTCGACCTTTTTCTGTCCTATTTATATAATAGTTCATGTGAATCAGGAATACGTTGAACTTCACAAATGAACCGCATTATTCAATTAGGTAAATTGAATTGTAACAATAGTATGAGAAAATTCTATAACATCAATACGAAATTATCGGAATAACCCTTATTACACCAGAAACTTGTCTATGCGGTACAAAATTAACATATTGGACTTCCATTGTACAAAAGCAATTTCTTATGCACAATGAGGAAAATGCTATTTATCATATCATTTAATCGTTTGCGAATATGGGTGCAAAAAAAGTTCTAACATAATATATTATAGTACATTGATCATAATATCCAGCCAGACGGCAACATGCAACGGATGCAAACTACACAATAACGATATCTTAATTTATAAGTTACAAAGTAATGTATTTAGCTGAACTTTATACAATTTTAAATTATCTTCTAAGTATTCTGCGTCAGTATAATATGCTTCTCTTAATAATCATTTCTTAGCACAATTTTTAAAATTATCTATATTTTCAATTTGCTTTATTTTTCGTACATTATAATGATTGTTAACCCTATAATATTCGACAGGCCTGTTGGTCTGCAGGGACCCTGACTGCTAAACCAGATCAAGATAAATAAATGTGGACAACATCAAATACATTGCTCTGAACCCAAAGTAAGTAGCTAAAGCACTTGTGTTATGGAATTCAGAGACAACGAAGGTACCACAAACACCCAGACCCGAGACAATGTAGAAAAGTTGTTTTCTACATTGACCCGGCCGGGGATCGAACCCGGGACCTCAGAGCTGGCGACACCTTGAAACCGGTGTGTACGCCACTCGACCACGGAGGTCGTCAAAATGATATTAATAAACTTGGTACTCGTTATCAAAGACAAAAAAAATGATTTATGTCCATATAAATCTATAATAAGAACTCTGCAATTCTTTTGTTTTAAACAATCGACGATGATCAATAATATAAAGAATATTTTTCATTAATTTAATAGTAAAAGTCTATATTAATTGAGTTTGTCAGCAAAAAACGCCTGCGAAGCGATTACTTGTAATTAAATGCGAATAGAAGAAATGATTTTTGTTTTAGCAGTCGCAGGTTGGAGTCCTGTCGGAGGTTTAATTTTTTCCCCTTCTACAATTCGTTTTTAATTATTAAAAATCTGTTAAGGATTATGGAGTTAATTTGAAACTCTTTTTCTTAGTTAATTAGTTTACAGTAATAAATAATCTACACGTTTTGGGTTACTGTAGACAGCAAATATTAAATACGAAAGGATCTAGGACGGAAACGGAAAAAAATATATATATCACAGACGCAACCAAACAATTTCTTAATCCAAAATGATTTTCTTCTTATTACGGAGCAATTTTTTGTTATCAGAAGAAAACAAAAACCCATGCTAAACTACCTACCTATTCCTTCAAAAAACTGATTGATAAGGCACTTACCACACACTTCTTATAATTTATTATCATACTATAATTATAAGGTTCTTTCTCAACTTAAAATATCAAAACAAATTACAAAATGAATTTAAACATAAGTATTATGTGGACATGGCTATGACAAATCATAACAACACTACGATAAACCGTAACTAGAACTAAGGACTGATAAAACTGCCAATAAGTGCAGTTAGCGCTTTAGTATAAGTGTCGATCTCGATATTAAACCTTATTGCTTCAAGATAAGAACGCAGTCAATGTCAGATTACCCACTCTGTGGTTGACTGTACTTGTAACGCAATGGTGCCGCTATTATAAGTAACGCTTTATTTAAGTTGCGCTTACATAACAATGGATAAATAAGAAATTATAGTCAGCAGAGAATCCTATTGTTAAGAAGCAGATTCATGGAATTTGACGCCATATTTAACGTAAATGGGAAGTCCCCTGGAAGAATTACTTTGTTTTAACTTGCAGTCATCAGTTCAAGTTTTGACATTGTAAGGCAATACATAGCAACTGGATGAATAAGACTACAGAAACATCGTGGATAGAAAATTGTAGGCCTCCTTTTTACAATTAATTAACCAAGCAGTATGTATATAGGTACCTATCTAACCTAACCAACCAGTTTTGATGTTATTTAAAGTCAAAATAGAACAACGTTTCCAAATTTTTTAAAACAAACCGGTTTGTAATTAAATACAAATAGTGGAAAGAAAAACTTAAACCTCAGGCAGGACTCGAACCCGCGACTACCGGTTTAACGCGCCCGTTTACTCACGCATATTCTCGGGATCGCCCGACTACTTTCAGACTCAATAGGAGTCCCTAATCATGGGCCGACGTGGCGGCGGTGGTGTCGCAAATCGAACCCTAAGTTTTGTTCTTAATTATTATGAATGCTCCTCACGAAAGTTATTACACAAATATTTTCTAATGACCTGTGACACATGACAAGGGAAACAGGTATTCCCCTGTCCAAAATCCAATCGCTCTTCACAAAGATTAGAGATATAATACAATTAATATACAGATGTTTTTTCTTTAGAACTAGTAACAAAGGCTACATAGACAATAATGCACTAAACGTGACGGCAAATGATTGCCATGTAATCATACAAAATAAATGCAATGTGCAAGCGCGCACGTCGCCGCATCGTTTCAAATGAACAAACAAATAAACTCATTTATTTAGAATCACATAAATGATGTTATGTGTTTATGCTAAGCGTCTATTGTCTAATAGGTTTACCGCAGATAAAATTTAAGTGAGTGACCGTGTAATGTGCTTCAATTTGTTACGGTAGATAGCGGCTAAAGATTAAGTACATGTTTTATTATTTAAGTAAATACTGTAAAGGCAGGTATATCACTAAACAGAATTTATTTAAACGAATATATCTTTTTTAGGTATTTAGAATTAAATTTTATGTTTTTTGTTTAAGAGAATTAGAACAACCCTAGCTACTTATGTTCTACATTTGATAACACAAAACATTTATGTACTTTAAATAAATAAATAAATGTGGACAACATCACATACATTGCTCTGAACCCAAAGTAAGTAGCTAAAGCACTTGTGTTATGGAATTCAGAGACAACGAAGGTACCACAAACATCCAGACCCGAGACAATGTAGAAAAGTGGTTTTTCTACATTGACCCGGCCGGGGATCGAACCCGGGACCTCAGAGCTGGCGACACCTTGAAAACCGGTGTGTACGCCACTCGACCACGGAGGTCGTCTTTTATAAATGGCAATGTCAATTCACAATTTTATTTGCCGTTTTTTTTTATTAATTATTTAATTTAAAGACCTGGTATTTCAATGCTTTTATTAATAGGTAGCTGATATTTTAACACCAGAAATATACAGTTATGCTAGGACAAAAACCTACCAAGATTTTCTTTATGAACAATTAAAATGGTTGTTTTCCCGACCTCCGTGGTCGAGTGGCGTAACCACTGGTTTTCAAGGTGTCGCCAGCTCTGAGGACCCGGGTTCGATCCCCGGCCGGGTCAATGTAGAAAACCACTTTTCTATATTGTCTCGGGTCTGGGTGTTTGTGGCACCTTCGTTGTCTCTGAATTCCATAACACAAGTGCTTTAGCTACTTACTTTGGGTTCAGAGCAATGTATGTGATGTTTTTCACACTTATTTATTTATTTATTTAATGTCTACTTACATATTATCACTCAACACCGATAATATGCGTATAAGACGGTAGGCACGGTAAGATTAACACTTTTTATACATATAACCTTTAATTCAAGGCAATAAGGTCTATTTTCATAGATTGTTAAGGCATAAAAATAAAGCTAAGTAAAAATACCTTGCCGACATTATTATAAATTTCGTTACTTTAATTTGTTTTCTGCTACTGCACGTAGCGGTTTGGGAAAGCAACTCAAGGTCAATTTATTTACTTTTAGGGTTCCTTGGGTTATTTTTATTCGTACTATTGTTTATCTAACCTTTAAAAGATAATTGTCCATTTGGTACTTTTTAGAATGATTGTTTATAAATTATGTACAATTGTTTCTAAGTTACTTAATGATAATTTTAATGATTGATACCAATAAGAAAGGCCATAAATGATATCTTGAAATGATCGTGTTTTATAATTTTTGTACCATCAAGACTTAGTTAGCAGAGGAGACGAATAAGGGTCTCATAGCAAGGATTATAAGTTATCGAATGAACAAAGAGCGCAGAGAGTATACGTGAGTATAACGTTGTGTTTTAAATAATTATGAATACTCCTCGTCAAAGTTAATATACAGAATTAGAGATATTTGTCCTGTTTTTTTATTTTTTCGAGGTGTGAATCTAATGTCTTTTACCCACCACACCACGGCGTGGGGATATGTCAGACTGTCACCGACTAAAAACACATCGGTGCCTTCCCTGCCTTGGTCAGAAACGTGGGATCTCTCGCGCACTCCCTGCACGTTTCCTTTGGCGTGGAGATATTTGCTCTGTAGTTTCGATTCAAAATTAAGGTATTTTCATCCTTATATATAACACTAGCTGTCCCCCGCGACTTTGTTCGCGTGTTTTAGTATCAACGGTTTTTAATTTTTGCAACATTTTTCATTTATGCTCCGCTCCTATTGGTCGTAGCGTGATGTTATATAGCCTATAGCCTTCCTCAATAAACGGACTATCCAATACAAAAAGATTTTTTCAATATGAACCAGTAGTTCCTGAGATTAGCGCGTTCAAACAAACAAACAAACAAACTCTTCAGCTTTATAATATTAGTATAAATATAAAATATAGCCAAGAAACTATTTTTTTTGGTACCTAAATATCAATAACCTTTTCTGCATTTAGGAATGTCACAGCTTAAATCTATGGCAGATTAAACTGTAAATGTCCGTCAGTACAAATGTAAAAAGGCTATCAAAGTTTTTGTGGTGATCTTAGTCTAACAGGTATAATTTGGGCTGCTACTCTATTTAAAATGTAAATAAATAATCCCCATTGCTGTAATCAACTTTCTTTATAACATCCTGTCTGTTACATGAATATCACTCATAATGCGATGGCAGATAGCAAAGTTATTGAAGCAAATTCTCACTTAACTAGAAAACGAATCCGTATATTGCAATCATTTCGATTACAGTCAAATCAAATGAAGGAATCGAATCGAACCGTCTTAAATAACCGTGGCAATCGATAAGGAAGATAGAAATTTTACAAATAGGTATGTTTCGCAAAAAAATATTATGAGAACAATAAATAATATTGATGGCAGGCATCGAAGCGAAAGGCGGCAAAAAGATGCAAGACCCCTTTCAAAATCATTAATTAAACTTATTGTTTTCATCAATTGTTTTTTCTTTTTTCAAATACGTTTCTGACAACCAGTCTGTCATGGGATACTGTGTTACCTAGTAAAATGGGATGTATAGGTCGGATAGGCAGACGCTTCACGTAAAATACGGTATCCAGGTGAAGACTGGAAACCGACCCCAACATAGCTTGGGAAAAGAATAGGCACAAAAAGAACTTTTTTTTTTTTTGTTCAAATTAAGCGTTTATTTTTTGATATGGAAAACAAACAAGTACAAAGAATGAATGCTTGTTTTGCCGACGGTACAATACGTTTGCATGTTTGTTCGCAATCATTTCCATGGTTAGGCTGTGCTTGTTTTAGATATGTTAATATGTACTAACATATCTGAATAAGTATCCCATAATACCATTACATTTTTTTATTTAACAAAAACATTTTTTTTTTACCAAACACGCGTCCTGCTCTAAGGAATTTAATCCATGTGTCGCGGGTTATTACAAACATTCACATTACATGCACAAATCGACCCAGACTTAGAACAAGCATTTGTGGATCACACAAATGCTTGTCCCATGCGGGGATCGAACCCGCAGCACGTTGCACACAGTTGTAATTGGCGTGGTGATTACTTTGCTATCCGTGCAGCCAAATTATTATTGGTTTTTGTATGTTTTGTATTTTAAATTATCTATTTGAAGAAATACAGTATAAAATAAATAAATAACGTACGGAACCACCAACCTAACTATAAAACTTAGACACGTAGTAGAAACTGTTTGCAAGCGACAGTCGCAAAGTCACGGACGAATTCGAGGGGCATTGCACTAGTTTACAACCAATATCTTTATGCTACGGATTGCTTTATTGTTTTAAAGATGTCTCATCTGAGTATTGTTTTATAACCTTTGCTTTTTATTTACCAACTAGCTGTCCCCCGCGACTTTGTTCGCGTGTTTTAGTATCAACGGTTTTTCATTTTTGCAACATTTTTCATTTATGCTCCGCTCCTATTGGTCGTATATAGCCTATAGCCTTCCTCAATAAACGGACTATCAAATACAAAAATAATTTTTCAATTCGAACCAGTAGTTCCTGAAATTAGCGCGTTCAAACAAACAAACAAACAAACTCTTCAGCTTTATAATATTAGTATAGATATAACAATACTTAATACCAGCCTATAAATGTCACACTGCTGGGCACAGGCCTCTTCTCATTATAGAGGAGGAACGAGCATTAATCACCACGCTTGCTGATTGCGAGTTGGCAATTTCGTAATATGTCATCGAATGTAGCTATGGCTTTTTTAAATATGTAGAACTGATTTTTATATTTGAGCTATTTATGTGCTCCCTAATAAAATAGTGGACAAGTCAGGTTCTGCATGTAAAATCTTTTTCGCAGATTCTAGGTGAAATAACGTAAAAACTAAATAAGGCCTTTATCAAGTATTTTTTACATGCCTATAGTTTACATTCATAGTGTTTGTTATCTTTGTAAGTTAATAGGTATTTAGATATTAACTACTAGTATCTCTTTAACCGACTGCCATTAGGGTTTTATATCCTATGTATAATTAAATAAAAAAAAAAATGTCTACAGAAATATTAAGAATTCATTTTGCCCACTGACTTTGAATAAATATAGAGTACCTACAAAAATGTAGTTAAAAAATTATAAAAAAACATTCGAACCAAACGTGTACCTAATGCCTATATACAATTTCAGCTTAACCAGGGACCAGAGAAGTGGGTCCAATCAGATGGTTTTACAGTCAGTTACAGGGTAACGATAATAATAGTTGATATACCTAACTACCTATAAGTCACTGTGTAAGGTACCTAAGTATATAGATGATATTTATGACATTAAAGTTTTGCTATCGCGACAACAGGCACAGAGTACTGACCTCCTATCTTGCGACAAGTGCACCGTCCTTCCCGTAGGAAAAGTACAGGAATGCCTATCTAAAACTTACTATAAATGCAGCAGGAGTCATAAACAACAATACATAAGACACATAATTTATACTACTTACAAGGAAGTGTTCATTTACATTAGCGAACAGTCCAAATTGAGCCCAAAGTATTATTTGTTGTTTTTTTAAATAGGTATTAGCTATGTTTACTTAATAACCTATAAAAAAAAATTAGGTAGGTACCTCTAAAAAGTATTTTATGCAAATCTTTTAAACATGAATGAAGACAACAATGATCACCTGTTTATATTGTACTTAGCATAACACATAGAAATTTAATTCTCACGATAAAAAAAACCGAATGGCTACCTAGTCAGTTTTCAGGTATGTCTACCTATCTAGGTACGATTATAGTTAGAATAACGTCCAACGATGACGACACAGACAAGGAAGTGACGGAATAAAGAATAAAACCTTACCGATAACAGAGTATCCCTCCATTCGATTGAAGATTTTGCTTAAAGACAGCTCCAAACGCGCACCCATGTTTATTAAAGACATTTTAACAACGAAATATAATAAAACTTAACGTATCAACTGTACGAGTAAAAGTAATATCAATTTGAAGCTTGTTCAAAGTCAAACACTTCGCTTGGTTGCTATTCAACGACTAAGGAGGTAACAAGAACAATTCAGTTGCGAAAAAATCGTTTCCTCGTCAAAAAACTGGCATTTAAAAAGTATTAACTAAAAAATCTCTGAACAATCTCACTTAATTCCACTGTTTATTTAAGTACTGCGAAAAAGTGTGATTAAATGTTTCACTGATAAAAAATAACACCGCACCAGATTTTAACGTGATAATTAAATAAATAAATGCTACTCGACAAGTCACATATTGGCACAATTAAACTTTTTAAACACAAAAACAAAAATGAAATTGGAACGTTAGAATAAACAAAAGGTAATAAAAATGGCGCGGATTTTATGTTACATTTTCGACACAATTCGAATTTCGAATGTAAACAAAAACAAAATGGTGGCTTTTGACGAACTGTTAGTGGTCAGTGTTCACATATTGGACTAATTTTGACGCGATCACCGTTATTAAGTCGTACACAAACGCTCAGAGCAACAATCTGTAGTATAAATGATGTTTAAACTGTAATGAGGGTAAAGTGTGCGTCTCGTTCATTATAATAACTACCGGGTGATAATGAATTATTTACGAGTTCAACTGCATTTGCTATCTCTGTAAGATATTTCGCATTTGTTGCACGCACTGAATTATATAAGTTTTATAAGGTATTAGCAAATAGTTTTGAAATTGCGGTTGTTGGTAGCATTTGATTTAATGTAAGCGTACTGTATCAAGGTTATTCTGGCAATTGTAAGCAGATTTCTCAACACGATAAAATTCTAATATTGGGAATTGCATGGTTCGCCGAAGTTGCTAGAACATTTTAACCGAACTATTGAATGCTTAATCAACAAAAGACACTGCATGGGGACGGAACATTACTTTTTATCAACATATTTGACAAGGGCAAGGACGGGATCAGGGTGGTTTTAGTCCGACACTAACTTATACACTAATAATTAACTAATACTGTCGTAGTGGCCCACTGATTCAATAAACGGATTTGTGTGCACAAGGTTGCAGGTTCGAACCCATTACAGGCAAATACCAACGTGACTTTGTCAAAGTTATACTTTTGTTGTACTTTCTTAATTATTCTAAGACACCGCTGACAATCGGTGAAGGAAAACATCGTGAGGAAACCTGGATTAAAAAAATGGTGCCTTCTCTATATGTGAAGAGGCCTGTGCCCAGCAGTGGGACATTTATAGGCTGGTATTACAAATCCGACACATCCTCACACTGTGCCCTCAGCGTGGGTGGAATACATTAGCGATTTACCCCGAAAAAATAATAGAAAAAATTGTCAATTATCTACTATTAAGTATCTACAACAGTAGTTAATCATAAGATAATTATATTTGCAATTACTTTAACATATTTTATCATATCAGCTACCTACGATAAAAGATCTGTGGGTTTTCGTCGATAGACAAAAATAACTACAACAAAATAACTATAACTACACTTCGCAATGTTCCTTATAACAACATTATTATTTTCAATTGTTAAACTATTGTCAACTCGTGGTACAGCCAAATCATACTTAATAAACTGTCAGGGAATTCTGCCATTATCTGCATGGATGGCCATAGCAAAATACTATGAAAACGCGGAAGTACAAACAAAAAACTGTCTTGATTGTCGCAATTTTGAGTAATGGAATTTACACGTGACATAAAACACATCTTTACATAGTATAAAACAAAGTCCCGCTGTATGTACGTTTAGATATTTTAATCTAAGCAACGGATTTTAATGCAATTCAGCAATAGATAGAGTGATTTAAGAGGAAGGTTTATATGTATAATACATGCGTACATACATCCGAGCGAAGCTGAGCTAGTTAGGTATAATACCCATACTATACACCTACCCCTCTAGTAGGGGTCCAATAGGGACCGAGGCCCACCGGAGCCCCACCGAGCATGCTTTAGCGAACCCGGGACTCCGGCAAAGGCAGGGACGGGACCGGGGTGTTTTTAGTCGGTGTAAGTCCGACATATCCCCACGTCGTGCCCTCGGCGCGGGTTGAAGTCATTAGATTTTCAACCCGTAACAAAAAAAAAGGTATACTACCCATAAATGGTACTTAACAATGAATAGATGGGGTCGCCCATTGATCATGTAATGTTTAGCAACTTTTTAACCTCTCCCCTCCCCCTTCGTTATTTGTGGAGACGTTTTCCCTTAAATCCAAAATCATATGAATTATTTTGAATAGTGTAGGTACTTGCGCATCTGTTTTTTATAATAATATTTTTTAGCCTAAGTAATTTCAGGAAAATAACCGTAATAACAATGCCCCAATCGAAATTAATGCATAAAAATGATAATAAAAGAAACCATTAACAAAAAAATAAATACTCATGATGTCCTAGTACACCTCCCCCTTGTAATTTTTGGGCTTTTGTCCTAACCACCTCCCCCCCCCCCCATTTCGAACCTTAGTTGACTAATGAACGACCTCCAAGGTGTCGATCGCTTTCTTCCTTTTTTTAAAAAAGAAAAAAAAATGTGTTTTTTTTATTTAAGTCATATAGTATTTGATGGTAACAGCCCTTTTTCCGGTTTGTACATCTTTGCTGGTTTTTATCTGTTTCGTGTTTGGGATGGTTCATTGTTATTCAACTCGGAACTACGGAAGAAAATCCGAGTATTAAGGTGTGTTTATTGTATTGCTTGTTCGAAGGGGAAAACAATAAGACCTTCTTACGTGAATGTCCCATACACCATTGTATCAAAGACTAACGACCTCGTTTTTTATGCCTTATATTTAGGATTAAAAACCATTTTTTGTCATGGCATATTTATGTACCTTTTTTACGTGATGATTTTTTCGTGGCACACGCATAGTAGACACAGCAAACTAGATAGGTTTGCAGGCCACAACAATTAAATTACATATTGTATTCCGCTTACATAAGCTAAATGATGCTGAAAGCTATATGTAATAAAAAAAAAGTGTCTTATCCTTACTAATATTATAAATGCGAAAGTAACTCTGTCTGTCTGTCTGTCGCGATTTCACGCCAAAACTACTGAACCGATTTAAATAAAATTTGGTAAACGGATAGTCTACAGCCTGAGGTATAGGATACTTTTTGCCGCGATAATCGACATCCACGCGGGCGGAGCCGCGGGAAACAGCTAGTATAATATAATATAAAGTGTCAGTGTGGCCTGCAAACGTATCTAGTTTGTTATGTCTAGAAGAAAATTGTATAATGCCTATTAATTGCAATACCTATGTTAATCTTACCTTCTAGACAGTCAAGTTATTCTTAACATAACATTACAGGCCATAACATTACAGCCTTGATCGTCTTAATAGATAAATTAAAAATATACATTAAGGAAAATTAATGGTTTTCCTTCTGGTTGAACTTGGCCTTCTACTGCTTCCTGGCTTTCCATTTGTATGGCATATGTATGGTATCTGTATGATAATTGAAGGCCGTCTCATCAATCAATGTTTTTCTTACGTCTGTGCATTTCTGTGTCATTGTATAGATATAGGGTTTTTAAGTGAAAACACAAGCTCTGGTACACCTACCTACTGATGAATAAATTTATTGCGATTATGTAGATCTTTATTTTTATCCCTACAAATTAAATAAAATGTGCATTGTGAGAAAAAAATATTTTTAATGCGTGAGTTTGTTTCTTAATTTAATACACAACGATAGCTATTTTAAATCTGTTAAATGGAATAGAATTTACAAACAACGTGCAGTTGGAAACCATATACTAAAACACTTAGAAACTTTCAGCTTTTAGACTCAAACCTACAACAGTTTGGAAGTAGGGCTAGAGCGCGCTAGCCCACTAACCTAGTTCCATTGCCCCTAAGTGCAAACGCGAGCAAAACGCGTTTTACCGGTAAAGTAAAAGAAACACTAAATGAGCCTTTGAAAGAATTTACCGCGGTTTCTGAAAAAGAAAATGAAGGAAATGGAAGCACTTGCTAGGTATACACGTTTAAACTTTACTACTAGGTTCTAAGTTTGCTATATTAACTTTTAAACTATCACGCTGCATGTTTATAATACTATTTTAATAAACGGGAATTAGCACGAACACCAGACCGTCTGCTTGCGACCACGGCCGGTGTAACCTGGTCGAAACGTCAAGCGAAAAGGTATTTATAAATGTTCGTGCTAATTCCCTAAGTTAGCTAATTCGATAGTACCAATATGTTTTCGATAGAAGAATAATTGGCAAAAGCAGCGTACCAAATGTGATCTTCTGCCCAGCTAAGTGCCAAGTTAGGCCGCCTTCCAGTCTTAACGGATTCAGTTAAGTACCGATTTTTTATGGAGTCAAGTGATTTATTAATTATGCATTGCTACCAAAATTCAGTTCTTTATCTCATTGTTATATATTTTAAGAATAAATATGACTTCAACAACTGTTAATACAAGTGTAAAAGTCATTTACATTTTTAAACTACGCCATTAAAGATGAATTCTTTTGTTATTATGTATTTGTTTATATGATGAACTTAACATGCTGTTATCACAAGTGCATGTATTTTGTATATGTATGATACTTATGGTAGAGATTGGTATCTGTGATTTTTCGGTTCATTGGTCTCTCTTAATCAGCCGTTCCATTCAAAATGTATTATTTTTTTTTAACATTTTGCAAACGATTACCGTATAATTTACAAAACATTTCTTTTCATAAATCCCGACAAAAAACCCCTGCTAAGAAACAATAAGATCTGTTAAGGTTTTTATACTTATAATAATTATTTATTTTAGCTTTCTCATTCCAAATTGCCTACATTAAAGCATACAAGTTGAACCTATATATTTTTGTAAACTATTTAAAAAATCCCTTTATTTTGATACCTTACTAAATGGTTTAGGATTATATATCAACGACTTAATTTATCGCTAAAATTACAGATTTCTTTTTACAATACACTATTTAAAGAAACTTGAGTTTTCGAGACAAATCTAATGATACCTTAACTGTGGAAATCCATCCAGCCGTTTGGAAAGTATGATGTAATAAAAAAAACATATAGAAATTTAAAATATACGCGCAAAAAACCCTTCATTGGTAGTTGGTAAAAAAAGAGGCCCTAAGAAAGCAGCATGACTCAGCCTCTCCCATTATCATATTATTAAACAGACGTATTAAATACGTGCTATTTATCAAACAAATCAACAAAGTATTGACATTTCGACTATTGTCATTGATATCCCTCTTAAAGACTTGTTCACAAACATTATTAGCACTCGAGTGTTTCAGATACAACAGCGATATAATTACAAGATGTACGCACAGCCTGTAATAAGTGCTGTATCGAAGTAACAGTGATTCAAGGGTACCTACTTTACGAACGGGAAATCTGATATGATGGTTTGACAACTTTGGCGTATACGATAAGTTTAAAGAAGGATGGATGTGAGGCAACTATTTGTTTTTTAATATTTAAAAAATCCCGTTTAAATTTAGAATATTTAAAAAAAAAAATTAAGGAGCATATAATCTTTAAAGTACTGAAACCATTTTTTTTGATTTCTTTTTAGCCCAGGATTAACTAAAAAGCTAGAATTCGTTCATTTATTTGTTTACCTATCAGTCGTATACATAACATGTATTTCTGTATGTATGTATATGCAGACATACATACATACAGAAATACATGTTATATGTCTGTGTGAAAAATATCTTAACAAATCTTTTTGCTGTAGATTAAAATACGGATTTTTTTATTAAAATCGGCCCCCATTAAAAACGAAAAATAAAAAAGTGTTCTTTATTTAGACAGATTTATAAAATATTTTTTTATTTCAAAACTTTACCTTTTAATTTTATCAAATCACCCAACAGTTCTAATTTACGGTCAGTGACCTTATTACTTGTTTTGATAAGAATGGACATATAGGTGACTTTCTTCAAGGATACTTATAGGATTAACTTCCTCGTGCAGACCAGGTTATTAGGATTATGATAACAAAACATTTACATGCCAATAAAAGTTTTAAAACCATAAAATGTGGTGAGTACACCTTTTTATTGTATTTGTTTGTTAAACAGTCAGTATGTCAAAAGGATTAACGGCAAAAACATTGTATTTTCTTTAACTTTAAATTAAGAGAGAAAAGGGCATAAACTAGTGTGGATTTGAAAATATTTATTACGATGACACTTAATATTTGGCTGTGGAGGTCAGATAGACAGTTGTAATATTATGTCGTTTATTAGATAAATAAAACTTATCTATGAATAATGCTTGATAGAAAACAATCTCTTTAAAAAAAAACCCTAAATCTATAATAATAAATACCCAATTACTATAATCACTACAGCCTCTATCATAAAAACATAAAAAACGACAAGCTATATTAGTTTATTGTTTTATTACAACAACTTAATCAACAATAACATTGTGATATCGATTTTATCAAACCAATAAATTTTTATGATTTCTATTTATAACTACTTCTCAGAATCGAAATCATAGACATTTTGACTTATCATACCAACGAAATATTTGTGTGAATGAATCAACATAAATGTTAACTAATAATCTTTTAAACTTGAAATTTAGTGATCTGGGCCCCTAGACATGTGACATTTCGGCAAACGATAACGCTGATCGAATCATTTAAATGTATGGAAGTGACAAGTCCAAGACACGTGACTTATAGAAACGAAATGTCATTTCCATAAATTTAATGTCATTTAAGCGTTTTCTATCATCGTTAACGCTTGTCGAAATATCACTTGTCTAGGAGGGCCGATTTATTCTGGAACTAAGTAGGATAATATCATCACTTTTACATGTTATAAAATCGACTAAACTGTTGTTCTAGTGGTTAGTGACCCTGACTGATAAACCGGAGATCGTGGATTCGATTCCCACACAGAAAAATCTTTGGGTGATGAGCGTGATCGTTTGTTCTGTGTCTGGGTGTAATTTCTAATAAGATTTATGTATTTAGAAATATATAAATACGTTTATCAGTTGTCTGGTTGCCATAATACAGGCTCTGCCTAGTTTGGGATCACATGGCCTTGCGTGAGTTCTCCTAAGCTTTTATTATTTTTCATGGATTATCTTCAGTAACGAGAATACCCGGTCCTTTGAAAGGCTCACGTGCGGACACAGGTCTAATACGCAGTCCATGGCCCTTATTTTATTATTATTACTTTTCAGCTCGCTGGAATCGTCTGCAATTCAAGTATTATTCTGGCAAGGCTGGTGAGTAATTGGTTGTTAGTTTTTCGTTTATCCAATCACGTTTTATTTAAGAAAAATAAAAAAAAATCACATTTTCAGTGACTTACGATTCAAATATTCAGTAGTACCTACTTATAAACTGTTGACGAAAATGGTCGCCATCTTTGCTGTTGTTTCTTGTAATTTATCGACAAAATAAAGTTGTACAGTTATATTTTGTGCGGTTACTCAAATAAATATTTATTCAAATGAATAATCAAGGCCAATCTGGTTCGCTTGTTGAAATTGACGCACGATTAAACAAATACGATACGATTAAAACATATTTTTGAGTTTGATTTGGTACCAACTAAGAAATTAGCGTAGTTCATACCAACGTTATTAACAATATCTTAATGATTGTTAGTAAATGCAGGGGACAGAACTGTAGACCTGAGAAGTAAAACCCCTACACTTACAATACACAGAGACACAAGTCTTCTGTCCAGCCTTTTCCCAAGCTATCACACCACGCTGCAAGCTGTCTCACCGGATTCAGCTAAATACCGTATTTAACATGGAGCGACTGCCTTTATGGCGTACTACAGTATCTACATTTAATAAGATGCGCTGTTGCAGGTGTTCTCTCTCAGTTCCCATTTTAGTATTACGACCTACCTTTAAAGTAAGCTAAGTGTAAAGAGACAGGTCAGTTTAAAACTCCAAAATACTACTAAAAAGTTGTTCTTTTGCCAAGGCTTTTTTTTTAATATATCGGAGTAGGCTTTTAGTTACATCAGATTTAACTAAATATGAGTACCTATTTCTTATTTACTATTTAACTTTGGATACCTAGTGCGAGTGCAGCCTTCCCGTAGAGAATGCCGTACTTGTTGTGCGCCTAAAGTGTTCGGACTGCACTTTGGAAGATCTTGGAAAACCTCGCCAATATCGCTATAGGTAATGTGGATAACTACGAAACCATTGTCTCGAAAAGAAGAAGACGACGTACATACCTATTTAACATCAAACTACTGCCTACCAAGTACTTCTTAAGTGTTTTATTTTCATAGATTTTTGGGAAACACCTCACTTGTTACAATTTACATGCATCAAAGAAGTCAAAAGATATCTGCCGTAGTACAACTACAATAGGTTCTTGAGATAAACTACGTTTGTATTATTTGCTCCTGACTGTCTGTCGTGAAAGTGGCGTGTAAATATTTATACTGGTGTATTTACTCCAACTAGATTAAAATACCAGACGCTGTGACAAGAAACTCAATATATAATCGAATTTACGAAGTTCAACTCTGTAGGACTGTTCATTTTTGCATTTCAACGTATTTATTTCTTTTCTTCTTTTCTTTTTACTTTGACGACCTCCGTGGTCGAGTGGCGTACACACCGGTTTTCAAGGTGTCGCCAGCTCTGAGGTCCAGGGTTCGATCCCCAGCCGGGTCAATGTAAAAAAACACTTTTCTACATTGTCTCGGGTCTGGGTGTTTGTGGTACCTTCGTTGTCTCTGAATTCCATAACACAAGTGCTTTAGCTACTTACTTTGGGTTCAGAGCAATGTATGTGATGTTGTCCACATTTATTTCTATGTATTAACAGTGTTATACTTTTATAAAAAAACTAGCGGTGACCATTGACCGTTGTCATTTTTAACACCCAACGCTAAAATATAGTGGTTTAATATTAACGTACGTTCTGTTTGTCTGTAGCACGGTATCTACCGAAAAGGACAATCAATTTTGTATAATCTTATGAAATCTATTTATACAACAGTCTGAAAATTATCAGGTCTGTTAACTTGCGTCATGCGTCTGTATTTATTCTGGGTTTTTTATATCAATTTAATTCTAATTCATTTTCTTTTATAGTAGATATGAATCACACATAATCCTAAAGGTATCAAGTAATTTATTTAATGTATATTATGATTATGAAACTTGTATAATGTCACGTCTGATTGCCTAAAAATAATTTAGTAATTTTATTTATCACGCAATACTAAATTACCTTATATCACACCTATTATCGCAATCTATTAGACATTATCTCGTATGCTTACTATTAGAATAATCAATAAGAATTATAAAGATTTACTGAATTTTATTGGTTGAGCGAAATGTATGTAAACGGATTTTCCTTAAAGGTAAGTACATGTCACCTCTTTTGATATTACAAACTAGATAGGTTTGCACGCCACACTAACATTTTTATTACATAATATATTAAGTAAGCTGAATATAATAGGTAATAAAAATTTTAGTGTATAATATAATATACTATTTTATCATATAAAATGTTAGTGTGACCTGCAAACCTATCTAGTTTGCTGTGTGTACATAATTACGACGGATTACATTTCGGAATATATTTTAGTTCCCGAATTTCCGACGCCTTTGAGCTTGAGCTTACTGTTTCTTGAAACATTGCAGCGACCAACCAAACCCAAGCGACCCGAATTTGATCCCCGGCCGGGTCAATGTAGAAAAACCACTTTTATACAGTGTCTCGAGTCTGGGTGTTTGTGGTACCTTCGTTGTCTCTGAATTCTATATCATAAGTGCTTTAGCTACTTACTTTGGGTTCAGGGCAATGTATGTGATGTTGTCCACAAGTATAAAAAAATATATATATACACTGAAAAATATACCTAATTGTACTTCTGTAGATCTGCTTGTTGGATGGTTCACAGATAAAGCGGTATTCTACAATATAATCTACAATTCATTGACATGAATTTCAATGTTATAATAAAATTATAATAACGTATTATTTAATCTAGTGGGAATTTCCTTCATCACTGTTTGTTAGTGATTGCAACGACGTCTTGTTTGAGATTTATTACATTTTGTTTAGCTCTAAAAACCTATTTCAGCATTGTGTTTTGAATGGCTTTCAGTTAAATAGGTATCTATATAAATAATTATTTCTATTAATATTTTACATAAATATCTACCTACCTTTTTTAATTCGGTGATACAGAGGCCCTTTATAAATAACATGATATTAATTTGTATTACTCGTATACTAATTCTTGATTTTGACAAAGGTCCATAAAACATAGGTACCTACTTACAAAAATATTCAGTCCTGCCTGTCCTGAAACTCGGATGTAACTATCTATCGATATATTTCATACATTTGACGAAGTCTTATTCATAGTACATGACTTACCTCTATTAGCTAAAGTGAACACTTATATTTAATCACTATTGCTTACAAGTAAATAGTAAATAAAGAACCGGATAATAGAAAAACACATATTGACTCAAAAGTAATCAATATTGATCAATACTTGTTAGATTCGTGCAACGTCCGATAGTATATCTGGCCCATATTTAATTCTAAGAAAATTAACTAGATATATACATACACAAAAGGAATAGAAAACCCTCGGACCAAGGGTCTCAACCCCAAACGGCTCGAATATAACTTCCAACTAGGTTGTTATATTTCCACCGTTTGAGGTTCTCAGTAATTAATAGAAATCGATAGATCACTGATTACTAATACGACTGGCGATGCCGTAACTATATTTATACTTTACACTCGCGTAGATAAGTATCACGTAATATAATTTTTCCGTTTTGTTTCTGTCATAAAATGGTGGGAACCGATTGACGTTAAAATATTTGACCAGGATTTAAGCCAGCACTGACGCGATGAATTAACTCGTTGACAGGATTGGGTCAGCACTGACTTGCGAAGTTAGTCTAAGTAAGCCTTAGGGCGGGCATTTGTCGACCCAAGCTTATTTGGTTTAGGCCTAATATAACAATGGACAAATTATTTAATATGAAATAGGAACGGATAGCTGAGTGGTATAGGTCACCACGCTAACTACCACTGAGCACGACGTGCTGCGGGTTCGATCCCCGCATGGATCAAGCATTTGTGTGATCCACCAATATTTTTTCTAAGTCTAGGTCTTCTTTATGGCGACACAAGGATTGAATTCACTAAGGAAGGAGAGGTTAAAAAAAACGGGGTGTATTCCTGATGCGTAGTCTAAGTGCACAAATGCCGTTAGAATTAGTTAACCGTGGTTTAAGAACACTTACCGCTGATTGTAAAGACTGGGTTGCCGTTAAGATACGGAGATTGATCTTCAACCTTCTCTGATGGCTTAACAACGTCCGACGCTCCGACCATGCCTGTGAACAACGAGATATATCTTTAATCACATGTTTTCACAACCAATCCATGTTATCATAACATAATATATATGACATTTAAAACCGTTTCTGAAGACATAACATCCAGTTGCACACTGAGAAAAGGCTATGTAGAAAAATTAATTATTTTGTGCAGCGATTGAAGCATAATGAGGTAGAAGTCACGGTAAGAAAAGTAATAAAAAAATATTAGACACTTATTTTTTACATGTAATAAAAATTTCAAAGGGTTCATTCTTCCCATCAATGGGGGTAAAAGACTATTTTTTTTAATATCCGTCTGATAAATTATTAAATAATATTAGATACATTTTTTTTCTTATTTTACTAGTAACCAAAAACTCACGACGATACATTGATTTGAAATTTCGCATGACGTCACAATTTCGTTGCGTTTTGTAAACAAGCATGACATCATTAGCCCCCACTTTAATTCGCTTTATCTACTTAACCCTTATTTATAAAAATCTCGACGGTTTTAAGCAATTGGTAAAAAACTTTTTCAAATTCTCTATATAAAAATTGAAATAAGAATCTGCTAATCAACTGCTAATCATCGTCGAGATTTTAAAAAATAAGGGATAAGTAGATAAAGCGAATTAAAGTGGGGGCTAATGATCATGCTTGTGTACAAAACGCACGAGAATGTGACGTCAAGCGAAATTTCAAATCAATGTATCGTCGTAAGTTTGTGGTTACTGGTAAAATAAAAAAAAGGTATCTAATATTTTTTAATAATTTATCAGACGAATTATAAAAAAAATAGTCTTCTACCCCCATTGATGGGAAGAATGAACCCTTTGCCCTATCAGTCAAAAGGTTCAGCAACAACAGCACGTGCTAACTAGATGATATAATATTGCGTAGTTAAATTGCTTTATATTGACATTAATTCCAAAATACCCATTATCATTAATATTAAGAGCTGATTATTATAATTAATTACTCAACGTATTTAATCGATGTTATAACAGCGTGACGATTAAATAATGTGATAATGTTATTCTTTTTTTTTTTTACAAAGATGCATAGTACACATTATTTTATATAAAGGGTCACTTTACAAAGAAATAAATATCATCTTAAAAACTACTATTAAACCAATTCAAGTACATCAGATTCGCTTTGATGCCTAAATTAAAAGATACCCATAATTAATATTCATCATCATCATCATCATTTCAGCCATTAGACGCCCACTGCTGGGCATAGGCCTCCCCCAAAGATCTCCAAATTAATATTACTACGATAAAAATATTTAAAAACAAAATAAGAAGCTTTTGGCCAAATATAAATTTTGGTCCTACATCGATCTTTCCTAATGTTCGTGTTAGTTTTATCTATCGTCATATTATAAATTAAAATAATCCATTCAACTATGCGAACATCGTAAACAGTCAAAACAAATTTATTTTTTAATCCGAAAACATCAAATATCGATTTATCATAGATATCTACAAATTATAAATCCTTTAAAAATGTAATCTTCTAATATTGTACAATAATTTATCTACACGTGACACGGCAAACTAAATAGGTTTGCAAGCCACACTTAAATTTTTATTACATATTAAATTCCACCTTTTTTTTAAGCGGATTATAATATGTACTTACTTAATAAAAATGTTACTGCATAATACACCAAATATAATGTAATGTAAAATGTTAGTGTGGCCTGCAAACCTATAAAGTTTGCCCTGTGTACTACAATAAGATAATGTTTGTAAGTTTGTATGTAGGAATAAGTTGTGAAAACAACTGGTCCGATTTAAGAAGTTTTTTCACTAACCTATAGTTTCGTTATTGCTGAGTAGGTATCAAAGGGTACAGTTTGTGTTATTTAATATTTTATAGTATGAATTAAGTCAACTGAGATCTTTTGTTTTATGTTTTAATATTAGGTTTTATTATGAAGATTTTTTTGCAACATCAACTTGGTTGCTGAAGGGCCGATCATCTTAAAAATTGTTAGTAATCTGCCTAATATTAAGTCTAAGCAGGTTTGTGATTGGTCGACTTAAATATTAACAACCAATCACAAGAGAAAACAAATAGGCAACCTTTTAAAAATGCTAGATCATGATGATAATGCCTTTTATAAATGATGCCCCGATTCTGTTAAACACCCACTAAACTTATTTGGCCATCGGTATCATTTTCACATTTACAAGAAAAGTACAGACGAAAATTAGAGCTGTCAAATTTAGTTTCGACTAAAATTTTCATACAAATATCACACACAAAAACGTGTGCTCTAAAAGTTAAAACACAGTGATGTTCACGGCAAATACTAGTTTGACATTTTTGATTTAGTTGTTATCTATTGCTGTCCTATTCTCACGCTGTATGTTAGTAAAAGATAGCAGTGAGTTAATTTTTATTTGGTTTGCGTACAAGTGAATCAGCGCTATTAAACATAACAAATTTCTACGTTCTTAGTTCATAAAGGTATATTATATCTACCTACTACTTAAGACTTTTGCTATTTTTATGGTATATATGCAGCGGTCACGTGTAACGTTTCATTAAATCGAGCGGGAAGCCTCAAAAAGCGGCATTGCATAAAATCCACGGTTTGACCTAAATACAGTAAGCTACCTTTCAGAATTTGTTTTGGCTTCCGCCTAAAAACGTGTCAACTCCTTTCAAAATACGTTACTCAAGTACCCACTATACTTATCAATATTTTAGACAACCATGAACACCATCGCCGAGAAGAACGTTAGGACAAGAATCCCTCTTCTTGCATCGAGAGCCAAATAAGACTTATGTATACGTAATGAGTAAAGACCTTTGCCCAGCAGCAGGATGGCATTTACAATAATAATATTAATACATACCTTTTAATGTCCCACTGCTGGGCACAGGCCTCTTCTCATACAGAGAAGGCACCAGCATTGTTCACCACGCTTGCCCATTGCGTGTTGGCGATTTCGAAATATAATTAACCTGCCGTTCTTGGGTAATGCGTTTATCAACGAAAAACATTTCATTTTCATGTGTTTATGAGCGAACCCGGTGTATACTCAGTTAGTCTCTGACTAAGCAAGAGTCATTACGACAATTATCCATCGTTTTGTCGAATGTCATCGTTTAAGTGACCTCAATCGTCTAAGTTTACTTCAAGTAAGCAAAGAGTAAGCAATAGTCTAATTGGGTTTCGTTAGAATAAATAGTCGCAATCATTGGCATATTGCCATTGATTTGACCTCCGTACATAGGTCCTTAGAATGTTGAATAGTACATTTTGAGTCAACTGGCTGTTTGTTAAAATGTTGGTCTAGCGGTTAGCGACCCTGACTGCTAAGCTGGAGGTCGTAGGTTCGATTCTCAACCAGGACAAACCGTTGTGTGATAACCATGATAATTTTTTTCGGTGTCTGGGTGTAATTTATCTATAATATTTATGTATTTAAAAATATTTAAGTATGATGATCAGTAGTCTGGTTGCCATATTACAGTCGCTTTCTAGTTTAGGATCAGATGGCCGTATGTGTGTCCCAAGATATTATTAATATTTTAGGTAAATTTAAACAAATTATGTGTTATTTCTCTGTAGTGTTTGGATTCAACAGGCCGTTAGTTTATATTTTCAAGCAGCTGCTTTGATATAATATTATGGCTAAGCTTTCGCTCGCGTCATTATCCGTCTTGATGACGATTTTCTTAAAAAAACGCGTGTGTTCTTTACAAACTTCCCTGTTCAGTCACTTCGCGGTAAATGCAACCTAAACACAAACATACCATTTTTCTTTGTCCGTAACAACAGTTTTTCCAAGACAAAGGAATATACTATCACAAATTAGTGAAGATCATAGCTTTTTATCAAACACATGACAGTTCTTATGAAAAGTATAGAATCATTGGGATGTGATTATCCATATACATAATGTCTATTATTTAGTGTGTACTTGATAATATGCAAATGAACATAACAGTTATAAAAAAAAAGGTTGTAACATATGTAATTATTTTTATCAATCCTATTAACAAGTAAGTTTCGACATTTATCTATCTTATTTAATTAATTAAATAAAATAAAGATAAATAATTAGTTGTATGTGCCAAAAATATATTAGTACTACCCTACTTAAAATCTTTTAAACTTACACGCATTTCTCGCGTTAATCTACCTTATTATAAACATGCAAAGCTATTTTAAAGATATTAAGAAAATCAACACACCTACATTAGTTAAATGTAGCTACATGAATAATGGTACTTTACGGTTGGCAGCAGACACTCAGAATTAACAGGTCCTGGGTATCAACTTACATAATTCTTGACCTTAACGCAATTAGGATTTAGAGGTCACTTTTAAATAAAAATATCTTGTAACTCGCCTGCTTCGTATAGCTGTTAAAACCTTTTTGCTTTTAAGTTTTTAATATAATAAAAAGGGTCGTGACCAAAGAGTTCCTAATCTTCGTCGATGAGAACATTAATTTACTTTTATCCCTTCTTGGAAAACAATGAATGAAATGGGTACAAATGAATCACAAATGTAGACAGAATTAACTGATCTATAAAGATTACTAACATTGTTGTTAGTTTTAACTGATAGATAGCAAACTATTGTAGATATGAAGTTATCAATATGGGTCATCGATTATAATCAAAAAGGTCGACGAGTACATTTTATAGAAGTTTATTGAACCAGATATTTTATTAGATAGAATAAAAAAATCCATTGTAAACTAATACAGTAATATTAAATTTTTTGTATTCAGTAATTAGGTCCCGTTCTAGTAGGCTTAATCAAGACATAGTTATCTTAAGTGTTAATTATAATAATAATTATAAACTACCTACTTGCTAAATTCCGTCGTTTTCCGCTAAGTAGTTTGTGTGTGAACTAGTAAGTAACAAACACCTATCCTGACAACGCTGACGCGGCGGCGGTGGTGTCGCGAGTCGAACTCATTTTTAATAGTAGGTGACAGATTAAGTATACTTAAATTAATTGGATACTGTCCCGGTGACCTACTAGTTGAATGACCCCAATTCGAAAATAGTATTTTTATTTTTTTCTATCAAGAAATGCAGGCAGATTTATGGTTTGACGTAGGTACTGTGCCTGTACTACGGGCTCATAAAGCAGGACTTTTGCCGCTGTGTAAGCGAGACGGCGCACTACATTGCGAGTAGCGGCGTCTCGCTTACACTACGGCAACAGTTCTACCTTAAGAACTCATAGTAAGCACGCTGGTTATACGATAGTCGACGTTACTGCTTATACATAAAGGTGCTTCTAATGTCACAATTTACAACTAATGTAACAAAAGTCGTTGAACAAAATCAGATGTACAAACTACTGTAACGTTCAGTGGCATTTAGAATATTAGGATCAGCGTGTTTTCCGTAGAAGTCTGGTACCAATTCTATTTTGTTTTCAAGTCAAACCGACTTATTGCACTTGATTGTATTCATGGATTTTTGTTGCTGCCTGTAGGTAGGTACATACCTAAGTACCTAATTTAACAAAAACCAACAACCTCTTGTACTAAACGAAAAAATAATATACCATTTCCGTTTCGTCGCGGTTAAAAATTATCGACCGTCTCGTACTGGTCGGACCTATGCATTATCTAGATAATAAATAGTTAGACTCACGGAAACGTCCCCACGGTCGAAACAATAAAAAAAAGTAATAATATTGACACATATAGATAAAATAATATCAACGGAATTCTTGCACCAATTTTTTTTAATCTTGGCTTAACGATTAACCTAAATGAAACTCTAAAAAGGTAATTAAAATAGACTTAAAATGTTACCAGCCTGGGTTCGCACCTGTTACCTATTGCACAGTACACCACCGCTTTAATCTGTAGTATTTATCCTTACTAATATTGTAAATGCGAAAGTAACTCTGTCTTTCTGTCGCGCTTTCACGCCAAGACTACTGAACTGATTTAAATGAAATTTGGTACACAGATAGTCTGGAGCCTGAGAAAGGACATAGGCTTTATGCCGCGATAACCGACATCCACGCGGGCGGAGCCGCAGAAAACAGCTAGTATCGATATAAATTAATCATCATCATCATGTGTAAACTATTGCTAGATGGAGACCCTTTAATTTTCATATAAAAAAAACTCTGTTTTTAACCCTCCAAATTACTATTGGTAAGAGTCATGAGTCATAAAAAATTATTAAAATATAGAATCTTAATAGATCAATAAATAATTGATAAAATAAATAAAAAAATAAATACAAGAATTTTTCGTTAGTAAACCTGCGCACGCGGTGATGTTTAGACGCATGCGCACCGCTAATAAACTGCGATTGGCTTTAAACGTTATATCCGTTAAAGTATACACTGTTAACGTTACCTTCCTTAATGCATATTTTATTGTGTTTGCCTTTCTGTCTTAGAATAAACTATTTAATCTCTCGATAGTTGTCTATGTAACTGTACATAATAATGGTTGTAATTTGTCGGTAACTAACCGGGCTTATATTTACAAACACACGTTCGTACTAAAAGACAAATTAATTAAAACGTTTAATTAAAAAGGTAACGAACCAATGAGGATGTTGACTGTAAGTAATGTAAGTTTAATAATAAAAAAATATTAGAAAAGTATTTTTAAATTTTTCAAAATAACTAAAATCTAAGGAGATAAAGTTAATCAAAATTCAGGAATAGGGGCTCATTACGTCACGGTGTTACACAGAACGTACGACATCGTGACGTCACGCGACATTTCAAATTAATGTATCGTCGTAAGTTTTTGGTTACGTAAAAAGAGAAAAAATACGTGTCTAATATTTTTAAATAATCAACCTGGCGGCTATTATTTATTTTTTTCGTTTTTACTCTATTACTTCAAAAAATATACATTACAAACATTATCACTATAATAATACATTTATAATAATTATAACAGCCTATACATTTCCCACTGCTGGGCACAGGCCTCTTCTCATATAGAGACGGAACGAGTATTGATCTTTATTCAAAAACAAAACGGTTTATTTACGCATATTCTCGGGATCGCGGCGGTGGTGTCGCGAGTCGAACTCAGCGACACCACCGCCGCCGCGTCAGCTCATGATTAGGGACTCCTATTGAGTCTGAAACTAGTCGGGCGATCCCGAGAATATGCGTGAATAAACCCGTTTGTTTTGAAATAATTATGAATACTCCTCACGAATGATGAACTGATCTATAATTATAATAATACATTTGAATAATTTTAATTGACAATGGTTGCAAAACTAATGGCTTAAATAATATCTTATCTCGGGTTACTTAAGGCCTCGGCTACCTTAAGGGTTTGCGATGCGATGGAAGAAAGAATACATTTTTAGCTACAATACTATTCATCTTACCAGATTACACAACAGATTCTCTTGTGTAATTGCCTCCTGAAGGCAATTGCGCTAATTAACAACATAAATCTCTGCAAACTTTCCTGTGGGATATACAGGGTCTTACTTAAAGGGTATAACTATACAAAAGGGGATAAGAGTACATCTGGTATACCAGTCAGTGTCCAGAGTCAGTTTAAATAATTGATATGCAATTGTGCATATTAATTATTGGACACCAAAAATCATAACGAACGCGTCACCGCACTATGAGGGTCAATATCTTATTATGCCACTTACTGAATGTAAAGATAAATCGCTTCCGCAGTCTTGTAATACATAATTTGAAGTAATATAAAAAGGGGTATAAATAATTATAAGACCTATTTTCAGACCTACCAAATATACACATAAAAAAACATAAAAATCAGTAAAGCAGTTTCGGAGGACGATGAATACAACAGTGACACGAGAATTTTATATATTTATATAGATAGATAAATATTGTATTATTCCAGTTATTTGGACCGAAGACAAAAGCATTAAATCTTAATGGAGGTAGATGGTTCATTAGAATACTACACTCAATAATGGTTACAAAACCAATTAACGGGTAAGAGTCGTTAATTAAAGCCGTTCTGAATGATAAGAGGCAGGTATAATACAAGCAGCAGAAAACTTACATAATAATAAAACTACTTAATAAAATTAACATTCAAATATGCGTGATAAACGGCCAAATAAAATTCACAAAAGTATTTTGACACACTATAAATTTAGCATAATAACATTATAAAAATAAAACAAATTTAAAACTAGATTTGTTAGGCGGCCGCGTCCATGACCATAAACTTTTGCATACGAATCAACGTAGGTAAATAACAGTTGAACTAATATTCAAATTATTGAAAACGTGAGCGATCCGTCACCGTGACGTACTGCCCGCTAATCGATTAGAGTGGCGCGCCGTAATCGTTTTCATTTCTGCATAGTATACAGCCCCAGCATTCTTCAAATAACCATAATGTTCTTTTCAATTTCGTAGTTTTTACGTAAATTGTGTGTTATGTTTTACGCGCATATTTGTGTATGTGGAGTAGTGTGTAATGATTGTAATGTGGTAAGGCGATTGCGATTATGGTAACCGCAGTTACGCAGTTCAAAACGTTTTTATAGCTCGACTAAATCTAAATACATCTATACTTATACTTATCTATACTAATATATAGAGATGAAGAGTTTGTTTATTTGTTTTGGAACTACTGGTCCGATTTGAAAAATTCTTTCAGTGTTGGATAACCCATTTATTGAGGAAGGCTATAAGCTATATAACATTACGCTGCGAACAGATGCAAAGAAGACAAAAATGTAGCAAAAATGAAAAACCGTCGAAACTAAAACACGCGGACAAAGTCGCGGGGGACCGCTAGTATTGTATATAATAAGTAACGAATTATGTCATCAAGATTATAATTTAGTAGTGTATTTTTATACACAAATTTTAACATGGTCAGAAGTTTTTGTTTAATACAGTAATCACGTGTTTCGTTTAGATACAAAATTACATTAAATTGTCGACTACAAAACTTAATAGTCGCAGAAGTGGACAATTTAGTGAATGATGTCGTGTTTTATTGCAGCTCTTTTGAATTGTAAACACACTTTACAATTCTTAAACAGTTTTGGCTGTCCTTCTATTAGATCGTTGCCTTAAGTTTTGATGAATATATACATCTATAATAATACATAATTATAATAAATTTAAGACACCCGCTGCGTCTGTCTGTTTGAACCCGATAAACTCAACAACTACCCAACGGATTTTCATATGGTTTTCACCAATGTATAGTGATTCAGGAGGAAGGTTTGTGTGTATAATTCATTATTGTTTTATCTATCTGTACGAAGCCCGGGGCGGATCGCTAATTTACTTATAATTTTGACTTAAAGATCATATTATTATAATCGTGTTACTTAATAAGTCTACATAGGTGTAGTCTGCCATTTAAGTTATCGATATTACTATCTCTTTACTAAGAAACTTTTTGATTTTAAATCCGCAGAGAATACACAAACATTGCAATGCCACAGCTCTTTCAACATTAACTCCATAGATTAAACAAAAAATTATAAAACTTCAAATAAACATGCAACAACGTGCACAATTGCACAACCCATTGCATATTACATAAGCATATCTAATCAATGTTTCGCTTATTTCAACTATAAGTATTAATTTAGTTTTGGGCCCTTAAACCCAAAGATCAATGTTTACAATAACTTGTGAAAGCTATTGCTGTAATGTCCAACCAACCGCAGAGTTGCTACATAACTGCGATTGGAGTTTATTTGCTTTTTGTTATGTTTAGAATGAGAGCTACCGTTATTTCGATCGCCAGTTGGCGCCACTGTAGCGTCAGCTGTCAAAGCCACCAAATTATGGAATTTGACATTTTTGAACATTACGTGCGGCTAGCTAATCTTGCGGCGAAATTGATAACGGTAGGACTAATTACGCTCACTCTACTTTGTGTTAGTTTCAATAGAATGGATGTTACTAGATTATAGCAAATGTTTAGTTATATTAACCTTCTGCTATTTGGCTCATGTGTCACTTTTTGAAGGTAAGAAAACACGAGGTACGAACAGTTTTGTTGTGCCACACCAGAAAAACAATTATCGGATGCTTTAAAATCTTAACAACATGAAACACGAACTTTTTTTTCAATCTTGCATTATTTATACATGCTGGAAACATTTCGATCATACTTAAACTTACTGATAAACCCTTGTCAATAGAAAATTTGCATGCTTCCCGCTTGCCATTAATCAATACTTCCATAAACAATAAAATAAAGCTTTAAATATATACGGAACCTGACTCGCATCAAATCAAACCGGTTATCCGGTCATTGCACTATTATTTACTGAGAATCGATGCCAAAATGATTAGAGTAATAAAAACAAAATGTTATGGACGAAGAGAAAGAGGTATGTCAGAATCAATCAAGGATTATTTATTTACTAGTTGTTTCCCGCGGCTCCGCTCGCGTGGATGTCTGTTATCGCGGCAAAAAGTAGCCTATATCCTTTCTCAGGCTCTAGACTATCTGTGTACCAAATTTCATTTAAATCAGTTCTGTAGTTTTGGCGCTAAAACGCGACAGACAGATAGAGTTACTTTCGCATTTATAATATAACTAGCTGTCCCCCGCGACTTTGTACGCGTGTTTTAGTTTCAACGGTTTTTTCATACTTGCAACATTTTTCATTTATGCTCCGCTCCTATTGGTCGTAGCGTGATGTTTTATAGCCTATAGCCTTCCTCAATAAACAGACTATCCAACACAAAAAGAATTTTTCAATTCGAACCAGTAGTTCCTGAGATTAGCGCGTTCTTGTACTGTGCGCGGGTTCGATCCCCGCATGGGAGAAAGATTAGTGTGATCCACAAAAGCTCGTTCTAAGTCTGGGTGTTCTTTGTACATGCGATTTGAATGTTTGTAAAATCCCCCGCGACACCTAGATTAAATTACTAAGTGAGGAAGTCGTTTTAAAAAAAGATAAGAAAATCTGTGGTACTCTGTGTCATCAGAAGTGAACACTTGATCAATTACAATATGTGTACATACTAATATACTGAGGTGTCGGTAACGGTAACAGGGGAGCCGGGAGCGAGTCTTTGCCCATCTTATAAAATGCCCTAGGCGCCTAAATAAATTTTCACTTAAAAATCGTGACACCGTGTGATCGGAAACATAAATAGTTTATAATATTTGTAGATGATATGTTTTTTAATGTACGTCAGTAAGATAAATTCAAAATATTAAACACGATTTTTTTTTAAACATTGTTAATGACGATTCATCGATGTGAAGTGTGTGTACGATATGTCATAAGCACTCCTGTAGTAACTCCTGGACTTTGAATTGGTTTATCTACTTAGTTTTTTCTTGTTTTGAAAGGCTGAGAAAATGGCGTCTGTTTTAAACGTATAAGTTAGTGTATAATTCTTAGGGGAGATCAAATGGTTTTTGGCATCGTGCATTAAATTTTTTATTATGATGTTATAATTATTTTCTAAAACAATTATCTTGTAAATTTCTTTGTATTGGACAAAAACAAGTATGACATGATTTCTTTAACGAGTAAACTATAATACCTTATTCTATTGTTTTAAGTACATAAGCAGTATATAATCACCGTGACGTGACGCAGCCTTCGACGTTCGCAACTAATTATAAGCCGTCACATTCATAAATACATATTATCTACTAATTATGTACCTTATGTATTACTAAAGCGTTTCCCTCTGTGTAATCAGCACCTACTAGATTATAACGTTAATAATTTATTAATACGGAATTTATACGAAACATATTTTACAATACGGGTGCAGACTGAGAATGAAAAGGAAATATCTATTTAGTTAAAAAGATCGATAAAAATATAAATACCTACTCGTATTTTTTCTTTTATCAAATCAAATGACTGACGTTACACAACATTTCCATTCACTGTATCTTCCTCATTGTTTGTCTAAACAAAAAAAAAAGGAAAAATACGTGTTTAATACTTTAATAATCTATGTGATATGTAAATTTTAAAAAAGCTACTCCGCATCCCTATTAACTTCAGACCAGGAAAACTTTATTTATGAATATTAACGGTTTACTTAAGGACATTTTCGGGATCGCCTGACTAGTTTCATACTCAATAGGAGTCCCTAAAAGTCCGGTGAAGCAGTCAAAGCCTGCGCTCAGGCTAACTGCGTAAATCACTTCCAAAAAAATATATATAGGAGTCCCTAATCATGAGCTGACGCGGCAGCGGCGGTGTCGAACTGAATAGTAAACTTTGATGTTATTTATCGACATTTTCTGATTTTATTTATCGACCTTTTCTGATTTTATTCATCGATATTTTCACTAAATCCAAAACAGTTGGACCGGACATATAGTTGTAGATTATACGATAGATGCAAATGACTATTTAGTATTTTGCCAATTATTTACAACTTATCTCAAACTAATTTAGATCTAGAGATATTATTATCCACCTGTTGACAAAACTTGACAAAGCGCCATGATAATCGAATTAAAAATTTAAATACTCGATAAATAAATTTATCGATTGTCCATCGATTCTATCTTACATTTAATATCTTAATGTGACATTATAAAACACTTTGCATTTCTTAGAAACATTTATTTTAATCATAAGGTTTTGTTATTTATTACTGAGAAATGTGACGTCATTAAGTCTTGATTTGCTAAGAAGATTCGATACATTCTAAATTTAAAAAAAATACTATATGCAATAACAAATTAGGTAAATATGAGATTTGAGTTTAAAGAAATATGTAGTTGTTTTAGATATTAAATGATTGCCGTATGAGTAAAATTACTCAAGTATGTAATAATAATAAAAATATTTGTTCTTCGTGTGCTGTGTTTCATGATTTTGTTGCAAACAAAATTGTTAGTTACGTTTGTTATTAGTTTGTAAGCTTTGGAAATAAATAAGTAATGGAACCAAATTTTAAAAAGTAGTAATTATATAACTGAATACGTATTTAATTAAAATTTCAATAAAAGTGTGTCGTCTCTATTTTCAAGATTTAAATTTTTCATTTAATTATCAAACAATAAAAAAGATTCTCAAAACTAACTCTATACCAAATTGATAATATGAGCTATTACATCATAAAACATTTTTCTGAAACCTGCTATTTTTTTCCATAAACCAAAAAACGGACATTGTGATTAAAAAACAATATATCAAAGCTTGAAATACACCATTTATATATTTAATTTTTATATCTCTTAGCTTAAAAGCCATAATGTCCGTTGAAAATACGACGGTCCCTATCTTTATTCATATTTCATCTACAATAATATTATAAAAAAGTATGTTTGTTACGAATAAACTCAAAAACTACTGGACCGATTTCAAAAATCTTATGTTAAATTATAAAAAATATATATTATGTTTAAAACTTAATGTCTACGCATGCGTAGCCGGGACGGGCCGCTAGTATTATATAAATATTTAATTGTTTATGCTTTAACGAAAAAAATATATGGTCAATCAAAAATGTTATCAAAAACATAAGTAAGAAACGATAAAAATTAATCACAATCCATTGAGATTTGTTTTTTATGATTAAGTTTAAGAAAACGAGTTTTATCTAATACAAGATAACTGCTATCTCAATAAAACGTGAGGCTTGGAAATTACGAAAGGTTCTGTCAACTGCATTTCAAGTAACAATGAATAACCAATTTCAATAGTAACAAGATAAACGACCTTTTTAATATATCTTAATATTGGCAATTAAACATATTCCGTATCCATTTACGTAATCTATACTAATATGACCAATAGGAGCGGAGCATAAATGAAAAATGTTGCAAAAAGAAAAACCGTTGAAACTAAAACACGTATTAACGACTAGCTGTCCCCCGCGACTTTGTTCGCGTGTTTTAGTTTCAACAGTTTTTCATTTTTGCAACATTTTTCATTTATGCTCCGCTCTTATTGGTCGTAGCGTGATGTTATATAGCCTATAGCCTTCCTCAATAAACGGACTATGCAACACAAAAAGAATTATTCAATTCGAACCAGTAGTTCCTGAGATTAGCGCTTTCAAACAAACAAACAAACTCTTCAGCTTTATAATATTAAGTATAGATACCTGAAAATATACATCAGTAACCGTATCGATTGCCATTATTATTTTACATTTTGTTGGTCTTACTATGGGATGCTGTGTTACTCATTAAAATGGGTTGTGGATGTCAGATAGGCAGTCGCTCCATGTAAAATACTGTATACATCTGAATCTGGTAAGAGTAGCAGCCGACCCGAACTTGGCTTGGGTAAGGGCTGGGGACATTGTTAGATATTGTTGATATTATGCCGCACGCGTCGGGAACATATTTCTGCGCGAACAACAAGCAACACAAGTACACAATTAACAAGCGTATTTGTGTGTTTTTCGTTTTACTTATTTGAGTTTTTAAATCATTAAAATACAATATATTTAATATAATAAATTTCCTTTTTTTAACGGTTTAATATAAAGTATATAAAAATAAAACACAAGCGTCTGCTTAATTCTTATTAATTAAATGCGCGAACTCTCAAACGCAGGTAGTTAAAATAGTCCGTGAGTTTTGAGAAATTTTCCAATTTTCTTATTTTTCTTTCTGTGAGAACCTTCTACGAAGCAATAGAAAAAAAAAAAAAGAAAATCGGTGATGTCGTTCTCATGTTATAGCGTGATAAAGGGAAATAGGGATTAATTTTTATACATATAGATTTGACGTGTTTTGTTTTCGGTTTTAGTACTTATCTGTCCTAAAAATAAGGTTATAGGTATTCTTTTCAACATCCTTAAATATTTTAATCTTTAGATATTGTATGTAATCAAGCAAAGTACAACGGATTATCTGAATTATCATATAAGAAGCTAAAATTCCTTTAAATAAAATAGTCTCTAGATAACTAATTCACGTGAACAGTGCTCGTGCCTTCTCCATCTGGGAATAAGCCTTAGCCCAGCTGTGGGATATTTACAGGCTGGTATTATACTAGGTAATTTAAAACTGCTCTGTTTGTCTAGTGGTTAGTGACCCTGACTGATGAACCGGAGGTCGTAAGTTCGATTCCCACCCAGGAAAAATCTTTGTGTGATGAGCATGATCATTTGTTCTGTGTCTGGGTGTGATTTATCTATAATATGTATTTAGAAATATATAAGTATTGTATATAGTTTATCAGTTGTCTGGTTGCCATAATACAGGATCTGTCTAATTTGGGATCAGATGGCCGTGTGTGAGTTGTCTAAAGATATTATTATTATAATGTGTTATGTATTTATATAGAAACTATAAATTCTGCAATAATATTTGCGTGTTGATATTAAATATCTGATATAGACATACACAAAAATATAGCTGTCATTGTGAAATCTAGTAAGATCAAAAGAAATACAGACATAAACTTAGATAAGCTGTTTATAGAAACACACCTTATGACGTAATCACAAAAAATATACCATTCGCTTGTCGCTCAAACTGCATAGAGCGGCAAAGATAATTATTTTTAGGGTTCGAGCTTACTTACTTCATATTACGTACTAACTTCATCAAAACCAATTTAAATTTCAATTGTAATATAATTCCAATGCAGAATTATTATTCATACATCACAAACAACACACAGTACAAAAAATATGTTTTCGTTGTTGTCTCACAAATTGTACAATATAGATGAAAATCACCAAATTTCAAGATTGTTTATAATATATATATTTTTGAAGTGAAACTTCTTTAGGCGCATGAGGGTAAAATTTTTACAGATGAAACGTCACGCCGGTTTGCAACGGAAGTCAATTTTTTATGATAATTGGTTTGAAGGTTAGGTAGTTTTAATATTTACAAATAACATGTGGTATTTCAACTTGCCACTCGTCATTTGATAATTTAATAAATCATTTACCATAAAATAAAAATATTTCATAAATTCGCTTTTCTAAATTTTGAATTCAAAAACAAAACTTAATTAATAATTTCTAATATTGACAAAAAACACGTGGCATTTTTATTTACAATTCGTCATTTGAGATTTCAATAAATCATTGTGCATAAAATACTAATAACAATATTTCATAAATTCTTTTGACGAAATTTTAATTTAAAAATTGGAATTTCTAGAGTTATCATTAATTTACAAAAATTTTGTATATATTTAAATTGGATTAGGTATTTTTAATATTTACAAAAAATCACGAGGAATTTTAATTTAATATTAAATATAATTTCAAAATACTTCAACTGCCAGGCAAGAAATCAGTCAAGGTATGATCTATAACATGATTTACTTACTTACTATGAATAAACTATACCAATGTAATTTGAGAGGCAATTATAGGTTATACATTAGATAAGCATTTATTTCTTAGTATTTATATGGCACATTGAAGTCTTACATTAGAATAAACAGTGATTCAAATATATACCTATTACCATAGCTGCTGAAGAAATATTGAATAAACTATACATGCAAATGATAAGAACATTCAAAATTAAATTATATACTTAGATAAATAATTTAGTTTAACACATTTATGGATATAGATTCAAATATACAATGAATATGCATTTAATATAGGTTTGGATTAGTTAGTTTTAAGTGTAAATATAGTAAAGTTTGTTATTTAAAGATATTTACAACACAATATAAAGAATAAAATATATGAATAATAGTTGGTATTTAATATTAACAGTGTATTTTATATTCTTAATGTATACATTTGTTTTACAAGTTTAAAAAAATGTATAATAATAATATTATTCTAACCATAATATTTCTACACCGGATAGGGTAGTATATGTGAACCATTATATAATTATTGTAACATCTGCAATTATCATGAACTAAGAAATAAATAATATTCTATTCTATAATAGTAAAATATAATATAGACCTATAAATGTACCACTACTGGGCACTGGCCTCTCCTAAGGTTGAAAAGGAATGAGCATTGATTACCACTCAGCAACTGAATTAATTACAATATAAAAAAGTGTCCATATTAATAATTCTTACCTTATAGGATTGATTAATTATCAAATACTTTTTTTATTTTACAGATATGTGATGACCAATATAGAATGAAATATTTAAACCCTTTGGAGGTGCAAATTATGGTTCATTTATATGGGAAAAAGTGACAAACCAAAAATAGAAAGATAGTAGTAAACACGATGCAAGCAAATTACAACAATAAGCATTGTTCTTCATTTTACCACCTTTATATTGTAAACATTTGTAACATTAATAAAATTTATATTCCATTTTACTGTTAATTTGTTATAATGAGTGATTTCTGTCATTTATTTTCATTTAATAAATTAAGTCTATTAGTATATTAACTGCACTATATATATATATATATATATCTAATTGCAAAGCACATTAATTGTGTGAGTAGGTACCTACTATGTTTGTTTGTACTAGGAAGTTACAATTTCTAGATGTTATTATGTATCTTGCCGATGGTGACTTTATTTTATAAATTAGAATTCTTTTTATAGCATTGTAATAAGTGACTTATTGGTCTAGAATAAAATTATATTTGTCAACAACATTATTATGTTTTCCTAACCTAAAGACTTACCCAACTTTGTAGCATTACCAATAGGTACTAGGTAGTATATTACTTTGCCAGTGTAACATTTCATAATAGCTAATTGTTGCTATTAAAATAATTAATAATCATAATACCTAGTAAGTTCATAATAAGAAGTGTTAAGTTACTATAATATATTATATTAGAGGAATAGTACCTAGTATTAAAAGTCCAAATACCAAGATTGCAATACTTTTATTTTTAATATAATAGGTACAGTAAATCTCTGCCAGGGAAGACAATGTATATAATATAACCTATAATTATGACGAATCTTAACAATATTAATAGAAGGTAAATGGTCGACTGTGGCTGTCTTTACTCTGCATGTTTCTGTGACGGGGCCGTGGAATGTGGACATCCGAGGGCCGAAGCGGGATTCGAGGCGACCGTCAACGGCGCCCGAGCTGTTGGCGCGAAATATACGCGCACCCAACGAAGGCGCGTAGCCATAGCGGGCATAGCCAATCAAATTCTAATGCACTGCGGTCGAATACGATGCACGACACTCAAAGTCAAAGATTTATTGCACTTGAAGCCTTTCATAACAATTCTGTGGAACTTCATAACTTAGTAGGTAGCCTTATGTACGCATAACAATACTCATATTAATAATATTGTTGTACAAACATCCAACTTTCACATGTAGTATTTTCCTAATCAATGCATAAAGAGTTTGGTATATTGTGTGCATGCATGATACATTTAGCTCGCGTTAAGGTTATTGGTCCTCGGTTTACTAAACATCTTAGAAGTTTTATATAATAAATCACATTATCACAATGTAAACAAACTTCTAAACAAAATAAACTTTTCTTTCAAACTTGAAGTATAACCACCACTATTTAAATAGGCAGCCGCTCACATTAAGTACGATAGATACAAATTTCAATCTATTTTGGTCGGTTTATCAACATTTGCTCGTCCGTTCCACAGATTACATATAGTAGAGTCTAGTCCGTGCGTTTCGTTCGTTCTCATTCCTCACGTCTTACGGTGAGCAAACGCACACTTTATAGTTAGAGTAAGAACAACTTGCACTCGCAAGTTTACTGTCGTCGATGCGTTAGACGTAAACTCGATTTACGTGATAGTAAAGTATTTCAATTGACAGTTGGTGACTCGCACTAAGCATACAGATGTTGAATATCCTTCCTCTTAATCTTGGAAATTTAAAGTTTTAGATTTGTATAAATATAAACAAGATTTATAAATTAGTTCGCCAAAGAAGTTTCACTTCTGACATGTGTACTTTGTACGCACGCATGTTTTTTTTTTAATTAATTATTTAATTTATAAACAAAATAGTAACACAATACATAAAACAAGAAATGTACAAAATGTAATTGTGTACATTTTAATAAATAATGTACTTACAACTTAAAAATATTTATACTAACTGTTGCTGGTGAAGAACCCTCTAAATGGCAAGTAACTAAGCATTTCTCTAATCATTAAAATATTCTTCTTTCGAAATCGGTTAAAAAATACTTTTTAAATAACTGCAATGATCAGTAGGTAAAATAATAAGAAAACGTGGTGTATTAAATACTCTTTCTTTCTCTGTAAGAGAAAAATCCTCTGCAGATACTTAGAATTATATTTGTGAGACCATCTCTAATTTGCCTGAAGCATGCATAACAACGATTAGGAATAACCTGCAATTATTGTAATTGATAATTAAGACTACAACAGGTATTTACAGCTATTACTATCAGTGACACAACAACCTTGTTCTTGAAAAAAATATACTTTACAAAATTGAATAATTGATAAGACCTAAATGTATTACGGTTGCTCGCGGCCCCGCCCGCTTGGGTGTCGGTTAACGCGGCAAAAACGTGCCTATATTCTTTCTTGGGATCCAAGCTTATCCTATACAAAGTTTCATCAAAATCAGTTCAGTGGTTTAGCCATTAAAGCGTAACATACAGACAAACAGAGTTGCTTTCGCATTTTATAATATAAGTATAATATAATAAAATTTAATACTAGCTGTTGCCCCCGGTCTTCCCGCGTGGGTATTAGTTATCGCAGTAAAAAGTAGCCTATGTCCTTTCCTAAGATCTAAACATACTCCATAATAAGTTTCATGCAAATCGGTTAAGTGGTTTTGCCATGAAAGCGTAACATACAGACAGACAGAGTTGCTTTACCATTTATAATATTAGTATAGATATAGGACTACACACGTGTTTTTCTCTAATCACTTACCTTCTGCACTAATCATCTACACTCGCATTAATCAAAGTGGAAAGTAGCTTTTATTTGTATTGCCGTCTTATGTATCAAATAAACTTTCAGCATGACTGGATAAGTTTCCTTTAATAGGAGAGCGGAGTGGGTATGGAAAGGAAATATCTATGTAGTCCACCAGATGATTAAAAAAAGAAAGAAAAACTCGTATTTTTTAATTTATTAAATCAATGAAAAATGACAAAGTTAAAGCGCTTTAAAGTTCTCGAGTGGGGGCTTGTGACGTCACTTGTGGGTAAAAATTGTAGCGACAAGTGACGTCACGCGACATTTCCATTCACTGTATCTTCCTCATCGTTTCTTCAATTAAAAAAAGAAAAAATACGTGCCTAATATTTTTTTTAAAACGATGTTACGAATAAAAAAAATGTTTGATGCCCTATTCTTGAATACCGCTATTGTTCTCTTTATTTTGTCAAAAGAGAATTATTATATCAATTAAATACCTATTATTGATGTTGTACTTATGAAACGGGTTTTTTTAAACTGCGTTCTTATTGGTTATAGACGTCAAATCTATTAATAGGTTAAGCAATTAGTGTTTATATCCGATGAGTTTTTAATTATATATAACGAACAGGTATTTAACTATCTAATACACATATTTACGTATACCATTTAAAACGAATTAAAACGATTAAGGTTTTAATGAAGAATGACTATTAGGACATAACCATTTTTAACTTTTAAAAAGTGGGTCTTTTTAAAACCTGTACGAATTTGAGGATTTAATTTTGATAAGTTAAGAAAAATCACAATTGAAAATGCTTGTTTACAGTTTGCTTGAGAGAAAGTGATTTTTGCTTTCTCGTAAGACAAAATCTATGTAGGTACCTATTTTGTTACCTTAAAGACCCATTGTTACCACAATATCTTTGTTTAACAATTAAATTTTATTTGAAAGAAGTATTACGTAATTATCACTCAATTATATAATGATTAATTTTTTTTTGAAATTTTTGCCGCAAAATTTCGGTGTCATAAATATGAACCCGTATAACAGAATCCCGGACTATGCTAACATCATATTCTCTAGATCCATGTTATCGAACTCTTTGTAAAAGGATACCTTACTTAGTAAACAGCCTGCCCACCAATATAAGAAATATTAATAATAAAAAAGTTTTTTGTAAAACTTTAAAGACTTACCTTTTGACAAACATGTGAGTAACGAAAGGTCTTAACATATTATTTTATAAGATTATATATTTTTAGTTTTAAGATATAATAAGTTTTATTGTTAAAAATTAATTAGTTTTAGTTGTCATGCCCACAGACAAACTGTGCAAACAGTTTTGTGGGGTTTTATGTAAAAGTAAACAGTTGTATAATTTAAAGAGTTTAATAAATAAATAAATAAATAAATAATAAATCTAGCGAAGAAGTCGAAAAAATTAGTCATTGCGACAAAACATATAAAACGTGCGACTTTTAAAAACGTGATGTTCTGCCGTTGCATTCTTGATGACATTAGTCATAACGACATATTACATAAGCAGTTTTTATATCAGTTCCTTGCATCTAATTATATTGCGTATCCAAGATGACATGTAGGTACTAATCTAATTTGGACGAAATTGTATAAAAAATAAAAGATTTTTGATGTCTTTATTTTTAAGCAAAATTGTTTATAATTTCGATGTTTGTCAGTCATAAAAAAAAAAAGTGTGTGCGTGTAACCTTTACGCGCGATTGAAGTAAAACTTTATAACCTTGTTATTGAATATTATAAAATGTCGCAATTGTCAGAAAATTTATTTTTAATTTACTTATTTTAAAAGTAATAAATAAACAAGTATATTTAGAGATTTTCAAAAAATTTTGCAATTTAAAATAATGTTTTTAAAACTGTTGAATTTTTCATTCACTTTGCTATTCACAATTGATCCGTTTGACAATTTGAAAATAAATAATCCTAATTGATTATGATATTTGCCACTAGCTGGCGTATAAGTCAAGAAGCGTGTAGTATATGACATATACTTACAACCAATCAGAATTATTATTTTTAAATGGCGGAAGCGTTACTTCCGTCAGAAAAAAAATCTGAGTTACTCCCTAGTCGCGCCTAAAGAAGTTTTACTTCAAAAATGTTTTTTTTTAAGACAAAGTTCCAATTCTATGTCTTAGGTTTGAGAATAAAAGAAAAGTAATGAAGTCCTGGAATTATGATTTAAAGTTTAGGTTTTACGTACAAAACATCTTACACAATTTATCGGCCCTACGCAGTCAACCAACCGTGTATAAAACAGTAAATCATATCAAAGTAACACCAGAAATATACGTCTACAATTTTCTACAAATTTCCAAAGTTTCTTCATAATTTATTACGAGAACTAAGCGAGGTAAACTTTCAAAGTAAATGCCGCAATACTTGGCGCAGTTCACCCAGAACATGATACCCTTGTTACCTATATAACAAGGTTTTTTTAATTTTTAGTGTAGGTACAGCCATTCTTTGTTGGACGGACGTAAAAGGAAACTCGATCTTCACGGCCCTAATATTTGTGTAGCGAACTGCATGAATGTGTGACAGTAGATGTTGTCACTGGATCCAAAATCCTTTGTTTTAGAGGATTGGGGTCAAACGGGCTAGCTTCCCAAATGGTAAATGAACACCGATGCCTATGGACCCCCAGTATCCGATGTCTTAGGGATGCGTTGCTAGGTACGTATGAAGTTTGAGCCAAAATTCACGTTTCTGTTACAAGTTATGTTCTTGTTAGTTAAGAAGCAAGATTTCTCTATCGGTATCAGAAATTAACGAGATTTTAACGCTTAAAGATAATTTGTTAGATGATAGAGACAAAATTGTGTTGATTCTAGTAATTTTGTCTAAAAATCAAAGGCTTGTTTTAAATCCTTTTTTAATTATGCCTTATTTTCGGCTCTAGCAGATTACATTTGAAAAGCACCAAACAGATGTAGGAAAAGTAATTTTAAAACCAAAAAAAGTGTAGCATGAAACAATAAATTCTCCCAACAGATGCCATTATCGTTCGGTTCACAGTTACCACAGTAATGTTTTCAAAGCATCGACCACGTAATCATAACATATCCGATAACCGATATTTACCAATTTGTAATAGATTTTAATGGAAACTAATCGCCATATGTGAAACGTTTTGAAAATACGCTAGAACAAACATGATCTTGATTAGAAGTTTGAGCTTGAACATGACGGGCTATTGGCCACGGTGCCACTTTACAGAATGACTCGAATCGATTGGCGTAACTTGATTTTATTAGTTCACATGTACTAAGAACAGCTGCTTTAGAACGCTTGTTGTTAATTGCAATATTAACAGAAATAACCACAAATTACTCTATCATTCAAATTTAATACTGATTCCACCATATACACCTTCGCAAGAATTTTAATGCGACTTGAAGTTACCTTATGAATAGTCATCAAACTACTTTCAAGTGATCACGCAAATCAGGAAATCTATATTTGAGAATGCTACCAAAATACTTAGAAATATAAATTTTGTACATCAACCTGAATTTTAACGAGTTTTTAATCGTATCGTTTAGACGTAAATGATGGGTCATAAGTAAATGTGAGAATTGCTATTGTGACCACATTCCTAGTTGGAGTTTACCATGTCACGTGTTAGAATCAAAGTGGCCGCTAACTGACCGTATCTTATTGGTCATCATCATAACTATTACCGGTAATCGGAATTATTTTCAGATTTCTGTATGATTCATATTGTGAACAATTTCAGTGTATATGAAAATAAGATGTATTGTAACTTAAAAAATACGACAATAGCCTCATTTTGTAATACATACAGTTTGATTGTTTTCTGTGTTATTAGCTTGAATTTCGTGTTAAGTACATCTATTGTCTTTTATACTTCAAACGTGAGGTGTATGTTTCTTTTTCTTTTATTCTCTTCAAACCTTGTCCTTCCAATATTAGGAACATAATAAAAGAAACCAATTTGGTGCATTCGTTCGGAAGTTATGGCGTTACCGAGGGAAATCGGGATTCATTTATTACTAGCTGTTTCCCACGGCTTCGCCCGCGTGGATGTCGGTTATCGCGGCAAAAAGTAGCCTATGTCCTTCCTCAGGCTCTAGACTATCTGTGTACCAAATTTCATTTAAATCGCTTAGTAGTTTTAAAAAGTACGACAGACAGACAGACAGAGTTACTTTCGCATTTATAATATTAGTAAGAAAATAGATTTCGTTTTATCATTAAGGTAGAAATCAGCCTACAATTAAGTAACATTGACTAATTTTTGTAAATTTTATATCTTTTATAGCTATTTTATTTACAATCTTTTCAACCGGACATGAGTTACACTTTGACATTGACTGTGCGTTTATTTAGAAACAGTATTCAGTAAGGTTTTCGTAATCCGTTGTTTTTAGTGGAATGAGGAAATGTATAACTTACGAAATGAGGAGGTAACTGAGTTAAGGTGGCTATTAGATTGGAAGAATTAATCACATGACGCTGACCCTGGGCAGGAAGAAAGACGTAGTAAATTCCAATAGATGTTCTCGACAACCTTTAGATAACTTATAACAGTTATAACCTAGGCAACAGATGAAGGTTTCATGTAAATCGGATGTTGATACTAATTAAAACAAACAAACATTTTCCTCAATAATTACTTTATCAACTGAGGAATTGCAGTTCGCTCTATAAAGCTGTCAATGTTATTTGTATACAGAATTCTGTATTGTAATTAATTTGTTAATGGATCATGTCTCAATTCGAGGGCGAGAGTATAGATCTCTTTACTCACTACATTTCTGCTCATAAAAGAGCTCCAATCGCATCGCGTCTCTGCCTGAAAACAATTTTTAAATCCTTACTAAGATTATAAATTCGAAAGTAACTTTGTTTGTCTGTCTGTCGGGCTTTCACGCCAAAACTACTGAACTGATTTAAATGAAATTTGGTACACAGGTAGTATAAAGCCTGCGAAAGGACATAGGCTACTTTTTGTCGCGATAACCGACATCCATGCGGGCGGAGCCGCGGGAAACAGCTAGTTATAATATAAATTCATAATGGAATTGTCAGAACACACATTTTAAATAATTATTATGCTGAATGGAATGAATCAAAAAAGGTTGTTAAACATATTGATAGTTTAAACATTTAAATACACAAACAATTAATTCAAATTGCTATTTATATGTCTTATGACGAACACAAATGTTAATTTTAATTAATAAGAAATGTTTACGAGAATCATGATGTCATCCGCATGTAGGTTTTTTTTTCCTTTCATTGTTCATAAAAGATATTATTTTCTCTAATTACCTGCTCTCCTATAAAGTGTATTGTTTAATTACTCACGCGAGTCTTACGGCATTGTTAAGAACTACATAATTTTACGTTTACAGGCTACGTTTATACAGTAAGAACGTACTGCAGAATATAGATTTTTAATTGTGACATTTATTGTAAAATTAATGTATTTATTTGGCAATATATTTTTGATAAATAGGCTATTTTTGTATACAAGGAAGAATATGCACATAACAGTTTCCGTTTTTCCTTAGCGATAGTAGTAATTTTAGGAACAAACTGTTTTGTTTTATTACTGTTTCATAAATTGTAATATTATTAACATACACATGAATCTTTGTGTTGCAGGATTTAATAGTTAAAGCGTGAAGCGGCAATAGCCTAATGGCCAGTGTGAGACGGCCTTGTGATCAAGATGTCGCAGGATCGAACCCTACCCATTGCAATATTGACGTGATTTCATTTTTACAAGTATTTATTTTTAGCTTAGTTGGAGGGGTTAACAAGATTGCTAGTAATATACATTCCACCCACATCGCTAGTAAAAAAAAAAATCTTAATAGGTTTTAAACCTCTTTTTTTGTTTGGGAAACCTTCAAAAGGCAAGCGGCCTTACAGGGCCTTGTACCTTTACCTAACTAAAAGCACTCCGTTAGTCACCATCAGCACAAGAAGAGGGGCCTCTGTTACCTCTTAAAGACTACTCCAGAAGCCCCCGTGCAACGCCTGTTTGAGCATATCCCAAGGAAGACTGTACAGAAGTCTCCTTACTATGCATACCAGCATTGACCATTGCTTTGATCCTACATATTCAAATTAAATTTGTAATAAAACGAATTCTAAAGAAAATATAAGCGGGTTATTACGTCAGCTTATTTTACATAGTCGGCCCGAAAATTGATTTAAATATAGAATCCAGAGCCATTTACAAAATTGCTTAATTGTCCAACTTTGTTTTTGTTTCTTTAATGGATTGTTTTCGTTCCGTTGCGTAAAACGTTTTTTTTTGCGTCAAAAGCTATCGAGAACATTCATAGCATAAATAAAAATATTAATTAACTTTGGAAGTTTTACGAATAATTCTCTCCACCAATTAGTACGACTATACGTGCATGGTTTATCTGCAAAGATATGTTCTTTTTACAATAAGAAGGTGCAATAAATCTAATTTGGGAGAAGTAGACATGTCTCCGATTGTATAAAAAAACCGGTAAACAGAAAAGGTCAATACCGCAGAATTAACATAATATACTAAATAGCTCACAAATCGTCTCGGTTATTAAATACACAGCTTTTTCCTAAAGCATTTTATTTCGCCCTGGCAATTATTTTTGGTGATCGAAATAATTTGAATTTAGAAAAGTAGTTTAAATGTCTATGGAATAGGTACAATATTCCTTTTTTACCTTTAATTTTTTAGTGATAAAATTAATATAATTATTAATATATTTACGGGTTTAAATATAGAAAAATAATAAAACTGTCATAATACTTATTATATTATTTAAAACTTATCGCAGTTCTGTTCAGGTAAAACAGTAATTAAAAAATAAAACCGATGTATATTTTTCTTCGTATTTAAAGGTGTAGTACCTATTGTTAATATTTCTTTTATACTTTATGGCTTTGTGATTTCGTTTCGGAGACGGTATTATACGTCGTACTAAATCCTTAAAAGTTAAGCACACTGTCACTAGAATACATTGACTTTACCTGCGTATACAATAAACATCAATTTTTTTCTTCAAGATTTACAATCGAAATATAGCATGCAACACATTTTAAACAGGACAAGACAAAATAAAAATACTTACTGGCTGTTGCTTCTACAGGGCACCTTAATACTAATATCACAGGATTTTATAAAATTAAAAAAATATTTATGCTAAATATTTCTTTATATTTATTTATTAATCACACACACTGATTTGAAAATAAAATATTATTTACACTGGAATGTTTATTCCTAAATAATTTACATTTGAATTGTCCGATTTCATTCGATTTATAATAAAATAATTACATTTTTGGTCACGTGTGACGGAGGCGATGTCGAATGCGACCGGCAGGTGCGTTCGGAAGCGCGTCCGACGGCAGACTGTTCATTCAGGTAGAACACCTTTGCTTTAATATCAAGTGGACAACTCAATCACTGATAATGATAAGAGTACAAAGGATGGTCTCGTCAGCAACAAACGGACGTACATTACCGCCATCGAACCGGTTCTACACGGTCAACGTTCTGCGTTCCAAATACGAATGTGTGTAACACGGGGCGGGAATCCAAACGCACATGTTTTTTTAATTGTTGGCGAATTTTGGCTATTGAAGCGAACTCGAAATACGAAACCGGTCGGCGAGATAGTATCCTCGTTATTATTTATGAGGGTTTTAATATTAAATGTTAGCTAAAATAGAAATAAGGTTACAAACAAATTCAAAAAATGCTTTGAAATATTAATAGGTTCTTTTATAAGATTTTTTAGTATTATATTATTTTTTATATTTTATTATTTTGTTAGTCTTTGAGTTCTAAAGAATTACTTAAAATTGGCCAACCTATATAAATTTTGCTATCTTTTAGATACCTACAATATTGTTTTAATTAGTAGAATTTTTTATAATAAAAAAGTTTTAGCTCAATAAAAAAAAAGAAACCGATACCTACTTTAAAATTCATATTATCTATAACTATCTAGGTACCTTTATTAATTACCATAAAATATCGAATATATTATTAAATTTCTGATAGCTGAAGACGAAATTAATTGTAGCTTAAATACTTCATCAAGCATTAAAAGTCATACTGTCGAATATATTAATTAATCATAACAAATAACACGATAAGTGTTATTTATTGATTATCTTTTGTTACTGTAAGCATACTGCCTTTGTTTAAAATTATCGTTTTCAAATTATTGATGTACTATTTCCAATCTTACAAAAATAAATCTTATAAATGACGTAAAGGGTTTATATCCGTCTAACTGAACCCTAAACGTGTATGCGATGGAACCCGTTACCATAGACACGACCTATATCAACACACATTGCATCATCATTACACAACGTATGTATCAACAATAACTAAGGACGCATTTCACGTAAAGTACGAACGTGTTCAAACCCCCTAGACACGTGACATTACTACAAGCGTTAACGATGATAAAAATGGCTTATAACACCAGCCTATAAATGTCCCAATGCTGGGCACAGGCCTCTTCTCATAGAGAAGGAACGAGCATTGATCACCACGCCTGCTCATTGCGGGTTGGCGATTTCAGATTCCAATTTTTGGAAGCCAGGTTTCCTCACGATGTTTTCCTTCACCGATTGTCAATGATGTCTTAGAATAATTAAGATAGTACATATAACTTTCAAAAAGTCACATTAGTACTTGCCTGTAATGGGTTCGAACCTGCAACCTTGTGCACACAAATCCTTTCTTTGAGCCACTGGCCACCACGACATAAAAATAGCTTAAATCACGTTAAATGGAAATGACGTTTCTTTACAATAAGTCACGTGACATAGACTTGTCACTTCCATTCATTTGAGCGATTCGATCGGCTGCAATTAAATATAATCTCGATTTTCGCGTTTAATTGAGTTCAGTGCTTCAATATGCAGTTTACCAACTTCGACTGAACTCAGTTTAGGAGAAAACACAGAATATTTTAATAAGTTAGAATGACTAAAGTACACAGTTTATTCCAATAACGCAAAAACATTTAAAAACATTACCAAAATATGTAATAATTGACAACTGTAGAATAATGTCAAACTTGGTCAAACATGTACAAACTATACACGATCAGCTTTTAAAGTTAGTAGATAACGCATGTTCTATGACAATTTCTTTGTTTTGTGTCAAAAACATTAGACATTTTGGCTTTGACAATTGTTAAACTCGATCCCGGCAAACTTAGTTCCTAGATCGCAAAATGATGAAATCGTCCCAGTCGGCAGTGGATGCAAAACTTTGTGTCGTCATAAATGCATGTTGCGAAATACCAGTTTTGCATTAGGGTGATACAGTGAGGTAGGTCATCCTTTAGAAGTCCAGATTTCCAGACTATTCAAATAAAAACAGGAATTTCAGGAAATGGTCTGTCTGTGTATCTTGCTTTACACAAAAAAAAATACAAAAACACACAGACAAACTAAGTGTTATCTAAACAATTTTTTTTATATTTTATAGTAGACTAGCTGATGCCCGCGGCTTCGCCCGCATGGATATCGGGTGTCGCGACCAAAATTAATCATGAAATTTTGATCCTGTTTCCGCAACCCATGTATAATTATTCCAGAGATAAAACGCCTTTGTCTTATTCCAGTTTATAATCTATATCAAAGTACCAAATTTTAGCCAACAATTACATTGGTTTGATAATTTAAGCAAATTTTTATTAGAAATAGTAAAAAGATTTGAATGAAGAAAATTATTACAAAAAATCTTTTTACCCCTGACCTACTTAGCCCTGAACTTTATTTAATATTTCTATATCATGGCCAAACTTAGACCTATTAAAAGACTTTGGAGTATTGCCAAGTTACCTATATACATTTGCCCTCAACACATGATAATATCTTTCGAAAGGGATTAGAATTACTAAGATATTTCCTGTTTATTTCTCAACAACAACCTGCCCCCACTTCGCACGGGTCGTCAAAAAGATTATGAATTATACACAAACCTCTTCCTCTTGAATCACTCTACCTATTGCTGAAAACTGCATTAAAATCCATTGCGTAGTTTAAAAGATCTAAGCTTACAAACAGCGGAACCGACTTTATTTAATACTAAGTAAAAATATCTTACTTAGACTTTGGGTTCAAAGCAATGTATGTGATGTTGTCCATATTTATATCATTTCTCTGAGAACTGCATAGGTTTGGATCGAAGTCATGTTTTGCATATTCTAATATTTTGGGAATATTTTGACAAAAACACTGTCTGTCCAAACAGTTGTTCATTGCTTAGAGTAAACATAGCCAATCATAGAGCGTGCGCATCGCTAGTAGCCCCGTATGCCGAGCGTAAGCACATTTTTAGCTAAGTGTACTACGCTCGTTTACTGATTTATGTGATTTTCCGTGCGAGGACAGACGTTTATGCGAAAATATCGACGTTTGCAATATTATTAGGGTAATATTAGGTTTTGAGATTTAATACATCGGTGCGCTCTGTTTTGACACTAAATTTATGATTTTACATGTTCATACTAGTGCCAATAGTTCATACTCGATTTGCGCTTTATAGTTTATTTATTTATTCCTCTAAGTTTCATTGTAGTTAAACAATAGGTGTAATAATATTAGATTCTATATGATAAAGATCATGAATGATATGCAGGTTTGTAAACACAACAAGATTACTATAATCTTCAATGGATTGTAGACCACGTCTTACAATTAAAGATGTTAGGATGATTATTAAGTAAGTTTGCAGGTGACAGTGATTGGGCATTATAGCCTGATTAACATTGATTCATTTCCTGTCTTAAAATTCGCGGGTATTAATGCTGACCTAATATTGTCATCGTGTTAATTTGTCGCATCAATGCTGACTTAAATATTCCCGTATCGATATCAAAAATCAGTCTACTATCTGCTCCACCAGTGATACTGAGTAATAAACCATGCAAATAAGATTAAGGCGCAATTTGGGATAGGTCTAATTCGAGCTATGGACCGCGATAGTTGAGGACGCTTCTACATCAACACGGCTACATCAGTGACATCTGACTGCACGGATAGCCGAGTGGTATAGGTTACCATACCAATTACCTCTGTGCGCGACGTGCCGCGGGTACGATCCCCGCATGGGACAAGCATTTGTGTGATCCACAAATGCTTGTTCCAAGTCTGGGTGTTCTTTGTGCATGTGATTTGAATGTTTATAAAAACCCCCGCGATACAAGGATTAAATTCCTTAAAACAAACAAGGATTTCCGCAAAAAAAAACTATTTTCTACAGTTGCGGAAGCAGTCAAATACTAAAAAAACTACTACTTACGTGTAAACAAACTGCTAATCTTATGAGCAGATTACCACCAGAAGACAAAGGTCGCCAAGACTTCGCAACTGTAGTAAAGACTTTTTAGCTCTGCGTACAAAGTCCATCGGGCTTTACGTACCATGAAGTCAATTTGAGAAGCAAGGATGTAGGTATTTCCTAATTGTTTGTTTTTTGCCATGAGACTTTGAACACAACAATTATGGTTTTATCTGCACGTATATTTCGACCCTGATGGTAATGATCAAAGTTCAGCTTTTGTTTATAAGTTCAAAGTTTTAATTACATATTTTTTTGGATATGTTTGATTGTAGTGTTGGGAAAAAAATCTAAAAATTCATTTCGGGAACTTTTGGGTTTTCCACCGGCAATAAGTACTAGTGTATCAAAGTCTAGAGTCCAAAAAGTTTCATTTACAATAACAAATAAAATAATATTATAAATACTTGTTCCTTCTCAATTTGTGATGAGCAATTTGGACTGCAGAGGATAATCTGTCCCTACTATTCCAAAATCTATAATAATATTATAAATGCGAAAGTAACTCTGTCCGACTTTCTGTATGTATGTCTGTTATGCTTTAGAAAAGCCTATTAGTAACCAATTTCATATGTTCGTATCGTATAGTTTTTTATACATCAAAGTCCTTTTTGCCAAAGTCCAATGTTTAAGCTCACATCATCTACACCTCAAAGGGGAAACCCAGTTGAAGCGCTAAAAGTTGTAGAGATCAAAGTATCGTTACATAAAAACTTTGAGATAAATGATGTTACCTTGAAAAAATACCTAAAATCGTTAAAGTAGTATGTGAGTCGAATGATATAATAATCCCAGTGAGCACCTGCATAAATCAGCACACCAAATCTTGAAAGATAGAACAGGTTTAATCTTGACAAGATTTAAATAATCTTGACATCTTTGGTGTGCAGTTTCGACGTCAATGATTTCAATCTCTCGTTAATCAGTAGGATTCACTTGTACATGTTCTTCGAGTGTGGCATATTATGTAGCTTAGTTTAGTTAAGTTTTGAACCTAGTAAAAACCCGTTTTTGCCTGGTGGTCGATTATTATTGTAAAGGAGAAGTAGCATGGTGGTTCATACCCGATTTCAAAAGGAGGTAGTTCTCAATTTAACGGTATGCTTTTTTTGGATTTTTGTTATGCAATTTCTCCGACAATGTGGATCGGTTTATATAAAATATTTTATCGTCGATAGAGTATGTCTACCTCTGAGGTGATCCTTTTACATGTATGTGTAATTAATTATAGAGTAAAAATAATTTAACTGTAAAGTGTGCCTAACATAGCATAAAAAGTGAGCACTAGTACGAACAAGTCAAATTGTAAAATTTGTGTCAAAACAGAGCGCTGATTATGAGAGATAGTTATGAGAGCTGTTTTATCATAACTATCTCAAAACCTAATGTTAAATGTTACCTTAATAATATTGGAACCATCGATATTTTCGTATAAGCGTCTGTCGTTGCAATTTTTATTTCGGCACCTCCTACTCCTTCACCGGAGCAGAGAAAGTTAATGGAGAGACCCAAAGGGTAAAATACGAAATAGGCAATAAGAAGTTACTTTACTGAAATCTTTTCAGAACTCCTGATTCAACAAATCCTAGATTCTAGATATCAAGATAGATGAATACTAAATACCTGTCTGCCTATAAACTCTTCCATATAAATACTTCAGCTTCAGCTCTTTCCACATAAATACTAAGGAAAAGGTCTTAGACCTTAAAACGTTGGGAGAGCTATAAAACGAGAAAATATAGATTGATTAGATTCGTCGACGGATTAAACAAAACGGAAAATTTTACTTCTACGCCTTCCCCCTTTGTTAAGGACTCTTGAATTAGTCTACCAATGATTTATATTCTTTTAACCCTTATAAATGAGTGTCTCATGGAAATGGAAAGAAAAATGGTGTTCCAGATCTTTCACTATCAACAATTTTAGGATGCAGAAATAAAATTGTGTACCGCACATAGATATATCCAATGAAAATACTAAGCTTTTGTTTCCCTTGATGAGAACATACTAACTAAACCAATGCATAATAATAATTGTTATTAATTTAGCAGGCACAGAAATAACACACTACAAAAGTTCCAGCCAGTTCCTTCCAATGACAGATTATTTTTTTTTGAAAATTGAATTTTCAATTAATAGAAATATCAATTTTGCATTGGCATTGTATTAGAATTAAAATTAAATTACGTAGGGCACTGGTCAGTCCAAAAATTAATTAAATTTAATCTTTAAAAAAAAAACCTTTATCATCATTACACGGCAAGAAACTTGTCTTGTTACGCAATAAGTGATTATTTTTGATAAATAACATAACTATATGTATTAGGAAAATAAATACGTTGTGGGCGGAGCTATGAAGGACCAATCACGTTGCTTAAAAAATAACATCTCAAATATTATAATCAAAATCCTGTAAAAACAGGTATAATTGAGTTATTGTTTAAAACGTAGATATCATTTTTTGATACTTTATCTATGAAAAGGAAAACTAATAACTTAAACTAAGCCAGTAGTCGCAGGTTCGATTACTGCCTGAGGTTTAAGTTTTTCTTTCTACTATTTGTATTTAATTACGAGTATAATAAAAAGATGTCATGGTGGCCTAGCGGTTCAACCAACGGATTTGTATGCACAAGGTTGCAGGTTCAAAACCACTATGGACAAGTACCGATGTGACTTTTTCAAAGTTATATGAACTTTCTTAATTATTCTAAGACACCATTGGCTAACGGTGAAGGAACACAACGTGAGGAATCCTGGATTCCAAAAATTTGAACCTGAAATCGCCATCCCGCAATGAGCAAGAGTGGTGATCAATGCTCGTGCCTTCTCTACATGAGAAGAGGCCTGTGCCCAGCAGTGGGACATTAATAGGCTGGTATTATTATATATGGTAAAATGCAATTTCTGTAACACTGATATATTTTTAGGTTGTTTTTCGACGATATGTACAAGCCGGTGACTTGAAGATCGGTGGCAGTGTATACCTTGGAAATAAACACCGGTACCATCAACACACCTACCATCAGCATTTACCGCAACGCTACCAGTGACGATAGAAGCCAAGAATATTTGTTGCCGCCTTTAAAATGGATTCAGACATCTAGATCTGCAGAGTCAAAAGAAAAGGAGCGCCGAACTCGACCTTTTTCGTCGGTATTGATCTGTATGTAGTGAGAGAGCTGATACTTCCCCGGGGATGTAAGCTAGTGAGGTGCTACCACTACCAATATATGTGAATTCCACTGTGATACGGTGAATAGTCATAACTTTTTACTATCTTTGGAATCACTGTTTTGTCCAGAGAAGTCTACATTTGATTTTAACATAATTGATAACATATATATAAAAAAACGGACTTCAAAGTTAAGTACTAATTAATTATTATTTCTAAAAATTTCAAGACTTCTTGCCTTCGACGGGATCCCATAATCAGATCCTGACCTGATACCACGGGACCACCTAGTACCGTGTTACACAAATAATTTTCCAAATCGGTCTACACGTCTTCAAGTGTTCGGTGGGAATAAATAAGAAGTTTTGGACATAGAAACCGGTGCAACGAATATAAATATCGGAATACATCGTAATTATCTCTTGAAATGTATTTTACTGCCATTTTTTAAGATTTTCCGGTTGGATCCCTAGATTAAAACCTTTGCCATTCCGGTCTCATAGCTTGTTTAGGTAAGCTGAGGTGAACAAACTTTTTCCTTTTTACACGGTTTGCTCGAGCAGAGCCAGTGATCAACATAGACAAAGCGCTCGAGTTGTCGAACTGCTTTACCGAGCACTTGGACTGCTGTCAAGCATAAAAGCAGTCCGTGTACAGGCGGCTTGAAAATACCTCACCATCAAGGATGTCCATTAACTTAGCTAATACAGTAGAACGCTAACTATCCGAATTAATAGGGATGTTTCCTGGGTATGAAAAGTTAAAATCTATTTAGTCCGTCAGTTAGATAATAAAAAAATATTAGACACGTATTTTTTCTTTTATCAAAACAATAAAAAATACAAAGATACACCGCTTTAAAGTTTCGGAGTGGGGGCTTATGACGCCACGCCTCGCTAAAAATCGTAGCGAGGAGTGACGTCACGCGTAATTTCCGTTCTCTGTATTTTGATCATTTTTTGTTTGCAGGAAAAAAGAAAAAATACGTGTCCAATAAAATGCATTAATCTAAAAGACGGACATTGAAAAAAAAATAGGAAACATGCCTATTGGGACCGGGGTCGATTCTCGGACATAGGCTGGTAATAAAGAAATACGAACTGTCACACATAAAAAGTTATTAAGTTTAACAAACACAGTTCTACAATAACGCCTACTTGAACATCTCGATCAAAGTAAGTTCCAATTTGTTACGACCAAACAAAACCAAAATTACTTGGTTTAATTTTTTATATTACGCTTTTCCGATTCAGATAAATGGCGATTCGGTTAATCGGCGTTCTACTGTATTCTTTTACATTCATCTTCATCAGCCCCTCTCAGTCCACTGCTGGACATAGGTCTCTCCCATGGCACGCCACTGAGCTCGATCGTCAATTCTCTCGTCCAATTGCTTTTTTACATTATGCGTCATTATTATTTTTTATCAATTAATAGAATTGTAATGAATGAATTTATAAAAATACAGTCTCATGCCCCGTTTTTCTACTTTTTGCGATACCATCGGTATCACATGTTATTTATTCATCCTTGTCTTGCCATTACAAGCATTAATGGTTTCCTGTTATTCTAATTACATGATCGATCCTCGATCCTGATAAAAATACCAATTTCATTAACTGACATTAATTAGTTATTATTGATGTAATTAAAATAAGTACTATGATACAGCAGATGATGATGATTCGTGCAAAACGACGCGTGAAGTACTGAAATCACTAAATATCTATTTTTTAATTGATAATTATTTTCGTGGTATGTTTTAGAAGGATATTAACTGGCGATCCAATTTTGACATTAATAAAAAGAGTCCAGGGGCCCAACTTTTGAAATTCATTCTATTAGTAGCAAAATCTACCGGCTTCAAGCCTTAGTAGTAAATGGAATAGGCATAAACCTTCACCTCATGAAGATTCAGCAATATAGTGTTTTATTTCCTCCGGTATAGGATCCCCACGTTAGGGTGCCAGTAACGACTGCCCCATGTTGGGGTGCCAATAAGCGGCGAACAAGTGCGGTGCGACGATTCCGAAATTAACGAGCAAAATTATGTTTTGAGATACTTAGTTTTAATAAAACGGTGCTTTTTGATTATGCACTAATTTTACGATTTTACATGTTCATATTAGTGCCAACTGTTCATTCTCGGTATGCGCGCTCTTATAATATCTGTGATTTATCATTTAACCTATTAAAATGTTATTAAGGTTATTGTATTTCAGGTTTAAATCAAGTGTGTTTTTCCCGCTAACGATTAACTAAACATAAATGGAGGACTACAATTGATAGTTATTTTAAGTATCGCTACGACAAAGACACTTAAAATCCACTAAAAGATAAAACAGAATTCATAAATTTTCCATGTGTTTATGTAGTAATAAAACAGAATGGAGTTTTATAAAAAAATATTTTTGTTTATTTTATTTTCTTTATATAACTATATGTTTTTTTTTACTTAGAAAGTAGTAGTAGTAAAGTAGCCAGCTCGTCCTGCAACTCCAGCATTACAAGTGAGGGAGTAGGAAGGGCTGTTCGTCCCAGTACAGCATTAGCTGAGCCATCTCCTTTTGCTACTGTCTTCTTCAGACTGATATTTATTAATATGTATCGTGTTTTTTTTTATTACTTTAATAACAATAAATGTTTTTTTTAATGCTTAATAGGAAACACAGCAATAAGTATACTAAAAAAAAGGTTAATGAAAAAATATCCAAAGAATTTGTTTCTCATTTTATGTATGTATACTATACATCTTTTTCTATCTCTCTATTAATCTCTTGATCTAAAAACAATAAAAGAAAATGATTTGCAATGTTTAAATTTGTTTGCGTCTTTAATACGATAAGAAATATATGAATTAGTGAATTTATATCTAAATAAATGTATATAGTAATTAGATCTACTTTTCGATATGACTTAAGTAACACACGTACATAAATTCTGGCTATCTATCACATAATAATTGTAATATTATTATGTGATTGTTGAAATAACATGGGGGTACGTCACCCTGGTCATAAGAATATACAGGGTGCTATGAAAATGCATGAATAGAAATACTGCTTCTTACCATAGAAATAAACAACTTTCTTCAAGAAAACCATAGTAATTTCCCAAAAAAATTAGGCCATGCCTTATGAACATAGATAACGCCATCATCCCAAAAAATACATCCAAATTCCTCCATTCGTTTAGAAACTACGACGTCACCGAAACACAGAGACAGCCACGCGTCAAAGTTAAAACAGTCTCTTTTTTCTTCAAGGGTTTATAAGAATACTCCTAGTACCTAGCTGTACGTTATTCTATTTTTTAGGCATATTATGGTACCAGCGTACCCATAGCGGACACTACTCCCGAAGAATTTGAAAAATAAGTATTCAAAGAATAATATATTGTCGTCGCACACCTCCCCCCTGTAAAGTGCGTAAAAGGACAACTGCAGCTCAGGCTGAACATACCTATAAAATCGTTTCTTATTCCTGTTTCCTTCTTCAAATCTGAACTGACCCAAAAACATTTGCATCTACATTCAGAGGATATATATCATTCTCATTTTTGTTAAAATCCTACCAAATTTATCTGATAGTCGTCGGAACACGATGGTACAAAACAGGCATTTTTGGAGGGTCATATTTCTTTAAGTGATAATGTTTTGGAAAAAACTAAATAATAGGGTCACGCAATAAGTAAATATAGATCTTTTGGGAAAAAATCATTGCTCTAGAAGCATTTTCTACTAAGAAAACAGTGGAATACCTTTGTATGGAGAAAGACATCCCCTATTAACGGCATTACGCGGGCGTTTATCTATAACCTTTCTTAATATATTTTTATGGCTCATCTCGAAATTAATACGGAAGGTTTCGCAATAAATCTGAAGATTCTCAGGTGAATCCCAATAACCTATCGCTTTGAGTATGGTTTTCCTTATACGTAAGTTAAACATGAACTGAATCTTAACGAAAAGGAAATCATTGAATTATAAGACAAAGAAATTAATGATATTCAGCTCTAAAGAATACCATTGTGATCGGAGGGATAGTCCCGGACGAATGACGTGTTACATAAAACGTATTTTTAAAAAACTTACATTATCTGACTGCGGTGTGATTCTGTAAGACCTCATTCTAAACTTCGAATCTGAATCCGCTGTGAGTTTCTTGATTGGCATTCCAAAAACTCGGTTAATAATTCGAATTTACACTAGCGCTACCCTTGCGAGCGTGTCAGCGAGTTAAACTAAATTGACTTGAGATTTTGACAGATAAAGTATGAGATGACATAACAGGTGGGAATCAGTAAAGGTAATTCCCCCGTCACTTCGACGCTCATTTCGCACTCGAACCCGATCGAAATCAAGGTTATTTTGAACTTTATGCGAAGTGAGAGTGAATAGCGAAGTAAGATGCGAGTTGTTGTTTGAATTTTACAGAATCGACGTGCTGATTTATTCTACTACCGAAATAATATAATATACTTATAGAGGGTGTCAAAGAAAGTATGGACGATCGGATGTCCTGAGGTAGAGGACACTTAGAGGTATCCGAATCACCCCCATGTATGTTTATCTAAATCTATCCCTATCAGAATCTATCCCTTTCTCGCAAAACGTCATTTGTAAGGGGTTTTTGAAGAAATTTACGCAGTTAGCCTGAGCGTAGGCTTTGACTGCTTCACGGGACTTACTTATATAGGTATATATATTTGTAAGGGGCAGCCGGAAGATTAGTATGTTAAAAATGACGTCACATATTACTCTCGCCCTCTCTGTCATTAGCAATGGGCCTGTTTCCTATTTTTTTTTTAATGTCCGTCTTGTAGATTAATGAATTTTATTGGACACGTATTTTTTCTTTTTTCCTGCAAACAAAAAATGATCAAAATACATAGAACTGAAGTTACGCGTGACGTCACTCCTCGCTACGATTTTTAGCGAGGCGTAGCGTCATAAGCCCCCACTCCGAAACTTTAAAGCGGTGTGTATCTTCCTATTTTTTTATTGTTTTGATAAAAGAAAAAATACGTGTCTAATATTTTTTTATTATCTAACTGACGGACTAAATATATTTTAACTTTTCATACCCAGGAAACATCCCTATTCCAATTACAATGTCGTTTTCACAACTCCATAAAGCTTTTAATATATTTTTAAACATGAAATAAAGAATATTAAATTGTAAGTATTAAAACAAAATTGTTTTCGCTTCTATATTTGGAATGGACCTACATTTATACCTAGCGTCCACAGATTTTTAGCTGGATAAATAATAATAGTAGATATTATTATGTGCCTATAATAAAATATACATATTTTTCTTTCAGTAATGGAAAAAATTGGTATTCTATGGTTTCTGCCAGCATAAACCGGTTATCGGTAGTGAAAACTCACCAATCCTGGTATATTTCAAACTAAGTATAATAGGTAGGTAATCAACAGGTTAAATTAATCATCATCTGAGTCATTAATACTCCATGCAGGGTTCGTCGAAACGATAATTTTATATGTATTGGAAAAGGAATAGAGATCACCTGAACAAACATCCTAATTTAAAATAAATAAAAGTTCAGCATAAAATGTTTTTATGCTCTATGCGTCATAAACTGTCATAGTGTACCTATAACAGTGTCTGACGAAATAGAAGAGTCAGGGCGCGTACACATAGAACATCCGTTTTACAGGATCCTTTTTAACTGATCCGTCGCTACTGGAGGTAATATTCACACAGCATTTACAGGACCGATTTTAACAGATCCGACGCTACTGGAGGTAATATTCACACAGCATTTACAGGACCGATTTTAACAGATCCGACGCTACTGGACTTTCGTTCTTCAGTGTATCGCCTACTTTCTACGAGAATGGACGTTGTCGTGTTGTATTGGTACTATCGTCGTCTGCGGCGGAGGAAGCCCCGGCGTTATTGGATACATCCACTATTAAGGCAAAGATTTTGTCGTGGTGCTGTTGTGCGTCAGCTGAAAGAAGACGAATCTAAATTTTTTACTTATTTCCGAATGACGACGTCTACTTTTGATGACCTTCTTAAACGATTAGAAAAGGATTTAAAAAAGAAAGACACAAACTGGAGGAAAAGCTTGTGCCCTGAAGTAAAACTAGCGATATTTTTAAGGTAAGAACTTTAATTTTTGTTATTATCAATTAAAATTTAAAATGACAAAAAGGTTTACAAAAATGAAGATTTATTTCAAAACATAGACAGATCTGGCAAGTCTGACTCCTGGCTGAATGTAGATTCTACTGATGGCGAACCTTCTACTGATGGTGTAGAGTCAAGATGATGTGGCCTACTAAAATAACCTTGGGTGTGGTAGTGAGGAGTGCTAGAACTTTGTGAATATGGAGGCCACTCGTAGTTTGACTGACCATATCTTCTACTTTTAATATTTTGTAAAAGGTTTATCACTCCAGACTGAAATTCTAAAATTTGATCGCCATTAAGTGAAGCCAGTTGCGGCAAAATACCTTTGAAGAACGATAAATTGGGATCTTCAAACTCATTTTTACTTTTTTTTAACTGATCATTCATGTATTCAATCATTTTGGCGTCTACTTCATTCACATTTCTTTTGATTGCCTTGCGTTGCGGCGGGGCTAAATTTTGTCTTTCCTTTTGTCTGTCACTACCACTTTGTTCCGTAATCTGATCAGGTTCATCTTCGTTGTCTTTATTACTTTCTACTGTTTCCGTGATGTTGTCATTAGCAGTGACGTTCTCGTGTGTATCACCTGGGGTGACAACTTTTTTCAAAAATAACATTTGATTGTGATATTTGTAAGGCTTGGTATTTGAGGCAGCAGCTCCAGATTTCTTCAATTTCTTTTTCTCACTCAATGTTCGTATCCAGGCATCTCTAGTCGAATTCCATTTTTTTATAACATATTTTCCTGAAGCAAGTAAATAATAATATAAGATGGTTGTCAATAGCTTAGTAAGTGAAAGGCGAATAAGAAGGTAGAATAGACTTGTCAGTAATTAATTACCATATTGGTCAGTGGATAAGTCAAATTGACAGTGCAAGAACTAATCGGTCAGTAAATAATGGGAAGCAAAAAAGTATTACTAATGTTTAAATCAATTTATTTTAATTAGGTAATTTTATAATTTAGTTCAGTTCAGTTTAATTTTATTTTATTTATGTACTATATATATAAGTATGAGTTTTGATTTACGACTTTGCTAAAAACTCTCATAAAAATTTCGACTTTCCATACAAAATTTGTTGGTCACTATAATATTTTATAGTTTTATAATAAAACAAGACTTATTCATCAAGCCATCTTTAATAGTCTGACCATAGAGAAGTACCTCTACGAAACATAGACATATACATAATCAGTAATAGACAAAATTAACTAAAACTAAACCCTTACAGTCACTAACGTTACTTTGTATGGGAAGTCAATATATGTGTAATAATATAGTAATTGATTAATTTATTTTTTTTAGGTATGCAGCGTCTGGGTGTACATTTCAAGAACTTTATTACGTCTTTCGTGTCGGTGTGTCAACTATAAGCAACATTATTAAGGAAGTTACACGATGCATATGGAACAACTTGAATGACGAGTTTATGCGACTTCCTACAACAGTGAGTGAATGGGAGCATATATCAAATGGATTCGACACAAAAGCAAATTTTCCCCACTGTTTAGGAGCAGTGGACGGTAAACACATCAGACTTCGAAAACCAGCAAAAAGTGGCTCAATGTACCTAAATTACAAAGACTTTTTTTCCATCATATTATTAGCGATCGTAGACTCTGACTATCGTTTTCTATATGTTAGTATTGGGTCGTATGGAAAAGAATGCGATTCATCAATATTCAAGGAGTCGACATTTTGGAAAATGATGCTAGATGGCAGTTTACAAATACCAGAACCTTGCCCATTAATAACAGGCTCAGAAACGAGAGTTCCCTACGTCATAATCGGCGATGAAGGTTTCGGTTTACACGAAAATTTAATGAGGCCATTTAGCGGGACGCATTTAGACGTAAATAAGCGAATATATAACTATCGTTTGACCAGAGCTAGACGATACGTTGAATGTGCATTTGGTATTCTTGCTAATAAGTGGAGAGTATTCCACCGGCCTCTAGACGTCAACAAAACAACAGCTATATGGATAGTTAAGGCATGTACCGTTCTACACAACTTTGTAAGGGAAAAAGAGGGCTTAAAGGATGGCAACACATCCGAATCTGAAGCATTTCATTTCAATAGCCTACCTGATGATGAAACGCTACGAGGTGGTCGAACTGCAAATTCAGTTCGAACGGAATTCGAAAACTATTTCGTGTCCGAATCTGGGTCAGTTTCTTGGCAGAATGAAGCTATTTAAAATAAAAAACAATGTCTCCATTACAATATAAAATAAATACTTACCAAATTCTTGTCTTTCTTTTTGTTCCATAGCTACAAAATCCTCCTTTAGAATACCGCATATTTCGCGCCAAGCTGCGGTTTTTGCAATTTTATCTTTATAAATCTCCAGTGTTTTGTCCCAAAGAACTAGTCTACTTTCAACACAATTTATCAAAACTTCTTGCTCAACATATTTTTCAAACGCCTTGCTTGCGATGATTATGATAGCACTGGACACGTGCACTACTCTAGGAATGAAACCGGCAAATGGCGGCTGTGTGTAGCACATCGCACCCCGCGCACCCCCGTGCAAAGCCTCGTGCGGTTTCAATCCGATAAAACGGATTAGTATAGTATTACTGGATCCGGAATACTGTGTGAACTGGCTCATTCAACTACATACGCTAATAGACCTGTAAAACGGATTGCTGCTTATTTTGTCGGATCAGTATTTTTTACTGGATCCGGAATACTGTATTCTGTATGAACTCGCTCATACAACTACATACGCTAATAACATATACGTTTAAACGGACCTGTAAAACGGATGTTCTATGTGTACGCGCCCTCAGTAATTAATTTGACAAAGATATGTTTTTTTTTTCCTTAAATAGAAAACACTGCTCGCTACTTAGATGTGCTAGTGCATTTGTTTCCTAATCTGCCTATGCAAATATAACTTTGTCTCTCATTTTCTCAAGCAGTTTTTGGCTTTTGTGTCACAATATGCTGTCAAATTTGTCAATTGAACTAAAAAATTTACCCTTTTTTTTTGTTTGGCTGAATCTCAAATGACTTCAACCCACACCGAGGGCACGGCGTGGGGATATGTCGGACTTGCACTGACTAAAATACCCCGGGACAAACAGGAACAAACAGGGCGGCAGTCCTTGCCTTTGCCGGAGCCGCGGGATCGCATCGCGGGATCAAGCTCTGCGCGGCCTCGGCAGATGTGTAAAATACCTACTATCATACGATCTACCGAAATGTAATAATGAATATGGGCGAAGGACCTGGACGCACTTGCTGCCTAATTTCTTAAACAAACTTACAAAACATATAGCTGATAAAGTGGTAGAACCAAAACACACACAAACTAAACGTTAATTGATATATTATTTCACGGAGGGGCAATACAAAGTGACTCCAAATCATTCTACAAACTCTAATAATAAAATAAAATAACAAGAAGTGCTTAACGCTCGAGGCGATGCACATAATCTTCTAGGTTTAAGATTCAGTAATCTAATTAATTCATGATAATTTACAATAAAAAGTATATATCAATTTAACGCAGTTAACTTGTTTGCTTACATAACCAATAACTAACAAAATAACCAATCCAAAGATTTGTACCGGGAATCGAACCCACGACCTTCGCTTTAGCAGTCAGGGTCACTAACCAGTAGACTAACAGGCTAGTCAAAATGCAGCGGTGGAGTCACTTGCGTCGGTTTTATTAAGAAGATGGTTCTTCCCCGGGCGGGTACTTTCCTTATGAAAAATAGTAATTAGTAATTAGGCTAATAAAGACGGCCACCTATCTATTGTTGATTGACGGTTTTTAATAACTATCAAGCTTTATTACGCGTTTCTTGAAAGAGCTAAAGTTTTAGATTCACCGGTCGTAGGAAGAAGTTAGTCTACAATTCCTGAACGGTAAAGTATACGACGAAATAGTAAGACTATTTCGAGTATTGCTAACATTCGATGATGCAACGATTATAAAACAATTTCATAAATGTTTGGGCATCCAATTAATCTTTATATACTATAAAGTTTCTTATCAGTATATATATTAGTCAGCCTAATATTAGCCTAATGGAATTCTACCTATAGGAATAGTTTTTTAGGTGGTCCTTAATCCGATTTATTGCTTGATTGTAATTGTATTTTATTATGGGTAACGCGTACAATAAATAATTAAGGATTTAGTAGGGTATCGATGTTTATTACTATATTACTACTAGGCAATATGGACGCTATGCGACTAAGTCCACCAATAAAATAAATAGCACAGTTCACGTGGCTAGACATCAGACTTAAAAATCTTGCAATATAAGGGTGACGAGATATACAAACTTCTTGATAATCCCAATCTATACTAATACTATAAAGCTGAAGAGTTTGTTTGTTTGTTTGTTTGAACGCGCTAATCTCAGGAACTACTGGTTCGAATCAAAAAAATATTTTTGTATTGGATAGTCTTTTTATTGAGAAAGGCTATAGGCTATATAACATCACGCTACAACCAATAGGAGCGGAGCATAAATGAAAAATGTTGCAAAAATGAAAAACCGTTGAAACTAAAACACGCGAACAAAGTCGCGGGGGACAGCTAGTCATATATAATATCACTAGCTGTCCCCCGCGACTTTTCATTTATGCTTCGCTCCTATTGGTCGTAGCGTGATATAGCCTATAGCCTTCCTCAATAAACGGACTATCCAATACAAAAAGAATTTTTCAATTCGAACCAGTAGTTCCTGAGATTAGCGCGTTCAAACAAACAAACAAACAAACAAACAAAACAAACTCTTCAGCTTTATAATATTAGTATAGATGGGTAACGTGTACAATAAATAATTAAGGATTTAGTAGGGTATCGATGTTTATTACTATATTACTACTAGGCAATATGGACGCTATGCGACTAAGTCCACCAATAAAATAAATAGCACAGTTCACGTGGCTAGACATCAGACTTAAAAATCTTGCAATATAAGGGTGATGAGATATACAAACTTCTTGATAATCCCAATCTATACTAATATTATAAAGCTGAAGAGTTTGTTTGTTTGTTTGTTTGAACGCGCTAATCTCAGAACCTACTGGTTCGAATTGAAAAATTATTTTTGTATTGGATAGTCCGTTTATTGAGGAAGGCTATAGGTTATATAACATCACGCTACGACCAATAGGAGCGGAGCATAAATGAAAAATGTTGCAAAAATGAAAAAAACGCGAACAAAGTCGCGGGGGACAGCTAGTGATATTATATATGATAAACCCTATTAAATAAATAGATTGGAGATTTTGATGTCTTTTGAAACTTCTGTTCTTCTTGAACCGACAGGATTTTCCCTAATTGCTTGTATTTTTCATAAGGAAAGTTCCCGCCCGGGGAAGAACCATCTTATATCTATTCATAAATACCGACGCAAGTGACTCCACCGCTGCATTTTGACTAGCCTTTTAGTCTAGTGGTTAGTGACCCTGACTGCTAAATCGAAGGTCGTGGGATCGATTCCCTGCAAATCCTTGGTTTTTAGTTTCTTTGGTTTGGTTATTTAGTTAGTTTTTGGTAATGTTAGCAAAGAAATTAAATACGTTAATTTTTTTACTTTTTATTGTAAATTATCATGCATAATACACTTCGCTGAATCTTAAACGTAGAATATTATGCGCGAATGCACCGTCTCGCCCGTACGCATTTCTTGTTATATTTTAATAAACGGACCTTCCATTGCAAAAAGAATTTTTCAATTCAAACCAGTAGTTCCTGAGATTAGCGCGTTCAAACAAACTCTTCAGCTTTATAATATAAGTATAGATTATTGGGTTTTGTAGAATGATTTAAAGGTACTTTGAATGGCCCCTCCGTGAAATAATATTTCAATAAACGTTTAGTTTGTGTGTTTTTGTTCAACCACTTTATCAGCTAGATTTTCCTTTTGGAAGTTTTTTCAAGAAATTAGGCAACAATAACGTCCAGGGCCTGTGATCAGATGGCCGTGTGTGACTTGTCCTAAGTTATTATTACATTATATTATTTCCATTTAGTTTGTGGGATACCCGGATACCAAATAAGGTTAAAGGCATTAGTAATAGTCTGCAATTACATTTTTTCCGGGTCAGGCAGGAGACTAAATAGTGTTGGAATAAATAAAATTCACCAAAAAAGGACAGCAATACTCCTTTTTTCTAGTCGTGACAAAAGGTGCTATCAGAATAGTCACCCACCACCGAAGGTCTGAATAAGAATCTGTTTCACTAATTTTTGTGCGTCCACTACCTTCTTTTGGCTAACCTTTTCCAAGCTAATTTTGAGTCGGCTTCCAGCCGGATTCAGCTGAATACCGTATTTTACATGAAGCGACTACCTATCTGACCTCCACAACCCATTTTACTAGGTAACACAGTATACCAAAGTATGACTGGTTGTCAGAAATGACTTAGCGCCAGTCAATAATCAACGTATGACAGTCGGGACCAACGAGTGCTTTCCGAGGCACGGAGGGGTCTCGGTATGTTTAGAAATGGTCACCCATCCACGGACCAGTGAGCCCGGCTTAACCTGTGTTGTCGGTCAAACCATACAACTTACATTTAGCCACGAGCTACTACCAATTTTGATTTTTAATACTACAAAGGCCCAACATTCACATATCATTGCCTAAAAGCAGATTAGCTTCGCAATTACTAATACATTAGGTACTCTCATATGTTACATACATACATAGATAGCCTTAGATCACATTATAATTAACGATAATTATATAATTTTGATTATTTTCTGCGTCATTGAGGCTATATCAAGATTTTGTCTAAATGACAATGTTAATTACAAATTTACTTGTAAGTATGTGCGCAATTTAAAAGTAGATTAATTAGAAATCATGATTGGTGTGAAATGAATCAGCCTATACAAACGTTTTTGCTTACATCTTGCTTGGGACTTCAGAACATCGAATCTCTTCGTTCGGACAATACCGACTCCTACTATAAAATATTCATAGTTATTAACATTTATAAAAAGCAAAAACCAACAAGAGATAAAAGACACAGTATTTAAATAGTTACATAAGTGTGTTCCGCAATTGATTCCACGGACAGCAATAGGGCGACTTGTAAAATTATTAAAAACTAGCTGCCCCCGCGACTTTGTCCGCGTGTTTTAGTTTGAACGGTTTTTCATTTTTGCAACCTTTTTCATTTTTGCTCCGCTCCTATTGATCGTAGCGTGATGTTATATAGCCTATAGCCTTCCTCAATAAACGGACTATCCAACACAAAAAGAATTATTCAATTCGAACCAGTAGTTCCTGAGATTAAACTACTACTACTGAGATATACCTACAAATAATATAATCTACAAAAGTTTTTATCAAGGTTAACCTCTAAATGGCGACCCAGTTTACCCAGTGAAATGGGTTGTGGAGGTCATTTAGGCAGTCCCTCAGCCTTCATTGTACGCGTCTCCTTCCGTGCTGGGTGGGGGTGGTGAAGTGCCATGCACTGCCTTTGCTGTCCTCCCTCCTAGCTAGGAGGGAGGTCATGTCGGGCCGCCACTAAGCGGGCAGTCGCGCGGGGGCGTTATGGTGTTAAGACTTCGGTTGGACCCGTAACGCCGCCAGTCAGGCGAAGGATGGCACCAGGTGTTTTGCCGGAGTAGTCGAAGCCTTTGTCAAGGCTCTGGAAGCCCGGACTCTTGCATCCCCACCCCCGTGGGGATGCAAGGCTGGCTCATAAAAGAGTTTCAACTGCAAAAAAAAAAAAAAAAAAAGGTAGTCGCTCCATGTAAAAATACGGTATTTAGCTGAATCCGGTAAGACTTTCATGAAAGGATACAAATTTATTAAATAACGGACCGATTTTTTAATTAGTTCTTAATTTCTTACCTATACACTGTCCAGTGCACGATTGAGTGTTTTTAGAATATTGACAGCAAACTTTGTGGTTTTATTCATTGCCTATAGGTAAATGAATCCACATGCTTGTAGACCATACACAAATCTATTTACTGTCAAATCCATACTGTACGTGTGCCTACGGTTAAATAGCTGTTTTCGTACTTCAGTTTATCAATGAAAACACCATCAATTACAATCTGTTGTCAGTAGGAATCGTATGTCACGAAACTTCGCGTCTAATCTGATCGTGGTTCAGATACACATCTGTACGTCAAGTGTATCTTCAGAATACATGACATGATAATAAAGCAAAAAACAGTGATAAAGGTTATATTCGTACCTACGGGCCTAAGCCGACCGAAAAATTATTAAGTAGACTTATAAATAAAACATATTTCTTGCATAAAATTAAATCTAATTATCCCTTAAGAGAAAATAGGCGTGAGAATAAAATTTATATTCGGAGGTCAAGTTATTTTATAAGCTGGCAATGAAGTACCGGCTTAGGCTTTTGACATGTACCTCCATGGACGTGCACGTGTAGGAGTTTGTTAAATGTTAAAAATAAACTTTTTCATCTCTAAGAAACCTATCAGAAAAATTCCGCTTTTTGCCATCTATTTAGGCAAAAACTGGTTACCATACAAACTTAAAAAAAAATGTATCTGACTTTAAAAAAACATTAGACAAAAGCTCCCTACCTATAACCAAAAAAGCGAAAAATAAACTTGGATTGCAAATTGAAATAAAACGACTTTATCGGATTTTATCTCGGCTTGTATTTAGATTTTAGTTCCTGACGTTTCGACGCCTTTGCAGGTGTCATGGTCAAGGTCAGACTGATCTCTGCCCGTGGCCTGCCCGTGTCTAATATAGCGTAAACCTCAGAAAGCAATACGGATTACAAATTTACCTTTACTACGCTTTTTCTTTTTTTTTTTAAGAGATTTACGCAGTTAACCTGAGCGCAGGCTTTGACTGCTCCATCGGACTTCTTGGAGAAGCGTTGTATTATCGTTGGGGTAGAAGAGAGTATGTCTGGGCCGTTTAATTTTAGATGTGACTTAGACTGAACTGCTTGATTGTGGGCAGCTTTAAGTCACAGTGCAGCTGCAAGTTACGAACGTAACCTGGAGCGCCCGTGGCTCTACGCATGAAATGGTTTTGGAGAGTTTGCATTCGTTACCTTTATTACACAATTGATAAACTGATCTGTTAAAAGTCAGTTAATTATCGAATTGTCCAAAAAAATACGCACTTGCCTTTTCCCGGTACCGTTATATAAGTCGACCGAACATATCAGCGGTAAGACACATTATTATAAATTAATATCATTAGTGAATGCTGATTACAATTATCTTAAAACTTTGCCTACTGACTACTGAAGTAATTATTTTATTTACACGACACCTGCTTTTAAACTTATTGCCTGTATTTTTATGATTAAATCTTGCATTTGTATTAAAAAACATATTTTGTGCATTAGGTACTTAGGTATTTGTGTACTACATAACCTTTATCTTAATTGTGTACCTAGTTAGATCGAATATTCGGCCTTGCCCGTCTAGGGCAGCCTTATGTAACTGCTTCTGACATTTATAAGGACAGATTGTCCGGTTAATGGCGTATGAAGACAGACTTTATGAAAATACCCGTTTTATGAAAATTATTTAAGTATTTGTCGTTGAAAATATCCGTAGTTGTCGTAAATTTGAAATTAGTTCCAATGAAAAATAGGGGTGGAATTTAGAAAAATCAGAAAATTTCTTTTACTCAAAGGGATGTTGACGGGGTATGTAAAGTAAAATTCTATTTATTTCCTCAGTCTAATATAAAATTAAGCACTGTGTTATAATAAAAATTGTAGGAAGAAAACGTTCCAGAAATGTATGGAGCCTGGGCTAGCGCTATGTACGCTATACATTTATAAATATCGCTATACAATATAGTTACGGTTTTTTAATGTAAACCTTCTAAAATTTGACTTCGTTTTTAATTAAAACGTGCTGTCCCGGCAAACGTTGTTTTGCTCTATAAATTAAAAATACCTCCCCTACCTACCCTACCCTACCTAAGTACCATACTTATCTACCCTACCCTACCCTACCTACCCTACCCTACCTACCCTACCCTACCTACCCTACCCTACCTACCCTTTTCTTTGCTATAAACCTCACGGAGCCCGAGACCTTTCCAACGAATGCAAAACCGTGGAAATCGGTTCGTGCGTTCTGGAGTTATAGCGTCAGGAAGGAAAACCCGACTTATTTTTATATAGTAGATTAATTCGTCAAAGCGAGCAACACTAAATAAATATTCTTGATAAGAAATATGCGACATGTCATGCTGACAATGAAATTTAATTGATATTACGAATTAAATGCGAAAAAAAACTAGTCATGGCTGCCCTAAAATTCAAAGAGAATATAAGGAAAAAAAATTAAGTTATCATATTTAAAAACTTTTTAAATTATCCTTTTCGTACACTATACTAACTGCATTGAAGAGCTTGGGAAAAGGCTATGCAGAAGAAGACCTGTAAGTCTGTTCTGCAGTAATCAAGCAAAGGTTTTGCGTTTTAAGGCATATTAATTAAGTTTATGGTATCTGTTTATGTGCTATTGCACTGAAACCAAGTCTAATTAACATTCACTTGACGTGATCCGCAACGCAAATCCGTACTCGCCGGCCAGGGATACTAACGGTACTGGGTGTTCGGTGACGTCACCATTACGATCACCAAAATGGCGGCCAGGCGCATTACCAATTTACGGGACACACTGAAATTTCTTACCCCCCGTCCCTAGATCAAGCTGGCCCGAGCCGGCCAAACTAGCAATAAAAATATGTCTCTCTGTTTTTGCCTGATTAAGATTGTTAGCAACGCACTAAGTCGAGGTCCGAACTACACAGGGGGTGCCCTTAGTGATAGGTGCTGACGTAGTTACTTTTTCTATTGGCTGGAGGCCATAAGGTTCTCGCCAAAAGTCCGGTGAGTCAAAGCCTGCGATCAGGCTAATAGCGTAAATCTCTTCCAAAAAAAATAAAACGAAAAAAACTTAAAATTCTAAGTTTTATGTAGCTACTTCCTTCCTCAGTTTTTCTAAAGGTGCTGAAATACTTCTTTTACATTCACTAGTAATGAGCATTCTAGTGAATTTTAAATTATTTACAAAATAAACGGAAGCGTTTTAGCGAGGATTCTAGCCAGCATTCTAGCGCAACGACAGTAAATTTACTTCGAGCTTGATGCAGAGTTGAGGAATTCTGTCATTGTTCCGTCACGTCTTTGCGAAGAATACTTGTTTTGGCGAGAATCGAAGAGCGTTCGCTAGAATGATCGTCAAAATGTTCGTAGCGATTTTTGGCTCTGTTCGTTGTGGAGAATGTATTTTTAATCACAAGCTTTTAAATCAGCTAGGCTTACAGTACCAGTGAAGACAAATCAAACAAGCCTAAACAAGATGACATTGAGTCGTTTCGTTACCAGTTCGTCCAGCTTCATCAACAGAGCAGCTTGAAAGTACTATAATATTGTACACACACACACTCACACACTCACTCACTCACTCACACACACACACACACACACACTATTTTAGAATATATCTTTAAGTTATCTTAGTTCACTACTTTTACCTTTTTATAAGTTTTTATTTGGAGAGCGGGTCTTCCTAGCACAGGTATTGCTTATACTTAAAAGGAGGACGCTATTATTATATTATTACTAGCTGTCCCTCGCGACTTTGTCCGCGTGTTTTAGTTTCAATGGTTTTTCATTTTTGCGACATTTTTCATTTATGCTCCGCTTCTATTGGTCGTAGCGTGATGATATATAGCCTATAGCCTTCCTCAATAAATGAGCTATCCAACACTGAAAGAATTTTTCAAATCGGACCAGTAGTTCCTGAGATTAGCGCGTTCAAACAAACAAACAAACAAACAAACTCTTCAGCTTTATAATATTAGTATAGATTTAGTGTAAAAATTGAACGTTTCTGTAATAAAATATTTTTTTTTTATTGTGTTGTCACCGAATTTCTATAACTATGCAACACCAAATTTCATCTCAATCAGGTGTCTAGAAGTGGTTTTAATTTGACTTGCAAGATTTGACCCGGACAAACACACATTGCAACCTAATTAAAAGCTTGTAAAAAAGCAGCGAATTGTTCATAATTAAATCATAAAATACTTAATTAGATAATGAATCAATATTTTTCTATTGAGTGTAGGAGGACCGGATTCGATATGTAATCAGTATTGTTATAAGATAATTTGTGACTTGTATGTCAGACGATCAGTTGTGATAAAGTCTCAACTATTTAATATTTGTTAGGTGTTCCATCATCGATGTACTATATACAATAATGATCATAAAATCGCATGATCATGTGCTGTCCAATCAAAATCGTAGGTATATGATAGTGTTTCCACATTATATTTGATAGACTTGTATCTAATAGATTATAACCCTAATTATTTTGACGTCAATTGTATAATTACATTGATTCATAATTTATGATTGTGGCCCGTGATTAGAATACAGAAACATTCAATTCTGATAAAAATCGCGAGCCGTACATAGACATTATGGTCTTAATACCGGTTACCCACGTTCCGCAATATTACGGATCACACAGCACCGCGCACCGTCCGTGATAGCGCAGACGAGCTTGGCTCTATCTTTTTACCCGACTACGCGACGCGAGGAGGGTTATGTGTTTATCTATATCTATATATATAATCGGTGAAGGAAAACATCGTGAGGAAACCTGGATTCCAAAAATTGGAATCTGAAATCGCCAACCCGCACTGAGCAAGCGTGGTGATCAATGCTCGTTCCCTCTCTATATGAGAAGAGGCCTGTGCCCAGCAGTGGGACATGTATAGGCTGGTATTATTATTATTATATATATATATATATATATATAATGACCGACGGATTAACGCACAGCCTAAACCGCTGATCGTAGAGACCTGAAACATAGAGGGCGATTTCTTTGTATGACGTAGGCATACGATAAGAAAGCATTTTCCGAAATTCTACCCCCTAAGAGGGTGAAAAACGGGGGCAAAGTTTGTATGGGACAACGTGATTCCTTGGTCCAATCTACTTCATATTTTGCATAAACATTCTTTAACAGAATTGATGAAAGATGTATTTTGTATTTTATTAAAACTCATCGCCTAACGGGGTTAAAAAAGGCTAGAAAGTTATTTTGGGGGTGATTTGCATCGAAGTTGATATCAATACTCTTTAGTGCTTTCGATATGATTATGTATATATTTACTAAAATTATTATTTTAAAGGTTAACTTTTACCACAAAGTAGGTGTTTATTTAAGTAAATTTATAGCCATTAAAAACAAAACTTGTAAAAAGAACCAAGTCTCGCAACTTAGTTCTTCTACCGTGAAAAGTTGTGAGATCCATGAGGGAATTTCTGTCTTAAGTTATTACGTAATTAGCTAACCTAACAACATCTTATAGGTAGTGACCATGTAGAATAGAATAGAATCTTTATTGAATGTTATTACAGGTAATATTTAAAACAGCTGGTAGTGTACATGACAGTGATCTCTGTAACATACCCAAAAGGTGTACATTATTGGTATAGGTGTCTCCACAATAACATCAAATTAACAAAATAAGTAATTCTCAAATAAACTAAATGCTTAATTAACTAACAAACAAAATATTACGTAGCAAAGAAAAAGTAATTAAAAATATATAAGCATTATTGGAAGTTTAGTTTTTATCTATATATATATCAATATATATAGATAAAAAAATCTTTTGTTCTAAATGAAATAGATTGACTTGGCCATTTGCATGCCTTTGTGGCACTTTAAAAAACAACTTGATGATTCTATCGCACTCGCACTCCAACGAAGTTGATAACTTATCTTGATAAAATTTCGGTTCGAATTCAGTTATAACTATATTAATTTTAATTACCCTAAAGTTAAGAATGTTATACCAGGAAAAAAGCGCATTTAGGATTAATTTTGTGTAATTAAATATCATTATTTCTTGATTGTTTTTTCTTTCTTATAACTAAACTCTTGAAATTGCAAAGCAAGTTACTATCCGGGATTTAAAAAAAACAAAATGTAATTTGAAATCTGTTATATTAGTACTATTAAGTTTATATATTTAACTAAGCGTTGCCCGCGGCTCCGCTCGCGTGGGTGTCGGTTATCGGTCCATGTCCTTTTTTTTAGGATCCAAGCTTACCCAATACCCATACTAAGTTTCATCCAAATGGGTTAAGCGGTTTAGTCACGAAAGCGTAAAAACTTGATGTTAGAAATCTTGAACTTTCTAAGCGGCTATAGCCTAATGGTTAGGGTGACCGTCTTGTGATCGAGAGGTCGCAGGTTCGAACCCCACGCATTGCACTATTGACGTGAACCCACATAAATCGTAACAAACTAAATAAGTATTGTATTTTCAATTACTTGCCAGGTGTACTGATTTTTATAAAATAATCTTTTATCTAGTTAAAAAACTAGAATACACAGCAACTCATACATACAGTAAACTAAAAAAACACAAATATTGATATAAAAAATAAAACTAGACGTCTCTATTTTAAGTGTTGCCATATTATAACTGACATCTGAACCATCTAGCATGTTTAATTTTCAAATTAATTCATTAAAACTAAAGATAAACACCTTTATTATGATTAAGTCATCTAATTTAATTATTGTACTTATCAGATTGTGTCACTTAAATTAAATTATTGCTAGAACTTAATTATTTTGTTAGACGAAATAAAAAAACTGCTTCTACAAAAATATCTCGTCTCTAAAATAGAATCAAGGTCACATTACTAACGACGTATTTAACTTGAGAATACAATAGATAATTTCGACCATGCTCATAAGTGGTAGCGTGGCCGAGCGGTCTAAGGCGCTGGTTTAAGGCACCAGTCTCCTCGGAGGCGTGGGTTCGAATCCCACCGCTGCCAAAATCTTTTTGGAATGTTTTTGATAAATGTTCTTATACTTTAATATCAATATTTTTAGATTTAGTTAAGCTTAAATTTTTAGTTGTAAAATTTTATACGTCAGAAAATTTTTAATTTATTAAATACTATTAATATTTATATAGATATATACGTAGGTAATAATATTAGGTTCAACAACTCACGTATCTTAGATATGAATTACATCAAATTAACTCAGTAAAAAAAAACTACCTAACGTCAAAAAATTAAATTAATTAGCTATGCAATTAACAAATCGCTAGACACATAATAAAAACACTGAGTACTCATTATCTACCTATGAGAAGATAATAAATTGCCTATTAAGACATTTTTACTGAATATAAATATATTCAGTAAAAATATAAATATACTAATATTATAAAGCTGAAGAGTTTGTTTGTTTGTTTGAACGCGCTAATCTCAAAAACTACTGGTTCGAATTGAAAAATTCTTTTTGTATTGGATAGTCCGTTTATTGAGGAAGGCTATAGGCTATATAACATCACGCTACGACCAATAGGAGCGGAGCATAAATGAAAAATGTTGCAAAAATTAAAAACCGTTAAAACAAAAACACGTGAACAAAGTCGCGGGGGACAGCTAGTTTAATGTAATTTCTGTGTCTACTATCAATAAACCTAAGTCAAAACATTGAAAAAAATAAGACACTAATATTTATCTTTCTTCCTGCCCTTTTCCCAATTTATTTGGGGTCGGCGCACAATGTTTTCTCCTTCCATTCTACTCTATTAGCCATCATACCGACGACCTCCGTGGTCGAGTGGCGTACACACCGGTTTTCAAGGCGTCGCCAGCTCTGAGGTCCCGGGTTCGATCCCCGGTCGGGTCATTGTATTTTTCAAATCGGTTCAGTAGTTTAGGAGCCTATTCAATGCAAACAAAAAATCAAATCTTTCCTCTATATAATGTTAGTAATAGACAATTTGAAGGATTTATATATTTGCGGAAAATGCCTAGTAACATTAATAACTAATAACAGTAATGCCACATTGGGTACGATTTTTGTACATGAGTATACTTTTAAATAGTTTGTTTATTTAAAAATATAGTTACAAAAATCATCATTTTAATAGATGATTTATTGATATCTTTTAATCCCTGCCCTGTTCCTAATCATTTGGGGTCGTCGCCATGTTTGTACAATATTATTTATTTGACCAAAACCATGTAAAAAAAATCGAAGTTAAAATGGACCTACTTCGTTTAGTTTGGATGGCAATGCATGGTAGGCGTGTTTATAAATGTTCTTTTAAACTATAGGTATGTGTGTGTTATTATTTAGTTATAGACATTTGTTTATTTATAATTAACGTTATGTAATGTAATTATAGTGTAAAGTTACATAAAATAATATGATCTGGTATTGGACACTTGTCCAAACAAGAAAACATAAACATTCATTTGCTTATTTATTATAAGTTTTTAAAGCATACAATGGTGTCTTTTATCATTTATTTAGTCTTTGTCACTTTTTATTGTGATAACGATAGAATAATGAAATGAAAGTATAATAGTTATTGATAGACAATTTAAAATAACATAGTTCTTTATAGACCATAGGTGGACTGTAATAATTTTGTAACACTATGTATCTAACACAAAACCCTCTGACGTCACTCGGAAAGCCGCCACGCTAAAATAGAACTGGGCTGGACGTATCTGCCGCATGTCAGACCAATGGGCCAAACTAACGATCCAATGGGTTCCTCTAAATGGCAAGAGACATCGCGGCCTAGACGTAAATTGCGGGACAAACTGATATACTGAATCCTTTGAAAGAAATTGGTTCAGCAAAGCAGAGAGATTAAATGAGGATAGATAGACCTTTTCCCTGCAGTGGGACAGAAATTGTAAAAAAAATTTTTCTAATATAATTATATTACTTACAAGGTATTTCGCACGGGTAGCGTGAGATTTACAAAACATTTCTATATTTTCTTTTATTAAAACCTTGTCTTTACAATAAAAAAAACATGATAGTAAAAATAATTATCTGATTTGGTGCAGTGGGTCGGAAGTTATGTCGCGAACAAGGAAAATCGGGATTTCGTAACCGAAGGGTACCAATAGGACTATTACTAGCAATACAGCTTGCTCCGTAATATCTAGAGTTGTTATTTCTGTTCCCGCTAACAACAAATAATAAAAATAAATTTAAAATCATCCGTGAGGCCAACTCGCACTTGGTAGGTTTGTTTTATATTGATTTTGTGTGTCATGTATCTGGCAAGAGACAAAAGAGAGTGGTATAAGCTAATGAAGGTCACACGTCAGTAAATCATTACTAATATAATAACTGACGACTTCCTAATAAAAGTACTAGCCCTATTCTCGAGAAAAGCTGTATAGTGTGAAACTAAACATCACAGTAAAAAACCCCTTAAAGATAGGAAAAAATAAATTTAAACCAGAAATTTAATTAGATCATCATTTTTAGTTGAGTACTTAACGCTATTACGTTTTACGATAGTATACCTACGTAATATCACAAGTACCTACCTACGCACGCATTGTTCATCTGCATTAATTCGTCTAACAACTCAACAAAGGACAAATTATGAAAAAAAGTAAACGATCACAGTTTAAATCCAGTTAAATCAATATTTACATGAATGAAATAAATACTTAATAAGTATTTTTTTTATTAAATCTATACTAATATTATAAAGCTGAAGAGTTTGTTTGTTTGTTTGTTTGTTTGTTTATTTGTTTGTTTGAACGCGCTAATCTCAGGAACTACTGGTTCGAATTGAAAAATTCTTTTTGTATTGGATAGTCCGTTTATTGAGGAAGGCTATAGGCTATAAAACATCACGCTACGACCAATAGGAGCGGAGCATAAATGAAAAATTAAAAACCGTTGAAACTAAAACACGCGAACAAAGTCGCGGGGGACAGCTAGTATTTAATACGTGTAAACGACACAATAATTGTGAATAGCGATCATTATATCTGAATAGCATAAACAATGCTTTATATTCTGAGTAATTATGTATAGGCTGTTTGGTTAATGTCCTTGGCTCTGAGATAAAAAAAAATACAAGAGGAAAATTAGTTTTTCGATGTAAATATACACATTTATGATTAAAATAAGTAAGTAAATAGTTTTATTACTCACCGATAATGTTTTTGTGTAATATTATTTACAAAAAAAGTAGATTATTGTAACATTTTGTGCGTCCAAATGAGTAATAAGTATAAAAGTAGAATCCTATGCAGGGTTAGGTCCTGTATAAAAAAAAACAATGCCAATAATTAGGTATCTATGTACAAAAAACATTTAAAGCAAGTGCATTTTTTGGTGTAGTTTGAACAGGCACTGGAAAAAACAATTAGGTATTTGTATATCTATTGACTCAAGTTACATTATTGTAATATTTTTGTTTATAAAAGATAAGATTGTATTGTATGATAAACAATATAAGATGTTTATCTATAATTATCTGATTAGAAATGAATCACCCATTTTCTAATCAGAACTTCAAAGGTAACGATCACGACATAAATTTTCACGTGTCGGCTGTCGCTTCGTTCATTATTTATCGTCCATTCAATCAAAGTGTTTATACAAAATTGAGTTGTCCACTAAATAACATAAGGTGCTGTTTCATGCAACATCGAGACGTTTGAGGCACCACGTGGCCAGACAGACGATCTATCGATTTTAAGTTATACTACAATAAAGACTATCATTCCAAATCAAAATCTAGAGAAAAAACTACACACAACATTCACTAACACTTTATATCTATAAAAGCACGGTTTTCTGCGCATTTCACTTCAATTAAATTAAACACTACGCTACATACAAAAGTCACTATTTCGTAAGTCCACGGAATCCACTCACCATTACATGGTCGGTACTCAAATCCACCCGCACTCAACGAAATCTGACGTCAAACTGGCGAAATTACACTTTTTAGGTCCGTAGCATTCGATTTTTGAAAACAGCTGTTTCCACACTACTTTGACCCCCGAGCCCGACCGATCGTTATGACGTCGCGTCTCTAAACTAACCGGCCTTATAAGTGTCAGAGGTCACAGTCACGGCGGGATATCTGCTAAAAAACACTTGCAGCAATGCGCTTTCTGTTGCAGAAATTAAACTAGATATTTTGCAATCTATAATTGACAATAAAAACAAAAGAAACTCTATATTTTTGCCAAGTTTAGTTGTTATTTATAGAAAATAGTCGCCATTTTGAGCCGTCGCGGTGCAGTTTGCGCATGCGTGGCTATAAGGGCAAGGGTAGAATTAGACATTATTTATTCTAAATTATGCGTGAACCGCGACAGACGTAGTGTCTTGATTTAAAGTAAACTAGCTGACCCGACAGTCGTTCTGTCAATCTTTACAAAATTGAGATGTTTTCCCGCGGACTTTTCGCACATTTTCTTTCGTGTCCTGACAATCAAAAACACAAGAAAAAGTAGTTCAAGGTTTTCTTAAGTGATGCCCCGTCATGAACATGTGGCGATATTAAAGACTTACCTATTTGATTAATATATTATGATTTTCGATAATATAACCCTTAAACATTCACATACCAAAATCGGCTTCATAGAATAAAAGCACTAATAACTTAACATTTAAACCCTTTACTTTGTTTAAAGTGAATAATGCAATTTAAATAAGATTTTTTTTTTATATAACATTAATGTAGATGAAAGAATTCGCACCTCTTAGGCTAAGGTTACACAGTGTACTATATTTAGGTGTCTTTGCCTTAATGCAAATTAGTATGAATAAATGAATGTTATCGTTTCTTAACTTAATTTAAAACTATTAGTACGTGCTGTCTGCACTTGCTTTCTTGTTTTGGCTTTATACATATTATAGTTTTCTATTTAGGTATGTACTTATGATAGTAGGTTACCCACAAGTAAAGTAGCAAGTAACACCCCAATTTTCGCCGTTTTTTTATTCGCAGTCGCAATGTCGCAATGATCTGCGCTGACTTCGACTTCGATTTTCCTGGGATTCCATCATCAAATCCTGACCTGGTGGCCATGGGACCACCGGAAGAGTATTCCCACACTTGGAAGTGTACTTTCGACCAAAAAAATTAGAATTTTCCTAATCGGCCAGGCGTCTTCGGGGAAGTACAGAAACGTGGAAAAAAATAAATAAAAAACAAAGATACGAATTCAAAACCTTGTTTTTTTTTATGTCAGTTAAATTAAAGTTATATCCTTTCAAGTTTTTCAGATGGGCTGATGATGGAAGGTTAAAGCTTCTTGACGGTTAGGAGTTACTCGTAGATGATACTATAGTAACCTGTTTCCCTTATCCTCATCATGTCATCCGCTGTGATACTTAATTAATAATTACTTAAGTTAGATGAAGTTTTTCAACTTACACGATTATTTACACTGAAAATAGAAAAATAAAAAAAAAAATAAAAAAATCCAACGCTAAACGCCGATAGCTACTAAAAGTAAATTTTATAGATATTAAAGACTAGCTGTCCCCCGCGACTTTGTTCGCGTGTTTTAGTTTCAACGGTTTTTTCATTTTTGCAACATTTTACATTTATGCTCCGCTCCTATTGGTCGTAGCGTGATGTTATATAGCCTATAGCCTTCCAACAAACAAACAAACAAACTCTTCAGCTTTATAATATTAGTATAGATAAGTACCTATTTTATTTATACATACTTTGCTCTTCAAAGATATTTATTTAAATCACTTTTAAACTTGCTATCTATTTACTCGTTTCTATTGAAAAATCACAGCTAGATAGCGTATTTCGATCAATTGCAGCATTGACAGGTACTTGAGAGAAGCCTTGACAACAGCCTTATCCTATTTTTACGATTGTTACAAACTAGCTGAGCCCCGCGGTTTCACTCGCATTCTTTCCGTTCCGTATAGCCTATGGCACTCAAGAATAATGTAAGTTTCTAATTGTGAAATAATTATCAAAATCGGTTTAGTAGTTTCAGAGATTACTTCACACAAACATACTCACAAAGTTTACCTCTTTATAATATTAGTATTGATAATAATTTATATTTTAAATTCTTTTATTCATATATTAGGCGACTATGTAGCACTTCCTGTTACTTACCTAATAAACAATAATTATCCTGATTCGCCCACCCTTCCCCGCTTCCTAAATGCTCTACCTTTAAAGAAGAAAATTTTATAATGAAACTAGCTGTCCCCCGCGACTTTGTTCGCGTGTTTTAGTTTCAACGGTTTTTAATTTTTGCAACCATTTTTCATTTATGCTCCGCTCCTATTGGTCTTAGCGTGATGTTATATAGCCTATAGCCTTCCTCAATAAACGGACTTATACAATACAAAAATAATTTTTCAATTTGAACCAGTAGTTCCTGAGATTAGCGCGTTCAAACAAACAAACAAACACTTCAGCTTTATAATATTAGTATAGATTCCACACTTACCTAATTATACACTAAAAATATATTATACATACAATATGTAAATGTAGATACATTATAATGGCAACGCTATCTACGAATAACGATATATACGATCAAATTAAATACTTAAATAGGTACCGTCATAAATTAGTAAATTAACATTCCACACACCGCCTTTTGCATAAGGTACCACAGAATCATATTAAATAATACGGGGATCAACTTGGTATATATTTATCACTAGCTGTTTCCCGCGGCCCGCCCGCGTGAATGTCTTTATCTATAGTAGACCTAGACATATATGAAGTAGCCTATGTCCTTTCTCAGGCTTTAGACTATCTGAGTACCAAATTTCATTTAAATCTGTTCAGTAGTTTTTGCGTGAAAGCGCGACAGACAGACAGACAGAGTTACTTTCGCATTTATAATATTAGTAAGAATTTAAATTTATTTAATCATTATTTTATATTATTATTGATTGTTTATTCAGTAGAAATATCAAAGTTATTTTATGCTATAAATTTAAATAAAAGTAGCTATTTAATTTAAGTACCTACTTATTATTAATTATATATAATTTGTAAGTAGGTAAGTAGTAATTAGTATTCTACAAAGAGTGTGTTGTTATTAATTCTGCTGAGGTTCCACGGTGCTGTCTGAATAAAACGAACTATACCTAATAATATAAAAAATGTGAAAATATTATTTTTTTAAAGAAGTCTACCGTATTTAGCCTGACTGCAGTCTTTGACTGCTTTACCAGACTTTGTGTGAAAGTAACTCTGTGAACATGCCTTTTACGCTCCCATATTGATAAAATTTGATATGGACTTATCTTGTAGTTACTCCATAAAGAGATAGGCCACAAGTTTTATTATCTCGTTCGAAAGCAAGTAACCTAAGTATAATGAAAACAAACCATCTATTGGCACAAAGTAACATTAATAGCCCGAAAAACTTGACGCTTCTCTGACCGCAATCTAACGAAATAAACGTCTTAATGGCTTAAATGAATCTCCCCAAAGACGTTTCATAATAATTGACCTACTTACAGATGCAACTAGCACTTGGTTTTCGCAACAAAACTCAAATGAAAGTCATAGCAAAGTACGCAGTGAAGGTTTGGTTTGAGCATGTCAACAAATAAAAGCGGATTACCTACTGAGTAAGCGATTTTTATGATCAAACTATTTATGTTTAGCGTCATATCATTCAAAGTTTTTGCTTATTTTCTTGTGTGCTGATTGATGAATTTTACGTATAAAATAATGATAGGTAGGTATAAAATTAATTTCAACTTGTGAAAATGAAATTAAAAAGTAAAAAATATTGTAATTTTTAAATCTTTTTAAAGCGACATCTAGTGTGAAGGATAAAAACTAATATAACAGTTAGTATCTGTTGATCATCTGGACATAAAGAACTAAAATTTGGTACAGAGCTATCTAGCGACTATTAGATAATCTATTTGGTTTATGGCATTCGTTTTAGTTTTAGCTAGTTGCTATGAGGTGGCGCTACGACTGGTGTAATATTGGCAACTTTGCTTTAAGTATGATGTAACTTATAATTTGTTGCTTTGTTGCAAACTTCTAGTAAATAATATCTTATTTCACTGCAAGTATTTACATACTTTCATTTTATTAAGCTGTAATAAAAGCGTAATTAACATTAAAATGTAATATGTAAAATTATTCTTATTAAGATTACTTCTTTAAGCTGTGCCCTACCGGGTCCATAATGATTCTAGCTCATAAATGTACCACTGTATTTGACTTATGGAATTCTAATAAAGAATTGAGTTTTGAGTATTGAGTATTAGTTGTCTTTAAAAATGTTAAATCAGTGTTTAACAATGATTTAGGTCAGGGGTTCCCAAACTTATTTTGTCTACTGCCCACTTTGAGAATATAATTATAATTAATATATATTATAACTAGCTGTGCCCGCGGCTTCGCTCCCGTTAACTGAACACTTACCCTACCTACCCTACCTACCTACCCTACCTACCCTACCTACCCTACCTACCCTACCTGCCCTACCTAGCCTACCTACCCTACCTACCCTACCCTACCCTACCCTACACTACCCTACCTACTTACCCTACCCTACCTACCTACCCTACACTACCTACCTACCCTTTACTACCTACCTACCCTACCTACCTACCCTACCCTACATATGTCCTTCTCCTGGTTCTAAGCTACCTCCCCACCAATTTTCAGCCAAATCAGTTCAGCCGTTCTTAAGTTATAAATAGTGTAACTAACACAACTTTTTTTTATATGTATAGATTAATATATACTCGCATACGAATATATATTAATATTCGTATGCGAGTTCAAATGGCGCAAATGAAATACTTTGAGAATAAATTATATTTTAGCGTCCACATTTTTTCACCTACTTAAAAACCACTATAACTTCAAATTAAATTTATTATTGTGAGCTATATTAGCGGAGATTTGATTTTATTTCTGGGTCTCTTAGCGCCCCCCTTTAGGCCTGCAGCGCCCACAAGGGGGCGTTATCGCCCACTTTGGGAAAGGCTGATTTAGGTGATAACTGTTTAGTAGTGTTTATCAAAAAGATATCAAAGTACCAAAAGCTGCACAATTAATGCCATAAAAATTTACCAAATCGGCTTTTTTTAAATCAACCATTTCGAGATTGAATCATTTATGTAGACGCACTGCAAAAAAAATACTATTGTTTGTTGTTGCTTAAGATTTGCTCTCGGTACCGGATCCTCCCTCTACAATCGTGTATTACTATACTATACTCTTGCTCGTTTTGCCGAATAAAAAAAGGTTGCACCTCAAATTTATATTTTCGAACAGTTTTGTGAAAAATCTAGCTAGGCAAACGCGGCTGTAGAGAGTTTTTTTTGCATAATGTGGAATATTGTACTATCTATGATTCTTTGTGTAAATGGCAAAGCCGGTTCTGCGTTGGCAGTTTTTTAACATAACTTTGTTAATAAACGTAAATTAGGAGTGTGGCTTAAATGTCTTGATAGGCTACGTCCTTTGTTTTCTTAAAATAATTTATGAAAAAACTGGCGCTGTAGACATAGCTTAATAGTAAATAACTAAAATAAAAGGAAAATCCAAACTACTATGAGAAACTTCTTATAAAATAAAGGTATTATTGGACATGTTTAAACAAAGTTAAGATGCTGCAATAGTACACATGATACAGATAGTAGCATTATGCTGTAGTACATGTGATAGTGATAACTGTGTAGATGTATATAGAGAAACTACGTCCATAGTCAATTTTACCTAACTGTGGGGTCACCTATGCTATCGTATTATTGAATGCAACAAATACAAAAAATGTACAGAAATTAATCAATAAATTTATTTTTATAGAAAATATTATTCGTCGCGTGGGTGAAAAAAATAAATATGGCAACATTAATTGTTTATTGACATGACGAATGACAGACGGCGGGGTCTTGTTCGATGGCAGCTCGATTGGTACAATTTAGACGAATTAAATGACTCGTTAACGAGATTATTTCCGCTCTTATCCGATAACGAAGTGAAAATGTGTTTTATAAATACTGTTTAAGCTATTTACGCACGCTACTTACGTGCGTATTGTGTTAGTAAGATGTATATTCATTACACCGTAGGAGCCATTTTTATTGTATTTATTTTGTGCGTTCATTGTGATAATGTAGCCAACGACAACGAAATCAAGGGGATTTACGGTGAGTTTGTAGCTTTGTTTGTATTGTTATAGTTTTAAAAGACTGTTACTATTATTTTTTGTTGTTTGACGGTATCACGCCTATAACTGGGGTCTGACAGACCGCCCACGATCACTCCGTAAGTGGACAATGTGAGCACCCGAATTAAAACTTCCAAAATTATGTTATTTTTCCATTCGCACTGTTTATAATTGTTGCTAAGACTTCCTGTTTAAATCTAAGTTTTTTTATTTTCATTCAGTACTGTAGGCTGCTTCATATACAAGCTCATATTGTGTTTAGACTGCTGTAACACTATTATTTATAATTTTTAATTAAAACTCCTAAATACATCTGTTATTACTATGAATTCCTGTAAGTCTTATTAGAATTGGCTCCTTCCAAAGCTTGGTTTACTGTCAGGCTTATTTTAAACCATTATATTTATTTGTATTACCAAAATAATTAATGAATAACATGTATAATTAATAGTTAGAAGTAATATACAAAAAAAAAATCAAAAAATGTAAATATAATAATATATTATTTTCTCTTCTTAAATTCCTTTTATAAAGATAAGTAATTAAAACATTTACCATCCTTGTATCATTCAATGCATCATATTTTATTTCCTACATAAAAATCTTAGTTTAAGATGAAGTATAAATGAAATTAACATAAATTGTTTCAAATGAATTTATTGTAACTACAATGGCACCAAATATCACATGAATGTAATTTTCAAAATTCTTTCAAGCATTTTTGTGAATCATTGATTAGTATATTGATCCTGTGTATTTTAGTACACATTCTTCATGTTTTAAAACTCTTTTTAAAGTTTAATTGCACCATAATCTATTACACAATGTTATACTTAGACTTTACAAGTAAACTGCTAACAACATTTCAACGGTTACAGATACAGATAATTATTAACCTCGGTAATATCACAGTAAGTTAAGATGAACAGTTATAATGACCGCTTACAACTTAGTCCAGTTAACTTGTCAAGCTTTTACATGACTCATGTAATTGGTTGACTTAAGTTATGTTGTGGGAAATGTTGATTATGTCATTGTCAGTTTTTATTACTTTTAATGATTTGGAATTATCACTACTTACATTTCAATGAGTTCTCTAATGTTTAAACCCCAACATAAAAATAAGGGTGTTTAAGTTTGACATGTCTGTCTGTGGCATCGTAGCTCCTAATCTCATGGACTAATTATGATGACTTTTTTTGTTTGAAAATTAAAGTGGTGGAGGTGGTGAACTAGGTATAATTGATAAAAAAAAAAAAAATGGGGTTTCTTAAATTTTAGTTATAAGTATATGCATATAGGTAGTATATTAAATTCAGTCATGAGTTTGTTTCAACAGTTCTTCTCAGGGAAGTCAGGTAGGAAACATTGACTTCAGCCAGCTCAAAAAAACAAAGTGATTGTATATCCTACTTGCATAATAAACAATACCATATATAAAAACTTTTTGCTAACTTTGTCATTATGGTTTCTCAGGAACTTAATAAAAGTAAATGAAAAAGAAAGTTTTGTAACATGAAACTTTCTATTTGTGTGAATGCTTTTCATATTTAAATAAAAAAATTAAAGATAAAAAATTTAAAATAAAAAGTAGGAAATATAAAACAAAAATGTAGTTTTGAACCATCTGAAAATCCTACAGCAACTTTACAAACACAAGGTCTCTTGCTTTTTAGTTCAATGCTAATTAAACTAACATATTCACGACATCAGTAACTAATGTTAATGAAATAATGTTAATTGATTAATTACAAAAACTTGATTTTCCTTATACTGTTCAATGGGCTTAACTTACTATGTCAGTGATTACTTAAGGAAAACTACACTAAAACTAATTAAACCTTGATTGCATTATTAAGAGATGGTGAAAATTGTTTTATCTTTTATATAATAATGCAGTACTTTAGTATTATTATTGTATTGGAAGCAGACCCAAACATTACTTAGGAAAAGGCTAGGCAAAATAAAAAGTATTACTATTGGAATGTTTCGTATTTCATTTTATGAATACATATCTGGGGCACTACCATGCCCCTGCCAAGACAAGCCTTTAGTTTAGCTGGGCTGTTTTCCGCACTTAGCCTCTTGATTATTTTTCCTTCTGCACTCCAGATCCCAGATCATCCCAGAAGGTTTGCAGTTCTGTAATGGACATTAGAAATAACTAATCTATAGATAAATACACTACTAATAAGTTTTACTATGGGTAGAGTTTTTAATTTAAGAGCTATACAAATTGTGTCAACTATGGGGGCACGGTTGTGCCCCACCAAGACAAGACAGCGCAAGCGACACTAATTACCATTTCTCGTCGTATTTTTCTTCCCTTATAGATTCAGTCAAGACAGTGTTAGAAGTCCAAATTCTCAGGATCTGCCATCAGCAACACATTTTGACTAATGTGTAGGGTTTGTAGAGAACTTAAGACTAGGATTAAAGCAGAACGCTACGCTATAATGAGAGTTAGGTTAGGGCGTGTAGTCAAGAGCTTCGCTCTGCCTAAGATTGATAACTTTCTTAAAGTGCAAGCAATATTTATGTACCTACTTGTCTTGGCGTTACTTTACATGAAAAAGTTTTCGATGGGATCCTTATCTCATACAGGGAAAACGATCTTTGGATATAGCACTGCTAAGACGAGATGGTCTCGAGCCAGTCTTTCCTAAATCCCCTTGACCTTGTTAATTTTTTGAGGAGGGACTCACAATGACATTAGTAGTCACGTAAAATTTACATAGGTACTATTCAATTAGAACAGTGGCATAATAACACCAAAACTGAAGTCTGACAGGTCTTTATCAGTAAGCTATTGTTCATTGCCAACATTTTGTATATTTAGATTATTTTTAAGTAAATATCAGTACAGTTTCTCCGAACCGCAAAATCGTTGCATCCGCGATGCCATTATTGATGTATATATCAATAGTTTTGCTGTACGTCGCGCATCACTGGTAGCTCTCTCATTTCATCACCCGTATTGCTACGTAATAAGGCTCATATTTGTATAATGCTGTTACGATTGACAAGCTACCGTATGCATGCATTGCTGGAAGTTGAATAGACAGTGAAACCACAATATATCATTATTTATTCAGTATCGTAATACCAGCATTTATTGGTGATTGGTTTAGGATTAACCCAAGAGCTGTGGGTGCGTCTTACACGATTATATTTTATCTGCAGCAAGTCTTCATTACATAATATATTATGCCTGTGGCTGTGGATTATGGTAAAGATATAATGGACAACTTCATAACGAATTTTGGAAAACTACTTTTTAGTTTGAGTTCTTTTTTTTTTTGTCTTAATTTTATTATCTTCAAGTTTTGGTTATCTGACCTCCTTTAAATGGAAATATCAAGTAAAATCTTTGTAGCTAAGTAACAAAATTTCAAACATACATCTAAATACTATGGTTCTGCGCAGGATTACAATCTTAAAAGAAATCCACCACTTGAAGCAATAAATGAAAGACGACAGGATTACACTAAATACAACAATTAAATATAGTTTTAGTATGACAATTTAGCTTCGTTCAGTTCATCGGAGGTGCATGATTCCCGTACACCGTGAGTCAGTCGGTAATGGATTTGACCTTACTCTGCGGGTCCGTGTTAAGGGGCCGGTGCTACTGACAGCGGGAAACTCCGCTACCAACGATATTCTTTTATCTTTTTTATCGTTTTTAAAGTAAAGTCTTTTTATAAAATACTAGCTGTCCCCCGCGACTTTGTTCGCGTGTTTTAGTTTCAACGGTTTTTCATTTTTACAACATTTTTCATTTATGCTCCGCTTCTATTTGTCGTAGCGTGATGTTATATAGCCTATAGCCTTCCTCAATAAACGGACTATCGAATACAAAAAGAATTTTTCAATTCGAACCAGTAGTTCCTGAGATTAGCGCGTTCAAACAAACAAACAAACAAACTCTTCAGCTTTATAATATTAAGTATAGATGACTTGCTTAAATAGAATACCATGTTAAAGATTTATTTCCGGAAATCTTTGTGAAGCATCAAATATACTACTTATCGTTAATGTATTTAAAAACGTTCTTCATAAAAACTCCAATTATCGTGGTGCAATGATATCACATAGCCTCGTTTTATATTCGTATTGTAGGAATGTCTTCGTCTTAAATATTTATGTGAGCAACACGCAGTGTTCCATGTGTGTTTAAACGTAGCCTTAGGCGCGAATTTGAGGCAGTTTTTTTCTCATCTTGCGAATAGTTTCTTTCTAAGAGCGAGCCAGTTTTTTTTTTGGATTTTTATCTTATACGGCACGCGTTTTCGTTCTATGGGTTTGTAGGTGTGATAATGAAGATATTTTTTTGTGATTTCGGATTTTGAATCAGATATTGTATGTACTTAAGGTCCTTATCATTTCTTAAATGATTTTTCGAGTTCTCTCTTTCATAAAACATTGAAAATATCTGAAGGTCGACTGAAGTTTTAAATGAAGACCGATATAATAATATGTAGATATAGTCAAAAGATTGTATAAATGTATTAACAGTAACAAAATATAGCAGTAGAACAATAAGTATCTGGGGAATTCGTAGTCTTATTACAAAATGTATGATTACATTGAGTTGTCGTATGTTAGCAAGGTATTGTTTAGTCCACAAATTAATATTTCAATCACGCTTTGCCCTTAAGGTTTGAACTTCCAAAAAGTATTAGCATTGTATCACATTAACCTTGTTTATTATTAAGGTACTACTGTGTCAGTTCGGTGAGGAATAAATATTCTTCATCCATACATGTTGACTGCCAGCTTTTGTTCTGTCTTCGTAAGACACTAATCATCGGAGTGCATTTGAAGGAGAATCTTGATTGGTAAAACACTCTGAAAGCTGTATGTCAATGTACTCTTTAATAAATAAAAGAGGATGACGGTAGTTTTAAAAAAAAAAAGGGTGATAAAATGATAACTGCAGTTATGTGGTGTCTATACTATTTTTAATAGAACATCGTAATGATAGTAGTATAACCTAGTTATGTGAAAATTCTGCAATCATTATCGTTGACAGCAAAAGTAAAATATGGAGCAGATATATCTAACTCACGTGAGTCGCTTAAGGAAATGTCATCTCCATACATTTCGTTTGCTATCATCGTTAACGATTACAGAATTGTCACTCGGCTTAGGGGAAGGGGGGGGGGGGGGGGGCTTGGCGATGAAAGTGAGATGAAAATGCAAGCCGTGGTAAATAAAAGTGAATGAATTTACTCGTTAGAGAAACGTGGGTTAAAAGCCAACATTAAAATGCGTTAGGTTAGTATCGTAGCTCGTGGAAACTGTTGCTCTTTACATCCACGTGGCAATAGGCAAGACTGTTTGTATAAATACGATTACAGAATAACAAGAGTAGACAATAGCTGTGAGTAATATGTATTAGTTAGTGTAACAATGTTTTGTAAGCCTTTTGCATTCGTTGTATTAGTTCTTGTGGTATCCAATCGCAAATGCCAGGGATTTTTGGATGAAGTATCAGCGCGTGTTAAATCGAAGTTTATAATATGCCACACTAATGCTAAAAATATATCTATGTAACCCATGGAGTTTCTTGCCATTTTTTCTCCATAGGAAGGACTTTTTTACCGCGCACCTTTCCTCGCCTCACCTTTACGCGAGTCATTTAGTTTTGTAACTTTAACGTTTTTTAAGCTCCTTTTTGAGGTTTATGAGAAACTAGCTGTTTCCCGCGGCTCCGCCCGCGTGGATGTCGTTTATCGCTGCAAAAAGTAGCCTATGTTCTTTCTCAGGCACTAGACTATCTGTGTACCATATTTCATTTAAATCAGTTCAGTAGTTTTTGCGTGAAACCGCGTCAGAAAGACATAGTTACTTTCGCATTTTAATATTAGTAAGGATAGCAAGAATAAAAACTTTTGATTTGATTTGATTTTAATAGCAAAAGTCTGGACACTTCATGGAACATTTCTTTAAACTAAGGTCAATCAAGACTAATTTTCGAAATCTAATAGATAGGATTAATATTGAAATTTTAGGCGTACTTCTTGAAGTCATGGAAATGTTATCTGTCTATTTTGAATTTCCCTTCTTACTACCCCACATTATTCTACGCCGACCATTGAGGAACTTTAATTATAGTTGAATGCTTCTACTGAATTCAATATACCATAACAAATGTTTCTGTATATTAAAGGCATGTCTTTTAAGAACCATTCATTAGCTTTGAAGTGTCGTTTAAGCTAGAAACACGCTGACCTAGCGGCATCCAATATTATTATGTTCTAAAAAGCAGTCAACAATAACTTCACTGGTAATAAAATGTGGCTTATATGTAATACTAGCTGTCCCCCGCGACTTTGTTCGCGTGTTTTAGTTTCAACGGTTTTTCATTTTTGCAACATTTTTCGTTTATGCTCCTCTCCTATTGGTCGTAGCGTGATGTTATATAGCCTATAGCCTTCATAAATAAACGGACTATCCAATACAAAAAGATTTTTTCAATTCGAACCAGTAGATCCTGAGATTAGCGCGTTCAAACAAACAAAAAAACAAACAAACAAACAAACAAACTCTTCAGCTTTATAATATTAGTATAGATATTAGTATAGATGAACAAATAAATTCGATTTTCCTTTAAAATAACATTTAATCTTCAGCTTGGAAGCTTTATATATTTGTTGCACTTTGTTAGTTATTTAAAATCTAAGATAACCATTATGAACTTTGTATTATTCCCGTTTTGATCTTGCACGTTGTTTGGCAAATAAGAGACATTTTCAGGAGTACCGACTCAATACTTATTTTGCTCTCCAAAATGTATAAAGGTAATCCAATACTGCTGCTTTTCTTAAATATTTTGTCCTAAGACACCATTGATTAATCTAAATATATTAAAACAAATTCGGGTTCGTTACACTATTTATAACTCAAGAACTGGTAGACCGATTTTTATGATTTTTAATATGTTGGATATTTCTTCGTCTCGAACAGCAAAATAACGAAACATTGCAAAAATGGACAAAAAAATAATCGATATGTTACGGGAACGAGAAATTTATGCGAGTGAAACCGCGTGGCTCAGCTAGTAGCCAAATATTTGGCAATAGTTCTAGTTTTGATATGGATCAAACATGCTATTGAAATTAACCTTTCGATTTTGAGGAGTGTGTGTGACACCTGCTCGCGCTAAAATTATCTGAACCAAGAAATAAAAAGTTCAGTAAAATAACTTATGAACCAAGAAAGAAAAATTCTGTTAAATAACTTATTGAGATGATCTTTCAAATTTAATTTTAAACAACCAAAAAAGAAAGCGTCTTTCCGGAAATTGATCCCAAAACAAATTAACTTTGACACCAATTTGGTGATATTCTTATCATGCAAATTACTGTTTTCAATTTTTATATCCATTTACGAGTAGTCTCATTTTACTAAAATTATCTAAATGCAAATGTTTGTTACTCAATAACGTAGTTATGACTCAATTTTCTTGAATGAAATGTCCAACACAAATAGAAAGTGGAAATCAAATAAAAAAAGTTCTTTCTTTGCGCAATCCAATTACAGACGCTTTCCCGTGCCTAGCTGCTATTTAGTTTTCCATGATTTTTGCGTTCTGGAAATGAAGGTTTTGTCTTTCAGTATTTCGTTGAAAAGTTTGCTAATCTTGTGTATATGTGTATCCATCTGAGCGGGTTGTTCCTCCGCATCTATACTTCTATACTAATATTATAAAGCTGAAGAGTTTGTTTGTTTGTTTATTTGTTTGTTTGAACGCGCTAATCTCAGGAACTACTGGTCCGATTTGAAAAATTCTTTCAGTGTTAGATAGCCCATTTATTGAGGAAGGCTATAAGCTATATAACATTACGCTGCGACCAAAAGGAGCGGAGTATAAATGAAAAATGTTGCAAAAATGAAAAACCGTTGAAACTAAAACACGCGGACTAAGTCGCGGGGAACAGCTAGTATTAAATACGCCGCGTATGTTCCGCTCTGTGTCACTCGCCTTGCTTTGCTCCCAAGGCAAGTAACGTGATGTTAAATGCCTATATATAACCTTCCTCGAGAATAGAGCTATATATGCAAATAAAAAAAAAAACAAATCCGAGGTAGTTTCAGAGATTAGCACGTTCTAACAATCAATTTTTATCTTTATTATATTAAATACAGCAATGAGAATATTATATTAGTATAGATAAAACTTTATTCTATGACAAATTTGGTGTGTCGCAGAAGGATGTGTACATCTCTTAAACCATGGTTTGTTTTTCAGGCACCTAAAACAAATATTTTTTTGTTTTTTGTTTAGTATCTACATTAAGAGATACAACAAAATGTTTAAAGGGCTTCAGAGTAATGGTTTTATGTCTTCCTTGATTCAGACTACTGTTCTCTATAGACATTGTTAGGCCTACGTGAAATAGTGTACGATGGCCATTAACCCTATTTGAATACAACTGTGGGTCTATGTTTCTCACCTACCGGACGAGAGGTTATCTCACAATAACTAACAGGACCTTACAAAGTTGTTGCCGTACTTTAACGGAACACAACTTTAACCAGTTTCTCAATGTATGGATATTTGATAACTAATCTAAAGAAACTTGTTGCGTATCTATCGATGAATTTATTGCGTATGCGCGCATCCACCAACCCTTTGCCCTTTTGCTTATTATATTTGCCTCGGAACTAATTATTAGGCTATTTATAATAGGGGATATGACTGGTTATGAAAAGATAAAATATATTTAGTCCGTCAGTTAAATAATAAAAAAATATTGGACACTTATTTTTTATATTTTTTTAAATAAGAAAAGGGAGGAGATTCAGTTAAAAAAAAAAGATGCTGTCAATGGAAGGAACTGACTGGAATCTTAATAATGAGAGTATTTTTTTTAACCTTGTGTTTTTTGTGTGCCTGCTAATATGAAAATGAATAATAAATGATATTGCATTGGCATTGTATTGAATTAAAATTAAATTGGAGAGTAAGGGCATAGGTGTGTGGGCAAGGTCTACAAAATCGTGACATCATGTGACATTTCTAATCAATATATCGTCGTGAGATTTTGGTTCAGTAAAAAAAGAACAATACGTGTCTAATGATTTTTATTTATCTAACTGAAGGACATCAAACAAAAAAAAAAAAAAATTGTTTTAGTGTATTATTATTATACTTGTCGTTTGGTAAAGTTTGCCTAATGTTTTGGAAACCATTCTTTCCAGTTATGTAGAAACTATTAATACGGATTGTTTTGTTGGGTTCGAGATAATTTGCTCGAGGCTTGGATTCTTGGAACTTTTATTTTTGGATGTTCTTGTGGTATAGGTGAGATATTCATTTGGGAACACTGCACTATCTCAGATCAGTTAAGTCCTTTCTAAAATTATTTTGAATAGTTATTTAGTGTGGTACGAAAACTATGTTATCATGTCAACTGTTTCAATGTGTAACAAATGAAGTTGCTTTACAACCAAATAAAATATTTTTAAATGTCCAAAAGACATAAAGACTACCTCATTAAACAGAGCGAAAAGCATAACGAAAGGAAATGATACGCTGTAATGTTCAACGCTTAGAGTATACATAGACAAGTATAGAGTGCGCGCATCGCTAGTCTGTAGCCTGTTGGGCCGAGCGTAAGCAAATTTTATTACCGCTTGTTTACTGTTTTAAGTGATGTTCTGTGTGAAGACAGACGTTTATGCGAAAATATCGATGGTTCCGATATTGTAAAGGTAATGTTAGGTTTATAGATGATTTTATTAAAACGGCGCGATCGTTCGCTATGTTTTGACACAAATTTTACGATATTACTTGTTCATACTGGTGCTTACAGTTCATACTCTGTTTTCCGAACTCTATAGAATACTTATTTTTACTCTTGGTTTAACGTCAAGATCTTAACATTGCAGGGTCCTAAATAATCTTAGTTTTATGCCTCTCGTTAACCGCCACCTAAAGATAACATTTATGAAAAAAACTAGCTCAACTATGCGAGCTAAACTAAACTAACTTGGTTTATCTGGCGGTGGACGATCGGCTTTAGACTTGAAAATTGTCGATTTTCCATCCAAATGGATATTGGCCTTCTTGAGCATCGAACCCTGAAGACTCCCTGCGCTTGCGACGAGACAATGAGGCGTACATAATTAGTTGCTAACTGTGCAGACGTAACATCGTAATTGAGTAACTGTTGTTACAATCGGCCAATATCCAAATATATTTATTTTCTCAAAAAAAAAACTTTTGAAAAGTACCATGATGTTATCATGATAATAAAAACAATTGCTTAAAATGAGATGAGTTTTAAAGCGCAGAGAAATTTGAAGCCTCTGGAATATGGCGCTAAAAATGTCTCCTCATGCTATAGTGAAATTCGCATGTTAAGCCAGCTAAACCATTACGCATAATCGGATCATAAAATGTATGAAAAGCAGTTGCTATAAGTATTAAAGAAATGTATATAGAAGTTGTTTGTCATCTCGCGTGAGTTGCTCAAGTAAATTAACGAGGATTGTTTTAGCAAGCTATTAATCAGGGAACTGTCACTAAGAAGATATATATAAGGACATATAACGTGCGCTAACAAACGTATTTTTGTTTTGTTAATGTGTTTGCGTTTCTTTCTGTCATTAATTCGTGGTAATACTTCTTCGAGTGTTGAGAGTTTGTCAGTAGAAATAGCTGAAGATATCTTGAGATTAATACTACTAGAATCGCCTGGTTGCTCTAGGGTCTTCGTGTCTTCTTTTAATTTAAACTTTATTTCGTTAAATATAATAGCCTGCAGGTTTGATCGCTTCTCTGCAGAAGTAAAAGTGACTCATTTTAAAGCCTGTGCCTGTAGCCTGTGGGGGAAATATTCCTACGTCATATGGAACACTCCGCGTCCAACGCGTCCAATTTAGTATGAGTCCTGTACTTTTAATAAAGATTTTCTGATCTGTTCTATTTCAGTAACGAAGATTGAGTAAACTACCGTAAAATATTGGTATATAAATTAGCCCAGTAAAAGTTAAGCGGTCGTTATATGACCAACATAGTTAGAAAAGCCATTTAGATAGTTTGAGGTGTGGTTTTAAAGAATTATTCATTCCCATTTTAGTGTTTTCGACGCCTAGGAGTTAATCTCAAGACTAAAAAACTTCTATAATCTTTATTAAAATCACTGTTCTTGTTATTCCCATCCCTCCGTTGTCGCAGTAAGTTATTTTTAGCTCAAAATAGACAGCATCCACTTAACATAATCCCTTAATCGTCTTCCACACACTTGTGCACTATATCTATCGAGACGATAAGCTCATCTAAATCTTCCTGGAATTTATTTTTATTTATACCTTATTAACATTGCCCCTTCTATAGATGATTTTAAAAAGATACAATCGTTTCTTCCTCTCTGATATAACGTTACTGGTTTGTTATATTTTATGTCACGCTTCTTTTTTTTTTTTAAGATTCTGTTTCCCCACTAAGGAATTAAAATCCTTGTGTCGCGGGGGCTTTCACAAACATTCAAATCACATGCTTAAAAACACCCAGACTTAAAACAAGTATTTGTGGATCACATGCTTAATGTCTTATAACCCCCTCGACGCGCACAGTGGTAGTTAGCGTGGTGACCCATAGCGGGTCCGTGTCGTCAAAAATGTTCTATATTTTGTCTACCTTGCTTTGCCATAATTTGTCTTTTTCAGTATGTTACGTGTCTTCTGTAAATTGTTTTTCAAGGAGAGGTTAGAAGTCTACAAATACGACGGACTGGGTCGAATAGGGATGCTGTGGGTGAATAGAGACAAAATTGGAAAAGAAATTCCTTATTTTTCGTCGTGTCGCTTCCTTTTTTTTTTTAATATAAAAACAGCTTTTTTGTAATTTATTTAATCGTTTAGTGTCCTTATTATTATTATCAATACCTTATATATTAATTCCTTTATATTGTAAAACGTGCAGAACCAACAGGAGACACTTTCAGTGGTCTCTGTCTGCAGAATCATTGTCTGTAACAAAAATTTGTACCTATTCACCCTGGCGTCCCTATTCACCCCATTTTACAAGTAACAGAATTAAATATCTTTACGACTACACAAATTTTTATCCTGTACTCTTTGCTTAGGAGGTCAAGCATGAAGCAACGTGCCAATTAGGTCATCAGTATGTCATAGCTTTCAGTCGGAACAGTAGGCTTATTTGCTATCTCCAGTTTACAACCCAAGCGATGTTCACGCAAATTTAGTATCGGCTAACATCGGTGACCAACTTCGTTGTAGCTGATCTGGTTGTTCATCGACGTTAGACGATACGAAATTTAAATTTTCACAGTCCGTCATAGCAAATAACCCTGCTGGACCACTCAATAACAACTGAAACGTACTTACACAGTTTAATAACGGCATAAAAAACTCAATGTTATTGTTACACAATGGGACAATGACCTCTATAAGTCTATACTATTGTTTAAAACCAACGTAATACTTTAATTGTCACCTAATCGCTAGGTTTTCATTCATTTTCTACTAGATACTCTGTCGTAGGAATATAGTCTTTGTCGTTTAGGTAATAAGTGTTAATTTTGTACGAGTTTGAATAAGAGTGTTGGGCCTTGCAGATCGTTAACACAGTTACCGCAATTTTGAGTGTTGTTTGCTTTTGTAGTTACTGATGGGGTGTCTGAAATCGTTTGGGGATTTTATAAGAGTTTTTCTCAAGTATTTTTCTTAAAAGAAGCAGTGTATTTATTATGTTACTCACCCCGATTTTATTGAAGGCGGGAAAAATATGTGATCGTCGCGTGTTTTCTAAATATTTGCGTAAAATAAAAACAATTTTCAAGCTAATCTCAGTTTTTAGACATCGTAAAAACAATGCCGATAAAAAGTTATGAATGGCTTTTCGAGTTGTTTATTTTTTATATTGTTATCTATACGTCTACCCTCGAGTTCTTATCAGATGAACTTGTATTATCTTATCAATCTATAGATAGAACATTGGTTCATAATAAGTAGCTCATAGTGCGATTTAATAATACTGTGTGGGACGTAATGCAGATCGTGTATCGAATACGTAATTAATGCATATTTTAAATTATGATTCAAATAAAAAGTAGTTTTATGAGAGAACCATTGTATTTTCAGATCTAGAATATTATGTGCAGTTAGCTTATTTAACAGTCATTTTATAAATAATATTATACTTTGTATATTATGTACGTGTTGGGGAAATGGAAGTCGGCTTATGTCATGTTGTAGAGATTTACCTGTCAATAAGTAGCATTGAGTTAAAGGTGTTCCTTATATTAGGTAGCAGAATAAAAGAACTGTTATATATTTATAGCATAATTGGCCTATTATTAATTTTGACCAGTCTGCTATGTGCTATTATTACACGACATACGTTATATATTTGATTTTAGACAACAACGACATCTGTTGATTTTATTTAATAATACTAAAAACAACACGTATATAAAAATCTATAACAACTGCTCATTCCCATGCTAGATGGCGTGGCTACTGCGCTGCAAAAATTGTATAGGTACAGTATGGAAATAGCTAAGTTAAGGGAAAACACGCGCGCAACTTAACCTGTGTACCTTGTAGGAACCATCTCAGCGGTCTTTTTTGGGGAACTACGATACATCTTTTTAAAGTTCCCCAAATATTACTTTTTATAGTTCCCCAAATATTATACGTAAAATTCAGCTTTGATACTATGCCGAAAGTATATACCCCAAATATTATTATGGTTTAGGGTGTCTCCCCAGCATAGGAACCCATTTCTGTCCTCCCTCCCACCCTCCATCCATCTCTCTCTGGTTAGGGCTGTGATGAACCAATTTCTATCGAAGGAGTCCAGCTCGTCCCGCCATCTACGTTTGCGCCTACCGCGATGTCTCTTACCATTTAGAGAAACCCATTGTAAATAAGAATGAACTTAATGTATTATTAATTGATAAAATGTACCTACCATCAAAAACAGTTAATTGAAGGATAGAAAACAATGTTTAATTGATAATATCCACGCCCTCGTAAATCATGTACTATTAAGTGAAACCTAACATAACCGGGAAAACTATAAGGTATTAATTGTTTTAATCAGATTTTGATAATTGATATTTGTTTGCATGGTTTATGTATGCAATAAATACGGTAAATAACTGAGCTTTACAAATCTATGCAATGATTATGTGAATTAGCAAACACATTATGGAAATAAGAAATCTTTGTGTCGCCATTAACTATCCTCAGATGTTGAGCAGCTCATGCAGTAGTTTAGAAATTGGGCAGTCAATAAAATTCTGTTATTTAAAAAAAATTACCCGATTGGCAAAAATCTAACAAAGTAATTCTAAAAAAGTATCTAACAAGTTGTATTCCTTAATTAATAATGATCTCTCAGTCAAACAGTCTTTACTGTTTTGTGAGACGCGGTTTAGTTCGAATTTTACTGTACATATTATGTATATTTTAAAACATAACATATACAAAGTTAAATAATTTTATGTATAAACTATTTTCGTTATCCGTTTTACTTTTTGTTAAATCTTTCTAGAAAATGTCACATTATTTTCTAGATGTCTAGATGTAGAAGTAATGTGTATTGCCTGATAATGTGACTGTTATTCTATAAATAATATCTCTTAGTCACAATCTACAATGTAAAGGTTGAAAGTTAGAATTTAGCGATAAATTGTCATACGGACGCTCTTGTCAGTACTGTCCTCTGTGAAGATTGTCTGTTTGTACATATTATGTGGTAGTATTGTTTTGAATGATGTCTCATACGGTACAAATGTTATGGGAAAGTTCTTAATTTTCTCTCAAAAGATGTTAGAAGATTTTCCTCGTCATTTTAAAAAAACAAACTATATTTTTTTAACAATGAGACGATTAATTAACTGATTTCTTATTTTCTGTTTCCAGTTCCGTCCGCACCTCAAAACCTAACAGCCAACAACATAACAACAGAGGAAGTCCACCTATCATGGGCCCCGCCATTGACCTTCACTCTACGCACTCTGCCCAACACAGACGTTGACTTAAAAAGTCACACGATAAGACCAGACCCTGACCAGCCGGTCACATCCAACAAAGAACCACAGGGGGACGAACCAGTCAATGACGTCATTAACTCAGACTCTGACTCAAACCCATTAAGTGCAGAGAGACAGAAAGACATCGAATACACATCATACAACTGGTACAAAAATGACAAACAGAAATACAATGATGATTACTCCTCTCACGTCCTGATTGATGACTTCAGAAGTAAAAGAGAAGTCCGATCGCACAGACATAGGAAAAGACGGCAAGACAATGCTACAGACTCGAAACACTTCGAGAAGAATCTCGAAGAGTTGGAAACGCACCAACCGTTTGAGCTTCCCAAAGAAGTGGTTAAGAAATCGTACACTCAAACTAAACCACATAAAGACACCACGCAGGTTGCGTATGTTTTGTACTACGAGCAGGGAGTACCGAGGTACGATGTCAATATAGTCAATGGGACGCAAACATCAGCCAGCGTGAAGAGAAAGAACGTGTTTTCTAGTGACTTAGGCATGGAAGACTATTCGAGGGCGACGAAAAACTTGACCCTTTTGAACACATCCGGGAAGGTGACGAAAGTCGTCGGGTTCCGCTTGAGAAACCTAAGTGAGTGGCCCATAGTTTTAGTAGCCGTTGATTCTTATTAAATAATGCGGTTAAAGAAAGTTTAGGGCCATGATTTGCATGTTTTTGTGAGATACAATTCATAATTATATAACATCAAGTAAAGTTAGATGAGAACTCCAAAATTTCCAATGATATATATTCTTTATTGTACACCAGAAAAAAAGATACAGCATTTTAAGATACTAAGTTAATATATAATTTGCTTTGTAATTTTCGAGTCGTTTGTTTCCAAGTTTATTCAATCAATTAGAATAATTATTTCTGCTTATATGAAGTAGGTTTGTGAGACACTGATCCAATTATAACACTAAATACGTTAAGGCAGCCTTAATTGTCTACATTACTAATCTAATTTTGATGTCGCGTTCGTCGCAGTCATTATTGTTCAGTGGTGTATCATTTGTGTGTTTAAGATAATTTATGATCTGCATGTGAAAAATGAGGAAATATTTAGAAATTACTGTTTTCACTAAGTAGTTTCTGTTGCAAATAAAAAAAAAAATTAACTGTTATTGTGCCTCTTATAAATACTTGACGCACTCTTGTAGACTGCCTTACACTTTTTGCCGGATACCCGGGACTGGCCAGTAGCCATCCGGTGCCGCGACATGCGCAAGGGTGTAATGATGCATATTCAGTTCACTCCATCTTTTCTTCTCTATTTTGGCACTATATTAATGGCCTAAGGTTCATATGAACAGCTAATTTTATTCTGATACTAATTTATTATACTTAAATTACTTTTATCATACGGATAACGTCCAACGACCTTGCTTGATACTTTATATCTGTTTGAAAATGTTTAACAACAAAAATATCACAACATACAAGTCTACAGCAAATAAAATGATTATAATTTATTTTCAGAACCGTTTACTCCATACAAGATCTGGGTTCGAGCCTTCTACAACTTTTCGCTTGACGGTGTACAGTCGTCCGATTTGTTGGATCGGTTAGGACCTAAGTCGGACCCGCTGTATGTGTTGACCGATGTAAAACCGCCGTCCGCACCGATTATATTGAATCTGACCTGTGATGCAACCAAACGTAAGTGATTTTTTATGTAATTTATGTGTTAACAAATTTCTAATGTAAATGGTCGTTAATAAAGTAATTCTTGTGAAAAAACGTAATATAAAATAACTGTAGGTCGGGATAGGTAGGAGATGATATGGCTAACCAGAAAACAATAGGATCTTCTAATTGAACTGAAAGTTTCCTGATTATTTTCAAAAAAATGCACGGGAAATATAATACAAATATATTTCTCATTGATTTATTTAACCATAGCCAATGGGTTCTAGAACCTGCACCCACTGCCGCTCTGTAGGCAATGCTTGGGCTGCCACTCCTGCACCTCATGGTGCGAGAGGAAGCAGCACTAGCGATTCTTATACTCAAGCATAGCCAGCACTTTAAGCCCGAAAATCAGGGACTAAGTGCGGAAACCATACCCACTTGAAGTAGTGTATAACACTTGAATGATTGGGTTCTAGAATTAATGCAGAACTTGGGACACCACAAAATCTTGGAAAAAAAAACGAAATTTTATTGCTCATCTTTTCTCAGGTACACTATTCCTTCAATGGCGACAACCTCTGGAGTACAATAATTCTCTAGACCAGTATGTGGTGACGTTGAGGAAGATACCAGAACAGCAGCCAAGGACCAGACTCACACTGCCCACGAACAAGAATGATATAGAAACCACCATTCCCATAGTAAGTCCTGAATCTAACATTATGATAATAATCACACAACCAAAATCTAAACTTATCTTTACGAGTGAACTGAAGATTTTTTAATATGTAAAACTTAGAAACAATTTCTTATAACTGTTATCTTCTTAATTTACCTAGAATATAATATAAAAAAAGGACGTATTTTCTGTAGAAAGTTATTTTGCTTGAAATTTTGTAATTAAATTAATGAGATTAATTGTGTACATATGAAAATAGCATGCCGGTTTTTTAACGAACAAGCTTTTGCCCGGCTTCGCCTTAGCGTATGTCCTTTCTTAGGATCCAAGCTTACTCCATACCAAGTTTCATCCAAATCGGTTCAGTGGTTTAGCCGTAAAAGCGTAACAGATTGACAGACAAAAAGAAAGTCAAACGGAGTTACTACAAGCTTATATGAGTTAGTAGATTTTTATATTTTTTTTCAATTATGTAACTAGCTCTTCCTTTGTCATCTTTATGTAATTAATATATAGTAAACTAAAAATATCATTATTTCACTGTTTGTTTTCTTAATAAATTGATAAACAATCGGTTGGGTATTTGACAAGATTATTTCATTTAAAAAAATAATTATTACCACCTGTGTCGAGTTGTAAAAACCACAGATTAATTACTTTCATATTGAAATAGTTACACGCATTTTAATATTGGTATAACAAAATGTGACGTCACTATTGTTTTCTCCATACTAATTCGGGGCTGCCCCGTACAAGTCGTCGTTTTGCGAAAAAGAGATAAAAGATGCGTCACAACTTTAAAAGCTTATAACTTTTGTATTCGTGTATATTTTTTTGATGTTATTATGCAGTTCGTCTTCTATTTAATACTATTAATAGAAATATTTGTAATAAATAAATAATTTGATAGTTGTCAAATACCTAATTACGAAATATTTGATGAATGAAAAAATTTTAATTAAGTTGTGAAGGAATAAAACACATTAATTATTCTGAACAGTAATTAGTAATAACATAGTGTTTAAATCTCTTTCGGTTTTGAAGCACTAAAGAGGATAAAATTTAAATAGGGATAAAAATATACAGGAAAATATAAATATGGATATGGTTTTGAGGCAGTTGTTAGCAGATCGCTGATGTTAATAGTTGTATTATATACATTAAAGGGTTGTCAGTGATTAAAATAATAATAGGTGCGGTCAAGTGTGCCAACGGAATATAAAAGAGGTTATTCATTTTGTAATGTTGATGGAAATATTAACTAAAAGCTGTTTCCCGCAGTTCCGGCCGCGTAGATGTCGGTTATCGCGGCAAAAAGTAGCCTTTGTTCTTTCTCAAGTTCTAGACTATCTGTGTACCAAATTTCATTTAAATCGGTTTAGTAGACGTTCATGTATGACACATGTGATATATTTTAATAATTTTCGTTTGTACAGGATGTGGACCTATGGAACGTGACGAAATACGAGGTCAAAGTGTACGCTGTAACACAATCCGTTGCAAGGCAAAAGTCTTTCATCAACGGAGCTGAATCTCTGCCCGAGGTAAGCAAAATTAAAGCCTTACACTTATAAAATTTCGAAATTTTTCACATGAGCTTCATGAACTCGTGATTCAGGGCCAGGGTTGGGCTTGAAACTGGTCTTTGATCGTATCTTGCGAGTATTCGCGTGTATGTTTTAATTTATATTGTTATTCGTAGGAGGTATCCAGCGAGTGGTGCGCGGCTCACTCGGAGGCGATGTCCCCCGGTGACATGGCGACGGCCCGCGACGTCGGCAACGCCGCGCTGCTCGCCGTCTGTCCGCTGCTGCTGTTCGCTGTCGCCGTGGCCGTGCTCTACTGGAGGTGGGTGTAGCTATAGCCTAGTGTCTTGTACCTTACGCGACGGCCCGCGACGTCGGCAACGCCGCGCTGCTCGCCGTCTGTCCGCTGCTGCTGTTCGCTGTCGCCGTGGCCGTGCTCTACTGGAGGTGGGTGTAGCTATAGCCTAGTGTCTTGTACCTTACGCGACGGCCCGCGACGTCGGCAACGCCGCGCTGCTCGCCGTCTGTCCGCTGCTGCTGTTCGCTGTCGCCGTGGCCGTGCTCTACTGGAGGTGGGTGTAGCTATAGCCTAGTGTCTTGTACCTTACGCGACGGCCCGCGACGTCGGCAACGCCGCGCTGCTCGCCGTCTGTCCGCTGCTGCTGTTCGCTGTCGCCGTGGCCGTGCTCTACTGGAGGTGGGTGTAGCTATAGCCTAGTGTCTTGTACCTTACGCGACGGCCCGCGACGTCGGCAACGCCGCGCTGCTCGCCGTCTGTCCGCTGCTGCTGTTCGCTGTCGCCGTGGCCGTGCTCTACTGGAGGTGGGTGTAGCTATAGCCTAGTGTCTTGTACCTTACGCGACGGCCCGCGACGTCGGCAACGCCGCGCTGCTCGCCGTCTGTCCGCTGCTGCTGTTCGCTGTCGCCGTGGCCGTGCTCTACTGGAGGTGGGTGTAGCTATAGCCTAGTGTCTTGTACCTCACGCGACGGCCCGCGACGTCGGCAACGCCGCGCTGCTCGCCGTCTGTCCGCTGCTGCTGTTCGCCGTCTGTCCGCTGCTGCTGTTCGCTGTCGCCGTGGCCGTGCTCTACTGGAGGTGGGTGTAACCTAGCCTAGTGTCATATACCTTACACAGGAGGTATCCAGGGACGGGCGGTTCAGGCACGGCCTACCCGAAAGCGATGTTCCTCCGGCGACATTATATATCGTGGGCAAAAAACCTATTGATTGTATACCTACATGTTAACATATCCTAATTCCCTTAGCAAAAGAGGACTTTTTTCTGCAGAGATTTGATACTTGCCGCCATAAAAAAGGGCAGTGCTTAAAAAATCCTCATGAGAGAGGCAGGCTCCATATATTCTTGCCAGTCCTAGTTTGTAATGATAATTCCACTTCCGTTGATTTTAGATGCCGAGCACGCTTAAGTAAATGCATCAGTGCTGCGTACAATTATTTAGAAGAAGGGGGAGAAAGAGCAGCTCGTGCGCCACTTAACTCATACAAAAAGCCAGGTAAGATATAATACTAGTTTTTATTGTACATTTAACCGACACCCCGTTCCGTTCGGACCTACGTCACATTTAAGTGCATTAGTAATAATTTAGTATGAAGCTGTAAACATAACTTAAATATGTACCTTTATACCATTATTCTGTAGCATTCAAAATTTTCTACAGCATATTTAGTTATCAAAAACTCAGTACGGTACATTGATTTGAAATGTCGCATGATGTCACAATTTAGTGCATTTTATGACGTCATTTGCCACACCACAAACTTGGATTTAACTTAAAACTGATCCCCCCTGGATATCTATATAAAAAATGGCGTCCTCTGACAAATGCACGCTAAGACTACTTGTTAATATGAAGCGGCAATAGCATAATGGTTAGGGTGACAGCCTTGTGATCGAGAGGTCGCAGACTCGATCCCCACCCATTGCACTATTGACGGTAACCTGCTCCAGATACAAGCATATTTAGCTTAGTTGGAGGGGTAACAAGACTACTAGTAATGTGAATTCCACCTACATTGCTAGTAACATTATTAAAAAAAAAAAATGATTTCCGTGTTTAACTTACCTGCGTCTATGTACAGTGGTGAACTGCTCGCCGCTAGTATCCTGTGCAGCCGGCACCGCGGAAGACGCCGGCGGTGCCGGTGCGGCGGGCGCCTGCGGGGTCCAGGCTCGGCCGCCGCGCATGGCGGGCCCCACACAGCCTGCGGTGCGCGCTACAGCCTTCCCCGCACACGTCGCCGCGCTACATGCCGACGGGGATATTGGATTCAGGTATATAAAACTCAAGACATATATTCATAGACTACAGACATAAATACGACGGTCTCCGTGGTCCTGTGGCGCACACATCGGTTTTCAAGTTCGACCCCGGACGGGTCAATGTTGGAAACCCCTTTTCTACTTTGTCTGGGGTCTGGGTGTTTGTAGTACCTTTGTTGTCTTTGATTCCATAACACAAGTGTTTTAGCTACTTACTTTAGGTTCAGATCAATGTATGTGATGTGCATTTATCGTTTTAAATACGCGGACTCTCGACCGCATATAGGTACACAACATGAATGCACATAATATATGTAGTTCGAATCTTGCATACATAATATACATATTACTGTGAAATAATTTATAATAATAATAATACCGGCCTATAAATGTCCCAGCCTCCGTTCCTGTAGAGAAGGCACGAGCATTGATCACCACACTTGCGGGTTGGTGATTTTAAATTCCTATTCTTGGAATCCAGGTTTCTTCACGATGTTTTCCTTGATGTGAAACCAATTAGTAAACTTGCACAAAAATTTGAAAAAAAAAACTGTCTAAGAAATGGTAAATATGTAGAATATTTTTTATTACAGTAAAGAGTACGAGATCGTGGTAGCGAAGTCTGCCGCGTTAGGACACACAAGTCATCATAGTCACAGGCCAGAGAATAGACTGAAGAATCGGTATCTGAATATCACTGCATGTAAGTTATTATTATTGTTGTTTAATAAGTAGGTGGTTGTGACTTAACTTCATGTATAGGTCGCGTCACGTAAAAAGAACGCTGGCAGAAAGTGGAGAGGGTATGTTTGCGCATGGGTATATTCGCGCATAAAAGTGTGGACTACTGTTTCATTTTTGGTTGGTGGTTATTGATTTTGAATTAGACAAGGAAATATACTAATACATAATATGTACACAATATATTATATTAGATGAAATATAATTAAAAACATATTTGAATCGTGTAGAATGTTTAATATTAAAATAAAAAAATAAAATATATTAGAGTAGAGACTCAATTTGCAATTTGTCTATGGTAGATATGGTAGTTTACAATGAACGTCATAAATCATTTTTCTATGAATAACCATTTCGTGATTAAAAACTTTTGAGCGCGATGGTATTTTGAGACAGAAAGTAGCGTGAACACAACGCGGAAGGCGAAGGTAGACTGACGAGCCAATAGCGCACCGGCGAACATGCGGCTCGTGGCCCCCCCGCTCCGCGCCGCACTTCATACCACCAAACAGACCGATAAATCGCGTTCTGCGCAGCTTGACAGCTAGCGTTCTTTTTACGTGACGCGACCTATACAGGTGCGTGCTAGACCCGCCGTGTATACTGTTTGACGTCGCACGTTTTGTTGATTATTATAATAAACTGGTTTCTCACGGCGCGTGATATCACGAGTTGCGCCGCGTCCGCTTGACGCGTCGTGTGAAGGCAGTGGCTTGCCGCGTCTCTGTGTGTTGCCGAGCGCGCTCGTGGCCAGCCTCGATTACACGCGCGGTGAGAAGCCAGCATTAGAGGGACGTGGCCCGTACGATGCGAGCTCTTATAAGCACGCGCCATTGATGCAATTTTAATTGCCCGTGTAAGCGCAGTTTTCTTTTTTTTTTTTACCTTTTTAAAATTTCACTGTTTTTCTTTACCTTGGGAAAAATGAGGGGCGAATCGGATTTCTATCGGCTTAACACTGCAGTGCTTCTTTAATCTTTTTCGCCGGGGACCAGTCGGAAACGTTTGTGCAGACTACCGCTACCTTAATTGTATTTGAATTGAATGACGGGCCTGTTGGTCTAGTAGTTAGTGACCCTGACTGCTAAACCGGAGGTCGTGGGTTCGATTCCCGCCCATGATAGATCTTTGTGTGATGACCACGATCATTTGTTCTCTGTCTGGGTGTAGTTTATCTATAATATGTATGTATTTAGAAATAATATAAATGTGTTTATCAGTCGTCTAGTTAGCACAATACAGGCTGTGCCTAGTTTGGGATGAGATGGGCGAGTGTTTGTAATGCAAGTCGTGTGTCGGCAGACGACCACTCGCGCGTGTGCGTGTCGGGCGGCGCACGCTGCGGCGCGGCGGGCTGCGCGGGGCGCGGGCGCGGCGCGTGCGACTACGTCAACGCCAACTTCATCGACGGCATGCTGCCGCAGCTGCGGCCCCCGCACGCCGCGCGCCTGCGCCGCAAGCTCGAGCGCCGCAACCGCCCGCACAGGTACCATCCCACCCTACAAACTCGACGACCTCCGTGCTCGACTGCCGTACACACCGGTTTTCAAGGTGTCGCCACCACACACACAAGTGCTTTAGCTGCTTACTTTGGGTTCAGAGCAATGTATGTGATGTTGTCCACATTTATTTAGTACTAGCTGTGCCAGCCGCTTCGCTCCCGTAAAATGACTACCTACCCTACCATACCTACCCTACCATACCTACCCTACCATACCTACCCTACCATACCTACCCTACCATACCTACCCTACCATACCTACCCTACCATACCTACCCTACCATACCTACCCTACTATACCTACCCTACCCTACCCTACCTACCCTACCCACCCTACCCTACCCTACCCTACCCTACGTACCCTACCCTACCCTACCTACCCTACCCTATTCTACCCTACCCTACCCTACCTACACTACCCTACTCTACCTACCCTACCTACTCTACCCTACCTACTCTACCCTACCTACTCTACCCTACCTACTCTACCCTACCTACTCTACCCTACCTACTCTACCCTACCTACTCTACCCTACCTACTCTACCCTACCTACTCTACCCTACCTACTCTACCCTACCTACTCTACCCTACCTACTCTACCCTACCCTACCTATTTTTTTGTTTTTAAAGCTTCCCTGTATTCTAGCGAACAAAACAAAAAAAGAATTATTCAAATCGGCCCAGCCGTTCTCGAATTTTAGCGAGACTAACGAACAGCAATTCATTTTTATATTTATTATTTATTTAATGTCCTACTGCTGGCCACAGGCCTCTTCTCATATTTAGAGAAGGAACTAACATTGATCACCACGCTTGCTCATTGCGGGTTGGCGATTTCAGATTCTAATTTTTGGAATCTAGGTTTCCTCACGATGTTTTCTTCACCGTTTGTAATGGTGTCTTAGAACAATTAAAAAAGTACACATAACTTTGAAAAAGTCACATTGATACTTACTAGTAATGGGTTCGAACCTGCAGCATTGTGCACATAAATCCGTTCATTGAACCACTAGGCCACCACGACACTTAAACTTATCATTTATTACTACACAGAAAACCCCACTTCTAATTATCTACTCATATTAATATTTTAAAAATATTGTAACCTATAATTGTGTGAGCACAAGAGGTGAAAAAATTAAACTAAAATCCTCTGCAATATATTTCGAGAAACCTCGGTTAGGTTAGGTCAAAATATCTATTATCATTAACTAAGAGCTGGTGCACATAATGCATCGCGGCACCGTACCACAAAGATTTCGACGCATAGGTGGGATCGCGAGCAATGCATTTTTTACGAGGCTGAGGCGAGGCCGAGGCAATAAATGCCGCATTTACAACTGAGCTTTGCCGAACAAACGTCGTAACGCGTACACGATGCGTTGAAAGTCCGGTCCGTGTTTGTGTTTACCATAATTAGCTTCCTTCCTTTTTTTTTCTTCCTTTTGACGGGCCTGTTGGTGCTAAACTAGAGGTCGTGGGTTCGATTCCCACTCAGGACAAATCTTTGTGTGATGAGCACGATCATTTGTTCTGTGTCTGGGTGTAATTTATCTATAATATGTATGTATTTAGGAATATATAAGTATGTTTATCAGTTGTCTGGTTGCCATAATACAGGCTCTGTCTAGTGTGGGATCAGATGGCCGTGTGTGAGCTGTCCCAAGATATGATTTGATTATTATTCCTTCTTACCTCCAATGCAAGGCAAGTTTTTGTCGTTGTACAAACAAAAACTATGACCTCTATATCGATTATAAAAACAAATGTTATCCAAAATAAACAGAGAAAAAAAGAATCTCGGATGTCAGTACTATTACCGTAAAACTGCAAGAGTTACCGTAAGGCTACAATATTGAAATTTGTTTTTTATTTTTCATTTGTGTTTTTAATTCGTTTGTACAAAGACAAAAAACTCACCTTTTAACATGTATTATATGTTATTTGTAAATAACACATACTGTTATACCCACAGACAATCATCAGTGAAACCAACGAAGCCACCACCAAACCTCGCGGAAGGCATAGAGTCGGCTTTTCTCAACATAGAGTTCTCGGGCATTGTCGAGTCGGACGAGCAGAACGACGACTCGGACAGCGATAGGAGCGACTCAGACTCGGAGTTGGACGACGTATACGTTGATATCGGTGAGTCGAACATGAAATTGAGACATGGCACCGCGTAGGTCACCGGTGCCCGAAGAATATTTAACTTTATTTTGTGTTTGTATTGTCCTGGCGATCAAAGTACACAACTTGTGTGTAAACTTTAGAATGATACATTTCCATTCTGATAGTGGTTAGGGCTTCAGAATTTTTTGATTTGGGGAATAAGCTGGTAAATGCGTGAGGAGAACGTTACGACAAGTGTGATCGGGCGAGGCGAATGGAGGTTGAGAGGTTAAGTTAGTGATGATAGAAAGAGAGAGAGTCACGTTTCGTATATTACTGTATGGGCAAGAGAGAGAGGAACGAGCACACATTTTCTTTCTCTCTTTCTCTCATAGCCAGTTACGTTTCGTATGTAAAGAAGTTTTACTTCAGTCGAAGAACAAATTAGGAAAATCAGTCAAAGCAATAATAACCTACAGCTTGCTCCTTATAAGATGATCTAGTAAATACTTAATTTATCTCTTCTTACACAGATGGCGTATCAACGCGCGTAAAGTTAGAATGGCTAATATGGCGACGGCGCTACATCGCCACACAGGGCCCCACGCCGGCCACACTCGACGCATTCTGGCGCATGATCTGGCAACACCGAGTCCACACTGTTGTTATGATCACAAACCTGGTTGAAAGGGGACGGGTATGTACAATATAGTTAATGCTTCCATAAACAAAAGATGTCAAAGTTTAAAGTTTAATGTTATTATTTTTGCCGCTTGAGTTTATACTGGTAGTTTTCACAACCGAGATACTCTTGCTTGTCATTCAAAGACATAGATTTTAACGCGTCTAAAGAGAGGAACATTCAATTTGAGCGACATGCATGTATCATTGAAGATGTATACACGAATTGTGGTCGAGGTGAAGATGGTGGACTTTAAGCTCTTTTCAGGTAAGACTTGGTACGCCGTAATGTTAGCCAATCCAAAAAGATCGAAGGATCATAATGCAGTTGCGGTGCTCCTACCACGCGTTTTGTTACAACACGCAAGGCATTTTTTTTTAGTGTGAAACTCTTATGACTTCAACGTACGCCGAGGGCTCGGCGTGGGATCAGATGGCCGTAATACGTTGGACTTACACCGACTAAAAACACCCCAGTCCCGTCCATGCCTTTGCTTTGGAGCCGCGGGATCGCTTACGCAAGCTCTGCGCGGCCTCGGCAGGCTTCAGTCTTTACTAGACAACCCTCCCCGGTGTACATTGCCCACCCATCGCTCCTTTAGAGGACGGACGCTTGGGACTTCGCGTCCGCATCCTTCGTGACCTGTCAGCTGATCAGGTGACGGAGTGCCCTCCCAGTCACCTGCAGGCCAACAATACGCAAGGCCTGCGTGCCTGTCAATAAGTCGTTTTGACGCAGTGGCTGCAGTGATACAGTCAAGGTAACTTTTAATATGTTTTACAGCGGAAGTGCGACATGTACTGGCCGGCGGGAGGGGCTGGCAGTGCGGCGGAGTTCGGCGGCGTGCGCGTGACGCTGCTGCACGAGGACGTGCGCGCCGCATACACCGTGCGCCACATGCGCGTGCAGAACCTGCACCAGGTGAGGCATTCTACACACTGATCCTCATTGTACATCCATGATTAAGATATTCTACTACTAAAAGAGTAATAACGCGATGACTGCTAAGCTAACAGATACAATCAAATCTATTGTTTAAAAGTTGGACGGGCCTGTTGGTCTAGTGGTTAGTGACGCTGACTGCTAAACTAGAGGTCGTGGGTTCGATTCCCACGCAGGAAAAATCTTTGTGTGATGAGCACGATCATTGGTTCTATGTCTGGGTGTAATTAATCTATAATGTGTATTTATTTGGAAATATATAAGTATGTTTATCAGTTGTCTGGTTGCCATAATACAGGCTTTGCCTAGTGTGGGATCAGATGGCCGTGTGTGAGCTGTCCCAAGATACGTCGGCCACCGGTGACCGACTGCCCTGACTTACATCCGATATTGTCATGGGTTAGATATGCTAACGTGCAGTTTCGTTTGTGCAGGGAAGTTCTCCAGGCAGCGACGACAGCTCGGGCAGCGGGCCGGCCGGCCGCAGCGTGGTGCAGTACCACTACACGGTGTGGCCCGACCACGGCACGCCGCGGCACCCGCTGGCCGTGCTGCCCTTCGTCAAGGCCGCCGGCAAGCACCCCTCCACCGTGCTGGTGCACTGCAGGTACACACTCAACAACAGGCTCACATACACACACTCTTAAACATACATGCATATATTTACACAGCACCACACACACCGGTCATACATATATATGGCTACAAACAGACACACACTCACAGACATACACCGAAGATTGTCAACAATATAAGATAGAATAATTCAATCATAGATGCACTGGTAATCTCGGCTAAAACTCCGATGTTCCACCACAACACATAGTCAGAACACCACAAAGACTTTAAGAAAATACATAATTTTTTTTTACTTAAATTACTAAACTTTATTACGACGTAGTTAAAAAAAAAATTGTTTCTTCCAGCGCCGGAGTTGGTCGTACAGGCACATACATAGTGTTAGACGCACAACTCAACCAACTAAAACTCACCGGCACCCTATCCCCCCTCGGCTTCCTCTGCCGAGCTCGCACACAACGCAATCACCTCGTCCAAACAGAAGAACAATACGTATTCGTTCACGACGCGTTACTAGAACACGTGAGATCTGGAGACACAGAAGTAGAGTTCCCTAAAGCGAGAGAATATCTAGTAAAACTTCTAGAACCAATATCAGATGAAGAACTAGCGGTTCTCGACCTTAACCCACCTAAGAATAAGAGCACAAATGACTTATCAAACGGAGTAGAGAATGGCGAAACTTCCAGCATCAAATCCAGTCAAAATAACAGTGAGAAAGAGATATTGGAGAATGGTAGTCAAGTATCCATAAAGACTGATGATTTGAACAGTGAACAGAGTAAGTCTGTTAAGGATTCTGAGGGCACAGATGAGGCTAAGGATGTGATGGTTAATGGAGAGGAGAGTGAAGGAGTTTATGATTTGGCGCCGAGGTCTACGGATACTTATAGCAAGAAGATGCAGGCGTATAATAATATGAGTGAGCAGGAAAAGGAGGAGATGAGGAGGTGAGCTTTACTTTATCTCTATAATTACTTTTTTTACCTAGTTTAATGGCGTGTTTACATAAGACCGTTTAGTTAGTTTAGTTGGCCGGATTCGGTCGCGGCCCGTGTCCGGTGTTTGCCGACTTCGGTGAACCGGTTAGCAAAGCAACCCAATTCGGTTCACCGATTACCGGAACTGGATGGCCGAATTAATGTAAACGCGCCATAATGCACATGCATACACAAACAAATAATAATAATATTTTCGCCAACAACCTGTTTTATAGTTTGGCGACTTTTTTATTTTTTTTTATATGTTATGTGTGTGGATAAATAAATAAATAATAAATGATAACATTTCTTCAGTAAAAATAGTAGGTACACACAAGTTATATTCCAAATTTTTCAATACATTGGTAAGTAAATAGGCGCAGCATTTAGGTACAATACCTATATATTCTAGACTATGTATTATGTATGGTACATCGCAGTCATGCACTGTATATGTAACACCGGAGCCCCGCCGAGCATGCTTTAGCGAACCCGGGACTCCGGCAAAAGCAAGGACGGGACCGGGGTGTTTTTAGTCGTTGCAAGTCCGTCATATCTCCACGTCGTGCCGTCGGGGTGCGTTGAAGTCATTAGATTTTCACGCCGTAACAAAAAAAAAGAAAACTATATGTAGCGAATGACTTCGTATATTTAAGACTGACGGACGTGTTTTGTGTTCAGGGCGAATCGTGCAGAGAACTACGCGCTCTTAGAGCGTATGAGGTCACTAGCGAACAGACATCACACGTACCAAGGTCCACCGCCAGTCAATCTACTCGAAAAGCAGTTTCTGGTAAGTATTTGCTTGAAAATTTGTCTATCTGTCCATATGTAGTAACTACCAAGAACTAAACGATTCTTATCTCTTGTCCATAGTTTCTTGTACTATAAACATCTATAACTGAACTGTATCAATGAAGATTAATTTCCACATTTTTTTCTGTCCACTGGTAAAAACTTCAACGTTTTCTTTACCAGTGCCATCTTACAATAATCCTTACTAATATAATAAATGCGAAAGTAACGGGCTGTCTATCTGTCGCGCTTTCACGCCAAAACTACTGAACCGATTTATATAAAATTTGGTAGACAGATAGTCTAGAGCCTGAGAATGGACATAGGCTGCTTTTTGCCGCGATAACCAACTTCCACGCGGGCGGAGCCGCGAGAAACAGCTTGTCTTTTATATTTTTAAATTGTATTTTACGCGGAAATTCTGTGATTCAGTATAAATACGCATATTTTTATATCCTTCTACAGCTCATAACAAGATCCTGCGTCGAAGCGAGCGTATGCGCCCGCGCACCTCACAATGCGGAAAAGAACCGGCCCGGTGGAATACTGCCGTCCGATTCGGCAAGAGTTATGCTCGTACCTAAACCGGGTGTGGAAGGTCAGTATTATCAATACGTAAACTATTGAGACGTAATTATTTAAAACAAAATGGCACATTCTTGGGATCGCCCGACTAGTTTCAGACTCAATAGGAGTCCCTAATCATGAGCTGACGCGGCGGCAGTGTTTTCGCGAGTCGAACTCGTATTGTGACGTAGATACAAGTTTTAGTGCACAAGATTGTAAAAGATTAAATAAAATTATAGGAACTTGTGTTTTTTGGTAGACAGTAGTTTAAATTAGGGCTATTGTTAGCAATATCGCCACCAGAGGCGCTAGTTACATACAAAAAAAAACAATCGTTTGTTGGTGGGCTTTGACAGCTAACGCGCCAGTGGCGCCAACTGGTGAGCGTAATAACGGTAGCCCTCATTGAGCAACGTTTTAAATATAATTATAGGTTGAAACTGAAACTAAATAAAAAATGAATAAATTAGAATATGTTGCTTTACCATTTGTATTTTTGTATTTTTTAAATTAGTCAATTAATAGGTCCTCCTAATAATTGGTTTTCTTTTTCGTCAGTCATGAGCTGATTTTCCAACCCAGAAATAGGTACAGCTCATGTTATATTCTGATAATGTAATAGTTCTTAAACTGCGTTCAATATTTGCAGGCTTAATTTAAGGCACTTGATCCATTTCTTTGGTTAACTATTTTTTTTTACATTCTTAGTTACTTTCAATGCAAGGAGAAGATATCATTATCATCATTTGTCATCCTATTTCCCAGTGCTGGGCATAAGCCTCTACTTTCAAGTGCCATTCTCTCCGGTCCTGTGCTAGTCTCATCCAAACTCTAGTTATGCTGTCGACCCATCTTGCTTACGGACGACATAGATAGATATAGAATATCTTTATTCGCTAAAGACATGGTACATACATAAGGTGTTGAATAATCTATACTAATATTATAAAGCTGAAGAGTGTGTTTGTTTGTTTGTTTGAACGCGCTAATCTTAGGAACTACTGGTTCGAATTAAAAAAATCTTTTTGTATTGGATAGTCCGTTTATTGAGGAAGGCTATATAACATCACGCTACGACTAAAAGGAGCGGAGCATAAATGAAAAATGTTGCAAAAATCTATACTAATATTATAAACCTGAAGAGTTTGTTTGTTTGTTTGTTTGAACGCGCTAATCTCAGGAACTACTGGTTCGAATTGAAAAAATCTGTTTGGATTGGATAGTCCGTTTATTGAGGAAGGCTATAGGCTATATAACATCACGCTACGACCAATAGGAGCGGAGCATAAATGAAAAATGTTGCAAAAATGAAAAACCGTTGAAACTAAAACACGCGAACCAAGTCGCGGGGGACAGCTAGTAAAACATATAAATAGTTCTTGACCCATCTCGCCTTAAGGGACACCAAAACATAAAATAATATTAAATAACAATATAGCAAATAAACGATTATTGTAACTCATCTCATCGCTAACGTTTCTTTACAGGTAGCGAATACGTAAACGCATCTTGGGTGTGTGGACGGCGACGCGTGCGAGAGTACGCCGTGGCCCAACACCCCGGCGCCTGCGCAGCCGATCTCTGGCGGCTGCTGTGGGACCACACGGCGCAGCTCGTGCTGTTACTCTCTGATACTAACGATCCGGTAAGAGATCCCGGTAAGATTATCAAAGGTATTCCATATACCTACGGACTGACCTTTGATAATCTTTCCGACTTCCCTTTGTTTATCTTGAGCCGCAATAGCCTAGTGGTTAGGGTGACAGCCTCGTGATCGAAAGGTCGCAGGTTCGAACTCCACCCATTGCAATATTGACGTGAACCTACTCCAGATACAAGCATATTTAGCTTAGTTGGAGGGGTTAACAAGATTGCAAGTAACCTTTAAACAAAAAGGAAATCAAAAAAATATATCTTTAACTTTTTGGAAGATTTAAATGAATGCAAACAGAGCCATGTATATTGTATATGGACACGTAATGGCGTCATATCTACATTTAATAGGTAATCACCGAGAAGATGAAGCACGAAGTCCATGTCTTGGACAAAGATTTGACCAACTACTGAAGGCAGCAGCCAGTAATACCCATTCGAATATTACTGGTTGTAATTTAGTAGAAAAAGAAACATCGCGACTAACATAATGTTTATAATTAGAGTTTTTATACAATCGTCATATCGTACCTATGTTTTTATTATCATGTTATAATTCGAGTTTATACACTATTGACCATCTAATGAAATACCGAGATATTTATTTATGCCATATATTTCACAGGAATGCGAAATATTTTGGCCGACAGAGGAAGAAAAGGAACTCTTCGTCGCGAACTTCAGAGCTAGTTTTGTATCTAAAGAAACGTATGTTGCCCACCGAAAAGCTGATCGAAAATCACCTGTTGCATCCCCTGTCGAATCTGAAAACGGATACAGGCGGCAAGGGAGTAGCGACTGCGCAGATGATGAAAGATTAATACCAGAAAACAGCTCCCCTGTCACAGACACTGAACCAGCGTACCGCTTTGACAGAACAGAACTTAGACTAGAAAGACTAAGCGCCGGCAACAGAGACCTATCAGCCAGAAAATCAATAGCCAACGGCGATCTATTCTCATCCTTATCAGAAAAGAAAAACGGTCCAAAATCCCCTAGGAGTCCATCAAAAATGTCGTTGAAAAACTTCAAATTAAGCTCGCCTACTAAGTTTAAGTTCCCTGATTGGGGGAATAGGACGGCTGGTTCTCCTCCCGATACGGCCCCCCCTCCTCCCCCTATAGCTCCCGCGTTAACGGTCGAAGAAGAAGCAGAATTACGACGCCCATGTTACTACTTCGAAAAAGTCGACAAAGTCCCTGAAGATATACCTTTAGATCGAGTTATAGAAGTAACTAACGTCAGTGTGCATTCGTTGCAAGATGATTATCAGTTAAGTGTTAAGTTTATTAAGTGCAGTCGGTGGTTGGATGGAGATACGACTGACTACGTTCAGGGCAGGCCTGATGATAACGAGTATGTCAGAGCAGTGAGACAAGCGACTAGTGAAGGAGAAAGGGAGACAGCGATAGATAGGCTTATAGAGCCTTATAAAGACTCGTTTGCGCTCGTCGAGTATGTAGCTGGATGTCAAATGGAATACAAGAATGGTCCAGTTGTTGTTGTGGATAAGTAAGTAAAAAATTGTATATTTCGGATTTTTTTTAAAAGTACAATTCTATATACTCAAAATAAGTGAAAACTAAGCAGATAAAGAAAATCATATTTCAGAGGCATGTGAAGCCATTAGCTCTCAGTCGTCACACGTTCGCTGTGACGACTGATGATGAGATTTTTTAATGAAATGTATTCTCGTTTGATTTTGGTCATATAAAAAAAGAAAAAATACGTGTCTAATGTTTTCAACTATACGTAATGGAAAATATTTAGTCAACATCTCTATTCGAGAACCAAGATACGTTTACACATTTGTATTTAAAATTTTGTCGATAAAGTGTTGGACCAAGATAATTTCCCTGTGGAACTCTTTGGCAGAGATGTAATAGAAAAATTTGAAATCATTCAGTATGTTTTTGTTTATTGAATAAATATGAAGTATTTTTTACTTTTTGATCATTGAAGGTCGCTTTAAATAATGATTGATTTATTTCTTACATTATCGTGACATTGAGACAGTGTGAAACGCTTTGTTATGATCTAGGAAGATAATAAACCTACGTTATGTGTGGTTAATTGACACATGATGACTGTAAATTATTAGTATTTAGGGTATATTTTGGTAACTTTGCGTGTAGATACGGCGGCTGGAAGGCCATGAACTTCTGCACGATGTCGGCGGCGTGCGGCGGCGCGCGCGCCGGGGCGGCGGCGTTCGCGGCGGCGGAGGACTCGCGCGCGTCGCTGTACTGCTGGGCGGCGCTGGGCGCGCACGCGCGCACGGCGCCCGACCACGCGCGCGCGCACCACCACGCCGCGCTGCTCGCCGCCTACTGCGCGCTCGCCAGCTACGGACACCTGCTCTCGCACAGGTCCGCCGCTGCCCTTTCTGTTCTCGTCATACGGACGCTTGTCGATTTAAGCTTTCCTATATAAAACCTCTTGGATAGTTAAGAGACCTAGGTGTCACCACATTCGATCCCATTTGGTCCCTAATTGGTCCAGAGTATCTGTTCCAAGAATAAGCGTAACAAAGTATTGTCCCTTTGCTGAAAATAAATCAAACTCTACTAGAGTTATATTTGTGTAACTGTATCATCATACTAGCCTATAAAATGTCCCACTGCTGGGGCCCAGGCCTCTTCTCATATAGAGAAAGAACAAGCATTGATGACCACGCTTGATTCTTGCGGGTTGGCGATTTCAGATTCCAATGGTTGGAATCCAGGTTTCCTCACGATGATAACCGTCACCGTTTGTCAATGATGTCTTAGAATAATTAAGAAAGTACATATAACTTTAAAAAAATCACATTGGTACTTGCCTGTAATGGATTCGGACCTGCAAACTTGTGCACACAAATCCGTTCATTGGACCACTAGGCCACCACGAGCAAAGCGTGTAGCTGTATGAAATTTAATAAAAATATTTTTATTTAATTAATTTATCTTTTACAGATTACCCGAAACACCTGAACAAGAGTCTCGGTAATACATCATGTAAGTAATACTCAGCGCGTTGTGCCGTACTCCCGTGCCTACCCCACCGCGGAACTGTCGTGAACGTCCCATATATACAGACAGAACCACGACAAACACCTATAGATGGCCCCACTAGCATTAAACGTCATTTACCAATGAGCTAACACCTGATTGGTCGGTAGAAACATGATGTCATAAAATCGAGACGTGGTCGATGACGTGATGCTCTCCAATGCTCATTGGCCAATAAAACAGACATTTATAAACATTGCCAATGCCTGTGTGTGTTTACGTGTTACTCAAAATTAAATATACTTATGTCTATGTCCGTGTCAGATGACTGTATTCTAGTATTTTATACTGGCAAGCCTTACTAGGCAGGTTTATACATCACAATTGTAATTAGTTTCTATATTATTGGTTATAAGAAGAAGTGACGGTGGGAGGCATGTAAAATAAAATGGTACTGATTTTATGTTCCAAAACTAATTTCTAACAATATTACAGAAAACGTTGAGTATATAATGAACCTATAATTACTATAGCAATTTGCTTTTACTATGGTATATATGTGTAATATGCATATGTAATATACATATATGCACATGTGTAATATACAGATGGTGTGAGAATTTAAAAACATTTCCGTACGTTTTTTTTTATGAATACATTGTCCTTACAGTAAGGAACATAACAAAAAAAATATTATCTGATTTAGTGCAGTGGTTCGGAAGTTACGGCGTGACCATGGAAAATCGGGACTACTTTTTATATATAGAGATACTAGCTGTCCCCCGCGACTTTGTTCGCGTGTTTTAGTTTTAACGGGTTTTCATTTTTGCAACATTTTTCTTTTATGCTCCGCTCCTATTGGTCGTAGCGTGATGTTATATAGCCTATAACCTTCCTCAATAAACGGACTATCCAACACAAAAAGAATTATTCAATTCGAACCAGTAGTTCCTGAGATTAGCGCGTTCAAACAAACAAATAAACAAACAAACAAACAAACAAACAAACTCTTCAGCTTTATAATATTAGTATAGATTTACTGGTAAATATACAAGGTGTTATAGTAAATTTGATTTAAAAAATCAGATCAGTAAATCAAAATAGCACAGGAGGTCTAAATTTTTTTATGGATTAGTCTATTACATTCCTGGTGAAAGATGTTCTTTTCTATGACCAAAAACAGTATTTCAAATATGACCACGCATTTCCTAAGCACCCTGTATAATACTTATTTAGACAGTAGTACTTGTCTCTTTTTTTGTTTAGTTTGGTATATAGAATCAGAGCCATTTTGAAATAAACAAAATGCGTTGTTCTGCAACTAATATGTAATATTTTGTTTACACGATAAACATATGAAAGTATTTGTAGATTGTTTTATGTTTAAGTGTATTTAACTCGTGATGTCTATAAACATTTATTAGGTTTTACTAATATTTTCTTAGATTTGATCACTTTATTGAAGTACAATGTAAGTTACACATTTTTCTTTTTTTTTTTCAATAGGTGTTGTCTTACACTGTTATCGTGGCTTTTTGACGTTCGACCTGTGTACTCTTTATGCTTATTTGCTATTACACAGTTGACAACCCAAGCGAAGTTCACTGGATAAAATAACTGTTAAACGCAAATTTAGTATTGGCTAACGTCGGTGACCAACTACGTTGTAGTAGACCTAGTTTGTTATCGGCTTTATATGTTACGAAATTTGTGTTTTCAGTGTTTTTAGTTAAGCGATTATCGCTTTTGTTGACAACCACCTTAGCAAATAAGCCTGCAGACTAACAGTTATTGAAATAGAGTAAACAATAATAAAATTATATTTAGCCTTTTTAATACAAGATGAAGTCGTTTTATCTTGTTTTAGAACAAATTTGTTTCGTCATTGATTTTCAGATATGTTCTTTTGCAATCTTAGGCCGTCCGTACACGAACTGCTTGAGTAGTTAGTCTATGATCAACGCACACGGACAGCGCGAACTGTCAACCGCTCTTGCGCGTCACGTTTTCCTCCCACCCCTTGCTGTATTAACAATTGATTCTGAGTTGTACCTCGTTGAACTAAAGGTTAAAGATCGTATATCATCAAACTTCTTCATACAAAAGTAGACTCTTAAACACAAAAAAAGGGTTTAAAGCAATTGGAGGTAGTGCGGCGACCGGTCGCCGCTCGGGGTTTGACTGAAATTTGGCTGTGACGTCATGCGCGGTGACCGGTCGCCGCTTGGGTACATGTGGGTTAAAAACAGTCGAAACAAAAGCAGTCTAAATGCTTCAAGGAGTTCGTGTTCGCGCGACCTTAGCCCGTTATACTTCGATCAAACAAAAAAGATGGTGCCATGTGTTTATGTAACTCCTGGCCTATCTATTAATTCAGAGTCTGGTTTATAGAAGTTCAAAAAGCCTATTGCACCCACCGTTGCAGATCTCCTACTAAGTTTTTTACTACCCAGAAACTACAACAGTAATTCAATTCTATATAAAGAAATACTTTAAAATTAACCAGACATTAAAAATAGGTAGCTAGATTAGTTGAAATATAATCGTATTAAAACTATATTCGAAATTTGTGTGATAACATTCCTAATTATATTTTGTGTAGAATTGAATAACTGTAATTTGGACTGTATCCAATAATTTTGTCCGATAAACAGTGTCGTGTTATTTAAATGGTATTGAAAAATCAATATATTCCCGATGCGAAATGTACAAGAACAAGCGCCATCTTGGTCTTAATGTCATCATAGTTCAATTAAGTTAATGAAATAGTGTAGTCTAAATAACTTATTCCTGTCACTGGAACTCGTTTTATGGAGCCCCCTGTTTATTTTTAATTTATTTTTATTTGTTTTTAGCGGCAACAGAATTACTGTCTGGAGAAAATTTGTAACTCTCTAGCTATTAGGACATTGGCGGCTAAGTTATAGGGTCCCGTTGGTATCTTCGGGTGCGGAACCCTGAAAATCTGACCTGTACAACACTGATACTGTGTAATATTGTAAGAGTAAATGTAGAATTCCATTATCAAAGATCTCGTACAACAGTCGAGACCATGGTTCACGTGCTTTCCGAGACACTGAAGGGTTTTGGTATGTCAGTAGATGACACAATCTCTTGTTCTCTCTATTTTGTTCTTCAATTTAATTATGGTGACTTTAGAGCCCTTGGCGAAAATGACAAGTAAATAATTATGCTTGATCAGGGATGACAACAAAATCTTTTTTAATGTCCGTCACTTAGATGATAAATAATATTAGACACGATTTTTTTCTTTCTACCGTAAACAAAAAATTACGAAAATACAGTAAATAGAAAATTCGCGTTGTTGCCAAAACGTGACGTCACAAGCCCCTACTCCTGAACTTTAAAGCGCGTTACCTTGTTTTTTTTATTAAGAAACATTTATTTTTCTGACGGACTAAATAGATTTTTGTTTTTCATACCCTGTCAGCATGCCTATTATGCTCAAAGAACAACAATAAAGTAGCAAAGGATGTAACAGATAATGGCTTTTTCTTATGAAATAAGATGTGGTTGTGTATTGAGATTTTTAAGGAGGATTCTATGGATTTTTCTAGTATTTTTTCTGTACCGGTCATGCTTACCGTGATTGCGTTAGTCTGAACACATTTTAGAATACAACTTTAGTGTTTTATTTTAACTGATAATACGTATAACAGAGGACGTAGTATGGCACTTTACGACCATTTTTTTCAGTCAAAGAGAGGGATAGCTATACTGACAGATAACAGCGTCTCTTTTTTTCACAAAAGATAAACCCCAGTTTATAAAGTAAATAATAGATATAGTTCAGTTTGTTACTAGTAAATCAGTAAGTAAATAAAACACGAAGTTATATTTCTATCCTTAGTCCAGAGTTTATACACTAGTACAAATAACTTAGTTTGGTTTGTTCAAGGGTTTGTTGTAAAATATATTAAATTTTCTTAGACCGCGCGCACATAGACTGCTTGAAGCAATCAGGTATCAACTGCTCGCGCAGTACACACGACAAACTAGATAGGTTTGCAGGCTACACTAATATTTTATATTATATTATACACTAACATTGTTATTACATCTTATATTCAGCTTATATAAACGGAATATAATATGTAATACAAATTTTAGTAATATAATGTATGTTAGTATTGCCTGCAAACCTATCTAGTTTGCTGTGTGTACGTTGATCACTGACTAACTACTAGAACAGTTTGTGCACTGCCTTATTGTCTTAAAAAGTGTTGTTGTCATCTTATGTTTAAAAAAACATGGTACCAACAGATTTAACTGTTTCTTGTCCAAAATATGAAATTATATATTTTTTTCAATATAAAAATATATAATTCAACAAATTATATAACAAATCCTTGTCAAACCAACCTTTCAATAGACATGATATTATTTTGTAAAAAAATTAGGCACAGTGCAATAGATATGTTACGCATTTAAAATAATACATTTAAAAATATATTTTTAAATCTTATTTTTTAGCCAAGTATTAATCTACGGAGATATTTTTTTGTCGTCTGTATTTAATTTTCTAATTAAATTATATATACTTAGGAATGTAATGAGTATAGTCGTATGTATTAGTCGGATCGGCGAGTGTAAGCAAGTTTTTTTGTGGACTGTACATAAAGTACAGTGTGAAAGTTAATCGAAATACAAGGTGTTTCATTTGTGTTTCAATATTTGTGAATTCTTGAATTGTATTGGTGTTTCCAGTACACAGTAACAGTATGCTGTCTCCAATTAGATATTGCTTTAAGTACTGGCACTCTTAAATCAGATTTGAACAGTTTAACTTAAAACATAGTTTTTTTTGCACAATTCAATATTGTAGGATAATTAGTAATATTCGCTTTGATTATATACCTGTCTAGATAAAGCAATACAAACAAAAAATTCGCATAAAGCGGCTCCAAAAATGCGTTGTGTGAGAACGCTCGTGTACTTATTGTGATCAAACTGTCAATGTGTGTGTTTAGGGATAGTGTGTGTTAATATTCAACATGATGAAGGCTTAATAAGAAAAATAATTAAAACCCGTCTATTTGTGTTCACTGGTCTTCATCTCGTGTTCGCTGTATATTTTATTTCCAGCGATTTGCCAGTATATCCATAGGAAATCTGTTACCCAACAGAGATCAATAAAGCAATTTTTTAATACCATAAACTACTACCCCTAAGATCTTAGTAAGTACGTTTATAAGATGCATTGATATTACGCCATCAGCCGGACAGTAGCGTCAATGACAAAATTAAGTCTGCCATAGTTTTGGCAAATCATCCCAGTAATAAATTGGCAACACCTACAATTCGACAGTCTTACGAAATTTCGAAATAATTTGCTAAGTAGACAGGTATATAATTTAAGAGTATGAATATATCTACAATGTACACAATCGCGATGCTAAACCCACTCGTCATTCCGACCCATGTAATTCCTATTAAATCAAGTTATGGTCCAGTATTTTTTATTATAATATTTGTAATCTAGTTAATATTCGATATAATTGTGAAGACTGCTTATTAGTGGTTCGTCAATTAAGATGTAACGAGTTCCGTTTGGGTTCTGTGGTGGTATTACCTAAATGTTTAAAGGATCTCTAGACAATGGCGTCAAAAGCCGTAGCCTCGTAGCCATGAAGGCGCTACGGCTGTAGACGCAAATCTCGTAGTCTTTTTTGTATTGTGTCTGAGGTCCGTAGTGCCCCTACACACAGTCCAACATAAATGTTCTTATTGGATTCGTAATTGTATTAATGAATGTTGTGAAGTGATCGAGATAGGTTTGACATTATGATATTCCCTTGAGTGTTCAACACTTTTTTTTAAATATAATCTAGGTGTCCTATAGATAGTCGCTATAGCTCAAATGATGGGTAATTTCGATCACTACACATGGCAACGAAATGATTATTAGAAAAGTAAATGACGTGGAATATGGCGGGTTTTGTTTGTGCGCTGTGGTCCCGTGCGTGCCATTTTAGGCTTAGATAAATATACGCATAGATAGCTTCAATTATATTGCCGTATAGACTTAAGTAGGTATTCTGGATTTAGATACGATATTACTACACTTCCGTGCATTGAAATTGAGATTTTTTTTTTCAATATAAATGACTGGAACAAATCAAAGGAAACATTTTAATTTTAAAATTACACTGTTATTTTTTTGCTGTCAGTGTTTAAACTTCCAAAATGTTTTAGTCCTTTATTTAAAGTAATATTATTTGTGACTCTTTTGATGTCCAGAAGTGTAAAAAATTTTTTATGTTATTATTTGCGGTTGACGTATCTAAAGTAATAAATAACAATGCAAATGATTTGAGTGCATTTATTTTTACGCTGGAACAAATCTTTGATGTATTCCGCGCAAACATCCCCGCCTGTCGTTTAACCAAAGAAGCGCGTTTGTATAGTATTTAATGAGTCATTAAATAACATTAACAATGACTGTAGGTGAACGTAGGCAACTCGGTGTCGCAGCTAATTAGAATAATTAATGTAAGGTTATCCTAATATGTAATTAACTGTTATATTTATATGGATTGGGTTTTGCTGTTTTGATTAAGATATGGTCTCAAAAATTCCCTTTTGAGAGTGACTTAATCGATTCTGCCTGAAAGTTGTGATGACTTTGTTGATAATTCACGCTGTTTACGCAAGGGATTGAAAAAAATAAATTATGATTTTAGACTGCTCCCTTCAAAAATGCTAGTTCTACATAAATTATTAAAAACACTTAAAACTGGTCACCTAACTTGACTGCCAATTGATTTAAAATTTAAAATATATCTTAACAAAACAGCTAAACTCGTAATAACATTTGACATAATATCGTTTAGAAATTAACTTCGGCTCAATTTTGTAATCTTTTAGACGCAACACTTTATTTCAAAAATTTAATGTCGGTTTTTCACATGCGCACAATGATATTAATTTCAACATATAACATTTAAAATATACGATAAAATATATCAGGGTATTATCATGCAATCATGGAATATCATTTTCACATTTTTTTTAACCTACCAGGAGCCATAGTTCTGTTATAGAAAGAGATGGAGCTATCTGTCTGTATAACTCCATTCTTCTCTGTCACTGGAACAAGCATGGTTGTAACAGCCGAATACTCAAATGACACTCGTTTTTAAGTCGCTAAAGTCTCGTGCTTCTTTCACTTTAAGGTGGAATGAGCGACCGATAAACTTAAGTCTTAAACTTAAGATTCGTTTGAGTAGATAGTTTACAAAGTTACAGTTGCCGGCTGTAAGTTCGCAAGATTTTGGCGTAGTGGGAGAATTTTTGCGTGTCTACGTCACTTTTATTGCTCGTGGTTTGTTGCTGGACTCGTCGCGAGACGCAAAGGTCTACTGACTAACCAATCAGAAGCTCGGAACGATGGTCTCGCATCCTGCGTCCCGCGTGGTAGCCAATGAGACCTAAAGATCGACTTATGCGCTTCTCCCAACTCTTGCCGAGTTACGTGCCGGCAACTGCATATGGCCTGGTTTTTCGCATATTTGCTTTTTATTTAAAGCTAGATTTAAACAGGCAGGTTTTGTATCGACAGGCTATATATGTTACTATTAAGCTTACTTTTCACATTGATTAGTGCGAGTGCAAGTGATTAGTGATTATTGCGAGTGATTAGTTACAAGTGTGTAGTGCTTAGTGAAAATTGAGTTGTTCTATAGGCGCTAAACATTAACTATTAACAAGTCAAGTCAACACGTCGATATGTGTTTAGTAGGCACGCTGTGGGTGAAGGGGGAGCAAAGGCGCGCTGGACGTGGCTACTCGCAAAAAAAAAGAACACGCTTCTATTCACTTCAATTCGCTGATTACTAATTACTCGCAATAATCAATAGCGGTCCACACGTGTTTTGTATCACTTGCATTCTCTCTCATCAAAGTGGAAAGTAACCTTCAGGTCGGTGTCGAACCTTGTCTTTACTTCATAACTATGTACTGTGTGGGTGTAGCATGTAAAATTTTGTCACTCATAATGTAGACTAAACCTTATTACACTTTAAAAGGAACATTCTTAATAATCGACTAAAATATTAAACTCTCTCCAAATGAAGAAGATTCTCCAAAATGAAGTGTATGATTAGTCGATTATTAGTGTCCTACTATTTATGTAATTCAAAAGAATGCTAGAATAAAAACTAAATGTTCCATGTTGTATGTACGCCCGAGAGTGTTGCTGTAGCTTGTAAGGTGTAAAGATGTTGCAAGGTTTTTAATGATATTAAAAAAAAAAGTTATTATTATCCGTATACCGCCTTCTTACAAACTGTATTGTGCCAATTTTAATACTTCCCGTGCAAATACGCATTCCATTTCTTTATGTACCGTTTTTTTGTTAACCCAAGTGTATTGTCTCTAGTAACATTTTTTTTGCTGGCAACATTGTTTGCTTGTATACGTAATGACGAAAGATTACAATTATTTCAGTATTGTTCTCTGGATTCTTAATGAAGAATAGTTATAAAGTTATTCTTCACATCGACAAGGAATTTATGTTTTAACTGTACTAACACAAGTAGGTTATGTTTTTTTGTATTTAGTTTATAAGCAAAGTGATTGTACCGTTTATTTAGTAAATTTATATGGAGATGCATGACAGTATATTAATATGAACAAAGTGTTTTTCAGCTATCACATTTATGCGAAATTATGTTTAAAGTATAACTGGTAGTATTGATAATAAACAGCACAAATATTTATTGTGAGTTAAGTACCATTTTGTATCAAGCTTTTGATTTTTCTAAAACAAACGAATGCGCTGGATCGCTGCTCTATGTAAGTCAGCCGCAAAAAATAATGGGAATTTATTTAAACGGAATATGTACAAATACTAACTTTTGTACCACTATTCTTTTCTGTTATTTTTGTCGGCTGTAGCCAGTTTGAGTTTGGGAATTATCATGTATAGTCTTTTTTTATCGGAATTTGTTTAATATTTTTACACTTTTGTTTAAGACATCACACTGTAATGTAAATCTTACGAAGACTTATTTATTTTTTATGTAACCGCCTGTATTATTTCAATTGTAAAAATATATAAGAAATTATCTATATTTGCGTTTTATTTACAGCCTTTGACATGATAAATATAGTTTCTTATTTAATTAAGTCTGTAACTTATTGTGTATTAAACATTTAGGGGACGCGACTGGGTCTTTCTCCATACAAACGTATCCCGCTGTTTTTTTTCGTGGAAAATGCTTCTAGAGCAATGATTTAAATTTTAAAAGATCTAGGTATACTTAATGCTTGTCTCTACTATTTCGTTTTTTTTCGAAAACATAATAACTTAAACAAATATGACCCTCTAAAAATTCCCGTTATCAGAGATATTTGATAGGATTTTAACAAAACAAAATTATAGAAGCATAGATATTACCTTTTCTCTTAATTTTGATGCAAAGTTATTTGGATCAGTCTAGTTTAGGAGAAGACTCACACTTTGTACATTTGTACACAAGTAGTGTCCCCTCTTTAAGCTTATGTAATTATCAAGATACTTAGTTTTGGGTCATACAAGATGGCGATACCAGTCTCAGATCAAACATTTAAATAGGACATCATATTAAGAATGTTATAAAAGTGAGGGTAGGTAGAGAAAAATAAAAAAAAAGGCTGTTTATATATAAGAGTGAAAAAAGGACAGTCGGGTAAATGTGCTCCGAAATTATTGACGATATCGTAAAATTATCGAGTTTTAGGTACATTTGTAAGTTGTGTAAATCGGTGTTTGGTAAAGTGAATATTGTGTGCGAGAATGGCTGTTTACGGGGGTAAGTGTTTGCCTCTAAGTTTTACTTTAAATGATCAGGGAGGTTTTTGCAAGCTCCAGCTTTGATGGTTACTTGCATTTTGTTCTCAGCTTGCGAACGCCTCAGTGCAGCACATTTGCTATAGTTCGCTATAACCATATACGGCTAATATCCCATTGATTGTGAGTTGTACCTCGTTGAACTAGAGGTTAAAAATCGTATATCATCAAACTTCTTCATACAAAAGTAGACTCTAAACACAAAAAAGGGGTTCAAATTAAGTAGTGAGGAGGTAGTGCGGCGACCGGTGGCCGCTCGGGGTTTGACTAAGATTTAGCTGTGACGTCATGCGCGGTGACCGGTCGCCGCTTGGGTACCTACATGTGGGTTATTATACTTGCGCTTAGATCTCAACCATCGTAAAGGTCTCTAGCGCCTAAATTATTAACCTGCATCCTACTTAGGTAACTGTTATAATATATGTACCTACATTTATTATATTCAAAATCTTAACGGTTTGTCATCACCCTCACTCACGCCACGTAGGCAGGTATTGCAAGAAATTGTGATAAAGTATTGAGTTGCTAATTATATACAACTTAAATTTAATTCTTGTCTTAACTGGTTAATACGATACGTTTTCGCCAGAATGATCCCCTCCTTTTATACGTAATTATGAAGTTTTGACGTCAGAAAATAATCCGAACAAGTTAGGATTAAAATTTAAAACACGCAAAAAATTGATTGATTTAATTTGGTTAATGAACATACCTAAAAGTTTGTGGGATCTGCCATAATATGCTTTCCATCAATCTATTCACAGAATTCACGTATTTTTTAATATACCTATTTCACACCCATTTGGTTCTACGACAGCGACGCCGATGTCGCAATCTCCGACTTGTAAAAGAAGATAAAAATTATATTCATCGCGCTCTTAAGAGAACATCTTCACTATTTCGTTATCTTCGAAAAACTATTTGATGAAAAAAAACGTAGGTAGGTACGTAATCAATTCGTACGACAACGATCACACTTTTAGGTACGTATGATACCTACCACTCCAACTTGTACTTAATTCTTTTGGCCGAATACTGTAAAGTCAATCAGCTTTAAGACGCCGTTAATCATGCTGTCTCTATCACTTTAACGTGTAAAGTAGCGACAAATAGACAGTTAAGAACGCGTTAAAGTTAAGTTGTGTTTCAATTTTCGGGGGTTAGTCTTATAAAAACTCATCAAATTTTTATCTTTATCTTTAAACCACTATATCCCAAAACATTATATCTGTTCAACTCATCCAATACGAACTTCCAACACTCGAAGTCTTGGACGTAATAAAAGTTTGAACAGCAGTATCTCGGCAATCGATCTAGCATTATTAAGGCATCAATCAGCAACAACGGGCCGCGGGAACTAATCAAAGTTAAACCCAATTCCCAAGTGGCTACAAGTTTGCCGGAAAACTGCCGAAATGAGCGATTGTTGGCTTACTCGCAACTTGTTTTGTTATGTTCAGCTTTAATTAATTTCAAGTTTATTATTGTTCAAGGGGTGTTGCTTATGTTAATTTATTTAGGCATTTAATTCAGGCGTCAAGTGCTTAATTAAGCATTGCGATTCTCAAAGTTGTTTGAAGTACTTTCCTAGGTACCTATAATTTCTTTGTTTTTGTTTTATGGAAAGACAAATATTGAGGAGCTGCACCTGTACCATGAACTCTTAAAGCAGGACAGTTGCCGTTGTAGAAGCGAGATGGCGTACTATATAGCGCGTGCAAAAAAAAGCACAGACCACCAAGTCTCTGGAGCAAGTAATCTACGAGTTTTTTATATAGCAGTAGAACTTTCTTCGCGTCTTTTTTTTGGTAGACAAATAGTCTAGAGCCTGAGAAAGGACATAGGCTAATTTTTGCCGGGATAACCAACATCCACGCGGGCGGACCCGCGGGTGTTTAATATAATTATTATAAAATGTTAGTGTTGCCTGCAAACCTATCTAGTTTGTTGTGTGTAAGTACATCATAAACGTTGTTGTTGTTGTTGTTCAGGACTTATGTTTCCTTGAATGGTCATAGGAACTTTAAGGTTTAGGAAGTAGGCTTTAAAGAAAAATAATCAGACAAATACCTATGCTCAGGAGTATGTAACTATCTTTATTTCTCAAAAAAACCACCAATTAATATACATTTTAAAACATTAATTTATCAATGGATAGGTTAAATTGTACCTACTTATCGGACAGACGCGGCCTTATACCTAATTATATATTTATTTTATTATCAATCCAACGCGTATTTATTGTCCAAATTACATTATTGTCTTCACAAGACCGCGCTGCGTTTATAAGTGATACTATTTATATATTGTCTTACATCTGAAATATCGAATGCATAATATAGTAAGAATTGACAAGATAATTGAAGAATATACACGTAGTTTCATATTTATTGGAATTACCTTATTGCGAGTATCCGAACTCGCGTCGCGACTGTGTTGCAACAGTAAAATATTTTCCCCGATTAATGGCAAAATTATGATTGGCAAGATTGGCTGTATGCATTCGATAGTTCACTAATTTATTTTCACTAACTGATATGGCTAAATTCATACGTTAGGTACGTTTGCGGCAATCGCAAAGATATGTAACTGCGAAGGTACTACTAGGTATTGAAATGTTTCTGAATACTTTCCATTAGTTTAAACACCTATTTTATGTGTAATATGCATTCAATAAACACTACTAAATGTATTTATCGACTAACTAGTTACCTAACTATTCATGACTTTAAAGACAATAAAATAACTTGTAAAATTCTACAGAATATTGTTAGAAAATTATATATATAAATAAAAATATGTATAGATATCTCGCTAAATCGTAACATGTAGGATAGGAGCCATCGTAAGACGGCCCACGTTAATAAATAGAAGATTAATGAATTTATTGACTTGCTTAATGCCACAATATTATGACGTGTAATATAATTTTAAAGCCAAATTTTATAGTCTGTGAGTTTATGTCGACACATCGTCGATACTTATATGCCGACAGTTGATTAGATATAATAATATATATAGTACACAAATAGGTAACAACTTCCTTAGAATTACAGCCTTCACTTTCAGTGCGTTACCGATTAATTTTATATAGATTACAGCGTAAGTCTGCAAATGCCGGTCGAGATCGTGTTAGTAGCTAACATATATAAGTTATTCTTTAAATAGGACAAACAAGAGATAGTTAACATGAGAAGTATATCTAAAAGCCTGTTACTTTTGTTGGTGTTACTCCTTGACAGAATAGTATTCATGGTCACTTTTGAGGCTGCATTATTCCTATTTAGGATCCATTAGTACACAATGATGCCTTACGGCGCATCACTAATTTACAATTAACTATGTATTACAATAAACATGAAACATTTAAATGTAGTTAAAGCATTTTTCTGTCGTGATTCGGTTGCGCTAAAACCGCATCATTCAAACATTAACGTAGGCCCGTCAACCCGCACAGCCTAAGCCCACCTAGCCGTCTTGAAGGCTTTTGATTTATAATACATGGTAACGATATACTTAGCGACTAATCACAACAATTATCAACTATTTTTTGAGACAACTGAATACACAGACCACATTGATTTTATTATAATCATAAGCTAGTAATATTTATTTTTGACACTATGGTTTAATAATGATTAATTGCGAAGCATTTAATACAATAACTAACACAAAGACACCTAAATTAAATTACGATTAAGTTAAATAATATTTAAATACAAGATATAATTCCTAATAAATTATTATAATACTGATTACAAGTAAATATATCGTTTTCGAGTATCTAAATAATATCCGCAAAGTAAGCTACAAAACTATACTTTGAAGGTCGAAAAAGTACTTGACAAGAGTTAAATACTTTTTCGCTTCGACTCATTTGAGGTTGTCGGGCTCAGACTATACCTCGTAATGCTAATAAAAGTTTTAAATAAAAGAAAGGAATGCCAATATTTTACAATTTTTAATGTTACGCACAGAACTTTCCATAAACGAGTAGAATCGAAGCGAAAAGCAGATATTAACTTCCAGCCGGCTAGCCACCGCCTTTAATCATTTACTCCATTATTAAATGCCTAATAATATTTATAAATGATTTTTTTTTACGCTTATAATTCTACTAAACATCAAATTGTAAACATCCATACAGTTATTGTCAGATTACATTTTAAACATTTTTATTGTCACGATTAACTTATTTGGAATTGACGACAATAAGATAATTGCTCAAGTCGTATATTATTGTCACGATCGGAAGTACCGTATTTAATAACATTAATTATGTCCGTTCGACCTAGGTACTCGAACATTCCAAGAAGAAATCTTCCTAAATCCTTAAACCTATCGAAAAATACAATGCGATTATTCAAAAGGGGGTATATTAAAATTCAGAGATCGCATATCTACATCGAAAAATCGTCGGTTTATAAATATAAAAATATTGAAATGTTATGCAGAGAAAGCTCGCATCTTAAGTGACGAGTGTCGTCTAAGCGAAAGCGTTTTAAGATATGCTTTCGATATGACATGTTAATACTGATATTTGGAATTAAAGCCCATACGTGTTTTGTACATTAAGGGAGTTAAATCCTGCAGTAGTATTGTGGAACGTGGGATCGTCCTGTGGGTCGGATGGCCCGGGGGTTCAGTAGTAGGGGACAAACTCGGGGGCGGCGTACTCCAGGTAGGGGTGGTACATGGCACGGCGGGACGGCGGCAGCATCACGTCGGAGTAGCGGGAGAACTGCGAGATCTGGCGACTGCCGGCCGGTGGTTTCCTGGACATAAATAGATTATTGAAACAAAGTTAACATCGCTTCCTTATTTTCTTTTTTATTGTCTTAGTGGTTTAACCAACTAATTTCTATGAACAAATCAATGAAATTTCTGGCAAGACTCACGAGGCAATAATAATATCAGCTTTTCCGAGTTCGGGGTTTCGTATTTCTTTGTCACGATTTTGTAACCTATCAAAGAACCTGGTGTAGTAAACAAATCACTTACTTGCTGTGTCTGGAGCTAGGCTCATCAGCAGGGTACTCCATCTGCAGAGGTTGCAGTCCTCGGGGTTCCTGTTCACCATAAGTGCCGTATGCGTAGTCATCACCGCTGCAACAATATCATAAAATAGGTCATCATCAGCCTTGAATGGGGCACCCTATAATGAGGGCTACCGCTATTAATTTCGTCACCAGGGGCGCTAGTCGCAAGGGAGGTCATTCCATAGTTTGTTGGTGGGCTTTGACAGGTAATGCGCACGTGGCGCCACCTGGTAAGCGCAATAACGGAAATCAACATTTAACATACTCTTAGTTTAGTTTTTCGTAATATACTGAAAATAAAAGCCTTTATTGATACGTCCAGATTTTGTTTGACGATATTGTAAAATAAGATACGATAATGAAGCAAAAAGAGAAACGAACGAGCGAACCTGTTTATCGAAAAGGATAATCCTATAAACGAAACAGACACAAACATTAATTCAATTCCAATAATCATACAAAGTATAAAGAAAACAAAGACGGGCCCTTATCGAAAGCAATTTCGCCAAAATAATGACATATCGTTCAAATAGGGTATCTTGACAGATTTAATAATCAACGGAAAAAGACGAGCAAAATTCTGAGACGTAATATCTAAAGGCGTAGGATTACATTTCCCTTAGAAAGCACTTTTAATTTTAAGGGAAAAGCGTCGCAGTAATGGTTCGGTAGGCTCAGATTAACATGAACACGCCCGCCCGCTCAACATTCTGAGTTAAGTTTTGTTATGTAAAAATATATGTGAGCGTCGTTAAATGGAACGGAGAAATTTCGAACAAGTGTGGGGTAAATTGGAAGTTTAGTTATGCAACACTGATTGAGTCATAGAGCTTGTTGAGTGGTTGTACTATGTACTTATTTAAATTTGGAATTCTGTTACAGAAATGATAGGTATTTATTATGGATGTTTATTTAATTGTTTTACTGTCAAATTTGAAGATTTTTGTCTCAAGAAATTAGACCAAACGAGTAATAAGTAATAATACCTAGTATACTTTATCATTTATAATAAGAAGTGATTCGTATCTTGAGCTTTAAATTAGTAATTGTAAAGTCAAAGGTGATTATCATCTCAATTGTATAGAGTGTAGGGTATTTTAAATTATTCAAATTCAAGTTTCTTATAGTGATATGTTTTTAACTTTTTAATATTTAGGAAATTAGTAATTGTCATACAAGCAATCGCCATTTTATATCTTTTAAACCCCGTTTAATTTGAGAGCGACTTGCTCTTTCACTTTTTGTAGAAGCTTTGGTCTTATAACACTATTAATATATATTATATTAATTTAATGTATAACATAGTTACATTAAGTATTATAAATTAATATTAATAAAATATAACATCTCTCTTTTTTTACGGGCTATCCTCTGTAGCGAGAATATCCGGTCCTTTGAAAGGCTTACATGGGAACACAAGTCCAACACGCAGTGGCCTTGATAAGAACTTTACTCTAAACTGGAATGGGGCATCTACCAGGGCCATCCACCTCTGCTCTATGGAAGAAAGGATATGAACAAAGCATATAGCGAAATAAAAATTTAGGCCTTTAGGGTTATTACCTTAAATAAACAGTCCTACACATAGTAGGACTGTTTATTTAAGGTATATTTAAGTAGATTGGTTATTGGAACTATGGCACCTGCTTTCTAACACATGTTAATGTAATCAAATAGGCAGGTGGTAATTCGCCAGCTCACCCGATGGGTCCCCCAACATAACCGCCACGAAGGCAGCAGGAGGGAACAGTATATAAAATTATTGTTATAATCTAATTATTAGGTATCATAAGTGGGGTATTTACCCGCGTCCAGAGGTAAGATCCTTGAGCTCCTGTTTCTGTTCCGCCTCATATTTCCGCTGCAGTTCACGGACGTGTTCCTGACGGATCAGCTTCTTCAGAGCTTCAAACCTACGAGAAAATTGTATTTTAATAATAATTTGAGACAGAATCCTTTTTAAAAACACAGTAGGTAAAATTACACACGAGAGTTAACTATAATTTAGATACGTAACTAAGTCGATTTATTTTTACCTTAAAAATACTGAACCTATTTTTATAGAACTAACAAAGTTTAGGTACTACGTTGATACTCAATCCAATTTGTTCAAATAATACCAGCCTAATAAATGTCCCACAGCTGGGCACAGGCCTCTTCTCATGTAGAGAAGGCACGAGCATTGATCACCATGCTTGCTCACTTGCGGGTTGGTGATTTCAGATTTAAATTTCTGGAATTCAGGTTTCCTCACGATGTTTTATTTTAATTCACCGTTTGCTTAAATGTGTTGGAATGTTTAAAATCTGCTACCTTGTGCATACAAATCCGTTCGTTGAACCGCCAAGCCATCACGGCAAAAAAAAAATATACTCTAATAAGTAGTATCTATGGGAGAAATGTCATTCATTACTTCTTTTCAAATACGACCTAAAAATATTTTTGTTCTCAGAAAATAAGCTTAAGAGACTCGCGACATTAAGGTAAAATAAAATGAATAAACAGTTAAGCGAGTTGCCGCGCAATTCTTTGTATAAGTATTTAAAAAAGTCTCAATGCCGCCATTTCTATTTCGCATTAAAAATAAAAACGTTAATACTTATATTTAAGGTATAAAAAGGTTAAAAGGTTGTTTTAACTTGATTTTTACTTAGAACTTTCGTCCAAGCTGTGAATCAAAGTTTTAAATTTGGCTTCTTTTAAGACCTTTAACTTAAATTAACCAATAGAGCTTTGGAGAATTTACAGTTTATTTTCCAAGAAATTAGCTCTGAATGGTTTTATATTTTTAATACTATGTACCTATACAGAACACTATTTGTATCTAGAAGTCAGTTCTAAAAGCGAATGTACTAGAACCCTCTTTATATATATCACTAGTTGATTCCCGCGGCTCCGCCCGCGTGGATGTCGGTTATCGCGCCAAAAAGTAGCCTATACGCTTCTCTTCTAGGGGGGCAGTACTATTTTCATACAATGCGTAGCTTGACACGTAGATTCTCCGTGCACCGCAGTGGAGCAGCGGCTTTATGGTCGGCCAAGGGGCTACTAGCGATGCCGCGCGCTCTACTCTTGTCTATGTTTCCTCTAAGATGTTGAGTATATTAGCTGCATGTATTCTCCAGTGTACCTTACTACCGTAGTCTATACTAATATTAAAAAAAAATACAGTTTGTGTGTTTGTTTATTTGTTAAATTGTAAGGGATAATCTCGGGATCTACTGAACCGATTTTAAAAATTCTTTCACCAATAGAAAGCTACATTATTGCTGAGTGTCATAGGTTATATAAAAAACCGAAAAATAAAAAGGCTTTTACGTGGTAGTCCGTTTTGCAAAGTGAATCGGAGAAAAAACGGTCGAATGAAAGCGTTTCTTACGAACGCTGCCTTAACTATCAAAGATATATTTTTGAGTTCTAGAGAAAAGATGTGGAGCTTGAAAATGCCTACAAAAAAGTCAACAACAGCATATGTCTAACTTTTATATTTAATTTACAAAAAGAAGTTTTTTTTTTATTATTATAGATAATTCAATTTTTAATATTAATAAAATAATTTAAATCGTTAGGTCATATGTACTAAAAAAGGATTATTAACATGGGTCATTTATAGTTAGCTTGTAATATACATACGTCGTGGATTGTACATTATCTAGTTTATAAGTACCATCATGATGTAGGTACAATGTACAATTGTTTTTCTTTCCAAATGAAATAAAAATGATAAAGTTGCCATTGTACGATTAATTGCAATCTTAATGAAGTATCCAGCTAAAGTAAATTTTTTGATAGCTAGAGATTAAGAAAGATAATTTTAAAGTGTTTGCTAAGATTGGAGTCCCTGTGAACACGATCTTACTGGATTTAATTAATTTTGGGTGTCGCTGACATTTCTTGGAGACGGTAAATTCATTTTAGCATATCTTGCGCTAATTGACTTACCTTCGTTAAATGAGATATTTTTAGATCCCTAAGTAAACATATAATATTTACGTACCTACTTATATTTAGAGAACATCGTGAGGAAACCTGGATTCCAAATATCAGAATCCGAAATCGCCAACCCGCAATGAGCAAGCGTGGTGATCAATGCTCGTGCCTTCTCTATGTGAGAAGAGGCCTGTGCCCAGCAGTGGGACATTTAAAGGCTGATTCAGAGAACTTGTAAGTGTAATCATATTCAGACTTGATCTTTCTACTGTCAATATAAAGTTGCTTAGTTATTTTGTAAAAAAAAAATGTTTTTCTTTTATGTAGGTACTTATTTGCAAGAATCTTTTCTAAAAAGTATGAGTAATATTAAGTCGATGTCAAATCCTTAACTACTCCAATTACTAGGTAGGTACCTATCAATTTTATTCACGGCATTTTTTTATATGATTCATCACATAATTTATTATTAGACTTAGTTATTTTTTTTAAACAAAAGCAGTGGTACTCCGGGGGTGTCAACAGAAATGAAAACTTAAACAATTACAATATATTATGTATGTAGAGTACATACTCATATACAGAGGTTTCGCAAAATAAAACAGTGTCGCGAGTTCAATTGTTTTTTCCCGTCTCAAAAAAAAACACGCGCCCGTAAACAAGTTTTAACTTAAAAAAAAAACTTCGTTTTAGGTATTTAATTAGATTTTTTGCTTTTACTGTTTAAGACTCCAGATGAACAAGAGCACTATGTACCAAATAACTATATTAAGAACTAGGTAGGTACAGAAGTTATTAAGTATATATTCCTAATAAGTTATTTTTACCTGTCTCGCTGCGGGGGCACCATGAATGTCGGGCCACCACGAGGCCGGGACGGTCCGGGGTACCGCAGGATCTTGCCTGATGTGTGCGGGACATTCAGCATGCCAAACATCTGTCCAAAAAATAACATATTTTAAATAACTAACAACTTAATTGTTAGAAGTAATTACAAAATAAGTGAAAATGTGCTTAAGAAACTAAAACACGCGAACAAAGTCGCGGGGAACAGCTAGTATGTAATAAAAGGTAAAAGTACAATATCTGACCTTTAGAACCACACTAATAGGGTATGTATCCAGTGTACTATTGTAATAATCATAATCATATCTTTGGACAACCCACACACGGCCATCTGATCCCAAACTATGCAGAGCCTGTATTATGGCAACCAGATAACTGATAAACATACTTATATATTTCTAAATACATACCTACATATTATAGATAAATTGCACCTAGGTACAGAACAAATAATCATGCTCATCACACAAAGATTTGTCCTGGGTGGAAATCAAACCCACGACCTCCTGTTTAGCAGTCACACACCACTAGAACATCAGGGCTGTGCCCTCATTATCCAATTTAATTTTACTTCTAATACAAAGCTAATGCAAAATTGTTATTCATTTAGCGGGCACACAAACAACACACGGTATAAAAAAATACTCTCAATGTTAAGATTCCAGTCAGTTTCAACATGTTACCGCTATAGGCATTCTGGAGAAAAAATGTCTTGAGAGACCGACGGACAACAAAGTTATCCTATAAGAGGCACGGAAGCTAAGTAGCTTTCTCCCGCGGCTCCGCCCTCTGTGGATCTCGGTCATCGCGGAAAGAAGTAGCCTATAAGCATTCTCGGAATCTAAGCTAACCTTATACCAAGTTCTACATATTAATAGATAATGACTAACTTGACGGGCCTGTTGGTCTGGTGGTTAGTGACCCTGACTGCTAAACCGGAGGTCGTGGGTTCGATTCCCACCCAGGACGAATCTTTGTGTGATGAGCACGATCATTTGTTCTGTGTCTGGGTGTAATTTATCTATAATAAGTATGTATTTAGAAATATATAAGTATGTTTATCAGTTGTCTGGTTGCCATAGCATAGGCTCTGCCTAGTTTGGGATCAGATGACCGTGTGTGAGATGTCCCAAGATATTATTATATTATTATTATTAATGAATAATATTTATTATTTGGTATTGATGTTAGGCTGTATTTCATTCGACGCAAAATTAATACGCAATTAGCAATATTTCGGTACTATACTAAGTACTATAGTAGGCAAAATATAACAACCGTGTTTGCACACACTTATTAATGCTATTTTTGCTGTATTATGTAGGTATTAATATATATAAGGCGGAAAAAAGGTAGGTGTAATGTATGGGTTTAAGATAATGAGGTTTTATTATGTAAGTTTATTTTTCATTAATATATATTGGCCTTATATATTCTAAGAAAACATTGTTCTACTGACATAGATAAACATCAGTTTCGCCACTCGACAACAGATGGCGTTGTTATAAATAAACTCACAATTCCCGAAAAACAGACAGTATTATACCTAGTAACAGGAGCAGTGTTCAAGATGAATGCCTGTTCGGCGTGGGTGGCCACTGTGCGTAATGACCGGCCATTTTCTAAAGGTCACAGGGTCCCAATGTGCCACTAAAGTTATTTTGTAGAAATTGTGTGTCTGTACATACAATGGTGGCCCAATGAGGCGGTGATTTGTAAATAGTTTCGCCTTTTTTATCTTAATGTTTAGATTGGCGTTTTTAAAAGCTAGGGTCTACCGAAAGTAGGTATTTTTCTACTTAATACTAACAGTATCGAGCAATTATTAACCTTACTAGCGGTAACCAGCGCAATTTGCCCCGTTCCCGTAAGACATCAATATTTTGTTGACTTTTTACAATATGTTTTTAGTTATTTTGATATTCGGGGTGGAGACGAACCCAACAATTCAAATATCATGAAAATCGGTTCACCGATTCTTGAGTTAGAAATAGTGTAACTAACCCGACTTTTAGACTTTTTTTTTATTTAAAAAATGGTTTGTGAATTAATGATGTCATAATCAATTAAGTAAAACTTTGAAACCGAATAATAATCTGCAATTGTAGCTAGGATAGTTCAATCGGACCCGTAACTCTGTGCGCAAGCGCTTTTTCACTAACCATTAATTACATAAAACAATTTTAGCTATGAGCTAATTATTCCTGACTATCCATTAAAAATATAATTAAAAGAAGACTTCTGGAACGTTATAATGTAAGTGTCTAAGATAGTTACTTTAAAGGTTCTTGTCAATAGATGCTAATAATTTAATTAATTACGCAGTAGACTTTACAAAAAAATATTTTTAAACGTAAGCTTAACGATAAGATTCCCAATTAAATGGGTTTTAGCAAACATTCGGGCCAAAGTTCCCGCGACATTGAATTAATTAATAATTATAATAAATTTACTGAGACGACAGCCATTTAATTAAACAATTAACCTTTTATCATAAAAAAAGTACGGTATACTTTTCGGCTATTTATTTTGTGAAATTAGAAAATAAAATTTGTAAATAATTTATTTTTTAAAATAAAAGGATATTTGCGACCCTGCCAGGATTCGAACCTGGAATCTTCTGATCCGTAGTCAGACGCGTTATCCGTTGCGCCACAGGGCCTGTTGGTAAGTTGACGAAAATAGCCTTGACTAGCGGCCGCGCGGTATCTCGATGACGTCACCGAACACGATACGGAGTGAACGATTGAGTTTTTTGTACAAGGTTAGCACGTGGTGTCGTTTGCATTGTTTAAAAAGGTTAGTTGAATGTTATTTTTAATAGATATTATTATTTGATCCTCTAAGAATGAATTTATCTATGGAAAACGAGCACTTTTTAAAAGACTTATTTTTTTTTTATTTTTGATCTTTGTATTATAATACTAGATCTAAGGATAAATTATACATATGTATACCTACTATACTAACGTAATACTACGTATTTTGTGTAAGTCTAAGAATTTTATAACACAACATATAGGTTCGGAATTGTATGTAACTTTAGATAACCTCCCATTTATCTAAGGTTAGCTAAAAAGCAGTAAATGCAACTTTACGTTTGAATATACACTCGTATACAGTACGGTTATGACATATAAGCCACATATAGTAGTAAATAAATAAAACCACATATACTACAAGTCTGTAGAAGCAATGAAAAATAGACTTTAAGCTAATAAACGCTAATAAAAATATCTAAAATTATAACTTAAAATATTACTAACATCATAATTTGAGTAGCAATATTGATTTTATTTTTTGAGTGTCGATAAAACTGCGTGGCTACATCGCTTTTCAATGTTCAAGGATTTAAAATTGTTAAATAGCTAACCAATTTATTAATTATGTTCATAATTAAAACTATGACTATCACTGCACCGATTTCGTATTTTTTGTTTAATTTTGACAGCAAAGCCGAAACTTATGACATGGTATTATTTATTGCCTGTATGTCGAATCCTTACTGTATACTTATCTATTTATTTCCTATTTCTATAATTTAGCTCATTTGGGAATTTCGCTTTTGCGATATACGTGCCAACGAGAATAGGGGATCGGACTATTTTATTTTTATTTACCCGTCACATAGATATTAAAAAAATATTAGGCACGTATTTTTTATTTTTTTAATTATACAAACGATGAGGAATATACAGTGAATGGAAATGTCGCGTGACGTCACTTGTGGCTACAATTTTTACCCACACATGACGTCACAAGCCGCCACTCCACAACTTTAAAGCGCTTTAACTTTGTAATTTTTCATTGATTTGACAAAAGAAAAAAATACGAGTTTTTTTTTCGTTTATCGTCTATCTGGTGGACTAAATAGATATTTCATTGATGTACAAAACTTAAACCGTAGTGCATGTAAAGTAAAATTAACTTATTGTATTCGTAAACTCACTTATGAAGAAACCGAACAACTACTTAGCGTACCGCAATAAAATATTGCTTACTAACCTTCCACACACACTCTATCATCATCATAATACACACAGGGAGGCCCACTACACTTACACTTTATCAATTTTTTATGGACCTTATTTTAATTTCAATTATTATTACAATTACATATATTTTTTAAGTTGAATTCTCATATGCTGCTTTTAATAACCAAAGTTCGATGAACATGTTCTAGCTTATAAAATTAAATAATTATTATTGGAAGAGCGCTGCTGTCTGGAGCACAGATATTAAGTTATCTAGTTCAGACACAGATGTCCAACAAGTTGTATAAGAAGCTGTAAATCAAAGTGTGTTTTGTATATTGTAATTATAGCGGGAAATAAAATTATTATTATTATTTCTTTTTATATCCAGCTGCTCCCTTATTCGGGATATCATGATTTGAATGTGGCATTCGTGGTTCAGTAGCAGTGTTTAAATCCGTACCTCATCATAGTCGGGTGTGCGTACAACGTTGGGGGGCGCTTTGGTGACCACTCTGCCGTATGCCTCGCGAGGCATGGCTGGATATTGGTACCGGAACCTGTGGGAAATTAAGCTCATTATTATTTAAATAGTTAAATTCTATTAAACTGAGAAACGACTGCACAGATGGTAGATTTGCTTTAAGGTCAACACGTCAACTCTGTCTTTGTAATAATATTCTCTAACGCCTAGATTCCCGCAAGGGTCCTTAATTAAAGAATCTACAGAAAATAATTTTTCATTACCGCCATAAAAATATCTACCTGCAGTGTTGTATACCTATGCATAAACAATTATTAAATCACAAGCGACCCGCACCGGCCTCTCACGGGGGTAGACAAAATCAAACCTTTCCCTTAAATCACTCTACCCATTGGTGAAAACCATATGTGAATCTGTTCGGTAGTTTTTGAGGTTATCGCGATCAGACAGACAGACGAACCTCCACTACCCATTTTACTGGATAACACATCAGTATCCGATAAACAAAGATAAGATCGGTTGTCAGAATTGTAATTACTTAACGACTGTCAAAGATCATCGAATGACAGTCGGGACCAATGGTTACCCATCCACGGAACTACTGCGGCGAGCGCGGCTTAACCTTATCGATCGAACCGTACGGCTTACACTTAGCCATCATGAGTCCCCATATTCGTACAAGTGACTTCTACTAGCTTCTAGATATATTCAATTTTTATCATAATATTATTCTGTACATGTATGCATATATTTATGTTACCTGGGAGCGGCTCTGGGCACGGCTGTGTAGACTGGCCACTCGTTGTACATCAGCGGGTCGCGGTAGTTGCTCACCTCGTTCATGATCTCCGGCGCACGTGCTTGCCGCTTCGAGAATCTAAACAAAATTATATTCATTAGTTCTTTATATTAGATTTGATAAACCACGAGATTTAAAAACACCCTAATTACAATAGAGAAGATGGCTGGAAGATATCACCTACTTAGGACCTAATAATACACAAACTTAAAACCAAACCCGAGCGCAGCGCTGCAAGACCTGAAAAGGCGTCGAGATCTAAAATCGAAATATAATACCGCCATAAAATTCGTTCAAAAGTAGTTTTATTTCAATTTTTTTTTTCTTATAGAGCCCTTTATGTCCTAGGACGACCTCCGTGGTCGAGTGGCGTACCCACCGGTTTTCAAGGTGTCGCCAGCTCAGAGGTCCCGGGTTAGATCCCCGGCCGGGTCAATGTAGAAAACCCCTATTCTATATTGTCCCGGGTCTGGGTGTTTGTGGTACCTTCGTTTTCTCTGAATTCCACAACACAAGTGCTTTAGCTACTTACTTTGGGTTCAGAGCAATGTATGTGATGTTGTCCACATTTATTAATTTTATTTATTTATATGTTACCAAAGACCAAAGTCCTTGTCATACCGAATGAAAGAAGCCCAAACTCGATGGGGTTGCATCGTTGTAGAATATAGTTCCAATTATCACCTTCCGACATCATTAGATCAGCTCCATGTCAAAATGACATTCTCATCGATTTACATTGGCACGTAGAATTTTAGCACAGAATCAGGAATATACAGAATTGAACTTAGATGCTTATAATATAATATAATATAATATATAAAGTGTATAATTAAATACAAATCGGTAGTGTATGAACAGATATAAAATGTACGTAATTCTATTTTTGTTAGTTGTAATTTAAATATTTGCAAACTTAACTATAATAATTATATAAATGTATACTTATTATCTTATATCATAAAAATCCTAAAAGATAGCGTCATGAAATTCATTCATTATTTTTGGTAGAGTTTACGTAGTTAGCTTGAACGCAGGCTTTGACTGCTTCACCGGACTTTTGGCAAGAACCTTAAGGGCCTCCAGCCAGAGCAATAGAAAAACTAACTACGTCAGCAACGTTCACTAAGGGCACCCCCTGTGGGGGTTGGACCTCGACTTAGTGCATTGCTAACAATCTTAATGAGGAAAAAACAGCTGTCAACTGGAACTTTGCTCTAAAGACTGGTGGCATTGCCATGTTGTATAGCAATGCTTATCCTCTGAACTAACCTTTGGGTTGTGCGAGATGTATTATAAAACTAGATCAGCAGTTTTAAATATTACTTCTCATACATCCAAACAAATAAACTTAATCGCTCTTTAATATTACTGTAGAAACCAATTTTCAGTTATTACAAGCTTCATTGAATCTCCATCGTTAAGTATCTTTGTGATATCATTAGCTTAAGTGCTCGAGTGGCCTTAATAAAGAGATTAGTGCGATACCCTAAGTGGCAGTAACATCACATTACGCTGGGCTGTTCCCTCGTCACGTTTAAGCGGAGTTTAAAATCCTATTATAAACAAGTGGCCATTTAAGGTTTTATTCTTGCTTATTCGTTTTATGACTTGTTTCTCTATCGTACGAAAAGAAAGAAGAAATACTCTCCTTATATCCACTTAAGTCAATTTAATAAATACTTAACCGAGCATCAATGTCACAAGCCAAAATAAATTAAATAGTCAATACTTTATTGTATTCCACAAAGTGAGTTCTTAGGTGATAAAATTTAAATATATATACAACTGTGGACCCAATCGGCCACAACAAAGTAGGACAGGAGAGAACTTTCCCCCTTATAAACAAAACATTTATTGTGCAATAGCGCACGTGTATAATCTGAAGTTCAACAAATTATGCAAAGTACAACAATTAAAAAGTTTAGAAGTTATGTCACAAAATGTTTTAGCAGGTTACATTGAAATTGTTTCAAACAACTTTTTTTACCTTTGATTAACTTGTACTTTTTATATAATTTCTAATGAAAAGAAAAACTTGGGGAACTTTTTAAGAACATTGCGACACTGCTGTTGTCAGGTCACGATGAAGTCGAACCGATTCGTCGTCGATTGTCGATTTTGCAATCATTTTGCGACTCGACGGGGGAAGCCCTCGTGGACAGGTGACATCTCAACAAGCGTTAACGATGATATAAATCGCTTATATGACATGCCAGACTGCCTATACCGAGATTCGGCCTGGAGGAAATTACTATACTAATTTTTATTAATGTTAACTTATCTGTCTTTTTATTTATCCGCTACACTTACACGGCTAAACAATATAATCGATTTTGATAGATTTTGGCATAGATGTAGCTTTAATTCCAATAAAAGTACATAGGCTCCCTTTCAACGCAGACAAAAGCCAGTTCAAGATATTATATAATTAACTAAAAGTGCCCGCGGCTTCAATCCCGTCAACTGACTACCTACCCTACCATATCTACCCTACCCTACCTACCGTACCCTACCTACCCTACCCTACCTACCCTATCCTACCATACCCTACACTACCCTACCCTACCTACTCTTCCCTACCCTACCTATATTTTTGTTTTTTAAGCTTTCCCTGTATTCTAGCGAACAAAACAAAAAAAGAATTATTCAAATCGGTCCTGCCGTTCTCGAATTTTAGCGAGACTAACGAACAGCAATTCATTTTTATATATATGATAACTGCACTGCATACATTTGGCTCTTCAGTGTGTGGGCGTATTAAACGCAGAAAGGTAATATTTATTAATGGTTGGTATTGAAGTTAAATGGTCTGGTTGGCAGCCCTGACATATGCAGGAGTGCTCTCAACTCAAATCGCTCCACTAAATTACGTTTTTGCGCTTTTATATTTTGGGCGTAGATCCAAAGGTAATAAAAGCATTTTTTTGAACTCAATTTGTGCCATAAATATTATTACAAATATAAAAAAATGTACTCACATAGTAAATATCGAGTAAACTATCGAGAACTCATTAATTTTGATTTCTAAGGCTCTAATAATGATAATATGTCTGAGTCGAAGCGCAGCGAAGCGTCATTATTAAAGTTGATTTAGGAAATTCATCTTTAATAATGTTTTGCTGTAGTATGATTTGACCCTAAGTCATTAAGATACCATTGCTTAATTTAACGGGTATGGGAAAAAGAAAAAAAAGCCTAGTTTATACAGTGGAAATCGCCAGCCCACAGGGGCAAGCGTGGTGATCAATGCACCACCACATACTTCTCTGTATGAAAACGGGTACTGCATTGGGACTGTTGAACGTAGTAATAATAATAATAACGAAACCTATTAAAACCCCCTGTGCCTGTATTATGAGCTCTTGAAGTAGGACTGGCCGTTGTGGAAGCGAGATAGCTCGATACACAGCGAGTAGCGGCGTCTCGCTTCCACGATGGCAACAGTGAACTCATGGTAGGCGCCTGTTCAAAGAATTCAGCCATCATCACTCAAAAACTTAACTTTAATAAATTCTCCAAAATTGTTAACACTTGTAAACATAAACTTGCAAAACCTTGTTATACGCCGATATCTCTCAAAGTAAAGTTTAATGGCATCAAATAACTTTGTGGATTGTATCAAGTTGCCCACAGTGTAACAATTAATATCAAAGTAGGTTTCAATATATCTTGAAAGTACGGTACGGGAATCGCAATTATGTAAATGGAAGCGCAGATGATATTTTATCGAAATGCCGGGGATCTGTTTAGTGATCTGACTAGGGTTGCCACCCGTACTATATTATATAGTATCGTAGGTACTATATTTAAGTCAATTGTATGATACAATTATTGGAAAATAATATGGTCCTGTTGGCCACGTCGACCTTTCTGGTCGAGTACACACCGGTTTTTTAAGTTGCTAGCTCCGAGGTCCAGGGTTCGATCCCCGGACGGTTCAATATAGAAAACCCCTTTTCTTCATTGCCGCGGGTTAGCGTCTTTAACTTTGTTGTCTCTGATTTCATAACACAAGTGCTTTAGCTACTTACTTTGGGTTAAGAGCAAAAACAGTCATTAAAAAAAGTGTTTATTGACCCTAAACAAACATATATACATGTTGTTGTTGTTGTCCTAAGGCACCCCGCTGGTGCAGAGGGCCCCAACAAGTTTTCTCTATATACATACAGTTAAGTAAAAGCTTGTTATAACCAGCCCCTGTAAATAAGTGACATTTCTACAAGTAACACTACTATGAACAAGTAAAATCGTAAAAATAGTGTCAAAATAGAGCGCGCCGTTTTATTAAAACTATATTAAAACCTAATATAATCCTTATAACATCGGAAAGATCGATATTTTCGCATAAATGTATGTCACTCACGACTAGCATAGTACTTTGAGCTAAAAATTAGCTTACGCTGTGCACAAGGAGTAGCCCGTCTATTGTTTTATTTAAGCAGGGGCCGACCCTTCTTGCGTCTATTATCTACTGTTTGCTTTTTGATTTAATTAACTAATAATATTAGTTAATTAAATCTCCACATCGCTGTCACTGTGGCGAAGTAGTCAACAGCCTCGGACACCACGGCCTGTCATGTAGCCGTAGCGCAGGACGCATGGCGCGACATGCCAATTTAAACGACATCATCCGACGTGCTGTACTTGAACCTAATGGCCTGGCACGCGACGACGGCAAGAGACCGGACGGGATGTCTTTGTTCCCTTGGAAGATGGGTAGGCCTTTAGTGTGGGACGCTACTTGTGTCGATACTCTTGCGCCATCTCATCTTCCCAGTTCGTCGTTCTGTGCTGGCGCTGCTGCTGCGGCTGCTGAGAACCTCAAACGGCGGAAATATAACAACCTTATTGGAAGTTATACTTTCCAGCCGTTTGGGGTTGAAACATTAGGACCGTGGGGTCCGAGTGCACACCTTTTATTTAAAGATCTGGAAAAACGTCTTGTTGACTCCTCGCGTGACCCAAGGGCTGGCTTTTACCTCGGACAAAGAATTAGCATTGCCATACAACGTGGCAATGCTGCCAGCCTTTTGGGTACACTTCCAGTCGACAGCGACGTGGATGAATTTTTTGACGCAATTTTTTAGAGTTTTTTTTAGTTAAGTTTAGTTTTGTTTAAAGTGTAGGGGAAGTACGTACAAAATGACATATAGTTTTGGTTTTGGGTCATAACTCTTTAATGGTAAATCACAGCGCATTCACATTGCACACCAGTAATCTTAGGTTTCATATCTTTGAATTATAATAGATAATTAAAATATAAACAAACTAGAAAAAATAATATTTAAAATTTAACTGAGATCAACGAAATCCATTTTGTCCATATGCTATGGACAAAATGGCATACCACATACGGACTAAATGATATAAGGCAAAGATCGCAAATGAACCGCTTGATTCGTTTAGAAACGTCCGCACAAGAAGCGTGGGCTCAATGCGAACATTTTAAACACCGCAACCAGTCTTCTCCAGGTTTTGATCGCGAATAAAGATTGTTGCAATAAATGCATGCGCAATCCTCTTCGTCTTCTTGAGCGTAGTTTGGCAAATTTTCTTCTTCGCTGTCTTCTTGGAATATGGTTTTGGTAACCTTTCGTCTCTTCTTCTCTGAAGGAGCTTTAGGCTCATTTTTTGCCTTAATTTCTTTCATATTTGGAGTTGAAGTCAAAACTAAAGAAGTTTGCTGTTTCTTTGGCTTACGTTTGCCTTGGCCACTTACGTAATGTCCTTTTGGGACAGGAGATATAACTTCAATAGGCACAGCTAACTTATAGGATGTTCTTCATTAGTAAAAGATGGGCGATTTTGATTTGCAGCAGGTAAAATAAGGTCTTGACCAGTGTTTGCTGTTGAATTGTCTGCTGGTTCAGTAGAGTCGGTTGTTTGAACTGTTGTGTCATTATTGTCAGGTGTTACGACGCGGATTATTTGTTGCTGAGTTTTAGAAGCTTGGAGATCTTATAATTACGCGGCATTATCTGTAAAGAAATTTACAGCTGATTAACGAGAAGCAGGTATTGGGTACCTACAGTTAACTCAATGAGTACTTATGGACAAAACGACATACCTATGTCATTTTGTCCGTTATATATGTATGTCATTTTGTCCACAAAGCGTTATAAAAAATCAAAATTCAACAATAAATGCAAAATGATTATTATTTACGGAAAAAACTATTTGAAAGCAACAATAAGTACTTAAGGGATGTAATAAATGTAAACACAAGATAATATTATGAAAAACATAACATTAATACACAAAAATCCCTGCAGTTAAATAAAAATTCATAACTTACCAATGATTATCGTCGGCTATGACACCCAAACGAAAGACTGGCGCGAGTTCACGTTTTGACAGGTTCGTATTTCCGGCTAGAGTCACGTGATGTAGTTGTCTATGGTGGACTAGAAGTAGCAGAATTTGAAATATGATGCCTGTGTCATTTTGTCCGTATATGTCATTTTGTACGTATCTCCCATATATATAGTTAAGTTTGTAAATATTAAGATATAAATAATGTAAAAATTGATAATCTATACTTATAATAAATCTGTAGAGAGGTCAATTCTGTACATCAAATATATTTTCAAAATAACTATCAGGGGGTGATTAGTGATCGATACTGATGCCAAAAATGCAATCAGTAAAATTTTTGTCTGTCTGTCTGTCTGTCTGTCTGTCTGTCTGTATGTTCCTTATAGAAACGAAAACTACTCGACGGATTTTAACGAAACTTGGTACATTTATTCTTCATACTCCTGGGCAGGTTATAGTATACTTTTCATCACGCTACAATCAATAGGAGCAGAGCAGTGAAGGGAAATGTTGGGAAAACGGTATTTTTTAAGCTTCCGTCGCGTATGCAGCCTTAATGGTTAAAGCTACATAGAAATTATGTATGACGGAAATGTTCTACATAAAATTATCTAAAAAATATCCCACAACAGCATATGTCTATCTTTTATGGTTGACTCACAATAACACGTGTAACTCCCGATAGCTTAGCAGTTCGGAGATTTCTGATTATATTTGTTTACTCTTACGTTTATAATACTCTCACTCATCCCTAATTAAAAAAAGTTTACATTATTACCTATTCAATAAAAAAAGAATCATAGAAATCGGTATAGAAACACCAAACTTATACATGAAATACGATAATAAGCCATCGCGCCGTCGCGCGTGAATACTGAATCATGCTACTTATAAGGATTATTTTTGTGTAACGTGATATATTATATTTCCCTACTAAAATACGAAAGTTAATCTGTCTGTTACATCAAAACCACTGAACAGTAAGGAAGGACATATGCTACTTTTTTACGAAAAACGACGGAAACGCGGACGAAGTCGCTGGCAAAAGCTAGTATCAAAATAAACCATTTTAAGCTGAAAAAACTAATAATTATTGTTTTAATTGAATCTCGTTAGTAGCCTTTATATTATGATTTTATATTTACCTACTAACTAGTTGAAATTGTTTGGAGATTGTTCTTGCCCATTGGTGTGGTGTAGTTTGTTAGTTTTCGTTGTAAAGGCAAGTATTCGAGCGTAGGAATGTTTGGTCGCCATTGTTCTTAGTTTAGGGTCGAGGAACTATGTCAATTGTAGAATGAGTATACATTTTGGTGTCTTACAATGACGGTGTAAAGCTTAGATGGATGAATTTAAAAACAAAAAGAAAGGCATTTATCTGTCACAGAGTAATTGACACACCAACTTACATAAAATACTTTTAAAAGAATACAAAAACATTTTAAATTGTGTAATAACTTTCGTGAGGAGTATTCATAATTATTTAAAACAGTGTACAGCAGTGGTGTCGTGAGTCGAACTGCCACCGCAGCCGCGTCAGCTCATGATTAGGGAGTCCTATTGAGTCTGAAACTAGTCGGGCGATCCCGAGAATATATGTGAGTAAACCGTAACCGTTTTCTTTTAAATATTTTTTTGTATCTCATTTCTGCGACAAACAGGTATTCAGCTCACAGCTTCAGTTATGACGGGCACCAGAGATGCCGCTGGTTTTCAGCTGAAGCCCTTGTGGTGACACTCAGATGTCAAATAGGTCCCAATAATAATTATAATAGTAAATAGGTAGGTAATAATTATATTTGTGTAATAACTTTCTTGAGGAGTATTCATAATAAAATAATATATTCAGTTCGACTCGCGACCCCACCGCCCGCATCGTCAGCTCATGATTAGAAACTTTTATTGAGAAAGTGAAAGGAGACATAAATGAGAAATCTGTAAATGATAGCATGACGATAAGGGCAGGAAAAAGAAGAAGAGGTTTTTAACCGACTTTAAAAAAGGAGGAGGTTATCAATTCGAATGGTTTTTTTTGTAAAAGCTTTTCTAAGGCAGAAACGTATGTGACTCAATACCTAATTTAATGTAGGTACCTAATACCAATTTACTTTACTACTCTAGCCTGTTAAAGAAAAATAATAAATTAGTCAATCTGTAACAAATTCAAAGTTACCTTATATAACTTTACAGTGAAACCGTTTTCGATAAAGTTTCGAAATTCGGAATGGATTAATCTGGAATCCCAACAAACGACATCCAACTTTTTGCTGCGACAATAACCGAAACTTACTCGGGCGTAACTGCGAGCGAAAGAAGTAAAAAAATAGAAAAACCGTACAAGTGCAAGTTTGACTCGCGGGGGCTCCGCACATAATTTTGCTGATTGTCACGATTTATTCTTCGAAAACAAACTCTACTGTGCGTTTGAAAAAATACTATATCAATCATATGTATGATACTAACAAATTCAAGAGAAAAAAAAGTCTTGACAGACAGACAGACGGACAAAGAAGTGATCCTATATAAGTACCGTTTTTCCTTTTGAGTTATGGAACCCTAATAAAATGATTGGGCAATCGTTTTGACAGTAAATTTAGCTCGTTCTTCTTTTGTATTTTAAACGGGTTTGTGTGCACAAGGTTAAACCCATTACAGGGAAGTACTAATAATGTGACATTTTCTAACTCATATGTACTTTCCTAATTATTCTAAGACATCATTGATAATCGGTAAATTAAAATATTGGGAAGAAACCTGGATTCCCAAAATTGGAATCTGAAATCGTCGCCTGCAAGCGTGGTATTCAATGGTCGTTCCTTCTCTATATGAGGAGAAGCCTGTGCCCAGCAGTGGGACATATTTTATAGGCTGGTATTATTATTAAACGACAATAACATTAAATACACTGTCAAGACGAATACCACCTCAGTCTACTCGTGCCCGTAACACCTGGAAAGGCGTCGAAACGTCGGGAACCTAAAGATAAACATAAACCGCGACAGGACCTGTAAAAATTATTTGTTTTACCCTAAGAAAACATTATGATTATTATTTTTTTTCTCTAAACCGTACCTCCACATAGCCTTCAGCTGATCGCAGGTTGGTTCATCAGCCTTAGCCAGTTCGCGGTCGCGCACGCGCGCTGGACGCGGAGACATGATCGCCTCCTGGTCCAAGCGCTGCGCCGCCACGCACGCGCAGGCCAGCAAGCTCCATGCGCGGATTAGGGTCCACATCCTGGAAGAAAAGGTGGGTTAGTAAAAGAGTCTATAATGCTATGGTGGAAAGTTTCGGGCGCTGATTTTTTTTGTCATGGTATTGAGTGTATATTAGCATAACTAAATTGTTGAGAGGTTAGTCCGCCTACTAGCGCAACGTTAGGATTTGATACCTTCCCCGCCGAGCATAATTTAGTGAAGCCGGGTCTCCGACAAAGGCAAGGACGAGACCGGGGTGTTTTTAGTCGATACAAATCCGACATATCCCTACGTTCTGTGCTCGGCCTGGGTTGAAGTCATTAGATTTTCAACCAAAAAAAAAAGAATTGTTACTTGCTAAATGCTGATTTAAGTTTTCCGTTACATTGTACCGCTGTTAGTCTGTAGTCAAGTTCAAAATAAAAAAATATATACCTATGACAGTTCTATAGAAAATACCTATACATGAACTTACATGATACGATAAAAATGTCAAATCATTCACAAAGTTACGAAGTTATCAATGTAATATGGGAGACAGATTATCCTACAAACTAGGTACAAATTTCAACGATATAAAACATATTGAATGGAACACGTGGGATGTTTAATATGTTAGACAGTTTCCTTAGATACAGTGGATCGCATGTAGGAGGTAGCAAGGAATATCAACCTTACTGCTATAGTCTTAGAGCATTGACAACGGGAGATGCCATACGCTGACATTCCCCTCGGCCAAAGTACGTACCGGCCGTAAGCTAGAATCTACCGTAATCTTTCGTGAAAAATGATATATCGTGCATAAACTGGAAACTAGTTCCTATTTACTACTTCTGATTAATTTCGTTGCGGGTTCCAAGACTGTCAATTGTTTCCCTGTAACACACCGAGCTTAAGTTTCGGTGGTATTCATTGGTTATTATTGTAGATCCTGGCTTACAGGAGTTGCAATGATGGGCATGTGTAGAGTGCAGGGAAAATCTATAATAGTGTGCGTAGTTTTTGTTTCTGTGTCGGAATTAGATAGGTGTGTGCCTGTCAGGATACATTTTAGTTTTGCAATAGTGTTTATTTTTTTTGTGTGCTACCTCGTCCTCCTCAAAAACTGGCTAGGAAAATTCCCTACGTTTGGTGCGATATGGCGCCTCCCATTGTTAATGCTTTAAAGCTAAAGTAATGTTAAGTAGTAAAATGAAGGGAAAACGAGGATGCTGAAATTAATTAATTTAAAACAAATAATTTCTTGTTCGTATTCTTTCGAGGCTTTAAATCTTTCGTTGCTTTTGTATGCATATAATCTATCTATCTTTTTCTTATATACTTGGTTATCTACACAAAATCGCTGACAATGTTAGAGCGTTACTAGTGTCGCGCGCTCGCCTGTACCTTGTCAGAAGTTATACTGTCCGAGTCCATTATAGAAATATCCAACGTCATAATAAATGATATCGATTTTCTATGTCATGTAGAAAGTTGTGAAGGTAATATCAGTATATGGAAGTTGGATAGAAATATGTTCATTAGTTTAAAAGCATCTATAGGTATGTCAGTTGATGACAATACCTCTCTGGAAAAATGATATAGATAAACTACGCAAAGAGAAACTTTGGTCCCATAATTTGAAATTTTTATGAAGTTGTTGTGAAAGTAATATGCATACAATAAACGATTTTGTAAGTCACACCCAGTAAGTTTGAATACAAAATGAAAGCTTTTTCTTTGACTCGAATTTTCACGTCAAAACATTTCTATTTATTCCGTGGGTAACAAAAATCTGTGGGCGTCTAAAAATAGTTTCTGAGCATATTTCATTATCAATACCAAAGTCATCTCACAAACTTCCAAAAAAATGTTTTTCTATTTTGGAATAAGTGAGAGTATGAACTAAATCGCCCACGCCCTCTCTACCCAACACTATGTACACAGGGCTGTCACGGTAAAGTAAACCCGACCTAATTTCAAGTAGGGCTGTCCGTTTCAACCCGGCAAATACTAACATTAATTTTGATAGGGGAATTGGAAGTAATTAAGGTGTTGTGTAAATTAAGTCGACTTGATTTGTTGACCGTGATATTAAGAAATTTCGGGTTAGGTAACTGCGTTTTAAGATTGAAACACCAAGCGGTGAAGAAAAGTAATTTTATGTCGACATAATAAATCAATAAGGTCACGTTGGAAGGATCAGCTGTTTCGAAACATTATATTTTAAACATTAAAAACTTTGTGGTTTGTCTTGAGTTGTCGTAAACATTTTTTGTTTGGGAATTTGGAGCAGCGGCACGGGTAGCGATGCAGTAAAATGTATTGGTTACATAAGGTAATTATTGTTACAAAAGTGTCATGAAGACTTACTTATATTTAAACTTGGACGATATTATGTTGTGGTTTGCCATAACGAATACTTTATAAGTAAATTTTTGACGCCTTTACAATTTTACCCAAAGAACTAATTAAGACATTGTTAGTAAATTTTAGACGCCTTTACCTCATTTTTAGGGTTCCGTACCTCAAAAGGTAAAAACGGAACCCTTATAGGATCACTTTGTTGTCCGTCTGTCTGTCTGTCTGTCTGTCTGTCTGTCTGTCAAGACCTTTTTTCTCAGGAACGCGTGGAGGTATCAAGCTGAAATTCATATCAAATACTCAAGTCTATGGTCTCTTAGAGCTGTGAAAAAATCAAACTTCTAAGTCAACGCGATCAAAAGATACTCCCGTTTATGCCGCAAAATTCCGCAAATTTTCGAAACTCGCACGGGAATCAAAACCTACAGGGTACTTCCCGTGAACTCAGAATCTTGAAATTTGGTACGAAGTAACGTCTTATAGTACAGATAAAGGAAAAATTGCGAAAACCGTAAATTTTTAGTTACATCATATAAAAAAAAATATTTCTGTTTTTTTTTTTTTTTCATTTTGCAATTATCATACCATAACTATGACTCGATCGTAGTGATGGGTGAACTTTTACTTATATACCTACAGGTGTGTACGGAACCCTCGGTGCGCGAGTCCGACTCGCACTTGGCCGGTTTTACCTATTGAACTAATTAAGACATGGAATATGGAAAACATTATAAAAAAAAAGTGCGCAATAAGAAGGTGCTTAAGAATAATACTTATATACTATAACACAGTCTCTAAGGTACAAAAAGGACTGAATAAATCACATTTACCAAACCAGCACACCCCTTTATTTGCAAGGTTCTCGACCGTCAACAGTTCCGCACCCTGTTTGCTCAGCGCTCGATGCTGCGACCAAAATGTTCATTGAGCCCAGTCATGTGATACATGGGCCACGAGTAGAGGGCGCTACTGGCGATTTTGGAACATTTTCGTTCAAAATAAACCTTACAATGTAATTTATGACAAAATTTGTTATTTTTTTTTAACGATAGCAATTTGTTTTATCCCATTGGGTCGTAGGAGATGACTGTGGATTTATTGTTAATTTTTAAAGAATCTTGGATAGATATAAGATAGATATGGTCACCCCAAAGAATAAGGAATCCAAGTTGTAAAACTAAAATGTTCGCTGTCGGATTTAATGCAACAAAAATATTTATAACTCTTGATAAAACTCAACCCGATATTTATAAATACAATAAAATCGGAAGGTTTTAGTTTGGGCTACTTTATTGGAAAATTTGGAATCCTTATTGGGAATCTTTGGAAAGGTTGGAATTGAACCGTGCGGGGTACGCACAAAGTTGAATTTCTGCGGAAGTTTTAGCGTTCATTACATTCAAAGAATGAGCTAAGGAATGTGAAACTGAATGAAATGAACGGTATGTCAGGTGCGAAGTTCAAGTCTGAAGATCCTGACATTCGTTCTGGCATGTGTACTCCTGCCCCTAGATATTAATTGTGTAATAGTTTTTAATAGCACCCCAGATGTTAACCAAGCAATTGACTTCTTTATCAACACCCTTAATTGTATTATAGTTCAAAATTCTATTCTGAAGGCTGTGCCCAACCGTAAAAGGCTCAGTAAGCCCTGGATGACCCCAGGGCTCCTAAGATGCATACGAAATCGAGACAATATGCATATGAAATTAAAAAAAAATCCCGATAATAATATCCTTCAAACAACCTTTAAAAGATACAGGAACTATTGCTCTAAGATACTTAAAACTACTAAAACTAATTATGACAAAGCCCTTATAACTGACGCACAAAATAATAATAAAAAACTCTGGGATGCTATAAAATCTATCACCTATACATCAAAAGTTAAAACAGATGCCAACGCTCTTCTATCGCCTTCTGAACCAGAGCGCTCTGTAAATAAAGTGAACTCGTACTTTGCTAACATTGGACGTACATTAGCTGAAAATGTACCATACGTGTCCACAAGCTTGCCTCCACTTACTCATGATTTCCCAACCAATCGTAATAGTTTCGTCATGCTGGGAACAGACGAGTCTGAATTAGAGCTTTTGATCGGGAAGTTGTGAAGCGATTGTGCGGTCGGCTCTGATGGCATTTCGGGTACGTTTCTTAAGAAATTTAAAAATCTTCTCATACCCCATCTGACCCATATATGTAATTTAGCGTTTACCTCCGGCATCTTTCCAAATGCGCTTAAGCTGGCAGTAGTTCACCCTGTGCATAAGAGTGGGGACAGAGATCGTTCAAATAACTACAGACCTATATCAATTTTGCCTACACTCTCAAAATTATTTGAGAGGCTCATGAATAACAGATTGTTCAAGTATCTAGAGCAAAATCGTCTTCTTTCTTCGTCACAATATGGTTTCCGTTCCGGAATTTCCACAAATAATGCTGTACTAGATCTAACCACTAATATTTTTTCCAACCTGGATAATAAGCAGAAGGTAATTGGTGTTTTCTTGGACCTGGCAAAAGCCTTCGATACGATATCTGTCCCCAATCTTATTGCTAAACTCGAGAGGATCGGTATTAGAGGTATTCAACTTGCTCTTTTTGAGAGTTACCTCACGGGTAGACGACAATGTGTCAGGATCGGTGATTGGACGAGCGACGAGCTCCCCATATCTTATGGGGTCCCCCAGGGCAGTATTATCGGCCCGACGCTTTTTCTCATTTATATAAATGAGCTCTGCCAGCTAACGATTCCCAATGCATCCATCTTCACCTATGCCGATGATACTGCCTTACTATTCCACGGGGACTCCTGGGAGATGGTATTCCGGCATGCACAATCCGGACTCAACCTTGTAACCAACTGGTTGGCTCAAAACCGGCTGACTTTAAATGTTGACAAAACCAATTACCTAACCTTTTCCTTTAATACCGCTGGAAAACCTTTCTATCCTCACTCCTTGACCGTCCACTCCTGTAATTCACCTCCCCTTACAGCTTGTAATTGCCCCCGTCTTTCCCGCATCACTTCAGTCAAATATCTCGGTGTACAAATTGACGATTGCCTTACTTTTTCCACGCACATAAACACAGTCACATCAAGAATACGCAGGTTGATCTACATTTTTAGGTCCCTTCGTCATGCTGCTGACACTGCGGTGCTGAGACTTGTTTATCTCGCCCTCGGCCAATCGCTTATACAATATTGCATTATTACTTGGGGCGGTTCAGCAAAAACTCACATGCAGAAGTTGGAACGTGCTCAAAGGGCACTCCTGAAGGTCGGATGGCGGTTACCATATCGCTTTCCTACCATAGATCTTTTCAAAACATGCAGGGTTCTCTCTGTTCGCAAATTATTCATTCTTAACCTTGTTTTAACCACTCACTCTCAAACTCCATACGATCCAACTAAATTTGTCTCCCAACGACGCAAACATACTGTCTGTCCCCCTATCCGCACAAATTGTTGTGCGGCACAACGTAGTTTCCCTTTCCTTAGAAGCTACGTCTATAACAAGGTTAATAAAATTTTAAATATATACCCTATGTGCAGATCTAAATGTAAAAGTACTGTCACGAATTGGCTACTTGAATTGGATTATGCTGAGACTGAAAATATACTTAACATTTTAAAATAATTTTGCCTATCAGAAATGTTCATCTATCAGAACCAACAGATTGCGTATCACCTTGATTACACACATTGATACACACACACATACACACACACACACACACACACACACACACACACACCCATACACGCACGCACACGCGCACACACACACTCACACACACACACACACACTCCCGTGCAAATGGGTGCTCACGCCCTTCACGGGCGCTGAGATGAGGACTTATATTGCACATACGGACACACATAACACTTATCAAAGTTACACCGAGCACATCTCTTTTTGTTGTGTATTTTAACTTTCTCCCTCTCAATACTTAGAGATTTTACAATTCTGTAGTATGAAAGTGCAACTTAATATTTTAATTTTAAGGGTGCGAGCCTGGAGATCTGTCATACAGGTCCCGAACCCAGTATAGACTCCAGCTCTCACAAAGGTTTGAATCTGTTTGTAACTTAGATACTATGTACCAAATTGTACCTTTATGAGAGAAATAAACGATATATTATTATTATTATTATTATTATAATTCTATAATTGCTCATATTATTCCCTAATAGTTGTCTAGCTAGATAGAAGAGGGGTTCGTAGCTAAGAGTAAGCCGTTCGGTTTGACCGATAATGCAGGTTAAGCCGCACTTGCTGCGGTTGGTCCCTGGATGGGTGATTTTTTTTTAATATACCGTTAATTCTTAACATTATTTCCGAGTTACGGACTCTTCCATGCCTCGGAAAGAACGTTAAGACGTTGGTCCCGACTTGCATACATTGATATTTGACAGTCGTTAATTCATTACAATTCCGACAACCAGACTTACTTTGGGATACTGTGTTACCTAGTAATATGGGTTGTGGAGGTTAAATAGGCAGTTGTTCCATGTAAAATACGGTAGGTATTCAGTTGAATCCGGTCAGTCTGGAAGCCGACCTCAACATAGCTTGGGATAAGGCTAGGCAGGCAGTTGTCTAGCTAGATGGATAGACTAATTTTATTTGTGAACCACGAGAGTCAATATTTACAGATGTGCAAAGCTAGGCTTAGATAAAAAAAATCCGATTATACGATTACATTGGATTATTTTTTGACATGTCATTGTGTCTTTATTTACTTAATTATGTGCAAAACGGACATTTAAATATTATAAAGCCAATATATAAGGTTTAAGTTGAGTAATAAATTACACAGAAACCACTTTACTAGTTGCGGGGAAATTAATTAGATGTCTGGTATTGTATAAATTCTAAATTAATTAACAGGATAAAATGCCTACACAATTTATAATCTAGAAAGACACTTCATTGTTAGTTAGCGGGCGAACGTTTTTTGGCTAAAAATGGTTTATTTTGACCTTGGAATGGGTTTATAAATTAATAACGTTAACAAAAAAAAAATCTTTTATACATTTTTGACAAGTGCTTTAGGTTTTAAAGAAAAAATTCCAATGGATTGCCCGCTTTGTAAAAGAATATTAGGAATATTTTAAATAGGAGTATTTATAGAAATCTTGAGATACATAATTATAAAAATATTTTTCACAAATATTCAAATATAGTCGTAGTTGAAACGGATGGGATTTATTATTATTGGCTTGTATTATATATATCATAACTACTATGAAAGAAGGTAATTAATCATGTAGCCCAAATTAAATGATACAGAAAAATATAATGCAATGTTTAAAAGGGAGTTTTCGATTTCGGAAATTCTTTTTTTTAAACAAAGAAAAATTACAACTTCAGGCTCTCCTTTTCTTAAATGGATTTGTTAATGTGCGCTCTACGTTTTTATTTTGTCGGTATTAAATAAACCACCTTTTGATAAAAGGATCCTTTAAACAAGCGCAAGGATCATTAACCAGGCTTATGTTTGCGTGATCACACTTCATTGGCTCCTTTCGTACACAAAGCCTTTATAATACCTTCATTGTCCTTTATCTTTGTATGTATGTTTTAAAAATATGTATATTTTTCAGAGATCGGAGTTGAAAACGATTGTCTATAGATTTTGTAAGGTGATATTACCATAAAATATTTCAAAACTAATATTTTTTGTAGGCGACGGCCGTGGCCTTACAAACAGCATAAGTTTCGAAATATAAAAATAAATGACATAGAGTGTTCTGTCCATCAGGCTGCAACTGTATGGGATAATATTGCCCGAGGCAATATTGCTATCATACTTAAATTAATACTGTTTTAAAGTAGAACCTGCTATCCGTTTAAGTTTGTAGGACATCCGGAAGTCTACACCCATTAAGGACCAGAAACGTGTCCCCGAAAGTTATGGTGTTAAAGATATTGTCAGATCAACAGTGTTAATTTACTATCAGGTAAGACGGTAACCCAATGCGTACTATTTACGGATGCTGTTAATTCCCATTATCGTCCTTTATGAAGACTGCTTCCACATGCTTTTTGTAAGCCATATTTTCTATACCTTCATCGTTCACAAATACTCAAAAGGCAAAAATTTCTCGATTGGACTTCAGGAAATGGGTACAAAAGGGAATAGCAGACGGACGGCAACGGCCGCTATTCCTGTTTAACTCAATATCCGCCGACAGATTGCCCGACTACATCCGATCACTTGCGATAAACGAACGGTTTTGAATGAAGAACTTAAGAAAACGGATTTGAATATTTAAAGCAGGAATTAATAAATGGGTTTTCTGATATTTTTATGGTAATCGATAGAGATTTGTCTTTGGCAGTTTGTGATTGGTTCTTGCTATTTATAGAGTTTGGGATACGGAAATTGAAGTTATTTATGTGAGGTAGGTAGGTTAAAGGTCAAAACGAATACAGGGGAAAGAAAGAAAGAAAAACAATTATAGGATGCAAAACCAATCCAATTGTAAAAATAACATGTAATAAATAAAAATAATGCCAGTTAAGTTGCAGTAGTAAAATGCAGTGGACGTTGCACCATTAGTTAAAGTTGAGCTCTTTCATTATGCAGAAGTAACAAACAAGTTTTGTCATCAGTGTCAACCTTTTTGGAAATTAGGGTTATGCATACGAGAATTATAACTTGGATAATAATGTTTACTTGTAATTTATGATGAGGATTAATTTAATTTTATTGCATATTTAAGTAGCCCTTATTCCTTAATTTATGATAAAGTTTTTTTTTTTATATTTTTACTTATATATAATTTTTTGTATTGTACATTTTTTTATCGGTAAAACCTTGTTCTCCCAACTCTGACATTGGCAGAATCATTGTCACCTCAACGACGGAGCCATTACCAAAAATGAGAATTTTAAAAAGAACCTTTAAATAACATTCGTTTTACACTTTAATGAAACCCTAATTACAGTAAAAGTGTAGCTATTAAACACCTATTAAAGTGTTTTATTGAACTTTATGCCACGTCATTAAACAAACCAAAGTTAACAGTCCAAAATGGCAATAGTGACCTAAGTCCGCCATCAAGCCAAACAAACTCCATTAATAGTCATTGTTCTAGAAATAGTACGCAATCGGTCGACACGCATCGGCCGCGCTCGTACCCGATCGATTACGCCCGAAGCTTAGGGCTGTCACAAATATTTATGATTATTTTACGAAACTAAACTAAAAATTGTATTTAATCTTATGTGAATAAAGGAGAACTTAATTGTACTTAGAGAAAAAATAAGTAAACTATAGAGTGCGCATATCGAGTATGAACTGTAGGCACTACCTAGACATTACACTACTAGTATGAACAAGTGTTATCGTAAAATTAGTGTCAAAACAGCGCGCGCAGATCAATTCAAACTATCTCAAAACCGAATATTACCCTAATAATATTGAAACAATCATTTAAGAAAATCACTTAAGTCAGTAAACGAGCGAATCAAAAATATGCACAGGCGCAAGTCTGAGTGCCTAGTACAGAATTAAGAACTTACTTATCGTTACTCTGAAGCTCTCTACTTGTAAACTTTATTTAACTACAACAAACACTAAACTTAAGATTTCAGTGTTTTTATTTATTTGTTACTAGCTGCGATCACGACGTCGTCCGCGTGGAATTTCCCAAAAAAATATAGATTTTTTCTAAAATAGAATTAGCCTAATTACTCCTTACTACATCAGCTATCTGCCAGTAGAGTTCTGTCAAAATCGGTCCAGCCGTTCTAGAGATAAGCTGGAACAAACAGACAGACAGACAAAAATTGAAACAAATGTTATTTTGGTATATGTACCGTATATACATTTATATGCATGTAGTAAAAAAGCGGTTATTTTAATATTACAAACAGACACTTCAATTTTATTAATTAATTTATTTATATATTAACAATTTATGTACACAATTTATTTGTATAGATTGTCTAATGACTTAATTCTGGAATTAAATTGAATTTAATTAAAGCCGCTATAACTAAAGTCACTCAATTAATCAGTAACTACGTTTGTGATAACCCTACAGCGCAGGCTGTCAACATAATTCTCAATCTATAATGTACGTGTGAACTCATTTGTTCTAATTGAGTCATCAATGAAACTCCTGATCCGTAGGTCAGGTTGACATATAACCTGAACATAGGCTTTCATAGGGTTGTATCACACAAGCAAAATCGCTCAAATACTACGATTTTGTTTATACTAGTGCCCCCAGTTCATACTTGTTAGGCGCATTTTATGGTTTAATTATTTTTACTCTAAGAGTTAGCGTAAAACATCTCAACGATATTGTTACAGCATGGTCACCATATGGTCAAGTTATTGTCATACTGATAAAGTCGTCCAGACCGAATTTCGGTCACAGCAGTTTCAGCGACATATGTGGGACGGCAGACCGACACGACCGGAGAGAGATTGGGCGCAAGACCAACGGAGTTACGTGCTTTCTGAGACATGTAGTTTCTTTGCATGATATTTGACTAAACAAAAACATTGCAAAAGATAAAACTTAGAGTATACATAGTCAAGCATAGAGTGCGTGCATCGCTAGTAGTCCGTTGTGCCGAGCGTAAGCAAAAATTTTAGGCCTAGGTACTACGCTCGTTAACTGATTTAAGTGATTTTCCGTGCGACGACAGACGTTTACAAAAATATCGATGGTTTCGATATAATTAGGGTAATATTAGATTTGAGATAGTTATAACAAACGGCGCTCTGTTTTGACACAAATTTTACGAATTTCCTTGTTCATACTAGTGTCCACGGTTCATACTTGTTAGGCACACTACAGTTTACTTATTTTTACTCTAAGAGAAAACAACTTGAAATTAGCGAAGCACTGTCGCGGCGATATAGTTGCGTTACCGCTCAAAACCGTCTGATAGGGCATTACAAATCAATCAATAGTAAGCTATACTATACAAAATGTCACGGGTTAAATACATACGCATTAATATTGTCGGTTAAATAGATGTTGGATGGTTTAACCATCCAGTAATCATTAGGTTTGAATGCTTTGTCTAGATTTGGGCCTGTTTTGTGACAGATTAATGAAGATGTATGTCTTATTGAAAGGATATTGGTTTATTTCTATTGAATATATTCTCTTTTACGAATATTTGAGGGTTAGGTAAAATCTATTTGGTTGGTACTAAGATTACCGAAATATTTGTTTATTTATTTGGCTGTTCAACAATGAGTACACTGTTACATATAAAAAAATACTATATACTCAATACTTATGGAAAAGCACAGCATACACAATACGCAAATAAAAACATTGATTACACAGATTTTCAATCTAGCTACTGGTTATTACATATTGCTACTTAGATTTTTGCATTGCTTTATAACGTTTTTTTTATTTACTTTTTTTAATAAAGTTATCTGTTAAAAATAATATAAAATAATTTCCAATTTCATGTCACTGTGTTTTTCAATAAGTATACTATTTATTGAATATATTTAGGTATACGAATATTAACTTTAAATTATAAATTTAGCGATCCGCCCCGGCTTCACATAGGTGCCATATGCATATAAACTTTCCTCATGAATCAATATTCTATGTTCTTTATTATATTGCTGAAAACACATTAAAATCCGTAGTGTAGTTTAAAAAATCGAAGATTTCAGACAGTGGGAGCGACTTTGTTTTTACTACGTTCTAAATTATCGCTTAATTTGGATAGCATTTCAAAAAATGCAGTAAAGAAATTTAACCGTTAACAGTTTTTAAACTATGTATGGGATAAAACTTCGACTTAACTAACATAACCTTTAGAAAATAAAAACTCGTTATGAACTACTTCACAAGAGAAACAAATAGTTTGCAGAGGTACTCGTAGCAAGCTCTTTTAAACACGTGTCCTCTCGTACTTGTGTCTTTAGCAGACAAGGAAATTAATTTTCAAGAATATACTCTAAAACACTTTTTATAAGTTTTTATGACCTTGATGTGTTGTGCTTGACCTTTTTTTATAATATATCCGTGTATTATATAAAAAATATATATATATATTGAGAATTTTATTTCCTCTTTCTTTTTCTTGGTGCCCATGGCTTGCTTTCTCAGTACAGACTTTAATCTTACTCATACGACTTACACAAATATTTAAGTATATTTTTTTATACTTATTTCTGTCCAGAGCAGTACTTATAAATTATAAATCACTATCGACTATTATTTAATAAGATTTCTCTATTGTTATTTCTTAATCTCTTGACACATTTTTATAGACATTAGTAATCACTAGATTTTTTTAACATTATTTGGTCTATTCATTAACTTTTATGTATATTTTTTTGTTACAATTCTATATTTATATTCTAATTCTATGATATGTAAAGAATCTTACCAATAAATAACTATTGTTTTCTTAACATAGGTTACATTTACAGGATATTTTTTCCAGAATATTTTTCCTCAATCTTATTTTTTTTTCTCACGCTTGGCTGGATTTATTTTGGGAAATAATATTGTCAAAGTTAAGAACAAATTGGCTTCGATAGCCGAAAGTTATGCCGCCATTTGTAAGGCTCATTAGTATTCTTTGAGCACCGTTTCGTGCCCAAATGTGTTTAGAACTTTAGATGCATAGGTATAATATATAGGCTTAAAAGAGCTCAGATGGGATCAGGATACTAATTTTCGGGAATGAAATCGAACCTTTTCTACAAAGGTGGGAGGAGGCCTTCAAAAGTTAATTGGGAAAACGAAGGTTACAAATCGGACCAGTAATTCCTGAGATAAGCGCATTCAAACAAACAAACAAACAAACTCTTCAACTTTATATATTAGTATAGATATATATCACCACTTCACCAGATATCGGTCAACCCCAAAATGTTAAGTATAGTCTAAATTTTTGTAACAATGATTGCCCATTTTTTAATCGACCAGAAGTCACGACCATGTTATAATAAATATATAAGAATTCGGCAAAATCACTTACCAATCGGATGACCGATTAAATATCGAACGATCATGAATCCGATTAACCTTTAGTAGCGGACAACTTAGAAATAAAGTTCCATAACAAAAGCATTGCGTCATCAAATAGTTTCCACCATTACTATGGTAAAGTTCTTAATTTATACCAATATTATAAAGCTGAAGAGTTTGTTTGTTTGAAGGCGCTAATTTTAGAAACTACTGGTTCGAATTGAAAAAATCTTTTTGTATTGGATAGTCCGTTTATTGAGCAAGGCTATAGGCTATATAACATCACGCTACGACCAATAGGAGCGGAGCATAAATGAAAAATGTCAAAAAACCGTTGAAATTAAAACACGCGAACAAAGTCGCGGGGGACAGCTAGTTCTAAATATAGAGCTAATGTATTTTCTATATATTGATCTAATTTTGGAGCCATGTAACAATGGATTGTTCGAAATTTATAGAAAAGATTATGTTCTATATGGCATGGCCTTGACTTTGAAGGTCCGTATATCTGGTGTTTAAATGATTTACGTAAACAAGTGTTGTTTGAGTTCTGTGGTGTTGTTGAGAACTCTATACATGTTGTGTACTTCTTCAGTTATTCTACTATGCAGGGGGGGGGGGAGACGAACCGAACAAATAAAAGAGCATGTAAATCGGTGCAGCAGTTCTTGAGTTACAAATGGTGTAACTAACCAGACTTTGTTTTCTCCAATAACTAAAAAAAGCATCGGTTAAAATAATTAATACGGGAATTGAGACTACTTACGTGGTTGAAACCACGGGGCACCGCTAGTTTTGAGTATTTGATTAGTAGGTAAATATATGCTTCATAAAATTATTTGCGAAATACACATTTATGTCATTATATAGATTGTTAAATAGGCACTCATACTTCATATAAAAGTGTAACAATATTTCGGTTTTCGGAATTTGTGTGTACATTTTTTTCAAACCATACCAAAAAACATTCGTTTAAAGGTTACTTGATTAAATCTTAGGCTTAAAAATAAAGACTTTTAACTGAATTATAATATCCAGCTTGAAAGTGTGGTTGTATATTTGTAACCTCATAATGACTAAACTATTAAACCAATTTAAATAAAAATAGACCTTAGCTCCTGGCGAAGAATATAGAGCATTTGCTGTTTTGCGCGGCTCCGCCTGTGTGAATGTCGCTTATCGCGGCAAAAAGTAGGTATGTCCTTTCTCAAGCTCTATACTATCTGTGTACCAAATTTCATTTCAATCGGTTTAGTAGTTTTGGTGTAAAAGCGCGACAGACAGATAGACAGAGTTACTTTCGCATTCATAATATTAGTAAGGATTTTCTAATCTGGTAATATGTTTTTGACTCCACAAGTGGAAATTTCGATTATTATACAAGCGATGCCGCGGGAAAAAGCTGGCAAACGTTCATACTAAGTTTGAGGAGTTTGCTTCACTATTCCATTTCCCCAGTTTGGTACAGTTGGCAACATAAAACTTTGATTTATAGTCTTTGTCGGTCCAATAATATTTTCAGTTTGCGACCGCAGTAAAACTGTTGCGAATTTGTGTTCAAAAGTCCACTTTGTTGGTACTTAAATGCTGGACCTCTGTATTTCGTTTATTACCCATTGTTGTTACTTACCTACCGATATAATTTTATTCACTTTGAACTTAGCTGGTTGCTGTTAAGAGTTATTTCTGTCACTAAACAAAATTAGTTCTTTGATAACTTATCAAAATTAGATAAAGTTTTGTCTTAATAGATTCCCGAAATAGACTACACTCAAATTTAAATAACATCTTTGAGAAATGATGACATAATTGTTTTATACTTATTAACTTGCTAGCTGTTTTCCGCGGCTCCGCTCGCGTGGATGTCGGTTATCCCGCCAAAAGTAGCCCATGTCCTTTCTCTGGCTCTAGGTTATCTGTTTACCAAAATTCATTTAAATAGGTTCTGTAGTATTAGCGGGAAAGCGCGACAGACAGACAGAGTTACTTTCGCATTTATAATGGTGTTCATCTTATAATACAACTTATTTTGGGGAAAAGTGTTAAAAATAAGAATAATGTAAAGGTCACAAAAGAAAACTTAACAAAACTGTCTTCATATTTCACTTTAACAAAAACAAATGAATTTAAAATAAAAATAAACTGAGCTGGGATGAGATATCAAAGACTTCAAAATCCTCTCAAAGTTTTCAACAAAGAACATTGTTATAAAAGTCTGACGACGTTGTAAAATAAATATAAGTTATATATTATTGTATATAATGTTCGCAGTTCATATACTCGTGAAATACGAGTGGTGGGCAATGCAATACACTGTATTTATTACACTGTCTGGAAATGCCAACCCTAGGAAACGAGTTTCGTACGGTCAGCAATGTAAACGTAAAGATATTGCATTTTCTCTACTTGAAAACTAGACGTTAGGTATCGTTGTTTATTGAGTGTCTATTGGGTGATAAATTGTGTATTCGTGTAGAACAGAAAATGCAAGTATTTGTTTAGGGGTGGGATGAGGGGTAATCTACTCGAGTCTATGGTAATGAGAAATACCGTTGTAGCGCTCACCAGTTGGCGCCACTGGCGCGTCAGCTGTCAAAGCACACCGACCATCTATTGAATGGCCTGGCGTCCGATTATCGCCCCTGGAGTCGAAATTAATAACTGTGGCTCTTATTAAAAGCATTGACTGACAATATGAAATTTTTAGGGCTCAAAAAAGGTAACCCTGACTTCATGCACTTTGGAGCACTTTGGTAACTAAGTGCTCTAAAGTGTAGAAGTGTACACTTTTAGAAATTAGTTAAAACATGGGCTGATACAATAATAAAATTGTCTAAAACACATAAAGGTCAAAATCAAGAAAAGTAAGTATCTTTCAAGTAAAGTATTTAAGATTCCAAGTTCGATTCCAACCATAATGGCGTTTTGTGAATTATCTACTTCTGCTAAAATCTGGTACGCTTATTGACAATCACCAGTAAAGTTTTTTAAATTTTATTAATGTGTGTTCTTTTTACTGACGGTACTTAAAACTGTGACGTCACTTAACTGAAAGTATTTTAATATACCGAAGTACTTTAAGATGGTCTGAGACCGTTACTCTTTGACTATTTCTAGTCTCGGTAATGACCAAGTTGAATAGCTATATTGAATTTTTTTTTTTTTTGAGAAGTACCTTTTGTATTTTAATAATTGTAGTCTAGCAATGAATTTCTTTTTTATGTACCTATTTAATTTAAAATGTTGCTGAGTTTTTAAAGCGTATTTAACTTTTTTTTACATACCCAATTAATTGTTTGAATTTAGTTCAGAATAAAACACATCTTAAGTTTTTATTTAACACAAAACGGTTTACTCACGCATATTCTCGGGATCGCCGGACTTGTTTCAAACTCAATAGGAGTCCTGAAAACCCGAAAACCCTGCCTTTACAACCCAATAACTGGATAATACAGTAGGTATCTCCAGCTAGGTCTAGTTGTCAGAACTGCATGGATGCATGTATGTAACGACACTCAAAGATCGATGTACGACATCCGGAACCAAACGGCATTACGTGTTTTTCGAAGCACAGAGGGGTCCCAGTACATTACCAGGTAGTCACCATGACCCATCCACGAAACTACTGTGGTTAAAGTGACCTACTTTTATGATAAGTTAACCTGTAGTTACCCTGAAGCATGGCTTTTACTTAGCCATGAGTACTAACAAAAACATGTGCAGATAAATATGATCATATTTTTTTTTTTTTCTACAGTTATTTTAAGCACTTTTATAGTTACCACTATACCGTTACGCCTTTGTCCACCACCAATGTAACCGCTGAGCGGAGCCGACGGCCCAAAGCAACGACACATATATTTACTAGGACCGCGTGTCCACTCCGTAAGCCCGTCAAGTCATCTTGATCACGGCGAGAAGCAATCTCTTTCTAGTTGACATCTCGGTTAAGGCCGCGGTGGACAATCGGCCTTAAGGCCCAAAATGATGAATGTCTTTCAAAGGTAAAATGAGATTTGGAAAAAGGTTTGATTCGTCTAGATTTAGGTTAAAATGATCTTATCCATTTGTCACTGGAGAAAAATAAAAGGTATTGCTTCGGATTGGGGAACCTTAACACGTAGGTAATAATATAGCTATTTGATCCTTCTTTGTTGGTTGCTTGGTATCAGAAATGATCGCAAAAGTAATTAAGTATTGCCCTACGAAATCTTTACGTTGTTATATATATATCTTGGTCTGACTATATACAATCTTTGTGAGGAAAAAATCATCCTTTTGCATACTTAATATTATAAATTCGAAAGTAACTCTGTCTGTTACGCTTTTTCGGCTAAACTACTGGACCGATTTTGATGAAGCTTGGTATGGGGTAAGCTTGGATTTCAAGAAACGACATAGGGTAATTTTTACCGCGATAATCGACACCAATTCAGGGGGAGCCACAGGCAAAACACACGCTACTAACACTGGTATGATATAAAGACGTAAAGATAAATAGGCTAAGAGCTAATATTATTATGTAATGTCTGTGATTGCTATTTTTATATTTTATACTTCGAGTTCCAAGAACATAACTTAATCACCGGATAAATCCAAAATTCTTCAAAATTATTATCATAAAAAAATATTTTTCATTTCCAAATAAAATACAACAAAATCCTTTAAGCCCTCATCATCATCTCATTATGAGGCAAAAAAAGGCAATAAATTAATAAAGCTATAATTAAACGATAATGTTCATCAAATAAATAAATCCACCGACCAGTTTATCGTGGCCTACACGTATCGTTCAGAACCTAATCGGCACTAAGCATTTTTTACTCAAGATTTCATTGGATTACCGACTTGATAATTTATTTAAAGACCTGCCCCCCAAGACAAGTGGAATTGACAAGTGTTGACGGTTATAGAAATCGCCTAAATGATGGTAACTGTATGGGAATGACATTTCGTTTCGATAAGTCACGTGACTTGGACTTGTTACTTCCATACATTTGAACGATTCGATCAGCGTTATCGCTTGTCGCATTGTCACTTGTCTAGAGGAGCTTTATTGGTACAAATGGCTACAATTAGATGGCCTGCGAATCATCCGACCGACCCCTCAGATTTTTTTTAGGGTCTAACTAATTAATCAACACTTATATGAAATTAAACGAGTAAAGAAATGAAAGATTTCAATAAAAAATTGCTTTATCTTGATCCATTGAATTTGTTAATTTAGATTTCATGGTTTTCCTATATTTGTTAGAAAGATTCGATCATAATAATTGACCAGATCGATTGATGCCATAAAAGTACAGAATGTTAGTTTTCGGGATTTTAGTCTATTCTAGTACGGGGTATATAGGTGCAGCGTATTTAAAAAAAATAAAATAAAAACGTATTTTTGTTTCCTTTAAAAAAAACTAAGGATTTTTTTCTTTGAACTCTTTTGTACCCTATCAACAGTATTAGAGTACTTTGAGAGAGAGTACTATTAGTTATACAGAGTAGAGGGAAAGTTCCCTCCAATTGGCATTGAAAAATTCCGCCCTGTATAATTAACCAGCTTATGCCCGTGGCCCCGCCCGTGCGTGTGTCGGGTATCGCGGCAAAAAGTAGCCTACCTTACCTTACCTTACCTTTCTTGGAATCCAAGCTTTCACGCTAACCTTGTTTCATCAAAGTCGGTTCAGCAGTATAGCCGCGAAAGCGTAACAGGCAGACAGTTACTTTCGCATTTATAATATTAGTAGATGTGGGGCAACATTGAGGCATCGGGGGCAACAGGGGGATATAGGAGAGGCAACGGGGGTCACAGTGGCTGGTCACCGTTAAGTAAACCATTATGTTAATCATGCAACAAGTGGTCAATGCTGTTAGTCTGTTGAAAATGCGGTAAAAAGATATACGTACACATTTTATATACTGTGGCTTTGCGTCTAAAAATAAACAAGTATTAAAATGGACGAAAAAGGTGTGTACATTTTTCGTTACAGCGCTAGAATTGTTGTAAGGTGTCGGCTATTATTTGTAAAAAAATACAGACTCTCAATTGTGAATAGAGTATCTTTTGTCACGTTTTCAAAATAATATTTCATGTAAAAGCTGGAATTTTCGTAATATAACTATGAGAATATTAAGCCTATGAAAGCTGGGGAAAAATAGACTTCTATTGTATCTACCGAAGGTATAATGGTACCTACTATTTCACGTTTAGGGAAATAAAATAAGTGAACGATAGAGTGTGCCTAATTAGTACAAGTATGAACAAGTAAAATCGTAAAATTTGTGTCAAAATAGAGCGCCCCGTTTTATTCAAACTATCTCAAAACTAATATTACCCTAATAATATCGAAACCATCTATGTTTTCGCGTAAACGTCTGTTGTCGCACTGGAAATCACCTAAATCAGTAAACAAGCGTAGTACTTATATCTAAAATTTGCTTACGCTTGGCACAACGGGCTACTAGCGATACGCACACTCTATGTTTGTCTATGTAAAAGAAAAAGCTTCAGCAACATGTAAATTACCTATAACCATAAGTTAGTAATTTCATACTATCAGTTTATACCAATCCATAGACTTAGTCTAGTAATCTAAGCTCCAGCCAGACATACATCTGCCTACTCCCCATTGACCATTGAATACCGGCTTAGTAATACACACAACTAGCAGCCCACCCCGGGTTCACACGGGTATTTAACAAAATAATCAAAATTAAAAATACATTATATAGCCTATGTCACCCGAGGATAGTGTAGCTTCCCACAAGTGAAAGAATTTTTCAAGTCGGTTCAGTAGTTTTAGAGCCTATTCAATGCAAACAAACAATCAGATATTTCCTCTTTATAATATTAGTGTAAAAGTATAGATTAGTTCCGTTACAAGAAAACCAACATCGCAGTAACTTATACCATCTGTTGCCTGCTGTTATAAATAAACATGGTTTGTTTCCATATTTTCCTTGTATTTCGTTCTCATGAGTTTTGTACAGATCTATTTCTCTTGAGGTGTAGGAGTAAGAAGTTTAGAGCTTACACCGAAGGCATACCTACGCTGTATAGAGACTATTTATGGTAGAAGCGATGTAAAGATGTGGTGTGAGTTTTAGAGATAGCGAGTAAGGAAGCAAAGAATGAATTTATTAATACCGACTTTGCTTATGTGGCTAAGAAAAAATCGTTCAGATTATCATTTCTAGCCAAGTGGATTTTTTACAAGTGGTAACGCTGATCAAATCCGTCAAATGTATGGAAGCGACAAGTCTAAGCCACGTGGCGAATCAAAATGCGTCATTCCGAGTGTGATACGTGACTTAGAAAAGTGTAACACCGAATAACATGTCCCCGTAAGTTTACGAATACGAAACACTTAACAACGAATGCACGCTACCACGAAAAAGTTAACGCCGTAGCAATGCGATCTCGAATAACTAAATCTCTAATTCCCATACATTTAGTATCATTTAAGCGATTGCTATCATCGTTAACGCTTGCAAAAATGTCTCTTGGCTAGATGTCCAATCTTAAAGTTCCTTGATTGACGCGGTTAGCCCGTGAATCCAAGTGACCATCCGAGAGCTCGTATGACCGTCAGTGAATCTCCCATCTGACCATAAGATACCTTTCATACCTACTTCTAAACATATTAAACCAATTTTCCCATTCGCTCGATCACTCTGTAAACAGTGTTAGGGAAGCTTCCAGTCTCACCGGAGTCACCTAAATACATATACCGTACATTACATGTATGAACAAGCAATTATAAGATAGGCCCTATCTGACCTCAAAAACTCTGCAACTAAGTAATGTAAAACTTTTCTTCTGAATTTTATATACAAAGGAAAACGTCACCCGCTTTTTTTCTTAACTTGGACAGCTATAAACCAAGTACCCGTAAAAACGTCAAGGCGTAGCACTCTGAATAACGAAGGGGTTACTAAAAATACACGTCTTTGGTGCTTCAGTACCACGGCTGTCTGTTGTCTTAGTGCCTCAAAGAGAGATTATCTAAGGAACTGCCTAATGTATGACGAGTTTTTGTTTTTAGAGGACTGCTTTCTGTCCTATGTAAATAGATGTGCCTGTTTCCCTACTGAATTAAAGATGAAAATTTAAATTTATAATCTTAATTTATTGAACCTAGGTATCTCCTAAATCTGACCTAATGCCTATAAAAAAGGTTATTTCTTTTTTGGAGAAGTAAAATAAGAAAACAATAATATTTTTCTATCCTAGGGACTTATTACTACTGTGTGAGAAACTATACACATGCTTTTGATTAATTAAATGGTTGTCGCCTACCACAGTAAAGTGAGCCATTACTTCATTAGTATTGTATTGAGGAGCAATCAAAGGGAAGTTGTAATGTGTGTCAGCCCGATGGGTATTTAGTTTATTCGAATGGCTAGGCTAGTCTAAATTCTAAATTTAGTCCCTATAATTGTCTTGAAAGTAAACGTAGTTAGCAAACTTAATCCTTACTAATATTATAAATGCGAAAGTAACTCTGTCTGTCTGTCGCGTTTTCATGCCAAAACTACTGAACCGATTTAAATGAAATTTGGTACACAGATAGTCTAGAGCCTGAGAAAAGACATAGGCTTTTTGCCGCAATATCAAATATCCACGCGGGCGGAGCCGCGGGAAACAGCTAGTTAGTAATAAAACTCTGCTGTTACACTCATCTTAATCGAACAGACACATACAGATATGATAAAAAGTATCCTATATTTTACGTCAGGTTACGAACTATTAATATTCCAAATGTTATTAATATCTGTCAAGTCGTATTCGCGTAATAGCGTTACAAACATAAAAACAAGTAAACATTCACATGTAAAATATTAGTTAACAATAGGAGAACATTATCTTGAAATCCTTGAATATAGATTCACAACTAGGATCAGGTAGATATGAAGGATTGTTGCATTAGACCTTCGGAACATTCACGCAACGCCCACACACGGTTTATTCGGATGAAATCCGGTTGGAACCCGGTTGAATGGGGCCAGCGGACGAGAATTCATTCAGCGAATGCAGCTGTATAAGTTACTCTCGCCTAATCTCTGCAGACGGCTCTGTCTGCAGAGATTAGGCGAGAGTCGAATCGTTTAGAAACGTATCTAGAATTTGCAACGCTTTTGAGTATTCATGTGACGATGTGTTCACGAAAGATAGAATAGGGATGCGGACTATTTTTTTTTATTAACACTTTACATAAGATAAAGATTTTGTATGAAACTTGTGTTGTTGGTTAAAAAGTGGTAGATTATTAAGAAAATATAAGACACGTGCTTTTCTTTTTAGGGTTCCGTACCTCAAAAGGTAAAAACGGAACCCTTATAGGATCACTTTGTTGTCCGTCTGTCTGTCTGTCAAGACCTTTTTTCTCAGAAACGCGTGGAGGTATCAAGCTGAAATTCATATCAAATACTCAAGTCTATGGTCTCTTGGAGCTGTGAAAAAATCAAACTTCTAAGTCAACGCGATCAAAAGATACTCCCGTTTATGCCGCAAAATTCCGCAAATTTTCGAAACTCGCACGGGAATCAAAACCTACAGGGTACTTCCCGTGAACTCAGAATCTTGAAATTTGGTACAAAGTAACGTCTTATAGTACAGATAAAGGAAAAATTGCGAAAACCGTAAATTTTTAGTTACATCATATAAAAAAAAATATTTCTGTTTTTTTTTTTTTTTCATTTTGCAATTATCATACCATAACTATGACTCGATCGTAGTGATGGGTGAACTTTTACTTATATACCTACAGGTGTGTACGGAACCCTCGGTGCGCGAGTCCGACTCGCACTTGGCCGGTTTTTTTTTTTGAAAAAGAAAAAATACAAGATTTTATACTATGTGTAGATTAAAATGAAATAAAACTAAATGAAATTATCTCAGTTACGATTGCATTGCAATTCTCACTTAATGAGAATTTAAGTCTCAATGCTGGAAAAGGAAGACTCTTTATGAAACTATTCTGTTTTTGCCCGTCAGTGGTATTATTTGTGCTTGATGGCTAAATGCTCGTTCACGCAACCACTCGTCGCCAATTCGTACCTATTCGATACGTGAAAGACAGGGACGAGAAATTGACGTCCTTACCCTCTTGTTCGAATACTTAAGAGTGCGCAAATGCCATAGGGATCAAAACCGAATACAAACCAAATACGTATTAAATAAGAGTAAGTGCGTTACGCTAAAATTTATATTTAGAACATGTCAAGCCTTGTTTTAGGACGTAGGATAACGCGTAGGATTGTTTTTTAATCTTTTTCGGTTGTCGTTTCCAATTATACGGCTTGTACTGGCTGGTTGCAAAATATTTTTTTTTATTTGTTTGTTTGACGGACAGAGATTTGATGTAAAGGTTAATTTGGTTTCTGCAGGTGAAGTTTTTAATTTGCCTAAGCTTGCAGCAGGATTTTTTGGCTATACAAGTAAAATCATGTTTTATGACGTTTGTGCCTGATTTTACCAACGCCAGATAATTTTTATTCGTAGAATAAAATTGACGTCTGACAGATTTTGTATGAAACACTAAAAAATTCCAAATGATTCCTCGGATAAAATTATCTGGTTTTGGAAAAATTACCCTTTATTAGAACATCTGAAGGAAAAAAAAAAAAAATCACTTGTCTTTTAAAGCATTTTGCTCGTAATGCCTCTTGCATGTACCATTATAGCTATTTCAAATAAAAAAGGAATATATTATGTAAACGGTTCTTGTTACCGATATTGTTTTGTTTTTTTTTTATGAACACTGTTCGGAATCGAATGAGGGCTACCACTATTGCACTCACCAGTTGGCACCAGCTATCCACAAACAAACTATGGAATTTGTCATTTTTCACATCCCGTGTGACTAACGCTTCTGGAGGCGAAATTGTTGACCATAGCATCACTATAGGTACCTAAGATTTTACCTAACACTTTCATATCCACATACTAGTTTATTAGTTCCACAAACCAAGCAAAATGTTATTTCAGTTCATACAGTAATGCAATCCCACCTTTGAGATTCGTGGGCGAGATTAAGCTATTCAGGTTTGCGTGGGAGGCTGTGAGGACTAAACACATTATCTTAACCAATTCGGGACAACGTGTGTTCCTACAACATTAGCCCGCCGCGTAATTTTGAGGTTACGTTACTCGCCGTGTAATGTTAAGAGTGTATATTATGGCTGGTATTAGTTATTTTGTGACTAACTGTCCCCCGCGACTTTGACCGCGTGTTTTAGTTTCAACGGTTTTTAATTTATGCTCCGCTCCTTTTGGTCGCAGCGTAATGTTATATAACTTATTGCCTTCCACAATAAATAGGCTATTCAACACTGAAAGAATTTTTCAAATCAGACCCGTAGTTCTTGAGATTAGCGCGTTCAAACAAACAAACAAACTGTTCTGCTTTATATATTAGTAATAGATTATTTTAAGAGACCTGCGTGTTTCCTTTTTTGTTTTGTTTTTAGCTTACTTCATTAAGGAGGCTATCCTTGTTTTAACTATGTGTTATTATCCATTTTAAGGTGTATTTTCGTGGTATCTCCGCCGTTACAAGCTGTTGTCATGTCTCTTTATTTTAAACTATCTAGGCCCCTCGGTATTATTCGCCTTGATTTTTGCCAAGGCAAGTAACGTTGTGTTATATATAGCTATATATAGGTTTTATAACCTTTCTCGAGAATTGGGCTATCAATTGCAAAAATGGTATTTCAAATTTGACTGATAGTTTGACACGTTAGCGCGTTCCAACATACAAACTCTTTATTTATTTCATTTCATTTCATCTTACAAGCTAACAGATGACACATCTAAAACGCTTATAAGATTAACAATTCGGTATTAAACATTCTCGTCATTATGTAGGTAATAGCAAAATTATTTTACAATATCAGGAATGATCATAATAATCCTACTTAACAGTACATCAATAATATCATATAAAAAAAAACATAAAAAATACAATCTGAGCCCAAAAATAACATTAATATTGAAATAAAATAGATTTTTTTTTTATCTTTTACTATATTATAAGTATACAGCATGCAAAAAATCGTACTGCGTACACATAGACGTAACTGATGAATGGATTTAAGATTATTATTTAACCCCGGGGAATATAATTAAATTAAAATAAAACTGATCAAAGGCGACACTGATCGCCAGACAAAGTTCGAGACATTTTCTTCTAGTACATACGTATGTTGATTCAGAAATACGCCTTATTGGATCAAACAGGGTTTTTGTTACATACTGTATAAGTAGGTATATAATTATCGATTTGTAAAAAAAGTACATTAAACCTGTTGTTTACTTAGAAGTAAGATTGCATTATATTCGTGTAAGTGGCGTATTTAGATTTCAAAGATCTAACTAAATGGTTTTATACTCACAAATTTCGAATTTGGTCCTAAAATGACATCTCCATAAAATCCTGATGTTTTTTCAATAATACAAAATAATGATCTCTCAATTATTTTCCTACGATTATTTCCAATAACTCCTACGGTTAAATTTTATTTATAGAATAATGTTTTCCCCATTGATCTTGGCGTAAACAGACCAGCTTGTGGGTAGTTGAATCGTATTACTTCTACTGACATATTTACGTGGGCGCAGGATAACAACAAAATTGTTATATACGCATAATGAGCATAACAAAAAAAGGACGAGTCGGAATCGCGCATAAAGGTTTTTCGTATACTGTTTTATTTATATTTGTATACTTTCGAATACTGTTAGAATCAAGCACTTTTCCACACAAGAGATGTGTTTTTGAACTTTTTCGGAGTTCCCATGGACGTTCTTTAATTTTAAAATATACCTTACATGTTTTTTTTTAATTGAGCATTTCAGGCGTCTACCTATTGTCATTATTAAGATTAAGCAAAAAAAAAAACATTTCAGTAGGTAAAGTAATAAACATTTCATATAAATTAAAGGGAGTGACCCTTTAATTTATTTTTACTTTATTATATTTGTTGTTAGAACGGCCACAGAAACACTTCTGAAAATATAATTTTATCTTATACTAGCTGTCCCCCGCGACTTTGTCCGCGTGTTTTAGTTTCAACGTTTTTATTTTTGCGACATTTTTTGTTTATACTCCGCTCCTATTGGTCGTAGCGTGATGTTATATAGCCTATAGCCTTCCTCAATAAATGAGCTATCCAACACTGAAAGATTTTTTCTAATCGGACCAGTAGTTCCTGAGATTAGCGCGTTCAAACAAACAAACAAACAAACAAACTCTTCAGCTTTATAATATTAGTATAGATAATAAATAAGTATAGTATAGAAGTATAGATTTTATCAGCCCGCTGTAAGACAGACGGACGGACAGCGGATGCTCAGTAATAGGGTCCCATTCGCACTCTTTAGGTACGGAACCCTGAAAATCCAGCGCTTATTATTATGATGAATAACAAGGTACGAATCTCTTTTAACTGAGATCAAAAGCACGTTTCTAATCTTCGATTATTTCTTCCCTAAATGCCAATTTTTTTTTCTTCAGAATCTTTACAATCGGGCGAAGGTATTCATATGTTATGTCTGTATTACGTGACTTGTGACATCACAACCCTGTCAATTTACGCGTAAATAATAAATAACGTAAATAACTTAAATGGAAATTCGACACTCCTGTCGTATGTAGGCTTTTGTCATATCTGTGAATATTGATTCTATTTTTATGATTTCAATTTATTGTATGGCATATCTTGTTTGAGATCTGTCTTTGAACGTCCGTGACATATTCCCAACATCTTTATTTAGTTACCTGACTTTATGTACCTAATATGTTGCCCTTGAAAAAAATTGAAAGAAAATTTATCTCCAAAAGATTACGTAATACTAATTTCTATGTTAACAATGTACGCTGTATAAGACTATTATGTCGCTGACGCCATCCGCTAACCGGTTTATCCCGGCCGTTGTCAAACTAGAGAAAGCGGACGTAACCGGATTAAACCGGTACCCACGCGTGTCAGCGTCGTAATTATTTTTCGATTGGTGCATATTAACACCACGATAGAACGTCAAATTGAATCCCTATAGTAAATTGATTGAGATTCACGCTGATGAAGCGATTAATGGATCCGATAAACTGAGCTTATAAGACTTTTCTGCGTCATTGTACCTATAAGTATACGCGATTCGTTGTTAAGTAAACTCATGTAAAAAAGTGTTAACATTTATCGAATTTTGAAAACATATGTTACTAATATAACAGATGTTATCAAGAGGAAAGTAACTAAATAACTAACAAGCATCAAAAAATTCATCGTCATCTTTGTCAATGACGGGAAACGTGCCCAGAAGGCTGGTAACGTTGCCGCGTTGAATTGCTATGCATATTCTTTGGGCAAAGTAAATGCCAGCTTTCTGGTCACGGGTACAGTTGACCAAACGTTTTGCGAGTTCCTTAAAAAGAACTCATATCCTGGTCCCCATGTCCCGAGCGTTTCAACCCCAAACGGCTCGAAAATATAATTACCAATTAGTTTACTTTATTTTCGCCGTTTTAGGGTTTCTGCAGCTCCAGCAGCAACGATGATTTTATGCTTGTTAGTTATTTAGTTACTTAATTTTATAAACGATATAAGTTTTAATTTTAATATAGCTTAAGTTTTTGTGTTTGTATAAATTGTTTGTGATGTATAAGTGTTATAAATAATAAAAGGAAAGCAAGTGGAAATCCATAATATACACTTCCCTTTAAAACACATTTAGACGGTTTTTGCTAGTTGCTGTATATTGTCGGCTATAATTGATCACTTATGTTACGATAACCGCGCGGCCCCGCATTGTACCGCAACTCGCACGACATTTCTCCAATCATCTATTAGGGTCACCATGAAATATGAAACCATTCTGTCTATAATTTAAGTTATAATTCTTCTTTAAAAACATACAATTTTTTTAGCTATTTTCATATCGTTTTTACTTAGCAACTATAAAAATAATTAATTTTAAATTTGGTTCCTAGATGAAAATAAGTAATAGAGGTATGATGAAAATAAATGTCGATCGGTTACACGATTAAAAAAACTTTCCTCGATAGTTTTTTTTTTAAATCAACTCTACAAAAACACTTTTTTTTTAATCTACTAAACTATTTAACTTAAAAATATTTTTTTCTCACTATTTGATGCATAATCATAATATCTAGATTATTGTCGATTGATTTGTTATTCCATCCAATAGATTTAGTTTAATATGAGATTTTCCATTTTGTCGCTTACGTTATTATTTCTAAGACAATCTTTCGCGACCTTGACATATGTTTAGCTCTTTTCGTCCCGTAAGCAAACAGCTAGTATTATCTCTGTCTTGCATTTTTGGATTGGCTCTCCAGTCCGCTAGACACCGCCTACTCGCAAACGAAATAATTATTCGTGTAGCGCCGTAATTAAAATCTTTTAGATACACCATACTTTTCGATTCATAGGGGATTTCAAGAACTAGCAGTGTGGGTTTCTGTTATTCTGTATCTATTTTGTATCGACAATATTATCTGTGCAAACTGGTAGCGCCCTCTAGTATAGAATATGTAATACTATGTTTTTAAAAAATAAAGTTCAGTTCTTGTTGATCACTCACGCGTTTAATTATAATAGGTTATGGGCCCAGTTTGTTTTTTGTTTTTCTCGCAATTTACTTGGATATTCCTAGTGGAAATAAATTTGCAGATTGAGAAAAACTGTAATTAACGCTGATTGTAAAAATGACGACGAACTACCTTGTCAGTGTGCCTAAATTGAGAGGGCGAGAGAACTATAGTGAGTGGGCTTTTGCGGCTGAGAATTTCCTAGTTCTTGAGGGAATGTCTGATTGCATCAAGTCGGAGACTGTACCAGCAGAAGTAGGAGCAGCAGGTGACGCGAAAACAAGAGCCAAGCTAATTCTGACAATAGATTCGTCGCTGTACGTGCATATTAAAAGTGTACAAACGACCTATGAACTGTGGAAGAAATTGAAAAACCTATTCGATGATTCAGGATTTACGAGGAGAATCAGTTTACTGAGGAGTTTGATTTCCATACGACTCGAAAATAGTGTTTCAATGACTTCATACGTGACACAAATCATCGAAACAAGCCAAAAGTTAAGTGGTACGGGTTTCAACATTAATGATGAGTGGGTAGCATCGCTTTTATTAGCGGGATTAACAGAAAAATATTCTCCCATGATAATGGCGATCGAGCATTGCGGCATACCATTGACAGCAGACGCCATTAAAACCAAGTTGTTGGACATGGAAGAAAGCGGAAACGAAGGCAACAATAGCGCTTCCGATTCCAGTGGCGCGTTTGCGAGTTTCAAGAAGAACCGGAATGTTGGCAGCACTGCGACCAAAGACAACGCCCAGATGTCAAAGTCAAAACCAAAAGTTATAACATGCTACAAATGTAAACAAACAGGGCATTACCGCAACCAGTGTACAGTTGCGAATAAAAATTCGTCGAATATAAATAAAAATGAACGTACAAGCAGTAATGCGTTTAGTGCAGTGTTCCTGAATGGTGAATTTTGCAAAAGCGATTGGTATATTGACTCCGGGGCGAGTGTTCATCTTACCGCGAACGAAGAATGGCTGTCAAATGTGTCGCGGGATCTCATTATTAAGAATATTGTCGTAGCAAACAAAGATAAAGTACCTGTATTATGTACTGGAGATGTGCAGATTACGACAAAGACACGTGATTGTGAATACGATATTACAGTAGAAGGTGTATTATGCGTGCCGAAGTTGACTACAAATCTGTTGTCTGTTAGTCAACTTATATCAAAAGGAAACAAAGTTTCATTTAACAATCATGGTTGTCAGATTTTCAACCAAGCAGGAGTACTGGTGGCTACAGCGAATCTGTTGAATGGGGTCTATAAACTAGACATGCCTAAGTATTGTTCACCAGCTGCAGTGATGGTGTCCAGTGAAGTTTGGCATCGCCGTCTAGGTCATGTCAACAGTCAGTATTTGAACAAGATGCAAGATGCTGTACAGGGATTGACACTTGATAACAAGACTGACATATCAAAGTCATCGTGTGTAGCGTGCTGTGAGGGCAAGCAGAGCCGACTACCTTTTCCCAAAGAAGGTAGCAGAAGTACTGAATTGCTACATATTGTGCATACCGATCTCTGTGGACCAATGGAAAACCGATCTATAGGTGGTTCTAGATACTTTATGCTGTTTATAGATGATTTTAGTCGTATGATATATATTTATTTTTTGAAAGCGAAAGATGAGGCATTTCAATGCTTTCAACAGTATAGAGCAGAGGTTGAGAATCAACTAAATCGCCGCATAAAGATCTTGAGAAGTGACAATGGGACAGAATTCTGCAACAGCAAGTTTGATGATTTTTTGATGTCGCATGGGATAGTACATCACAAAACAAACCCATACACACCCGAGCAGAATGGTCTCTCAGAACGATACAACCGGACTATCGTTGAGAAAGCTAAGTGTCTACTGTTCGATGCAGGTCTCGCGAAAAATTTTTGGGCAGAGGCGGCACACACTGCAGTGTATTTACAGAACAGGACTGTGACCACATCATTAAATTATAAAACACCTTTTGAGATATGGACGGGCAGAAAGCCTGATGTCAGCCATTTACGTGTTTTTGGTAGTACAATCATGGTACATGTTCCAAAACAAAAGAGATTAAAGTGGGACAAAAAATCTGAAAAATGTATCCTTGTCGGCTATTCCAATGATGTCAAAGGGTACAGGATTTATAATCCAAAGTCTAATACCATCACTACCAGTCGAGATGTTATAGTATTGGAGAAGATAGAGACAGAAAATGTTCTGGAGTTAAAGGAAAGTTGTTCAGATGAAGTGAATATGGTTCCAGTGGGGGAAAAAGATTTGACACTTGCGGAAGATTCACTTGAACAGGAAGATTCACTTGAACAATCAGAGAGCCTGAACACAGATGACAGTGGCGAACTGTATGTACCTTGTGAAGATGATACATTGGACACCTCTGAATCTGGTACAACAGATAGTGAAGAATCCATAATACTTAACAATACCAATGTAACGAGTGGTCCTCGGCGTAGGCAACAGCCAGACAGATATGGTTTTGTATGTGCTAGTATAGAAGATGACAAGCTTTAGAAGGTCCTGAGAAAGCACAGTGGTTAGCGGCAGTGCAAGATGAGTTACAGTCGTTTGAGAAAAATAATGCATGGGAAATCGCAGATGTACCAATAAATGGTACTATAGTGCAGTGCAAGTGGGTTCTGCGGAAAAAGTACGATAGTGAAAACAAAGTGCGTTACCGTGCTCGTCTAGTCGCAAAGGGCTTCACTCAAAAATATGGTATAGACTATACAGAAACATTTTCGCCTGTAGTAAGACACACAACTTTAAGACTATTATTTGCATTGTCTGTAAAGTTAGGTTTAGATGTTAACCATTTAGATGTGAAGACTGCATTCTTGAATGGTGATTTAGAGGAAACCATTTACATGAAGATGCCAGATTGTTATAAAAGTAGTAGTTCAGGTTGTAAAGTATTAAAACTTAAAAAGGCTATTTATGGACTTAAGCAGGCCTCTAGAGCATGGAATAAAAAGGTGGATAATTGTTTAATCAGTAATGGTTACAAAAGGTCGAAAATTGAGCCATGTATGTATATAAAGGATATTAACAAATGTAGGACCATTGTAACAGTCTATGTCGACGATTTCTTTATATTTTCCAATGATAAAATTGAAACTAAGAACTTGAAACAAATGTTATCTAATGAGTTTAGCATCAAGGACTTAGGTGAAGTTAAACAATGCCTTGGAATGAATGTGACCTTCAATAAAGATTTAGGATATGTTACTCTGAGTCAAGAAACTTATATTGATCAACTTTTGAGCAAGTTTAATTTAAGTGATTGTAAGACTGTTAATACTCCGATGGAGATTAAACTAAATATAAACAAAGGTCAAGTAGATGTAAATAATCATGTGCCCTATCAACAACTAATTGGTAGTTTGATGTATCTATCAGTCTTAACTAGGCCAGACATTAGTTACTCTATAAGTTTTCTGAGTCAATTTAATAATTGCCACACAAAAGAGCATTGGGAATATGCGAAGAGAGTATTAAAATATCTAAAACAAACTAAATGTTATGGAATAAAATATTGTAAAGAAGGTAATTCAGAAATAACAGGCTATGTAGATGCTGATTGGGCTTCTAACTCTATAGATAGGAGATCTTATACTGGAATGTGTTTTTTGTTATCTGATGGTGTAATTTCATGGGAATGTAGAAAACAGAAACATGTAGCCCTCTCTAGCACTGAATCTGAATATATTGGTCTATCTGAGGCTTGTAGGGAAGCATTGTATTTAAAGGAATTACAATATGAGATAACCAATAAGATGTACACAATCAGTCTATTCAATGATAACCAGGGTGCACAGAAGCTGTGTGCAAACCCAGTCTTTCACAAACGTACAAAGCATATTGATACCAAATATCATTTTTGTCGTGATCTAGTAAAAAATAAAACTGTTAAAGTACTGTATTTGCCAACAGCTGATATGCCGGCTGACATTCTAACGAAAAGTTTATGTTCAGCAAAACATTATAAATTTATGTTGCTTCTTGGCATAGTTTGTATTGAATAATTTTTGTATAAAAATTGTTTGGTGAATATTGCGATAAGTGGGGGTGTTATTCTGTATCTATTTTGTATCGACAATATTATCTGTGCAAACTGGTAGCGCCCTCTAGTATAGAATATGTAATACTATGTTTTTAAAAAATAAAGTTCAGTTCTTGTTGATCACTCACGCGTTTAATTATAATAGTTTCTCTCTTCAGCACATTGAGGGGGTTCTTATTACTCCTAGAGCATAAACTTTAAAATGATTTCATCGAAATGTGGGCGTACATTAGAAAACCGACTTTATTCCTACAACTTCTCGGTATGCAAGCGTGGTAGTATGAAAAAAAGATTAATATTCCTTGAAAATACTATTCAAAGCACTAAATATTTTAGAATTAAAAAAAAATGTTGCAATATTTCAGAGAAAATCTAATTTCTCTTCATAAGTTATTGGAATTCGAACCTTATTTTCATGTTTTTAAAGTTCACGACTCGTATTAATTTATAAAATGAAATAAGTTTACTTGGAAGTTGCCCGATGCAATATCAATCTAGTTTAAGCCAGGCTTACTATGCCAATGGAGTTTATTTTTAAAAGCTTTTATTTAACTTGCAATGTATGTTTGTTCGGGTGGAATTTTGCAACTGAATTTCTATATACAAGCAAGAAGAAAAGTGTATTAGAAGATTTTCAATAATGGAGTAAATGCCAAACATTATTTTTAATGTCTATTAGATAGATAGGTTATTAAAAATATTAGAAACGTATATGTTCTTATTTCACGTTACCAAAACCCCGGACGATGCTTTGATAAGAACTGTCGCCTGACGTCACAATTTGGTGCATTTTGAACGCAAACAAATGACGTCAGTAGCCCCCACTCCTGAACTTTGATTCGCTTAATATACTTAGTATTTCGTTATTTTGAAAAAATAACAAAATATACGTGTCTAATATTTTTTCATTATCTAACTGACGGATTAATTTGTTTTTTTTTCATACCCAGTCATCTAGCTCATTATAAAAATACAAATCTTTTTATTTATGGTTAGCTTAAAACGGGTAATTTATTTGGTGACAAGTGAGCACTGCCCAGGGCCCAGGGACATTTACAACACTAGACGTCTTTAAAATATGTTTGGGTCTCAATATTTCCGACAAACCCGACGAAATGCCAATGCGAAGTGTCTAATTTGGGTGGTTGTTTAATGTATTGTAGTATTATGCGAGAAATATTTCTCTGGGCGTGCTAGCTACAGCGTGGCTCCGAGACTCATTTTATCTATTCCTTATAGACACGTTCCGGAAACTAGCAGTCGATGCCGGCAATCCGGGAGCTGTAGTATATGTATTTATATATACTCTATTAACTTGATGAGATTGGTTCGTTAAGCTACAGAGTTCTTAAGGCCAGGGCCATGGCCTTCCGGCTTCATCATCAACATCATATTACATACTTTGTCGTACTGGGTATGTACATGTGTATGGAAATTTTAAAGTGAAAACTACTCTTGGTGCAATGGTCATTTTTGAGATGGGAAAAAACAATTGAACTCGCGGCACTGTTACCATAACCTCTGTATATAAGTTTATATATATTGTAATTGTTCAAGTGGTCACTTCTGTCGGCACTCCTGGAGTGCCACTGTTTTTTTTGCTCATTTATTTGTAAGGCAATTGTCTCAAATTAAGCTGCAAGATTTAACTACAGACTTACATACAAAGCTAGGTAAATAGAAATCTCGTAAAAAATACACATAAGCATTAATCCCAACCTTCATTTTTATTTACTATTAGGGGCTCGTGACTAAGAGATAGGCATACAGTTTGACCGATAATGAAGGATAAGCCGTGCTAGCCGCAGTTGGTCTGCGGATGGGCGATCATTTTTAAACATACCGAGACCCCTTCGTGCTTACGAAAGCATGTTAAGCCGTTGGTCCCTACTGTCTTAAATTGATCCTTGACAGTCGTTAAGCCATTAGACATTTCTGACAACCAGTTTTACTATGGGATACTGTGTTACCCATTAAAATGGGTTGTGGATGTCAGATAGGCAGTCGCTCCATGTAAAATACGCAGCTGAATCCGGTAAGACTGGAAGGACACCAAAATAGCTTGAAAAGGCTACGCAGAAGGCAGAAGGAATCTTTATATACAAAAAAATCTACATTTCTATGCTACTAGAACATATTTTCCCCATAGTTTAGATATTATTCTCAGTGTGACATTGTTTGTTTCAAAGTTTCTGCGGTCCAAAGTAACGTCCTGACCACAAGGCTAAGGTCACAAACTGAAGGTTGAAGTTAGGTTATTAAAGCCTCGTCTCCTGTAAAATTAAACTGAAAATCAATCTTGTATGTTCATATTAATGACATTCATTTGAAGACCTCTGTCTAGTGGCGTACTCACTAGTTTTCCAGGTATCGCCAGCTCTGAGGTCCTGGGTTCGATCCCCGGATGGGGTCAACGTAGAAAACCACTTTTCTACGTTGTCTTGGGTCTGGGTGTTTGTAGTACCTTCGTTTTCTTTGATTTCATAACACAAGTGCTATACTTTGGGTTCAGAGCAATGTATGTAATGTTGTCCACATTTATTTATTTGAGATCAAATCCGGGGCCTCAGAGCTGGCAACACCTTGAAAATCAATGTGTTTGCCGCTCGGCCACGGAGGTCATTATGCTTTATTGATGACTTGGGATGTATCTATTTTAAAATTGACAAGAACTCTTTAATTCTTTACATCTTCTTTAATTGATTACTCTCTAAAAATGATTTAACAGTCAGTAATTTGTTAACAGTGTTGAATATAATTAACACTAGGAATTAATAACAGTTTTTTACCAACTTCAAAAGAAGAAAGTTCTCAATTCGAGGGCTTCTGCAACGGTATCTTTCAAAAGGCCAAACAGAAGTCAAAGAAAGAAAAACCATCTTCAACTAAATTTACATTGACGCGACAGGGAACTTCAATTATGGCGGAAAAAAGCGAGAAAGCGATTCGCAATACATAATTCAAAGATTGTAGGAGATCAAATACAATGATTGCTTCCACTATGTACACCTAAAAACAATATGGATGGGATTTTATTTGACCTTTCTTTAGATATTTTTTATTTGTAGATCTCAGGGTTGGGATTGAAGGGTTAAATGATGATTATATTTTATATTCGATTGTCTCGAAGGGATCGGTTGCTTGTCAAACTGAGACGTGAGGGTTAGAAGGTCAGGTTAAATATTCCATGGGTTTTTCTTTGTTATTTGTGCAGTTTCAATAATTGTGATATTATTTTTTTCATTTAACAAAGTACTTTTTGACATGTAATAAGACAAGGCAAAAGTTGCTTAAACATTTCAAAAAGGACTTTTTGTTTAAATAAATGAGGAAAACCGAAATATGGGCGAAAATTCAAGATACCATCTTCACTTAACCCTCAAGTACCCGCGTGAGAACCCAAATAAGATTATTTTAATAAATATACAATTCAATTTACTTATCTGTCTATTTATAATAGAAACTGTAATAAATTGAACGCAAACAGTTTCTTTGTGGGTGGATTTAATTTAGTTGGAGGTAGACCGCGCATCCTGAAATACATTAATCTGTGAATAATGAAAGCACTTTGCAACTACGCTCATATAAATAAGTATTTTTCACTCCCCTAGCTGTTAGTAAAAGATGAAGCTAAGCATAGAAAACTATCGAAGCTTAAAAGTTATGCAAAATTGGTCGGTTTCAAATTAGTACGCATTTTACAAACAATACAGTAACTAAATATATAAATATGTATTTTTTGATGCTTGTTATCCATTACTAAACAATTTTGCTTTTTAATGGTTAATAAGTCTTCTTCTTTTTATTTAGTTACTTAAGTTTTAATTTTAATATAGCTTAAGTTTTTGTTTTTGTATAAATTGTTTGTGGTGACTGTAAATAAAATATATTATAACTAGTTTTGCTAGTATTTTATTCAACCACTGCAGGATAAAACCCCTAAGTAAAAATAACCTGAAAATTAAAATCAAAAATACTCTACTACTAATTTTTGTACGTGAGCAGATTAACTTAGAGAGCACAGCGATCGCTTCGGTACAAAACGATCTTTCCGAATACTAGTCAAAACTCCGATTATCTGAAGCATTCTACTTCACTAAGTAATAACAACGCAATAACATTGCCTTCCGATCGTTACCTCTCAAATTTATTCGCAATCGATTGATCGGTATTCGATTATTCTCCATTACGGATTACTCGATTCTTCGATTCGGATTGCTCGGCCCTTTTCAGCAGAAGGTTATAGATAGCTATCAACAAGTAAAGGTCCAAATCTCTAAGGAGATACCCGGGTACATAAAATAAAATAAATCTTTATTGAGCTGTAAAAACCGCAAAGACCTTTAAGGCTTTACGTTTTTTTTTAGTATGTATAATACACATGGGACATTTTAAAGAGCAGTAATCTCTATATTGTTGATTTTCATTTAATGCTATTTTACTTTTTCTCCTGTTTAGCTTTTTCCCAAGCTATGTTGAGGTCGGCTTCCAGTCTTACCGGATCAGGCTGAATACCGTATTTTACATAGAGCCACTACCTATCTGACCTCCACTACCAATTTTACTGGGTAACACAGTACACCAAAGTAAGACTGGTTGTCAGAATTGTAATGAGTGTCAAAGATCAACGCTTTCCGAGGCACGGAGGAATCTAGGTATGTTTACAAATAGTCACCAATCCACGGACCAATCGCGGTGAGTGCGGCTTGATCTGTATTAAAAAACTGTTATATCAATGTTTGCGTTTTGAAGCATTTATTTTTGCTTTAATAGTGATGTTATATATTTATATCATCGAGAGTAGTCTTACCGATGAAAGAATATCACAGATCCTACATGAACACTATGCAAACAAACCGTATTGTTAACGTCATCATTTTTCTGCATAACGGCCTTCAAATTTTGACGTTAACTGTGCGATATTCGATAGTAGTTGTCGATAGTATTCGTGCTGGGACCTCGGCAGAATATTTGTATAGTATTTTTGTGTTATGAACCCACGTATTCGGCCTGTGCGTGTTCCTATAACCAAAAATAAGATATTCTTTAGAAGGATAAATTCGAAGTGACGAATTGCTTCGTCAGACAGTCCTGAGAAATTGAACCTTTTTCAAACCCAATAGCTTTAAGGAAAGGTAGATATTATAAAACCCAGTTTTTGTATAATCTATCGCATATCATAGTGGTAAGTTTTGATATTGAGTGTGTTTTTATTTTAAGCGAATAAGGTTTTAACGTAAGTAACCACTTTAAGTTATTTATGTTTATTGTAAGACCATGAATATATTTAATTATAAATTTCAATAATATAATCATTTGTGCTTATATTTTTTAAATTTTCTCGATTGTTTCTTTTACAAGCATGCTTTAATGACTCGCGGCATCGGCAAAGTCAAGGACGGGATGGAGGTGTTTTTAGTCGGTGTAAGTCCGACATATCCCCACATAGTGCCCTCAGTGTGGAACGAAGTCATTAGGTATTTACTCAGAAGATAAAGGTACCATCGAGGCATGGCCCTACAACATGATAATAATAAAAAAAGTTTTGTGAATGTTTTAATATAGATTAAACAAACGAAAAGGACCAGTTTTGTGTAATAAAGTTCACATTACCAAAGCAACTTTAAAAAAGCACACTTAATACAATAATAACGGTAAGTAATCCCCTAAAATATACAGATAAAATATGATCCCTTATAAAAGAATAAACCCGAACATAATTTTTATGTTAACGTTTAATATTTTTTTACTTTAATACTTAAGCAGCGAGGAAAAAGTAATAAAGAATAACGGATTAAAAAGAAACTTGGTCAGTTTAGGGGTAACAGAAGCCCGGTAAGGCCGCCCGCACACGTAATGCTTGAAACTGTTCAACTGCTTAGAGCGGCCATTAAAACAAAAAGCGAGCGGGCAGGAGGCGTACACAATGTGCGAGATCAGTCGACAGCTCACGCAGTCCGTGTGCGTTGATCACTGACTAACTGTTTGAGTACTCCGTGTGCGGCCAGCCTAAGGGTGTTTGAGTCTTAACAGAAAAATAAAAAAATAATGCCTACTTCCAAAAGATTGTATTATTTTGAAACATTCAATGTGTTTTTAGTAAAACACGTTTTACAAAGTGCACGTGTTGTTTCTTGGCGCCCACCGTGGGGCCATTCAATTTATTTATTATCATACTAGCTGTTGCCCACGGCTCCGCTCGCGCGTCTTTCGGATTTCACTGCAAAAGTATCATATGTCCTTCATTAGGATCCAAGCTTACCCCATACCAAGTTTTATAAATATCGGTTCATAATTTTGCCGTAAAAGCGTAACAGACAGAAAGATAGAGTTACTTTCGCATTTATAATACTATGTAGTATGGATTAAGCATTTCGTTTCCAACTTTATGTGAATTGGAACTCTAAAAATAGAATCTCCATAACCGTTTTATATGTATCTTGTGCGGTTTAACGTGTACCGAAGCACTTTAATTTGCAGTTCTCGTCTAGAATAGCTCTAGCCTTCAAATAAACTTGTTGATTAAATGCTAGAATATATTTTCAGTTAATATTAACTGAGAGTTAAGTTTATATTAAAATAGACTTAGTCAAATGGATGATAGAATAAACTACGGATTACGAAAATAAACCGTACTTTCTTGAGAATAAGGTATGGTTTACTTTAAATTTTAACGCTGATGTGAGTTTTTCTATAAAAAAGAGGGTAGGAATTTATTTTAGTTTGGTCGTTGAAATTAAAATCTCTTTATGAATAGATTTTTTGAATTTTGTGAGCTTATAGTATAAAGTGTACTATAGATTGCGCCTAACTGAGTATGAACTGTGAGCGCCAGTATGAACGAAATATTTGAGTCAAAACAGAGCACGCCGTTGTATTAATACTCTATCAAAACATAATATTACCCTAATAATATCGAAACCATCGATATTTTCTCATAAACGTCATCCGTCACACAGAAAATCACTTAAATCACTAAACAAGCGTAGTATTTATCTATACTCTATACTAATATTATAAAGAAGTAAAGTTTGTGTGTTTGTTAAATTGTAAGGGATCTACTGAACCGATTTTAAAAATTCTTTCACCAATAGAAAGCCACATTATTTCTGAGTGTCATAGGTTAAAAATAAATTAAACGAAAAATAAAAAGGCTTTTACGTGGTATTCCGTTTTGCAAAGTGAAGCGGAGAAAAAACGGTCGAATGAAAGCGTTTCTTACGAACGCTGCCTTAACTATGAAAAATATATTTTTGAGGTCTAGAGAAAAGATGTGGAACTTGAAAATGCCTACAAAAAAGTCAACGACAGCATATGTCTAACTTTTATATTTATGTTACAAAAAGTAGTTTTTTTAATATTAGTATAGATAATTTAATTTTTAATATTAATAAAATAATTTAAATTGTTAGGTCGTATGTACTAAAAAAGGATTATTAACATTATGCCCAACGAAGTGGGCACGGGTCAGCTAGTAGCTAATAATTTGCTTACGATCGGCACAACGGGCTACTAGCGGAGCGCGCACTCTATGCTTGCTTATGTATACTCTAACGTTGTGACGTTTTAAAAGAAAACAAGGATATGTCTTGAAGAAAAATATGAAAATTGCTTAAAATAATTTCTTTGAACTCGAGGTTTCTTTCCTCAATCTGCGGCAACTTAAACTGTTTTTTTTTCCGAATCTCGGTACTTTATAATAATCTTTTACTGAATTAAGTTATTCAGACGTTTATGCTTTGATAACAATAATGTGTCAATGGCTTGTTGTTTCTTTGTTTGAAAATGGCTTACGCATTATAACAGTTTAAGATTAACTTTATTACATTGTATTATTATATTAATATTATCTATAGAGACGAATAATACATGTATGTGTAAGCTGCTCTTTCATGTCGTGTAAATTTAATAAACTCGAATTTTCACTAATGGCGCACAACGTGGGGCGAGCTTCATTAAGCTTAAAATTACAAATTTTATTCCATGTTTTATTGAAGTCTGGCTCATTTAGATGGTATTCGCTTAAAGAACGTACTAGTGGTTCTGCCTCGAAACTTTGTTTCATAGTTGGGTTGGCGCCCTCGTGAGTCTTGGCGCCCACCGTGGGGCTACATCCCTCCATCTAATTTATTATCATTTAGTTTATTCATACAATTACGCCGAACTCAGAGCTATGTAATGAATAAAGTTTTAACGAGTTTAGCGTTTATTGATACATATTGCGGCGTCACCAGTTTTTGAGTTATTGTGAATTTAAACGCTTATTACGATGTTATTAAGAAAAATACGTTTAATTCTTATTGGCAAGGAGATAAATTAATTACAAGTTGCTCTATCTACTTTGAAATCTTGTATGAATTTGATTTACTAAAGGCTTGTTTGTTGAATAGGGCTAATCTATCTATCTATACTTATAATAAATCTGTAGAGAGGTCAATTCTGTACATCAAATATATTTTCAAAATAACTATCAGGGGGTGATTAGTGATCGATACTGATGCCAAAAATGCAATCAGTAAAATTTTTGTCTGTCTGTCTGTCTGTCTGTCTGTCTGTCTGTCTGTATGTTCCTTATAGAAACGAAAACTACTGGACGGATTTTAACGAAACTTGGTACATTTATTCTTCATACTCCTGGGCAGGTTATAGTATACTTTTCATCACGCTACAATCAATAGGAGCAGAGCAGTGAAGGGAAATGTTGGGAAAACGGTATTTTTTAAGCTTCCGTCGCGTATGCAGCCTTAATGGTTAAAGCTATATAGAAATCATGTATGACGGAAATGTTCTACATAAAATTATCTAAAAAATATCCCACAACAGCATATGTCTATCTTTTATGGTTGACTCACAATAACACGTGTAACTCCCGATAGCTTAGCAGTTCGGAGATTTCTGATTATATTTGTTTACTCTTACGTTTATTATACTCTCACTTATCCCTAATTAAAAAAAGTTTACATTATTACCTATTCAATAAAAAAAGAATCATAGAAATCGGTATAGAAACACTAAACTTATACATGAAATACGATAATAAGCCATCGCGCCGTCGCGTGTGAATACTGAATCATGCTATAAGGATTATTTTTGTGTAACGTAAAATATTATATTTCCCTACTAAAATACGAAAGTTAATCTGTCTGTTACATCAAAACCACTGAACAGTGAGGAAGGACATATGCTACTTTTTTACGAAAAACGACGGAAACGCGGACGAAGTCGCTGGCAAAAGCTATAAGTAATAATATTGTTGAGTTAAAACTTCGATGCCTATAAAAAATGCTCACCAAAATACTACACAGGTTTATTAACTGGAAGCTTCACGAAAACTTTTTTGTACAGCTGAGGGACTTGTTAGAAAGTTGCATTGGTACCTAAGTTTAACTTAAGTTTTGCAAGAACTTAAAAGTACTTGCGATTTTTTTTTATATTTGTATGTTATATGATCTAAAATTCAGTGTTACTAAATAATAATATTCAGATTCTACAATATGAAATTCATGGCATTTCTCAAGCTATCGTTATTATAATTCCACGCATAAAATAATAAATCTCATGCTCTACAACGCTATGATATCCAATATCAGCATCTCGAGACATCAGTCAACCTACTAGATAAAAATTACATTTCAGTATTAAGATGAAATATATCTTATGGTACAGGTTTTAAGGTGCAATTTGTGGAGATAAGATGGTAAATTACAAGTGGGAGTTAAAGTGATTGCGCCGACAAGAGGCGTTAGATTCCCTGTGGGTGTCGACTGTACATCACATATTATCTGACTTGGCCTTTAAATGGAGGGTAGTTCTATTAGTGACGTCATGACTCGCATGACTCGCATAAACTTGTGATATAAATAATTCTTGGTTAGATTAAATAGATACATTTACATAAATATCTTATATTGCCTTAAATAGCAATATCAAAGTTTAATATGGATTTGGTTTGGTAAGTGAGTATTACACGTAAGTTTAGTAGGCTCTATTCATTCTTAGGCCTACACAAAAACCTGACCTTTCCACTATCGGATAATCTGTTACGAAGTCCCCCAAATAATATATCCTATCGTTTATATAATGTAAAGATTTTTCAAATATGATATTATAATGATTGACTGCACAGATAGCCGAGTGGTATAAGTCACTACGCCAATTACTAATGTGTGCGACGTGCTGCGGGTTCGATCCCCGTATGGGACAAGTATGTGTGTGATCCACAAATGCTTGTTCCAAGTCTGGGTGTTCGTTGGGCATGTGATTTGAATGTTTGTAAAACTCTCCGCGATACAACGATTAAGTTGCAACTTGGAGCGGGAGTCGTTTAAAAAAAATGGCGTACAAACTGACTAGGACCATCATTATCTTTAGTTATTAATGTTGCTTCCGCAAGAATCAGGGAACAAACAAAATTTTTCTGTTAGAAAACACAATTGAGTATGACGTGAGCTGAAAAAGTTTTGCAAATTGTAGGTATTTTCACACCTACCCTCCTCGTAACCGGCGAATTGATTGATGTATTTCCAATACGGTACCCGATGCTACATCGTAAATAAGAACACAGAAGTTCACGAGCTCTTATTCCGTACTCCACGTCACTCAACGCCTATCTTCACCGGCGCGTAACACGTTATTTTCTCAGGAAAAAAAACAAATTACCCTCAACTTACCACACCAATAAGCAATAAAAACATTTCAAGAGTACCAGTGGCGAAAGAGGGGGAAGTGGGAGAGAAGGGGAGGGGAGGACTCCGCTTATTTAATGCACCTTTTTAAAACGTGGGCGAATAACGTTTCATTCATTTGCGGAAGACCTTTACTAGGAAATTCGTTATTTTAAATTTGAATTCGGAATGTCACTTGTGTTTCGAATTGTAATGAGATGGATTCTATCGATAGTCTGCAAATGCTATTAATGTTTTTTTTTCTTTAATGTTATTACATTTAAAATTGCCAGTCGCTATTTATTTTGAGAATGTTCTATTTAAATATTGGTACAATTATTTCATATCGAGATTGCAATAGCAATCGATCTTTTATCAAATAAATAACTTCGTAAAATAAATATATTTCGATTTCATTTCTTTTATATAAAACTTACAAATATATTATTTTATTGTCAGCATTAAAATTTAATCTTGGCCTTTGGTTAATACTCTTTTGCCTACCCGCTTAAATAGTGATGTGAATTTAGAACCTTGATAGCAAAAATGATACGGTTTTCCCTAAGAACGATGAATGAAAAAATACTCTATTGTACATTTATACATAGAATAGCCACAGACTTTATTTATAGATACAGTAGCACAATGGACCTCTTTATCGTGAATTCGTGAATGATAATTTCTTTCAGACAACCTTTGAATGGACCAAAATTAGACAAGGGCTGTGACATTTATGTTTAAAAGCTTTTTGATAAGTTTGTATAAAATTAATTACATTGAGAAAATCATATTTGATGTTAAAACAATTATATTTTAATGAAGAAAATAGTTTAGATACTTTTCAAAATCTCTTTATAGGTATTAATCTCTTTATGTTAGGATCGATCGACTTGGTATCAAATACATTTTTTTTTAACCACAACCTCCGAATTCTTATATCTGCTCGTGAGAAACAAGGCAAAAACACAGGGTTTCCTCGTCACCGATCCAGATATACTCGTACATATAAGTATATATATTAATATACCTATTGTTTGAAATTAAAATAATATATAGCTCTTGGTACATACCTAGGGGCTAAGTGTAAGTGTACGGTTTGACCGCTAATACAGGTGAAGCTGCGCTCACCGCGGTTCGTCCGTGGATGGGTGACCATTTGTAAATATACCGAGACTACTCCATGCCTCGGAAATCACGATAAGCCGTTGGTCCCGACTGTCATTCGTTGATCTTCGACAGTCATTAAGTGATTACAATTCTGGCAACCAGTCTTACTTAGGGAAAATGTCAAAAATAAATACTTATCTAAAAAAAATACTTTTAAATTTTAGTAAACATTATTATTGAAAAGTATTGAATTTTTACGCAATACTGAAACTACTAAAAGCCACAATATATGGCGGAACATTGTATTCGAGACCTCGTTTCAGCCTACCCTCCTATTCAATTTAATGTAAAGGTATATTAAGACTTCATTTTTACGATGTTATGGAGTATTGCAAATATGATTAGGTTTTTCATTTTGTTTGTTATTGGGTGTACTGGAAATAGAATATAGTTGGGTAGTATTCGATACTAAATATTCAAATATAGTATAATAGTAGCTTTTTCCCGCGGCTCCACCCGCGTTATCGCAGAAAAAAGGAAACCATGCCCTTTTTCAGGCTCTAGACTATCTGTGTATCTATTTTAATTTAAATCGGCTCAGTAGTTTTGGCGTGAAAGCGAGACAGACAGACAGACAGACAGACATAGTTACTTTCATAATAGTTTGAAGTCCGTATTAAAATATAAACAAGTGAGCTCTTGAAAATGATTGTATAGTTTGTACAATTGTTACAAGATGCTACTTTTATCATTTTGTATATTCAATATCATATTTATATTAACTAAAGACGCAAATTTTCTTCGCGGGATGAATAGCTAGGAAGACAGAATCTGGATCGAACCAAAACGAGATTTTTTTTTAGAATCTGTAACAGAAGATGTCAATAGTTTTGAACAGTGGTTCTCAAAACGTTTTTTTATTATTTTTTTCTTTTTATTTTGGCCTTGTGTACCCCCTTTAATGTTGATTTCCATTTTCACTTATAAGTTGACTGTCGGAAAATGCCATTTTGAACATAGCGTTTTAAATAAATAAATAAGAGATGGAGAATAAATTAAAATATGTTATGCCACCTTGCAAGTAGGTAAACGCGATGATCCTTGCTCATTGTAATGAACATAATGTAATACTTTCAATTTACTAAAATTCATTTTATATTGTAACGGATAAAAACACGCGAACACATTTTCGAGTTCATTTTAGCCGAACCCAAACGAACAAAATATTTGGTATTTCGACGACTTAAATGGAATGGATGGAATTTAATTTCAAATTACCCTACGAACGTGATATTATTTCAGTTCTATAGCTGATACTATTACCTACTGTAAATTCCTAGGGTTGGAATGTATGCAATTAGTTTTGGTATTTTCACTTCAAATTTTCAGTTCTATCCATTGCAATGGCATCTTCATAATTGTATTTACCCACACAATATTCAGGCATACAATTTCAAACATGTAACCCTTTTAAATAAGCTTTGAACAATACTTTGGCCTCTGTACCTGTACTATGTACTCATGAAGCAGTACTATTGCCGTTGTGGAAGCGAGACGGCGCTCTACACAGCTCTTAGCGGCGTCCCGCTTCCTCAACGCAATAGTCCTGCTTTAAGAGTTCATGGTAGCAGCGCTGGTTCTGATTAATAGAGGCGGCGTATTCAAAGAATCTGGGGTCGTGTGGGTTTCAGAATGTTTTAAGTGTTAAACTAAATTCCTCTTTTAATTGTTCGTTGTTTTAGCTACATACGCTTTTTTAGTTTGCTTGGAACATGCGAGGAGTTTTTTTACTATGCAGTATTTTATGTAAATTGGTATGATTATTTTTACATGGGTTTAGTACCTTGACCGTCTCACATTCTGTACTATTATTTACAGTACAGTACGGGACACACCGAGCTTAACTGTTTCGGTGGTATTCATTGTAGATCCTGGTTTACAGGAGTTGCATTGATGGGCATGTGTGGTGGGCTAGTCCCTATTAAAAAAAAATATATTATATACAGTATGTTAAATTTCTGGTATTGCAGTAATGGACATAGTTATATCTATTTAGCTAATTATATCCCATGGCGGAGCTTCCTTGCGGCACCGCTTCTTCATTATGAAAAAGAGTTCTATACGCGTATGCGTTGGCTTAAACGGATATCATCAAAAATAACACGTTCCCCGAATAACTATACTTGGAATTAACCCTGATTATGTCTAGCTACCATCCTTGCTGACTTTTCAAAACTCTTTACTTCATTAGGTAGCATATGACAGCTCTTGAAGAAGACAATGTGATTCGAGCCGTTGCTTTGATCGTCTGCTTCAAACTAACTTAGTAATACGGGTAGAAGTGTGCATAAGCTTTGTACTTGTATGCTAAACCACTATTGAGTTTTCCATGACAATGCAGTTGAAGGCAGGAACTTTGTGGAGTATTCAGTTAGGTTTCCCTCAGTTTAACTAAGTTATGAATAAGTACGGATAACATTTACAACTATGAAGGATTAATTATATTGCAGTGTGCACGTAATTATTATTAGTCTTTGTTTTCTTGCATGTATAAAAAAAAGGTATCGAAAGTAGAACGAGCAACATCTACTGTCAAGACGAATACCACCTCAGTTTGCCCGAGACCGTGACACCTGCAAAGCCGACTAAAATCTAAAAAAACTGCAATAGAATCCGTTCAAAAAGTAGTTCTATTACAATGAATATAAAATTGATTGTTAATCAGGAGCCGGTGACCGCTGTAGCCATCATGGCTTGGTACATTATCGGTTAGGAAAAATAATTCTGTCCTTTTTTATTTTTTATTACTGTTTTTTTTTTGTTAAACGTGTTTCTTTATTATTGTCGATTTATTTTGAAAGATTATGTAACTTAAAGTTTATACTACATAATTGTAAATTATAAAATAACATTATTTTTATAAAAAAAAACAGTAAGTAGTTCTTAAATAAAGTATTGACAATTTCAAACTACACAAAACATTTGCTGTGAACCTTAAATACGGGTAAAATGGAAATTCTTAGTTAAACGTGAAATAACTCGCGGTAAGTGCCCATCTGTCTGAATAGCAGACAGTTAAGTTGCGCTTAAGTTGAGAACTTGAAATGCAAGCTGTGCTGAAAGGACACTGTGATTACTTAGCTATTTGTTAAAATGCAATTAGTATTTGAAACTGCAAACTTTACGAGAGTTAAATCTCGAGACAAATGTTTTAAAACTTTTAACTATTTTATCAAGATAAATGCAAAAATCTTTAGTAATATGATTATAAACTTCATAATGGCTATTAAAGATTAATGACCACATAGCTTAAGTAAAAATAAAGAAAGTAAAAAAAGCAATAGTTCATTACGAAAGAAAAATACACACTATCAAACTCTACACCATTTTGTAATTTTAAATCGCAATGAAGCAAACAAAACTAAAATTTTATGCCAAGCCATTGGCGCCCAACGTGGTACTACACATACTATTAAACTTGCCGAAATAAAGCAATTTTAACAAAACCTCATGTTGCTTACTTACATAGTCTCTATAACATGACGTAAATTGGTTAACGTCACCTTAAAACGGAATATTTAAGTATGTCGCAGATCCAAACTGGCGCCCAACGAGGGACTCCTTAATTTGCATAAATTAAACAATTAAACTACCCTCTTTTGGAGATAATATAAAAAGTACTTCGTGACCTTTTACAAGATAGGATAAGCGTTTGTGTAGTGGTGGAAATAATGAGAGGACACTTAATGATTATTTTAGACTTTTCTTAAGTAGGGATTAAATAAATACATTAGAAATTTAAAATCGTTTTAGATTTTGTGTTATAAATGTTAATTAGTATCTATGAATAAAAGCATGTTAAAATTTGACATTCGTCGAACTCCGTGGTACACACCGGTTTACAAGTTGTCGCCAGCTCTGAGTTCCCGGGTTCGATCCCCGGACGGGTCAATGTAGAAAAACCACATCTCTATATTGTCTCGGATGTGGGTGTACCTTCGTTGTCTCTGATTCCATTCCACAAGTGCATTAGTGTCTTACTTTGAGAGCAGAGCAATGTATGTAATGTTGACCACATTTGTTTATTTATTAATAATTATGAAAACTTCACCTATTAAGACTTATCCAAAATCAAGTAAGTTTAATTTGAGTTTTCTTAAATAATCATACATTTTCACATTAAAAATATTGCGGTTTCAAATTAAAATACTGCGGTACTCAATCAGTCCTCTTTGGGATTAGCAGGATTATAGCGGTTTCGAGGAAATATCTGGGTTTAGTACCTATTTCTAGAATTTTTTGGTAAATTAAAAACTAAAATAATGTATATTAGTACCGTACGTAAGAAGGCAACATAGATTGAGGTAGATGTTATACCAAATTAAACTGATACCACCATTAAAAGCCATTAGAAGGAAAAAAATAATTACGGAAAATATTTGTAAAACTATCTCCTATCTTAAAAATAAAACAATTCGAGTCCAGTGTCCGTCTGTCCAACCGTCCATCCGTCCTTCCATCTGACCGTCCGTCGTTGTTACTAATGAACCGTAATAGCTACCCTTTAAATTTTTACTGAGTGTATTTCTGTTGCCGCTAAACGGACCGGAACGGTACGGAACCGTGTATGCGCTAGTCTGACTCGCACCTGACCTTTCATTGATAAAAATAATAACTGATAAGGGACGTTCGTCGGCCCAATTTAAACGTAAAGAATGTTGAATATTCAAGTTTGGTAAGTTTTGTAAATGTGACTACAGAAAAAAAATACGAATATTTTTTAAGACAAAGATTTGGACATCCAACGAACTGCGCAGTTGCGCACCGGAGAGCATAGACAAATTTTAATCTTATATTATTATGTTTCTTTTTTGTTATAGGTATATAAAACCATATATTTAAGTCGAATAGCATTTAAAAAGCTTTTATATGTTAGAGGAAATTTCCAGAACTTTTCAACGTGCGAATTTGTTTTCCCAACTGTCGCACTGAATTTTCATCGTATTGAACTTTTGTTCCTGACGTATTCGAGTTTTAAACAAAAATTGGATTTGATTTACGCTTTTCCGAGGCTTTCTGTGCCTCTCTATTTATGGAAAAAGCCTATAATACAGCCTACATGTAAGCTCTAATTATCAAAATATTTATAAGATTCATTATAAGAGATTTTAAGCTGATTCCGACATAGGCGTAAAAAAGGCTAGTATGTTATAAATAAAGAGATATTGTTTCTAAAGTATTTTTTTTTTAATAATTTTTGTACACACACGAAATCATAAGAAACAACATAATAGAACAAATGTACATAAGGTTCTGCTTATTTCATGTTTTTTAACTAAAATTATATGCTTAAAAAACTGTATCTATATATACATTATTATAAAACAAAGTACTCTGCCGCGTCTGTCTTCCTGTGTGTACGAACTCAGAAACGATCGAACAGATTGTTATATAGTTTTTGCAAATAGATAGAGTGATTCAAGAGGAAGGTTTATGTAGAATTCATGTTTTGTCTATCCGTGCGAAACCAGGGCGAGTCGCTTGTTATATTAATATTAAAAACTTCTTTAATAAATTTCTTGTCCTTGCCACAAAGGCTTAATTGTTTTGCGATGATGTACAAAAATCAACATTTAAAACGATCTATCTCCCAAACCTCGTTGATCAAAAACTCATTAAAACTGGCAGCTATATCCTTCTCTTTCTTAAACATTAAACACCCTTGGCTAGAGTGGGATAGAAAGTTTGTTGTTTGCGAGCAGGTGTAACCAACTTATCGGGTCTTAATTTTGTTACAAAATATGGTAGTAGCTAAAAGTTTGAAGATTTGTGTCGCTTAAGAACATAAAGACCAAGTAATTAGGTATACCAGTTTATTTTCACCAGATTACAACAAAATGGCACGATTGTATGCGATGTATGTATGTAGGTACCTCCATGCTGATTTTCATGTACGAGTATGTCATGGTCGCCATTTTGTTGGAGGAAACACGGTTAAATCAAATCACGAATGTTACAACCATAAATAAACAGGGGTTTCTGATACTTAATATCCCATATGGGAAAAATCATTTTTAACATAATATTATTTTTAAGTCTGTTTTTAACCACCGACGTAAAAAGAGGCATGTTATAAGTTTGGCGTGTTTGTCTGTGGCATCATATAATGGACTGAATATGACGGGGTTTTTTTTCATCAAATCATTGTTCAGTAGGTAGATCAACAATATATTCACAAGCATAAATTTGCCTTTCAAAAACAAACTGTACTTAACTATGTTTGGTTTGGCCAATTTTTTATTATGGCCTATTAATATCCCACAGCAGGGTAAAGGCCTTACTCTTTAATTAATTTTAATTCCAATACAATTCCAATGCTGTTATTAGTTTAGCGAACATGTGATTTAGTTTCTTAAAAAAACAAATTGTTAATGAAAGTAACTAACTGGAATTTAAACATTGACAGTATTTTTTGTACTCTGTGTTGTTTGTGTGCCAGCTAAAAATTTTGCATTGCAATTGTGTTAGAATTGAAATTCATTCAAAAGTAACTCACCCGATCTTCCTAAAAGGCGGTACTTAAGCATAATGTCTATCTACCTACCCTCTGTTCATGCTAATACGATCGGGCTAATTCACTTTCGCTACCTTAACTCGGTTAGAGCTAAAGACTTATTGCATTAGCTCGTGAACGAGGAATATAATGAACGATATTAACCTCTCTATTGAATGAACGAATGATATTAGAGTATTAAGTGGTAAGATGTGAAATTTTGGGATGGCCTAGCGGTTCAACGAACAGATTTGTATACACATGGTCGCAGGTTTGAACCCACTATGGGCCAGTACCAATGTGAGTTTTTGAAATTTATATGTTCTTTCTAAAGTATTCTAAAACACCTTCGCAAACGGTGAATGAAAAGATAGTGAAGAAACCTGGATTTCAAATAAATGGAATCTAAAATCCAATCAGCAAGCGTGGTGATCAATTATCATACCTTCTCTACATGAGAAGAGAGAAATTTAACAAAGAGCATTATGCAGCATGCAACAAAAACCCTGTGCGATCCTTATGAGAATTCGGCATCGTACTGCGTAAACATATATGTAACTATTGAATATATTTGAAATTATTATTTTTCCTGGTGAATATAAATAAAATTGATCAAGGGCAACACTGATCGCTCGCCAAAGTTCACGTGTACCTACAGTTTTGTATCAAAGAAGCCGCCTGAGTGAAACATTTTTCTAGTACGTATGTTGACCCAGGAATACGCCTTTATTAGGGTTTTGGTTACTTATTGTATATTATATTTTAGAAATGTTAGTGTTACAAACTAAGTATTAAACTTATAACAACTAAGTACTCGTAGTTACAACCTACCTAATATAATATAATATAATACCAGCCTATAAATGTCCCACTGCTGGGCACAGGCCTCTTCTCATATAGAGAAGGAACGAGCATTAATCACCACGCTTGCTCAGTGCGGGTGATTTCAGATTCCAATTTTTGGAATCCAGGTTTCCTCGCGATGTTTTCCTTCACCGATTGTCAATGATGTCTTAGAATAATTAAGAAAGTACATATAACTTTGAAAAAGTCACATTGCTACTTGCCTGTAGTGGGTTCGAACCTGCAACCTTGTGCACACAAATCCGTTCATTGAACCACTAGGCCACCACGCCATTACACAACCTACCTATTCTACAAAAACCCTAAAAACAATTTACCTGACCTGTAAATCAGATATTTCCGCTCCTAACTTAAAGTTCAACGAGGCGTAAATAAAATAAATAATAGAAAAGATTCATCTCCTTTTTTTATTTATTCTAAGCTTATAAACGGCGGTGGTCTGTCTTGGTCTCAAGTATTATTTCCTACAAGTGGCTGTAGAAAGTATTTAAGATAAAGAAAGCATAATATTATTTTCTTTATTTAACTAACTAAGCTAGACTTTTTAATTGTTTAACCATTTAGTCTATCCTTTTGTCTGTTACGCTTTTTAACCAATTTTTATGAAGCTTAGTATATAGTATAATATCTCGGGACAACTCACACACGGCCATCTGATCCCAAACTAGGCAGAGCCTGTATTATGGCAACCAGACAACTGATAAACATACTTATATATTTCTAAATACATACATATTATAGATAAATTACACTCAGACACAGAACAAATGATCGTACTCATCACACAAAGATTTGTTCTGCGTGGGAATCGAATCCACGACCTCCGCTTTAGCAGTCAGGGCTACTAACCACGAGAACAATAGGTCCGTCAATTATGGGGTAAGCTTGGATCCTAAAAAAGGACGTAGGTTATTTATTGCCTCTGTAACCGAAAACTACGTCAACCACGGACAATAGCAAGTATCTCTTATATTTTTCTAGTATGAATAACTAATTTAAAAAAATATATATTTGAAGCATCATGTGGTATGATACAGCCACTGAAGTTATAATTTAATTTGCGTAATACGTCCCACGCCGTTCAGAATCCACCCACCCACCTTATGACATTTCCAAGCGCCTATCGTGTAAATAAATACAATAATCTTACAATGGGGCTCATTGTTCTTACAAATCCTAATTATTTTATTGTATTGCGTCATGACAAAGGCGACTTTTCTGAAAAGAGAATTTATTTTAGTTAAACATTTTATCCGGGGTCTCTTTTAAAAGAATTTTCTCTTTTTATAATCCGGCACCAAGATTTAAAACAGCCTGTGAAGTTATTTGAAATTTTGTATATTTGATAATTTTGCACTGCTAGAACGTTAGAACGCTAGCTTCTTTTTTAAACTAATTATTGATTTCTGGGCTGTTGTTTTCTTGAGTTTAATGTTTTTTTGGATTATAAAAGCGAACTAATGCTTTTGCTCCGGTTTGTGACAGAATAACATGTTTATTTATCTTGGTAAAGCTAAATAAAAACAATTGTCAATTTTTTATGAATTTTTTAATCTCCAAGAGTTCTTCAGTAAAACGGGTGTGTGTTTATTAGATATTATTTAAACTAAATTATATTTTTATTGTATTGCATATATGATATGGATAGACTTTTAATGCATATATTATAAAATACAATCTCAATCGTTTTGCAATACATATATCTTTATCTACTTGTGACAGTACAGTAAATTAATGGCTTCAGCAGTGGGACATGACAACAGGCTTATAAAAAGAAAGATCGACAAAAAATATCGTTATTGGAGTGGAAACAGAGTGTTCAAATGAATAATATACTTTCCAGAAACAAACAAAACATATATCAAAGTCTTATAATATTAAATAAAATGTCACCGTTTATTGTGAAATCAGACGTAGAAGAAGAAACGTCTATATCAAAGTAAAATGAATATTGCTATAAATATTTTAAGTACGATTTTATTTATGCTTCATTCTTAAAGATTCCTTTGTGATGAAAATAGATTTCGTATGTATTGTTCCTTGGGTCAATATCTGTCAATGTTATAAAGATTTGACATTACTTTTGGATATTAAAATCAATGGAGAATATGATTTTTAGCTGTTTTTTTAGTTTAGGGAATCCAATGTCAATGTTTAATAATATATTTTATTTACCGTTTGACATGTTTATTATGACTTATTTTTCATATCGAATGTAAATGAGCTTATTATCAAAGGAACATGAACAAAAATAGTGGTAAAGTTGGCTAGAGTTTACCAGATATCCTTTGACGTCATCGATTTTTTTTTTTAAATATTATTAAATACTTAAGTGCTCAAAAAAAAGTCTTTCAAAATTGACTAGGGTTTCGTAACCAGAGGGTGGAACCACCAACAACCAACGGGACCCTATTACTAAGCCTTCACTATCCATCCATCTGTCTATCTCAAGAACCGTCATAGTTATAGAGTTTAAAATTTAAGAGTATATATTTCGCTATACCAATAAATAATAAAAAGTACATAATATTATCTTTTACAATGGTACAGAACCCTTCGTATGCGAGTCCGACTCACACTTGACCGGTTATAATCGATAAAATAGTAGGTACCGGTACAATAAAATGATATTATAAGGCCTTTATAAGGTTTTCTATTCATGAAAAGTACTGAAAGAGCTCATATGCAATACGCCTTTATTAATAGATAATGAAACCTTTTTGATACTTGATCGAACGACACCTCTAAGGATTACGCGACGTAACATGATTGGCTTAGGTTTCTGATGGAAGAGGCTACCAATGTATGTATATTTAGATATTTCAGAGTCTACACACACTTATATTATAAGAAGGTAAGATTTCTATTTTTACATGTTTGTAACGAATAAACTAAAAAACTACTAAACCAATTGCAAAAAAAATCTAACAGGCAACCATGTCATAACGTATTTATATTTATATGTAACTAGCTGTCCCCCGCGACTTTGTTCGCGTGTTTTAGTTTCAACGGTTTTTCATTTTTGCAACATTTTTCATTTATGCTCCGCTCCTATTGGTCGTAGCGTGATGTTATATAGCCTATAGCCTTCCTTAATAAACGGACTATCCAATACAAAAATAATTTTTCAATTCGAACCAGTAGTTCCTGAGATTAGCGCGTTCAAACAAACTCTTCAGCTTTATAATATTAGTATAGATTTTTTGTATTGTCATCTATAGTATTATCTTCGTATTCAAAATAAACTGCGCCCTTAATTAAAACTATCTCAAAACCTAATGATATCGATATTTTCGCATAAACGTCTGTCATCGCACGAAAAATCACTTAATTTAGTAAACTAGCGTAGTACGTAGTATTTACAGGTTAAAATTTGCTTACGATCGGCATAACAGGCTGCTAGCGAAGCGCGCACTCTATGCTTCTCTATGACTTTAAGGCGATTATAGATTCCAATTTTTAACCCGGTTTTCCTCACGATGTTTTTCTTACAGTTTGTCAGTCATGTCTTAGAATAACTAAGAAAGTACCCAAGTATATCCCAAGATATTGCGTGTATCGTATAGTATCAGTAAACATCATTTACTCACTAGCTGTGCGACGCGGTTTCACTCGCCTCGTTTTTTTCCTAAACCAAGTAACGTAATGTTAAATAGCCTTTCTCGAGAATTGGTCTTATTAATGCACAAAGATGCTTAAGATCTGACCGATAGTTTAGATATTAGCGCGTTCAAACATTTATTTAAATCTATTACTAATATATAAAGCTGAAGAGTTTGTTTGTTTGAACGCGCTAATCTCAGGAATTACTGGTCCGATATGAAAAATTATTTCAGTGTTGAAGGCTATAAGCTATATAACATTACGCTGCGACCAAAAGGAGCGGAGCATAAATAAAAAATCTTGCAAAAATGAAAAACCGTTGAAATTAAAACACGTGGACAAAGTCGCGGGGGACAGCTAGTATAAGTATACATCGCGATTAACTTTTAACCAATTACGACCATAGCAACTACTTAAATTAGAAGGTTATAGAGGCTTTACGGCTGGCTATTACTCAACAGTTTTCCCAAAAATGCAAAGAAATTTAATTAGATTAGTTGAAGAAAACTTTGGCGAAGCTTCGCAAACTTTAAACTCTCCATATTTATTAAAGTTTGACTCGAGACGTCTTTCGCAACGTTAAAAACGTTTTTACTTTGACTTTTGAAATTTCTTATGTAAAATATTCCGACACAAACAATTTTTATCCGGGTTCTTCTGAGAATTGGTTTATGATTTTTTACACCTTGTGTAATTAACTTTCACACTAATTAACGGGTTAGCAACGCAGCCTTAGTAACTGCTTATATTAATAAATATGATAAGATATGGATTCTGGGATTAAAGCATTCTACTTACAAAAAAATTAACCCAATTAATGTTATCCAAATAATAATATGTATGTAGTTATAATATTCATGTTTAAATAGTACCTACTGGCTCTTAGCTATATTTCTATACCTATAATGTTTATTTATACTTAGTTTGTAATACTAACATTTATGAAATACTAGCTGTCCCCCGCGACTTTGTTCGCGTGTTTTAGTTTCAACGGTTTTCCATTTTTGCAACATTTTTCATTTATGCTCAGCTCCTATTGGTCGTAGCGTGATGTTATATAGGCTATAGCCTTCCTCAATAAACGGACTATCCAATACAAAAAGAATTTTTCAATTCGAACCAGTAGTTCCTGAGATTAGCGCGTTCAAACAAACAAACTCTTCAGCTTTATAATATTAGTATAGATATATTAGCCTAACTATAGGCACTTAACTAATTGATACTATGTCTTATGGTGCTGTGCCTTAACCGGGTTTAATGTTGAACCTATTTTATTTTAATAATAATAATGACTTCCTCGTTGGTCTGGTGGTCGCGGTTCGAATCCCAGGTCGAGCCGAAAATAGTTACTGGGTTTTTCGTTTAGAAATACTCAGTACAACTCAGCTCGGAGTCAGTTAGTTAGGTGAAAATTACACCCCTGTGCCTCTGAAATTAGATGATAATGAGAGTGAAGGAGCACTGCAGAACGTGCACTGAAATATGTCCTGCGCTGATGGCTTATCTTTTTTGAGAGAAGCCGCCGTGATCGAAATTCGGTCAAGACATTTTTATTTTATTTTATACAAACTTAAGACACACAGTAAAGGATTTGTATTTATTAAAATATTTATCTCAAGAAAATGAGTCAAACTATATGTCTGTGTGTTTCCAACCATTATTACAAAGACTGCACTAGGTATGACCACTATAAATAGTAAATAACAGAAGGCTAATTCAGTACAAGAGACGATAATCTCTACGTATACATTTATTTAACATTTTTTGTATTGTTAATACCTAATATTAAAAAACTATTTAAATGAAACAGAACAACTGTGTAGTTGTACATAAATTAAAATGGCGTTCTAATGAGTTTGTCTTGTAATTATTTAACTGAATAAAATACATTGTTACATCGCGAACATGTGCCGTTAAACAAAAGATGTGATATATTTTTATAGTGAACCTTCTGCACATCTCTGTTGTGTGGTATAATCCATTTAAATGGTAGCTACCGTTTGCTGAGTTGCCTCTTTATGTAAGCTGATGTTTATTTTAACTACGTGAACTAAGTGGGAAGGCGATAAGGGATTATAGAACTTTGTGACAGGACCTATTATGTCGAGAATTATAGTGTTATAAGTACTTTACCTTAGTTGTAGTATTAAAATTTTAATAGCTAATCGTAGGGCATGATCCTCTATTCGTAATGAGAAGGGTATAAGAGCATTGATTACTAGAGATGCGCAGAGTACTCGTTAATCTATACTAATATATAAAGCTGAAGAGTTTGTTTGTTTGTTTGAACACGCTAATCTCAGGAACTACTGGTCCGATTTGAAAAAAATCTTTCAGTGTTGGATAGCCCATTTATTGAGGAAGGCTATAAGCTATATAACATTACGCTGCGACCAAAAGAAGCGGAGTATAAAATGGAAAATTGTTGAAACTAAAACACGCGGACAAAGTCGCGGGGGACAGCTAGTTACTAGATACTCTGCATATTAGGCGTCTTTTTCAGTACCTACTCGTACCTACTCTCCCGAATAACTCTGTTTAACTGACTGTTTTATTCATTTAAAAAGTAGCAATTAATTAAATGGGATTTAAAAACTATGGTTTTATTTGTAGGTATCTATAATGTGTGCAGCATATTATTTGTGGTATAATTTGAAATGTAGGTAGGTAAAATGGTAGGAATTTGAATTGAATAAATAACCAAGTGGCAGAATCGGCAGAGTAGGTACTCTATTTGTTAAAAGTAACACCGAATAATACTCGGTATTCGGTTTCTCGGTAAATTACTAACTCATCGGCCCATCTCTATTGATTACCTTATGAGTTTGGCTATTTCATTATAATCTATTAAAGAATTTGGAAGAATGTTTAATATCTAATTTATTGTATCTTTCATCTACGAAAAGTCGAACTCTATGTCCAATTCAAAATTGGTTAAACGTAAGTCATTTTGTCCATTGTAATGAAGTTTTTAAAAACCTAGGAAATGTGTGAGGTCAAAGAATGGAAATTAAGCAAAAGAAGTGTCCGTTTAGGGAGGTTACTTATGAATAAATTTAAACTCTAATACAATACCGATGCAAATTCATTTAGAAGACACACAAATAATACGCATTTAAAAACATGCTACTTATTCCAGTTTCCTTCTATTGACAGTCTACTTTTTTAAGAAAACTGTATCATTTTTTCGCTAAACCAATATCAATTTTTATAGGCATTGTATTGGAATTAAAGTTAATTAAAGAGTAGGACACGGATAGGATTGGTTCAGGAACGCAGATGGTACATAAAAATCATTTACTTACCGTCCAGAAATCGACCGTCCGTAAAGTCTGTCTGTGTCTAGTTTGTCCAACATTCAGATGGAAAAAGACTTCGACAAACAGAGTTGCATTAAACGGATTAAGAAGAACACCAATAAACACCCTTTGAGGATTACTGCCATAAATATATAGATTGTAGGTGCATTCGTTAACAAGCTTTAAAAGTATCGTAGGTACACACGATCCTAACCCTCACCCACTCGCTCAGGAAATTAGTTTTAACCCGTGTGGGCGCTTATACCATATTTTTTCCAACCTAAAATTCCCTACATAATATTCAGAAACTTATGTCGACGATAAATTCCATTTCAATCGACCCTGTCCTAAGCGCTGGATATTCAAGTTTCCCGATATAAAATCCGTTTGGATCACATTTTTATATCCATAGAAGGGGAGAGGATAAAAATTTATCAGGTCTAACTTTTGTTTGTGGTTTTGGTCGTAAGTTTCAATGGGTTTTGTGATAAAGTAGGATGGGGGTGTGTTTTTGTTTTGCAAGTATTTGGCGTAGCAGTGTAAGGTGACAAGAGAAGAGAAATGTTTCATGAACCTTGATTATTGGGCAGAGAAAACGAAGCTAAACAAACGTTAAAAATTGAAAGCCTGTTTTTTCTAAAACTTTGATAGATTTATTTAATTAAGAACCTTCAAAAATTTTGTTTGCATTTACTTGGCTTTACCAATTTTTTTTTATTTATTAATTATAAATGAGTTAGCAAAAACTTCAAACAAACCATGTTTGTTAATTTAAAATTAATCACATTTTTAAAAGTTCATTATCATTTTTACGTATTGTGTCTTAAATTTCATGTAACTAGGTAAGACTTGGAAATTTTTGTACAACTTTTTTAGACGTAAACGTTTCTTAATTAGAATTTGTTCTTGTGGGTTTCAGTTGGTTGATATGCTGATAAATTCATATCATAAATTGTAAAGCCTAAGAAGAGATGAAGAAGGTCATTGCGTTTTAGAACTTTCCAGGCAAAAAAATCGTGGGTGTATTTAAGGTATTCATAACCCTTATTTCGAGCTATTGATACTTAAACTTATAGATAAGTAAGTATATTTATTTGTTTAAACATGGTATACACACATTGCATGCAAGATATTATAGCCGCGTATCGTGGCGTACAAATTGTTGAGAAGAGATGGATTCCATGTAGATATATTTTATTCCATAGATGTAGAATAGAATGATGGGTGAATGGATCACCACCCAATAAATGAGTTATAATGCGTTCGCAAAAGGGCGGTATACTGCGGGCGTAATTTTGTGCCAAAAATGTAAACAAACACGAGTTTTAGGAAAAACATCTGTAACGCTTACATGTAAGGTACAGTTTTAGCTACAACATCATATTTTTTAAGACTTATTTAACTGTACTACTTAGTCAGTCTAAAATGAACTCTATACACTTGCATAAAAATTATGTTTGTTTAAGTGTAAATAATATCCATTGACACAAGAATTTTAATAATAATGGTAATTATCTAAAGGTATTTTCACTCAATGGCTAAAATGAATGGGTCAAAACTGTACCTACATGTATATATATTTTTTAACTCTGACAGACAAATCTGACAAACAACGAAAAGACCTGATTCTAACTTGTTAAGAGGTCACAAAATTATCATGATTTCCAAGATGGCTTCCTTTCTAAGACAACAAGCCCTTAATTAGGGCCTACTGTGACGTAATCTAGTCTATAAAAAAAACACTAAATACAATGTTGTCAAGCCTCCTTACTTTTAACTCCATTGATCCTATGACGTCAATCCGCACGGTTTCTACTACGTATTAATCTAGTTTTAATCCGTGTCACGCGATTATAGTCTTTGTTCCCTAATCAATAGAATTTCGATTAGCCTGTGTATCGAGATCATAATTTAGCTTCAATTATCACTAGCTTCCACAATGGTGTGGTTAACCTAATTTTACTTTGTAAGGCTTCGTATTAATATAATGAGAATTATAATGGAACTAGCTGTCCCCCGCGACTTTGTTCGCGTGTTTTAGTTTCAACGGTTTTCATTTATGCTCAGCTCCTATTGATCGTAGCGTGATGTTATATATAGCCTTCCTCAATAAACGGACTATCCAATAAAAAAAGAATTTTTCAATTCGAACCAGTAGTTCCTGAGATTAGCGCGTTCAAATAAACAAACAAACAAACAAACTCTACAGCTTTATAATATTAATATATAGTATAGATAACACGTAGTTTATAAATTGATATTATTCGCGTTAGGCTCAGTTCTTACTACATCAGAGTCGTAGCGCATCAAAGCGTGAAATTCTTTCCAATATGCACCAATGCGCGCGTATTTGCTCGCTTTCATCTTTTTTCATCTCAGAAGAAATACGTTGTTGAGCTAAGGATGAATTTGCTATATCAACTTTTTATTCAGGCTTTGACTTTGCTGTAGTATGAGTTAAGCCTAAATCTAACATAAACTTTTCTAGATCACAACGATATAACTTCTTAACTGAACTGAGGACGCTACTTTTGAATAAATTCCAATTCTAATACAATGCCAATGCAAAATTGTTATTTATTTAGCAGGCACACAAACAACACACAGTATAAAGAATACTGTGAATGTTTATATTCCAGTTACTTCCTTTTATTGACAGTATTTTTATTCAAGAAAAATGAATCACGTGTCTTCTAAACTAATATCAAATTGCTAATCAAATTTGTATTAGAATTAAAATTAATTGAACATAATGGTTTTGGATAAATAAATTGTCAATCGATTTTTTATTATTTTTATTTACACATTTAATGGCTAATCTTACCTAATACCTGAACAATCTATAAAAGAAACATGAATTTAACTCATAGTCAATGTAAACTCACACTTTTATACACGCTCACACATACACACACTCAGACACAAACACACACTATAACACATATACCAACGCACTAATACACAAAATTCACTCACATAACTCACACAAGTGCGCTCCTTTTTGTATGTTCTTTTATTTTAATAAAATATTCTTCAATTGCATACTCTACATTATGTTAAGTGGAAGAGCGGAGTCACCTAATACAAGCATCATCTTGCTTAAAAGGGGAAGCTTATCTCCAAATCATGTCTGTCAAAGCTTTATGTAATTGAAATAAACATTTTTTTTTTTTACATTTCATCAGCTTTCATTTCAGCCGCTTTGAGTGCGCGTTTGTATAGCTTTATACGCGCGTTTGAATAGATACAAAGGCGAGAATCTGTTCTTTTTGGTCACCGACAGCGCCGTGAGCGCGCGTTCGTAAAACTTGCGTCGTCGGGGTTTAAAAAACACGCTGTGTGCAATATCTCTTATACGTTACAACACCAGTCATACAAAACTTTACATTAGTGAATAAAGCTGCATGTTAGTAATAAACCTTGTTTACAATCTCTCTTTATGACTTGCAGTCAGTGTAGTCTTACCCTAGATATAAGATATACAGGGTGTAACAAAAATGCCTGCTTATATTCGAAATACTGCTGCTGCCCGTAGAAATGAACAACTTTCTTTAAGGAAACCATAGTCAATTCCCAAAATAATTATATTTTATTTATTTATTTAACAGTATATGCACACACAATAAGTCAAAATGGAAAGGTATCAAGGTGCAAAGGTACTGCTTATTTGAATAGAAATACAAACAGTATACAACAGTGTGTTTATAACGTTAAAACTACATAATTATATATACAATAATTCAACCACATGGAAAGTCAGTGCTCTTTTTTTTGTTATCAGCTGATCTAAATTAGTACAGGAGTTCAATTTTTTTCTTTCAGTACAAACTAATTTTCTTGGAGAATGTTTTTCATTTCTATGGGCAGATGCAGTATTTCAACTATGACGACACATTTCTGTTACACCCTGTATAAGTTTCCTTTCGCGTCTTATTAGACTTTGTTATGCTTTCCAACAAATCTATTTTCGCTCGACTAACTCTGGTGTATAAAAGAGTTTATGTTCTACATGGAATAGTCGACTGAACTTTGTTAAACATACTTTGTTGCATATTATGAAAACCTAGTTATAGGTACCGTAATCCTTACTAATATTATAAATGCGAAAGTAACTCTGTCTGTCTGTCTGACGCGCTTTCACGCCAATACCACTGAACCGATTTAAATGAAATTTGGTACAGAGATAGTCTAGAGCCTGAGAAAGCACATAGGCTATAACCGACATCCACGCGGGCGGAGCCGCGGGATACAGCTTGTAGGTAAATAAACAAAATCGAAAAGAGTTCAAATCTACTTTGAAATTTGTGGTAGTGGAAAAGTTTAAATCGATATTAATTTTTAACCGCCTACGACATTTTTTGGACTTTTGGTGAAACCTTAAGGGCTCTAGCCAGAGCAATAGAAATACTAGTTACGTTAACATCGTTCACTAAGGGCACTGTAGGGTTCGAGCCTCGACTTGGTGCGTTGCTAACAATCTTAATGAGGCAAACACCAAGAGTCCACTGGATGTAAGATTTGATAAATTAAGGGTTTTTATATTTACGATGTTGTCCGACTTTAGCTATGTGGCAGCTGGTACAAATAAATTAAAAAGCTTTTTGAAAATTACTGAAACCCACTTAATTTTATTTCAAGGGCAATTCGCATAATCAAATACCTAATAATTCACGCTAATTTTCTTTAGAATAAATTGTTTGAGGCTCGTAATATTTAATTAACGGGAGGCGAGTTTTCATCTGTCTATTTATAACTTATCTTATTATAAAATCATTTTGACTAATTAAAAATAAAGTTACTTTAAGTTCAGAGCGTCTTTTAGAGTATATAATTATTTAGAAAATGCCATGGTTTACTTGCACACATTCTCGGGAACGCCCGACCAGTTTCAGACTCAATAGGAGTCCTTAATCATTAGCTGATGCGGTGGCGGTGGTGTCAGTTTGACTCGCGACACACTTAATAATTATAAATACTCCTCACGAAAGTTATTATAGAAACATTTATTTTTTAGCCGTCAGTCTTAGGCCGTCTTAGTTTGTCTGCTTCGTGCACTTGAAAAGACTAAAAGTAAGCGACCAGGAGGTGCACGTTACGCGTGAGCGATAGACAGCTCCAGCAGTCCCTATGTATTGATCACTAGTTAACTACTTAAGCAGCCCGTGTATAAACGGCCTTACCCCCAGTTTGAGAATGGCTGTCCATTTTAATCTATATACTAATATTATATAAAGCTGAAGAGTTTGTTTGTTTAAACGCGCTAATCTCAAGAATTACTGGTCCGAATTGAAAAATCTTCCAGTGTTGAATAGCCCATTTATTGAGGAAGGCTATATGGGCTATAAGGCTATAAGGGCTATAAGGCTATAAGGCTATGTTATATAACATTACGCTGCGACCAAAAGGAGCGGAGCATAAATGAAAAGTGTTGCAATAATAAAAAACCGTTGAAACTAAAACACGCGGATAAAGTCGCCAGTAGGGACAGCTAGTATATTATCTAATGAGATTAGTTTACGAAAATACTCCAATAACAGTACTTTACTTGAGATTCGACAGATAGTTGACTAATTATCGTGTTAATCAATGTTTCGGAAACTGTAGTTATTATGATAGAGACGCATTGTATTTTTAGATCAGATAGAAAACTACCGGCTTTGATTATTTTTCGAGGCGCGGTAGTTATATGATTGAAAAGTCAGGATGGTCACCCACTCACGAGGCAAACCTTGCTTAACCTTTAATTTACTACTAGCACGGCTTTTAAAGAACCAGAAAGCCACTCAAATGTGGATACTCATCGACAAATGCTGGCCTATTTCAAGCATTTCTAGATCTCTGGATGATATCTGTATACCCACGATTTCTGTGAAATGAATAGAAAACCAATCTCTATATGTAGAATTCTGCAGATATTTGACCTAGTTAATCTAAGTTTGACGTTTGTTAGTTCTGGGCTAGTTTTAGAGGAATAACTATATAAACTATAGAGCGCGCATATCGAGTATGAACTGTAGGCACTAGTATGAACATGTAAAATCGTAAAATTAGTATCATAACAGAGCGCACCGTTTTATTAAAACTTTCTCAAAACCTAATATTATCCTAATTATATCGGACCCGTCGATATTTTCGCATAAACGTTTGTCGTCGCGCGGAAAATCACATAAATCAGTAAACGAGCGTAGTAGATTTTATTATCTTTTATTTTGTTATCTTTCTAATAAGTAGGTACTATCTAACTGTTTATCTGAGGATTGAAAAATCGGCCCTTAGCTAAAAATGTGCTTACACTTCACATAACACTACTAGGGATGCGCACGCTCTATGCTTGTCTATAATTACTCTAAGAAGCTACTAGAGCTTCCTAAAGTGATGCTAAGAATGTCCTAATATCGCTAAGTTGTTGAACCTACTATTTTGTTCTTGACTGGTCAGTATTTACTTATAATTAAAACAGAAAGGCTTTTTCTGCATTTATTCTGTAAACTAGCTTTTGCCAGCGACTTCGTCCGCGTTTCCGTCGTTTTTCGTAAAAAAGTAGCATATGTCCTTCCTCACTGTTCAGTGGTTTTGATGTAACAGACAGATTAACTTTCGTATTTTAGTAGGGAAATATAATATATCACGTTACACAAAAATAATCCTTATAGCATGATTCAGTATTCACGCGCGACGGCGCGATGGCTTATTATCGTATTTCATGTATAAGTTTGGTGTTTCTATACCGATTTCTATGATTCTTTTTTTATTGAATAGGTAATAATGTAAACTTTTTTTAATTAGGGATGAGTGAGAGTATAATAAACGTAAGAGTAAACAAATATAATCAGAAATCTCCGAACTGCTAAGCTATCGGGAGTTACACGTGTTATTGTGAGTCAACCATAAAAGATAGACATATGCTGTTGTGGGATATTTTTTAGATAATTTTATGTAGAACATTTCCGTCATACATGATTTCTATGTAGCTTTAACCATTAAGGCTGCATACGCGACGGAAGCTTAAAAAATACCGTTTTCCCAACATTTCCCTTCACTGCTCTGCTCCTATTGATTGTAGCGTGATGAAAAGTATACTATAACCTGCCCAGGAGTATGAAGAATAATTGTACCAAGTTTCGTTAAAATCCGTCCAGTAGTTTTCGTTTCTATAAGGAACATACAGACAGACAGACAGACAGACAGACAGACAGACAGACAAAAATTTTACTGATTGCATTTTTGGCATCAGTATCGATCACTAATCACCCCCTGATAGTTATTTTGAAAATATATTTGATGTACAGAATTGACCTCTCTACAGATTTATTATAAGTATAGATATGTGACCTATTTTACAAAACGACAAAACAATTGTTAACGTTGATCTGTATTATGTATGTGTACATAATAGTAATTTGTAGTTTTGCAAGCCAATAACTATGATTCCAAAATGTAAATCCTAAAAAGTGGCATTATCACAAGTAGGTATCTATACTAAATAAATGTAATCAATAATTTAATGAGATGTGAAATTATTACAGTTATGATGACAAAAAATAACGGACTGAGAAAAAATCCGAAAAAAAATGTTTATAATATCAGTTTCAATCACCCAAACGACGCAATCGTGTACGAAATTGCAAATAAGAAATCTCCATTTAATCTAGACAAAGGCAAAAAGGACAGATTTAATTTGTCAAGCCGCCCATTCACTACGCCATCAAGCCAGAACAATGGTATTGTTAATGAATGGCCTTCCTTAGGCCTCACTTGAGTCAGTTGTGTTTTCTTTTTTATAAAAGACTTATGAAGTAATTACCTTTGCCTCAAAGTGCTGTGAGATCCGTTAAAAGTTTTGAATTCCTTATTCAAACTTTATCTTTTTATGATTGTTGTTGTTTTGTTTTTTAATTATTTTTATACACGTTTTTAACATCTGTTTTAATATCGGGTACGTGATGGGGGGGGAGGGGTATTCGCTTCAAGTTCGTGGGTGCGACCAACCCTATTGCAGAGCTATGGGGAATAATAATAATTATACCGATTTGCCTACACATGAGACGATCAAAGAAGACAATGACACTGGGAACGTGTCGCTTTTAAGCACTGCGCATCGTGTGTCTTGTGTTGGATACCAGCCACCAGTGAATATTTTGTTTTCATATAATCAATACGAAATCAGGCACTCCCTGCGCAGAGGGTGACTTTTTATGTTTCCAGTTGCCATAAACTGATCGCCAATCAAAAAGTGTTGGGTGTCGATAACTGGCAACCGGCGACTGTGTTTGATTGCCGACACCGGACACCGCGAATACGGCCACATTAGCGCTTTATTTGTTTTTAGATTGAAATCATATGTCATTTTTAAATTGATTAATATTCCTTGGCCTTCACTAAATTAATTTATTTATCTTATGTTTTGTCGCCAACTTGGCTTAAGAATTTTTCAAGCGTTCCCTGATTTGGATTAACAAATTCCATGACAACTAGGCGCCGATATTTCATGGTTCCTTAAAGTAACTAATTTTGTTATTGAGTTATGTATTTAAAAGGTATATATAATAAAAAGTTAATAACTAAACTAGAATATTAAAAAAATTAGACAGAATGAATAATAGTATCGAGGTAATAATTAAAATATATATAATTGTCGCCTTTAAAAAATACTGCTTGTATCCTTCGCCATTTTGTTATATTAATTTAAAGTACTTAAAGAGTATTTTAAAATGGCGTCACAATATTCTCTTTTCAAATTACAGCCACCTTGTTGGAATTTCCGTTTCGTAGGAAATATTTTTTTATTTTTAACAAGCTGTCCCCCGCGACTTTTCCACGTGTTTTAGTTTCAACGGATTTTCATTTTTTCTACATTTTTCATTTATGCTTCGCTCCTCTTAGTCGCACCGTAATGTTATATAGCTTATAGCCTTCCTCAATAAATGGGCTATCCAACACTGAAAGAATTTTTCAAATCGGAGCAGTAGTTTCTGAGATTAGCGCGTTCAAACAAACAAACAAACTCTACAGCTTTATATATTAGTATATAGATTTAGTGTAAAAAGGAGGACTGTGCTTAGCTGTGTGACATTTATAAGCCATTATTGATTTTATTTATTTATTATTACTTATTATAAATACCTACATAAAGTCATCTTAATAATTAATTAACTTAGCGGTGTAAGGCTTTAAAATGATATTTTCGTACAAAAGTACCGACATAGTTGATTTTATAATAGTTAACTAATTACTTGCTAGTCAAATAGGCAATTATCCTATTCAACCAATCTTATCTATTTCACAATTTTCAAAGGTTTAAAAACCTTTTTATTTTCAAAGGCTTCCCTTTGATCATAAAATTAATAACTTGTACATTTACCTACTACTGGTCACGTTCCTTTGAACTTTAATTAACTGAAAAACTTACCACGTTAAGTTTTTAAAAGTTTTTTTTTTTATTGTGTTGCATACCTAAAAATACATTTCAAAGAGTTACAGTTTGACCTGGTTATAACAGTTGTTGGAGTTCGGAACGCAATAGTTAGATTTATAATTAAAAAAAACAGAAACTAAATAAATAATTATGCTCTAGAAATATTAAGGAAGTGTGTAAATTCAAAGGATAATATTTATTTTAAGTGTTAGGGCCGGTTTTTTCAACATACATTGATATGACTGGTAACGTAAAATATGGCCGCCTGTATGAGAATTTCATACTAACTTAACGTTGTCGTACGGACTTAGTTGATAGTGTGTTTTGTATTTTTTTATATGTATATATAGTTAAATTCGCTTTAAGATATGTTTTCCTTAATAGATATGATAAGATTAATATTTACTTACTTGTAAGAATATGGTACAGAAATATGGAACACAAATTTGGATTCATAATGAGTTTGCTTTTTCTGGCGCACAAAGATTTGTGTAAAATATAAAGTATTGTGAGACAGTGAAGACAAGAAGTGAGAGAAGTGAGACATTTATAGGCTGGTATAATTATATGCCCAGCAGTGGTATTTATTACTCGACACTCGTTTACTTTAAGAACCTACTTTTAGTTTAAATATAATATAAAGGATTCGGCTTTGACAGTTTATTAATTTTCTCTACTGCGTTTAAACTTGAACATAACTCACAATTTTAACTTTACATTGAATTTACTCTACTGTGCCTGTACTGTGAGTTCTTAAAGCTCGACTGCTGCCGCTGTTGAAGCAAGACAGCACACTACACTGCGCGTACCGTCGTCTCTCTTCCACAACGGCAACAGTACTGCTTAAAGCACATAGTAAAGGCACAGAATTCATTTACAGCGACATGTGATGTCAATAAAGAATGCAATGTTTACAACACAACTCTGCTAACTGTCTTTGTACTCAACATCTTGTAATTAAGGACTTGCATGAAGTTTTAACGAGTAATTAACATCGTAGAATGTTACAAATTCCGTCTTTATTACATTTAGTTTGCTAGTGTAGTTGTAATAATTTAGGTAGCCTATATGTTGATCTGTGATAATTATTATATTGACGCCCTTTGTGGTCGAGTGGCGTACACACCGGTTTTCAAGGTGTCGCCTGCTCTGACGTTCCTTGTTCGATCCCCGGACGGATCAATGTAGGAAAGTACTTTTCTACATTGTCTCGGATCTGGATGTTTGTGGTACCTTCGTTGTCTTTGATTCCATAACACAACTGCTTTAGAAACTTACTTTGGGTCCAGAGCAATGTATGTGATGTTCTCCACATTTATATTTCTATTTATTACGTGGATTGTGATATTGCCATCACAGTTTGAATAATTAAGAGGTGTGTGCTATATGTCTAGGCAGCTTTATCCTTTTTTTTCAGTGATTAAAACTAGCTTAATTTAAAAATGTCATAATAAGGTTTCTAAAAACTATGTACATAGTTATTTAGATTCAACAATAGTCGAATTTTGAAAAGCATAAATATTTTTATCTAAAAAATTAAATGTGTATCAATTAATTATCATTTAAAAGCAATTATAGAAAATTATAGATTTAATCAAATGAAACGAAAGATTTTTTCTTTTTTAATATTTGCCAAAGTCGAATAATACGACATAAAAGAGTTATTTTCTATTTAATATATATTAATGTTAAAATCTATACTAATATTATAAAGCTGAAGAGTTTGTTTGTTTGTTTGTTTGTTTGTTTGTTTGTTTGTTTGTTTGTTTGAACGCGCTAATCTCAGGAACTACTGGTCCGATTTGAAAAATTCTTTCAGTGTTGGATAGCTCTTTTATTGAGGAAGGCTATAGGCTATATAACATCACGCTACGACCAATAGGAGCGGAGTATAAATGAAAATTGTAGCAAAAATTAAAAACCGTTGAAACTAAAACACGCGGACAAAGTCGCGGGGGACAGCTAGTCACATAATAATATCCGAAAATATATCTGTCTGTTTGTTTTGCTATCTTGGCTTAATAATTACAGAACTGCCTCCTAGCCTAGTAACATATCTACAAGCGATAACGCTGATCGAATCCCTCAAATGTATGGAAGTGACAAGTCCGAGTCACGTGACCTATCGAAAAAATTGTCATTTCTCACATCGTTTACAGTCGAAATGTCACCTGATTGTAATGGATTTTTACTGATTTCTACAAAAGCGTAGTCGAGATCAATAGTTTTCTAATTTCCTTTTGTTTCTTATACATAAGTCACAATATTGCTCATAAAATTCACACCTATATTAAACAAAAACATGACCCTTCTAATGTTAGGAGAAAGTCATTAATTTAATGTGTAATTAAGTCTTTAATGGGTGTGTGACACCAAAACAACACGTAAAACCTGAAACACTTAACTCTGAACCTAATAACACTTGTTTAATGGTTGATACCGGTGACTTATTTGTTACTAATAAATGGCAAAAAGAGTTATCTATTAAACTAATAATAATAGTAGTCTGGGTTTGATTCAGAAAGCGGTACTTCTCTGTTCCCGATTCCGGTTAGAGAATATATTTTTTTTTATATTTTAAATGTACATTGTTCTTTGTTTCGGTATATACAGAATGTTACCAAAAGGATATATCTATGAAAATTTATATCCAATTTTTTGCATTAATATTGGACACCAAAAATCGTTACCTACGTGTCACAGAACTACGAGGTCAATATCTTGTGACGTCACTCGCTAAATATTATAACACATCGCTTCAGCGGTCTGGTTATGAATTTGATGTCGAATACTTGATGCGAAGAATTGGATATCCATTAATTAATAAACTCATTTTGAGCTAAAGTTTTGTAAACTGACTGTATACCAGATGTACTCTTCACCCTGTTTGTATAAATATAGGCTTTTGGATACACCTTGTATATTTAAAAGTGTATTTTATATGAAAATAATCTGATGTTCACATCAAATAATTATTAAGTTGGTTTCTTATTACACCATATAAAACATAATAAAAAAACGAATGCATTCGGTTGAGTCTAACAAATAGAAAAGTAGAATAGTTTAACCAAAAACAACAAAAAAAATATATAAGTACCTACTTATACATAACACAGATATAAAAAGAACCTAAGATTATATATGATGACAAATCAAGAAAAAAAAATAGGTTCGGAATTGTAAACTGGACCTGGTCTTTGTATTAATATTTAGTATAAATTTCCAAATCAAATCAAAACTCATTTATTTAAATTAGGCTACAAAGTAGCACTTTTTAAAAGTCAAAATAATAAAATAGACAGCACCTGATTTGCCCGCCCTACACCGCTTCCTAAGTGCTCTAGCTGTGGAGAAGAAACGGTGCAACAAACTCCACAGCAGCACGCTGTCTTACTGTAATAATGTGAAATATAGAATACAACATAGATTCAATAAGAAACACACATTCAAAAGAAAAAAGCAAATAATTACAAACAGTACACCCAATTGCGCAATAACAAACGCCCTAGCCTTCATTAAGTAATTTTGGGAAGCACGCAAGATACATTTCCAAGCACTTAAACGCATCTGGCTCGGTTGGGCAGTTTGGGACTCCATAACTGATAAGATATTAGTGAAGATAGCTAACTCTTTACATTTCCAGTTCGCAGGCAACTTGGTGGCTATATGAGGAAAAACAAAAGACTGCAGCGCCTCAAATCATGATCAGGAAATTCGTAGAGTTATAGTAAGTATATTTGAAAAACAGTTTGCTTTGCTCAGAGAAAGAGGATCGGTCTATATTAAAATAGGTACAAAGAAATTCCCCATAAGGTCGTTTATTTTTTGTGAGTTTAATTTTTATAAGTAATAGCTGTCCCCCGCGACTTTGCTCGCGTGTTTTAGTTTCAACGGTTTTTCATTTTTGCAACCATTTTTCATTTATGATCCGCTACTTTTGGTCGCAGCGTAATGTTATATAGCCTTCCTCAATAAATGGGCTATCCAACACTGAAATAATTTTTCAAATTGGACCAGTCATTCCTGAGATTAGCGCGTTCAAACAAACAAACAAACAACCTCTTCCGCTTTATATATTAGTAAGTATATAGATCATAAAAACGTCTAAACTAATTTACAAACTAGCTGACCCCGCAAACGTTACCCGTACCGTCACCTATAGGTATAAAAAATAGCCTACCACATATACACAAAACAAAATCGGTCAGTTTCAAAGAGGTTCAATAACAAACACTGCGACACGAGATTTATACACTCGCGAGCAAAAGTATGGAATCACTTACTTGGAATTGATTCCGCGCGATTTTTAGTACTTTATAACTATTTAAGAATAATAAAAATGATATTATTTTAAAGGTTAAACTGTTAACTTTAAATTGATACCAAATTCATTTAAATCACACCATTATTTAAGGAGCTAGCCCGGTATAAATGAAGGAGTTAGGAAAACATAAGGATAATGGAGAAATAATAAATGAAGAAAACAACAAAAAATTATTATTAAAAACATTATTTGGCCTTAAAATTAAGTTTCAATATTTTGTGTTCCCTCCCTTCGCCCTAATAACTGCTCGAAGACGATTCTTCATTGACCTAATCAGCTTCTGAATTGTTTCTTGCGGGATACCTTCCCACTCCTCTATCAAAGCCGATTTCAGCTCATTCACACATGAACGAGCAGGATTTCTGGAACGAACCCTCTTCTTCAGTTCATCCCACACGTGCTCAATGGAATTCAAGTCCGGGCTGAGCGCTGGCCAGTCCAATGTGGCAATACCAACTTCTTCGAGGTATTTAATTGTGGCACGGGAAGTGTGACAACGAGCGATATCGTGCATAAGGAGGAAGTCATCACCGATATATCCCGCATAAGGAACGACATGTTCCAGCAGAATATCGGAAATGTAGCGGTCTGAAGTTAAACCACCTCTTCGTCCCCCGCCAGGCACGAAACCAAGCTCCGTTTTACCATCGAAGGAAATGCCGGCCCACATCATACAAGAACGCCCCCACAAGCCACTGTCTCAGCCAAACAGCACTGCGCAAATCGCTCTCCAGGCCGCCTGTAGACCCGACCCCTTCGGTCGCTGCCATGCAAACACATTCTGCACTCGTCGAAGATCAGTACTGTGCCTCCATTGCTCAACCTCCCAATCAAGACGGGAGCGAGAAAATTGAAGGCGTGCTTGTCGGTGACCTACCGTCAGTTTCGGACTTGTGTCAGGCCTTTTTGGAGTCAAATCAGCTTGCTTAAGTCTTCGACGAAATGTCCACTCGCTGGCAGCTACCCCACGAACATTACGGAGCTCCTGTTGGACGTCGACACCAGTCAAATGTCGATTTCGGAGAGAGGTTGACACAATAAAACGGTCATCCCTCTCCGATGTGCACCGGTGCCGTCCAGATCTTGGTCTCGAGATAAAGCCATCAGTCTCCCAAAAGTGTTTATAAACTTTCGAAATACAGGACTGGCTTATGTGGAGCTGACGTGCGACAGCCCGCTGGCTGAGTCTTTCTTGCAATAGGGCGACGATTTGTGCTGCTTCTGTAGGTGTAATATCCATTGTCGTCCAAGTTCAAGGGTCAAAAGTAGCGGAGATGTGTACCGGTTAACGTGTGAAAGCCGATTGATAAAGAAAATCCGATAACACGGGCTTTTATAGGGTGTTAATAGTTGCGACGTATCAAACAATTGAAACATATCTTTTTTCTTACTTCTTCACGTAATCCGGTATAGCTTCTTAAATAATGACGTGATTTGAATGAATTTGGTATTAATTTAAAATTAACAGTATTAAATTAAAGTTAAACCTTTAAAATGGCACCATTTTTATTATTCTTAAATAGTTATTAAGTACTCAAGATCGCGCGGAATCAATTCCAAGTACGTGATTCCATACTTTTGCCCGCGAGTGTATATGATATACACATTTTCTTTGTCTTTGTTAACTGTCTTGTGTTTTCTCAAACGATTTTTATATATTACATTGTCTTTGTCAAGTATCTTATCAAACGCGTTAGGAAATTTAATTTAAATTGAATCACTTACTCTGTAAGTAGGATATATTATCACTTTTACATGTATTTTTTTGAGCTTGACGGAGTCGATTCCTAACTGACTACTCTGAGAAGGAATATTCAAACTATCTTAGGGATCATACTCTATTTTAAATTCTAAATATTGTGTAAGCCAATGCAAGGTATTTATATTCCAATTTCATCGGATACAGATAAATATTTTATAAACTGTACGACTCCAATACTTGAAATGCATTGTCTAAATCAAATCTCACAAAAAAATTAAACAGAATACACGCAATTTCGATTAATAATTTGAATAACCGTGTGTACGACACAAGCAAATAAATAAGCGGTGCTTTGAATAGTTTCTTGATAAGTGAACAATTCACTATTGTTTGTTTGTACATCCAGCCTCGTATGCGAGTTCATATTGTCCCACAATACGACTGTAACCTTCTATAAAGTGCGACATTTACAGGTTAAGCTTATGCTATTATACTTTTAATTTCTGCCCGAAGCAAAAATAGAGTCGGTCACGTTGACGTGAAACTATAAGATTGCGAACTGTTACAAAACTTGGCAAGTCCAATTAAGTGGCTGGCTAATCTATACTAATATTATAAAGCTGAAGAGTTTGTTTGTTTGTTTGTTTGAACGCGCTAATCTCAGGAACTACTGGTCCGATTTGAAAAATTCTTTCAGTTTTGGATAGCTCATTTATTGAGGAAGGCTATAGGCTATATAACATCACGCTACGACCAATAGGAGCGGAGCATAAATGAAAAATGTCGCAAAAATGAAAAAACGTTGAAACTAAAACACGCGGACAAAGTCGCGGGGGACAGCTAGTTTTAGTATAAGGGTTTAGAAATTCTGAATAAAATTTGATAGGCATTTGTTTTCACAGCGAGTCATATTTTTTTGTAAATCTGGAGTTAGTTTTAATATTAATCATCAGTTATAGAATATTGGGAATACACAACAATAAACGGGTATGATTTTATTATGTATTGACTTATTTATTAAGTATTTTACAATAAGCCTTATGTACTAACGCAATGCCCCACAAAACCGTTTACACAGTTTAACTGTGGGTTTAAAGACAACGATGACAATAGCACGGTAATTCTAATGACTTAACTAACAAAAAACTTAGGTGGATATGTTTGAAGTTACAAATTCATTAATAAATGTTGTTTTAAAATAATTTAGAATGTTTTTCGCTTCAGTAGCGATTGGCTAATTCGTACAAGAAATGTCATTTCAGCTGAAGCTAGAATCACAGAATTATCAGTGCTCTTACTCTTCAATTAATTTTAATGTCAATGAGAACGTTCCCGTTAAACTAATAATAATTTATATCAGCTCTCTCTTCTGGAAAAAAAGTACTGTCTATAAAAGGAGCTAACTTTAATCTAAACATGGCCAGTATTTTTCTGTTCTGCGTATTCTTAGTGTTATAAATAAATAACAATTTGGCATTGGCATTGTATTAGAATTTAAATTGATTTAAGCAGATGCGCTGTTAATAAAATTCGATATCTAATTTGAAATTTAAAAACCTTGTTTTTCTAAAAGATTCTTTTCTCTTCATCATGAAGGAGTATTTATGAGAAAAATATGAGTCTAACGGACTTTAGAGTTAATAAGTACTTATATTAATATCAGTAATAAGTAGAACAGTTTCAATGGTATGCGAAGAAATTTCGCAAAGCCGTGCGTTCTTACAGAGTCCATATAATAATAATAATACCAGCCTGTATATGTCCTACTGCTGGGCACAGGCCTCTTCTCATGTAGAGAATTTTGAAATTTGAAGAAACGAGCATTTATCACTGCGCTTGCTCATTGCGGGTTAGCGATTACCACATTGTTTGATAAAAATTATATTAATTGACTGTATAATACATTCTATAAACGCTAGGTATATCTTTTTAAAAAGACCAATGTTATACTCTTAGATCTACCAAGTATTGTCTATGCATCACGCCAAGACTGACCGTCAGGAAATGTCATCAGGCATAAATCCGGTAAAAATTGTGTTAAAATGCGCTAAAGTATTAAATAAATTAATAGTTGGTAACAAATTTATCTTAAAAGCTAATCAGCAAGAAAATATAATTCATCGACAATTTTCTTTTAACTCCGTCATTTTTAAAACATATTAATAAGGGTTATTGCGTAAATGAAACGTGTTTTATTTCTGACCGCAGATGGGACGCGAAAAAACATAATATAATACAATTAATCCAGTAATAGACATCTCTATAATTATATTATATTTGATAAAAGCAGGTTTGTTAAAACATACGGTGTGTGTGTATCTATCAATACAATGTATTTCATATTAATGATTTGGATTATTAATGAGCTAATTTAACTATTAGACGAAATAATTCGTTCTTTAGATTTATATTTTATTTACTAATCAAATGGAAAAATATTTTTAATTTTTTTCAAGAAATAAATAAAATTTGTTGATTTTTTGTAGCCATATTCAATACGTAATTATTAAATTAAGATTAGTATACATAATAAATAAATTTTAAGATTAAATAAAACCCCTTCAAACGGATTTCTATAGACATTTCGAAGCCTAGTTTCCAAAACCTACAGTTTCGGAACCTTTATCAGGGTCCGGGTAGGAGCGGATTCTGACTGGAAAAGTTTAAGTACCCAATTTTCTTTTATCATAAACTTTATACACAAAAAATCCACCTCGGTCTTATGACCAAATTCCCTTTTAACGAAACAAGGAATATAAAACTAAATCCAAAACAAGAAGTTAATAAATAATTCTTTAAATTATGTTCTTTTATATATTATTTTTAATTGGTTATGAATTAGATTTATTTTAAACATTTTTTTATTTATGACCTACGCGACACAAGTTGATTTTAACAAGTACACCGAAAAATAGACGCGTTCAAATTTTAGATGTCATTAAAACGAAAATACATAATTGTATCGTATGTAATTAAATAAGTATTTAGAGTGACTCACCTGTTGTCCTCAGTAATTCGCCACCTGATGCCACAACACCCCCTTGCAACCGAAAAAAAATATTCGCGCGGTCAATCAATTATTGTCAATCAGACAAAAATCTGTAAATCTAACTCTATGGAAGAATAATTTGTTGTCGTAGTCCAATTTATTACGTCAAAAGTTCATGACTGACACGCGTTCGAAAATGGAAGTCGGGATTCGGATTTCAAAATTATTGTCCGTTTTCTTTTTATTTGTTGGAAGGAGACGTGCGCTTGGCAGGCCGTCCGAGGTTAGACTAAAATGTGGGCTGAAAACAGGGGCTGAAGCTACAGGGTCCACGAGTGGGTGTTTTAAGAGGGAGAAGGGTAGATGGCGAGGCTTTGAGAGTGAGAGGGATAGCTATAAAGTCGTAGGGGGAGCACGGTCACGTACTCAACTCTCCGTGCCAGGAAGAATTTGTAGGCGTTCATAATTGTACCTTTGATTGAGGTTTCCGAATTTAATAAGTAGTCTTCGGTGACGTTTTGTCATTTGAACCGAGTCTGCAGCATGATGAATAGACTTTAGCTGAGTCAGATATTTTTTATATATAAATCAAGTAAGGCCTTCAATGAGATGACTTTTGCGTACAACTGAAATTTTTTACAAATAACTTGCGTATTTTTTTCTGAAATCACTGACTTTTATCAAAATGAAAGGTTACATAGAAAAATAAACTGTTTGGAGACCATGAAAAAATATTGTGGTACCCGAAAATCAACGTCCGATTTGTCGAATAACAGTGAATTTAAAATTCTATTTAAATATTCATTCAAAAGCTATCTTTACAATATGTCGTTAAATCAACCTAGTGACGTCATAGTTCTATCAGAATTTACGTTTATCAAGCATTTTATTAATTAAAAAGCGCTTTCAAAATTAAGTAAGAGAAATTCGAGTTTGTAACAGTTTTATCAGAATGTATCCCACGCGTTTACTTTCAATTATCTTTGTGTTATAATTAACTAGCGAACCGTCCAGGCTTCGCACGGGTAGACTAAACATTAATCTATACTAATATTATAAAGCTGAAGAGTATGTTTGTTTATTTGAACGCGCTAATCTCAGGAACTACTGGTTCGAATTGAAAAAATATTTTTGTATTGGATAGTCCGTTTATTGAGGAAGGCTATAGGCTATATAACATCACGCTACGACCAACAGGAGCGGAGCATAAATGAAAAATGTTGCAAAAATGAAAAACCGTTGAACCTAAAACACGCGAACAAAGTCGCGGGGGACAGCTAGTGAATTATACACATAAACCTTCCTTTTGAATCACTCTATCCATTAGTGAAAACCGTATAAAAATCCGTTCGGGAGTTTTTGAGTTTATCGCGTTCAGATAAACGCAGTGGTTACAAAAATGCTTTGTGTTAAAAAAACTAAGGAAAAATATCTCGAATTTCAATACTGTAGCCATTAGACCTTTACTGTAATAGTACAGACATTAGATTTTTTTTTGTTGATTTCTTAATTTTTCATATCAATCGTTTTTATAACCGACTAGCTGTCCCCCGCGACTTTGTTCGCGTGATTTAGTTTCAACGGTTTTTCATTTTTGCAACATTTTTCATTTATGCTCCGCTCCTATTGGTCGTAGCGAGATGTTATATAGCCTATAGCCTTCCTCAATAAACGGACTATCCAATACAAAAAGAATTTTTCAATTCGAACCAGTAGTTCCTGAGATTAGCGCGTTCAAACAAACAAACAAACAAACAAAGAAACTCTTCAGCTTTATAATATTAGTATAGATATAGAAGTCATAGTTTTCGTTTGTACAACAAGAAAATCTCACCTTGTATAGGCTTTGCTGAAGTTTATTATTTGAGATTTTTGTGGTGCAGTATTAAACCTTGCTAATTTAAAATTAACCTAACGTCCATTACTACCTTAGTGATTTGTAGAGTTAAAGTCCGGTGAAACAGTCAAAGCCTTTTTTTTTTACTGATTTCAAATCTGATTACTTCAACCCACGCCGAGGGCACGACGGGAGGAGACGTCTTACTTGTATTGACCACTAACACCCCGGTCCCGTCCCTGCCCTTGTAAATAAAAAGTGGTTTGTAGGCCTTATAGTCGGTCAGCTACACCATGAAATGAATAAAATATTACATGAAGAAACTCTTAGGTATCTATACTAATATTATAAAGCTGGAGAGTTTGTTTGTTTGTTTGTTTGTTTGAACGCGCTAATCTCAGGAACTACTGGTTCGAATTGAAAAATTATTTTTGTATTGGATAGTCCGTTTATTGAGGAAGGCTATAGGCTATATAACATCACGCTACGACCAACAGGAGCGGAGCATAAATGAAAAATGTTGCAAAAATGAAAAACCGTTGAAACTAAAACACGCGAACAGTCGCGGGAGACAGCTAGTATGAAATAAAGCTATCTTACTTTCATGCGATAGTACCTACCAAAACTTAAGTAGCTCGTGCTTAATTTTTTTTTAAATAAAAAACTTATTTTATTATTTAATTTATATTTCTTCACGATTATTTAATGCAAATGACTTGACACTTCATACATTGCGTATTACGATAGATCTCATAGAAAACGCGTAATAGGTATACAGCTGACCGCACAGTAATGGTTACAATTCAACATAATATTAACTTTTATTTCGATGCAATTAGGTTGAATTTTGGTATCTCTTTGTTACCACTGTCTCGTGGTCTACTGTTCATTGATAGAACGCCTACTCAGGTATTACGAAAATGTAATAACTGCAGAAATCTAATCAATATCTGTTAAGCCTTGATCTAATTGCAATATCTAATCCAATTTGGATTCTGTCTGTTAATGCGCAAGGTTGATATAGGTATGTTTATGGCTGCCTGCTGCTCGAGCAGTTAGGCAGTAATCAATGTACATGACCGCTCGAGCGATTAGGCAGTAGTTAATGTACACGGGCTGCTCGAGCAGTTAGGCAGTAATCAATGTACAAATACTGCGCGACATAAATTTCATCAAAATTGGTAAATAAATAAATTCAGTAGTATCGGGTTAAATTAATATATATAAATATATAAATATATATATATATATATATATATAAACAGTTGAAGTAGTTTTTTTTTACATTTACACGCAGCTTTTAATGGCTTAAAGTAACAGGTAAAAACACCTACAAACTTAAGTCAAATTTGAGCAACGTCTGAGCATTAGAACATTAGTTTCTTAATAAAAAAATTGTGTGGAGTATCTAGTTAATAGGTATTTTATAAAGATAGCTAGAAAATACCTTTACCTTCAAACATTTTATTTTTAAAAATTGATCGGCATTTCAAACATCCTAAATAAAATATTACCCATTCCTCTGAAATAACAAACAATTAACAAAGTTAATAAAAGATAAAGAAAAGCAATATTTACAAAAGTTTCATCAAAACAAAGATTATGTAATTTCGGCGAATAAAGAATTCATAATTCTTCAAAGAACTGGAAGCGTCAGGAGACTGTTGCAAAATTATATAATATTCAGCAAAGTTTTCAACTTAATTTCATCTACAAAGTGAAGCTTTAAAAGGATAACACACACTTATCTGGCTTTAGAAAGTTAATTTTCCTTCTCATTTGCCAATTATAATTTCACATTTCCTTGTTTGTGTGGAGATAGAGCATACCTTTTGAGAGCGCGTGGAAACATTTCAAAGGTCTTGGTAGGTATCCGACACCGGGGGGTTACTCCTGAATTAATTTCAATGCTTATACAATGCCAATTTAATATTGTTATTTATTTAGCAGGCACACAACAACACACAGTACAAAATCCTGTCAATGTTTAGATTCTAGTTAGTTGCTTCCATTGAATTGAAAAGTACACTGAGTCGAACACATTTAAATATGCATTGAGATGTAAATTTTTAAGGTTGTTGTGGTAAAAAAATCTGCTAGTAATTTGGTGAACTTGGTTAAAGATCAGAATTTCTCATTTTGATTTTATTATTATTTTGCTTACTTATTATGCTCTTAATCTAACCTACACACTAAAAGTTAAGGTTTTCTTGTACTACTATTATACATACCTATAGCTATAGCCTTATCAAGAAAAAAAAACACTATCTTTCCTAGGTTTTGGTTATTACGTAGGTTTTGTTATCTTCACTGAATTTTTGGATCTAAAATAAAATGATAAAAACACAAAAATGGTATTTAAACTATGGATATAAGCAAATCTTTTTAATGATTCACTTATTCCGACTTTTTAGTGTTTCGTTAAAACACATTCCATTTAATCTTGCATCCGAGTTGAGTTTTAATTTAAATTCATTCTCGTTCACAAACAGCTTTATTCTGATACAATTAAACGAAAAAGTTATTTCAGCTTTATTTGAGAAGTTTCATACATTCATTCATTCATTCGTAGTAAACAAACGTTTCTGAAATGTAATGAATTAAAACGATACGATTTCTAAAGAACCAATCAAATTCGTTATGTTTTATAAATAAAACTCGCCTTGTTTTTCTCCCAAGGCAAGTAATGTAATTGTAAATAGCGTATAAACCTTCTTTTAGAATTATAATAGACTATTAAATGCAAAAAGGTTTTTTTTCAAATTCGATCCGTAGTTTCGAAGATTAGCCCGTTCAAACATAAAAACTCTTTAGCTTTATTATATTAAGAATAGGTAAGGATCTACTATCGCATTATAGTGCTTAAAAGCATGCTGTTTCTTGTGGCACATAGAGATGGAATTATAATTATCAAATCAAATCAAATCATTTATTCGTTTGCGAACATGGGTACAGAGAAGTTCTTATATATTAATAGTGCACATTAGCCACATTCTACCACAAAAGGTATGCAAACTAACTATACAAAATGACTACAACTAACGCATTACGCTTAACTTTATATAATACTCTTATCTTCTAAATATTCTCTAATACTATAATAAGCTTTCTTTAATAACAGTTTCTTAATACTATTTTTGAAAACATAAATATTTGAAATTTATTTAATAGATCTGGGTAGATTATTATAAATACGTGGAGCCATACATAAAATACTTTTATTCAGTAACGCTGTCTTGTTACCCGGTAAATTTAAGTTAAAATTTAATCTTGCGCTGTTTAATTTCTTAAAGTAGCACATGTTTTTCTTAACGAATAATACAACTTCTAATATATATATACATGGTAAAGTAAGAATGTTTAGTTTTTAAATAATGGTTTGCAACTCTCCGTATGCTTAATATTGGTTATTGCACGTATACATTTCTTTTGTGCCTTAAAGGCAGATTCGTTATCAGTGGAGTTACCCCAAAAAATATTGATTTAAATATTGATTATGGATAATTAAAAGCACTATCTATTATACTTAATCGGACCGTCATTTCATTTTTGGTTTTTGGAATACGACGCTATGCAGGGATCGGTCCACCACCAGTCTTATCGGATTCAGCTCAATACTGTATTTTGAATGGAGCGACTGCCTATGTGACCTCCACAGTCCATTTTACTGGGTAACACAGTGTCCCATGGTGAGACTGGTTGTCAGAATGAAATTATTAAATGACTGTCAAAGATAAAATGTATGACAGTCAGGAGAGGTCATGGTTTGTTTACCAATGATCACCCATGCAGAGACTAACCACGGCGAGCGCGGCTTAACCTAATAGCTAATTAGTTAATAGATGATTAATTTTGTATTATTAATTGTAATTATATATACAAAATAGCTAAACTGTATTTGTAACCTTTCTCTTTTTCTGGCATTCACAAATTGATCTCTGAATAATTGAATTCAGTATAAAGGAAACCTTTTAAATAATTTATTTTGGGCCTCCGTCGTTTTATCGATAATTTTACCAATTTCAAGTTACATTAGATTACAAGGTTATCTGGAGACGGCAGGTAATAATTACGGAAAAGATGTTTTGGGAAATTATATGTAGATACTTAAATTAATATTGGGAAATAATTTTGAACTACGTAAAAGTGATGACTATATTGGAATCTCTTCACGTTGAAGCTTGATTTGAATTGTATTAAGTACATATTGGGTAAATTAGTGTAAATAAATAATAAAGAAAAAATTTGACTTTACTTGAAAAAAAAAAGCAAAATTAATATCTTTTTTTTCTTTTCATGTTTCCTTTTGTTTACGATGTACAATAAAGAATAAATAAATAAATAATTCATTGTATCAGCAATTCTCCGAAACGTCACAACAAAAAAACAGGAAGAAATCATCAGTACAAATTAAATAGCTTTTATCTTTAACTTTTTCGTCCATCAAAGGAAAACTTAGAAACTTGTCTATTAAAATATTTGTGTTCTTATAAATATATTTATAACAATATAATTATAATAAAAAACCTTTACATTTTTAACCTATTAATTTGAGTCCAAGATTTTCCCACAATAACAAAATCCCCGTCTCTGCCTTCATCGCAGAGAGCATTAATTCCTGGCATTTACTTTTAAATCCTAACCGCACTGAGACTCACGGAAGCTAATCTTTTTATAACCAAGATTTTATCTACAAAGACGAGAAAATTTAACAAGCCCTTATTTAAAACAAAAACTGAATTCAAATAAAATTTAAAGAATTTCTCGGAATTCTCCAGGATCCCATCATCAGATCCTAACCTAATGACCATGATGAACTATACCTTGTCAAACAAAGAAAAAAATTTCCAAATCGGTGCACGCGTGTCCGACTAATCAGGGAACATCATAAAAATTGAAAAACGGATGTCGTCAAATTAAAACCCACTTAACTTTTATTAAACGTGTACAATAAAGAATTAAAGAGTACCTACTAAATTTCTTCGCTATTTCCAAAATATTTAAGAGCTACCCAATATAGCAAAGAATTCCTTGTATTTGAAATTACGTTCATCTTCATTGTATCAGAATTTTTAGGCGAATTTTCGGCATCAATTTTTAAATCCTCTCTTTGAATGGAGTTACTCCGAAATTCTATAACGGATACAATAGAAATGAATGAATGCATTTACGTGGAGATTCCATTCATTCATTCAGTGACCGGTAGCTATTAGTATTTTTTTCTTTGTGAATCTCTGGAATGATGTGCATGAGTGAAATTGAAATGCAAGTTGAAAATGGAAAGTCTTTTATAGGAAGGCGTTTGTCCGTATGAGGGTATGGAGGTGTACTGGAAAACGTGTTGACTTGTTGAGAGTTTCTTTTATTTTGCTTTAATTTACTATTTTGTGTATTTTTTTACATATTTCATTTAATTTTTTATTACCAATGTAAACATTAATTTAAATTATATTATAATAATTAAAATTATGAAACTACTTATTGCAATAAACATAAATATGTACCTATTACCTAAATAAAAGTTTTTGCATGCAAATCAAATACCATCCCACACAAAAATATTTGGTTATCAATTTAAAACGCTCGAATTTCGTTCAAGTTTCGTCATGGCGGTTTCATTTCGACCGGGTTCAACAGATGGTACGAATTAACCCGACCATGAAACACTTCCAACGATTTCCCTGTCCTGTAGCATCATGTTTTACGCACGAGTAATAATGCCTGGTGGGCCGAAATTTGCTTGCGTCATCACGATATAGACTAGTCTGTAACAAACTAAAAAAGATGGTAAACGGGTTATGAAATAAATAAGAAACGGGGTGGTAATTAGGTAACTTTACAGCAAATTTTTTCAATACAAATGTTTAATCATTAGCAAAATTGGTCGTAAGTTTCAAAATAAACAGTATGGGTCCAAGGATAAATCCTTGTAGAACTCTAATTTTAGTTTCGATGTTTGATTTGATAGTTACGAAGATGAATCTAAAATAGGAACCCTATTAGAACCTTAACGGCCAAGTAAACGGTAGCAAACACTACTTGGTCTTGTAATCCGATTTGCATCGGTGTTTCCAAAGATCTTAACTGTCTGTTAAAGGTCAAACGACAGCTTTGAGTATTCCGAGGTAGCCGCAAGACAGAGCCTCGTAATTAATATTTCCGGTGGTATTCAAATCAAAATTCCATTGGGTTGATGAAGATATTTCTAATCAAGTATCGTTTTGAAAAATACAAGAGGTATTCAGAGATCTACCTGATATAATTTACTATTCATATATATCATTTTTTTGAACGACTCCCGCAGTAAGGAATTTAGACCTCTTGTGGCTCAGAGATTCACAAATATTCAAATCACATGCACAAAATACACCCAGACTTGGAAAAAGCATTTGTGGATCACACAAATTCTTGTCATATGCGGGGATTGAACCCGCAGCACGACGCTCTTAGCGGTAATAAGCTTGGTGATTTGTACTACTCGGCTATTCGTGCAGTCAATTAGATATCATTATATATCTTCGAAGGGAAGAGATAGTCTCTAATCCATAAAAACATATAAAAGAATACTATTTTACAAACTATAAGTTAGAAAAAGCAGTCGGATCATCCCATTCTACATCCTTCAAAAAAGTTCGTGACAGCAATAGGAACATTAGAATGATGATTATTGAAATTAAACACTTGCGAAATCAGCAAATCCGGAATAGAACTTCCCTAAAAATTAAAATTTCCGAACCACTGAGCTTTGCCTCTGAAATAATCTGCCAGGCTTACGTGGGTGGTAATCTGAGCTGCGCAGTCCCTTCAAACCCACTCTAATAATTATACACCTAGTGAAAAACTTTTAGCGTTTTATCCATTCTCAGTCCCAATTAATTTTTCAGGATAGAGGGATAAATTTTTAATTTAAAATGCATCTCGTTGGTTGCAGATTAGTTTTTGATTTGATTGATGGTCGGAGATTAAGTATTTTTTTTTTCGTGAAACGGGCTCAAGGTATGATTTGTGATAGTGTTGAAGTATTTGTAATGAATATTCAATTATATTGCTTTATCTTATGCTTGCTATTAAAACATTAAAAATATGTGGCATGTTAAAAAAAAAGGATTTTGCAATAAAATAAAAGCATTTTAAACCATCAACTTAATTGATGAATTAGTTTTTAGTATTTATTCATAAGTATATGTACATAATAATGGTAATTTCGGTATTTAAAAAATTAGAAAATTATTAAAACGGCGGAAATTTACACCTACCTGAAAGGTGTCAACGGGACCCTATTAGTAAGCCTCCGTTGTCCGTCCGTATGTCTGTCAGTGGACTTTATCTCATGAACCGTAATAAATCGAGAGTTGAAATTTTCACAGAACGTGTATTTCTGTTGCCGCTATGACAACAAATAATAAGAATAAATTGTGAATTAAAGGGGCTCCATAAAATAGTAGGGAACCCTTCATTCGGGAGTCCGACTCGCACTTGGCTGGTTTGGTTGCACCGAATACTGAACGGGGTATTTCTAGAAACAATTGTATAACTGGTACTATACCTACCAAATCTGTGTCAAATGGAATCCAGGGTTTTGTGGTCGAGTGTAATCAGAATTAACATATTGTAGGGTTGCCACATTTAGTATCAATTAAACGGCATTTGGACAACAATCTGTACATTAACATTACTATATAATTAACAGCTCACAAATTGATGATCGACATGTTAAAATTTATATTAGAAATTTAAAATTGTTTATTTAAGTAGTAGAAAGTAGGAAAATAGAAAAAGCAACCTTCGTGTGCAAGTGGAACTCGCACACGAAGGTAGCTTTTTCTATATAAAACATGTAACAATATGCATTTATTTATTATTTGTTATTACAGTGGCAATAGCAATACACACTGAAAATTTCAGCTCTACCTATAACGGTTCATGAGATACATCGCGCAGACGGACAGACAATCGGACAGCGGGGGCAAAATAATAGGTTCACGTTACCTTACTTTGGGTACGGATCCTTAAAAAGTCGTTCATTACCGCTATAAAAAGTGTCAAAATGAATAAAAAAAACCAATTAAGAATGATTTATTACTGCAGAAAAAAATTAATAATTTGAAAATTTGCATCAAAGCATTTACACCTATCCGTACATAATTAAAATAGTTCTTCACATAAAAAAGAATCAGTATAGTCAATAATTTTGTGTATGTATATAATATACTAGCGGGGCCCCGCGGTTTCACTCGTCTTGCTTTCTCCCAATGCAAGTAACGTGATGTTAAATAGCCTATAACCTTCCTCGAGAATTGGGCTCATGAATGCTAAAATATATTTTTTAATACGATTGGAAGTGTAAGAGATTTACGCGTTCAAACAAACAAACTCTTTAGCTTTATTATATCAGTATAGATACACATTTATATATAAAAATATAATCTTATTTCACCATTATTTTTCCTTACATCATATCTATAAAAAAACAAAATTTATAGCTCTCCATAATGCTTTACTTAATTTAATATTATACCTTAATTTATGGTACAGGGGTTAACTGCTTATAGAAGAAATTATGGGCAGGATAGATGGACGAAGTTGAAAAATAATTTATAATATACACTAAAATAATAAAGCTGGAAGGTTTGCTTGTTTGCACGCGTTCATCTTTGGAACTGTAAGTAAAATTTAAAAACTTATTATTGTATCAACGGTTTTTCATTTTTGCAACATTTTTCATTTATGCTCCGCTCCTTATTGTACAAGCGTAATGTTATATAGCTTATAGCCTTCCTCAATAAATGGGCTATCCAACACTGAAATAATTTTTCAAATCGGACCAGTAGTTCCTGAGATTAGCGAGTTCGAACAAACAAACAATCAAACAAACTAACAAACTCTTCAGCTTTATATATTAAAGTAGATTTGATAAACCTATTCTTGAGAAAGGTTTTATGGCTATTAAAAGCCACGCTGATACCTTTAGGAGTGATGGAAAATGATAAGTAATTTCAAATAAATAAACAATGATAAGTAACAAGAATAGACGTATTATTATATTTTGTAGTTTTGAAATTCTTTTAATCATAATAGGGTAGATTTTTTTTATGTAAGTCTTTTATATATTTAAAAAAGTATGTGACACGTATTTTTCTTATTTTAAGTAACCAATAACTTACGACGATACATTGATTTGAAATGTCGCATGACGTCACAATGTCGTGCATTTTGTATGCAAGCATGACTTAATAAGCCCCTACTCCTGAAGTTTAATTCGCGTTACCTACTTAGTGTTTTATTATATAGAAAAAAAAATAATACTTGTCTAATATTTTTTTATTATCTAACGACGGACTAATTATATTTTGACTTTTTATACCCATTCATCTATCCCATTCAACTCATACACGTAAATAGACACTTGGTTTTTTATTTTTGTTTTTGTTACTGTTTTTTTCTTTTATTCCATCCAAGTTCATATGATATTTTAATACTAGCTGATTATACTGACATAGATTAAGAAGAAAAATACATATGTCTACAGACGCTTTTCTATTTTTGAGTTGCAAATATACCGTCAAACAGTCAACACGTTGTTTTAATACATCAACCAAATTAACACATCCTTATTGCTCTGTGCATATTATAATTATTATGTTACGCTTCGTTTATAAGCTTTGGTGTGACAATAAATGTTAAATATTATTTCGCCTATTTTAGATCCCTTCAAAATATTTACACAAATTTATTACTTGTATACTTATTTGATAAACTTGTGTTTGTGCTGTCTTCGTAGCTGCTGGCACTGTGTTTTAAACACGTGTTAGGAAATTCCTTCAAGATTCCTAACTAGTTCCCGGCATACCAAAATGCCAGTAGATATTTGTGACGACATCGGAATTTCGATACGGTAGAATTAGTGCTTCAAATCCCACGAAATGAACGAAAATTATTGTAAGATTTAGGCTAGAAAAGGCTGCTTAGTATAGGTAAAACCCAAGCTTTTAGGTAAACCCGATCTGTTGGTACCTTACATAAAACTAATATGATAAGACTGTAAACTTTGTCTGTTCGTACTCACTAATCTTTAAAACTAATCCGATTAAAAAAATACTTGTTGCTTTAAATAGCTCTATTTTTCAGGTAGGTTGTAGGCGTACACGGGTCTAGCTAGATTTATATAACTTTGTTGAATGTTTCTTGTAAAATGTCGGATTAAAAATAGTTGGAAGATGCATTATTGAATACCTAAACTTCTATCTACATTTTTGATATAAAGCCTTAGATAATAATGCCTAGTTTCATATCAGATAAAACCTATTCAATGGAATAGTAGAAAATATCAGTTGTAACAAGCAAATAAAAAGGGGCAGAAGGTTAATAGGTTTTTGGAAATAAGATGCAGAGAGTTGTGTGTTTTTTTATGTAAAAAAAAACGATCAAGTACAATCTGAAAAAAAAAATCGTGGCAGACAGACGGACAACAAAGTGATAATCCGCACTTTAAAAGTAAAAAAGGAACCCTCCTATCCTTTTTTCCTTTTGAGGTACGGACCTCTAAAAACTGATTCAGGTATATCTACTTAGTGTTTAAAATGTTTAATATTTTTTACCTAAACTGTTAAAACTGCATGTAAAAATGTCTTTATAATTTACATACATTAGTAATTATTTCGAAAATTACAAGCAACAAGTTCAAAGATATATTATACTAGATGTTACCCGCTACTACGCCCGCATGGGTGACGGTTATCGCGGCAAAAAGTAGCATAATATGTCCTTTCTTAGTATCCAAGCTTACCCCATACCAAGTTGCATCCAAATCGGTTCAGCAGTATAGCCGTAAAAGCGTAACAGTCAGCAAGACAGATAGAATTTCTCTCGCATTATGATATTACTATAGATGTGAGTATTTGGTTGATTCCTGTACCAAGTAATGAAGCATTTTTGGTGTGGAGTGGAACCTCTGTGTTTTTTTTTACTGTATTCTGTGTGAATGCGTGGGCGTTTGATTTAGTATTCAGTTTGTGCATTCCATTGTCTTGACTGATTTAATATTCGCATCAAGGAGTTTGGAAACGAATTTAAAATTATGTTTTCCTGTTGAGTTATCTCAGAGATTTTTGGTCCAGCAAGCAAGCAGGTTGTAGGTTTGAAATAAGTCAAGTACAAATGTAGGATTTAACTGCGACATTTAAAGTTTTAGGTTTTAAATACATTTTAAAGAAAACTTTCATGAAACCTATTTATCTTAAATAATTAATTATAAACACTAAGATTAATTATTCGTCTCAGTTACTGGAACATAATATATATTTAATACTTTATTTTTCCAATACACGAGTTTACACTATTTATATACAAATAAGCAGATCTGTACGGAAAAAAGTACAAATAAATACTATTTCTGAAAACAGATGCTACGTCGTAGCTCACGAAAGGTACATTGCTACGCTACCGTAGCTGATAGTAGATTTGGTACGCGTCAGGTAAATTCTATTTTTAGCTTTGTGTCCGGGCAACAAATTGTGCTTGCAATGTTTTTATTTAAACGTATCAAAGGTTTTATTTTTGCAGAATAGAATTTGGTTTACTTTTACTTGAACTAAATTACATTGCTTCATAAAAATTATAATGCATAACATTAGCATTAATAACAAAATAATTACACAAAACAGAATTAACATAAGTCTACCAACAGTTCAACGTTTATTCAAATATAATATATATTATCTGAAATATAGATAATTTATGCTCCTTCTCTTTTAAAAAACTCAGCTTTAGAAAAGTTACAAGGCAATGGCATATATTGAAAAATTAAATTAAATTATCAATGTATAAAAATACTAAAATAAAAACTAAAATTAATCAACTCCATTCGAATTTTCAGTGAAAAAAAAAACAACTGAACCCCTGCAATCAATCCTGCAAATAAAATAAAGATCCCTAGTAAAACAAACCTGAAGATGCAATCGATATTCTATAGAAAATTCTGGATAAAACAACCGTCATACCTTACGTTAAGCTGTCATACACAACTACCAGAGTATGAATGACGTATGTTACGAACAGGAAATGGTTTTAAACGAAGTCTCTTAATGATTTCACAATACGATTATATGCCAGTAGAATCATCCTCAAACTGTGTGTAGGTGTCAATATTAATAATTGGTATAATGCTTTTTTCATTTTTGCAACATTTTTCATTTATGCTCCGCTCCTATTGGTCGTAGCGTGATGTTATATAGCCTATAGCCTTCCTCAATAAACGGACTATCCAATACAAAAAGAATTTTTCAATTCGAACCAGTAGTTCGAGTGAGTGAGAGATTAGCGCGTTCAAACAAACAAACAAACAAACAAACTCTTCACCTTTAAAATATTAAGTATTGATTAATTACCTAGTTATCTTACTCCAAGAACAGGCTAAACAACAATTATTTAGCTAACCTTAAGAGTAATGTCATACTATATATTGATTGTAACCTTTATATGACTAAGGGTGTTGATTCAGGATCTTTGGAACCCAAGGTCTAATCTTAATGAAATTTATATAGGATCAAACAACAGCACAAATTTGAATCAAACCCCTCCAACAAATTGAAGGAAACCCAACGAAAATTCTATGATGTAAGAAATATTTAGAAAAATGTAAGAAACAAAATTTAAAAGCAATTTGCGATATTTACGAAGTTACCACAAGATATAAGACAGTTTAAATTAACGGTAAAATATTTAATAAACATAACTTTTTACTAAATTACGTTTAAAATCTTTATATATACATACCGCGAACATAGTGTAGGTAAACCACAAAATCGCATTTAGAAATTCAATAAAATTATTTTTAAAACATTTGTTTTAAAAACACAAAATAAATAAATAAATGTGGACAACATCACATACATTGCTCTGAACCCAAAGTAAGTAGCTAAAGCACTTGTGTTTTGGAATTCAGAGACAACGAAGGTACCACAAACACCCAGACCCGAGACAATATAGAAAAGTAGTTTTCTACATTCACCCGGCCGGGGATCGAACCCAGGACCTCAGAGCTGGCGACACCTTGAAAACCGGTGTGTACGCCACTCGACCACGGAGGTCGTCACAAAATGAATGAACGATAGAATCAATGACATTATATAAAAAATAGGCAGATATTTTACTAGCGATCGTATTTGGAAGATTCGAAAACATCGTAATTATGACAATTATAAAAGATAGCTATCTACTCCTCGTCCACTACTTGTCAACATTTGGACGAAATGTCAGTATTAGTATGATACATCAGTAAATATAATAATAATACCAGCCTATAAATGTCCCACTGCTGGGCACAGGCCTCTTCTCATATAGAGAGGGCACGAGCATTGATCACCACGCTTGCTCATTGCGGGTTGGCGATTTCGGATTCTAGTTTTTGAAATCCAGGTTTCCTTACGATGTTTTCCGTCACCGATTGTCAATGGTGTCGTAGAATAATTAAGAAAGCACAAACATTGAAAAAGTCACATTGGTACTTGCCTGTAATGGGTTCGAACCTGCAACCTTGTGCACACAAATCCGTTCATTAAACCACTAGGGCACCACGATTTTTTTTAACTATAAAGGTAACATATCTTCTGTACAACAAACGAAGTCTCTTAATGATTTCACAATACGATTATATGCCAGTAGAATCATCCTCAAACTGTGTGTAGGTGTCAATATTAATAATTGGTATAATGCTTTTTTCATTTTTGCAACATTTTTCATTTATGCTCCGCTCCTATTGGTCGTAGCGTGATGTTATATAGCCTATAGCCTTCCTCAATAAACGGACTATCCAATACAAAAAGAATTTTTCAATTCGAACCAGTAGTTCGAGTGAGTGAGAGATTAGCGCGTTCAAACAAACAAACAAACAAACAAACTCTTCACCTTTAAAATATTAAGTATTGATTAATTACCTAGTTATCTTACTCCAAGAACAGGCTAAACAACAATTATTTAGCTAACCTTAAGAGTAATGTCATACTATATATTGATTGTAACCTTTATATGACTAAGGGTGTTGATTCAGGATCTTTGGAACCCAAGGTCTAATCTTAATGAAATTTATATAGGATCAAACAACAGCACAAATTTGAATCAAACCCCTCCAACAAATTGAAGGAAACCCAACGAAAATTCTATGATGTAAGAAATATTTAGAAAAATGTAAGAAACAAAATTTAAAAGCAATTTGCGATATTTACGAAGTTACCACAAGATATAAGACAGTTTAAATTAACGGTAAAATATTTAATAAACATAACTTTTTACTAAATTACGTTTAAAATCTTTATATATACATACCGCGAACATAGTGTAGGTAAACCACAAAATCGCATTTAGAAATTCAATAAAATTATTTTTAAAACATTTGTTTTAAAAACACAAAATAAATAAATAAATGTGGACAACATCACATACATTGCTCTGAACCCAAAGTAAGTAGCTAAAGCACTTGTGTTATGGAATTCAGAGACAACGAAGGTACCACAAACACCCAGACCCGAGACAATATAGAAAAGTAGTTTTCTACATTCACCCGGCCGGGGATCGAACCCAGGACCTCAGAGCTGGCGACACCTTGAAAACCGGTGTGTACGCCACTCGACCACGGAGGTCGTCACAAAATGAATGAACGATAGAATCAATGACATTATATAAAAAATAGGCAGATATTTTACTAGCGATCGTATTTGGAAGATTCGAAAACATCGTAATTATGACAATTATAAAAGATAGCTATCTACTCCTCGTCCACTACTTGTCAACATTTGGACGAAATGTCAGTATTAGTATGATACATCAGTAAATATAATAATAATACCAGCCTATAAATGTCCCACTGCTGGGCACAGGCCTCTTCTCATATAGAGAGGGCACGAGCATTGATCACCACGCTTGCTCATTGCGGGTTGGCGATTTCGGATTCTAGTTTTTGAAATCCAGGTTTCCTTACGATGTTTTCCGTCACCGATTGTCAATGGTGTCGTAGAATAATTAAGAAAGCACAAACATTGAAAAAGTCACATTGGTACTTGCCTGTAATGGGTTCGAACCTGCAACCTTGTGCACACAAATCCGTTCATTAAACCACTAGGGCACCACGATTTTTTTTAACTATAAAGGTAACATATCTTCTGTACAACAATTGCATATAATCAATTCAAAATAGTTTAATATCAATGTGTAATATTCACGAGAAACCTCAGAAATCATTAATATATTCAAACAAATGAAACTTTCATTACATAGTTATTACATTTTCATTTCAAAGCGTCTGGTATAAATGCTACTTTTTCTTTCTGCCGGGGAACGTGATGTCAAGAGGTCTTAGTGCTGTATAGACGTCGAATCCAATAAGTTTAAAGGCTAGTGTTGTAGTAAAAAATATTATACAGAATGGACTTTTTCAATGCAACTCGGAAATAAAGTACCCATGAACTCTTGAGTAAAAATACTTTATCTTGACCCATTGAAGTTGCAAATTATAATTTTATGGTTTTTTCTTTACTTTAATGTAGCATGTTTGTATAGGAGATTTAATTGATTCTATCGATTGATGCCATTAAAGTACAGAATGTTATTTTTAGCTAGCGGACTTTCAAAAGAACTAGAAGGTAGATTTTTATTTAAAAAATAAATGATGCTTCCTATGGGTATTATTTGCTATTGACAGTATTTATAATATTGTATTTAAATTCCACCCTGTATAGCTTTAGGATACATCTTTAGTTCTGCAAAGTACATATTATGAGAGTCAAAGGGAAATGAAAAAGGATTTTATCAAAAACGTATATGTTATCGCTGTATAAAATAGAATAAGCAGTTTAAATAAGTTTTGAGATTTATTTCCCTTATTAAAGGTATGTTTTATTCCGAAATCATACGTAATGTTATCAATGCGAAAGTTACTCTGTCTGTCTGTCGGTAGGTCTGTCTGTCGCGCTTTCACGCCAAAACTACAGAACCAATTTAAATGAAATTTCGTACACAGATAGTCTAGAGCCTGAGAAAGGACATAGGCTACTTTTTGCCGCGCTAAAAGACATCCATGTGGGCGGAGCCGCAGGAAACAGCTAGTATATTATTAATTTTAAATTTGTTTCTTATTTCTACCCTGTTCCAAATCATTAGGGGTCGGCGCTCTCCGCGACTCGCATCCCTTCTACTCATCATCTGAGCATTCTCTCCTTTCTTTCTCATATTATCTATCACATAATCCATCCATCTCTTTTTCGGTCTACTGCCTTTACATTCTTTGACTGTCATACTTATTACTCTATTTGTAAAATCTTTCCCTTGTCTCCGAGAATAGCTGCAAATATCACTTTGTATTAGAAACATTGTATATAAATTATAATTGTTCGTAACAATTGAGCTTTATAGTAAAGTATTTACTTTGACTATATTATGCACACATTAAAGATTTAACTTATTAAATAATTTATTCTGAAATAAAAATAAAAAGGACGAATCTCCTAATATAAAAACATTATTTAAGAGCTGAGGTTAAATGCTAAGAAATCGCTGCACAACATTGCTTCAAAAACCGACTTTAACGTTCAAAAAATAAAGTTAATTTTCGAGTGTCAAAGAAGATTTGTCTTTAAATGACTGGGACATACATTTACGTAGCGATCCTCCCATTTTATGTTGTGTATATACTGAAGTTTCATGAATTTCAGGTTGCCTACGTCTCTTTTTATTGTTTTCTAAAGAATTCTTTTGCATGAGGATTTTACAAAATTCTAGTCATGAAGTGTAGAGAGACGTCTTTAAAAATACGAATACATAGCTGTGCGAATGATGTAGATGAATTTAATGTTTGTCAGAGACATTATAAAAAAATTTTAGACACGTACTTTTTCTTATTTAACGTAACCCTCACACGACCATACATTGATTTAAAATGTCGCTTGACGTAAAATGTATTTTTGAATACTATTTTTTATATCAGCTAGCATCATAGTACGAGTGGAGACAAATCTAACAAGCCCAAACACGTTGGTATTGCGACATTTCGTAACGAAGTTCCTATGGCCAGCTTCTGGTTCCATCATCAGGTCAGCGCCTTAGTACCATGACAATGATACCAGAACTGGATATAATAATATCTAAAACTTCAGCTCAATTGGATGCCAAAAAATAGTAGTAATGCATAATAGTTATAATAGTTTATTAGACCAAAAACATGTTTACAAATCTAGAAACTAAAACATAATACAGTACCTATTGTGTACAACTTTTTAGCATCTGCTGCTGAAATAGGTCTAAAGCCTGTGCTTCAGCATGCAGCGCCTCTATCCTCGGATCAGGTGTACATTATATTATCAGGGCTTATTACAATCAAAGGATACATATTATAGGGTAAAGGCGGGATAGATGCCCCACTTTTTGAAATATCCTCCTAATTTTAAAATAAATAATTTTATATAAATAATGTCTATGAATTTAGGTAGTTTAATCCTTTATGTTTAACTGTGATTTGTATTTTTGGCCCTACATATCACAGATTTTGCAAATTTTTGGTTTTAGTGGAACTCCTTTTATGGGGATAGATGCCTACACGTAGGGATAGTTGCCCCACCATGAAAATACTAAGAAGGATAGATGCCTGCCGTGCGGGATAGATGCCCTTTATACTTTATAAACGAAAAACTCAATCAAACTCTTTTGAGGTTTTGAGGACAATTGGTGTTTTAGCAGTAGAAAGCTACTCCTAAAACAGAAATTGTTTCCAAGAAACATGGACCTTTAATTTGCAGTTTTTATTTTTCTTTTAATCGTCATCGTTAGCATATAATTCAACATAATTTGAGATCAAATAAAAGGACCATACTTAAATTCTACAAACATTTGTTGAACAAAAATAAAAATTATAAATTCTTCTTATAAAATATTAATTATTATAGGTAGACCGCTCCCCTGTGCCCCGCAGGCGAAGTCTCAATGCAGCGGTTTACCTATAAGTTTCAACATGCATCATCATAAAAGTCATTATTATAAAAAAAAAAAAACACAATAAAGATCTTCATTTTGTAATCCTACTTAAATTATGCTTAGTCGGATGGTGCTTTCAGCTTTTCACATCTTGAGCAATAATTTTTGAAAAGTGTACAGGTTTCATGTAGCCAGTTCTGATACTTTATACATTGAATCCAGACGGATTCAATTTATAAACATTCTATGTAGTTCTGTATTCTTCAGTATCTTTATTTGTATCTTTAGACTTATCCTGTCCATCTCTCTTAGTGCTCTTTACCGACAAACCTTTAGTTTTCTTTCCCTTAATTTTATAGTGAGGTGAATTGTCTTCATCTTCACTGTTTGAACTGTAAATAATTCGCCGTTTCTGTGTACATACAAATATATGTAAACACATAAAAAATATAACAGAACACAAAAATATGGTCAAAATATACCCTAAAACCACATATGGATATACATGGTGTATGGAGGGATAGATGCCCCTAGGGGCATCTATCCCTCGAAAAATCAGGGCAACTATCCTTTTTGATAGGGATAGATGCTTAAGTATTTTTAAAATAAATAATAAAGAAAAGAGAAACTATTTACATCTAGATGCATACTTTATGAATCAGTTTATTGACATAATAAATAATATAACGGAATTAATGACTACTTATAAAGTTACACAACAGCAAATACTAACCTTTAAAACTTTTACGTGTTTGTTAAGTTCGCCGCGGAGATGAATGCACATACGAGCGAAACAAGTCCTCACCGCACGACGACCCGTGGCTAAATTAGGTGCGGGGTGTCTGCGGCTCTTAGTTAAACTATTATTTTTTAGTCACGAGTTTGGGAAGTTAGGTTTTTTGAAAATGAGGCAACTATCCCACTGGGGCTTCTATCCCGCCTTTACCCTACTATAATAAAAAAAATCATATTATGCTAAAAGAATAAAGTAAATAATAGTCGAAAAATGGTTTGAAAATTTTGTCTGACAGCTTAAATTATACCTATATACTACATGTCATAATATTACTTACGAACGGGTACTTACCACTGACAGTTAAAAAAAATAAAAGCTTATAAAAACAGAGTAATCTCACGCTACGCTATGTACGGATGGAGCAAAACCTTGAACACAATGCATTCAATCGGGATATTTATTACTGAATACAATACTGAATTATTTGCTTCATAAGTCTATGAGATCCTAAAGACTACGCCCCGAGTCTTTTGAACAAGATCGCTTGATTGCTTTCATGCCATGTTTTTTTGTAAACGTGAATTGTATGTTGATTTGCTATATGAGAATTCTACGAAATCTATTTTACTGACAGGTATCTGACTATATAAGGAATACCTTAGGCTAATTTTCTAACCGAAAATATTTAGGGATTCAGGCAAAAAAAAGAAACTTGGTAAATGATTAGGGACTAATCCCGACTTTGATTGGATTGGATTTTGAAACCGCTTTGCCTGGGTAGATAATAATATGGGTTTACTTTATTATAATATACTTAAATATATTCTATTTACTTTATTTATAAAAAATATACATTTACATTTTGAAAAGTATTATGTCTGTATCAAAAGTTTATAAACTACTGAAGTAAACTTCAAGTAGGTCCGAAAAAGGTCGGCCATCTTTATTTCTTTTTATTTTAAACAAGAACCATACTTTTCCTAGAGTTTGTCGAATTTTCTTGAACTTTTCAGTTCACCTTTTATTTGTTTTTGTTTGTAAAAATAATGAAAAAGATTTTTTAAATTTTAGCTACCACAATGATTGATGTTGAGTACTTTGTTAAATGAGTATACACCTACGTGTTATTTAATTTCGAAGTTAGGCTATTTAAATACGGTTAAAAAAAAGTTTTCTTTTCAATATACGTATACATAATAAAGGTTTCAAATATGAGGAGTCTTAACTATTTAAAATTATAAGAAAGCTAAAAGTTTATATAAATTACTGGTTGACCCGGCAAACGTTGTTTTGCCATGGGTAATCTATGGGTACTTAAGTATAAAAAATAGGGTATGAAAATACGTCTACGACCTATTCTAAGACTTACCAAATATACACAAAAAAACATAGTAATCGGTCAAGCCGTTTCGGAGGAGTTAGATGACAAAAACTGTGACACGAGATTTTTATGTATAAGAAGACTATGCATGCGACACAATTAAAAAAATAGATGTTAATCACCACCTAGCTCAAATATAGCCCATACATACCTTTGATGATTTTCAAAAGCACCTTTAATAATAAAGGTTTATGTAACGTAAATTCTTCCTCTTAGTATTAATAAATAAATTATACGAGTATATTTCATCTACACAATTGCTACGTTTTATTGGCATTTTTATCAGTATTTGTACAAACTTGAGTAATAAATCAACTTTGATTTAAAGTAGTACTGAAATCGACAGCTTTTTTAGGGTTCCGTACTCGAATAGTGCCAACGGGACCCTATTACATAATTATCTATTTTACTAATATATAAATCTGAAGAGTTTGTTTGTTTGTTTGAACGCGGTAATCTCAGTAACTACTGGTCCGATTTGAAAAATTCTTTCAGTGTTGGATAGCCCATTTATTGAGGAAGGCTTTAGGCTATATAACATTACGCTGCGACCAAAAGGAGCGGAGCATAAATAAAAATGTTGCAAAAATTAAAAACCGTTGTAACTAAAACACGCAGACAAAGTCGCGGGGGACAGCTAGTACTATATAATGGACATAATTATACACCCAATAAAACACAAATAATTATTTTTAACAGTATTAAATAGCTTCAATTACTACTTGGCCTTCTTCCTCTGCACGACAGGGTTCATATTGGTATTTTATACTATACACATTTGGAATGCAATAAAGAATTGAATTGAATAATTAAGCGTTCGATGTCCGTCCGACCGTCTGTCCGTCCGTCTGTCCGTATGTCTGTCAGCAGACTGTATCTCATGAACCGTACTATCACGGTTCATTTCAGTTCATTCAGTCACACTGAAAATTTCAACTCTCTGGCTATCCAGAGAGAGTGAAATTTACAGAGTGTCTTTTTCTGTTTCCGCTATGACAACAAATATAAAAATAAATAAAAAATTAGAAGCGGCGCCATAGAAAGGTACCCTTCATGCGCTAGTCCGACTCGTACTTGACCAGTTTATTCACAATGAGTTCAATTTGCGGCTTTCTAGTATTGTCAAAACATGAATTTGCAGATACCATAATATTATAATTATTTCTAGAATTTTTGTAATAATAAACTTGTTAATAATGTTGTGAGTTCACAACTCAGAAATACAGATTTGTCAACTGAAATAATTTTGATAGTAAACTTCTTTCTGTGCCTCAGAAATAACGTTCAGATTTCGTTATTTTGAGTTGATCATTTACAGTAATTATGCCCTTATTGTTTTGAGTCTTACTTATGACCAATTCCTAAAACAATTCGTTTATCTAACGGACTGTAAAATTATTTCGTTTTGCTTAGAATGAATGTTCATAATAACACGAGATTCTTGCTTTTTATATTCACACATATTTTTATTCACACGCGGCCATCTGATCCCAAACTAGGCAGAGCCTGTATTATGGTGACCAGACAACTGATAAACACACATAAATATTTGTAAATACATACATATTATACATACATTACACCCAAAACACAGAACAAATGATCATGCTCATCACACAAAGATTTGTGCTGGGTGGGAATCGAACTCATATATCTAATTATTAATTAATAATGATATTTTAAGTTTTAGTTTTCTGTATAACTTATATAGCATTTAATTAATGCTATTTAGAGAGACTAAATGAGAACACGAAACGGAACTGTATATTGACATTCCTATAATTTTAATCTTAAATGAATTTGCTTGAACTGATTTAAATTTAAACCGATTTTGAGAATAACCATTATTTAATTTTTAATTTAATAAAAAAATATCGTACATTTTTTATGGTCATAAATAATTTTTATTCCCAGTTACATTTTTAATACTTACTTATGTAACACTAGCGACCCCCCCCCCCCCCTCATAAAACTTCTTCTAGTATCTCTCTATCTACTGCTGAAAACTGCATAAAAATCCGATGCGTAGTTTAAAATCTCCAAGGCTACAAACAGCGGGAACGACAATTTTATAAAATTAAAAAAAAAAAGGATTTTCTAGCAATGTGGGTGGAATTCACATTACTAGCAATCATGTTAACCTCTCCAACCGAGCTAAATAAGCTTATCTGGAGTTGGTTCACGTTAATAGTGAAATGGGTGGGGTTCGAACCTGCGACCTCTCGATCACAAGACCGTCACCATAATCATTAGGCTATTGCCGCTTACTTTGTTACATGCTATGTAAAGATTGCATATTCTCAAGTATGTATTCGATGCTAGCAGAATTTTATGACAGTTCCGTTGAGCTTGTTTGGTGATGGAGTCAAAAGTATTATTCTGAAAAGAAATGATCTTTAACGAAATGACGCAAACCTTCGGTTTCTAACGTCGTTTGATTTGTTGTAATCCTAGAGGATTTAAAACTTTCTTTAAAAGAATACAAAATTTCGTTTATATGGCATGTTGAAAATAAAACACAATTTCTCAAAATAAACATTAAATATTTTAATAAAAATTTGGTCTTCAGCACATGCCTATATGAAATCAGTTGGCTTATTCAATTATGTTAATCATATTATTCAATTAATTCATTCTGATTTGCACAAGAATGCATGCAGCACATAATATGTTTGGTTTAATATGTTAATTTTCAGTATAAGTTGTGACGAGAAAATTTAACTACACGTCGTCCATATTCCACAGATAAATGTATGTGACTTTTTTTAATAAGATCACGTATCCAATAAATCCTGTTTTTATACTATTTGATATGTTATCTAATCCCAACCCCTAGAATATTAAAATACTATCAGATATTAAATGAAAAGAAAAATCCTATTTAAATGTAGCTAACACCCCGAGGCACACAAACAGTAATTAAAAAGCACGACACGACTTCTCCTTCGAGGTTAAAACTAATTAATTCCTGTAATGACATTCTCTTGGGCGGCCATTTTTCATCGCAGTCAAGTCTGTAAGCCAGGCCTGACGGGTTGGTAAGCTAGACTAAACTGCAAAACTCATTTATCATGGATAGTTTTATCTATTTTTTATTTAGTTAGGTATTATAAGTTGATTGCAACTAAATGACTACGTGAATTAACTGATAAATGCAATAGGTTTTCTTTTTTGGACGAGATGCAGTTATCCTGAGTACGGGCTTTGACTGTTTCACCAGACTTTTGACCAGCCAAAAATGCAATGGGTAAAAAGTTGTTATTACAGGCCTGGGTAACCGTCATTCTCTATGAATAATTTACCTGCTCAAATAAATAAAATGGGGTTCGACAAAGCGTAGAAATAATAGGTGAATAATACAGGAACCTGATTTTTCTTATATTGGCTATTGTTAAAACAAATCAGTGCCCTTACTCTCCAAAATTAATTCTAATACAATGCCAAGCTACATTGATATTAGTGAATAAAATAGCTGTTATGAATGAACTATTATTTTTAATTAGCTAACATTAACTTAACTAACAAAAACATTATAAAATACAATAAAACTCATAATCAAATTAGTTCCTCAGATAGATAATATAAAAATACTACACAAATTTATTGCTTTAAGAAAACCAAATAGATAAAGCAAATCATATTTCAGGACAGGAAGCTAATAACGTTATGCACGCCCCGCACATAATAGGCATGTTTCCTATTTTTTTTAATGTCCGCCTGGTAGATTAATGAATTTTATTGGACACGTATTTTTTCTCTTTTCCTGCAAACAAAAAATGATCAAAATACAGAGAACGGATATTTCGCGTGACGTCACTTCTCGCTACAATTTTTACCAAGGCGAGGTGTCATAAGCCCCCACTCTGAAACTTTAAAGCGCTGTATCTTTGTAAATTTTACTTGTTTTGATAAAAGAAAAAATACGTGTCTAATATTTTTTTATTATCTAACTGACGGACTAAATAGATTTTAACTTTTCATACCCAGTCAACATCCCTATTGTGACGTTGTGCGACATTTAAAATCAATGTATCGTCATGAGTTATAGGTTACGTAAAATAAGAAAAAAAATACGTGTCACGTTTCATAGTTCAAAATCAAAATCATAATCAAAAGTTTTTTATTTCTCATAAACCTCAAAAAGGCGCTTAAGAAACGTTAAAGTTACAGAACTAAATGACTCTAGGTGCGCGGTTCCAAAAAGTCCTTCCTATGGAGAAGAACCGGCAAGAAACTCCATAGGTTACTCTTTTAAAAAATAAGTTTTAATACATTCAAGGTAGTTAATATTTATAGACATAAAAAAAATTGTAAAATCAATTTTTGTAATATAAACATTACAAAGATTGATTGGATGTGTTACACGTTTTCAAAGCAATGGATTTGTTTACTTACTCTCATTGCCAACGTTCGGTATTTTCATTTGACATCGCATGTTTTTGTTGAAAAGATTCTTAAGTATTTGTTTATTTGGATTCATTCATGAATGTTGTAGGTGTTTTCTTAAAAAGGAGACTTAGAGTAAGATTAGGTATTGTATACCTACGCAAATATTAGGATTGTTAAGCGACGAACTTTGCTGACGTAGTTTGTTTTCCTATTGCTCTGATTGAGGCCCTCAAGGTTCCTTCCAGAGCAGTTCCTTATGAAAAAAATAATATAATAAATAATATTAGTTATAACGAACTGGCTTTGCAGCGTGGTTTCACTCGCCTTGGTTCTCTGTCAAAACAAGTAACTTGATGTTATATTGCCTATAACCTTCGAGAACTTTTTAAGTACTACAGTTTATTTTTTAAACAGCTAAAGCTAAGCTTTATTATATTAGTATAGTTAACAAGTATAGATTTCACAACATACTGACTATTGTTAACCGACTTAAAAAAAGAAGGAGTTACACAATTTGTTGAAATCTTTTATTTTTAAATGTGTTCCCCGATTATTCAAAGACGCCTGGACTGATTTGGAAAAATATCTTGTTGTTTGAATGGTGGTACTTTTCGGGTGGACCCATGGTTATCAGATAAGGATCTGATAATGGGATCCTAAACAAATCGAGAGAAATCTTCAAGTTTTATCATTACTCGTTTATTTTTCGAAAGATTTTGATTGTTTGTATTTCATGGGATTGAAATTATTTATTTTTGGGAATAGTCTACCTTCATAAACACGTAAACAAAGGTCGTAATCCTTAAAAACCTTACTAAGTAACGGAAAGTACCTAAAATAACTTGAAAGATAAGAGAGAAACTGATATTTACTTTAGCGACACAAAGACCGCTTCTCTCTTTCACTGCTATGAGTTTCAAAAGGTTGACTACAGCTTACAACTGTTATAGAATACCAAAATATTGAAACTGAAGTTTCTTTAGTTATCTAGAAAGTTCAGTTAAACATAGCAGTATAAACTAACTGTCCTAGGCAAGAGGTATGTGAGGCGGGGCCGAAGTTTGTCCTCGAATCGATCTGCGCAGTGCCCATTTAAACATCAGGCAATATTTACCTTAGTAATTCTTAATTTTGTAATAGTCTAAGATAGTTGTTGTATTCTTATATACTTTATTTGAACAATAAAAACAATACTATCGTTTTATATTGTCAATTTTTTGTTACATGACGATTGATAATTCATTAAAGTATAATTGTACTTTTGATTATCAATTAAGCATGGATTTCTGTCTTGATGCTTTTAATATTTTAATTATTATAATAGATACTTTTTTTACTGTCATAATTTTATTTAATGCCGGAGATATGATATGTATGTCTATGTCTAAATTACACATGTTGTTACATAGTGAGACTATCTAACACGTTCTTTGTTATTATATAAAAAAAAATGTGGTCTGTTCCGTAAATTATAAGTTGTTCGTTTAAATACTAAGCATAGCAAAATGTGGTCGATATGAGACTCTAAACTCTTAAAAAATACTCTAAATATATAAAATTATTATTACAAAAACTACTGCAGGCCACACCATGTATTTTGGGTCCAAAAATACAACATATTGAGCAGAATACATAATTCGAAAATCATATTAGTCGAACAGATTTTACATCGTCTCTGTAGCGAAAAACTACCCTTTTAAGACCCTTCGACCAAAACATCGAAGATAGTCATTTCCCATTCCATTTCACACACCACTGGCTACATACAAAGCCAATTTACCATAATTTTTCTTTTATAACCAAGAATTTTCATTGCATTATCAATTCTGATCGATGGTATAGTACCGAAATCATATCTCAAAAGTTTTAATTCAAAAATATCTGGTAACGAAAATCATTTTAAGAGTATCAATCATGGGAATTTGGGATTTATCGGCGGCCGATCGCAAAAGCAATTTAGTATTTGGAGCGTGGGGCTCACGCCTACTGACGTACCTACGTAGTATAGGATTCATTCTGAAGTCACCAGTTGCTCCATGAATGGGTCCATTCAATACTGTGGGCAAAAGAACGCATGCGCCGCATCGATCTGTCGCGGCCGCGCGGGACGGAGCGCCGCGCGTTTTCCAATGCAACGCTGTGTCGAACATCGACACGTATTTAGATATTATAAAATTATAAGAAAAGTAAAATTTTGAGAAAATAATAGTAATTTAATGATTTTAAATTAAGGTCAGATAAGATTTTAAATCAACTGTGATGTTTGTTAATTTTCTTTCTTGTATCATGGCGATGCATGCAGCCCTGGTGGTCTTATCTAGTCGCGTCAACATTCTCAATAGCAAGAAATTATATGATTATATTAGATCAATTCCAGGAGTCTTTTTTACTTTTTTTTCTCACATCTACCGCACATCTTCCTAAGTTTAATAAAGATAATTTATGAGCTCTCGTCGACTCCAAATGTAAGATATAAAAGTATCAGGTCTGAAATACTAGTTTATATCTATAGTCTTTATAAGAAGCTATAGCTAGTAAGCTACGTATAAAGAAAGTTATTTTAAATAGTGCTAGGAGTAGGTGTATTTTAATTCTATGCAGAAGTAAAGACAATAATAACCAAACTACAATCAAAAGTTACAAATCTTAAAAAGAAATAGGTAAATGTCTTTATCGTCATGGATGAATTTGATTTGATTCGAATTCATTTTTGGTGGTAGAAATAATTGAGAGGTTTCGTTTGCCATTTTTTTAAATAAACAATTATGTATTTTTTTAAATGGTAGACTAATAGTTAATTAAAGAGTTAGGGCACTGGTTTGTGGTATTACATTGTTATTAAAGTTATGACGCAGTCAGTCTGTTAGTCAGGCAGATAATCTGGAGTCCCGTCGGGCAGCGACATTGGCGTGGCTTGATTAGTGACGTTACATTATCCGGAGGGATGTTTACGTATTGAGAAAGGTATCCGAAGCGCAATGAACGATCGCCTTATCAGCAAGGTTATTCGCTATGGCGGTTGTCAACTAAAGCGATAAATGCTTTATAAGAAACACTGCAAAAACAAATATCATATCGTCTAACTTCGATGACCAACTAGATCTACTACGATGTTGTTGGTCACCTTCGTTAACCGTTACTAAATTATCGTTTTAACTGCTATTGTTATCCAGTAAAGTCCTCGCTTAGGTTGCCAACTGGAGATAGCAAATAAGCCTACAGGGGCGGGTTGGTGAAAAGTAAGAATTGTCTTAATTTCTTCTGTATTTTCCGACACAAGCGTGCCCATTGGAAAAGCGCCGCCATCCGGAATATTACGTTTTTGGCAAATAGTATATGTATATGTACGTTTGTGTTGGAACATATACGAGAGTGTTTTACATGTAAGTGTAACGTTATAGATTCATTCTATTTATAGACCCTCCGTTATTTCATAGTTCATGCTTCATTGAAGAATTCTTAGCCTTGTATCAGTATTTGTGGTATAAAAACGAATGTAGCTAATATACATACCACGTTTAAGATGGTTTTTCTGTGTAACGTAGGTAATCTGTAATTAGGCATTCTTATTAATAATAAAGGTATTCAATTAGAACAGTTTTTTACATACCTACGAACTTTTAAATTATACAAAACAATTTTTCTAAAAAAATACGTAACGGGAATTACACAAAAACAGACATAAGGACATTACATCTTCTTCTGCCTTCTGTCTCCCCTTTAACCAGCTTCTATTTTCACCAGATTCCGTTGAATACCTACAGTATTTTACATTGAGCAACTGCCTACCTAATCTCCAAAACCCATTTTACTGGGTAACACAGTGTCGCAATTGTAATGACTTAACGACTGTCAAAGATTAACATATGACAGTCGGGGCCAACGGCTTAATGTGTTTTCCAAGGCACGGAGGGTTTTGGTTGGTTCAACAATGGTCACCCATCCATGGACCAACCGCGGCGAGCGCGGCTTAACCTTTATTATTGGTCAAACTGCTTACACCTTTCCACGAACGCCCTAAGGTTTTAATATAAGTAAAAAATAAAATAAACTTTTAAAAAACAAACACTGGTTAGTCATATTTTGTGACTCTTGTTAGTTGTTTTGTTTACGAAATTCAACCTAACAATAATTATCAAAGTTTAAAATTATGTTCTGTTATTTTCCAGATTTATAGAGGTTTGCAAAAATTTCCACTACCTCTTAAAAATAAATATTTATCAAATAACAATATGTGAGGCTTCACCTAAAATAAACAAAAGAGCATTTATTTTTATATTTAATTAAATTACTAAAATAGAAGTGAACAAAGCACCTAAAAATATAATTAAGTTGTAAGCAAAACAAAAAATGGTGATAATAAATTATACATGAAAATCTTAATAAAATGTATTTATAGTAATACAAAATATCTCCTTGCGTTCTTATTTTTCAATAAAACTAAATAATTACATTTTTCGCATGGCCTGTGATATACCATTTCTAGATAAAACCTTAGCATATGTCTAACTCCCTAATGATTATCATTTTGACCAATAACTTATTGTATTTTAAAGGTCGTTCAGCTATCAGACCCGCTTCGCGAAAAGTGGTGGACATTAACCAAAATAGTATTAAACTGTCGGGGAACTAACGGTGAATAATATGACCTTTCATTGCATAAAATTATTTAATTAAAAATCGATAGAGTAAAATGTACAGGATAGATAAAAAAATAAAAAAACAAAATTTACATATAAGAGGATTTTATTTCAATTGGGATTTATATGTATAGGAATTCTTATATAGGAACTCCGATACCAAGCAACAGACACACCCGCTTCCATTTTAAATGATCTTATGCTTATAATATCGAATTGAAAACCTCCACCTTATAAAGTCGGTAAAATAGAAATACTTATGTTTTTTTGTGTTTATTCTTGATTGGAAAATATATCTTGGAACCGCGTAACTAATCATTATAATGTCTTTAAAGCGGTTTATTATAAAAAAGGAAAAGATTAAATTTATTTCTACCTCTATCTCTATTAACTGTACAAAATACTTTAATACTGGAATTACTGACTTTACAAAGATTATCAAGGATACAGGATATCAAACTTATTAATTCCATGTTAAGGAGTTTTCTAAATAACTAGCAACCCGCCGCGGTTTTGCAAAGGGTAGACAAAAAATTAATTTGAATCACTCCATTACTAAAAACTGAATAAAAAAATAAATTGCGTAGTTTAAAAGATCTAAGGGTACAAACAGCGGAAGCGACTTTGTTCTTTACTATATAAAGATATTATAATTATGTATAATGCTTCGTAGTTACCCAAAAGTCTATAAAAAAGTATCTTTTAAAAAAATTAAGAATTTCGTGCTTAAATTAATATTGTTAGGTATTTCGGTGTCGTAATACGAGTCTGGAATTTAGGAATAATTTCTTAGAAACTTAAATTTCATGAAATCGTGATTACGGGGTGTATTCAGGGTGATTTCATGAAATTAAATTGACCCAAGTGACATTTCTAAAAATTTACGTAATCGATAATAAAGTCACTCAAATGTATCCTGGGAATGTTATTTCTGTTCGATAAGCCACGTGATTTAGACTTGTCACCTCCTTACTTCTGAGCGATTCGAATTTCGAATGGAAGTGACCGTCTAAGTCACGTGACTTGTCGAACAGAAATGACGTCATCCCACTTGTCTAAGCCGGCTGTATTTTTTAAGCTAGCAACACAATTGTTATTATTATTCTACTTTTGTAAATAATGATTTTTAGTATATTTATTCTCTGTTGTATATTGTGCAATGTGAATAAATACTGTACATGTAGGTATAATTTAACTATTGAATATTTATCATTAAATAAAATATTTACTCGTAACACATTTTATAATATCCTCCGAACATCAGTCCGGTATGAATATGTATTAAAGAAAAACTAAGTAAATTGTATATAGACAATGATAAACACTACCGCTCTAAAAACTGAGTTACAACGAAGAAGGTTTAATACATTTTCCGAGAGAGATAGAAGCGTCAAAAGAAACGCGATGCACCGTCAATAGAAACGCGATGCACCGTCGATATAGACTCGATGCCCCGTCGATAAAGAAGCGATGCAGCGGCGTTGGAAACGCGATGCACCGTCGATATAGACTCGATGCCCCGTCGATAAAGAAGCGATGCAGCAGAGTTGGAAACGCGATGCACCGTCGATATAGACTCGATGCACTGTCGCTAAAGAAACGCGATGCAGCGGCGTTGGAAACGCGATGCACCGTCGATATAAACTCGATGCACGGTCGATAGAAACGCGATACAGCGTTAAAACAGAGTCGATAGAGACACAATGAAGTACTTAGTATAATACTATTATTTAACAAAGTCGGATATACTGACAGCCAAGCCAATTATGCCTACGCGAGACACTGGAGCTTTGACGCTCAATAAAACGATGAATAGTTCTTGAAATACACTTGGTTTAATGATACTTTTGCCCTAATGCTGATTACAATTTTGTTTTAGAATAATGGAAAGATATGAAGTGGAACACGTCCGTTCGTTAGATCAAGATTGCAAGTCATTATATAATAAAAAATAGGAAGGTAGAAATTTTTCATTACGCTAATAGAATTGTAGGTGCAAGTACCGTCACTAGTAAAGTTAAGAAATAGCAAACAGTTGCAGCACGTTGATCATAACATTTCATCAGGCGTTAACATCTTCCCCGCCGTTAAAAGTCCCCGACTTTTAACTCTCTATTAAATGCTCAGTAGCTGGTAGTGGGCAGAGTCGCGTGAAGGGCCTCCGGTAACATCCATGCGTGGTTTGTACGTCTGCCACGCGACATTCTCCATCGGGCCCAGGAAACAATTTGCTGATTCGGCCCATTCTCCAACACAATGGTGGCAAATTCTCCTCCTGCAGCAGTACTAGGTCACCAACGTTTAATGGAGTGTCTTTCGTACGCCACTTGGACCTTTGTTGCAACTCGGCCAGGTACTCCTTTTGCCATCTCCTCCAAAAGTGCTGACGGATTTGCTCCAGCCTTTGGTAGCGTTTCAGCTGAGTGGACTTGCAGTCTTCGTAACTCGGTGAAGGCAGAGCGGTTAGTGATCGGCCAAGCAGGAAGTGCCCTGGGGTGAGGAAAAATGGGTCATTTGGAGACGAGGACAAAGGACAAAGTGGGCGACTATTCAAAATGGCTTCCACTTGAGCAAATAAAGTTGATATTTCTTCAAATGTCAAGTGCGTGTTGCCCATTACACGTCTTATATGAAATTTGGCCGATTTCACCCCGGCCTCCCAGATACCACCAAAGTGGGGAGCATATGCAGGAGAAAACAAAAATTTAATTTCTTCTTCGTTTGAAAATTCCGTGATGGCCTTGTGATTACATTTTAAAAAATTACCGATTTCTTTAGCTGCGGCAACAAAATTGCGGCCATTATCACTAAATATCTCAGCAGGCTTCCCACGCCGAGATATGAACCTACGCAAGGTAAGGATGAAAGCATCCTTTGAAAGATCGCTCGCTGCTTCTAAGTGGACACATTTGTATCTGAGACAAACGAAGATGCATAAATAGCATTTTGTGACTCTTGATCCGCGACCTTTCCTATTTGAGACGAAAAAGGGGCCGGCAAAGTCTATTCCCACACTTCGAAATGGGAAGTCCACCGTAACGCGCTGAGAGGGCAAGTTCCCCATTATAGGTGATAAGGTCTTACCCTGCACTCTTCTACACGTGATGCAATTGTGCACAGTTCGCCTAGCAAGGTGTCGGCCATTGATAGGCCATATGTACTCCCTAACGCTGGCGAGAAGAAGCTGTGGACCGGCGTGTAATTTAAGCAAATGCTCCCGTTCAAAAATCAGCTTGGTGAGATGGTGAGATGAATGTAGAAGGATAGGATGCTTACTGTCAAACGGTATGGAGGACGCGTCCAAACGGCCTCCTACCCGAATCAAACCGTTGGGATCCATGAAAGGGGCAAGTGCTATAATGGTCGATTTTGAACTAAGAGTCTTCTCCTTGGAAAGTAACCCGTATTCTGCAGGGAAAGATTCTTGTTGTGCAGTACGACATAAAAAGTGGAAAGAATCCTTTAGCTCATCTAAACTCAAAGCGTTTACGCGTTTGGAATGAGGATGTCGTAAATTATGCAGGTACCTTAATGCATAAGCATAAATACGTTTTAACTTGTGTAATTTATTAAAATTATGAAATGGAATTATTGATAATTTACCGACATTAGTATTAACATTTATTTTTATTTCAGGAATTTCACACTCTAGCTGGGATTTGCTGGGGCATAAAGTAGGCCAAGAAAGTTCTTCTTGAAGCAAGTATTTTGGCCCTGTCCACCATAGGTCATGATCCTTAAGTTCCTCAGGATATACGCCGCGAGAGACGAGATCTGCGGGATTATCTGAGGTAGGTACATAACGCCAGCAAGAGAGCTCTGTCAGTTCTAGGATTTCAGCGACTCTGTTTGCCACGAAGGACTTCAACTTTCTAGAGCTAGTATGCAGCCAAGCAAGGACGACACTGGAGTCACACCAATATAGCTTGTGAGTTATTGGGAATCTCAGAGAATCGACGACCGCCTTGCACAATCGAGCGGCAAGTAATGCAGCACACAGTTCTAGTCGAGGTATTGTACAAGCCTTGATAGGTGCTACCTTGGACTTAGAGCACAATAGGTTAACGTGAACATTACCTGCTTCGTCGATAGACCTGATATAGACGCAAGCGCCATAGGCTCTTTGGGACGCGTCGCTGAAGGAATGGATTTCCGTCACTATCGGTGAGTCACATAGGACCTTCCTAGGTAGTGTGATTAAAGATATGTGTGATAAACTACTTGAAAATTTACGCCAAGCTCTCACTATCTCTTCCGAAAGAACATCATCCCAACCCACTTTATCAAGCCATAACTGCTGCATTATTAATTTAGGTATAATAATGCAGGGGCTAACAAAACCTAGTGGGTCGAAAACCTTAAACGAAGTGGATAGTATGTAGCGCTTTGTAATTTTGTCATTACTAGGGGGGATTTCGAAAGAATAATGTAGCCTATCGGTGTTAGAATTCCACCCTAAACCTAAAGCATTTGAGGACTCGCTAATTATTAATGTGTCTGAAGACCTTTCAGATAAAGACTCAAGAACTTTAGAAGAATTCGACTTATATTTCCGTAAGTTAAAACATCCTGCACTTAGGGTTTTAGATATGGCGATTTGAATGCGCTGTAGCTCATCTTCAGAGTCGCAACCCGTAATCAAATCGTCGACATACAGATCATGTTGAGCGATAGTTCTAATAAGAGGCTCGCTGCACTCCTCGCCCAACTGCCAAAGACACCTCGTGCTCAAATAACTAGCGCTTGCAAAGCCGTAAGTCACAGTATTTAATTTTAAGATCTTTAGGGGCAGATTCTCATCTTCTCTCCATAGGATAAGCTGTAAAGTTCGATCGGACTCATCTAACAGACATTGACGGTACATTTTTTCTACGTCAGCTGTTAAAAGGTACTTATAAAGACGAGCTCGAACTAATATGGAGAAAAGAGAGTCTTGAATTTGAGGCCCAACCATCTGTATGTCATTGACAGAAAGGCCAGAGGAGGTGCGTGCTGATGCATCGAAGACCACTCTGATTTTAGTCGACTCACTGTTTTCCTTAAATACGGGATGATGAGGTAAGTAGTAGCAGAAGTTAGATGATAAATCTTTTGCTGAGACTTCCGAAAGATGACCTAGCTCTGCGTACTCCCTAATAAATGCTATGTACTGTGATTTAACTTCAGGCTGTCTCCTGAATCGCTTTTCCAAGTGTGAGAACCTTTTCTTGGCCATATTATAGGAGTCACCGAGACAGTCAGGAGAGTCGATTAAAGGTAACTTGACACAAAATCTGCCATTTTGTAAGCGGTAGGTGTGTTGCAAAAAATGCCGTTCACATGCCTGCTCGCTTTCAGTTAGATGAGATTTTAATGGGATTTCTTCTAACTCCCAAAATCTATTTAAATTGTATTCTATGCTTTTGCTATTAAGTGAATGGGTTAGATTATGATTACATTTAATACTGTTTTTAATTTGCAGACATTGTGGCAAGGGGCCTCCAATCAACCAGCCGAGCTTGGAGCTGTGTAACCTAGGAAGACTAGGCCCTAACGACCGCTGCTCACCACCTATTATGTCCCAAAATAAATCCGAGCCTATCAGTACGTCTATGAAACACGGCTGATTAAATTTGGGGTCCGCAAGGATTATATGATTAGGAATATTGAAGGATCTAATATTGATGAATGAATCAGGTATTGAACCTGTTAGCTCCTTCATTACGTAAAAGTTAGAAATAACGCTAAATGATGAATTATTTGATTTTAATCGGGCAATGCAATACTCAGATATAGTTGCCGAATGATTGTTGCCAAAACCAATTATTTTAGTAGCGCTAGTAGGACAGTCTTCTATGGATAGTCTTTGTTTCAGAGCTTCACTAATAAAAGAAGATTGGCTGCCACAATCAAGTAAGGCGCGCACTACCTCAGATTTGCTAGTCTTAGGGTTGACTACTTCAATCATAGCAGTACATAGAAGAGCTTGTTTACTACCGTGATTGTTGCAGGTGACTACCGTCTCAGATGGACTATCAACGTTAGGTGTATTGTCGTTTGTAGGAAGATGTAATAGTGTGTTATGTCGCTTGTTGCATTCGCGGCAACGACCTAGACGACATTTAAAACTGGGATGACCTGATCTCAAACAATTAAGACATAGTTTTAATTTGGTTGCCTCCGCTATACGCTCGCGTATGCTCTTTGCCTTGAACGAAGGACAGTCGAAAATTCTGTGATCAGCATTGCAGCACGGACAAAGGCATGACGATGACACTTGTGTTTGGTTGCTACTATTAGTGTACGCATGAGATTTTGTATGTGTGTGATCGGATTTGTTAGAGTGGCCTGAAGGCCGCTGCTGCCCATGAGTAGGCTTAGAAGACTCTGTCCTGCTGCGGTGCAAAGACTCAAGCACAGTTGCACGATCGTTCAAAAATTTATGAAATTCTTTAAGCGTAGGTGCGTCAGTTGACAACGCGTTACGGTATTCCTCCCACTTCATAAAGGTGTGATTGTCCAGCTTGGACGCAACTAAGTGGATTATAATGACATCCCAATGTTCTGTAGCTTGTCCTAAATTGGAAAGGGCACGTAAATTCTTGGTCACGTGGTCAACCAAAAAACGCAACGATTTCTCTGACTCCTTGCTTATAGCATGTATATTAAATAATTCACTGAGGTGATGACTTATTAGTAAGCGTTTATTGTCATAACGATCAAGCAATAGGGACCAAGCCTCCTTATAATTATTGGAAGAAACTTCTAGATTCGATATAGTACGTGCTGCTTCTCCTTCTAGGTAGGAGATTAAATAATGGAACTTGTTTACGGGACTAATTCTATTATTTTCATGGATTAAGGATCGAAACGTGTCACGAAATTCCATCCAACGAAAATATGATCCGTCGAACTTGGCAATTTGTATCAAAGGAAGCTTGAAACCCATTTCATTATGATCAAGAGCACAATGTGTTATGTTGTGAGGACTGCTTGAGTCATGAATACTGTCATCCTTACCAAGCAATTGTAGCAGGTTTTGAGCCGTTACAATAATATTAATAAATTCCCCCTCAATATTTTCTCGCTCCTCAAGTTCATCTTTCAACCCACTAGAATTATAAATTTCTATTTGACTTTGTAAGTCATCAAATCTTGACGATAAAGTTTCGAATTTACTAAGTTTTAGTGTAAGTTCCGCCTTTTGTGTCGCAGTAAATGAATCCAGTCGTGATAATCTTTCTAAATAATTTCTAAATTTAGTTACTTGGCCTTTGACAGAACTACGTCTAACATTTAACTCCGCCAAGGTCTTAGTATCATCCCTTAGACTCATTGTGATTGTTAAAAATAAAATCAAACGAAAAATAAATTAAAGTTATACAAAAAATTAATTAAATTTATGATCGTTAAAGTAAAAGTGAACCAATGAAAGGTATATATGCTCACGCCCCTCGTTGGTGATGTCTGCCGCACGGGAGGCCGCACGGGAGGCCGCAGACGCGGGCTCCGCCCTGATGCTGGCTCCGCGACAGGCGCGATGTGCGCGAGCGCTCAGCGATGTGTACGGAGAAATGGGGCAAATCTGAAATGTTCAGCGGAATAATCACTACATGGATATAACTATAAGGCACGGCAACCTTTGGCAATGAATTTAATGATTAAATAATTATATGGAATAAAAAATGTATGTAGGTACCTAAAGATGTAAAATTCACTTAAATTCGTTTTGAAAACGTATGACTCTTAACAAAACTCGAAAAGTGGAACATAAAATCTCCTTGTTATTCGTATATTAATAATGCCGAAGCAATACTAACAAAGAAAACTAACACAAATTATAACGCAAAATAAACTTTGTATGTGGATTTTGAACCTTGAATTTGCACAAGTAGAAACCATGAAGAATATGGATAGGCTAATAGGCTATGCGGTTTATAGGATATTTAGGAACATAGGAAGGGCACTTAGCTGCAATAATCCTGCTGCGCTGCGGTGTGATGTCGTTATAACTGCGACTGTGCCCGGCGGTACTAAGTGCGTTCTTCTTGACGTAATTCCTCAATAATATAGCTGACTTCCAAAGGCTGGTTGCGTTGCGGTGCTGACCGGCTGATGGCTGCGGCGCTGTGCTGACCAAAATCCAGCTAGACTTTGGTAATCCTCAGTATTCCTCAGATTGCAGGTTCGTGTCCTGTCACGGTCGCCAATTATCACTGTCAGTGTCCCAACTCTTTCATAAATTACGATAAGTGTATTTTAGATATCAGTTAATATGCAGTTAGCTTTAGCGCAGGATTTGACTGCATCATCTGACTTTTGGCGAGAACCTTAAGGGCCTCCAGCCAGAGCAAAGCAAATAAACTGACCACGTCAGCACCGTTCACTAAGGGCACCCCCCTGCATGGTTCGGACCTCGACTTAATGCGTTGCTAACTATCTTAATAAGGCAAATACAGCAGGGGATGACTGGATCTAAGTTTATATAATTTAGGGCCATAGTTTTATTGCTAGTTTGGCCGGCTCGGGCCAGCTTGACAAGGGACTGGGCGCTAGATAGTTCTATCTTGTAACCGTCCAGTCTAATACGTTGGCCGTGTAACCAATCCATTGCGACTTCTAATTCTACCTCTAACGCCATCTAGGGAGCTCCCTGTTAAACCTAAGAGACGATTGAAATTACGGAGCATGAAAGTAATGATATGTATTTGACTTACAATGTATTTATATTATGATGATGAATCTAAGGAATCGACGCAATACAATATTATTTGCAATTTTTGGGCAGTTTTGGGTAATAGAAGTCATAACTGTATTATACTTTAACGACTTACATAATTATGTTCACACCTTATTTTCATCTCAGGGGTGGATTTTCACAAAAGCTGAATGATGTCTTATTACTTTTAACTTGAAGTTAAATACCTAGCTTCCTGTGTCTAAAAATGGCACATATTCAATCCAAATTTTATTCCCTTTTCCCTTAAGAAAAAAAAACTTTCATATCTACAGAGGAAATTCACGGCCCCAGTAATTTGAGCTGCTCGTTGATACAAGTCAGTCAATTATCCTATTATGTACAGGATGTCTTGGAAACTACAGACGAGCGGGTATCCAGACGTAGAGGATACCTTAAAGTATCCGAATTACCCCCATTTTTTAACAGCTCTACTCAGACTTTCAGAGTATTTCTGCTAATACTGCCATGGTTAATGAAAATAAATGAGTTATATTTATTTCTAAATTAGTTTAAAAGCGTGTCTGTCTGATGCATAAGTATTTGTTACAATAAAATTTATTAATAGATAATAAAATAAAAATTTAAAAACTTTCAAAACCTTTAATCATTTTGCAACATAATTTGAGCCCCATACATATTATTTTTGTTTTAAAAGCATTACTTATTTTATTGATTATATGCCCTGTTAATTTCTAACTGTCTTTACGGTCTGTGTTTTTGAATGTGATATTAGTATCTAAAACATTTATTTTATATATTTCTCCTTTATAAAAATGTCGCTTATGATGCTAAAATTCAACTCAAAGCGCTCTGAGCGTGCAGGCATCAAAGCACTTGTTCCTTTGCCTGACTTTGAAACTTCACAAAGCATAAGTCACGATGCTTGTGTTGTCTCGAATCCAATTATGTGCCGCCATTTCTTGAATATATTATACTGAAATTGTATTCAAAGTACTGTGTTGGGTTCTGTAACATGAGTTGTATAATTATGAATTAAATCAATAAAAGGCACATTTTTAAAACGATCTGAAATTCTTTTGAGAATATTGATACTTGAATATATTGATGGATATTATAGTTACTGTAATAGTGATCACAGTTCTGTGCTTTGGGATATGTAATACGATTTGTAAATAGTATGATTTTAATTAATGAAAAGCCCATCTTTCACTTTTGTTTTGTTGTGTTGTGTGCAATTTTTAACTGACTTCTAAAAAGGATGAGGTTCTATTTATTTACATGGTTCCATTCCCAAAAGGTATTCACGGGACTCTGAAGGTTAATTGTACTTGTGTACCTATAACTACAACCAGATAAGAAAGTTATATTATTATAAAAAAATTAAGGTTTTATGGTAGTATGAAACCTTCATTGTATGAGTCAATTCGCACTTGACAGATAATTAACTCGTTATGTTTGAAAAGTATTGGTTTTTATTTCTAACGCACGCTTTCTGTGTAGTTACTTAAGTTCTAGTATTTTAATTTGTTTTCCATTAATAGAATTTAGTAATTATCTATACTTACTTATACAATATAGGCCTTATTAATAAAAATCTCGACTGCGATTAGACAGCAACAGATTCTAATTTAAAATTAGAATCTGTTGATCCGTTGTTAAGCTCTACTCGTCATAAGGCCATATATGTTTTATTCGGGCCTAGCCCACACATTCCCATCATTGCAACTCCTGTAAGCCATCTATAGTTATATATCTAATAGATTAAAGAACTTTTTTTTCGTTTGAATGCGCTAGCTAATCTTTGAAACAACTAGTCGAATGAAAAAAAAAATATTTTTGCATTTGATAGCTCAATTCTCGAAGAATTTTAATTTGGTTAAATAAGGCTACTTGACACAACATTACTTGCCTTGGGTAAAACCGCAGAGCACAGTTGCTTGAATAAATTCACTGAGCTATGTGTTTATCATGGATTGTGGTAATTGTGAGAAATAAAATAACAGTCTATAGGGATATTCTTGTTTAATTCCTAAAACTCATGAGGTAAACAAAACTAAACTATGTCATACCAATTTCAAACAAACAGTTCGTTATCCTTCGGACATACAAAAGTTAAATAAATCATTAAACAAAATTTTGTACGACACACATGCTGATTTTTTGTTTTTTGCAAAAAAAAGGCTTAAAAACACTCCATTCCATAATACTTCCAGACAAATACTGTATTCGTAGGGAAACATCAATTAATTTAATAAACGAATACTAAAAATTAAGCTACGTATTCTAAAATATATAAATACGCGATTAAATTAGGTTTTTTTATAAAAAAAATGTTGCGAAAGAAAACTTAAAGAAGGCGAAATAAAAACAAGAAAACATAAAATTAAATAACAAATAACAAAAATAGTGAGTTTAATGCCGATTCGTTAATGAGCCAATTATTTTAATTACTATGTTTATAAGGCTTACTTAAGGAAGTTTAGACCAAAACGTTTTGATATTTCTTAAATCAACGTGACTAAACATTATGGCACGGCCTATTCTGATAAAAATAAAAGATGGAAAAAATAAGGTGTAACAAGTATTGATACTTATTTGCAAAGGTTTTTTGATTCCCGTACAAAAGGGCTAATGTTGTTATATTTTTATCGCACAATTTCTATAAGATTTATTTTAAGTTTTTTAATTAAAAACATTGGTCTTTATGTACAGGAGCCATAATTAAAATTAAGTGTACAAGTGTCTTTATATTCTATAAGTATAATTAATAAAGAGTTTTTAAAACAGATGAATTTATAATGAATAATAAATGTATAGCTTGTATTCCAATTTTAATTGTATTCATTGAAAATAATATGCACAATCTAAAAAGCTTACTGTATGAACTCTGAAAAATGTAAAATAAAATTAAAAATAAAGTTATGATTATAGAAAATGACATAATAGGAACAACTGAACAGAGCTTATGCTACAAATACTGATACATGCTAGGAATAGGGTATTAACAGTTTTGGTCAGAGAAATGTCCTCGAAAAGGACCATTTTCTAAAACTAAATGGCTCAAACGGATGCCAGGAATCAAATATCAGGAATGCAAAAGGTGTATTTTAGAAGGACACAAAAAATATATAATACTGAAAATAAAAACCATTATCAATTAAAATTATTACTTAATGAAAGATTTATGGCATTTTATGGCTACCTCATGAATCACAAACATTAGCACTCGTTTTTTTTCTGTACACTAATGTCCTAAATGATTTTTTATACATTAATTTTTTTACCAATATTTTTGTAACAATTAAATTTTTATTAACATTATGTTTTAATATATAATCTTATCTTATTTACAAGTTGTATTTTGTTATAGAATTGACCATTTTTTTTATTAAATATGTTTTTTTATTAAATATATTTTTTTCCATTTTAAAACTAGTTTGTTTTGCGATAACCTCTGATAGTGAGGTGCTCTTGGCCATTAAATGAGTTGGTATTTATGTAAATGAGTATTTTTCTATCAGAATTTATCACAAAATATGATATTGTCATGACTTTAACCCTCCAGGCACTATGTGGCGTTCATAACCCAAATTTTATTGCCTTAATATTTTTTTTATAATTTCACGAAGTTCTACATTTAATAATACTATTCGTAAAAATGTCTTTTTCATGGGGAAGTAATAAATATAAATATTTTATATAAACTAACAACTAAGATTGGTCAGGATTTAGGAAATACACACTTTAAAATATTTTTATTTCTGTATTTTACTAACAACATTTGGAGAACAATTTTATTTTAACAATCACTACTCCTTTGTGGATCCAGAAAAGGAGCACTTTTAAAAAGCTGACAAAAATTGGTCCTTTTGTCCAAGAGTTGTTGGTAAAATAAGATAAACATGCATGCAGTTGCATTTACAGGTTATTCACAATATTTGTTCATACATTTGTAGGAAAATACTCTAAACATACGCCCTCATGCTATCCATAAATCGCTCAATAAAATTCAACAATAGTTTATAACTAATTTTGTGTTTTGGCACTAAAATATTTGCCACTAGGTTTCATTCCGGTTTTGTGACTAAGGCACAAGATTTCGAGGGACACTAAACGAATAAATTTATAGCTTCTGAAGATTATCAGATGGATGTAAAATCGAAAAAAAATGTAATATTTTTTTATCGAAGCTTTCTGGTCCTTTATCCCAAATATTGCCGTTGGAGAAACAGCTTTGGCGGTCGTTTGCATTAACCCCATTAATAGTAAATCCAGAATTTCAAAATAGGTTAGATTAACCTTTGACGAGACGCTAGGCACTTTCAAATACAATCTAGTCTGATATCAGACAGAAAGTGTTAAATAATTCACATTTTCACAATTGTATTGTCAATATTTTTGACTAAGTCTTTCACTGATAAAGTCTTATGTTCAGGTCAGTTGGTACCACTAGTAGAGGGTCCAAGGTTCGTCTCCTGGTGTTTGTACTTGTGTGACGTCATCTGGGATAGGCCGAGGACGGCAAAACCACATTGTAAGCAGTGGTAGTGGGTTTGTTTCTTGCTGTGAATGCATTGGGGCTCGTAGCCACAACCTGAAAAATAAATAAAAAAAATTGAATTATTATTATTAAAAATTTAACTATAATAAAAAGACGTTATAACTGTATAAGGTACATGGTACTAAGACGTGTGTCAGGGTTTCAGTTCTATACGAAGTGTTGTAATTTCTTACAACAAAACTAGATGGCGCTAGTATGTTGTTTGAAGCAAGTAAAGTGATTGCGTTAGTTACCAATTTAATCCCAAAAACAAATAAAAGTAGATCTCGACATCTGAAGTAGTGTTTATTTAATTAACTTCTTTTTCTTTGCATTCGTATTAGAATACTAGTTATAACATTTTTGTGATGCATTTAAGATTACTTAAAAAAAGTAGAGACGAACCCTGCATATATGAATAAGTTTGGGTTATAGTAAAGACACATCAAGAAGCGTGGATAATGTTACATCAGCTACGAAGAACTGAGCTATAACGAAATTAGTTAGAAGATAAGTATTAATACAAATTCAAAAATTGTTCTTACCTTTGCTAGGCGGGAACTTTTCAAAGCCAGCGGCCTGGATGGAATCAAGTTTCTGATGCTGGCGACGGTGAGCGACCACCTTGTTGGTGTCGGTACACACGAAGTCGCATTTCAGGCAGTGGAAGTGAGAAGCCTTGTTCTGGCCTGTACCTTGTGGAAAAGAAACGTACGATTGAGTAATTTGTTTGACGGTCCGGATAGAAGGACCAAAAATGCAAGGTGATGATTAAGTAATGGGTGATTTGAAAGGTTGCTTATTGATTTACATATAAGTTAATACTTGTTTTTGTCATGCCAATAAAAACAGTTCTTTTGTTAATTTAAATTTATAACGTTTCCCTTGTGCACGTATTTAAGAAAATAGACGGTTGGTCTTGAGAAGTGAAATGTAGACAGGTTACCATTAGATTAAGTTACAATTACATGTTAAAAGGGTTGATTAGTTACAATAAGTTCATCTACCAAATATAAGAGGGTATTTCTAAATGTAATAGTCACTAATGTACGTACGAATATGATAATTACCGAAAGTCGAGGCGTGCGGGCACTCGGGCCGCTTGCAGTACACGTTGGCTCGGTACTGCTGGAAGTCACCACCCATTAAGGTGTCCAGTCTGAAAATAAGAAAAAAGGTTTTATACTTCTGCAATCATATAGCTCAATTTCCCGATAGATGTATAAAAACTTTTTGATATTGTAGCTAAAACTGATATTAAGTGATAGTGAATAAGATTTCTTCTTTTTGCAAATTTCATTGTAGATGTATAAAATTAAATTTAAAAAGTGCAAGAGAAAATTTAAACCACAGGAAGGACTCGAATCCGCGACTACTGGTAAAACACACCAGTCGCTTTACCAACTAAGCTACAGAGGTCAATTTTTACTTTTGACTGATGTCAAATTTTTCGTTCATTGTAGATTGTAATCTTTGTAGAATCCCAGATACCTACGTGTTAGATGACTGAAACAAGTATATGGGTATTTACCTTTCATGTCTGGCTGTGTGTTGGACAAATCTAGTTTTGTCACAGAATGAGTAGCCACAGTCCTTTCTAGTGCAATGGAAGTGAGTTTGGTGCTCCCTGCAATAGCAAAATACGGATTATAAACCATGTATACTAATACTTACTAAACAAATATGAATGACATTGAATAAAAATCCAAGAATCATTGAACCAAATAATGATAATAGATTTCAATAAAAGTGAGTGACTGCCGAATCGCTGAAATATTACATGCTCAAATTTTGGGACTCAATCATTTTAAAAGTGAAATTGGTGAACATTTTAATACCAATACAACAGAAACAGCACCCGAAAAAATAACACTATAATTTATCGTTTATTTATTCGTTAAGAAACTAAATAAAAATTAAAAAAAAAAAAAAAAAAACTTTAACGTCTAAAGAATGGCTTTGAACTTGATCTAAAAGAATTAAATTGAAAGTTGTATCAAACTGACCTGTATCCACAGTGCTGGTAAGCGCAGTCCTCGTTGAACCGGAAGCGGAGGTACCCTTCAGGAATAGGCTCATCCTTCATGACGCGCATATGCGGGCCTCGTGTCGTATGGGTTCGCCTGCTGACAATACATAATTTGTTAGTCAAAAACGCAAAAGTCGCCAAAATTGGGAGGTACCAAAAAATATTATCGTCAGCCAAGGATGACTTAAAAATCGCTTGTTTGCTTGTTCTTGTTATTCTTATTTTTATTCTTTTTGTTTGTTTGTGGTACATTAGCACTCAAGTAAGCTGCTGTTTGTTTTGTACTTAAGCTTTTATATCCATTCTTTATTCATACATTTTTGGATGGTCTAAAACCAGGCCTTGGTTAAACAGTAATCCTTCCACTAATAAGTATTCCCAAAAGTTTTAAGCTTATTAAAGATATAAAGCAAAATCATTATACTCACGATTTCGCTATCATTTCAGCCTCTTTGTCCAGGCCTGGAGGTAGCCCATGACCTTGGAGAAGACTCTGTTCTAGCAGGAGCTCCGGTGGGTACAGCATTGTTGGATACAGAGGGAATGGTGAGCCACTAGAAAGAAAAAGATAATGCTTAATAGGCTTTTGGTGGCACCTATTTCATTATTGATTATAATAACTGCGTAAGAGATTTGAAAGTTACTTCCGGTGATTGGTATTGTTTCAGAAATATACTGCTGCATCTATCTTTTGATAAAAGCTGTAATGATGTAAAAAACTGTATATTATTATTTTACTCACCCTTGTGAGAATAAGGCAACCTGTGCCAGCCCCGGCAGACCAGCTAAAGAAGCAGTGTACTGTTGTTGCATTTTCAGTTGTTCTTGCAGACTTCCTTTTCTCCCACCAGCTAGGTATTGCTGAAGGAGAAGACTTTGAACTGCCTGGACCTATAAAACCAAATTTAAGTATAATGTTACAGAAAACTTTATCAACTTTTACATAAATAGTCCGACGTGGCGTAATTTAATTGTTATTGATTGACACGTTAAGAAAAACTGGTAAATAATCCAAAGTTAAACTTGCTTCAAATAATATTGATATTTTATGTACCTGATCAGCAGGATTCGGTGGTCGTTGACTATGGCTAGGTGACGGCGCCTGGCTGGTTGCTGACGATGACGCGGTTGACGGTAGTATCGAAATCTCAGGATATTCTCGTTCCAATGTCTCCTGTGCGCAAAAATACAATCTTAGTTGAATGGTATACTTAACAAATTTTATGAATATTGTAATGGGAATAAACTGAAGTTAATGAGAGATTGTTAGAAAATTTATGTGATCCAAATATCATTTTATGTAATTTCTCTCACCTTAGTAGCAGCTAAACCAACTGGCCCAGGCTCCATAGTATTACTGTGTTTCTTCACCATATGACTGAACAGTAACTTCAAGTCCACATATGCTTGACTGCAGTGCGGGCAATGATAGTGCAGGTTCATTCCTGTCGCATTCTTGTTTAATGGACAAGTCTGGTCATGGCACGAAGGTGGGATCGTAGGACCAGTAAGTTTTGGAGGTTCGAAGGCCTTCTTCTGGTCATATTCCATGCGAGGCTTCATATCCTTCGATGGAGACGCATCGTAGATGCTTCTGGGTGATGGTGATGATGTGTTACTACGGAGATGCGAGGACGGGTAGAAGGTTCCTGTCGCTTTTACTACTGGAATGAAAAATGTTTTAAGATCAGTTACAGGAAATTATGTTGCCCGTAAAACGCGTTAATATTTTATTAACAAGTAAGTATATTGATGGTATTGTAAAAAGTATAACAAAGAAAAACACTCACCGGACACGCTATCTTGTTCTCTTTCAAACTCACTCTTGATAGAGAAGTTTGTTGGTGTAAACGACTCATTAGGCTCCTTCATTGAACCAACGCTATCAACCGATCCCCTTTCCTTCAAAGAATAGTCTTTAGCCTCCTCAAACTGCCTTTCTTGTTCCGTCTCACTCTTAATAACTGGAGTACCTCTTCCATGCTTATGAGTTGCCAAAGCTGAGTATTGAGTTAAAATAGCTGGGCAATTATTTCCTTGAGCGCAGTGAAAATGTGATCTTAATTGATTCTTGAAACAACTCTTTCCACCACATTGGTCGAAGGAGGAAAAGTGGTCGAAGCCTTCTAAGAGAGGGCTGACGCCATGAGCTTCTCTCATGTGGGTCTCCATGATGATGTGGGTTTCGCCAGCAAAGCTGCAGTTGAAGCAGTGCAGGTGCAATCTCGTCATACGGAGCTGACAGCCCGGGTATGAGGATGAGCAGGTATCCATGCTTGTGAAAACTTCAAAGTGCTGGAATTTGATGCGCTGTGGAAAAATAAAATGATTAATATATTCACATATACTAAAATTATCTACTACATTTGTTTAATAGTTAAAAATATACTTACAGGGAATTCTTCAATAGTAGGAATGACTGGAGATGGCGCAACAGGCGGTAGCTGATTACTCTTAGGTAACTTAAACGACGTGAATATAGCTTGGGGAGTCACATTGTCGGTCCAAACTTCTACAACTCTGTTCTTTGGCGGTCTTCCTCTCTTTCTACTAAACATTTCATCCAATGAGCTTGAAGGATTGACCTGCTGTGGGACAACTCCAGGACTTGGTCCGAGATTCAGTTGAGCTTGCAAATTAGGTGTCAATTGTGACGACAAACTAGGTGCCATTTGGGCCAGCTGCGCTAAGTTCGGTGGAAGGTTTGGCAGATTTGGCACTTGGCCAAGTTGGGCTGCCATGTTAGGATGCAACTGAGCTGACAGTTGCGGTGTAAAGTTTGGAGCAAATCTGGACGCTAAGTTCGGCGACATAGGACTCAATATCGCGTGCTGGCGATGATGTTCAAGGCGTCTGAACGGATGCTCCTCAGATGAGAGAATGACTACTCCGCAGTTCTCCCAGGTGCAGTGGTAATGTGTGATGTCCCTGATGTGCTGGCACGCTGAGTTGGCGCAAGGGTTGTTGCGAGTGTATGTAACGAAGTAGGCGTCGGTTACTTGGTTCTGTTGCTCATGCTCCATTACGTGTTTCACCATTGTGGTGTGACAACTGTAAAGAGAAAATGAGTATTAGAAACTTTAATAATTATGGTATTTTAGTATGGTTTAATTTTGTTTGATAGTTAAATTTTATATGGGAACTTACCTATGAGCCATTTTGCAGCCATCGGCTAAGCAATGATAGTGCTTATTAAAAGCGCTACATTTACTGCACTTGTCTTCAGCCTCTTTACCTCCATTGAAAGTTTCTATATACTTTCTTGACACCTCCTCAACTAACGCTGGGTTCTGAAAGAAAACATCTAATATGACGACCTCGGTTTCCCTTATTTTATCCTCATATACATACCGCTTTAAACTATAATATTACTCTATTTGTGTTAATACGACATAAGTGGCATAAAATCTTTCAATTACAATCCTGCCACGTCATTTCACGATCATAATATCTTCATTTAAATAAATAAGTGTAAAATTGGTACTTACAAATGGATGCGGGTAATCTGAGTCCATCATTGGATTGGACATGTCATCATCAATGTGAAGGTTCCCACCGGGGGAGTACATGCTAAGATCAGCTCCTTGCTGCATTAAGGCACTTTGGATCACCGAAGTAGGTAGCCTGGTAAAATAAATATCAATTAGTTTAATGTAATTCTGTGAACGTAGTCAATTGAGACTGACTCAGATTTTGTGACCATGTCATTCATGATTCAGTGTGTGTTCAGAATATATATGTGCGATACTTGCGAAGTAATTTGAATTATGTGTTTATTAGCTATACTGTCTTGTTTGGCTCATGGCCGCTAAATGCGTCTACTGATCGTGCGTCTTCATATACTCTAACTTTAAGTCAAGGTTTCTTGGAGCTTTCTATGTCCATTTTTTTTGAGAAGATCACCGATCTCTTTGGAATTTTAAGAATTTCAATAATATCAATATCGTTATTTACCCGAAACTCATTTCCTGCTCTTTCCTCTCATGTTTTCTCTTATGAGTGAAGATCTGGCTACTGGAGTGCAGCACATAGTTGCAGTGTGGTCTGATGCAGTGGATATGGTTGCAAGTCTTGCTAAACCGGCAGTCACGGTAAGGACAGGCTTCATTCTTCATGTACTTCTTGAACCCATCCTTAGAAAGCGCTTCATCCTTTATATGATAAGTTTTGTGTTTCTCTGCAAAGAACATTTGTTATGAGAATCACATTGTTTTAAAATCTTCAAACCCTACAAAGTTGCAACAATCTAAATATTTATTTCAGATGTTGTATTTCTAAGAACAAATCAAAGTATTGAGCCGTGTTTGTTTAATTTTAAATGATTCTTTTGACAAATCATAACACTATTGTGTTACATACAATTTGTATACTTTAAAACAATTCTTGTATCTACGCACCCATATCAGCCTTGTTTTTGAAGGTATAAGTGCATCCAGGTCTTCGGCAGTGGAAGTGTGTGGTCCGCTGGCCAGCGAATACGCAGTGAGGAGCTGCACAGCTTTCAGTGGCTCTGAACCTCTGGAAACCCTCTTGGAGGATCGCGGAGTCCTTTCGATGGTAGTTTGCGTGCATCTGCACATCCGATGTTGATATGTATACCTAAAGAGAAAATAAAAGTTTAATACGGCCCAACCCTAACAAAAAATTTGTAGATTACGCCAAAAAGTTTAATTGATGATATTTCTACTGGAGTACGACGCTATAATCAATTAAAATAATTATTCTTCATACATGTATCGTAAATTGTACTACTATTATTCGATACACTTGATTAGACATCAGATACGTCAAGCAGAACTTTAAGGAGATCATATTTAATACGTTGAATTTTCACAGCTGGAAGCTTTAAATCTAAATTATTTTTCAGAGAAATAAGTAAAAATGAACACTTATTATGCCAAAGGGTTCTGAGAAAAATTAATTGGACAACTTTCTTTAAAAACATTAAATTCATGTTGTCTAAGTAAAAAATCAAAAGATTCTTAGATAATAACTTAACAGTAACGCTTGAATAGCTGGTACAAATTTTAATTACAATTCTGAATACCTACGGAATGAATTTGTGGAATTAGTATCAATTAATTTGAGGATAGCTTGAACTAATGATAAGAAGCAACGAACTTACAGATGTTACAATGTATGAACGTACTGGAATATAAAAAGGATATCATTTATTTCTAGAAATAAAAATAAAAAGACGTGTAATTTCTGCACGATTCTAACTGGAAAGACTGATTAGTTTCAAGATCTTACTAATAATTAAGTTCTGCTGTTAATAAATTTTTATATCTAATTTCGTTTTCAATAATACGGATTATGTTGTTTATATAAGAAACTATAATTCTTGCTGTCCTCGCCTATTTGTCAATACTTTAGGGGAAAAACTAAGTTTATGTCGTTAATTACATTAACTACTAAATAATTTGCACTTTACTAACGACTACACCTGTTCAATAAACAATTCCTAGTAACAAAATACGTCATATGAAATACAATGAAACAAAAACCTAATAACTTTGTCCTGACCTATCGTATATAGCAAAAACTATTAAACACAAATCAACCGTAATAGACGACCCATTAAATTAAATTGATAAATGAGAACTAATTTAAAGTAAACTTAAAGTAATTGTAAACATAATGCAACAAATAAATCAAGTAACATCCTGAGATGTAAGAAGTGCATCTGCTAATCACAATTGCAATCGGGAGGAAGGGCAGCATCCTGGCTTTGTACTAAAACAGTTTTACTGCGGTTATGCCGTCGATTGATATAAATTACGTTAATACTAAAACATTAAAGCAAACAAATTAAGGTTTTCTTTAGCTTGCAATGTATGTGCAATATGTATGTATATGTGAATGTTTGGTCGAATAAAAGCTTGCGGTTGTTAATAAAAAAAGAAAAACACCGGCTTGTTTATGTCCCTGTGCTAGGCAAACGTAACGTAAGTAATCTCAAAAAACTACTGGACCGAGTTTAACAATTATTTTACGATTAGAATGCTAAATTATCACCGAGTAACATAGTCATAGATAAAACTATGAATTTAGCAAGTAATGAGTATCAAAGATGTGATTATGATGATACTAACAGAAATGATGATGAGAATGGTAAACCTTACCTTATCGCATCCATCTTGTATGCAGTGGTAGTGCGTCTGGCTGCGGTTGTGAGGACAGTCTGTGAACCTCTCGGAGCAGTCATCCAGAGGAGAGTACCTCATAAAGCCGTGGGCTAGAGACTCGTCGCGTTTCTTGTGCCACTATAGAAGAACAGACATTGTTAAAGCTAATGATGTTATGTTAGTTGATGGTAAAAAAATTAGAAGAGAAATAAACTGTAAATGAATTTAGATAATCACATAAAAATTGTATAAAAAACTATTTTTTTAATAGATATAGAAAAAAAAAGAAAAAAAAAAGGTTTATTAGGATTGAGGTGTAAAGAGTGTAAATGTTGAAACATACCTTGAAGTGTCTGATCATCTCTTCCTTCTTGCAGAAGACCCTGCCGGTGCAGTCCATGCAATGGAAGTGTTCCCGGTAGCCCAGGTCCTTGCAATATGACGAGCCACATTCTAGTGTCGAACTGTATCTATTGCGAATTAAATAATCCATTAAAGAGACTAATAGACAATCATAGAAATATTCAACCCACCAAAATCTAATAAGAATTAATTTGTTCCAAAGTATTAGGATATTAAAACATTTATTCTATTTCGGCTTACAAGCCTTTTCTCCACGATAAAATCAAACCAAATCATATATCAGCAATTAAAACCATTACATAAATAATATCCAAATGTAGTCAAGCAAAAAACACCTCACCATGACTTCTGATAACAATTTAATAATCCAAAATGATCACGAGCAATTCTCGCTTAACTGAACATAAAAAAGTGACAGCTAAATTATTTAGAATATAAATTCAGTAGTAATACCTTTTAACGTATCTAGAGTAATCAACCGTAGTGTGCAAAGAATTCTTCCTCGCCTGGTCCAAGTGGTTCAACGCCGAAAGCAATCCTAAACAAAAAAAGAAAAATATGTTGATACAAAACAAAAAAAACTGTATTATGCTAATATATCGAAACAATCATAACTAACGATACATTCAACCATTCCTTTTCCGTCAAACTTATTCTTTTGTTTGGAACAGCCAAATCACCTCCATGCATCATATTCAAACGAACAATGTACTGTTTTCATCATATTTTAAAACTAGCGAGTCTTTTACTTCGTTCTCGTACGCGTTTGCGTTACACGCTCGATGGCTAGAAGTTTTTAGTTCAAAAACAACTTAAACGTCTGGCGGGTTGTGTAACGGCCCCTCCCCGTATCAAGTTTTGGAGTATCAAATAAATTATTATGGTAATTAATCAATGTTTTCTCCTAGTCACTGCGGAGCGGCCCATTGTGAGTGATCGTTGACTCTCCGTCTATGTACACTCCTGCACGAAACTGTTTTTGTGTATCGATTCGTTTTTTTACACCACGCGAGATCTTATCTTTTAAATAGAAACGAATGTGTGGATCAAGAATCGAATGTTTAACACGTTGAAATTTTTATTTGGGAAATCGAAGCGTTTCTTATTGATGTTACGGTTAAGATTAAGTTTAAATGTGCTTGCTAAATTAGTTTGCGATCTTGCAAATAAAATAAATTGTCGATTGTAATTTTGAAATTTCCAATGTTTAACATTACAGTAAAATATTTTAAAGAATACTGCTTTTGACACCAACAAAAAATATGAATAACTACGATATTCATGTTTAATAAATAGTACTGTCCTAGGATTTTTGTCTATTGTCTCTCTTCTAATCATAGTTAACACTTTATCACTCAACATTACAAGACATAAACGTATGTATTGTATTGAAAACTCGCGTGTAAAGTTTTAAAGAGAATTAAACTTGAGACGTTGATGTCGAAATACCGTCGCCTTTTTTACAAAATCGTTTTTGAAAGACGAATTAATACCTATACTTATGTAGATTAGAGTTGAAAACACAATGGATGTTAACATGTACCTAGATAATTTGGTGTGTTACATAAGTCGTGCATGAATCGTGATTGTAATAACGGATGGGGTTTAGTGAGAGCAGGTTATTATTAATGAATGAGGGAATAGGTACTTATTCTAATGTTTAGGGTTGGCGAAATGTTGGGAATCTATCAAGAATTTTGGGCATGAACAACAAAGACAAAAGGGCTCAGCGAAAACATGATTTAGATATAATACAATCAAAATTTTATAATTTTTAGCAAACAATCGAATAATAATAATACAGAACCAGATGTTGTTTTATATTATTTTAAAGACAGTATGGAGGTAGATAATGATAATGTCAGTTAAATGAAAATTGATACAGCAACCCTAATACTTTCGGATGTAACCGTAGTTAATAGCTCACGATTTGTTAGCGATAGTGCGAATATAGAAAAACAATTGTACATCGTGTTTATTGCCTCTAATTTATGGAGATTAGAGTTAAGATAGTTACAAGATAGTTAACGAAAACAGTGAATTATAAAGCGGATGCGATAGAAAAGAATATTTATACAGCACGAACTAGCAATAAAATAACTCAAACTAGATCACCAAAGTTGAGAAAAGTAGCAAATCTATCACTTTTATATACCACAATAACTATTCATCATTTAAATTTGAAGCATAACACAGTTATGATTTAAGCAAGTATTAAACATAAAGTGAGTTACAAACACGATTGGAGTCCATAAAAAGTAGCATCCCGTTAACATGGTTTTAGGCAAATTAATTTGATCTACAGCAAAAAAGGAATTGATTTCTATCTTTCAGATATAACTAGGTCTCTGAAATGAGATTGTAGACAAGAGATAATACATGCTGTCAATAAACTTTATACCTAAAATAATTCTCATAATTCAACCGTCATTCATAAATTTGAGCGAGGTACTCTTAATTAACATGCCCATATAAATGTTATATATACCGATGGAATATTAAAAATGTACGTGGCGCCTTAAAATTTCGTATAACGATAGTACCAAAAAGACAATGGCTGTTCGAATCAGATAAGTACCGACATAATAAACATCCATAATACGGTGGTAGGTTTTTTAGGAAATTTCGTAAGATATTGTGCCGGTTCATTCAGCCGAAACAATGGCTCCTCATAATGTCCTACATAATGGGGTTTTGAACTCGTTCAACGGAACCACGAGTGATCGAAAGTTCTTAGTATTGGGATTTATGATTCCAAGGAAATTGGGTGGAGACTTCCTTTTGAATATGATTGCAGTTGACAAAGAACTGAATGATGAATTCATTGTTGTTAAAGTTATTTCAACAGTCACCAATATCAATCTCGAATAATTATAGAAGTAAAGTATTTAAGTTAAAAGTAGAAACATTAACTTCAGTAAATTCACATCAGAATGTAACTACATAAATATTTCTGAAACTGTAAAATTTATTTTCATTCGATCCATAAAACTAATTTGCTCCGGTATATCTAGAACCATTTTTTGCAGATCAGGATGTTAAATAAACAGACAAAGTGGATACAAATGTACATAATGACTATACGGATCAACTGCGAATCCAGAAATAATCATGACGATACAAATAAAAAAACAACAAAGCCACAACTGAACGTTAATAAAAAATAAACAACGAAATCGATATAATTCACACGTTTCTAGAGTTCCGACGGATGAGCGAAACACATTGCTTGGTTATCTTCGAAACTATTAAAGTAATTTGCATTACTCATTTTGAAGCACTTGAGGTTTATGCAGTAGCCTTTTAAAGAAACGTTTTGAGATAACTTGCTTCACGAGCTTGGTATGTTTTGATAAATTGTTTCGAACGCCCCTCGTTTAGCCACATATCAACGACTGATGAGTAACAGTCTGATGGTACTAAATTAAAATAAAAAGCTGATTTCGTATCTCTTAGTGCATGAAACTCAAAAAATTTCAATTGCCCTGGTTATCAAGATAATATGAATATAGATTCATAAGTACGTGATAGCAATCCATAATTTTTAAATTTCCTGAGACAGCTGTGACCTAAGAATGCTTGGGAATCCACATAATCCTTCTCTGGCATTTAGTTAAGTGGAAAACGAATAAATGCCAGTAGGTACAGTTCGTTTTCGGTTCCCACTTACAGTTCTATGACTAATTGAAATTAAAATGTCACTTAAGATTTAGATAAACGGATTTGTGTGGCCGATTTTAGAGTGTTGTTTGTTAAATATTGTTTCGAAATATTTGAGATCAATCAAATATGGGATTTAAAATTGTTTCCTAGAATTACTTAACATATTTTTATGATTGACAGCAGTTTTTTTGTCGTCTTTTGTACTGGTTTCAATATGTATGAATAATAAATTAGGCGATCGATTTATAATTTATAATGTTTATTTTTCGGTATCAAAATCTATTTAAACTATCAGCAAAATGAATGTCTAATGATCAATCTAGTCTCAAATCATTTTTTTACCATCGTCGACTACCAATCATTTCAAAAATTAAAAACGTTCGTATACTTTCATTACGCATATGATATCTCTCATTAATTATTCCATTGTCTTCACTTCGACAATCAGATCATCGTGCAAGAGTTCAATAACTGCATCAATTTCTTGCATCAGTACCCGTCTTCCATCTAAATTGACATTTACTCTCTGCAAGTATGTCTAAAATGTAAATGCGGTTACTACACACACACCAATTCATGTGTGTTCGCCACCATTTGCCGGTCCACTATGATTGTTGTATGACTTTCAACTTTATTTAAACCGTATAAGGGAAAACTTGTTTTGTCCGACAGCAAATTCGAAACATCTTTGGGAATACGTGTCCAGCTTAACCTGATATGTAATGTTGATTACTTTATTAATGTTTTTATTGAAACGAGAGATCAAGTTAAGTTGGGCCCTGTGGTCAATGTGATAGTACATTAAAGTGAGGCTGTATCGTATAGGAGGTAATGAGGCGGGGCGATGGGTGTACGTACGGACAAAGATCTGACTATTGACATACACGAGATCATCTATGTATAAGTATCTACTTAGAATTCTTAAGCTTATTAACAAGTTATGATGTCGAAGACTTGTTTTGTGACTTAAAATATTAACAGCCACAAAAACACAAGATGAAATACTTACTTAAGGTCTTCAATAAGGAATGTTATTGAATACGTACACATATGGACGTTCCCGCATATCTAATTGAATAAAAATATGAATCTCCATCCCAATTTGTATAGAAACGAGATGAATCATATCATTCCTTGTAGCGTTACGTCAATTGATGACCAAGTTAAGTGTTCCGTTGAAAAGGCATTTTGTAGCCAACTTTAACCTTTATATCCAAGAATTACGACTGTAAATTGAATGTTAAATTATTTTAAAACGTGAGTAACACGTTTGTCATATCTAAGTACTTTTTATTACAATATTTCGTTTCAAGATGTACGGATAAGGGGCCTACGCGTCTAGTTATATTTTTCCAAGGATCGCTGGGTATTGTTGGTGCAACATTGAAAATTATTTTAAATGTTTTCCTATAGTAACTGATGGAATTATTTTTCTTAAACTCTTATTGTTCGGTATCTTCAAATCTTTCTTTGTTACTTATGTTAATGTTACGTGATTTCTCCGTAATTTATTCTAAAGTGTGATTTTCCTCATGATTTGTTAGGATGATAAATGAAAAAATGCTCGGGGTTTCCCAAGGTTTCATTTTCGGCCCACTTCTAACAATATAACAAAGACTTGTCAATCACGAACCAAGAATGTAGAATTTAAACTTGATGTTAGATTCATCTTATTAAGACCATCAGTTACATTATAATTGCCATGTATTGTGTACAGTGTAGTTAATTGTCCATATTAAAGTTAGTAATGATCATTAATTACTTGCCAATATGATTTCAGACGTTTACACGGAGCAGGCGGTCGTAAAGTTAAGTCGGCGGATGAAAGAGCCGAGATAATTATGAACGTACGCATGCGTAGATCAAATCGGGATCCATCGATCGATAAGGGATCTAGATATGTTGCATGGCGATCACTTGTTCGTATTACGTTTGTTGATGGCAATTTTATGTGCTTTGTAACGCCGGATGACGTACGCATTTAGTTACACGTTGATTTGTTTATAGATAGATATTGCGATGATATTACTTATCTTTTATTAAATCTTTTCTTCAATTGTGTTTGTATGATGTGCTGTAATGCTGTTATTAACTAACACTTCCGCATACATAGTAAAGTCTTATTCTTCATTTGATTCATAATCTTCATCATCTATCCGTTCTCTCTTAGCAATGGCTTTAATTTTAAATACCCCCTACACAAGTACAGGTATTTAATTTATACCTACAGGCGTTGCGAGCGGTCTAACAATGTCTATGTCGATAGCAAGAGATTGAGCACGCCATGATCACATTATACTGGGCTGTACATCTTCGTCTTTGTTCGGCCATCTCCGTCGACCGGCGCACGCGCTGATTGGAGTAAATGATTCCGCATGATCTTGTTTGGTTTTGTTCTGTTTACTCTGTCTCACTTGATGGTATACAGTTTTGTTTTTAGTTTTGTACGAGCAGTCAATTAGAGCGGACGTTTTTTGTTTTAAGAAAGCTCTGACATAGATTTCTGGTTGCTTTAAGTTTGATTTTGAGATACTTATGTTAATGAATATACATTTTTTATAAACTTTAGGATAATTTCGACAACATTTTTAATTGAAAGATAAATAGTTATAATTATAACAAAAACTTAGTAACATTACTACATTTATCTTTAGCAAAGAAGGAATAAAATAAAACGTTACATGCGCACGTTAAATTTTCTCAAAACACGACTGGTTTAAACTGAGAGGCGTGGTTTAAAATACAAAATAGGTAATTGGCTTGCCAATAGAATATTTTTATCTGTTAAATGTCAATACGATGCGGTCACACGATACATTAAGATAAACGAGACATTTAGGATTATGGTGTTGAACGTAGAGTATTGTAGAGACCGACTCGTTATAAAATGGCTAGACTAAGAAATACACCAAATAAATTAGCCTTTAAAAACAATAGGTTAAAGATTAAACTTTAAAGTAACGTAATTTTGATAATGTACTTGATATAAAAGTTTAGGAACGAAATCCTAAATATAATGATATTTCGTAAAAGATATTGTTTGAAGTTGTAAAGCTAGATGAAGTTAAATTATTAAAAGATGGTACAAACTCTTTAAAACACCCACCAAATAGAATCGAATACCAACGATACAACATTGTAAATAACGACAATTACTTCACCTCAAGGTGGGCTACCTCACTACATAAACCAACACTAATTGAAAGAAAAAGAAAATAAATTAAAACTAAGAACATAAAGGGGGCAACGTCATGATGGATAGACGAGCATCGGGGTTCGACGTCGCGGATCGAATATGTGGATTAATGCGGCGATAATCGATGCTTTTTGCTCGATACAATCGATTCTTTTTGTTTCCGAGCAGGTGATATCGAGTGCCCCATGTTGGTACGATTCGTATGTATTATCCTTACTTTATGGATCTCATTATCGATTTAAAATATCAAGATTGTAATAAATCTTTGGAAATTTTGTTTTGGTTTGTGAAATTGTTTGGGAATTAGTTTCGGTTTTGTTTTTAAATATATGGCGATTGCGTTTTAAGTTTTATACGATTTCTGAAAGTATGTAATAAACATTGTCGACATAACAATCAATCTTATAGTGATGATAATTAATCAATTTTTATGACTTAATTTTATATTGTATGAAATAAAAAAGTCTGTGTTAGAAAAAACTATGAAACTCAAAATTCTTTTTAATTATTATTTTACTTCAAAAAACCTATTAGTATTTAAAAGTAAAATAATTATTCGAGTCACTCTAACCTGAACACGCGAACAGACATACAATAAATTATTTGCTGAAATGTGAAAATCTTAAACGCTGCAATTAGCGCGACGGTAGATCTTAAAGATGATTTATTAACAGATGAAAGTGCATTCTAAATAAATCATAATATTACGGAGACGACGATAGTCAACATAAAAACAGTTTGTTAAAACTACTGAAAATGTTAGTTTAAATGTTACACAAACGTTTTACAACGTTATAAAAAAAAGATGTCGAATAAAGAGACAAAATATTTATCATTCAGCAGGGCTATTTGCTATGACGGTTGCCAACTAAAGCGATAAATTGCTTTATAATAAACACTGAAAACACAAATTTCGTATCGTCTAACGTCGATAACCAACTAGATTACTACAGTTAGTCACCGACGTTAGCCGATACTAAATTTGCGTTATTACCTTTATTTTTATCCAGTGAACAACACTTGGCTTGTCAACTAGTGATATACGAATAAGGGATACGTTTTGATGATTTTTAATTAACTAACAAGATTTTCTTAGGCTGCTTTCTGACTTGTCGGTGCGGCAGCGGTGCGGAATCGGTAAACTCGGTACAAGAGTTACCGTAAGCTTACCGAGCGCTTATTTTTCAATGAGCGTTCCTGATTGGCTCGGTGTGCGCAATTCCAGAGAACCAAAAAGCGTCCTTAGACACACTACCTATTAACTATGTATATTGTTTAGCGTCTCAACAAAAAATTTAATAAAAATTGGAAAAGCAAAAAAAAATCAGATGTCAAATATTTGAAATTCTTTAGCAAAATTGCTTAGTAGTTATTTTTGCGATTTCATAAAATAATCGCATGACACACACATTATTCGAGGCAATGCATAATTCATTCGCATTTGTTAAATACACGGAAAAATGTACACCTCATGCATGTTCATTTACTATAACTGACAACTTAATATTTCAAGGTAAACGTCATCTGTCACTTTTGTTACTTCGAAATTTGAATTGAGAATGTCAAAACGGTCTACAGGCTTAGAGTAAACATAGACAAGCATAGAGCGTGCGCATCGCTAGTAGCCCATTATGCCAAGCGTACATTTTTAGGTAAATTTACTACGCTCGTTTACTGATTTATGTGATTTTCCGGGCGACGACAGACGTTTATGCGAAAATATTGACTGAATATTATTAGGGTAATACTAGGTTTTCAGATAGTTTTATTAAAACGGTGCGGTCTGTTTTGACACCAATTTTCCATGTTCATACTAGTGCCAACAGTTCATACTCGATATGCGCGCTCTATAGTTTAAAAATAGTACTGAGAAAAAATTGGTATAAATATGAGTAAGATCAAATAGGCAATTGTGTTATTTAAGTTTGAATTAAGTCTATAAAAGCCCTTTTAACTTGATTGAGTATCATACAAAAACGTATTTCAACATTTAAACTCTCGCATACAATGATAGTGTAAACTTTAAGCGACCATGATTAAGTATTGTCAGTAAAATTCGAGCGAAAAACCGAGCTTAAAATCAACAAACCTTTATAAAGTAACTTCTAACTGAAGAAATATGGATTGTAACATTAAGTGCGTACAGGTAAGGCAAGATAAAATAAATAGACAACGCAAAGTAAAGAGCCTATACCGTAAAGGTACCTTTTATAACATAAAAACGACCACGAAGGCGCGTCCGGGTCATATAATGCATTATAATTTTATACAAAGATACAAACTGCAAAAGTCAAATGAATATGCAAAGGCGACTTGCATGTAGTGCGATTGAGTTATTGTGATCGTGCGCTAGTGTGCGTGGAGATGGCTGCGTACACGCGCTTGCGCGAGCCGCCCCTTGCGTCTGTGTGATGCGCACACGCATCCGAAGAAATGCATATTTTATGACGTCTACTCACATTCTGTGCGGTGCCACAAAGAAATTATACGCGCATTAAATCCGTGGAGGTGTGATTTTTTTTTATTCGTACTCTCTTTTTTTCCTGTGACCTTTGCGAGAATTTTAGATAGGTTTTATTTCAGGATGGTGCGAATAAAATGAGACTGATTCGTTTTATATTCGGAACGAAGTCAAAGTCCGTGTTTTTTATTTTGAAGCCTAACGTTTATATGGATCAATCGTCTTTAGGATAGGACAATGACATAATCAAATTATCAAGCAAGCACAATACACAGAGGAAGCACATAAATTGGGTAGGTTGCTAAAATATATGCAATATTTTTTATATAATATTAATTATGTAAATAAAAAAAAATAAGATATTTGCCAATAGTAAATGTTTGGGTTCCATTTTTTTTAAGCACGTCTCCACAGTTTTCTTTCTCGGGAGGATACGCGAGGCAGCGTCTAAGTTAATTACCAAACAGTGATGCACATGTGCCTCTCAATGGATGCACTGTGCGCAGCGGAAGGAATCATATCCTTTTCATACTGATCCAGATATATTGGTAGTTATATTGTATATTTCCGCGATCTTTTGTTGATTAATCAAGTACGTATGCTAGAATAATCGGCCAAGTTATCTATATTTTGTAAAATAGATCTGTCGGTTTATCTCTTAAATGTTACAGGTAATCTCCAAAACGGATACACCGATTTTGATGAAACTTTGCAGATTAATTTTGTCTTAAAATAAAAGTTTTTTATAAATTATCAAAATTGAATTCTTATAATTGTGATTTACTCAATCGTGATTGTTGTCTGACATCATTTAGACTGGGTATTTATCGGCAAATTACTATAAAACACGTTTAATTAATTTTTGAGGTGTGACTTATAATTATTAATTAGTGAAATTTGAAAACGTTACTAACATCCTTCATCGTAATTATTTTTAAGAGTTCCCCAAAACCCGTAACTCATAAAAATTTTAACTGTATTAATTTTATACTTTACTTAATAAAATAGTTGTAAATTAATAAATTTCATAGTTTTAAACAGGAAATAATCAAAATCGTCTAGGTTAATAACTACTTACTAGGATAACTGTAACAGTTAATCGCAATTATAAGATGAGTTTAATGTAACTATGATCCGATTTTCGATTTTTTTTAATCATTCGCGAAATGATTATTTCGGTATGACATCAAAAGGTAAGTCCGGATACAGTGGCTAACTAACTAATAAAAAACTACAGTAATTAACTAAACAAGTTTGTCAAATTAAACCATTTTTACGACCACAAATAATCCATATAAGAATAGTGTAGTTAATGTAAAGAAATCATTTCGATCAAAATCTAATTTAAAGTACAACCGTCTAATCGATTAGAATCGATTAATTAATCGTTTTGGGCCGATCTCGACTAAATTAGAACATACGTATGATCACGTACTTTATTTTAACCGGTTAAGCGCGAGTTGTGTTACAAAAAGCGGTTCCGTACAGAGTAAACTGTGTTTCGTAAATGTATAATGTTTTCACCTTAGAAAACTTATATTATCTTGAAAGGATTGATATTTATAGATTGTATTGTGTTAATAAAAGACAGGTTTTAAGTATAATATTGTAATATAGAAAGCTGATAATACTAAATAAAATTAATAAAGTTAAATGTCACTTTAGTCTGATTCAATTTGTTTTTTAAACGCTAAGAAATATAACCCTTGTGTCGCGGGGAGTTTCATAAACATTCAAATGATATGCGCAAAGAACAAGCATTTGTGGATCACGCAAATGTTTGTCCCATGCGGGAATCGAACCCGCAGCACGTCGCAAACAGTGGCAGTTAGCGTGGTGACCTATACCACTCGGCTATCTGTGCAGTCAAATTTAAAGCTGGTATTATTTTTCTACCCCAATTTACAATTAATAAAAAATCAGCTTTTAATATTACAAGAAATGCAACAACTTATGCACAAGTTGAGGATAAAATAAATAACTTTTGCTTTAAAAGAATATTTCTCCTTTTTATCAGTAGAACCCAATATTTCAACGACGAACAAATAATCTGATTTAACATCGATAAATATCCACGAACGTTTTAACGAACACACGAACACAACCATTTAATTACAATAATTAACAAATTTTTGTATAAATTATAACTCTATCGCCTCAGGACCATTTCCAACTAACACAATTTGTTTAGAGAGAGACACAAGATAGATTTTGTGTAGGTTAGAAAGAGAGAGCAGTAGTTTAAAATAAAATAATCTTTGATTATTATCGGACAATCGAATGTCACTTTTAGATAATTTATTTTATTACTTCAGATATAAATGAGAGTATCTAATGCGAATGTATTATTGTTCTCTTGTTGTTTTATTTGCGGATCTTAACCTTCACGCGATTATTTTTATAAGGGGTTAACAGAGATATTAACGAAAATTTGATGCTGGCTAGATTTGGTTGGATGTTTTGACCTATAAATTAATTGCTTTTGTCTGTCTTTTTTCTGTTTTCTTTATTGTCTGTCAGCTCAGCGGGGTTGAAATGACCCCAAGAAAGCAAACGATACCTATTACAAAGCCTCTGATCCGTCCGTCTGTGTGTCAGCGGGCAGTATCTCATGAACCGTAAAAGCTAGAGAGTTGAAATTTTCAGTGTATTTCTGTTACCATTAAAACAACGAATAAAAAATTAAAGAGGGCTCCATAAAATGGTAAGGAACCCTTAATGAGCGAGTCTGACTCGCACTTGGTCGGTTTTTTTAATATAAAATTATTTATTGATTACAAATATTTTTAGAGAAAATAATTCAATTATCGGGGACTTTTTTGCCAATGCATAATTTATAATTAATTATAGCTTTTACTCTTTATTTTTCTGGTCTCAATGCTAGGCAACTAAGGCCTTCTTTGTAAAGGTGCATGGGCAATTAAAATTGGGCAATTCTTGAGAATATTTATACAATTTTTGTATTGCCATACATTGCTAGGAGTTGCCGACATAATAATCAACGAAAATTACCAATTATTGCGCAATTAATTTCATTCATCATTATATTTATGAATATTTTAATATTAACTAAAACTCAAAAAACAATTGATTCTGAATAAAATTGCGCTTCTCATTTTCATAGGTGTAAAGAATAGAAATTAATCTAAATCTGTCTTTCTTTTAAGCTTAATTATAATAAAATTATATTAAAGACATATGTATTTTAATTTAATATTATGTTAATGTATTATTACAAACGGTCTCAGCTGTGCCGCGGCATTAATTTCCATGAATTGTCATTGAATTTATTCTTAAACGTTTAAAATATTAATGAGAAAATTTACGACTGAATTGTCACCTAGTGATAATTATGTATAAGTGCGTTTGATAGAAAGAAAAAAAAAGAAACCCCTTATTCTTATATCCAGCTATGTATAAGGTTAAAAAGAAAATTTGACTATTAATGGATTTGTAAAAAATTATAATAAAGAAGTACATTATTGTAATATCTATATTTTAATAAATATCAATTGCCACATGTATGTCCGGCATCACTTAAGAACTGCTTGACCGATTTTGTTGTTATTTTGTTGTGTTTTTAATTGTCAGGAAAAGATTTGTATGAACGCAAATTGACAGAACATTACGACTGGTGGGCCAGCTAGTTAAAAGTTATTATTAATATTTATCAGGAAGATGACATTGTGGAGTTTGTAATTGCATAAAAGTCTGCATCAAAAAATCAAAAACTCATCAAACCATATATTTTTTTTTTATATCCACATATTTATTTATATGTAGGTCTGTATATATTTATTTATACATGTGTTTAACGTTATCAATACACTGTTGTCTACCTTTTTTATACTACTTCTCCTGTCACCGGTCTAAGGGCAGAAATTTCTATTGAAATAAGTAGTACCTTTGTATCTTGATATGTAATGTTGTTTTCATTTTGTTTAAGTATGTGTGCATACATTGTTAAATAAATAAATATATGTATTTTAAACGGTGTATAGTTATTAGGTATTTTAAACTTCAATATTTCCTAAAACCTTACAATTTTTCATAACTGTAATTATATCTTCACCCATCTAACTAATGTTACTACTGATTGAAGACTATTAAATACTAATCCCCATACATTTATTTACCTAACCCTAATTTCCTACACCTAAATATTTAATTATAACACAATAATCAGAGTACAATAAAGTTAACAGCGCACTTCCCATACTATGACCTGTTTGCGACGATTATGTCGCAAGCGCCCGCGACTGTCGCACGACAATCACTGCGACTAACCGGACGCACTGAAACTAAACCATTATACGTAAATGGGAAACGGTGTTTGTCTATTTATGTAGTCCCCTCCTGAGGATAAATGGTACAATTGGTAGTTTTATGTGCTTTTATACGATCTAGTTTTAGTAATAAAAAAAACTATCTTAAACTAATGTACCTACCTAAGATTTGCGTTAATTAGTACTACTAGAAACAATATCATCTAGGACTAATATAGAGCGCGGTAAAGATAAAGATAAAAGATATTTATTTGCAAATATGAGTAATTAGAGGAGTGGTGAAATAAAGAATTAGGCAGTAGGCATACAAATGTATGTATAGAATCAAAACATTACTAAATATTATTACATATCTATTATATATGTAATAATATTGAGAATTATATAATGTACATGTAGGTATATACCCATAATAATATGTCTACCCTATTCTTTGTATAATTATTAAGAAAGGCAACAAAATAAATCGCCAACCTGCAGGTTTGTTCAAGGTTTATTCCTTCTCGTATGACCATCTATCCAACAGTATTACAGTAACATATTAATAACCTAAACTTAAATAGATTAAATCAATCAATTAATAAAATTGTCCTTTACAGTAAGCCTATCCCATAATAACTGTCCTCTTCAAGTACACGATATACTAGCGAAACGCCCCTGCGTCGCATGGTTAGGTTTTTACAAATCTTTAAATTCCTTGGCTTTTTAGTTATAATTATATATTATACAAAAAACACTTCTCTTAAATCACTCTATCTATTACTGAAAACTGCATTAAAATCCGTTGCGTAGTTTAAAAGATCTAAGTGTACAAACAGCGGGATTGACGTTGTTTTATACTATGCAAAGATATACTAAAAATAGCTACAAACGAATAAAGTATCCAGTAGTTTATAAGCGACGTATAGTCTCTATTAGAGTCACCCTGCGCTCCCTCCTCCCGCTCAATTGAGTGAATTCGCCTTCATTGAACAGATTAGTCCACCGAGGTTTCTACAATTACCAGGGGAACTGCGGGATGTAGGGACCACAGGATACGAGGACCTAATCTTATAAAGAACTAGTATATGCCTAGTGCGATTAACTTTACCTTAAAAAATCTACAATTAGATCCATGGTTTAAAAATCACTGCTACCAGCGCCACCTATCCGGAACTAAGGTAAAGTAACTATGTTCGTCGAAGTGGTCATATAGCCCTTTATATGTGTGCAAAGTTTCATATTAATTGGGCTAATGGTTCTTGGGATTTAAGTTAAAAAAAAGGGATCGAACCCGGAACCTCACAGCTAGCACACAGCACCCTGAAAACCAGTGTGTACGCCACTCGACCACTGAGGTCGTCAAATCGTCGTGTTAGCCCGATATAAAGAAGGATTTGAACCTTCGACCATGCCATCGTTTAAAACCAGAGCTGGTAACTAATAATTATATATTTTAAAGCATCTGTATTTTAAAACAAATTAACACACACTTTACAACTTCAAAACTGCGTCAAAATCAATCATTATCTTCAATTAACATAAATCCACCTAATAGTTATTTTCTCAAGCTTTCTCGTTCCACAAATATCATAAAGCCAAGTTCATCGTACTTTAAACTAAATATTTGTGTCGAATAGTTAATTAAGACAAAAAAAATGTACCAAATAGGTGATCATCGTATAAATTACAGGCGTGTCATTTTTCACGCGGCTGTGGCAAAATGCAGTAAATTCTGGATACCGAATGTTTATTTTCTATGTGTTTGTCAAGCGCATCTCATTATTACACAGTTAAACACTTGTTTGTATTCATAATGAGGTGTTTTTGAAAGAAATTGAGCGGTTAAGAGCATAAATTATCGTGTGTCTGACTCATGTGTGATGCTGCGCTTACACTAAAACACTCAGTACCACACAGATTTTACTTGTGTGATCAAAAGTGTCCGGCTTTGGGACGTTTATTTCGAGACAGAGACACTATCTAGAACAATTTGTATTACTAAAAGACTTAAAAACCCGACTACCCTGCTAAGAAACATTAAGATCTGCGAAGGCAGGGTTTTTGTATAATAACCAGTTATTTTAACATTTCTCAATCCAAATTACATTATTTTAAACCTAAAAGTTTTGGTTACCTAACCCTTAACTTTGATACATAAATTGTTTAGGTAAAAAAGAAAATTAACGACTTACAATTCATTGCCAATATTCGGTCATTTTTGTTTTCAAAACACCTATCTGAGGGCATTTGGGTTTTTGAGTCAAAAGTAAGGATACCTTAACTGTCGAAATCCATCCAGCCGTTTGGTAGGTACAAGCCCCCCTAGACAAGTGGCATTTCGAGAAGCGTTTACGATGATAGAAATCGCTTAAATGCCATTGAATGTATAGAAATAACATTTTGTTTCGATAAGTCACATGACTTGGACTTGTCACTTTCATACATTTGAGCGATTCGATTAGCGTTATCGCTTTTCGCATTGTCACTTGTCTAGAGGCCAAGGTAATAAAGAAATTTACTAACATAGGAGATCCGCGAGAAAAACTAGACCCTTGGCAGTCGGGTAAACACAAAAGGAAGAGTCGTAGTATGCCCCACATTTGTTCATAGTAGGGTTGCCAACCGTTCTATAATATATAGTATTGTACTATATTTCGGGTCCACATAATATCAAGAAAAAACAATATTTTAGTTAAATGGAAGTTTTGATCTACATTGATTTGAAAACGGTGCAATAGAACAAAATTAAATGATGCAAGAAGCGCAAGAAATACATTTCTTTTTTGTTTTTTTTTCTTGAAATTGAGTCGAGTCGAGTGGCGTACACACCGGTTTTCAAGGTGTCACCAGCTCTGAGGTCCCGGGTTCGATCCCCGGCCGGGTCAATGTAGAAAAATCATTTTCTACATTGTCTCGGGTCTGGGTGTTTGTCGTACTTTCGTTGTCTCTGAATTCCATAACACAAGTGCTTTAGCTACTTACTTTGGGTTCAGAGCAATGTATGTGATGTTGTAAAAACAAAAAAGAAACTATATTTTTTATAGATTATTCTAAAAATACTATATTTTGACAACCCTAGTTCGTAGTGTAGTGTTTACTTCGCTTCAGTGGCAGATAAGTAGAGCCAAGTAACATAGTTGACAGTTAACATTATTCTTCGTTATAACACTAAAACCTACACTAATAGCTGCTAATATATTTAGCAGATGTGAAAACTAACAAAATGTACTAAATGACCCGTTTTACGTGTTACAAGATCGTTTTCATTATTACTGTGTTGAGATGTAAGTAGGTATATACTGCTTACTACTGCTATGAGTGTTGTGGGTTCGATTTCTGATTATGTAACCTTTACATTGGTTGATGATATTTAATAGGTAGAGTTGCTGTTGATAGTTGCATATTGTTTCTTTTTAAAACATGAAAATAATATATTAATATGTATGTTATTTCTAAAATCCATACAATCTCCTAAATGTCATATCAACAAAATCAATTGATTTTGAAAAATTTAATTTAGCGATATCCTAAATAGTTCATAATTCATATATTCTTGACATTTATAGTTTGATTTTTGAGGTAAAAGCACCAATTATCGGAACTAATACTAAATCAAAATTTGAAATACATTTTTTAAAATAAATATGATTTTGATTTCAAGTATACAATAAATCAAATTGACTGTAATTAATACGTATCGAATAACCCTAATAAAATTCTTACGATCCATTTTTCGTTGTAATTTTGAGTATGATGCAAGGAGGTAATTAAAGAGTCGTTTTAATTGAAGTAATTAAAATTTAAGAGTAGTACTCACCGCTTGCTTGCAGTTTCCTCTCTTGAGAGTCGTCTGCGTCCATCGAAGAATGCTTTTGAAAGAAACCCTAAAAAAATATTGAATTTTTAATTGATACTCGTTTTACTTGTTAGTTTGATTGATCGAGTTGTATTTGAATGTAGATTACTTAAGATGGTTTATTATAAAAACATGCTTTTAAAAAAGCGATGGCCGGATGCTTAAGCGCAACTTAAAATTTAAGTCCTCGTTAAGGCATTTGCTGTCTTATGAGCGAATACTGAAACGACAATCAGTCAGTTTTAAGTTGCCGTTAAGTCTCAGGTGTCACTTCAAGGTGTAAAGTAACGTCACATAGACATTTAAGAACTTCTTAAAGTTAAGTGGCGTTTCAATATTCGGGGGATAGTCACTTTAAGGTGGAACTGGCTGGCCTGTAGGTCTAGTGGTTAGTGACCTTCATTTCTAAACTGGAGGTCGCGGGTTCGATTCCCACCCAGGACATTTTTTCTGATTAGCATGATCATTTGTTCTGTCACTGGGTGTTATTTATTTATATTAAGTATGTATTTAGAAATATATAAGTATGTTTATCAGTTGTCTGGTTGCCATAATACAGGCTCTGCCTCATTTGGGATCAGATGGCCGTGTGGGTCGTTCCAAGATATTATATATTACATAAATGTAGCGACAGGATAGATCAATAATGTCCTTAAATTAAGTTCCGTTTTAACATCTGTCGGTAACATTAAAATTTCTTGGTTTGAAATACAATGGAGTTTATATAATCTCATTTTTATAAACAAAACACACCTGCATTTGTAAATTAGCTAGATCTTCTAAATTTTTCCTCATCAGAAGGTTTTGTTGCTCAAACTCCGAGACACTGTTAGCGGCACTTGAAGTCGCCGATTGTTCCTTAGTAACAAAAAACAAACATTATCTTACTTCACAATCTATTGTAATCTAACCAACAAAACTTGTGCAAATGTTTGGATTATTTTCAATTTCAAAGAATTGTAAAGAATTTAAATATCATCGTACTACCTCGAACTTGACTAAAATTGTTGGTTATCTTATATTTTTTGCTAAACTAAAATCACATAAATCTTTGTTACGTATTTTTAAGGTGCCGATTCTAAAAATACGTATTCGAAGCGAATGACGTAGATAAATGAAACTGTTTTAGTTAATTTGCATATTGGTGTTCTCAGGCTGTTTTTTTAAATAATTACCTGTCCATCAGTATCTCTTGATACGCTAAGATCTAGAGTTTGCTCTCCATCATCAGAACCGCTTCCATCTTCTTCCTGACCTTGAGATCTGTTGAACAGTCTCATTGACTGTTGGTTTATTATTTGTAAGGCCCTTTGTCTGAAAAAAACATCAATATTAGCTGCATACTTTGAATACCTATATAAAAACAATCTAAAACTAGTTTTATACCTTTGAGCTTCGATGTCATTGTCAGGGGTTTTCGGTGGTGTGATATTAGTGGAGCCTTCATCTTCAGTAGCTGATGAAGATCTCCTCAGACTCCTATCAGTCCCATCTTCCATACCAGAATCATGTCGCCTCTTCAAACTTAAGGGCAACTGTGTAAACGGTTTACCTAAAAAGCAAATATTGTTTTAATATTCCCATGGATTAAAATCTCTATAATCAAGTTGTTAAAATGCCCGTCGTAAAATTAGTAAGATTATTATAATAAATTTTATGACAGTGTGAAGTTATTTCTAATTAACTCACCTTGTAATGCTTCCAAGGCCCTGATCTGTCCACTGATAGCATCAGCTACTTCATTAGAAGATAAACCGTAAATACCAAGCAGTTCTTTCATGGTATTCATTGCATAATCTCGTAAGATTCTGTTGGTTGCATTCGACGCGTCCCCATTCTGTTGTGTCTCAGTCGTGTCCATCTGTTCTTGATTCTCTTCCAGTCTCTCATTTGCATTTATATCCTGACCTTTGTCTTCATCTGAATCCGAATCCCTTCTTCTGGGTGGAGAGTTAGTCTTTATAAGTTGTGATATAGCAAAAGGATTTTTGGCACAAAACGTCTTATTTTGTAAATTACTAAAGTTTAGGACGGTCCGATCCCTCTCGGCGCCTTGATTTATTTGTAAACTATGTATGTACGAATGTTGAAACGAGTCTACTTTCTTATCTTCCGGTAACCTATTTTGGTAATTTGAGTCTATGTTTTCATTGGAGTCTGTGCTCAGTCTTCTGCTAAGGTCGACTGCGCCTCCTTTTAGGAGACTGAAGTTTTTGACGCCAATTTTAGCATAATTCCCATCATCCTTATCGTCTTCGCCTGCTTGATCAGGGGTGGTTCTGTCGTTTCCATTGATGGGGCTACCCGTGTCGTCACAGTTAGCTCCATTGGAGTCATCAGAGAAGGCCGTTGTGTTGGGAGCGCATCTGGGCTTGAAGTTTTTCCTCTTGTTTCTTTTTGGCATGTTGTAGTAAGGGGACATGTCAGTGCTGTGCTCCTCTTGGTGGTCGCTGGACTCCGGCCACGACGACGCCTCATGGTGCAGGTACAGCGGCTCCTCAGGCGTCGGCTGGAGTCTCTCGTGGATAGATTCCTGGTGAGCAGCCATCGCAGTAGTCATTGCAGTATTTGGACTCTTTCGAGGACCACAACCTGAAACGAGTCCGTCCTGCGAAGACAAAACGAATACGTTGAGTTTTATATAAACAATCAAATTTAATTCAATACATTTTAGCGTCCAATCATAACAGTGATTCATTTTCGTTCAATTTAAATTGAAACAATGTGTTGAGAAGAAACAATAGTCTTTTGTTGACAATAAGATTAGCTGAATACTGTGGAATGTTTTGAATTTAAATTTTCTCTTCATTGTTTGGAAATAATAAAATTGATTATTAGTACATTTTGTTACCTGGGGAGAAACTTCATGGATCTATCATTTCCTAATTGGCTAAATAAATAATTTAATCAGTCTTCGAGATCAGCCAATAACTGTGCATCATCTGTAACAAAAAAAATATAGTGTGAGTAAACTGTGCTGTGAGCTTAACGGCCAAACAAGTTCGTTTCGAAATTAAGTAAAATTATACATCACGAATATAAAATATACGCTAGATAATGTAGTCTAGTCATTAATTCTATATTATTACATAAAATTACTTTTATAATGAAATAGAAGCTAAAAATCAGCGCTGACACGGAACATATTAAGACAAAAAAAATCTTCAAACATCAAATTTTGCGTAAACCAATTTGTTGTTAAAAAAAAACATTCCGTTTTCTGACTGAATTGACGTAATACACTGTAATTTAAAAATAATTATAAGAAAAAAACACGTCAAGTAACACGCATCGATCAAGTAAGTTGGTATGAAATTAATTATATTCAACATATTAGATCTATTTTCGAGAAAACGAGATTGCTCGGAGCGAAGCGAGAAAAAAAACGAGTATTCATGTTGAAATTGGTAACGTGGTTTGGGTGTACAATTACTTATTAAAAACTAATACAACGATACCGGCCTTCAAGTACCGGTCACAATAAGTATCGATCTCTAGTTTATAAGTGGAACGTCTCAGAATCGGTGTGTTTACCCTACATTTCAAAATTCGAACGTGGTTTGAGAAATATTTGACTCTCAATTACATGTTATCGAACGTTATAAAAACTGAGACGTGTAATTGGACGCGTCCATTTTAAGATTTCCGTTAACTGTAACTTTACGAACTTAACTAAAATTAGTTTACTGTTATTTTATTTATATAACATTGTGATAATTATACTTAGGTGCTAGAGGCTCAGCAGTGGTCGAAAATCGACCCTAATTTGTTTTAAATTCAAGTTTTAAAATTTATGATAACATACTTCATGGTTTGAATAGTAGTGGTAGAAAGAAAAAAACTGTAACAGTTGTCAATTTACAGAAGATGTAAATAAATATGACATATTTGGGTCACACGCATGGTAGTGTGTAATGTTCTTTTTTTTAATTTAATGTTTTTTTTTAAGCATTATATAGAATTAATAATATTAGCTTTCTGCACGCCTTCTCCAAAACTTTAACTGTGCCAAATTTCATACACCGTCTACGTAAATTTTGTACCTTTATACAAAAATTACAACATTTTTTAATCACGTACTAATATATTTTTAGATATTATTGCGTCATATATATAGACCTCTGTAAACAAATCTATTTCAAAATGTATTTAACGCTTTGACGAGTTAAATATATGTGACAGAGTTTCGGGATTCATCCGGTTGGATCTCCGGTTTTGACATTAATAAGTGAATGATCTTACAACACGTCATATGTTCTATGGAATTATTTTAACAAAAAACTAAAGAGATGTCTGTTTAAATCATTAACTGTAATGAACATGTTTTATTGTTATAAAAATATTGGATAATAGGAATTGTTACAGTTCTGGTTTTGCCACTTATCTGATTACTTTTTTAAATTTTATTGTGTTATAACAGTTAGTAACTTGAAAAAAGTCTGAGGTTAATTAGGAATGTCTAAATAGATTCAATACTTGGTTCACGTTGTAGGGTTGTTCATTTCGTAGTAAATGATAGCTGATAGTTATACTGAGTTTTTAATAGTTCGAAGTAGCGTGCTGAGCTTTAATTAATTAAAAAAAATGTATGAAACGTAAAAACTTTTTTTGTCAGTTTGGCGAAAGCATGATATTGTTTTTTATTTTTATTTGTTCGAGCTTTTAAATTTTTCTCATTAAAAATTGAAATCGATAAGCTTAAAGAAATATATATAGGTATATATCAAGTGTCAGATTACTGTAACTAATAGGTATACAAGTTTGTCAAGCTCGGTGAGTAGTTTCTGAGTGACGAACATTGGTATTCAATTGTAAAAAGATATTGCTTGTTTTAAGGTTTTTGTGGTCTATAAAAATCTTACATCCAGTTTTTAAATTAAATGTTCTAACTGTAATTTCTAAATCAATTTTTGAATAAACAAATAAGAAACATTTTGGCAACAAAAACATAATTAAAGAACATAAGCTTTAGTATAATCTAATTAAATTATATAATTTATGACATAACGTTAATCGACTCCATTTTTTACATATTTAAGGAAAAACACGCTAAAATACTCAAAACGTTCCAATAGTGCCTAATTCTCTTTTATTGGTTTCTCCAAATTAACATTTTACCCGACTGCGACAAAGCTAAAAAGAAGAGTTATATGTTTGTTACTATTGTTTGTCGTTCACAGACATAAAAGTAACAAAATATGCTAAATTATGTTTTAATTATATTAAATTTAACGAACGATAAATCGGTATCTCCCCCTACACTAGGGAAGTGACACTGTTGACAGTTATAAATTATCGATGTCAAATTTAGGCATGTGACACGTATAGACGTTTTCTTATCGATATGTCGATCTAACTCTCTATTCTCCCGTTGTCTCTGATAATGGTTGTCGCAACAAATGTTCACCTAAATCTTGTATTACATAACTTTTGACGTTCAATTGATTGAACGTATGCGTGGAAATCACGTGTATTTAACTAGTTGTAATTTTTTTTTAAGCCTTTTAACACGATTGAAGCGGAATTTGGAAGGTATTTGAGTTTAACCGAGCGTGTAACCTCCTGTAATATACGTTTACAAGTATTACACTAAAATAAAAACAGTTAGTAAACTAGATTTATTTTTATAACACAACTTAAACATCAACGTGTGCTTTTACCTTAAAGACATCATTACGCCATAACAATATAAGGACGAACAGCCATGAAGGGCCACATTGTCCTTAAGACGACAAAAGTAAAGTCATTGTGGATGTTAACATCTACTTTAAAGGCAGAACCGCACCATTTTGGACACAGCCTTGGCAGGAACAATATCCAATAATAACAATAAAACGATCGCAGTTATGCGCTCGCGCATTATTAATATTGATCGGGATTCAACATGGCGGCTGCAAGATGGCGTCGCGAATAGCGGAAACGGATTAAATTGAAATCTAGATTGTTGGATACGATCTATTTTAGAGTATTAATTTAATTAATTAATTAGATTTTGACTTTTTAGTGTTTCATCATCTATTGTTATTGTGTTTTGTTACCAGTCGTTTAGTTTAATATGAATAGTGTTAATAAATTTAAAATCATCAGCCGATTAGACAGTAGTCCTATTTAAATACAAAACATACACACAAAAGCCTACGTCTTTAAGTAAAACCCGAAGAATAATTAGAACGCCAATCTTCATTGTCTACCATTTTTACTGAAATACGTCAAATGCATGTAGTAATCGCACTTTAGTGGTTACGCTTTGACATTGACAGCGCTTTTATTTCAAATCAGTAAGGTCGATTTTCGCAAATCATGGAATCAAAATAACCGTCTCATTTATTTTAAACATTACACTATTTCGTAAATGACTCCAATAACATGTTTTCGCAAAAACAAAAGAAATAATATTGAACGTAATTTCTCACAATACGCATCGATAATTCGATAATCGATTTTTTACAAACCTATTATTTACCGAACAAAAGATAATAGTAGCGCTGTTGTAATATTAAGTTATTTCTTCATTACACCGATCAGCTGTTTCAACTTCATATCTTTTTTAATCGTAATTAAACGTATAAAAGATTGCAAAAGTTTATTTTATGATCAGTTAATTATTGTTAGTGACCTTTGGCTCTGATTTCGCGAGTATTTGTACTCTATTCAGGGTTTAGACAATGGTGAATGTTCACAACTTCTTATATGGGTTGTAATCTTGTATTACAAGAATTTGACAAATAGACACTTGTGTGGAATGTAATAAGACACTATTGTTGTCTGTTATACTCTAATTAGTTTTGTTACATTTGATAAATAAGGAACCTAAAACGCTATATTACAAATAAATTGGCTTTGAATTATAACTTTAAGCATGATTTGAGGTACAATAAAAAATACATAATAAAACGACGTAACGGGAATTAACGCGAACTCATGCATTTACCATTAAAGGCTTGATATTTTGACCGGCCGGGGTCGCAAGCAGACATTACGTAGTTTTAATAAAATCATGCACGCCATAGTTTAAACGTACTTAAGTAGTGTTAGTACCTAATGATAATCCAATTTTTCAACTGAAATAAAAGTTTAGAAGAATAAATCCTTTAAAACTAGCTGTTATTTTAATTGTTTCGCCGTTAACACAGCCGTCTTAAACAACAAAAATTAAATAAACAAAATTAAATGTCGACAACATCACATACATTTTTTTTTAACCCGTCCGGGGTTAGGACCCGGGACCTCAGTGCTGGTGACACCTTGAAAACTGGTGTGTACGCCACTCGAACACGGAGGTCGTCAAAATGTAGAATCAAGACTAATTTTTCATTTTTATGAGCATATTTTTACCAGTGAATCCTAGCTTTTACAGACAACATAATAATGATATTGGTAACACAAGATTACCATTTTTTGCTTACGTCATCACATTTTACGAGCATCTAAACTAAAATTTATGTATATTGTATAATACAAGTGCTGTCAAATTCGTGTGACATTAACAGCTGGAGTACAATGCCTATGATTGAACCACATTCTTTACTTGTGTATATCTCGCCAAGGCTGAGCGCTTTTTGTTGCAATACTTTATGTACGTACTGATAGCAAAAAAAGATAGGATACGAAGTAGATTAAGGATATAACTATTTATAAACTATTGAAGTAATTTTTAGTAAACGGTAAAAATTGTTTGAAGGTGCATCATTATTAAAAAGGGCTCAGGAAACGGTGGTGGGTGGGTCAATCAAGGTGCTGTTTATTAAGTCAACTTTCAAAAAGTGCTACTTATTACTCTAATTTGAATAAATATTTTTTTAGTTTTATTATATGATGACAAAATTAACAATACTAAATATATAGGAGATACGTTTGCGAGTTCGACTCGCGACACCACCGCCACCGCGTCAGCTCATGATTAGGGACTCCTATTGAGTCTGAAACTAGTCGGGCGATCCCGAGAATATACGTGAGAAAACCGTTAGGTTTTAAATAATTATGAATACTCCTCACGAAAGTTATTATACACATAATCCCAATCTTGTTATTATCAAGTTGAAACGAAGTTGTGTTTTTATTTATTTGTGGTCTGTTGTATTTTTTACTCCTAAAAAAACATCGTAATAATGAATACGGCAGCCACATACAAAGTCCTTTTAACCACATTATGACAGATATATCACAATAAAATACAAATCAAAGATCTATAGAATAATACACTGTGACGACCTCACAGTAAGACCAAGTTAAAAAAGAAGCAAACGAGTTAAGCAAACAAAAAACCTATAGTTACATTTAAACCATTAATCATTTTCCGTTAAAAATATACCACGATCTAATATTTGTCTTGGTCAGACAATCTAGAAACAAAAAATCCTATCTTGACGTAATTCGAATACCAATCGTATTTAGAATCTCCATTCTTATTTCAAATCTAATTCTTTCGTTCTTATTTTGAATTCAAATAATACTTTAACCGTCTTTGCGGTCAATTACTTGTTATGATTATTATGTTGAATTTAGATTTTAGTTTTGAATGACTTAACTATTTATTAAGCGTCAATAAATATATTATATTTAGTAGCAATCCGATTACGTTGCATTCATTTTATGGTAAATAGGTATGCTTATAGACTTTTGTTGCTATCCATACGTAATCGGATAAAAAAATACCTAACAGAGACATTATAATAATAATTAATTAATCAAATCCGATTAGCGGTTATGATATGCTTGTATTTATCTCATAAACAATTAAAATAACTTCATTGGTTTATATTTTAAGTTAAACTATTGTACTATCTTTGCATAGTTTAAGTAGGCTAAACTTTTGTCTAAAGACAAAAGTTTATGTTATCTTGACTTTTCCAAATTAAAGTTTTGTTCTTAAAGTTTTAACTAATCAAATTCGGTCCTCATTTACATCTATTTTCAGCATACTACTTACCATTTGGCATATCAATAACGTTGCTTAATCTCAGTGTATGAATCTAATTAGAAACTAATTATATACAAATTCTATAGCAGTATAAAGTTTAGTTTAAAAATGTGCTACAACAGCTGTGCCGTGGCTTTACTCGCCTTGCTTTTCTACCAAGGCATGTAACTTTATGTTAAATAGCCTATAACCTTCCTCGACAATTAGGCTATCAAATGAAAAAGGTTTTTTTCTAATCCGTCTTGTAGTTTTAGCGATTAGCGCGATCAAACAAACAAACTATTCAGCTTTATTACTTTATACTAACGACGCGCCCTATTTTTACACGGGTAGACAAAATATTAATTAATGAATTATACATATAAAGATTCCTTATGAATCAGTCTATCTATTGCTGAAAACTGCATTAAAATCAGTGGCGTAGTTTAAAAGATTTAAGCGTACAAATAGCGGGAGCGACTTTGTTTTATACTATGTAAAGGTGGTTAGATATAGATTTAATAATAATAATATCTTGGGACATCTTACACACGGTCATCTGATCCTAAACTAGGCAGAGCCTGTATGATGGCAACCAGAGAACTGATAAACATACTTATATATTTCTAAATACATACATATTATAGATAAATTACACCCAGACACAGAACAAATGATCGTGCTCATCACACAAACATTCGTCCTGGGTGGGAATCGAACCCACGACCTCCTGTTTAGCAGTCAAGGTCACTAACCACTAGACCAACAGGCCCGTCATTTACATAATTATAGCATAGAAGTATAAATTAAATTAACAAGTTAGTAATATATTTAAGAAAGATCTAGATCATTAAGAGCAACAGTTTTAAATAGCTTATATCTATAGATATAGATATATATACTAGATATCTGTCTACAGTAACCATAACTGCCTTTCCCATTTTCAAATAGAACCGTAAAGGTATTCTATTGTGTAGAAGTAATAAATATAAACGGCTATATTAAATTATAATCTAACACATGTTTTTTAAAGCTCAAAGCGTGCGATTTTTAATCAATAAAAACAATATTTATATCGATGCTTCCCACATTTTCTTATAAAACACTTAATTATATGGAGTTAACAAAAACTTAGCCGGCGGCGATAACACATAAATTATTATAGGAAACTTGGCGATTTTGTGTATCTTGTTATAAACGCGTCTGTTTGTCTGTTTGTGACTAAAATACTTGTTTTAAAGTGAAAATTTATTTAGGTGTGTTGGGCATTTTTTGCGATGGGAAAAAACAATTGAATTCGCGACACTGTTACTGCAATCTCTGTACATAAGTATCTACAAACATTGTACTCCGAAGTGCCAGTGCTTTTTTTTTGTCTATTTCTCAATTGTTACACGACTGCCCAAAAAAGGAGTGTTATATTCCCAGTATCTAGACAGCGTTTAGGTAGTACATGTAAATATCTGTAGGACCATTTCCGCGGAATCAAATCTACAACCCTTAGCGCAGAAAACCGTGTATTTATTCTACTGAACTAAATAAGTTACTGTATTGTAACCATAAATTTACACCTAAGATAAGTTATCTACACATTAGCTATTTAAATTAGCTCCAGCTATTTAAAACCACAGGATATAATGTCAAAGATAATCGAATTAAATTAGTAATTAATAATCCAAGCCGAATAATTAAGTCATACTTATTAAAATATTCAAGAACTCGTTTAAAAACGGGCGGAGACGCGTGCGCAGCATATATCGAGTATGGAAAACAGATAAGACATACCTACCTACTAGTTGCGCCTACGCAGCTAACTCGATCTAATTAAATTATAACATCGATACAAAATTGATCGAACCGATTGCTTTTCAAATAATATTGCAAAGTTTTTTAATTGAGTTTTTTAAAACACGTAAGAATTAAATTTAGAAAGCGTTAACAGTATTTTGAAATTTGGAACGTATAATTTAGCTATAATGTGCGCAAAAAATCACATTCAAAAAGCTTTATTATAATAAAAAAAAAAAACAATTTCTTTTATAAAATTATAGCTCTTGTAAGAACACTGGCCACCTAATTTACTTCTTTATTCATAAACATAGTTTTGATAATACACTCAACACATTTTAAATTGTCAAATGTCAAAACAAAAAAGACATTCGATATTTAAACAAGTTCGGGAGCGAACGATAATTCAAAGGCGCGTATTCCAAGTGATCGTTATAGGCCGTAAAGTCACCAATAAAAACGATTAGCTGCCATTTGAATATTCAAATGTCGAATGCCGCTTCCAAAATGTGAATGAAATTTGTTACTGGTGTTAGAGTTATTAGTTGCATAGAATATACGGTATTTAGTTTTATTTTTGTGTTTTAAATGTGTTTGTTTATGTAATTAATAGTGTAATGTGTATTTATTTTAGTTATTTAAGACAGTGTCATAAAAAAATTGTTTTAAAAAAAAAATTTCATGGCTTAAGATGCTAGGTAAGAAACAAATATATTTTTTGCTTTCGCTAATCAGGGTTAAAGTGAAAAAGGAAAATATATAATTTTACAAGTATGTACTTAACGGTTCTACGTACCGTAGCGTCTACGAGATTCGTAGCTCTACGCGCCAGAAGCGGAACTGCGCGCACGCAAGCTTTCTCGCTTATTTGTTGAACATAACAAATTAAACCTCTCAACTAGAGTTTTATATTGAATTGTACTATATTCAATAATAACAAAATTAATGTTTTATACCAATTTTGTAACATAAAACTAAATATTCTAAGAAATTTATAGCGTATAATTAATTACTTCTAGATAATAATTTACCTTTTAGAGAATTCAAGTTTTTGAATTAATGTATTTTTACATTTTCGGAAAGCATTACGGTAGTACATTAATCAATGTTGATTTATGGGGCTCAGTAATTAAGTTCAGTTCTAATCGTTTAACTGTACCGTAAACGATCAAGTTAATTACTTACGTGTCATCGTCAAAATTAGCGAGTTAACCAGTTAGATCAACTTTTTAACGTAATTCCGGATGTTGATGCAAAGCTATTAAATGAGGGTAGTGCGAATAATTGCGAAATCATCTAAATTTGACCATTAAAACAGTAATATTATAACTTTCGTAATGAGTATGATTATGTGTTAGTTATGTAAGAAAAAAAAAACGTTATGATAGGTATTTGAAAGTAAGTCGAGTATTAAGAAAGTAGTTACTTAAGTGGTTTTTGAGTCGTTTTTTAAAAGCTTTTAATTTAACATTAATTACGTTTTTCTTATAATAATTCACCCTTTTATACAAGTGACAAAGCGTATAAGGCATAGAAAAATTGACTTTTAAATAAACCTGAGTTTATAAAAAGACATCGTGGGTGTTATAAGACACGTTACAACATTTATAGTACATTTACATAATTATATACCAAAACTAATTAACTACTGTTCTATGACATCATCACTTATTATTAATTAGTACTGGCTGAATAAAACATCGCAGTAGTCCTACATAAGACCATCAAAATAAAAAAGTCAAAAAGTCAACGTTCTAAATTTAAAAAAAGCGTTCGAATTATGATTTAAAACGTGTTCCGGTGAAACTGGCTGTCGGACATATCTAGCGGCATTATATGCGCGTAATGAGTGTGCGCGCGCGTTTTACGGACATTACAATTTATTATTATAGGAAATACGAATTACAGAGAAATAAATAAATGTATGTAGTTGGAAAATTTAAAATAAATCCAGAAATACACTACATAATGCATTGTAGACGAAAAGCTGCCAGATCGTATAGTAAATACATTTTACACTATCATAAATTACATTTGAAAGTATTTCAAATGTAAATTGATAAAACACATTAGATTTAAAATATGAAAACATTTTTCATATTCATTATACAGTTCAAAGATAAAAGCTCCATTATAAAGAATTCCGATGTCCGCTTTACTCTCGTGTCTAACGAAGATAGTGTACTTTATAATAATATAATGTTTCAAATATTTCAAGGCTAACCGTTCTCAGCTGTCAATCATAATAAGCTATCTGACTTTTTCTAACATACATATGACATGTTATCTCTCTCCTGCTCTACCGTACGCCCGATCGACCGCCGCGAGTTCTTATTTGAAAATTTGATTTTAAATGTGGAATGAATAAGCATTATCTTAAGGAATACGTTCTTTTATTTGAATTTTTAATTTCTTTTTTAGGTTCGACTACTGGCTTTGTGATTATTTTTCTTTATTCATTTCGACCAAGATTTTTGTGCTTTGAGATTTATTAGGAGATGTAAATGTGTTCGGCGTGTGTTCGTTTTTTATTCGTTTCCAATTGATGTCGGGCCTTTATTGTTTGGGAAAATTTCGTGTTCTCATAATTATAGTTATTTTTTATTCTCATTTTTGTTCTATCGTTAACTGAGATCTATTATAGAGATTCGCAGTAACAGTCATCTTTCTTTAGCGTTCGTTTTGTTTGTGTAATGGGATACTATCTTGATGATGCTAAAGGAATTTGTTCAGGAATTTGTCGCGTGTTATTGTAAGTCAAGTCGTCATATTTAATAGAGACTGAGTGCTGTTTCAGCGTCTGGCCGGCCCACGTGCTGTACATGGATCTAATTACTTACATTTCATCGGAATCGCGTTTGTAGCATTTTTTTTTCTATAAAAGGTTAATGACTCACGTAAAAGATAATTTGCATGAAAATAATATCTATTACAAGACGTTTGATGTGTGAATTCGTGTCAAGTCTTATTATGTTTATTTGAGTAGATTTTTACACATGGCATATAAAAAGCGAAGCCAGTGAGATGACAAGAACACTGAATGATGATGATAACATCTCTACAGTTCGGAAATATAGAGTATCTTCAACCATGGGACCATTCTAGGACACTTTAAATGTAAGTCTAATTTTAATCTCATATAATTAGGCTACTAAATAAGAAGTGGATACTGTACACCAGAGATAAAGGACCACCTAAAGTTTAGACCCACCGCATCATTACACATAACAAGTCCTACGCACAAATCTGCGAATCGAAGAACGTAATATAACACTTTAGGTCCATATGTAAACACAACAAAAAGTGTTATTGTTAACATAACACTATATACGGACCTTAAGTTTCTTCTCAGAAGCACTACCCGTATCAAAACAACACTCACCATTAAACACATACACTTAGATAAATAGGTCTCATTCAATTATACATGTTATTGCAAAGCTTTAAAGTCTACATCTTATATTTACAAGCGCAAAAATATGTTTGTAATAATTTGTAGTAATTTAAAGTTTAAATTTGAAATTGGAACTGGTAGACTAAGTTATGTGCGCGGTTCGTAGATTTTATTTTTAAATGAATAAGGTTCGAAATTCAAACGCAGAGCGGTTGTCAACTGCATTGTTTGTGATAGTGTCTAATAGGCCGTTCTTTATAGTACGCAGAATACTGGCAGTTTATTTGGTGTTGATTACGATTCAAATTTGGAAAAGAACGCAACTTTGTTTGAATACGTTAGAATCAGCATTCTGAAATCGAAATCGCAACGGTCAAATACGCATAGACATAACGAACAATAGTCATTTAAATACTTTTCTATCGTTTTAAATGCAGGCTAAGACGCAAATGTATATCGCGGTCTCCCTCCCACATAATAATTATATTCGTAAGTACTCCACGTACGCCTACTTTTAACATCCCGTGCTGTCTGTTATACTAGAAACAATCCATAATACACTCACAGCCTAATTAAAAACCACGGTGACAATTGTCTGCCTGCGAAGTCAATAATTTAATATTAATTGTAAGCGGAAAGTTACCTATTTGTTATGTGGTTTAAGTGTCGATTAGCCCGAAGTGGATACATAGAGGCACGGTACTGCTTCGGACATGTATTTAATATTAAAACGTTAGTTTTCCACTTCATCCAACGCCATTTTCCTGTCATTGAAGGACGCACTGACAGACAGGACACTTCGAAATGCGTTTGGCTTGCAAACTGTGCATAGAATTATTAATGTTATTTTATTATGGCTATAAGTTGGTAGGCATTTTGTGTCCATATTGTACCTACTTACCTAAATATAAATGTGGAATACAATGAAACGGACGTGCATTATGTATATGTAAAACGAGGGTATGTAGAACAGCGATTTCGTGTCGTTATTTTTATTATTATAAAGACAAAAGCAAGATTTTCAAATGTATTATTCACAACACTACCGTCAGTAAATGGCGAGTTTATAGCCGTCTGTAGATATTCTATTTTCAAATCGACGTAATCAAGGCAAAGAATTCGAGAATACGTATTTTTTTAATATTTAAACATCGAATTGTGTTTTCAGGGTTCAAAATTTATAAAATACGTTGTAATTTTTATTACTCTTTTGTAGTTATTAGACATTACTGGTCTTTAACCAGCTAGTAACAAAAGGCGTACAAAAATCGTTTTTGTTTACTTAATCTATATCTATACTAATATTATAAAGCTGAAGAGTTTGTTTGTTTGTTTGTTTGAACGCGCTAATCTCAGGAACTACTGGTTCGAATTGAAATTTTTTTTTTGTTTTGGATAGCCCATTTATTGAGGAAGGCTATAAGCTTTATAACTTTACGCTGCGACCAAAAGGAGCGGAGCATAAATGAAAAATGTTGCAAAATTAAAAAAACCGTTGAAACTAAAACACGCGGACAAAGTCGCGGGGGACAGCTAGTATTTAATAAATTGATCTATTTCCTCAATTCCCTTTGTCGGCAATTGTTGATGTTTAGGTTATTCGACTCCGTTCTACGGAATATTTAAGAGAACAGAAACGTCATTGTTTATATAAAGCACAGTCGCCACACTTCATAAGTCTCTTTGTATATAAATATTTAGTTGATATTCCAATGCTTTTATTTATCTCGTGATCAGGACTTGTACTAAGTTCTAATTTCTGTAAAATCTTAGTAAAGACTTTGAATGCTGATCGTAAATATCAATATATGTTAATTGTTTGGAGTTTCGAGTTGTCTTAATGTGTGCAATTAGGTTATTTTAAGTCAATTTCACTTAATTTGGACTTGATTTTGGTTTCAACTAAAACTGATATAAGAAAAAAATATTTTGAATATCTTATATCCAAGAAAAAACAGTACCAAACTTGAAATTTCGAGATATAATTTTCCAGAAATATTGAGAAGTAATCGCGAACCAAAAGCTTTACTTACTAAATTCTTAAACTACTACAATCTTCTTACTACAATCCTTCTCTCTCTCAGAAAATCTAGATTTTCTTCCCATAATTCAAAGAATATTTGAAAATACAAGTCTTATTTACTTTTCTATTACATAACTTATTTCTCATCACAACAACCATTTTGAATAAACTTTAATCCCTACGTCACGCTGTCATGTTGGTAGGATTATTGCACAATTGTGATCTGTTACTTACTGTACCACACACGATGATTAAATGATCTGGTTATTAGTATAATTTCAGCAATGGTGATAAGTATAAATCACCAATTGACATTTAATTAGATGGTGATTTCGATTAAAATATTGACAAAACTGTGATTTATCGGTGGATTATAGTAAGGCCTTGGCCTAGCAGTGGGACTGAGATAATATAAGAACAAATAATGAATTATAAACAATGAAATGTAGAGTTCTTAGCCAAGTTGAATTCGACCATTTTTTTTTATTTAAATTTGATTGCCTTTAAATACTCGCCCATCAATCTATACAACGGACCTCGTTTAAGTCGCGAAAAAATAAAGACATCTAACTAATTACGTACGTGCTCCTAAAAAACTAAGTAACAAATCAAATCGCTTTGTTTTATTCTAGGTCACTCTAACGGTGATAGTACTCATGTCAAGTCTATGTAACAGCAAAACATTAATTCAAAGTTCTAATAGCTTTCATAATGTTTTTCGGGCCTACATTGCAATATAAACTAACGAATTCTAAAGAGAGAATAGAACGCTTTTGCAATTTGAATTTAATGCTGTCAAACAACAATTCGGAGTCGTGTGTTTTAAATTTAGAATTGCATTTATTTAAACCAGTGATTCTAATTTCAAATTACGTGATAATCATTTCAAATTTCGAAAGGTTTCAGAGCTTTTTTTATTCGATTAGATAGGTAGATATGCCAGTATTATTTCGAATAAGTTTAATCGTAGATTAAAACTGACCTCGATATGCGACACGGACAGATCAAACGGCAAACTGACAAATACCCATCAGGGCATTACGTCTCGAGACAATTTGAACAACGGATGAAGAAATTCCAAGCGAGTTTTAAGATTACAATTTCGAGTGGCTAGATAATTCACTATTTAGCATACAAAGGAGAATTACCGTCGAGTTGTGCGTCTGTATGTCACAGTTTATATATAAGAGGCCACGCCTTGTAGCTGTCATATGTAGCCTAATTAGGCATGAGTTGCTGTTACGTTGGGCAACTATTAGATTTTATTATGAAATTATCTGCAGTATCAGTTTACAAAAGTGTTCGGTAAACGGTACTTGTTTCCTGTGGTTATCTTTGATACTTGTTTTAAGTTTATTAAACTCTACACTACTTATAATATAGCTATATATAAACGTATGTTAATTTACGACACGATATATAAAAGCTTTAATATGACAATGAAATCGATAAGTGTTCAAATTTCTAAGTAAAGTACACATTTCTAACGATACAAAACCAGTTCTTAATAAAGTATTAAAACCTATAAAAAGGATAACGTGACAGCAATAAAATTTAAAAAAAACGAAATCCATCAACTGTCACCACTTCCAGAGACAATAAAATGTATAGACTAGCAGGTACATAAATAAACTTATTACTTAATAAGCGATCACCAGGAAGGCGCAATACTACGAACTAGTGTCATTAAATTCCTCACACTTTCTTATTTAAATTCATAAATATCCGGTGTAAAGTGTATTGTTGTTGCTACGCACGTCACGTCCGACCGATTGCGCACAAACACACACACATACCCACAGACACACATTTTGTACGCACTTCATAAAATATAGGAGCAGTTACCTATAAAGGAACTATTATTCACATAAACGTTTCATCAGTACTTTCTTCTAGATATTTCTTGTAACGGTCGAATTCCATTTTAATTCAAATAAAAAACTGCCGGTAATTGTAGCTATAGTTTTTGTATGACTCGTTTTTGTTTTAGTTCGACTTTTGAAATTAGGCAAAGATGACAAATTATATGTCCAATGAAATCAAGTGATATTTAAGCACGACGTGTAGACGTGTTATTACCGCAAAAACTAGGTTATTTGTACAAAAATTCTCTATTGCGCCGCATAACGAAATCTATCAAAATAAATGTTTTACAAGTAATTGACAATTTTATTACATATCAATAACTTGTTTTATAAAAATCGCAAGTAGGTCGTTGTGCAACCGCTAACTACATGCAACATTTTGTAATTCTGTTCTAATAAAAATAAATATCAGCAGATCTATTCAACATTTTGCAAAATGGTTACAACCTTATGGTTAGCCAGTACAGTAAGAACTCTATGTCTCATAAATTAAGTATGGCAAGGGCTCAAGTAATACTGGCCAGTACGCAATGTATAGTACAATGAATTCCATTTGCTACACAATAGAGCACACACGATTCAAAATTCAAATTTTAACTTAATAAAAAAAGAAGTGTACGCTAGTGTCGTGGCTACGAAGTATTATTCGATTAGTTATACTCGAATAAAGAACATAATATGAAAGTATGTACTATTGATAAAACTATTAAAAACTCACCCGATTATACAAGTTTTGTTGAACTCACCATGGTATTTTTTATTAGAAAACAAAGTAAGTACTTACATGAGTAATGACGTTAATTAGATAATAGTTTACTTTTTCACTTCCACATTAAATTTAATTGCTAATTGCAATAAATATCTTGTAAATGCATAATTAAGTTGCAATCGAATAGACTTTAAATTCAATAGGTTTTTTATCGAGTAATGTCACGACACTAGTTCAGAGCGCGAAATTCGAATATGGCATGGTACCTATATTCAAATTTCGTATTCTTAATGTGAATTCAATTATTATTTTCAATTACCGCCGACTGCCTGCGCCCGCGGCCCTCTTGTGCTATTGTCCTACATTTTTTCATTTGCTTTAGTTAAAGCGTTGGTTGAATAGTGAAATTTTTACGTAGGCTTGAACATTACATTCATTAAGTATCGGTAACATTAACTACATCGATATGAGGTTACTTTATTCAGTCCAACATTACTCAACGAAGTTTTTTTTTTCGAAACAATAGTCTAGCAATCGATCATGGCAATGACTTTGTACGACTTTAAAAAAAGTTTAATTAATATTGCCTTATCGAAGCGTGCCACAATAAATTCATAGTTGATAAAAACAATATCTTATTTTTATACGAATCTTGTTAATTATCACCTGGAGGCTTGCGTGACGTCACCGTTCCAGTTTAGATAAGAGCGTACATTTTTCAAACAAATAGACAGTTTCGGATCAACTCAAGATTAATGATCTCACTAACAGACCGAGTCAGATTTCGCAACACACAAATTACCGGTACAAACCGCTTTGGCAATAAACAATCCGACCACTCGATTAGGAAAAAAGTCGATTATCGAGTTAAAAATACGATTACATCACTTGTGACTATTTTTTTGAATTACGTGTGAATTGTAATCGAATTTAGAACATTATATTTTTATTCGATTTATAGAAAGTAAATTCTGTTTATTGAATTGCTTTGTTGTAGGTACTTGTATTTCTTAGTGCGTTTACGTACAAGTACATAGTTTAATTACTATTTATACTTTAGAAAATCATTCATTTAAATCTTATTAACGCTGTATAACAAAACGTTTCCAACCCGACGATACATTCTTAGAAATATAAAAGCATACAGTTTGAAGAATTTTTAAAAAAGGAATAACAGACGCAGTTGGTAAACAGAGCTGTTATTATAGAGAGGGGAAAAAAAATCTAGTGAGTTCGTCGACTCCTATGTTCCCAGCCACTCGAACATTTTATAGTGAAAACACTTCAAAACTTATATTACTATTTCCATACTTTAATTACGTACTTATACGCCCACATGGACGCCAGAACACACATACATACACCGAGTAATTATAAGATAAACATATGGCCTTCTTAACGCACCAACTACTTATAGGAATATTAGATTACTTTCCTGCGCTTAAAAAGTTCTACTTTAAAAAAGTTATTGAAAAAAGTATTTAAACATCTTATTAATAGAAAGTTATTTATTTGAAATTAATTACCAATAGTTTGCATGGTACAAATGTGGTCTAATTAGAAGAATGTTGTAAGAAATGCGGTTTTAAATTGTACTCGTTTGTTAGTGTTTACAAGGCGGCTGCAAAATTAAAAAGTATGCTGGACCGTGCCGTTGATTGAGTCTTACGCAATTCAAATATGTACAGAGAATTTTATTACAATTTTATATATTTGTACAGACAATAAAACAATAAAATATTAGAAAAAATCGTTATAAAAGTAATTGCTCATTGTTGTGTCTATGGAATTGTTACTGGCACGCGTCACGTCGTAACAGGAAAAAGAACCCGTTCCACATTCAAATTGGAATAGAATTTGAATAGGTACGCGATTGTCATTGGTTGACAATCAATCATTATGGTTTTTGAAATTCGAATTCTTCGACATACGTGAGGCTTGATTCGATCAGTGAGCGGATAGTTGCCGCTCGACCAGAGTTCTATCAGATATAATACATTGTTAGTTTTTGTTACAAATCCTGTTTTAGACGATTTCTATTTGAGTACGTTATGTTTATTGTTATTAGATGTATGATTGCAAAGGAATTACGCGATCATATTGTTAAGAATCAATTTTCAAGTTTTTGTTCAAGAAAAACTGGATTGGCACAACATTATTTTATCGTGAGGTATAAAATCGAATATTTTTATTCGTATTTTCAATCGATACTTTATATGTAAGCTGGGTTACTCGATCGATATCAATCATATAAACTGAACGAAAGTAGATATTCAAATGTACAGCCCGATTAGACTGTTTTGGTTAATGAAGTCTCAGAAAACGGGTTGGGTTCAGTTAAAGTATTTATTAAAGACGGCAGGTTACCTGATTGAATTAACAGCCATATATCATCGCAAAAACGAGATGAACGGATGCTGTATAAGGTCTATGAACTAGAAGAATCTTATTAACAAGTAATTCATAGTTTCTGGCCCAAAGACGCTGCTTGGCATAAATTCCCATGCTTATGAGAGGACGATGTTGCATATGCAAGAACAATGCAATTTCTCTTTGGAATTTGCATTTTAACCTTCAGATGGAAAGTAAAATCTAAAGCGCATAGATTTAAATATCATTATGAAAAACAAAACAAACATGTGACAAAATAAACCTCGTATTATGAAATTTCAGTACCACAATAATTGTTTCAGTGTTAGAAAGGGATGAAGCTATACAAACATTATAGCATCGTCTCTTTCCTACAACAGAACTATGACGGTTTTAACTCTTTATGGTAAAGATACAAGTATATATTATCTGATGACAAAATTCATAACGAAAAATACACTTTGATGAAAGAATCTTCATCAAAGTGTATTTATTTCGACCCTCAAATCTTACATCAAACACTTGTTATGATGACATCGAAAAAAATTTACATTTTCCCGCGTATTGACAAAAGATTTTGTCATTTAAATATTCTTGACGATGTAAAGTACCACTTGATGCTTCGAGAAGTAGAATTTTTAATCTTTGTAATGGCGTAAGCGAGAATCAATTTTAGTTTTTAAGTAAATACGACAATATTTAATAAAAAGAATACCCATTAAATAATGCAAACTAAAGTAATAAATTACATACAAACTTAAAATTTTAAATTGAAACCTGACATTATATAAAATTACATTAAAAAAAAACAGAACAACTCCACGTCTTTCTGCGTCAAACGTTAAGCTGTAAATAATTACGCTTCAAAAAACTATGGAGCTAACTATTGGGTGCTAATAACTGTTTTCCATCAAACTTTGTTTCTAATCGAATTCTGACAGTCTGAATATTTGGAGCAAGCTTGTAGTACCGTAATGGCCCCGGGGAACGCAGCAAATTGTATGTACGACCTGTATGAGATTATTACATGATTTCAACGTGAGAAATTATAGTATTTATTTTTTTCGAGATGCTTATTACATTCTCTTAACATATACACAAAACTTTCAAACTTAAGCAAGCATTTGTTTTATTTCCATACATCCGATTGTCCGCCATCTTTCTTCTTATGTTATTATTGTCACCAATGTCATTTACTGGCTGTATGAATTGTTCGATATTAAAAAAAGAACTGTCTAGATTTTTGCGAAAGAGTTTTAATACCTATTTATGTAATATAGATTTTAATTCATGGCCAGTATAATATCGCCGCTTCTGTATGTAATTAAAATAATTTATTTATCTAAACTAGTCGGGCAGCTGTTAAAGCTATTATGTTATAAAAATTACGATAATTATACGTTTATTTGAATAAAATTGCTCAAAGCTTAAAGTTCAAATTCGAACGGGAACTGATTTTAGTAACAGATCCGCTTTATTTATATTTGTTTTATTTAGTTTATGTTTTGTGACATTTTTGGCAAGGTTATTTTATGATACATAATTATACGGTACAAAAGTAATAATCTTTTACTTAGTAATGAATATATAATTAGTTATAAACTAGTTACCTTACTAACTATCTTGGTACTACTTTTGATAAATGTCTTTTTACTGTTTCCCTGTAAGCCAAGATCTCTTCTCAAACAAAAAACAAAAGAGGTTTCATTACTACGCTAGCTTATTCGAAATGTCCAATATCCGATCATCGGCATTACGTGTCGTATAACTATTTAATTTTCTACCTAATTTTATTTATTTATATAACTTTCTCTCCAACACTTAATCCTAGTTCTAATCTGTATCAAAGTAAGTTAATAATAGGCTTTATTGACTAAGTTAAATCTACAATAGTTGTAATAAACTAACAGTATTTAAGGCCATGGTGTCACAATGCAAATACGTCTGTATCTTGGAAGATATTTAGACCAAGATAAGGCTAATTATTGCCCCAACAGGCAATGTTCTAGCAAAAATCTATTCCTAGGTATATTAGATTGTGAAATATTATTACTAAACTAGAATTTGTATTTTAATTGCTCTGTTATTGACAACAAAATAACATCTGCGCTTTCAAAAGTTATATTTTTTTCTTTCTATTTGAGTCGGCACATTTAGGCAGATAAAAATTGATAGCAAAATAATAAATTATGTGGGAATGTTAAACCTAATAAAAACTGATAGAGAAATAAAATCAAATATTTCGATATATCAAATTGCTTTTTTTAACACTTTTTTATGGAGTTTGCTAATATCTTTATTAAAATCGACTAGCAAATTTTAATTTATATAAGTCATATACAAAGTTGATCTCTAAAGCACTATTTGCGCCTTACAGCTGCTTAACTGCGCTTAAACTGGTTGACAAAAATAATTATTTATTACAGTCATACTGCATTTTTTTTACCCTACTTACATAACTGTCTGCTCAACACACGACATTACTATTACTTCTAATCACGATCTCTAGTTACGTCATCACACACGGCACGTCAGCATACCTAAAATCGTTTGATCTATGACCGCTACCCTAATGTATGTGACTGTTCAAACACCGCATGAAATTAATTAACTGTTACAATGATGTAGACTAAAAAATACAGTAGCTTAATTGCAGATTTTACCTCTCGATTAAAGAAAAAGCAATCCTTACTAATATTATAATTGCGAAAGTAACTCTGTCTGTGTGTCTGTCGTGTTTTCACGCCAAAACTACTGAACCAATTTAAATGAAATTTGGTACATAGATAGTCTAGAGCCTGAGAAAGGACATAGGCTACTTTTTGCCGCGATAACCGACATCCACGCGGGCGGAGCCGCGGGAAACAGCTGGTCATAATTGATGTTAAGGTAATTTTACACGTATACATAAAATATGTTTATTGGGATTAAATGTTTTATTCTAGGTATTCTATAATGTTAATCTATAAAAGTCGGGTTAGTTACACCATTTATAACTCAAGAACGGGTAGCGATTTCCATGATCTTTGTTTTGTTGCATTTGTCTCCATCCGGAATAACAGCTATATATACAATAATAACTATCAAAAGATAAAAAAAAGTATGTCTTACACCGTAAGTATGCACAAAACCGCGTGGCCCAACTAGTTATCATTTAAACTGTGTGTCGTAATGTATGAATTTAAGTGACATTAAGAGCAAACGTCCAGTATCAAATAACAGTTAAAGCATTCAATAACTACGTTTAGATGAGCGCTCAGTTTCAATACCCAATCAAATACAATTTGAAGAAGCACATCACAATGTCCAAGCTGTCGTGTGGGTGTACTCGTCATACTGTTAATGTTACACTGTGGTATGTGTAGTAGCAACCCGTACTTCTTATCTGAGTCGTGCATCAAACTTAGTATTATTTTGAGAAGTAATTATTAATGTAATGGTGGCCACCGAATTTCAGGCCAATGCAGACCAACAATGGTTAATGAATAATAGAAATCTGGACTGTCCAAGTAGCTGATATCGGACTTAGATAAATGATGAATGCGTTTTCGGTGGAGAGTAGTTTTTTTAAGTAATTATCGATGGAATTTAGTTTGCTTTATTTGGTTAAACGCCGTTGGTAGTAGCGCTATAAAAGTATAAGATACATCAAACCTTTTTTATATAAAATCAAAGAATAAATTCTGACAGTCAAACAAAATTGCGCGATAAATTTATCTGTAACTTAAATGAGTATTTTCAAGGCTCAATTGGGTTGAAAACTGAACAAAAAGTTAAATCACCATCATCACCGATACACCGTGAGAATCACCGTCACAAACGAGAGAAAACATTCGTTGTACGTAATAACCATTGGTAAAAAATCAAGTTGGATGATTTCGTTAAAGAATCCGCGGCTCGACTCTCATATACGAAACTCCGACGTAAATTTGACAAAAGAATTTTATGAACGTATAAATTCGCAATGTCGGGGATCGTCATTCGATCGGGGCAAGTTAGGACGGCTGCATATCGTCGACTTGACGCACTGCGATTGTTTTTAAGCCTATGACGTTTAGTTTAAAATGCTTTAATATGAGTTTGTTATCATTGGGGTTGATCGAAATGTGTCCCTTATGCGTAAGGGTTGACCCTTTCACCCTAAGTTACACATTTGTCACCGAATATTTTTTACTATTTACAAATAAATTTTGTAAGTTTAAGTACCATATTTCGATAATATACTGATAGAAAGACTACTTAACACGGCATGTATTGTCTAATAAGACCCTTAATCAATCTCACAATACTAAAGGTGAGATTAAAGACTCTTTTATCAACTAAAAAGTTTTTATTAGCTTTTTAAAGGAATGTAAAGTCACAAAATGAAAGAAAACAAAACGCTTCATTAAAAATATTTTTATTCGAAATATTTCCCAAATAAATGAAACAAATCTAAATATCTTTAGACAGCAAATTTTCAGTTACATGTAGTTTTCCGTTTCACCGGATACGCAACAAGTCTCAACTCTACAACCAGCCTAACTTAAGATTCGGCGAAACATCGTCTTTTTGCCGTACAGATCTCAAGTTGTTCAATTACGTCTTAAATTAATGATTGAACACATTTTTAGCGTATATATATTCATATAAACCCACACATAGTTATGATACAAGTCTTACAATAGGATTACAGGGCCATGTATGGTATCGTAAACCAGTTACGTATCGTTTATGACTGGTTACATTTTTGTAGCTTTTGTTTCAAATAGAGCTGTGTTCGTGCATTTTAATTCGGTTTTAGTGATACATGTCTCATATTGTGTATTGTATTGTATGCTTTTGTGCAGCGTAAGATTATTGTGAAGGAATTAATTTAAAATGTCAAAGATTTTTTTTAAGTCGATATTTTTTAAAGTCCTTTTTGTTGTCAATATTTCTGATAAAGTACGGTTTTTTATAAAAGACCAAAGATTATATATTTGTTTTTAATCCTATACTTGTAAGCCAAAAAAATCATTTTGTGTATTTTTTTTACAGTTTTCAGTTAAACTGTAAGTTTAGTTATGATTATACAAAATTCTAACTAGACTATGGTCTTCTTAAGATATTTTTTAATAAAGTTATAAGGACATGTCGTTTCACATTTAAGTTAATTAACAAAGTAATTAAGAAGTGACTAATTAATTATTAAATTCAGTTTGATCGTGTTTTGTGACATAATTAGTACTTGAGATCTTAGTGAATGATATTTTATTAAAATTCATTGTAAGTACTTGTTTGGCCATAGTTGTATTTTAAATAGGAATGCAGAACAATAGTGGATAATAAGTTATCTATAATCGACATTGAGTTACAACTAAACAAAAACAATACATACAGAATGAAATATTATAAAAAACATTCATAATCATATAATATTAACAAACCATATCCGCAATGTTGAAAAAAAAAAAAATCGAAGTCTTTTTTTCGAAACCGTTTACGCCAAAGAGACCGCGCTTATCAATCTTTGGGTAATAAAACTATATTTCAACAATTTATGCGTATTTCTATAGATCGACCGACAATTAAACCATCAAACGGAAGCCCATAGATACATGACGGACCTATTAAAAAGGTTTTATTAATCCATGAAAAAAAATGTGTACATAATAAAAAATTGTTGTCCGGAGCAATATTTCAAATTAAGAACAATTCAAATCAAATCTTCGAATTCTCGTTAGAGCAGGACGCCCGTAGGGTTGATGACCCGTTGAAATGTCAGCACATATCTCTCCCTCTCACACAAGTATAGAACACATACCTCCGTCCCTCTTTCACGAAAAGATGTTGATCTTGATACGTCACATTTTTAATAAACGAACTCCGTATGACATGGCGCACGGAAATTCGTTCCAATGATTAATATGGCCGCCTCATTCGTATAAGAAACTAATATAACTTTGTTTTTAAATGTTATTAGAAATATTGATAGTTCCATGTCATTGCTCGTGTTTGTGATCACACGATAAACGTATCGTAGATAGAAAGTATGACAGAACTAAATTGAATGCATGAGGTGGAGCGCGTAGGCAGCAAACGCAAAAAATGTTCGGCCTCACCCGTCTGTTTTACAAATCTGTGTTATATTACAGTGTAGGTTTTTATTGTTTTTTAACTAACGTTTCGTAGTTAAGTATGTCTACGTATCTACATACATTTTGACGTCAATTTGCGCATGGTTGGCTATTAATTAAAACGGTTCTGTAAATGAGTCCGCCTCAATAAGGTAATAATCTTGTCGCCGATGGCGTTTCTGACTTTTGCTTGAATTCTTATTTTAATTTTGACATTAATAAGTGCGGCGGTACGTGTAACAAAACAAATGAAAAACGAGCGCACCGATCCAACACAAAAAACCTTAGAGATGTGAGTACTAGACATCGCACCGCGCGCGTTTCATTACATCTTAAATAAAAAGTTCATATTTGACGTTTAACAAATTGTTCCTTTTTCAAATCGACCAATGAGACCATTGTGTTCACTCCTAATGGCATGTTCTATTTTCAAATCTCATTCTCTTTTCAAATCTCGCTTGCCTTTCAGATTCATTCGAATTTGGAATGCGTTGGTTGGATACATCCGTACATTTTCCCACACGACTTTTTTAGTTAAATGAGTTGATTAATTGGATGTTAGTTTGTACGCTGATTGTTGCGTCTCGTAGTCCGTGTCGTGTCTCATACGTACCTCTAGTACCTGCGCCAACAAATAATTGCTATGACCATCGGAGACATGACAGAGTGGGCTCGCTAACAAAAGTGAAACATCGATATGATATATTGTCATCATATAAATTGGCAACGTGTCCGCGCGGGTGGGCAGAGAGCATTTAGTTTTAATCTAAAATATGCATCAGTGAAATCCCCGAAACGGCCAAATGTCGCGTATCTAGCCGAGCGGGAGATATTGCCGAAATGCATAAACATCAAAGGGGTTTTTTGTTAAAAAAGATTTAAATTTTGAAGGGCGCGTCCCCATATAGGCAAAATGGCGTCCGAGATTATAATAACGATTTTAAAGTCCCCCTTCGTATTTTATTTTTAGTTTTTTTGGGAAGGGTTGCGTAAGTGGACGCGGGGACTGAAAGAATATTTGACACTACAATGTTTCTAAAAAATAGGGTGAAAATTTTGCATTTTTGTGTCCAGTATAGTGAATAGTTGTGGGGTGTTTTAGATCGATATTGCAAAATGTGATAAATCCCGCCATTCTCTACAGCTTTTGGGCGGTTTCTACGCGACATTCAAAATCCTTTTTTGAAATCTAAATTGTTTTCATTTCAATATGAAACTCGGATTTGATTTTAATCTTGCTTGTTATATTTCTCTAACTAGATTCAGTTTTAAATCAAAGAAAATCTTGTAAGTTTTCTTAAGAAGTCCATTCCAGAGGAATTTGTAAAATAGGTATTATATTTGAAGAAACAATTGCCGTCGCGTTGCGCCCGACCTTCCCCATTGAAGTGCATAAGGGACCACTACAAGGCTGATTATATCTTCAAAGTCTTTGACCAACAGACGTTTCATATCCCGCTGTTTTCTTCACCAAAACTGGACTGATTCAGAAAATTGGAGGACAAGTATATCTAAGCTTCTATAATTTTTTTATTTGTTAAAATTCTATCATTTTTGTAGGATTGTTATTTGAACACGGCGGTAAAAAATGTTTTTTTTTTCTGTTTTTTTTAGTAATTCATATTTCTTTTAGTAATTCATTTTGGATAAAAAGAAATACTAGGGTTAAGTAAACCTAGATTTTTTGAAAAATCATTGCTTTCGAAGCATTTTACACAAAGTTTAAACAGCATTTGTATGAAGAGAGGCCCAATAGTGTGCTCTCTTAAAAATTGATAAAGTTCAACACCATTGAATTTCAGATCTGTTTTCCTATTATTAAAAACTCTGAAATAACCCTAAAACTACTAAAACAGACAAATATTCATAAATTCTATAGTTAAAAAAGCTTACTGTAATTCAATTTACATAAAGCCCTTTCAATGAATGAAGGTTAGTACGCTCATTCACAGAATGAACGAACCAGTCCTAAATGACACAATTAGGCCTCATGTTAACCCTACAATGCGAACGCCTCAACAACATGGTAACTAAGACCGAGGCCGCTGTGATTTGACCAATTTACGGACAAATCCGTCCCAATTGTCGTCAGCCACGCTTTTATCAATAAAAATAAAAATCCTTCGAGGAAGTTACCAATTTGTTCGAGCGTACCACGATGATACTGATTAACAATCGAGTTTCTACTTTATATCTTGTTTATAAGGTTCAAAAGAGCGTGCAAAGTGATTTTGATAGATTGTGAAATCAATTAAATTAGTTCTTTTATTGATGGGCTCTGTTTATTGGTGCTACTCGTTGATTTTGATACAACGTTATGATTTCATCTGGATTCATTTTTATGTTTCAGTTCGTTTTTTAATAAATTAATTCGTCTGAAATATTTAAAGATTAAATAAACTCACATTAAAATGTAATGCCATATCATGTTTGGATTTAAACAACGCAGTATAAAGTAACATTGCGATGTTGTGTAAATAGCGATCGTTTATATGGCAACAATTATGTATTTAATTTCATTGATTACACACTTAATTACAAAATAGGACGTACAATAGACACAAACATATCTAATTATTATTTCAAATGCGATCTAATCCTTTTAATTTGATCGGCCATTCCGTATTCACGTCCCGTTAACTGACGCAATATACAAAACCATAACCAGCGCACATAAAACAGAACATACAAAATTATATTTTCCGATTATAACGGCCGTTTGATACACCGAAAATGGCGTAGAAAGTACAAATAATAATATATTTGACGTATCACGAACGAATATTTTCACTGAGACGTGAGCGGGAATCCAATCCGGGACCTGCATACTGATTGCTGAGTTATTGCGACTTTTCCGAACGCATACGTTTCGTCGACACGTTTTCTGTGGAATCGCGCGATTTTAAGTCGGGGCCGTTGCGGTGCATCGCGATCGTTTTGAATGCACGCACGCATGCGAAGGGTTAACTGACGTCAATTTGTTGTATAATTGATTACATTAGATTTTATAACGTGGCTAACTTCGATAGTGTCGTGATTATATTTATTATGAAATTGATTTACATTACAAGCTTAGATTTCTGTTTCAAATGATTTGTTTGATCCTGAAATGCTATATCAAAGTTTATACAATTTTAATCAACTCAGACTTCCGTCTCTAGTTACTCAGACATTTTTAAGACCGTTGCTGCCTGCTTAAACAATTGTTCAATCATTCAATACCTTTACAATAAATAACATTGGTAATATAACATTTAAATATCCAATAAACTGGCTACATAAATATCAATAAAAACTAGAAACCGATTGTCGACTTCATCCATTGTGAAACTGTTGTGCGCATGCGTAACCCGCATATTAAGGACCGTCGCTAACTACGAGCGAAAACGGGAAACAATCGCCGTTCCATATTTGAAATCGGCCGTTTGAATATGGAACTATTTAAAATTTCGAATCCGTTTGCGTTATCGCTGCGACGTGTTGGCGTTTTCCGATTGTTCTTTTTATAAATTTTATTTAGTGTTGTTACTTATATCCGTTTAATGATGGTTTTAGTGGCTAACGGTTTATAGTTCTACATTCAAATAGAGAGCCATATCCTGGCGGTGTATATAAAGCATTTGCCAGTGAAAGAACATGTCGTTTATATCCAAATGATCTCCTATTAAGTGATATAGAAGTTGAAATAGACATAACTTGTTAACTATGCTAGTGTACAATGTAAAACCTGTACATTGCTCGATAATAATCGATAAAAACTCAAACCAAATTGAAACTTGTATGTACTGAGTCAACAGCAATAATAGTCAAAGTCTTAAATGGAGTAAGACATCGATCACGACAAAAAAGTAACAGAGTATAAAGTTTTTTATTATTAAACATTATCCGAATATGTTTCACAAAGGAAACAATCGTATTGTTTTAAAATCCCACGGTGCAATCATCTGAGGGATTTTTATGCGATTCTATATTAAGTATTACTTTGTAACTACAATATTGTATTCATTATACAAAGCTTTTTGTGTAACGATGCTTGATGTTCGAAATTTGAATGTTTTCGGTTGAATTTTTTAATTAAAGAACTTTGTTAGATGCTGTTTAATAATATTTGAATTTAGACAGCTGATATTTTTTTTTATTTTTTTTTAAGTTAGTAGAATTTAATACTTACTTCAAATACCCTAAAATATTAAATAGTTAAGACTTAATAAGCAAACAAAAAGTAAAGTAGTAAAATTAAAGAGTTAAACTTTATTTAAACTTTATTATTTGTTACGTATAAGGCCATCTATTTAAACTAATACGAGTAAAGTGTTCGTAAAATATCGATTATTGTTGATCGAATGCAGCTTTATTTCTTCGAAAGAATCTGCAAGATGCCAAAAGAGCAACTTTCGACAATAACATTTCGAGTCGCGTAGTGTCCGCAAGTCCGGAACATAAATAATGTTAATGCTGTATAAAAGGCGTTTTTCGATGAATTTATTCCCAAAAACGTCCGCTTTTGTGGCGAAACCAGGCCCGGGAAGTATAAAGTTGTTCATAAATTATTCATGCGACATACACTTTCGGGACTTAGTCACTGTAACTTGCGATCCCGATAAAATAACATTTCGACTTTCCGAACTGTCACTATGCGTACTTTTTTAATTTTTACACAACACCGTGTATGGGAATCATTATCTGACAGGCTCCGGCTGTTCCCCAATCATAATATATTTTTCAAATTAAATTTCTCACTTCATTGTATTCACAATCGATATCTAATCTCAACCGATGATTATTAACGACAATTATGTTCAGAAAGTATAGAAAAAAAACTATACTTCGTTTTGTGAATACAGACAGACAAAGAGCTAACTAAACGCAAGTCACTTCATACGAATTACCGCCGCTTTGTTTCAACGTTCGACAGACAAAAACATCATTTTTAATATCAATACGCCCGGCTCGATTCGATACTCGAATGTAATTATACACATTCGATTATAATTATTGAACGAATAAAGCTACGTTCTAATTAAAGTGTCGATGCTCCATAAAACCGTTGTGAAAAAAGTTCAACGCTCCAGAAATTCCGATTTTGAAAATTAAAGAGCATTGCGTTTTTAGCGCCTTTTATCGGAGTATAATTTAACCTTATTGGTCGATCGATCAATTGCGCGCGTGCATTTAAAATTTCGAATTAGGAATTCGATTTGTCTTGTCATTAAACCTAGGAATGTCAATATCAGGGCCTTGACAGTTTCATATTGCTTGTGTCGAAATATTAAAAAGTAAACAAGCTTTGATTGCGAATGGTTCATTAAAATTTGGTAATGTTAGCGTAAGCCAAAAATCCGCGCCCTAGGTATGAGGGTTCGTTAATACTCTTAGTACTAGGTTCCATTTGGATGATTTAAGTGCCCCCGGGCCATACTCTACGCTTTTTGGCTTTGTCTGATCGAGATCATATACGTACGGGCAATGAGATTATGAAGGGGTCCGGTCACATCAATTATTTTTGTGAGCTTAGCTTTCCATTTTTAAAATAAACTCATCTTTGAAATGAGGGGACTTTAATAAAATTACGCATTAGAGTTGGGGGAAGGGGTTATTTTTTAATATGAACATATTTTTGAGTGTTGCCGCGTGGTGGAATATAATTTTTTAGGCTTAGTTGCTTTCATCATTGTTTTATACTTTCTAATAAAGATTATACTAGCTTTTTAAATACACGAAGTATAGATGACCCCTGTTTGCCAAACGTTTAATGATACCTACGTGTATAGCTAAATTACTTACTACTTTTGTTAATTTAAATAAAGTTCAATTTCTCTCTATTCAGAATTTATTGTTTAAATGAATACTGTTATAGTATTGATTTCCAATAGTATCTAGTTTCAACTCACTGGTGCTTAGTTCGTGACAAGTAGTTGTGATAGTGATGGCGCGCCAATTTCTTAAAATGGTGGTCAATAAAATACCTGGAAACAAAATGAAAACATTAGACATTGTTTGCTTAAAATAAGGGCACTAATGATGATTAATTAAAACGTTGATTAATAAATTATTTATAGTTACAAATATTAATATGATGTTGCATAGTTATTTTCAAGGTTGGTGTGGGTAGAGTCTGTTCTGTCAGTCGTTTCGGATTTTAATTACAAATTAGTCCATTCTTTAGCTATGTGGAAGCATGTTATGTAGAGTCACAAGATTAACAGCTAATACATTCTAAGTCCTAAGTGGTTCAAGTAGAAGTTAGCCGTTCATGTTAAACTTAGTTTGAATCCTATTTCTCAAGTCCACTTAGAGTAAAACTTATCTTAGGATACCGTTCGCAAAGCTCAAATCAATATCAATTAATTAAATTAACACAAACCACAATTAAGTTCCAAATTTAAATGTTCAAACTAGTACCTAAGAGATCGATCGCCTTCCAAATTTAAAATCAGATAGCCGAACGCCGACACAATGGAATGGAACGAGCATGACGATTCAAATATTTTCGAAAATGGAATATTAAGTGAACGCCATTATGTGAACGAATGATTACTAGACGGTAACATGTTATTAAAAGAATATATTTCGAATGTGACTGTACGCACGTGTATGTATAAAAAAGGTTTAAGAAATTAGTTTCGTGCTGGTTTTCCCTTCCGGGAATTGAATTGGTAAAGTGTTAATATGAGGTTATCGACCAACTGTTAGATCCTACGTCAGTTCAATTCTAGACCTTATCAGCAATTGTATAGTTAAACATGATAAATAGTTCAAATCACATTCCTAGAACATGCCGTTTCCTCTTGTGGCACATCTCATACATACAAAAGGTTGTCACGGCTATTACCCACACGCCTCGACTCTCGCATTCGATATTATATCGATTAGGTATAATATCATAATAAGAAGTCCCCATTTGCGTATTGGGGTCAACGACTTGCGTATGCTGGCCGCGTGTGATGCTATGCGTCAAGTGACCCCTTAATGCGACTTATTGGTTACTCATTTAAAGTGCACGCGCACAGACTAAAATAATACGAACAACAAGACATTTTCACACCGTTTATTTTGATATTGACATCGAAACATTTTCTTACTCTGTGGCTTCTTCTTTTCTTATAAGGGCTTCGTATAAGTAATTATGTAATAAACATGGATTGTTCGTAATTTAAGCATCGGACATAAAATTTTATCTTCGAATCCCCAAAATTCTTTTGAGCATAATATGAAGAATATTAATGTTGGTGTGCTTGTTTGTGGCTATGGACGAATGATCGATAATGCAAGTATCTACGATGTGGTAACTCGACGGTGTCATTGAGGCCGCCTATAGAAATACGCCTACGCGTGTCGAAACAAACAGATCGCAGTTCCACAAAACATCATTAAATTCAATATTTCGTTTAAAAAGCACTCCACATATCTGGACCATTAATCACTAAAACTACCGACCTTCAAGGAGATACATCGGAATAAAATCGCCAATCGAAATAAAGCACTTAAAAGCGAAACGTCATTATCGCACAACATAAATAAAAAACTCAGAAATCGAACGCAAAAATTGAATATCGAACTCGATTTAAAACAGAATACGAATTTTAAAAATACGAGCGCGGCCGAGCGGCATTAATTAAAAATTCTCGGTAGAATATTCAAAAATAGAATTCGCATTCGAACGCTCCTTGTACGGATCCCAAGTTTGAATTTGGAAGGAACAAAAGGAGAAGAGCGCGGGAGCAACCCTTTTAGCGCTGATAATCTGTTGGTCGGCCGTGTTGCGGGACGTTTTTTATTTGTTGTCACTTTTTTGTCCGAACCGAGATTGTACACAACATTCTTTACTTCGAAACGGAGCTTTTTAAAACTCGCCTCAAGATTTATTTCTTTTTTATACGCCTTTAATAACGAGTCCCCGCGTCCGATTTAATTGACGAATGGTCACGAGCGAAATGTTCAAACAATTTTAGAGGTTACTTTTGACTTGACATTTAGTAATAAGTATAACGACATTATTAATTATTTTTTGCTAGAGCTTACGATCGAGGTTGTGTTAGAAATGAGAGACCGCATTGTGATTGAAAGTCGTGCAAGGAATTGAATATAAAGCAGCCGTACCGAGTTTGAATTGCTTCGAAATATAAAAATTTAAAAATAGAACGCAATCCTTCCGCCCTCGGTCGGGCGGTTAGTGCTTTACATGAAATATTATTTTATGGAATCAACATCTGCGTCTGTGTGGATGTGTGCGTGCGTGTGGAGCGGGCCAGACCGAGAGGGTTTATGTACACAAGTGAAATTACTTAAAAGTAACACGCCTCAAGTGGATGGGAACTTGGGAACATTTTCAGAACTCATTTCTTTTCAGTTTAATTTTAGAATCACATGTTTAGTTTTTGAATTTATTATCGCAGTTTATTAAAAGTTATGTCATAAATTTCGGATTTACGAGATAGCTTTAAAGAGGAACTGATATATAGCTATGTCATCTGTATAAACATCAGATTAGACGAAATACAATAATGTCTATGTTCTGTATGTAGGTAGAATAAAAATAAAATAAAAAGTGATAAAATCGCTAGTTCCCTCTCGCATCATAAAATTCGTTTTACAATCCCGTCCGAATCGTCAAATCACTCGTCGCGGGTTCATTTTTAAAAATTGGAACGAAAAGTGAAACCCTTCCATTTTTTAAATTGCTTTCGTCATGCGCTCCCTTTGCCCCTGTGTTGAGTCCAACAACAATGCGTGGATTTTTTTAAACTTTAATGTCATTTGTCAAAAATATTTGAATGGAGAATTATGTAAAAGTAGCTTTGTGTGTCCAGTCTCGGAGGGTTGGGATTAGATAACATTATGTATTTTTGAATAAAGAACGAGAAATTTGAGATTTATTTGAAATGAGAACTAACAAATAAGCCGTTGCATACCAAACAAAATGTTATAAAACTGATTATGAAAGCTCAATAAACAAAAAAAAAATACTTTTCCATAACTATTTTGATTCAATATATATACCTAAAGGTATGTAATTTACACACGCATTTAATTTCACTAATGCACAACGATTCAATCCATTTCGGAGCCAACGAATAAATCAACAAAAACATCAGAGGAACATTTTTTATCTTTATTAGTCGATTTAAAGCTTCATCTCAAACTTCATCCGAAAAACTAGTTATTGTGAGATCGTCAGCTGTGTTAGTGTTGGGATTACGTTTTTTTTGTCTACCCTCCCATTTTAAATTTAACTCTTTTGACTATTTTAATATTTCTTGAACAATTTTAGCTTGGGGCGAGGGTAATGTTTTTTGATATAAAGGGGTACGTATTTTTAGTTGTTCGTTCTACAACTCTACATTATGCGGGCGTTAGATTTAATATTTTTGATTGAATAGCAGACAATTGTTATTGAAAGGGTTCAGAGATTTTAGAGATTCTTTTTAACTGGTTTATATGGTTGTATTTTTAATTCTACATTTTGGGATTTGTTTGTGCTTTACACACGGCACAGCTGTGACGGCCGCGTTATAAGATTGTTTGTATAATATATATATTTATGTGATCGTTTTCAAACAGAATAATTAGTAAGATCATCAAAACATTACCATAGAGCTAAAACAAATAAATCCAGAACAATATAATCTGTTTCGTTAATCAACCAAGTAGGTAAGTCCGATTTATTCATAATTTAAAAAATAAAACAAAAGATCATCTACGATTTGATTTAAAAAACAATTAATCCTTTGACTTGTCAACATTATTTAAAAAAAGGAAACCCTTATACAATTAAAATCGAATAAAAACGATTCGAAAAAAGAATGAGATCGTATTCGTAAAAAAAGTAGGGTGAATGTCCTTGGAAGGGAAACCCGCTACATGTGACGACATTGCTTTGTATGTTATACATTGAAGACTTGACTCCGTGTGTGGCTTAAGATTGTGCTACTAAGAAGGCAATGGATGTTAAATTTTGACGGAAATCTGGAGTATATTAGAGGAAGTTCAGCCGAATGCTTTCGGATTCGGTTTCATAATACATTAGTTGTCTTTAAGTAAAAAATGCGGTACAGATGTGTTTTATTGTGTGACTGAGGTAGAAAGATGAATATTAATTTCGTAGCACTATTGTTCGTAGATTTCGGTTAAAAGTAGATTTGGTAGGCTCTGGAGGCTCGTATTGATTTTTATAAAACAAAAGAAAAGATCTCACTGACAGTTAAAAACAATTAGCTTTAAGATATTATATTTCGTTACAGCTTACAGAATAGAACATACTCAAGTAAATACCCGCCAATAACATGAAGACAATCCTCATAGTTTACGAGATAAGTGTTAATAAAACAGTTGTAAACTCTCTTTATTATCGCGCCAACAATAAACACTACAATTTCCACTTTGTTACGTCTCTACAACTCGTGATTTGCTGAATTGTTAGTAAACTTTAAACAAGCAAATTTCAACTTTAACTCAAACCCTGACAGTTCAATTTTACTAACTAAACGGACCTGAAGACGTCGTCTTAACAGTGTGTGGTTAAAGTAATGAGTAAATTATTTGTTAACGACATAAGTATTCATTTTCTCTTTTTTGGAAAACGGTTTGAATTTTTATATTTCGAATGAATGAAAATGATTTCCAGAGTATGATTACTTAAATAGTTATTAATTTAATTTGTCATTCGATTCAACAATACAGTTTTGAGTTCTAATTTTAAATAGAGTCCATGAGCTCTATGTTTTTTTTTCTGTTTGGATTCACGATCTTAAGATTCCTTCTCTAAACTTTTAGTTCTAAATTCAAATGTTTTATTTTTTTATATAATTTTTGCTAATTTTACTAAGTGTCAGGATAAACGGTTTGCATTATAGTATTAGTCTTGTAGCTATCACCCGAAGTAGATTGTGTTCTGCAATAGAAGTCGGGGCAGACGGTCGGCTATTTGCGGCGATACGTTTTGTTATTCCAAATGTAACAATCCTCTGTTACGTAGTTAATGATGTTTGTGTCAATTTATGTTGTTCACTTTCTATTTTGATTATTTTGTAAAAATAATTGATTGTCTTTTAAAATGGAAGAGTAGTTGAAGCAAATAGAGATTTAATTAATATTTAGTTTTGTTTAAATTTTTTAAAATGTCAATGTCCTCCTTTGTATTGTTAAAGTTAAGATAAGATGCTGCATGCATTTTGTTGAGTGCTAAATTGTTAAAAGATGTTTTGGTATGTTTCTTGCATAAAATGTAGAGTCCTAGATATACGTAAATTCTTGCTCTAGATACCAAGTGTAAAATATGATTTGTCTTTCATATGAAGCGTCTTAAAAGTTTCACAAAAGTAGGTAAGAAATAATCGTCGTTTATATGCCCATACGCATCATAAATACATCAAGCTCATCTCCTAATCCGCTGCAAATCCAGACTCGTAAATTACAACAATATTTCGTCGCTAGACCCAAAATACTCTATAATATTAATTAACCTGCGTACGTCGCGTATTTCATTTTAATCGGCGTTTCTCGTTTTCGCACAACGCGCGAGAATGCGCACGCGCACCTGTCCTGCACTCTGTTATGTCGCACTTTGTATGCACGGCGCGGACTTAGAAGTTATTGTGTTTCTTTTAATGCATCAAATTTATGACGATAGCGGAATGTCATCCCATAAAATAAATATTTTTAATATTTCGCAAGAAATCTATTAAGATTATATGTACAGTATTTTTTTACGATTCATTGATATTCAAGACAAACCAAGTTGAAGGCGGTAATGACGCCCGTCTAGATATAATATAAAAACAATAAAAATGGACTCGACCACTGTACACGATAATAGACTACGCGGAAAGCGAAACGATAAATCTGAGTGCATTTTTCGCAAACGCATAAAATTCGAACGCACCTATTATTGAATCGAAGCGGCACAGACAAATGTGTTGCCGTCTTGTTCCGTCTCAATACTTCGGTCTCGCTCTCTCGGTGCACGCGCCGCTATTGTGTCTGGCGCTACTCGGCGAGGAGCGTCTGCCTCGCTCCCGCGCCATAGCTCCGTCCCCCTCTAGCGCATGTCAATGCATTTTATTGTCGACGTTAATGGCTCTGATTACAAATGTAAATTTTCAGCGCGCGACGGCGTTGGTTGGACTTTTTTCTGTTCGATTTCTCTCTATGGTATTAAATTGTAGCAGAAATTAATAGCGCACATTTATGGCCATGCTCGATTTTTTTAATTTTAAATGTTCTATTGTTGTATTGAATAAAAACTGGTTTTAATAAACGATTTACGCTGACTGGGAATCTTGCGTTATGGCACGGCGTGGACTTCAAGTTTGTGTGGCTGCTCGCTCTAGACAAATGCTGTAAACAACTGAAATTTATTACTCGTGAACTACATTAAATTAATAACTAATGATTAGTGAATCCGGCGAATAAAGCGGAGCCAATGCAACTTAGACCAAAATAAAATAGCGGCGGTACACTACGCACGTCGAACGCACTCTGACGGACAGACTTACCTATTATTCGCATATCAGGGCACTTTATTTATAAAGACCGTCCAGTTTCTGCTGGCATATCCCCTTTGAGTGATTTTCTAATAAAAGTCGGGTGTGGGGGGCGCATCGCGGGTCTCGCGTAGCTGGACGCGGCTACAACGGTTTCCCAACCGAATACCGTTCGCAAAAGATCTCACACGGCTGCCAATTTTCAGAAAGACAGAGCTAAAATAATTGCTGCAAACGCGCCCTATTTCGAGCGGCGCACTACAGTTTAGATACGATTTAATTCTAGAACATTATTATCCCACTGTTCATTGCAACCAGTGTTAGGTGTGAACGCGAACGAGCGATTTGAATTTTGAAATCCGAACTTCCTATTCCAAAACTGATTTTTGAAATAGGAATACTTTGTAACGTTGTTTGTTTGAAGACGATTGTAATTTGACGAACGCAGTTTTGTAACTTATTTATTTATTTTAAATATTGAGACGATATTGAAACGTTTAAATGTTTGTTTCCATAACAAAGAGTATAATTTAAACACAATTAAATCTTCGATCTGATTACGAGGAATGACCGCTCATTACTCTGATACTGAGAACTGTATGTTTATTTTCACTCAGATAATTTTAATGGACATTCGTCAGTTTCACGGCACGACGTGACACCTTAGATAATGTAACAGCATTTCAACTGAAACTAACGACTCCCATTATAACCTGACTGCTGCCATCAAAACCATTAAACACAAACAAAATAATTGTCATATTCACATCAAACATATATAGGCCATAAATCCGAAGAGACGACGCAAATTTTGGCAGTATAGAACATTGGCAACGTTACAATACATTACACGAAATGCAATTTCTGTTTACTTGCATTTCTATGTTACTCTGCTATGCGTCAATAGAGCGTGACATTTTTCATTTAGTCATCCCTTCACTAAATTGGTACTGAAAACAAATGACGTACAGTTTGTTGATGAAGAACAAAATTGATGTAAACTGGATAAATATGATCCGTGAACTTTAAAAAACAGATCGCAAGCGGTGTATGTCACCATCGGATTCGACGTAATCTTTATGGACAGTGGATGCAAGATTGCGAGCCGAGCGACGAGCGCGAGACGAAACTATCCATCGGCGCTCATACTTACAGCAATAACCAGACGCGGCAACAATTACATTTGCACACAATAACGTTCAACGTCAAAAAAGAAAGCAAAATAATCGGCTTTTCTAAATTCGAATACAAAGAGACGTTCGAAATACGAAAACGTATCGGCCGATAGCGCTAGAGCGTATGCCAACAATTAGGAATGCGTTCTATTCCACATTCAAACGCGGGTGTCGTTTGATTTTGGAATAAATTATAAATGTATCAATCTGGCGCGTGTGCGGACGAAGCCTCGGCGAGTTACGTTCCGATTTTAAAATCCTCTAAATTATGCACGGTGCGCGTAGGTATTAATTAAATTTATTATATGACCGACAACAGAATTTATTCAGCGGCGTTATTTATAAATTCGTCTAAATGTCACGGGAACAATGGAGTGTCCGTGTCTATTTAAGATTGATGAGTAACAAATAATCCCTGTTGTTATCGGAAGGCGGAAAGTCACTTGCGTAACGCTCCGGGCGCTCGTATGAGAATGTCAGATTACGGGCCGGTATTATTTTCGGTAAACGATACGTATCTCTGTCTGTTCGGATTCGACGTTGCGTTTAATAGTTAAGCATAGTAAGTATTCGGTCGGCCGCGGACTAATCTTGACTGGCAACCGCGATTTCACCCGGAGATCATCGGATCTAACATTTTTTTTACGAGTCCGCGGCGTTGCAGAATTTTAATGAAAATCGTGATTGCTTTTCTAAAGGCCGAATTATTATTGTATAGTCTTAATCGCCGCTAAAAGTCGTCTTAAAATTCGTCGGACGCATTCATCAAAAATAAGAAAATAATTAATACTCGGTTCGAAACGAGAAACGAAACATTTAGAACGGACATAACAATAAAACAATACGCCGCTCGCAAACCGAAACAAAACACAGAAAAATATGAATTCCGATCGGAACGGGCCATGGAAACAAAAGATGGCGGATTTAATGAAATGAAATAAAATATAAATTCCTTTTGCAAGCGAGAATTCTTACATTTTTAATTTGGTAGCGTGGAATGGGGCTAAAAACGGTCAAATTCCAGATTCATAAGCGGTCGACGAATGGTGATTGAGTGTAGAGCGGGTGTCGCCGAACGAAAACGAATATTCATTTTATTGAAAATCAATTCTGCCGTGGCGAACTGGAGATTTTTTTATAAATATTATTAATTACTTTTCCGATTTTAAATGAATTATTGACTTTATCACCTGTGGGGAGCGTACGGCGCGGCTAGCCTCCGATGTAATTAAATTAGTTTTGGTGTCAGAAAGATTAAAAAGCTACTGATCAGATTCGTGATCTATACGAACAAGTTGCTGGCATAAATTACCTTCATGTCAACAAAAAAGGAAACATGCGTGTTTTTTTAATTTGTTTTAAATTAAAAAAAATTGTTTGCATTCTTGGATTCTTGCAAGTAAGTATTAATTTTATAAGTTTGGAACTATGAACGTTTTGAATTGAAATTTGAATTTTGAATTACAAAATAATTAGGAACATAATATTAAACTGAACAAGACTTCAATATTTAAACAATTTAAAACGTTACTTTCTTAATTTAGTTTTAAAAATCATTTTTTTACACTAAATTGAAAACTTATCGATATTTTGAAACATAAAACATGTAAAAACTGATACGCTTCGGAGCGGAACATATAATAAGTGTGGCAGATGCGAGTACAATTATTGAGACGAAACAGACCGCCTTCCAATACGATGACTAATTCCAAGCGAATTGTTTATTTGTTTCAGCTTTTATGAGTAAACGTTGTCAGTTCACGGGAATCTTTACGATTATATCGATAATATTGGTTTATTGTGTTGTTTTAGTATTCATAAATATGTATGCTTTTTCTGTTCGCAGTTGTAGGCTTTTAGCGTAGATCTATATTTTTTTTGAGGGTGTGTTCTTGCTGGTTGACTATCATCTAATATAGAAATATGAGACAAATCAGTTAGGTACCTAAATAACATAACTGTCAATATAAATTACATAAGAATAGATTTAACAGGTAACCAAAAAAAATATGTCTACTAAACCTATTTACCAATAGTTTTTTAAAAGTATCAAAAGACAAAATGAAAACTAAATATTTTAAATAAATTTACTAAACAAAGATTTACACTTATCACCTTCCAAATTCAAATAAACATTACGAATAACATTCTTCAATGACAATCCGCCATGTTTTATTTCAAAAATTCAAACGCCGAATTCCGAGAATCGAAATACGAAATGGTACAAGTACATAATATTTTAAAACACCGATACTGCGCGGTAATAAAATCAATCATATTTTATAACAAGAAGATACGAACAATTTTTACATTGCCCTCGGTTCAATTTTAGCTTAAAAATAGACGTTTTGAGTGGTTTCCAGTCAGATAAGTTATATCGATGTTTCAAGCAGACGGATGGATGGTTCATATTTTTAGGGTTCCCTACGTTATTGGTATAATCCTCTTCTTTAATGTTTTGAGTTTATTTATGGTTATTTTTTAAGTGTTTCGCTCTTAAGTTAGTTAATTCGTCTGGTTGGTTTGTTTTAATGTTCGAACTGTTCGGGTTTGTTCGTTGATCAATTTAAAACTTATGGCTTATTTTGTTTATTAGTTTATACCTAACGTAAACATTTTACCTATTAACTAGGTACATAAATATACTTCAACTTATAAGTGAATGAACGATCGAGAATGAACTAAAGGTTGTTTACATAAATTACTGCGTTATTGTAAACATTTTTCTCAACACTATAAGAGCCCAATATGGCACGTCAACAACTTCAAAGTTTAAAGTCTTGAAGCCCGTGTTTAAGTTACAATGGCGGGCGTGGTCGCGAGCTAGCGGCGAATAATTACACCTCCCCTCCTCCCCCCGGTAAGGTCTAGCACCTCCCCCCTCCTTCATTGAGCATTGTCTTAAGATGTGACCTCTTGAATGCATCAACTTATGTATGGAAATTGACTCCAATTTGTACTAAGAAAGCGGTTGGCTGAATCTTTAGAATTGTTCTTCATCCTACTTATTAATTTTACATGTAAGAACATTTATTTTAAAAACTTGCCGTGTCTTGCCGGGACTTGTCATTCAAAATAAAAATGCGGGCAATACAATTTGGCATAACTCAAACGAGTAATATTCATAATCGTTCCGTTTTGTAGTCTGTTCAATAAATGTTTTTATAAAGCCATTAATTTCAGTCAGTTTCAAAACCGAGTAACATACCTCACAGAATATTAGCATAGCGTTAAATTGAATGTTATTTTTCATCTATGAATTGCGCGTTCGTAAAAGAATGCGTCGGCCACCCCGCGTGCCTTATTGCCAGTACGTGAAGGTGGCGCGTGCGGACATTTGGAATACACAATACGCAAACTTACGTAACACGCAACGCGCACAGAATTATAGAACCGCGATTTCTCTATCACACCTTTCATACACGAAACCATGACAATACAACCTAGACAATTTATTGCTCACTAAAAAATGTCTAGACGCAAAAATTGTTAAATCCACGTCGGCTTTAACGTTGTCGGAACGACATTCTTATATTCCACGTTCTATATCCAAAATATAAGTGAAGCAATTGAAAAACGAACCGAACTAAGTTCATATTACGGACGACTGTTCCAAATTCAAACGTATTCAAATATCGAACGAGAGATGGATGACGCAGCCACTGGAACATGTCTCACACAAATCATATTTTTTAAATTGTTTTTTTTTGTTTTATACTTTAATGTTCAAATTGCCGTACTTGTAGTACATGATTATTTAAATGGCAAATACATTAAATATTATTAATCGTCAGCTATTAGTCGTTTTCTAAACTCTTAGAACCGCAGCGTTCCAACCGTAACATTCAATCAACCGAAAATTTAAATAAAATATTATTCAAACTTATAAAATCATAATGTTAGACGTGGCTGGTTTCGGCGATATGATCCCATTGATTGATGGGTGACCACGTAGCGTGTGGAACTAGCCCACCGGAGAAGTACCCATGCTTTCTAACAGTAAGAAGGCACGGAGAGGTCAAATTAAAATGGTAGTTATATTTTTCAAGTGTGTTGACCCCGAGCCGTTAAACTAGACTTTACAATGTTTGGAACTTAATTAAAAATATATAAAGAATTTATTGCGTGTCAAGAACGCCTCCATGTTTGTTAAGCAAATTTTTAATTACTATCAATTGAGTGTGATTTAGAATAATTTTGTTGTCAGTGTGAAACTAAGTAAGTATTCTAAGTATTCATCTAATTTCCTGTTGGTTTCAAATGGCTGGACAGTGTGAGTCAGATCTAAAAGATTTTAAAATTGGGAATCTACGCATACGCTAAAAATATATCTCTATCATAAATTAACTCACCCAGATGGCTATATTCAACAAACATTTTTTTTTGTATCTTGTTCTTGAAATCATTGAAATGTAAAATGACATTTATTAAAATGAGCAAATCATTTTGATGAAACTAAAAATATCGATCAATCATCGAATTACGTAACCAACTCAAATAAGTATTGGCATCTAATATCATTTTTTATGGCTGCCTAAAGCACTTGTTTACATATACGCTTCCTACACTAACATAAGACTAATAAACTAATAATCATCAAGTCGACATTACTAAGACAAATTGTTACAACGATACTTATAAAACTAATGAATAGTCGATTTAAGAACACTCGAATCGATTATATAGTTTAGAAAGTAATGAGCATACTGTATCTTGAATAAGTTACTATGTTTTTAAACGAATCCCGCATCTTATCCGGTTAAGATTTTAACTAAAGCACGGACGATTATTCCTAAACTAAAAAATCAATCATCCCTACTTATGAACGCATCATAAAGAATCGTTCCCGTTCTATTTTCAAAACACGAATTTGAATATGAACCGAAAGCTACATTCGTTTTGAACGCTCCCCGTGTTTGTAATTCGTCCGTTTGGAAATGGAACTTGTTGTTCTTATTATGAATGCGTTAAGGATGCGCAAGAGCATGCGTCTGACGGTTTAGTAACTGATGCATTAATGCTTCGAATGATCTCTTACGTTTTTTTTGTCCGACGCCCGGAGATTGGTCATTACACATCTGAATATGTGTTCTCCACAAAAAGTTGGATCACGATTCGGTAAAAAGTCGAAACGAGTCTTGTGATGTAAGTAGATAGCAAACGTGCTCTTTATGTTATTAGAATTTGAAGTTTCCGGATTGATTTGAAAGTTTTTAACGGCCCGAAACTATTTGGTGGGAGGCAAATTGATTTTATTGTGTTTTATACCAAGACAAGTGTGGTTTCTTTAAGACTCTTCGATTTTGATCTTGTTAGTCGAACAGAAAGTTGATATAAACCGCAAGTTAACAAAATACAGTTGAGTTTGAATGTTTGAATCGATTATTAAAGTATTCAAAATATGTTGCGCCATATCGCTTGGTGCCGTCCTCATAATTAAACTCCATATATTCCTTAAACACGAGAATTAACCCCAATTGAGGGACCGCTCTATTTAAATTACTCGTAACGCACTATTCAGCTTTCTGGAAGCATGAGACACGTCACTAATCTATATCGCAGCTGCCAGCTGTACACTTAGTCGATTTTTGTGTTAATATACTTTTTCTTTGTTTTATTTTTCATTCAAGAACGAAAAGACATTGTTTTCTACACTCAGTTATTACACAATGCGTACAGCTGTCTATTTATTGACTTTTGTAAAAATAAACAAAAAAACATCAATTATATAGCCACCTGTTCGAATGATCCCGAAATCAAGAAGCATTTTTATAATCACGTTAACAAAATACTGGCTTCTAATAAAATTTTAGGCAAAGAGTAGAAACTGTAGTAAACTTTTTTTTTTAAGTATCGAGCGATAAAAATTAAGTATTTAAAATGGTAATAAAAATTCCAATCGAAAAAATACTATTCGTGATCGTATAGCGCTAGTAGGCGAAAAATAATTATCTTATTTTTTTTAAAACATCGCGTTTAATTTGAGTTAGACCGGAGAAAGAAGTTCAACATCGTGTTTCCTGTTTTCGAAACACTCATTTCATAGCTTTTTGTTGGTTAGCAACCGGAATAACAAGATGGATTTCCGTTTTTGTAATGCACAACTACAATAATAATTTCGCATTAAAATAAAGTCGCTATTGTGCCTTTGTGGGATATAAAATTATCATAAGCGAAACACACAAGTAATAATCTCATATTTGAACCCGTCCCGTCCGCCATCTTTAAAAACAATGAACGTTATTGTCTCTTCTTAATTCCATTTTTGAAAAAATAATCCATTTCGCATTTCATCGCGAGTGCCTCATTGATTACTTTTTACAGAGACTAAACGAACCTTTAACCCTTACAAATAGAGTTCCTTTTTGCTTGTAGGAAGAAACCGCAGATGTGTTTGTCGGAATGTTTGCTTAAAGAAAACTGGATCTTATCTTTAGGGGTATAGGGTGAAAATTGATCGATAATTGGTTTACGGGAACCGCATATGTGAAGAGCGGAAAGGCGATATTGTAAGAAAAGGATAAAGAGAATGCACGATTTTGCAATGTGTCCGTTTATTATGATAATTATGCGACGACAAAATCGAATTATTTCAATTCAGAGTATAATAATATTTGTCTTGTTGTTCGTAGTGTTGATTTAATTTGACACATGTGAACTAAACAGCTGTAAATAAAAAATAATAATCTGTTTAATGTGGTTTTGTAGATACAAGTTATTTGTTTTTTATTTATGCATCTGCATTTGCATTTTTATTAGCTGTTATATAAAGAACAATATTCTTTAAAACTTTAATCTGTTGCAACTATTATTTTTATAAGCATATAAGTCTACATCGAACTGGCAAATTTGTGAATTAAAAAAATTATTGTATAATTACTTAAGTAACTCAAACTATTCTTATGAGCTTATTAACCTAATTCTTATAAGTAAGGCTAGTAGTAAGAGAATTGAAATACTTTGTCACTTATAAAAAATAATATCTCCAAAAAAAAAACCATTCGAAAACATGAATTGAAAATACATCCAAAAAGGCAAACCTTCTAACCACTGAACGCTCGTCTCAAAAACAAAACTACAACAGTTAACATTAAAAATAAACCATATTCTATAAACTATCATAAGTTTGCTAAACATAACCAGTATTAGTATACTTTAGTTAAATAAACACGCCATTCAATTCAAATTTAACTTCGACAAACCTTAAACAATCCAGAAAAAAAACCTAGATTTGTATAAAAAGTTTAATTATTTCCATTTCAGTACCAAATTAGACGCGATTAATAAATAAATTGCTTATTTGAAACCTTACTTGGTTAATATATGTCGTTTATGGTGGTTTGTAGACGTGACAGACAGACAGTCGGTATTAAACTGACGTTTAGAAGGAAAACGAAGTATCAATATGGCGACTACAGCTATTATTTACTAGCTGTCCCCCGCGACTTTGTTCGCGTGTTTTAGTTTCAACGGTTTTTCATTTATGCAACATTTTTCATTTATGCTCCGCTCCTATTGGTCGTAGCGTGATGTTATATAGCCTATAGCCTTCCTCAATAAACGGACTATCAAATACAAAAAGAATTTTTCAATTCGAACCAGTAGTTCCTGAGATTAGCGCGTTCAAACAAACAAACAAACAAACAAACTCTTCAGCTTTATAATATTAGTATAGATAAGTATCTACTTTTTAATAATAAGAGTAGGTTTTATTTGCTTTTTATTAATTTATTTTTTGTTAAAATAATACTGGATGAATGAAAATACACTAAACTAAATTTAGAATACAAAAATAAGTGTTTATTTTTATGGAAAAGTTTAACAAACGAAAACAAAATCCTTTATAAATATTTTTTTGCGACAGTTAGGTACAAAAGTATTTATTATTTAAACAAAAGTATTTACATATTTAAATATGAAAATATTTTGCTGAATGTTTGTACTGAAAGCTAATATTTATGTTACATTAACAGATACCAGGTATTGTAAACTTTTTGAAGAAGCTTCAAGTTACTTAGCACGTATGAAATATCTACATACGATTGGGTATTGTTTATTTTACTTGCAATATTAGTATCTACAAAAGAATCGATAATTCTCCTTACAGGATAACTTATTAGAATCCTGTAAGACTAATTGTAAGGACATAAATTATACTGTAATAGCCATCGAACTGATATTGTCGTGGTTGACGCTAATTGACATCATAATCATAATTAGTCTAGGCATTAGCTTAGAATATAATTATCTAAATAATGTCAAGCAAACGCAATTCAACTTCGTATTCAGAACGCGCCTCGAGTTAACTCAAAAATCGAAGCCAATCAAAAAACAATCGCATATTTCAAAATTCGCATTCCATTTTCGAATGGTTGCGTCGGAACTTTTTGAAAATCGAAAACTGTTTTATCGATATCGTTTAAGCGTTCGATATTTGAATGAATCACGTGACGTGAGTCAGGTCCATTGTTCCTACACAATACTTACGTCGAGTCCGAGTAAATTAGGAAATGTGTTTTTTATTGGAAAGCCACTCGGAATTACAATGGGAGGTAATATATGACACACGTACAAGGTTCCAGTAAGCGGCGTGATAGTATTCGAACATTATCGGAGCTCGCTGTCTCTATGGCGGCGCATATGATGTCCAGCTTTACGATAGTCAGCCACTAAAATATTAATTAATTAACCATTCCTTAAAGCAATGACTCAATGAACAATATGCTTCGTTAAAATCAATAATATAATTTTAGATTTTCAATTGTTTATTGACGAAAATTAACGTAATTATAACTTCCTCTTACATTTACAAGTTGTTTATCTTGTGTTAACTCAAACATTTCCCGTTTCGCATTGTTTTACTCAGAAGTTAAAGAAAAAAATATCATTTATTTATATAACAATCACGTTCGGCTCACATTGATTGTGCTCGAGCCTCGTGACGTCACCTCCGCCGCCTGATAAGGGCCACTTCCGGTCAAAATCCTGACCGATGGTTGAGTGAATGACTGACCGAATGAACGGAACGAACGACCTTATCCGATGTTTTGAGGACGAATTTTTCTGATACTACGTTTTTGGGATTGTTTTTTTTAATGCAAGCGATGATTATTATGGCGATGTGTTGCATAAAATAATAATTGCATTCATAATTTATGATTTGTCAACCATATACCACACGGCTACTGGATAATAAATTCATATAGACTTATAGGGTTGAAATAATTACGTCTAATATAAGCACCTTGTGACACATTTTGTCAATATAATGTACTATAGTACACTTAATTGCTGACAAAATGCACTAATATATGACTGGGATTTGAAATTGAACGAGCAATCAACTTGAAATTTAGTTTAATATTATGCTTTGATATAATAAACATGAATTAAACTAGTTAAATAAAGGTATTGTTAGATAATTTGATATCAAACAACAACATGTTATATCAAAATCGGATAATAAATGATAATCAAGATTATTTGTTACACAAATATCATTAAACTAAATATTATATTTAGTTTTTGTTTATTTTTAGTAAAATACATTTTTATAAATTAGATTAATTTCTATTTAGATTCCGTGCAACCCTACGAGGTTTAAGAGTAACAAGAAGGTTTAATACCAAATTCAGAAAGCTTTTTTCTTATAAAAAACAAGACTCCACTTATATGTAGGCAGTTGATCAAATATTAAAAGTCGTAGTGTAGTGTCAAACTAAAATGTTGTAGTTTTCAAGTTAGTAAATTTAGTATCGTACATATAAGGTTACTTTGAAGACTACTTACGAAAATTTTACATACCTACGTTAAAATTCTTAAAAATAAAAGACGTATTTCGTTTATGTTTTACATTGTTTTGAACAAAAATGGCGAAATAGCTTCAAAACCCAGATGTGATCATGAAACCCTAAACTACGATTTAAATTATAAAAAATCTTTCTTTATCATTTAAGGGCTCAGGGCCTTCTAAATGAAGAAGAAGACGTAGGTATTACTAATTGATTGATTAAAGAAAATGATTGTATAAAAAAGATGCGCGCTATCTCTAGGATAATCTGCATAGTTTTCGGCCTAAAACTTCAAATACGTAAACATTTAAAAATTTCAGAAAGTTGGACAGATTGTATACAACCCTTGGTAATTGATCTTAAGAAGTTTCAAAACAAAATTATTACGCTCAAGATGTATTACTTATTAGGTTTTAAATTAAAAATACTTTTAAATAAAATAGTGTTGTTCAATTTAAACTGATGCAAGATTGCATTACGCTGCGTAATCAAATTTAAGTTCTTTTTATTAATATAAACATGCGAGGCAAAAACCAATACATTTATGGATTTTCCTTATTCTGACGATTTCTGAGAATTGTAACAAAAACGAAACAGCTATAAAAAGTTAAAAACTACTAAGGCTTGGATACAACTTGTTATGAAGATTCTGACAAAATAGGTTATTTGAACTCATTTTAAATGAATGCGATAAGATTTTAGAAATGTTGGTTTTTTTGGAGACGGTCTACTGCAGTTAACCTGACTGTAGGCTTTGACTGTTCCACCGGATTTTTTGGCGACACCATAAGGCCCCCAGAGCGATAGCGTTAAAGGCACCCTCAGCGGGGTTCGGACCTCGACTTAGTGCGTTGCTAACAATCTTAATAAGGCAAACAGCAAGAGAGGGCTAGATCTAAGTTTTTATAGGGACATATTTTTATTGCTAGTTTGGCTCGGGCCAGCTTGGTCTAGGGACAGGGGTAAAGGTGTTGGTTTTTTGTAGTATTACTTTACTTAATAAGTATATTCGCTATTTGTGATCGGATAATAATGATTACTTTTTAAATGAGCATTGTGTTTCTAATGGATTGCACAAATTGTGTTGTATCTAAACTATGTGATTCATTGCGTTGTTGACACATATCTTTATCTAATAATTTACCTATATTGAATTTGTAGAAATCTTGTTTTAAAAAAAGAAACCTTTGGAGTTTCTTACTGGTTCTTCTTCATAGGAAGGACATTTTTGAACAGCACCCCTAGTTTTGATTTGTCATGAAATTTTACATTAGACTTATTATTAAATTAAGTAGGTATTATTAAGTAGTGTCACTATTTCTTTTCCTAAGGTGGAAACAAAACAAGATTATTAACATGCGTTTCTTTAACAAACGTTATTATCCACTTAAAAACATTTGTTTATAAGCAATGAACAATAATTAGATCAGGATGCATACAAAAATCTAACACGATTGTAGCGATGTTATATGATTCGTACTAGAATGATTTTTAAAGCTCGTTTAGAAGCATGCACTCCGTTACATGACATTTCTTATTATTCTTATCTTTGTAAATTGTTAAACAAATACCTATCAACTAAATATTATATTTAGTTTTTGTTTATTTTTAGTAAAATATGTTAACATAAATATATTAGTACAATAAAAAGTAAATCAAATCTGTTAATTTAATTCTTACTCAAATAACTTGTAAATAAGAATTAAAATAAAATTAATTCAAGATATAATAAAAAATCCGTTAAACATTTAATTATAAGTTTTATTAAAATAATGAGTAGCTAAATACTTATTACGATTAGCAGAATTTTGTTTACTAAGTTTGACACTAAATTAGCTTTAAGTGATGAAGTGATGATAGACAGAATATATTCTTAGAGAAGCTAAAGTGACGTGAAGTGTTGATGGATGATGCATATTTAATTGATGACGAGTCAGCGCGACTAAAACATACAAATTTTTGTAACTACAAAGAAGAGATATAGGTACATATTATTACGCACGTAATAATGTTAATTTTTAAACTTTTTTTGCACATAAAATACACTAAGAAGATTTTTTTATTGAAGGTTATATTTTAATTATGAAGGTATAATTGTATGCCACGATAATAGTAACTAAATAACTTTACCTTTTTAAACTACGACTATAATGCGTTAACAAAATTTTTGTGGTAAAACAATTTATCTTTGTTTGATTTTAATTCAAGTTGAACAAGAAAATGTAATAAAGACATAATTTTCATCACAAAAGACTATAACTGCAACAAACAACAATGTATCTTTCAACAAATTATGTGCTTGCCAAACACAATCTATGCACCCTGCCAAAATAATCAACTTTTAGATATGGACTATCAGATTCTAAATCCAACAACTTAATCAGAATCAATTTAAATCGAATTAAACTAAATAATTTTGTCATATTTCGTTTATAAAAATAAAATAAAATAATTCATTCAATTAAAAAAGGTATTTCTACAAATAATTCAATTAGAATTTGCAGTAGGAAATAATTGTGAAATTTTTATTTAATTTAAATCTTGTTTGGAATTCAATTGATTTTTTATAAAAGGTTATTTTCGTTTAGACAAATTGAATTAACATGAGTTTACAAATCTAAGTATCTGATTATTTATTAATAATAAATATTACAGATACTAATGTATAAATGTGTAAATCACAACGTTATCCACATTAGAGATTATGTTTGTCTAAATCGGAATATATTTTATGTGTTGTAATTAACGGAACTACTTTATTTAATATAGTTATTTACTACGTTTGAGCCCAACTTCCTTTTACTGTTCCTGAACTAATTTTTGTTTTTACAAAAATAAAATAACATAAACAAAATTAATGTCCAACGTATTTAAATGTATTATTTTGATGTTTAGTCTACTGCACTAGCCATTGTGTGAATGTAGACAACATTTCTCACAAAGAAGGGCCAAATCATGCTCGTGCAAAACTGTATTTTATCTTTATTGATATATTGCTTTTAATAAAATAATTGAACTAGCTTTTGCTCGCGACTTCGTCCGCGTGGAGTAATGTCTTCCGTCAGACACCCTTTTTTCCCCTTTGGGGGGGAATTTCCAAAAATCCTCTCTTAGTGGTATCTTACTCCTCCCAATAAACACACATGCCAAATTTCAGCTCATTACGATCAGTAGTTTCAGCTGTGCGTTGTCTGTCAGTCAGTAACGGAAGAGTTTTATATAGATAAATAATAATATTCTGGCGAAATTATTATCAAATCATTAGTTTTTAATTTTAATACTTATTACGGATTTCTGTAACTTCTAAGTACATAGGTCGGTATACTTAGTAGTTACGTAATTATTTTTGAGTTTAGTATTGATTATTTGCAAAAATATAAATTACCATATTAAGTGGCCTTATTCATACTAAAAATTAAACAAGTAGTTTACCGTTTAGCATACCAAACCTTGACCAGTATATGTTTTTTAATACAAATCGTGATTATACAAATTACAAGATAATTTATTTGCGAGAAATAATTATTCCGTTATTAAAAATTTACATTTTGTTATTAAAAATTAACAGTAAGCGCTAAAATTAGTTAAATAACATTATAATCACTTTTATAAAAACTGTGTTGGTTCTTATTGCTTTTTTTTCATTTTTCGTTTTTAAAGCTTTTGTGCTTTCTTTTCTATCGTATTTGTCATTTAGTTTTACAGTGTAATAATGTTAAACATTGCAATTACAATGTATAAGGTCGAACTGAAACGTTAATCAGTTTTAAGTCGCCGTTAACTTCTATGCTGTCTCTGTCACATTAAGGTGTAAAGTTGCGACAGATAGACATTTAAGAACGTCTTAAAGTTAAGTTGCGTTTTAGTATTTGGGGGATAGTCACCTAATTGATAAGAAACTATTATCTATTGTATACTATCTAAACAATAAAGTATATTAAATAACACAGCCGTTTCTAGGTACCTATGTTTACGGGTGACAAAACTTAAGGTTGTATTTCATATTGATAATTGCTATAATTATATATCTTTACCAAATTATACTATAATACACATTATCTTATTACTCTAATTAATTATCAAAGAAAGTACGTCAAAATAAACAAATGACAAACTGTCATCTAATAATTCCCTCATACAATAATAATTGCTATCATACAATAATTAATTATAATATAATATAATATATCTTGGGACATCTCACACACGGTCATCTGATCCCAAACTAGGCAGAGCCTGTATTAGTAGTGAACAATAAAATATTAAAATGTAGCAAATTAATTCATCATTTTGTTAGGTACCAACAAAATAATATTATAATGATGTTTTATTTAATGCTAGATACAAGTTACTATAGCAGTATTTAAGAACAACCTTTTCCTCCTAATATCGTTACTATAAATTACACTAATTATCTTTATACTTACAAAAACACAACAAACAGACAAATTAATGTATAATTATAAGTTTTATAACAACGAACAACTTGTAAACGTGACTAAATAAATACTGCAATAATATCTTAAAGTTGTGATAAATTAGCTTTGTCACAATTTAAATTTAGTTTACATTTTAGATAAGCTAAATTTAGTGATTTATTAACGAAATCTTTATCTTTTATTGTGGCTGTAGGCTGATTTGAGACCTAGAACCTATATTTATAGGTATCTATTAAGTATATTGAACAAGTTCTGCCTTGTGGTTTCACTCGCCTTTTGTTTGGCTTCTAAGTATTTTAGCATCGAAATGTTAATAAATATTTTTTAGGTGGGTAAATACTGAATTTCCTTCCTCAAAAAATGCTCTATCAAAACCAAAGATTCGTTCAAATGAGACTGATTGTTTCAGATATACGTTAGTTCTAACGGACAAAAAGTTTAAAGATAATTAAGCAATTGAAACCTAGATTTCTTACTTTGTTATATCTAAGTAACAAATGCTTGATAGTTACTTAAATATAAGCGAGACTTTAAGCTATATCGACCTTGTTCCTTTTTTACCTTTTACGTGCCAACAGATTTGATATTAAAGATAACTGAGACCTTGTTATTTATTAATTATTAAATGATATCTTGATTTATTATCAATCGCTTGTCTTATTAATGTATTGTATATTTATACACACGTGTTATAGAATCAACATTTATTATACGGTATATAAAAAAAAAAACATTATATATATTATATCTCTCTCTCTCTCTTTTCAGTCATACACTCTTGACTCATCGTAATTGCGTCAATGGCGTACAATTTATAATGTAACAAATTTTATTGAAATAACTAAATATTTAACAGAAGCTTAATATTGAGATTAACTTGAACTAATTGACTTAAACAAAGCTTTTAACAGGAAAGCTTTGAGTCTTTTAATGAAGTTTTAGTATTTTTATTGGACTTAATAATGTTTACACTCTAATTAGAATAAATAATCATCCAAAGAAAACAATACATTATTGTGAAAGTTATTAAAGAGGTTTACTGTTACTTGGTCATTACTTAGAAAGATTATAAGACTATCATAATGTATAAATTGTATGTTAAAAGACTTTAATAATAACATAAAAGAACGATATTTTTATAAGTATGTAAAATAATATTTTATCAACGATTTTACCGTTTTAAATTTAAAAAGAATTTTTAATGGTTTTTAATGAAATTATAGTACATAAATACAAATTGATATTCTTAGCCATTAAAATGCGTATTTTAATCGACTAACAAAAATGTATCATGATTTTAAACGTCGAATGGAGAATTCGAGATTACAATACTCATACAAAATTACAGTATTTCAAATTCAATTATCAGATTCTAAACTCACTTGACTAACCTAAAACAGATTGTTCTAAACGGGAATAGAACTTGTTACGTCTTATATGACCTGTGACCTGCGCACTAGATGTTTCTTACAATCTGATCCAGATTGAGGAGATAAGACAAAAAATACACGCTCCAGCATCCCAAGATAGATATCAATATCTATGTTATAAGCTAAGAGGTTAAACAGAAAGTTTAGTAAAACTTAAACCGATTTTAATTATGACAATGTTAAAATTAGTTTAATTATTAATCAAAGTTTAGATGCTACGGACTATACTACGTGTTAAAATAGGTTTTAATGTTAATTATTAGTTTAAATAAAGTTTTTTTGTGTTTATTATAAGGTTTGTAGATGTGTACTATATTTGTAGTGGTAAATTTATTTGATTACAACAATTAAAGTTGTAACTTAAATGTGATTAAGAACTCATATTAAAGTATAATGCAACTGAGCTATGTAACTAATGAAGTTAATAAGTATTTACCTTCTTGTGTTGTTTATTTAATAAAAGTTATTTATAAATTAAAATAAATAAATAAGTGTGTGTGCCAACTTATTGCTACAAAATATTATTAGCTCTTAATAAAACTAGGTATTATTTAGAAATAAATAACAACAACGGTTGTCTATTATTAAAATAATATAGTACACTTTTAAAAATAGTGATTAAATTAATTAAACATTTCGCTAAATTGATTTGTTAATTTAAAAGCACAGCTTATTCTGTAGCACTAAATTGTCATTAAAAAATTAAATTTAGTTTAGTGAATAAATAATGAAAATAAATCTTACCTTATTCTAAGACATCCAAACTTGAAAATAACTTGATGTAACAATGCGGTGGTCATGCACAACGTCACTTGTGTTTATCACTATAAATGATAGTGTCACTCACACACTGACCACACAATTTTACAACACAGTCTTTAACTCAAATCTAAGTCTTTTGTACTAACTTTTATTCATAGACACCTGAAATAAAAAGTTTCAAAGCTAAGTTCGCGAAGTCAAAACTAAAAAAATAATAGTCCGAAACACGGTAAAGTAACAGCCGCGCGCGATTTACTCACGCGACTGAAAAAATTGCCACATCTGCGTAAGACTCGGAAACTAAATCAAAATACTGGCTAGAGAGGGACGAGTCTACCGAGGCCCCACCCTTCCCCCACCAGCGGCCGATACGCAAAAACATTCATAAAAACCACGCTCGGCTCCTCCGCGAAATTATCAATTGTTTATATCACGACAAAAATGTAAACCCAAACGGATTCATCTCGACAAAGCCCTAGATTAAGCAAAACATTAAACAATTAAGAGTCACACAATAGAATTCCGACAATGTCGAAATATTTAAAACAATATACGGTTTAATTTGTACGAATCATAATAATAAACACGGCCGCGTTACTGTGTTATCGAAAATAATCGATTCTTCGAATGCGTTTCGGTGTATTATTTTTAAAGATGGAAACCTTAGTGCGGGTTGTTGGCGCGAGTTTTCCCGCGCTCCTGTTTGCGTGCGTGACGTGCGAGGTGCGCGTGGTGCGAGTGCGACCGTGCGCTGCAGCCGCCCGGCCACGAATAACTCGCGGCGCGCCCGCCGTCTTCGCTCGGCATTTTTTTCTGCCAAAAAACTAAGAAAGGGTCTTTAGTTTAGGGTTAACTGTAAGCTCGATCTGAATGCGGATGATTTTTTTGTAAAGTCTTTTTAAACTGGAGCGTTTAAATACGCGCGTTGACCTTCGACACTACGGCGGTGTTGCGACGCAAACTTTTGTTTTACATTGAGTTTTTTGTTTTCGCTTTGATAACATCTGTTGTCGGTGCCTCGGTGGTAGTTTAGCAATGGTCACTACAAAGCTCTCCGTTACGTAATTACAGACCTTTAACATCTAACTTGGTAGCGTTTAGGTTTTTGTTATGTTTTTTGTTGCCAGTTAAAAGGATATAAGTTCAGTAATGATGTTATAATGACTTTTGGGGCCGCAACTGGCCACTGTTTCGCTTAGCAGTTAATTGGAGAGTTAATTTCGTTAGTAACTTTGATATTAGACCATCAGATGTGAGGTTACGTAAAATAGCTGTAGTTGCAATTATGTTATACCTACTTTTTAAGGCCAAAGTAATTTTAATATCAGTGCTCTTTGTATGTACTCTAAAATTTAATTTTAATTCTAATACAATGTCAATGCAAAATTGATATTAGTTTAGCAGGCAGGAGATTCAGTTTTCTTAAAAAAATGCTCTCAATGGAAGTAACTGACTGAAATCTAAACATTAAGAGAATTTACTTGTACTGTGTGTTGTTTGTGTGCCTGATAAATTAATAACAATCTTGCATTGGCATTGTATTAGAATTAAAATTAAATAGGAGAGTAAGGGCACAGGTATACCAGGTATACCATATAATAAGCTTCACATTTCTGTATTTCGTTGTTTTAAATAAGATAATTGTGTCACTTTCGTGCAGTTAATCGATTTTAAAAAGACTTTCTAATTAGAAATAATAAGTAGATGTATAATGTACCTAAAAAGTATTTATTAATGAAAGCCAGAAATTGTTATTTTTTAGCATTCAATGCGTTTAAGTTGTAGTTCAGTCACTGTATGTAAAGAAATCTCCTGAAAACGTTAAATTTCACAAGTTTATTGACGAGATGTAAATACAAACTGTTTTTATTTAATAATAAGGTATTTCAGGTTAAATATATTATTACATACCATGTTGGACATGACTTTGTTATCATTGATATCACAATAGTTTGGATACCATCTCTAAGGGTGCCACCAGAACTATGCAGACATGCTGCGAGACTGTAAAAACTAAGCTACGAAACTATGACCGTTTCCACTGATGCTAAGATATGTTATGAAGATGCGCCACCGCAAGGATGCTGTGCGAGGAAAATGCACAGCTCAAGCTTTGCGACGTATCCACAATTGACTGGTCTGTTAGTCTAGTGACACTTACTGCTATACCGGCAGTCGTGGGTTCGATTCCCACCCAGGACAAATCTTTGTGTGATGAGCATGATCATTTGTTCTGTATCTGGGTGGAAATTTATCTATTTAATATGTATGTATTTAGTTATCAGTGGCCTGGTTGCCATAGGCTCTGCCTGGTTTCCGATCAGATGGCCGTCTGTGAGTTGTCCCAAGACATATATAATAAAGATAAACAATAGGGTAGTAATAGGGAAGCGGCTACTGTAGGTACACCGCTCTGCACATAGCAACACCATTCGCGACCATCAATAGCACGCATCCATAACACACATCTTTCCATATAAAACACGTAACTTACTTGAATCCATTTCCTCCACTTCTATGCTATGTGGACCAATGAATATAATTGGTGGATATCAAACAAAAAGCACCCTAAAGCTTACTCGCCTTAAAAAGTTATACTAAACTTTTAAACCACTTATACTTTTCTATAAAATAACATGAAATCTTAATCAATGGTTTGTTTATAAACAAAAGCAAAACTTAAAGCACCTACTCCTTAGAGTAAAGATAGACAAGCATAGAGCGTGCGCATCGCTAGTAGCAACTTATGCAGAGCGCAAGCACATATTTAGCAAAATGTACTACGCTTGTTGATTGTGTTGATTTAAGTGATTTTCCGTGCAATGACCAACGTTTATGCAAAAATATCGACGGTTCCGATATTATTCGGTTTTGAGATAGTTTTAATAAAACGGGGCATTCTGTTTTGACACTAATTTAACTATTTTACATGTTCATACTAGTGCCAACAGTTCATCTATACTAATATTATAAAGCTGAAGAGTTTGTTTGTTTGTTTGTTTGAACGCGCTAATCTCAGGAACTACTGGTTCGAATTGAAAAATTCTTTTTGTATTGGATAGTCCAGTATTGAGGAAGCCTATAGGTTATATAACATCACGCTCCGACCAATAGGAGCGGAGCATAAATGAAAAATGTTGCAAAAATAAAAAACCATTGAAACTAAAACACGCGAACAAAGTCGCGGGGGACAGGTAGTACTCGATATGCGCGCTCTATAGCTTATTTATTTATTCCCCTAAGACCTACTCAAATTAGTTTGAATATAAGCACCTGTAAATGACCCCTGCAGTTCAAAGGTCCTTGACAATGAAGAAGCAGTCGTTGATTAGTAAACTCAATAAGGGTTGGTGCATTTAGGGAAATAATGTTTTTGTTTTCAAGAAAGACACTAACAGAGTTGCGATTATAAGGATTGAATACTATTAGCAGTGATAGAGTAACTTGAAGAAAGTAAAAAAGAGTCTATGCAGCGCATTGTTCAGACACGTTCATACTCATGATAAGAATAATCTCGTGTTTTTTTTTTCTTTAAACTGAACTCTATTGGCATAACTGGCCTGTTGGTCTAGTTGTTAATAACCCTGACCGCTGAACTGGAGGTCGTTCGATTCCCACACAGGACAAATCTTTGTGTGTATAGCTTGATCATTTGTTCTGTGTCTGGGTGTAATTTACCTATAATATGTATTTATCTAGAAAAAGTTTATCAGTTGTCTGGTTGCTATAATACAGGCTCAGATGGCCGTGTGTGAATTATCCTAAGATATTGTTTTGGAAGATAGGATTTAGGTATGTCCTTACTTATTAAAGGGTTGTGGAGATAGGCAGTTTTGTCACTCCCTCCTAGCTAGGAGGTCGCCGGAGGCGTTATGGTGTTAAGACTTCGGTTGGACCCGTAACGCAGCCACTAAGGCGAAGGATGGCACCAGGTGTTTAGCCGGAGTAGCCGGAGCCTCTTTTAAAGGCTCTGGAAGCCCGGACTCTTGCATCTCCGCCCCCGTGGGGATGCAAGGCTGGCTCATAAATGAGTTTCATCTGAAAAAAAAGGAAGTTTTGTCAATTTAAAATGTTCCACTTTTAACCGTCTTCAAAATAGTTCCTCACTTAGGAAGGCAGAAGGTAGAAAATAGGTAATTTCCCTCCACTCTTAGTCAGGGGATCAAGGGTCTTAATTAATGTTTGGTCCGTCTCTATAAGAAATGCCGTAGGACAGGTACAGGCTGATCTTAATAGGTCATTTCAGATGAATTACCTTTATTTCGATGTTTGTTTGTTTGTTTATTCGACATTGTTGTTGTGTTCGTAAGATGTTTTGATCGTTATATGAGTCACTGCGATTGAAATCATTCAACAAGACTCCCGAATATTGTTATTTATTTATTGATTGCGGCCCTGTAGTGTCTCGTCTAACTTGCATGCCTTTATACAATGATTGTGATTTACTTTGGCACGGTTTTAGAAGTTCATATAACTTAATAAAAAAAAATAACTTTGATATATGTAAGTAGGTACATACTTTTTCATTGAAGAATAATAAGGACAGCAAGTTTCGACTAATTTGTATTAAATTCTAATAAACGCTTATATTTAATTTTGTTAATTATTTAGTTTCTTAGGGTTTCATGGTTAAAAATCTTTTAACTATCAAAACGACAGCGATTTTTAAACTTGCAAGGTTGTTATATATTGTTTTTTGCATTTAGAGTATTCAGAAATGTGCCACATTAACTCGTCTTTCTTGTTTTATACCTGACCCCCAAGAAGGAGGGTTGTTTTCCAAATTTCTGTAGGTATGTAGATATTTTTGGATGCTCCGCCTCCTAAACGGCTTGATGGATTTCAGATTGAGAGGTGTCGTTAGATTCGTCTCAATGGTGAGAGTAACACTGGTTTAGATAAATTATACAAAATGAATATGGCCAATTTTTGGCGCCATGTTAGATGACCTTATTTTTTTTTCTTGACCTTTCGATTGAGATATTAAAATAAAGGGTTCTATAAATGTATTACAAAATTCTATCGAACTTCTGTATTTAAATGAAATTTTTAATAAGATATCAAAAAAAATCATTACTTTGCATGGCAGTCGGGTCTATTTTTATAATTAAATAATTCTAAAATGTATTTGGTTATAATTATTTTATTTAAAACCGAAGTGTTTTAGACTTTTCTCGACATTAAGCGCTTTCGTTCGCTTAAGTTCAATCAACCTATTTGACCGGCCATTACTTTCTTGACGACATTAACGTTAACAAAATGCATCTTACTATCTTACATTATGATCGATATCAATGCTCAACTACCTACATCTCAAGCTTCCTCTTAGCTGTTTATTCTTCTTTTCAACCAGATTAATCTCCCTTTTGGCTGCGATCCATGTTAGTAATCCATCTTCTATGCCTTACCACCTATCGTAGTATAACTAGCATCTAAACTTGTCTATTTATTATAAGGGGTTATATTATATGTCATGGAGTCATATTTTTTTTAAATAGTGGCCGTATCAGAATTTTTGATGCTGAAGATGTAACTTTTAACAAATAAAAAATTTAAAAAATCTATAGTTATTTGTATAATAGCTTTCGTGAGGAGCATTCATAATTATTTAAAACAAAACGGTTTACTCACGCATATTCTCGGGATCGCCCGACTAGTTTCAGACTCAATAGGAGTTAAATCATGAGCTGATGCGGCAGCGGTGGTGTCGCAAGTGGATCTGTCTGTTCGACGTACGTTTTAAATAAAAAAAATCAGTTGTTTATTAAATAAGTTTTTATATTGTTAGTTATTAAAATCATTTAAAAAGTCGCGCGACACCGACTCGTAATGAATCTTTTAACTATATTAAACATATTATAATTAAATGTCTCACGAAAAGTAAGGAAAACATATTTATATCATGAATAAGACTAAGTACTTATCTAATAATAAGTTGCAAGTATATTTATAATTAGGTAATCAATAACACTCGCCAAAAACACGAAAATACGTCAACAAACCCACACTGACATACTAAAAATCCAATACTCAAATACATCTAAAAATTGAGAACAATGATTTGTTTTTCATCTCTCGACCAATCACAATAGACTGGGATGCGCGCGCGCTGACAGACGCACAGAGGGACGCATGCGCGCCAAAATAACCGCTGACATTTTCACGCGCTGGGAATCGAACTATTTAGTTGTGAGATATGCGTCGCAATTACTTTAGTAGTTATTGTATTCTTTGTTTTTGATTAAATTCTAATGAATTGTGTTGGTTTATCTCTTGTTATATTATATTTATTTCACTTCTAAGCTAACCGGTAGTATCTATACTAATATTATAAAGCTGAAGAGTTTGTTTGTTTGTTTGAACGCGCTAATCTCAGGAACTACTGGTTCGAATTGAAAAATTCTTTTTGTATTGGATAGTCCGTTTATTGAGGAAGGCTATAGGCTATATAACATCACGCTACGACCAATAGGACCGGAGCATAAATGAAAAATGTTGCAAAAATTAAAAACCGTTGAAACTAAAACACGCGAACAAAGTCGCGGGGGACAGCTAGTTATTGTATAAAATTACTAACTAACCCGACAAACGATGCTTTGCCAAGGCCACCCTTATCACCTAGGTGTATAAATAGCCTAAGACCTATTCTTATCCCTACCAAATATACACAAAAAATATCATAAAAATCGGTCAAGCCGTTTCGGAGGAGTTCGATAACAAACACGGTGATACGAGATTTTTATTTATTAGAAGACTAATGGCCGAATACTGAAGGTCACTCAGTTTTAAGTCGCCGTTAAGTCTCGGCCGTCTCCGTACTTTAAGTTGTATTTAGTTCAGCTATGCTCTAGTATTTTAAACCAGTAAAAACAGTTTTAGTGTTAATTTATAAAACTTTTTTTTTAATTAATATTTCCTTGAAAAACATCCTATTACTAATTAGAGTCTGATGTAGTACTTTAACTTAAAACCTAAAGTTCAGTCCTATTAACCATGACCGTATTTGCTCAATAAAACATACGCAGAAAATACATAATCAACCTTTTTAGAGATGGTTTAAAAATAATGAACTAATTAAACGCAATTTTTCTTAGTTCTTTAACTTTCTTTGTTTTAACTATAACTTAATTAGGAATGTCACTTTACAAATGCAGTTAATTATTGATGCTATCTAATAGTATCAATACTAATTAAATTAAGTTTCACTTAGAAAAAACAAGGTGGAAATTAAAAAAAAAACGTAAATAAGCACTATGTACTTTTTAACGTTTTTTGTATAAAACAATAAATTAACGTTGCCCAGCTGTGGGTTATGTATATACCAGTATTATATTATTATTATAAAACGAACGAACGACGATTTGTAAATAAAAATATATTCTTGAAACGCATTTGCCTTTAGTGCATATATATATGCAACAAACAAATTAATGTTCTTCTATTAATGTAATGAATGGCTTTATTTATAAAAATCTCGACGGTGTTGAGCATTTGCTAAGCAAGTTCTAAATTGAAATTCACAATAGAAAAATTGGATCTGCTAATCAATTGGGTATTTGACTAGTATCGAATTATTAATATATTCCAAATATTTCTATTAACAGGTTAAATTGAAACAGAACTGCGAAATAACATTGAAAAAATATACACGAATACAAAAGTTATAAGCTTTTAAAGTTAGTTGGTGACGCATGTTCTATCTCTTTTTCGCAAAACGATGACTTGTACGGGGCAGCCCCAGATTAGTATGGAGAAAACAATAGTGACGTCACATTATGTTATATTTATAGCTCTCTCTATCTCATTAGCAATATTAAAATGCTTGTAACTAGTTCAATATGGAAGTATTTAATCTACCGTTTTTACAACTCGACATAGTTTGTAATATATTTTTTTAAATGATACAATATAAATTTTGTCAAATATCCAATTACTAACCAGAATTTAAAATTTTTAAACCAGAAACAAAAACCGAAAACAAATAAAAATCTAAACTAAATTCATGATATTTAAAATAAATAACAATGGCATGTTTAAGTATAAAATTAGGCCTTATAAGTACCTCTAATACCCATTACATTCTCGTCGAGAAATGCCCGTAATTACAAAAAGCAGTACCAATAAAACATTGAGTTTGGTGAACGTTAAAAACTTAATTGTTTGTCAGATTGTCGAAATTAAAAGGTTGATGAACAAGTAATAACTGCGTATACACAAATGGTGCATTTTTCGACGCATCGCATTGGCTGGACGTAGGGCTACCAAAGCTACCAAAATATGAGCAAAACTTAATTAATTGGGTATGAAATATAGTCGATATAAGTTTATGTTTAAGATAAAATGTGCTCATGAAAATGTTGTACCTTAGAGTAAAAATAAGTAAACCATATAGTGTGACTAACAAGTATGAACTGTGCGCATAAGTATGAACAAGTAAAATCGAAAATATATGTCAAAACAGAGCGCGCCGTTTTATTAAAACTATCTCAAAACTTAATATTACCGAAACCATCGATAGTGTCGCCACACGGGAAATCACTTAAATCAGTAAACAAGACTAGTATTTACATTAAATAAATAAAAGAAGTCAACATTTCTTAAATTATAAAAATATTATACGTTACCTAAGAATATCTAGGTCAACTGAAATTAAAGCAAGTGTTGTTAAAATCATTAATATTGACTAGGGTAGTCAAAAAAAAAAAACAAAAAATTTTTTATCGATATTCGAAAAATTTACACAGAATGACGAAACTTGAAAAAAAAATCTTTCGAAACTTATTTAAAAATTATAATATCCTATCTAGCGTTATGTAGTTTTTAGTACATAAACAGTTATTAATATTTCAAAAAACCTTTGTATCCAGGATCGTGGGCATCCTTAGCATCGGCCGTTCTCTGTGCGAGTACGCCAGTGATACTCCGCACACAACTTGTAGTCCGTGTTGACAATAAATCATACCAATGTATTTGTGATGGCGGCCGAAATAGGGATGGGAAGCGATGCATATCGATGTTATCGATAGAGTTGGAAATTTTGAGTTGTGTGTAAGGTGGTATATATAGGTTCGCTTTGTTGTTTAAAGTAGGTAGTAGTAAAGAGAGCAGCCTACGTTATTAGCTCTACTACCAATGTTCTAGCCTTATATCAAAAACAACGCCAGTAAAACTACATTATGTTTAGAAAAGCTCTCTTAATGTGCATGAAAGAAATCAAGATTTGTGCTGAGTACCACTGTATGTATTTCTTTAATTAGAGTAATAATTTTAGACTACTGATTAAAACAAAATTCCTTGTTATCTCATTTAAAAATAAGCTATTTCACAGTTTTTAGTGGTTCATTAATTAGGTGCTGATATAATAAGCTTTATAACATCACTTTTGTATTATTACTATTTTACGGGAGCTTCTAAAATCCCTGCCTTTGGCAAATTATATCTAAAATACGAAACATACCGTGTGAAATCTTAGTGTTGATGAAAGATAGATAGAGTTAACACAATATTTTTTTAACACCAATATTTGAAGGTGAAGATGACATTTTATTTTACATTCAGTTGAAATTACTTCTTATAATTCTGTACAACATAATCTCACGAAATGTCAAATAAAACACGAATATTTGTGACAGCATCTACATAAATAAGCCAAAAAATCCGATCACAGTATCAAAGTCAGAAACAAACATTATCTGAAATTGAAATAAATGATAAATTCGGCACGTTACACGTCGAGTCGCGACCACCCCGCCCTACGCACGCGTGTGTGCGCGTGCACCGACACGACCAGCCCTATGTGTGCGTATCGTGTTGCATTTCTTTCTCGTATTGTAATTTATTGGTGTGTAACGAAGTTAATTATTACGATTTTTGTATTAAACGTTGAAAATTATTTTTAGTCTCGCAGATGCAAGACTTGTATGGTAGTTTTTTACATTGAAACAGCGGAGTCGACTCGTTTTTGCCTCGATATTGTATTATTAATGATAGAATGTTGTTTTGTTTGTTACTCTTTACTGTAATGACGTCTATTTTAATATTAATTCAATGTAGCGGTTAACGAGAATTGTTCTTGTTTAATTTTTTGAAATTGTAAGTTATTTTTATGTCCGTTTTGAGGTACCTTACATAGGTATAGTAATTATCTATAACTCGATTAAGAACGTTTGTGTTAATAAAAAAACATTCGTTTGCACGTTATTAAAGGTATTTAATGATTACTACGTGTTATTAGCTATTTTATAAATACGTTTCAGTTTCGAATTCCTGAATTGCTAAAACATATTTTGAGCATCTATGGTACCTACTATCATTTCTTTCACAAACCGTTCGTACTCATATTTTTTTAAGCCACATTATATTTCACGTCAAACTTTTTGCTTTATCCGTCGATATTACAATTAAAGGCAAAAATCTCATAAACTACAATTATTCAGACTGCCAAAGGCCTACAGATGCCTAGCTAGGAAAAATAAGATAAATCGTTTAAGGGCACTTACAAGGCATTAACATTTCGCGATTCTATCGTGTCTTGCTTATTGACCAGTGTGTTAAATGCTGGTTAGTTTAACAAGATAAAGTTGTTTTATTCGACTAATATTAATAACTAGCTGTTCCCCGCGACTTTGTCCGCGTGTTTTAGTTTCAACGATTTTTTATTTTTGCAACATTTTTCATTTATACCTACTCCGCTCCTATTGGTCACCGCGTAATGTTATATAGCTTATAGCCTTCCTCAATAAATGGGCTATCTAACACTGAAAGAATTTTTCAAATCGGACCAGTAGTTCCTGAGATTAGCGCGTTCAAACAAACAAACTCTTCAGCTTTATATATTAAGTAAGTATAGATTTGATGGCATTAAATAGTTATATTAACCTACTAGGCTAGTTTAGTGTCGTGAATTAAGAAACTTACTCCATTATTTATATTTAATTTTTTGGCATGAAACGCGTTTTTTTTTCAGGACTCCGCCGGCGTAGATGTCGGTGATCTTGAAGTAGTATATTAGTTCCTTTCTTGGGATTTAATCGAAGACGTAAAAGCGTAACATACAGACTGAATTACTTTCTCGATTATATTATTAGAATAGATTAAGTCATATTAAGTCCAGCAGTGGACGAAGATAGGCTGATGATGATGATGATGATGAAGTCATATACCACGACATAGTGTATATTTATTCGTAAATAAGGAATTATAAGTCTAACTTTACCAAGATGTTGCAAAAGAGTTAAAATAACTTAAGTTCAAAAAATTGCTCAAAGCAAAAAAAATAGTTTAAAGTCATCTTCTCACAAGAAAGTTTTAGTTTACCTGCTAAATACTACAAATCAATAATAAAAAACACAAAAGGTCATAGTACAACCGGATCGAATTTCACAAATACAAGGTTAACCCTAGTTCGCGGTGTCGAGACCTCATCACGAAATGGGGTCAAATTTTACATTTTTTTTCGAAAAAAGTTTGCAAAGAATAGATAAAAAATATAATGATAGCAATTCTAAAGTGATCTACTTTGATGCTCAACCCGCGTAAAAAGATAACCCTAAAATTGGGGTGAATCGAACAGAATCGTGGGAAATGTATGCGAAGGGAGAGGAAGGTCGCAAATATAATGAAGATCCAAGGGCAATCTGTTAAAGATAGAATTTTTATAAGATTTATCATTGAGTTGAAATGTCTTAGGGTTAAGTTTTTAATTATGCGCATATTCAAGTCTTAGTAATAGCTTAGTGGCATTGTACGAAATATCGTAGCAAAAATCTTAAATTTTAGGTTTGTTTAATTATTCATGTTTTTTTTGCATCTCTTATTGAAAGAACTTTTAATTTTAATTTAATTTCAAATCAATGGTTTTTTTTTATTTACTAATATAGATAGAGATCGATAATATATCTTAATTATAAACCACGATTTACAGATTTGGTAAAGTTAAAACAAAACCAAAAAAGATCGAACGAAAAAACAATCAAAGTAAAGAAAATAAAGTTCTCTCAGATTTATTTAAACCTTTTTTTTTAAGAAATTTATTTACTTTCCCATGCTTTACAATACCAGCCTATAAATGTCGCACTGCTGGGCACAGGCCTCATCTAGAGAATGAACGAGCATTGATCACCACGCTTGCTCATTGCGGGTTGGCGATTTCAGATTCCAATTTTTGGAATCCAGGTTTCGTCATCAATCATGTTTTCCTTCACCGATTGTCAATGACGTCTTAGAATAATTATAAAAGTACACATAATTTTGTAAACGTCACATTGGTACCTACTTGCCTGTAATGGGTTCGAACCTGCAACCTTGTACACACAAATCCGTTCATTGAACCACTAGGCCACCTCAACATTTCCATGCTTTAGTAGTAGTAAATATTACCTACTCTTTTGTTAAAAAATTAAATAATATTAAAACAGAAAAGATATGTTAACAAAACCAGTTAATCAAAATCATACGTTTTACTAAGTAAAGTACCACGGTAATAAACCACTAACACGTCTTCTTAACGGATTGTTAATTTAATTTATCGTTTGGTTCAAACGAAAATTAATTGAGTTATAAAGGTTATCGGACACGACTTTCAACTTTTTCTATAACAATCTTACAAAACTAATTGAACTTAAGAAATATGTGGTCTATAAAGCTATTGTATACAAAATTGACTTATTCAGAATCAATACAATTCAATTATTTACGTACCCGATTGACCCGAGGTCACACACGTATCAAATTACTAAAAAGAAACAATTTCCCGGATTTCGCTATTCAACCCTTAAAATTCGCAAGCATATCGGATTCAATAACTGACCTCTTTTTAGTAAAATAGGGCAATACAATGACCTTAAGACGTTCAATACGTGTGACTTATGACCCCGGCGACCTTTTTTCAATGTTTTTTTTTGTCGTCGGTGGTCATAAGGGGCATCGTGGCCAGCATAGTGACGCGTGGACAATAGCTTCTGATTGGTGAGGCAAAAACCTAACGTTTAAAGAGGTTGGAGCAAAAACATTGTTGGACTATTGATTTTAAGGTTTTTTGGATCGTTCGTGACATTTTAATCGTATCGGAGCAGAGATTAATAATGTCATTGTCGGTTCGATGTCTGGCTTTTCAATTGCAAATAGAAATACTATTGCAAAATTTTTGGTCTTTGGAAATAAATTTAAATTTATTTTAAACTGTACGTGTACGTGACAAGAAAGTTAGTCTGTTAGGTATTATAGGGAGATCAATTATACTAACAATGATTTCACAAATATCAAAATCTAAATTATATAGTATCTCACACAAAGTTCGTTTTCCGTTTGTGATATATTGATACAAAATAATCTTTATCAAAAAAACTAAATGACATTACACTTTTCTCCAAAAACCGTTATAAAACCAACACAAAAAACTCCTACAACAGCACAATATCTATAAAACTCTCAAATTACTGCAAACAGTTATAAATCAAAGTACGAAAATTAAAAAAAAAAACTATCTCACGCGTCTCCCGATCATCTGTTGCTAAAGGGGTTGAATTTAGCGATTTTTTAGAAAACTTTACAATAGCGGGACCCTACCTAAACAGTTAGATAGAAAAAAATGCGGAAGATATCGTCTTTCTGTAAAAAAAGGGAGATTAAGGACCGTATCTAACTCTTTCCCATGGGTCTTAACCTTGGTGAACTTTTTTGCAAAAAATTGAGACACCTTTGCCATCTTTCCGTTTTTTTATGTCAGTTTCTGGTTATTTTCGCGCAATGGATGCGCAGGGGCGAAGGGTCGGGCCCTTGCGTATTGTGTGCCGCGAATTTAGCAGGTGGGTCACATCGTACCCCTCGCGCGTTTTAGGGTTTTAATAAGATTATTTTCTTAACGTATCATTTTAATAATTATGTGATTGCTGTTTTAAGTCCAGATCAAAATCTTTTTGGTTGGTACTAGTTGTAACTACTTTTATTAATTAGTGTAGTGTATAAATCTATTTATTGTATTTTGTATGTCTCTATAATAAATGATCAGAAAACACAAAATTTCAAGTCAAATTTATGATTGAACTCCAAAAACCTTAGGTATACACAGTATTCTCAAAATGTCCGGCTATTACTTGTTAAGCGAAAATAATCTTGATTACTGATTGCGTCCAAAAAGTCGGCGATCGAAATAGGCATAATTACGGTTTCGGCTAAATTGGCGGCGCGCGCGCACGAATTTTCCGAAAATTACGCTTCGGGGCAAAAAGGAGCGCTTTTGGAAATTCGTCGCGTCCGGCAGCCGAGCGTGGTCGAGGCGAAATGTGCGTTTTTCAAACTGACCATATCTTGTATGGTGCTGTATCATTTATTATAGTATTTGTTGAATTCTTATAAAGGTATAGCTGTCCCCCGCGACTTTGTCCGCGTGTTATAGTTTCAACGGTTTTTAATTTTTGCAACATTTTTCATTTATGCTCCGTTCCTTTTGGTCGCAGCGTAATCTTATAGCCTTCCTCAATAAATGGGCTATCCAACACTGAAAGAATTTTTCAAATCAGACCCGTAGTTCCTGAGATTAGTGCGTTCAAACAAACAAACTCTTCAGCTTTATGTATCATCAGTATAATAATAGATAAGTAAAAAAAATAATATCCGTAAGATTTTAAGCAAAGTTTTTGTCCCGAGGTGTTACTTGCGTTAATGATAGGCTCCTAAGGCTCTGCGTGATAAACAAATAGTCAACAACCTTCTTCAAGAATTGCGCTATCAAATGCAGTACCACGTACCTATATTAAATGCGTCAAAAGTTGTACAACACAAGTAACAATGCACAAACAAGTTCTCATAACTGTATTGTATGCAAAGATCTGTGACTTATAGACCACAAGATCAACATAATAATAAAAAAACACAAAAAAATCGCTTACATATTCACTTTCACTGCTCCTATTCCTGTCCCGCTCTTTTGAAAGCACACCCATCTTACGTCTCTTTCGCACCGCGCGCTTTAAAAATGTAATGTCAAAATTTTTGCGCGCCAAATGTCCTGCATAGTTGTCAAACTGAGATATGTCAGTTTTGTTTAAATTTTGTAAAATTAATAACGAGTCGCCGTCGAGCCATTTTTGTTTGTCCGCAACTCCGTTTAATTAGAAATATTTTGCGATTCAGCATTTTTTTTTGTTGTTCGTCGCCATATTTTTGTTTTATTGGTAAAGGTTACATAGCTTTGTCAAAAACGTGTCGAATTGTTAAGGATTTTTGTGTTTGTTTTGTATTTCGTTTAAATTGTTTGGTTTTGTGTTTAGTTTTGAGTTTCGCAAGACTTGATGGAACCTGATTTTTTCCTAATTCACTTACCAACTTGAATGTTCAATTAAGTAAATAAGTATTATTTTAAGAAGATAAACCTTATCTTAAGTATCAATAGAAAAGAATACTTTCTTGAAATGTAGTAAACTAGCTGTTTCCCGCCGCCGCCGCCCGCGTGGATGTCGATTATCGCGGCAAAAAGTAGCCTTTTCCCAAGCTCTAGACAACATTTAAATGAAATTTGGTACACATTAATCTGTGTACCAAATTTCATTTAAATCGGTTCAATAGTTTTGGCTTGAAAGCGCGACAGACAGACAGACAGACCGCTCGATAAGGTATCAGTAAATATACTTAGTTTATGACTCAAAAAAAGTTCAACATACATTACGAAATACTAATAACAATAACATAGTTGTTAATGCATTTAGTATTAATTTTGGTAAAATCAAATCACCTATTAGTATGTCATATTATTAAATTAATGACTGTACATATTTATTTATTAAACAAGTAAGAAATAACAAGATTAAATAGAGTAGTAGTATCAAAAACTTCATATAACCAAAGAAGACCAATCAAAAGCTGTCTTAGTTCTTATCGATTATAAAATTTAACGGTTTAACCGAAAGATGAATGTCTGTTATTCAAAAACATTGTCATCAAAAAACCAACGCATCCATTTCTCATATAATTCAACAGTCAGCACAAAAATTTAATTATAAAATATTTCGAAACACAATAAATACATTGTAACACAATCTCGTTCCGTAAGAAATCTGTCTTTTTACTCTTTCACCACTTTTTTTAACCCACACCCGGCCGTAACGTGATTCTACAGTTTTGTCAAAATATTACACTGTATAATATTTTTTTACCTAAAAATACCCCTTTTTCTTCGCGTTTCTTTTCATTGGAAGGGTTGTATGACATCTGATATTTTTTACGATCTAAGATAACCGTTGTAATGATAACTTGCGTAACTTTTTTTTATTTTTCTTATTCCTTTTTTAACAAACAAAGGCCCGGAAGTTTAAGTTCGCAACTGTATATTTTTAAATTACTATTTTAATAATACATGAGTTACCGAGTTTTGGACGAAGTACTTGTAGTATTTATATTTAAATTAGTACTTTGGAAGGTACTTAATATTTCTATAGTAAAGTATGTTTTATGTACTTGAACCAACTCTAATAAGTTTGGAGTTATGATAAAGAGCAGATCACCGCCTAAATATAAACTCAAGGCCACACGGCATTCACACTCGTATCGTGTACATAATAAAATAAAATATTGGTTGAACTGACTTCACAAACTCAAATGCCGAGCCGAAACCACTTAAAATATTACAAAATCTACCAAATATGGCAACCTTTTTTCCATACTTTCCGAAGTCCGTTATTCTAATCCATATTTCGAACGTCTTCCATATTCGAACAGTTTCTAAATTCAAAAGAGCTAAATCCCTGTTCGGTGCGCGTCGCGTTCTAAATATAAAAAAGTTCTTTTTTGTCAAATATGGAAGGGTTAAGTTAAAAACGTTCTATTTTCGAATTGTTAAAAAGTCCACATTGTATGGAATACGTCAAAACTTCATACACCGTGACTCTAGACTATGCAAGACATTCAGATAAAATGTTTGTTAATCCATTAAACTTATAATACATTTTGTATAGTGTTAAATTTATTTCTTACATAACTTACTACTTAACAAAGCCGATAATAGTACTATATTATCAAATCAGAAGATTTTTTTATTATGTATGAAAGGTATGTGTGCCAAAAATAAAGTCTTCTTCTTGTCTAGTTGATGGTATATTGATTTTTTATTTATAAATGTTGCGCCCAGTTATTGTTTGTATCATTAGAAGTATAAATCCTCCAGAACACAGTTATGAAATAGGACGTAGGTACTTTATAAACCACTTAAATTAACCATTTTGTTTTGTTTTTATTTCTCCAATGAGATGGTTTGTTGTAGTTTCTTATTATGTAAAAAACTTTTTAGTGCAATCTGTAAATTACTGACAAAACTATAACATTACTATCAAATAGGAATATCTAGAACACTTTACATGCATAAACATAATTATCTTTTAAACCAGAATAATGTAAAATATAAAACCAAAGAAAAAGGATTATTTAAATAATTTATCTGTCGATGTAAGATATACTGCGCGAGCGTTATTCCTTTTTCAAATGATACGAAAGACACAGGAAGCATGAGTTTTTTGTCACTTCCACATCTCGTATGAACCGATTTCTTGTTTCTGTCCCTCTCTAACCTCCAGATTTAAATAAAGCGTGACAAGGACGGGTGTAGTGGCTTCGTTCTCAGGTGTGTTGACAATACAGATGGCGGGGCATTACACAATTACAATTCTATTTAATTATTTTTTTTTCTCGCACCGTTTGTTAGATTTTGGACGTGGGCGTTTGTTGCTCAGCCTAGACGAAGAACAATCGGTTCTTTTTTCGAAATGTCATGGCGTACGTTCCGTTATTGCCGAAATTGTATTTGACTTGTTAATTTTTATTTGTAGGTGGTTTTTTAATTTATTAAGATTACGTTTTAGTGAAGTCTTGTGATTGCTGCGTGAATAGTGTTGCATGGCAAGCGTTGATGTTGAAATAGTGATGTCCTAAGAATGACTAATACGTATGGACTAACCTCTTTGCCTAGATACATTTATTTTATACATTGTCAGTCTTGTTTTGATTGACATTTTCTTTTTAAGGCTATTATTTACTGTTAGTACGTATGGATTGAATAAAAGCTGTTTTAATAAGTCTAATTCTGTTCTTAGAATAGCCGTTAGTTTGCCATTCGTTAAACTTTTTATAGATGAAAATAAACGACATTGACTTAATTTTTTTCCAACTTTAGTTAGCGTTCAAATACAACATTATTTATTTTTATTTTTATTACTTTAGGATCGCGATCGAAAGTTATCTACAGTTTACACTTATATTCGTGTCAAGCATATACAGAGTGTTACCGAAAGATTATTTCTATCCAAAAGGGGGGGAAAGTACATTTGGTATAGCGTCAATTTACAAAATTTCAGCTCAAAATTAGGTTATTAAATAATTAATATCCAATTTTTCGCATCAATTAATATTCGACACAAAAATCATAACAAACGTGTGAACGTGTGACTGCAATACTTCAACTAATAATAATAATTAGTTAGATAATTTTTAGTGTCGCATAATTGATGTGAAAAATTTGGTTGCAATTATTTAATTAACACCCTGTATATAGTCCTCTAGGTAATTAAAGACATCATAGCACACACTCTTAGCTTGGTAAACAGTAACAAATAATAGGCCCTACAATAAAAACTTAATATTAAATCATTTTGTGGTAACAGTAAAAATTGTTTAAATAAAATTATTTATACATTAAGACTATAAAATCCAGGTGCGATTTTATGCTTTCTATATCTATCATCCCTTAATATAGCTTAATAGCACGAAAGTCAAGTAATAAACCACAGCTTGCCCCATAACCCATAAAATACAAAATGATTTCAAATCGCTCTGCTCCGAATTTAAAACTTTTAACAAAGACCCCGAAACACAATATCTCATTATATCGAAAAAAAATATAATCAATGAGAAAATACGAGATTTGACCCAAAAAAACGCACCCTCCATCAAAGGGTTAGAGAGCGAGACGACAAACATTTGTATGGAATTAGAAAGAGACAGGGATACCAGTCAACCCTTTCGCCGCACCTGGACCGCTTTTTATCGTTCATGTTTTTGTGTTGAAATTTAAAAAAGTGCAAAATTTCCTTTTGTGTGAGGTCAATATTGATTTTTTGGGCTCAAATAGCGTCTACATACAATACTAGTTCGTTATCTGGTACCGTTTAAATGAGGCCATAAAGTTTCTCATCTCTATGGATGACAGTTAACATTATCTGCAAAGAGTATTGTGCAAATGGTAGTCGATGAACAAACAATTATATATCAGGGTATTTATTGAAATGTGAAAGTCAAATAAATCAATTTGAGAGACATTTTTTGTTAGTATTTCCATACTTAGGTACTAATGAAACAATTTAACAGAATTTTAATTTCAAGTTGAACCATAATGTCTAGGTCTTCGGTCTTATCCATACTATCCATCTGCCACACTTTCACGGTTAAACCGCTGAACCGATTTGGATGAAACTTGGTATGTGGATTCTAAGAAAAGACAAGCTACATTTTGCCGCGATAACCGACACCCACAAGGGCGGAGCCAGGAGCAACTGCTTGTATAATATATTTGTTAATATCTCTACATGCACATTACATTATAACTTCATAGTTAATCTCGTGGTTTTATGAAACTGCCTCTACGATTTTAGCTTCAATTCATTGTCTTTTTCATACGTTTTACAAATGTTTTTTTTTGTTTCGGAAACTATTTTTGAATCTGTAGAAGGTATCCTTCTAGGCAAATATTAGGTTAAAAATAAATCAATTAAATTGATTCTCTCTACTCAATGATATTTATATATCTATATACTCAATAGATAATATAAAACAAAGTTCTCCGCCGCGTCTGTCTGTCTGAACGAGATAAACTCAAAAACCACTGAATGGATTTTCATATGATTTGTACCAATAGATAGAGTGATTAAAGAGGTTGGCCTGAGTTTATAATTCAGTATTTCTACCCTTGCGAAGCTGGAGCGGGTTGTTAGTTCTAAATAATTATATCTTCTCTCGTTATTTCTGTCTGTCTGTTATGTTTAACCCCGAAACTACCCATAATTCTAAGCTTCAAGTTATTTTAGAATCTTCATCATTCACTTAACAGGTCTTGTAATGTCATCCCCCCTCTAGACATAGGTATTTTTAAGTGCTGCCTTAGAGTCTTAGAACATATTAATAAAAGCCGGTATTATTCTATTAATAAATGATTTTATTCCTGGAAACTAAACGGCAATACAGACTTGATACGATCTTTAGAAATTAAATAGCATAACGTTTCAAATCTAGAGATGGCAAAGATACATAAGTTATGGTATATGGCCATCTTTGTCCTAATAAATATTGTAGGAGGGACTTTAAATGAATAACTTAGAATTATAGTAACTGTGGGAAAATCTTCTGGTAGCTGGTTTTTAAAGTTAAAGAAGTGTAGGGTAGGAGTTTTAGATTAGAAGATGTGTTGCGGGTTCGATACCTGTATGAGATAACAATTTTTGAGATCGATAATTGAATAAGTAGTGGCAGGCTTGCCAATTCAATAGGTTTATCTTTTGGGTTACTAATTAAATAGATTAACTATATTTTAATAATACAATATAGTACTTTTGTTTTATATATTTTTTATATATGTTTGAAAAAAAAAAATACAACAAAATGAAGAATCATTGAAAAGAAAACCATGTATATTGCCTAAAACTATTTTATAGTGACAAAAACTTGTTAACAACTTTGATTCAAACCTACTCATTATCGCTCCAACTGATATTATTATTATTTACGTTCCTATATACATTATCGATAAATTAAAATAATTGACTCTCGTACAACTCTGCGCGATACAATCATATAAAATGCACCAAATAACCAATGCAACTACAAATCCATTACCGATGTAATATAAAGAAACAAAGCGTGTTCTGCGCATGCGCAGGGCGCGGGTCCCACACCGGGCAACGATAAAAATATAAATTAAAACGTCTCAATGCAATACGAACCGAAACGAAAGAGTAGATAGTCAGTTTAATGCAAAAACTCTCGGCCGTTTAAGGAGGCAAACTTATATAAAAAATAAAATAAAAATAAAAAAGAAACACAATCAAATGAGGGATGAACGAAAACGGGAATAAAACGAGAGACAAAAAGGAATATGGCGGATTGTTTTTAATTATCGAGTATCGGCATAAATCGATGCACGTCGCCGCGGGCCTTCCGCCGCGCTGCGCAGGCGCATCCCTCGAGCAGACTACTCACATAATGCTTTATATTGTTACATTTGTAATTGAAACGGTTTTGGTTAAATAACAGATTTTTTTTTTCTCTTATTAATTAAGATAATGTGTTTAAGTATCTGACTTTAAACATACTTATTGCTGTGAACTAATTAATGTAAGTATTCCGTTAAGTAGTACATCAAAACATTTTGTGAAACTTGTGTTTTGCTGTTATTACTTCTAATACGTCATAAACATATAGTTATATTGACCAGGTACTATAAGCAATTAAATCTATACTATCTATACTAATATTATAAAGCTGAAGAGTTTGTTTGTTTGTTCGTTTGAACGCGCTAATCTCAGGAACTACTGGTTCGAATTGAAAAAATATTTTTGTTTTGGATAGTCCGTTTATTGAGGAAGGCTATAGGCTATATAACATCACGCTACGACCAATAGGAGCGGAGCATAAATGAAAAATGTTGCAAAAATGAAAAGCCGTTGAAACTAAAACACGCGAACAAAGTCGCGGGGGACAGCTAGTCCGTAATAAATACAATTTCATTTCATGTAAGTTTACCTAACTAAATAAAAATATTATTCAAACTAATATTATAATGCGAAAGTAACTCTGTCTGTGTGTTACGCTTTCACGGCTCAATCGCTGAACCGATTTTAATGAAACTTGATATGGGTTAAGTTTAGTTCTTAAGAAAGGGCGACTTTTTGCCGCGATACCGCCGAGATTGCCGACACCCAGGCGGGCGGAGCCGCGGGAAACAGCCAGTATACAATGAATGCAGGACTATTAACAGGTACTAAAAGATTATTTTACCTATAGGTAACGTAAATAAAACATATATTTTATCATTTCATAAAATAAAGTTCAAAATTACTAATAAAATAAAACAAAATGTAACACTAAAGACGGCTCCATAGTTCCCTTGTTCACGATTCATAAAATTCATGTGTATGGGTGAAGGCAGTACGATCGCGCGGACGTACATACATTTTACTTATAAATAAAAGTACATTGTTGTGTTTGTCCGTCCATACATCGCCTTTGTCAATGCCCGGCTTTATTTATAAATCAGAACGGTCTTAGCTCTAAAACTGTACGCTAATAACTTTAATTAGAAGATGAATATTAATTTTACGTTACTGGAATTCAGATAGGTATTTTATATTTATTTGTGAACACAGGGATTTATTGTTATCTGGTGTATTGTATCTGCCTAGATACGAAATGTCACAGGACATAATTGGTTATCTGGCTACTATCGAATTATTCATTTATTACAAATATTTCTCATAATACTATTAAATTGAAGCAGAACTGCGAAATGAAATGAAAAAGGTATACACGAATACAAAAGTTATAAGCTTTTAATTAGTAGATGACGCATGTTCTATCTCTTTTTCGCAAAACGACGACTTTTACGGGGCAGCCCCAGATTAGCATGGAGATTTACAAAGATACCTGGGACACCTAATTATATAGCTCTCTTTGTCTAATTAGCAATATAAAAATGCTTGTAACTAGTTCAATATGAAAGTAATTAATATGCCGTTCTTACAACTCGGCATAGTTTGAAATATATAATTTTTAATATAAAAAAAATCTTGTCTAATACCCAATTAGGAAAATGTTTATTGTAAGTGCAACTAAAACCTAGATTTGTTTCTATCAGCTAACTATTTTTGAATTCTTTTCTAATTAATAATATCTAAGAGAGACAAATACTTGATTCTGATAATAAGAGTTCTCGTCAACGGTATAACTAAAGGGTTGACTGTTGACATGAACTCCTCATTGTAAGTACAATGTATGCTAACTGATTACTGAGCTATTAAATGTGATATCTAATATAAATTATTGTGATTGGGTGCAGAAAATACTAAATACTAATCAACAACCCTTGACTTAAGTTTAAAAAAAGGATTATTAATTTTCATATTAATTAGTATTTCAGAAACTTTCGGTAAAAAATAAGCATATTATTAACACTTAACCAGTTGCATATATTGTCTAATGCTTGGTTACTATAATTAAAAACGAATTGTTTTGCTAACGGACGGTAGTATTTTCTCAACAAAACGAAGAAATTTCTACCGTCCGTAAGCAAAGCATATAGTTTTTAGGGTTCCGTACCTCAAAAGGACAAAACGGAACCCTTATAGGATCACTTTGTTGTCCGTCCGTCCATCCGTCCGTCTGTCAAGACCGTTTTTCTCAGGAACGCGTGGAGGTATCAAACTAAAATTTATATCCAATACTCAGGTCTACTGTCCCTTGGAGCTGTGAAAAAATCAAACTTTTAAGCCAAAGCAATCAAAAGGTACAGCCGTTTATGCCGCAAATTTCCGCAAATTTTCGAAACTCGCACGGGAATCAAAACCTACAGGGTACTTCTCGTAGACTTAGAATCTTGAAATTTAGTACGAAGTAACGTCTTATAGTACAAATAAAGGAAAAATTGCGAAAACCGTAAATTTTTTGTTACATCATATAATAAAAAATATTTTTGATTTTTTTTTTTTTTTCATTTTGCTATAAACATACCATAACAGATGACTCGATCGTCGTGATGGGTGAACTTTTACTTATATACCTACAGGTTTGTATGGAATCCTCGGTGCGCGAGTCCGACTCGCACTTGGCCGGTTTTTTTTGTAATATAGGAACTGACCATTGAAGATATTAAATATTGTTCCCATATTTTTCTACCTTGACAATTACTAGATGTAGTTCATCAAATCAGTGACCGCAAGTGCGAGTCAAATGATTGGTCAACAATGTGAGCTGCAAGCGCGAAAATTGTTTCAATTTGTGTCAAGCATTCATTGTGACTTATTTGTAGTTGCAACTAGCACACGATGACTGATTTATGTGGAAAATTATATTATATAAAATGAAAAAAATACTTTTTTTTTATAATTTAAAGAATATTTTTATTGAATATAATATATTAAATGAGATAGCCGTTATGATAATAGATTAAAATATGTTAATTGTTTCTTTCAAGTCTTCAATTTGACAATAAAGTAATAAAATTAATTAATGATTACTTTTTCAGTTTTGAAAGAAACTAACATTGAAATAATGACTTTGTTATTAGATTGTCGTGTTTTGTGTATTAAAATATTCAGATTTCAAATAATGACATCCTGCTAGTAATATTGTGGTATCTTTTTTAATTTATATAAAATTAGAGGACACTTGTTAATAAGGAGTTCCTTAAAAACCATGAATACAACAAAATCCTTATCTGAACCCTCTTCAATCCCACGTTTCCTCCATAACCAAACACTTTCTCAAAAAAAAAACTATTTGAGTCCTTATTTTGAACCCTTTTCAAACGAAACTCAATTTGGGACAGGAATTTTGTGGGTTTTTTGAAAAATGATCAATGACAGGCCCACAATGACGGAATATTGGTCTTTTTGGTCGTTTTTTTAATTCGGGGCCTTTTTTTAAACGCCCCTTTGTGGCAGAGACAATAGGGCGCGGGGTCATCGGCCGAGTATTATAAAAATTTGAAGAAAGACCCTCGGGCACCGGTGACTTATTGTGGTGTTAGCGCGGTACCGCGGCCCCGCTCGCCCTTAATTGTTTCATATAGATTGGCGTTTTCAAGATTTTGATAATTACAGGTTTCTATTGTAACTGCTAATAGTGTTGTTTGCAGTGTTTGATCGAGGGGAAGATTTTGGAATAAGAAGCAATTAGTTTTGACACGAAAAATATTATAAATTCAATTTCTTCTTATACGATGCTTGTAATACGCAGCTAGGTTTTTTAAACTTACGTGACTTATAATGAAGTATTTTAACAATTCAGTTCTGATCTTTAGATTATGCAAATTACATGTTTCTTTTCTATCTGTTATATAGATGATTTACAATATATAATGGTTAGTATTAGCCGATTATAATTACTTGCAATTTTCGACTATTGTTATTTTACAATCACTTCGCCGGGTATGGTAAATTAGGTACAGACCATAATGATTTATCTTAGTTCAAAACTTTACTTGTGATATTTTCTTTAAAAACGTATCGTTTTTAAGCTTATTCTTTACATACTCACAGACTGGCGTACAGATCTCTAAGTATAAGTTTCTTCGGTTCGTTTGCAGGATCGGTTATTAGCAATTTATGATAATAGCCATGTGATATTTCTTTGTGATGTAATGTCTGCTTTTTGGAACGATTCGCATCGACCAAACATTTGACTGAAACTTTTCATAATATCTTTATAGTGTGAGCTTTCTTTATGGGAAATTACTGAAAGTTTTAGATATCTACTTGGATTTCGTAGACAATATTCTGCAAACAATGGGCCTGTTTCCTATTTTTTTTTTTAATGTCCGTCTTGTAGATTAATGAATTTTATTGGACACGTATTTTTTCTTTTTTCCTGCAAACAAAAAATGATCAAAATACAGAGAACTGAAGTTACGCGTGACGTCACTCCTCGCTACGATTTTTAGCGAGGCGTAGCGTCATAAGCCCCCACTCCGAAACTTTAAAGCGGTGTATCTTTGTATTTTTTTATTGTTTTGATAAAAGAAAAAATACGTGTCTAATATTTTTTTATTATCTAACTGACGGACTAAATAGATTTTAACTTTTCATACCCAGGAAACATCCCTATTGAAAGATTTAAGGCATTTTAGCATTGTTGGAATTATGACTTTGAGGACATGAGTTTAGCGTTGGATATTGGATATGCATTTTTATAGCTAAAATCTGAGTAATAGTCAGAAATTTCTTAGTAAAAGAAACAGTGTGATATAAGCCGTATGTAAAAGCTTTATGTAGAACTTTTTACATTGACTGTAAACGGTTTTTCTAATAGAATCAGATAAAGGTTTAAGTTCTATAGTTCACAGCAGCGTGAACAATCTTGTAGTAGGTACCAGGGTAGAGATGTATTAGTGCAGTTTTCTTTTCCTTGTAGCAAATAGTAGTTACTTATAGTGATAGTCATTAGTTAATTAACATAACAATGATTATCAAGCATACAATATCGTGTTTTGCGACTGTCTACAACCAAAACAGACTCCACAATTCATTGGTTCTTGTTTCGTTTCACTTAATTTCGCCCGAGTCGGCTTCAAATCGTTTTTTTATCCGCTCGGCGTACGAATGATATAGCATTCAGATAACACCTAAGGCTAGAAACAAGAACAATTAAACAGTCGACATTTTACGATTGTTATTAATATAAATTGTTTTGTTTCCGCGATGAGGTGGCGTGGCAATAGATAATAAGATGTTTAAGTCTTTATTGCGTGTATCTATAGTACAAAATGCTTTGTCCTGAATGAATGACTGACGATCAACGCACAGCCTAAACCGCTGATCGTAGAGATCTGTAACTTGGAGGATGTGTTCTTTGTATGACGTAGGCACCCGATGAGTAAAGATTTACCGAAATTCTACAACTCAGGGTGTGAAAAACGCGGCAGAGTTTGTATGAGACAACGTGATTCCTTTGTCCAATCAACTTCATATTTTGCATAAAATTTCTTTAACAGAATTGACGAAAGACGTGTTTCGCATTTTATTAAAACTCATCGCTTAACGGGGTTAAAAAGGGGTAAAAATATATTTTGGAGGTGATTTACATCGAAGTTGATATCAATACTCCTTAGTGCTTCTGATTTAAATTACACATGTTTGAAAACTCAATTCGATTGTATTAAGAAACCGTTGAAGTCACATAAAACCTTGGTGCAATGCAATACTCTTTTAAATTGGAATGTCAAAAACCATTACCTACTACAACGCGGAGAAAGTCGCGGTCAAAAGCTAGTATTCTATAAAGTAATTTGATCTAAACTAATATTACAGACGACAACTATTTTTATTTTTGTGTTTGTATCGAATAAACTCAAAACTACTGGACCGATTTCAAAAATCCTTCACCATTAGAATGCTACATTATCCCTGTGTTACGTAGGCTATATTGCTGTGCGACCCGTGTGAAGCCAGGGCGGGTATTATATAGCAAGATCCGGTCAGTAGTCAAGGAGACTCCTGAAAAGGAGGTCCTGAAAAGTATGTCTAGATTAACCGACTTTAAATTGTTAAATGAGAGTGCAAGATTAGATAAGCTAAATGGCTTGTATCTTGTTGGTAAGTACCTAAACGCTTAGAGACCAACTGTTATTTCATAACCTGCAAAATAAAAAACCAAGTCAAACCTCAATAATAATAGTCTTTTCAAATACTAGCTTACAATAACATCAAGTAAAAACATACGCTAGTTACAAACCGTTCGTATTACAATTATTTTTAGATCTTCACTAAAAACAGACACAAAAGTCTAATTCTAGATTCCCAGAAATGATTTACAGCAATTTAAATTCCAAATATATCAATAACTTTTATCTACTGATGTTACTATAAAACAAACTTATTACATGCAGTTGTCAAATTAATATTTCCTTTAATCTGTTTGAGTGTTGAACGAAATCAGCTGCAAAATTAAAGTTGTCAATGTTAAATTGTTGCGATGAGTACAATTATTTTGTTTATATCTGTCATTCAATATTGGGGCTTACGTGTTAGTGTTAAAGTCCATTTGAATAGCAAATGATAAAGTTGTAAGTAGTAGATGGCAAGCAGTGAATAAGAATCTTAAAACGAATTCGATTGTGACTTTATTATGTAAAGATAGCGATCAGTTGCTTTGCGACTGGTTGCTTCCAAGACGCTTATTATATAGACTATTTTGAGAAAGAATTAAAGTTTTTTTGTGTATACAAAGTACACTTATGAGTATTATCGACAAAGAAGTTATCTACATTATAGACTATCAGGCTATCTGACAGCTTAGCAATTAAAATTGAAGGATTTAAGTAAATATTTTACAATGGCACTATTAAACACAAAACAAATAAAAATTTCATAAACGAATGGAAAACAAGCCGTATTATTTATTTCAACGAATAATTATCAAACAAATTTTCAACACAAAATACGTATTTAAACAAATATTTTTTTGTAATTTCATTAATTACAAAAAAAAAATCGTTTAATTACGTTTTAGCTGCGTTGAACCTGACTAAATGATCATTAATTCAACATTTTGAATTAAAATCCATGCATTTATACAACAATTTCAATACTGATAAAAAAAAACCGCCATTACATTTTTTTATAAACCAACAATTGCAACACAACAGACGTGCGACGGTCGCAGGCAACACTTACATAGTAAAGTCAGGGGAATCGAACCGAAGACACATGCGTTTTAAATCAGTACGAGCCGATCGCGCAAATAAACGACGCGCCGACGACGTAATAAACTATTGTAAGTGCAACCACACGGACAACTATGGAGACGACTTGTATATTATTAAAAACAATTTATTTTGATTTATTATGTAGGTATTTCTATTTATGTACATACCTACTGTTTTAAGTAGATCAAATAAAAATATGATACATATTTAAAAAGGCTTAATGGAAACAGTTGCACCACTTTTAACAGTATGCCCATTTTTTATGAGCTTTTATTGAACTTGCAAAGTTGTAACGTTGGTTGCTATTTTGTTTCTTGCTGTTTTGTTTATTTATTTTTCAATGCTAAATTGATGTTATTTCCACTTAAACAAACATCAACTTTATGCATATGTAAATAAAGTTAATTTTAGACTGACTAGTACTGTTAAAAAAGTCATGAAAAAAAATAATTTGTAGCGTAAACTGAACTTTATATGTAAGCATTACAGTTGGTTTTCCTTAAACTTGTGATTGTTTACATTTTTGGTGTATGAATTGCGAACGCAGTATACAAGTTTTTTTATTTTTCTCAGTCATTAGGCTGTATCTTTAGATATCGTAAATGGAATGGCAGCGAGACTCGTGATATTCAACCACATTCTTAAAACATAATTACCCTTATCTAGAAAAAACAATACAATAACTTTTTAGGCCTGCTCGCACAAGCCCGAGTTATCTTTTTAACTCAGAGTTAAATGCTAACATGAGGTAAAATTGACAGTTTGTCCTACAATATTGTCTATTTAACCTCGTGTCAGCAACTAACTCTTAGTTAGGTTTTTTGTGGAAGTGGCCTTATTATAGTTACATTAAAACTACTTTTTAAACGGACTCTATCACGGCTTATTTGGATCTTAGTTTCCGACGTTTCAACTCCTTTGCAGGTGTCATTGTAACGGACAAATTTGTGGGTCAGTCTAATCGTAAAAAGCAAAAGTCTAGTTTTATTTCATTGTCTTACATTCGCGTTTATTAAAGTTTAAATAAATTATTAATAAATGAAGTCGTCTCCATAGTATTACTGTCCACAGTCCAAGAATCAAATAAGATATGGAAAACCTTAGGCGAGCGCGCACCGCGACCGCCGCACGGGTTCCGTATGTAATTGATTTTTACTACCATTAGCGACCATTACTGTCGTAATATGTTAACTACTGCCCGGATTAGCTTTAAAACGCTACCAATCATATGCGTTTAATTATTTTCTAAGGCATAGAAGTTAAGAGGTATTTGAGAATTATATGGAAATTGTTTTTAAAGATTTTTTTGGTCACGGTTTTGTGTGTAAAAACTGATATAATTTTTATTTTTAACTAGCTGTCCCCCGCGACTTTGTCCACGTATTTTGGTTTCAACGGCTTTTTATTTTTGCAACATTTTTCATTTATGCTCCGTTCCTTTTGGTCGCAGCGTAATGTTATATAGCTTATAGCCTTTCACAATAAATGGGCTATTCAACACTGAAAGAATTTTTCAAATCGGACCAGTAGTTCCTAAGATTAGCGCGTTCAAACAAACAAACAAACTCTTCAGGTTTATATATTAGTAAGTATAGAAGTATAGATACGCAATTTAAAATTGGATTTTCGGCAAAATGGCCACCTATATTTTTTACTTGACATTTTTTCTTTTTCAACTTTTTTTTTAATTGGGAATCAAACAAATACTATAAAAATATCTATACTAATATTATAAAGCTGAAGAGTTTGTTTGTTTGAACGCGCTAATCTCAGGAACTACTGGTTCGAATTGAAAAATTATTTTTGTATTGGATAGTCCGTTTATTGAGGAAGGCTATAGGCTATATAACATCACGCTACGACCAATAGGAGAGGAGCATAAATCAAAAATGTTGCAAAAATGAAAAACCGTTGAAACTAAAACACGCGAACAAAGTCGTGGGGGACAGCTAGTATTACATACAGAGTAAACGATACATAATCCAAAACATTTTCGACATTAAATGCTTTTTAGTTTACTTCTGTCTGAAGTTGAATTAAAATCCTAATTATTCATATAATTAAGCTCACCGTAAGGTAGAGAAGAATTCAAATTAACTTACGAAAAAAAAGTTAAAACATTTGGAACTAAATACATAACTTTGTTTTTTGTGTTGTGGCTAGTTAGACATTAAACTCCCAACGTTGCGAGTTCAAATCCAAACTTAAAATCACACTATAATATAATATTAAAAAATAACATGCAACTAAAATAATATTTATTACGCAATTAAGTATAAGGAACCCTAAAACCAAGAAATGATTTGAACTTACAAAAATGAGTTAAAACTCACAAAGAGGATACCACGGCGGCCGGACTTTTTGTTGCGTTGCACCGGGTTCGATTACCGGCCGAAGTAAGTAATAAAATATGTCGTGGCGATTATATTAATTACTCGTATACTGTGCACATAAATAATTTTCGTTAAGAAAGTATCTTGGAATGATATAAGGTACTAAAATTGGGTTAATATTAATAATATTTGAGGAAAATATTTTGTTTAATTATTATTTTTTGTTTGTTATTTGCTCTCTCATATTAAAACACAGGTCTTGGGATAGGATTCGTTTAGTCATTGCAAGTTAGGTATAAATATGTAGATTAAACTGTCACTCGACTTAAAATATAAATTATAAAAGTTAAATGTGGGTAAGTTATGATATATATTTTCGAGTAAATCTATACATACTTATAAAACAAAGTCCATGCCGCGTCTGTCTGTGTGAACGCGATAAACACAAAAACTACTAGACGGATTTTCAAATGGTTTTCATCAATGTATAGAATGATTTAAGAGGAAGGTTTGTGTGTTAATTTATTTATGTTTTGTCTACCAGTGCGAAGACGTGTTGAGTCGCTAGTAATAGATGAAATAATAAGACCTTGAGTCGATCCCGCAGTAGACAAAATCAACTCTATAGCCTATAGCCTTCCTCAATAAACGGACTATCCAATACAAAAACATTTTTTCAATTCGAACCAGTAGTTTCTAAGATTAGCGCGTTCAAACAAACAAACAAACAAACTCTTCAGCTTTATAATATTAGTATAGATTTCGCATTTCAATTCAAGTTATCCAATCTACAATGATTCCAGCGAGCAAGCACGTAAGATATTCAGAAAACGTTAAGAAATCAAAATACGGCTGACCAGTCATTTATAATAACAGAGGAACAGAGCTTAATAAAAAAAGCATACAAAGCCTACCTTTTACGAATTTCGTTCGGAAAAGAACGATCCTGTGATAAATATTGAAATATGGTGGAGATATGATATATATTTTGTTTTTATTTCTGACGCCATCTGTTTTAAACTGACTATAAAAAGGGATTCTCGATTTGAACGATTTTGTGTGGTATTGGATGACGGCGGCGTTAATGAATGGAGATTTTTGGGATTGTTTTTATGTGGATTTAATAAATAACTAATTAATATTCGGCCAATAAGGCTATCAGTCAGTAGTTTTATGATTGTCTTTAAAATTAATAAAAGGAAGTAATATCTATTAAATCTGTGCCCTTACTACTCAATTAGTTTTAAATCCAATACAATGCCTTAACAGATCTTCATAAAATATTACTATAAAACATCTCGATTACGTCGGTTTTCAAACAAAAAAAAGCTTCATAATCGATCTATTCGTTCAGGAGCTACGATGCCACAGACAGACAGACAAACCGATATCTCAAATTTATAACGTTCCTATTTTTGCGTCTGGGATTAAAAAGTCACTTTAGTGTACTGAGTTCGAACCTGCAAGCTTATACACACAAGTCATAATAATGTAAGTAATTCAACCACTGTGGTCTATGACCACATTATCTCAGGATACAAAAGATAGGTCCAACTTAAAAAGGTGTTTTAATATTCTATTCTCTTATTCATTTCCTACTGAACACGGTTGTATTTATATCCGTTGGCTACCGTTTTATCGGCCATTAAGTTTAGGGGCGCTCTTGTATAGTTAACTATGATCTCGAGTGATATCGTTACCAATCTTTAATAACCGCGATAACATTTTATGTCGTGTTTTGAGTTTAATCATGTTTATACTTTATATGAATGTATATTATTATGTTTTTTGGATATGTTTGTTAATTGCGTAGACCGTTGAAGAGATTTGGAAGAAAGTTGACGCGATGTGGTATTAAAATGTTTAGTGCTTTAATATCATCCTTACTAACTCAGGCTGTAGACTATCTGTGTACCTAATTTTATTTAAATCGGTTCAGTAGTTTTGACGTGAAAGCGTAACAGACGGACAAAGCATTCGCATTTATAATATTGATATAGATAGTTTTTATGAATTGGTTTCTCTTGTTTTTTACAAAACCAGGTTCAGATTGTGTCTACCTAGGTATATTAGTTTGTGTCAATCTTCAAAGTGTTTCTACAAGCGGGCAAAACCGCGATCAGAAGCTAGTGTCATAATAAATTCATAGTTTACGATTGTAAAATGTTTATTGCTCTCATTTAAATATTGATACCTTTTTGGATATCTGCGAATTAAGTGGTATTTATTAATAGTCTGTTATTTTTGTACACAATTTTCTTTTAAAAATTGCATTTTTGGAATTTTATCCTATTTTAGTTTTGTATAAGTATTTTATGTTTTTGTTTAACGGTAAAATTAATGTAAGTGTGTTTGTATAATAACTTTTGTGAGGAGTATTAATAAATAATTATTAAGGAATACTCACGCACATTCTTGGGATCGCCCGACTAGTTTCAGACTCAATAGGTGTCTCTTATAATAAGCTGACTTCCATAATGATTCTAAATAGTAGGTATCTACCTATTTTGTAGATCTCAAATAATAGAGATACCTTCATTAGGTAAGGTAGGTTATTTTGAAATAAGTAGTATAAAACAAAATCGCGCCCGCTGTCTACACTTAAATCTTTTAAAGTACGCACCAGATTTTAGTGCAGTTTTCAACAATAGATATTGAGATCCAAAAGGAAGGTTTAGGTATATGTATAACTAGCTGTCCCCCGCGACTTTGTCCGCGTGTTTTAGTTTCAACGGTTTTTCATTTTTGCAACATTTTACATTTATGCTCCGCTCCTATTGATCGTAGCGTGATGTTATATAGCCTATAGCCTTCCTCAGTAAACGGACTATCCAATACAAAAAGAATTTTTCAATTCGAACCAGTAGTTCCTGAGATTAGCGCGTTCAAACAAACAAACAAACAAACAAACTCTTCAGCTTTATAATATTAAGTATAGATTCATTAATGTTTTGTCTATGCGTAAGAAGCCGAGACGGGTCGCTAGCTTCTTAGGTAGGTATATTATAATTATGCGAGATGATTCATACAGAGATAGAACCTAGTTCTACTAACAAACATGTAGGTACAAAGGTTTTTAATAGGATTGCAAAACATACCATATCATAGCCAATTAGAACTAATAAATGTCTGTGGTAATTAATTAGCGGTTATTTTAGAACGTTTGTCTCGCGTAGACTACGTTATAACCCACATAGTTACCAATAAGAATAGACGGACGCGTGGGTACCTACACTTAGATCTTTTTTTATACACACGCTTTTGCATATAGGTACTGCATTACCTACTACATCTATACTAATATTATAAAGCTGAAGAGTTTGTTTGTTTGTTTGAACGCGCTAATCTCAGGAACAACTAGTTCGAATTAAAAAATTCTTTTTGTATTGGATAGTTCGTTTATTGAGGAAGGCTTTAGGCTATATAACATCACGCTACGACCAATAGGAGCGGAGCATAAATAAAAAATGTTGCAAAAATGAAAAACCGTTGAAACTAAAACACGCGAACAAAGTCGCGGGGGACAGCTAGTCAAGGATAAAGGGATTCCGCACCGACAAATCAGAAAGCAACAGAGTCGAAGTGTAATTGTACGATATTAAATCTTTACGTAATACAAAAACAAAGACGCAACGCTGTCTGTGTGCTTAGATCTTTTAAAACTAGGTAGGTGCGTACGCAACGGATTTTAATGCAGTTTTCAGCAATTTATAGATTGATTTAAGAGGAAGGTTTATAAATATGCACCTATAATACCTACTTTAATGCATATTATAATAGAAAAAGCCGAGAAAAAGATTTGTAATGTTCTTCTTCTTCATAGCGAGTCGATCAATAGCAGTCAAATTTTCCCAGACCTGCCCCCTAGACAAGTGTCATTTCGACAAGCGATAACGCTGATGGAATCGTTCAAATGTATGTAAGTGAAAAGTCCAAGACACGTGACTTATCGAAACAAACTGTCATTCCCATACATTTAGGTACTGTCATTTAAGCGATTTCTATAATCGTTAACGCTCGTCGAAATGCCACGTGTCTCGGGGGGCAGTACTCAGCCACGAAAACAGCGTTGTCCGTGGCCTTGTAGAGGTCCTTGCTTTGTAATGATAAAACTAAACAGTGCAAGCCGGGGTAAGAAACTCGTAGTCTATAAAACAGTCTCAAGAATTGAGTTTTCCATTTTAGTGACTTTAGTTCCTAAATTCAAACCGTTTTTAACAAATTATTTTGTAGTGCCTTTGTTTATATCCATGAGAAAATGTTTTTAATAAAGACCGGAAACGGTGAAGAGTGCGCGAATTTATTTATTTTAATCGTAATTCCAAACGCTGATGTCTGGCTTGTCTAAAATATGCAGATATAAGTTTTAAATTTTATTATTACACCTATGACTAATACCTTAATAGCTAGGCACTTTGCACAGTATGTAGGCGCTCTTACAGTAATAACTCTAACCCTCGGGGCAAAATATAACGATATAAACTATACATCCAACAATTAACTTTCATAATGATAAAAGAATCGCATCAAGAGCAACACGGTCAGAAACAATGCTAGCCTTAATAAGTTTTACATAAAGCTTGCGTAGTGCTACGTCACTCCGAGCCAACATCCAAATGTAAAAAATAAAAATGTATAACTCGTTCTTAAGGATTTCATATTTTAAATAAGATTGTTTTGAATATTTGTGCTGAGTCACGTCTCGGCGAGAGATTTGGATTACTATTAATGTATGGTATAAAATTGTTTCTTTGGTGAGGATTTTGAATTGAAGTTGAATAGACTTTGTATGTTATTTATGTCTCTGCTGGAAATGATTTGCCGTGATGTTTATTGCTTTTTTAAACTGAGATCATTGAGGATTTAGTTGGTTCTTAGTAGTATCTACATTGATAAAAACCCAGTTATACCTATTTGTGGTTTAATAAAACCCGTGTTTATTTACCTAAACTTTAAATGAAAATTACTATTGCTTCTAAAGTCACTTTCCGATGACGGTTGACTGGTGGTAACAGAAATTAAAAATCAAACAAGATTATTATTTTTAAGTATACATATTTATTTATAAATTACGCGGTCACATGATATAAATTAAATTATGTACAATTAAATAATACAGTTAAATTTATATAAAAATAATTATACAGATTTTGTTCGGCGAGAATCAAAGGTCGCGCCGTGGTGGCGTCGGCACGGCCTAACATCCTAGCCTACAATCTATGCCAACATAATTATATTAAACTCAAGCTTTTTTTAAATAAGCTGCAATATCTGTTAGGTGAGGACGATAAATAAACAAAAAAATAACAACAGATAATAGTTGACAAATAAATAAAATAACATTTAAAAGTTAACAGTGACTAGAGAGCGTACGAGGATTCGATCGTCCAGGCGACTTCTCATAGGCATTCGATAGGGTGTAACACTTAACGTAACTTGTTTATTAATAAATAATTTTATTATTATAAAAAACTGCTTTACACACTTAGACTCCGAATTGTATAAAAAATCTTTACTCATACTCAATATATCGTTTGCATCCAGTTAGTTGGATGGTGTAATATTTGTTTGTGGGTCCCGCAGGGGTGTTTGTTAGGTCCCTTGCGGGTGCCACAGTCAGTCCATAGTTTAGTGGTCGACGACGTTCAGGTAGAAGGCCGCGAGGCTGTCTCCCTTGGAGCCGACGGCGCGGGCCTGGTATTGGCCGGCGTCGTCGGGACTGGCCTTCACGATCTCCAGCCGGTAGCGGGAGGTGCCCTCCATCATGAACTTGTATCTAGCTGACGTCTCGTCGATAGGCTTGCCGTCCTTCAACCACTGAAGCTGGAGTGGTGGCTGAGAAAGAGTATTTATGATTAGTCTGTATTAGGACTAACATTTTTAATTTATTTTAATTAAAAACTACTATAAAATATTAATTTCCGAGAATTATAGATACAACAGATTATTTTTTGTGGCTCGCGTCTCCGCTTCTATTTTGGGTATCTGTGCATATACATTGTTTAGGTAATATTATTTTTTTGACAAATTTATTCTACCTAGATTTAATTTACCCATGTTTCCCTTACCTTATCCAGTTCAGTGCTGAACACGGCAGGCTCGGCGTTGTTGATGGTGGCGGAGGCGGGGAAGGCGGTGTATTGCGGCGTGGTGGCGGCCTCTCCAGGCACACGGACCACTAAGCTGCAGGATGAGAATGATTCTCCAGCGTCGTTGAAGGCCTCGCATGTGTATACACCTGTGTAAATAAAGGATAAATCGGTTATTGAAATATGAATGCATCAACTAGAAATGATAAAGCCAAACTTTGTATTTATTTTAGTGTTGTTTTAACCGCCTCAACATCGTTACAAGGGAGAATGGTGCTAGAAAAACTTAACTATATAAAATACTCAATATTTTTGATACTCAATCTTAACAATATCAGTAATTTTGTAGTTTGCATATTTTAATCAATTAGCAAAATAATGTGATCACTAAACACAAACAATAAACTTATTATAAACTATAGACGAAACTATAAATTAGTTCCTTTATACTCGAACAAACAACGCCATCTATACAAACATATCCAAACTAATTTGAAACACTGATCACAACGCCATCTCTTTTTGAAACTGCATACTAAGTCCTGTCGTAGCTGTCTAAATGTTCTGCGTTTGCCCGTTCAAACTTTCATATTATTTAGTAGTTACTAGTAGACTTTGTAGATGGCTCTGAATATGTACTTATAACCGGTACAGTAACTTGGCGCAATTTTGCAAAACCGTTTAATATTTCATTACTAATTAGAGAGTAATAAATAGTATCTTATTAAAACAAATTATGACTCTAAATGTTTTATATGTTAGTTCTACTCGAAATAAACTCACAATAATCCCATAGAACTTTATCTTCAATTGTAACATTTTCTCATAAGTTGAGACACATTCAGATGACACAAATAGTTCATCTATATAATAAAATAATTTTAGTATGTTTGTCATCTATGCCTGCCGAAACCAATGATCTAATTGTGATGAAACTTTGGTAAGGTGGTGAGGAGATACTAGGAAGGGACCATAAAAGCTCAAATAATAATTATGCCCCAAAAAATGTTAAGCAACTTTCGATAAGAGGTTTTAAGAACATTTTCTTGAAAAAATTGTCTTTATACTGACCGGCATCCTCAGGGAATATCTCAGCGATGTGCAGCTTGTGGATGTTGGCCTCGCTGGAGTACTGGAAGTCCTTCGATGGCTTGATCTCCTTGTTGTTGTGCAGCCAGATCACGTCGAAGCGTTCCGCGCCCACAATCCTAGTGATAATAAGTTTGATAAGTATGTGAAGCAAGTTTTTATTGAATAAGTACGTTGTATATTTTAAATAACATAAATAATAAATTAAATAACAATTATAGATTATCTGGAGGAGATCATAATTAGTGATAAGACCGTCCATTGTACCAACTATTGATGTCTGTTTCTTGGTGTATAATAGAGTTATATTATTTTTGAGTTACTTCTTAGATTCAAATAATTAACTATGTAATTTGTTGAGATGAGATTTTAAAATTTTCTTTGTTATTAATTTCTCAAGCCCCACAACGGATCTAAAAGATAATTGATTTCAATTGAATTAAAACTTTAGTTACGTAAAATATTTTCAGCAACATTGAAAACATGTACAGCATATTTTGTTAAAAATTAAAAATGTAAGTCTATTTTCTTTCAACAAATACTTTTTACTACCATATACAAAACTACATAAAGAGTAGGTACTTAACATTAAATCTATGTGCGAGTAATTGTGTAAAGAGTATAAATACAAAATGTAGAGTATGTACCTGCAGGCCAGCGTGACGGTGTCCCCGTCGGTGACGGCCTGCGACTGCGCGTGGTCCACTATCCGGGGCGGCTTGTCGCCCAGCTTCACGGCCGCGGCGGTCGCGCTGCTGTCCATGGCTGTCACAATATTAAACATGTTTCAAACTTCACATGTAAACAGTAGTTAAAAACACCCTCCAACTGCGAGTCAGACTCGCCCAGGCACAGTTCCTAACCATTGTTTGGGGCTCCATATAATATGTTATAGACGCAACAGAAATACACTTTGTGAAAATTTTATTTCTGTAGCTATAACGGTTCATAAGTTACAGCCCGCTGACAGATAGACGGACGGACGGAAAACAGCGGGGCTTAGTAATAGGGTCCCGTTGGCACCTTTCGTGTACGGAACCCTAAAATATTTCAGTAATTAAATGACTCTTCTTTGTCTGCCCTGTCTTTTCTTAATTAGCTTCCAGTCAAGCCGGCTGCGAATACCAGGGGATTTAATTTGATGTTAGGAATTAAATAAGAATTATTAATAATTTGTTACATTGTAAAGTACTTTTGCGTATTAATTTCTTCATTCAAATATTACATTTAGGTTGTACCAGACAGACAGTATTATTACCAAATAATCTTGATTCACTCTGTTTTATTCACATGACGATGGTCGTCAAGGCAACGACAAATTTTACTTTAAATTTACTTTAAAGAATAATTTTTATTTTATTCAATAAGAAATTAATTTATTAAAATAGAGGACTGAAAGAAAATTCAGTTACTATATAGTTCTATAAACAAATTTTCTAAGCGCCTTCGTAGGCGCTTATTAGCTGTTATTGTTGAAGATAGTGCCGTGCGGGTCGAGCTTGTCATATTGTCCGGCGGCAAGGACGCGACGCTAGTCCGCGGGTCACCCAGCAACGGTCGCCAGGGCGCCGCCGCCAACATGTGTGCGTCGCGGCGCCCCAAGCTAGCGCGGCTGCGCCGCGGCTGCAGCTGTCACGACTTGCTGTCAAGATTTGACTTTTTATGTAGATTTTCAGTGGTGTTTTTATATTATTTAGTTTTGAGTTATTTTATTTGTTACCTTATTATTAAGTGTAAATTTATATTTTAACAATACTAATGAACAGTAGCAGAAGTGATGTGGCGGTAGACAGTGCGAGTCAACCTTCACAAAATGTCCTGGAGAGGTGCCCTCTGTGCACCCAGGCACGATTTTTTAAAGGTAAGCGGGTTCTGAATGTGCATATTGGGAAGGTGCATAAGCCCCAAAACGCACTAACAGACCCTGTCATTACTCATACACCAACAACATCCAGTTTTGATCCGTTTTGGAAAACACTTTCAAAATTCAAAACCTCCGTTCCGGTTTTAAAGCGAGTTCCCCGCGGCGCTAGACCTCTAGTGGCTCAGTACCTGGCAGGTTGCGTTCGCCTTGCAGCCCGAGAGAACTCTCTAAGTGCCTGGGAAGATCTGCTTACCTTCCCCTACAGAATTTTACATATTCAAAAGAATTCGGCACCCAAAAAGAGTTTAACTGCCCAAATTAAAGAAAATTGTAACGTTTCGGCCCATAATTTGGACTCAAAATTATTGTCTCAGAGGTTTACCTTCTCTAGAGGTATTTCTCACATATTTGAAACTAAACTAGGGGAAGGTGACATTAGCGGAGCAGCCAGGATACTTTTTAGTAGCGATGAGGTGGCTGCTTGTTCTCCAGAAACTCTCGCAGCTCTGGAGAGCAAACATCCTGCCCCTGCAAATGACCTTTCTTTTCCCGATCCTCCTGATCCGGATATTCATTCCCTCACCATTACAGGTCAAGAGGTGATCACAGCCCTTAGTTCCTTCAAGAGTGGCTCCGCTGGTGGCCTCGACGGCCTGAGCCCACAACATTTGAAGGACCTGGTCAGCTCAGGTGCCGGGGAAGCTGGTAAGTCGCTTCTGAAGGAGCTCACGGCTCTGATCAACCTCATGCTCTCCGGCAAGGTCAACGGAGCCGTCATCGACGTCTTGTACGGAGCCAATTTATGCGCTCTACGCAAGAGGGATGGCGGCATACGTCCCATTGCTGTGGGAACAACATACCGTCGTATGGCAGCCAAGATCTGTTGTAAATTTTATGGTGAGGCCGTTTCGAAAAAATTTCAGCCCCTGCAACTTGGTTATGGTTCCAAAGGGGGCTGTGAGGCTGCCGTACACGCGATGTCGACCTACCTAAATTCTGGCAAAGGAGAGGTCATCCTGAAGGTTGACATAAAAAATGCTTTTAATTCGGTTAATAGGGACACCTTGCTGGCAGAAACTAAAAAAGAATTACCACAAATTTTTAGTTTTCTTTGGCAATGTTACAGACAACCTTCTAAATTATTATATCGGGACAACCTTTTGGAATCTGCTGTTGGTTGTCAGCAAGGTGATCCCCTCGGGCCAGTGATCTTCAGTTTAGCCATTCACCCAATTATTCGGCAACTAAATTCTAAATTTAACGTTTGGTATCTTGATGATGGGACTCTTGGAGGCGATGTAGACGAGGTTTTAAATGATCTACTATTTTTAAAAAATCAATTTCAAACCATTGGCCTTGAACTTAACCTCTCTAAATGTGAGTTATTCTTTCATGATAGGACTGACAGACAACTGACACTTTCAAAATTCAACGCAATAGCCCCTGATATCAAAATTATGGACAAAAGCTCACTTCGCCTGCTTGGGTCTCCAATCTTTGAAGATGCCTTTCCCAACTTCATAGACGAAAAAATTAAAAATTTTAATGACATCTCGGAAAGATTATTGCAAATTAACATGCATTCGGCTATCACCCTAATTCGGTATTGCTGTTTCGGCCCCAAATTAATTTATTTCCTTCGTGCTTCCCATTTATGGAAGCACCCTCTACTTTTAGAAAAAATGGACGAAATTATAAAACACACGCTCACTTCAATTTTAAATATGGCCATGGACGACCGAGCTTGGGCTCAAGCCACTCTTCCCATCCGCATGGGGGGGCTCGGCGTCCGCAAAATTACAAGTATCAGTTTACCAGCTTTTATATCCTCGGTCCACGGTACTGATAAATTGATCAGGAATATCCTTAACTCCACACTGATTGATTTTGATGTGCCGTGCTTCACCGAGGCTGTGGATGCCTGGAGACTCGCTTGCCTGTCCACCCATCTTCCCAGAGACAGTGGGATGAGCCGCTCTGCAGGGTAGTTCATGAAAACCTTATGTCCACATCGTCTACTACTGCGGAGCGTGCGCGCCTGCTTGCTGTGGGGGAGTGGGAGTCAGGCCTATGGCTTCACGCACTACCGTCGTCGAACATAGGCACCTTGTTCGACGATACTACTTTCCGCCTCTGTGTTTCACTACGCCTTGGCGCTTCTTGTTGTTCTCCACATCGCTGTCACTGTGGCGAAGTAGTCAACAGCCTCGGACACCACGGCCTGTCATGTAGCCGTAGCGCAGGACGCATGGCGCGACATGCCAATTTAAACGACATCATCCGACGTGCTCTTGTTGCCGCCGGCGTTCCGGCTGTACTTGAACCTAATGGCCTGGCACGCGACGACGGCAAGAGACCGGACGGGATGTCTTTGTTCCGTTGGAAGATGGGTAGGCCTTTAGTGTGGGACGCTACTTGTGTCGATACTCTTGCGCCATCTCATCTTCCTAGTTCGTCGTTCTGTGCTGGCGCTGCTGCTGCGGCTGCTGAGAACCTCAAACGGCGGAAATATAACAACCTTATTGGAAGTTATACTTTCCAGCCGTTTGGGGTTGAAACATTTGGACCGTGGGGTCCGAGTGCACACCTTTTATTTAAAGATCTGGAAAAACGTCTTGTTGACTCCTCGCGTGACCCAAGGGCTGGCTTTTACCTCGGACAAAGAATTAGCATTGCCATACAACGTGGCAATGCTGCCAGCCTTTTGGGTACACTTCCAGTCGACAGCGACGTGGATGAATTTTTTGACGCAATTTTTTAGAGTTTTTTTTAGTTAAGTTTAGTTTAAAGTGTATATATAGTTAAGTTTGTAAATATTAAGATATAAATAATGTAAAAATGTCAAAAACAATAAAAAAAATTTTTATTCACATTAGATTGGTTCTTCTATTTAAAACAGATCGCTACATTTAAAGATTCCTTGATATTATTATAAGATGATTATTCTTCATGGCTACAAAACGGCCGGGATGGGACTGATATGTCGTGTACTTACCTTTAACGGTGACTTTGCACTTGGTCTCGGTCTCGCCCTGGCTGTTGATGGCCTTCAGCGAGTACACGCCCTCGTCCTCGGGGAACACCTCGTTGATCGCCAGCGAGGCCACACCGTTCTTGTATTTAAGGTCCACGACCTAAGAAATAAATCATTACATATTAATATTTAGTAACAAAATGTGCTGAAATTTTGTATTTCAGGACTAAAATTAACACTAGCATAGTTTGTCAAGGACCAGAACAAGATTTTTGTAAGAAGTTCAATCATGCTAGATGTGATTTGTACTTTAGATTTTACATTATATACTTCTACAAGGATATCTAAGGTCGATAACAGGGATGTCTAACATTATTAGAACTAAGATTGACACTACTGATATAGCTCGCAAAAACATAAGTGGTACTTCTTTATCAACTATATTAAATCGTTCTTTACACACACAATTGATATAAGCCTTCTGCACTACTGCAAGGCAAAGTCTTCGTTTTCTCTTTTCCACGTACTTTCGTCATGTGAGAATGGTACACATAACAGGTTGATATTATTTTTCAACTGACTTCAAAAAGATAAGGTTCTCAATTCGACGGTATTTTTTGTATGTTTGTTACGTGATAACTCCAGAAATTGTAGATTGATTTAAAAAAGCTTTTTGTCATCGATAGGCTATTCCTCAGAGATCCGTAATTTTATTGAAGTTGGTTCTTTTTTACATGTATGAGTAATCAATTATTCCCTTGCCAAGATTAAAAGTTACGTCACATTAGATCCGTATTCCTATCGCTGTAGCACTATACCCTAATAAAATAGTCTGCTTAAATTCCTCCACACCACACGTCTATAAAGGACCTCCTAACAGTTCCAGGAGTATAATCTGACCTCGGAAGAATGCAGCGGCTTGCCGTCCTTGTACCACTGCACGCGCGGGTCGGGGTCTCCGCGCACGGCCGCGGACAGCAGCAGCGGGGCCGCGTCGCGCGCCTGCAGGGCATCCGGCAGCGAGCGCGCGAACGATGGCGCGCACATGCTGGAGTCTGATGCTGGTACTGCACATAAAGGTAATGCTATATTCTCAACTGAACTCTAGGGTAGTAAGAGTCTACCGGAGCCCCGCCGACCATGCTTTAGCGAACCCGGGACTCCGGCAAAGGCAAGGACGGGACCGGGGTGATTTAGTCGGTGCAAGTCCGACATATCCCGACGTCGTGCCCTCGGCGTGGGTTATAGTCATTAGATTTTCACACCGTAAAAAAAAATGGGTAATAAGTGTCTGGTAACAAATAAATATAATACCAATCTATACTAATATTATAAATAGGAAAGATTTGTATGTATATGTGTATATGTTGTGTGTATAAAGAGAAAACTACTGGGCCGATTTCAAAAATTATTTCAACATTTGAATGCAACATCATTCCAGATTAACATAGGCTATAGAATATTTAAATGTCCACCCGTGCGAAGCCGGATCGGTCCGCTAGTCAGTAATAGAGTAGTTGATGGCCATAAAATAAAAAATATCGAAAAATTATGACCAAATTTAGAAGAAAACCCGTCGCACCCTTCAGATGTTGGAAGATACAGAAGGTTCCAAATATACATAGGTACATGTTTTTCTCAGAATATCCCGTACTTTTTAAGAGACATCTTGTATCACGAAAGCCGTATTTTTTAAGATGTCTCTTAAAAAGTACGGCTTTTGACTGACGATTCTATAAAACTGCAGTTAATTCATCTATAGGTATTTATTTTTATTTGCATCTCGTATGTTGAGTTAGTATATAATCTGCACTTACATATAAGTTCCTTTGTGGCGCTCCTGGACCTCGAGCTGGTGTCGGAGTCCAGTCGCGAGAGGCCGCCATACTTCTTCTTGCTGGCCTCAACCGAGCTCTGTGGCGAGTACTTCGGTCTGGGCGCTGACTTCGCTGGCGGATCGACTGTCACCTATGGTAACATAATATTATGTTAGAATCTATACTAATATTATAAAGCTGAAGAGCTTGTTTGTTTGAACGCGCTAATTTCAGGAACTACTGGTTCGAATTGAAAAATTCTTTTTGTATTGGATATTCCGTTTATTGAGGAAGGCTATAGGCTATATAACATCACGCTACGACCAATAGAAGCGGAGCATAAATGAAAAATGTTGCAAAAATGAAAAACCGTTGAAACTAAAACACGCGAACAAAGTCGCGGGGGACAGCTAGTTATTTAATATTTATCCTATATTCAGCATATTCAGCAGTTTTATATATTTTACCTTAGTCTTAGTAATGATGGGTGGCGGCGCGGGCTTGAGCGGCTTCTCAATGTAGCGGCGGTCGCCGGAGTGCAGGAAGTTGTGGATCATCTGCGCCTGCTCCGGGGATGTCACCTCACCTGGCATATACACAGAAATATATTAAAAACATGATATATTATAGAAGTTTTTATTAAGCTTGACTTGACTCAAGCCTTTCATAGTTATTAATGTGCGTTTATTGATAATGTTTAAGGTATCTATTGGGAAACAAGTTAAAAATCAATTTCTAGGCAGACCTAATCGTAATTGAAAATACTTATTTTTTAAGTTTATTTGTCTGAATACAAAATTCTGTTTCCAGTTAACTTAACTATGTCCTTATTACACACTTTAACGTAATTAAATATACTTAATTTTGAAATTTATTTGTCTAAATACAAAATTCTGTTTCCAGTTAACTTAAGTATGTCCATATTACACCAAAGTAATGTGCATATTTATTTAAAACAAACGGTTTACTCACGCATATTCTCGGGATCGCCCGACTAGTTTCAGACTCAATAGGAGTCCCTAATCATGAGCTGACGCGACCAACCGCCGCCGCGTCACGTATACGTGAGTAAACCGTTTGTTTTAAATAATTATGAATACTCCTCACGAAAGTTATTTTACAATGTGCATATTCGTTACATAATACACTCACCCTCAACAATAACGACACAGCTGGTCTCATCGGTGCCGTGCACGTTGGTGGCGATGCAGGTGTACTTGCCGCTGTCTTCGGGCCTGCAGTCTATGATCTCTAGAGTGACGACGCCGTCGGACTGCGTCATCGCGTAGTCATACTTGGATAGCTCACGCTTATCCTTGTACCTGGTGAAAGAAATGAATATTAAAAAATATATAAAAAATATTGAGCATTTTCTTGAACTGGTAATTATTCCGCTAGCAGTAAAAATAGTAAATGAATTTCTACAGTACTCAAATAAAACCAAACTATGTGACTTTGATTTTATCTTGCACTATATTATACCAGCATGACAGTTAACGTACGCGTCTTAAAATTGAGTGACGTTTAAATATTTGGACTTTTGTTTAGTCTTTGATTTTAACGCTCGATAAATGCAGCGATTCTATTGATTTTATTATGATTCTTAACAAATACATCCTTAGCTACGCATTCTTGCACATCTTCGGTGACAACGCACCTAACTCACCACTTGCACGCTCATAAAAGTACAACCATTCAGTCCAAAATCTGCTTACAAATACACAATACAATAAAAACAAAAAACACAATTTATAATCATTATTAAAACTAAATTAATTACAACGAATATTTTCGAGACTCCGACACTATATCCAAGCGTTGTTAGGCATCAATGAAAATAAATATAAGTGACAACGTTAATTGGACTACGTTAAGAATGTGTGAAGGCCAACTTAGTTGAGTAATATTTAATTACAATGGTGTCTTGTTTCGATCGTACTTTAATTATTAAATGAAGGTATTTGAGAGTATTATTCTGATATTGATATCAAAGAATAAAATTTCTTACGATAAAAGATCTAAAATGTATTTTTAATTTTCTGACATTGACCAAGTGGCTTGAAACATGGTGTTATGGACGCGATGGTTTAATGACACCAGACAAACAAAAGCAACTTCACTGAAACAGGTGGTGATTTCATGAGGTGATAATACATAACCGATGTTCCTAGAAGTGGAATTTGCACTTTTCAAGTCCAAATTACCAAAACCCAAGTCACATCGCCATCTCTTTCGCAGGTGATTGCAAACTTGGTTGTTTGAGGGTACTACTAATCCTTACAAAAATCCATGTCTCGTTTGAGATACGGCGAACATAGCTCAGTTCCTTTTTCGCAGGGCAGAATTTTAAGACCGATCAACAATCAACAAGCGCGGCGTCCTCATATTCTAATAGTAGTAGTGTAGTCTTTAATTAGACCATTTGCGTCACATTACAGATTCCTAGTAACAAAATAGGAGTTTGTGAGGGTTGTAAGGTAGTGAAGAGTACACTGACCACTTGACAGTGGGCGTGGGCTTGCCGCTGAGGCAGCAGAGCAGCTTGCAGGTATCGCGCGCCTGCATGACGCGCGGCCGCAGCTGGAACGTGAAGGCGGGCGCCGTCTCGCTCGACTCTTGCCAGAACGTGTAAGGTAGGGCCTCGCGGCGACGCGGGGCCTCGGGCAAGTGCTGGCGTTGGACCTTCGGGACCGCTAGAGGAAAAAAAAACAAGATTATTACAGAGTACTTACATATAAAAAGCTAAGACATTAAAAGTCTTTTATATACTAAGAAAATCCGTAAAAACGGAACCCTTATAGGAGTCGTCTGTTACAGCCAATTTGCTTCCAAAACGACTGGACCGATTAAGTTGAAATTTTCTACAAATATATATAAGTCGGCGACCCGGAGGGAGACGTGTAACGTAAATATATAAATTATAACATGAGACCACTTATTGGGGGTAAATTAGAAAATATAAATTTGTTTTGCAAACTGTAACATTGTGGTATATTATTTAATAAAAGCGCTCGTTGTGTGGATTTCAAGTATATATTTTTATAATTTTATAAAATAGGTGAAAATTTACCATCCCCTAAAATTAAAAAAAGAAAACGAAAATAGTTCTTTAATAATTTTACAGGAAATTTTGCATTTCTGAAACTTTGAAATATCTCTTACTTACTCGCCAACGACGATAATCTTGAAAACTTTATACGTCGCTTCAAAACTGAATCGATTTTCACACTATCCAATACTATACAAGGAGAACAAAACAATCTATACACTAAAACACAATATTTTCAATCAATCAATACGATCTAACAGCACAGTAGTTAAGATCACTGTGGCTAATTTAGTCTCCCGCCGGCCAACTAAAGGTAAGATAAATATAGATCAGAATTCACGATGCCACTCCGACAGATTAATACTGAATGTTAATTGTATCGTTTTAATTGCTGGCAGGTATTCTCTTGTTTAACGGTCTAGTTATTTAGGGTTAAATGGATTTATTTATATTAATTGGATATGAAATTTTTGTAATGAGGTCAGTATTAAGTATAAATTTATCCTACATATTTTTTTTTATAGTGGAGTCATATAATCGACTTAGATAATAAAAGACGTGTTAAAAATGATTGGACAGACTTACAGATTGAGCTTGAGCTATAATGATTGATACAGTATCAGATTCATTAAAATTTACTTCTAGAAACAAGCTTAATAAAATTATACAATAGATATAGAGAACTACAGTCGATTATAATTTGTTGTTTTTATTTTTATATGAAAAAATCATGCCTCGCGACTTTTATTCTGGAAACTATTTTGTCATCGGCGAGGATATACCTAAACCTTCAAAGTGCTAAACTATCAGACAATGGTGATGATGATGTCACGATTTTGTACAATATTGTGACGTCATGAGCGTCCACGCTTTTAGTGTTCGCTTTATCTGATTAATATCACTTATTTCAACAAACCTAAACGTGTGTTATATTTTTTTATTTTCAATCTGACTTACTTAATAGATTCTTTTCATACCCCGTGACGGTGAAGGAAAACATTGTAAGGAAACCCGGATTCCAAAAATTGAAATCTGAAGTCGCCAAACTGCAAGTGAGCAAGCTTGATAATAAATGCTCGGGCTTTCTCTATATGAGAAGAGGCCTCTGCCCAGCAGTGGGACATTTATAGGCCGGTATATCATACCCCTTCATAATCCCAAATACTTGGTATAAAGAATGGTACAAAAGTATATTGATAGTGACTTACGTTGTACATTCAGGAAGACGACCTCTTCCCTGAATCCGTAGTGGTTCTCAGCCCTGATGATGTACTCTCCACGATCTTCCAGCTTCACGCGGTTGATAATGAAGTAGTAGTCGTCGCCGGCGTACCTGTATAAACAAAACGTTTAATTTATATCATCTTTCATGAGATGGATGCACAGTTCTGTTAATAAAGGCTTAAACTTTAGAAATATACAAAACGTTTGGTTATCTAAATCAATTTAGTGAAATTGGAGGGCGATGCCAAAATAGGTTTGGAAAAGGCTAAGTGGAAGAAGTTTGAATCTGATATACATATCTGATGATAGCTGATTCAACTCTGATAACTACAATAATAACTTTTGAATTAAAATTAAATTATTCCCCGTTAAATATTTAAATATTAATCCAATCTTGTACAGAAAGTAGTTTCACCACTAAACCAATGGTACAGTATTTTAATCTTATGTAGGTAATCCATACTTCTATTCTAATATTATAAATGCGAAAGTAACTCTGTTTGTCTGTAGTACTTGATATGGGGTAAGCTTGGATCCTATCAAAATGAGAAAGGCTACTTTTTAGGGCGATAACCGACACCCACGCGAACGGGGCCGCGGGCATCAGATAATTTCATATAATTTCCTAAACGTATTTATAGCGAGAGCTGTATTTGGGAGAAGCCGTTGCCCAGCATTGGGACAGCATCGGCTAGGAAAAAAATTATAGCCTCACCTCTTCATAAACTTGACGGACTGCCTGAGCTCGTGGTTGTTCCTCGACCAGGTGACGGTGGGCGTGGCGCAGGCGATGATGCGGCAGTACAGCTTCACCGACTGGCCCTCGTAGCAGAACGCCGATTGTGGTTTGATGACGAACCGCGGCGCTGCTTGCCGGCGGTCTAGTGGAAATAAGTTATAAATTAAACATGGATTTTAAACAGTCAAGTTTGATGCCTAAATATTGTTAAAAATTTTGCCGAGCCGAGCAATTTTGTAATTTTTCCGTCGTATCTTTGTGAAGAATATTTTTTTTTCACCAGTATTTAGCAAAGCGTTCACTAGAATGATCGTGAGATAATTTGTGTCGATTTTTCGAAAAAGCGGTGAAGACTCGATGAATGCTCAAGTTTATTACCGCCATAAAAGAAAGGTAAAAGCAATAATAGACAATAAATAATAATAGTATTCTTACCGAACTGTCCGTCGTATATCTTCCACTTCTCGATGAGAAGCTTCCTCAACGAGCTGTACTCGCTCAGCCTGCCGATCGGCAGCCTGAATGACGCCCAGTTCTGTGCGGAAAATGTTTATTATAATCACATTTACCATTATCTTCATAGTTTTGGAACTAAGGGATTGAAGTTTGGGATCAGCAGTAAGGAGCTGTTATATAAATTCATTTATTAACATTAAATACTAATAAAATTGTTGGTTTTTATTGCTGAAAACTATATGGAGATAAGTAATAAATCTTAATGGCTACCAATAAAAAAAACCGGCTAGGATCTAGTGAGCCGGGTTTTTTCATTGGTAGCCACTAGTCTTGCATCAGGTTTTTGTGTCATTCTCCACCTATGAGAGATAGGCTATTGGCCTGTGATTAATTTGTGGTGTGATAAGTGGGTAATTGACAGGTACACTTCACTTGAAATTAGCTTCCCTATCGGATTTTCAAAATCAGTAGCTCTCATTCTTTGACATCTTATATAATGACTGTTCGCAACACTCAACCAGCAGATCTAGTGGTTGTGTGTTTTGAAACCCACTCAATATTAGTATTTGTCAGACAGTAAATAAATGATCAAAAAATAGGATGGTATAGTAAGATGCGTACCTCGTACTGCAGGCGCAGGCGGTCGCGCATGGCCTCGTAGCGGCGCGCGGCGATGGTGTGCGTGCGCGCGGCCGCCGCGTCGCCCGCCAGCCAGCGGTGCAGCAGGCACTCGTGCGCCGTCATGCGCTTCCTGCACACGCAACGTAGATGTCACCCTTTGTACATCGTACTGGGATATAGCCAGGGATACAAAAATGTCCTCAACATGACGCGCAACGTTCAAATCGTAGGACATGTTGCTTGCTCCCGTTTCGAGTGCAAAAACATGGTGCCAAGCGTCAATGTCTCGCCATTTGTTACTGGGTGTAGTCGTGTGCAACGAGCTTTACGTGCCCACAATATGTCAATAGTGTGACGAAATGAAAGAGTGCTTTTTATTATATACTTTTAAACATATTATATAACCTTAGGTTTTCCACATTATATTTAAAGAAGTTATCTTGGGACTGGTGGTAGCCAGCTGGTCCCGTAACTTCTGCATTACAACTTTAGAAGTAGGAATGGCTGAAAATCAGCGCTGTGACGGATCGTGCTCGTCCCGGTGCAGCATAAGCTGAGCCATCTGCTTTTGCCACTAGTTGATCTTATACTCTCTTTGATTATCAAAACTACCGTAAAACTCAACAGTTTTATGAAACCTTTCAAAAAATAAAAAATAATAACTCAATCAATACGTACTCCTTGTTCTTGACCAGCAGCCTTCTGATGAAGTCCTTGGCGTCATCAGACACGTGCTGGAACGCCTCCTCGTCGAACTCCCAGTCGCAGGCCTTCACGTTCTTCAGGGTTTCGATGTCGTTGTTACCAGCGAATGGCGACAAGCCGGATAGGCTGTTGAATAAAATAAAAAGATTAGTATTAATTGGGAGACATGAAGAGATATGATGCATCTGCAATGTCACAATAATATTAAAAAAATGAGTCGTCTATCAAATATAATTTAAGGCATGTATTTTATAAATAGGTACCTACTTAAGATACGTAAAAAAAGGGCATTTAGGGCAAAAAAAAAAGATGAACACGTTAAAATTTGAGAACGGGACAAAGCAATCGTAATAGTAATTAGCAATAGGAGAAAATAGCCATATTAGGTATTTATGCTACTATATGTTTATTTTTAATCTAGTGATATTTAAGGCGACAGGGACCTTTAAAATAGTTACTTCACATAAATAACGCTTTATGTACGATGTTATTTTAATCTATAGTATGCGTTATTCAATAGAATTGTAAGGGGTCTATTTTGAAGGTCAATTTAATACGCGGACAAAAGTCCTCGTCTGTCAGAATGTGAACACAGGTTCTAATGGAGATCCCTCCACCAATAAAAACTGAATCTTACGTAAAGAGTTTAACAAAATACTCACAGCACATATGACAGCACTCCCACAGCCCACATGTCGGTGTAGAATCCGACGGGCTCGCGCTCAACTATCTCAGGCGCCGCGAACTCGGCTGTGCCAGTCGAAATCTTAACCACTTCGTTAGGGTCCAACTTGGTGGCCAGACCGAAGTCTATGATCTGTGAAAGAGAAAGAGGGATTAACATCTTTTGATTTGTTTAGGGTATTTCTTAAATTGACTGAACATGCAAAAATTTGCAGCTGTGACTCTTAAAAATGTTTTGTCTGTGCTGAAATAATTTTCATCCGATGCAAGGATAGAAGAATAAAAGTACAGTTCTAAGTAAGATAAATAAATAAGTCCAAAGATTAAAATGATCTGATCTGTACCTACAATGTTTATTTTTCTTTTTTTTTATAAAAACAACATGCGCACAAAGTAATTTAATCATTGTGTCGCGGGGGGTTTCACAAAAATTCAAATCACATGCACAAAGAACACCCGGACAAGCATTTGTGGATCACACAAAATGCTTGTCCCATGCGGGGATCGAACCCGCAGCACGTCGCGCACAGCGGTAGTTAGCCGAATTCGATAATGATGATGTCCTTCCAGTATATCTGCACATGGATTCCGTATAAATGGCCTGAAATCTAAGTAGTTAGACTCACCTTAACATCGGTACCAGTCCTGGTCTGGCACATGACGTTCTCCGGTTTCAGGTCGAGGTGGATGATGTTCTGCTCGTGCATGTGTCGCACGCCCTCGCATATCTGCCGCATGTAGTGCGCGGCTTCGGCTTCAGACATGTTGTAGCCAGGTTCCGTGATGCGCTCGAACAACTCGCCTCCGGATAGGCTGCGGATTTAATATGAGTCGTAATTTGGCTGTTTTAAGGAAAACTACATAATACCTGAAATTTATATCAATATTATTTCGGTACTAGAATCTGAATTATGTTCTGCTTCTTTGTAGCGTTTCAATATATTTTTTTATATTATTTTCTGTTAAGTACATTTTTAAGTTACAGAATAAAGAATTTCGGAATTTTAAGTCGATTAAATATAAGTTAATAAGTAAATTATTAAATCCAAGACCTTCGAATTAACTTTTACTAGTTAATGAGATATAAAAGTAAGGACACAGGGAAAAAGATATCCAAGAGCAACTCTGTAACATTATTACTCTATAAATACATACATACAAAATAAGGCACACAGCAAACAACATAGGTTTGCAAGCCAGTGTATAAAATAATATAATATAATGTAAAATATTAGTGTGGCCTGCAAACCCATCTAGTTTGCTGTGTGTACATAATAACACAAAATTAATACTCACAACTCGAAAATGAGCACCATCTCGTCATCATCCTCAAACGCGTCGTGCAAATTGATCAGCTTCCTATGATGTAACTGATTCATGATATCTATCTCCTTCTTAATGAGTTCCTTCTCCATGGCTCCGGCGACTGGGATGAACTTAGCCGCGAAGACATTGCCAGTGGCTCTCTCGCGGCAACGGTGGACGACGCCGAACGCGCCTGTGCCTACAACATGACATGCAACCTTATGCCTCTGTTGATAGGGTCTTAAGTCGTGTTAATTTTGCTTCAGATCTTTTGACTGTATTCTTCCAAAATGCATTGCATGCAAAATTTTTGTTTTTCGTCTATTAGGATCTTAATACTGTTCTAAGGGCTGGTTGCTTCAACATACATTGATATGTCTGTTAACGTTAAATATGAACGCTTGTATGAGAATTTCATACTGACTTGACGTTGACGTACGGACTTACTATAGCAGACGGTTTGAAACAACCTACCCTAAGAACGGTTATATGTACTCAGGCAGCACTATGTCTTTTTCATAACTTAAGCAAATTTCATATTATGGCCCAGTAGCTCCGATTTTCGCTACAATTTGTGGCAGAGAAGATCTTTACAAACTTAACACAACTTATTTGTTTGGTTTTAATTTATAATTATAGTTTTGTCTATTTCCATATGTTTTATATTTTTGTGTCCATGTAAATCATATTTATTGAAACTTTGACTTGAAGTTTAAAAGAGCTTTGAAATATTGGAACGCATTTTCTCAAAAAAGATTATTTATTTAATAATAATATGAAACTATAAGTGTTGTACTTTCCTGTCTTCTTAAACATAAAATTTTCAGAAGTATGAAACACAAAAATATGTCAAACATACGTTAAAACGAGTAAAATTGATTAAATCTACTATATTGTGCCAATTATCATATTTCTACTCATATTTTTTCGCATTAGAATAGTTGTATTTTTAATAAATATTTCGTTAAAATATTTTATGAAGCGAAAACCGTGCATCTACTTAAATAGAAAAAAAGAAAGATATTTTAATTAAATAAATAAAATACAAATATTGCAGATAAAATTAGCGTTACTTGAAATATTACGTCGTGAATAAGTCTTAAAAATTTCTACGTATTTTTATATCCAATCACCCTACAAAAATATCATGCTATTTCATCCTAGAGATAAATATTAAACTTTTTAAAGAATTATAAATTATACAGCTAAACCAATTTAACTTGACCTCTCTGAAGTTACACATTCTAAAGGGCGAGCAAGATGTCAATACACTGAACGATCGAGTGCGAAAGGGACGGATATGTTCTATAGCTTCTGTTGCCAATATCAGAGCGGTCAAGTAAGACTGGTAGTGCTGTGTGCGTGTGAGACAGAGAGATGCAGAGAAAGAGATGCACTACATCGATCGCGTCACACACAGACCTCGGGCGCGCGACCTCCTAGACGGGGCGCTCACGAAGTCACCTGTGAATTATCACCAGAGTCACTATGTATTGGGGAACACAACGGATTTGGGATTTACCTGTTTTAATAATATTCCGGAAGCGGTATTACGTTATTTGTAAAAACAAACTATTCGCAAAATTTGCCCAATTATTGCTGACATATTGATAATTCATATTACGTATCGCAATAAAGTCATACAAGTTAACCATTTGAAAGCAATAATAGTGCAGATTAGGCTGTCGATTGACGTCGCTTTGCTTTTGCAAGATACGTAATGAGATCGCTGTAGTATTAGAATCTAGATCAGAGGTGGCCAAGCAGTCGATATTTACTCCATTAAATAGAAAACTATAATATAAATAATATCAAGAATTCAGGATGTGTTAAGTACGATTTGTTGAAGATGACGAAGCAATTTAACTGATGTAATTGGTCTAGCCTAGTACGTTGTTACAAGACGCAATTGATGTAATTATGTTGGCCACTCCTGATATAAATTATATCTTGCTTGGATTATGATCTTGCTAACAGCTTTCAATGGGTTAAGGAAAGGAGTCATTGTTTTCAACTACTGAAAGTAATTTCAAGGAAATGTTAAAAGGAAATAGAAACTATTCCTTCGGTTATAAGGTTCAATTTGTATTGTCCGGTTAGTAAGTCTATGTTAATAAAAATCTAATAAAACCCCATGTGATATCACAAGCAACTTCGTGAGTGTGTTTAGTCTTTTATAGTTCTCTATCATGCTTACCGTTTCGTGGCATAATTTCTTAAAAAAGAACCTTGGTTTCGTATTTTTTTTTTTACATAACTATATCATTAACTTAATTTAAAATGTGTATAGTTTTTTTTTAAATTATAACTTGAGTGTTTTTTTTATTTTTAAGATATAAACTTATTAACAAGATTTTTTAACTCTGTGTGTATTTCTTTTCTATTTATGATTGTCTCAATATTTTCTCATAATTTTATGCGCACGCACTACAGCTTGAAACCTGACTCATAACTTCATTCTAAAGTTACCATAATATGTATAAAATCACCAATTTATTAAAATACTGAAGCCTTAAAACATGCAAATGCCTGACTCATTCGACACGAAGAGCTAGAGACCTAACTTAAAACTTCATCTACAATAATCACAATATTCTCAAGTAGCAACTCACCGATCTTCAAGTATATTTCCTAATACTAACATGCACCAATAGCTAAAGAGCTGACGCAATAATCAAAAAATGTAACCTAACGTACTAAAAAACATGCACCAAGAGCAAGAGACCTTTTGTATATCTTCATCTACTATATAAAGTCAATAACAACTCACCAATCTCCTCGAGTATATCGTATTTGTCGTACACGGAGCAGGTGTTAATGTCAACGGGTTGCGGTACGTATTTACTGTAGATGTCGAATACGTAGCTGTCGTAGTCCTTGACGGGACCGTGGTCCGCGTTCGTGCGGATACGCTTGCCGGTTTCGTCGACTGGAAAGAAGTTTAATTTTGAGTCAAAAGTTCAAAAAAAAACAATCAAACATCTATTTCGTAATAAGTGTCAAAAAAATATAGCAAGACCACCATGTTTCGCCAATAGGCATACAAAATGGTAAAATTGCAATAAATTGTTGGTTACAATCTCTAAAAATCAAGCCATTAAATATTAATTGTTGGTAATTAGTTCTACTGTCTAACACATGGCCGAGGTATCAAAGCTACCTTTTTTGTAAACACAGAAGTACTCTAGCATGTATTGTAATAAAAAAATACAATATATTAAGAGATAAAGCTTTTTTAAAGGCCCTCATAGTCCCTAATCTACAAAATATAGGTTTGTATTATTCTGAAAACTGTAACTTTTATTTAAGGCAGTAAATATATTTCAAAACTTTTGTCCGTCCATCAGTACCTATGGTTTTATGTGGCAGTAGTTAAGAGTATAGTAACTAATGATCAGTTTGTTGGTTTTGGACTTATAGTAGTTGAATATCTTAAAATCTTGTGACAATTTCTAAACGTTTCATGAATTAGTTAAAGGCTAATACTACGCTAGGATCAGAAAAAAGCGGCTGAAACCAGGATACATCTAATTTAAAGTAAAATTACCTGGATATTCCTTCTTCTTGAACTCCTTCTTGATGATAGCCTTAGTCTGTACGAGAGAGGTGGGCTCGCTGGGCTCCGAGCGGCCGTAGATGTTCTCGGCGTACACTCGGAACTCGTACTGCTTGCCGGGTACTAGGCCTGTGATTGCCATTGTCGTGAACCTGTGAACAAATGAAAATATTTGAAACATAATGAATACTTCTTACTTTTATGGTTAATGTCCTACTGACCGAAAGTCGGTCACGTATTCGATTAGCCCTCTGTGCGGAAGATATTTCAGTGCACGAGTGTATGCGCGAACACAGTAACTTGCACTCTCTATTCCTTTAATCTTATCGTCCAATGGATCGGCAGAACGAGCGAGAACGAGATCAGAGATCAGGTGCAGGACCAACGGCTTTACGTGCTTTCCAAAGCACTAACTTTTGTTGGCCCGACTCGGGAATCTTACGCGAGACCTCTTGCACGGCAGAGAGTCATACCTACTTACACTCCTGTAGTATGTATTTATGAATGTTAGGCCAAGGTATTATAATAATCATTTAGTACCTACTTCGGCCAACCATTATTACTGACATTATGGCACAGTAAACAAATAGGAATCATGCTAACTGAAACTGCATACAGACTGGCGTGGCGTGGTACTATTTCTAAATATAAAAAGAAAAATCCCTTGACTTCCACAATTTTTTACCTATTTTTATTATGAATGGAAAATATTGTACTATATAATCGATTTTAATAAATCAAATCAAAACGTTATGTAGGCGAGCGCAACCAAGTTCAAAACCGAATAAATTATTATTCTAGACTTTTATATACCTGGTGTTTCCAACCCTAATCCAGCTGGACATGGGGTGTTCCCTCTTCTCGACCAGGTAGTTGGTGATGTCGGAGCCGCCGTCCCACACGGGCGCCTTCCAGCTGAGGGCCAGCGAGTCCACACCGATGTTGTCCACCGCTGGGAAGCGGGGCGGGTCCGGACGGTCTGGAAGGAATCATTATAATATTAAAACAGATCGAAAGCAAAAAGTAATAAGTAATTAGGTATCAACATTCTGAACATCTTTAATCAACATAAAAGATGGTTTAAATAAACCTTCTTTTATTCCATTACACTATGATGTTTCAAGTATAGAAAATGCTAAAACAGGAACGGTAACTTAAGGTAGGAATTAATTGAAGACGGGATTTTAGGTAGGGTTCTCGTTAAGGTAAAGTATTAACTTAGCTAACCAATTTCATATAGTTACTATATAGAAGAAAGAAAGTAACATATACAACAAAACTTTGTAGAGCGGGCACCTACAGAGCCCTATTTATAGACATAAATGATCTAGACTTTAATCGGACCACTTTGAAACAAGCTCTTTATCCTTCATTGAATCGCCAAACATTACAATTTTTACTAGTTCTTATAACAAGTTTACCGTATTATTTGATACTTTATTGTATATTTAAGTTAAGTTTCTTACCGCTAATCTCAACGTTGATGGTAGCTGAGTCCTGTCCAAGCTCGTTCTCAGCCGTGATCCTGTACGGGCCGGAGTCGAGCTTGCTGGCGTCGCGGATCGTTAGGATGGCGTGGCGCTCTGGAAAATAATACGTTTTGAGTTAAATAAGTATTTATATATTTAAAGTTATGGATAGTAGACTTGACATACATAAAGAAGTATTTAAAACATATCTCTTTATACTCATGACAGTATTTCTTTGGAAACTGACGGAAGATGTAAGAAACTGGGTTAAATAAATGAACTTCTATATCATAGTGATATGACTGCAGTGAATAATACATTTTAAAAGTTTTTTTTTTTTCTAATATCAAGAAGGTTCGAATAGCCTTCGAAATCTTTAATTTCCAGCCTTTTGTCGAGATGAGAACAATTCCTGGAGTCTTTCCGCCAAAGAAAGAGTTTTCTGATACGAGGCCCTTTTTCTCTACTTTTTTTAGTCCCAGTTTCAAAAACAAGTTAGGAAGTCCTTCACAACAATGCGCGTGATTTAACCGTTCCATATATAAATTATGAATTCTTCTTCTTAGTGTGTCGATCAATCGCTGTATTATTATTTTTTGCAGACCTGTACTTAGCTACGCGGACAGCATTATCTGTAACGTTGTACAGGTCCTCGCGTGTACAGGTGGTAGATACACTGGGCATTTCATCAATTGAGTCTTGGTTTAGGGAGAGATACCACACTCACAAAGCTCGTGTGTGCTGTAACCCCACCCTTGGGTCTGCAGTCAACTCACAGACTAACCCGTCGGCTATGGTATTAATCTCACAACTTACCCTTAGATTTATGAATGACCTACGACCCTTCTAAAAAAGCAAGTTACTTATAAAAAAGTTATAGATTCTTCCTCACCTTTCCTCTCGACGTGGTAATGCAGACCAGACTCGATAGTCTCGCCTTCCCTCACCCACGTGATCTTCGGCACTGGGTGGCCGGTGAACGGAATCTTGATGACCACGTTCTCGCCCTTGTCGAAGTATGCCGTCACTCGGAAACGTGGAGGCACGTTCAGTTTTGGTGCGGCTGTAGGTAGAGAATAAAATGTCAGTTAAAAATATCAGTTGATGGAAATAGATGTTCTACTTTTTCTTGCGGTACCTCTTCCCTACTGGAGGTTAGCCGTCAGTTAAATAGAAATAGTGATTTGAGTGAAACAGGCTCTCCTTTAAGGTAAGTTTTATGTTAGCTAAACGAATTTAGGTAGGTTACTTTTGAAAGTGACTGAAATGGGGTAAAAAAGAAAGTCTTTTGTGAAGGTTAATTAAACTGTGATACATATCATCATTCTAAAACAGTAGTTTTCTTTCAGTTGTCAGTAAGGTCAAGTTTTATATATTATTTGCTTAGGATGTTGACTGGGTATGAAAAGTAAAAATCTATTTAGTCCGAATTTGATAATAAAAAATATCAGACACATATTTTTACTTTTTCAAAATAACTATAAACTAAGAAAATAAAGCTAATCAAAGTTCAAGAGTGGTGGCGAATTACGTCACGATGTTACACAAAACGTACGGATTTGTGACGTCATGCGCCATTTCAAATCAATGTATACTATCGTCAAAATTTATTGGTTACGTAAAAAAAGAAAATGTTCTAATCTCAAAAAAAGCTATTGTCAGTATCACTATTTATTTAGTATTTTTGCTAAAAAAGCACGATGGGAACTTTTCTGGTAGATAAATATGTATATAGAATACATTGTACAATGGGTGTACTGACTCATGATAAGCAGCTCGGCGCGCGTGCTCTTGACGCCGGCGCGGTTGACGGCGCGGCAGACGTACTCGTCCGCGTCCTCGCCGAACACGTCCATCACCGTCAGGAAGTGGTTGTCGCCCTCGCTCCAGATGCGGTGCCGCGGCCCGTTCGTTATCTCACGAGCTCCTGCCGGACCAATCAACAGTTACCATACGTTTACAATGTAAATAAAGAAATTGCATGGCTATATTTACAATAAATTACCAAAAAGTTGGAAAGAATATGCAAAATTAAAAAACCGTGTAAAAAGGCATTTAGTAGAGAGATCTTACTACAACATTGAAGAGGTTTTAAATGCAAAAATGAAAATTCTAGTAATTTTATTAAAAATATAAGTGTAAATTTTGTTTTAATTACTGTTCTAATACATAGTTTATTATTTAATAAGATAGATTAAGCTAAAATTACTATATTTGTACGCCGTAAAGGCAAAACATGACTGGTTTTTCTTTTTTCTTTTTATGTATAACATCTTGCATGCCCCGTGTATGTTAACTCATGTTTTAAACAAATAAATAATCTTGTATCTTGTAGAAATTTAGGGAAATTTTAAGAATAAAAGCAAAAAGAATTAAAAATTCCCAAACCAAACATCAATATTTTTTTGTATATCTTGGTATAGCTTACACACGTTCATCTGATCCCAAACTAGGCAAAGCCTGTATTATGGCAACCAGACAACGGATATATCTCAAAAAATACATTAGTTACTCCTGCGGGCATTAAACATTTACGCGGTCGGAGTCAAGGGTCAAAGCTAGTATTAAAATAAGTGTTACTTACCCTTGTACCACGTGATGGTAGGCTTTGGTAAACCAGTGATGGTGCACTGGAACTTAGCGTTGTGGTACTGGATGCAGTTGGCATTCTTCAGTGGTTTCACGATCTCAGGCGGAGTAGCCGCTGCAACAATGATGAAAGTTAAGTCAATAATGAATATATCAAATAATCACACACAAATAAATATTTTCCAACAAATCATGGAATTTTTTAACATGACCAAATAGCATAAGATTTTATTTAAAATAAAAAAAAATATAAATCTTTTTATAAACGTGATCATTTGAATTTTAAAACAATATTTACAGCTAATCTCGTGCCAAAAGCCGCGCTATTATTTTAGACATGACAAATCCTTACTAATATTATAAATGCGAAAGTAACTTAAATTTGGTACACAGATAGTCTAGAGCCTGAGAAAGGACATAGGCTTTTTGCAGCGATAACCGACATCCACGCGGGCGGAACCGCGAGAAACAGCTAGTAATAAAGACATAAAGGTAATTATGGATGAAATTTAAACTACTACTGAAACATCAATTCACTGGATCAAATTAAGTCTCACTACAAAACAGAAATGATTATCAATGATATCTTAATTAGTTATAAGTTAAAGGGTTACCTTTAGGATCGACGACCTTGACCTGCTGGCTGGCCGTGCTGGGCGGCGACAGGCCGGCCTCGTTCTGCGCGGTGACGCGGAACTCGTACTGGCGGCCCTCGATGAGGTTGGAGCAGTTCCACTGCGGCGGCAGGCACAGCGTCGCGTTCACCCGCTGCCACGCCGAGCTGCCCACCTCGCGCTTGTCCACCCAGTAACCTGCCACGCAATGGACGATAACACATCTCTTCTTTTTAGTCTTTCTTTTTTTTTTTTCTTTTAAAAAACTACTCCCGCGCTAAGGAATTTAATCCTTGTGTCGCGGGGGGTTTCACACACATTCAATTCACATGCACAAAGAACACCCAGACTTAAAACAAGCAATTGTGGGTCACACAAATGCTTGTCCCATGCGGGGATCGAACCCGCGGCACGTCGCGCACAGAGGTAATTGGCGTGGTGACCTATACCACTCGGCTATCCGTGCAGTCAAAGTCAAGTCTGTTATGCACTTGTTAAAGTGTTCGTGGTCATTATAAGACACTTCAAGACATTCTCAAAATGTGCATATGGCGCCTAAAAATTTTGCGAAATTTGAAAATAAATAAATAAACTATAGAGTGCGTCTAACAGAGTATGAACTGTAAGCAACTAGTATAAACAAGTAGAATGGAAAAAATTGTGTCAAAACAGAATCCACCGTTTTCTTAAAAGTATCTCAAAACCGAATATTATCCTAATAATATCAGACCCATTGATATTTTTGCGTAAACGTCTGTCGTTGCACGGAAAATCTTTAATTATTATGTCAATACTATCCACAAAGAGGAAAATAATTACGTTGCTAATGAGTACAATATGATTTTCCATTTCCATTTTTCGAAAGTTTATGAAATGATGTACGATACCTTGTATTCTGGCTCCACCATCGCTCTCAGGCTTATCCCATTCCAGGTGAACGAAGTCGCCTCCGATCTCCAGGATCTTGGGAATTCCGGGGGCTGATGGTGGGTCGTAAGGTGCCTTGGCCTGTGGGGATTCAAACATGGTTAGAATTATGATATTTTAAGTATAGGTATATATTTAAACCGAAGAAACCAAAGTTTTTTTTCTTGTGCAAAGATGACATTCTATAAATCTATACGATTAATACTTTTACTAAAACCATTTTAATTAAAAGTTCTTTAGAAATTATAATAAATCACAAATCTCACCTTAATCGGGTTAGCGCCTTCAAGCGCCGGTCCCGTACCATTCTCATTAGCGGCATGTATCCTAAAGTTATACTCCTGTCCCTCCGTCAGTCCTTGCACCGTGAACTTAGTATCCCTAACAGAGGACGCTATAGTTATCCAGGCAGTGCCGGAGATGTCATTCCTCTCAATGACGTAGTGAGTGACTGGTAGTCCTCCGTCGTATGTAGGCGGCTTCCAAGCGAGGGTGCAAGAGTGGCGGGAGATGTCCGTGGTCTCGAGAGGACCTTGCGGAGGTCCGGGGAGGCCGGTGACCGTGACTGAGAATGTGTCTGAGGTCTCGCCGGAGTTGTTCTTGATTGAGATCTTGTAAATGCCTGTAGAATGTTAAGTTCAGTTTTAGAATTTAGCAACGATTAATTACTATTTGGTTACATTGAAAAGAAGATTCCAATTAGACAATTAAAGTTACAAATCAATAAGTTGCTATTTTTAGGAAAATAAGTAAAGTAATAAAAAAATCCATCTTTTACAACAAAAGTTTTGGCACAGATTGATGACCATGTTCCTACTATTAATGCCATCATCTCATGATTATTTAGGGAACTTATACAGATATCTTAAAAAAAAATGCAGTGTCTTCAAGACTTTTAGAAACTTTCTCAGCCCGGAAATATCATACAGATCAATTCTATAAGGGTAGATAGTGCTCTGCGCTTCCGCTGTCTCGTCTTGGCGGGGGCGCTACCATGCCCCCAGATAAAACACCAAAAACATCACTCCAAATTACAAGTGCACTCACCCATATCATCCTTAGAAATATCCTTGATAAATATAAGGATGTAATCATCAAACACGGTGTATTTAAAGTGTGCGGACTCTGACAGCTTGTGTCCGTCCTTCGTGAGGACCACGTCAGCGGGCTGGTCTCCGGTGTACAGGATTTTGATCTTCGTGTTGTCGTGTTCAGGGAGATGTAGGTCCCCGGGTAAGCGGGTGATGCGGGGCGGGTCTAAAGAAGGAAATATATTATTAGTATTAAATTTATCTGTAAGTGTTGATTAATTATAATAAATACTAAATAGTGAAGATATTATATTATTATTATTTCGATGTGTTTTAGCTTTCATAACAGCCAACAATGGCTTTTATATACTTTAAAAAATATATTTTAGAAATTCATAAAATTGCAAAGTGCAAAATGGGTTATATATGATCTCAAAAAAGAAATTACTAATACCAAATTCATGTAAAATAACCATACACTGTGTGAACTTTTTACAAGTAAAATTCCAAACCGAGCAAAAAATGCCTTACTTTTTGCATACAAGATGTTACCAGTAGAAAGAATTGACGATTAACTAGCCAGAACGTTCTAATTTTGATTTCTTGCTATATGCCTTGAATGTACGACATATTTACCCTACCTTACACAGTAAAAAATAAAGATAACCATCACAAAACACGAAGAAGTAAATAAAAAAAAATCCTCACGAGCGGAATTATATAATTTATTTTACGATTGTTAAAAATAAATAAATGTGGACAACATCACATACATTGCTTTGAACCCAAAGAAAGTAGCTAAAGCACTTGTGTTATAGAATTCAGAGACAACGAAGGTACCACAAACACCCAGACCCGAGACAATGAAGAAAAAGGGTTTTCTACATTGAACCGGCTGGGGATCGAACCCGGGACCTCAGAGCTGGCGACAATGTTTTTTATAAATAGGCTGTACTTACTTCCGATCTTAAGATGTCCAGTGCAGTAGATGAAACCAATGTTGTTGACGGCTTCGCAAGTGTAGTCACCCTCGTCGGCCTCGGTGGCCGCCGTGATGTTCAGCCGCAGCGTGCCCTCGCGGGACTCCGAGATGAATCTGCAAGTAAAATTTTATGTAAGATGGCATAATAATACTACAAAAACAGTTAACCCAGAACTGCTTCTTTAGTTAGGTAATCTTGCTATGGTCCTTGTAGATTGGCTAATATTATTTACAAGATTAAATGTGATGTTATATATATTTTATTTTAGTTTTATTGTTACATTTTTAATGTTACATACTTCGAAGGTAAACTATTTATAGTTATCAATGTACACTGCATGGCAAAGGCCTGGGACGACCACGTCTAATATTAAATAAAAAAAAATGCAAACTAGACAATCAAACCAAAAGGAACTATTTATAATTAAATACAAATAATAGAAAGAAAAACTTAAACCTCAGGCAGGACTCGAACCTGCGACCACTGGCTTGATAATAGGAACTATTTAATTTAAAAAAAAATAACATTCGTGGAACGGTTATACTTTTTTAATGCCTTTTTTATTTTATTTACACAAGGTATAGTCTGAAAATGACGAATCCTTCTAAATCATTAGAATCCCTTATTTCCCAAATCTTCCAAAAGCTAGAAAGGGCAGCATAAAAGAAAATACTTTTCACTGGTCGAACATGACATCGGAATAAACAGTTTCTGGTATAGTTATATTTACCTGGTGCCCAACACGACCTCCCTGCCATTCTTGAGCCAGCGTCCCGTCGGCACGGGGTTCCCGCTGGCCACGCACTCCAGCGTGTACGGCCGGCCGAGTGGGGCGTACAGCGTCACTGGTAACTGCTTCACCCATTCCGGCTTGGTTCCGCCTAACTCCTCGCCCGTGCGGACCGGAGTGGTGCAGCTTGACGGTTCGGATTTGCCTGTACAAGTATTGATATTTTGATGAGGTTTGATATTGATATCTATAATTAATCACCTTATATTATAAATGTGAAAGTAACTCTGTCTGTGTGTTACACTTTCACGGATAAACTGCACAACCGTTTTTGATGAAATTTAGTATGGAGTTCAATTGAACTCTAAGAAAAGACTACAGGTTTTTACCACGATAATCGAAATCCGAAATCGAAAATAAAAGGAATGACCAAATTTTGTGTTTGAATTTCAGCAATGAATCAATTCTCTCTTGATTGTATAAAAAAAACATGATATTGCATTTTAGACATATTATATTGACTTTTCTGGTCTTCCATGAAAAGAGAATTTTTTGGCCTTTTAAGACTCAGTTAATATTAGTTTTTTTATCCATCCTGACGTAATTGTCGTATCGAGCACTCTTAGAGTTAGTTAAGCCCTTAGTTAAGCCTCATTCGAAAGTGGGGGGTAAATATATCAAGTACATGTCACATACCAGCTGCATTAACAGCAACAATCCTGAACTCGTAGTCCGCCTTCTCATTGAGGTTGAGCGCGGTGAAGGTGGTGTCTTGCACGTTGTAGTCGTTGCACTTTATCCAGACCGAGCTGCCCACGTCGCGCCGCTCGATTATGTAGCCGGTTACGCGAGAACCTATGGGTGGTATTAGGGATAAATTATTAACTTCTCATACTTTTTTCTTGTCTCGTCGTGTTCATTTTTAATAATGATACATTTTTTCAACTTCAGATTATTTTATACAAGGAAAGATTTTAAAATTTTTGACAGTTCGTCTATAGAAAATCTGTCAAAAATCACTTTTATTCTGCGGAAAAAATGCCTGGCCATGTTGGAAAAATCAGCCCCTAATTGAATAAGTATTCAAGTAGTAAATCTAATCTATTCAGGATTTGATTGAAGTGAACAATAAATAGTACTTAATCTTAAAAAAATGTCAATTTTAGTTGAAATATAAGTGTAAACATATATTTCAAAGGATTCAAGTACAAAATAAAAACAACCATTAATCATTTAAAATATTCGCATTAGATTATTAATTTACGTAAAGTTTCTCTTTCTACATTACAATGAAAAAAGGATTTCTGTTTAGGTAGATGTATGTATGTAATGAATTATGCAAGTAGTGCGTGGTTACCTCCGTCGTGCGCGGGCGGGTCCCAGGACAGGTCGACGTAGTTCTTGCCGACGCGCAGCACGCGCGGCGCGCGCGGCGGCGCGGGCGGGCTGCTGCGCGCGCGCACCTTGAAGGGCTGCGAGCTGCCCGAGTACTTGCTCCAGCCCGCCGCGTTCTTCGCGCGCACGCGGAACTCGTACTCGTGCCCGGGTTCTAAGTTGTATGCCTGCGGAACGAGAGTGTTGTTGAAAAATTGTACATAGCTAGTAATTTCGGAAGGCTAATTTATTATAGCGACCACTCTGTCAAGTATGAGATAGTGAAAGATTCATAATAACATAATATACATACATACTTTTACATTCTAATACTATAAATTCAAAAGTAACTCTGTCTGTCCGTCTATAACGCTTTCATGGCTAAACCGCTGAACCGATTTAAATGAACTTGGTATCGAATAAGTTTGATTCCCAAGAAAGGACACAGGCTATTATTGCCGCGATAGATTTCTCCAAAGACTCTTGATGGCTAAAAAAATTGTAAATCTATCCCGAGAAATGCATGTAAGTAAACTGTTAACTATATAAATAATGGTTATATCTATAAAATAACAGTTTTTTACTGAAACTGGTTTATCACATCCAAATATCATGTGAGTTCTAGTCCACTTCTATCTGTCACTATCTGTCCGATAGGAATGAAGTTTTATAGACATAATGGTGGATGGATATAATAAATTGATTACACATAAATGTAAAAATAAACTGACTTCAAAGAAATTTATATGAAACCACCTCTGAGGTATAATAAATATCCATTGAAGGATAGTAAGAGAGGGCGCTGCAGTGCGCACGTAAACAATAGCTCCGCGTATATTAAATGTTAATAAATAGTTTAAGTGCATCTATCGCTATTAAAACTAAATTAAAGTGTAAAACTCAGTTGCTAACAGTGATAAAAACTATAGTTCCAAGAAATCCTACCAGGAAAAGTGATATAAACAAACAAATTGTGTTTACGCCAACGAACTTTTTCAAATTCGATTTCAAAATCTAAAAGTGCAGTGTCATATTACTAAAAGTTATTTGGAACAACAAGCAGGATATTGCTTTATATCACACCAGAAAGGTATTTAACCGTTCAAACTAATAAGTTGTAGAAAAAAAAGGAAACCTAAATAACAGATGAACATACTCAAAACACAAGCTACGCCATCTAGCGTCGAGTAGCCATAATAACATCGCCATCTTGACAATAGACACCACACTATTTATCGAGTTCGTAACCTCATTACCCACTAGAGGGCACTATTTTCAAAAACCGAAATGGAATCTCTATGTGCAGGATGTAAACAAAATCTGCCTAATACTGAAAACATTGCTTGTTGTCTTTGTAAATATAAATATGACCTACAGTGCGCAAATATCCCAGCCAGTGTTTTTCATAGCATGACCCTAGAAAATAAGAACTTATGGATATGCCAAACATGCCGATGTAAAATACCAAAAACCGGCAACGTAAATACACCAATACGACAAATAAACCCAACCGTAGACAAAACTCCTGAAAACAACATAACCATGCGAAAAAAGCCAGTTAACAACTTTAATAATACGACACTATCCGAAGACTCGAGCTTTCTAGGCGATACAATATGCTCAGAAGATAAGGAAAAACATACGACAGCTAATCTTTCACTTCAAAATTTAAGCGAAATTATTATGCAACGTTTACAGGAAAATAACAAATATATAATCTCAGAAATTAAAAATACAATTGAGGATGAAATAAAAAAAGCTATTTCTAAACTAAAAGGAGAATTTGAAGGAAGAACAAATATATTGTTTAAACAAAGCGATGAAAAAGCACTAGAAATAGATAATATTAACAAAAAGATTGAGGATCTAAACAAACAAAATGTAATCCTGAAAGATGAAATTAAACAGTTGAAGTCTATGAAGATTACTCCAGAAGCTGAATACACAGAAAATAAATCGAAAAAAATTGTCATTTATGGTTTCACTGAGTATTATAAAGAGCCTGAGTATGAAGTACACAACAGATTAATTAACATGTTTTACGAAATTCTGCATGTAGACCTGACGGGATACATAGAAGAAACCTATAGAATGGGAAGAAACAATGTCAAAAACCGACCCATAGTTATTGAGCTACTAAGTAAGAAAATGACAAAGTACATTTTAGAGAACGAAAATTATTTCCAAGGCACTGGGTTATTTGTGTCTGAATTCCTAAATGAAAACCAACGGAAATATAGAAATATTTTACGTGAGGACATGATGAAAGCACGGAAAAATGGCCAATACGCCATAATACGAAACAATAAATTATACATCGATGGCAAATATGTACCAACAAATGAAGAGACAGATTTGTACGCAGACACATACCAGAACACCACATTAGCAAACCAACCAAAAGAAAGATATATACAAACCCACTCATCTAACAAATACCATAACGAAGACACTCAAATAAATTATACATTTCGGAACCACCGTAAAACACTTTAAAATACTTTACCAGAACATACAAAGTATAAATAACAAACTACATCTAATTGAAGCTTTCACCGATGATAACCCAAAATACAACGTGATATGTTTTACTGAGACGTGGCTGTCACAAGAAAAAATGGAATGTCTTCACTTCGACGGCTACAAAATTGCAGCATCCTACTGTCGAAGCACTCGAGGAGGCGGCGGCGTCTGCATTTTACTACAGGAATATTTAGAATATAAAGAGATTTGTGATATTAGAGATATGTCTATTGAATATTGTGTAGAAATTTGTGCAATAGAATTACCAAAAGAAAAAATACTTATTATAACTATTTATTGGAATAGAAGAGAGGAAGAAGTATTTATGTACCAAATAAAAAAACTTATGTATTTCATAAATAGTAAGTACAGTAAACATAATGTAATATTAGGTGGAGATTTAAATATTAATATTGTAGATAGCTGCTTAAAAACTAAATTATTTTTAGATTTCATGTTAGAATACAAATTCATGCAACATATAAAAGAACCTACACGTATTACACAAACTACCTCAACATGTCTAGATTTGATATTCACAAATTTTAATACAAAATATAACTACACTACAGTTGAAGAATTAGGTTTCTCTGATCACAATGCTACTATTTTTCACATGCAATTACAAAACGCTAAATATAATCAGCAAGTAACTTGGTACACAAGAAAGAGATTATATAATGAAGAAAACATTAATAAATTCAAATCAGAAACTAGTAAACAAAAGTGGCAGGATATAATCACCACTAACAAAAACATTGATGAAAACTATACAAATTTTAAAAATATATTACAAAACATCTTAAATTCATGTATACCTAAAATAAAAATTAAATTAAAAACTAAATTTAAAAAATACTGGCTGACAAAAGGTATCAAACTAGCTTGTAAAAATAAGAGATTACTCAAAACCATTACGCTCAAAACAAATAACCCTATACTAACACGATACTATAAAAAATACGAAAAAATCTTAAAAAAAACTGTAACAACATCAAAAAAACTACAATATATAAACAAAATGAGTACATCAACCAATAAAGTAAAAACGATGTGGAGTATAATAAACGAAAGAACTAATAAAAAAATAAAACAAGATAAAACCAATCTGAAACTAAAAATAAATAACAACATAATCACCGAACCAAAACAAATAGCTAATATTTTTAATGACTTCTTTGCATCAATAGGCGAAAACACTTGCAGTTCCGGCACCGAACCGAAGGGAGCCCCGGTCGTTTGTCCCACAGAAAATACCTTGTTCCTCAGCCCAGTAGATGGGTATGAAATTAATCAAATAATTAAAAACCTACGAAATAAAAAGAGCTACGGTGTAGACGAAATGCCTCCATTCCTGCTTAAGATTTGCGCTGATGAACTAACACTACCTTTTTACTTACTAATTAACCAATCTTTTGAAGAAGGACAATTCCCAAGAGAACTTAAAACAGCTTTAATTAAACCCATCCATAAAAAGAACCTAAGAACAGACCCCAACAATTACCGCCCTATTGCGCTACTTCCCACAGCATCTAAAATATTTGAAAAGGCAATGTGTAAACGAGTATACTCATTTTGCGAAAAATATAAAATATTAGACGACTGTCAAAATGGTTTTCGTAAAAACAAATCAACAACATTGGCAGTCTACAAATTTATACAAGAAGCCTTAAATATAATAAATAATAAAAAGTATGCTATTGGTCTACTATTAGACATGACCAAGGCATATGATAAAGTGCAATTCGGAATACTCCTAAATAAGTTACATGGAATCGGAATCCGTGGAAATGCCTATAAATGGTTCGAATCTTATTTGAAAGATAGAGAGCAGGTTGTCGAGATAGAATATTTCAACAATAAAACCAAAGAAATATTACAATTAAAATCCAATGTAAAAGCCATAAATGCATCTATCCCTCAAGGGAGTGTCATAGGGTGTCTCTTATTCCTCATCTACATAAACGATCTTCCTAAAACAATAAATGGTCCGTGCGTATTGTTTGCAGATGACGTATCTATACTCACCTCTTGTCAAATTAACGAAAATTTAAACTACAAACTAAATACCCTCCTTTCCACTGTTATAAATTGGATGAATAACCACAACCTAGAAATAAATTTCACCAAAACCAAATTAATTACCTTCCACCCACATCAAAGAGAACCTATAAAAATTGACTATACTTACAAAAACTCTAAACTAGAACAGGTTAATAATTTCACTCTCCTAGGATTGTCAATAGATGAACACGTAAACTGGAAATCTCACATTCAAAAGATTAGAGCAAAACTTTCGAAATTTACCTACGCCTTACGCGAAATAAAGAAAACCACCAACTTACAAACGGCACTCGTCACCTATTACGCATACGCCCAAGCGTGGCTCAGCTATGGGATCATACTTTGGGGGAACAGTACTGATTCACATACCATATTTACCCTACAAAAGAAACTAATCAGAATACTAACAAATATAGATCAATTAGACAGCTGTAAACCACAATTTCAAAAGCACGAAATACTAACACTTCCTTCTTTATATATTCTAGAAATTTGCAAGTTTGTCCGAAAATACCCAGAATTTTATAACACCCGCGAAGAAATTCAAAATAAATATAACTTAAGACATAAAAATAGATTGAATTTACCAACATCAAGACTTAAATTACATTCTTCAGGTCCTTTAGTAAGCTCCATCAAAGTCTATAACAATCTTCCAAAAAACATAAAAGATGAACCTAAAACTACAATATTTATTAAAAAATTAAAACAATTCCTCTATACTAAATGCTATTACACAGTAAAAGAATACATGGAAGACATATCGTTCAAGAAATGAAACAAAACATATAAATATAGCTAAGGAAATAAAAATCGCACGCACATACACACACATAAATATACACACATATAAAACACACACACACACCCACGCGCGCGGACTCACCCACACACACACTGACACGTACGCACACGCACACTAAAATGTTGATAAATGTTAAATATAATTATTATTATTTTTGTAATTAGCTACTAACTACATAGCTCTTCTCTCAGCAACTTCTTTAAGCTGTGCCCTATGGGGTCCATATTGTGTCTTTACTATAAGTAAATTGTACCACCTGTTGTGTAACATATGGAATGCTAATAAAGATTTGAGTATTGAGTATTGAGTATGAATTTTAGAAATCCCTCCGCAATGTTCGTAGTTATCGCGTAACAAACATATCCTTTCTTTTACTGATAAAAATATTACCGCTTTTTCTGACCAGAGTCTATTACATTCCTGAATGAGCGCGCCGCCATCCAACCGCGGTCAGTCCCAGATGTGGGGCAACCTTTCTTTATCTCTAAAGATCTAACATAATAACACACTGACCTGGTATGTACAGTCCTTGACGAGATAGTCGGCACTGTTCCAGACGCCGTCCTGCACGTCCCGGAACTCCAGCTTGTAGCCCTGGATGCGGGCACCGCCGTCTGAACGCGGCCGGTCCCAGATGAGAGTAGCGCTGGAGCCGTCCCAGTCTGTCACGCGAGGCACGCCAGGCGCGTCCGGGATTGTGAATGGGAACTGTGAAGAATACATTGCATAAACATTTTGGCTTCTTCTTTGTATCGACATGAAATTAGAAATTATTCATCCAGGAAAAGAAAGAGATAGTGACGTAATTCCTTGGTATTAGGCGATCCATGCAGGAGACCTAGGTCCGGTAGTGGTTCTTCAATCGCTGAGGTCGCTGAGGCGACGACGAAAAGACAGAAGCTCATGCCTTGGTTTAAAAATGGCAGCAAGGTTAACCACCAATATTTAAAAGTATTCATTGTCACTCCAGGAGGGTACTTGGTACGAATACTTGCACTTCAACTTTCGAGCTACCAGACACTATGTAAAGTCAATTGTTTGTCAGTCAAAGGTGACGACGACGCGGTATCTAAGGCCAATTTTTTATATGTGGGCAACATCACATACATTGCTCTGAACCAAAGTAAGCAGCTAAAGCACTAGTGTTATGGAATCAGAGACATCGAAGGTACCGCAAACACCCAGACCCGAGACAGTGTAGGAGACAGTGTAGAAAAGTAGTTTTCTACATTGACCCGTCCGGGTAGCGAACCCGGGACTTCAGAGCTAGCGACACCTTGAAAATTAGTGCGTGCGCCTAACTGCATCATTTTTATGAGAAAGTTATCTCATACATAAAAAGAGCGATTTTTATTTAGATCAGATATAGAATAGAATTAAATACATACCTTGGCAGTAATGGCGTCATCCAGCGTCAATGGTTCAGACACTCCGTACTGGTTCTCAGCACGTACTCTGAACCAGTACTTGCGATTGGGTTCTAAGCCCATGACGTTGTAGTGGCAGTTGCGGACGAATGATGAGATCTTTGACCATACCTGAACAAACGAAATACGTTAGAGTTGTTATGTTTTGAAATGAACTAATTTTAAAAAATAAATTAATACTTAAAGTTATCCTTGGAATTTTGAAGATTCTAAAGGATTTTTACTTAGACCATGAGGGAACTGTTGTTCTCGGCTTAATATGATGATATTAAAGTAGCCAGCTACCACAAGTATCTTACTTTTTAAAAATGTTTCAATTTTTTTTCTCTTGTTATAACTAAATTAACTTCACGACATTCTAACAATACTATCTAAATCTAAATTCAATATATATTTATTTTTTATTTCTTAACTTTATTTTATATTTACAAGTTACCAAATCAATTGTACTATACCATAAAACAATTTGCCGATTTAAAAACAAATGGGCTTATTCACAATTATTTTAAATAGTATACTTACTCCACTGTTGTCCATCTTCTCCACCACGTAGTTGGTGATGGGGGAGCCACCGTCGTCGAGCGGGGCCTTCCATGACAACGTACAAGTGTCAGGCGTGATGTCGGACACGTCTAGTGGTCCGACCGGTGGTGTCGGCCTGTCTACTACTAGTACCTGATAATAAAGAGATAGGGTGATTAGAGATAAATAATTAAAAAAGAATAGAAAAAACTATCTTAAGCTTTTTAATTGAACATTGAACTGATATGTTCAATTTACGACATAATAAATAAATAAAAAACTATTATTTTCTCAGTATGTGACACAGCCAAGCCGCAAGACAAAGATAATTGATTCGTCAGAATCAAAATCAGAATTCTAAGCAAATAAATACTGATTCTGATTCGTGTTGAATCAGATTTATTGTCAAATATTTTTTGTCTTACGACTATAAAACAATATCAACAACATTTTCTTAGTTAAAAACAAGCAAGGCAACAATCATAATGACACCCAAAAAGAGTTTTATTACAACCAATTTATATTACAAAAGGTTTCTGTCATTATAAGGTGTTGCTACTATTTTGAATCGGACAAAAAACCGAACAAAAGTCTCGTTTTAAGTATATTATCATAAAGGAAAATAATGATATGAACCCTGCAAGTAGCACTGTCGGATCCTTCGCTGTTAACCAGCTGTATAGTGTAGGATCCGGTGTCGGATCTCTTGGCGGGCGAGTTGTGGAACACCGTGTTCACGTCGGATGTCACGAAACGGATGCGGTGGTCAGGGAACACTTCCTCGTTGTTCACTATCCATGATACCTTAGTAAAGAAAAAATAATACATCAAAGATAGAATTTATAAAGTTTGTAGAATGAAAAGAGATATAAAATGTATATATACACGCACTGCTTTTAGGAGAAACAATAAATGCGGATTATATTCAATTATAATTTATGCTTTTAATTATATAAAACTGATTTTTTTACTTCTATTTTCTTTAATTTTTGGTACCTATAATCTACAGCTAGATGGAAAACTAAAATAAATTAGAACTGTAGTCATAACAAATTTTCTTTTTGACTTTTTTAGATTACTTTCTTAAAAGCGTGAAGTATCATTAATGCTCAAATAAACAAAAAATTAACTAATTAACAACTCTCACCTTTGGCCTTGGGTTGCCAGTAAACGGCACAGTGATTTTGATCTCCTCTCCAGCAATAACAGTGATGTCTCTAAGGCTGAGGTCACTTGTGATCTTCGGCGAGTTGGGAGCCGCGCAAGCCCTGATAGCATCAGAGCTGGCCGACCATGGTCCCTGACCCGCGGCGTTGATGGCCGACACGCGGAACTCGTATTCGTGGTTCTCAATCAAACCAGTCACTTTGTAGGTAGTGTCAGGAATGTGCGCGTGAGATGCCTTCGTCCATTTGTCTTCAGTGATAAGACGCTTTTCGACGATGTAGCCTGTGATTGGTGAGCCACCGTCGTGGCGCGGTTTCGTCCAGGTAATTGTGATGGACGACTCTGTAGTCTCCACGGAACGAGGAGTTCCAGGCGCGCCAGGCGGGTCGAATGGATGTCTAGCCTTAATCGGCTCAGTAGTCTGAGCTGGGTCGGACTGACCGTACTGGTTCTCAGCCATTACCCTGAATTCGTAGTCCCTTCCTACAGTCAAGTTCTTCACGCGTAAGAACGGAGTGGTGACGTAGCCAGATACCTTTGTCCAGTTAGCGGTGCGGCCTTCGCGTTTCTCAACGACGTAGTTCGTGATTTCGCCACCGCCATTGTCTTTGGGCGGGTTCCAGTATAATGTGAGAGCTTCGCCTTCGAACTCATCAGCCCGCAGGTTCTCTGGTTTAGCGGGCCTATCCAGAACACGGACATTGATTGTAGCTGTGTCGTAACCAGATGGGTTACGGAGTTGCAGACGGTATTGACCAGCATCTGATCTCTTAGCATTTTTGACGACAAGTGAAGCAGATTCTGGCGTGATCTTCTGGAATATTCTAGAATCGCCTTCAACATCAAGAAGATTGTCATCAGCGAACCATGAAGCAGTAGGTTGCGGGAAGCCAGTGTATGGCACATGAATGGAGAAGTCTTCTCCAGCACGTACAGTAATGTCCCTGACTCCACCAAGGTCCATGCATGGTTTGTTCGGCTGTTCAGCGATGGTAATGTCAGTGGTTGGCTTACTCGGGTCTGACCTTCCAACGTCGTTGACGGCAATGACCCTAAACTGGTACTCAGCGCCTTCCTTAAGCGTAGGTATCGTGTGCACGAGGCCTGGAATAGGTACGTCATTGACGTCCTTCCAGTCCTTGTCGCCCTTGCCCTTCTGTTGGATGATGTATCCCTTGATCTTAGCTCCACCGTCGCTCTTGGGTGGCCTCCAGGATAATGTGACAGAGTCTTTGGTGACTCTGTCTGGTTTGGGCGCTTCTGGCGGGCTTGGCTTGAGGCGCTGTGTCTGTGCTGTGATCGGTTCAGTTGGCTTGCTGGGTTTACCAGGTCCGGCCTCGTTGACGGCGATGACGCGGAACTCATAGCGGTTACCCTCACGCAAATCAGATACAGTGTAGCATGTGTTTGGTGTTGGGTAGTTGTTAACTCTAACCCAGTCACCACCACGTTCTCTCTTCTCGACGTAGTATCCAGTGATAGGTTTGCCACCGCAGTTCGCTGGTGGTTCCCATTCGAGAGCGCAGCTGTTTGAGCTGTAACCAGCAATCCTAGGCGTGTCTGGTGCATCTGGCGGGTCGAATGGTGACTTCGCCAGAATCGGCTTGCTCTCCAATGGATCTGATACTCCGTACAAGTTTTCTGCACGCACTCTGAAGATGTATTTCTTGCCTTCTGTCAAGTTCTTAACAGTGAACGAGCATTTAGGACAGAAGCCAGCAACTGTGCGCCAGTCGTTGACTCCAAACTCAGCAACTTCGACGACGTAGCCAGTGATCTCGCTACCACCATCATCGGTAGGTGGCTGCCATGAAAGGCTGACAGCATCGTGTGTAACAGGTTGGCATAGAAGAGGTCCTTTAGGTACTCCAGGTTTGTCGACAACAATGACTTCAATGTCAGCAGAATCTGTGCCATGTGCGTTGGAAGCTGTGATTGTGTATTTGCCAGCATCCTCGCGGACGGACTTCTCAATGCAGAGTTTAGTCTCGTCATTCTTGGTCTCAGCAGACAGTCTGTGTGACGGTACAAGAGGGACGGATCCCTTTTTCCATGAGATGGTGGGTGTGGGTGCACCGCTGATTGGAATGTTGATATTGATAGGCTCGCCAGCGCGGACCTTGATCTTTTTGCCAATGAGGTGGTCTAACCTCAGTTTCGGGCTTTCCTTCATTGGCTTGGCAATAAATACGTTAGATTCATCAGAAGGCTGTCCAGGGCCGGCGGCGTTTACAGCCGATACTCTGTATTCGTACTGGTGACCTTCCTGTACCCTGTCGTCATTGTATTCATTCAGCCTAACTGGATCTTTGTTCATCTTAATCCAGCGGCCAGTAGCCTTGTCTCTCCTCTCAACGTCATAACCAAGGATGTTAGACCCTCCGTTCGAGATTGGTGAAGACCATCTAATGTTAATGTGATCCTTGTCTGCAGATACCAGCTCTGGTTTTCCAGGCTTGCCAGGTACTGTGTATTGGTTCTTAGCAATAATTGGCTTGTCTGTGACAAGAGGCTCGGAGCGCCCTTGCAGGTTCTCAGCGAACACTCTGAACTCGTATTTTGTGCCCTCAGACAAACGTGGTACGGTTGCATGGTTGAATTTCGGGTTAATGTAGGTGACAGCAGGTACCCATCCACCACCGTGTGTTAAGTCCCGCTTCTCAATAACGTAGGCAGTAAGCTCGCTGCCGCCGTTGTCTTTGGGTGGTTTCCATGACAACGTGACAGATTGCGCTGTAATTTCCTCGTAGACGAATGGAGGTTCTGGTGGAGCGGGTACATCGAGAACGATGACCTCGAAGCTGCCTTCATCAGTACCAGAGTCGTTCTTCAGTTTCAAGTTGTACTTGCCAGCGTCGGAGCGCTTGCAGTTCACTGTGTGAACAATAGTGTGGTGTCCAACAGACGTCACTGTCGTCCTTTCGTTAGCAACAACGGGTTTACCATCGCAAGTCCATGTAACTTCGGGAATAGGTTCTCCAATGAAGTCAATGTCACAGTGGAAGATAAGTCCAGCCTTGATACGGATTTCCTTAAGAGGTGTAAGAATCTTAGGTGCGACAAATCTGTCCTTAGCAGTAATGACGTCAGAAGGCTCACTGGGCTCCGATTGTCCAGCCTGGTTGACCGCAATAACGCGGAACTCGTAGTCCTGGCCTTCAGTAAGATCAGGTACTGTGGCCTTGGTCTTGCTAGGAGGAACGTGGACGGCGTTCACCCAGTATGGGCTGCCCTTCTCCTTCTTCTGAATGATGTACCCGGTGATTGGCGCGCCACCATCAGATTTAGGTTTCTCCCATTCGAGGTCAACATGGCTCTTGCTCCAGTCAGTAGCTTTAGGTTTGCCAGGAGCGGAAGGCTCATCGAATTCATTCTTAGCTACAATTGCACGGTCTAATTCAAGAGGTTCAGACTGTCCGATAGCGTTAACAGCACTGACTCTGAACAGGTATTCCTTCATGTGGATCAACCTGGTAATTTGGTGGGACAGGAACGTGCTCATACCAGCATCGGACCATGTACCACGAGAAAGGTCCATTTTCTCAATGACGTAGTGCAAGATCGGTGAACCACCGTCGTCCAGTGGTACCTTCCATGAGAGTGAGCATGATTCCTTGGTTACATCAGATACAACCAGAGGCTTCTCGGGCCTCGATGGTTTGTCAAGGACGGTTACTTGAGCTGCAGCGGAGCAAACTCCAAGATCGTTTTTCAATGTCAGCTTGTAAACGCCTCCATCAGCGCGGACGGAGAATGGAATGTCTAGAATGACCCTGTTGTGTAAAATCTGGATATCGATCCTGTCTGAAGGATGAACCACTTTGCCGTTGATCTGCCATTCGACTGTCGGCTTAGGTGAAGCTTCAATCGGGATCTCGTATTGGATCCTCTGGCCAGCCTTGACAGTCTTGTCTGCGAGCAGCATTTTGTCAAAGTGTGGCGCGCAGAACCTGGCCTTGGCCACTTGTGGTGTAGAGGCATCGCTAGGTTCACCGTTGCCGGCTTTGTTAACGGCGATAACCCTGAACTCGTACTCTTCACCTTCTTGCAGGTTGGGTACAGTAGCTGTAGTCTGGTTACCAGGTACGGTCGCAGCGACCTCCCATGGTCCATACTTCTTTTTAGCCTCGATGACGTAGCCTGTAATAGGAGATCCGCCGTCCTTCTTTGGCGGTACCCATTCGAGGTCCATGTGGTCCTTGTCCCAGTCCTTGACAACAGGCGTTCCTGGTTTGTCTGGGGTACCGTAAGGATCCTTGGCAGTGATGGGTTCTTGTCCAACAAGAGGTTGAGACTCGCCTTGCTTGTTGACGGCGCGTACTCTGAAGTTGTAGTCGTGGCCTTCGATGAGGTGATCGATCCTGATGCTGCAGGACTGTACCTCACCGGCTGGGATCCAGCGCATGTTCTCTTGGTCCATTTTCTCGACGACATAGTGTGAGATTTCACAACCACCGTCATCTTTAGGCGGCCTCCAGCGCAGTGTGCAGCCGGACTTGGTGATATCGTCGGCACGCAGGGGACCTTCAGGCGGCGTCGGTACATCCATGACGGTAACCTTAACTGTAGCAGAGTCTGTGCCATTGATATTTCTCGCTTTAAGCGTGTACACACCAGTGTCAGCCCTCTTGGCGTCAATAACACGAATCTTTGTGCTATGTGTGTCGTTAACGACCTTAATCCTGTCTGAGTTCATGATGAGGTTATCACCGTTGAACCATTCCTTGGTAGGAGTAGGTTCGCCAGCGACCGGCACGTCAAGTTCGAAGTTTTGTCCGACCTTGATCTTAATGTCGAACATGAAGTTCTTGTCGATTTTAGGTGCAAGGTTCTTGGGGCGGGCGAGATGCGGGGCGGTGCCATCGCTGGGCTCACCCTTGCCGGCCTTGTTGACGGCGCGGACGCGGAACTCGTATGTGTTTCCTTCGATAAGGTCGGGGACCTTGCCAGTGGTGACGTCACCCTCAATCTGTGCGCATTCTTCCCAGTCGGGAGCGAATCTGTCCTTCTTCTCGATGACGTAGCCGGTGATGGGTGCTCCACCATCGGTCTGTGGTCGGGTCCATTCGAGCTCGACGAAGTCTCGGTCGAAGTCCTTGATCTTGGGCGTGCCCGGCTTGCCGGCGACGTCGAACGGATTCTTGGCTTCAGTAGCGTGTGGTGTGGTAAGTGGCTCAGACTTGCCTTGCCTGTAGATTAAAAAATAATTGATTTAGTTTTTCGTACAAGTAGCAGTTCCGTATGCGGCAGTATAGACAACTAAGTTTTGACATTCCATTAATATTTCGGTCACACAAATGTGTGTTATCATGTTTTATCCACTTATTTTAAAATACAAAAAGTATACTTAAAATTACTAATAGGTGTTAATAGTATAATTATGTGTCATAATAAGTCATAAGAACTTTTTTAACTCTGTCCAAATGAGTAAAAGTCTATAAGCTAATATAAGGGAATGAGTTAAAGAATTAGGTTAAATAAAAAAATGTTTATTAGGTAACATCATCAAGATCTAAAATTAAAAAATACAAGCATTAAATATAATTCTGTTTATGTTAAAAAAAAGTTTCAAGCTTCAAAAAATAAATAATTTTAGATACATACCTATTAACCGCTCGGACTCTGAACTTGTACTTGTGTCCGGGCTGGAGACCGTCGATGGCGAGATTGGTCTTGGGCCCGTCGGTCTCCCCGGCGGTGACCCAGCGGCCCGTGGCCTCGTCCATGCGCTCCACCACGTACTTCTCGATGGGCTGGCCGCCGTCGTCTGAGGGCGGGTTCCAGGAGAGCTTGGCGCCGTTTGCGTGGACGTCGGATACCTGGAGAAAAGTTTTTTGATGTGAATTGTGATACAAAGGTTTTAAAAGTAGGTGTGAATATGAATTTAGAGGGAATTATTCCATATGCGACTTTACAGATTTTATGAGCTTCATAAAACATAGTAAGAAAATCTCGAGTCAAGCGAGTATTTGTAGTTTTAAACGTTTGTTTAATTTTTTGTGTAGGTATTATGCATTCAAATCAAACCTAGTAAAAATTACAGGCACCAAATTAGAAAGATATCTTATGCTTAGATGCTTTATGTTGATTTATTTAAAGAATAATACATGCATATATTTTAACTTTTAAACTATATTTTTAAACGAATTGTGTCTTTAACTACACGTCATACAAGGCTTTTTTCAAGACGTATATATCTTAACATTTTTTTAGTCTGTAATAGAAATAAGACATAAAATTTTATACTTTATTTTTTCTAAGCAAGATGTATGAACAAACCTTGAGCGGTCCTCCAGGCGGGCTGGGAACATCCAGCACAATGACTTCCACCTCAGCCACATCTTTACCATTACTGTTCTCAGCGGTAATAGTGTAGCGGCCACTGTCGCCACGTCTCGCCGCCTTGCAGTTAATCTTAGTGTTGTAATCAGAGTGCTGCACTTTGGTGTCACCACCGGATTTCACCTCCTTCTTAGCCAAGAACCATTTCGTTTCCGGCATAGGTTCTCCAGATACCTGTAAAAATATTTGTTATAGCGATTTTTTTTGCATTTGGGTTAGTAAAGACATTGTAATGTCGACTTACTGTAGGGTTCCAAGTTAGCAAGAACATAATTAAAAAAATATTATTACATTACAACTTATCAAACAATCAATCAATATTTATTTGTGAACTTGGGCACATAAATACATAACTCTCAAACTTCTTTAAGCTGTGCCCTACCGGGTCCATAATGTTTCTAGCTCATAAATGTACCACCTGTATTTGACTTATGGAATGCTAATAAAGAAGTGAGTATTGAGTATTGAGTATTACAAATGTCTTAAAAATAAACATCAAGTAGAGGTTTCTGCTTTATGAACCTAGAACTTATTGCTACTTTAATAGAGATTACCTTAATAATGGACTCAAAAGACCAAACTCATATTTGTTTTGTTCAATCGATATCATAACAGATTAAAGCAAATACTACATTCGCTTATACATTTTATTCTATTTTAAGCCTAAACGGTCCGATTACATGGCAAAGACCTCCCGGGCCTCTTTTCACATTTTTTATGGTGGTGGTTATGGTGTATTGGGGTTATTGACTGGATATGATAAGTCAAACACTAATTAGTCCGTCAGTTAGATTACAAAAAAAATATTAGACGCGTATTTTTTTATTTTTCAAATAAGTAAACACTAAGTGGATAGAGCGAATTAAAGGTCAGGAGTGGGAACTAATGAAGAAATTTGCGCACAAAATGCACGAAATTGTGACGTCACGAGACATTTCAAATCAATACATCGTCGTGAGTTTTTGGTTACGTAAAATAAGAATACGAGTCAAATATTTTTACTTTTTTGACAAAAAAATCCCTGAGTCTTTAACCATTTGAAACCAAGCCTGTAATTGGTTTCAGTCCTTCTGACATTCAGCACACGTAACTTCTACATAAATTATAATGGTACACATAACTAACCTTGACGTCAAAGCCGAACTTCTGTCCGACCTTGATCTTAACATCAATGAGGTTGGTCCTGTCGATCTTCGGCGCCAAGTTCCTGGGCTTAGCGACGATCGGGTGCGTGCTGTCGCTTGGCTCTCCGGGGCCAGCTTTGTTTACAGCACGTACTCTGTTGATAAAACGTGCAGTTTTAACAACCATTATTCATTTGTTACAATCAAAGTGGAGGCTTTCAAAAGTGTTAATTTACAAATACATAATTATACGGTGTGTAACAGACTTGTGAAAGGATATGGGGCTGGCCTACTACGATATTCAGTGACCATAACTATCCAGTACTATACAACCAACCTGAACTCATAAGTCTGTCCTTCGATCAAGTCGGGCACGGTGCACGTGGTCTTATCCGCGGGCACTTCGACCGCCTTCTCCCAGTTGCCGAACTTGTCCTTCTTCTCCACGATGTAGCCCTCGATGGGAGCTCCACCGTCTTCCCTTGGCGGGGACCACTTGAGGTCCACGTGGTCCTTGTCCCAGTCTGTGACGGATGGCGTTCCTGGTGCACCTGTGGCAAAGATAATAGGTTAGTTTTTGATTTTGCTTTAATGTATGATTGTTATTATTTTTTATATTATTGCATCAAACAATTAATCGGTATTTTCAGTTGTGCATTCACAGTAATAACAGTTTATCTATTACGATTGTTATATACCTAATCGTTATTCATTTTCAAAATTAAAAATCTTTATACAACTTTCGAGTTTTCTTTTATAAATCATTTAGGTAGGTTTTATTTATCTTAAACCTATATAGAAGAAGATACATATTACACAAGTAAATTGGTATTGGATTTTTTTTTATATTTTTTGTCCGTTTCCCAACTAATTCGTATCTTATTCGATTCCAATCTTACCAGCTACACATACACTTTATTCACATGTCTAGCTCAAACCTAACCAGAATAACCAATTTACTCGTCAAGACAGTACCCCGACTAGTTTATTTACATCCTTGATATAAGTTATGTACTAACCAGGTTCGTCGAAGGGATTCTTGGCAACGATCGACTCTTCAGAGGTGAGCGGTTCCGACTCGCCCTCAGAGTTGACGGCGGACACGCGGAACTTGTACTCCTTGCCAGGAGTCAGGCCAGTAACGTCGCATTCTGAGAGAGAAAAGGTAATTAAAGGTAATTATTTTTATAAATATGTAAATCTTAAAAAATATATAAAACGAAAACAAATTATATCTCTTTATTACACTGGCGTAAATTAAATTATACTAAACTTGTGGTTAAATCTCGTTAACTTCTAGACTATTGTGTTGATCTTATATCTTCGTGAAACATGCACCGGCCATTGCGACCACGTTCGGTGTAATCGGTCGAAACGTTAAGTTGTATGTTTCGCGTTAATATCCGTTATTTAATATATTATTAATACAAGTAATTAATACGTACTTGGCTCATCGGAGCGCGCGCAGGGCACCCAGCATCCGGTCTCGGTGTCGAGCTTGTCGATCTGGTAGTACTCGATGGGAGCACCGCCGTCGTCTTTAGGACGCTTCCATTTCAGGGTAGCTCCCTCTTTGTGGACGTCCGAGATCTATGAACAAGAAAACATTATTAGTATCGTTCGTAAAAAAACAGGTAGAAATCGACAAGAAATAATTAGTGTTACATGTTCAGCCTCAAATACATGTTAAATTAAAAGTTGTCATTTCAGAAATAATCATTTGATTTGTAAGGTAGGTACTGGTATATTCGGGGCTTTATTCAAGGTTTTTTTAGCAAGGTTTTTTTTAATAATTACAAAATGTTTAGGCAAACCTTACATATCACTCCCAGTCGGGCGATCCCGAGAATGTGCGTGAGTAAACCGTTGTTTCCAAATAATTATAAATACTACTCACGAAATTTATTATACAAACCTTATATACTTCAAAAACTCACAATAAAAAAATGAAAAAATAATCATCTGAACTTACTAAATAATTCATCAGGGGTATGGCTTTGGTATCAGAAATTTACTGCTCCTAAACTGGCATGACTTCTTTAATGCAATTTTTACCTGCAACGGTCCCTCAGGCTTCATCGGCTTATCAGTGACCAGGACATTGATGGTCACGGTGTCTTTTCCGCTGGAGTTGACGGCGGTCACGGTGTACTCTCCCGAGTCGTCGCGCCGCGCGGGACGGATCACGAGCTTCGTGAAGTACTCGGGGCTGTCGATCATGACGGCCTTCGAGGGGCGGAGAGGCATGTTCTGGTATCTATAAGGAAATTTAAATTATTTGACGAATTACAATTTTTTTTTAAAAAAAAATGAGGTATGCTATAATTACACACTCAACTTTAGACCTCCATTTTATCCAATAGTCGACAATTATAAAGCAGACTTATTTTTTTTTAGTAAATAAGATAAAGAAAGATATACCAGATGATAAAACAAGACTTATTTGTATAATCAAAAAATCTGTCTTAAAAATACAAATGCATGTTGGCTATATAGATGGATAATCCCCATGTAACGTCCTCTGTATATATTGAAAACGAATTTAATTTTCAAACAGTTCGTAAGGTACAAATCCATCACTACAAACTTAAGGTTATAATAGCATAAATAGCATTCATAATTCATTTACATGGACACTGGAGTTGCTTTATTTCTCTTTCCGATAAAATACCTTATTAAAAACACTATTAAAATTGTATATCTGACCTCCATTCAACAGCCGGCGCCGGCTCTCCGGTGATAGCGGCCTCCAACTTCAGCGTAGATCCAGCAGAGATGGTAACATCCCTCAGGTGTCTCCTGTCGATCTTCGGCGCCAGGAACCGCGGCTTGGCCACGAAGTTCTTGCTGGCTTCAGATGGCTTGCTAGGGCCGGCCTTGTTGATGGCGATCACGCGGAACTGGTACTCGTTGCCTTCGATTAAACTGTCAAACAATTTAAATCTTAATTTAGTGATCAATCTTTTTGTAACTTCGCTAAGCCGTAAATGTCGTCATTTTCAAAATCTTATATCAAGCCAAGTTTGGGATCAGATGACCGTGTGTGAGATGTACCAAGATATATAAAAAAAAAAAAAAATTAGCTTACGCGCTGACGGCAATTTTTTTTTTGAAAAAAGATGCCCTGACCGAAATTAGGCCAGAAGGAAATTGTATAGTATATATTACTTACCCATTGACAGTAGCAGTGGGTGTGGGCGTGTGGGTCTCCACGGCCTTCTCCCACAGCGGGCTGTACTTGTCCTTCTTCTCCACGATGTAGCCGATGACGGGCGAGCCGCCGTCGGACAGCGGCGGTTCCCACTTGAGGTCCACGTGGCTGGCCGACCAGTCGTCCGGCACGGGCGCGCCCGGCGCGTCGGGCGTGGCTGCACGGGACAAACTCAGATTAGTTTTGCATATAAGAATGCTTAAATGTAAAACTGATCACGACTGTGATTGGTTGACCAAAAAACTAACAACCAATCACAGCGCTTAACATGAGTTTAGAGAGTTGATGAACAAATTTTTGTATTGAGGGGTCAAGCTTTGAGTATACATAGACAAGCATAGAGTACATGCATCGTTTACTGATTTAAGTGATTTTTGTGCGACGACAGACGTTTTTACAAAAATATTGAGGGTTTCAATATTATAAAGGTAATATTAGATTTTGACATAGTTTTCAAACTTTACGTTTTTAGCTGTTCATTTTAGTGCTCACAGTTCAGACTTGTACTCTACTCATTTATACTCTCAGCATTAAAGTCTTTCATTAATCGATTAACTCTTTTAGTGCACAGATTAGGTACTTACACCTATTTCATCTAATCAATAACATAATAATCAACATGACTTTCGTAGAAACATCAAATTTCACAACTGTTCATACTACAAGACAATTAGGTAGAAGATAACTTACTGAACGGATCCTTGGCGATGATAGAGCCGAATGTTTCAAGCGGCTCCGACTCGCCTTCCTTGTTGATGGCCTTCACGCGGAACTTGTACTCGTGGCCGGGGGTCAAGCCGTCGACCTATAAACAAAATAGTTGTAATAAACATGCATTCAAAAATAAAATTATAGCACAAGTCAGATTGTCACTGCCCCAAGACAGCTTCATTACTTCACATAGGCTAAAAAGTTGCTTCATAACACTAGATCTTTCGATATTGTCAGCGAACGAGAAAGTAAAAACCATCCATGGACATTTTTGACTTAACAAGAAATAATTTCAGACGAAAGGTGTGTTCTAATACTGTGTTTAACCTCGCCACCAGGGGCAAGTCACACCGCGATGTCCAAAAAATTCAAATTCCATAGTTTGTTGGAGGACTTCGGCAATTGACGCGCCAGTGGTGCCAACTGGTGAGCCCAATAACGGTATTCCTCATTGACACCGTGTAACAAACTACATAAACGAACGTATTTCTATAGGCCTTATAATTCAGATGTAGATAATAGAAAAATAGAAGGTAGAAAGGCCAGCTCACCTCCATCTCCGGTACATTTCCGTGGGTCTTGCCAACCGGCAGCCAAGTTCCTGTCTCTGGGTCGTACTTCTCAACCAGGTAAGCCTCGATGGGCTCACCACCATCATCCTTGGGCCTCTTCCATTTAAGAGTGCATCCTTCTTTGTGGATGTCTGATACTTCCAGAGGACCTTCGGGTTTCTCCGGTTTCGCTGCAATGAGATCAAAAAATAACTATTGTGTTTTATGTAAAGAGTGAATAATTTACCAAGATGATAGCAAACCGCTTAAAAAGATGATTAGGAAGAGAAAACGCAACAATACTTATAATATATATACTGGGGGAGGTAAAAAATTGATTTAACCTTATAAACCATTATTTTATTTAAAAAATAATATAGCTGTTATTAACTATATATATTCAATATGATATGCTATTTAATACCGAACTTAAATCCTTTTGCACCAATAAAAAAAATGTAATAATTAGGTTTAATATGCTATTTTAGGGACTTTTGAGACTTCCTTGTTACTATTGTTTCTTTTGATATTACCGTCGATCGCGTATCAGTAACACCCTTGGGGGTGAAGTCACTTAATACAAAGCGGTAAAGATTATTTTCGCATCGCGCTGAGTCATTTATGTCTTAATACAAAACAGTAAAGTTCATTTTCGTATTGCGCCGTTACAGGGTTACATTTCAACCTTTCTACAACCCGATAGCACAGTATTATAAACAAATACATACATATAACAATGATCTCGAGCTCGGCAGTGTCCTGTCCGTACTTGTTGACGGCCTGTATCTTGTACGTGCCCGAGTCCTTGCGGCGCGGGCTCGCGTGCTGGTACTTGCTGACGTACGGGACGTTCACCACTGGAAGATAAATAGAAAGTGAAAATAAAAACCAGTACAAAAAAAAATAAACAAAATAGATTTTAATCTATTTTATTTTGGTATTCATGCACGAAAGGTAACTTAAAGATGTAGTTCTATATTGTCGAAGAATAATTTAAAAGAACTACTCTTCTGCTTCATTCTGCGAGCGTTTCTTAGCCATTCTTTATTTAGTATCTTATCTCGTATACCTACTCAAACGAATCCTATGTTTAAAACGTTGCTACTTTTCATTTTAGGCAGCTTTTCTGATTTGTCGATGAGGCAGCGGCGCGGAATCGGTATGCGCCTTTGTTTCAATTACACAGAGCAAATCAGGAAAAGTTTATTGAATCATAGTCGGTAAGCTTTCGATACCGAGCATAGCAATGCCGCACCGCTGCCACACTGACAAATAAAAAAGCGACCGTAACGTAAAGAGACAGCATGATACTTAAAGGCCACTTAAAATTACGTGACGTTTGACTGTACGGTCCAAATACATAAATAAATGTAACTTACACTTGAGTCCATTGCCGCTGGTAACAGACTTTCCGTTGAGCGTCCACGTGACCTCCGGCGCAGGTTCTCCCGAGACCTTCACGTCTAGGGAGATGGGCTCGCCCTCGCGAACCTTGATGGTGCGGAGGTTGCGACGGTCGATCTTAGGTGCCACTGGGATTAAAAAGATACGTTTTTATTTAGAAAATACGATAAATTAAAAATTAATAAACGGGATATTCTATTTATTGAAAAAACGAAAGAGCTTTAACGGCTGAATAGGTTGTCTTGAACTATAGATAATGACAATGATTGATCAAGTTCCATTTCAGAATTAAAATAGTCTGCAATATAATACTTCCAAAATTATTGATTTAGGAAAAACAAGATTTCTACGTGGGGTTAAAAACATTTTTTTACAGTATAAATTTTTAGCGAGGAAGTACGTAGTTATTGACAAAAATTCCAAACGAATGGCATAAATATTTTTTCTGCAACAATTTTAATATCTTCGAGAATTTCAAATATCCTACAATAATTAAGTGCTATTTCAGTATCAAATGGGTTTAATTTCAATACTCACGTCTCCTAGGCTTGCAGACGACAGATTTGCTGGCGTCGGAAGGTTCTCCAGGTCCAGCTTCGTTGATGGCTTTCACGCGGAACTCGTACTCCGTGCCCTCGTCCAAGTTTGGTACTGTGGCCTTCTCGTTGTCGTTGGGTCCCACCTGCAAGAGGAAACAATGTAGAATACAACAGCAAATAACATCTAGAAAATTTAATTATATTCTGAATCCCAAACAAAGCAGAGCCTGTATTATGACCACCAGACAACTGATGAACATTACTTGTACAAGTAAATTAAACCAGACACAGAAAAAAACTTGCTTGTCAGAAACATAAGAATGCATGTTAAGATTTTGGGCCAGTAAACGCTTAGGAAAAAAGGTTAAAGATTCAATGAATGAAGTTTTTTGCCAATAATATTTACATTAAGTATACGAAATGTGAGCTGTCCAATGTGATATTTGGATAGCTCACATTTAGCTATCCAAATATCAATGTTATATGTAGTTCACATTCGAGACGATAGCTACGTTATAAGTTGTCGTTGTTTACTTAACAGTGGGGCAGTTGCCGGCCGGTTTTAATTTCATGTACTTGTATAGAAATAAAACAAGGCTTCTACTATTTATTGGACCAATTCTGATTGAAAGGGGTAGGAATAAGTTTGAAACAAACAAGTATAAATTCATCGGCTAACTCTAAAGTCACGGTTATATTTATTTGCCAAAAAAAAGTTGGCAATTCGATAAACTTACCTCGCAGGCTTTCACCCATTTCGGCGAGCCAACTTCCCTCTTCTCGATGATGTAGCCGGTGATGGGAGCACCACCGTCTTTGAGTGGCTTCTCCCATTTGAGGTCCACGTGATCCTTGTCCCAGTCCAAAACCTCTGGTGTTCCGGGCTTGCCGGGCTCATCTGGTGAAGATAAAGCAATATTAGTACTTATAAGTTTTAAACGGTACGGTAGATTTTATAATTTTTCAGTTATTTTTATATCGAAGACATTGGTAATACTTTGAGATACCTACAAAGATTCCTTTTGTTATAATCCATTTATCAGACTATTTAAATGTTGCATATTTTTTTTTCTGTTCCCGAATTAAAGAATAATACAGAAATTATGAGGTAATTTCGACATTCGTCATTTTAAATCTTGGGACAACTCACACACAGCATCTGATCCCAAACTAGGCTACCAGACAACGGATAAACATCCTTATATATTTTTAAATACACACATCTATAACATCTATTAGATATATAGATTTCACCCAGACACAGAACAAATGATCATGCTCAAGACACAAAGATTTGTCCTGGGTGGGAATCGAACCCACGACCTCCGGTTAAGCAGTCACGGTCACTAACCACTAGACCAACAGGCCAGTCATAACTATACAATTCAGCAAAAAAAAAATATTAATTACTCACCGAACGGATTCTTTGCAATAATGGAGTGATCAGCTTCCAATGGCTCAGAAACGCCTTCATTGTTCACAGCAGACACTCTAAACTTGTACTCATGTCCTGGCACCAGGTTCTCGATCTCGGCCTTCGGGTCCTTAGTCTTGAGGGCCGGCATCCAGCGGCCAGTCTCCGTGTCTAACTTCTCGACAAGGTAGTGGTCGATGGGCGCACCGCCATCATCTAGAGGCGGGTTCCATTTTAATGTGCAGCCTTCTTTGTGGACGTCTGAGATCTGTTGAAGAGAGGGTTAAAGTTTAACCATAAATTTAGGAGCCAATTTTTGAGATCTCTTTAATATCATACAAAACATGTAGTCTATTTAAATTCTTGTGCCAATTGATGTTATTTCTACTTCGATTTGACAGCGAATTTCACAATTATTGCTGTCAAATTGATAATTCGTATTTATTACCTATCGCTATAATGTCATACAAATTTGACAGCTCTAATCGTATCGCTTTGCTATCGCTTGGCGATCGCAAGTTAGATAATACCAGTGCGGGACCTTTTTCATATGATCAACAGCATTACTCACCTTAAGCGGTCCCTCAGGCTTGGCTGGTACATCCAGGACATTAATTTGGATGGTGGCTTCATCCTTGCCACTGCTGTTCTCAGCCTTCAGCACGTATGTGCCGCTGTGCTTGCGGGTGGCGATGACCATGGACAGCTTGGTCCTGTAGTCCTCCACGTCCACGGTGAGATCGTCGCGGGTTGATAGGCGTTCCTTGTTGTGGAACCTGGTCAGAAGATATAGGTTAATTCCTCGATTTAAACATGATGATTTTTTTCGGCTTGAATTTATTCCATTTGGCAGAAAGTCCAGATGTTATATAGCATTTAATGAGAGGCCGAAATGAGGTTTTGAAACCTTTATTTTTATCAGCCAGAATAGTGACGCATAATATACAAACACGACACACCATCTGTTTGTCATAACGGAACTGTGATTGGTTACCATATCACATAATACTACCGAGCAATATGTATGGTATTAAATCATTGTTTTATTTCATCTCCGTGGTCTGGTTTGTCTGTTACGGATTGGCTTTGAAGACCGAACCAAATGCAAAATGCAATTAACACAAGGCAAGATTTACCAAATTATTTTTAATCAGGTAATATATTCGTTTATTGATGTTATTAAATACAAATCGTAGAAAGAAAAACTTAAACGTCAGGCAGGACTCGAACCTGCGACTACTGGCTTGACGCGCCAGTCGCTTTACCAACTAAGCTACCGAGGTAACTGCCTGGAAGTTTAATATTTGCTTTCTATTTATTACGTCGCAGTAGTCGTGGAATACATGGAATACAATAGTCTGTTAAAATTTAGAGATCTCTTTAACAGAGTATTTATGATAATTCCTGTTACTCACCATGTCTTGGTCGGTGGCGGTTCGCCGCTGACCTTGACGTCGAGACGGATGTTCTGTCCCGCCTTGATCGTGATGTCACGCATGTTCGAACGGTCGATCTTTGGTGGGGCTGCAAAAAAAAATATACCGTGTTAAACACATAAAATTCTTTCTTTGCCTACCCTTGTGGAAATGTGAAACTACGTAATCTATACTAATATTATAAAAAGGAAAGATTTGATTGTTTATTTGTTTGTTTGCATTGAATAGGCTCCGAAACTACTGAACCGATTTGAAAAATTCTTTCACTGTTGTTTCAGCTACACTATCGCCGGATGACATAGGCTATATCATAATTCAAAATGTTGTTTTTTTTTGTAAAATACCAATGTAAAGCCAGGACGGGCTGCTAGTTGTAAAATATACAGGAGCACGGCTTTCAATGGCCGTTAAAAATAAAGACAACCTAATGTTTTTTTAGTTAAATATAATATAATGCAACATTAAAAAAACTATTATTTTTAATGTAAAAATATCTATATTCTAAATCGTTTATTTCCCACAACCATTATTTTCTAGGTAGGTAGGTAGTAGTATTAATTTTACCAATGATGAATTACAAGCCATCATGCTGTGTTTTCTACTTATCTTGTAATAATTTTACCTACTTTTTGAATATATAATTGACTAGCTGTCTCACGCGACTTTGTTAGCGTGTTTTAGTTTCAACTGTTTTTCATTTTTACAACATTTTTCATTTATGTTCCGCTCCTATTGGTCGTAGCGTGATGTTATATAGCCTATAGCCTTCCTCAATAAACGGACTATCCAATACAAAAAGATTTTTTCAATTCGAACCAGTAGTTCCTGAGATTAGCGCGTTCAAACAAACAAACAAACTCTTCAGCTTTATAATATTAGAATAGATAAAAAATAGAGTTGTCCTGAGTTTCTTACCAAATCTGTCCTTAGCGAGGAGGTTCTCGGAGGGCGCGGACGCCTTGCCCGGCCCAGCCTTGTTGACAGCCTTCACCCTGAACTGGTAGGTTTTACCCTCGATCAGGTCAGGTACGCGAGCTTCTGTCTTGTTGCCGGGGACCTGGAGGAAGAAATATGATTACATTAATGTTATTGCAATAAACATATATTGCTTAAACTTAACTTACGCTTGACATTTTCATTTATCAAAAAGTTAACATTGTTACAATTAAAGATTTCGATCCCAGCCACTTAGGTATAAAAAATTAATTTTATGACGACAATTCTATTTTCATAAATGTCTATATCCATAAATCGTGGTTTTACAGACCGGTATTATTTAAAAAGAAAAACCTAACTATACATTTGCTGTTTAGCGTATCTACTACAGATAAAAATTTTCCTAACCACAATAAAAAGCATATAAAATTGCTTTCAAAAGTAAACCATGGTATGGATGGAGTTCGACTCGCGACACCACCGCCGCCGCGTCTGCTCATGATTAGGGACTCCTATTGAGTCTGAATCTAGTCGGGCGATCCCGAGAAAATACGTGAGTAAACCGTTTTGTTTTAAATAATTATGGATGGATTGAAAGTGGCTCGGTCTCCAGACATTATTAATATATACCTTCTGGATGATCTGCAAAGTGTACTAACCTCAGCAGCCTTGACCCACTTGCCGGTGTCGCGGTCCTTCTTCTCCACGATGTAGGCGGTGATGGGCGCCCCGCCGTCGCTGGCGGGTGCGGCCCACTTGAGGTCCGCGTGGTCTTTGCTCCAGTCCTTGAACTCCGGCTTGCCGGGAGCGTCGGGCTCGCCTGGAATGGTCAATAATACGTCACTTTACATGTACTCTAAAACGCTTTAGATATATCATTATCAAGTAACGACTGAATATCGCAAAAACATTATGCTAGCCTGTTTTTGTGTCCTAAGTTACCCAACCTCATTTTAGACAAAAACATATAATTATTTTTTGTATTTACAGTCCCTGTCTTGAATTATTTTATTCTTTGTCGTGAATTCAATAACAAACCAATTATTTATATCTTTACATGGATATACAGATATACAAAAATATTTAAATTTTATGCTGGAAGGCCGCTTTCTGGCTCGGTACCTACCCTACCGTGTACACCGAGCCAGTCAGAAAACACTCATTGAAACATAAGCGTTCGATAAGCTTTCGGTGCCGCGTATACCGAGCATAAAGATTCTGCACCGCTGCCGCAACGACATGTCAGAAAGCGGCCTAAAGGCTTTGTCAAACAGAACTACTTAGCGCGCGTCAGAGCGTTAGCAGTACGAAACGTTCTGACACGGCGTCAGATAGTTTGACAGGGCACTACTGTCAAAATACAATACAATTTAACGCTATAGCGCGGCCATTGGCTAGTTCTCAGACGCACGTCAAGTAAGTTAAGCTTAAGTTTTCAAATGCCCAACTTTATCCTAATATTCTACCTATAAAAAGCTTTGCAAAACACTCACCGTAAGGATTCTTCGCTGTGATAGCGGCTTCAGTAACCAATGGCTCACTTTCTCCTTCTGGGTTAACCGCCTTCACCCTGAAGAGGTAGTCCTTGCCCTCGTTGAGGCCAGTAACATCAGCTTCAGGGGTCTTGGTGGTGCAGACTGGCACCCATCTTCCGGACTCTGTGTCCATGCGCTCGACCACGTAGCTTTCGATAGGCTCGCCTCCATCATCTTCAGGTGGCTCCCATTTCAGCTTGCAGCCGTCGGCCTTGACGTCTGATACCTGGTTGAATAATAGGGAGTTAATCATACGTTTGTAAGGAACTAGACGAAGTTTTGGTACTACTAGTAAAGAGTACTCTTACTTGAATCAAAGCTTTATAAAAAAAAAGATTGCAACGGAAGAAAAAAGTAGTGATAGCTAAACCGACAAAGGACAATATCTACAAAAATACATAAAAATTTATAACATTATTGAACAGTAATACATATGTCCTGAGTTAATCACATTTTTGGGTTATTTATTATTGCATCCGATTTAGGCCCAGTAAAAATAAAACATTACTATCGTATATCAACACTTCCTAAATAGAACAGAGTACTAAATAAAAAATAGTAAAAAAAAAAACGACAGTACTAACCTTAAGAGGTCCTTTAGGCTTCGATGGCTTGCTGACAACCTCAACTTCAATTTCGACGGTATCAGTACCAGAATCGTTCTTAGCCGTCACCACGTATTTACCAGCATCGGCTCTGGTCATCTTCTGCATGGCGAAGGAAGTATGGTAATCCTTGTTCTCGATCTTCAGCCTCTCTTGGGCCTTCAGGACCTCGCCCTTGAAGGTCCAAGTGATGGTTGGTTCGGGCTCTCCCTTGACGTCGGCTTCCATTTTGAGAGGAGATCCGACCTTGATCTTCTTCTTCTGGAGGTCCTTGCGGTCGATCTTTGGTGCCACTGTTATATAAAATGTTGAGAATTAGAAATATTCGTATAATAAATAGTTAACACGGTACATGGTATATAAAAAGTGTTTTTAAAAGTATCTGGCAACTTGAATGGTTGCTCTTTGCGTTTACTAGCATCGTGTGGGTTACGGCATTGTTCCTGCCCAAACATTTAGACGGCTTAAAGATATCTATACTAAAAGTCGTAACTATTTATTCCACGTGGTAAATTTAACCTGCAAATCAAGTCTCCAAGCATAGTGTAACTATAGTTCTTCATGTTCCATTCTTTAGACAAAGAACATTTAATCGCTCCAGACGATAGTGATGTGTTTTAAACTCTCCAAAATTTTTAACATTAAAATAATAACGGCCTATAACTGTCGCACTGCAGAGTAACGACCATCTTTTTTTATTTTATATACTCTATGTTTCTACATAAGGTGGTCAATAATCAATAGTCAAGGAATACTTACAGAACCGCGGCTTAGCGATGACACTCTTGCTGGGATCGGAGGGTTCTCCGGGGCCAGCCTTGTTGACCGCCATCACGCGGAACTCGTACTCGTGGCCTTCGTCAACGTCTGTGACGCGGCCGGTAGGACGGTCGCCTGTTGTCTTCAGGCAGTCAGACCAAGACCTGGATAGATTAATACGGATCTTATAGTGTGTTAAAATTTATAAAGGGGGTTAAAAAATATAATTACTTTGGTATTTAGATAATATTATCATAGTTATCAAACAATATAGTACTTTTCGGGCTATTGGCACACTCGCGCCATCTACTGATTAAATCTTATGTAGCTTATGTAACCATGACATAACAAATACAATGAAGGCTACCGTTAGCAATTTCGCCGCAAGAGGGGCTAGTCGCACTTGAAGTACAAAATGGCAAATTCCATACTTAGTTGGCGAGCTTTGACAGCTGACGCTAGTGGCGCCAACTGATGAGCGCTATAACGGTAGCCTTCATTGAATAAAATTTTGTGTTTCAGGAACAAAACGGGTATTACAGATTATTATTGGTAAATTGCTTATTTCAATCCTATGTATGCCGTAATTTGTAACTGAACTACCTTATCTTGATATGGATCTACTCCAATAGAAAAAGCTACGTCATTTCTATTTTCCCTCATCAATACTCTTAAGTTAACCGGCTTTATTTTACACTCACCTTCCACCCTTCTCTCTCTTCTGCACGATGTAACCAGTGATGGGCGCTCCGCCATCGCTCTTGGGCGGGCTCCACTCCAGCTCCACGAAGTCCTTGTCCCAGTTGCGGGGCTCCGGACGACCGGGCTTGCCGGGCTCGTCTGCGAAGGAAACGGGGAATATAAGTATTTATTGTGAGGAAATTATCACACCTGTAGACATTTTAATTTTTTGTAAAAGTTCTCTATCATAATATATTAACTGTGATGTTTAAACTAAGGCAAAAACACATTTTTAGGATTGATCTCAACAAACTTTTATATTACAGTTTCAAAGTTTTTAAGACAACATTTTTTTTTCTACATAATATATACAAAGATTTTTAAATGATTTAAAATTTGAATTCTTCTGTCTTAATTGTGAGACCCAAGAGAGAAAAATCTCTATGAAACATCTATTGAAGAGCTTTCTAATAAGCCCTCTTCATAATAATACCTTCCCTACTATGTTTTACTTACCGAAGGGATTCTTAGCGATGATAGGCTTCTCTGTCTCCAGCTCCTCCGACTCGCCCTCCTTGTTGACGGCCTTCACGCGGAACTTGTAAGGCTTGCCTTCTGATAGACCAGTGACGTTGGCCTTGCAGTCCTTAGCAGTGCCGCATGGGATCCATTGTCCTAAAAAACAAGTGTGAACGTGAATTTGAGGATATTTATTAAGTTAGGTTTGTCTCCAATGTTCTGTTTCCTCAGGGAAGATAGAACATCCTTACTAATATTTATAAATGCGAAAGTAACTCTGTCTGTCTGTCGTGCTTTCAATCCAAAAATACTAATCCGATTTAAATGAAATTTGGTACACCGATAGTCCAAAGCCTGAGAAAGGACATAGGGCAGCGTCCAGGGACTGAACCCGGTATTTTAAAGACTGTTTAATTTAATTTAATTCCTGCTAGTATGATCGAATACTTAATGAAAAACAAAAAGAACAAGTACATCATTTGACATTTGTTTTATGTTGATTGACCTTTTAGAAACCGTATTGTAAATAAATAAATGTGGACAACATCACATACATTGCTCTGAACCCAAAGTAAGTAGCTAAAGCACTTGTGTTATGGAATTCAGAGACAACGAAGGTACCACAAACACCCAGACCCGAGACAATGTAGAAAAGTGGTTTTCTACATTGACCCGGCCGGGGATCGAACCCGGGACCTCAGAGCTGGCGACACCTTGAAACCGGTGTGTACGCCACTCGACCACGGAGGTCGTCGTATTGTAGGTTAACATAAACCTATATTTTAACTGTGAATAGTTAAAAAATCTATACTAACCGGTAAGCGGGTCGAGTTTCTCGATCTCGTAGTACTCGATTGGTGAACCGCCATCGTCTTCCGGTTTCTTCCATGTGAGGGTGCAGCCGTTCTTCGTGACATCAGCAACTTCCAGAGGTCCTTTAGGCTTCGATGGTTTGCCTGGAGGACAAAAACATTGTTTTTAATTTTCATTACATTGATAAGATATGGTATCTGGTCGGATTCCAATTTTTGTGCCAAACACGAGTTTAGTTCTATAATTATGTGGATTTATTGCAAAATAACAAAAGGCTAAAGTTACTACACAATAAAATATTTTAATATTACATCGATCTAACTTTAACTCTTGTGACGTCACACTTTTTGGAAGTCATTACAAAATAAATTTTATTGTTTCAACGAGGCTAAACCAAGACAAAGTGTACCCGGAAAATGTGTTCAATATGGCGGTTGACTATACTTAGTACCTATATTAGTGAAAAATATTAGACTGGTATTTATTTCTTTTACGTAACCAAAAATTTATGATTTATTGATTTTGTTATGATACATGACGTCACAATATCGACTTAATTGGTCTCTACTCCTGGAAGTTGATTCGCTTTTGTTTTTAGAAGTTCTACAAAAAGTAAAAAATTCGTTTCTTATATTGTATATTTTGGAACTTACGGATTAAATAGACTTTTATTTTTCATACCCAGTCAACTTCCCTATTAAAATTAAACATACTCACCAAGAACAGTAATCTCAATTTCAGCTTCATCTTCTCCAACCTCGTTCTTCGCCTTAATCACATATTTGCCCGTTTGCGCCCTCTTGCACTTAGTCATCAAGAACTTAGTATTATAATCCACATTAATAATCTCCAGATTCTCTCGGTTCTGCAGCTCTTCACCCTTGAAGTACCAGGTGACCTTCGCTGGAGGCTCTCCGAAGACCTTCACGTCCAGGGAGACTGGCAGACCAGCCTTCACTATCAACGGGTTTAAGTTTGTGCGGTCGATTCTTGGTTTCACTGTGGAGGAAAAGAAGCAAGTTATTTTATTGGCTTTAAATATAATATTGTGTATTTATAGTGGCGCTGAGAGAAGAGATCTTTCTAAAATCTTTTGAACGTTTAGAAACAGTTATTTTTGTAATAAAAAAACAAGCCACATAAAACATTTTTCAGTCATATATTATTTACAACCTTAATCGATGATTTAGGGAATGCTAAAAAAATTCCTTGTAAAATGAGAAAATTCAAAAACTTTGTTATTTTTTACAAGTCCTTCAGAAAGCAAAAATGTCATCACTTCATCAGGTATTTAGTGCGCTTTTGTGCAATATAATCATCCTTTAAAATCTCTATTAAGCCCAATGAAGCAGTCAATGACTACACTCAAACAAACTGCGCAATCTCATAAAAAAAAACCACATTCCTTGTCATCTTTCTTTTTACGTGCCTTTCTGTCCGGTCCTGTGCCAGTCTCATAATTAAATAAAAAAGTCTACTTAATTATAAATATTTTATGTTAAAGGTTACTTACAGAATCTCGGCTTAGCAGTATGCCAGTTAGTGTTCTCCGAAGGCTCGGACTGTCCAGCCTTGTTGAGCGCGCGGACGCGGAACTGGTACTGGTTTCCTTCCTCCAGCCTCGGGACCGTGCCCTGGCAAATGTTGCCTTGTATTTCTGCAGCCTGGTAAATAAATAAAAATGTTGGATATTACTTAGATTTATTATTAGGACCAAAATCCATACTTCCGTAGTAATATTATATAATAATATAATTCCATAATCCATACTAATATTTTAAATGCGAAAGTAACACTGTCTGTTACGCTTTCACGACTAAACCGATGAACTGATATTGATTAAACTGGTATGGGATAAGCTTGGATCCTAAAAAAGGACATAGCCTATTTTTTGCCGCGATAACCAACACCCACGCTGGCAGAACCGTGGGCAACAGCTAGTACTAAATAAATGATACGTTAGTCACTGTTCACAAGCTGAAACATGAAGCTGTTCGCAGTGAACATTGTTGTCTTAATCGAGATAAAAATGAGGTCTTAATCAAAACTTCCTAATCAAGAAAATTTTCTATCTATTCACTTTTGCCTTTTGGCACAAATATTTCAGATAATCATAAAATCTATTATATCTTACCTTAACAAACTCTCCTCTATCTCTATCCATGACCTCAATGATGTATCCAGTGATGGGTGCTCCGTTATCCCTGATGGGTGGCTCCCACTTGAGCTTAGCTGACTTCTCATCCCAGTCCACGATGTCTGGCAGGCCTGGGGCAGCCGGTACATCATAGGGATTCTTCGCCAGGATGCCGTGGTCGGTGTCTAATGGTTCAGATTCTCCTTCTTCGTTCAAGGCTTTCACGCGGAACTGGTATGTGTGACCCGCTTCAAGGCCTGTGAAAAAAACATTATACTTATATTAGTTACTCTTAATAATTATTTCAAGGCATAATATGAAGAATAATTTGGTAAATTATGACAATCACATAATTTCAAAACCGTAATCCTTACTAATATTTGAATGCGAAAGTAATTCTGACTGTCTGTCTATCTGTCTGTCTATCGCGCTGTTACGCCAAAACTACTAAACCGATTCAAATAAAATTTGCTACACAGATAGTCTAGAGTCTGAGAAATGACTACTTTTTGCCGCGACAACCGAGATCCACGCGGGCGGAACCACGGGAAACAGCTAGTTTTAAATAACACATTAAGTTTAATACTTTTGACATACAATGTAACGCGAAGACAATGCAAGCGACAATAGTTTTGGAACTTTTTGGCAATAGAGTTGATGTCCGAATTAAAAAAAATTAACTTGAGGAACTAGTCTATCTGCCCATCTGAAAAGTTGCCTGTTCACACGCCCCAAATTTGCCGCGATTCTGCAGTAAATCTCTTGCAAAACGAGACAATACTTGTGAAGGCTTTTGAAGAGTGCGTGTGATAAGGGCGTTGTTGTGACAAAAATATAAATTATGCCTTTCTATTCTTAAAGGACTCTTGATTCTATTACCGTATTAAAATACTGACCAGTAACAGTAGCCTCAGTGGTACTAGGGTCCACAGTTCCCGCGGGCACCCACTTCCCGGTGAGGGTGTCCATCTTCTCCACCACGTAGGCGCTGAGAGGAAGCCCACCAGTGTGCTTCGGCTTGTTCCACTTCAGCTTGACGTGATCTGCGTGGATGTCGGATACTTCAAGTGGTCCCTCAGGCTTGCCTGGTTTGTCTGGAGGATAACATTATATTTAGAATTAATATTTATACATTTCACATCAGAAATAATTAGCATTTTAATAATTCAAACGGATATTTGATTTTCAGCAGCATTATCTGTTCATAGGCTATAATAATGACAAATAGAATTTTTACATGACTCCTGAACTAACCAGTTTAGTCCATAAAAATATTGCGCGTGGTTTCACAAACATTGAAATCAAGTTCTAGATAAGGCAAATAAATAACTACAGACTACATTTTGTTCTTCTTCAAATCCAATAAAGTAACTTGAACGGTATGAGTGGGACTTTCGATTTGTTTTAAGTCCCTTTTTAACAGTTAATTATATGCAAGCTTATTTTAAATAAAATTTTATTTCGTTCTTTGTACCTTTTTTGTAACGAAAGAATGTTTTTTTTTTTTGTTATTTGGACACAAAGTCACAAGACAGAAATATTTGTATGCCGCTGATTGTTTAAATAAATAAATACAAAGACGATTATCTAAGATAATGTACATACCCAGCACAGTAACTTCGACGGTAGCCTCATCGACTCCCGACTCGTTCTCGGCCTTGAGCGTGTAAACGCCAGAGTTCTGCCACGTCGAGTCGAAGATCTGCATCTTTGTGTTGTAGTCCTCGTTCTCGATCTTGAGGCCGGGGCCGGTTTCCAACACCTGAGAGAAAATGGAATACATCGCATCGTAAAAGAAGATAGGAAGAATAAAATACAGAAATTATAAATGCATTAACACATAATAATGAGAACAAAATGTTCTACTTGTGTATATCAGAATAATTTTCCTTAGGAAGGATATTCCTTACCTTCTTGGCGAAGGTCCAGGTCTTGGTTGGTGGGGGTTCACCCTTGATGTCGACGTCCAACTTGATGGTGGTACCAGCGCGGACGCGGATAGCCGTCATCTTGTCGCGGTTGATGTGTGGCTTCACTGTTGAAATATTTTATGATTAGTAACGTGTAATTTGGAGAAGGAAGACATATTTATGTCGACCACGGTATAAGTTAGTTCTGATTTCACATAGATGTTTGTTCACGCTGATACGTAGGAAATGAAGTGGTAGTGAGAACTACCGTTATTGCGTTTACCAGGTGAAGCCACTGGCGCGTCAGCTGTCAAAACCCACCAACAAACTATGGAATTTGACATATTCGGACATCACGAGCGACTAACGCCTCTATTGTAGCCTTTATTGGAATAAATCGATGATGCTATCATCACTAACAAAGTGGCTTGTAAAAGATGGATAAATCAATTCCTGTTTAACCCTCATTAGTGTGTCAATTTAAAATGCAATTTGAAAAAAAAATGAATTAGCGACGATACCTTGATCAATAGCCAATTTGCTAATAAAGGGTTGGTTGAACTTCAATCAAAATATAAATACAACGAAACCATTAAGCAAATTCTTTAATAATGTTTTAGGAAACACAATGATTTTAGGAATTTAAGAATTTTAAAATAGATTTCTACTGTAGCTAAATCATCACTTTTTTTCACAGCCTTTTCCACTATACTGTGCAAAAAAACTCGTAGCCTTTTTGTCCCACTACTGGGTCTCCCCCAATTACTAACTTTTTATTTAGTATACTTACGGAATCTAGCCTTAGCCGTATGCGGTTGCGTGCCGTCTCCGGGTTCTCCCGGACCGGCCTTGTTGACGGCCTTCACGCGGAACTGGTACACGTTGCCCTCGCGCAGGTCCGGCACGCGAGCCTTGCATTCTGGCGTCTAAAACACATACACATTTGAAACAATGAAAATGTACGATAGTATACTGGAGTGTTGACTAATTACTAGTAGTATAAAAGATTTCGATAACTGAAAACGATTTTCTAGAAATGGCAGATTTACCTTAAACAACAAACATTGTTGATTTTAATGTAAGACTATTTTTAAAGCTTTTTCTTGTACTAAATAGTGCCTTTCATGAACGCTATAAGGTTTTGTTTGATTCGGATATATTTCTTCCGAGTGTAGTAGCTTATATGAAGTTTAATTCCCCCAAGTGAGCCAGCGTTGTGATCAATGCTCCTGCCTTCTCTACATAAGAAGATGCCTATACCCAGCAGAGGATATTTATAGGCCGGTATGTATGAGGTTTAAGTCTATCTACGATATATCAGCTATATATACTTTTAATATTATAAAGCTGAAGAGTTTGTTTGTTTGTTTGTTTGAACGCGCTAATCTCAGGAACTACTGGTTCGAATTGAAAAAGTTTTTTTGTATTGGATAGGCCGTTCATTGAGGAAGGCTATAGGCTATATAACATCACGCTACGACCAATAGGAGGGGAGCATAAATGAAAAATGTTGCAAAAATGAAAAACCGTTGAAACTAAAACACGCGAACAAAGTCGCGGGGAACAGCTATCAGCTATATAAAGTACAGTATAGCCGACGGATGGCCTTGAAATTCGCATTTTTCAAACAATATAACGAATATAGCGGTTTAGTGAGAAGGTGGTACTTCCGCAGGTGCATCGGCCTATTCGACCTAATAAAATAAGCCTAACACTAAAACTAATGGGTAAAATCAAGTATCTTACCGTAGTAACAAGCGCCTCTGTCCAGGATCCATATTTCTCCTTCTTCTCGATAATATAGCCGGTTATAGGCGCTCCACCGTTGTTCTTTGGAGCCTCCCACTTGAGGTCCACGCGGTCCACGTCCCAGTCCTCGATGGTCGGCACTGATGGCTTGCCGGGCACATCTGTGTAAGATAATATTCTGTTATATATTTGTTTTAATTTATTTTAAACTAGATGGTTGTTTCAGAAAAATGCGCGCGAATGTACCTTTTATTAACATACATAATTACTTCATTTTTAAATAGTAAGTTGCCCAGAGCAGATTAATGTCACTTTTGCCCAATAGTGGTACAATTCGTAGATGACATATAAAATCAAATGTGTAATAAATTATTTTATTTACTGTCTATTGAAATATAAGTTTAATTATGAATTTATTATTTAAATTGTGTAGTTACACGTTACAACTGCATATATTTTTTGTCATTTAAATTCTTAATTCTCAAAAATTTATCTGCTATTATAGATGAATTCAATACATCAAACCATCTTACCGTAAGGATTCTTAGCGATGATAGAGTGGTCGGTCTTGAGTGGTTCGGATTCGCCTTCATCATTGACGGCCTTGACCCTGAACTCGTACTCCTCGCCCTCCTGCAGACCCTTGATGTCCATCTCGGTGTCATCAGTCTTGCCGACTGGCACCCAGCGGCCGGTCGCCTTGTTTAGTTTTTCTACTACGTAGCCAGTTACTGGTTTTCCTGGAAATTTAGTTTTTTATTTATATTTTGTACTAGCGGATAGCTTCACACGGGTTCACACGGGTGGTGTGAGATTTTCGAAAGATTTCTATACGTTTTTTTATATTTTCTTTTATAAAAATAAATTGTCCTTATAACAAAGAAAAAAAAAAAGAATGATCCGATTTGGTGCAGTCGTTTGTAGGTTATGGCGTGACCAAGGGAAATCGGGATTTATTTTTATATAAAAGTACTTAACATATTTGTTCGTAAATCAGTGTCCATATTATTGGGTTCTAAAACAGTACTAGTTACAGTAAAAAGCCTAGAGAGAGATAAAAATATAAATCAAGGCCTATTCAATAGACCTTCATCTTTGGAGTCTGTAAATTGAAAATTATTGAAAAAATTAAACAAGCTAAAAATCTTGCTCACAAAAGTTGCTAAAGGCTTTTATAATATCTATTTAACTCCAGTCGACTAAATGGTTCTTGGACTAAACTCAAGTTCGTAGAGGTCAAATTATTAACTTCCGAAAATTATTTCACTTGTTTTTATTAAAAGAGCAGAGACAAAGCTATGTGGTGATTATACCTTGCTTAAATTCTGGTTTCGGAAACTATATTTATTTAACAGACAATTTCTTTAACTTTTAGGACATACTTAAGCTTTTCTCATAACGAATTACTTACCACCATCATCCTCAGGCTTCTTCCAGGACAGTTTGCATCCGTTCTTCGTAACATCAGCGACCTTCAGCGGTCCGCCAGGCTTGCCCGGAGCGGACAGCACTGTGATCTCCACATCAGCCTCGTCAGTACCGTGCTCGTTCGTTGCTAGGATACGGTAGGTACCCGTCATGGCGCGGACAGATTCTTTGACGTCGAGTTTGGTGTTGTAATCTACGTTGATTACGTTTTCTTTTACCTAGAGATGGGAAATGGATTATTAGATATAGCATTAGTTGTTTTATGTGGTGTAGTCAAAAATCTTGATAGTGTGATAGATGATTTTTTAAAATAATTCAGATAGATTATTAAAAATATTAGACGCGTATTTTTTCTTATTTTACGTAACTAAAAACTCACGACAATACATTGATTCGAAATGTTGCGTGACGTCACAAAGCCATGCGTTTTGTACGCAAGTATGACGTCATTAGCTCCCGCTCCTGAACTTTAATTCGCTTTATCTACTTACCTAGTTTTTTATAATTTTGAATAAGCAAAAAATACGTCTCTAATATCTTTTTATTATCTATCTAACTGATGGACTAATTAGATTTTGACTTTTCATACTCAGTCATCTATTAGCTCACTTGATGATAAGTAACCAGAAGTGCTTTATAAGTACAACACTAAAGGTTTCGAAGATGTGTTCTCGGATTTTAATAAGTCGATGGTTTTTTTTAGAAAATTTCAAAAGACTTCTGATATTAAATTTAAATGGAGAGTCACCTGAAGGATTCAGTTAAAACCAGATTTTCCTGGTACTAGTTATTATTAAGTACTGAACCTACCTCCTTCTCGTCAGCCTTCCACTTCTGGAACCACTGCACCTTGGGCGCGGGCTCACCCTTGACGTTGACGTCGAAGAAGATCGGCTTGCCGGCGCGCACCGCGAGCGCCTTGAGGTTCGTGCGGTCGATGCGGGGCTTCACTGTTAGCGAAATTATGGTTTTGGATTCAAATACTGATAACTTTTTTTTTTTTTAACTTTTACAATTACAGTTAAAAAATTTAGTACATAATTGAATTGTAAATTGTGGTCCATTTTGAATTTAACACTTTCTTTTTATTTATCCGTCATAAATACTCTAATTTTTTTTTTCGTGAAAGCAATGCTGTTTCGTTGACGGGTTAATTTTTTTTTTCGTGACGATGTTTAGCTATCATTAAAATTAAGTAATTTCTTACAAGATTTTACTATTTGTTTCCTTATTTATATATAGCCATCAATTCTATGTCCAGTAACTATGCTTCATAACTAACGATTACTGATAATATCGTCGAGCTACTTAAGGATCAAGGGCAATTAATTATACTCACGAGCTTTGTGCCTGATAGTGGTCATCTTTGTGGGGTCGGACGGTTCCGAGGGTCCAGCCTTGTTGACTGCGACCACGCGGAACTGGAACTCGCTACCTTCAGGTAGACCGTCCACTTTCGCTGAGGTCTGAGTTCCAGGCACCTGGGAAATAAAAAAATAAATATAACTACTGGATTCTTATGTAGGTCAGAGTGATTTTGACTTTAGTGTAAGGTAATTTTTCAATGTCTTGACTAAATAAGAATTTGTCCAAATTTCTATCACTTTCCCACAAATTAACTTTAAGACGTTCTTAAATGGCTATCTGTCGCTACATTACACCCTAAAGTGCCTTAAGTGACTTAACGGCGACTTTAAACTGACTGACGTGTCAGTATTTGGCCATTTGACTGTTAGTTTTTCAGTAAATAAGCTCAGCCTATGCTAATCCATTGCTGTCATAAACCTATCCTAAGTAATTGATTGCTTATACTAATAGCACATGTTTATATTTGTACTCATGTGGTATAGGCATCCACCAAAAAGTTTTTATTTTTTCAGATTCTGATAATGATTATCTAACGCTAACCTAATCTAAAAGAATGACTTGTAACTTCGAAACACATTTTTTTTAACAGTCTCATCTACACACCATTAGGCTTGTCAAAAAAGAAAAAAAATATCCACCTTCAAGGTTAACCAAGGTTTTTTTCAAATAATATTTACCTCAGCAGCATTCTCCCAATCTCCGCCCTTGGGCTTCTTCTGTATAATGTATTTGAGCACGGGAGCTCCTCCGTCCGACTTTGGCGGGTCCCACTTGATGTCCGCGCTCTGGTTGTCATGGTCCGCGACTTCCACGTTACCGGGCTTGTCTGATACGTCTGGGGAATTATGTTACCGGTTAATATCATTTTAGACATTTCTTAATTATAAACATATATTTGGAGTGATTTTTTTATAATCAGTTTCAAGTTATTTAAACCGGTAGACAATATTTAAAACAAAAGACTTCTTATCTATGGGCCTTAATCTTTGTATCGCGGAGGGTTCCACAAACTTTTAAATCATATACTCAAAGAATGCTTTAGCCTTTTGCATGGCTTTTATTTAGAAATACAATTTTGACATACACGCCCTAAAATATCATATTCTTTGTTCTGGCAAGGACGTAAAACAGGATAGACTTTTTATTTTTTGGTGTCTCCTGCTACTCTTGCGTTATCCTCACAAACAAGCACACCCGGGTCATGTGAAAATCTTATGTAACATAATTAATAAGGTCCAATAATTACGGGAATGGGTTACGTATGTACTTTGGGGTGTCAATCCTTACTAATATTATAAATGAGAAAGTAGCTCTGTCTGCCTGTTTGTCGCGCTTTCATGCCAAAACTTATGAAACGATTCATATGAAATTTGGTACACAAATAGTCTAGAGCCTGAGAAAGGACATAAGTTACTTCTTGCTGCGATAGCCGACATCCACACGGGCGGAGGTGCGGGGAACAGGTAGTTAATAATAATGGCAGTTCGCTTGCAAACTTACCGAAGGGATTCTTGGCCAGGATGGCGCGCTCGGTCTCGAGCGGCTCGGAGTCGCCCTCATCGTTGACGGCCGTCACGCGGAACTTGTACTGATGGCCGGGCTCCAGGCCTGTCACCTCCATCTCTAGAGGCTTCTTGTCTCCCGCAACCCTGTATAATAAGTGGTAATTAGAAGTTGTTTAATTATTAAGAGGCCATAAATAGGTTTCATGATTCAAATGATACCGAAGCCAGAATAATGGGTCTGTATGAAAGATTAAAAATGTTTGTTTTGGAATCTTCTACCAGTAGAACATCTCAACCGAAATCTGAAGATTTCAGGATTTTTGTTTTCCCAAATTTACGTTTCTATTTAGAACCTAAATTACCCTACCTAAATTATTTATAATAGAAATCATTAAATATTTTAATCCAGGTAGATTAAAAATCCAGCGTATATTGCGTGCAATAAGGTTCATTTCTAATTCCCACCCACTTTAATCCTTTATTCCATAATAAAAGATACCAACCTGCCAACCCTGACCCATTTGCCAGTGGCGACGTCCATCTTCTCCAGTTCGTACTCCTTGACGGGAGAGCCACCATCGTCTTCCGGCTTCTCCCACTTGACCTTGCAGCCTTCAGCGTTGATGTCTGTTACTTCCAACGGGCCTGGAGACGATACAAATAGATATAGTATAATTTTATATCCTTCATTACGGTCAGGTCATTAATAACGTCAGACGAAATACGGACGGACATGATACTCTGATGTGAGGTCAAAAGGGGAGCGGACTGGGAAAGAAAATATCTATTTAGTCCACCAGATAGATAAAAAAATAAAAAGAAAGTCGTATGTTTTCTTTTGTCACAATAAAAAATGCAAAGTTAAAGCGCTGTCAAGTTCTAAAGTGCTTGTGACGTCACTCGTGGGTAAAAATTGTAGCCACAAATGACGTCTCGCGACATTTCCATTCACTGTATCTTCCTCATGGATTGTAAATTAAAAAAAAAAAAAAAATACGTGTCTTTATTTTTAATATCTTTGTGAAGTGTAAATAAATAAAATAGTCCGATCCCCTATTCACGTTTTACTTTAGATTTGTATGACGTCACAGTTAATCATTCCGCCCACTTCACGGTAAGTCACATAACTTATGACATCCCCTGCCCTATACCCTCTTACACATTGTCACATGTATGTAACGTGATATATATATGAATCACATCCTCATTTTTATATCCTTATCCAATATCTCTTGGTTCCTGAAGAAATAATACTTTATTTTATCTACATCTGCCTTCATATACGAACATAAGGCTAAGATATCCTCACATGCTCAAAACCTATACAAGCTACAACTCACCCTTAGGCGCGCTGGGCTTGCTCAGCACAGTCAGCTCAACAGTCTCCTCATCAAAACCATTACAGTTTTCAGCGCGCAGCTTGTATTTGCCGGTGTCGCGGCGCACGGCGTTCACGATCGTGAAGTCCGTATGGTATTCCTTATTCTCTATCTTAATGCGCTCCGTGTTGACAAGCTTGATGTTGTCGCGCCATGACCTGGGAATTTTAATTAAAAATATATTTTTTTTTATTGCCGAAACATTTTTTCACTTTTTACAATAAATGTTATAGGGGAATTTTTTTTTTAAGAATATTCATGAAAACAGTTTTAAACTAAGTAATGCAAATGTAATTGTAAGTTATTTAAAGAAATTTTCACTTCTGGTTAACTTGACATAGTTATTGTTATATTGCAAGCAAAACTAGGAACAAATAATATAATATATAACTATTATTTACAGTATAGTATATTATAGACTTATTATTTTAAATAATAAAACTATTATATTATTTTACTATTATAAGATACTGTTCTATAATATTTTAAATGCAAGTTTTTGTAACAAAGTTAGAATATAGAATATGCAGATACTCACCAAGTCGTTTCTGGTGGAGGTTCACCGGTGACATCGACAGACCACTTGTGAGTGCGGCCCGCCTTGATGATCACCGACTTGAAGGTGCTGCGCTCGATGCGTGGCTTCACTGTTTTAAATTATATGAAAGGTAAGTTATTTAAATTCATTCATTTATGGAAACTCCATAATTACATACTTTGTAATTGCAAAGAGACTTATTTTGATTTGTTTGACAGCTTTTACCATAAATTAGCAATTAAAAATGTGTTTCTACACTGTTTTAAATATTTCTTTTATTTTTGGCGTTGCTGTTTGAATACTATTTGGGTCAATTATTTTATAATTTATGACTTGGCTATGTGTCTTAAAATCAAATTCCTAAATGCTTAACAAGCTGAACATCTAGCCACCAAAGAAAATTAATTCTTTGATGGTCACCAGTTTAATACTTGATATTCAAATATTTCATCTGTAATGTTTATGCCATTATCATTCTAAACCGTAAAGAATCTAAATTTTGTAAAAAAATAACACTTACAGTTCTTATGCTTGCAGAGATGGTTGTCGGTGGGCTGTGATGCCTCACCGACACCAGCCTTGTTGTGTGCCTTCACACGGAACTGGTACACCATCTTCTCTTTAAGGCCCTCAACCTTGTACTCGGTCTTCGTGTCATTTGTTTTGGTAACCTGTGAATTAAGTATGTAATCATTATATATTATTATCCTTTGCACAAACCGTTAATAGATATAGCTTGTATATGGTTTTTAGTGCTGTAGGTTTATTGATTAACTGCTGCACTCAGAGACGTTAATGGTTCCTTAAGAGATTCCTTATTATCAATTTAAGTAAGGAACCTTTCAGACTTCGACATACTTAAATGAATAATAATGAATCCTAAATGTAACTATGTATTAATGTCTCTGGGTTCAGTATTAATACTATTATAATATTTAAACATGTAAGTTTTCTAGAACAGTTAGAAATTGAGTAAGTATAGAGATGTAATAAAATATGTAAATTGTACAAGTGTAGGGAGGTCCTTGCTTAAGGGTTCCTCGACAACTATTTCAGTAAATTGATTCAAATTGATAATTACTTAATTATTTTAACAGACCATTTATAGTAAACGGGTATTTAACTGTATCTCGTACGATTGTAAACAGGACCCAACACTATTTGCAAAACTCCAATCAGATAACGAATACATACTTTCAATTTTACAGTAATAACAATACATAAAAACAGTAATAACAATATTTACCTCAATCCAGTCGGGAGAGAACTTGTCCTTCATCTCCACGACATATCCTAGGATTGGTCTGCCGCCGTTGTCTGATGGTGGCTCCCACTGCAGGGTCACCGACATGTTGTCGTAATCGACGATCGTGGGCTTGCCAGGAGCCTTCGGTGGGTCTACAGGTGATATTCATGTTAGAAACGAAGTTCTTAGAAATTAAGTAAAATATCTTCTAAAATTGTTATCTTGTGTTGTCTTCATGTAATTTTGTATTGAAGAATTCAATTTAATTAGTGTTTTAATATGTTTTTTTAAATGATCTTGCGAATGATCTAGCAACTCGCTTTATGAAAGTTTACAAAACAAATAAACGTCAAATTTTAAATATGGCGGGTTGGTTGCATCTGTCAAACGTTTTATTATGCCTTTAGATTAATTAAAAAGTAAACAAACTAATATTATGTTAAACATAATTATATTAATTGTACGTTCATAGCTAGTAAATTATTTAAAAGTAATATAATTAGATCATGAATAGTAGACAAAGACTTACCATACGGGTTCTTGGCGACAATGAAACCGTCAGTCTCCAACGGTTCGGACTCGCCTTCCTTGTTAACGGCGCGAACCCTGAACTTGTACTTGTGATTTGGTGTAAGACCCTTCACAGTGAATTCTGTTGGTTCTGGTCCAGTTTCACCACAAGGTACCCAGTTACCAGTATCCTAAAAAATAAATAAATGTAATTATTATGTTGTTTTTATTTTATTAAACTTATAGTCTGTACTCGTACTGAATACGGGTATTTTATCTTAATGTATTCTTACCATGTCCATCTTTTCGAGAGTGTATCCAGTAATGTCTGATCCCTTCCAGTCGTCTGGCTTCTGCCATTTGACTGTAGCCTTCTCGGCACGGATGTCCGTAACCTCGATCGGGCCATTAGGACGGTTCGGTTTGTCTGAAATCAAGCAAATAATTTAAGAATATTTTTCCTTTCTCCTTCCTATCGAAATATGCAAATTGGTAGGGTCATATATTAAATCTTGATATGGAACATAACTAACTTTTTTTCTTATCAACATCATTATCATAATCTGTTTTTAGAATATATTTATGAAAATATTTAATCTCATTTTCCACTTACCCAGTACAACAACATCTCCGATACTTTCACAGAAACCGGACGAGTTCGTCAGCACCAGCTTATACTTTCCACTGTCGGGCCTGGTGGTCCTCCTAACTGTCAGTACGGTGTTTCTCTCGTACTTATCAATGGTGATACGATCACCATCGTCATGGATCTCCTGAGGTGGTAAAGGAATGTGAACATTGGAAGTAGAAAATGGGTTGCGTCTGAATTGAATGGTGTTAGTGTGATGATGGTGACTGAACATGATTTCGAAAGTGTTGTTCATTAAAATGTGCCTATTACTTTAACGATTCGTGTAAAACTTTCGAAGTAGGTAGGTAGCTTATCTACGAAATATTGTTTTTATACATAGAGCCAGTTTTAGCTTAAAATAAGTCAATTAAATAATTGTTATCCAATTTTTCACATAAATTATTCGACACTAAACAATTTATCTTAACATTTAGCAAGTGCTGTAACCCGTTTCGTTATAAATTTTAGTGTCTGCTGAATCAAAGCAAAAATGGGTATCAATTATTTATTTCACTCATTTTGAGTTAAAATTTGTAATCTGACTCCATACCAGATGTACCTACTCTCCAAACCTTTGGATAGATATGCCTAACCTTTCACTAACACTCTGTATAATTATATGCTTGAATATTTTTTCATTGGTTTTCAAGGTGTCACCAGCTCTGAGGATTCCCGGACGGGTCAATATAAAAACCTAGAAAATCACTTTTCTACATTGTCTTGGTTCTGTGTGTTAGTAGTATCTTCGTTGTCTCTGATCCCATAGTACAAGTGCTCTAACATCTTGGGTTCAGAACTTAAAAGCAATGTATGTAATGTTGTCGACTTTACTTATTTATATTTATTTACTTCTGTCCGTTCTAACAGTAATGTTGTAAGTATTAGTGTTGTCTGACTGTTTTTCAATAATAAAAATGATGATGGAGAATTAAATATTGAAATGGTGATAATATCAGACGCAATCCCAAAGTACATAATAATAAAACATGGTAGTATTAAGTGCGAATAGATTGTGGAGTTAGGTTGCTTGCCTACCATCCGGTTCGCCGTTGCCAATGACGATTTCAAATGAATTTAGACTTAATATGTGAATAGTAAGGTTGAGATTCATAAAATAAGACCTAACAATATTTGTAATGTTAAAATGTTAGGTCATATTAAGTAAAACTGAACCTAAACCTTTTCAAAATAAAGACGAGTTTATTTTGGAGTCGATAGAGAAATGGCGGCCGGAGCAGTGTGCAAGCGTTGTTAGAATGTTATGTGTTGACAGCTTCAGGCTTAACCGCCATACTGTCAAGTGTTACCACATAAAAAAGAAGAGATAAAGTGAGAAAAAAACTTGTTTGTCCTTGTTGGTTTCGATCACAATTCACCTGAATTTGCTTGGTGTTTAGAAATAGTGCCAATAGAAATAGTAGATACATTCTAGTTAATTTATAATAACGTGTAGTTACAAGTTTACAACATCGAAAGCGTATTTAATTTTGCAAAATCAATTACATTGTGTATTCTGTGTTCCGGGGAATACAACGTAACTTGTTGCTTTTGCTATCTGGCGTAGTGGTGATAAATTCAAAGAAAAAAACACTTTTCATTAAGAAGATAGATCGGTCATGAACATGGCTCTGAAGTGGCAAATTTATCATTATAGACAAAAGACAGTGCTTTCGATTTATATAGTTTCATCTTTTTCTATAACGTTAATTTTTGTCTTTGAAATGCCATTAAACAGATTGTAATCCAAGTCATAATAAAATTTTTATCTAGTCAATTAAATTTAGCACCACTACTTGAGAAAACTGATGCTGTATTTTGTATAATTGTGTTAGCACATGTTGTAGAATATAGAAAAAAAACGTGTATGAGTATTTGTGTTTAAAACATTTAAACGCGATACAACATTTAGATCCAACCATCTGACCTTTTCAGTGTACGGCTTGCCGCGTTTCTTTTTTGGGGGAAAAATAAAATTTTCAATTAAAATCGTGATTTCCAATTTCGTGGTAAATGGAGTATATAGTGGTGGAAATAAAAAGTAGATGATATTAAATCTTCGTGACTGCTTGAATTTCTTAAAACTTTTTCAGTGACTCCTCCAAAATCCTTTTACATTTTTGCTCCATTCAATATAACATTGACGATTTTTTAAAAATCTTGCTGGTTTTCTTTTCTTGGATTTTAAGTGGTATCTATTAATGTTAAAATAGACCATCAAAGATATAATTCTTACCTCTTCACCCTTCATCCATTTAACCTCGGGTTCAGGTTCACCAGCGTATTTGATGTCAAATGTGATGACCTGTCCCTTCTTGATGATCATGCTCTGGAGACCCTCACCAACAATGTAAGGCTTGACTGGAATAGATTATAATAAATAATAAGAAAAACCATTACATTACAAACTACTAGTAGATGTAACCATTGGATGTAAATTCGGTATGTTTAAAATTGTTTTTTTGTTTTTTTTTTCGACACGTTGGTTGGCGGTTCAAGTGATGGTAAAAGAAAACTGCCGTCCATGAACATTATTTTAGCACCAGCGGTCTACTCACCAAATCGGCACTTAGCGACAATAGGTTTGGTTGCGTCACTAGGTTCACCAGGTCCGGCCTTGTTAATGGCACGCACTCTGAACTCGTAGGTACAGCCTTCCTTAAGGCCATCCTGGGTAGCTGACAGACAGTCACCAGCCACCTCTTTGCCGGTCACCCAGTCTTTGCCGAACTTTTCCTGTAATCATACCATGAAAGTTTAAAAGCTATATGAGGGTGTAACTTTAAAGCCTATAATTTTATTATTCAATTATGGTATTCAACACATAACCAACTTGTGAATTTACCCATCTCCAACTTAAAATTATTAATTATTATTTAAAATATGAGAATTTCTCACCTTGTACTCAATGACGTAGCCAGTGATTGGCGCACCACCATCATTATCAGGCTTCTGCCATTTGAGGTCTGCGTGGTTCTTGTTCCAGTCTGAAAGCTCGACATTCTTTGGCTTCGATGGTTCATCTACGAAAAAAAAACACGTGTAAGAAAGAAACATTTAAAATACTCCAGTACAAAATCTTTAAAATTACAGAGTTGGTCCTTACCCCATGGGTCCTTAGCCAGCACAGGCTTGGCGAAGAGACCAGGCTCACTGGAACCAACTTTGTTTACAGCCCGAATCCTGAACTTGTAAGTTTTCTTTGGTATAAGATCTTCAACCTTGTATTTTAATGGTTGGCCAATAGCGACTTCAGCCACATTGTCCCATCCAGCCTTAAGAGACATATCCTGAGACAAACACATGTTAATTAGGGATCAGTACACAATTTAGTTTACATACAATAATGAGGATTATCTAGTAACAGATTCTTACCTGTCTCTCAATGACATATTTGACGAGTGGTGAACCACCTTCATCCTGTGGTGTTTTCCAGGCAACAACACACGAAGTCTGGAAGACTTCGGTCACCTGCACATCTTGAGGTGGCGATGGGACGCTCTGCATGGTAATAGTGACATTCTTCGAGTCTTCTCCTTGGGCGTTAGACAGCTTGATTTCATATTTTCCGGAAGCTTCTCTGCTTGGCTTCTTAATCTTGAAGAGTACCTTCTCTTGCTCAACTACTGCCTCGACTTCCTTGGCCGGCAGGGCTTTTCCGTCCTTCCACAATTTAGCTTCAATTGGTGTCTGTCGGGTGCCGGTAACTACAAAAACAATATAAGTTAATATCATGTGATTATGTTCTGTAAATTCTTTTGATAAAATTAATAAATTAATGGTCTCGAATACTTACTTTTATAAGGCACCTCAAGGACGAAAGGTCGGTCAGCTGGTCCGTGGAATTCATCCGGACATTCGATGGCGGGCTTGGACTCGCCCTTCTTGACAGTCAGTTTACACGATGAGCTGAGCTTGCCAGACTCGCAGAGAATTTCGCCATCGTCTTCCATCTCCAGTTTGTTGAAAATCAGCTGATGCTTGCCTCCGCCCAAGTTCTTGATTTCAATTCTGTTAAAAAACATAGGAGTGTCATAAGTAACAAATAAAAATCTTTTTGGTCTGTGCTTTAAATAAATTAGAAATGCTGGTGAACTTTACCTGTCATTAGGAACAATAGGCTGTCCATTGAAAGACCAAACAGCTTCCGCGGTCTGGTCCTGCAACTCAACTTCCAGGACAATTCTGTCCCTCTCAATTGCTTCAGTGTCCTTCAACTTCTTGTTGAAGCGATTCGAGTCTGATAAACAAAACAATAATTTAGATAAAATACATCGAATATTCATTTTTTATCTACATCGTTGCAGACAACAGTTTCGATCAAGATCTATTTTTTAAATAAACTTTTCTGCATGTAGCCTAGGTAAAGTTTAGGTCTATTTGTCCCAAACAATGGTCTATTAAAACAAGCCCATTTTGTAAATTGGGCATTCATTTGTATGTGTCACATACAATGTCAATTATATTACTTATTTTATTGATGATGACGCTAGAAATATTTGAGTTTTGTATGTACAACATGTCACTAACTAAGCAAATGAAACTAAAAATTAAAGTTATATAGTTACAACCTGTATAATATTATGATTGTAAATAATCGTTTTTCAGAGAAACTTACAATTGACAATCAATTCGCATGTGGTTTCATCGGCGTTGCTGACACACTTAAAGTTGCCAGCGTCGGTGACCTTGGCGTCCTTGATCACCACCTTGCGTTTGCGACCCTCCTTCACAATCGTGATGCGCTTGTCTGTCTTCAATGGTTCGTCGTTCTTGAACCTGGTTACAATGATATAAACATCTTATTAGTATTATAAACAGAAGTCTAAGATAAGATCTTTTAGAAAGGTAAGGCAAATTAAATACGGTTATAATTTTGATAAATGCATTCATACCATTTAACATCACCAGCAGCATCGTCAAGCTCACAAAGAAGTGTGATGGTGTCCTTCTCAATAGCTTGTTGTGATTTAAGTACCTTGGTGAACTTGTATGGGTATTCTGTAATAAAATATAGTAAATTAAACTATGTCCAGGTTTAAGATTTTTTACAATAAACTCAGTGATGTAAATATTGTCCTTACCAACAATCTTGACTTCAGTTTCTGTTTTGTCAGGTTGCTTTTCTATCTTACACGTGTATTTGCCAGCATCTTCGAACTTACAGTTCTTGATGACCAGCTTGCACACTCCAGACAATTCCTTAGAGATCTGGTAAATTTCACCGTCTTCCACCTTCTCTTCTCCCTTCCACCAGGAGATAATAGCGAGACTGTTGGAGACGGTACATTCCAAGACGCATTCGTGTTTCGTGTAACCACTGGTGGTCTTCTTCAGTGGTTTAGTGAAACTGTATGTCGGGTCAGGTTCATCGACTTGCAAAAAGGCTGTGCAAGTGATGCCGCCGATTTCAATTGTGATTTTACCCGTGTCTTCGACCTTCGGGTTCATGATGATCAGTTTGTAGGAATCCTGTTCATTCGTCATCTTATACTTAGAGCCGGGGAATAGTTCCTGCAAATTTATTTATTAGTAACAATTAGCATCACAAGTAGTGTTAGAAAATATCAAAATACTTTTAACTGTGAAATTATTAAAGTTCACTTACATCTTTGCGGAAGAACCACTTCGGTTTCGAGTTGGGTTTAGTAAAGATGGCTTCGAATGTAACCTTCTTATCCTTGCCTTCTTTAGCGAATTGATCTACGAGGGGCTTCAAGAACGACTCTTGTTTCTGAAAACAACGTCCGTTGGACATAAATATATCTGTTCCAGCATGAGATGAGAAGTGCATCACAAAACAATGTGCTCTTCATACAAAAGCTTTGAGTGCTGACCATCAAGACACCTGCCTCACTTCTCACCGCTGTCAACGTCACGTACGTACAGTAAAAAGTGCAAAAATCAACGAAAACAATTGAACTCGTATGTAGTATCCGAGGCGTTAAAATCGTCAGCCATTCTTTCATCACCGGCACCCACACAATAATGTGAACTCCATGCTATTGTACAGAAATTGGAATTTCTATATTTCTTATTTTAATAAATGTGCAAAAGTGGGCGTGATTTAATTTTATCATTTTCCTTAAGTAATATACATTTGACCGAACAAAAATGATGAATTCTGTAAAAAGTGGGAACAGGAGTAAATTTTGCGTCGATAATTTAATAGATAGTTTAGTATTCATCATTTTTGGTAGGATTTTTATTTTATACTGGAACATTGAATTCACTGTGCATAGAATATTGAATCAGTGCGCTGTGCTGCTAATAAAAATGTCGACGAAGATGTGCACTGAAGAATTGCTTTAGAAGAGAGTAGAAGAATAGAGTACCAAAGATGTGCTGGACTGACTAGTCGGTGGCCACGACGCTGTTGATCAAATAATCTGAAAAAATCATTGAACAATTCCTGCACGAATATCTGCTAAATTTATTTCAAGTTTTAATGCCAACGTCTTATTTATGCAATTAGAAAATGCAAATTGTTATTTTAATGAAAATAGTTTAGAGTTTAGATTAAGAACGGCTATTTTCAGTGAAATTACAAATAACTTCCAAAGGATTCCATATAACCCATACAAACCAAAACAGTATAAAATAACGAATCTTAATTAAGACTCAGTAGGTACCTACATTATATTTTGCATAAAACATATAGACCTAGCTATTATTTATAATTTCACTAGAATTCTTTGTAGCGCAGCTTTGACATTTACTGTGTCCTATAACATGTATACGAATATTTACAAAAACATTTATGAAGTAGTTTAATAAGAATCTGGTTGCATATTTAAAATTTGTGTCTTTTAATTTGGTTTGGTTACTTAGAAGTTGTTTTAGTGTTTATACAAATATTTTAGCAGACATTAATGCAAGATTTTCAGTAACAATTCAACCAGATTATGAGGCCAGACAGGTTTCCGTGGGACACATTGCTGTGCGACAAATAATTTGCATTTGTGATATTACACTTCAAGATGCATTGTCTATTGACGTTTCTGTCAAACCTCGTCTCTTTTGAACGAGTGTAGCACCGGCCAATCCGGGATCAGTTCAGCCAGTGACGGTCTTCTAATTTGGGATCTCTACAAAATATCCATTCATTCTTAGTGGTTTTTTATACTTTAGGAATTTTGGTCAGGATTTAAAGGATTGTTGTACATTGCCCTATATCAAATGTAAATACACAAAAAAGTGTTGATTACAACATTGCCATATAACCGAATAATTGTTATCAACATAATTTGTCAAAAAATTCCAACATCTGCGAAAAATAGGATGCATCAGCTGAAATTAATGAAGTAGAGAATGATGAATACAATTATTTTGATAATAATGACGTGATAGAAGCTCTTCAATCGGACGACAATATAAACCTGCAATTGAACATAGTGGACAACAATTGAATAGTAATTATAGTCATCGAATTCATTCCACTTACACTCCCTAAAAGTCATGTTCAAGTTATAGAAACATGAAGTGGTGATACAAAACCCTTTGTTAATTTAAAATTCAGTTTTAATGCAGTTGTTTATTTATATCGCTCCGAATCTATCGGCTTCAATTTATAGATTCTTCAAGTAAAAAGTATTAACTTAATCGATGGTTGATTTATCATGTAGAATAGTTAATCCCATCAACTTGTTTACAGGTAGTTTCTATTTTGTTTTATTGAAGCCAATAATTTCAGAGTTTCCATTTTTAGTTTAGTTATTTTATCATTCATTATTTTAATTTCATTCATTATTTAGAAGATTTTTTCTGTCCATTTGAAATAATTTATAATTTTACTTTGTTAATTTTAAAGTGTATTATTTGTATGTAGTTCAGGTTTACTTATACTCTGCGGATATGTTGAAAGATTTCAAATAAACAAAAAATCTCTTTATAGTTTAACTTTCATTTTATCTTTCCTTTTTATCGAACCTTTATTTTGACAGCCTCCATCAATTCGGGCCAATCAGGTATTATTTCTTGCAGAGACATTCGTCTCCTTATATCATAGACACCCTAGAATTTTAATAGCGAGTTACCAACAAGTAGCGGATTCAACAATTAACTTAAAATTGATGAACAGCTAAATTAATAAAAAGCGAAATGAGACATGATTGGAGTGAATTGCGAGATACAATAGGTTCTTTTAGAGTTTGATTTAGTTATTATAATTTTACTTGCTTACATTATAATGTTATAATCGTAAGTGATACTAACATTAAACCAAGGGAATATCGTGTTGAAGTACCATCGAGCCATTATTTTAGTTTATTTGATTAGAACATGCTAGCACTTCTTATGTAAACAACTCATTTCGTTGTTTGACATAATTTTGTCAAGTTTATTTATTTTTTATTATAAAACTACTATTAGAACCTTTTTAAATTCATGCTTGAAATTTATCAGAAAAGAGAATAGATATTATGAATATACCTAAGTACTTAAATAGTGTAATATGTAAAAACAATTTTATAAGTATATAGAGCAATTTAGATAGTCAGAAATTTGCTTAATAACATTTTTGAAGGTAATCCGAATGAAAAGGAGGAAATATTATTCCTAATGTTATTTGAAGCTCTTTGGCTCTTTGATAGGCATTAATTGTTACAGATTTTACTAAAAGTGAAGAGTCATTTAACTGCGCACGAACACGGGAAATAATCCATCTTGATGAGGACATCTGAATCTATTCTCCTTTTAAAAAAAATCAAGGTGAGCTATACCGTTCCCTATGATATGCTCGTAGTTAGAATAAAAAAAAGTGAATTCCAAAATTATATTAAAGAGTTTGAAATTAAAAGTAATTCCAAAGATAAATTAAAGTCAGTTAGTTTATGACCACAATAAAAGAAACTGGAAATGTAAGATGGAATGAACGATGGTGCTATATTTAAAGAAACTGATGACCTTGACCCAGGACCAGTTTAATGAGTGCCTCCTTTGAGTTGGGAATCTACCCATCTCGACACCTTCAGAAACGACCACAGTGAAGCCGTCTTCCTCGTAATATCCAGTTTCTAATCCCTAAGAATCAAATGTCATGATGCATAGTGATAAGAGATAAGAATATTAGAACATACATATAAAATAGCTCAGTTAACGTTATTAAAATAACTCCAAACAGAGTTATAAATACACTATTTAATAATAAGCATTTGTCTCTTGATGTGATTGCCAAAAATAATGTTATTTATAAACACATTTTCTAAAGTCTAATCATAGATCATGATTACAATGTACTTAGAAAATATAAACAACATTTAATTTTGAAGTTATTACTGTTTGGATCAGCACAATTTCACCAAGATATTGTATAGCTCGAGTTAGCTAACTAGAACTGTAATTGAACATTATTTTGCATGCTCCTTGATATAACTGAAAGAAAGCGCAGATTTGTAGCAAAGAATTTACAATATCTATAATTTGTTATACACAAGATTAAACAATGAATACAGATCTTAAACTTCGTTATAGATTTAGCCCGATGGAGCTGTCTCAATTTATAAATAGATTTAGTTCGACGCAAGACAATGTAGAAAACATTAGAATTTATAATGATTTGAGATGAACATATAATGCTTTGTCTTTGTCTGTGGAATTTTCTCTGATGTTTTAAGAGCTTGGAGAGTTCTAAGTTGTCTTACGTCATTATATTTATATTCATGTTTATTATCATCATTTTAATTAGCGTTTATATCACCACCTTTTGTCTAATCATCATTGATTGTTTTCTAAGACATTTTATTACAAACTGTTGTTGACATGGTAAAAAGTAAAGACACCTTACCTTTTCGACTTTCTTAAGGGGTGGTATCGGTTTATCGGTCTCCTTGAGGTCTCCCCAGTCGGGATCCTCTTTCTTCTCGCCCCACTTGGCGTACTTCCTCTTCTTGAGCATAGCACGGAAGTCCATGCCACTGGAGTCTGTTTTAAAATCATTACATGTTTTAGACGTATAGTCAATTTTACCACTGACATACAAGTACATTTGTGTTATAATTTCATAGAAAATTGTAACAAATGAAAAAGTAGTCTTACCGGATACATAAAGCTGCATTTCAGCTGAATCCTCGCCGTGGATGTTGCTGACCACAATTTTGTATTTGCCTTCATCGTTAGGCTTGACTTTTCTCATGCAGAGCGTAACAAGACCAGTTTCACCATCAGTGATGAACTTGAAACGGCCTCCTTCGATGATCTCACCAACACCCTTGTAGAACTTGAATGTGGGTGCTGGGTTACCCTCAACTTGGACAGTGAGGTAGCCAGTTTGATCTAATGGAATTACAATCCAGCATTACTAAAAACCTAATTCCAACTTGGACACAAACCAATCTTCATTATAATTTGGAATGGAATCAGAAAGTTCCAGTATGAAGTGCTGTTTTTAACTGACCTTCAACAGCAGAGTAGCTCTCTTGCACATCAACGATGACTGGCGGACCGCCACTGCCAAGAGGCTTAAGAGGCACCGAAGGTTTGTTGATGAGGTCCTCAAGATCTTGCACGGAGGGCCTCCTTGCGTCGCCGGATTTTCGTCGCTATATCACCATAATTATGTAAGTCATTTGTGTCTCATAAAGGTGCTAATTAGGTTAATCACTTGGAAATCGACATTGAAATAGCAAAGCGAATTGACATTTCCCTTTTTTAAATGTAAATTAGTTTACTATTTTTTAATATATTCTTTTCATTAAATATATGCTTTAAAAGAATTTTGGCGGTCTGTGGGTATATGCTGAGACTTTCGATGATCTATTGTATTATATGTTTTATTAAAATTGTATCGAAAAGGGAAATGCCATTTCTAAACTAACTGAAAGAACATTTAAGTTGTTATAATTCGAGATAGATAGGGGGAGCTATAGACATTGATAAGTTCAACTTCTTGATATTCATAACATAGTAACATCCAAAGTATAGATACTATGAATGTTTGTTTAAACCACCTGCTTCACCATAAATCGATTCGTTCCACAAAGATTTTAACATAACGATACAACGCAAATTAATTAAATTAATCTTTCTACTGATGGTGAAGCAAGTGATAAATCTCTGTAACTTCATCAAAGGTCATATAAATGTTTCTAAAATGATTTTCTTGCTCGATATAGATTGAAAAATTGGTTGGTAACTAAATGGATGATACATTAGAATGTTATGACAGTTGTATTGCATTAGGAGCGTTAGCCAAATGGCCTGACAATATACTGGACTTCCTGATGTATGCAACACAAGTGTCCTCAAACATATACACACGCTTTACAATGCAACTGACAGAATAAAAGGGCGGGACTCGATAGAAAAGTAACATGTAATCTTAAATTTGAGTGAATTATTACAAAACGTTTTAAAAGAGATTTATTACCATCGCATTGTTTTCTGATCCGTGCCAAGCACATCACCTACATCATATCGTTGACGTTAGTAATTAGTCGCGTCAGTTATAAAGATAACAGACGTATAGACCCTGGCGAAAATAACGTCAAGAACTAGAAGGTTACCAATAAATGAAAGGACTGTGAAATAGAATGGGTCTAAGATAAGATTTAAACTATAGGTATGCTATACAAGTAACACAACTTCAACGATTGGGAATTTTCATAGTTGGTCAAAAATTAATAAAGGGTGTTTATGGAATTTTAGAGAGAATTGATTGGAATGAAATCTTAGAACTGTTGTAGAGTAGAACTCAAAATCATTATAATCTAGGAAACGACAGGTTTACCTAGTGAAGCAATAAAAATTACTGGAATAGAATTCATAGATATCGAACAATACGTTTGAGACCTATTTAAAAAACGTTGACCTTAGGGGTACCTACTTAGTTACTGTATAAGAATAACCATAGACAACTAATTATATACAATTTGAATAAAATTTCGTAATTAACAATATTTTGATTAATATATTTAAAAAATGTTATCTTTCCATACTAATTACATTTTTATTCTTCATTTATTTTTATTAGGTTTGTAATAATATATGTAATTAATTAATTTATTTACTGATCTTAGCCTTTATTTTATTTATTGTAACAACCGATATTCTGGTTGAAAGGTATTTATTGCTAGCGCAATATGGAACAGCTTAAATTGACACAGGTTGACGTAAATTATGAATTTTAATAGTAAAAGCTGCAATACATATGATTTAAATGAAATAATTAACATTATGATGTATCGTAATGACTAATTTATGAATACATCAGAGAGTTACTGAATTTAGGATTTTGAAATTTATTTACTTCTAGATTTTCGAGAAATGTATATGTATTTTTAGTAACTAAATAATGAGAATTTAAATCAAATATTGAGCCTAATAAAATACAAAGTTCAACCATTCCTTTACTTTTTTTTAGTAATAAATTAATTAGACAATAATGTTATCTGACCAACCTTTATAAACCAAAATAGAACCCTAATTCATGATTTATTAACTACCTCAAATAATATTTTTGCGTTTTGAGACCTTGACGTACAAAAAGTTCAAGAACTTTATAAATATAAAAATGATTAAAATATTCAAAAATATGTATGAAAGAAGTTTTTCGTGAGTTTGTCATAACATTTTAATGACCTTTGATTGTCGACAGTAAAAAGCGTTTGAATACTTACCGGATCGCCCGCAGGATTAGGTTTAGGCAAAGCAGCAACAGGTTTTTTAGCAACCGCTGCCATAGTTATTCACAAAAATAATCACAAAGATGCCACAAAACTATCGAATATCTCGTAAAATAATATAAAAAAGTAAAGTTTCTATAAGTCCATTACACAATATCACAGTCTCTTTTTAAGTTTACACATAATTTACATTTACGCTTATAACTATTTTTAAAAATATAAACATTTTCAAAAGTTTTCTCTTTCTATACAGATCATTCATTGTTACGAAAAAAAGCTTAGAATTAAATGCTATTAAATTATTATTACTCGCTAAGTGTTACACCTTGATTTTTTATTATTTGGCTGTATTATTTTGGAGTCGTTAAGTGAATTTTCGATTTGGGGCAGTTCGTTAGTCGTTGTATGTAAAAATGGGCGCGTGTGTCAAAAGACTGAAGAAGGGGTCGTGTGGACATGGTCGCTTGGCGCTGGTGGGGCGCGGGGGAGTGGGCGTCTATTTGCGCAGAGCACAAATCAGCACACCAATACAATTAATTATCAGATTAAGGTGAGCCATCCGTGCAGCATGTTCTTGAACGTAGCTAATATATGCGTGAAGTTGTTACCAACGTAGATGCGTCGCGTTTGGCTTTGAACCTAGGAAGCTCTCGCTTCGGTCTAATGATGAATACGCATTCAATAAGATTGACAACTGCTATTAAGGTCAATGAGTTTACGTTGACCTACTGGGGATGATGATACTATTAGCGACCGTTTAGCGCGATGATGCGCGATATTAAAACAATCAGTACGACATTGTGCCCAAACAGCGGTTGTCTCGAAGAGACAAAGTGTGTGCGCGTGTTTGTCTAGATTAATAAATAATACTAGATTGAGGGGTTGCGCAAGAAGATCGAAAGATTGATTGGCACCCTGGTATTAATGCATTCTTTTCACATGATTGCCATCGTTGGCACTTGCGTTCGTGTCGAGAGCGCCTGCATTGCTCAAATGCCGACAAATTTTAACCGCAAACATTCGAATATAACTTTTTTGTTTTGTTATTTCGTGATCGCTAACAAGTTTATATTTGGCGAGTTTATCAACTGAATGAACATTTCGGAGAGTTCGATTTAGATTTTGATGGGAACTAGAGGTACGTAGTATTGTAATAAATTAATACCTAATTTTCATAAAATTACCATAATTTTCAATATACCTATTTAAGGAAGGACAACAGTTATTGTTGTCTATGTCAAGATTAATTTAAGGAACTAACTGCCAAATATATCGGTATCATCACCCTTGCCAACATATTTTGATGGAGCAGTTCTGTCTCTGCCCACTCAGCCGCGGCCCGTGGCTACCCACGCGCATTATTGGATATTTCTACCTTCCTATTCGACCATTATGTCAATCAAAAATCCCTTTAATTTCTATTTGCGGTGTGTCCTTGTCTGTATTTATATCAATCTCCATTAAGATTTGTGTCTCGTTATTAATGGTTTTTTTTGCTAAACATTCTTTAACTAATTTCCAAAATGTTGTCTTATTAATTTAAACTAACTATAATAATAATAATTTATCTTGGGACAACTCACACGGTCATCTGATCCCAAACTAGGCAGACTGTATTATGGCAACCAGACAACTGATAAACATACTTATATATGTTTTTAAATACATCCATATTATAGATAAATCACACCCAGACACAGAACAAATAATCATGCTCATCACACAAATATCTGTTTTGGGTGGGAATCGAACCCACGGCCTCCGGTGTATCAGTCAGGGCATTAACCTCTAGACCAGCAGGCCAGTCTGAAAAACTCGCAGTTAAAAAGTTACTTTACTATCATGGTTTCGATTAGGGCCTTGGACTTTGTGTGATCTCTAACCACCCTTTAATTTTCTAGTCCACCTCTGATCACCTTGTTAGATGGTTACATGGTATAATATAATATGGTACAATGATTATTTTAATTCGTTCGTAGTAGATATATTGTCAAAGCATATCGATCATTTATAATTTATTGTTAAACTATTACAATAAATCTTTTTAATTCTATTTCGGGTGTCGCAAATAGTCCAACTGATCAATATATTGAGACGTATATGATTTTAACAATACGCGATGGACATTACTCTTGCGTGCTGGCAACTTGAGGTAGTTAGGGGTGATAACGTTTCAAGAGCACTGGGATCGCTCTTGGCCTGATTACTGCAGTCATATGCACTAATAACAATCAATCATAAAGCCGGCGAGCGTCTCCTGGCGCGCGCGCATTGTATTCACTTCAGTTCATTAGACGGCCCGGCGTCATCAGCTTTTATGATACCACTAACAGGTGCGTTATCTTTATTAATTACTTAAATTTCATTTGCTTTTAAAATTTTTTCATTCGGTTTTCAAAATTTATTATTTCCAACAGAATGTCCTCAAGACAAACTTGTATCGTCGACAACTTTTGAAATATTTGTTTGTGTCAGACCTGTTTAAAATTATGAGTATGAAGTAAATGTCTTCCTGCGTTATTATACGAAGAGTCAGCGTCACAAATATTGTTTTATAACGGAACTACTTCCAATATGAGTCATTAGGTTGACAATATTATTGCCATATTTGCGTCATAGATACAGAAATTTTGGCTCTAATCTAAATTCATTTGTAATTATAGAATCGTTGTTTAGATTTCGCACGCATATTATTTAAGTTATTTATTTTTATAATTAGATATTGTATTTGGCGATGTAGGTAAATAAATAATTTAAAATATTTCAATTTTTTGTGGCATCTTGAAATGGAAGTAACATTTATGACGTTGATTTATTGTTACATTAACTTTGTTGATACGGTAATCGTAAATGTTACCTCATAATAAATTGAATATATAATTATTATGTGCTGAAGCTATAAATTAAAAACTTCCAACCATGCATTTTCAAAATAACGCAATAATTAACGTTGCTTCAAGCAAGTAAATCTTGGCATTTATTATTACGTTAAATAGAATTGTTGTTAATTTATTTCGTTATTAACTTGCGTGCGGTGTTGGTTGGTATTGCGTATATTATTAATATTGGAAGTTAATTCATAAGAGACTTATCGTAAAAAATAAATGTAGGCCTTTTTTTCAACTCGTAAATACTAATTTGCTTGCCATGCATTTATTTAATCGATTGTCTTATTCTCATTTATTCTTGGATTTAAATAGGAGTCATGCAGAGATTTTATGTTTCTTTATTATTTTTACTGTACGTTTAATTGTTAGGATGACAAGGTATTAGTAGCTCTGGTTCTTTTTTATTTACAAAACATATAGATTACCACTGCCTAGTTTGATATTTCAACATATACATTAAATGTTTTCTATGCTGGGTATTGATTAGCATAGTTTTGTTCACGAATAATTATTCACTTTCAAAATATTAAAACCTTCAAAAGATCTATGTTAGCCACGTATCTATTTTTTTCTATGACATGTAAATAATCTAAACATATAGTTTTCCACACATAATGTACCTCGTCGGAGAGTTCACCAGGCCTGGCGCGTTTCTTTTTAGAAAAAAAAGTATGTTTTAGTGATACATTCTCTGTTAAATTGTGCATATAAAATAATATATGTACAAATAGATATTGTGTGCTTATAAGTTAATATCGTGTATCTTTTGTATATGTGTAAGATGTAGTTGTGTCAGATGTCATTGTGTTAGTGTGTAGTGTCAGTTGTTTGTGCAATTAATAAACATTATTGCGGAATATAATTAGTTTTTTCCACTAGAGTATAGTAATATTTTAAGCGACGTTTATTAACAATGTACGGTACATTGACGGTTATGTTTGCGAGTGAGAAAGTAATGTTTACATCCATTGGTTGCTTGTAAGGATGATAGTAAGATGTATGGTGCTTAGAAAATGATTAGTGAAAAACTTAAAAGTTAATCAATTGGGAAAGCCATTCTAAAAGTAAAACTAAAAAGCGTTGTTGATGAGGAAAACAAACCGATTAACAGGTTATTCTGCATAAAATAGTTTATTTTTTCGGTTTTTTTTTGTAACCATTGGAATTTGCTCATTTTCCTCATGAACATAAAAGGTCAAACCCAGCGATGCTCTGTCACATAGTAAACCCGCTGGTCGGCAAAGCGGTAACTAGATCTAATTCTATAAGAACATCTAAAAAGAAAAAGATATGTAAAAGAGTTCGGACATTGTAAAGATTGCGACTAAAGAATGCTAAAATAGCTTATATAGGAGCTTGTATAGACGCAGCTTTATTGAATAAAGGGTGTTATGAAAGTAAATGTAAAGATTGTGTTTTTGATTTTTCTTTTGTTTATCAAAAACCAATGAATCGCTTGTACATTTTGTTGCCAAGCGTGTTTGCGGGAAATAGGAAATATGATCTTTAATCTTAAATATTTGTGTGGTAAAAACTAATTATTACAATATTCCCTGTAAAAAGTAAAACTTAAGACTATACAGGATTAAATTAAGAGTAAAGTCGTCCGTGTAGTCATATGTGCAACAATAGAAGAAAAATAATATTAAAGACAAAAAAATGCTTGGCAAAAGCGAGCAGCGTCCACCTAAAACTGACCAGATCCAATCGGTCTCACCTTTTTCTCGTCTAAAACTTCGCCGGGACGTAATTTCGTGACCTGTTGTTAAAAAACATTGATAATCCGATTTGTAATATTTACCCTACCTAAATCTCCGCTGCCGAACCTGCGCTATCGCCCTACCCTATCTTTAGTGCATTATTTGGTGCAGTCCTAGCGAGCGTGTGCAAAAGTTATTACGTTACAGATTGCGTCGCCTTCGTGTTAATCGTTCATGTTAGTGTCCCTTTCATTACGTGATGTGTAAGAAAAGCCTCCTTAGACACACCATTCCTGTAAAAGATTACGTCTCGACACGACCAATCTCTGATCATTATTTCGTGTGCGTAACGTGCTAACAAGCTGTGCAGTTTATCTGTGTGTGCGTACTTCACAAATTTGTGCAATTTAGCTCTGTGCTCTCGACGACAAAACGTTTCTTAGACAGATATAACCTGGATAATTACATTTACCAATTCTTGTCGCGAATCTGAACGAAATATTTATAGGTTCATGTGATTATCCAGTAGATATTACGTGTAAAACAGTGATTTAAACCGCGTCGGATGCAAATGCATTAATATAATTCCGTAATACAGATATAGTTAAGAATTTGTCACGGCAATAATAACATTCATTTAGAATTCTTAGCGGTTTATTTTTTACCTTCTTCTCTTCGATCACCTCACCGGGTCTTAGTTTTCTATTCTCCTGTGGATTACGTTTTGCACGGTCTTAATATCTCTACATACACGATTGAATATCAGTGTTTTCAAAGTATCTGCTGTGACATTGCTAAACTATTTTTGATTTTTAAAGCAAGGAATTAAGGTTCTAAGCTCAACTCCACTGTAAACCAACTCAATCTCTAAACTCCTCTGCTAAAGCGTTCGTGGTAATACAATCATAAGCATCATCGGTCTACAGACGAAATGAAATGTCTTTTCAAGGGTCTATGCATTCGTGTTATGGGTTCGGCTTGAGAGAATAGGGTCTATACTACTAGGGACTAAAATTACTTTGTGGTAAACGCCAACATCCGTGTAAATCACTCGTTGATTGTCGCTAACATCACGCGATTAGTTAGAAATACTCATGCTTCAGTTGCAGAAGTTGAAACAAATGCAGCAAAAATGTGAGAACAATTCATAAGACGCTCACTCTGGCAATCTGGTTTCAAGTTGAGCACATTCAAGTGACAGCAAAATCTTTAAAATTTCTTTGGAAAAAATTAAGTGTCCAGTAATATTTTGATTTGAACCAGAATACCATTCAAGTGCAAATGCTATTTTCGTGACTCAAACGCCGAGTGCTCCAGCCGTAAAGCTTGCGCTTTCAAAGAGTGATTCTGATGCTAGCGCTTGTTTTAGGAATGTTGTAACGTGTCTATGACTAAGACGGCACAATTGTACATATAAATCTACAAAACTAATCATACCTTCACTGAAAATGAAGACATTTTGTATCCAAGTACAAAATACATTACAAAATAAATGACAAGTCTTAGATCTAAGAAAATCTGTGAAGCTACATACCTCGTCGCTGATGATGAGGGAAGGACGTCTTCCCATTTCCTCTGGAGGAGGAATAAGGGAACCACGTCTTCCGACTGGTGCACCAGGTACAAGTGAAGATTTCCTTGGCATTTCTGGTTTCGGTGATTTCTCCCGAATGACCTCAATCTTGGGTGCTGCTGGCTTTTCTTCAGGCGCCTTGATTTCAGGCACCTTTGGCACCGGCTATTTGTAAACATGTATTAGTAGAATCCACGTCTATAGTTACGTCTATGTTTACGTTTGTTAGTAAGTTTGAATTGTTTACCTTGTCTGGTTTGTCTTTGGTTGATGGTGTAAAGTCCATCTTTTCGTATTTTTCGAGTTCAGGTCTTTCATAGTCTGCGATTTCTGGCAGGTCCTCAGCCTTCTTCTTGACTGAGGTAACCTTGGCCTTCTTCGCTTCGTCTTCAACTTTTCCTTCTTTGACTGCCACTTTCTGTAATTAGGTAGAATATTTAACATGGATTCCTAGCTAAAAGTTACAAAAGGATAATTTTCACTAATTGTAGGTACTCGTTTTAGAATCGTTCTAAACTCTTTTAGGAAATTGCATAGCTTGTAGATAACGATATAAATAACACCAATCATTGGTCAAATCAAACGGAAATAAATGAATTATAAAAAAAATGTTGTTAACTTATCCTGTACTTTTTTTATTTATCGAAAACTCAAAATGAAAATAGTAGGTATGTATTTGGACTAATAAAATAATTTATACTTACAGTAATACTTACCATAACACTGAAAAGTCTAAAATTACACATCATGTACATTATTAACGAGAGTAATATTAATTAATAAGCGTAAGCAAAAGCAGGAAAAGTGAGAAAAATTAAAAACATTCGTAAATTAATAAAAATAGAATAGATTCAGTGTTAGTATTGGCAAACATTGCTTTCCAAACATTAATTATTTATACTACTACAATTTGTGCACTAATATTTACATAATTATATACAAACCGTAGGTATAAAATAAAATTATATATAAGTGCTTCTTTATTGTCTACAAGGTAACTAAGATACAGTGCATCTACAATAATCTACATCAACGTCTACTCAGAGATACCATTAGATAGATTTGTGCAAATCTCTATATTACTGGTGCTTGTGCAAAAGTGCTAGTGCTCTACCAAACTCCTGTGATCTATATCTTAGTGCATAGTAAAAATATCCAGTGCAGTTACACTGTGGGTGCCAATGTATACCTCTTCAGGCGTTTGAGGTCTGCTGCTATAAGCGGGCTGTGGTATTTCTAATGTGGCTGGTTTATTTTCATCTTTGCCTTCAGACGTTTCAGCCTACAGAGTAAATTGTATTAATGGCGACCGTACGATGTGTTCTAATTTTGCAAGCAGTTTGATGATCTATTTCATAACAATTACAATTTTCCTTAAATCTTCTCTTGGAAAAGTTTAAATGTTATAGAAGTACATCATCTACTTTCATTTCAAAATTGGCCAATCCGATGCGAAATCCTTGTGCTTAATGGAAGTGTGTGCGTGTGTATAAGCGATGAATGTATGTTGATGGATTGTGTTTGTGTACCTGCGGGGACTTTGCCCTCCGCCAAGGAGCTCCCACTTCAGGTGTCTCAAGTAATGTTGGTTTATATTTGTCTTCTAACTCTGGTGTTTGTTCGGCCTGATTATCAAATTACTTAGTTACTACCTATTCTTTCTGATTATATATTTTACTGTAATCTATAATATCTACCTGTGGTATTTCAGGAATGACCTGCCATGAGAATGGGACCACGGGTGTTTCCTCTTTAGTTTCTGGTTCAGGAGTCAAGAGAGTTGGTACCTGACAATGTTTCACATCAGTTTACATACGTTCTTCAAAATACAGTGTATTTTTATCTTATAAGATTTGTAATGTGTGAGTTTTGTGCAGTATTTGTCATAGTGTGTGATTAGGTGTGAGTGTATTGGTATGTTTGTGTTTACCTCTCTTTGTTTTCGCCATGGGTATAGTGTTTGTGTTTGGTCGGGTGGATTTTCTAATTTAGGTTTAGCTTGTAAGTCCTAACAAAATTAGAAATAGTGTTATTGATGTCCTTAGTTTACTCTCCTGTTAGATCAAGACACTAAAGTATGTCCAAAATATGATGTTTAACTACCTTAGAGTTTTGTTTGTCGGTCCTCATTGGTTCCACAAATGGTTCCGTTTGTTCTTTTATTGGACTCTCTGGTACCTAAGGCAGGTAGTTTAAATTATAGAGGCTTTTATTTAAAAGAAAGTAATGTCCGTTTTAGGATTTTAAGTGCATATTTTACTAAAGTTTACTTGTGTTGGTGTATTGAGTTTTATGTATTGTGTAATTAAAAACATTGTAGAGGATCCTACCTCTCTTTCCCTTGACATTCTTCTCGTGAAAAATGAAGATTGTTTTGGTGTTGACGGTTCCGTTTGTGGTTTCTCTGTATCGTCAGGTTCCTAATAATGCAAATTATTGTTTGTAACAAGTGTAAATTTTTAACAATAATTTATATAACATTGTATATAAAAGAAACTAATGTCGCCTTTTATGATATTTAAGTAGATCCATATGTTTCAAAATTATAGGTCCTTGTGTAAAGTCCGGTTTCCACCACGAAAGGGTAATGTGCGCAAAATGGTTAGGTGGAATGGACTCCTTTTTGATGAAATAGGTTTTTATTTCCACAAATAAAGAGTTTAATCTCGTGTTAGTAACTGAGCGAGTTCATTACAACTCTTTCTGCTCGCCCAGTCCTTTCCGTCAGACTATTTATTGGTAACAATACAAGTTCAGTTTATTCGCGAGTTAAACGAAGTCTTTAATGGGTTTGGTCCGCTCGCGGTGGAACCCGGACTTTACTGAATGGTATTTTATGTATTTTGCAATTGGAAACATTGTAGAGGATCCTACCTCTTTTTCCCTTGACATTCTTCTCATGAAAAATGAAGATTGTTTGGGTGTTAACGGTTCTGTTTGTGGTGTCTCTGTATCGTCAGGTTCCTAATAATGTAAGGTATTGTGTGAATAACTTTTAACAATAATTTGTATATAATATAAACGAATGTCCGTTTCAAGATACTTAGGTGCATATTTTACATAAGTGTACTTGTGTAAAGCCCGGTTTCCATCATGAAAAGGTAATGTACGGTAGAACGGACTCCTTTTGAATAAAATAGGTTTACATTTCCACCAACAAAGAGTGAAGTCTATTGTTACTAAGGAAGTGGCGAAAGAATTGATTTATTATTATTATTGCGAGTTAGACGGAGTCTTTAATGGGTCCGTTCAGCTCGCAGTGGAAACCGAGCTTTAGTGTATTGAGTTTTATTATTTTAGAGTATCCCACCTCTCTTTCCCTTGACATCCTTCTCAAGAAAAATGAAGATTGTTTCGGTGTTAACGGTTCTGTTTGTGGTTTCTCTGTATCGTCAGGTTCCTAATAATGCAAAGTAATTTTTGTCACAAGTGTATATATATAAATTTCGACAATAATTTATATAAAATGGTGTATTTATTCTACCTTTGACGCTGGAGCTTCGCTGGTAGGTTCCGGTTCAGAGACTTTACTCACAGGTTCCTAATGAAATATACAGAAAGTATACTCAGAAATGTTCTATCAAAAATACCTAATATTAAAAAATACTATTAATGACAATATACCTCAGTTTTGGTCGGTCTACGCCTAGGATACTCAGTTTCCTTTGGTTTATCAGTAAGTAATTTATCTTTAGACTTTTCTGGCTCTTTGATATCTTTCTTATCCTGTTAGGAAAATATTCGATGAATAAAATGTCTATTTAAGTATGTAAAAAAATATCTCATTTTTAATAGATTTTGTAAAAATATACCTCTACAACGTTATCTGCCTTTGGCCGTAGAATAGGAGATTCTTTAGTCTCAACAAGAGAGTTTCTCTTTTCTTCAGGTTTTTCAGGTTCAACATTATCCTGTTTAAAATAATTATTTACTGTCATAAAAATATTCCCTAATAAATTAATATCATCAGTATTATGAATATTATTTACCTCTTCGGTAATGCTAGGTTTGCGCCAAGGATAAGTAGGTTGCGATGGTCTATCAACAGATACTCTTCGTCTAGGAGTGATTGGCATATCATCAACATCCATTGCAAAACCGTCAGCCTGTTTAAAATGTGTTTCATATTAGTGCCAGAAACTACCTAACCCTTAACATTTATTTCATTTTTAACCTTTATCGTTCTGATCTCAATATTTAAAAATAAATGATATACCTCATCTACTTCACTAGGACGACGCCACGGAAATGTAGGTTCAGTAGGACGATCAATTGAAACCTTTCTTGTAATTTTAGTTTCAGAATATTCCGTTTCAATATTCTCTTTGTCCTGTTAGAAATATTTTAAATAATTACACAACATATTTTTGAGGATGACTACGATATTTAACTGCAATAAATATATTGTGTTTAAGAAAATTAACTACCTCGTTTGTTTGGCTTGGTCTTCGCCAAGGATATTCAGGCTCAGAAGGCTTATCAAGTGAAGTTTTCCTTTTAGTTTCTGTCTTTTCAAAAGTTTCAGTTTTCTTTGTAGTTTTCTTATCCTATTTATAATATAAAATGAATTTAAGTAAGAAATAACATCTGACAAATTATAATTATATTAATCGAAACCGATATATTTGATAAAAAAAAATAGATATTTGATTCTACCTCATCTGGCTTGCTTGGACGACGTCTAACTTGAGGTTCTTTTGGTTTATCGACAGAAACTTTACGTTTAATCTCAGTTCTTTCCTCAATTTCCTCAATATCTTCCGTATCCTGAACAACAACCTTATAATTAGTATTGGCCTTTAATATTTTAACTACCTAATTATTACAGTTTAAAAAGTACCTCGGTATTGCTTTCCCGGCGTTTTGTTACTGTAGAATCGACTGGGCGATCTAAGCTTGCTTTACGCTTTGGTTCCACTTTTTCAGTAGGTTCCTAATATACACGCAATTAATTAAGTACTATCGTAATGAAATGTAGTGTGTTTGTGTGTGAGTGTGTGTGTATATACCTGTGTGTCTGTTTTCGTAGGTCGCCACGGATATGTTTTATCTGAAGGCTTATCTGTCGTTACCGTATCTTCTACCTTCCCTTTCTCATCCTATTTACAAAAACAAAGCGTTCAATATCTATTCGTGTGAAGGTCGACGTACCTTCGCAACGAAGTTACAACATAAATTTTTACAATAATGTTATGGTCCACATAGTTAATTACTAGCACACAGTGTTTAAACAACCGTCTGTTGGCTGTCGGAACTTTTATTATAGAATTGTATATACAAAAGAAAAGACATTTAAACATTTATTTTCTCCATAGTTTTTGAAATATTGATAATTTTTTTTCTATGGACATGCATGGTAGATGACGTAAAACTTACCTTGAGTTTAACTTGTTCCATTTTAGCTTCTTCTGCCGCCTTAATTGTTGACTAAAATAAAGTTAATAGGGATTTCAATAAGCATGAATCGGGGACGCGTTTACAGTCTAAACAGGGAATGATTCTTTTAAGCCAGTTTGGGCTGCTGGTGAAAATATACTTAATTTAATTCAACCCATATTTGTTGAATTATACTTGTAGTAATGGATCCTTTCCTGATTTCATTGGAAAAGACGAGCATCTAAGAAATTAACATCAACTCCATTCTGGGCATCTACTTAAGCTTTAGGTTTCAAAATTAATGCTTTTGTAGTTCTAAAAGCATTGAAGTTTCAGCCTCAAAACTAAGGCGCTCGGGGTTTAAAACGACTACTCATATAAAAAATACATTAGGAATTGCATATTTGCGCGGGTTTTGCTTAACTACAAATACTGAATTAATTCTAACAAGACCACCAGTATATTTATCAGCTTTTATAATTTTATTAATATCAATAATGAAAAAAATTATTTGTGATGTTCTATTAAAATAATATTTGCTGGTCTTGTTAGAATCTAAGTATACTGGTTTTTTTATTATAGCTAGTCTTACCTTTTGGGCAGTCTTTTTCGAAGCAGTAACTTCCTGTTGTTCTGCGACAGACGTAATTGATGATTTTCTGCTTTCAGCAGATTCCTTTGTAAGCTATTGGATAAAATAAAAACGATGTCTTAACACGTTAAGCAAAGGAGCAAAAATATTATGCTAACGTAAGTGCCCTATAAATTGTGTAGCTTTTAAGTTAATTTTATTTAAATTTATATCGCATAAAAGACAGTGCAAATACAAAGATTTAAACTCATAAACTGAATTTTTCCTAATGTCAAACATATCAACCCTATCGCTGAATATTGTTGTTTAAGACTGGTTGTCTGAATTGTAAAGACTTAATGGCCGTCAATGATCATCGTATGTCTGTCAGAACCGACAGCATAGCGTGCTTTCCGAGACATGGAGAGATCTTGATATATTTGTAAATCTACCGTCACCCATCCTTAGACTACCGTTTAAACGTTTTCTTAACGTTTACGCTTAGCCAGAAGCCCCTCTTTTTTACATAACAATTTAAAAACAATACAATGTGCGAAAGTAATCTTAAACTTACCTTAACAGCCTTGTTTTCGATGATAGAGCTCCTTCGGCTCTCCGATTTCATTTCCTCTTTGACCTAAACAAGCAAATAATACATTAAGAGTTTGCTCAAAAAGATTAAAAAAATAAATAAAGCTAGGCCTTTTCTTAAGTGTGTTCTTTTACAGTTAGCAAAAAATATATAAATAGATAAGCTAATCTTTTGTAATAAACAAACCTCGCTCTGGAATGATGTCCTTCGGCTTTCAGTCTAAGGAAAACAAAATGCAAGAAAGATTAGCACAGATATACCATGGAAAGCTATTCACAGATTGACATGTAAACTGTAAAACACATGATTCGAAAAGGGCACTTAGGTAAACAAAGGACCTTGTAACAATATATACATACATATAATGGGTTTAGGGTCACAAGCCAATGGGTTTATTAATCACTTTCACAAAATTTGTGGGTAGATATAATACATAACGATTTCTTACAAACGTAACGTAAATGAGGACGAATAATATAGTTGGAAATGTACTGTGAAAATTATTGATGGATAATATCCACGTGAGATGTGTGCCAGAAAATTCTATGATTGGTTTGATTGGTATGTTTTATCCTCAAGAAAAATAACATCGAATTTGAATAAATAATCTGACAACAGATTTAATTGTGAATAACACAATGACAAAATAAAATATAGTGGTACATAATTTGATTGTAATGTGTATTGTGGAAATTTTGTGGGTACGGTCATGGATAGGGCACACACTTAATACTTTTTCACAGTTATACCTTCACTTCAAGATGTTGGGCTTGTTGAGCAATCATCGTCACCTGTTTTAGTTAAATATTCTTTTTCATATAAGTCGTTAAATAAATTAATATTTAATACAAATAAAAAATACAGAGTTACCCAAAAAATTGTTTCTAACATTATATATTTACGTAAAATAATGATACTATTTCATTAGCCAATATATCGATCACCGTTTTAAATACTGTTATTTTAATCTGTATTATTAAAATTACTTTTGTGTATAATCTTACCTTTGTGGTTTCCTTTTCTTTCTTCTCCCTAACAGTGGGAGTTGGTGTGATCTTTTCGTATTTCTCAAGTACTGGCCTTTCGTAATCATCGACAAAGTCGAGTTCAATCTGTAGACATTGACACAATGTATTAGTTTCTTGTTATATTATTGGTTCGTTACTTTCCCATAAACACTACCCTTTAGGTATTTAAAAAAAAATCCCCTTTAATTGATTAAAATAAATCTCTAAGTAATTGACGTTTGCTGCATAAAATTACTCTTTTTTTCAAGTTATCTACGCAGTTATTCTGATCGCAGGATTTGACTGCTAAACCGGGCTTTGACTAAAATGACGTTTATGGAACCGTTACAGTTACCTTTGCAGCAAACGTATTACAAACATAAACCTGCAAAAAAATACTACATTTAAAGCATAATACAAGCAGCATGCGACTTGCAACCAAACCTGTAACATAAGATCAACGACGCAGAACCTAAAAAACTTTGGAATCTATAAAAGGGTGTAGTGAGGTATGTGCAAATAAATCTGTGGATATGTGATTAGTTTTGGACATTTACAAAGGCTCTGTGCTTGAAATTGGACAGTACATGAAGTGTAATAGATTGCAGACAAAGATAGGTAAAGAGATAGATAGAATATAGAGACGTCACTAAGAACAACGTTTGAAACAGTTTTTACCCCATTGTCATTCTCTTTGCCACCAAGTACAGCCTTTTTAGGCTGTTCTGTTGTCTTCTTAACAGTTTTCTTGAGCTGTGGCTTTTCAAATTTACCACCTTTTACTATGATTGGGTCCTAGGGAATCAATCAAGGATTTTAATTGCCTGTTCTACATTAAAGCGTTTTAGGTGCAAGTGTTTCTACTTTTGCATTAGTGTTTCAACTTTGTTGTAAACTGTGGAATTACTTGCATGCTACAGCGGATATTCTCCTAATCTCTCACAATTTGCTGTTACAAAATTTTGAATTTTATTGCTTTAATGCTAATGAAAATTTGTGTTTCCGAAGCTACTGTATTAGTAACACTATCTTCATTGTCCAATAGAAGATCTAGTGTTTCGTGTATAGATAAGGAGAGTACCCAGTGTATTAGACTAACAACAAAACATTAGTTTTTGGTTTTTCTAACTATCTCAGCATTTAGTTTATCTCTAACTACTTTCACAACAGTGACTACAACAACAGCATCTGTGTGACTAAGTTGCAGCACTTAAGCGTTATCTTCTCTACCTCATCATCATCTTCTTTATCCTTTTTAAGCACCGCTGGCTTTTTGACTTTCAACTGTGCCGCCTCTGTACCCTCCTATGGATGTTCATATTACATAATTTTAAAACATATTCTTTTTAGGCCAATTTTTATGAATTTAAATGCGATAACATTCAACATTTCTTATAAGAAAGTTGAATTAATATTCTTCCTATGATTTTTATTAAATATCAGTTAAATCTACTTATTTTCATTTAATTATGTAATTATGATAATATTTTCAGTTGGAAAACTGAGATAGTTACAAAAAATACTGAGTGACAGTACCGTTGGCTTTTTCTTAGCAGGTGTCTTTTGTGTAAGTTGTGCCTCTTCTGGGGCGGTTGTACTTGTCTTAGATCGAGGCTTGGTAAGGCTGACAGCCTCCTCAGTGTCCTCTCCCTAGCCCCCAAACACATATGTATTATACACCACATAAACAAGTTAGAGAAATATAGAATTGTGGTAAATAAAACCGATCTTATCACTTCCATTTTATATGTTTAAGAAATTTTCGGGACATAATTTTCAAGCATGAATGGGTTAAAAAATAGTTGTGATAAAATCAGTTCATTTACCAATAAACATTTAAGAAATTATTAGATCACAAGTGTTTTGTGTATTCGTGTCATGTGCATTCTCGCTTATTTACAAAACATATTCGTGTAGTTGCTCTGTGCTGTTTCTAATATTTCTATTTTGCATTCTACCGGTACCTTAACAAGAATTAATATTCGCTTTAAAATTGTATGTGCTGATAATGGTTGAATATTAGTGTTGATCGGCCTCAATCCGGTCTGTGAATTATTGATGAAGTTGGAATTTAGCTATTTTATTTTTAGAGCATTTTTCACTGAACTGCGAAAGAGGGCCATAGGTATTTATTTATTGTAGTTCCGTTTTTCAAAACCTGTTCTGTTCCCACTGATGAGCAAAGGCTTCGAATATTTTTGGCGTTTTGGTTTAATATTTAAGGGTGATACCGACGTAATAAAAAATAATGTATGTATTTTTGTTTGAACCGTACCTTCTTTTCTGGTTCTTTAGCTGAAGGTCTTTTAATAGTCTTTTCCTCAACAATTTCAGGTCTCTTAACACTGAGTTTAGCTTCAGCCTCGTCCTCCTAAATTTAATTTTATCATTAGCATTTATCGTTAACGTCATTTTACCATTTTACTATTATGCATTATCAAAGTACGAACCGTAGGTTTAATTTCGGCAGGAGTTTTATGTGTGAGAGAAACGTCTTCGGGTTCCTTTCCAGGTTTAGCCGGTGACTTTGGTTTAGATAAGCTGATGCTTTCATCAACGTCCATAGGCTAAAGAAATGGTTTTTTATTAGTTTCTACTGAATTTTAGATAATTATATGTATACTAACTCTATGAATGTTTATTACCTCAGGCTTATCTTTGTCTTTAACTGATCTTCGTCTAGCCGTAGCTGAGGAAGGAACGTCTTCCTCCTGTTCTGGCTTTTTCTCGTCCTAAACATTATAATTATTACTAACTATTGCAATATCTACTATTAGCGAGTTTGATTAAGCGAACGACTTAGTGTAAACGTATACCTTTTTCTTTTTCTCAAGAGGTGTAGGCGTGATTTTCTCGTATTTCTCGAGAACAGGTCTCTCGTAATCGTCGACAAACTCTTCCACAGCAACCTTCAAATTGTTTAACATGTATAAGTGTCGTGTACACAAATATTAGTCATAACACAGAATAGAGTAGAAGATAAGATTGAAGAATTATTCTCATGTGTTTGTGTGTCTGTAATTTTGAGTTTAGATTCCAATTTATCTCCATTTTCACGTAGTCAATTTACCTACCATCCAATCACCTTAACAGGAACACTGTAAATCTTTTAAAACCTTACATTTAGAACATAGAGAAGCATAAAAGCTTTTACAGTTTTTGCCATGCATGCGAATTAAGCTTACTTACTGTATTTAATAAAAAAGAGCTGTAAATGCTGAAAATAATTTTGCCGCGATAGAGGATTATAGCGTGACTGAAAGAAATCTGCTGCATGACTAGAAATTTAGTGTGTTGTTACAAAAGGATTGTTCCCGGCTGTAAAACTCGTTATCTTGTGCTACCAAACTGTTAAGTGTGAAAGTGTTTGAGTATAAAATGTGTGTACCTCTTTCTCTTTGAGAGAAGGACGTTTTTTAGCTTCGGGCTCATCTTTTTTCTTTGGCTTAGCCTTTGGTTTTTCCTCTGGCTTTTTCTCCTCCTCCTACATTAAAATTGATTATTATTTCATTAAACCTATTTATCGATAATCGCATTTTATGTGTTTTATCGATTTTACAATTACCTTGTCTTTAGCGACAGAACGTTTGCGGAGAGTAGGCACTTCAGGTTCTGCTTCTTTTTCTTTAGGCCTAATTTTACCCTTCATCATGTCTACGTCATCCTATTAAAAATATTTAAGATTATTTTACTTGCCTAACTTTACTACAAGATTGTTCTGTGATTTCAAGTAAATGTGTTGAATTTTTACCTGAGTATCACTAGGACGACGTTTGTCCTTAGGTGTTGGAGTAATCTTTTCATATTTCTCAAGCTCTGGTTTTTGATAATCATCGACAAATTCAGGTTCGGCCTATAAGTGTTATTATTATAAGTTTTAATTATTATTCGAATTAGGAATTTTAAGCTATTTTTCCAAAATAGTTAAAATGTATTGAATTGAAACAGTAATTGTATATACCTCAGCAACCCCGTTTTGTTTTTTGGTCCTATCACTTGGAGTAGGTGTCATTTTATCGTATTTTTCGAGTTCTGGCCTTTCATAATCATCCACGAATTCGGCTTGATCTCCAGGCTTCAAAAATGTATACATATTATTGTTTGATTCTACCTACTTAATTCAAAGATATGTTGATATAAGAATTTGTATTACCTTCTTAACCAGTTTTTTGGTCTTTGCTACCTGTGGTTCCTCAAGTTTAGTCTCCTCTGGTTTTATTGGAGACTTTCCGAGTTTAACTTTAGATAGCTCGTCCACCGGCTCTTCCGGTTTAGGTATTCCCTTTTTAATACTAGGCCGTCTAGGCTCAGGTTTCTCTTCTTCAACCTATATTATACCCCGAAATTATTTAGTTAATATCTCTACATTAGAAATTGAATTAATTAAAATTTACTGAGTATTTATGTAAAATATATTGTGATATACCTTTGTAGGTTCAACTTTAGATTTTTTCTCCGGCGTTGGCGCTGCCACGGAGGGTTCTTCCTCACTATCTTGTTCACTTTTAACGCTATCAGCGATAGATGCGCGTTTACCCTAAATCGATTAACTCGTATTATTTTTAAATTTACTTTTATTTTATTTATCAAAATCTCTATGTCATGTGAATGTGTGCATTGTGTAATGTCATGTTTACCTTTGATGTGTGATCCTCTTTAACTTTTTTATCAAGCGGCGTTGGCGTAAACTTTTCATATTTCTCCAAAACTGGTCGCTCGTAATCATCGACGAACTCGAGAACGTCCTATATCCAAATAAATTTTAGCACATCTAGTTAACACAACACTCACAACAGAGAAAAAATAAGTTATCACAATCTATCTAGTATTAATTACATTATTTATATTTCAAATATGTTTGTCTATGTTATTATTATAGAATTTAGACTCAATCAGTTGAAGTCAGTAGTCTTACGTGACTATTTAATTTATTTACAGGTATCTTTTAAAGGATGATACGCCTATTGTATGTTTATAAAACTCGTACGTCAATAGATCTAAATAAAAGAATAGATAGGATATATATATATATATATATATATATATATATAATTTAAAATATCCTACTGTAGATGTGTCCCCCAATTTTAAAGGTTAAATTATCATGCCTTAAAAGATTTTCCTGAGTATTAATATAAAGATAAAACGTAACGTGTAGACAAAATTTATATCGACTTTTCATAAAATTATTATGACTAAAACAAATCGTTAAAGTCAAGATTTAATAGCTACGACGATTTTGCGACATGAACTAAATGATCGACTGTCTATAAAATTATTTGAATACGGGCTTGAATTCTTTAGAACAATAAAAATGACTAAGAACTATTATTTTAGCTACTATATCAAAATGTTATATTATACATTTTTCTAGTCATATAAGCTTTATACATTGCTCCATGTAAATAAAAACAAGCCTGACACTTACCTCATCCTTTTTAGCAACGACCTTCTTTTTGACAACCTTCTTCTTTTCTCCTGTTGTCTTCTTAACTTCTTCTTTCTTTTCCTCGACAGGTTCTTCCTTAGGCTTGACTGACCTAAGTTTTGGAATGCCTTCAATTTTCTTTTCTGGTTCAGGTTCTGGTTTCTTTTTCTCAAGTTTTTCTAGAAGGGCCTTCTTTTCTTCCTCAGATTTGGAGGCCCTCTTTTCTAGAATCTTTCTGGTTTCCTCAGCCTCGACTTCGGCTTTCTTAGTTTCTTGAATCTTGGCTTCAACCTTTTTGGTTTCGACTTTAGATTCGGCTTTCTTGGCCTCAATCTTGACCTCTTCATTCTTTTCTTCAACCTTTACTTCCTCTTTCTTTGACATTTTTCTCATTGATTTCTTTTCTTCCTCCTTGTAAAGCGGATTTGTAAATTGTAAGTTATATAATTATAGTAAACATATTATACTTTTTGTAATATTGGCAATGTTTTTTTTTTAATTAACACTATAGTTAACTAAATGTTACCAATGCTAAATAAATTAGTTGCTATTTGGTTAGTTCTTACCTTCTTTTTCTCCTCAACATGGTTTTCTTCGATCACGGATTTCTCCTCTACGATCGACATCTCTTCCTCGGACTCTTCAATAACTGTCGTTTCTTCTTCTTCTTCCTCCTTCTTCTTTTTCTGCAATTTGATACTCAATATTCAATATTTACATACTTTTTCTTTGTAAAAACGGTTCCCACAAGAGGGTACAAACTAAATATCGCGACTATTTACACAAAAAAAAACAGAGCTAATTATTTTTAGTTTGAGTAAAGTTTTTCAGGAACTTATGAAACGTTAAATGAGTCGTTAGTTGCGCTGTTCCAAAGTGTCATTCCTATGGAAAAAACTAAAAAAACTCCATAGAGCAATAATCCAAACATTCAATTAAGTTTCTCAAACAATAACCAGTCTAACTTTTTAGATGTCACCGTCTAGTGACATTTATAGTTATATTTTTGTTTTAACCTACTTATATAATTATGCCTAATGTACAACATACCTTTTCCTCGACGATAGTCAAGTCGGCACTCGACTCGTCTTCGCCAAACTCGTTCTTGATCACCACCCTGTAGTTGGCGACGTATTTGGTGGACACCTTTCTGATGATCAGCCTGGCGTTGGTGCCATCGAATGACGTGTTCACTTCGGAGGAATCCCTGACGACAGTCGAATTCTTGTACCATGTGCATCTGCACGATTGGTCTGAGGTCTTCAGGACAGCTACGAATTCGGCTTCCTCGTGTTCTTTTCTGGCCTGTAATAATAATCACGCAAGATGTTTTAGAACTTGACAGGTTACTTACTGACATGAGCTTTAACATTGTATTTTATCAAAAGAATTACTAATTGTAAAATATTTCTTTTTTTTTTTACAAAATATTAATAAAAAAGTGGTACTAAACGTACAAGTTTAGAAAACTTTTGTAGGGAGATATTCCAAATAAATTAAGTGTAAAGATATTCATTAAAATTACATATAAGTGTACTTACCAAGCTTCTCAGATGTTTAATGATTTGTGGTTTGTCACCCTTCTCCTCTGGTATGTCTGTAATCTCGACCAGCTGTGACGTCGCCTCACCCTTTTCGTTTTTGGCGACAAGTTTGTACGAACCCTTGTCTTGCTGTGACACGTTCGAGATTTCTAATTTGACTGTGAATTCACCCTGTAATTAAAGTAAATGGTTTTAAAACATGTCTTAGTATGTATAAAATATTAACAAACGTATGGAAACTGCTGCAAACAGCAGTCAACAATGTCTTAACAAATTGGAACAGGAACACTCACTTCTCTACTAGGTTCAATAAGAACAGTGTGCCTTGAGTCCTCTCTCACGGCGCTAGTCTCCTTGAACCAAGTACATGCCGGTGCAAATTTACTTAATACTTTACATTCAACAATAACAGTCTTCTTCTTAACTATCTTAATGATCTTTGGTTTTTCTTTGATAACTGGAATGACTGTGGAAAGAAAATAACATTTATTAATAATTTTGATATAAATATTATAGTAAATTGTATTTCTTATAATTTGTTAAGATTTCAAGTTGAGATAAAAAAGTATACTTACTTTCAATATTGAGCGTAAGGTTCGCATTGAGCTCTCCAAGTTCATTTTTAATATTGCATTTATACAATCCGGAGTCTTCCATACCAGGATCGATTAGTTCCAATATGATTGTGTAGATGTCCTCTTTTACTTCGACCCTGGTCTTAATTTTCGACGAGTCCCTGATTTCTTTACCCTCGTGGTACCACACGATCGTCGGTCGCGGGCTAGCTTTGACCTTGCATCCCATTATAACTAGTTTGCCATTATCCTTAGACTGGATCGTTGGCTTTTCAACAAATGTCGGCCCTTCACCTTCCGGTTCCGGTTCAGCCTCAATGTTCAAGTTGAGATTAGCGTTGCTTTCGCCAAATTCATTGCCGACGTGACAGCGGTAAGCACCACCATCCGCTGCCGTCGGGTTTGTCAAAAGCAACAATAACTCATATGTATCCTCGCCTAACTCGGAGGATCTGATTTCGATTTTACTGCTAGCCTTGATGACGGTCGAGCCTCTGTACCACGTGACTTCGGCCGCCGGCTTTGCCTTACAGACACAACGCATCGTAATGAGTGTGCCATCCTCGTTGGGAATGATTCTGGGTTTCTCCACGAATGATGGTGGGAAACCATTTTCATCATCCCCACCTGAGAAAGTAATGTTTCATTATAACACAGAGCACCGATCACAATTTCATGCCGCTCGAAAGCTTTAAGCTTTACATGCCATTGCTACTGTATGCGTACATTAAAATAATAAAAATAATTGAAGTCATCTCCTGTTTTACCTTGGAAATTGAGAGCAATGTTGGCATTACTCTCGCCAAACAAGTTGAAGGCGTTACACCTATAATTGCCCCCATCTTCCCGCGTGGGGCCTAAAATTTCTAACGTCAAATTAAATGTATCTTTTCCGGTAGCTTTCCTGGACATCTTCATTTTTGCACCATCCCTAATTTCTTTATCTCCGTGGAACCACGTGATGTCTGGAACTGGATATGCTTCTAATATACATTCCATTATAAGGACTTCGCCTTCCTGTCTAATGGTTGGCTTTTTAGGGAATCTCGGTGCTTTACCGTCGGGTATTCTGTTTAAAAGACAAAATATTTAAAAACTAGCCCTAACTTTAACGGATAACAAATGTTTTTTAAATTTTGTGTGTATCTGCTTACTTCGGTCGGTCTCCACCTTCGAAGTTAAGATTAATTTTCGCTACGCCTTCACCATGTTTGTTTTTCGCAACAGCCCTGTATTCTCCACGGTCCGAATTCTCAACGCCTAAGATTTCGAGTCGCGCCATATGATATAAAGTTTGGTCCTCTTCTAACGTAATTTTATATCTACTACTTTCTTTTACCATCTTTTTTCCATGGTACCTGAATCATTGAGTGCTAGTGTTAAAACTGTTTTTAAGTTTTGAATCACATGAGATAATGTGTTGTTTTCTTACCATGTGATGGTTGGTTTCGGTTTGCCAACACATCGACATTCGAATGAGATTTTGGTACCATCATCCGATTGCCTGATGACCGGTCTCTCCGTAAATGTCGGTTTGATATAGTCCTCAGGTACGGGCGCTTCGTCGCCTATTTTATCAATGCACATATTATAAGAATTTTCACTAATTTGTCAGTGACGAAGATTTGCAGCTTTACAGCCTTTGTTATCAGATTTAAGATGTTTTCTTTTCTAGTGTATTAAGAATCGCAACCCAGGCTCATTCAGAGTTAATCGAGGAATGTATAAGAAAATAGATAAATGATATAATCGAATAGAATACATAAATAAAAATTTGGATTATACGTGTATAATATTTTCCATTCTACTCTCATTCTGACAAACAGTACGCATGACAGTTGCTAGTTATTATGTTAATTGTGCATTTGCTAAAGCGAAGAGACTGCAACATAATTACTAACTACAAAATATTGCGAGGGTGTGTTAGGGTTAGACAAAGCATAGTTGCATAAGTGATGATACATAAATGAAAGAAATAAAGATAATATAGAAATAAAGAAGTAGAGATATCAAAAAGAATTATAACATTTTGGTTACAAGTAAAATAGTGTATGGTGTATATGTATAGTGTGGTAAAAAATATTGATCGTTAATGAGTGTGCAGTGTTTCGTCTTGTAAGTGTGCATTATTTTTTGGAATAATAAATTAGGTAATTAAGAAAACATCTTAATCTGTAAACAATAATAAACCAATTAAAAAAATATTTCTAGTGTATTATGTAGAGTAACTGAAATTCTGAAGGAATTAGTTGATGATTATACAAGCTTTGCTGCAATATCTACGTTTATACTCGGACAAATTACAACTAATACATGTCAAGGATTAGATACACACAATAAAATAGCTTTGGTTAAACAACATTAAGCATCATTTAAGGTATACAATGACATTGCTGCTCGTTTATTTTTCCGATTTTTTCTAACAATATTATTTTTTTTTAATTGTACGAAATTGCAAACAATTTTTTATTCTTCCAGCATTTTCCAACGAATTTAAAAGTATTTTTGCGGTACTTACTATCGAAGTTCAAACTGATCGTGGCATTACTCTCGCCGAGTTCGTTCTTAGCCGTGACCCTGTACTTGCCAGCATCCTCAACGGTTACATTATTGATTTCCAGGGATGCATAGTAGGATTTTGTTTCTTTGCTAACTGTGAGCTGTAAAATAAAAAATATGTCTAAGTTATTATTGGATATTATTAAGCATAATTTAAATGTTCGCTTTAGGTAATTATTTCCAAAGCTATTTTTATTTTGTATAAGTTAGTATTGAAAATTCTAAAAATGTTAGTCCAACCTTTCAAACAGAAATTCTCTTTCTATTATTCAAAGTAACTAAATCATGAATGTCCATTTTAGAAGTTTTCATGGTGAATTTCTTGGATGTACTATATTTATTGCATACCAGTTACATGGAGCTATAAGTGGTATTAATAAATCAGTTTGGGATGAAAGTTCATCGAGCGAGACAGTCAACACCTGGTATTGCCACCAGCCAACTAGAACGGGGTCAAGGCCATTTCTGAGTACTATTAAAACTAGGACATCATTGACAAGATATTTTTATTTTTACTTTCTTTGAGGGTTTGTTTTAGATTTGTTCCTTTATCTGTTGCACTATTAATGTTATTTGCATAATTTTTATAACACTTTATAACAAGTAACTTATTTATAAATTATAAGAATTGAAAATATGGATATTTTTTTTTTAATATCTTATCCAAATCTTTTCTTATTGATTCTAATTAGAAGTAATTTTCTTTTATGGTTGGTCGTTCGGCACATCTTTTTTTATCATTGTTAGCTGTAATCTAACCTTATGCCTTGATCCTGGATTGACTGGCACACCGTTGTGGAACCAGGCCACCTGGGGCACGGGCTCGGCTTCAATGCGGCACTCGAATATAAGCCGCTTGCCATCGTCTTCTTGCCGGATGGCCGGCTTGCGCGCGAATGTCGGCGCTTTACCGTCCACTTGTCTGTTGAGCGCGAAAATACATGATTAATTTAATGAACTTTTGAAGAAAATATAAACAGAGAAAAAATAAATATAACGTATTGTTAACAGAAACTTAAAAAAACTGCACGTGTAAGTTCCAAAATTTTCCTTTAAGGAGAATAGAATAAACCAATATTTTCGACGCACACTCTTAATTTCATCTGTGAGATAAGTCTAAAAAGTTTCGTGAGAGGTAGTCAAGGATAAAGTCTCGAAACAAAACAAATGAAATAATATTTTACTGAAAGTGTAAATTACGTAAATACTCACTTCTGTTTTTCTTCGTCAGCGGCTGAAAAATAAATCAATTAACCATTAATACTGACAATCGCAAACCAATTGTTTTTATATTACATAAAATAAATTTAAACAGCATAAAATAAATACGAGTAATATATTATTACATCTTTAGTAAGTCTTATTTCTAGAAAACTTAGTTATATCGTAAAACATCTGTTGCAATGGCTGCATCGATGGATATAGATAGCCTGAATCATAAAATTTAAGTGCAAAAGTGTTTATTGCATAGAAATTCAATTCTAAACATATACTTTAGCTAATGTTTACACATTGTGAAATATGTTCCAGATGTAAACATTCGGAATCATTTGCTAGTGATACTTGAAATGATTAATAATTGTTGTTCGTGAATATAATTGTTATTCGTCGCCAACAAAGTGAGTTTCAAAAGGTTTTAAATACTTCCATAGAATGGCAATTTGTGGGTCACCCACCATAAGCCATGGTCCTTTCAAGACAACGAATAACTATATTATAAATAATTATTTTTACGGGTAATATTTACTGTATTACATACAGTTACAAAGTTAATACTAGGGACACATGATTGTAGAATACAAAAATGCTTATAATTATGTGTCATAATTATCTTTATCGGGTAAGACTGCCAGCCGACCTTAACAAAACCTGGGAAAAAGCTAGGCAGGCGAATTCTCTTTATTTCTCTATTTTCTAAGCAACATCAAAATCAAATCATCGACAATGTAAAAAATCTGTCATATAAAACAAAGTCGGATTAGTTACACAATTTATAACTCAAGAATGGGTGAACGGATTTTCATGATTTTAGATTTGTTGGATTTCTCGTCCAGAATAGCAGAAAAAAATCGGAAAAGTCGCAAAAAACGGGAACGAATATTTACGCAGGTGAAACCGCGGGGCATTACTAGTTTAGTTACCTATGTATACGTTCTGTTTTCTAACGATTGACAGTGTTGCGTTTGATAGTACTCCAGCTCAATCCATATGGCACATGCACTGGTTCTAATAATTTAATAATTTTCAGAATCGACATAATTTCACAAATTGTTTGTATAAACTTTTAAATATAACTTTTCTGAAATTTGGTCATTCTCTTAGCTATGCGCAATTGTTTATTCGAGCAGTTGGTATTTTTGAGATGTTGTTTCCTATTTTAAATCATTTATTGTATGCCAAAACATGTCAGACGAATATAGTTGTTTATTTAATATTTTTTGAAATGTATGGCTTTATTTATTAGAAGTAACAACTACTTTTTGATATCTACATTATTCTGTAACTATTATTTACTTAAAAATTTAGTTTTGGACTCTAACTTTTGAGATAAAACATTTTTTTTAGTTAGAAATAAATAATATTTAAATCTTGTTCTGTTTTTTCTACTTAGCCTTTTCCCATGCTATGTTTGGGTCGGCTTCCAATCTTACCGCATTTTACATGGAGTGACTGCCAATCTGACTCCCACAACCCGTTTTACTGGGTAAGAAAGTTAGTAAGACTGGTTGTCAAAATTGTAATTATGACATAACGACCGTAAATATTTATATCATTTACGGGGCCGTGGCTGACCACGAAGGCGATGGTGAGACGAGTTGGATGTCTTCCTTGAAAATTGGGAAGAAGTGGCGCATAACTGGGACAGGTGAAAAGAATGGAGAGAGGCCTTTGCCCAGCAGTGGGACAGTACAGGCTGACAATAATAAAATAATGATAATACATTTACGTGGTTCGTTTTATTCTGAATCTAACATGTTTACAATAGATAGGAACATTTTCATCACTTGATTGTCGTCACAGTTTCATCGCTTTCGTGTTGCCAACGTAAATGCGCATGCGCAAGCTTGGCTCAACACCCGGAGCGTGGGTTAACGTTCAACAGTAAATTTTTTGTCTTAAACATTTATTTCTGACTATGACTAATACTGTTATTTGCGAAGGTATTTTTATTGGCCAAGTATTGAGTTACGGATATATATGACAAAGGTTTGTGTCATATTTGTCACAATGTTGGTGTTGGCATTATGACATGTTTGGAGGAGGTAAGGGTAAACATGTCATGGGCGTTTAGGTCATAAACAAATGACCGTTTTGTGTAATTTTCAAACTTCATCGTGATGTCATATTTGTTGTTCCGGAGCCAAAACGTAGAGGGTTACATAATTACCTACTATTCGTAGTATACAGAACCATTATTGTAGATAATTACATGACAGGTATAAGAAATATAGAAGATTTAAGTTTCTTTTAGCGTTGAAATGTAAAAAATATATTTGTTTTGATGTAAATAACAGAGATAACTATAATTAAAAACGTTGTTATTAGGAGATTTTCGAGTCCTCAAAATGCGAGCGCTAATAACATATTTGCCTTATTTTTATGTATAATATCATTGGCACTGATTAATCACTAGCACTGCCAAAGTTCAACACGCAGAAAACTTTTGAAGTAAAAACTTCTTTAGGTGCGTTGGGAATTTTTTGATATGGGTAAAACCAATTGAATTCGCGATACTGTTACCTATTACCGACACCTCTGAAGAAGAAGAAGAAGAAGAAGAAGAATTTATTTATTTATTTATCTGTATAATAAGTATCTACATAAATTGCAATTGCTCCAGTTTTCACTTCTGTCGGCACTCCTGGAGTTCCACTGTTTTTTGTTTTACCATCTTTACTTTTGAAATAAACGTAATAATTATGCTCAGTCTATCTCTATCTATGTGAATAGGTATTTATTGTGCAGCAGGACAGTTACCGGCTCGTAACATTATGTAGGTAGTAGGTAAATATATGGTTGTATACTTACGGCTGAAGTTAAGATTGATGGAAGCGGCCACCTCGCCCATCTTATTCTTAGCCTTAACTTTGTACAGCCCCGCATCGGTCTCGATCACGTCATCTAACTCAAGCACCACCAGGAACTTGTTATTGGCGATGCTCTGGATCCTGTTACAAAAGAAAATCATGTTTAAAACAAAAGAACTATACCACATGAATCTACATAATCATAATCATCATCATTTTCTACTGCTGGACTTAGGACATCCTTCTTATTACCATTTTTCTTTTCCTGCACGTTTCTCATTCAGGTTCATTGGTATCTTTGGGTGTTATTTATCTATAATAAGTTTGTATTTAGAAATATTTATGTATGTTTACCAGGTGTCTGCTTGCCATAATACTTACAGGGTCTTACTAGTTTGCGATCAGATGGCCGAATGCGAGTTGTTCCAAGATATTATTATTAGATATATACAAGATGTTACGAAAATACGTGGTCATATTTGAAATATGGCTTCTGCCTACATAAATGAACAACTTTCTCCAAAGAAGTAAAAAAATGTAAAGTAAGAAGTGTAAAAATAAATTGTAGAAAATTGTATATTAGGTTCTATATCTAAACAGTTATAACGTGAAAGGTTTTCAAATATGGACTGGTTAAATATCATACTCTAAGGAGGACTGGTGCAAAATGTATATCTGTTACTACGCGACGTCGGCCGCTTCGGCATGCATCAAAATCTAGAAAATTGTTCCAAGTCTGGGTATACTTTGCAATGACAATGGTTTAAAAACTCTAACAAAACGAAAACGTGTTGTAAATGTTGTATGTAATAATTACACTGCCACTGAAGTATTATATTAATTAATGTTGTGTCAAATAGTGAGCCAATCGCCTGCCAAACAGGAGCACTAAAATGACGCGTTTCCTTCATTTTACATTCAAACTACATAAATAGGTTTGCATTCCTCTTAGCTGATATTCAACGCTGCGTATACTTTACTTTCAACCAAGCTACTATTTCAATTTCATCTCACTGGCATGATTAAAAATTGTTTTGTTGATTTTAGAACAAAAACTTATCTTCGCATTCTTTTGTTTTGTAAATGGGTTACATAAGAAAACTTCACTGGAAGTAATAATATAACGATTTAATGGTCGATTATCTATACTTATGAGAGAGTTTTTTTGTTTGAACCTGCTGAGCTCTGAAGCTGTTAGTCAGATTTAAAAAATCATTTTTATTGGACTATTTAACATCACTTTACCTGTATTGAGAGGATAGACAAGGCGAGCAAAACCCCGGGACACAGCTAGTTAAATCATAGGGGCTTCATTTGCTGTCCTTTTTTGAGCAAAAAGCCAAGGCGGTCAGTATCTATGGAATAATAAATTTGTCAACCACGGAAAATAATTACAAAAAAAAACATGATCTTTGGTTTCGGTCGACAAATTGTAATTGAGTACTCAACTTGTTTTACTGTATACGTCATTTTAATGGATGTATACATAATAATGTATACCATACGTCTGCTTTCTTTAAATGGATTGGCATAAACGTCAATCATTCACTAAAAACCGGTCAATAAAAACAAATATAGTACAGCAAACTTATGTGATCCGGTGGTTAAAATTGGTACTACTGAAATCACTGTGGTAATTGACAGGATCTATAATTTTTTGTTCACCGATAGCGCCGCCACGACCGGACAAGATAAGCTTGCTGCACTATAGCATTTTGTTTAATGTTTGACTTTTGTCAAATAAACATTTTAAGGAAATGAATAGTCTTTTATGGTATGTGGTACCTAATTAGTTCTACTAACTAGTTTCGTTAGATAGGTTGTTCTTTATTATTATTAAATTAATGAAAATATGTATATCTATTAAATAATGAGAATTATATCTCTCATGATGTTAGCCCCTAAATAGGTAGACATGTTGAATTTTATACCCTCAGGACATACATATCTTTCTTTTTCTCTGTCCAAAGTCTGGAAGAAAACCAAAAAATTAGGGTTAAGCTTGTTTTATGTACCTACATAATTACAAAACTAAGGCTACTACTACTAAATGGCTATCCAATGTATAGCCATTTATAAAATAAGAAGAAAATAATTTTCAACGAAGGAATTTTGCAGTTACAATGATGTAACCAGCTTATGACTGTATTAAAATAGCTCACAATGTTTGGTTCCAATATTGGACTGGATTACAGAATTGGGTCGCCCGAAGTATTTGTAAACTGGCCTGACTTATTGCAATGCTTCCTTCGCCTACTACGGCTTCGGATTTATGACTGCAATAAACGCTATATTTATTGTTTTAAATTATACAATGTTATTTGGATACTTTCGAAAGACTGTTATTTCTAAATGACGAAAATAATCTCTCTTTAAACTTATTATTTTAATTATTTGTTACGCATTAACGCATGCGGAGTGAATATTTGTAATTAAATAAGAAAGATAAACTTAAACCTCAGGCAGTCTCGAACCTGCGCCTACCTAATTACTCTCGTTAAACGTTAAAATCATGGTTTAAGTAAATTTTGTGTAAAGTATTGTATATTAAATATAAAATTTAATAATTTCGAGCTTTTTACCAGATCAACTATTGTCTTCAATACTGTTTCGCTATTAAATTATTAATTTCAAAGAACATTGGACATCAAATTAATAGCAATTCCACTATGTCTGCTCCTCATTGACATGGCTATTAGCCAACTGGTTCATTGTTCCCGAAATTTCAAATATTTCATAGTTTATAGGAAGGCCTATGACTCATAGATTAATGCCCTATATAACTAGCATTTACATTTTGATGCTATGATTAAAATAAAAACAAAAAACGCGTGAATGTAATTATCATTTACATATTTCTTTATTTAAAGGACGATAAATTAAACAATGGATTAAGTGTTTTCATGGACTTATTTTTTGTCGCCATTGTATTAGGTTAAGTGAATAATGACGAATATGTTTTCTTTTCTAAAACTACTATTTTTGCTGCTGTAATAATTTTATCTACTATATTTCTTACATATTAAACTTGCGTTTAATTTCAAAAGTCATTCGCTGGAACGTATGGTACCACTACAGTCTACCAAGTTAAAGAAGTAGGTACCGTTTGACAGTTGCTTATCATATTATTATCTTGCTTTATTTGAATATTTTGATATAGTGATAAAACACACACAACATCTTGCAATAAAATTAAAATATATAGTTTAATGGTTCTAAGAAAAAGGTTATTACATTGTATATCTTGAAAAATAAGAAACGGCAAACATTACTTCTTAGATTTGGTGGACTGTAGTTGTAAACATTACACTACTGGTATTTAAAGTTTACCATCGAATATTTACATCATCTGTTTATTATTTCATAGGAAATCTACGCGAGGAAGGTCACTCTCCATACCATCTCGTTTCAAAACTCAATGCTTTGAATTCCTCATGAAATTAGTTATATTTATAATTTTAGAAGTTGGTTAGGAGAGTATTCCTTTTGAGCAGAGACCAATACGCTAATGGTTAGAGTATAAAGAAAATTGTTCTATTATTTTATTTATAATTTAGTATTTAGTTTTGATTGCGAAATTCCTTTATAATCGTAAAAAAGTGTTTTAGAAGTCTTTCATGTTATTTTTAACCTCAAATTGTATACTTTGTAATCAGAAAATCATTTCGTTTAACGTATAGAAGTTTAGTTACGTTTAACGTATAGAAGTTTAGTTAGATAGTCGAAACTAAAAAAAATAAGAAAAGTAAGAAGTGAATTTATCCTAAACAACTGCTTTAGAGAGAAAGATTTCAATTTCTATTCAATTTTGCTGGTTATGGCTTCATCGAGTCTTCGATAATTCTGCCTTACTTAACGCTAACTTCAAAGTTGGGACAGCAAATGTTTAAAGAAAAGAAACGAAAAATACTGATTGTACTAGCAACAAGAAATCTTTTGGGCAACTTAAAAAAATATAATAAGATAATTATATAACAATTTCGTTCCTATGGCCAAGTTCGGGCTCCATCGTCAGACCAGGTCGCTAGTACCGTAATATTGTATAGTCACCGAATTAATAAAAGTATACACAATTTCAGTCCAATCGGATGCCTAACAGTAAAAGGTCGAAAAATGGTTTGAAAATTTTGACGAATAACTCACATATACATAAATACATACCTACATATTACTTACATACAAACAGTGCAAATTAAATAAAAGCTTGTAAAAATAAGATAATCATAAAATCATAGATATTAATTCTTATTTTGTAGAGGATAGAGAGTAATATCCATTAATTGGCCTGAAAGAGTAGATTTCCTGACCACTACAGTGGGATAGATTTTAAGCTTAAACTCTAGATGCAGATTTTTATCAAGGTTATGATATAATTATAGTACTATCGTCACCTAATGTTGAAACACTTAGAAACTTCTCAAAACTCATAAAATTAACTGATTTAAAGAAAAGATAATATTTTGGAAGTAATAAAGCAAGAAAAATATTATGAGTGTATTCATGTGGTACGAAGCTTTGAAGTGAAATTTTAATGCCGTTTTGAGGTGTTTTCTAATTTATTAGTTTTAAAATCCTATAAAAGAAAACACATCTTTGCTGCTATATCAAAATTTTATTTTAGAAATAAACCTTTATTTTAGAACAAGAAAATAACTGGATGCTACTTGCATCTAGTTTTTTTTTGTAGAGAGTTTAGAGTAGAATAAGCATGAGCCAGCTATTTTTCAATTTAAAATCTCCATTTTTAATTATAGTTCCAGGTGTTAATAAATTGTATTTAATTATAACGAATATACAATTTTAGGAGATCACTCTAAAAATGATGTTTAAATACTTTTAAGGATGGATTTATATCAAAACAGACAGATTTTAAAATACACATTTAATAACGAAGATGACTACTAAATCTTTTATTTTAAACTGAATCTTGTTACTCCGAGTGTTTATTTGTGGACAGTAAATGTTTTTCCAAGTATGTATTTTTAATGCAAATTTAAACTTATCAACGTCTGCTTGCTGTAAGTGTTTTCTGTTTAATTGTGCTGACATACTTTCAAACAAAACATCGAATAACCTGCTGGAATTTCTCTGTTACTTACCAAATTATTTCGAAACTCCAGGAATTTTCCAATTTAATTTAAATTAAACGTGACGTAAACTGTTTTGGTTAAGTTTTATCGTCGTCCGCAGATCCGTTAAGACGATCTACAATTTTATGGTTAGCCGTATTTATTACACAGTTAGAATTAAACGATCGTATGGTTTCGACAGAAGGAATATCAGGTTTGAAATCCAGGCTGACGTTTACACTGGTTCAGTACTTATATTACCGTTTTGAGTAAGTTTTACACAAATTTGAAATGATACCTATTACAAATTTCTTCTTCTCCCTGCTCTGTTCCCACATATTTAGGGTTGGCGCAATACGTATTTTGCTTCCATTCATCTTTACTATTCGTCACATCAGCTTTCACTCTTTTCATTCTTATATCATCACGCAATCCATCCATCTCTTACAAACACTATTAGACGGTTATCTGTCTTCATTACAATGCTAAGAACCTACATCCGAATATGTCTAGCGTTTCTATTGCTTATAGGAAAGTCGAACGAGTCTTGTAATCATTCCTATAATTTAAACCATTTCCCAATTTCAATTTCAAATCAGTTTACTGATCAAATATTGAATCCTATCATCCAAGAATTTGCTATTCCTCATCAAAATATTATTAGAACGCAAGTCTGGTGGGTGCCAAGTGTGTCGACTTGCGATCGTCTCGATCACATCAAAGGGATGCTTGGGACAAACAAATCGTAAAGCTAACGACACCGAACGTTGACCCAATAGATTTTGGACATGTCAAACCTTGTTAGTATGGAGATGTTCTAACAATGGTACAAGGTATTTAGGACTAGGTTTTATTGATGGTGGTGTCATTTGTATTTTTTTTTAACCTAATAACTTAAATGGATAAGCAAACCATGTCTATCCTAGATGCGTCGGTACTTAATCTATTTGATGCTACTTAGTATATGAAAATTAAAGAAATGTTAACTTGAATTATATAGTTTTCTATTGTTAAAAATAATGGGACCGAATTGTTTAGTTGCTCCATTTACGTGTAAACTTGATAACCACGATCACTATAATTATTTTACTTGAGTGTTTGTTTTTTATGACTTATTAATAATTTTGTAAAAACCCCAACGACGATTCCATTTTGGCCAAATAGTTATTATTCTGAAAATATTACTTTAAATATTTTTTTAACCTAATTATAATTAACAATGATACATCCACTATATAATGAAGCCATGATTCAGTAAAGACTTGAAAAACAGACGAATTTATTCAATGACTAAGAAATAGTTCCTTGAGGAATACCTGAGCAATGTCACGTAAGTAACCGTCATCAGTAATTAATAGCAATCGTCATCAGCTAAACGCTTTCGCAACGATGTCGCCCTCCAGTCTCGTCAAAGACAAAATTAATAATTCAAATGAAGTTTTCCATAACCCAATTACTTCAGATCTTTAGAATATCATGACATATTGTCTAGAGATATTTAGGTTGTTAACAAATTGTTTTTTATTGACTAGGTTTTTGACACAGAAAATTTATAAACAACTACCAGTGACAAATATCAGTGACAGCTATTGTGTTGTTTTAGGATAAACTTTTGTTAGATGTTTTTCTATATCTTTGATGTTTTTGTGTTCATTAAATAGCATTTAATCTATAAAATGCTATTTATCGTTGACGTGGCATAAATATTTTTGTAAGTAAAACACTGATTCGTCAGTCTAAAATTTTATAGGAGTATAATTAGCACTTGTACTTACTTGAATTTGGTCCTAGTATCTTCTTTGAGCAGTTCATCGCTCCTAAACCAGCAAATCTCTGGCTTGGGCGATGCGACCAGCTGGCATTCGAAGACGAGTTTGTTGCCATCGTCCTCCTGCCTCAGCTGGGGCTTCTGCGTGAAGCTAGGGGCTAAATCGTCGGACACCCCCATTGCTAGCTTTGGGACATTACGCTCGCGGCTGGACCAACACTGCCGCTCTGATGATAGGCTTCAACCTGGAAAACAAATGCCTTCCGTTAGCTTTTAAATAGCGATCATCTTCTAACTATATATTTAAAGACAAAATAAAACACCTTTAACTAAATTGCATACTCAAACAGATATTTTTTTTCTCTTTCAGTAACAAATGTTAAAGTTCCTTTTAGCCGTAAAGATGTCGCTCAGTGACAAAATTAAACTAATTAAGGGATCAAGTGTAAGTCTAGTTAATATTAGGTAGTTAGTGCATGCCTTGTGATTTAACTTGACTGTTTTAACTATGACTCTTTTCTCACTGCTAAGTTTAAAAAAAAACAAGTAAAGTGTACTCAAAGCGTCCTGAAAAAGGTTACTCAAATTAGCTGAGCTTAGTAAAAGTTAACCCGATGATAAAATATTGTTTTTGTTCATAAGCTCTGAAGTTTAAAACAATTCAATGGCATTCAACGTCAATAACCCTAATCTACCTAATGGTGGTTTTTCCAAGAGGTTTCTTCTTTGACGTCGCATGTCATGTTTTTTACAATTACATATTAAATTAGAATCATAATCATAATATATTGCTTATAAACTTAGCTAACGGAGATAAGACGATATTGTCATAATTTTGCCGTCGAGTCTACCCAGACGGTTCTAGAGAGCTCTAGAACATTATAGTTTTAAAGTTTCTAATTTCTGCTATCTGAACAATATTATCAGAAACTATATATTTTACAAACTTTAATTCTCTACTATTATATTAACAAATAAAATCTTAAAAGCTTCATTCATCATTTTGATTGACATGTGATACTAAAAATTATATAGTTTTACTATTTACACTGCATACTGTACAATTATTAATATTTGTCTGTAAAACATATTGACAGTGAAGAATGGTTTCTTAAAACCTTATAATTACTGTCATACACAAACATCGGTATTTCAGTCATATTTGCAACCGAAATCAGGTCAAAAATCATTGCAGCTGGCCGCTGTATCGACGAGACACCTGTCACAATCATTTATATTATCAGGTCTGAAAACCATTCATCAGGTATCATCGAGTGTAACTGAAGCAATGTTGGCCACTACAGAGCAGTCAGATTCACGGAATGACTCACGCGCAGTGCGGTCAGCGCCATCAACACTGGCAAGGTGAAGTGTAATCGAGTGGGTGTCCAGTGTTCAAATTTTCACGCGAGTGTGAACGAAACGAAAGAGTGTCTCGGTCTATTTCTGTAACCGCTGAAGGCCTCTGAAACTCAGCTCGCGGCAAATGCTCGAAGAAATTTTATAACTTGCAACTGTAACTTCCTCTGATTACCTAACACTTACGAGCTTCATTTCGAAATTTAACGATGCATTTCTTCAATCAGAAGTGGCATACTTGAAATATACAGCTGTCGTTACGGATTTTATTGCTGTATTAAATTCTATACATATCTTTTTACGTTTAGAAGTACTTCAAGGCCGTATATTTGGACCAAAGTAAGAATTTAAGTATAACTTCAAACAATTAGTCCTTCAAATTTTATTATAATTATATTTTGAACTTCTGGTTACATCTTTAGGAATGTAGTAAAAGTAAGAGTTAGGTACATACCAAAAGAGTAGGAACTGCCAATAATCCAAAAGTGTCACGAAACACTCAAGTCAAATCACAATCACTTAAAAGTACAAAATTAATTGAATAATTCGATAATCAAGACGTTCGAGAACTTGACGAAGGTTATAAGAAACTGGATTCGTCAGAGAAATCGGGCGGTTTTGTCGCCGGCGGCGGGACGCGTCGGGTCGTTTTCGAAATCGTAACTAAACTATGAAAATTTTGGCGGCTGGCCGAGGCGGGCGGGCGGAATTCGCGTGGGTGGATGCAGGCACCGCCATGGGTTGGATAACGGACTCGTCATACGTGACGTCGCCGGTGCAGAGGTGTTTTCCGCTGAAGATAGAAGCTGATCTAATGGTATTGTATTGTTGCAAATATTGGGATAGGGTTTGGGCCAGTGCTAATGTGATTTATAGGCGTGGGCGTCGCTACTCAGAACATTATACCTAACCTTCGAGTTACTTTTACGTTTCTATTTTAATTGTAGACATTTTGAAATGTTTTGTACTCAACACCTACAGATAGGTATTTTTTGTAGAAATTTCCTGATGAATGAACATTCTACGAAGTCTTTTCTATAGTGGTTCCCTTTATTAACTTATATAGCACGGTATATTTTCAATGGAATAATTTTATGTTTTTTCTGATCCAAGGTTTTAAACCCGTGCTTGTGATAAATATTTATTTTAAGACTAAATATTGGATACATTTTATTAAAAATCATATAAAATAATGTTACAAATGTTTATTTCACCGTCCGTGAATTTGACAAACAAGTGGTTCTAGTTTTATTATCGTCCATAAATCAGTTCGCGTCGTATATTTTTCTTCGGAGTTCGCGAATATCCCTTGGCAACTGGAGAAGTCAGGTGACCTATAAATCACTAGGTGAAGAGTGTCAACATGTAATGCTTTAAACCTAGTGATTGATGAACTAAATGCTCTTCAGGACAATGACGAAGTGTGATTTCATTACTGAGTAATTATTAAGAATTATTTTTGGTTTGGATTTAAGTAAAGCTTTTAATAGCGTCAACCTTAAGTTTATTTACATCTGACTTCTTTACGTCAAGCAATTTGTTTTGTTAACTCATGTAACATTAATATTCTCTTGGTATTTACTAAATATAAAATTCAAAATTTGTCAAGATTAAATTGTCATAGGTTCTGTAGATTCAGAGCCAAATTGAAGGGTTCAATGACTCCTGTAAAATTTGCATTCAAATTGAGACCAAAGTGAAAGATGATTAAATGAGCATTCATTTATTTTTTGTTAACATATATTGGGAACGTTGGTTTTAATGATGGATTTAGATGCTCTCGAGCTTAGATGTTTAAGGCAATTAAAAAAGTGCTTGAATTAAAAACAATAGTTACAGTAGATGTAGTTTTCCAAGGGCCGCTTGTTGATGATAGTACTTAAGAGTTAATACCGTTCGAATGAAAACTGTTTTGAAGTTGAATGAATTGAGTAAAGCCAGAGACTAAACTTTTGTTACATACAGGGTTCTGTTATGAGATATGGAAAAAAACCGGCTCCATACTTTAGTTGATGTCGACATCATTTGTGTACGTATGCATATTACGTTTTTAATTTAATATGCTCGTTGGGAATTTTATGTAGAACCCGCAGAAGAAAATCCTACATCCTTAAATACTATGCTTGGATATTAAGAAAATAATCATCCACATCCACCAGCCGGAAAATTACAATAGAACGAACATCAAAGTTTCTGACAAATGAGTTTGTATTGCATCATTAATTGGTCTATTATTACCACTAAAAGCATGAATGAGTTGTGAAGATCACAGGAAGTCTATTTCAAACATAGTCGGGGAATGAGCGAGTTTGTTCTTCCCACTTATTAGATATTTTGGATGCCCGGACAAAAGCATCCTGTTTGGTATAGGTATGATAGAATGCTCGGGGGTGTATGTAGGTGTGTTGTACGTAATCCCAAGTAATGTGTACAATGTATGGGATCGCAAAACTGTTTGAAATGTCGGCTTTCGGTGTTACGAAACTTTGATTGATCGGTTTATTTATAAAACTTTAGTCAATGAAACTATAAACGAATAGTTTAAACAAATAATGGCCCGATTCTGTTAAACCCACACTAAACTTATTTTAGACCATCGGTATCTTTTTCACTTGTACACAATCAGAAAAGGACAGACGAAAATTAGAGTTAGATTTTTTGTGTACAATAATGAATAAATAAATACCAAAGATTGATTGCCAATTCGTATTAACACCGTCACCGTCAATTTATTTATTTAAGTCTACGTACCTAGATATTTTTCGACAACCTAAATATAATTTAAGTATCTTCGTATGTTTGCGCAAATCTTCAGTTACACTGTATCTCCAAATAAATGTTGGTACACATGAATACGTAAACAAATGATCAATTACTCAGTTCGCGTGATTTGGCAAACAAGGTGCGCACGCGCAGACTCTCGGTGTGATGCCGACGTTAATAAGGGGAACGATGATTCATTCACTTTAGCTTGAATCAGATGATAAGTGCAGTTTAGTGATCGATTTTGTATTAAGAATAGTGCTAATTGATATTTAATTATCTTCAATGTACCTACATGTTTTGCATAAGCAGCAGTGTTTTTTTTGTTTATAACCCCAAAAAGTGGTAATATTCATCGAACTAACCGAATGGAAAAGAATCTAAAAGTAGGATATATCATCACTTTTACATGTCTTTTTTGAGTTTGATGACCCCATCAAACTCAAACTAAGAACCTTACTGAAACCTAAGAAGAAAAGCGAAACAAACTCAGGGGTCTATAATGTAATCTATACTATAATACTATATATAATATTATAAAGCTGAAGAGTTTGTTTGTTTGTTTGTTTGTTTGTTTGTTTGAACGCGCTAATCTCAGGAACTACTGGTTCGAATTGAAAAATTCTTTTTGTATTGGATAGTCCGTTTATTGAGGAAGGCTATAGGCTATATTACATGACGCTACGACCAATAGGAGCGGAGCATAAATGAAAAATGTTGCAAAAATTAAAAACCGTTGAAACTAAAACACGCGAACAAAGTCGCGGGGGACAGCTAGTTATCTATATAAATTACTGGAACGATTATGGAGTTGTAAAGTTATAATAAATGCCCCCCTAGACGAATATAAAAATGAATCCAGATTCCTCTTGGTCACGCTATAACTTCCAAACGACTGCACCAAATCGGTCAATTCTTTTTTTGTTATGTCCCTTATTGTAAGGACAAGGTTACATACTAACCATGCGTAGCCGGGGTATGTATATTTGTAAAATAATAGGTTACCTTGTATCCCTGAAACTGAATCATTAATACTCACAGAGATTCTTTCGAAATGGCAATACTACCACGTGAGGTAATACCTACCATGAGCACCATGTAATTATTTAACATGTAACATGTTTAATAACAGATGGAACAGATGTAACACATAAACAACTGATCATTTGTCATGAGACTTGATTACTCATGACCTAATTAATCAACCATATTATAGCTAGACTATTTAAATCTATACTAAGAACTAGTACTATATTTAGATACGTATAATATAAATATTTTAAGACTGACTATATATACAAATATAATGAGTAAAAAATAATAATAAAAAAAAATTGAATTTACGAAATCGACCATACTTAGAACATAATTATTATCTATATATTCATTACTCTACAATTTTTAGTTACGTTTCTACTTAACTTTTTAATTTTCTAACAGAAGCACTTTAAAATCATCATAAAGTAAGTTTTTTTTGAAGTGAAAACTTCTTTTGCGTTGGGCATTTTTGTGATGGGAGAAAACAATTGAACCGCGACACTGTTACCGTTACCGACACCTCTGTATATAAGTAACACATATTGTACTTGTTCAAGTTTTTACTACTATCGGCAGTGTTATCCCGGTGTGCCAGTTCTTTTTAAATACAACCTTTTTGAAATATAATAATTATTAAATAAGTTCTCGTCGTTAGAAAAACAACAACTATTTTTATTGTATTTTCTGTTTTATTGCCTGAAACATACCCTGTAATTATTGTTAGTGAGAAATTCTAGTTACAGTTAGCTAGCCAAAAATTCTGTCTGTCAGTCTAGAATACGCTTTAATTTTTGTTATTAAAAAAATCTAATAATAGTACCTACTGATCGTAAAGATATTTTGTATAGTATTACTAATGATACAGCCTGTCATCCAATTAGCTAAATAGTGGGTGACGAGAATAATTAGTGACAAGTACGTGTAGGCGAACTGTCTTAATATTTCGTGAATATCAGCCATCAACTGTTTGCTGAACAATAAATAAGAAGTAAATAACTAAACAGTCAACTAAATATAATGATTTTACACAAGAGCTAATTTAAATCCTCTTAATTACTTCAATTATTTTAGTTTAAGAATCGTAAAGTTTGGACTATAACCCAGTTAGTTTAAAGTTAGCAGATAGACATAATTTATTCTTGTGAAAAGTTTATACGTTATTGTGAGCTTGTCTAGACAGTTTAATATTTTTTTTTTTATAAATGGTAGCGATTCAGATAGGTACAATTTTAGCGAAATAAGAGTAATTGAATGCAAACAACTTAAAAGTTAATGTATACCTGCGTTATTCTTTTACTTGTGAGGTTGGACGTAGCATCATGCTAAGTTACTTTTTTTTTTAATTAATAAAAACACAAAATTATTAGCTATATTTTTAAATGCTTTGCTTTTTTTTTTTTTTTTTTTTCGGCACATGCAGTAAGCTAATGTATGTAAGTTGCAAAATTTGGCTTCCACAAGGGTCCATTTTTAAATTAAGAAAGAATGGCTGTGATGATAAAGATGTTTTAGATAAGATTTGAACCCGACTCTAAAAGGAGGACGTTCTCAATTACACGGTTGTTTTTGTTGTCTCGCGATATATTCAGCAATTTTAGTTAATATGTCGTTGTGCAAGCTTTTTTTTGGGAAAATAAATGTTTTTTCTTTCTCCTTTCTTTATCTATTATGGATAGATTGCAAAAGTTAAATTGATTGCAGTCGGTTTCTTTTTAAATTTATGTGTAATCTATTTATATACAGTTAATTAATAATATTAAATTTAATCTATATATCTTTTACACTATAGAATTTAGAAACGTCTGTACACTGTGTTCTAAACTCTCTGTAGCCGTCTTAAAAGAAAAATTGCAATTTTATACATAACACCAAGGAGTCATTACCCAAGACACAATAAATCTAAATTATCAGTTTCATTGGTTTTGAAAATTAAAAAAGAATGTTTCATAAAAGTGAGTAGTCTAAACAATGTACAATTAATTAAGACACAAAATATTTTGCATCAAATTAAAACATAGGTATTTGTGCCGACGCGTGCGTTAATTTGTTCGACGTGTATCGTGTCTACTGCACTGGTGCCAAACGTGAAGAATTTTAAAATAAACTGTGGCATTGTGAATTATTTAGCAATGCCACGGTAAGACAGTGATGTTGAGGAATACATAAAACCCATTGTTTTGCATCATAAGTTTTTACGAGTTTTTGGGAAAATTTAACAGCCTGTTCTGTGTTACGGTCGGTTACTTGTTAAACAAGCAAGGTTAGTATCATCCAACCGAGAATTTCATGGATGTTTAGCTATGTAGTTATCCTATGGTTTTAATTGAGGAAATTTTACTTTAATTTTTTTAGAGCCATGTTATTCTGTTAATGCATTATCAAGTGCAGCGTTAAACTTAGTGCTGATATGTCAAAAAATATTTGTGGTTTGACGTGGTTTCGAAGTATCTAGGGTTTGTTGAGCTCACTATTGCGTTTGACGCGGAATGTATATAATATTACTCAAGATAAAATTATGTTTTTTGATAAAAAGGTTTGGTTCTTGGAACCAATGCGATTGGCGTCTCCGAGACCAATTCTGGCGATTTAAAGCAATGACGAGGGGAGACTACACCCGAGAGTTGAAAAATACCTATTTAAAGAATATATTGCCGTCGCACACCTCTGAAATGCCCCGTAAAGTGCGTAAGCAGCTCATTTTTTTATTGATGTGGACAACATCACATACCTTGCTCTAAACCCAAACAAAGTAGCTATAGCACTTGTGTTATGGAATCAGAGACAACGATGGTACCGCAAACTTCTAGACCCGAGAAAATGTAGAAAAGTGGCTTCCTACATTGACCCGTCCGGGGATTGAACCCGAGATCACAGACCGGGCAAAACCAATGTGTACGCCACTCGATCACGGAGGTCGTCGTATTTAACTGATGGAATAATTAGATTTTGACTTTTCACACACAGTCGTCTACCCCATTCTGTAGACACGCTACTACAATTACAGCAAACTTCATTCTACGTAGAAAATAAACGATTGGTGAAACCATACGCCTAACATCTGTTATTGATAAATTCCAAGTTTCCTAGAAATTTCGCATCGCGTAAGGCAACGTCAAAAATACACTTTGACGAATCATGAATATTAACAGTAGCTACTGCTACAAAACGATTTGATTCCCGATAAAACGCAGGGCTATTAACTATTTACGTCCGTGATTGCAAATATAATTGTTACGTTCTTTTGATTGTATGTAATTCATTTCCTAAATTAATACATACCTACGTTTTAAGAATTTTCCTTGATACATTATAATCGTAGGTATCCAGGTTTCATTAGGAGTCTACTATGATTAGTAGGGTGATTCTTTTTACAACCTTTAAGTTAATTTTTCCTGGTGTTACAATTTAAATTTCACCCATTTCCCAATGTTAGAATCAGCTGAAACTTTGATACCTTATGGCATCAGAATGGCCATAGTAAACTTGTAACACACGACAACGCTCATGATGAATTCCTTTGTACGTATATGTGGAGTCATTTGCGTTGTTTTTACATGTATGTAGGTTATCTGATCTTCGATAATTTCTTAATTCTTGGTTTTAATGAAGAACTTTCTTTAAGAAACTCTTTCATTTAAACATAAAATTATATCACGCTAAAAAAATCTCACTGTAACCTTTACTGAAAGTAAAAAAAATTGCCCTTACTCATCAGTTAATTTTATTTCCGATACAATTCCAATGTAGAATTGTTAGTGGACAGACACTTGAATCCTTACTAATATTACAAATGCGAAAGTAACTCTGTCTGTCCGTCGCGTTTTCACGCCAAAACTACTAGACCGATTTAAGTGAAATTTAGTTTTATTTAGTCTAGAGCCAGAGAAAGGACATAGGCTACTTTTTGCCACAATAACCGAAATCCACGCGTTCGGAGCCGCGGGAAACAGCCAGGTTATTATAATTTGCACAAAGTTGGTACAAAGGCGGACTTAATGCCTTAGGTATTCTCTACCAGTCAACCAAAGGTTGTGTAGAGATAAGTGTGGGAGTTGCAATGGTAAATCAGCCAATGGATCCTTCCATTGGCTGATTCACGTGTCGAGCCACTAAACATTGTCAGTTTTTTGTTTACTGTGTATTATGTTTGCGTGCCTCTCGTAGCAGACAAACTAGATTAATAAATTAGTCAATGTTTCCAAGAAATCGTTGTGCAGAAAATAAATTGCAATGTTTTGACACGTAAACGTTTGTTCAAACGAGTAAATAATTGAAAGTACGTCCAATTGACCTCCTAGTAATAACATTGTCTTGACTTAAATTGTTGTTTACTTTTAATTTATTTTGATAGTTTGTATTTTTAGATGTTTTAGCCATTGTATTGAATTTGAATACATGATTTTACTATTAATTCGAGAAAGCTTACAAAAGCTGGAGGGCTTGTGTATGCCGTACGGTATGACCGATAATACAGGTTAAGCCGCGCTCGCCGCGGTTGGTCCGTAGATGGGTGGCCATTTGTAATCATAACGAAACCCCTTCGTGCCTGGAAAGCACGTCAAGCCGTTGGTCCCGAGTGTCATACGTAGATCTTTGACAGGCGTTAAGTCATTGCAATTCTGACAACCAGTCTTACTTAGGGATACTGTGTTACCCAGTAAAATGGGTTGTGGAGATCAGATAGGTAGTCGCTCCATGTAAAATACGATATTCAGCTGAATCCAATAAGACTGGAAGCCGCTCCCGACATAGCTTGGAAAAGGCTATGCAGTAGAAGAAGACTCTTAGCCACATCAAGTCATCCTGCGAGATACTAATGATTGTAATTTTCTAGCAGTGTTTGAAACAAAAATAAAACAACTGAGTTCTAGAAAAAAATTATACAAATATACCTGGTTATGGGTGTTTGAGACTAAATAAAAATAGTGCAGACCAAATCGAAAAAATTACAGATATTTATTGCAAATCTGTGGGAAAATATTTTAATACATGCTAAATGACAAACTGTCACTTATAAATATTCGAAGGTATATAGATGCAATATAAGGATTGGTTCTATTAACAGACCTTTTATTGCAACACATGCGTAGGTGATAGGAATTCGGTCATTAACACTTTTATATTAAGACAGTTACAAATATAGACCACTCTACGTGTTAATTACAATGACCAATTGATTTTGTTTTTGCTAAATTGCGTAGAATCGATTTTATATTTGTTTAATATAGGAAGATTAACAACTGCCCTCAGGAAACGACCTGCAGTGGCCCATTTGGAAATCTCTCAACCGATTACAGACCCAGGTGGGTTGCAAAGTAAACCTGCTGCAAGTGGGGCATCATCGATCCTTCACATATCCAATGTGAATGTGGTTCCACGGCGCAAGACATGGCGCATCTTCTGTCCTGCCTGTCCTGCACTACCACCTGCACCCTTCAGGACGTAATGGAGGCCAACGATCTTTTAGTCGGAAAGAGTTTGAGAGTCATTTAAAGATACACGATATAGTCATACACGAGAAGAAGAAGAAGAACGTTATGCTACATGTTACAAAAATAGTTAAAATAAATACAATCTTGACAACGATGATGTAGCGTAAGATAAAATAATATTCAAAAACATAACTCAACTAACGGATGATAAAGAACCACATAAAACGGATTAGAAGCAAGAAATTCATTTACACGTAGAATTGAATGAAAAAACGTTGTCACTATAAATCCACCTCCCGTCCTCATCCACTATAAATTTGTCTCGGACTACTAACCATTTGTAGGTACAGACAGGGACAATTTTACAGTATTTTCCATTCATCGAGCATCCACAAATAGATTCCAGACTACATATTAACTACAAACCGTTTATATATTTTTTCAGATCTTAAGTTAATATTTAAAAATCTAAAGTTAGATTACAAAAAATATATATATACACGAAGCAAAGAGGTTTCAAAATGAAGCCAATACAACGAAAATTTAAATCGAAGGACCTATCCATTTGTATTATATTTATATTTTTTAATGTATATTAAATTTTTACATATAATAATTGCTTTTTTTGCCTTGTTTTTCTTCTAATTTTTGTCAGTGACATTATTCAATTTGTAGCTACCGTTTTTACCTACTTGCTATGTGTTATTAACTTGTAATACAGTGGATAATTTACTAGCATTTTGCCAATGTTAATTAGATTTAACAATGAACCCAAACAAAAAGACATTTTGACAACAGCAATATATTTATAAAAAAATCTCATAATTAGATTTCATATTTCGTAACTACTTTGACCGGCTGTTGGCTAGAAGCCATCAAGAAAGAGACAGTGTATGTATTTCGGCTTGAGTGCGAAAAGGACAGGTTAAAATCTTGTGTGAAAAATATTTATGCTAAGGCCTTCTGTTGCTTCGGATTCGTCTATGAATAGTTCAGTCGGTTCACCCGTGTGGTATTTTTGTCTTACTGGACGAAGGTTAAAACCGCTTTTACAAGTAACAGTTTTGCGAAACATCTCTTCGCTGTATTCATTTTGATCGATTCGGTTCGGTGACATTTTCTTGAAATTTTAATCGGTTATGGCCCACTCAATTTAGTTAGTAATGAGTCGCCGTTAAGTTTCATATTGTCTCTGCCGTTTTATTGCAGGACTAGCTGTTGCTCACGGTTTCACTTGCCTTGCTTGTCTCCTAAGGCAAGTAACGCATTGTTAAATAGCCTATATAACCCTATTCGAGAAATAGGCTTTAACATTAACAAACTATATTTATATTCTGTCAGGTAGTTTCAGAGATTTGCGCGTTCAAACAAACAAACAGATAAGAAAAGAGCGTCTTTAAGTGAAGTTTAATTTGGGGTTCTTTTTCAATAAGCCTCAAAGGTATATATCGCAACATAGCGAAATTAAAAGTCAATGAATTTGTAATGTTTAAATGGTATTTGAAAAGTTATGTCAAATTAATTGAAAACTAAATTGTTATAAAGGGTGATACAGGCTGACTAGCTAAATACAGAAGGCTGGAAAAAAAAATCAAGCAACTGATCGATTTTGAGGTCCGTTTTGTTTTTTCATATTTTGACCAATGTTTCTTGGAGAAAGTTTTTCAATTTAACATACTATCACCGTGAAAAATTGCAATATGACAAAAAAATCTGCCTGTATGTATACTTATTTTTAAACAAAATTGGCTCAGTGACTAAGTGTTAGTTTCCTTAGTAATAAGGAGAGAGAAATTCGGTGTTCTGTGGGTTTTACCAACACAATAACAAATGTTTTATGTCTCATGATTTTATTTAGAAGTTTTATTGATACTTAATTTTGTTTTCTGTCTGGGCGTCTGTGTTGTTTCAAAAAGACTGTAGCTATGTCTATTTTTTTGTGCGTTTTTCTCAAAAGCACAAACAAAAGCTTTAAAAAAATCAGTGATATACAGGAATTTTAATAACATACTTGTAAAGAAAACCACTGTATTATGGTAAAAAATATTTTAAATCTCTTATAAACTGAATTTAATAATGATACCCCTTAGATGAGATTTCGCTCATATATCTTTGGCCTCGATGATGTAAACAGTACCTATATAGTAGTCTAGCTAGACAATGGGTTAACGAACCGTGAGATGTGAAGCCACCTAAAGCTCGTTGCATATCTTCCAATAGATCGCTCACGGATAACATAGAGTCAGATTTGGAGGATGCAAACAAGCAGACATAACGTTTGTGTAACGTGGTTTAACGAATCATTAATTAAATTGCACTAACAAGGGATTGCACGATTATTTTCAATTTTGGTTAAAAATTATGTCCTGGCAACACCTAGCAATGTATCGCAATACAAAAATTGTATAGAAATTGCCAAGAATTGCCCAATTTTATATTTGCCCGTGTAAGCGCACCTTAACAATAAAATGTAATTCTGTAAAAAGTTACTAGACTATACTTATAATAGACGTAATAATTATGTTAAATTGGTACCTAATTAAATCTGAAAAATACTGTTTTATTTTATTCTTAATATTGGAAAAAAAATCATAATGTCATTCTGTTCGTTTCCGCAAAAAATAAGTATAAGTTCTTAAATATCTTTGAGTATAAACATCCTCATTCTAAATAATCCTTAGTTAAAATTTATGGTTTTAAATGTTTATATTTATGTTATCTGTTTGGAAAGACACAGTTTTTAGCGTTTTGTTAAGCTGTGGGATTTGATCTATATTTACAAATGTATTAGTTATTCCTTGAAATGTTTTTAGTCTCTTATTTTATTTTCTTAGAAAATATATATTTATAGTTCTTAAGCAATATCTTTGTATTGATCAGATGCTGATCAAACATCTAAGTTTAGAAATGACTCTTAGTAGAAAGTTTAATGAAACACAATATTTTCGAGGAAAAATCTTGTATAAATTTAATTTTACTACTTAATTTTAATTTTAACTAATACTGCTCTGAATCGATTAAATTATTAATAGTTATTATGTATATATTATTTTATAGTTTTGTTACCTTATTAGATTAACAAATTATTTTTTTATGGATGTTTATCTGTCTTGCTTCTGTCATCAGGAAGTATCTATTACTAAAATAATGATTCTATGGAAATTGTTTAATTTCGAAAGTAGTATATAAATTCTATGCAAATGTCGAAAAAACGCATTGGTTTGATTTTAACAGTGCGCTTACAAGAGCAATTAATTGCGTGATTATTGGAAATTTTGTTAAAAAATGATGTCCCGGCAACTCTTAACAATACAAAAATAGAAAATATAAATACAGCCATACATTTTTAAATTTGCAACAATTGCCAAAGTTGCCCGTGTAAGCGCACCTTAACACTATAATGCAATTCTATCAAAGTTAATTAACTACGAAACAAAAATACATTCAAGGCTACAATCTGAAATATATTTCTACCTGCAATTGTTTTAATTAACCGTTTATTTCTTGGCAATAGCATCTATACATGTTGTAAAAGTGTTGATACCTTCTTCGTATCACTATCCGATTGGCAGAGAACCAGCTGCGGTGCATCGCTGACCAAAATGTTAGTCACGGGATTAATTTAATGTCTCGTGACACTACGGTTCGGTTATTTTACTGAGAATTTGAGATTACCACTAATCGTCAAGGATTACTTGGTAATTTAAAGTCAGGTCACGGTAAGTATAGAGCTTTTGGAGAGGAATAGTAAAGTCATTGTTTACAAAGATACCTAATACTTTCTGACCGGAGGTTTGGCGGATCTAAAGGTGAGCTTTTAAGGGCAACTAAAATTGGGCAATCCGTGGCAAATTCTATACAAATTTTGTATTGCTATCCATTGCTAGATGTTGCCCTTTTTTAAACAGAATTGCCTATAATTGCGCGATTATTGCCTGTGTAAGAACACTGTGAAGTAGTTGTGCACTGATGATTTGGGTCATAAATTATGGTTTTATTGGATTTTTTTATTTGTACTACAGAAAAAAGCTTTTTAAAACTTTATCTTCTGTTTATGTAAAGAAGCCTTGTCTTTAGTATCTAACATAAAGACATTGTAAATATAGTAGCCTACATTTATATAGTTTACTAGAATAAGTATCTATAGAGATAGAGACTCCTTAAAAAACTGACAATACCAATCAATTATTTAGACCGGAACAATTAAAACAACTTCTTAAATCTATCACCGCTCAAATTCGATCAGATCATTAACCTTCTCAGTGCGAAGCGCTGTACTGATTTATTTCTAGGAGGTAAATGTGAGAGTAGATGAGGGTTATTGGCATTTAGCGTGTTTAAATCAACGGAAGTGGTTTCGCCAGGTGGCGCCACGTGCAACTGGGGTACGACGTTCCAATTAATAACAGCAGTACACCTTAAGTCTAATCATATGTCTGCATCGATAGCCGAACGGCGTGTGACCGAAAAGGTCATCACCAAGCCATAAATGCGCGATGTGCTGCGGGTTTGATCTCCGCTTGGAACAAACATTTGGGTGACGAATGCTTGTTTTAAGTTTGGTTGTTCTTTGTGAATGCAATTTGAATGTCTGTGAAAACTTGCGATACAAGGAATATTAAAGGGATCGTTTTAAATTAACAAATTGTAATAAAAAACTTTAATTGTTAGTGTGAATTTAAGCAAACTTTTTAAAATTAATGATAATAATTAGTTTATTTGTTTAAATAAGGTACCTACGTGATAGGTGTTTACAAAACAATTGTAAGTATCTCTTATTACCGCGAAATTGGATTTTTTCTTGCAGCTATTGAGCTAATTACTAAAAATTAACTACAAATAAATCTTTTTATGAAATTTAACAATCTTTGGAAATTACAATAAAGAATCTAAAATGTAGTGGTGGCCTAGCGGTTCAATGAACGAATTTATACCTATGCAAAAGTGTCTATTTCAATGGTGTGCACGCATGGTAATTATTCTCATGCACCTTTACTTAGCATTTAAGTAAGTTGTAGCCAATGAAAAAAGGTATCGTACACAGTGCAGCGGATATTTAAATGTTTACAGTTGTAATGGATTATTTATGTTTGTTTTCATCTTCGTTTGAATCTGATGCCTGCTTGCATCATGGTATCATATTCTAACTATTTAAAAAACAGTTCGTATTTCATTTGTTTTTTACGGATGACTCGGCTTACATTGGTAGTTGTGCATCTTGACATTCGTAGCATAAGATTACGTTTTAAAGAACGGACGAACGAGGCGATATGAATGATGAATGATCTTTTTAACTTTGAGAACATTACTAATAAGAGTGGCTATTTACAAAACCGATCAAGTATCGGTCTCGCTTACGAAAGGTTCCATGCCATCGTACCTACAAAAAATTATACAAAAATATGTAGTTTTTTTAATAATTTGTTGTCATAGCAGTAACATATACAAACTCTGTAATCATTTCAATCTATTACGGTTCATGAGATACAGCCAGTTGACAGACAAACAGACTTAAAGAGGAGGCTTAGTAATCTGTACCTGAAGTCCCTCAAAGTACGTACTTTGAGGGACTTCAGGTACCCTTCAGCGTAGGTCAGGTTAACTAAAAACTTACAGCTAATTGATTTAATTCCGCTATTTCATTCGAACAACAACCTTATTATTTTATCAATTAACTTTTTTTATTTAAATTTAATAATCAATTTTATCAGTCAGAGTTTTATGAATTTATTGTTAAATAGAAACAATAATTTTGTTTTATTCTCAAAATTATAAAACCGAGCTGATACTAAGAGTGTACTTATATAAAAAATATAACTATTATATTATATTTTAATACTAAATCAAACTCAACATATCAGAAAGCACCGTGATTCGTCCACTCTTCACCGCTACCTTAGTGCTCTGGCTGTGGAGAAGAAACGGCGTAACTAACATCCCAGCAGTACGCTGTCTCTAATTTTACAGAAACAGTAATGATTATAATATATTATATATATCGAATGTCGTGGTGGCCTAGTGGTTCAATAACCGTATTTGTGTGCACAAGGTTGCAGGTTCGAACCCACTACAGGCAAGTACCAATGTAACTTTTCAAAGTTATATGTACTTTCTTAATTATTCTAAGACATCATTGACAATCGGTGAAGGAAAACATTGTGACAAAACCTGGATCCCAAAAAAAAAAAAAATGGATTCTGAAATCGCCAACCTGCACTGAGCAAGCGTGGTGATCAATGCTCGTTCCTTCTCTATATGAGAAGAGGCCTGTGCCCAGCAGTGGGACATTTATAGGCTGGTATTATATTATGTTATATACTAAGAGTAGTGTATTATATAACAGAGTTTAAATTACCTTTACTATAGTAACGAGTATTCAACAGTGCATTGACATAATTTCTGTCTTAAAGCTCGCATTCGATAACGTGTTAGTTATAAGATCGGCACAAACCAAGTATTGACAGCTTGCTGGCTGATTGCCGGCAACTGTTCGTTTCACTTTTGTTCACTATTTGTATAAGATGACTCATTGACTAAAATGTACAAGTTATGATGTCATCAAATATTTCATTTAAGGGTTACATTACATGATTTTTATAGAATCACTAGCTGTTTCCTGCGGCTCCGGCCGTGTGTATATCGTGGCAAAAAGTAGCATATGTCCTTTCTCAGGTTCTAGACTATCTGTTTACTAAATTTCATTTATATCGGTTTAGTAGTTTTGGCGTGAAAGCGGGACAGACAGACAGACAGGGTTACTTTCACATTTATATTATTAGTAAGGATTGTGTGAAACCAGCCCCTGTAGCCAAAACATGTCTACAAGCGTTAACGATGATAGAAATTGCTTAAATGACATTAAATGTATGGAATTGACATTTTCTTTCGATAAGTCACGTGACTTGTCACTTCCATACATTTGACCGATTCGATTAGCGTTTAAGGTTGTAGAAATGTCACTTGGCTAGAAGGGCTGGTTAGTTAGAAGTGTGGTATTTAGTTAGAAATTACTGGAATAAAACATTTGTAGTTTTCGGATAGTTCCAATATTCTTAAAGATATAAAAGACGCAGTTACTATGAAAAGTTTATTTGCCTAGAAGTGGTAAAGATGTTCTCGCGAAAGTACCTTTTACAAGATAGATAGATTAAAATGATTAAATAAATCGTTCTAATTCGTTTTAAATGGAAAATTAAAAACTTATTTAACGGATAGAGACACAAAATTCTTCTTAATAAGTTTTAAAGTTGTCAACTAAATCAACCTTTTTGTTACATTTTTACGTTTAACTAACTTTATACAATATGATTGATCTTTATCTCTAGGTATATAGGTTGTAATTACATTGGATGTAGTCTATCTTCTATATATACATACATATTTTAAAACAAGGTCTCTCTGAACGCGATAAACTCAAAAAGTACTGAACGGATTTTTAATTGGATTTTACCAATGGATAGTGATTAAAAAGAACATTTTATGAGTATAATTTATTGTCTACACGTGAGAAGCCGGGGTGGGTCGCTAGTGTAAAATAAAGCTACGTTTACAGTAATTTTCTATCTATTTACAAATACATGAATGTTTATATGTCTTATAATATATGAGTGCTTAAATCAATGATCAGATTGTGATGAAACTTTGGCAGGGTGTTTTTAATATGCGCGAGAAGGGTCCTAGCAATAAGAAAATGTATTACACAAAAAGAAAAAAAAAGCATAACGTGGGATTGCAACACCGGGTTCAGTAGTTCATTAATAAATCTACCCATTTCTCTTTCAAGTCTACTATACTTATAAGAGCTATAGTATTACAGGCGTCAAGACGACAGTTTGTCGTCCCACATTCACGCTCAAAGGTTCCGTACAACGCTGTCTGTCCGTCTGTCAATCTGTCAGTCCTTCGGCGAGAGTGTTTTGTTTGTGTGCACCCAAAATAAAACACGGTTCTATAATAACTACAACGTGAAAGCTTCCAGTCAGCTATAGTTTGAATTTTATTAAGTTTAGATGATTATATTTTTTATTGTTTTGATTGTGTTTTGTTAACTTTGGGGTTTAATTCGATTTTATAAGTTCGTTACAGTTTTAATTTGGTCTTTATCGAACTAATTGTATTCAACGTGTATTAAGAAACCTGGTTGATCTAGGAATATATGATTATTCTATGGGTTTATCGATAAACAGCCAAGCTGGTCACATGATGGTAAGTGAGAACCGCTATCCGTGAATAACCAACACCAGAGTGATGCGTAATAAGTTGTGTGGTTATTTAAAATGATTTGGGACCCCGAATTTCCTTCAAACATAAACGAAACGCAACGGTGAACTGAATCCGTACATACATACATACAAATATAGAAAGTTAAGGATATAACTACGCTTGATCTAACATGTTAAAATATCTACATAAAAAAGGAGTGACTTGCTAAGTGTAAGCCGTACGGTTTTACTGATAATGCCGTTGCCATTTGTAAACATACTGAGACTCCTGTGTGTTTTGGAAAGTACGTTAAGTCGTTGGTCTCGACTGTGATACGCTGATCTTTGACAGTCGTTAAGTCATTACAATTCTAACAACCAGACTTACTATGAGATGCTGTGTTACCCAATAAAATGGGTTGTGGAGCGACTGCCTGAAGATAGGCAGTCGCTCCATATAAAATATGGTATTAAGCTGAATCTGATGAGACTGGAAGCCGGGATTATTCCCACTAGTTCCACTGTCAATCAGTCCTAACTAGTGAGATATTTTTTCTCAGTTGTTCCATTGGTTTTTGTAATGGAACTAATGGAACAAATCTTAATAAGAGTCGTCTCAATAGTTCCACTGTAATTGTTTATTAAGACCCTATAATAGCTTGAGAAAAGGCCAGGCAGACGAAGAATACATAAAAAAACACGATAGCTAAGACTTGACTATGAGTCTTCATATGCCTCATCTTCCCAATACTAAAACAACCTATGTCTGTATGTAAATACTCGTCAGAATTCATAAGTTTATCGTTAGGGTTGGTTATAGTGGTTAAAATTATACGTTATTAAACACAATTTACAATTAGTAATGAAAATCGAGCAAATAAAATAAACACATTTACCAGAAATTAGAAAAAAATATATACGGTATTATTTATTATTTAGTAGTGTAATGTTTTGAAATATTTAGATAAAATATTTCATGTTGAGTGTAAATTACAATGCAGAATAATGTTATATGATTCATACATTTGAATGCATTTTATTACATGTTTACAATAAATTTTAAATATTTATGAACCCATTTACTGAAGTTTATAGGATTGCCCTAATTCTCAGGATTAAATATTATGTCATCGACCTAGTCTAACAATTATATGAAATATATCGTATAAAGGATTAATACAGACGTAAAACAAAACAAAATTCAAATTCAAATTGTACCTCTACGAATATGCTACGAAATTTCGTAGCGTATTCGTAGCTGCTATATTAATATCGTGTAGGCATTTAATTTTTCCATCCAGTCTTCGTATTTTACGTAGTTTCATTATTAGATGTTTAACCAGTTTTAATATATTGCGAGTCCATCACAAATTGAGGTCAGATCTGTCAATGGCTGGAACTAATGTCACAGCACCTGAAAACATGTGTGACGCGGCCTTACAAACTGAAACGTGACCTTAAGATATTTGTGTCGTCGACATTATTATACAGCTTTAATTTCACAATTGTGGTGCAATATATGTATATTCATAGTAAATTTAAATTTTAAAACAACCAATAAAATATGTTTCAATAAAATCGTTAACACAATCAAATATTTCAATTAAAATGTAGCTAGTTAATAGGTTTTATTGCTCCACGGCATCGACGTGGGACGATATTTCGTGTCCATGATTAATCTTTTCGCAAATACGTAACGACACTGTCACATGCGTATTTAAACTGTTATTTTTAGACATCTGTAAATGTCCATCTAAATTTAACTTAGCCTGATCGATCGTTTAAAGCTTCATGCAAAGCTGGCTGCTGGTCCTGCAAAGCATACAGTCCCATATAAATTTTGGGAGAAAATCGCTCCGGTGACGAAGGAGCGAGCGTCGGCGCGCGCGCACGGCTCGCAGTAGCCGAAATATCTCGGCCGACGCCGGTCAAAAATAGTAGCGCGTCGCGCGGCCGACTGCCCGCTGCATACAAAAGTGGCGAGCCGCTAACTAACAGCACGCCTTATCAAATTTCGCAGCCCACAGTCGCGCCCACGCGCACCCCTGCCCACCCCGCATGCGTTAGTGTGTTAGCACAGGCCTGCTTTGTTAGACGAGTTACAACTTCACTTAATCCTGCTGCTGCGACACAGAAGCACTGAGCGACATCCGAAGCATTAATTAGTTACATCACTCATCACTTACACAGTTGTTGTCACTAAACACTGCTCACTAGTGTGTATGATCGTTCGCGAGCCGAGAGTACGGTAGCGCACGCGACCGGCGCCTGCCTCCACTGAACTGCTGCGAGCGGGCCCTCCTCTCGCGCCGACGTTCCAAAAATACCCATCATTGTGTACACAACACTTATAACACCTAGGCTTTAGTATAAATCTCGGCGGACTTTATAAATAGTGCGGTTCGATACAGCGAAGGTATAAAGATGCGAATGCAATGCTATTAACCTAAATGATTTGGCCTGGATAAATATTAAGAGGTGGGCTGCTCCAAGATTCTCTCTAGTTACAGAATAAATAAAACTGTTACCATATCCGTTGCTGCTGTTAGATACACGAACTGACTGTGCAATCTGAATTTAAACAATTAAACCCCTCACTTCTATATAGTTAGGTAAATTATTATATATTATATTTCCCTTTTTCTGCAGAAATTTTGCCAAAATTGTGAGTGCATACACTAAAAAAAAATACATTGGTAGCTTCGCATTAATCGCGTAGTATACACCGATAATACATAATACAATAAAATTGTACATATTGTCCATCCTGTCAAATTTTAGTACCAGGGTAACTAACTATAATCAAGCATTATCTAATTATCATATTATATATTTTCAAAATTATAAAGCCTTGTAACGAAAAGAATAATTAAGAAAACACCTGTTGTTCATAATTAGTGTAATGACACGCGTCGAGATGTAATCTCTTTTACATCATCCTCTAGAATGTGCCAAAATCCTTCTGAAAACATAAAATGATTTACAATTGTTCAGCTGCTCGTTTATGAGGCATCCTTAAACTCGATCAAAACAGGAGTAAGGTACTCGCAGCCTTGCCTACCCAGTTGTGGATAAAGGCGTAATTGTATCTATACGAATAGCGAGAGAAACCGCATAAATCACAGAGATTTCGAATTATTTAAAGTTATGGTATGAACCCAACAAAAGAGCAAACATCTGATGATAAAGGAAAAACTACCGCCCAAGAGCTTGAACAAAATTGAGAGATATCACTCTATTTCATTTGAAATACGTCGATCTAATCAGACGATTGTGAAGTACAACTGACTGACACCTTAGGCGCATCAGACGATGCAGCTGTGACTATAATTTGTAATCATTAAAAATTTACATTATAGCTATCGTTTTTAACTTTACCCGCTGTTAAGAAGACTCTTTCTGTCTGTGCTAATCTTGACGCCCATAAACCATATTAAAAATCTTTCACGCTAATAGCAACAACATTAAAAATTGTTGAAATTAAATAAGAAAGTGGTTTATTAACAACAAGTTCCCTTCTAAAATGAATAATATTATAGATTAGACTAGCGACTAAATCTGCAAATAATAAAAAAATATTAGTATGGCAGAAAAATTGGCAAAGATACGAGAAACATGTTTAATTTATAGTAGATTTTCGGCTTGGACGATATAGTTAACGTTCAGCTATAGTATTATATCCTGCTTCAAACACGAAATACATTAAATTACCGGCTTGTAGTTGTAAACTCGAGTCTAATTTGCTCAAAATAAAATTTCCCTAACCTTGGCGTTTTGAGTAAAATGTTGCAGCTGCAAAAAAGCTTATGGAACATGATTAACAAAACTATAAGTAAAAACATCAATTATTGGACTAATAACATTATTTATCTAATATACTATATATATATTAGATAAATAATATAAAAATATAATATATATATATAATAATAATAAAAATATATATATATATATATATATATATATATATATATATATATATATATATATATATATACATCTCTTGTCACAGTATTTGTTACCGAAATCCTCAGAAACAGCTTGACCGATTTTTATCAAGTTTTTAAGAAAGTTTTTTGATTGAATTAAATACACGGTTGGTTAACAATATCTAATAATGTTTTCATGACAACTAAAAATCATTCTGGAAGTTATCTTAAGGCGTACACATGTACCTATCATCGCATAAGTTGATAAATGAACAATTGATGAGCAACGCTTGTGCTAATATTTGCTGAAGGTTACTATCGCCGTATGACTGTCGTGCCAAAGGTTGCTTGCTCCAGTTTCAATATAATATATAATAATAATATAATATTTTGAAACCACTCACACACGGCCATCTGATCCCAAACTAGGCAGAGCCTGCATTATGGAAACCAGACAACTGATAAACATACTTATATATTTCTAAATACATACATATTATAGATAAATTACACCCAGACACAGAACAAATTATCATGCTCATTACAAAAAGATTTGTCCTGCGTGGGAATCGAACCCACGAATCTAGTAACCATGTGAATTGTTTCTTTGTTATAAGAGCTAGCAGGCCGGTGCGAGTTGAACTCGCGCATGGAGTTTTCCTTACCATGGACATGATATATGCCTTTAAAATTTAATTTAATTAAAAAACTTCCCTTGTATGTGTCCCCTTTTTTATATTACTTGGTGATATAGCACATAGGAACATAGGTTAATGTTGATGATGATGATTACACAATCTGTGAAAATTTCAACTCTCTAGCTATTACGGTTCATTAGATACAGCCCGCTGTCAAACGGACGGACAGAGGGACAGCGGATTCTCAGTAATATGGTACCGTTGGCGGAACGGTATGGTACCCTAAAAACTGACTATTTATTTCCAAGCACATGGTATTGAAGTCGTCAATGGACAACGGTCTCTACTAAGCATCATTGGTACCATTAGACTGTCTGCCGGCAATACCGCTAAAAATAAAAAGTATACTTAGTCATAGTATCTCACCCTGCACTAAAATAAAATGTAAGTGTCATGTAAGGCTTACTAACGATTTTTGAGCGTCTACATGTTTTTACTTTATTTTACTCTTGAGGCTCTTGATGTACTTAATAAATAAAATCAAAGCTTATATTGTATACTTATTTAAACCTATTTTAATGCTTTATGATTGTCTTATTTGTAATTTTTTTTCAAAGGGTTTCTTATATATAATATTGTATTCGTACTCTTTCCAATTTCAATCTGAATATGTAATTTGTGGATAACGTAGTTAGTTACGCCCTGATATACCTATTTTATAAGTTGTTGTTCATCATGCTTAGTGTGTAATTGTTGGTTTACCCTAAAAAATAAAATAAAATATGTGTAATAGTTCCAACATTTATACGCTAGGATCTTGCAAGTTTAACTAATCAATACCTTGACACGCGCTGCATTAGTTGAAATGAAGAAATAATCATTACTTTTTAGATTACTTTTTTTTATGCGTGGGGAAACCTACAAAAGGCACCCGGCCTTATGGGGATTTATAAGACAGGGAACAATGACTTTTACTTCAGTAAACCCAGCCTTTAGTCACTATCAGTACATGAAGAGGAGCTTCTGTTACCTCTTTAAGAACAATCTAGAAGCCCATGCAACGTATTAGAGCACATCCCTGGGAAGAATGTAAAGACGTCTCCCCTGAAGCTTGCTATGCACAGCAGCTTTGACCAATGCTGCTGTCTGCTCTCTGAGATCACTTGATGGGCGGCAGAGTCCTGTCTCTGAGCCACTTTTTAGATACCTAAGCGATGTTTTAGAACATTACGTCACACAAAAGTTTAATTTAAAGTGCGTATGCGTATATACGCACTTTAAATTAAACTTTTGTGTGACGTAATTTACCTACTGTTATCTACAACTTGTTTATAATTTATCTATTTCGATTTCGAAACATTATTCGCTGTTTTTTTATACAACAAACGCTTGCCAAAACTTTTTTGATTAAATCTAGTAAAAAGTTATTTTCGAATCTTTCGTATAACCTAAAACATTGGCAACAATTTTTACGATTTAACCGCAGCTTACCATTCGTTTTAATACCCAACTAACTGTTGATTCGACTGTATTTATATAAATACTAGCTGTTTCCCGCGGCTCCTCCCGCGTGGATGTCGGTTATCGCGGCAAAAAGTAGCCTATGTCCTTTCTAAGGCTCTAGACTATCTGTGTATCAAATTTCATTTAATTCGGTTCAGAAGTTTTGGCGTGAAAACGCGACAGACAACCAGACAGAGTTGCTTTCGTATTTATATTATTAGTAAGGTTGTAACGAAACTAACTAACAATAATAATGGAGACTTTGTGGGGAGTAGTGGATTTTATAAAAGCGACGATTGGCAAGAATTTCAGCATAAAATTTATCGTCGGCCATAACAAAGTGTCATCGCTTCGCTAGTTCGACAAGCAGAATTAGAAACGTTGTAAACTTGTTCTTAGTTGTGCAATACAGAGTAATATAGATATTACGATATAACACATTATAAATACAAATGTCATTTTAATTATACACTCATTTATTATTAGCCAATAATAATAAAGAGACAAAATATATCGTTTTATAATTAAATACAAATAGTAGAAATTAAATTCGCTCCGCATGCTCGGAAACGTTAATGCGAAACAAATAATTAAATCTCGTTTTTGTTTTCTTGTAAGTACCTAGGTTTTTTGGGATCCAGTTCCAGTATTCAGCAGTCAGATTCAGCTGAATACCGGTATTTATTAGCTAAGCCAATTTACTGCCTAATACAATATTCCTTAGAGACTGGTTAGGATAGTAGAGACCATGAACTGTCGAAGATCAAAATATAACAACCGGGACCAACGGTTTACTTTCTGAGGCACGGAAATTTCTCGGTATTTTATCAGAATCATCTCTTTAGGAGTCGAACGTAGCAAGAATCCTTCTTAGCCAACAAGCCCCTAGACGAACAATAACTGATTTAATTCTTTATGATCTGTACAGATTGAAAATTTTACCTCAAAATCTTTTTTTATTTAGTTATAGGTACTTAGTTTTCATTTATCTATTTCTATTTTATTTAATGCTGAAAACGTACTTACCTTTGACAGAGAATAAACAACGCTTAACAATAATTTATGTTGCAGTTTATTACATTTGTAACGTAAATCAGTAATTTACTCGAGCGAAAAAGCTGCAGTGAAGCGAAAAGAAATAGCCTAAGTTGTTATAACCATGTATTTTATTACTATTGTAATATAGGTATAGTCATGACCCCAGTAGTTATTTCTCATAGCACTACTCTTCTACATTCTATTGTCCTTACTAATATTATAAATACGAAAGTAACTCTGTCTGTATGTCTGTCGCGCTATCACGTCAAAACTACGAAACCGATTTAAATGAAATTTGGTACACAGATAGTCTAGAGCCTGAGATAGGACATGGGCTTCTTTTTGACGCGATAACCCACATCCATGCGAGCGGGGCCGCGGGAAACAGCTAGTTATAGATAAAAATATTGTCTAAACTAAAAAGTGATGTTCTGTTGTTTGATTCCCATTTGGACAATTCCTTATGGAAAAATAATTATGGATTCCCTCAGTCCTAGGGAAGAGGAAGCGATAAACTGACACCGGCAAAAAAAAAAAAAAACTTTTTTTGGGTCATTTTTGGTACAGTCGCTAGGCAGGATAGCATTTGCAATCTGACAGTGCTAATCAGTTGCCAACATAACAAATCTGCTAGTATTATACATTAACATAAAGACAAAATTCAAGGCAGTCACTTCCTCTAAAACCTGAGATATTTCATCATGACGAATGAATGATGGACTTTATCGTGACTCTGAGTGTATGACAAATTCTTTTAGCAGACCGGCTGGCAATGGGCCGGAACACGAGAAATAAGAATAAGACTGTCTATTTATACCTTGAAGTGTCAACTGCCATAATATTCTGTTGCTAATCTGAGGGAAATATTCAGTAAACGGACGTGAGGTAATTGTGGCAAATAGTTATTAAAATATTGATTTGTTTGTTTTATTTACGCCGAAGTATATTTTTAGGCAACTTACGTAAATAGGAGCACGTAGGTACTGTTTCAATTAAATTAATGGTTACAATATAACCTTAAGCTTGGATTATTAAGAGAGACCGGTATAGTTATTCTTATTATCCTAATTCACGATAAAGAGCAACCTATAATTTAGGCATTAAAATGTTAGTGCAACACTACAATTTTTTTGTATTATTATTTAACATAGACTCTATTTTGTTTTTTTAGTAAGAGATGATGATGATTTCACAATAATAATGATTAGTCGGCAGGCGTCTTTTATAATTTTTTTGCCACAATTTGTATGGATATTATATACGGTAAAATCCAGCAAGTAGTCGATTTTAGTTACAAAAAACAGTAGATACTTAAATTAATAGTTTTGGCAAAGTAGTTAAATTTCTGTTTTAAGGGCCGTGGGTGTTATTTCTAAACGTTTTTTTTGTTGAAATGTAGGTAGATGTTTGTTTTAGTTTAGGCTATGATGAATCATCTTATGTAAATAGTAATGCTATGCGCTATTTAAAACGAACTATCTCTGTTACTGCCAAGGGTATTGGTATATTAATATATTCTCACTGAACAATATTTTAGCTTCCAATTTAACTCTATAGCAGAGATCTGTAGTTATACTAATTTTAATTTCAGTAAATAATGACAGAATTGCAACTGTTACGAATACATTTATGATCAACTGAATTATAGGTAAAGTTTTTACTTTATTTGATACTAGTTGTTTCTCGCGGCTCCACCCGTGTGGATGCCGGTCCTTTCTCAGTATCTAAACTATCTGTGTACCAAATTTTATTTAAATCGGTTCAGTAGCTTTGGCGTGAAAGCGCGACAGACAGACAGAGTTACTTTCGCATTTATAATATTAGTAAGGAAGTAAGGATTAATAAGTTAATTGCAATGGAACTAGAAAGATACTCATCAGAGGAGAGGATGATCAGTTGTTGACAGTGTATGTAATATTTACCTAGCATAGGACAGAAGTCTGTCGAAAATAGAGAGAGACTGTGCGCCTACCATGAGCTCTTAAAGCAGAACGAACGTGTAAGTGAGACGCTGCTACGTGCCGTGTAGTGCGCCGTCTCGCTTCTACAACGGCAACAGTCCTGTTTTAAGAGTTCATAGTAGAGTTATAGTACCCTGCATTGGACCAATAGTAACGGGCTTATGAGTTTAGATAAGATTGTATACGTAAATAAAATAGGCAATACACAAAGTTGCTTATTAAAACTTCTGCAATAATTCCAATTTACTTTAAAACACCTGAATCAATCATCGACACCTTACAAACAGAATACTCACAAATCAGTTCTCAAATAATAAATAATTGACACCGACATTTTAACTATCAGTTAAAAGATTATACAAACATAATGATAACGCTCATTAAATACTTGGATTTACACCAAGAATATAATTGACACGCTGTTTTCAAATTAGCAATTAGGGTTGATATATATCTACTAGTATATGTGTCGTGGGGACATCGTAAAAGAACATTGCGCTATCTCAAATACGCACCTTAACGTATGACCTCCGTGGTCGAGTGGCGTGCACACCAGTTTTCAACGTTTCGCTCTGAGGTCCCGGGTGTCGATCCCCGGACGGGTAAATGTAGAAAACCACTTTTCTACATTGTCTCAGGTCTGTATGGGGTACCTTCGTTGTTTCTGATTTTGAACACAAGTGCTTTAGTTACTTAATTTGGGTTCAGAGCAATGTATGTGATGTTGTTCATATAAAATGTATTTATTTATTATTTACGTAAATCTAGTTTCAATAGGGGAAACCCAATACTTAATCATTTATTGGCATACCACAATGCATATACATGACATGCGGTGGTGTCGCGAATGTAACTTAACTAGTTCGACTCGCGACACCACCGCCGCCGTGTCAGCTTATCTTTAGGGACTCGAGTCTGAAACTAGTCGGGCGATCCCGAGAATATGCGTGAGTAAACCGTTATGTTTTAAATAATTATGATGAATACTCCTCACGAAAGTTATTATACAAATAAAATCATCTACCGTATCTAAAAAAAGCCTTTTGTGTGCTGCTATCAGCAGTAGCATTTACACCTCAATATACCAATAATAAAACCTTACAATGTAAATAAAGTGTTTGTTTGATAAAATCTAATGGTAACACGAAAAATATTACTATAATTTAAGCCGTATTATGCTAAATTAATACAATCTTTTTCTGCCTAGCCTTTTCCCCAAGATATCTGGGAGTCGGTTTCCAGTCGTACTGGATGCAGTTGAATACCGTATTTTTACGTAGAGCGACTGCCTATCAGACCTCCACAACTCATTTCACTGGGTAACACAGTATCACATAATAAGACGGGTTATCAGAATCGTAATGACGACTGTCAATGATCAAAGAAGACAGTCGGGACCAACAGCTTAACGTGCTTTCCGAGGCACGGAGGCGTCTCGATATGTTAACATATGGTCACCCATCCACGGCGACCATGGCTTATTCTTGAGTATCGGTTAAATCGTCTGGCTTACATTTAGCCAAGACTTTTCCTAACTAAATGAATACAATCAAAATATCAAAAACCAAATAAATGCCATCCAGCAGTCATAACAGAAAGACAACCGAAGTACACTCAAATACAGTTGAGTAGAAACAGAGTATCAATGATTTATCCAATGTCGCGTACTCGCCCTAAATATAAAGTAGGTCACATTCGCACGTCGTTATTATGAGAAACGGGACACAGGTATATGCACTCACTGTAGCTAAATACAAACGTTCACACCGTAGCGCGCCTGACCTTCGAATGGGGAATTTTAACTTTTATTATTATTCAAAACCACTCTTTTATCCATCTTATTGTTTGGTAAAACTCCCTCTACAAGGTTTCAAATTACTGGATTTAAAAATATATTTAACTAGCTGTCCCCCGCGACTTTGTTCGCGTGTTTTAGTTTCAACGGTTTTTAATTTTTGCAACATTTTTCATTTATGCTCCGCTCCTATTGGTCGTAGCGTGATGTTATATAGCCTATAGCCTTCCTCAATAAACGGACTATCCAATACAAAAAGAATTTTTCAATCCGAACCAGTAGTTCCTGAGATTAGCGCGTTCAAACAAACAAACAAACAAACAAACTCTTCAGCTTTATAATATTATAGTATAGATTAAAAATATATTTAACTAGCTGTCCCCCGCGACTTTGTTCGCGTGTTTTAGTTTCAACGGTTTTTCATTTTTGCAACATTTTTCATTTATGCTCCGCTCCTATTGGTCGTAGCGTGATGTTATATAGCCTATAGCCTTCCTCAATAAACGGACTATCCAATACAAAAAGAATTTTTCAATCCGAACCAGTAGTTCCTGAGATTAGCGCGTTCAAACAAACAAACAAACAAACAAACTCTTCAGCTTAATAATATTAGTATAGATTGTAACAATGTTTTACTTTACTGAGTTAATTATATCTTTGAGTAAATAAAAAAACTTAGTAAACTTAGAAGTCTTTAAATATAGAGATAAGTTCAAATCAATGATACACTCTCACTCTTACATACTCTTACACATTCTTACACACACTTATACACACTTATACACTTACACCTACACACATTCACACATTACAAAGACGTAGTTATAATTTAATTTTGTTTGGTTATTCTTAATTTCTTGTTATAATTATGTTATTTCTGTAAATTATCTTTATTTTTCTCTAAATAAGGAAGGCACTAACACCTGTGATACAATGAAATTATCATTAGTACAGGTGTTATTGTTACTCTCTTTCTGCGATGTACTTTTTTTCTGAAAAAATAAACTTATTATTATTAATTTGTTTAATAGTCATCCACGTCTTTTGCATTATTACGATAATTTTTACTTATGTTTCATGATAGGCTGTAACGAGTCAAAAAAGATTCAAGCAAACGTTGGCATTTACTATAAAAATGAAAAAATATATAAAGTTAATAAATTAAAATAATAGAGCTAATGGTTTATTAGAAGATATTTAATTCATGTCTATTATAAGTAGCGAGGTAGGTATGATTTTGTATTTTTAAAACTGAATAGTTTAGTTCAAATGTTAATGGATAGACACAGACATTGAATATGAAACCTTTTTAAATCATTTGCAGATAACGTAACAGTTTTATACTCTTTGATAAGATGACTGGCAAACACTTCACTGACAGAAAAAAACTAAATCCTCTGTCAAATTACTCTTTATAAATGTCACAACTAAATTCGGTGAACAAGCTATAATAAATGTTTAAAAAAACCAAAAAAAAAACATAAAACCATGTGAAACTAAGTAAAATAACTACTATGATAAGTGTCAGAGGGTTGCTATTGGTAATGTTGAGAAGCGCTTTCATTGTCGCCTTTCTCAGCATTCCTAACCCTATAGTCGCTTTCACCGGACTGAAAAACTGGTCCCGGAAAGCGATATACCACAAGATAGACCTCTGCACTCAAGCCTGTTACAGCCAGATTATCCCTGGCCTCTACTTAAGCAATGCCAGAGCCGCGGCGGACAAGAATGTTCTTAGACGCCTTAACATCACCCATGTGCTCACCATTGAGGCTCATCGGCTGCCGAAATCCACTTTTGCTGATACCAATATTAGCACACTCTTCATTAGGGCCTACGACACTCCTCAGACCCATCTCCTGCCCTACTTCCCTATGGCCAACGCTTTCATCGACGAAGGACTCCAAAAAGGAAACGTGCTCGTCCACTGCCATTTCGGAGTATCCCGGTCCGCCACACTGGTCATCGCGTATATCATGGAAAAGTATAAGCTGACGTTTGAGCAAGCGTTCGTGTACGTGCGGCAGCGGAGGAGGTTCATCAACCCGAATCCTGGCTTCATCAACCAGCTGCGGGAGTACCAGCGCCTGAACTACGACGTGAATGGCTTCTACCGGTTCGAGGCGTACATGAACGTGAACGCTCGGAAGCATAAGTACAAAATTGCTTCTTTGGCCGCCGTCGTAGTCGGTATCCTCGTCCCCCTTGCTGTCCTAGTGGGTTAATTCACGTGGTTAGTTTCTAAATTCTTAAAGTGCCAGTGAAACACAATGAATTTGAAAATAGCAGCTGAGTTGTTTTTACATTATGATTTCTGTTTCAGATTGCCTAATACTATTAAATTACGGAGGCTTATGGAAGATACATGGTTGTTACTTTGAATTAAATAATGATATACACAGCTGGTACGGAAAAAAAAACATATTGTTTAATTGAAGAAACGACTGTTCCACCTGTGACGACTGTTGAAATTGGAAATGATCTTTAGAGAACAGTCACACACACAGGGCGACCATTCGGATACAGCCATTTATCAAATGTCGTATCGATATAAACCGCAGAAACATGTTTAGTAAAATGGATAATTCTTTCAGCGGCGCGTACAAGATTCAAGATATTTTCGTTTCCATCTGTTTCTAAACATGATAACCATAAATTATAGAAATCACGCGGCCGACGTCAACTCACGCGTACGAGGGAAGTGCATTATTAATTTTATAATTTATCAATTGACTGTGAAATTGTATATACTATATTATAATAAATATATTGAATCCCGAATTCTAATCGCCTTGGTAATTGCTTATTTTGTTTTTCGGGTTTTAAATTCGTCGCTGGCTCGGTTATGATTGCGCAATAGTTTATGTATTTGAGGTTTTACGTAAGCGCCATTTTGCAAAGTTCGGCAGAGTGTGAGCGATAATTTCGTTTAGTTAATACCGATTGCCAGCCAAGGCGACTGCTCTATCATTTACTTGTATTTATCGTTCATTAGAAACATCGTCGGTAACAGCTTTTAGTGTAATGCGTAAAATGAAAATATTCACTTTATGTGAACTTGTGGAAGTTGTTTTGATATTTGCGTCATGGTTTCCGTTTTAAATTTGTTTGATGGACTCAATATTTATTAGTGTTTCTAAGGAATAGTTACATTTAGAAGTTTCGAGCTACATATTAAATTAAATAATTTTGTAGTTTTCAAGAATGCAACCATCGATCATCATTATAATAAAATATACATTGATGAAAACAATACATTTATATGATAAATTTATTTAGCATATTTCCAACAGATACGTATATTCTTGAGTCTTTGAAGTACTCAAAACTGCATTATACTGCAACACAAACATTCTGTACTCCTACTCACTCTATGAGATCATCAGTTGAATAACGCAAAATTTCATATAGTTAGCATTGCAGAAAATCAAAATACAAAGTAAATGACCTAGAGGAATCTTTAGGGAGAAAGTTAAAATTGTTCTATCAGCGAAATACGAATGATCTTAGCCAAGGGATTTTGATCTTTAAATCATTCTATTTACAGCTAGTTTTGAATGTAGAAAGTAAATTGTCCATTGGCATAAAGCACCGCTAGCCATTCGTCTTGTTTGCAATGTCTTGCTATTAATTGGTGGAGTATTTCTGTCTAGCTAAATATATTGTAGAGGTAACACAGGTGTCAGTCGAGGCATCCAGCTGGTAATAATGCTATTGCTATGGGCTATTGTTTTAATGATTAGAAGATGAGCATCCCGAAATTAAAATATTATTTGCTTGTTACAGCACTTTGTTTATACCTACAAAGTGACTGGAATGTAGATCTTTACCCTTAATAGGGACATATGTACACATTTAATATTATTTTGAGATATCGGCCATATTTATTTTTTACTTTTTTGTGGTTGGTTTTCGGTCTCACCGGATTTCTGCAACATGCTTCTAAATACCAGTAAATTACAGAGAGCATCTGCGTATCTCCCATAAAACATATCTGAAGATGACCTCCGTGGTTGAGAGGTGTACATACCGGTTTTCAAGATGTCGCCAGCTCTGAGGTCAGGTTTCGATCCCTGGTAAGCCAATGTAAAAATCACTTTTATATTGTGGTACCTCCGTTGTCTCTGATTCCATAACACAAGTGCTATAGCTACTTACTTTGGGTTCAGAACAATATTAAGTAGTGTATTTATTTATTAATTTCTGGGTAATAACGTATCTCGTGGTATAGACTGGTCGACTTTAGAACTGTTGGTTATAGTGCTTTGCAAGGAATTGAGGGGACTTAGTATTGATATACCGATGATGATGATGATGACCGATATAAGGAAGATAAGCAAGCTACTTTAGCAGTTAAAAAATATACCCTTTTCTTATTTGGATTTTTTTATATCAAGCCTGTACTGTCCCGCTGCTGGGCAAAGGCCTCCCTCCGTTCTTTCCAGCGATCCCGGTCTCTCGCTTCTTGCCAATTCCCAAGGATGGTATCCAGTTCGTCCCACCATCTCTTTCGTGGCCCGCCGCGGTCCCATTTAGCTTTTGCAGGGCGCAGATCCTGAGCTCTACGATTGTTGAAATTGAGATTTTTGCAAGTACTCAAATAATATTTTCATTCTGTCAAATATTATCGCACGTGAAGAGTAAATCTATTGTCATTTATTGGGCACAAGTTCAAATTAGTCAGTGCACAAATATTTGCTCCGAATTGTGATAGCTATGAGATACATTTAGTGAATACAATAGAATAGAATTTATTTATTTGCTTGAAATATAGTAAATAACAGATCTTATAAATTAGTACAGTTCTTCATATTTCACACACATACACTATTATATATAATACACTATTAATACTGGAATAGTACGTCTTCAAGGATCCTACTTATATTGCTAATGTGAATGTTTGGATGATAGTTACTCAATCACGCAAAAACAGCTAGACGAATCTAGATGTAATTTAGCACACAGATGTATTTTAAGCAAGTGGTCTGTGGGTTTTTACCTGTATTAATTCGTTGGATACTTTTATCCCGATAAATCGAAACGAGGATGAGATATGTGCGGGTAGACTGCAACTCGGTGTTTATTCAATATTTTTACGGCGTCTTATTATTTAAGATACCTACTCCTATTAATTTGCGCCTGAGTATGTCAGAAACATCATGGAGATATATATATTCGATATGTACTTATTCGAGTTTTCTTCAACAGGAAGTTTTATATCAATTCGCAAAACAAAACGTTGGTGCTCACTTCAGAAATAATTTTGTATCTTCATTAAACAGTTCCGTATGTCTCTTATCCCGCAGAACCATCAAATCCGCTCAAACCGACTTCAAAGAACTAATAAATTACTCCCAAAAAATCCTAAAACATATCTCAATAAAAACAATGGACATTGCAAATACGACCGTCATTCTAAAAGTCTAGAATAGCGATATAAAAATAGTCCCGTACTAGTGTACATTCCATGCGGTGACGTCATCGGCAGAGAATTAAAATAGACCATATTATTTTGGAATACGTTGCCAGCAGACGTATCAATAAAATGGGTCTATGAAACTGTATTGGTTAAGCCGCTGCGAACTGGGCTTAACTGGATTCTTAATTGTGATATTACAAGAGAAATTAGGTCTTCGTTTTAGAATCCCGTGGTTTAATATCGGTAGGTCTAGTTAGATACCGAGTAATTAAGAAAATAAATAACTTAGGGACAGATGTACGTTTAAATTTGCATTTTACGGACAAAATCGGAGATACTAGACAGCGTTTTCAGTATACTTATTGCTCGAACGGGATCTAATATTAATTCCTCATACTCATCTACTTTTATTTAATTCAACGCAGTCAGAACAATAAAAATATTTTCAAATGAGGTTAAAACTATTTCATTAGCTATCTAACTGACTATTTATACCAATAAATAAATCTTAATGAAAAAAACAATTTATGCCAAAAGGACCAGAAAATCGTCATGATTTGTTTTTTTGGAATGTTTCTAAAACTCCATCGACATAGGACATAAAAATGATAATGTACGGAAGTTGTTTATTAAAAATAAATCAAGAAATACTTTTGTTCCAGAAATTTAATTTTGATTTCTTTATTTTAAATCAGTTAGTAATAAACTTATTTACAAAACAAACTGGGTTATTCAATGACGTTAAACATGAACTCTGAACTTCTAAATTGGGTTTCTGACATGTTAAAAGCTTTTTGATCCGTGACGTATGCCGTTGACAACTGTTCTTTGGTTTCAAGAAGTTGTGCCAAGATGTAGACCCATTTTTGATGAGCCTTGACTTGGTTTTGTCCTAAAGTTTTTTGTAGCAGCGAGTGATATAGGAACTCAATTAAATTCCACAAAAAAGAACAAGTTTAGGCGTCTGTGGGAGTAGATCCATTTAGTTAAAATGTATTTTTTTGGGTTTGTAGATACTTTAATGATACCAAAAGGGAACCAAAACACATTTTTGTTAGAAATCCAATTTATAAAGAAGTAACATCAAAAGCAGCTGAATGTCTACAAATTTTTAATAATTAAAGCTGTTTCTATTTTGTTATACTCTGTCGCGTCCGCTTCTTATATTTTTGCAGTTTTAAAAGCTGCAATTTTATGGCTAAATAGTGTACGTACCTATTCTTAAACCTTGGATTTACCTACCTACGTACTTGACACAAGAAAATTTTTATGTATAACAAAAATCATGTCTCATGGTTACTAATATTATAAATGCGTTAGTAACTCTTTTTTTCTGTCTTACGATTTCACTGCTATACCCCTGAACCGATTTTGGAACTTCATATGGAGTAGGTAAGCATTAATCCCAATACATAGGCTTCTTTTCGCCGCGATAACCGACATCCACGTGGAAGAAGCCCGTAAGAAATAATCCATACTATCCATATCAATACTAATATTATAAATGTGGAAGTAACTGTCTGTCTGTCTGTTACTCTTTCACGGGTAAACCGCCGAACCGATTTTAATAAAACTTGGTATGGTCATATGGAGTAAGTTTGGATCTTAAGAAAGGATATCGAGGGTATAGTGTTAAAACCCAATAAGTGCCAAAAAATCAAAAATCGTTTTATTAAAAAATCTTAATGCATTTTTTACGCTCTTTCCAGTGGTATAATCCAATAAGTGGAATTCGCAGTAGAAAGAAAAGTACTTGAGGTAATAACCCAATAAAGTGACCGCGTTTAGTCAAAATTTAAAATCTCAAACCCTATAAAGTGTGTTAACTTGATAAATAATATTTTTATTTCACGCTCAAACCATATAAAGCTATTTATTGGTATTGAGTGTTCAATGATTTCAACTAAAATTACTCAACGGCATAAAGGCAATAACCACTATTTGTATTTATCGGGTTTTAGCTTTACATACGTAGGTAAGAAAACAAACAAAACCAAAAGCTAAATCCAAACAAATGTGTTTGTCGGGTTTTATTGTACGATTATATTTCAAAAGAAACAATTTATGTTTAGTTATATGGTATTCGCTCACTTCGTCAACTAACTTTCTTCAAACTTTGTTGGGAGAAGAACCCAATAAATTAATTAGACCTATCAACTTTTTCCGCTACCTGTTGTCAGTTTGCGACGCGCATACTGTTTACGCCAATTGTTTTCAAAATTCTTCTGTTTAGTGTTTGTGTTTGCTACGATGGGTGATCGAGGAAGAAAATTTGTGCAACTAGCTTGCATTAATCCGCTGATACCAGGTAAAGTGAGCTAAATCCAAATATTTAATTTGTTTTTCTTTTTCGGCTTTCACGAGGTTCTCGTCATGGGGTATAGTGATATCAACAATCATTGTTTGACGCTCTGATCGGTCTATCACCACTATATCAGGCTTATTGGCTACAATAGTCCTGTCAGTGATGATAGATCGATCCCAGTACAATGTGACACGACCATTTTCGAGAACTGGGTCGGGAACATACCTGTAGTACGGTACCTCTATTTCCACAAGTTGGTATTTCAAAGCAAGCTGCTGGTGGATAATCCTGGCCACTTGGTTATGTCTTTGCAAGTATACACCGTTAGCAAGACAAGAACAACCCGAAACTATATGCCTTAAGGATTCACCCGGACAGTGACATGCCCGACAAATGTCAACTGTGCCATCCTTTATGATATACTTCGGTAGTTGTTTGTCATGATAACTTCATCCATAATTGCACATACAAACCCTTCAGTTTCGCCGAAGAGGTCACCGAAGCGTAGCCAAGCCACGGACACTATGAAATCTACGTCGGGCCCATGGAGGGTCCGATAATAGCGTCAGTGTAGCTCCTTGCTTTGCTATACATCCTTGCGGTTCGTGACACTTAGTACGACAGGTTTGCGCCAGTTCTCCTTGCCTAAGGAGAGCGGTGTGAGGCTCTTATCCACTACCACCACATCTCTACGTCAACTTGGAGGAATTACTCCCTGAGGTTACATACCTCGCGATTATGGAGGGTCTTAGCATTCAAAAAGCCCCGACCCCCACATTTTCGTGGAATAATAACCTCATTACCGATGACCGTGGGTGGTGCATTCGATTTGCGGTTAGTAGTGTGCGGACTCTCCTATCCAAGGCGTCTAACTCAATCTGAGTCCACTTGAGTGTACCAAAGGAGTACATCAACACTGGCATGACCCAACCATTAAAGGCACGCACCTTGTTACCTTCTGACACAAGACTTTTCAGTACTTTGTTTAGGCTGCCAAAGAAACGTGTCTGTAATGATTGTTTCATGTCAGCAACGTTGATGCCTAACGCCTCTGACATACCCAAGTACTTGTCGGTCTCTGTTGCAGAGAGCGACCTTAGGTTTATAGAATCCGAGAGCTGTATGCCCTGCGATTTCATAATCCCGCCTCGTTTTACATGCATGACTGCACATTTGTCAACACCAAATTCCATTCTAATGGAATTACTGAAGCTTTCAGTGATCTTCAGTAACTTCAATAGTTGGAATTTATAAGAAGCAAATGGTTTAAGGTCGTCCATGTATAACAAGTGGGAGATGACCCGGCCCCCTCTCCGCAACGAATAGCGTAGCCCTAAATTATTATTATTTTAAATAGACTTTTTCAGACTGATTTCAAAATTTTTTATAACTGATATTTTATTTGGAAACAAGAGAAGGATAAAAAATGTAAGAAAAGCGTTGTAAAGTTTCTGATGATAAGAAGTTACCTAAAATTTAACCAAATCAAATTAAAATTATATGGATTTAATCATATATTGCGCTTTGTTTAACCCAAGTCAAATCGCATTAACGAATCAAACACCGTAATTCTCGCATAATACGTTGTTGACAAATTAAGTTAGTCTGAATATAGAAAAAATGTATTAACGAATTAAGCGAAAAAAAGGGCGTTATTGCGAAATCACGTACTGTACCGTAAAAAACTCTTAATAAGTCTAAACTATACACATTTTTATACCTTCAAACTAAAAATTCAACTTTACTTACTTCAACTTCAAAATTATATTCATAACATAAAAAATCTAAACACAGCGGTGATTTTCATTTTGAAAATTTTGAAGCTAAATATCTCAATTTGACCCAGGTGTCGTTTAATCTGATATTCCATAACTACGTCCAATTACATTACGGTCAATTACCATTTAGCATTGCTAAAAAGAAGGATCTACAAAATATGTGCGAAAAACTAATCATATCAGAGGAACTCCACGCATGGATACGTGGTATGAAGACATACACCAAGCCAACAGCCTTCGAAAGAATAATTTACCATGTTTTCTTTTCTGTTTCTTAAAATAAACCATTTATTAAAGTAATGTTAAATTATAATATGTTTAATTTCTTTTGACCTAAAACCCAATAAGTCGGTACCCTTCGCCACTTTACACTTTTTTATGATAAAATGGACCACCTTGGAAACTTAATAATACTGTTATACACTAATTCAATGTATATACTTTTACCACAAATACTCATTATAACGATATTATTTGAATAGAATAGGTATTTTTGTCCTTAAAACTTAAATATTGAATATCTCGAAAGTGACAATTTCATACTTATTGGGTTTGAGCACTATACCCTCGATATAGGCTGCTCTTTGCCGCTATAACCGACACCAACGCGGGTGGAGCCGCGGGTAAAAGCTAGTTTTTAATAAAATCACCCTGTACTTTCATAATAAGAAAATTTTATTTAATAGTTTCATTAAAATATCGTCACAGATGTCCAGTTTGATTTACAAACATTAAAAACAAATAATTTATTAGACACACGGTTCCCATCTATTACAATCATTGTGCGTTGATTGGATTTAAATAAAAATTAACAATACTTAAAAACTAGTAATCTCATTTAATAAAGTAAGAGATTCCATGTTATAAAACAAAGATTCGTATTGCTTTAAGTAAAATTATAAAACTAATTACAATTGATCTTAACCCTAAAGTTAATTAACAATTCTGTAAAAATTCTAGAAAATGTGTCTATTTTGTACAATTTTTTATTTCTTTTTTTAATATTTCTATCTAATAATCTCAAAGATCACTTATTGTACAGAGATCTTTTGGGTTTGGCCTGGTAATAAAAAACTTCACAATTCCTTTGTGCATTACATTAACTTTAGTATTTTATAGTAGCGATAGGCTCTTAATAGCTGTCTTTTAAAAAAAAAAACTCCCCTGAAAAATAGGTACAGTTATGAATTCACATAATCTCAAGTGAGTAATTATTTTGGTTTTGTTTATTACTGGGAGCATTAATTTAACACTGAAATATAATCAATACAAATATAGTACTTTTAATAACAGGCTATTAAAAAATCTGTTATTTTATCTACCAGGCCTCTCCCTTTAACATAGATCTCAAATGATTTTACGGATTAATTAACAATCTATTAAGGCACAGTTATTCTTGTAATGTTATGTACAATGTAACCTATGTACATTTTCAAGGCACTTACAATCTCTAGCTACATAACCTTTATGTACCTAAGTAATAATAAAATAGTAATTAATTTACTTGGAAGACATTACTAACAATTATTTACAATCTTGCATACAAAACATGTCTTTTTAAACAACTATTATAAAACTAATGTACTTTTAATGTCAAAGATTCTATTCAACTATTTTAACATTATAGCAAAATATTTAATTAGACAGAATTTTTAACAATTTGACACTATAGTAACAACTTGTCCCAGACTATTCTTGACAGAAATTCATCTCTTCTGTACTAGCCAAAAGTGACCTTACAATTTATATATAAAATTAATCAGTCTCGGAATGAGAATAGTTTTTACAACCTTTAGTTTCATGTGCACCATCAACAGGACTTAATCTACTTTAATTACATTAGCTGCCAAAAATATTACATGTTACTTAAATATAAATTGTTCATTTTTACTTCATTGACTTACTTTTAATGTACCACTGAGAATGTCTTGCTGAATCGAAACATCGAATTAGATTATTGTATCATATGGAGGTATTGATTCTCTTCATAGAACGAAGACAGTGAAGTCTGTAGATCGTTCACAACCATGTTGTCACCGCCTTGCAATGGGTGTGTACTGCTCGAAACCATTTCTGAACTCTTCCAGTTCTCACAACTTTCAACATACTCCAGCGTTCTTTGATATGTTTCCTGTCGCATGGTATTGCTATTTTGATTCTTCTTTCTTCCATTATTGGCTTCTATTTGTGACTGCGATATATCCCATACTTGAACTTCGCTGGCCTGATTATTCTGACCTCTCAAACTGTTCATACTACAGTCTGTCTGCTGTTCATTCTTCATCTGGTTTATTGACACCCTCGTTCCATTGATTGGCTTCTGACTTCCCGTGGACATGTTCACGGAATTTTGGACAGATTTCTGCATGTTGTGCTTGTTGAACTGGTTACCAGGATAGTCCCACTGACTGTACGGCCTCTGGTGGTTGTAATACTGGTTGTTGTTCAACATAGTTTGGTTGTACTGGTGATTGTTTTTGGGAGGAGGTGGACCCATCACGTTAGCAGCATTAACCACTGAGTTGTAGGGTGGTGGCTGAGGGTATTGCATATTTTGGTTGTAGTGGGGATTCTGGATGGGAGGACATTGGTTTTGCTGCTCGCAGTAGTTGTTCATTGTCCCTCGACTCATGTTTCCGCTGTTGTCGACACTCATCATCGAAGATCTCGACATTTGCAGTGGATGCATTTGGTTGCTTTGGTTGGGGTAGCTTACAGGTTGGTAGTTCATTTGGGTGTTGTACGCCATATTCTGGTTGCCCATAGGATGCATCGGCATTTGATTCTGATTGTAATGCTGCATCATCTGGTACTGCTGCATGTTTTGACTCCTCATCACGTTTTGGTTTTGAACAGGATATGGTGGAGCTTGATTATAGTTTTGATTGTATTGGTTCATGTTATTTCTATTCTGAACCTTTGTGTTGCAATTTCTGGGGTTCATATAATTTTGATTTACTTGCATTGGAGGGCCTTGATTCATGTTCATATTCATCATTTGATTTTGGTTCTGAACTTGAGCATTCATTGACATGTTCGGCATATTCTGTACCATGGGACTAGTCATGCCTTGTCCCATTGGACTTTGAAGACCTGGATGCATCGGGCTTGGCATTCCATGACTATGAGGACTAGCTATATTTTGACCCATAGGACTGGCCAAGTTTACCATAGGGCTCGCCATGTTCTGAGACATGGGACTTCCAATGTTATTGTGTCTTGGACTCATCATCATCTGATTTGGCATTTGTGGACTCATTAAAGATTGCATGCTTTGTGGGCTCATTGCGTTGTGTTGAGGAGACATGACGCTCATCACGCTTTGAGGGCTCATGACGTTGTAAACACTGGGAGGACTCATGACATTATGTATATTATGAGGGCTCATGACACTCTGAGGACTCATCGCACTGTGTGGCAGACTCTGCGGGCTAAGCATGCTATGCGCTAAGTTTTGAGGACTTAAAACATTCTGACTCATGACTACAGTTTTAGGACTCATAGTATTTTGTTTCTGAGGTAATTGGTTTGATCGCATCCTATTCGTCTGCTCAGTTTGGTTAGCTGTCATTGTCTGAAGAGATTGCAAAGGATTCGTAGAAACGTTGCTACACGGCGGTTTCGAGTACTCTTTCTTACACTTTTCCGTAGCAACTTCAGGTATGACTTGCTCCTGTAAAGGAGTTCCTTTATCATCGGGTGACTTTGAGTTCAATAATGATCCACTATTTCCCGACATACTAACGTCTAATGATCTTAAATCGACTGGAATATCACTTATGTTGAGATCACTTCCTATGGCACCTAAGTTTTTAAGTAGAGAATCATCACTCGTAGCTACGTCACTGATTTTGTCACTGGAATTGTTCGTGTTGGGCATATCACTGGTGGTATTGTCTTTGGTAGCAGGTTCCTTGTCTGCAGTAGGGGTCTCCGGCTCAGGTTGGTTAGTGGAGTCAGTTTTAGCTGGTGTTACCGATTCCGTAGCCAATATTGATTGGTTAAGATATTGCATCATTTCATCTGGTATAACCAGCTTGTTCTCCACCATTTCTCCTTCGGCAACCTGAAATTTTGATAAACAAACATTAGAGATTTTTATATCTATTTCTCTCTTGGTTTAATATTTTCGGTTAATAACGATTTAAATAATTTATTTTCGACATGTAATAATGGTCAGGATACTGTACAAATGAATTACCTGTTCCAGATTGACCTCTTGGTTGGGATGATGGACCTGCGCGGTGGTGATCACCACGGTATTGGTGGAGTTCGACCGGGACTCCTTGTACGTTACCGTGTCTTGGTCGTCTTCCGTCTTAAATGGGAATGGAGCGTCACCCTGAAAAATACATAAAGATTTTCTTCAGTTTTTTACTATTGGAGGAGATGTTACAAAAAAAAAACATGGATATAATCGAATAAACTAAACAGTGCGTAACCTATTTTTAGTAATAGGAAGTAGATTGACGATCACCTGATTACGTAATTACGCGGTAATACACCATGGAGCAGGAACATGGATGATAGAGAGATCAGTATGTCACCACTTTTTTTTAATACGACAAATAAAGGGATCCTTTGATTTGCTTACAAGGCCCTGAATTTAACACCTTTCGAGCGGTTTACAAAGAAAATGTACAGTTTTGAACTCACCACATCATCAGTCCCACAAGGATACTGCTGGTACTGCGCCTGGTCGCTGAGGTTGGACTGCTCCGATAGCCTCCTCTGCTCCTCCTTCACCTGTACGTTGGGGTCCAGCTCCAGTGCCAACTCCTCAGCCCTGACTTCCGAACAGGTCACTCCTCGGAGGAGGACGGCCTGGAAAAGAAGATAGTAGGTTAAAAAAGGTTAAGTCCCTGAAAAAGTTCTACGGAGAGAAATAATGCCTTAAAAGATAGACATATAGAACAAGTGTAAACTTGATGCAAAAAGGTGAGAACAAGGACGTGATATAGTAAAACGTGCATGAGGTCCAGCATTGGACCAGTGGTATTTACCAATTGATTAAATAGGTTTTAAATATGTTCATATGTACATTTTAAGGTGAAATTGCGGAGTTTATGAAAAATCACAATGCTTTTTATTATAATGATTATTTATCATGTAGATAAATTAGTATATATACCTGATTGCCTTGAGATGTTCTGACGGCTTGCACAGCGGCGAGTGCTGACGACGGCGCTGGCGCATAACCCACACACGACACTTGACTAGATCTGAAAAATAAAGAATACAGCACTTAGCAAAATGGACAAGACAATTTCGAAGTTTTGAACTAAATGATGTACTTAAAATTTTTGGCGTTTACAAAAACTGATTTTATTTTTCAAAGACGTGAGAACTCAAAAACTCAGCAGACTTGTAACTGCTTCAAACTTCTGGACTATGTAAATAGAAATCCCTTAACAAATATTGTAAAAATTGCTACTGAAGATAATGATTTTCAACATACCTTCTACTGCTGTCAGGCGACAACTGGTCGTACACGGTAGTGTGCTGCGAGACTAGCCGCTGCGGCCCGGCGACTCCTGTTGTGGTAGCCACCGCGCCCGATACTACTGAAGCTTGACTGCTCTTTCGGGATATGTCTGATGACCTGTTGATATATTCAGACATTTAAAGATAAGTTCATAGAAAATTTTACATTCATGTAGATAATACTTGGAAATAGGATTTGGTACAGATTGCAGTTACTGTGAGATCATGTTATCTTCTCGCTGTGTTAAAGCTTGTCCTTGTGCTTTTATTTATATATTTTAATTTTTATCTTCTAATTTTAATTATTTGTTACGCATTATCGCATGCGGAGCGAATTCTTCATATTATTATTTTTATTCTTCATTTTAAGTTAACTTACCTTGCACTATACAGGCTGCTACCAGAAGAGATTCCAGAATCTCGCCTGTTGTTAGGAACTCCTGTCTTCAACTCCACTGCCACGTTCGTGCTGCCTAACTCTGTCCGACCTTGGACTCCAACTGGTAATTAAACATAAAATCTTATGTAGGTATATCCATAAAAAGTTACACAAGTTGTATCCTGCTGGGTAGGTACAATAAATAAACCATTTCAAAGGAATCTTTGACTGCAGTTCGTTATACGTCATCTTGAGGCGTATTAAAATTATTTACTTCTATGAACTCTATGTACCTTATTATACATAATTATATTACTAAACGGAAAATAACGCCCAAAAAGTTTTTTTTTTCGGTAAAGTACAATAATATGCAGCTTTACAATTATTTGTATAATGTATTCCTACTAACCTGGGCCAATATCAGGATGTGGAGGAGGCATTAACCTTGCGACCGCCATCTTGTTTCCAAAGCGCGGCGCGTGGTGGTGCGCGCGAGGCTCGCCAATGGCCACCATGGCGCGGAGCATCAGAGGCAGCTGTCCAACTTCACCGACGACTTCTTGTTCAACCTGCAGATGGGAGATATAGATTTAGATTGTTTTAAGGAAAGATTAAGGAAGACACAAAACGGACTGCTATGGTAATTTCTTTACCGACAAGAGTAGAATTCAGAATGAGTGTAAGAAAAATATAAATAATATATCAGTCTTTTTTCCGACAGCGGATATGTGGAGGAATATTTTCAAGAAGATAAAAAAATATTTCAGTGCTTTCAGGTGAATAAATATTTTAGTAAGTAAGAGGACTTACCTCGCCATCTAATCTGAAGTAAGGAGCACCGTTTTCGTCTCCGAAACCTCCGAGACCGGAACCACCGAAGTCTAGCTCCCCACCACACTGAGCTGATAGCTGGAGAAACAAGACACATACAATAAAAACCTCGCTTTAAAATTCGAGATTTCGAACAGCTTTAAACACTATTCATGTGTCCCGTTTAGGACGTCAAAAGCGGAGACGGAACCGAAATGTCCAACAAATTCTCACGTCCCTTGGGCTAAATTAATTCGATCTTCAACCCGCGAACACAAAAAGAATGAATCGAATAGGATTGGGATCCTAATTAAAGTTAATTACCAAAGTTCAAAACTTCAATTTACCTGATGAGCAGGAGTATGCAAGCCATGGGGAATGGGAGAAGCAGGACTCTCGCTCTTGACAGAGGCAGAAGAGGTGTGACCCCTGCCAGTGAGAGGCACGCCGCCTTCCTCGGAGCGTGGGGACGAGCCAGCGCCACCACCACCAGATTCTGCCGAGTCGTCGCCACGGCTGCAACCTGAAACCAAAACGCGTTGGTTGAGTATTTGTGCAATCATCCTAGTTTGCTTAAAAACCTTATTATATAGGTATAAAGAATCAGCTCTGCCAATCTTAACACTAGAAACTGTCTTTAATTTTGGTAGTATATTATTCATGCAAATCGTATTTATGTATAGCTACATAGCTATACATAAATACGATTTGCATGAATAATAAAGAAAGGATCTAAGTACATACTTAGATCCTTAAATATACAAGGAGCTGAAATTTTTAATTGAAAACCAGGGCTATAATAAATATGATGTTGACATTTAAGAGGAGAGCCTGGAAAATACTATTACGGTCACCATTATAAGAAACTTTACCTTTATGTTTCTTGCTAGCGTAGAATTCAGCTCCGTGGACAGTCTTCACGTGTTTTCTCAATGATGATGGGTCAGTATACCTCTTGGTACATCCTGGTGCTTTACAAACGTATGGTTTCTGTAATGAGAAAGAAATACATTTTAGAAGTGCTGTTGTTAGTGTTACCGTGGGATCTTTATAGCTTATTCAAAAGAATTGTTAATTTTCTCAAAATATTCCATAACCTGCTGAATCATTAAAATACAAAATAATATACAAGGAGATTTAAGTAAATAACATGGTAATACCAATACATACCTCATTACTATGCGTTCGGTTCTGATGTTTAGCTCGATCGCTTGCATTCGAGAATGCCTTTGCGCAACCAGGGTATTCACAGGTATACGGTTTTTCACCCGTATGGCTCCGGAGATGGGTCTTGAGGTTCTCCAATCGTGAATAAGCTTTGCAGCAGCCTTCGAACTAAAAGAAAATTAGGGAGGTTAGACATTCGTTTTTTTTTTTTTAAATTCAGTTATACTCTCTCTCTGGTTTTTATATGGATATATGATTAAATAACAATGTCGTTCTTTACAATTTACAGAGTATAGTCGTCACTTGATTATCGATCAACACTTTTTGAGGCAAAAAAGCAAATATTTAAGGACCCAAAAATTATCTAAACAACAACTAGCTGGGTTCGATTCCCACCCAGGACAAATCCTTGTGTGATGAGCATGATCATTAAAATTTGTTCAGTGTCTGGGTGTATACTATGTGTGTATTTGGAAATATCTGTTATATAAGTTGTCTGGTTTCCATAATACAGGCTCTGTCTAGTTGGGGGTCAGGTGGCTGAGTGTGACTTGTCCCAAGATGTACTTTATCTAAAAGAAAACTTACGGTGCACTTATGAGGCTTCTCTCCAGTATGCCTTCTCATATGTACGACCAGCATGTACTGAGCTTTGAATGGTTTTTCATCCCTTGAGCATCCCACCCAGCGGCAGACGAAAGCCTTCTTACTGGCGTGGATGTGGTCCGTGTTGATGTGTTTCACCAGATCGTCTTGTGTTGGAAACTCGAGTTTACAATCCACCTGAAAGCATTACAAAGCTTGGTTAGATAATGAATTGCCATAAAGTCTTCAGAAATCGCTTATAGAATGAATTAGGGCAGTAGGAGCTTCTGTCAGTATAGGGTTTTTTTATGCATTATTGATTTTTATGGAAAAAACAAAATTATTTTGCTGGCCTGAAAAGGTTATTACTGGTTTTTATTATCTAACTATCTATAAAAGATTTCCTATACCAAGGGTTTCTACATAGAGTCAATACATACCCAATGACAATTAGTCTCTATGAAGTCTCCAGGTTCATCCTTGGAGTCGAGACCATCATGAACCGTACTCTCCGCCGCAGCTGACAAAGGCTTGTTGCTGTGATGGTGGTCCCGATGCCCCATCAGACCCTGGGGTGACTTGCGCTGGGTCATACCGGATGCACTGCAAAAAATGAGATTTTATTATAATTATACAACTGAAATACTCTAGAGGGTTGATCTAAGACAACAGTCATTGAATTTGTTAAACCAGAGTACTTTCTTTTTCTTATGACCTATTCCTATATATAAAAACGATTCGTTTTGCTTACGAACTGTAATAGCTAACGGACTGTTCTTCGTAATGCTTAAAAAATTTTACCGTCCATTAGCAAAATAAATTGTTTTTTCAGTATAGGAACCACGCATCAATGTACCTTTCCGACTAGCGAAGGTTGGCAGTCAACTCTCACAAGAGAGAAAGACCTTTAGCTAACTGTTTTATTTTACTATAATGTACTGTAATGCAGGATATGGTAAAATTATGTTAAAATAAAAATGGGTTGTGATGCTATAACAAAAGATGCAACATCATATTTTCTTCTTTTTGTCATAATTATCTTTACCTGTCAGCCTCCATAACGCTGGTGATCTCCGGCTGCTGTGGTGGTTGCTGGAGATGCTGCGGCGGCGTACCGTCCAGTGTCAGACCAGGTCGGACGTCCACTGGTGCGCCCATCAGGAGTTGTGTGGGTGATGATATGTGTGATCTGGATGAAGTGTAAAGGTTTAACTTGGTGATTTACACGTTTAAAGCATATGTGACTAATTTTGAAGATGTAGTAAGTGTACTGTGCAATAAATCCTTGATTGTATTTTAAAAGGAAGATCAAAGGCTGAGAACTTTATGTCTGAATGGTCTGTGTAAATAAGAAATTGAATTTGGCTCAATAAGGGTAGTATAATCAAATATATATATCTATAACGAATTATGAGATAATTTAACTTGAATTCGGAAGAAGAATAAAAGCTAATGACTGCAAAAAAGAGTCGACTTTTTTCAGGAGTTTGAAGAACGAAGAAGTATTTATTTTCTAATGTTTCGTCAAAACATCCAGTATTAATATTTCTGTGATAAGCAAAGCTATTTGAAATTAACAAATACTTTACGCATTTTCTACTCTACGTGAGATAGGTACAACTTACTCATTGTATCTAAGATAACAAAAGCACGCTTGAACTGTGTCAGTGACCTTTAGCCATTAATCAACCAAATCGAGGTCCGATAAATTCCAATACATTTACATCACGTCATAATTTCTAGTTTAGTCATACTTAGGGTTCTTTGAATTCTCAACAGCATAGCGTTTTTTACGCAAGTGCTTGTAATGAAAAAGATTGCTTGTAACCGCAAAATTACATTGAAATTTTGGAAGTCAGTGATATAGCAAAAAAGGTTTTGATGATGATATGTTATCTTCATTTTAGGTAGGTTTAAGTACCGCGATAAGTACATTTTATACTTTCTCCAGATTCCAGGTTTATTCAGTTTGAGGTCATATACAATTAAACAGACAAATGTAGCTTTTGTATCTACAATACAGTAGGCCTTCACTATATCTATTATATATTTTTTGCAGCTTACCTATGAATCCCAGCCACTAGATGCGCGTGCGCCGCATGATGCGCTGCAGCAGCGGCCGCCTGCTGGTGGGCGGGGTCCATGAGCACTCCTCCCGCGAGCACCCCGCTGCCGCCCACCACGCTGCCCCGCGCCAGCAGCTGCTGTGCCAGGGAGGCGTGCGAGAGGGAGAGCGCTGGTGATATAGCTCCTAGAACAACAAGATAGCATTTAGTTAGCTGATATGATATTTAGATTGTTCCCAGAGAAAATTACAACGAAAATTGTACTGAAATTTAAATGAGACTGTCCAAGAATCAATACATTCTAATTAATTCTGCAAAAACTTACTAGGAAATACATTTGATATATGTTTTCAAGGCCTTCCAAATGAAAGAACCTGATTAAGTTGCGAGTTAGGGTTCGGTCTCCACAAAGGGGAACCCATATTTGTAGCACATTTCATTCTAGTCTGAGATATCAAGTATACAGAATCATGTCTGTCAACATTCATGAGTCAGAAATTAATAAAATTGAGTAAGTTACGCTCTCGATAAAAAAAAATCTGTAAAAAAACCTTGCCGTAAAAAAGCTTTAATTAAAATGTCCATAAACTCACCAGCACTAAGATGTCCATAGCTGCCAGTGGAAGCAGCCGAAGGTGCTCGTACTGCCAAACTCGCTGGAGACGCCCTGATTACCGCAGCCAGGTCCAAAGACTCAGCGGAGTAGGGACTCCACGAAACTGCCCTCTTCCGATTGGCAGATGCTCCTATTGCACCTCCTGATAGCCTTAACCGAGTTGGGGACGCTATTCTTGATCCTGGATGGAACGAAGAAATGGATTTAGACTGGACTAGCCTTTAAATTGCCTTTCGTAATTTTAATTCCACCAATGACCAATTTCTATCCAATTTTGCTAATATACTTGGCCGTTGCTGCAGTAGGAATTGCACTGTCTGGCGGAATATAGGAATATTATAGGATACTACTGCTAAATGGCGCCAGAAATAGTACTTAATATCTCTTCTTCATTAGCAGTCAGATATATCATACCTATCTTATAGGAACAAAACGTTTTTCGTTCCAACTCAAATCAAAATGAAAGCGAATAACCATTATTTGTTACTCTCTATTAATTTTAGCTATACAAGAATACTACCTACTTATATATTTTCTGCTGTATTATAATGAAACTTAGAACTTCATCACAAAGCCTACCAGTTCAACCTATTAGAAGGTACCACTATCCAATTTGTTTTATTGAGTCATTTTATTAAAAAGGAAATTGACTATTATACTACGTTAAGACTATGATTAACTCTTAATAATTTGTGTTATATGTTCAAGTAGATTTAACCATATCCGGGCTACTTTAATGAATTATTGGGTACTTGTTTTAGGGCGGGTTAGACCGTTAAGTTTTTATTTTTTTACCTCGCTAAGAAATCATTATGACTGTGTGTGAATATAATCCATTTTTTTTAATAGAATCCCATAGAAATTATATACATAAAAAAATCAGGTACCTACATTTCGAATTGTACACCACGATTTCTATAAAATACCTGATTTAATCAAATAAGACAGAAACTATTTTATTACTGACGAAGATGTCAAAATTCGTAGCGAAATTTAAATGAAACAAATCTCAAATTCTTCTCCAGATGAAACAAAGTCTAGGTACCCTGAATTGTGAGCTATATCAATCAACTTAGCCTATAACCTTCCACTGCTATAGATGCGTAATTCCCAGTTGCTGATGTAAATGTTTCCAGGAATGTCCTCATATTCCTTACCTTCTAAACTAAGTTGAAAGTCTTGACTGGCGAGCGTGCTGCCCGCATGTAGCTCCGGATGCAGACTCCTCGCTGCACTTAAGTACTCTAAACCTGAACAAGACAAAAAATAAATATAAAAGCCTTATGTACCAACAAAAAAACAAAAAAACACATAAACAAAAAAAATAACTGATAAATGAGTTTAGAGTCTTGTTTCTCATTGACGGAATCTTTTCCTACAAAAATAATAAATGTAAACCTTAAATCTAAGAATTAATGAACAGAATAAAAAAAACAATATCCAAACGGATGGTTTTCCTCGAACACCCGATTCTAATCTACTTAACTATATCCGTCTCGAAAGACCAAAATCTCAATATTTTAAAATTCAAATTAAATATAATAGTTCCTACTTATCTAAAATCAATAAACATAAAATCCAACGTCTTCATAGTACATTTTAAAGGCCACAAATTAGCTTGGCCTTAGTCACCTTGTCCGTAATAAGGCGAGATTGAGTTGTCACCGTGTCCGAACCGTTGTGAATATAAAGTGGCCGCTTAACGCCGTATGTGATTAATGTAGTACCGGATGTCTTTTACGAGCTATTTCGCGGGAACTGATTTCATGCTGACTAAATTGGGAATGTCCTAATATGTCGCCGCTAATTGGACACCCTACATAACTTGGACTTAGTTTCAGAAGTTGGAGATGTTGCAACGGCTTTATTTAAAGGCATGACTGTATTCAATGTAAAACGTGATACGTAAAGTCACTTAATTATCCAAATGTAAAAAGCGTTTGTGTATATTAAAATAATTTTAAACAAGGGTATTATAATGACAGTTATTCTACCTGAGATTGTTTAAATCAAATTAAACATCGCATAAATCGATTAACGAAATATTTACAAATATTAGTCATCTAAATTTAAATGTTCTCATCACCGAGGAGGCGTCGTTTGAGCAACAAATTTCCATAATAATCACATCTCGAGCGTATGAAAACAAACACGCAGAGCGTCCCGAGAAAAAAAACAAGACATTTGATTTGTTGATCACGGTTTGCCGGCTCCGAGGCGGGCTGCTTAGCCAAATATAATAGGTTGAGGCAAAAGGCGTCAGCGACCAACAATTTCGCGGACGTACGACCGACCCAACAACAAAATAATACCCAAATCCCACGATTATAACGTATGTGGTCCTCTTTTGACGCGCCGCTCGACTTCCAAAATTTTTATGTCTTCATCGTCATGAGAACCGGAGGAAAACGACATTCGTATCCTTTGAGACGAAAAAAAACAAATATCATCGATCGAATTTGAGGCCAATCGAGTCCGCCACGAATTCCATTACCCCGGCTATGGTCACCCTAACGACATTGCATCAACCGCGCGCAAAAACCACATTCGAAAACTGTCTTTAGCTCTTTTTTCGTACAGGTTAATATCGAATAATCACTATGTCACGAACTCGTTTTTATATCGGAACCGATAGGTCTCGGAGTGAGTCCATTTGATATTGATGTATTAATTTTTATCGGGGTCGATTGGGCGTAAAATTAGTATCTCGGAGTTCTGTATCTAGTAGTTTCGTGGTCACGTTTAGCGTTAATATATGAATGTCAATGGCTTTGTTGGGCGGCGCCTTTGGACGCGCGCGTAGTGACTTTGTAACAGCGTATACTAATGAGACTCGTTGTAAATTATGAGTTTGGTTGTTATTCGAATGTGCGGCGAGATGAAGGCGTTTCGACGTGAATTTGTAATGCCGACGTAAAGTATTTTTTACGGCTTTACCCGTTTGAATATTCACGGCTCAATAAAAATAAAGGAAATAATATTTCTGTGTTTAATTATGGGTTTGTAGTATGTACAAAATAATAATAATTGTAGTTAAAGAACAATAAAAAAACGGATGCCGAACAAATCTATTTGGCACCCAATTTCCCCTTTTTTTCTATCCAAACCAGCTCCGCCCAATCTTCTGCGTTAAAATTCACAAGAAAAAACTGCTCTCATTAAATCATCAATGTCATAAAACGATTAGTACGATCATTAGTTTGGACACTGTAAAAAACAAACGGTGTTTACTAACGATGTTTTTATACTGTGGTCGAAGGTGCTACAGGAGTGTAATCTCAGGTAGTCGGTGCAAGATTTGATGCCAGTTCACGGAATTTAAAAAAGGAAAAGATACACCCGTCATTTAATTTTTGATGGAGTTAAAGTTGATTGAAAGATCTAAAATTAAAAATATATGCATTAAGTGGGCAAAAAAGTGTAGGCTAATCTATATGATTATAGGAATATTTAATACCTGTTTGTATTAGACCTTTTGTTAATGAAGTTTTTATAATATTGACGTTACATTGCAATGTAATTTAAAATCGTTTAACTAGTTGCTAGTTAAAATAATGGCAGCAGTTAATCAATGCTTAAATGTCAAAATGTATAAAGTTATCACAAAGATTATTATCAATACTATCCCATCCTATACTAACTATAATAATATAAATTTGTAAGTAACTCTGTCTGTCTGTTTTCTGTCTGACTGTTACGCGTTCACGGCTAGACCGCTGAACCGATTTTGAAAGGGTAAGCTTAAATCCCAAGAAATTACATAGTCAACTTTTTGCCACGATAACCGACACCCACGGGGGCGGAGCCGCGGGCATCAGCTAGGTTACAACTATTATAGCTACAATAACGTCAGTACAAACATAATTACATAGTATTTCATTATTTTGACGTGCTTTCAACAACACTAACTGAAACGATCATGTTGAGAGATTGGGTATTGTTAATAAAAGTGAGAAATACACAACTTACTTACATCCGCTAGATATAATATTCTTGATTAGAATAGCAATAGAGTAAAGATGATTAACATGTTAAAATTATACATTTTCCCCACCTATTTAATATTTATCACTGCGCAAACGACGAAGAAAACGTCTTAATAATCTCAAAATAAAACTAAACTTTATAATGTGACGCATACATCGTTTAAACAACATGAAATTATATTCTTAACAGCATAATTACACCTTCGAGGATCTAGTAAAATACCTCTCGCTCGCTCTTCAGACATATAGATCTTGCTATCTCTTTCTGATGGACCCTTTTTGATTGCGTTTTGCGAGTTCGCTGATGATTTATTCATAAACGTTTCTCGTTTATTTTTTCATCTTTAATATTATTCTTGGAAGTGGTTTAGAACTGTGATTTGAAGCACTACTGGGGTTGAGTGAATTTTAAATTAGTATCTAGTTAAGTTATAGTTGTTAAGTTTAAAAAGGTTTTATGAGTTTTTTTTAACCTAACCAAACGATATTTAAAGCCGCTATGGTTAGGTTTTAGTTATTAATGATGATTGTTTAAATAATGACCAGGAAATTAAATTATTTAAAGAACAGGTTCGTGATTTTGCTCGAGTTATTTTACGCTAAGTTTGGATTGAGCTGTAATGAAAATTTATTTTGATTTAAAAAAAGGCTTTTTTAGACATAATTAATATGAGGAAAAGAACAAGTAGTTCTAAATTATTTTAGACTAAAATTTATCTTTTTTTTTTATAAGTATTTGTAGACATCACATACATTACTTAAATCTAAAGCCAGTAGCTAAAGCATTTTTATTATGGAATCAAAGACAACAAATATCCCGACATTGTCTCGGAATGTACAATAGTAGTTTTCTTTACTGACCCGTCCGGGAATCGAACCCGGGACCTTAGAGCTAGAAAAACCTTAAAAATCTGTATGATATCTGTATGTATTGTAATTTGGTCTTTTGGACCAACAATTTGTCATTAACATCGTCATAACGACATCGCCTAATTTGTCCACATTTCCCTTGATTTGATTTAGCATTGAAATCATTTATCAATTTACTCTCATCCTGTTAACAGAAGTTCTTATTAAAGCAAACATTTCTTTCATTTCTCTAATTAAAAACCATCTTAACAACCTCACTAATTACTGTAGTTCAAAACCATAATTAGGCGTGACAATATTGACACAAAATGATTGTGAACAAAAACCATTACACCCTGACACATTCTTCTCCAATACTTTTAAATAACTCTAGCTCATGTTATATTGGATACTTTGATTAGTAAGAAAGAGAAAGAGAATAAGAAATCTGAAACCGTCAAGCTGTGCACATATGTTAGTACTTCCGGTTTTGTTTAACTTAATTACTTGTAAGGGTCGTACTTTAATTACTGTTTACGAAAATAGACTTGGAAATAATTGTGTATTTTTGGAATGCACTTGCATCCATAGTAATGTTTCTTATTTTACTCTTCACATTCTTTCAAAACAAATAAATTGTATTTATTTCTTTTATTGATGGTTTTTAAGGTGTCGCTAGATCTGAGGTCCCGGGTTCAATCCCCGGACAGGTGAATGAAGAAGACCACTTTTCTAAATTATCTCGGGTCTAGGTGTTTGTTGTACCTTTGTTGTCTTTAGATTCCATAATATGAGTGGTTTAGCTACTTCCTTTGGATTAGAATTAAATTATATTTATTTCTTTGATCAATTATAACTATTAATTAAAATTCACGTAAGTTATATTTATAAATTCATTGTTTATCTGTCTAAATTAAGTTTACGTTAATAATGATAAACTTATATTAAAATATAAAATGAAGACGTTACCAAAATTGCTTAAATAAACGCAATATTAAAGATATAAATCCCGTTTTGATTTGGTTGTATAAATAAATCACATTCGGGTACCGATCAGGGTCCATAAATAAGCTTACAAAATGTCACCGACGATTTATACGATGCTTGCTAATGAGAGAAAAGGATATGCGTTGAGTCCCGATTCGTTTAAGAACTGGTCCTTTTTTACGCAAATCCTAAGTGCTGTTTCATATGTTTTGGAAGGCAGTTGAAGTGAGGTTGGAAATTTCCTGTTGTCATGGGTATAGTATTAGCAGTTTGTTCACATCAATGCCTGATATTGGTTAGTGTGGAAATTATTCACTAAAGAAGTGTGTTATTTTTGGCATTTAAAATTTAACAAATTAGAAAAAAAAATGTTGTTAGCATTCCAAACAATTGTTTACTCCAAATTTTACAAATGTCTGACACTGGATCACAACAAAACACTACTACAAATTTGGCTAAGTGTAGATTGTTACCATGGCGCCTGTAAGGACAAGAGAGTCAACAAAAGAGTTCATTAATAAGAAATCTCAACGTCATTTAATGTCTACTCAAACTGGCTTCCTACCATACAAAAACTTAGGAACCATTACCAGCCACAAAATTTCAAAACACATGGCAAACAATACGACAATCTCAAATTTCACCGTTCCACAGATGTGGAAAAATTCGCGTTTGACGACAAAAACACGTGTTAACTTGTTAATTAACTTTCTTAGAACTGATGCGAACGGATTTTGAAACACTGTGGCATATGATTTATGTTTCCTATACACCGTGTCGTGTTGACACGACGTTAGAAGAATTTTAACTATTAATTTTAGGTTGAGACAGTTTTATTATGTTAATTAATCAATAAATTGACGTATAATTGCACGTATTCTTAGTTGTATATCATTTTATAATAGTAAATATAATTTATCTGTATCTATCCTTCTATACTAATAATATTATAAAAAGGGAAGATTTGTATTTTTGTATGTTTGTAACGAATAAACTCAAAAAGTACTGAGCCGATTTTAAAAAAATATTTCATCATTAGATTGCTACATTATCTCTGAGTAACATAGGCTATATTGCTGTGCTACTCGTGCAAAGCCGGGGTGGGTCACTAGTTTATTATAATACGAGGCTTAGACATCGAAAAAGAAACTTGGAGTAAATAAATCTAAAATCTTCAAAACGCAATGAGAAAACTTAGTAACCTAGTAATCAAAGCTCTTTTTTTTCTGTACGCGAGTAAGTAGGCTTTTGCTCTACAGTGGAAAGTTACAGGCTGAAATCTTAATGTTTTTGTACTTTTTTATTATACTTGAACCTCTTTTAAATAATACTCTACGATACTTCACTGTGTCGGTCACATCGTAGAGTAAGACTAAAAGTAACATGAGTAAAAGGACCAAGTATTTATAATAGAATATTTATTTACCCGACCTTAACATTAATAAACCCAAATAAACTATGACGCAGCTAAGTTTATTGACCTCCGTGATTTACAGAGATATCATTAATATATTATTAAAATAAGCATATGACAGGATCACGACGCTGTTAATTATATATGATATTGAGATTTATGACTTCTTAACTCCAAATAAAAAATGAATTATACAATTTAAAACGTCGATTGTTATTAGAATTGAACAGGTTTTATTGTAATTGTTATCTATTATCATCTTTTTTTTATCACATAATGTAGAGTTCTATTCTTATATGCGGTTCCATCATTAATTTGACCTCTGTCAGCCAATTAAACTTATTTGTGGGCAGCAAGCATTTTAGACTTTCGTTTTGAAAAATAAAAAGCATTTAAAAGTAGATATAACGTACGTATTAAATGGTAAAGCATTGCTACATATTTATATTGAGTTGGTACTTAAGTCCTAACATAAACACATGGGGTAATAAACCAATTACTTTTTGACAGATGGTGCAACAGCAGAAACTTAGAATTTTTCAATAAAAAAGAAAAAAAAGGACCTTCGGAAAGAAGGACCAATTTAGTATTATTGTGCCTTGTTAAACTAATTCGCACGTGACTCCTGACTGGCCCCACAGGTGGTGGTAATTGCTCTAAACCAAATCATCTTACCTCTCCAACCGTAGATGAAACAGGTAATCATTGACTAAACTCACATAAAGTTTGAGTTCCTGCGAAAGATTTAAGATTTAGACTGATTTTTAGAATATACTGACTGGCTGTGACAGATTTTTGTATGTTTTAGCTCATACTGGTTTTGACATGAGAAAAAAATGGAAATATACGATTCCAGCAAGTCTACGTTATCATAGTAGCTACTTTTAACTTAAAGAAAGTTTCAACAATTTTATAGAATCTAAAAGAAAATAGCAATAAACTTATTAGAGATAGCGACAAAGTCTAAGTAATTGAACAAAACAATATAATATCAAGTAATCCGGAACCTAATATTAAATCGACAAGGAAGGAAGGACCAAAAAAATGACACAAAAAAAATACAAATAGTTAACTTGTATTCAATTTTTTCATCAACGCCGACAAATGAAATCATTTTAGCAATTACCAGCCAATTATATGGACATGAAGCATTAGGATAAAGCGCTGAACAATTATTCTTATCGAACCATGATTAAAAACTCTGTTGAGTATTTTGGTAACAATAATGTGATGGGTGGGGAGTGTGATACAAATGATAGGAGTCGGCGAGGAGACGGATGAAACATATTTTTATGACGATACAAATTATTCAAATATTTTTGAGAAGTGATTTTTTTAATCGTACTAAAATTAAAAATCCTAATATGCCAATAGTCAAACAGGCACAAGTAATAATGGGAACATTACTAGATATATTAGAGTATCAATATTCATGTTATAAATAAATAATGCAGATATTACTATATCTAATTCTGCACCGCTGCATAATAACAAGATTAAAACACAAATAAAATCTTGAAAAAAAAACTGTTACACGTTTTAATTGAATACACACGATAATTCACGGCCACCATAGTAAAAAATTAAGTGTAAACCAACATTTGGTTCAATCACTGTTAAATTAAGTAATTTACGAGGTCTCGACGATCTCTTATCACTTAGGGCGGCGCCTGCGCAGGCGGGCGGAACTCGTTCCGAGATGTCTCAATCTCGATAGAGACCGGATCAATCGAAACCGACCCACGGCTTTTTTTCATCGATCATCGATTGAACTGGTTTCCGAACAGAAAAAATTATAGAGGACTGATACCTTGGATGTTCGGGATAGTTCCAACGAAAACTATAGATCGGACCACGCATTGCTTAATGATGGTGATTTTGTTGAACAAAAATATGCACTTAAAAACGGAGACTGTTTAGAAAGAGATTGGATTGGAATCGTAATACGTTGGCAAGAAGAGGAAGAATTATTTACGAGATATTATATAGCTATTGAACAATATAATTTAAATAAGAAGTATCGTTAATAACACAAGTAAAAAAGGACTAGAAGAAATCCTTGAAGAAAGAACCTACAGCGTAGCTTCATATTACAGAATATTACTCACACCAATAAATTTATTTTCCCTGATTTAAAACACGTAATAAAGACATACGACCATAAAATTAACAATAAAAAGGTCAACATGTTTAACAAAATTAATATGTACACAATATCCTACGTATAAAGAAAAACAAGGCCTAAATAAATCGATGAATTTATACTGGCTTGTAGTGAAGAAATTATCGCTATTAGCGTAGGCAAAGGGTTATTTATTAAAATGTTGGCGATATTTCTACACTCAGCGGGAAGGGATAGCGCGGTAGATGTGTGCTCGTCAATCATGTGCCTGAGTACAGGGCTCGAGCAGTCGGTGGCTTTGGAATGGATAAAAAGTTGGATAAGATTGAACTTAGAAGAGAATTGGGTTCTGTTGATGTTTTTATATTGATTGATAATGTAAATAAAAGTATTGATGAAGATTCTTTAATGAAAGATAGAGCTAAAAATGAAGACCTTATGGTTTGGGTTAAATATGCAGATGACTTTAAACGAACAACTCAAGTAAACAGAAATATTACAGTGACCCTCATTAAATTTGAAGTATACGTAAATTGTAAGATAATCTATAATTAAGTGGTAATTTTGAGTACAGAATCAAGATAAAATATGAAAAATGATCGTCATGATTGATCTCTTGGCCAATATAAATTGTAGGCAACTGGAAATGTAATTAATATACCTACGTAATTAATTTTAAGATACTTAATAAAACACAATTTTAGTGGCAGACATTAATATTACCGACAAATAAATGAAGTAAGTTATTAAGGTAAAGCAATAACACTGAAGAACATATAATTGGTTAAAAATTACATAGGAGGCAGAGTAATATCAATAGCAGGCATTTAAGACGTGGAGGCGACTTGAACTCCAGTTAAAGATTTTAATGACAATGTTAATTCAGGCTAACTGCAGGGCTTTAGTAATATCATTGATTAAACGAAATGTAATAATGTTTTAACAAACGAATTATTTTGAGTACTTTAGGCGAAATCGCTAAACTGATTTTTTTTAGATTTTGTATGAAAATGTTCGGGCCTGTGACATCAGAACCGTCCAATCCTATTGCTGTTTTTGAGACTTTTTCATAACATACATTTAACATTTTGAATAAATAAATTATTTTTCATATTGATCCTTAATACGGAATACTAAATTCGTCGTCGGTAAAATCTCGGATGCTGAATAAGATTTCTTAACTGCTGTACCCTAAAAATCCAAGTGATAAATAGATTATAAATAGTAATTTATGAACCTTGTGTTTATCGACTCTCTTCTATATCAATTACATTATCACGTGTAGGGTCCGAGCAGTGCTTGTCGGCTAAAGATATCTTTGATGATCCTGTATGCAGATTGTTTGTTACCGTACACAGGTTGAAATGAACTAAAATATAAATGTAAATTCTGTTTTTATTACCTAATTTTTAAATGTTTATTATTGGAGTCCTTTAATGATCTAGAAATATTGTGATGACTTCTATTTTTAGAATTATTGCAAACGTTTAGGTAAATTAGATTTTTATTTATTTTTTGTTTCTTTTTAGAACGTGGTCTTTTTAAGGAATATTTTTATTACCCCGGCTTTTAAATACTTATTGGGCACGAATCTTAAAAGCTTAAAGCATGTAGTGGCGTTAACCAAAGCCGATAAGGAAAGTACTGTTTAATATGCATGAAAAAACTTGTACGATACATAAGTAATTCGAAAGTGACTTCTAAGAATCCCTTAAAAAAACTCATTCAATTAAGGGATCCGAGATCAAAATTAAGCCTTCTTCGTTTAAAATGCATTAATCCGGTCACTTGTCATGCGCGGGCGCAGTCGTCCCATCCCACTCTAAAACCCGTTCCGGTTCGCCCATCGCCTTCTCGTTGACAAAGATTAAGGTTCGGTACACTGTGTTTGACAAAGGCAATTAAAAAAAAACAAGATTGAACGTGTCAACCCTGTTCGTGACATTTTATAAATTGGAATATGCCGCAAAATTTTATTGACGAGTAAAAAAAAGCAATCAATCTTCCTCTAGATTGATTAAACTCCTTCGAAGTTCAGCGACAACGATACTTCGTTAATCTGATTTAAATTACTTCCTCCCTGAGACATCCTTGCCGTATCTACAAATATCTAGTTCACATATCTCGGTTCTTTGACATTCTATAGTTCCATCTCTCTTTCACAATCGAAGCTGAGAACACTTTTTCGTTTTACATTTTCGGAGTAACATGAACTCTCAATCTCTCGCTCACAGTTTTTACGCTCAGTTAAACCAGAGTCGGAGCTTAATTTACGATTATCGGACGATGAAGACATACACACGTATCGATTTTACCCACTACGCTTTTAGTTATAATATTTTTTCGATAACCGTGACATTTATGATTGTCGCTTTTATTACGTTTTTCCATAATCAGGATAAGTTTTTACGATATCGAAATATTTGCGAATCAAACTTCCAGGAATAAGATACGTGTTCATTTTATTATTGTCATTAATTTTTATATTTATATTTCTTATATAAGATTCTCGGAGTGTAATATCAGCCTGATGGTGATTGGCAGCTGTACCATTAGCAGCTTTATTAAAATGTTTCATAAAATTCCTTACGGCAAAAACACGGGACAAGTAAATGTGGTGATTAACATTTTGGACAGAAAAAACCGCTGAATAATGAAGGGTATCGGTGCGAACAACTTTATTAAAAAGGCAAACACGAGAAGCCAATCGCTCGTCTGTCTCGTTACCCTTGAGTGATCCCTATACAGATTTTATTACCGCATAATAATAACACCAAATGTTTTCTGTTGCAATTTCAAATATTTCATAAACTGCGCTGGTCAACATTATCAACAAGAATGAAAATACAAATTGAGTGAAAAAGTGTCCCAATGAACCTTTAAATTGTTCTCTATATATGTCTCGGGAACACGATCTTAGTTTACATCATCATTCGTCGACTTATCTGATGGGCTTACATTGTTCGACTGTGATTCTTGTGTGTTTACTATCAGGATATAATTTAGCTTGTTTACATGTGGCATGTAGTTTCTTACGGCATCATTGTATTCAACTAAAAGTAGTGTAGCAAAACTACTTATTTCTGAAACTACAACTCTGTTGCTGCAACTGTAAAGCTTTTTGTCGCCTGTGTCATGATAGTTGATATCGTGTAATTGACTTTGGATTCAGTTGGATTGTATTAAAGTTGAATTTCGTGTGATTTTCCTTACCTGAATGAGCGGTTATTTGTTTTAAGGGGGCTTTATCGCGGCACGTAGGCTCGATTTGAATAAAAATACAATTTATATGTGTCGGAGAGTTCGGTAAGGCGGTGTAGGGTTACGGAGCCGGTCGGACGACTCGGCTCCCAATTTGCTGGTGCATTTCTGAGTAAGTTATTAAGTTTCGGCTTGTCACTTCGGTTGCGAAATTTTGCAGTCCAGTGATGACGGTGTACGTTGGTATTTTGTTTTAATAAACCCAATCGAGTGAATCTAGGTGTTTTTAGTGCTTTTTGTGTTACTATGATTGATGATGTCCTTATTATTATTATAATTTAGCTTGACATTAATAGCTTATTTCGAAACCGATTATTCTGCGACGGTATTCTGATGTTGTGAAGTCGGCTATATTAGCATAAACACTTTTATATTAAAAACGACGCGACTGATTGTATCTATGGGTTAAATATTTTAAATTGAGTCTTATCGTTCCATCGGGACACTAAGTAACAATTAGAATCCATAATTTTAACTAATTTTGAAACCGACTCATTTATATTCTGTTTAATCTCAATTTAGCATAATTTATGAGTGAGTATAGTTTCTCTAGTATGTTAATAGTTGAAGATAATGTTACTTTGCATTTTAATACAAATTCTTCATCTACGCTTTTTGATCTTACAAATAATGGCATGTAGTGCGTAGTTGTGATATTCGCAGGCACGTCTGGCAATAACTTTAGATTTTAATCTTGTCATTATGCATAATTAGAGGTGTATTAGAAATATTCACATAAATAAATTTATTGGCTTGGTCTTTACAGAGCCAGTGCACAAGGACCAATCTTTGGGTTAAAGGACCAAAAATTTGAAACTGTATAATTTGAGTCTACACACCCTTTTTTTATAAACGACTCTTGCACTAAGGAATTTAATCCTAGTGTCGCGGGGATCACAAACATTCAAATCACATGCACAAAGAACACCCACATATAGAACAAGCATTTGTTGAGATCACACAAATCTTTGTCTCATGCGGGGATCGAACCTGCAGCACATAATATCCGTCTATCCGTGCAGTCAATCAGTTATTTATCTATTTGTTCATAAATCTTTTAACCGTAATCCAACATTCTCCATTCAACCTACATCCATACAAGTGGAAATAAACCAATTCTCTTTACTTCAATAACTAGGGCTACTTGTTAAAACGGTACTAGACGTACTGAAGGTCGTATGTCCAAATGGGTCTGTGAAACTGGGTCCGTCCGGTGCAGCAGACGAAACCCGAGCTTTGATACGCCGTAGTTCCAGTTAACTTGTCTGGATGGCGTTATGTGCAATCAAGCGTGATTTTTTTTATTTTATTTTTTTCTCTCATAGTTTGCCCTAAATACTGAGAAACGGGAACGGTATTTATAGTGTGAAATTTTGAAGGTCTGAATGAGGTTTTGTTGAATTTTATAAACGCTTATAAAATGTTCAATCTAGCTCTTTTTTTATATACGCTATTATGTCATTCATTTTCTTGCTTACGTAGTAAATAATATGTAATTAAATTTTGAAAATCCACCTTTGGGCATTCATTAAGTGCCGACAACCTTATGCAAAAACTTTTAATTTTACATTCCATTTCTTATATGATATTTTTCCAGCAAATAGTCTTTTCATACCAGTACAAATATGTACTTACTAATTAATAAAACAATGTGAATTCATTATCTTTTAATCATAAAGAGAAGACATTTTATATGACATGTGGACATAGTTTTTTTTTTTACCTACAAGATAGTAGATCAATTATCATTATAACTTGTTTCAGATCAACAAAAATAAATATAATTTGCAATGTGAATTCATGATAAAAAAAATAAAGAGCTAATTAATTAGTACCATATGAAATATAAGCAAATAATACACGTTTACCAATAGTTAATTAGCGACAACATAATACAGGTCATCTAGACAATTCTTTAAATACTAAAATGCTTTTAAAATAAAAAATGCGGCGTACAATAAAGTCATTAACAGCCAGGCATCCGATCCTCGCATAAATTGAAGGATAAAGGCGGATTCTTGCATTAATTTATTTGATCAGTTGTTGATTGACGTTCCAGAGTAGTTTCTAGACCCCCTGCGGACTTCACCAATAAAATGTTTAAAATTAAGTAAATAACAACCCGCTTTAGGAACCCTTTGATATTGCAAAGTTTTTGTTATCATTAAACGAGCGCCATTTTTGTTTTTATTGATTACTTTTTGATGTTAAACGATTGGCTCTAGAGGGTACCCCCTCTAGAGCCAATCGTTTCTTCACAGATACTATCTAAATGCTAATGTTGCCTGTTTATTACTACTTGGGAACCTGTATTATCCACATGATTCATCCATAGTACATGAGAAATAAAAAATAAATAAATGTGGACAACATCACATACATTGCTCTGAACCCAAAATAAGTAGCTAAAGCACTTGTGTTATGCAATTCAGAGACTACGAAAGTACCACAAAAATCCAGACCAGAGACAATGTAGAAAACGCGAGCTTTGTACATTGACCCGGCCGGGAATCGAATCGGACCTCAGAGCTGGCGACACGTTGAAAACCGGTGTGTACGCCACTCGAACATGGAGGTGGTCAAATAATCTTATAATATATCCTTTTAAACTTAACAAGTTACTTAAGAAAGCTAAAACCAAATTACCAATTACTATACGATAAAAAAAATACATATAAGTTTTACTGTTGACCTATTGAATGACACCGTCCCAAAAAAATAAATGATAAAAAATGGCAGCTAATTGAGCGTTATCTAAAGATGCGTTTACTTGGTGTAAGCTGATCCGACCTGCTTAAGAAAACAGACACCGTTCGCGATTTTTTTATTATAAACAGTTTCGGTTGAGTTCTAAAATGACGCCGCGCTGAGAAGGGTTAAGTTTCAGACGTGTTATAATCACGGTGCCTAAAAGACCGCCTGGTGACAGAACTTTTCGACGAATTTGAATAACCGATGAATATATAATGACGAAATTACGAAGCAGAGAAAGATGGTGTTTTTTCAGAGTACGTTTAAGTAGGTGGTTGAAATTTGGCGAGATGACACAACAAATGTGATTTCAAGAGTTTTAAGCTTTGGAAGAGCAACTGACTAGACTTTTTAAATTGCATAGCAGCTTAATTTGTTTTTGATTTGTTGTCTTAATTTTTAGTTCTTAGTGGCAATTTCACCATTGGTATTCTGTTACTTCTTGTCAATTATAAAATGTTTTATTACTTTATACAACCATCCTGCTCTTCAAGGTGGCAAAAATCCTCTTCCGCTTCCACTTCCAAGGTGGCAAAAACAACTGAAAGTCACAAGATTATATTTCGATTCCTCCTATGAACACGGATACGGACGGTACACTCAGTGTAAAGTGTCATAGTCTAAACGTACCATTATGTTTCTCAAGAGTAGACGAAGTATTCTAAATGACCAGGGCCTCTAGACAAGTGACAATGCGACGAGCGATAACGCTGATCGAATCGCTCAAATGTATGGAAGTGACAAGTCCAAGTCACGTGACTTATCAAAACAAAATGTCATTTCTATACATTTAATGTCATTGAAGCGATTTCTATCATCGTAAACGCTTGCCGAAATGCCACTTGTCTAGGGGGGCAGATAATCCGCGTATCACCGGCTTACCAACTTTTACGGCCGAAGATACACAAGTATTTAAAAAATCCAGCTTAACCTCGACTAAACTCTATACCTCAATATTCAGATTCAGGCCTTAAAACTTTCAAAATAAAACGTACGTAGGAGGAATCTAAATATGTCCACGTCGAATCGCTAATGTGCACTGTAGGGCCGAGGGCATACTAACGTATATTTACGCGATATATATTTTGGTCCAAGTGCTGCAAGAATGGCGGAAATAAAGGTTTTTAATGGAAGGTTGATGAGTGTTTTTTTGAAAGAGAAAGACTGTTTTTGGGTCCGTAAATCTTTGGAAAAGACGGCGAGTCATTTTTTATATCTGTTTCTGAATAGAATGCAAAAAAAATATACATTAGAAAGAGCAATATCTATCTCGGAAAGAAGACTGAAATGTGCTGTTTACTACATCGTATTATAGAAAACAAATATTTTGCAATATATCAGGGAACTATGAAACAATAATTATTGGAAAATTTAACACTTTGTTTGTGTGGAACAATTCCCGCTATTTTCTCATCACTTGGCCCTCAAAATTTACGTCAATATCCAACTTCAATCCATCTGCTACGGTCTGAAGTAAAGCATTAGTGAAACCAGACAAAGCCACAGAATAATCGACATGAGCATTAAGCTTATTTGTTCTTTTAAATCCAATCACAAAAGGGCTGTTACATCGATTCAAAACGCTCATAAAAACATGAATAGTGAAAAACTACCCGTGACATTGAATCACCGATAATTATGTTATTCAAAAACTTTGGATCAATCAGATCAAAATGGCGTGAAAAATTGTAATGACATTATTTTATCATACCGATTGATTAGACGTTCGGGTTATTATACTGGTTTATTTTATTACAAGTTTACGGTTGAAACTAACAGGTTAAATTTTTCTACATAAATTTCTTAATAGTTGAAGGCGAAGCCAAGTGACTTGAAAGGGATACGATATGCTACATAAAGAGATATAATTTATAAATATAAAAAAAGGGTTTAATAGTCGCCATCTTTTCGTACCTATCAGAGCATCTCCACACAGCCTAATGCTCCGTATATAGACAGTCGCGTAATCTGAAACGTCTTAATTGCGAGGTCGGAAAACCAACCCTTCGTTACTCAAATGCATGCCAATTTTAACCCGTGACTTACCACGGTCTGTCCTTTAATAGCCACTTTTACGTATCTGTCATCTATGGACCTCCAAACGATTTTAAACTTTAATATAGGTAGGGTTAAAGTGGGTTTTGTTTGGATATCGTTGGGGAACGAATGGTAACAGTCGTGAGTTCAAATCCTAATTAACACCTCTGTATAGAGATAAATTGTGCCGATAGTGTTCTGCTGTGGCGTTGCGCTTGCGCATTGGTTTCAGTGAGATATGCAACGCTATACCATGCTTATTGAGATTCGAAAGTAGAGAAATTTAATCCAAGGAACTTTGGATTTAGTGCACTTCTGAATTGATTTCTGGTGTACATATTTTTATGTGAAAAAAGGGTAATGTTAAGTGTAATTTTATAGCCAAAGAAATAATGCCGGCTAATTTAAAAAAAAGTGTTTTTGGTCATAAAAGATTACTATGTAAATATACCTACAAGAAACTGTGTTAAACAAATGAATTGCGCCTCGAAGGACCAATATTTTAAACTATCATTTTAATGTGTAAAACTCTATAGCAGTCATTAATAATGATCAAGTTATTGGACAGTAAGAAGTTGGAGAGTTGAAATAATTTAATAAACACATCACATTTATTTTTATTATCGCGAATCGGAAACGCAGCTTTCAACGGATGCATCCTTACGGTTATATAAACGGCAATGTCAGTGTCTGGGCATGCATATAATTTGCAATAACAGACTAGTGTTGCAGATTTATCATTACGAGAGCGGTGTAGCGTTACCTCGTTCACACGTCCTAGGGTTGTCACTCCATTGTTACTGAGCGGAAAGATTAGAGTTTTAAACGGAAGTAATTACAAAATATCGACATACTAACATGAAGTTAGTCATTAGACATTTATATTTTGATAGGTCAGTTTAGTGGTCCTATCATTAGATATATAGTTCAGTTAGCGAATTTCATTATTTTATATAGCTTAAAAATTGGCAAATTAAAATAAATTACAAGAAACAACTATTTACGTTTTAAGTTTTTAACAACAATACTAAGTAACGATAATTTCTTGAACTAATAAATAAATTTGTAAGTGTCTATATTATCTACACATGTAAATCAAGGGTTTTTACTGATAAATGAGCCATACCCTATTAGCAACTTGTATTTTTTTTTTTTACATATTTATTTAATTAGACGTTTAAATTTTGTGTTGGTGACAGCCCTACACAGTGCAGTGTAGTTGATATCGTGTCTCAGATTTAATTGCGACTTATCGGATTGTTTTTCATTGTCCTGCTTATGGCAGTTTATAGGTTCGCTGTGGGTATTTTTATGGCCACGGTTTAGCACTGAAGGTTACACCATTATTTTTTGTACTAAACAGACAATTACTTTTAAGTTTAAAATTAAATTACGGTTTTCTCTTATAATAATTATTAGGGTTTGGGTGTTTGACTAAAATAGTATTAAGACCTATAACGTCAGTAAGTAATATGGGCTACTGAGGGTTATTGAAATGGAGCATAAAACCTAAAGGTTAGGGACTATCAGTTATTACAAAAAAAAAAAAAAAAAACTTTTTATTTCAACAGGAAACTATTTATTATTTATATTAAAAAACGGTACTTATCCGGAAAATATATACATTGATAGACAAAGTTATATATATATACAAACATAGACTAAATAGTTGTAGTAAAAATGTTAAATCGTAACTACTTTTTGGCAAATGACCAATTGAAAGTTAAAATGCAGATGAGAGAAAGTATTAGATTAAACGAAGTGGAAAATCAATATTATTATACCTACTTGACAAAGTCGTGTTTTCTGTCGAATTTCTGTTTATTGTGTAATAAATTATCGAACTAATCTAAGTGTATTTTATGACTTACTACGGTGAGATTTAACTTTATAATACCAGTTAAATGATTACAAAGTTACCTGATTTTATAACCTAGATTTATTAAGATTAAGAAAATCGGACTAGTGCGAGTTTAACTCGCGCGGATAGTTTCCATACGTTGTTACTTTAAATATCACAGACTTTTTATAGTTAAAGTTTTACAGTTTAATTCTGCAATTTTGCAGATAAGATCAATTGTAATGCTAAAGTTTAGCGTATTTTTTAAGAAACTTTAAAAGCGAACCCTTTCATTTGATATGTAACACAAAATAGAATGTAGAACTTTTTTGTGTTTTTTTTTTAACCCCAAATTGGTACCCACTTTTAAAATTCATTTATTTGCGTTTACGAAAAAAAGCAGTTATTAATTTTGCTATTAATAATAAGTAAATTAACTAAAAAACTTACCTCTTAAAGTATTAGCCCCGTATAAGGGATGGTCGTAAGGCACTGGTCGGTACGCTGGATGGAGAGCCGCGAGGTAGCTCAGCTCACTGGTGGCTCCTGCTGCCGCCGCCGCCGCCGCTGCCAGCCTGTAGAAGAAGAGATTCTTTAGGCCGTATTCCAAAAACTTGTGTTTTAATTTGACTGCACGGACAGCCAAGTGGTATAAGTCACAACGTCAATTACCACCGTATGCGACTTGCCGCGGGTTCGATCCCCGCAAGGACATTTGTGAGACCCACAATTGCTTGTCTGGGTGTTATTTGTGAACGTGAATTAAATGTTTGTCAAACAGGTGATTAAACTACCTAGTGCGAGATACGAATATCCTATACGCGTGAAGTTTAATGTTCGCTTCTTAAACATTACCGTAATAAACTTATATAAATATGCTTAGTCTAGAGTTTTAGTAGCCGAAAATGTGTAACCGAAGTCTAGTTTTTATAAATTTTCCAACGTCAGTCATGTTTAACATCTTAATAAACACCCTGATAAGGCGCAGTAAGTTCGAGAAGACCGTTTCCTTCATCACAGGGTGTCCTTTAATTACAGAAACTCGTCCAATGACAATATTTGAATGCTTCGCCAAAAAGGTTGAACACAATGACACATTTGAAACTTTTTTCACGATCCCTATTCAAGTATTCGGAGTATCGGCGGGGACATCTCGGTGCGAACCCAAGGCCTGACAGTGGGGTTCCGTAGGCAATAAAAAGAGAAGCGCGGCAACCCACCGGCATCCGTGACGTAATATGTCTGGACGTTTTTGAACAAAAAACGATTTACAAACAGCTGGATACTGGAGAGAATTGTATGTGCTAATTTTTCAAGTTGTAGCAGATTTAAGGCCACTCACTCAGAATCGATGGTTTTAAGGAAGTATTCGTTAATCTTTATCAATACACTGGCCTGGTAAATATAAATTAGTTATAATAAGGGGATTGTCTAAAGTCATAACTTATCAGACTAAATAAAATCCGCGCTCAATTTGTCGACGGGTTAATAAAATAGACATTAGCTATAAACAGCAAAACAATGGATAAATCAGATAAACAATGAGAAAACAATCCATTCCCACGTTTACAACGAAAAACAAAAGTAAAGCGACCACTAAAAGCGCAAAGCTAAACAAAAATAAGAACACAATAGCTCGCGCGCATGCGCAATGCGCCCAGTAATAAAATTATTAAACAAATCAACCTCATAATAATGCGGCCCCAGAAAATTGTCGGGTGGGCTGAGTAGGATAAAGAAATTATCCAACTTACCGGCCACGGACGATTGCGCGCCAGGCCGAACCCGAACAAAGACGTAGCAAGAGAAAACGAAGAAAAAAAAACCTGGCGGCTAACAAAATAAATAAAACAAGTGCAAGAACACTCGCGCGCCTTCGCCCCGCGTGACGTCTTCATGTACTCTGTCCTTTTCGCCCACGCGATCTGTCTGTACCCGTGTGTGCGGGTGACAAGGACGGAGATATACACAGATTGTCCTCTGAATAGGAAGAAAGTTTGAAACTGTTGCTTTTTTTTTTTTTTTTTTTTTTTTTTTTTTTTTGGATGAGGTCTATTGCAGTTAGCCTGAGCGCAGGCTTTGACTGCTTCACCGGACTTTTGGCGAGAACCGTAAGGCCTCCAGCCAGAGCAAGTAAAATAAACTAACTACGTCAGCAACGTTCACTAAGGGCACCCCCTGCGGGGTTCGGACCTCGACTTAGTGCGTTGCTGACTATCTTAATAAGGCAAAAACAGCAAGGGATGGCTGGATCTGAGTTATTATTATTTAGGGACATATTTTTATTGCTAGTTTGGCCGGCTCGGGCCAGCTTGATCTAGGGACGGGGGGGTAACATTTACGTTACTATTATTTATAATACGCGACGGGCCTCGCCGGCGAGGACGTAGTATACGGCGGTTGTGTTTTGTATTGCTACTGCTAGCTAAGTCGAATGCTTCTTGTAGAAGCGTTGTCTTATCGTCGGGATAGGAGAGAGTGTGTCTAGGACGTTTTATCTTGGAGATGACTGAAGGTCGGTATCGCGCGGCCGCTACGATAAGCGGGTTACGGTGGGTTTCGGCGGTGTCGAAGAAACGGGTCGCGGCGCGTTTCATGAACTGCTTGATTGTGGGCAGCTTTAAGTCACAGTGCAGCTGCAAGTTACGAACGTAACCTGGAGCGCCCGTGGCTCTACGCATGAAAAGGTTTTGGAGAGTTTGCATTCGTTTGAGTCGATAATCGGGTACGTGAGAGAATACGACGCTGCCGTAAGTCATGATAGGTCTGACGCACGCAGTGTAAATTCTCTTCTTGCAAGCAAGAGAGAGTTTACTGCGCTTGTTCAACATACAATGAAGTCGGCCGAGGGCGAAGGCGGCTCGCGCGCGTGCCGCTTTGATATGAGGTACGAAGCTAAGCTTCTGATCAAGGATCACACCCAGGTATTTGGCTTGCTGCTCCCAAGGGATAGGCTTGCCGAAGAGGCTTATGGGTGGAGCGGGAGCGGGAAGCCGCCGTTTTCTACTAAATAGTACGGCTGCGCTTTTGGTAGGGTTGACTTCGATTCTCCATTTCGTGAACCACTTCCCGAGGGCCGTGACCGCGGTCTGGAGAGTTCGACCTATCGCTAAGGGGCTGGTACCTGAATAATAAATGGCCGTGTCGTCGGCGTACAGAGCTACTTGGGGCTTGCCACCGCGTGGAATGTCGCTGGAATACAGCGAGAAGAGGAGTGGAGAGAGGACGGAGCCTTGCGGGACTCCGGCGAGGATCGGGTGAGGGGAAGAGAGTGTGCCTTCAACGCGATAGCGAAAGGAGCGATTCGACAAGAAGTCACGGGTGATGTGCACGAGACGATCTGGCACTTCGAGTTGGTACAGCTTGTAGATCAAGCCGTTGTGCCAGACCTTGTCGAAGGCCTTCGCAATATCGAAGAAGAGCACACCGGTGAGCCGTCCACGCTGAAAACCAGCGCTTATATGCTCGACTATACAGTGGACTTGTTGGACGCACGAGTGTTCGGTTCTAAAACCAAACTGCTCGTCGGGTATGAGACTCCTGGACTCGGCATAATCCATTAAACGGGAGTAGATGATTCGCTCGTATAGCTTCCCAAGGACTTTGAGTAAGCTGATAGGGCGATAACTAGTTGGCTCAGACTTCGGTTTACCGGGTTTGTGGATGCCGATGACTATCGCCTCTTTCCACTGCTGTGGAAAGAGATTGTTGCCTAATGCTGCATTGAAGATGCCTGTCAAGAGGATAACTAATGCTGGAGGGAAGAGTTTAATCACCTTATTGGTGACTCCGTCTGAACCGGGCGCTTTACGAGGGTGTAGGTCCTTGATAAGAGAACGTACTTCGTCTACTGTTACCGGCGCGAGAGGGTGTTCCGGGTCCTCTGAAGGAGGAATCGTGGCCTTACGTTCGACTTCGGCGTCAACTCTGGCGAGGTGGGCCGGGTCGACCGGAAGGTTACTGGGCGTACATTGAGCCTCCAGGCTGTCGGCCAGGCATTCCGCTTTCTCGTCGTCTTCAAAGGCGAGGCTCTGATTCGGACGATTCAACGGGGGCATGACCGCTTCGTCGCAACTACGTAATCTACGTTGAAGGTTCCAAAACGCGTGATGGTTAGGTTCTAATTGGTCGAGAAACCTATCCCACCGATCCTCACGCAGAGCCCTTATGCGTTTCTTAACAGCGCGCTGTAGAGAACGCATACGGGCGCGATTAGAGTCGTTGGGATAGGTGTCGTAGGCGCGTATAGCCGCGTTCTTCTCCGTCAATAGGGCACGGGCGTCGTCCGGTAGGAGCCAGCGAGAGTCTTCTGTCACCGGTACCGACCGCGAACACTCGTTCACCAGGGACTGCACGTGCTCAGTGAGGGAGTCGATCGCGCCTATAGCGTCTGTCGCGGATTCTACATTGTCCGGTATCGAGTCTAGGTGCGCGGATTGGACTGACTTAAGGCGAGTCCCAAGCTTCGTCCAGTTCGTAACTATCTTAGTGGGGATGGGTTGACCAGCGTCTGGAGGACCTACTCGCGGACTAAAGGACATGATCACTGGTCGGTGGTCAGAATCTAATTCATGAATAACTTCAATGGACCGAAGCGCTAGGTTGACGTTTTTGAGTAAAGCTATATCTAGTATGTCGGGGCGGTGGTTGACGTTCGCGGGAAAGTGAGTGGGATTCATCGGAGCGATGATATCGAAGTTTAATTCGGAGCTAAGAAGATCAAGATGTCTACCTCGGTTGTTACGAGTGTGGCAATTCCACGCCTCGTGTTTCGCGTTTAGGTCGCCTGCCATAAGGACGGAGTCGCCTAGAGCTAGAAGAGCTCGCAGGTCATGTCGTAAGTCGACCCTCTCTGTTGACGGAGGAATATATATTGAAACTAAATACAAAGGTCGATGCCCGGTCATGCCAAGACGACAGATGGAGGCTTCGATGTGCGACAGCGAGGGTGGATCCATCGGAACGCAGTACAGTGACCTTTTAAAGTAAATGAGCGTGCCGCCGCCTACGGCTCTGGTACGATCGTTACGGATTAAGTTGTAATTCGCGATTCGCGGGTTTTTATGAGACGGTTTAAGAAAGGTCTCCTGTACAAGAAAAACGTCGAGTTGATGATCACGGAGAAAAGTAGCAATTTCGTCGCGTTTTTTATTAATGCTATGCGCGTTAAAGTATCCTAATTTAAGGGATCGGGGTTTGAGTTTACCGGTGTTAGTAGCCATTAGAACGCGGCGGCTTTGTATGCGGCGAACACATCGCTGAACTGCTCCCTAATGAAAGGGGCGTGCAGAGGGTTGGGGTTGGCTCTAATCGCCTCCGCCATAAGACGGATGCGATTAAAGTCAAACGACTCATACACCTCTATGTAATTCTTGACCGACGCTGTGATGTCGGCCGGAAGCGTCGGGGCCAGAGAGGCCGCGGCCGACGGTGACGCGAGCGCGGGTCTTGGTAGAAGCGCGGGTTTAAAAGCGGTAAGTGGGATGCGAGGGACGGCGGGTCCCTGTAAAGCGGGGAGAGACGCGACCCCTTTAGGAGGAGAAGCGAGAGTAGGGAACGCACGCGCGTGCGTTTCCATGTTCCAGCAGGCCCCGGTTGGGCGTTGCGGGCTGAGACGCGGCGGAGCGGACGCGGGGTTTTGCACGGGGGCCGGCGCACGGGCGACGGGCCGTTTCGCGACGGTTCTCGTTTTGGGTGCCTTCGGACAGCCGCGGTAGTTGGCTGGGTGACCCTGTTCGCCGCAGAGAACGCAGCTAGGGGGCTCAGCGCACTGGGTGCGGTCCTTGGGCCGTGGGCAATCGGGCGTTCCGTGCTCGCCGAGGCACTTCACGCAGCGAGGGCGCGCGAAACAGTTACGTTGCGAGTGGCCGTACAATTGACACCGGTGGCATTGGCCAACGTCGGCGCGCTTGTACGGCGCCTCGACTTTTATGCCAGAGAGTTGGCAAACAGTTTTAATATTAAATATGGACTTGCCGTCCGCTGATCTCTCAGCAACGACGAGTACCATTTCGTAGGGTGACTTACCCCGCCCGCGGTACATACGGTGTACCTCTAGAGCAGGGATACCCTGCGCTTTTAGGTCGTCTAGGATCTCCCTAGAGCCTATGTCCGCAGGGACAGACTTGATGACGACCCGGAGGACCCGCTCCTCCGGGAGGGTAAACGTATGATAAGGCAGGGCTCTCTCCTGCAGCATACGGGTGAGCGACCGAAAGTCGGCCACTGTGGGTACAGCTATTTTAATGCCGTCCTTGACAGAGCGGGCTTGGGTGTAATTAACTTGGTGCTGCGTGCACCACTTGGAGACCTCAGTCCACTTTCCTTTCTCCTGAAGGAAGATTGGAGGAGGGACCGAGCCGCCCTTCTTAGGGGCTGACGGAACTTGGGGCATGGTGTTGGACACCTGTGGGGTGGTAGTGGGCGCGGGCGAGGCCGCGGGCTCAGCAGCGGGCTGGGACGCCGAAGCGTCGACGGAAGGAGGCGAAGCGCCAGTCTTGGCGGCTTTAGAAGGCACCTGTTGGGATTTGGTCCTACGGGTGCGCTTCTTGCCCTTGCCAACAACTTCAGTAAAGCCGTCGGTGGAGCAAGACGAGTCCGATGCTGTTAAAGCATCACCGGAATCGTTAGAAACAATTTCCATTTCGATGTCTACCGGGGACGGTGAGACAGAGCGAGGGCGGGGGGAAGGGGCCGGAGATGCGTCACGCGCAGGTGTGGGGCTCGGCGAAGCGGATTTGGCGTTGGAATTCGGCTTAGAGGCCGGAACAATAGCCGGGGAAACAATGACTTTCGACGAAGCCGTCGAAACAATGGGGCGCGGGCGCGAGATAACGCCTCTGTCGGCGCCGATCGGCGATAGCGAGCTATCGAATTCCGCTAAGTCGGAAGGGTCTAATTTGCGGGCCCAAGCCTTGAAGAGGTCTTGGAAGACCCGAGAGTCCTTCATCTCCTCGATAAAGCGGGGCCAGAGGGCGTCCATTCTTCTCGAGAAGACGAGAGACACTTTTTAATTAAAAAAGAGAAGCTAAAAGCCTAACATGGGTAGAGGGAGGGCGCGCCTACAACAAATACCCTAACTAATAACTAACTCCCCGGGTGGGTACGCCCGGGGATGTGTGACCCTCCCTGCTGGGTGTAAGCAGGGAGGTGAGTACCTAAGGTGTGCCTTAAGCTGTGGTGTACCCGTCGCCAGTCTTATTGTGCGAGCGGGGCCCTGACCAGTCTAGTGCGAAGGGTGTAGACACACCCGACCGACACTAGGTGTGTAGCTGAAAGGGAAGCCAGAGACTAGAGCCGACTAGGAGACCCCCCAAGGCCGGTAATCTAGTTCCCGTCCAATTGACTGCTTTACCCTAAAGGGGCTCAGCGGGTGTGATTGGGTCAACACCCCCTCGGTTTCGTTGGCACCGAATGGTTTCCACCGAGGACCGCGAAACTGCGGTTTTATCCTGAAGGGACCAAGTGAATTTAATTCGCGAGCAAAAGAAACAGAGGTTGATCTGCCGCCGCCTTGAAAAAGGCAGCTTTAGATCGATCGGTTAGCGTAGGCGGGGCTACGCAGAGTGTTACGCGAGCGTAACAGGTAGCGAGACGGATGACGTCAGCGGGCGAGTCGCAGAGCGGCACGTCCGTTCACGGCGAGTGTCGGGCGCAGAGTCTTGAAACTGTTGCTGGATGTGAAACAAGTTTTACAGATTTCGCGCAGACGAGCTTTTTGATTTGACGTTTTATTTACATTTTTAAAGTCATTTTTCTTCGTTGATTTCGATGATTAGAATCATAACACGGTAGCATTGAAGGGAGGAAAAAGATTCGAGAAATTACATCGTATTATGTTAAGTGTTCGGAAGCGAAGAAACAATATTAAGACGTTTCGAAGCGATCATTATCCGTTGTTATGGCGATATTATTTCAAAATATAGTAGTTATATTTAAAAAAGAAGCTTAATAGACATGGACAGTAAGTTTTAATGACAGAATGAATAACTTTACGTAATAATAAACGGTTGTCCGTATTTAGCGGTATTTTTTGCTTGCTTTCGAGTAATCAACGCAGCTGAAGTCTGTCAGTTGAGCATTTTAAAAGTGTAATTGCTCCCCTCAATGTGAGCGACTCAATCATGGCATCATGAATGTTTCATGAAAACCAGTTGGCAATTACACTCGTTTCTTACGGCTATGCACTTTTTGTTTTTATTTAGTTTTTTCGCCAAATGCCCAATTAGTGTACAGTGCCTGCAACATAACCCTCGTAGGTGCATATCTATGGTAAATTGTGGCCGTTATTTGTAATACACGTGTTTATGGTATTTACAAAAGCATGCGGAATGTACTTCATTAAAGTAAATTCGAATTAAGTTATGTCTTTAAGACAGCGTTGAATAATAATGTTGAGCTGGTAACAATTAAAGGGTTAATTAATGATTTATAAATAAATTATATTTTAAAAAAGTGTAGCATTACAGGTGGCGGTATACATAAAGTTTTTTCGGAAGTGGCAATTTTTACAGAATTGATTAGCATTAATACAGATTTGAGCTGTGTTGTTCTGGTTCTGTGTTCATCTAGTTGTTAGTGACCCTGACTACTAAACTGGACATCGTGGGTTCGATTCGCACCCAGGACAAATCTTTGTGTGATGTGCATGATCATTTGTTTTCTGGTATTTAACTATAATATGTATTTAGAAATATATATTTATCAGTAGTCTGTTTCCCATAATACAGGCTCTGCCTAGTTTAAGATCAAATGGCTGTGTGTGTTATCCCAAAATTTTAATATTATTAATTTAATATTAAACGTTCTAAATCATTCTAAGACATATCTTCTTAAAGTAACGCTATTCTGAAATCGAATACAGGACCTTATTTATTAATTCCTTTTAAAAAAGTTATTAATATTATTCTCGACCAAGCGACAGACAGAGCAAAACTTTGGTTACTCTAAAGTATAACAAATGATTTTGTTTGTTAAAATAAGTTGCGTGTAATACGTAATACAGCGCTGGTGATTCCTAATTGAGCAGTAACAGTTACTCCACACCTGCCAACTGTCCTAGGAATTACATTTGTTTTAGAATTAATCATCTTATTACTGTTAATTCATGATTCGAATCCCGACACTTTAAGTAGAAAGAACTGTCTCTGCATAAACGCTTACTAATGGAAAATGTAACAGATAATTTTAATTGAATTTGTTTTTCGGAAATACCAGACTAGATTCGGAGTGGATCACAAGCTGACGAGGTGAATTTGGTAGATGACTAATGTATTTTGTGTCCGTCTGATAGATTAATAAAAAGTATAAGACACATTTACGTAATCAAAAACTCACGTCAATACATCGATATAAAATGTCGCATGACGTCACAATTTCGTGCATTTTGTACACAAGCATGACCTCGTTACCCCCACTCCTGAACTTTAATTCGATTTATATACTAAGTGTATTTTTTATTTAAAAAAAGGCATGTCTAACATCAACGTCAATATTCAAAATTATTCCTTTGATAAAATTATCTAGCGGTGAAAAAATCAGCATTAAATAAGCAAAATATTACAAAAATAAAATATGTTGACATTGTGTTATTATAATCGATGTATTACACTAAAACAAAGAAGGCTTAGACAGTATGGTGAACATCAATGTTTAAAATAAAGTAGCAAGTATTAAAACAACGTCTCTTTATTTTCTTGACCTGATTAATGCTGTTAATTGCTTTTTAAGATAAAAATATTGTTTTTATAGTCAGGACATTTATCTATATCAACAACTGCAAAGACAAGGACATGCTTATACGCGATCGAAGTGTAATGACCACGAGTGTATAGGCACTGGATTTTAAAAATTTTATCATGATTAATCCTGCTCTGTACCCTACTGTTATAATAAAACCCAAAAATACCCGGGAAAACGAATTTGATATATAAAATTTTATATTGGAATAATGAGCTGTTTCTTTATGCCACCTTTCGTCAAAGAATATATCACTTTATCAAGATTTCATGAGCAAATAATGCAAAAACTTTAATTCTCGAATACTTTAGTGTTCAAATGACAGATTTATTAGGGTCTGGAACAAGAACTCGGTAGAAAAAAGGACCCTAAGCCCCTTTCGGTGCGACTTTTGGTATTACACCGTCGATGTTTTGAATAACCGTTTTTATGTACAGGTTGATTTATTTGGCGCGAATAAATTAAGATTTTGTTGACTTTTAATATTTTTTAAAAATCATCTTTCACGATCGTCGCCTGCTTTAATGGAAATTTAAATAACAATGTTGAAGTTTTAATACAAGATTTTTTTACATGTTTTATTGAATTGGCTTTAAAACTTTGACATCACACGAAGTTAAAACAGTTATATTGAAATAAAACCTTTTTTTATAATTTTAAAATAAAATGCTACCTGAATACCACATTATACTAACAATTCTCCAAACAATACTATAGGTTCGTTTTGTGTTAAATTCAAACAAGTATAGTTTGAAATGAGTCACTTCTAGTGTGAACCTTCCAAGAAGGTTTAAGTGGTCACCGCGGGGTCTCCACGGTAGGTGTTTTGTTTAAACCGTATTTTATTGTCACACTAGGCCCGTTACGTAAGATTTTTATTTTTAAAATTAATGAAGATATTCATTAAACATGATATTGGAAGTAAATTTGTTCACTTTCATGCCTGATTCCTATATTAATAACAACTAATAGTTTCGCCAACGGACGGTAGTATTTCCTAAGCAAAACAAAGAAAATTCTACCGACTGTGAGCAAAATGAATCATTTTTTGGATATTGGATCTGGCCATAAGTATCATAACTGTTTAGGTCTAGTAAATAATCCGTTTAATAACATCCAATAGTAGCTAGGTCCGTTTGTTCAAATATTACCTAAGGCTGTTTTTGTTTTTATACATATAATTATTTTGTTAACTATTGCACAATATTATCCGTTGGGTAATATAAGTAGTTTGTTTAACAAACGAAAACAATACAATATTTTATTATTCTTTATTACATCATACTTTAAATTGTCCTTTTTAATATAAAACGATTGAATTACTTCTTGAAAGTCCGGAGAACAGTCAAAGCATGAGCTCAGCACACAAAAAACAATGGAAGTTACTAAGTTCCTAATTAAGAATTACATTGACTAACACTGATATTCACATGTTGATGTTCTTTTTTTTACCCAAAGTTTGACCATTTTGTACATAAAGTTTTCAATAAATAAATGAATTCAAAACCCAGCCTATTTTTATCACACTCCAAAACATTATGGTACCTACACAAAAACTGTAAAAACCAGTCATTTTCTATTTACCTTACAATACCAAAGCCCTACCATAGTTGCGGGCGCTTCAATCGGTTCGATCTCTACGCCGCTTACTGACATGTCAATCGCGGGCTTGAATAATGCAGGAGGCATGTTGCAACACGCTGTATATCGATGCTCGTTTAATTTTGCGCGGTATCCTATCGCACTATTTCTCGGATTTTATTTTAGAACTTTTTAAAGTTTTGTGCTGTGTAATTAGTGATTGTTATTTCTCTGTATTGTTATGAGATTAATAACTGGGTATAAAAAGTAAAAATCGAATAAGTCAGTTATATAACAAAAAATACAGGACACGTATTTTTGCTTCTACAAAAAAAGTAAACACTAAATAGACAAAGCGAATCAAAATTCAGGAGGGGGCTAACGTCATCCTTGCGTACAAAACGCACGAAATTGTGACGTCATGAGACATTTCAAAACAATGTACTGTCGTGAGATTTGGTTTACGTGAAGTAAGAAAAAAATATGTGTCTAATATTTTTTATAATATTCGACACATATCTATCTATACTAATATTATAAAGCTGAAGAGTTTGTTTGTTTGTTTGTTTGAACGCGCTAATCTCAGGAACTACTGGTTCGAATTGAAAAATTATTTTTGTATTGGATAGTCCGTTTATTGAGGAAGAATATAGGCTATATAACATCACGCTACGACTAATAGGAGCGGAGCATAAATGAAAAATGTTGCAAAAAACAAAAACCGTTGAAACTAAAACACGCGAACAAAGTCGCGGAGGACAGCTAGTTATCAATATTAAACAAAAAAATTACATCTAAGGGCGGTTCCGCACTACGTCCGATTTAAATCCGATCCGAGAACGTAAAAATATGGTCCGTAATAGCCGTCGAACTATTTCTAGACCCATATTTTTCAAGGGTTCGGTTCTGATTCGGATCGAACTAGTGTGTAAGCAATATCCGAATTCGGTCCGAGTTTTCTAGACCCATATTTTCACGTATTCGGATCGGGTTCGGATCGGATTCAGATCGGACGTAGTGCGGAACCGCTCTAACCCTTTGTGGGACACACTATCGGAAGTTTCGTAACGCATTTTATTAAATTCTTAAGTATTTTTAGGGAAATTAAATGCACATTGTTAAGGAGTATTCAGGTTTTAATAATAACAAATTTTATTGTATGGCCGATTTTGGGAGCCGAATTCATATTTATGTGGGAAAATGGTTTATTCGCGATCATGTTTTGGGATAGCCCGAATCCTGACCGTTGCGAAGTCCTTAACCATTACATGATTCGGTAGATATTCGCGAGTTGATCCGATTTAAAATACACATCTACATTAACTAGGTATATTTTAACGCTTTTTTATAGCAGTAAAATGCAGATAACAATTATGTTATTTATATTTGTAAAAGCCTGTTCCTTATTTACAATTTATAGAATTGTTGCGACCCTACTCACAATCAGTAGGTAACAATGTCCCATTTTGCCAGTTTACCGACAATATATATTATATTGAATGGTCACAGACAACTGTTAGGAACATTGATATTTTCTACAATTGTTCTCACCTAATTTAACTGCTTTAGACTTTCTTGTTGTGAAAATGATAGTGTTATTAAAATTGGGAATGATTTGCAACCAATTTATTTATAGGCTTTAGACATTGTCTTGTTTATTTTACTTAAAGGATTATTTATAAAGTGTGTGCTTTACAGTGTTCAGAAGAAAGTAAATTACGCCGTACGTAAGCCCATTAGTGTAAAAACAAACTATCATTCAACTACTGACCCCCAGTTTCTGGAAGGCTATTCAACACAAAAATTGGTTAAGCACCTGTCCAATCTCGTGTTAAGCGCTGTGATTGGTTGTTAGGCTTTTGGTCAACCAATCATAGTCGTGATCAGTTTATTTGACAACAGATTAAATTGATCAGCCTTTTAGAAACTGGGGGTTAATATTAAAAGGAGAAAAGTAAGAACCTAATAGAGGAGCAGACTGGGTTAAAAGGAAATATCCATTTATTCCGCCAGATACTCTTATTTTACTTTTATCAAATCAATAAAAAATGACAAAGTTAAAGCACTTTAAAGTTCAGGAAAAAGGGCTTGTGACGTCACTGGTGGGTAAAAATTGTAACTGACGTCTCGCGACATTTCCATTCGCTGTATATTTCTCATTGGTTGTTTAATTAAAAAAAGAAAAAATACGTGTCTGTTATTTTTAAATAATCTACGTGACGTGTAAATAAAAAATTAGTCCGCACCTCTATTCAACTCCTTTGTTTATCGTAGTCGACAATAAAATAATTTCACTGTCCGCCCTTTATCAGGATCTACGATCTATCATAGTAAAGGACATCCAGCGCATTTTAAATTCATCGCAATAAGGCATGTCTCACGGTGCGTTCCCGGTCTTTGAAATCAAACATGGCCGCCGCGCACGCGCAGAATTGTAACACGCTCAGGGTTACCATACGACAATAAGTCACAGGATATGATAATGCGTGTTGGTATTGCTTCAAATTATATATGTGAGTAACGGTTACTGAATGGGGATACGAAAATGAATGACAATACTTTAGTCTGTCAAGCCCTGTAATAAAACTGACCATTTTTTCCCGTTTTTAATTGAAGGAAGTCGGTTTCCTACATTTATTTTCGAATTTTCGGCTGGTTTTCAGTGGAACAATTTACATGGTAGTGTAAAAACTGGTAACTTACGTAAATAAGTGCTGACAATACAAAGATTGCAGGGTTGATCAGGATACACTGTTTTTAGTAGTAAATGAAAAGTTGATAGGTCAATCAATAAGAACTATTTCCAGGCTTGATGATGCTTGCTTCCAGGCATGATTGGCCAGGGTTTGATTGTTTTAGAATAGGTCGTGCTTTTAACTTCTTTTTCTTCTCCGACTAGAGAAAGTTGGCAGTCAGCTCCGCATATCTTGTCCTATCTCTTGCGAGGCTAAAAGACTGCATGGATAGCCGAGTGGTTTAGGTCACCACGCCAATTACCACAGTGCGCGACGTGTTGCGGGTTCGACCCTCGCATGGGACAAGCATTTGTGTGATCCACAATTGCTTGTTCCAAATTTGGGTGTTATTTGTGCATGTCAATTGAATGTTTGTGAAACCCCACGCAATACACGGATTAAATTCTTTAGTGCGGGAGTTTAGTGCGGGTGCGGGTGCAGGAGTGCGGGGGTTTAGTCGTTTTAAAATAACAAAAATAAATAGTTTTGCAGCATTCGCAACTCCAGTCCATTACCGGATATTCGTCAGCCATGACTTTTAATTACTGTCTGCAAAAGAAAGGCAAATTTGTGGATAATTAAGTCCTTTTGCATGCGTTTAATTTATCAATTTCTTGAAAAGGAATTGTTTTTAGGCATATACCGATATTTCTATCTAAGGTGAGGCTGGAAATCGATCCCAACATAGCTCGAGAAAAGGCTAAGCTGAAGATTAATATGTCTAAAGTCCATAGAAGTATATTTTATTTAAAAAAGAATACATAAATGTACCAAAAGTATGCTCTATTTTTTAACGTTTCAAAAATCTGTCGCATCAAAACTGGAGCACTAAATTACCAATTATGTTGTTCCATAATTTGGTGACCCTAACGAAACAATTAGCGGCTGTGGCCTTCACGATGAGTTTGTGTTCAACCATAATTGATATGTGTCTAATTGGAGTTAACATTTATTGTTGCTTGTTCATCTCAAAGATCAACTCATTCATTTCGATCTATGAATAGATTTATTTAGCTAGAGTCTTAGGCATGTGGTGTCTGGCTAAGAATAGAATCGCTTCTCATTTGTAAGTCTTATAGTTACTAAGTAGTCCTAAGGGCTTAGCTTTCTGGACTCCAGATGTTTTCTCAATATCTATAATTTTGTGTTCTGTTGTGTTAGACAGCGCTCGGTAGTATTTAATAGAATGTTCGCGTGATATACTAGTACAGCTTATTTAATCAAAAAGGCATTTATACTAGAGTCCTTTAAAGAACTGCGCCATTTTTCTTCAACTTTATTTTAATTCTAATATTTATTTTAATGCCAATGAAAAATTGATTTTAGTTTAGCAGGCAAGAGCATCAGTTTTCTTAAAAAAAAACTCTCATTAGAAGAAACTGGCTGGAATCTAAACATTAAGAGGATTTTTTGTACTGTGTGTTGTTTGTGTGCCTGCTAAATAAATAAAAATTTCGTATTGGCATTGTACTAGAATTATTTTTTATTTATATTGAAAAGGAAATACAAACAGCTACAATATACAGTATAGAAAAAAAAGAACTGAATTAAAATTAAATTGGTGAGTAAGGGCAGTGAAATGGATGGCTATAAAAAAATACAAGGTACAGTTGGTGTACATATAAGACATTTCGAGAACTGCTAATTTGTCTCAATATTTGCAACTAATACCAATCTTCAAATTGATTATTTACCGATTAATTTACCAAAACTAGACATTAATTACCTATAAAATGTTATTACGACTTGTTGTAATAATGTTAATTGCGTAATCATTAATTTTATCGACGAGACATTTCCTAATGTTTCTTAGTTATCTTGCTCTATATATTTGAAAGCGCTAGTTCAGAGGTCAACTAAATTTATAACGTTGTATATCATCGTCAAATATTCCATTTGATAACAATAATGTACATTTTCGTAGTACTCGAACTTTGCCCTTTTCAATTTTAAGAGTACCTTATGGCGATTGTTAAAGCCAATGGGACATCCTACCAGAAAAAAACTCGGTAAAAGTTAGCTGGTTTCATTTGAAATTCAGGATTTCAAATAAACAACCTCAAGTCACAGTGAACTCATATTGCGTACACAAATAATTTTTTAAAATATGAAGGTAGTACGAGCAACATTTACTGTCAAGACTAATACCACCTCAATCTGCCCGTGATCATGACAGAAAACAACCATCTTTTATAGTGTATGCTTCTCATGACAGCCATAGTAAGTATTCATTTCATAGAAAACACAAACGATTCAAAGCACTATGATAAAATATGATATAAGTTTGAGTAAAAGGAATTGTTAGTAACTTAAGAACATCAGGCATCCTAATCAAAGCATATAATAAAACAGGCTTAGAACAATAAACCTTTGGCCTTTAACAACTGCCCCTATAAAGCATGATCCGACAAAATTGTAAACAACATATCAGATACTTAAGTAATCGCCTGAAATGACATCTCAATTCGGTATCATAAAAGATTTTACTGCTCATATCAAAGTAATAACTTTGACGCCTACGGAAGTACATCGGTTTTAGTCATAAAATAGATGAATAATATTATAACAACCGACTTATTGTTTCAACTATCTTAGGACTAGGTTTTTAGGCTAAATAGAAAGTACTGTTGAGATTGTATTTATAAGAAACTGTTTAGAATTTCGACAAATATTCGATCCACAAAAGAATTTTTTTTGGTCCTATGATCCACACTGGTAGTCTCTTACAAATTTTTATTGTACCATACTTTTACCTTTTCTTGGGATTATCAGCAAGTTTCACCAGATCTACTCCGAGGTCAAAAGTGGTGGTGGAGGTCTAAAGTTATGCTATGTCCATACTGTGCAGTACAGGCTATGTCCTACTACCATTGTTCATGCCCAACATACCAGGTGGCGAAACCAAGCGCCATTCTTAGAACGTTGCGCACGCGCAGAATCTTTATTAGTGTACTAGCTTTTTACCGGGACTTTTCACATCGAATTAGTTTATATTTGCATTTGAAAATACTTGATATACCTACATGACCTTATTATGGTACTTTAAATACTGGTCCTTTGTCCAAAATGAACTATGATATTCCTTTGAAGCGAAATTGTATTACTTTTGCCTCTAAAGACCTTTTTCTTTTGCCTATCCTTTTCCCAAGTTATGTTGGGGTCAGCTTCCTGTCTTACTGGATTCAACTGAATATCGTATTTTACATGGAGCGACCTATCTGACCTCCACAACCCCTTTTATTGGGTAACAAAGTATCCCAGTAAGACTAGTTGTCAGAATTGTAATGACTTAACGCCTGTCAAAGATCAGCGTATGACAGGCTGGATGTTCACAAATGGTCACCCATCCACGGACCAACCGCGCCTCTAAAGACCAATTTGCTAAAATAAATCACGAGTTTCTTTATTAATGTAACCTATTTAAGAACAGTTATGACTCTAATTGACTCTTGGAAGATGAAACATTTGTTGTACGTACTTCAGTGAGTTGACCCACTTTCATAACATTTTTTATTTTCTGCGTATGATTATACTTGACCACGAAATAGACCACTTTTAACGTTCAAAGAACAAGTTAATGTATGAAATGAATTATTTCTTACATTAACTTGTTTGTAATTATCAAATAAAAAAAAATCAGTTAAAGTTGTAATTTAAGGATGACACTTGCGAGTACGTAATAGTGTAGGTTTTTAGTATCATAATTCTAAGTTTTTCTACCTTCGAGCTCTGTTCTAAACATGAAACAACACATGTTGATAAACCCTGGAGTTTTTTTTCATTCGCAGTTGTAGATATGAGCCCTGTGTCTGTTCGTCAATATATTTACATAAAAAACTTGCTTTACCAACATAACCTCAAAATTTCATACTATTTTCATACATCTATATAGATGACCTCCGTGGTTGAGTGGCATAATCCGGTTTTCAAGGTGTCACCAGCTCTTAGGTCCATGTAACCACTTTTCTATATTGTCTCGGGTCTAGGTGTTTGTGACCTTAGTCGTTTCTTATTCAATGGTGCATTAGCTACCTACTTTGGGACCAAAGCAATGTATGTGAAGTTGTCCACACTTTTTTTTATCAATTTCACTGCATGTAATTTTAAGACACCTCTAATTTACCAAAACAGTAAACCTAGCCATAACTCAGGAAGCTTTATGGCGTATCATTATGGTGTTGCATATAACGACCATATATAATTTTAACGATATAAACAGGTCAACAGATTGAAATGTCAATAAAAGTGATGGCTGGCCGTGGAAACTAAAAATAATAGCTTTATTGCTCCTATTTAGACATGTGTCGAAATTTAGTGTGTATTAGTTTATGAGAGCTGTAAATAATAGTTAACGATCTTGCCTTTATTGTTTTCGTTTTTATAATGTACGGATTACATTTAAGTAGTTATGGGTGATATTTTTTTCATAAAATTTATTAGTTTTTGCGCCTATGGGCTGGGATAACATGGGCCTGGATGTGCGAAGCAACGCCGATTTGCGTTGCAGTACGCTCTTGAATCTTTCTCTAAAGGTTCTCTCGTATTTTGGAGACATCATATCATACTTCGTTGAAGTAACTACGTCATATTTGCTTGTCCTTTTCATGATTTTAGAATACTTTGGTGTTTGGCAAAAGTCACCAATTTTACCTAAGTTAGCTCTTGTTAGTATTTTTCTACGCAGAAATATTGTTACAGTAAAGTTTCTTAAAAATATTAGACCTGCGCGCTTACGAGCGACACGCTGCCACGTGCAGTGTATTGCCGTCTCGCTTCCACAACGGCGACAGTCATGCTTTAAGACTTCATGGTACAGGTACTGATCTTCAGGAAAGAATAAACGTGATGCGTTTTAGTCAGTCTTAGCCACATGACTGAGCCACGTTTTTACGTAGCTATATAAAAAAAGGATATTAGTGAACAATATGTAAATAAAAAAGGTGATAAACGACTGGGATGGAGTTTTGGAAGCTTTTTAATCCATATGCAGCGAAAATAAACAAGATCAGCTATTGTAAACAATTGCAGCGCTGCACGCACGGTACAGGGGCAAGCAATCTTGGCAAGAGATGTATGTTTAATTTATTTAATCTACTGTGATTATTTAAGTTAGTTGTGTTTACTAAGTTAAATAAATGTTAAGTAAGAGTGTAGATAAGAGCTTAGGCAAAGAAATTGTTCGGTAAACATTTGCTTGACGTAAGCAAGTGTAATAAAACTATTATCACGACAACTAACAAACTTCAAAGGCACTATTTCATAAATTGTCTAGTTTTCTGTTAACCTAACTAGTATGATGTAACAGTATAGTAAATAATTGTATATTAAACAATTTCTATTTTTTGGTTATATTTAATATCCGGATAATCGAAGATAAAAAAAAACATCGATCCGCAAAAGGTTACAATGCACTTTTTTAATTTCAAAATTGTGCGATTGCAATTATCTTTCCCTTTACCACTCACAATTAGGTAAATATACGACTAGTAGATAAAACTCAACAAAAACGTAAAATCATCAAACAAAGTGTTGTCAAATGGTTCATATTGCATTCACAAAAATATCCAAAAACAATCCACACAAAATAAAAATCAACCTAAAATCCACAACCCCGTTCTCCTATACACAATATTAGGACGGCGCGTTGACGCGCACGCATCGTTCATGTTTACAAATAAATCATCATTATTTTATTGCCTCGCGCCAGCGCCGCCGCCCGGTGTACGCTTCCGGTTCAGGTCATCGGACTACGTACATGAGTTACTAGGGTAGCCACTCGCTTGTACGGTGTACCAACTTGCTAATATTTACTATTTTTGAATAACTTTTAAGTTAATTTACTTAACCTCAACAACAACTCCTTAATTTTCTTTATTTATTTGTCAAATATGACTTTTAGTTTACTCATACCTAAACGTACGTTATTAAATAATTTAGATATACCTTATACCAATAAAAAACCTTTATTTTCCTTTTTGTTACTTTTAGGGCAAAAAAAGATTTATTTTTCTTTATTTGTATATTAAATGGGGTCTTATTTCCGCCCAAAACTTGGCCAAGATCATTTTAAAGCTGTGGTCCAAAAGCTCTTAAAATAAAAATGTCTTAGATAACTTAATATTATTTACTTATTTGTGTTTGGAATAACTTTATTTTAGTAATTTAATAACTCCTACTTGACATAAGAAAGATTCGCCTTCTTCAAAATAGTTTTCATTAATTGATCGTTTTAATTTTTAACATGTTTTTTACGTTGTCATGGTAACCCTGACACAATGTCCTTGTGTAAGAGAAGTTCCCGGTCACTACGTGAACTGTTTAGTTTTGAACTTCAAAAATATTTCGTGCTTCCTTCCACGCAATAAATATTTGTATTTTACACCGGAAAAGTAATAATTAAGAACATTACGATGAACTTCAAACAAAGCACATTATATTTTTCTATAAAAGACACAGATTATATAAAAAAAAAACACTTCGCAAACAGAAACGAAGAACTGACAGATTTTTTATAAAAACAAAAGAAATATATAATATTCCTACGCGTATAATAATAGTAAAAAAAAAGTATATTAAAAATAGGAAAAAAATATAGCGGTATTGGCACCCTAATAAAATTACGGTGCCCTGATTTCAGTTTCATTTCTAAAATAACTTTTTAACACCATTTCTGGTTGAGTATGGATAAGCCTACATTTTTGTACTCAGCTGAATATTCATGTCTTGGTAATATAAATGCAATGTCACGAAGAACTAAACAAATGTTTTTAGGTCTAAGTAACAAAGCTTAGCTTTCGCAGCGAAAATGGTTTTAATTAGCATACAATTAAACAAATTATGGGAATAAATAATAATAATTGCTATGTTTTAAGCTTCGGTCACGTCTCTTTTCTTGAGAAAACAGATTTCTACGTAAATGTAATATGTATTACAGGTTTTTTTGAAATAAAAACTATATCATACCATTTATTTGAAAAGCAAATTTCAAAGCTTCCATATTAGATTAGTTATTATATTTAAGTTTCTAAAAAATATCTCAAACTAAAAAACACTTTATGAGCATACTGAATTTAAAGTCAGAAGATAGGTCTCTAACGGCTGAGGAGACGACCTAATCTGTAGATATATTTTTGACACTAGAGCCAAAGCAATTAATGTATCAATCCGATCACTAATAAAGAAAATAACGCGAATAAATTGAAAATTATTTTTATTTTGGACGAAATCTTATTTTTATACTTTTTATGTTGTATTATCGTTCAATTTTATTAAACTTACCTAAACAAAAGAAAATCTATTGTTTCGTATCCAAAGTACTTAAAACTGTTCTATCTTTAACAGCAAAGCAAATGAAACGCGAAGTTCAATGTCGCTACAATAATTCGCCAATAAAATTTATCACGGTAATTATATGAGAACAGTGTGTGCTTGTTAATTATTTATTTAGTAATCAATATGAATTAATTATCTATGTGGAGTATTATAGGGGTATCGCACCTTAACCTCACTGATAAGACATCAGAGGTAGCGCCATCTTGTAGAATGACCGGTAAACATGTATAATTTTAGCATCGAGTCTAAAAAAGATGTAATTTTTGGCTAATTTTACAGGTCTTTTACTCATGTATTGTCGATATATATATATATTTAATTGGTAAATACATGCTGGCGTAAGTATTATCATGAATGTAACTAACTTTATCCCGTATATAACCTACACAATACCCTAACTTTCAGGTTCAATCTAACTCCCTACCGAATTTCATCAAAACCGTTGCAATAGTTTAGCCACAAGTTACAAACAGACAGACATTCAAGCAAAATTCAAAATTAATAACATTGGTCTTTCTGTAATAAATTCTTAAATACTATATCTACGAATACACTGCAGAGCACTTTAAGAGAGCACTCCAATTGAAACGCCTCGATTGTGTCGATCAGGCGCTGCTGCCCTTACAGTCAATGCCTCTGTTGACCTCATGACAAGACGCACTCTGTACGGTAAATTTAGATTTCAAATAGTGCACTTTCTAGATAGTGATGCGAACTGCGATGCGAAAGTCTGACTGTTGATGTATGGACTTTGCTAATGCAGTTTTCAGTGAATGGTTTGATTTAATTAGTTGGTCTATTTTATTTCTCATTGGATGATGTACGAGTTAACAGTGAAGATAAACAGTTTTAACATGATTGTTTTTTTTTTAAGTTCAAATTTCATCTTGTATTATGATGATAAATACTTAAATTAACTCTTAACAAATAAACATAATTATCATAATTAAAAGGGAAAATAAAAAAATAATATAAGTAAGTTAAGTAATAAAAAAATTAAAAATCCAAAGATTTTTAAAACAACATTTTATGATACAATATAAACATAATTATTTGTCAACACGAAAATAAATGATTTCTTAAATTCCCTAATTACTAAAACGAATACAGCTTTCAACATAATTAAGTATTTGTATACAACCAGAAACAAATGTATGTTATAAAAACAGCAGCGGTATTACGTATCTTACATCAAAGCTACAGCAAAATATGCCCAATTATTGCAAAAAATTCCTAATAATATGTATCTCAATAACGTAATACAAATTAAGAAATTCGACAGCAATAATTGCACAATTTTCGTTGTATATTGCTGTCGTTTTGCTCTCGCAAGATAAGTAATAAGGCCGCGGGTTTGAATCGTAAAACGCCGTCTGAATAGGGTGCTTTTTTATTGACATGCATTTTATGTACAGGGTTTTGACCTTTTAAAGCAACTAATATACATGTAGACCTTTGAATGCAATAGAGTGGGTCCTTGTGAGTGCAACTGATTAGATTGCTTTCCCTTGCAAGTGACTTGTAATATTCTATATTAAGAAATGAAGTCATGTTATACTGTACAAAGTTTGTGTTGATTTTACTACCTAAGGCTTATTTTGTTGTGGGTTTGAATTGTCTTGAATTTTATACCAAATTGCAAGTGTAGACGGTTAAGAATTCGGTCCTCAATAAAAGGTGTTTTTTTGGAAACTGTACGAAAAAGTTTATTTACCAATAAAATTACGCGGATATAACCAGCAAGGTACATATTGCATAGCCTTTATTTTTGTTATAAACGACTCCTGCACTAATCAATTTAATCCTTGTGTAACGGGGGGTTTCACAAAAATTCAAATCACATGTACAAAGAACACCTAGACATAGAACAAGCATTTATGGATCACACAAAAGTTTGTCCAATACGGGGATCGAACCCGCAGCACGCCGCGCACTGTGGTAGTTAGCTTGGTAGCCTATACCAGTCATTATGTGGTTTATAACAAATAATCTACTAATAACCATCTACCTGATATTATTGTCTGTGAGAGTTAACGGGTGGACGTACCAAAATATTAAGATATTAGACAAAATTAATTGATTTTGCCTTGGCGACAAGAGTGAAGTTAAGTGAAGAAAAAGCTTCTAGTTAAATAGTACTATTAAAGACAGAATTCATAGATTCCATCTTGCACTGCAGTGATTGCAGTTCATATATGTCAACATTAATGATGTTATATGTGATGACGATTGCAACAAGGTGCAATCTAGGTTGGTTTAACATTTCCTAGAAATATAAGAATCATATTTTGTATCTATCAAGCCCCCCTAAACCCCGTACCAAAACCTAGGTGTCCTTAGACAGGTGTTTTGAGAAGTCATAAAAATTTTATATTTTTTGACCAAACCTCTTGATAAAAGCATCAAAATGAAGGGTTTTAAAATAGTTTACAAAAATATCTGCAACTTGTATGTTCAAATGTAATTTGGAATGAGGAATGCTAAAATAAATTATTTTTTCTCAGCAGTCTTTTTTATGTTTGTTACTAATACAACTTGTTATAAAAGAAGTTACCTATAAACTATTCCTAAAGTGCATTTTAAATAAGGTCATAATATAAACCATTCTAAAAATATAGTGAGTTCAAAACCCACGACAAAATACTTTATTAAGTATATAAATTTATTATTTCACTGTCAATGCACCACTTGCAATGTCGTAATGAAATTGTAAACCGAAATTTTACGATAATGTTTTATTGAAATTCACTCCCAATTTGCGAATAAACGGACAGTGTCGGCAAACAGATGTAATGGGTGGTACAAGTTATAAGATCAGCGATTTTATATTAATACAGAAAACCTATAAATAAACAATAAAAAAAGTTATAGTATGACAGTTAATTGACTGTTTATTACTGTGCAATTAAAGTATCTTCGATAAAAAAAAACTATTTTTACTTTTATTTTAATTTTATATATAAATAGTCTACTCCAAAACAATGAATGTAAACACGTTTTCTTTTTTTACTACATTATTGTAAGTTTTGAAATAAATAAAATCGCCGCCGCTCAAAGCTTAAAACACGAAAATAAGGCATAACATTTTATGATGTTAACCACAAAAATGTAAGCGTTGGTAGGTATTTTTTTTATTTTAGCGATAAAAAATATAGACATGAGTGTCTCGAACCAAAGTGCCATCGTAATCAACATGTTTTATTTTTATTGATCTTTCAGACATTTGTAGCTTCCAATTTGAAAAATAAATTGTTTTAATAAAATCATTTTGTTTTTCTATGTTTGGGCATTGCCAAAATATCCGTGACAGCTGCTTATGTATTTATTATTATTACTATGTATTTATAGTATTATATTCTTAGGAATTAGTAATATGCTAAGTAGATTCATTGTTATGTTTGAGTGTGTATTCACTTGTTTTACTTACTTGGAAACGGGTCTTTCCCCTGCCTACTATTACAATAAGTACTAAGTTATATTTATTTTAAGACCCAATATTTAAAAAAAGTCTTTTAATTACGCTGTAACAATAATCTCGAATTAAAATTAACCTTTATCAAAGTTGGGTAGTACATTTCTATTGTAGGCATGTCACAAAGTATAAAATGAAGCGTTTATAATAAAATTCTAACAAGAGGAGCTTAAAATTCTTTCCAAAAGAAATGTAACTTACATTAATCATTAATCCGACTTAAAAAAACCGGCCAAGTGCGAGTCGGACTCGCGCACCGAGGGTTCCGTACACACCTGTAGGTATATAAGTAAAAGTTCACCCATCACTACAATCGAGTCATAGTTATGGTATGATATAATTGCAAAATGAAAAAAAAAAAAAAAAAAAATCATATATATTTTTTTTTATATGATGTAACTAAAAATTTACGGTTTTCGCAATTTTTCCTTTATCTGTACTATAAGACGTTACTTCATACCAAATTTCAAGATTCTGAGTTCACGGGAAGTACCCTGTAGGTTTTGATTCCCTTGCGAGTGTCGAAAATTTGCGGCATAAACGGGAGTATCTTTTGATCGCGTTGACTTAGAAGTTTGATTTTTTCACAGCTCCAAGAGACCATAGACTTGAGTATTTGATATGAATTTCAGCTTGATACCTCCACGCGTTCCTGAGAAAAAAGGTCTTGACAGACAGACAGACAGACAGACAGACAGACAGACAGACGGACAACAAAGTGATCCTATAAGGGTTCCGTTTTTACCTTTTGAGGTACGGAACCCTAAAAAGAAGAAGGATTTTGAAAATTCGTCTATATTTGAGGAACATAGAGTGTTCCACTATGTTCCTCAATTAAAGACCGATTTTCAAAATTATTTTTTTATTATTTTCAAACAATTATATTTTAAAATATTATAACTGTTTGAAAATAAAACTACTATGCTACACATAGAAACGACCAAATTTTAAGATATATCTACTTCTTGAATGACAAGAACCAGGAAGAAATTCCCGTCCCGCTAACGCTTATGGCTTAGCCCGCCTTCATCCACAGTGCATTGTTATTTCAGTAAACACAATCACAGGTGCTACGTTTCCAAGCCAACGCGCTTTGATATAGTATTATGTTACACTACGCATTTTGTACTACAGTTTTAGAATATTTCTCTTATACAAACATACAAACATACAAACATTACATTTATTACGTTTAAGATTTAATTTTGGGTTCGATAATATATTTAGGTGCATTAACACGGGAGTTAGATTATGTTGTCGTATTAATTCGCACATTATATTTATACTAGCTGATCCCCGCGGTTTTACACGCGTTCTTTCCGTTCGTTAAGTTTTTGTTATGAAAATCGGATTCTGTCCCTAATTTTATCGGGTTTTTCTGGATTCCCGAGTTTTTTTTTAATTTGCCTAAGTTACTCCTTGTACTTTATACCTGCCAGTAAAATCTTATCAAAATCGGGCCAGCCTTCAAAAATACCAAAATCAATAAATCTGGTTTTAGGCATAGTTATCGAGCAAATAACTATCCAAATTCCTATCGTGATCTGTGTTCGTTCTATCTATATATTAGAGGAAAGCTTATTGAAAAAGGATAATTAAGTATTTATCATACTAATGGTATGTAAATTAACAATGAAAATATATATAAATTAGGCAGATATGTTTTTATCGCTTGTCTTCCAGGACTCCAAAACCTCCTAAGTATGAGGTATTCAATGATAGATATATCTTTTACTTACGTGCTTATCCTATTTTTTGCACTATTCATTAGTGCAACTTGATACCATTTTAACATATAGATACCAGCGCGATCAGATTTTAAACGTCGGTAACTGTTAAGGTAAGATAATCTTGTGTATTATATAGTTGTAAATTAAGCACTCATTGCGGTATCAATGACGATAGAATGTGATGTTAATTTTTCTTTACCAGTGTTCATCGGGCATTACAGGATTATGCCTTCAGCCCACCTTGCTCGGGTAAATTGGTAGCAGACTATTTAAAGTCCCTCACACCCCCTCAAGGTCCAACATGGAACCATTACGACGTTAATCGACGCGCGACAATATACCGCGCGACCGATTTACGCGCGATTGTGTCGACTCAGTCGCCGTGACGCATTAAAAATCGTAACATAATGAAATAACAAAACAACGTATTAAACGCAAAATAAACGTTTATTGGTTCATGTGTACATTTATAGTTATTGGTCGTTTGATTTATGGTGTATTTTTGTTGTAGCTATGAATTTCTGGACATATTTTTATGTTTTCTAGGCAGCTATATCCAGAAAATCTAACTGTTTTTATTAATATCCAAACTTTCATCTACCAATTAAATATTGTCCAAACACACAATAACATAGGTACCTATAACTATTAAACTTATACAATTTTGACTCCACATCGCATCGCATGTCCTGATTTAACTTCCCAAAAGAGATAAAAGCCTTAATTTATCCATCACCAACAAAATCATCCCTAGTTTATCCATACATTTCCATATCTGTCCCAACACGGGTGCACCTTAAGATTTTAATGAGCGGAGCTGCGTCTGCGCACGATTGTTTGGCTACCGTACACACGCGACGTTGCATGACCCCACTTTTTTTGTTCTCCATCGTTATTAACGTTTTTATGGTCCAGATGGCGATTATTGGGAATTAAAAAATGAGTCTCCATTGACGCCCAATTTCGACAAGGTTCGACTGATTTTCTTATAAACTTAGATTTTTAAGAAGATTGAGCCTTTTTCTTCTTTCTAAAATGCGTGTCCAGTAGGTAAAGGTTGGCAATCGAATTAAATATTGAACTTTCGCAAGATTGAAAAGCTACGCGTTACTCGTAACCCTAAGACACTATAAATTTCGGATCGACTTCACAGAGAAATGGTTTATTAATAAATAATGATATAAATGAATACATAGTGACAGTCCACAACTCATCCACAGCCCCACCCACAGCACTCGCTTACATAATTAATTATTTAACCATTTTTAAACAGGATAACGCATAGTCTATTAAAAGCTGATGAAATATTCATACGGTGGCACGTATTACGAAGTGTGACAGACAAAATTTGCCTACAATAAGTGAAGATAGTTATTAGCAGCCGGTATTTTTAGACCTAAGTGGGAGGTCACATGCCCAGTGATGAGTTATAAGCGATTAACCCGAATTTGTTTGGCATTCGAGCAGAATAAACGTTTGTTAGTAATTATTGTGTTTGATTATATTAATATGGTCTATAAATAGTTTGAATATTTTGTAGAACCTAAATATATGTCAAAAGCATCAGTACTTTTTTTTGTTACAAATTGTTTCCCGGAAATGCCAATTGCTAAATAAATTGCGAACGAATGCCACATCCAATTCAAAAATACATAAATGTTTTCGCGAACATTTGAAACATCAAGTGGATTACGGTTGTCTAGACATTGGTTCCTTAAATTACTGCCGCTAAAATAAACTAGCATTATTTAAGTGCTTTCGCGATTTCAGTCTGCAATATAGAATAGTTACATCGAAGTTCAGGAGCTATTAAACTTCCCGTTTAGTCCTATTCCCAGGAGTAGTGCTGGACTATTTATACCCGGGGCGTGGTCAGGACAATAACGACAGTCAAACGGGATGTGGAGGGACAATTTATGACCGGAACTGCCTTTATAGAGATTGACCGATCGGGGAACATTTTTGGTCAATTTAAGGACACTACTCCGAAATGGACAAAAAAAGGTTCGGTTTCAAAAGATAAGTGTTACACGGAAGGCTTTTAGCATGTAAGGAATTATGTTATTTAGGTTTGTGGGTGCCATTTTTTCACTTCCGGTGGGTCTAAATGTATATCGAACGATTATATCTTCGCAATTTGAGTCATAGGTGATTGGTTTGGTCCGAACATGTTTTTGTACTTCTTTAATCTATTAATATTTTTTTGTAGTTATTGAGTTTAAGTACAGATCTTATGTATCAATCAGTATTAGTCAAAGATACATGCAGTAGTATTGAACCAAGTTTATGGACCACAAATATTCATAACCATATTTAAAACAACAGTTATTTGTAAGTCTTGGGACCAACAAAGGGGCGAGTCAATTCGTTTTTAAGCCCTTCGTTACTCCAACGTCGCAATAAATCTCTTTTTCATTTTAAAATATTTATAAATGTCCAATAATTAGTTTCAAGACGTTAATATTTATTTTAACTCGCGTAGAATAAACTTCTGTAGTCCAAAACAAATAAATCATTCAGTATGAAGAGCTAATGTTTACTTCGGACGGTTTTTACATTTCTTTAAACAAACGTTTCTTTGACTTCAATGAAAAATGAAGGGATGTCATGGTATTGGTATGGCTCTCTGTTTCAAGTTTGCAAAAAGTTTAAAGACTTTTTTAAGGAAATCGATTTTTGTTTTAACATAAATTACGATATTATAATCCAGTATAACTTTAAAACATCAACATGAGAAACATGAATTTAAGTAAAAGTTTTCTTAAAGTTGGTCACCCTGACAATAAACTTTCTTGAAAATTCAATTTACATATGTAATAAAAATTCTGTCATCTCTGATCTTATGATCAAAAAATGATAAAGATCAATCCGTGTCAAATGTCATAAATAAAAAAGAACCAAAACAGTTGACGACTTAACAGTACCCAAACGTAACCTGATTGATATCGAACACAAATGTCTATGTTTACATCTCAGAAAAAAGGCTATCGATGACACAACATCTCGGAACGTTTAAATAAATATCACGTGTCACGACAAAACTTACACTCTTTATAAGCGTTGATATAAATGATAGAGTTATTGCATCTAATTGGCGGAGGATTTCGTGTTACACGTCGGAACAATAGTGAACCACACACGACGCCCAATCACGATTCGATAACGCCTTTGTCTCTACGTCAATAATAATGGTTTTTTCTTTGATGATTTGTGAAGCCAGGACGTTCACAATGAGGTCGGAGTGGGATGCGGGCGACTGAATAGCGCTTTTATTGTGGCCGTGAGCTTTTGTGGCGACACATGTGCAACCCGAGTTCCTACACAATTTCGACATAAGTGGACCCTAACGGAATCTAGCTATTTACTAGAGAGTGTATTATTATCATAGCGAACGAGAACACAGAAGCCATACATACGTTAGATAACTCGGCGATAATAAACAATGTCTCCAACGTATAATTAGATACGAACGCCGAAGCACTGAATGGCCACAAGATAAATGTAAGAACAAAAAGAACAGCCGATAAGAATGGTGGCAACAACGCCAATGATGCAAAACGACAAACTAATACGACACGCAGTGTGCACCAAGCCGGACCTAAAAAGGTTGAAACAGAATTAATAGGCGAAGTGGTGCGATACCTATACATCAGTTCAAAGGGTTCCAGTTAATGAATCAAACGACAGGCGACTCGCAACACCTCTTTTGTGGCTGGACAAAATTGACTTTGACGGAGCGAACGAAGCCAAAATAACCGATCGTGTCCAACCCATTGTGCGTGTTATAATTAGAACGCTTGGAAATAAACACGTGGTGGCAATTATCGCAGCAACGGGTTAAATGAGGCACCGAGAAACGGTCGTTAATGGGTACACCCATCCGGCGACGAAATCCTTCGCCATGGACCGTGGATAAAGGATTACTGGACTTCCGAGAAAGCGGACGTCTTTATACAACCAATTTCATACCCGATTTTACATTCACCATAACGAGTTACACAACCGATATATAAATAAGACGTAGGAAATAACGAGTTTATTGCATGAGCCTTTAAATATTAAGACTGGCTCAGACTCAGCATGTTTTCCCGTGTGAAGGTTTAAGGATCATTCATAAGCGCCGATATAGATTTGGCTTTCAAACAATAAAATTTAGTTGATAGTAGAAACTGCAACTAGAGTTTTTTTTAAAAACACCACTGAGGTAATGCCATGGAGAAGTCACATTCATTAGTAAAGTAATCCTAAGTAAATTAACATTTAAAAGTTTTCGTAGCGCAGTGTGAGGGTATAGTCGAGGCGTGCCTTAAGGCTCAGTACTGAGGCATTAATCATTTCAGTCGTCCGGCTCGGTCCGCCGCCGCCATACATCACGCACCCTTTGAGCACAGCGAGTAACTCATTTGTTGAAACGCACCGTCCTGCTTTTATTAACGTCGGACCTAACATTGTAAACGTCTCAATTCCTTTGACGACTTCCTGTCCGACACTCGTCAACACATAGATCCAGATGCCGATCGACCCTTTTTAAGTGTTTACGAGACCATTTTTATATCGCCCAGTTACAGAAGATTAATGCTGTCGTCAAATCTGACCGGCTCGGTGTCCGATGTTTTGCAATAAATTATCATTAAGTAACACGTTGTCTCACCTGGAGGGGGTTTTATGGTCGGCCGGCCGTAAACCACAGTTAATACGCCGGCTCTAATCTAATCTAAAAGTTTTCTACCTGCTCCCGATATAAATTCCCTTATAAAACGTAAAAAACTTAGTGAATTCAGTATAAAGGTAAAATTACTAATGGAACCAGAAGGCATGTGTATTAAAGTGTATAAGAAACAAATATGAATTTTATTGCAGATAATGCAAAAACAGTTTTAATTAAAATTTAATACAAAGTCGATGTTTTGAAGAACAGTTAAGTTAAAAAGGTAACACACGCAATTATGTAATAAAAAGGTATCGCTGCATGTAAAATGTTTAATGAACCACTCTATTTTATGGAGTTGGCCAATAAACGTGGTTGACGTTTAGGAGCGACCGGGTAACGTGAAGCGATCGTAATATAAAAGGACACTTGCCTCGCAAGCGAATCATAATAAAATTACATATGTAGATAGATTCGTCTGATACCGAAGCGGTCCGCCGCGCGTTCAGAGGCTAGATTATGATAACCGAGGCAATAAAACCTTGATGGAACTAAGTGCTTTGTGTAAATTATCCTACCTACATACGTTACACTAATTATTTGCGACGGTAATAAATATGAATTAACTAATGCTCCAGTTGTTGATAAACAACAGCTCGCAATTATAAAACATTGCGATGCCTACCTTTGTTAATAAGTTACTACCAATAATAACTTTATTACTTATGGTAATGCAATAATTTTGATGAGAATGTGCATGTGTTCGTTGTAAACTTTTATTTCTTTGTGAAAACCTGTCTAACGACGCCTTTGAGTATAAACCATATTTTTTTTAAACGACGTAATACAAATTTGTTACTTACTGGGCATGATGATGATAATGGGTAGCGTGATGCATCGCTGAAGTAGGAGTGCCGGGTGGGGTTGAAGCATGGAATGCCGCAAAGGCCGACGGGAACTGAAGTGGTAGGAAACCACTGCCTGCACTCCCAGGACCTCCCACCGACTCCCGATCAGGCATTATTTACAGTCCTAGCACTGAGACACCATAGTCCTTCACTGACAGTCAACACTTCATCACACTTTAAAAGTCCGTTCACTACTACGACTTTACTTCGATCACCGTTTACCAAATTTTTCGTCAGGTCAGCTCTAACCTTATCGCGTCCATCTTCATCATTAACGTCATTATGTACTTATAAATTATAATCTCGTGCATCGTTGATTACTAAACGTCGTGTCCTCTCTAAATCTCGTCGCATTCTTTAGTTTCTTGCGTCTGTAACAAAGAGATAATTACTGTTAATTACATTTCCGTCTTAAACTTCGGTAGCTGCATCGGTATCGCTAAATTAGAATGTTTTTGTACGTTAAAATAAAAAGTGTAAATGGGATTGTGTTAAGATTGCGTGTCTGTGTGTTGTTACTTCAATTGCCTCTATTATGTCTTCATTTTACGAGTGAGCGAGACGAATTACCCGGCCAGCATTAAGTTGTTGGCAACTAAAGTACGTGTTTAGACTATTTTATAACTAAATTGTATTATTGTTGGCATTCGTTTGGTTTTGGTGTAATTAGCTAACTCATTTATGTATTGTTTAGTTGAGTATTGTTAATTAGACGTTGTAGGGTGCTTGCTTCATTTATTGTTTCTCCAATAATATTGTTACTGTATTTGCCATTCAATTTAATACCTTAACACATTCTTCATCTTTAAGTTTTATTAATGTATAAAGATTATTATTATTGATTACTATTACTACAGTGTACGGCTTTAACATTTTAAAAGGAGGCTAAAACAATAATCGCTTGTTGTAAATCTGATGAAGGAAACATGTTACTCTCATCCAAACCAGATGTTTAGCCACCAGTTTAGTGTTTACCTCAAACCTGACTCATTACGAAGCTTTCATAGTGCTTGCTTGTTCATTATGGTTATAATTTGCATGGAAATAACAGTAAGCATCCAATTTTTACAGATTACTTGCTACATTGGCAAGCCTTACTTGTTTACTGTTAAGTTTTTCAACTATGTTAATATTATTCTTCTTTACTCTTATATTATTGTTTATATTATCGTTAAGTTTTAAATGGTATTTTTCTGTATCCTGTATAAAATATTTCACCTTATCTCTATTATTGTTATTGTAAGCTACAAATCATGGTCTTAGTTTTAAAATAAATGTATTTTGAAGTGGTATGGTATAAGTTATGACAGCCTTAAGCTATACGTCAGAAATACCAAAATTGACCACTTATGGAGTGTATTCTATAATTTTTGACTTCGAGCGTTTTCAATACACTTTAGTTTATTTGAATTCCGTTGTTTCCACGGTATTTGCGGAAGACGTAGACTAAGATTTATAACTAAGTCCGCTTTAATCAAAATCGTATTAAGAAATATGTACATTCATTACACGAACAAAATGACTTGTGAAAGTAAATCAAAGCATAAAGTGTTGAATATTTTGTACCAAAACAGCATTTATGACATCTTATTTATTTTCAAGGAATCCTAAATGTACCTTTAATCATACATCTGATTTCTTTTTCTGATTTCTATAACCTATCAGCAGTATCTTTAGAAATAAATCGTAGATGCATCTGACACATGTCCAGTTATCAGATTTATCGTTCGATACCAATCACGCGCCGTTATCTCCTTTACATGGGCTGTGCATTATATTGACGTCTTTGTTGACATAATACGAAAATAAGGCAACTGTAGAAGAATTCTAATTGACCTTTTTAGAGCAAAAAAGCCTCTATTATAGATAATGAAGATAAAAGACTTCAAGAGCTTTTAATCGTTATCTGGAAAGATTCAAACGCATATAACTACAAATGCCACAAAAATGTCTTTACAGAAAATTTAAGAAGTATTTAGTTTTTGGTAAACACGAAATACCATAAAAGAAATGCAGTTTAAACCAAATCTGTCGTGAAATTTATCTCCAAATGAACAAAACAGCTTTTTTAATATAATAATTATATTAATTACGTAGCAATAAAGACTTCATTTGCTTGACTTAAACAGGCCTTAATTACCCTAAAAATTACATAGACTTGGGAAACGGTTTTAATTGCGACTGAATCTCGACAAGTAGCAACGACAAAAAGTCGTGCGACAAATTGAGAGAGTTGTACAAGTTGCGGGTCGTCATTATCACTTACGGGGAAATTGGGTGTGGTGTCTCTTGTAGCGGGCATAAAAATACTTTCATTTACTGTAAACTTTATATTTTTTACACATATTAAATTATCACATACTTCTTAAGTATCTAATTTAATCTTTAAAGTGCTATTGAATGAGTCATGTTCGTTAAATATCCAGTGCAATGTTCGTTTTTATAATCAATTGATGTTATAAATGTAATACCTTTTCGCTAAAGCTCATCACTCGCGCCACATAACATAGGTTAACATCGGAAAAATTCCTTCCGTAATTAATGAAGATGTGATTGTTAGGGACGTGACTCGAGCATTGTCCTCAATAAGGCCACGACTTATACTCGGGTAATGAATCGATCGTAAAACCCGATATCGATATATCGATACTCATTTTCATTCAATGAGATTTACGATGTTTATGCATGCAAAATTGGCGGGCGTTTCGAGTGTCGACTTTTATCGGCCATTCAAAAATCGAATCGTGAATTTTGAATGCAGCGGATTAATGGCGGATTTTATTCTTTTTTGTGTTTTTGTAAAGTGTCAAGTGATTTCGAGGTTTTATATCAATCATAACTTTCGCGATAATTTAAAAATGGTTAGTGAAAGTTGTATGGTAACGCCTACGCTATCGATATTAAATCCTTACTCGACATACTTTCTAATACATACAATGCTATCCTTATCATAGTCACAGCTGCCATTATGGATACAATATAAACTAAGAATAAAAATCTAAACACTGTATACCTGTATATTTTGTATGCTAGGATTAAATCACAATAATCTAAAGCCACATTGCTTACAAGTATGTAATAACAAAAATATATCGAACAATTTATCGAAACTTTCACATCTCTACCCCTAAAATGAGTGCGGCAATGCGCGGACGCATGCCGCGTCTCTTAATACGGCCCTTAATTACGATTTAATTGTTTTTAGCGGCGGAATTGTTCCGAGCCCTTCTCAGAAACGTAACCGGACTGGATCGATGGTGTTTTTAGTTACATTTCGATCATTCTAGACCCTTAATCAGGAGAATATTTTTATAAAATTGCTCCTTAATTCTTTTAGAACGGAATAAGATCTTGTCTGTCTATTGACATCTGACACTAATGCTGATTAGTTTTTATTAGCATATTTGAACTAATGATAAGGAAGGTTATGTTACTTCTCTTTACTAGATTATATAAATGTAATTTACTATAAATTGATGATGTTAAGAGTTTAATTAGATATATCGTAATCACCTATTAAGATTCTTAATACAATAACATAATTATGATAAGGAATTGATAGGGTACAAATAAAGTGTAATTATTTAATGTAAACTATCGATATCGATATTTTACTAGGTCTAGGCATCTCTATTTGTTTCGGTTGAAGTGATAAAACAAACGACTTAGCAGAAACATTTTTTTATTATAGTATTCGTTCAACATATTGTACGAATTGTTGACAATGTTATAATAACATTTTTAATTAATTTGATGACTCAGTTTTTGTTCGTGTTCAGTTAAAATTTAAGTATAATTAAAAATTTACTGATTTCAACTTATGATATCTTGTACTGAGTGGATTTTTAATTAGGAAATTAATAAATTAATTTCGTTGAAGTTATCTCGTTTCAAGATCTTAAATTGATGATGTTATTATAGTTTATTGAGGTATTTTGTATTTGGTATGAACACTTAATTAATAGAAGTCTTTCTCTTTTTCAGGTTTGGTTTTCGGAATCACACAACTTTTCCACAGTTTCAATCACTTATTCACCAAGATTAGGTAAATAAGTCACTCACAGATTTGACGACCTTCATGGTATAGTGGCGTACACACCGATTTTCAAGGTGTCGCTAGCACTGAGGCCCCGGGTTCGATCCCCGGACGGGTAAATGTGGAAAACCACTTTCCTATAATGTCTTGGGTCTGGGTGTTTGTGGTACCTTCATTGTCTCAGATTCCAACACAAGTGCCTTAGCTACTTATTTTAGATTCAGTATATTGTATGTTATGTTGTCCTCATTTATTTAAGATATATTTGACTGAGATCGTGAACGTTACGCTCGAGTCAAAGGAGTTTAGGTACAGACCGCAAAGTTTTAAGAATGTATGTGCTAAAGCATAAAAACTCATGATCACCCATCGTATAACCAACCTAGTCAAGGATCCTTGCTGTATTTATTTAATACTTTTTGCACAGTGTACATAGGCAAACTTAATGCCAAAAGGAATTCTCTGCTTTGGAATATAACCCTAAAAAATGACTGCAACAAATTCATCTACATCGCTGTCGACTGGAAGTGTACGCAAGATTTGAGTATCACTCCAGTGTACTCAAGTACACAGTACTCTCTTCCCGAAATGTCTTTACCTCGATCATAAAGTCGTAGCAATAATGCCTCTCGTGTGTAACTCACCTTACCAAGCAATGAATCAAAAATCTGTATAGAGACTACAATGGTCCTTCATATTATCTTAGACTAAGTCCGTCGATGATATCATGGACCAAACGACTTACATGATCATCATATGCAGCATAAGATTGCAATATATCAATGCAAATAAGACGTTGTATGCAAAAAGTTTTACACGTGTAGGTAGGAATGTCATACATATCTTAGAGGGGGTAGCTTTATTATATACTAGCTTTCGCCCGCAGCTCCGCTCGCGTGGGTATAGGTTATCGCGGCAAAAAGTAGCCTATGTCCTTTCTTAGGATCCAATCTCACCCCATACCAAGTTTCATCCGAATTGGTTAAGCGGTTTAGGCGGTGAAAGCGTGACAGACAGAAAGACAGTGTTACTTTCGATTTTTTAATATTAGGATGGATTGTTAAGTTAGCTATAATAGGGAGGTATTTTTTGTTCTACGAAATACATATTAACATTGTCATTTACTGGAGAAAGAAAAAAAAAAGAGTTATTGATGACTTACTGAGATAATATAAGTTAGTGATCATAGAAAAAGAGATAGTTAGGTTCCGTATATTAGTGTAGGGGCAAGAAAGCGAGGTGCGAGCACACATTTTCTTCCTCTCTTTCTTTGATAGCCAGTTACGGTTCGTTTATAAAGAATTTTTATTTCAGTCGTGCGGTCTTAAAGCACACTCGTTTTTTAGTTCTTTCCAGTTAAGTCTTTTTGAGCCTTGATTGTTTAAAAATATACCTATTATAAAAATGCATTTAGCGTATTCAGCAATCATGTTTTTTCAAGTGCTATTTCCTCTGCGGTGCTAAACATTCCTCATATTATGTCACAATCAAAACAAACAGAAACGGCAACCTTACAGGGACCTTGATTTTCACTAAACACAAACTAATAAAACGATTAATTAATATTCAGCAACAAATCAGCATACCCAATTATGCGGAGCAAGCGCTCCAAACTTTGTTATAAGCGGCTATTAGGTCTTCGGCTCACGGACTCATTGCGACGACATTGGCTATAAGTCAGGGGACAATAGGTACACTCATCATTATGGCCTCAGCCGTACTGAGTGTGTTTTGAACGCGAATTGTCTTATTAGAGAGCGTTTAGGCTGTCTACACACTTGCGATTTGTAGTTGCATACTCAGCGTGAAGGATGTTGTAGATTGATGGCCTGTCTATGGTCGCAATATTGTTGGTTTGATTACATTGTAACTGCTTGTCGATTGCCTTTGTGGATACACTTTTTTGTTGGATTAATATTATATCGTGTGCATGACTTTTTGATGATTTATAGTCATGGTTAGAATATCATCTATTTTCGTGTGAATGCGTATGAATATTAATGGCAATGTATTCTATCATGATTGTAGTTTTTTTTTCTGCTCAACCACTGTATAAAAGGCATTATCGCAAATCGTAAGGATCACCATTCTCGTGTTGGTTTTCCGATTATTTATAACTAATTTTATGCCTATAGGTACTAAGTATTGAATTAACTACGTATAGCATCCTATTTACCTTAATGCAATAAACAAGGATAATGATAACAGGACACAAGACTATCCAAACCTCGTTCTTTAAACACGAACATAAATTGATGTAAAATTATTAATCGCTGCTTTAATAGATATCTTAATTCATTCCTCGTGTACACCAAGTTTACGGCTAGATTCTAGATCATCTTGAGGATTTTATAGGTCTCCTATAGATTTTCTATTAAAGCCTGCAATGTTGGGCTACCGTTTATAGCGGTCGTAAACTACTTGAAATCTAACTACTGGTTTACAGTCAATTAAATGGAATTATAATTATATTTCTTTAAGGACGAATTTCTCCTGTGATTGGTTTCTGTATAGAGGTAAATCGAAGGAGAATTTGTTGGATTTAAGGATCAATCCTAAAAATAGAAGAAAGTTATTTGAAATAAATAAAATAGGTAAAGGACTGGTTCTTATGTTGTGATAGCCTCTCAGATAGAAATTTTGAGTCGCTGACCACTCGGACACAGAGTCCTAATAATAACATTTTAATTACAATATTATTTTAACTGACAATTCGGACACCTATAAAAAGAAAAGATATTTTTAAATAAAATGCCCTAAAGCTAACCTAAAACAGTTTTGGTTACATATTTTAAAACGCTTTTTATCTGACTGTACAAAAGATTTTTTTTTATTGGTGTCTAATTGTCAGTGAAAATAATATTAAAATTAAAATGTGTCAATTCGGACAATGTGTCCGAATATATTGGGTCCAAGTAGTCAGCGCCTCGAAATTCTAAGTAAACCGATCTAATTCAGTGGTAAGCATGGATTGGCTTTGAAATAGACGAGAAAATAATGTAAACCAATATTCAAGGGTACATTTTAAGCAAGTTAGTTACATCCTAATATTACTTATAGCTAAATTACATTGGCAGCTTTTAATAAAGCACTTTGTATGTATATTTACATGCCATATTTTAATAAATACTGATTGTGTAGTGACACACGTTCACGATTCATGATAATGAGGTCAGTCTTGTCCCGAAAAATGGCTACTTCTAATCTTGGTTGATGTTAAAAACAGTGGCTCCGATTTTTAATAAATAATTTAAAAATTTCTATACTTTTTATTTCTGAATTGCCATCAGTACTTTATGGACTGATATATGTTCGGTTGGTTAAATACCTACATTCGTCGTAGATCACTTAACACTTACCAATTGACAGATTTAGAGCCTATTATAGAACAGAGGATATTAATCCACGTGGAGCACGTACAACTCCTTGGCTTTCGGCTAATCCTTTCATCAAGAGTTAGCATTCGGTACAGCTCGAAGACAACTATAAATTGTAATGAGTTTCAACGCCACGCCGGCTTCGAATAAGGCCTTTCGGACCGGTGTCAGCTCACTGCTACGTGCACGTCCGGGGTGCAAGGATTATGGCGTACTGGAAGATATGATATAGCTATTAGGAGATATAGTTTTGGCACGTCAACGCGCTTGTGTTAGTGTGTACGCTCAGAAAAGTTAGGATATGGTAACTATGTAGTTTTTTTTAAAGAGTATTTGTCATTAAGTCCATGATACGACTTAGTTAATGATAGAAACGACTTTGAAAGCTGAAGGTAATGAGATATACCTAAATAAATGTAAAACAAATTAAAATTGCAAAGGCTATGTTGACATTTATTTTTCTGAATACCGTCTATGTCGATTAAAGTCACAGACACGATATCTACGTGATTATTTTGCAAATTGTCGAACATACAACCTAGTTTTTTTTTCATTCAATTTACGAAAATAGTTTTGTTATCCCTAAGCCTATGAGATTATGAAACTATTTATCAGAAATACTCATAAAATTATTACTATGGGTAAATACAGTCAATCTTTAACAATAAATCTATACACACACCGATACGCGGTGTACAGTATACATACTATACATACAGTATACAGATCTATTAAAACTGTCAGCGATAAAATATCTAGCGAGCTTTAATAGCTTTTAGCGGAACACATACCTTTCGCTTCGGCTAGTGAAGAGGCACGTATACATGTTTATAATTTATTATATTCATAAATACGTCTGTATTGTATTGTTATATATTTAAATAAATACATTTAAATACAAAGATTATTGCTTAATTTAAAGAGATTATGAGAAGACTGTATTTAATTATTATAATGCTTTTATGAATGCATGTACATTGTATTATCTTTTTAATTGTGAGCAGTTAGGTGCTTAGCAGACAATCAACTTCAATTTTAAGTTTTAAATGAAATTTTAAGTAAAAGTTTAGTGTATAAAACATGTTATTATAGTCAGTGGCAAAGTTCGAAGCGACTAAATTGGAAAGAAAGACAAAAAAAGGTTAAAGCTATAAAAAGTCCATTATTCCTTTTAGACATACGGAAATCGGTTAGACAGTAGACATAACTGTTTTTTTTTATAGCTTAAACAGACAGGCGTAATTCTGACTTAACGATACTGTAAAATAAGTTTGTAGCTTGTAGCTCCTATACTATAACCAACTAAGTAACAATTATTTATTATACAAATTTTAATCTGGACTACACTGCCGAGTGGTCAGACCGCGGGCTAATTACTACTGTGCACAACGTGCTGCGGGTTCGATCCCCGCAAGGGACAAGCATTTGTGTGATCCAATGCTTGTTCCAAGTCTGGGTATTATTTGTGAGTGTGAATAGAATGTTCGTGAAACACCCCGCGACAATAAAATAAAATTTCTTAGGCAGGGATCTTGTTAAAAGCAAAAAAGAACAATTGATAAAGCATAGTTTAGGTGTATTTTAAATTTCATCTTTATAGGAAAATATTAATTGTTAAAATGGAATATTTAGATTGTGCTATTGAATTTACCATTAACTTGCAGCTGCGAAAAGTCCACAGCTACAAAACCGCAATGGTTTTATTGTACAAATGTGTTCCTATCTTTATTTTGCAGATGTCCACCACAAACATTCAACAGAAGCACCAAGAATGTTACTCGCACCGTTGAGTGGGTCACTTTGGCCCCCGCTACATTGGCACTGCATTCAAATAAGCGCGACCAGACACCGAAACATAAAACTATGTTATTTCAACCGCGTATTTCGGTACTATGTTCATTCACAGTAAAACTTTATTTATGTTTTCTAATTTTTATCGCTCTTCGCAGTCGACTACTTAATGACTTGACGCCTCTGTCTACAAACTTATCTGTGCGGTCCTCAAAATAGATTTGACCAAAGATTATGTAACAATAGAGGGGGAATTAGGTTTTCGTAGCTGTAAATCCGTGCTTGGTTATGTTTGGTTAGCGTATTCACGCCACGGTGAAGGAAGTGAGGAATAAAACTGGCAGCTCTGAATATAAAGCCGGACAATAAAAATTGTAGGTAAAACTTATTTATTTACATTATAAATTTATTTTTACACATTGATTGGTAGTCATTTTCTGGATTTATAGGCGGTAGAACTAGCCAGTTTATGGCTTTCTTTATGGTCCGTTTTTTTGGAACTATAAATTTAACTTCTTTTTTTTCTAAACAGGGAACGAATTTTAATCCGTTTAAAGCAAACTCAGAATGGGTTTAATGTGGAACAGGATTTGATTTGACACGTTGTTTCTTTGACATTAATAACGGATAAACGATCTTTTGACGGTCGTTTGATAGTCGTGAATAAAATGTGGCATAATTTAATACTTTTATTTATATTTTATCACGTTTAATTTATTACTATTTTGAATCTATGATCAATAAAATAGATTATATTTAGATCACTTTTGACGTGACAACGTCTTATAAATTGGTTTGCCGGGTGACACTTCAAGAAACTGGGTAACGCTCCGCTCACGTTATGCGCTCACAATGAGAGCGAGTGAGAGGCACGCGTCCCTTCCACTCGGGCATGGTTAGCCCGCCTAAGAGCGAGAGAGACAGACATTGACATTGACAGTCGTTGTCACGTAAAACTTTCGCCCGTATACCGACTTTACAGGCAACCATTTTTTTTTATAAAAACTTATTTTATTTAAATCATATTTTTTAAATAATATTTTTACATATTTGTTTTTGTACTAAACCAAGCAAGGTTATTAACATTCTCAACATCAACACCTTTATTTTCCACCTCATGAATCACCAATAAACCATATCTATTTCGCTAACAACAAGTCCTTCAAAGCGAAGACAAAATTATACAAAGTACACTTAAAGCTCTATTTCCAGAATAAATAAATAACTGATATAAATGTTTTAACGCGAGAATATAGACGGGAATCAATAAAAATAACGCACTCGGACTTGGCTGAGATCCATCATAGTATTGAAAAAAGTGTTTAACTGGACTATTTTTGGTAAGTGTGAGTACTCCAATCATTTTAATGGTTGAAAATAAAGTAGTTGTCAAAATATAATGGCAGATACTTCAACAGATGAAAAGATGTTGAATGTTTAAAGACTTGAAGGTGGAGCGAAGATTGATGCTGTAGAATATTTGAGTAAGTTTATTGACGGTTACAATAAAGACCATGGAACAAATAATATTGTATGTTTCAAAATAGCTAAAGCACTTCCAGAGCTAGAGATTATTTTCCAACATACACATAACAGAAATAGCAAAGATTAAAAAAATACCTTATAATAATGAAGACACAAACAATAATTGATGATTATAGCTCTAACATAGAATTACAAGAAGATAAAGCTATAGCTGAATATGAATATGAATGTATATAATATATTCATATATAAGCTGATAAATATCAAACACGTAATAATACTAGCGAACCACCCATTCTTCGCATGAGTAGACCAAACATTAATGATTTATACATATAAACCTTCCTCTAGAATAACTCTATCTATTCCAAAAAAATTCAAATTTCATTAAAATCCGTAGCGTAATTTGAAAAATCTAACCGTACAAACAGCTGGAGCGACTTGGTTTTATACTATGTAAAGATAAAGAGAAACACCGATATAAAGCCTGACGGAATAGAAGTTAAAGCTACAATTATCAAACAGACGGATTGCCTATGGTTACTACAGAATAGGTCAGCCCTTATTGTTAAACACATCTGTATTTTGCAACGACAAAACTTAAACACAGCATGACCAATCAGTTTGTTCATGAACCGTCAATACTAACTTAAAAAGAAAAATACATAACAATGTTGACAAATATGTAATTTCAAAAACACTACTTATGGAATATATGCCGAGTGTTGTGACTGTAATGTTAAATAGTTGAACAATGAAGGTTATTGTGGACAGCATGACAAATCAAACAGAAACTGTTGAGGTTACCGAACGGTAGAAGAACTTAATGGTAATTAATATGTCTTTGAAATAAACCACGATACTTGAGAAACTAACAATCCAAAAATAATTTTATTGGCCCTCTAAGATGGGTGTTTGGGTAATGAAGACAATTATTTTTTACCAGAGTAAAACAATGGGGTAACAAACTCTAAAGCAGCATTTTTTTATGAGTCTTTAGGATAGGATTTTGTTGGACATTTCCAAATAGTTTAAAGAACTTAAGAAATGACTTAAGTAGCTTATCAAATTATAAAGATTATATCATGAAACTCTATGGCGTATAAATAATTTTCGTTCGTATCGGAAAATAAATTAGACATTCAACATATGAAGTCTAGTTGAAAGGAGAAAATTGATGACGTAAAAACCTGTTTAGATTCAACCAATGTATAGAGGTGGCCCAGTGAATAAATTGATGTATTCTTTTAACATACCGATCAGCGATGCGATGGTTTTGATAAGATTTACGACTTCCGAGAGTGACATTCATGTTTTTAAGTAGAACCTGGTTTTAGAAGTGGTTTCTAGTAGAGCTCATGTAGAAACGGGTGATGGTAGTGAATGCAGAGTAGGTGAGGCTGTAGACGACTTTGCTTTACCTTAAGACGGTGATGCAATAGAAACTTTAAATAGTTTTATTACTCCAGCAGAAGAGAAGATGGATCTCGAAATCCAAGAAAATGTTAGAGCGGTTTTAATAATGGTAAATATCTCTTAAATGCTAGTAAAATAAAAAAAAAAATAAAAAAGTTGATGGATTTACGTGATGTCGGTCGGAGATACTATCAACACTGATGATGACGATAGCGAAAATGTAAACCTAGTTAAACACAATGCCGACTAAAAAAACGTAACCACGTCGTCCAAATTATCTGCGACACACAGCACACATTACAATCATTTCATTACACAACCAGCATACATAATGAAGCAACACAATTTATGAATCAAGAACCGAAAAAGATCGATGTTTTGAATCCAGAATCGGCCCGCATACCAAGACGACAGGCGGTGATGACGATAAACACATTTATTTCATTGTTTTAGTGATTTCCAAATTACCTGTGGCGCGTGGTGATTCTTTGTTAAGTGGCGCGAATGACTATTTGCGTCATAGAATATAAACTAAAGCTAACAAGTTAATACCGAGTTTTGAGAATGAATTACCCTGTTTTGACTGGCCTGTTGGTCTAGTGGTTAGTTACCCTGACTGCTAAACCGGAGATCGTGGGTTCGATTCCCACCCAGGACAAATCTTTGTGTGATGAGCACGATAATTTGTTCTGTGTCTGGGTGTAATTTATCTATAATATATAAATATTTAGAAATATATAAGTATGTTTATCAGCGGTCGGGTTGCAATGATACAGGCTCTGCCTAGTTTGGGATCAGAGGGCAGTGCGAGTTGTCTTAAGCTAAAAAAAAATATAATATAAAAGTACCCTTTGAAAATCATTTCCCTACCTTATGCGAAGAAATATATTTGTATCGATTGTTTAGCCAGAAGCTACTGATTTGATTCCGATATTTGAAGACGATTCACTTGATATGGTCGTGAATATTTGGGTCATAGGTATCCTTATTCCATGTTTGCTAATTCATGCATGATAATACGAAATAATTAGTCTTTGGCCACCCCTTTGAAAGAAAACACATGAACTTTAATGTCAAAGTTATTAAGATAATCGCATCCCACCCAGTATTAAACTACTAGGAAATAGATACCGTGCAATTAAGTGCTTGCTAATATTCTAATTAACCTTAGTGATAGTATCTAATCAAAGTAGTTTAACGGGTCATAGAGTGAACTTAAACAAGAATTATTGTGAATTAACCGGTTGGTATTATAGTTATAGGTATTTCAATATAATTACATCAAAACCTACATAAGGTTTAGCCTGCTTGGGCTTGGATTTTGGAGTCTAATGCAGCGTGTAATTAAACGTCCAAAATGATACCTAAGCCTTTTTTTTTAGAAAGAATGATAGTACGGAAGGTCAAACAGTGGGCTGCTCAAATAGAATAAAATTGTAATAGTAAGATTTTCTTTTTCATGTGATTGGGTAAATTTGGATTTTTTTTTTTAATTTAAATCAAATCACATACATATAATACAAGTAGAAAGCTCCAACCCCATATGAATAGTCCCAGACAAATGGGTTCACATTTGATCCATTACTTGCATTGTGTCAGTGAAGCTTGACAGAAACCGCACCATACAAACTCCATACACCCATACAAATTACGTGCGCGTGCGCTCACTTGAGTTTGCGGTTGCCCTATACTTTTTATTTCACATTCTATCGGAACGGTTTCACCGCAAACGGTTCAGTGTTATAGAAACAATAAATGGAAGATTCGGTTTTATTGTTCTCTTCTTTGTTATGTTAAAAGAGTTTGAGTAACATTATTTGATCTTTGTTTTGTGTTTTTTTTTTTTTTAAGTTTGCTATCACTTAAATATAATAATAGACAATGAGCATTTTTTCGCATTTTAAAGAGATATAATTAATGTGTCAAGTTGGATTATAAATCGTAAACATTTTTTTTTAATGTTCCTCTATTAATATCAATTCACCTACCTCTCTATAATATGTATTTAATATATAGATTTATCAGGAAAAAAATAAAACAAGCAAAATTTTTTTTTTAATAGAAAGCTTCCTTTCTTCTATTTGAAAGATTATAGTCATATCAATGTAATGTATATAAATAATACACTCTTTAAATTAAAATATAAAAGTATTTGAGGTCAGGAAGATAAGGGAAGACAGTCGAGTCTGAAGTCGCATGCGGCCTGCGGTCAAAGGTGCAAGATTCTTATCTCAGCTGGGTCACGCATTACCTACCGTTTACCTACTGAACAGATGTCGTGATGATGAATAATTATGTTAGTTTTATTGTGACATTTTAATATTATACCAGATCTTTCTTCCGTTAACTCAAACAAAATTTAGATGGTATATCAGAATCTGTCACGGCGTTCTTACTTATGTCATAGATGAATAAATACTGAAATGTCAATCAGTTATAAGTCACTGTTAAGTCTAAGTAAGTTTAAGTTGTCAAGTAGGGACTTTTACCCCAAAATACTGAAACGCAACTTAAATTTAAGACGTTCTCAAACGTATATCTGTCTCTACTTTACACCTTTTAGTGACAGAGACAGCATTAGACTTAACGACGACTTAAAATCCTGTTGCCTTTGTGTATAGACTTTAAAGAACATCTTAATGTTAAGTGCGTTTTAATATTCGGGGCCGGGACAGCGTAATACCTAAAGGTGACTTAAGGGATGGACGTGAGGTACTTAATCAGTCTTGAGCTCCGATCATAAAGCTGGGAGAAAGTACCTAATACTAGCATACAAGGGAAGACCTCTGTGGTCGAGTGGCGGACATACTGGAGGTGTAGCTAGCTCTGAGGATCCGGGTTCGAACCCCGAATGGTTCGATTTAGAAAATCACTTTTCTACATTGTCTCGGGTCTGGGTGTTTATGGTATCTTCATTGTCTCTGATTCCAGCTACTTACTTTGGGCTCAGAGCAATGTATGTGATGTTGACCACATTCATTTAAAAAAGACTTAAGCTAGCTACTTCTAGATTTGTCAATACGAGATTGATTCAATACATACCTACAACTCAACTAGTAAATACATATTTTATTTAAATCTAAAGAAATCCAAGTCCCACCCAATTCTTAAAGTATTACCTTATGTTAAACCAAGCATACTACAATATCATCGAACAGCGACAAATACACGCATTATATTCAAAACCAACCAATTGCAACGTCAAATTCGATGTAATAATCCAGTAAAATATAGTCTTTAACATTATACAAATGACCAAACTACACAGATATACAAAAAGTATGTAAATAGTTAAAAAGCACAATAAATTGAGTGTCGCCGGATTTTATCTGGTTTCTTAGAAATGCGCTCTGGCGGTTGCGCGCGCATACCGAGCGGGTACTACTACCTGATTAAGGGGATGTACTGGAGTGAGGTGTTGCTTACTTTTTATATTAACTACTAGGATACGTTTAGGCATTGCATTGGTATATAAAAACCGTTTTTTGCTTAGTTTTAATAGAGAAGATATTATAACGAGATAGTAAAGGAAAATATCAATAATCTATGTAATATTTAATAATAAATTAATTACATAATAATGTAAAAAAAAACAGTTTCAATAAAAACACAAAAATACTGAATCGATTTTGATGAATGTTATATGGGATCACCTCTAAGCTGATGACCCTGTCGGTCTAAAAATAATTTTTGGCATCGATCCTAATTTCAATTGAGAACGTCCTCCTTTTAAACTTAGTTTAAAAACTGCAACCGTGGTGATTATACTTATACATTAAACCCGAAGTAAAGTCCGATACTAAAAAAAAACAATTTTTAGTTATTCCAAATTTCTGCCCATCTTTACTTAGCAATGGTATATGTTAATCACTAAAATAATAATTAGAATTTGGTAAGTACTTTCGTAGATTACCCCATACAAGCAAACTTACAAATTCTTTATAATACTAGTGTAAATGAGAAAATATTTATTTATTTTAAAAGAACATCGCCTTAACCCTCACAAGCTCTTTGTATGAAAGCGTGGCTTGAACCATTTGTTATTGGATTATAATAACACAAGCGCACTACAGACTACTAGACATTGTGGAAACATTCGATTTTGTCCCTATGACTTTTCTATTGTGAAATATGGGAAGTTTGAAGAAAAAATATTTGGTTGGATATCACGTTATATCACGCAGTTATTTGAGGGTTAAAAATTATTGGAAAGGAATGTTATTTGTATTTTTATAATGTTTAAAATGTATAATAAATTTATTTACATATTTTATTAATTTCAATTTAAAATAATATTTTACTTTGATTAAAATTATTGTACCTTTTTTTCCCTGGTTTCTAAGTAATAAAAATAATTAATTTCTTTAAATAATAACATAATTAGTTTTGAAATAGATTAAGAGTATTATCTCCAAAATAAACTTATTACTTTTTATTCGAGTAATTTTAATTGGCCTTTGATAATGACCTATTAGATAAATAATAATATTTTATATTTATATTTTTTATGGTTCTAGCATATTAGCATCCAAACTATAGACGCGATGTTTATAACTAAATTTCTACAACAATAAAATTAACTCATAAAAGTTTAACAAATTTTCTCAAGCCACTTAACCATTAAAGTTTTAACAAGGCACGCCTAATATCGTTATTGTAAAGGAAATAGCTAAAACAAAAACTGGCATTACTGGCAAAACGTAAACAAATGTTCTGCATCCGTTTTGTATGGCAATGGCCGACTGAGTGCCTTTTATAGCTAGGAATACGAGGAAAATATGTGTGAATGCTTAATAGCGAATTAAGCTTTTATATTTTGAATTGGGATATAACAATTCAAAATCGAATTAGTCATTCGATTTTGAATTTTCATACGCAGTCATTTTATGCCACATTTCTCTGTTCTCTACTAAAAACCTGTTTTTGTAAAAAAAAAAAAACAAAAACAGTACACACCGGTTTTCAAGGTGTCGCCAGCTCTGAAATCCCGGGTTCGATCTCCGTACGGGTAAATGTAGAAAACCACTTGTCTACATTGTCTCAGGTCTGGTTGTTTATGGTACCTTCTCTGATTCCATAACACAAGTGCACTAGCTACTCACTTGGGGTTTAAAAAAAAATATTGGATGTTGTCCACATTTATTATTAAATTTATTTATTTTTCCAAAGTTGAGATTAAATCCGCTACACCTAACGTAGTGTTATTCTTCTTAATACTTAACCACTCCACAAACCGTTCAGTTAAATCAGAATTGTCTGAGAATAACTTAAAAAGAAGCTAATTACAGCTCTCATGTATGACATGCATTATACTGCGCCTTCAAGTACTGTCTGTGAGGGTTCAAACAAGGGTGTTTTTGCTTTCAAAGAATATGAAACAGCCTGTATGCTATCCATATAAGGGGACTGGAATTGGGCCTTCAGTTCTGATTATCGTGCGAAGAGTATTACAATGTTGCTAGTACAAAGCGATATGTTGAGTGCATGGTGATATATTGAACTGCTGTCGAATCGAATTATTTATTTTTTATTTTTGTTATGTTTTCTTACCAAAGCTTTAATGGAAAAACTAGTAACTAACTACAAAAGAAATAATAAAATAAATTTATATAAATATAATATATAATTTCTACTAGATAAATGTTATTATTCAGTACAAGACTTCCAAGATGATAAGTTCATTTAAATATAATAAGACTTATTTGTTTCAATGTATTTAAGCATTGTTAATAATATTTGCATGCTAATTTAGGGCAGCATTGTACAAAGATTCAAATTTAAATGTTAAATATCTTCATTTTTTATATTTTTTTTGTGTCGCGACACCTACTCCGCCGCGTCAGCTCATGATTAGGGACTCCTATTGAGTCTGAAACTAGTCGGGCCATCCCGAAAATATACGTGAGCAAACTGTTTTGTTTTAAATAATTATGAATACTCCACACGATAGTTATTATACAAAGTTAAACATCTTCTCCTTCAAGATATCTATTCTATTCTATTCAACCAACCTTCTCTACTTTGACATTCAATTCTCAGTAGATCAGCCAATAAACATCAGTTTCCAATAACCGTATTAATTATCTCCTTCTAAATATAGCTGGGACATGTATATTACAAATGTTTGGACGTCTCGTGGTCGGGACTCGTAAATAAACAACGACGTCACTCTATCAGCGCGTCCGAACGTCCATTATCCTTGTTATTCTGTTGATTTAATTTGTTTCTTCAGGATTTTATTATTCTTGTTTTTACGGTAAAATCATATTATCATTGTTTATTAGGTCCTTCGTGATAATAAAAGTCTAAAATGGCAGTACTATTTCATTAATTTTTTACATTTCTGTATTTAAAAATATTTCACAGTCAATTTTAACAATTTATCTGTAGTACTAAATATCTATATTTATACCAACTATATAATATTAAATTATAATTTAAAAACCTTACTAATATTATAAATGCGAAAGTTTGTCTGTCTGTCGCGCTTTCACGCCAAATCTACTGAACTAATTTAAATGAAATTTAGTACACAGATAGTCTAGAGCCTGAGAAAGGACATAGGCTACTTTTTGCCGATAACCGATATACACGCGGGCGAAGCCGCGGGAAACAGCTAGTAATATTATAAAAAAGAAAGATTTGTATTTCTGTAACTAATAAACTCAAAAACTACTAGACTGATTACAAAAATTCTTTGATCATTAGAATGCTACTGGGTAACATAGGCTATATTGATGTCCTACCCGAGCGAATCAGGGGCGGGTCGATAGTCGATAATAAACATACATTTTGCAGATCTATTAAAGCCTTATTATAACCTTCAATACCGTAGTTACTACTACATGTACTTATGTATAAAATGGTGGCTAATACAATTCTAAGCAGCGATATTTAAGGCAATACTTTACAAGCTCACATTAAGGTTCCCAACAATGTGTTTCCTTACCACAACTGCTACAAGCGAGCATTCAACCCTCAACAACACAACATCACAGTCAAACACAACAGAAGCAAACATATCGCCTTTATTCGTTCATTGTTTTCGCAAAACGTGTAATGAATTTCTCTAAAGTCCGTACAAATACGTATTTTTACTTACAATTCCACTCTACTTACCCTTACATTGTAAGAGTGCCTTAAAGTCACGCACAAGATGCTTTAGCGGTGTGTTTACTAAATTAAACTGGCTTTTAATACTTTTTGTTGAGTTTAACTGGTCTGGTGAACTTTCTTTTATAGTTCGCGAATGTAAACAATGATTTATAATAACAAATGCATACTGGTTGACGTTTGTTGCTTTGTTTTAGAAAGGGGAAAATGTTTTGATGCAACAAAAGGCAAAACTTTGAGACGAAATTATTTTTTTTCGACACAATCACAAAATAGTACCTAACAATACAGGTTAAAAAAGTTATTACTAGAACTAGTAGTAGTTAGTAATATAATCTCTTTATTAATTCAATAAAGTTTATAATATATTTTTTCCTAATTAAATAATTTAATCAGCAAAGATAATTAAATATCTTCATTAAAATGAGACCAATTTATTTTATTATAACTTAATAGTTTGGCATATTGGAATTGCATCCTTAATAACCTTGTATTACAGTCTCATTTACTTTAAAACCTTTTTCTAACCAATGAAGCCACATGAAAAAAGGATATTTTTTTATTATTTGCTTATTAATATTACAGTTTTTTATTTTGAATTAATCGACATTAAAACCATATTAACATGTAAAATGACTTTTATGTTTCCGCGAATATTATAACTCTATTAATATTACTTATAAAAAACCAGTAAAACTTTTATAGCCAAAGATGAGGTCTCAGCGTGATTTGGATATAAAAATGTAGATCATAATAAATGTATTCAATGAGAATGTTTTGAAAATGTTGTTGTCACCATATTTGGTGTGCTATAGATTAAATAGACTGACAACGAAGCGATGCAAACATTTGTCAAATATAATAGCTACTTTGAGAATTGCCACTGAGTGGATACCTAGAGCGGGAACTCGAAAACGTGGTACGTCGATCGCTATTTGCCGGATTGGTGGGAAGCGGCTTGAGACAGAAGAGCCTGGAGCAAATTTGGGGAGAACTTTGTGTGTTTCCTAGCAGTGGGACAACTAAAAGGTTATAAAAAAAAGTTAAAGCACTTTTTTAATGTTTCTTGAATTATATTATTGCTAACATCATCTAAGGCCGCGCGCACACTGCAACAAGACTGCTTGAAACAGTCGGTATGGAGTGCTTCAAGCTGCGACTGCGTACGGACTGCTTGACTGCTTTTGTTTTGACTGTTTTAAAAAGCATGTGAAGTAGGCAAATTTTAAGTCGTCTACACATTATAAACACTTACAATAAAATTAAAGTAAAGCAATTACGACAGGCTTTCAAAGATGCAGCAGGTGTAGATTATTCCTCGATAGCTAAGCGCCACTCACCATTAATTACTAAATAATCAATTTGCCATTATCACAAACGACAAGGATCATAATTGGTCTGGACGTCAAGGGGTAAACTTATTTATGTGATAATTTACCCATCACCCATTAATTTTACCATCGACGGTATACGAAAGAATTTTATTGAAAGCTGCTTCTTAGCGAGAGCCAAGAAAATTCGCTGCAAATGCTTTTGATAATAAAAAAAATACATACACGTCCCGCAACCAAATTAAAGGACAACGTTTTTCAGTTTTTTAGGTTAAAATAAAACTTTTAGTTTTTTTACTGACTTAGTTCAATGTTATTATTTTTTTTAATGTACCATATATAGTTACGTTCATCTCATTACCACTTTATTAATTGAGCGATCACCACAGCATCTAATACCAAATACAGACGAAGAAAAACTAAAAAAATAATCCAGAACTATCTAGAGTCAAATTATCTTGCATTATTTTAAGCAAAACATTTTTCGGATCACACAATAAATTAACTTATAAAGTATTTAAGTAAACACCTGCTTACCCCTAACAGCTACAGCGTTAAAATAACCGTTAACAACCATAGCAACCCATAAATTAAGAGTCTTTATCGTAAACTGATGAGCTTGTATTAAAATAATAGGTTATTTAACGATGAACACGGCTATCGTTGCACCGTGACTCAATTATAAATGTTGAATGACAGAGCTAAGGTCACTTGTATGTATACTTGTAAGTACAATAGCACATCCAGTCTTGACAGACATGTTTAAGTAACTTCTTTAACAGTCCCGATTCATTTTAACTGCACGAATAGCCGAGTGGTATAGGTCACCACGCTATCTCTGTGTGCGACGTGTTGCGGGCTCGATCCCCGCATGGGACGAGCATTTTTGTGATCCACAAATCCTTGTTATTTGTGCATGTGATTTGAATGTTTTTGAAACTCCCCCGCGACAAAAAAAAATGGTTGGGATTTTATATAATAAATATATCTGCGTATGTATTGGGTACTATCTTTGTCAACTAACAAACTTCTACACCACACCTTGAGCTCCATTTTAAATAAATTTTTAAAATAATTTATTATTTTATTTATGAACATAAAAATACAGTAGTCTTTACCCATTACCTTGTAGGTGACACCATTTTATACTCGCGTGTATTGAATATTAATAAAAATAAAGAAAATAACTGTCCTATACTTAACAATCTGAATTTATTACTTCACGTGCGTGTCTTAACCCCGTCCCAATTAATCAAAATGATCAGAATAAAGTGTTATACGATACACAGAAAATTTACAAAGTTTTCATATATTTTATACATCAATTATTTTTTACAATAAAATAAAACTGTATTAGGTATTAAACTGTATTATTATGTATTAAAATAAAACATTTTAGTAGATAACCTATTTTGGTAGATATTTTTAGCTAGTAACACAATTCGCTTTTTTCATTTTCATAACTAAAGTACCTATTCTATTTAAAAAATAATATTAGATATTGCTTTCATAGGTTTACGCGAATATTAGAAATTGAAATAAAACTACTTTGAACGGATTTTATCGCGGAACGGATTATACCACCTTAGTCTGCCCGTGACTAGTAGTTTTATTTCAAAGAATATTAGAATTTAATGGAAAGGTCTACTTATCAGTTAGGGTTAAATATCTTTATTATACTTGAGTACGTGTTGATTAAAAGATAACATTAAAAAGCAATAAAAGAAGTAAAACAATAAAACTTCTCTATTCATTAATAATATCCAAAAAGGATATCAATAATTGAGTCGTTACTTCTATTCGTTATAGTTACTGTCGAGTGTTAAATGTTCTACCTAATGAGAACAGCTAAGAACCAAATTATTAAAATATCATTATAAGAAAAATAATTTATAACTCACCACTTGAAATTCAGTTGCAACCATCTGCAAACAAAATAATGTATTTATAATTACTAGGAAAATTACATAAAAAAGTGCAATTCTTTATCTACTAAAAAGAATGGTTATATTTTTAAAAATAATATAGATTCACTCGACCAATTCAGGTTGATTAACTGCACAAAAGTTGTTTCACCAAACATAGTGTTTTTAATATATAAGGCATTTCTGAGTGTCCGTTGTGTGTGTTTAATATTCATTTTTGGTGGCAATCCATTGTTTTTACAGGCAACACTGATTACTATATTTATCTCACGATTTCATCAGTGAATACTCGAGAAATTATGCTTTGATATTTATATCATAATTTACCAAAACCTTGGATATTAATACTATATTATTTTAAGCAAATCATGTATTTCGTTTAATAATCTTCAGTCTCGTCATCAAGGTAAAGCAATGAGCAAATATCTGATCATGTTATTAAATAAATATAAAAAAAAAAAAAAATGCGCGATGCACAAAAAACTGGCAACATTCTAAAACTTGACAGCTAAATAAAAAACAAAACACTAACCGCATACGTCATCCGCGTTAAAAATTAACGAGCATACAACGGTCACAATTAAGCGACATTTTTTACGCTCAATAATAATTATTTGTCGGACATTTTTTCCGAACAGGGTGCGCACCGGTTGAGACAAAAAAGCTCTCACGCGCTCTCATCAACTTGGACCTTTCGATTATTCATGGGCTACGCTGTGGATGGCATCTCATATAGTATAGAGCTGTTAATATCGCACTTGAAGGTATTATCTATTAAATATTAAAATGTACCTAAAAAAAATTACATAAATTTTCCTAAATATTGTATCATTAGTATACGGTATAGGTACTGCAATTCTTCAAGGTAATAAATGCACTCTAAATGAATAGATTATTATCTATATTTTACATCTATTTACTACCTTTTTTTTAATGTATCCAAACCTGTAAAACAGGACTTACACGACAAGTGATTGCATACAAAACAGCAAAATAAAACAAGCAAAAGTATTTACTAAAATCAATATCTAAGCCGGGGGATTTATCAACTCCACACGTATCCGCGTAATCGAGTGACGGGTGATAGAGTCGGCTGAGATAATGACATCTGCGGTAAAAACGCGGACACTCGGTTATTTATCATCCACTGGCCTCTTTAATTATCCGACGGGCTCGGTGTGCGCCCGCCTTAACGCGCAGTGTACTACCGGCCTTATAAAGCCATCTCACCTTATGAGGGGGTGATTTTTTGACAGTTCCAATTTGTTTTTTTTTTCGGTCAATAATTTTCTCATGTTGATTATTGTGTGGAACAAATGATTATTGTACTTTTTGAATGGCTTTTGACTGATGTAATGTTGGTTTTGGTTTATAAATGGTGGGTTGATGTAAGAATTTGCTTATTTTGTAATGTGAAGACTCAATCAAGACGAATCTCTAGACGGATGTGAGTCGTCATTATTTTTTTTTTGTTAAGTTTGATGTCACTTTTAAAGTGTCGTTAACAATATACCTCGAAATTACGTTGTCTGCTTGTTGCACAGCGGCATGACTCTGAGAAAAACATCGAGCAAAAAAACTGTCAACCTAAGCTCTAAGGAGCAACTCCGTGATCTTAAGTCAGTTTCCTTTGTAATAAAAACATGGGCAGTGGACAGTGTGGACACTGATTAATTGCTAATTAGTCGGCAACAACAATATTTTACAAGTATTCTAACAAACGCGAGATTAATTGATTAGTTATGAATTCCTTTTCCTTTATAACTTGCCTTTACTTATAGATGGTATACGTCGGCACAACTCTAAATGAAAAATTACTTCACAATGATAGATATTATTAATGAATCCATCATGTGATTGATAAAACTACACAATAATTTATTACAATCACTGAGATTGCAAGATTGTTGATTTATCGAACTTCTACAAATTTGAAAAAAAAAGTATCTTCATATTTTAGATAATTTGATCATTTTGTGCAGTGCAATTAATTATGTTAAATGTAAAACCTTATTATGTCTATGACATTTATATAATCAGTAGACAGCTGATTTACCATGACACCACCACTTAACATCATGTTAATAGTTCAGATAAATAACTTTTCTAAAAGTCAATTGTTTCTGTTAAATTATTACAAAGTCAAATCCTTACTATTACTCGGAGTTTATTTTAAACCTCATCTACATAAACTGTTAATTGGAAGATGTTTGTTTTGTCCGCGGTTAATGAGATGATTTTATGTATAGTTAACATTAGTTTACACCTAAGCTCTAATTAGGTGGTTATTGGTATTATTTCTCATTTTAAGTTCGTTTTTTACTGACACTGGGTTTAGTTTTAAATTAATTATCATTTCAACGCAGAATATGTGAACAAACTAAATTATATTGGTAATGTTTTGTAAATTATTTTTAGAACAGTTTTTTGATGACTTTATTTATTTAATAAAAAATTTAATGTTTTATTGACTTATATAATAATTTACAGTAATAAATTAATCAGTGGACAGAAGAAAAAGAAACCAATGATTGGGTTTTGTAAAGACGTCATAAACTCTGTCGTGTAATAAAGGGAATAGTCAAAAATTAAATAACTAATTAAAGAGTATTTTATTTTAAATAAACGGTTATTAAATTCAACTGAAAGTTTTAAAGGGTTACAAATTACAAAGAACTTATGGGACGTTCAGTTGACACAAACAGTCTGTAAACATTAGGAATATAAATACTCACGACCACACATCAATCATCGCAACTGGAATCGTTCACAGCCGGCACAGAAATAACTAATACAAACCTCAAACACTAGCAAAACCAAATAAAACAATAATTACAAATAAAAACAGATCGATCAAATCGATAATCGAAACTCGATACATTTTTAATCGATATCGTTAGTTATAACGATTAACCCGTTCAATTAAAAGGATTTTTTAATCATTCTATATATCAATTAACCCCGATATGAAATCGATTTTGAGAAACAACCGGTTTGGGTCAGTTGTGGGCACTATATCACGAGTGACATGCTCGCGAGTGACTGTGATAAATCTTGCGAGAGTTAATTAACTGCCAACACAATGCTTTATAAGTGTTTAAGGATGCGTGTGTAGCGGGCTGGGGTTGGCTTAGAGCGGGGACACTTCAGGTGTTACGAATATATATCTGTACACTTATACCTGTTAATTATATGGGAAGGGAGAAGGATTATAATGTCGTCTTCCATGTTACGCTAGAAGGTTGTTAATAGAATTTATTGGAACAATAATTATTTTACTCCTAATTGGCAAATCCAACCTTTTCCTAAGTTATCATATTGGAAGAAATTCTATGTACGTAAGAAAGACAATAGTTACTGGTCAAATAAGTTCGTAAAATAAACTTAACGGAAAAAAATACTCTTAGAAGACATAATTTAATTAAATTGAAATTAATGAATTAGGTATTACAACTGACACTTTCAAAACTCAACGCAATAGCCCCTGATATCAAAATTATGGACAAAAGCTCACTTCGCCTGCTTGGGTCTCCAATCTTTGAAGATGCCTTTCCCAACTTCATAGACGAAAAAATTATAAATATTAATGACATCTCGGAAAGATTATTACAAATTAACATGCATTCGGCTATCACCCTAATTCGGTATTGCTGTTTCGGCCCCAAATTAATTTATTTCCTTCGTGCTTCCCATTTATGGAAGCACCCTCTACTTTTAGAAAAAATGGACGAAATTATAAAACACACGCTCACTTCAATTTTAAATATGGCCATGGACGACCGAGCTTGGGCTCAAGCCACTCTTCCCATCCGCATGGGGGGGCTCGGCGTCCGCAAAATTACAAGTATCAGTTTACCAGCTTTTATATCCTCGGTCCACGGTACTGATAAATTGATCAGGAATATCCTTAACTCCACACTGATTGATTTTGATGTGCCGTGCTTCACCGAGGCTGTGGATGCCTGGAGACTCGCTTGCCCTAAATCAAATTTACCTGACCACCCATCTTCCCAGAGACAGTGGGATGAGCCGCTCTGCAGGGTAGTTCATGAAAACCTTATGTCCACATCGTCTACTACTGCGGAGCGTGCGCGCCTGCTTGCTGTGGGGGAGTGGGAGTCAGGCCTATGGCTTCACGCACTACCGTCGTCGAACATAGGCACCTTGTTCGACGATACTACTTTCCGCCTCTGTGTTTCACTACGCCTTGGCGCTTCTTGTTGTTCTCCACATCGCTGTCACTGTGGCGAAGTAGTCAACAGCCTCGGACACCACGGCCTGTCATGTAGCCGTAGCGCAGGACGCATGGCGCGACATGCCAATTTAAACGACATCATCCGACGTGCTCTTGTTGCCGCCGGCGTTCCGGCTGTACTTGAACCTAATGGCCTGGCACGCGACGACGGCAAGAGACCGGACGGGATGTCTTTGTTCCCTTGGAAGATGGGTAGGCCTTTAGTGTGGGACGTTACTTGTGTCGATACTCTTGCGCCATCTCATCTTCCCAGTTCGTCGTTCTGTGCTGGCGCTGCTGCTGCGGCTGCTGAGAACCTCAAACGGCGGAAATATAACAACCTTATTGGAAGTTATACTTTCCAGCCGTTTGGGGTTGAAACATTAGGACCGTGGGGTCCGAGTGCACACCTTTTATTTAAAGATCTGGAAAAACGTCTTGTTGACTCCTCGCGTGACCCAAGGGCTGGCTTTTACCTCGGACAAAGAATTAGCATTGCCATACAACGTGGCAATGCTGCCAGCCTTTTGGGTACACTTCCAGTCGACAGCGACGTGGATGAATTTTTTGACGCAATTTTTTAGAGTTTTTTTTAGTTAAGTTTAGTTTTGTTTAAAGTGTATATATAGTTAAGTTTGTAAATATTAAGATATAAATAAAGTCAATAAATATCTTCATCTTTAAAATTAGGTAGGTATATTTTAATTATGGATAAAATATTTATTAACATAGATAAGAAAACTTTACGTATTTAAAGAACCTAGTATATATTACAACCTTAAAAGAAATTACTGTAATTAAATATGAACTAATTAGTTACAAAACTAATAAATATTTTAATATTTTCGGGTAGGATAACTTTCAAGGCACGCTGAGACAGTATAGTCACAGCTTCGAGTCCTGCCTGCGGTTTAAGTTTTTCTTTCCACTAAGTATTTATATTTAAATTTCAAAGCACGGTTACAGACGCAGCTTCATGATTGCTACCCCACTAAGTTATTTTAATTAGATACCTAATTAATTTTTTTTTTAATTATATTAATCTATTAAACTATGGCAATAATACTGCCACACAACACAATAACTTAATACTGCTTACACAATAAGGTTCCAGAGTGAGTCGTTCGTAACTTGCGCCTGCGCCGAGTGCCGCGCTAATACATCTGCCGATTAAGATCTTAGCAGGAACTCGATACGTTATCCTCTCATCTAGCAGTAACATCGCGCCTAGACGACAAGGGACTAGGGGAAAAAAAATACTACTTAAACTAAGGAAAGCAAAATACTAAAGCAGAATTAAGTGAGGCGCATAGATTGGTGAAAATAAGTACGTCAAAAAGTGCAATAAGTTAGATAAGTTGTTGATATTTACTTGTTTTAGGCACTACGTATACTAATATTATTATGAAGAGGAAACATTTGTATTTTTGGATGTTTGTAACGAATAAACTCAAAAACAACTGGACCGATTTCAAAAATTATTTCACCATTAGAATGCTAGATTATCCCTGAGTAGCATAGGCTAAATTCCTTTGCTGTCTGTGTGAAGCCGGGGCGCATCGCTAGTTTAATAAAAAGTCACAGTTTGGGGATGGTGATATTCGTTACACAGAGAGATAGAAAGAAATTGTGTAACATATTGCACAGCGCGACTTATATAATTAAAATACGCCTAAAATTCCACATATCGAGGGTATAGTGTTAAAACCCAATAAGTGCCAAAAAATCAAAAATCGTTTTATTAAAAAATCTTAATGCATTTTTTACGCTCTTTCCAGTGGTATAATCCAATAAGTGGAATTCGCAGTAGAAAGAAAAGTACTTGAGGTAATAACCCAATAAAGTGACCGTGTTTAGTCAAAATTTAAAATCTCAAACCCTATAAAGCGTGTTATCTTGATAAATAATATTTTTATTTCACGCTCAAACCATATAAAGCTATTTATTGGTATTGAGTGTTCAATGATTTTAACTAAAATTACTTAACGGCATAAAGGCAATAACCACTATTTGTATTTATCGGGTTTTAGCTTTACATACGTAGGTAAGAAAACAAACAAAACCAAAAGCTAAATCAAAACAAATGTGTTTGTCGGGTTTTATTGTACGATTATATTTCAAAAGAAACAATTTATGTTTAGTTATATGGTATTCGCTCACTTCGTCAACTAACTTTCTTCAAAATTTGTTGGGAGAAGAACCCAATAAATTTGACTGAATGAATTTGACCTATCAACTTTTTGCGCTACCTGTTGTCAGTTTGCACGCGCATACTGTTTACGCCAATTGTTTTGAAATTCTTTTGTTTAGTCTTTGTGTTTGCTACGATCGGTGATCGAGGAAGAAAATTAGTGCAACTAGCTTGCATTAATCCGCTGATACCAGGTAAAGTGAGCTAAATCCAAATATTTAATTTGTTTTTCTTTTTCGGCTTTTACGAGGTTCTCGTCATGGGGTATAGTGATATCAACAATCATTGTTTGATGCTCTGATCGGTCTATCACCACTATATCAGGCTTATTGGCTACAATAGTCCTGTCAGTGATGATAGATCGATCCCAGTACTATGTGACACGACCATTTTCGAGAACTGGGTCGGGAACATACCTGTAGTACGGTACCTCAAATTCCACAAGTTGGTATTTCAAAGCAAGCTGCTGGTGGATAATCCTGGCCACTTGGTTATGTCTATGCAAGTATTCACCGTTAGCAAGACGAGAACAACCCGAAACTATATGCCTTAAGGATTCACCCGGACAGTGACATGCCCGACAAATGTCAACTGTGCCATCCTTTATGATATACTTCGGTTGTTGTTTGTCATGATAACTTTATCCATAATTGCACATACAAACCCTTCAGTTTCTCCGAAGAGGTCACCGAAGCTTAGCCAAGCCACGGACGCTAGGAAATCTACTTCGGGCCCATGGAGGGTCCGATAATAGCGTCAGTGTAGCTTAGTAGTCCTTGCTTTGCCATACATCCTTGCGGTTCTTGACACTTATTACGACAGGTTTGCGCCAGTTCTCCTTGCTTAAGGAGAGCGGTGTAAGGCTCTTATCCACTACCACCACATCTCGATGCATCCCTACGTCAACTTGGAGGAATTACTCCCTGAGGTTACATACCTCGCGATTATGGAGGGTCTTAGCATTCAAAAAGCCTCGACCCCCACATTTTCGCGGAATAATAACCTCATTACCGATGACCGTGGGTGGCGCATTCGATTTGCAGTTAGTAGTGTGCGGACTCTCCAAGGCGTCTAACTCAATCTGAGTCCACTTGAGTGTACCAAAGGAGTACATCAACACTGGCATGACCCAACTATTAAAGGCACGCACCTTGTTACCTCCTGACACAAGACTTTTCAGTACTTTGTTCAGGCTGCCAAAGAAACGTGTCTGTAATGATTGTTTTATATCAGCAACGTTGATGCCTAACGCCTCTGACATACCCAAGTATTTGTAGGTCTCCGTTGCAGAGAGCAACCTAAGGTTTATAGAATCCGAGAGCTGTGTGCCGTGGGATTTCATAATCCCGCCTCGTTTTACATGCATGACTGCACATTTGTCAACACCAAATTCCATTCTAATGGAATTACTGAAGCTTTCAGTGATCTTCAGTAACTTCAATAGTTGGAATTTATAAGAAGCAAATAGTTTAAGGTCGTCCATGTATAACAAGTGGGAGATGACCCGGCCCCCTCTCCGCAACGAATAGCCTAGCCCTAAATTATTATTTTAAATAGACGTTTTCAGACTGATTTCTAAAATTTTTATAACTGATATTTTATTTTGAAACAAGAGAAGGATGAAAAATATAAGAAAAGCGTTGTAAAGTTTCTGATGATAAGAAGTTAAAGAATTAATTTTAGTGAAAAAAATTTGAATATTATGTTTTTTTCTCAAGCAGAATATGTTTATAACCTAAAGTTTGACCGAATCAAATTAAAAAAATATGGATTTAATCTCATCTTGCGCTTTGTTTAACCCAAGTCAAATCGCATTAACGAATCAAACATCGTAATTGTCGCATAATACGTTGTTGACAAATTAAGTTAGTCTGAATATAGAAAAAATGTATTAACGAATTAAGCGGAAAAAAGGCCGTTATTGCGAAATCTCGTACTGTACCGTAAAAAACTCTTAAGTTAAACTATACACATTTTTATACCTTTAAACTAAAAATTATATTCATAACATAAAAAATCTACACACAGCGGTGATTTTCATTTTGAAAACTTTGAAGCTAAATATCTCAATTTGACCCAGGTGTCGCTTAATCTGATATTCCATAACTACGTCCAATTACATTCCGGTCAGTTACCAATTAGCATTGCTAAAAAGTAGGATCTACAAAATATGTGCGAAAAACTAATCATATCAGAGGAACTCCACGCATGGATACGTGGTATGAAGACGTACACCAAGCCAACAGCCTTCGAAAGAATAATTTACCATGTTTTCTTTTCTGTTTCTTAAAATAAACCATTTATTGAAGTAATGTTAAATTATAATATGTTTAATTTCTTTTGACCTAAAACCCAATAAGTCGGTACCCTTCGCCACTTTATACTTATTTATGATAAAATGGACCACCTTGGAAACTTAATAATACTGTTATACACTAATTCAATGTATACACTTTTACCACAAATACTCATTATAACGATATTATTTGAATAGAATAGGTATTTTTGTCCTTAAAACTTAAATATTGAATATCTCGAAAGTGACAATTTCATACTTATTGGGTTTGAGCACTATACCCTCGATATACCTTTATTTAATGATGATCCTGTTTTTGGCTGTCGAGTGTTTGGTACCGACTCACAATCTCGAAATCTATTGAAGTTTAGTAATCGAAAAATCGAAATTGAAAATCGAAATTTATTAAGTGGTGAAGATTTATAGCAATGATTCCATACAAATTATGCTAAAACATAAGAAATGTATATCAATACCAATCGCTACTAGCAAAATTAATTAAATTATTCGCGCCATCATTTATCGACCAAACGCTATCGTAATAAGACATATTTTCCAACTTAAATAATTAATCGCATAATTAAAATCCTCTACATCACTACTAGTGCTTCAATTACAAAACACTAAATCAAGTCCCAGCTCTAATAAAACCGCAATATGCGCTCAGTACACGTACCCACTTTATATTATAAATCTTTACGTTCGACAAGGCAAATATGGCGGGAACGAACTAGCTATGGCGTTGTCAGGCGGCGTATTCGCGCGAGATATCGATGCATACGATCTGACCACACGTGACGTTATTCGATAATCGAACGAATCCAATGAATCAATAAATTGCATTCGGATCGACACTAGCGCGGAATTTTAAATTTCAAATTGACATTCTAGACTCGATTTTCTTTTTTATGACTAAGGACAGTTTACAAACGGCCTAGTTGTCATTTGTTCCGATTTTAAATAAGGTCTATTTAAATTCGTGGCATATTAACTTATTCCTTACGCATCATTGGCTTAGTTATTATTTTTTTAATTCTTATTTGACAAATGATAAATATTTAATGCTATAATACATTTTACTGTATATTAATAAAATGACATGATAAAGAGAAATAATTACCCACTGAATTAAATTTATTACAGAATTCTATTTAAACGTACGCTTTTAAAAAAAGTATATGCCTCATAATAGGCCTAAAGCGGTAGAAATGCTGGAGTGTCACGAATAATATTCCATTTCTTTCTATATCAAGATGTATCTATCATTGTTAACCATTTTTAAATATGAATACATTTCAAAATAAAGTCGGGTTAACAAGTTTTTTATAATAGAAACATGATTAAAAGAAAGACCAACAATCATGCCTAATCAACCTATTGGATTTCTAAAACCACATCTCACCCGTCAAACGCTATAGTGATGGGAAAAGAACTATTCAAATATCGATAATCGATATTTTATTTGATTAAAAAGATATCGGTATTTGTAAAGGTGATGGGAATTAAAAATTCTCTGGTATCGATAAAATCGTTGGGTATTGCGAGCCGGCCACACCGAGCGCAATCGTGTAGTGGCGTTGCATGCCAGCGATTATTAAGTAGTGTACGTTTCAATTGCTCGACGTGAGCCTACTATATTTATTGCACCTTTTCAATGGGTGAATAGAGATAAACACCACGTTGTGCTCAGATTAATGTTGTTTTTGTTCGCTAAGAATAAAAGACTGTGAACAGTCGTTAGTTACACTGTAATCTGCAATAAAAATCTGTCTTTAGTGGCCGAGAGTAAATATTTTTGTTTTGTTAATATGTGATCTTGATACATTAATAGTTCGTAAGAGTTATAGTAATTAATGGATGAAAATTGAATCATGATTGTGAGTAATAGTAACCTATCTAAGATTGAACGATTAACTGAACAATTTATCGTTTCGTTATTAAATGTAAATCTAAAAATGTTAAGTACCTACACTCCCATGTATGTTACTAAATTCATTTGCAATATCTAGCGATAATTTATGTATCTATATATAAAATTCTTGTGTACATTGTTTGTAACCAAACTCCTCCGAAACGGCTTCACCGTTTCTTATGAAATGTTTCGTGTATATTCGGTAGGTCTGAAAATAGGTCTTAAACAATTTTAATACCACTAAATGATGGTCTTGGATAACAGGGTGGCCCTGGCAAAACAACGGCTGCCGGGTCAGCTAGTAATATATATTACTAGACATAACTTGGTAAGATAAAAATTATGATGATTATGATTATATATATTATAAAATTAATATATAATAATATATAATTATAATATTTTAATTCTATAGTCAGTTAGTTAAAAGACTTATCTCGTAATAGTAAGCTGAAAGCAAATGCGGTTAACCCATCTCACAGCACATTAATGATAACTTTTATCGATTCTGAGTACCGACAGCAACATGGTGCGGAAAGCTGTGCCTATAAGGCGCAAAAATAAAAGTTGAACTTCAAGTCAGATACTAAAATGATTTTGATGGCAATCCTTCAACGAATTTACGAGGAAACCTGTCATTAGGGCCCAATTGGACCCCCGCGATGGACACCAGTGTGAGGACATTTTCATTAATTAATTAATACCGTACCAATATTCAGATATTAAAATTTGAATCCCAATATCAAATTAATTGTAATTTGTAATCTTCTCGATTTTATGTTGGTGCTATTCACCTCTGGTTTGGTCCTTTTGTACACAAAGACCTAACCCTTTTACTGATATGTTTTGTAGGAACGTCTTCAATTCAATAATTAATATACGTCAAAATTAAAATTATAACTTTAAGTATAAAAATTTCCCTTAATCGTTTATCCGATTTTGACCACCAAACCCCAAATTCCACCATCCACCACCAAATATATCAATCAAATTTAATGTTGCCAGTTAAAAAGCCACTGAAATTTGGATTCGTGTTACGATCACGGAATCACCTCGTCCACCAAAATTGCAACACAAGAGCTGTTTAAAAATACACGAAACTGAACACGTAATTGCGTAATAACTCAGAAACGATTACCGGAGCGATTTCGATAGGGGTATCATTATGGAGCTACAAAATTTGTAAAGTTTGAGTGAAAATTAGAAAGCCTTGAGCGCATTTGAAAATTATAATTATCAGCAAGAAAATAAGTATTTGATTAAATACAAATATAAAAAGAAAAGAAGCTGATTTTTAGACACATTTACAAGATAATAATATACATCATGTCAGCTACTCAGGTGAAAATGTACCTACAAGTAGTTATACATACATTAGAATAATGTCTCGCTCTAGTCGGGTTACGCGTCAGGTTTTTGCTTATGGCCCCCGAGTTTCTTTCCTGAGATTCCGAGTGGTATAATGAAGCCATTACCCGCAAGAACAAGCTTGGGCGAACGCAACTCGTATGGAAGAAAAAAAAACCAAAATCGCCCCGAGCAACACTCGTGCGCCGACATGCTGTCTTGCCAGTATAGAAAAAGAATCAAAAAAGTATAATTTAAGTTCGTTAGGACTCGTTTCGCGGTCCTGCTTTCTGATACGGGTTTTATTTTGGAACACTTAACGTATAGATACTGTCGCATGTAGCTTTGTTGTGAGTACCAAGTTAATCGTTCTTAGGTCGTTTACGCGGCATATTGTGGCTGGAAGCCGCATGTACTTTGAACAGGACTGCTTCAAAGATAGGAATAGCTTCAAGTTTACGAGCTACCAATTTCCCTAGGAGACGTTTACGACCCGAGTTGAAAGGTAAACAACCGGTACACAATATCATCGTTCATGTCCAAATGACTCTAGTAAATAGAGAGGAGAAAACCCTTAAATGAGATCTCAAAGAGATAGGAATTTTAATGGCGTATGTTCACTATTCAATTGGAGGCTCACAAAGTAAAAATATTAATTAATTACTTCCCAATAAAGAAAAGGCAACTCACTTAGTCATTAGTGTTGGCTTCTAAATTAACAAACTGAACATGACAGGGCATGTCTGGGTTTTATATAATAAGTTATTTCTTAATCACCCAACATCCGTTACAAGGAATGCATAGGCACCCGGGAGAGATCTATTGTTATTTCGAATATGTATTCTAAGTACATATAAATATAGCTACATTTCACTTGATAATGCTGCGATGCTATTAATGCGTTTATGATTACATACTTCTGTTGAGTCCTTTAGTATCTTGTAAAGAAGACTTTTTATGAGTATCTTATAATAAGTGTTTAACAAGTACCAAGTATTATGTTTTCTATAAATAAATGTAGGTAATGTATATTAGTGTAGATGACTGGGAGCTTTTTTGATGAAAACATTAGTACACTAATTTTATTATCATTAGTTAGGAATAACATACATTTCTTGTCCGACACTGATTAAATAATTGAACAACTACACTATAATATTATCTATTATATTAATAATTGCATCTATATTACTTTTGCACTCATATAGTATTATGGGTCAGTTAATTATTTAACCATATTTTTTTTTTCTCACTCCTATCACCAAAACAACCCCATCATAACAACACAATTGTTATCCAATCACAATTCAAAATTCGTCTCGTCATCACCATCCCATCACATCATCACAACATGTTAATCCGTGATCATTAACCCCGATAAAAGACACGCAGTGATTACCCTACAATGCATCCCAAAAAAATGCCTTAATCAATTCATAGGGACTATAAGACCATAAGAAAGCGACAAACTAACGCCCACGATCCGGCTCGAAGGACCAAAGGGAATAATAAGACAATTTTGTGTTAAAAAATCAGCCATGACACTTAATTAAGTCGATTGTCTTGGTTGTAAGCTTATGGGGTTTCTATTGTATCTGATGGGACTTGGGATAACAGTTGTGGTGGAAGTTTTAGTGTAGTTTTGACCTTTTGACCGCAATAAACTGCTATTCAAATCCGTTTATGCATGTTTCAGACGTGTTATAAAAGGCAAAATTTATAGAAATGTTACGTTACATTCAATGTTAAACTATTTAAAAAAAATACATGCATTCAGTTTCCTCACAAAATATTGTATAAGCTAACTACCTAAAGTGAAAAGCTACTTAAAAACGGAAATAGCAAAAATAAGATTATAATAAGCGATGCAATGAGATTTCCATTGCTCCAGTACTTACGGGGTCTTTGAACTCAACATGCAAGAAAGGTCAGCCCACAAAACACAATATACACCGCACAGGTAAGAGCTATTCATCTAAATAAACACGATAAATAAGAGATTTATCAACGATTAAACTAGCTTAGAACAATATGCATCCCATAAAAATGAAAAATATTCATTTAACATAACCATACAGATACAGCCACGCTCAAACATTATATCACACTTTTATCCGTTAATTTCGTCATAAAAATATATAAAAAAAGCCTTAATTGAGTTCAAATCTAACGCGGTACTTGAATTTCCGCCTGACCGTATCAAAATCACATTAAGACGTCCAAAAACCCGACCACATTAAACCAGCACTCGATGCTGGTATCTCAAGACGGCACTACTAATAACTCAATCCTTACTAAATTATATACAGCCGGGAGAGGCACATCACTATCATTAAAGTGCGCGCGTTGCGTTACGGTGCGTCGTTTGAGTCACGATAATATGTGCTATGTCATATATATTTTTTAAGAGTCAAATTATCGCTTTCCTCATATGTTATTTTGATTAAAAGTAAGCGATTAATGAAAGTTTGATTTCTGAGAAAATAGTAATTTATGATTTGTTTTTATGATCAGTCTATGCATAAATCTGAAGTTTAGCGCTTAGTTTAATGCATAAAGCGATTAGATTGAAGCGGATTAGCCCGCTACTCAATCATGGAGCGCAATTTCAACGCTCACTAAGACAGGCAATTAGAACAGAATTAGATCAATTACTGACCATAAATGTGGGGAGTTTCTCGTTAGTACCCATCAAAGAAAACAGTTCATGGTTTAAAAATGTCAACTTTAATACAAGATTACAGTAAAATTTTGATTAATATCCCATACAACAAAAACAAACTAACTATAAGATCTTTAAAAGCTACTTTGCTAAACCGCTGAATCGATTTGAATGAAACTTGGTACATGGAGTAAGCTTAAATCCTAAAAAAAGGAGTCGCGGGCGAAGTCGCGAACAACAGCTAGTATAATCTATAAAAGTTTGTAGCTTAGTGTAACATTATCAAACTACCAGGTTTACACAAAACATACCGGTTTAAACAAAAAAAAATAGTAACGCCTGTGCAAGTAGTACCGCACTTTAGTAGATCGCGTGTCTCATACACGGATAAAAACAATATATACGTGTTGGTTTGTTCTCTTGTGGCTGTATGTACCACGCCCCGGCCATTATTGTGAGAACGACTCGGTTTTCTGGTTTATCGATAACTGTCGTGAACAACACTAGATTGTAAAAGCTTTGGGTAGGAATGGGAAATCTTTTGTGAGGTTTTTTAGAATAGAATATATTTGACTAGCTGTGCCCCGTGGTTCTACCCGCGTAAGTAATTCCCGTTCCCGTAACACATTTTTTTTTTCTAACTTTCTTCCATTGTTTTTATAGTTTTAAATAAACTAATAAAAAAAGATCATAAAAATCAGTCCACTCACTCTTGAGTTATAAATAGTGTAACTAACCCGACATTCTTTTATATAATTTAGATTACGAAAATACTAAGTAGTTGTACATGAAATATATAACAAATAAACTTGTAATTTTAGTACTTAAATGATAAAAAATAATTGAATGTTGCTGCTAATTTAATAAAATACTGTTCTTAAGACAATTATATTTAATTCAGAATATAATAAATTAATTATGTTATCAATTAATAAGGCACTAATTTAACGATTGTTTTCCAAACTAAGCAAGGAGTTAATAGAACAATAAAGTTTACCTTTAAGCAGAATATAGCGTGTTTGTCTTACATCCATATTCGTCAAAACAAGTCATACAATTCATGGGATTCGCATTGTGCGGCTTGAAGGACTACGCCCAACGATTATTGTAAGGACCAGCGTTTATCGATACCTGGGTACTGCACTAGTGGTTGCTTTCGATATTTGTGTATTGTCATGTTAGAACTAAGCAAATATATTACGAAATTATTATTTTATATAATGTTTTATTTATCATTTTAGACGTTTAACATTATGTTTAGGTTAGTGGAATATCACAAATTTGCTATGGAATCTGCCACATTATTTGTTGGTATTCTAAAACATTTATTTCTAGCAATATTTCTATAAACATTTCTTTTTGCATCGATATCTTTAAATAACAACTCTATGCTGGACACATGCGGCGACTTTATCACCCGTCTCAGACATAACATACACAAACATTATTTATACTTACTCTTATATGCGTACGCGCCGATAAACTAACGATAATACGGCCTTTATTGACTTTTATTATAATTTAATAAACGTAATTATCACTGTGTGTGCAATTTATGCGGTTTGGACTCTAAACGGTTGGTATGAAGTGTTAAAATATTCGCGATGTTAAGTATGTTGTAACATAGAAACAGGTATGAAGTTAATAGTTAGATAATATAATCGGGGATTTATGGGAGTAGATGGTCGTTAGTGTGGTACCTACTTAGTACTAAAAAAGAAGAAAGTATATAATTTATTGACGGGATGTTTAGTAAAGCTCGAGAATTGCCATATTAACTTTACTGATTTATTATTACTAGATGCTACTGGCATACAGCTACCCAATGCATGTAGACGTATTTTGTGCTGAATCATCTAATAAAATTTTTGATTAATTGTTATTGTTGTTTTAATATGTACACACATTTAATTTATTTAATTATTTACTTATAATTTATTTAGTGAAATATATTTGGACCTTCTTACTACATTAATTTATTATAGTGGTTAATGTTATTCTATATGCATTTGTCCGCATGACAGTATTTTGAAAAAAAAAATATGATAGTGTAAAAATGAGAATTCGATTAATTTAAGAAAATCCTAATTCTACGCTTATCTTACAACTTTAAATCAAACGGTGAACAATAGCAAATAGTCGCTTTAATCACCCATATTTTTTGTTGGATCTCCTACCAAATAATCTCTATTTCTTAAAATCGAACAAAAAATCAAATCACATAGAAAGTTAAAAACAAATAACTTCCCAATTCCTTTAAAATCCCATAAAAGTATTATAGGAGCGTGATCACGACGCGGCCGGCAAATGTTGATGCACGCATGCGCCGTGACGCGACGTCGCAGCTTACTGCCATCGTCAATATTTACACTGCTGCGTGCGCGCGCATCTAGGGCTACTACCTTATAAGGATTTAGTCTAAAAACATTACAAGACCCACAAAAAACATACAAAAACTATAGACCAAATTAATTACTAGGATTATGATTATTTACTTAATCAATTATGTTGCGATAATACAAATAGATTTACATAATTTAAAATGAGTTGAATAATGTATTATATAACCTACATATTACAATGATATGTTGAAACATTGAAAGAATGTGAGAATTAAAAAATGTCATGTGAAAATTGTGTGGGTATTAATAAAAATAAACAAGTGAACGCGCCCTTTTTACAAATATTTTAAAAGGTGTCAACCCTACGTCGAGCTGTAGGTATGACTAGGAGCTTTTGTAGAGCAAACTTTATGATGATGGGAATATCATAAATTTACATTACATTGCTATCTCGGAACCCAAGTTATTTCCCATCTTATTTGTGAAACGCCCAATGGATTAATACACAGCGATATTATACGGTGGGTTTCAAAAAATGAAATTTTATGTTGACATTAATTTTGTGGGAACCCTATTTGTATAGGTGCGCATGAGTTTAACTTGAAACAATATTTATTTTACCGTGTCATCTCTGCTGATCATCTTTTTTCTAGATAGATACAGCAGGTATGTTTTTTTAATAGTTCCATAAATATTCTTAAAAACAATATTCAGTTATTGCCATATTAAGTTAGTTAAATAAATAATGGTTACAAATTGACTTGTCAAATAGTTTGCAAGCTATGTATAAAACATCAAATTATATCTGACATTTAAAATAATGATTTGAACCACTATTTTAACAGCCACCTGACATTACAAAGTCGTATGAAGGAATTTCCTAACGATTCTACTGACATGACCAATAGCTCAGCGTGTAGTTGAAACTTAAAAAGGTCACCCATTCAATTATAATCCTCAATTACAATAGCTTAAACGAACCATAGAACCTCTTTTTTAAAATCCTTCGGATATACCAAATTACCAGCCCTATACCGGTCAAAAACTGGTTTGAACCAATATTGACCAGAACCAGAATCCATAATACCAATAAGCTACTGTACGCCCCCCGGCCTCGCTTGGTAAATATTGGATATACTTAAAACATGTTCCGAGAATCAGTTTTAGTGTTACAGTGAGATATTGTGAGCAAACTCTTCTATTTAGATTTAGTTGATCCTAAACCAATATTCCTTGGTCTTGACTTCAACGCTGTAGTATTTTAAACTGGGTCCTAGTTATAGTGGACGCATTACCCAGTATATGTAACACTAATTGATATGTAGGTGTAACATAGTTCAAGACTGATGCCTATTTGAGTAATACTATTTACGGAAAGGAAGTTGAAAGGACCAAGAATAGTTTTGTGACTGATCGATTTTGTGGCTGTATGTTTCAAAGTGAAATAATATTCACGCCTTTACGGAATAATTTTACATCTTCGAAATGATTTTAAGGTACAGTTTGTTTTGAGGTAGGTATTTTATTCGTACCAAAGGACCATAAAGTCTCACCGTTAAATTAAAATAAAAACTTATGATATTATATCATATTCTAAACGTTGATCAACACAATAATTAGTTAATCACCTGTCAAACCTGATGTTAAGCGCTGTGATTGGTTGTTAGTATTTTAGTGTGATCAGTTGATTTGACAAATGATTCAATTGATAAGAATTTTAGTAACCGGGGGTAAATATTTCAAATATTGTAGATAGAATATTTACTTGAATTTATTTTTACGGAAATGAAAAATAATACAGTGTAACAAAACAGGAACCAATAGAAGTCTATATTTCTAGTGAAACATAACTATGAACGCTTATCGAGTAGATTTGTAACACCAATATTATTTTGTTATCTTAATATTGTACTTGATTGCTTAACGTACCTGGCCTATAGGACCAGGCCTACGACACCCACTGTAAATGTCTCGATACTTATTTAATAGTTACAAGTTTAAGTTGTTGCTTAACTCTCGCTTTTCATAATAGACTAATCCCTGAATAATGAAACGTCAATCAATTTTAAGTAGCCGTTAAGCTCTATGCTGTCTCTGTCACTTAAAGGTGTAAAGGAGCGACAGATAGACAGTTAAGAACGTCTTAAAGTTAAGTTGCATTATAATATTCGGGGGTTAGTATTTGTTATACATAATAATAACTTTTTTTTTATGGTTAATACTCGTTGTATTCTAACGAATGAGAGGATTTTGAATAATGATTTATTTACACGCTTTCAAAAATACACATAACTTCCTAACACAATATACATTTGACTGGCGTATTGGTCTAGTGGTTAGTAACTCTGACTGTTAAACCGGAGATCGTTCGATTCCCACTCAGATAAAATGTCTGTGTGATGAGCACGTTCATTTGTTCTGTGTCTGGGTGTAATTTATCCATAATATTTGTATTTAGAAATATATAAGGATCTGTTTAAGTCGTCTTGTTGCCATAATACAGGCTGTGCCTAGTTTGGGATCAGATGGTTATGCCCTAGTATATTATTATTATTATATATTTAACTTCAACTCAGTATAAGGACCTAAGAAACATAAAAACAACTACAACAAAAAAAGTACGCCGCGTGAATCCCAAAAAGAAAGGAAGATCCCTCGTCAATTTCTAAGTACCTTTCTATTCAAATATTAAAAGTTATAATTTTCACAAATCCTCGCTTCCCATTGTTATCCGTCCTATTTAACCTGTCATCTACCTTCCATGGTCCTATGGTACAATAGCACGCATTCACCTTTCTTCACTGATGAGTAGCGACCACTTGTTCAAACAATCGTCTATTTGGGATTAAATATGTTTAATCTGTTGTATTTGCTGAAATGCTTCGTATTAGCAAATAGTTGACGATTTCAAGTGTTGATTTTTTTAAACAACCCTCTTAAGCCCGTGCATATTGAGTTTATAGAATATACTTGAAGGTTTTTTGAAGAAACTCACTTTATTATGTTAGAACTCTACTGCACCTGGATAACATTTGCATCTGCTGTTTTATATTGTATTGAGTATTTAAGCAGACAGCCTGTCGTAAAAAGGTAAATATGATTCGATACGTTAAGAAATAAGCACTTAATAACCTATTTAAATAGTCAAATTGTTATTTTTACTCATTGTTTTGTAAAATGATTTTCGTTCTAATAATTATTTATTAAAAAAATTACGTGTTTAGGCCTGATTTACCAACGCCAGATAATTTTATTCAAAGAATAATATTGAAATTTTGACAGTTCTTCCGTACAAAATCTGTCATATATCAATTTTATTCCACAAGTAAAAATTATCTGGCGTTGATAAAATCACCTGTTATTGTAACATCGGCGCCTCAAAGAGCTTAAGTTTTCACCTTTACCTCAACAGATCGGCCATTTCGAACCCTGTAAATTACGCCAGATAAAAATAGTCTTCGATAGTTTTATGTGGACCACTTGGGTTCAAAACGAGGCTTGCTTCTCGCCTCGTTACCGTAGGGCCGAAGGCAGGGCATTAATTATTGCCTTTGTGTTTATAGCTTACATATTAAATCGTAAAATACTACCCACAGACGCCATATTTATGTTAGTTTTTGATTGCAAACGCTTAATTGCGGGGAGATATCGATTTAGCTCGTTTTTAAGAATCGATTGTGTTTAGATGATAAGTTTGTTCGATTGAGTTATTTCTTTTTTTTTGTGATAAAATTTCTACAGAACTATTTAATTAAATACGATCGAAGACATCTATACTCAATTAGGGGGTGGAGAAGAGTTAATGATAGTGCAAGAACAATATAAATTGAAAGCGCAAAAAAGCAAAAAATACCTAAAAACATAGGTAATAATAAAAATCATTTTTTTTATAATTCCTGAGAAAAGTTGAACATTTTGTAAGAATTTAACTAAGATATCTTGTAGGTAAGACAGCTAACAAAAATGTAACTTAAATATGTTGTAACATAAACCAAATAGTTGTGCTTAATAAACATAAACCAAAACCCCGGTTCGAGTTTATAGAAAACTGTCGCTTATAAACTACTTCTATCTAACTCTGGTCCACTTTACCGTAAACAAACCAATCTATAGCATTACGTCACAATAGTGTCCGACCGGGGAATCGAACTGAACGCCCACTCGCATTCTTGTACAAACTGGTTTTGTGAGTTAACTGCTTATTAGTACTTTGCGTGTTTTACGGGGTATCCTAGATATTATTGTTGTTTATTAGTATGTGTTTATTGATCCTAGATTTATTGATCAATCTGTTAGGATCTTCAAAGATTTATGGGTTTATTTAAGTTTGTAGGTGTTTAGTTAGGTGATGTTCCGTCAAGGATGCGATTTAGAGTTAGATTTTATTTATGGATAACATGAATAAGGTTAAGTCGTGCATTTTCTTTAATAAAGATGATAGTAAAAAAACTATCTAAAACCAAAGAGGATAAAATACAAATCAAAGAATAAAAAAAATTAGAAACAATGTCACGTAACCTTTTTCAAAAAATACCAAATTTTAAAACACTTACTATATTTCAACAGAACATGTTTTCAAAAATCTAGCAAAGTAATCCAATACTCGCCTAAATCAACTAAAGATAATAGTGTCCAAACATAGTGAAACAATATTGGGGCGAGGGATGCGCATGCGCAGTGGCTCGCACCGCCATGTTAAATGGCGGCGCAAACTGTCATTATCACCTGAGACGGTAGGGTAATGTAGCCTGTTGGACTGTTGCCTACTGGATTGTTATAAAGAAGTAAGTTTAGTTTTTAAGTTAAAAATGTGGGGACATAGGTTTTATGTATTTTTTTTATAAAAAAAAACTGATTTTCCGGGAAAAGCCTTTTGCAGGAAAAACGGTTTTCCAATAAACCATAAGGGCTCCCGCTAGAAGGAAAAGTATTTTGGAACAACTAAATTAAAATAAACTTGCAAAAATATTTGCGACCAGTAACCGTCTCATAATATATTTTGTTACTGACTTAATCTAAGCAAAGTATTTCATATAAATAAATAATTACTTTATTAAATAACCTGTCTAATCAAAAACAAACTAAAAAAATAAATGAGCATCGAACATTCACACAAAATTAATTAAGAGAAATTGAGCAATTAATTGATCAGGCCATACATTTAATGTACAAACCGTGCATTAAATGTATACTTTGAACAAAACAGGATTACTTCCTGTCTCACCGTTATGAGATGTTATCTTAGAATCAGCGCGCAATCCGCGATAATGAGATTAATGTATGATAATTATAGTCATTGCTTACAATTATAATATCAGGTTGCGACCAACAGACCGACAAAACGGATATCAAATTTATACTAGTTTAGTCTAAGTTAATTTATTAGTGGACAACTAAAACTCTTAGTAACAAGTTTCTTAATACTTGAAAGGTGTAATGACTTAGATAAAGTTGGTTGTATATTACTACAAGCCCACTTAGATACATTATTTATATGATTCTATCATGTCTTTTGTTTCATCATGGGTTTTATGAACTTTTTAGTTTCTCAAACCTGAGCACAAGCTTCATCTGTCACTGTATGCGTTCCTATTTTTTAAAACATTATCACTATTTCCTATTACTTAGCAATAATCATCATACGTCCAATAAAAATTTCAACATAACCGTCTGTCCCCAAGTCTGTGGACAATAAACTTGTGGACCCATATCAAATTCCATCATAACATTAAGCAATCAAGTTCATTTGTTCTTTAACAAGTGTTTGCTCCGGGATTCGTCTGTCAGTCAGTTGGGAGCTAACGCGGGCATCCTGTCTGTCTGTCCGTCCTGATAAGATAATACTTATATACACAGCATTGCTTGATTGTTTAATACGTGAGTTATATGATTTCCGGTTCGTTTCGAGATAATGTTAAGTCTTGGCTCTAGTTAAGCAAAGACAGGTGATGGTGATACTGTGCTGCAGAATGGTGCATTGTTGTACTTACTTAATAGATAGACGTGCAATAAAAGCAAAGAGAAGACAAGACATCTTATATTGCTATCTCAGCATTCAAAATGCATAATATTTTACTATTATAAATGATTAAATATTTAAATGTAAATGATGATTAATTCGAACAAAAAAGTATAAGCCCAATCACGTCCTATTTAACCACGAAACGAACATTAAAATCTAATGCTACGTCAGTCAGAAGTTTAGTTTATTTCACGCGTCTCATAACACCTTAAAGTATCATTTTCATTGAAACGCTCACGTTTTGCGTCAAAATCGTAAATAACACCTCATTTGACAGAAGGAAACGCACCTTAGTTTTTTTTTCACTAAATAGACCACGTGGGTTCGCAGAATTCCAAAGTAAGAACGCTCAAATGCACCGAAAATCATTAAAAGCACCTTAACAATGAATGTTTTGTGTTTCGGGAACTAGTTTCACAGATATAGACGAACAAAAAAGTGTATTTTGATGTCTAAATAGACACATCAACGGCCAGGTAGAAGGAGCGAGGTAACCAACACTGTTCTCGACCGTAGTGAAAGAAATGTCATTAATTTTAACGGTCACCCGTCCGGCGACATGGGAGAAACCTTTTTCCATAACTCCGATAGCTGATTATTCGGAATTTGATCAAGATGTGAATGCGATGTGTGTTCTTCATGTGTTTATACTTTTTTTACTCGTGTTTTACGTTTAACCAATCATGGTTATAGTGGTATCGATATCCAATTTCAAAGATCATTTATCCAAACATTTTTACGGTCAGAAATTGCTCTCAAATGAAAAAAATAGAAGTACGGTCGGGCGTATAAAAGTTCAATAAAAAAAATTGCGTTCACCGAATTTTATTACTCCTAAAAATCTTCAAACATTACAATCCTAATGGTAGTCAACAATGGGAATTTATTCTACCTGACCGTCTCTTGGTCCCATTGTTCGCCAACAAATCTGGTGCGCATTCGGATCTCTCGACTTTTTTTCTCAAAAAATCCCTTGTTAGCAAGTCCTCGGATAGATCTCTTTTGTGAGGACAATGGGGGTTACATATTTATAAGTGGGTAGGTAGGCGGAGAATACAGGTGTTTTGTCTAACTGCACCGCTCCGTATCCAGTATATCTAACATGGAATAGTTATAACTTTATTTCTCGAGCGACACACGCCAGAGATCGGTCATCAGACAGTTGACAAGTTTTATTGTTATACTTGTCATGTTAATTCGTATTGGCATTTTTGTATGCGTTGGCAAAATTGATCCGTTATTATAACTCACTTTTACAGTTAGAATGTAGAACGAACCATTCGTATTTTTTGTTGTAAGCTTGTAAAAAATATTTTTGACCATCATTTTCATTTTTAATATGAAATACAATCATACGACTGAATAAAACATATTTGTTCGTTCCGTACATCAAGTCTACTGCGGTCAGTACCGAAGTTTTTTGCCTCAGCCTCACGTTCCCGCTTCGGACATCAAAATAGTGTTACAACTTTAACAAATAACTTTTTTAAAGTATAAACCAACGAAAGCCAATTAGTTCTACCCAGGAGATGGCTCTTTCGACGCTCATTTTACTCGTATTTTTTGTGGGTTCGTTCGGAAATTTTTATTTAGTGAACGCGGTGATTCGTTTCGCTTCTGTGTGTTTATTACGACGCTGACTGTACAAATATTTTGTGGTCGTATTTTCTGGTCGTGTCACGCTCTTATGCAGTCGATTGATTGTAAATAACAGGGATGTACGACTCAAAAATGTATTGATTATTCGCCATTTTTGTGATTAAATCCTTTTTTTGCAGATGTTATTGTGTATAATTAGGCTTAGTCGATAACCCTGGTAAGGTTTTAGGGGTGACTGTTTATTATAATCATCGGTGTACTGATGGCATCTTATTTATTTATATTTACAAATCTGTGGAGACTTATTTTTTATTTTGTTGTAATATACAAAACAATTTAACTTATATTTAAGGTAAAAAGAACGGTGTTATAGCAAAATTTGTTTTTATTGTTATTAAATTATTATTTTATATTTTTTTAATCTTTAAATAAAATGTTATCAAATTTGGACGCCTATTACCAAATATTACCTTATGATCAGAACTGTGTGATCAAATATTTGTAGAACTCAAGTATTTCCGATTCATTCTGTTTGAGCATGGCATGTGTAACTACACCTACATTTACACAAAAAAGATAAAAAAGTAGAGAAGCTACACAATTTTCAACATACATAACGGTAATAGAGTCTATTTAGTTTTTTATGTATACAATTCTCTTTGTTAATTAAAAATAAAGAGTTTATTTGTTCGCTATCAATAAAATCAAGACAGGTTTAGTAAAAGATTCTCACAGATACGCTAATTAAATAATAAAATTACCAGTTGATAGTAGCTTTGATTTACAATAATTTTATGTTTATTTAATATAATGTTATGACGGTAAAATGTGTGAGTTACTGTTAGGCAATTAGTGCTAATCAATAAACAGTAAACAAAGGCAAATTATGTGTAAAATAAACAAACTTTATGTGTTACAATTAGCATTGAATTATTCTGTCAATATTGTATTAACAAAGGTGTTAATTATCGTGTATTAATATTAATGTCTCTAAAACTAGAATTTATATTACTGTTTATTATTTCACTATAAAAGAAAAAATATTTATCGTGGCAAATAGTTCAAAATTAATTTAAATGTTTATTTTGTAATGTTGGTAAAACCAATAGTTAAGAGAGCACTAATTATTTATGAGTAATATTTTTTATATAAATTATCGATAATTTCAACTGTATTTAAATTATTTAAAGATTAAAATAAATAAAATAATAAAAATACAAATAATACACCTCTACTCCAGATATAACCAATAATTTAATAACATATTATTTTTATAATAAATGATTTATTAAACATTAAAAGAATAAAAAAGTGCGACTCCATCCCATCTTTACTCCAGAACCCGAATGTCTTCATCTTAGGCCGTGACCGCGCTTGACCCGGCTTGCCCCAACCAGTTCCCGAGATAGCCCGGGCCAAATAACTAAACGACTTAACGATATCAGCGAAATTACTACTCATTTTTTTATTTTTTTGAACCTGCTGCACGGTTCGAGTTTATTGCACTTCTTTATAAAGAAACATAAAAATACTAGACTCAATACCCCTTACAGTTTAAAACTTACTTTTAAAGATACAAATCGCTTTTTAATTCTTATCTGCAAAACTTTAAAAGACTTTAATTTTAATTCTTCATTGTAACAGATAAAACAGTTATATAATACATTAGTTATCATACAGCAAACCTTTGAGTGATAAGAGTGATTAAAATATCTATAAAGTTTAGTTTAATTGATTCAGTTGAAAAGGTTTTGCTATTTAACCCGACGGAAAAGTATAGAAACAATTAAGGACATCTAAAGAGAGCTAGAGAGGGCAGACAGAGTTAACAAAAGCCTACATGAATTTGAAGATTATCATCAAAAAAATAATATTTTTTACAACAACTATTACAAACACTAACTCGCGAATACTGAAAGGCTATTTAACTTTAAGACGTTCTTAAACGTCTGTCTGACGCTATTTTATACCTTAAAGGGGCAGACAGCATGAGACATAACGGTGACTTAAAACTAATTAACGTTTCAGTATTCCGCTATAAGGCATTAATAATTTCATGTCCTTAAAAACATTCCTTACCACAACTAAGTACTCCTAATAAAGAACATTACCAGATGGGAGTTAAACCAATCGAATAATAAATAACAAAAGAAAACAAAAACCAATTTATCTAAAATACACTTTACATAAAACCCAATAGCAAATACAAGAACAAAATTAAACAAATAATACAACAAGCAGAAAACGTTATAAAAGTATTATAACAGAAAACACAAGCGCAGATCATGACAATGAATAAAGTAATAAGATAAGGTCAATTCAAAGCAGTAAGTTCGACGTAACTCCAGGAGTCCAAGAACATATAGACTTTATTGTTTCTATAGATAATAAATTCGTAAGTTGGCGTTTTAAGATGATATCTGTGAGATAAGGCTGCTAAGATAGCCACGGTGTAGCAAAGTGATACAGGATAAAGAAAGCTTTGTAAAAATTTTGAATTTTATTTGGTTTTGATTGAACAAGTTAATAAAATATTATTTACATAGTTTTTATTAAATAATTAGGCAATTAAATTCAGTGTTTGGCACACAGCTCAATATTTTAATCAACATAAGCCATCTAATATTAAAAAAAAATCTAGTATTTAAAAAAGCAATATCTTTTCTTTCACGCCCAGTACACGCAACTATTAAAGACTGCCGACATGTTTAAATGACTTTTTATTTTATTATTCGAATCGCATAAAAATCCATTTATTACAATTCTATCTATTATAGAGAAAACATGCCCAGTATAGATCCTAGTAATCATCATTTCAGATATTGAATACAGCATAATGAATAATGTAAAAATCAATCAGCATTACGACGATAGCAATTTACTTAAACACCGTTCATAAAGGAAGAAATCCATCTATTACAAAAAATAATAACTATACAAAATGATAGAAGATTTGTATAACGGATATGATTTATAAGTAAGAAAAAACCGCAAGCGGCGCCGCAGGGCATTACTAGATGAGGTAACGTGTAGTTTTGGTAATAGCTTAATCAACGAGATTCGAGATACAGCGATCGGACGAGTCGTCGACCGATGCGCGTGAGTCGATAGATATACCAATAATTGTTACGGACTCTCACGAAGGAATTCATAATGGCCCGTAATGTTTCAGCTTATTGGATAACTATTATTGAAATGTTCGTGGTTTAGAGTTACAAGTCGGCTGTAATGTCATTGGGAATATTGAATGTAATACATAAAGTAATTAATTGTGATTTTACTGAAAGTATTAAAAAATAATTTAAATAATAATTAAGTTGAATTAGGTAAATAAAGATTTCGAACCAGTGACAGAATCTATAGGTTTAAAGTTTGATTAAGGTTAAATTCTTCTTCTGCGCAGCTTTTTCCCAAGCTATGTTGGGGTCGGCTTCCAGTCTTACCGGATTCAGCTGAATACCATATTTTACATGGACCGACTGCGTATCTAACTTCTGCAACCCATTTCACGGGGTAACACAGTATCCCAAATTCTTTAGATAGAATAGAGATGCAAACTAGAGGTGAACGGCACAATTAGGAATTATCTTAAAAATATAGTAGCATCCCGCATCCGGTACTTTCATACTTTGATGTCTTCATGGAGAAGTTACTCTAGAGTTTATGACTATGAGTAACTGATCAGGATAAGTCAAATAGTGGTCTTTATTTTTCCCCTAAAAATCTCGTTTGATGCAAAAAGATTTAAGATAATCTTTGAAAGCTAGCTTGCCTTCAACACTAGATTCCTATGCTACGACAGCGTATTTTAATCGGATATGCTCGTGATTCCAGAGCAATTACATCATTTACTATCTTGCATTTCTCGTATCGAGAGATCATCTAAAGAATCGATTGTAAGCAAACAAATCATTACTCTATCTTGCAAGTCGTGATCGGGACGGGTCGGTTGTTCGGGGCGGTTCGGCTACACTCGTGCAAGTCCGCCAGTCTTCGTGAAATCTAAGCATTATGAAGTTATTAATGGTGAAATGAAATGTTTTACATTTTAATGTTTTCGACTACATTTTGTATTTTAAAGTTAATTGCGCGTTTTATAACAATAAAGTTCTGAGTATGCAATTCATAATTAATGAGTTTTTGAATTACTTTTAGCGGTATTTTCGCTTGTAAGTTATTTAGATTTTGTGTAACTTGTTTGTAGCTTAAATATTATTTCTAGTTAACTTTACATCCTTTTTAAGTTAGGTATTTAAGCTAAGTACCTACGTATCGTTGAAAAGGTTAATTTGACATAGGTACATAACATTCTCTAACTTTAACTATACTATAAATATAACTAGGCATACTTCAGCTCTTTGACTAGGCTCACTCCGTTACTATTTAATTAACATACTTATTTAAACATGAATTCACTTTTTTAAAGTCTAGGAGAAAGATTTTAACTTTAGAAGCAGTAAAATACAGTTAGTTGGTAGTAGTTAGTTATTTATTAAGTATTTAAAACTTATCTTTCCTACTACATTATATGATTAACTAAATTACTTATATTCCTACCTATTTGTACGCTGAAGAAAAAAATAAAAAAAAAGGAGAGAAAGAAGATGTCAACAATTTGTTATAATATTTAAAAAACCTCCCTTATAAATGTAAAAAATTTAAAAAATCTTTAGGATATATATCATTAGAGTTTCATTGAATACGCTACAGCAGCAACTTTAGTCGCTTGTTGCAATTTTATCCACGCAGTTGCAGTTCATGGGAATCATCACCATAAAAAGAATCTTACACGCAGTATAGAGAAGTAAGAATCTCACGCTTCTGAGAGACGGATCAACACAAAAATTAGTTAATCACCTATCAAACCTTATGTTACGCGCTGTGATTGGTTGTTAATCCTTTGGTCAACCAATCACAGACATGATCATTTGATTTGACAACAGATTAAGTTGAGCAGCCTTTCAGAAAGGGGTTGGACTCAAAGTAAAGTTTACAAGTTATATGGCCGAATACTGGAACTTTAATCAGTTTTAAGTCGCCGTTAAGTCTAATTATGTCACTGTCACTTTAAAGTGTAAAGAAGCGACAAATAGACATTTAGATCTGAATATGCAACGGGAGCTACATCTGCCAACAAACTGCTTTGCAGTTTGGCAGAAGTATTAATTGATGTAAACGATATCGTTATATGAATAAACGCTTTTCCATTTTTGTTTTTTCATTTAAAATAAAAACTTCTTAAAGTTAAGTTGTGTTTCAGTTTTCGGCGGATAAACTACTAACATTTTCCCGCGACCGCGTGGTTATCGGTTATCGCGGTAAAAAGTAGCCTATACCCTATGTCATTTATTAGAGTTTAAACTAACTTCAGACTAAATATTATCAAAATCGGTTGGGTGGTTTAGACGTGAAAGCGTCACAGAGAGGCGGAGTTACTTTCGCATTATTAATATTAAGTACTAGCTGTCCCCCGCGACTTTGCCCGCGTGTTTTAGTTTCAACGGTTTTTAATTTTTGCAACATTTTTCATTAAGCTCCGCTCCTTTTGGTCGCAGGGTAATGTTATATAGCTTATAGCCTTCCTCAATAAATGGGCTATCCAACATAGAATTATTATTAATAATTTTTCAAATCGGACCAGTAGTTCCTGAAATTAGCGCGTTCAAACAAACAAACAAATAAACAAACTCTTCAGCTTTATATATTAGTATATCGATTAAGTATGGATGTATGTGCCTTATTTGATGGGAAACTGTTCAGTAGCTTTATTGTGACACAGTAGAAACCCTTGATATGTCCTCAAAACCTGTCTCCTAACTTATGTTTTCAATCGATTAAGTAGTACTTAGTACCTCCTACATCCAAACGCACAAAGTTACAAAAATACAAGTTTATTCTAGCTGTGTTCTGCGGATTCACTCGCTCTGCTGTTCTCCCAAGGCAAGTAACGTGATGTTAAGTAGCATTCCTTTATCGAGAATTGGGCTATTAAATGCAAAAGATTTTGTCAAATTCGACTGGTAGTTTCAGAGATTAGAGCGTTAAAACAAAAAACTCTTTAGCTTTATTTCATTAAAGTATAGAAGTATAGAAATAAAGATAACTTAGTGCAGTTTAACACAGGTACCCTTAGCATAGATATATGCTTTAGTAACATGGGATTAATTAATAACTTATTAAATATAACTTAAATAAAGTCATAAAAATAATTATAATTAAGTATTAACTTAGTATACTTGTAACAACCATATTTCTCGGATAATGAGATGATATTTTTATAAAACATTAAACTTATTAACAGAAATGAGTTTTATGTTAAGAAGTGTATTTAAATATTATTTATTTAATTTAATACTTGTAGGTAAAGATGAAATAGAAGGATTAAATATATTATTAATTAAGTAATGTATGAAATTTATAAACTAAAATAATTAGACTGATTTAAGTTATTGCGCCATATTTTAATTACCTATATTATTATTTAAAATAAACGCATTTATACTAAGGTTTAGCATATTTGTATACTTATGCAATCATTTATGGAACCTAGTACGTGATTATGTAGGTTCTAGGTATTTTGGCAATTCTTAGTTTTGTGCCTACCGTCATTAAAAAATACCAACTTCTCTGGGTTTTTATTGGGCCTGTAGAAATAGGATTTCGTCACGTCCGACGTGTTACAATACAGATATCATACAAGGCGAGATAATAAATACCTACTTATGTTTACAGTATAAAAAATAAGCAAGTGGATATATAAACCTAATCGTAGTTTTATAGTTCAATGTAGTCAGGAATATGGTAATCCCTACATCCGACGCATTACACAGAAACCACTCGTATATATGGAATACAAAATTTCTCATATTAATAAAAAATGCAACAACACTCGACGGTCGCCGGGTGATAAATAAAAATCCCGGCAATTCCCGGGAAAGACTTAAAACGTGACTGCACTGCAACACCGGACGACTCCCCGCCGACCCGGCCACTTCTTTGTTTTTAAACATACAAAAAGTCAGCCCCTTCATTCTCAAGTCAGGTACCAACTCTTCTGGCCACATGTTCCAATCTTACTCACAAACTAACAACTTGCAAAGTTAAAAATAGGAAGTAAGTACCCAAGAAAAATGTCGCGGCATCAACACTAATTACAACTATTTGACAAACTTCCAATTTTTTTTCTTTATTTAATTAATGTTTACTATACTTAATTGATGTTTACTTACAGATATCTCAATTGGTCAGGTCATCTCGTGTCAAACTATATCGCCGGTAGAAAAAGCAATCCATTCGCATAATAATAAATACGGACACAACACATGGTCACTTGTCAATCAAATGTTAAATCAACAAATTTTTGGTCACAACAGTAAAAAATAAAATCATACACTGGCACACGAATCCTCGCACAAAATGTCAATGTTTTTAATTTAGAAAAATAATAACGATTGTCAAAGAAAATCACGAAATAAAAAATAACGTGGTGTACGTCCGCCGCGGCTGCGGTACAAGCCGATATAGCATATATTAATAGCGGGTGGACATGGACGAAACGCGCCGACGGCGATTTCATCTCAATCTTGCCCGTCGAAACGAGACAGTAACATGACAATAAACGATTGTAAAACGTCTAGAGAGAAAGAGACAACACTTTTCTGATTATGCGCCCGTCGAACCTGACATTTCAATCGCGCCGTCCCTCTCACACGGAAAGTTATTTCCGTACAAATTATATGCGGGCGTATTTGTGCTCTGTCCTGCTCAGGCGCGGATAGTGCTAACCAGATAATGTCTTAATCGCATTTTCTTAGCGCTATGCTGAGTGATGCACTAACATAAACAATGATAATTCATGGATTTGCATCGATGATAAAGGGTTTTTATTGAGTCAACATCGAGGGTTAAGTAAAAATGTTTGGTGGGAGGTCTGATCGTAGCTAATTACGTAATTATAGCCTCTTGACACGGAAGCTGGATTGTTTTGCAATTAAAATTAACATTAGTGATTAGACCGCCTCTTAGGTTCAAATGATAGATAGATACTCCAAGATAGCAAAACTTATATTTAGCAATAGATATAAAATTAAAAAAATATAATATTGGTTAAACTACAGCTAAAGAATTAATTTCTTTGTGTAACTACGCAGCTTTAAACTTTTTTTTTTTATTACGATCAGGAACGACGATAACTTTAAATGATATGAAATAAGTATTGTTCTATTTACCCTTTTCTACCCCAATACATATTTGTAAATCAAATATTTAGGAGTAAGTACGTATTAAATTTCTAATTAATTATATATATAGTTAACAATAAAAACCAATTATCATAAACAACAATATCACAATTTTTTACTGTCACGAAATGCATTGCGAATTATTATAAATACTTATAAGTAGAAAAAATAAAACCGTTATTCAGCGATTAGACTTCAAGTTTATCCTTACAAAACAATCAGTTTGATTGATAAACGAATAAATGTCAGTTATCCAAATAAAACGCAGGAAACGACGAAGGTTAAGAGCAAATTAATAGCTACAGAATAAATATATACATTTGTTAAAAATAAAATCCAGAAAATGATATTTTAAGTTTCACGTTACATAAAAAAATATTGTTACAAAAAAAAAACTATAAAGTCTAGTTCCTTGGTTGATTAATAGTATTTTACATACAAACACAAACGAAAATAGTACTTATTAATCAACCAAGGAACTAGAGTTTATAGTATTTGATTTTCGAACGACTTTTACTCTTGCCCCGTAGTCACTCTTACCCCACATGACCTTATAGGTACTTTCTCATCCAAAATTTTATAAAAGCATAAAAAAGTAATTAAAGTAAATGAAAATAGAATTGTTGAAGAATTAGAACCAATACAAAATGAATTCAGTAAACTGAAATGCAATATCAGTCTGGAAACGAACTAAATAATTATCTATTTGTCGAGTGGTCGGTAAATACTTGAGGGCAGAATGTTTACCTCAGTGACTACTGCTCAAATGTTGACTAAGAGATGGCAAGCTGCTGACGACTCAACCAATCCAAAGGTTCTCAGAAACTATGGAAATATTCCTTAATCACACACGGACTGAACTACTTAGGGAATATAAGGATGAAGTTCAATTATTTGAGTTTGAACCCACTAATGGGAATGGAAATGAAAGGCCTAAATTAGGTGTGACATGGAATTTTAGAGACGAGGATTTCTGTGGTCAGTGGTCATCAGTAGGTGAATTACTGTAATGATTTCATTTATTTAATAGAAGTATAGCGTGATGAAAGCCTGAGAATGATAATAAGATAAATTGACTAGATTATATGACACTTGTAGATGGAGAAATAATAAAGTATGGTAGGTAGTTTGAGTTAGCTCCAGCAGAGATCTGGAAAGCACGTCTGATTAAAATAAAATTAGCAGTTTTAAGTATATTATCAATTTCTATAATAATTCAGAGGCTTCGTGGCTAAGTTTAAGCCGTAAGGTTGGACTGATAACAAGGGTAAAACCCGCTCGCCGCGGTTGGTCCGGAGATGGGTGACCATTTGTAAAAATACTGAGACACCTCTGTGTTCCATAAAGCAAGAGTCGTTGGTCCCGACTCTCATACGTTAGTTAATCACTCTTACCATAGAATACTGTCTTACCCAGTAAAATGGATTGTGGAGGTCAGATAGGCAGTCGCTTCATGAAAAATAGAGTATTCGACTAGATCTGGTAAGGGTGGAAGCCGACCCCAATATAGCTTGTGAAAAGGCTACGCAAAAGAAGATAATAAGTTAAACAGATGTAAAATTTTAAAGGATTTTTATGCACTTAAAAAGTTTTGCAGTTAGATAACATGGTGAACTGAAAAAGATTGATAACGGATTTTATTAAACAAATCCATAATTTTTTTACCTTCCGGATCAATGTTAATACTAACAAATTAAAATACAAAACAGAATTTAAAAATAATTAAGTAAATAATTAAGTACTGTACTAAAGAATGAATTGGAATAAGAAAGTATGGTATTAATTCCATCATTCCCTTGAGTAATAGCTCACTTTATGAGCTTCTTCAAGTAAACAAAGAGAAAATAAAAGGCTATGCTTAGTCAACGACCATCGTCGAATACTCAGAGTAATTCAATAAAAGAAAAGTACTAAAATCACATACTATCACTTACAAAAGAATGTTTCTGTCAAGTGCGTGCGTGAAATCGCGTCACTCCCAATAGGTTCCGTATGAATCATGCATTAGTTACCCGAACTGGTCTCCAGTAACCAAACTGAGTGCAATGCATGTCTTAATGCACTCACAATAAAAACACCACATATCGCATCGTAGAATGTGACAGTAACATCTTCACGAGAACGTATTAAACTTTACATTTTCCATCGACTATCACGCGATAATTCCCCTTAAAGACATAAAATCAAAGTCCATTTTAAGTTAAAAACAGAATCTTTAAGGATTTCAGAATCAAACCCGTTTGGTTACGAATGAAATGGCCAGAGAAAAGGGACAGGGATACAAAAAGCAATCGCGGTAAAGCAACTAAACTCGAAAGCTCAAAGGACTTGTGCTGTATTTTGTTTTGTCTGAGCGAGATAACTTGATCATCGTCGTTAACTAACAAAAGTAGGAAAAGAAAAATTTTATCATAAAAAACGATTTTATATTAATAGCAATAAAGATTAAATTCGTAATAATTCAACATGCATAAGACCTTTCGTTGCGGGCATAACGTAAAAAGAACAATTTACAAGTTCGTCTGGCGAAGAAGGAGATGGAGCATGATGCTGCGTACGAGTGAAAGGGAGAGGCGACAACCGGAGTTGGAGGCTGTGTATTTTTTCTGAGTTATTATGCCGGTTCCGATCATTTAATTAAGACATTTTGTGCATTTATAATGAAATAACAATATGAGTCAACGTTGCCACCACCTTTTAAGATGACGTTGTGAAGTTTGACCCGATGTTGAATTATTTAAACGGTCAGTTTTATTTTTTATTAAAAAATATTTTGTGCTGTGCTGAGAATGAAAAAAGACACAGAGACGAGTCATGCGAGATGATAAGTAGTATCATCCAACGTAAGTTGTAAGCGTTGTATGGGAACTTCAAAACTGGAAACGAACGGGTTCAGGAATGGAACATTTGCTCATTTAAGACAAGATAAATTAACAATCTTTTTTATTTTCTTGCCTTATTGACGATACAATACTGAAGTACTCAATTACTTTTCTTAAAAAACAAAACAGAAATCTGTCGTCAAATAAGCAATAGAAGTGTATGGCGCCAAAAAGAAGGAGCATTTTATTGTACTATTGGGTACAGCTCATACCCCAAAATTTTATTGAGGATGTCCTATTTCTCATTAACACTTTTCCCGACTCGGGAGCCAAGTTAAGGGACTTTATGGCTACAATATAATGGCTGGTAGAAATCTGATTGCAACTCCTCCAAATTCCTTTTGGGAAGAATAAGTGGCTAATTTTGAACTTATCATTTTGCCCACTTCTTTGTATTCCAGCACCTTAAATAAATTGTTTGTTGTTTGTTTGTTTGTTTTGTTTTGAACAACTCACACACGGCCATCTGATCCCAAACTAGGCAGAGCCTGTATTTGGGCAACCAGACAACTGATAAACATACTTATATATTTCTAAATACATACATATTATAGATAAATTACACCAAGACACAGAACAAATGAGCATGCGCATTACACAAAGATTTGTCCCGGGTGGGAATCGAACCCACGACCTCCGGTTTAACAGTCAGTGTTACTAACCACTAGACCAACAGGCCAGTCAAAAATAGTAATTTCTAAATAGATAGATACTGGATTTATCTTTTAAATCGTTATCACTCATTATAGAGTAGTCGTGGTCGTATCTTTGGGTAGATGATGGTTCTGATAGACTGGTGAATAAATACTTGCTGTACACTGTCGAAATGAAGATGGGAAGCCAGTACTTTGTCTCCTTAATTGATAATAAATAAGTGTGTCCGGTGGACGCACCCCTACAGTAATACTACGCTAAGGTTGTTGGCTAGTCACCTCTAAATGTCATTAAGAGCTGTTTTCGCGTGACAAGCATATGATTTTTTGTATTGAATGAACAGACAGGATCGACACTACGAAGTATGTTTATTAAGACGCGAAGCCGTTTTTGACAATGTAGGGAAAATACTCATGGTTTTCCTTAGCTTTGGAGAAGGTGGGGAATACTGGACTCATACTGTCTAAAGCCGAGGCCGTGTCCATTCCTGTTTCTTTTACCAGGATTCAGACAGAAATGTATTTTCTAACCAATTTTTGTTGCAAAATACGTTTCGAATCGTGGTGGCCTAACGTTTCAATGAACGGATTTGTATGCTCAGGGTTGTAGGTTTAAACCCACTACAGGCAAATATCAAATGTCTTTTTTATACTTTTTTTATTATCTATACTAATCTATACTAATATTATAAAGCTGAAGAGTTTGTTTGTTTGTTTGTTTGAACGCGCTAATCTCAGAAACTACTGGTTCGAATTGAAAAATTCTTTTTGTATTGGATAGTCCGTTTATTGAGGAAGGCTATAAGCTATATAACATTACGCTGTGACCAAAAGGAGTGGAGCATAAATGAAAAATATTGCAAAAATGAAAAACCGTTAAAACTAAAACACGCGGACAAAGTCGCGGGGGTCAACTAGTACTAAATATGACAACATTTGCAAACGTTGTAAGGATACCCGGATTCCAAAAATTGGAACCTAATATCATCAACCCGCAAATGAGTAAATGTGGTAAACAATGATCGTTACATCTCTACATGAGAAGAGGCCTGTGCTCACCAGTGGGACAATTTTAGGCCGGTATTATTATAACTAAATTTTTATTTAATTAATTGTTGTTTTACATTTTTAGCCTGTGAATCTTTGACATAAAGGTAAACAAATCGTACTTATTTATTTAAATTCTAAAATTTACGTTTTAATTAGATTAGTTTATATAGTGTTTACACGGCGTCTCGGGGATCGACACTAGGACGCAGCTCATGTTGTATTTGCTGCTCTTATAAAGGCTGGTCAATGACCTGGTTGTTGCATGTATAGTTAAAGTTTGTAAATATTAAAAATTGTAAACTAATCCTTACTAATATTATAAATGCGAAAGTAACTCTGTCTCTCTGTCTGTCGCGCTTTCACGCCAAAACCACTGAACCAATTTAAATGAAATTAATTTGGTACACATATAGTCTAGAACCTGAGAAACAACATAGGATTTTGCCGCGATAACCGACATCCACGCGGGCGGAGCCACGGGAAACAGCTAGTGTGAAATAAAAGAATTCTGAAATACATTTCCATACACACTTACAGATTTCAAAGATGGCAGTTGTAAGTATTACAAGTACGTGGTACTTTGGTCCAGACGTTTTTGTGGTTATTGTATGATATATTGTTATTGCCCCGTCATAAGGTTGAATTCTAAAAATAAACGCCAGTATGAATGTATGGTAAATCTTCGAGAGAAAGGTGTATGGTTCAGTTAGTCTTGTTATAAACCAAGTTTAAAGCCTGTTAAGTCTAGTTTGACTGACAGGGAATCTACGTTTACATAACTTTTACTAAGTTCATTGCCTATGTTGTTAGTCTTTAGCGTCGTCTTTAGCGCATTAAGTAATAACAAATTAATAGTTAAAAGTAATAATAAATTGGAACAACTTAAACACGGTCATCTGATCCCAAACTAGGTATATAGCATATAGGCTATATTATGGCAACCAGACAACTGATGAACATACTTATATATTTGTAAATACGTACGTATTATAGATAAATTACACTTATTACACTTGTATATATACAATATATATAATGGCAACCCTTTGTAGCCAACAAAACTAAACTGCAATTATGAAGTTTTCTTACAACTATGTTATACTCAGTAACTAGATAGGCATGCGTCCTACACAATAAAAGCGTTATAAAATTCTGCGCTTTAATCTACAAATTGTTTAGTCATGTGCAGCTGTCCTTTCAATTGCACACTGCAATTAGAATACCCTGGAATAAATGGCAAGTATTTCAACAAATTGTTAAACTTGTTTATTAAACATAATAACACCTGTATTTCTGCTGATGTGCGTTCAGTCGAGAATCGTGGGATTGTTTACTGAAAGTGTAAATGTTACTTAATGTATCGCCTTACATCTATACAAGATATAAAAGAGAATGTAAGTGTGTATGTATGTTCACCTAAAAATCGAGAACCGTTTGCCCAATTGATATGAAACTTTGCACATAGGGCAACATGACCAATTCTACGAACACCCTGGCTGGAGACCCTTAAGGTTCTTGCCAAAAGTCCGATGAAGCAGTCAAAGCCTGCGCTCAGGGTAACTGCAGTAGAACTCTTCCAAAAAAAAGCCGACGAACATAGTTACGTTAGTGTCGTTTAGGTGAAGCGAAGCGCACCGGGCACCGACTAGTTTATTATATATATCTTCTATACTAGCTGTCCCCCGCGACTTTGTTCGCGTGTTTTAGTTTCAACGGTTTTTCATTTTTGCAACATTTTTCATTTATGCTCCGCTCCTATTGGTCGTAGCGTGATGTTATTTAGCCTAAAGCCTTCCTCAATAAACGGACTATCCAATACAAAAAGAATTTTTCAATTCGAACCATTAGTTCCTGAGATTAGCGCGTTCAAACAAACAAACAAACTCTTCAGCTTTATAATATTAGTATAGATATCTTCTATATTATATATATATCTTCTATATCTATACAAATCATACTAAATAATGTTTAGTTAATAATATTTAGTTAAAACTTAGTACCTGCTACTAGCTACCCTCTGTAGTAATTGTAGACTACAGAAATCTCACCGAGTTCCAGTATCATACTGAGTAGAGTCCTTATTCTGCAATTAATTGTAATTCTAATACAATGCCAATGTAAAATTGATTGTATCGGATTAGTTTTGCAGACAAATATCTCAGTTTTCTTGAAAAAAAATACTGTCAATGAGTGGAAATAACTGGAATCTAAACATTGACATTATATTTTTGTGCTGAGTGTTGCTTGTGTGCCTGTTAAATGAATAACAATTTTGCATTTGTATTGTATTAGAAGCTAAACTCATTCAAGAGTAACCGATAGATGAGGGGTGGTTATGAAGCTTCAATATACATTAACATGTCTTTTAACGTGAAATACGGACTTACTATTGCAGACTATTTGAAAAAAGCAACCCAAATTTTTTGTAATATTATTTACAAGATTATGAGTATTTATTACATATGAAGTATACATGTACTTTCTTAAATTACTAGCACATTTATCACTAAAGAATAGAACCATACGGTACCTCTAATACAGAACTGGATCGTGAAATATCAAAGAGCAAAAGCTCACTAAACTTGTAAACCCTACAGGCATTTTGCTTAAACAAACATGTGAAGATGTGTCTATTCAACAAATAGGGACGTAAAGATTTGACATTTAAATAAGGTCTTGTATTTTAATTGAAGTTTTCATGTGAACTATGATGATGGATACATTTATTTTAACAAAGAATAGAAAGAATAGAAGTTTTATTGTGTCCTAATAGTGAGTGATTTGCAGACTTATTTGCTAAAGCGTTTGTCAACTAACTGTAAAAAAGTTTGTCAGGTCAAAGGTACGAAAAAAACAAAAAAAAACTATTTTTTTCGTACCTTTTGAAAAACATCATAGCTGTATTTTTTAATTGCGTTGACATAGAAGCTTAATTTTTTTATTGTATCAAATGTTCGTAGACTTGATTATTTGATATTAATTTCAACAAGATAAAAACTTTATAACTGTTTCTTTTTTTCCTTCTGAGTTACGGAACCCTAATAAGGAAATTGGGAAAGGCAAATGATTTAAAAAAAAAAAAAAGCCTATATAACCTAATCAATAAATTAATCAATTAAATAATTTTATTCAACACTAGCTGTCCCCCGCGACTTTGTCCTCGTAATTTAGTTTCAACGGTTTTCCATTTTTGCTACATTTTTCATTTATGCTCCGCTCCATTTGGTCGCAGCGTAATGTTATATAGCTTATAGCCTTCCTCAATAATTGAGCTATCTAACACTGAAAGAATTTTTCAAATTTGACCAGTAGTTCCTGAGATTAGCGCGTTCAAACGTTCAAACAAAATAACAAACAAACAAACTCTTCAGCTTTATATATTAAGCATAGATTATTTAATAAAACTATATCTATCAAATATTTAATAGAAACAAGATCTCGAATAAAGATAGCCAGCATTTTAGGGTGCCTCCCTCCATGAGAAAATGACAAATAACTTCTTAACCCGATAATGCCGTGAGTAATCGATGAGGCAGCAGATATAATTAATAAAACATACCATACTGATATGCTGGTGTCGGGTGAATCCGTAGGGTTCTCAATAAAGCCTATTTAGATTTATTGCTGAAGTTTGTACAGGTGGTGACGTAAGTGGTTAGTGTTTATTTGTGGATTTTTTTTTATACTAGCTTTGCCCCGCCTATTGTTCCCATAACCTATATTTTATTTTCGTTTTGTGTTATGTTTTTTTTTCAGAGTTATTCTGCTATTAAAGAGACGATACTTAAGTATCAAAGTTCACGAAAATCGGTAAATCTTGAGTTATAAATAAAATAAAAATAATATAAAGCAATTACTTTAATTTGTTTGGAGATAAAAGATCTATAAATTCTAAAACAGTGTTTCCGTACAGTATAGTAAATAGCGGAAACACAAAGAAAAGAAAAACAAATAAGACCAATCACTGCATAAATTACGCGTGATTATAAAAAAAATAAATTTCCAGATATGCTGCATTTCTTTATCAAGTTGACATTGTAATTATCCCTCAATCTATCTATACTTATAATAAATCTGTAGAGAGGTCAATTCTGTACATCAAATATATTTTCAAAATAACTATCAGGGGGTGATTAGTGATCGATACTGATGCCAAAAATGCAATCAGTAAAATTTTTGTCTGTCTGTCTGTCTGTCTGTCTGTCTGTCTGTCTGTCTGTATGTTCCTTATAGAAACGAAAACTACTGGACGGATTTTAACGAAACTTGGTACAATTATTCTTCATACTCCTGGGCAGGTTATAGTATACTTTTCATCACGCTACAATCAATAGGAGCAGAGCAGTGAAGGGAAATGTTGGGAAAACGGTATTTTTTAAGCTTCCGTCGCGTATGCAGCCTTAATGGTTAAAGCTACATAGAAATCATGTATGACGGAAATGTTCTACATAAAATTATCTAAAAAATATCCCACAACAGCATATGTCTATCTTTTATGGTTGACTCACAATAACACGTGTAACTCCCGATAGCTTAGCAGTTCGGAGATTTCTGATTATATTTGTTTACTCTTACGTTTATTATACTCTCACTCTTCCCTAATTAAAAAAAGTTTACATTATTACCTATTCAATAAAAAAAGAATCATAGAAATCGGTATAGAAACACCAAACTTATACATGAAATACGATAATAAGCCATCGCGCCGTCGCGCGTGAATACTGAATCATGCTATAAGGATTATTTTTGTGTAACGTGATATATTATATTTCCCTACTAAAATACGAAAGTTAATCTGTCTGTTACATCAAAACCACTGAACAGTGAGGAAGGACATATGCTACTTTTTTACGAAAAACGACGGAAACGCGGACGAAGTCGCTGGCAAAAGCTAGTACCTAATAAAAATACAGAAAAAAATCTTGTAAATGGCACTGCCAACAAAATTAAAACAGCCAAACCGGATTGAACCAGAACCGACCAAAACAATATAGTACCGTTTCATTATAATAAATTAATCATACTTTCTTCCCTTTTCTCGGGAATGGTCCAATAATATAAAAACATGTTACAAAGCATTCAGGTCCACTCGCCTGTGCCAATGACTTTAATAAAAATAAATGCTTCCACGAATTGCACTTGTGACCGCGACTGTATTTACTCGTAAAAGAATCACAGAACTTCGTTTTTGGAGAAAAAAGCATCGGTTAAGGATCCAGCTGCGCGATATTTATGACTTTATATCTTTCTGACTCTTTCACACTTGTTTTTTAAGTATATTTGCATCTCTGTCTATCGATCTGCCTGCTGTTATCTACGATTGCGTCTCAAGCGTGTGTGATTATTGGTAATGGATATTTCAAATTTTGAGATGGTTCAATAAAGATATCTGGATGCATGTTCAGAGCTTTCATCGTCTTATTTCTGGTGTTAATGGGACAGTTGGTTGAATACCTTAACTATACTCTCATGAGAGAAGAGAGTTGGTTTATCAAGAGGACTGGAAAAATAGTGCAATTAAACCGCTAGTGCGTAAGCATAGTGTGTTTCATAATAACAATAAATTTTCTGCGAATACTAAGTACTTACCGAACTAAACGAGTAAATAAACTTTAATAAGTTCATGTTTATTTCGGTTATTCCTTGTACTTCGTTACGCGTTGATATTGTACAACTACAGGAGCAGCTTAATGTGATATAGACTTATGAACGAACACAGGTGTTCAATTTATTTAATTTTAATTTGTATTACTCTTTGTACATGTTTATTTGATTTAGCATTTATATCAATTATATTGTTTATTTCCGATCTGCAAAGTCTCTCTCTCTATAAAAATGCAATTTTAATTTTAATTTAATTCGATGAAAATTCTGCCTACCTAGTTAGGATTATATTTTTATTTTTGTTTATCATAGAAAATTGCATAAATAAGTAAACAAAATGGTTATCAAAGTTATACCGAAAAATAACAAATACTTATATTCTTCTATCTCGTTTATTTCTCGATGGCAATAAAAAACCTATATAAAGTTATACAATGTATATTATTTACCGTAACATTAAATAAAAACATAATATACATGACACATTAATAAACAAAACATTTAAACAACCGCTGCATTTAACGACTTAATAAACTTATGTAGGTATCCTAAAATAGCTGTATCTATTTGATTAAGCAATCAAAGTCATAACCTAACCACTAGTTGTCTCTCAATCAGAACTTACCACGAATAACGTTTGACTTTTGACATTTGTGCAAAATCTTCCGGTTTGATTGAGTCATATGAACATAAAGTTAATAAATATAATTAGATATACTCTACACTATACTGAGCGATTTCAATCATCGTTAACGATTGTCGAAATGCCACTTGTCTAGAGGGCTGTTTTTTCAATGTTGGACATTACAGGTATTATCCAAAATGTCCTAACCTAAATCCTGTCGTAAATGAGAAGAAGTCATAACCCATGTGACTCCCATATGGTCGCTCTATGTAAAAAAAAACACCAGTCTTCAGCTGTAAATTGTAACTTTTTAAAAGAGCTGGTCTTGAAAAGTAAACCATAGTAATATAACCATATAAGACTGGTTTTCAGAAATGTAATGACTTAACGACTGTCAAAGACCAACGTATGACAGTTGGGACCAACGGCTTAACGTGCTGTGATGTCGCAGTTTCTGTTCGCTATTGTTCCTACCAACAGAATTAAAATAATTTATTTAAACTTAGGCTACTAAGCAAGTAGCACTTTTCGAAAGTCAACATATCAGACAGCACCCCGTTTCTCTGGCTGTTAAGAAGAAACGGCGCAACCAACTCCCCAGCAGCACGCTATCTCTCAATTTACAGAAACAAAAATCATCGTCTCATGAGCCGCGCACACCTGCAGCAGTGGCAGTACTGGAAGCACGCAGGTCAGCAGGTAGGTACTACCAGCAACTTACGCTCAGTCGCGCGCGACTAGTGTGCAATCTCTATTACTATGAGACAAAGTACACATCAATAACTTCATGATTACTATCTAAATGAAACACTTAAAGTGACAGGTCTTGCCTTGAGCTAAGTCATTTGAGTTACATTTAATGTACAGACCACTGCACGTCATTGGTAAAATCGTAGCAATTTCAACCTTAACTGTTTGAATTAAGGGTGCTGTGAATTTTCAAGTCTGATGTACTCGACTGTAGGACAATGTAATGGATATTATTTATTTCTGTCGCCTATGCAAATGCTAGATCTGATTAATCCTATAAATGGATTTTAAAGTGAATGTCTGTTAATTATATCGCTAAAATAGATTTGAATGGAATTGGTCGCTTAGCTCTATGTTACTAAGTACTTTAGTGTATGTAGTGATTCACTTGTTGCTTTTATTGTCTCTCTTTTAATTTCCCTGATAAGAGCGAGTCAGACTCGCGCATGAAGGGTCCCTTACCATTTCGTGGAGGCCCCTTTAACTTTTAATTTATTTAAGTATTTGTTGTTATAGCGGCAACAGACAAACACAGAGTAACATTTCAACTCTCTTGCTATTACGGTTGATGAGATACAGCCCACTGACAGACAGACGGAAAGACGGAAGTTTTTCTAATTAAAAGTAACATTGTTCTTCTTCTTCGTAGTGACACTCTTGGCAGAGCAGTCGTAGTCATCAGGTCGTGACTTCAGTGGAGGCAGATGTTATTAACTCATAATATTGTATAATAATTTTCGAATTCACATTCTAGATCAAACGAAAAATTTAAGAAGCAATTAACATCTACTAATAAAATAAAACAATTACCTACTTATTTTAGCGTAATTGTACAACAAATTCTTATCCCATAAATACACAGTAAGCTAGCATAAATTAAAAAAAAAAAAACAAACAAAAAAAAAGTAAGTCAGTATTGGTATCGGACAAATCTATCATTTTTGTGAGTCTGTGGAATGCTACGAGTACTTACATCGCCAATACAGTAAACTAATCGCCCAAAACTACAGGTGCTTTAAAATAAACGATAAACACTATTAAAAAAAAATTACTAGAGTATTTAAATTGTAGCAATTTATTATCAACGCTAGAAACTAGTTTCTTGATGATAATTATAATAGAATCATGAAAAACGGAATAAAAATATGTAACAAATTTCAATATAACGACATGCTTAGTAATGACTGTGTACTTTTAAATGGAAATTAAATGATTAGATATTTTTGTTTTCTTTATATTGTACACATGAAGGTACACCTGACTGAAAGCACAAAATGACAATAGGGTTTTGCATGTTTTCAAAGTGATACCGAATCGGAATGTGCACGTTTTGCATATTTTTTGTGTTGTGTTGTACCTACATTTGAGGCATTTTGAGTACATGATGAGAATTTTGCTCAAATATAGACTAGAACTAACACGATAACGTATTTTAAACACTTTGGTTCGCGTGAAGTTTCATCCAAACGGGCTCAGCGTAAGCGTCCATAGTACCGCAGGCAGGAATCGAACCTGCGAAGTGGCGCGTTAAACCAGTAGTCGCAGGTTCGAGTCCTGCCTACGGTTTAAGTTTTCATCAGATCACAATCGCTCCGCATGCGTTAAAGCGTAACAAATAATTATAAATAATATTATAAATACGAAAGTATATTTGTCTGTATGTCTGTCTGTCTGTTACGCTTTCACGGCTCAACCGCTAAACCGATTTTGATGAAATGATTTTGTATGGGGTATTGAATCCTTTTAGCCGCGGTAACCGACGATCACGCGGGCTTAGCCGCGGGCAACCGATAGTATTAAATGTTTTAATTATTCACCAACTTAAACCTATGTTAAATTGACCTAATTGTGCACAGTGCATAAGCTTTTCCGTTTTTCCTGACTTTTTAATGCTCATCCCGTTAACACCAAGTTATTCAGTTATTACCCTAGCCAATACAAAATGGTATAAAACCAACAGCTTTCTATAAATACTATTAGAAAAACGTGTTTGTCCGTGACGTTGTATCTGGCGTCGCTATATCTACTAATTATCACGTCCAAGGGGCCGATAGAGATATTTTTGTTTTTTTACTACTTATCCACTTAATAACATTCTTCACGCTGTGCAGTATGAAGGTATGGAGTCGTTATTGCTCCGATACTTTTTGAAAGACTGCATAAGGTTGAGATATTGTATGAATATTGTATTACTATCTGCTTCGCTCGCTTTGGTTTACCAAAGAGATAAATAGTTGATTAGAACTATTTGATTTTCAAAGCAAAATGCATGAATTTTAAAATAATTATAATTATAACACTTTTTCAACCCCTTAAGGGTTGAATTTCGAAAAATACTTTCTTATCAAATGCCTACGTCTTACAACGAACACACCATCCAAGTTTCAGGTCTCTACGATCAGCGGTGTAGACTGAGCGTTGATCCGTCAGTCAGGACAAAGCATTTTATATGTATAGATTTTCGTATTAGGTATACAACTCTTACTAACCTTTTCCCAATATATGTTGGGGTCGGTTTTCAGTCTTACTAAATTTAGGTGAATCTGCCTACTGTATATTACATCGATCGCCTATCTGACCTCCACAACCCATTTTCCTGGGTCACACAGTACCTATTCCATGATAAGACTAGTAAGGTTGTCAGAATTGTAAATAGTTAACGACTGCCAAAGATCAACGTAAGACAGTCGAGACCAATGGCGGAACGGAAAGGTAGGTCACAGTATTTTTTCAAATGGTCACCCATGAATGGACCAACCGTGGCGAGCACGGCTTAACTTTTATTATCGGTGAAACCGTACGGCTTCCACTTAGCTACGAGCCCCTCTTCATCTCAGCGAAACCCACTTCACCACCCTTTAAAGTTTTTCGTACATTTTCTTAGATCTCTTACCCAAAAGTTTTCAGTGTAAGTCATCTCTATGGTTTTCCATGTGTGCACCCTAATGCGCTCGTTGCCAGCGGTCATTGGGCGGAAGTATACCAAAACCATTCATTTCAAGCTCCAACCAACTCCCAGATTTTTTTCCCACTCACCTCTTCCCCGAAAGTTTATGGTTTTTTAAAAAGTAACAAAAAATATCGGATCTCTATGCCCTCTATTTAAGGGAATTTTTGAACATTGGGTCGGGTCCCTTTTATACAAAAATGTGAATTTATATGCTTTAAGAATGTAAACTAGAAAATAAATAAAATAAAAGTGTTGGAAACATTTGTCAACCTATAAATTAATGTTGAACTGTTACTTAGTTCAATTTTTAATGATTACGCTTTCAATTCCCAAAGGGGTAAGCTGAAGTATCTACTGTTACGTAGGTATTTAGGTAACTTTACGCGTTTTGTCTTAAATAATTGACCTATTTATTAATTTAGAAAAATGTGTAGATCTGACTTTCTATTTAAAAGAATTTTGTGACGAAAACATTTTAAATTATTTGCAAAGGTAAAGGCCTCGGCAGGTTCTTACTTTAGTTTGAAGCACACCTTACCTAAACCCATTTATAACTGTAACCACGAGTTTCTTTTTAGTTTACCTAAGGTGATCCTATATAAAAATAAAATGCAGCACGAATATTTCTTTCTGACAAATTAAAACAATCTATCTTATACCTACTGAAAAAACCTTTTTTTTTTTGTGAAATCTTAGTTAGTTATGGATGAAAATACGAAAGAACTAATTTAGCAACATTGAAGCACGCATCGTGCTAATTTTCCAAGCAAAAAAATTAAATTCGTTTCGAGATCAATAACATCACATTAAAATTTAATACCGAGCCATCTATTTCAAATACTCTGCATTACGTCTAAGTAGTAGTTTGTGGAGATGTCATTTAGATATAGAACTTTTTGATAGATGGCGCGCTTTCAAATAATCCAACTCTGTGAATGCAGATGGCGCTACTAACGAGCGACCGTGACATAAAATACAAACAGTATTCTGTTAAAATTGTAGATGGCGTTAATATAACTCAGCTATATCAAAAGTACTCCTGTCCAATGAGATTTTAAGAACGTCAATGTCATTGCCAATTTAGTCGGTTAATAGTAAAAGTAATGGAGTCAATAACAGACAAAGCTTGTGTCTATGGCCCGAATGTATCCGTCTGGCAGTCTGTTGCCGCGTCTCTATGAAAGGTGGATGTGTTAGTTGTCGAAACAGATTCCTCGTGTAAATACTGAAAGTGTTTTTACATAAATTTGTGACTGAAAATCTTATGGAATTATAAGTTTGAGAGCTGAGAAACAAAGTGAAGTGATAATTTGTGATTTTTAGTGGACGTCTATGTGTTAAATTGTGAGGTAAAACGGTAAATTGGTGCGATTACTTCAAGTTCGCCGGCTTATCTTGTTGTGGTGAGTGTATGATCGATATTTACCCCCTTTTATCCTTCGTTTCGCTTTCTTTTTGTTATAAAAACTCACCGTCGCACATTTTATACAACATGTTATGCTTGTAGTTTGAATTTGAACATAGTAAATCGGTTAAATTTCAAAGATTTAGCCAGGATTGTTTTGGAATGGAAACTAAGCTTCCTATATTTTTAATTCGTTAATGAAGTTCCTTGTGTATGTTATACGCGCCTGCTTGCATTTATTATTAGTTCCGGCCAATTAGATACCTACTGGAAGTAAATTAAATTAATTTAAATCTCGTTTTATTTCATACTTTTGTAGTTGTTTACATACCTACTTTGAATGTAAAACTTTTGTTGATAGGTTGTGCACGAAAATGACGTTAATTTTTAAAAATTCTTTTTTTATTTTATTATGAACACTTGAGTTAGGTACAAAGTTTCAAGTAAAATAATTTTGAGTACCTAATAAAGTATTTTATAACTTGATTCAACTAAGCATTAATTTTAACCTAATTAGAAATATGGACATAGGTATTTTTGTTACAAAATAGGAACTTAACATATTGGTGATGTAAGTAGGTACTCAGAATTAATATTAAGAACAATTTACAATATTTTTCAATCTAATGAGTTAAATACCTTTAAATAAATTTACAGTGGTACTTAATTCTATTCATATTAAATCATGTAACATTATTCAGGTAATTACAATTTTTTTATATGTTATTTTTATTTTTTGTCTTTTTATATATCATAAATATCCTTCTGATATTAAAACATAATGAATATGGTTAAGAATAAAACCTCATTAGTCACTGGACCTCTTTGTTATTTCAATCAACAGACACAATATGGTTTCCTCAACATCTTAACACTCTCATTAATTATGGGGTGTGATTTACACTCACCGCTAAAATTAGATCAAATATGATTTAAAATGTGATTAAGGTTGTGAGTGGAAGCTTTAATAATGAATGGGAATAAATAATGCTTTTATGGTTAGAAATTAAATTAGGAACATTTTTATTTTTATTTAATAAAATTTCTTATACTTAGGTTTTTGCTGCTAAGTAATTAGGTACCTATAGCAAGGCTGATGAATAAAGTTCTAAAATATGATTAATTTAAAATAATCATTTGTAATGTTTAAATTATTTAGGTCATACCTATAATATTATTCTAAAAATATTTTCTTTCATAAACACGCCATTTTTGTTATAATAACAAATTGTATTAGGTATTATGTTATTAATACATTTTGTTTTCATTTTAGTTTTGGATGGGTACTATGGGCCTAACATGTAATTTTGCATTATTTTGAAATTACTTAAATATTTATCAAAACCTACAGGTATTCATTTGTATAAAAATAAGTTTTTTTTTTAATTTCAGTTTTCTAGTATAGGTAGTAGGTACTACTATAGGTATTCTAAGATCCTTAAACTACTGAATTTTCTTGAATTACCTTAAGTAGGTAGGTAGGTACTTACTTTTCTATTTATAAAAATATTAAGGTACCTATTTTAAAATTATAGCTAATTTTGTTGTCAGGATTCTGTATTACTATTGCTGATTATCTGGGTCGTTTTCTCATTAACTTTCAGTAGACTGCGTTTTCTGTAAGTGATAGTACCTACCTAGGTACACATAAGAAATAAACTACAAACATTAGACATTTAAGCATAAAATGTCGTTAAATCGTTACAGTTGAATCTTCGCCCACCCACGATCACGGAACCGGATTATTTTCTATACGAGATACGCTTTTATAAGCAAAACAGGTTAGGTATTTGTTTAGAGTTGCCAATTGTTTGCTGAATTTCAAAACGTTGGTAAGATAATAAAAAAAAAAACAAAAACTAATCTACTTGCAAAAACAAACTTCTCAAGTTCTCACATGAAAATGTACCTACCTTCTTAATACCCAGGGCAAAAGGACCTACTATTGTTTTTTCCTCTCATGAAACCTAGGTAACCTATGACACTTAGCAGTCAAAAATAACGTGCGTATCGGTCAGTGAAAGATTTTTTAATAGCGGTCAAGTACCTAATTACTAGATAGTATTATACCTCTTAAACATACATAACATTGTAAGAAAACTTTAATTAGGGATGTGGCCTAAATGTCTTGCCTTAAAAACAGTAAAACATGCTAAGCTGCAACCCCAATTAAAGTTTTCAAAAAAAAAAAAAAAATGATAAAAAATTGGCGCTGCAGACACGGCTTTAACATCCAACTTCAAACATATATACATAGGTACCTAGCCTCTTTAAACCATTAGTACAGTAAATGTTATAAGTTTACAAATGTAGGTTAAATACTGACTAACGCAAAACAATGTTCATCATCATCATACCAGCCTATAAATGTCCCACTGCTGGGCACAGGCCTCTTCTCATATAGAGAAGGAACGAGCATTGATCACCACGCATGGTAACATTATTTATATCTAGCAGTATTTTGTATTAATGAGTCGTCTTGTTATCTCTATCGCACCTGTAATCTTATAATTTCACCTATCTTCAACATGAATCACTATTATCGTTATAAAAAAACAACTTCATCGATTGCTTTATGTCCTAAACATAATATTTAGCCTAGATTTGTATAAAATGTCTAGTAAGAATATTTGTGACCTAATAACTGAGAAGCAACCGAAAATACAGGTTACCTTGCTCGCAAGTTAACTTGCTCATTCATTTGAGGACCTTTGGGTACTTAAATATATCGGGTTCTTGAAATCCAGAAATAATTTTATCGAGATCCAGAAACACCGCTATTGTCAAAAAAAAACGGCAAGCTAAAGAAACATAGCTGGTCAATGGTCATATTTGTCAAAAGGCCGATAGCAATGGGTTCCGCGAATCAAAAATCCGCTAGGTTTTCTAGAATGGTACCAGGTGTATCTGTCATTCTCCACTAATGAGAGACAACTACTGGCCTATGATTATTCAAAATTGACTTATAGATCTGATACGATACTAGCGACCTTAGTGGATTTTTTACTCGCGGTAGTCCCCATAGGAGCAAATGACTCTGCCACGGCTAGCCTCTTCTCATATAGAGAAGGACCGAGCATTGATCACTTACGTACAGTGTACTACCTATACCTACAGTACTAGATGGTAATCGGTACTATATAATCAGATATAATCAGAATAAGACTTAAACGTACAATAGAAGGTAACATTTCCTTGGGCTGGCCTTTGTGGCGTTACGTGGTAATACTTCACTAACTGCAACGCAGTTATATAATTCAAACCGCAGCAGAAACGCTGGCACAGAAACTTTTCCTTCGAACGGTACCGCGCTAATGATTTGTCACAAGTTTGATACATTTTTTCATCATAATTAGAATCGAGAAACATCGAATAAAAACTTATTACGATATCGATACTTACTTTGCTTTTTGCTAATTTACTTATCGCTTAATAGCGGTAGTTTTTCGGCTAATGTGAAACGGTTAAATGATTTCAAGACTAAAATTTCTAAATTATAATAGCCCAGAATACGACACAAATTCCTTGATAATGTAATTCCAGCATTTAATTTGTGAAGTATGTAGCTTAGCATGTAACATGAGTTCGTTGATTTTACGGTATTTCGCATTTAATGCGACACCGAATTCCGTGCAGAACATGTGAACGTTGAGATTTAAATGTGAATGTTTGAAGAGGGTACATTAAAAATTTACGCCTACCTCCACTTCGTAACGTTCAGGTTACAGCTATTTTAAAGCTGTTTAATTAATCATGAGCTTCTATTATTGGATTTATTGATTAGATTTTAGTCCAGGGTACATTTTTAATCTACATTTTTTATAGATGACCTTTTGACGATGTATTACCTAATTAAATACTGGTTAATGCAAACTTATGCTTTTATGTTTTAACAGATAAAATAAGGTATTAAGAAATCCATACTTTTTCACGTGTCTATGCTTTTTTTTTGAACGCTAGACAGTTTTCCTTTTGTAGTTTTTTGGTAAGACTTTCTTTCCTTTACATCAACGACATATTACAGCTCACAATATATCTTACCGCTTACGTAACATTTATTATTATGGACAAGAGGTCCCAAGACCCGACCCGAATATGTTTCGGTTCATCTCTGAGATAGTTGGTATAGTTCAAAACATACTTGGAATTACGTGTACAAGTTTTGATTACAAACAATCATAAACGCCTGTTAGCCTTGGAATTAACACCTAAATTGCTAAGATCACTCGTCTGATGGCAAATTAGGGCTTGTAGTTAACATCGATATAATCGGAGAAGCACAGACCGACTGGAGAAGATAAATGACTCTTGCTCTTCGATTTAACCCGGAAAAATAGGTCTAGATCCAAATTTTAAATAATATGGTGCCAATGGCGTTTTTCAAGTATATTTTTACAATTGAAGTTATGGCGGAAGAATAAAAAAATATTCTGTATTAAAAAAAAAAAATCAGGTCTGGAGAAACAGGCTAGAATTACTTGGAAAATTACTCATAAGTTAAGTGTAGGTAATAATTGTAAAAAATAATGCGTGCCATGTACACTGCATGGTTCTTCATTTTAATATGACTCGTGACTCATGCGCTTTGAAAAATATTTCATTTTTTAATGGTCGTAGATTCCGAGATAAATGTTAATAGGTGGTTGTAACTCTTTATATTAGCATAGCCTTCGACTTTACCTACCGACCGTTACTAGTTTAATGTCTATGCCAATATAGAAAACTATTTCCTTGGTATGATTGAATGAGCCTTTTAGTATGGAACCAGTTAAAATGGAGACGGTTAAATAAGATTTGTAAAGTCTATCAAAAAACACAGAAGGGAGATTTTATATGGTAGTTAGGTTAGTCATTGTGCGCTTATAACACCTTTAATTTCTTTCCAATTTAGTCTCTGAAAAGAGAATTCAAAATGTTAATATTTAGGATTTAATGCGATTACACCTTAGAGTAAACATAGATAAGCATAGAGCGCGCACATCGCTAGTAGCCCCTTGTGCCTAGCGTAAGCAAAATTTTTGCTAAATGCACTACGCTCATTTACTGATTTAAGTAAATTTCCGTGCGTCGACAGATGTTTGTATGCGAAAATATCGACGGTTCCCTAATAGTATCGATTAAGGTAATATTAGGTTTTGAGATAGCGCACTCCTTAGTTTACATATTTTTTTCTTTAAGTATTACACCTTTCTAAATTCACAAACGATTTAATTAAGGATCCTAAATTTAGGAAAGTGGAATACGCGCATTCACTCAATCATTTATATTTACAATTGATTACAACAAGACTTCTATAATAACAAATGCTAGTTAGTATTGAAAAGCATACAGGTACCTTACTGCTGATAATTACTACTACTTCTACTTAATGCTACTACTGATTTTCTTAATGAAAGAAAAAGTTCAGATTGCCTCGATTAAGTAACGATATCTGAGGAGTTACCTACCGCATTTTGTTTTGTATAAAATTAGGAGATAAAGCGTTTCTGCCCTACTTAATCCACTCGCTTTTCATCGAACCCGTACAAATCTGTTCTATAACAAACTTTAAACAGAAAACATGTACGAACCACATCAAAGATCACAATCTCGATATATTTACTATTCGTAACATGTGCGGGGCAACGCCCTACCCCGTTCACGATTTTTTTCCCCGCGATCTTTATGATTCTTTAGGGCACACATGCGGCGGCCGCGTCATAAATACGCACCCAAACAATGCTATCGACACATCTGGATTGTCGGTGACGTAACGTCACTATCTAAGATGGCTGCGCACTATGATGGAGAAAGTGACGAATTTGTTTGAGAATGGAGAAAAGATTTGGGGATTCTGAGTCTTCGGCTTGGCAGTGTCCAAAGATAAGGGATTTTTTGTGATTTTTGTTTGTTTTGGTACAAGAATATGGTGAATTGGTGAACTCTACTCATTCTCCTCGATGATCCAGAATCTGATGCAGTTATCCAATATCCAAATCATTTAGGAAAACCCAGATTAAAAAAATCTTTACTTAATATGTACGTTACTTTACACAGCATTGGTTACTTTGAACCTTGCAATGAATTATAGTTTGATTTTTGCACAATAGTGTCAATAGTATTCAAGAAGACAGTCGTCTTAGATGACCTAAAAAAGCTAAGTGTCACACAATATTTTTATCACGTAGTACGGTACTAAATAGGGACAAATGATGGATGATTCTGACCTAAGGTGTTAGGTGTGGTATAGCCCCACGGACAATGTTAAACTTACTGTATTGTCCTTTATGTTCTCACACCTGTACGAAGGAAGAGCTCATGAACGCTACTGACGATGCTATATTCTGGGCCGACTCAAATAATAGGGATGTTGACTAGGTATAAACAGGTAAAATCTATTTAGATAATAAAAAATGTTAGACACGTATTTTTTTCTTTGTCGAAATAACAAAAAAACTATTTACTTAAATAAAGCTAATTAAAGTTCTGAAGTGAGGACTCGCTATGTTACAAACCAATTCATTTTGTAGCGGTTAGTGACGTTATGCGACATTTCGACGTAAGTTTTTGATTACGTACAAAAGAAAAAAAAAGTGTCCAATATTTTTTATTAATTTACCTGACGGACATTAAAAAAACTTTTCAACATCCCTATTTCCATCAACTCGATAAGAAAAAGAAGATAGGGATAAGGAGAGTTCTGTTCTTAAAATAATGTCTTTATTACTGTATGTAATTAACTAGGAAAATATTTTTTTTTTATTCATACAGACCAAAGTCTATTAGGCTTTAACCTTTGAGCATAATAACAAACGAATCACCATTTAAGCGTAGTGGCTTATTTATTGTCTGCGCTTCGTGCAGTATTGTTTGATCTACATATAATTGTATTGAGTGGGCGTTTGTGAATAAGAGATTGGATTATACAAACTCGAATGTTCAGTCGCATATATTCTACTAACGTACTAAAATGGGCGATGCAAAATAAGGTAAGGAAAATTATTTTTAAGACTTCATAGAAATTAAGTCAATGTTACATGTAATGTACGGCATTCAACTAAATCCGGTGGGACTGAAAACTCTCTCGTGTTTTGTCGGCATAGCTTGGGAAATGGCTAGGCACAAAATGACATTAAAAAATAAGTAGTAAATGGATTAAGTTTTAGTAAAATAGTGGTTAACAAACAGCTGTTTTTATATGAGGTGATTCAATAGTCCTTTTTTTACAACTAACACTATCTTCGGTTGATGACTATAAATGAATCAGAGCGGACGCTTTTCGGAACAAGCCGTAATGACAAATCGCAAACACAATTTTGGTATACCTACGTAGTTTAAAAAAAAATTCCTTGCGGTCTTATTTTAGATGCTTATTTATCAGAAAGTAAAATTATCTATTCATTTATACTTCGTGCTCTAAAGTATTGTTTAATTTCTTATCAGAAACTCAAAATTCTGCCAAAATATTCAAAAAACATGAATTTTAAGATAATACTAGCTTTCATAACCAATTTACCTTTCTCTGATTGATAAATTCAGTCAGAGATCAAAACCTACGTGATTCGTTTCAATACAATGATCTCAAAGAAGAAAAGGATTGCTATCTCGGTCATTGTCATTCTGCGCGGGTCATGGTACCGCTTTTACCGTCATCGCGCTAAACGTGCTATATATGGGGGGACAGTTTAGTTTCTATACTATCTTCCTTATAGGTTTAAGATGACTTCATTCAACTTAAAACTTGGTATTTCGTCGTTTGTATTGATAACAGAATCTGATAGCGTATTTTCAGCTAACTCTCGGTTTCTGGAAAGCTGGTCAATTTAATCTGTTGTTAATTCAACTGTTCATGAATGCAATTAGTTGACCAAAAGACTAACAACCAATCACAGTAATTAACATGAAGTTTGACTGGTGATTTACTTATTTTTGTGTTTTCTATGTCCTGATACTACCAAACCCAGAAATTCCGTAACTTCACTAATGAGGCGGGATAGAAAAAATAACTGTTTTTGGAGAAGAAAGAAGATAGTTCTAGTTTTTCTTAAAAACAGGTTTAGTAACCATTCACGAAAGCGTGTCCAAGTTTCTGTGCCCCATTATAAATCGCTTACTGAGACATCAATACTCTAGTTCTAAAGTACTCTTGAATAAAGAAAGTATTGTATTAAAATCGCCATGTTTAGTCTTCTCAATGCTGTGGGACCTATTTTCACACCACCCATTCGGCCCTGTGCTAGTTACGTTTACGTCCTTGGACTTATGTTCTTGTGACTTGTTAGAAGAGGAAGAAAGAGGGGTATCTTTGATTAATTCGCGCGAATTCATTTCCTAGCGGTCAATAGGCGGCTACGGAACTTTTAACAAGGATGTCATTTTAATAAGCTCCGCGCAGCTCAACAGCGCGATTCAATCCGCGCGGATTCCGCCAAGAACTTCTTAATTCTTCCTCATTTGTAGTAAAAGCCAAGATTTGAATGTCAGTGTCTCGAGTCTCAACCGATACACTTATCTTGGAATCCGCGGTCATGTTAGTTTAATATTATTATATCCTTTAGTTTTGAAAATCGTGTTGTAGACAAAATGAGGAATTAGAAATTACTCATGGCATCGTTTTGGTGTAAACTGTTATGTTTGTGAATAAATAAATAAATAATTAGTTATGTTTCGGTTACCAATATTGATTGATGGGATATTCAGTCTTAGGAACTTTCTTAAATGTATATCCGATTCACTATTTAGATAAGCATTGGCTGGAACTTACAGTAGATATTAAATGGTACTTCTATATTCTTGTATCTTCTAACGATGAATCTGTGTAACTGGTTTTGCGTTAAACAGTATTTAGCTTTGCCATTGTTTATTAGATACTAGTACGTCACGATTTGCGCAAGTTGCTCTCGTATTTTACTCGACCATATGCATAGGTCGACACGACAAATAAACCATTCATGTGGAAATAAAACAATTAACAAGTCACTGAACTCGAAAAAAATGTGAATTGTAAGTTGAATAATTCGTTAACTTTGATGATCGGTGTGTTTTCATTTTATTGATATATCGGTTATTTAGGTCAGCGGTGATTAATATTTTTGTCACGTGCACACGACCGCTCCTTCTTTGTAGTACCTACTTACCTAGTTTGTAATATTTTTTTTCAAAATTTTTCAAAATTCAAAATAAGGTAAGTATATGAATATTATTATAAATTCAGTTATATTAGAAGCGGTGTAATTTCCCAAATGTTTTCACATCAAAATAAACTGCAAAAACTTATGTGAATCCATCGTGAGGAAAACAATAGAATATATAGAATCGGCACAATCTTGATAATGTAACCTCTGTTTTCTGTTTCTGCGAAACAGGCCAAGTGCGACAGTAAACGGTGCGCATCAACCAACATAACATGGACCCTGGGAGTCATTGATTAAGGTAACAAGACGAAATAAAGAACAATATAAACTACCAAATCTGTATTGAGTTACATTACGACAGTTGTAATAAGGATCTCAGTAGTTAAATATCATTCATATTTAAGTGGCCTGTTAATCTACTGGTTAATAACCTGACTGCTAAATCGGAGGTCGCACCATAGGCTGTCAACATTTAATCCGATTTATTTTAATTTATATACAAAAATTTAATCGGACTCTTCCGAAGAATCTCATCTTCATTTAATGACGGCAAAATAAAAAAAGTTATAAATCCCTGAAAGTTTGTCCGTATTCTTTATCTCGTCTCGTTGGCCTTACGTTAGTTCTGCTTAAGCACACGTGGGAGGCATCTTAGGTCAAACGCAACTGGAGCAGGTGCTTAATGTAGCCAGACCAACTCGCCCCATACGTATCACCAATTTATTCCACATTGTAATAATCAGCTGGGATCTTCTAATAATGGCGGTGATTGACAATAACAATAGTGCAGCGATGATAATGACTGTTGCATCACTATTGTCATTCAATTGTCAGCGTTTGTTTAGTTGGGTGGCCCATTCATGTACAAATTGATAAATTACCGTGTAATTTAAACTTGGGAGAACAATTTTTTTGATAGTGTCCTATCATTAAAAACGTACATCGTTCTGCGTTGAAACGAAAAACGTAAATCCTAATATTTCTACTCGTAGGAATATTAAAAGGTAACATGGGGGTGAATAGAGAATTGTGTTTTTTTTTACATAATAGAGGTAATAAAGATTAAAGGTATTGATTATGAGGACTCTCAACTAATAAAAGAAAGCTGTAAAATTATATGCGACATCAATAGAAGGTAGTAATCCTTTTCTAAAGCTGTGTCTATTCACACACCCCCCCCCCCCCAATCACTTTAATTCGCCCTATTTTACGGTAGTGTGGTTTAACAGTATTTATTTGTGAACTTGGTCTTACTTAATTCCAAATAAACCTCTACCTTTTGGTCCAAAAACTTCTCAGGCTTAAGAAACGTTACTTTGTACACTTTAAAAGTTTACGAAACACCGCGAATTAAGGTCACCAAACACGAGTTATCAGTATTTACTCTAAACCGCTTATCCTAGATAAAACAAAGTGACGTTAGGTGCATTTAATAGTGTTGCTAGTGTGGTCAGGACCTGAAGTGTTACGGTCCAATAGTTATTTGGAGCCGCTTTGATGATGTATTCAATTTGTGGATATCTAGGTACCCTATTTAGTCCACTATAATGAACTGTCATGTGAAAGGCCTGGTACTAAGACTTTACATGCTACTATGTACATATCTATAAGTCAGTCAAATACAAACAGCTATAATAAATTTAATATATATAATAAATTTAATATTTTTGTAGGGAAAGTATAACGCAAGTTTAATAAAAGAGATTAAATTATTAAGTATTATGAATGATTTTGTGCTACAGTGAAATATTAAATTTAATTTTGATGTTTCACAGATTTTTTGTGTGCCAAAGACGTTCGACATTTAACCAAAAAAGTGAAATTTGTTATAAATTTGTAACATAAAATATTATTGTCATTTTCACTCTTAGACCAAGCTATTAAAAATCAAGAAAAGGTAAAATATTAACTATAAATAGTTACGAGGTTATTGACTATTATTTAAAAAAATGCTTATATGAAATAGTGTGAATTCTACACCTCACATAATTACAGTCATCTCTACTAATCATCACGCTATAAAATGCTGCATTATTGTGCATCATTATAAAATGGATTTCCAATTCGAGCACGATACGAGTATATTCCGATAATAATAATCTTTACATCGGCTGGACATGGCGCGTAACGCTTCGTTACTATCACGTTTTTTATAATATTATGTCTGACATATTTGTTGAAAGATTTCTTGTTCGTGCAATGTAGACTGCAGTATGTAGAGTAAGAAAATAACTTCAACAATATCTTGATTGCGCATTGACACAAGTGTTTGGAGTTTTCCGGAAGCATTTTCAATTTGGTTCATCTATAATGTAGCTACTAGCTACACTACAGGAGAAACGGTGACTTTTGAATCTTCGCCAGCACTTAAAACCATGGCAATTATTTAACACCATTAGAGAGCGAATGTACCTAAGGTTAAAATACACTACTGGATACTTATCTGGAACCCGGTGTACCTTAGAGTAACTTAGGATTAGATACATTGTAACAGCACTAAAGCTTAATTTACTTGACCTTAACAAATGAACAACCACTAAAGTATCTCGGAAAATTACAACAAAAGCTATGTCAGCTTTGTCTCCGCAATAATCTCTACAGTAAGGGGTGTTATGGAGATTTTATCAATACAGAAAGCTTCTAAGTATAATGTGCCGGCCATTACTGCGCCAGAACTAAACTACTGGGACCGTTAAGTAATGCTAGTGTATCATGTGTTGGTATCATAGGGGTGGGTGATAAAGTAATACAAAAGGTAGTATTAACTTGCTGTGGTATTCTTGTTTTCTGGTTGGTCGTTTTGACTATTATAATACTGTCCTATTAATGTCCCACTGTTGTGCACATGCAGAGAATGCCTCATGTAGAGAAGAAAAGAGAATTGATCCCCACGATTGCTCATTTGCGATTTCAGATTCAAGTTTACTCAATATGGTTTTTTTTTCAGCGATTGTCAATGATGTCTTAGAATAATAAGGAAATTACATACATTAACTTGGAAAAAGTCACATTGGTACTTGCCTGTAATTTGTTCGAACCTGCAACCTTGTGCACACAAATCCGTCCACGACTTGATCAACCAATTCTTTAGGACAATGATGATGATTGATATTATGACCATATTATTAAGTATGTCTCTAATTTAGTTTTTCTTTTTTGTCTTGGTGTTATCCTAATGGTCTTTTTGTTCTGTTTCTCTTTTCCTTAGACCAGATCTATAAAAACGTTATGATTAAATTGTTTACGTTCTTAATATCACTCTATGTTTTCTTAGATCCAACCCTAAATTATAACAGAAGCTTAAATAACGAAGGAAGGAAGGACTAACAAGTTTGTTAATGTGTACTCACTTTTCCTCACAACTTCCAAGACAAAGTACTCCCAAGAAACTATTTCTTAGAACTTTCCTAAGCTATAGATGACTTAAGCAACATTGAAACTAATGTTTTAAGTTTTATGACTTTTGCAACAGTTAGTTTTAGTTTTTCTGGTTTTCTGCGTTTCAAGTGGGAAAATTAAAATTTTTTAATGTACGTTTGTATGTACAGTTGAAGATTTAAGGGGTAAAAAAAAAATAAGATAAAATTAAAATGAAGAATATTATTCTCGGTTTTTTTTCATGGTAATCGTCTAACGTGGCATGGGCATGTAATGAGGAGGGATGAATGTCATATAGCAAAAATAGTTATGAATATGAAAGTGGATGGATGTACAGTCAGGAGGAAGACCGATAAAGAGATGGATGGATTGTGTGAAAGTTGATATGCGAAAGAAAGGAGTGAATGCTGAGATGACACGAGTAATAGGGATCAGTGGAAGAAAAGCACACATTGCTATGCCCAAATAAAAATAATTGGGAACTGGGCACAGAGAAGAAGATTTTTCGTTTCCTTTCAGTCGGTTGGTTGAGTGGAGATAAGGGCCTGATAAATGCCTGGTTGGAGTATCTATTATAAATTTACCTAATTTAAGTATTTTTTACATTTCTCAACATGCTATTGCAATCTATCGGGCTCAATAAAAAATCAGTGGTGTTGAAGGACCTAAGAAATTCAATTGCATTATATATTTTACTAGCTGTCCCCCGCGACTTTGTTCGCGTGTTTTAGTTTCAACGGTTTTTCATTTTTGCAACATTTATCATTTATGCTCCGCTCCTATTGGTCGTAGCGTGATGTTATATAGCCTATAGCCTTCCTCAATAAACGGACTATCCAATACAAAAAGAATTATTCAATTCGAACCAGTAGTTCCTGAGATTAGCGCGTTCAAACAAACAAACAAACAAACAAACAAACAAACTCTGCAGCTTTATAATATTAGTATAGATGTACCTATAATATGACTTAGTAATTCTCACACGTACTTATATTTGATTATTGTATTCCTGATAAATGTTTGTAATATTTAAAGTTAGTTGCATTGTGATTTGTTTATGATAGCTGTGTCACATTACAAGTATCAAAATATTAAAATATCCAGTTTATGAAATATTTCAATATTCAGATCTCGTAATACACTTGACATTTGTTGATAAGGATTGCTTATTATTTTATCGGCATCTCGAAATATTAAGTAACCACTGACTCGTTGATATCCGTGTTATCTTCATTGTGACGGTAGGTTATTAGATTATATTGTTTAGACATATTTTTATTAGAGTTAGTAATAGTTGTTGCAATAAGAAAAATATTGTGTAGGAACATTACCTACACAGAAGTTTACATGCATATAGAGCCAGGAGCTACTGCTGCTCTTACATTTCGATTAATTTTAATTTCAATACAATGCAAAAGCAAAGTTGTTATTTAGTTTAGCGGACACGAAATATTGTTTCTTAAATAAAAAAAACTGACAACGGAAGGCACTACTTAACTGGAATCTAAACATGTATATATTTTTTTTTACTGTGTGTTAATTGTGTGCCTGCTGAATGAATAACAATTTCACATAGGCATTGCATTAGATATAAAATTCATTCAAAAATAACTCACCAGATTAGTACAGAAACAAAAAAAAGATGCGTTAATGAAACCTTGTAGTTTTAGGTAAAGTAAAATGTTTCTTCATAATAATATAATTTATTAACTTAAAATGTTATGTACAACAAATATATTTTACATATTATTAAGTTTAAAGACATAATATATAGGTCGTTTTACATTATCAAATACTATTGTTATCGTTAATCAAAACATTTGTCCTTCAATAACAAAACAGTTTTATCAAGAACATAACAGTCAACAGTTTTACTATTATGTCTGTAACAGAGAAAAATATTTACCTGATGTACGAAAACAATTTGAACCATGTCAAAGGCATCTACAAAGTAAGTGGCCACTTTATAACCACTATTTGTAGCGTCTAAATAATAAAACGGCAACAGTTGTTTAGACGAAGAAAATGCTCTAAAAATCTCCGAGAAAAAGTAAAATATATTGGGAAGTTTGTTGCAGGAGTGCAAACTTTGTCTTTGAGTAATTAGAATGAATGTGGTCTTCTGGGACTACTTTTAATGATAGCTATTTTAAAACAACTAAACCCGAGTTACAGGTTAAGTAAAGCAGTTGAAAAATAAACTTAGAAGAAATATCTTTGTATTTATCGGTTGTTTGTGAATGTGCATGAGGTTTTAGTTAAAGAAGAAATGCATTGGACTTTTTAATGTTTCTGTCTGCTTCGTCAGTTTAACTTCTAAGCTGACTTGAATTTTGAGATTAAGTAGTGTCATATTCCAATGGCACTAAATATATTTTTATCATTCAGTGCCATCGGAATATTTATCCTTAGTGGATGCTGTTGTAGTTAGTTTTTATATTGCTCTAGCTCGAGGCCCTTAAGGTTGTCGGCATAAGTCCAGTGAAGCAGTCAAAGCCTGCTTAATAGTAAATTTAGGAAAAGTAAAAAAAAGGAATATTTATCGTGTTTCTCTTTGCCTCTGCTGGTTTAAATAATATAATGTGCCTTGCAAACATTTCCAATCTAAAAGGCTGCAAGGATAGAGACTCGTTATGGGCAGTTTTAGCACCCTTCATTTCGTGTTTTGTAGACAAATCATTCTAAGTATCCGCGCTTAATTAATTCAATTAACAAAATAAGGAACATTTTACTTTTATCCTACTCGATCGCCTTTTGTGCCCTCTTATTAACAAGCAAAGTAATTTATTCATCACGTCAAGTCATAAATTTTAACGTTGAAGTTCATTAATTAGGCACTGAAATGTCCACGCGACGACATTCATCATGTATTAATTTTAAAATCTACTGTTATTTGCTTACTTCGAGGATAATTTGCATTTCTTTGAAAGCACATTTTGGAATAAATGGAATAATAAATATAAATAACTATTTAATTTTTTCATGAAATAAGTATGAATTGATTAGTAAAATGTTTAGTTTTATCTAGCCAAGGCAGCTAATACTTAATTAGCTTAACTTGAACTTGATAAGTGCCTTACGAGTTTTATCGTATATTTGTAATTAGGACAACCAAATAGAAAATGAATAAAACACACTATTTTATTATTTTTGTTGTCCTTATCACAAAGCCAAGGGCTTCGTCTTAGAAAACGAAAATCCAAAACTGTTTTGTCCAAAAAATTTACTCGGTCGCAACTGCAAATGTTTATAGATTTTTCGTACCGCGATTGTGACATGTGGTAACTAATGGCGGTTTAAATCAGTGGTCACGTGCCGTACCCACGAAACCGCGATCTATTCGTTAAGCGGAACCGCAACACGCTTACCGTGTGACTAGATCCCAACAGTTGATAGTATTTACGTGCTATAAATACCATGTATAACCCTTACTAAATACAAAATACCTCTGTCCGACTGTCTGTCGCTCTTTCACGCCAAAATTACTGAACCGATTGGTGCACAGATAGTTTAGAGACTGAGAAAGAGCATTGGCTACTTTTTGCCGCTATAACCGACATCCACGCGGGCATAGCTGCGGGAAATAGCTAGTCCTATATAATATGGTTTATTTAAAAAACAAATTGTCCTAAAAATAATATAATAACAATGGGCTGGGCCTATAGAACACAGTTTCTTTAATCAATTACTGGAGAAGACGCAATCACACTAAATAATAAATATTTAATTCTTAAATCTAGTATTTTACAATACCTACATGAAAATCGTCATTTTCCTTTCTTCCAGTCACTTAACAACAATTCAGTGGTACAGTAGTAACTTAACTGAGTTTTAATATGTTTCTAAGCCTTAAGTAAAGAATTCGAATGGCACTCGACGAGCCACCAAAAGCCCGAAATCAGATTATATCTCAGACCAATTTAACGAGCCAAAAATCATTTTGTGACGCTGTTTTATTTGATTTCGGAGGCGACGCGGTTAAAAGGGCTCGTATTTAAGTGGGAATTGATTGTTGCTTTCATTATTAAGGTTTACTTTGACCTGAGAGGGCTCGATTGTTTTCGAGTGCTGTTTCTACGTTTCGTAAACGTAACACTGTTTTGTTTGCGTGACTTATTTTGACAGTTAACAAAAGTATTCTAACTCATTATTTGTTTGATAAAGAATATTTTTTTGGGTTTTTTCGGTGGTGTATTATTATATAATATTTTGGTATTTGTCAAGCGCGACTTTTCTCGTAATTACGTCCGTTTGAAAATATTTGTTCTCGACAAATGGAAAAAATATTGATTTGGGCATCTAGCCAGCGACTTAAGTCTTTAGGACTGTACAGCATTTTAATAACAGTCTGAAGAGATGCTGCATATGAAATTATGCGCAAAAAGAATATATATATAGGTATATATATATATGCCTTATATATTATAATGATATACCTTTTCATATCAGGGCCTGTGCACACTACGTTTTTTAAACGCGCCGTCGACGCGCGTTTTTAGCGATAGAGACTCGATACGCACGCGAGTCTGATGCAGCCTGTAGACCTTTGCACACCTGTATAAATTCAAACACGCGTTTGTATCGATACAGACGCGCGTGTGTAAAGAAAGACGCGCCGGTGTCGCGCTTTTGAATCAACGCACGTTTCTAAACCGCACACCACGTTTGAAAAGCGTGGTGTGCATAGGCCTTTACACCTCATACATCAAAAGCTCATATTTTTCAAAAGTACACATAAAAGTACACCTAAAATAAAAATGTAAACTACAAATTGGATAGCAGCTAGAATAGAATAGAATAGAATATTTATTGAATGTTATTACAGGTAATGTTAAAAACAGCTGGTAGTGTACATGACAGTGATCTCTGTAATATACCAAAAGGGTGTACATTATTGTTATAGGTGTCTCCACAATAACATCAAATTAACAAAATAAGTTATTCTCAAATAAACTAAATGCTTAATTAACTAACAAACACAACAAACAAAATATTACGTAGCAAAGAAAAAATAAATAAATTCAATAAGCATTATTGGAAGTTAAGCTACCTACCTACCTACTTGTATTAGCTGGTGTATTACGTATAAACATTTTACTATTTGGTAGGTATATTCCTTCATATAATATCATTGTAAACTAGGTCCTAGGTGTAAGTAGATACCAAGTAATATATGCGCAAATATGCTAGCAAAAACAACACGTGCAGAGTAACGGTTCGCTCACGTCAACAAAACACTGCGTTTGATCAATTACCACAATACGTACTGTTATGATACTGTATTGTTATATGCCTATCTAGTTAATATATTGAAAAACTAAGACATTTGCCTTAAAACAATAAAAATATTTAACAATTTTGGAAACCCGGACTGGTACTTTCTTATATAAAATTAATTAATAAAACATTTCGCATTCGATATAAAATATAAGTAAGTACCGTAATATAGGCTTGATATGAAATTCTTAAAATTTTTCTTATCCCGATCCCCCGACGTAGTCCAGAGAAAAGTAAACAATGTAAATATTTATACCTTTACTTAGTTTAGAAGATATTGAAATTGTTAAAGCTTAGAGAAAAGAGATTATAATAATATTTGCATCACCTGCAAGTCTGTTTTGGAATACCGATCAATACACGTGTCAGTAAGCTTATCAGTCTGTCAGTAACGCAAAATCGTCATTGTTCTGATGTAGAGAATAGTTTTGATGTAATCTGTGTGGTACTTTACCTATTGGACTGTATCTGTGTTACCCCCGAGATTTCATTGAACAAACTAAATGTATGAACGAAATTATTTAAAAACTGCATGTTATTTACAATACTGTTATAATAACTTTCGTAAGGAGTATTCATAATTATTTTGAACAAAACGGTTTACTCATGCATATTCTCGGTATGGCCCGACTAGTTTCAGACTCAATAGGAGTCCCTAATCATGAGCTAACGCGGCGGTGTCGCAAGACGAACTGAAACTAGTCGGGCGATCCCGAGAATATGCGTGAGTAAAGCATTTTGTTCTAAATAATACTGGTATTATAGTAACGACGCATTGCCCTTTAATAAGACCTACAAAGTTCGTAAGTTTGACAATCATTTTAATATTAAATAGTCCAAAAGAGTTATTAACCTAAGGTCTATAAGGTATTTTTAAGTTTTCTTTTTAGGTACGTACCTAGTCAAAAATCTTTGTAGAATAGAATTAAGTCTCGTTGACATCGCGGTCTTAAAATCCAGTGCTAAATTAAATAACAATAGGTCTTTAATCAGTCCTTTGCGTCTATTTTGAACCCCTTTGGGTATTCAGCCGTTATAATACACATCTAATCCGTCTGATAGTAAAGGACTTACCTACAGCAAAGAGAATACCTAAATTATACTATTGAGGTAAAGTCCTGTAAATTAATTAAGTAGGTTTGTGCTGTAGCTTCTGTTGTCTTTGATAACAAAATATCCGTTGCTTTTAGGGTTTCTTATTATAAAAATACTAGAACATTCCTATCTGGATTTTGATTCGGTGATAGTTTCCAGATACCCGACGTGAGAATCAACTGGAAGCATTCCCGTTTAAAGGAACACTACAATGAAGCTTAATTTATAGCGATACGCTCGGCTGCAATATCCAAGTAAATACCGTCTTTCACGCGGCCAGTACGGTTACAATACCACATGTACTTCTGTCCATCGTAAATGGAAAGCAAGCGTCATATTATTAACATGTATTTGCTACCAAATATTAGCATTGATAAAATATGTTTACATGCAGAAGTAATTACCTTATAAATTCACAAGCGTTTAGGCGAAAATGTTAACGTTATGAATTATGCCGCCTATAACGTGTTATCTTTATGAGCCATACACGTTATTCAGTCATCGGTATGATTGATAGACGCAAGATTAGCCGATAATGTAAGAAATACTTAATATTTTTGTAAATGATCACATTTAAGAGGGTAGGTGAACATTTAAGTGCGAGTCCCTGTTTGGGCGCCATTAACAACGAAAAATGCATTCTTAAATACAATTTTCTTTATTTCTGTTTATTATTATGAATTAAAGTTGTTTGTGTAGTTTGCAGTGGTTTTTGCATGTAGGATTTATGTATTTAATTATACTAGTAGCAGACTGCTTGTGTAAGGTGTGGTCAAAAAATGTCTTACCCTTTTTCTCGCTCTGTGGGGTTAAATACAGGAATAATAACTACAGTGCCTCCTCTTAAATTCGAATCGACTCTGCTCATTATTATTCCCGTGGCCTACGATTATTTCGCACCCTTTATGACGTGAATGACGTCACTAAAATGTTGCTAAGGGCGTTCTCTTGCCCTTATAAATTTATAACCCTCGAAATAGATTAAATAATTGAATAAATTATAGTTATGATCCTGAAATACCTATAATTTAAGATTAATTGTTGATTTATGAATAAAGCTAGGCACCGCGATATCGCGCGTGCCTTGGTGTTCTACTAAGGCAAGTGATGTTTATGCTTATAATATTCCTTGAGAATTGGGCTATGAAATACGAAATGTTTTTTCAAATCTGACTGCTAGTTTCAGAGATTAACGCGTTCAAACAAAAAAACTATTTTGTTTTATTATATTAATACTAATAGCATAGGTATACATACATAATATGAAAATGTAGGCAGATACATCTCGTACTATAAGAATATGATTATTATGTATACTAATCTAGAAACATCATCTTTGTTTAAAAGAGAAAATATACACACGTGTATAGTCGTCTCAATTTATACGTTTATGTATGCAAGGTTTAGGTTCAAGACTGAATAAATTAGCACCTACTTCTGAACGTAGCGTGTCAATTAAACCATGTGTACATAACTTTATAATCACACATCATTTATAACATAATTATATTACATTATAAGATGTGCCTAACTGAAAAATAAGAAAAATAATCATTATTGTAATTACATAAAGTTACTTCTGAATCCTTAGACTTAAAGCGTGAAAGTTTGCACGTTGCATTCAATCACACAAATGGATTCGCATGAAATTTGGCATACAGATAGTTTATAATCCGAACTAACACATAACGTTATCTAAGTCTACTTTTCATATAAATTTAGTTATCCTCAGTTATTCGTATAAAACGCAGTAGTTTCATTATAATAGACTAAATTTTAGCAACTAACAAAACAAACAAACTAAGCCTGATTACCACGATAATATTGGAGTGCCTAATAAATAAAGATCATAATTATTATCGATTGAGGGATGGGCTGCGTTTGTGGCAGTGGTGGCACCATTGGCAATCTGCCAGAACACGATTTCATCAATATTTAACCATATTTAAGCCAAGCTTCGTTTACCCAAAACAAAGCTTGGCTTAACTAATTGCTACAGATCTCATGGATATTAATAAAGTAGGTACTTACACTAACAATAATTATCTTTATTACTTAATATAAAATTTTACAATATTATATTGTCTGCTGGTATGCTTATATTTATAGTTGAAATTAAGTCAAGATTTATATTTTATTTCTTCTCTATATGAGAAGAGGCCTGTGCCCTGCAGTAAGACATTTTTATCGGGCACAATTTATAACAAAACATAAAGGCTTAAGGCATAAAAATACAATAACTTAGCTAAATAGATTAAATTACTTGGCCTTTACGCCTTCTTATTAAAATACATCATTCAAAGGCATATATTTATTTGTATGGCGTAATGTCTTCAAAGACAAATACTCAACTAACATTTTCGCAAAGGAGTACTTATTCTTAACTTTCGTGTTTCGAGCTCTTCAAATCACATACTGTTAATGAAAATTGCGACATATAACTACATTTATAAAACGAAATATTTGAAGTTTTCGACCGCAAAGCCTATTTATCTAACAAATGCAGTGCTTAATGACTGACCACATGTACCAGCTACTATATTATTGTCATTGATCATCGTTATTATTGAATACTGGTGTTAATTAATTAAAAGTGCAGTTGTTAGTGATATAGCTCATCGCTTGATTATATTGCACTCAGAATTAACCTTCATTGTTTGTTTAATACAATAACTCTTATACATGATAATTTTCAAATATATTTTTTATCTTTTGCAAAGTTACTTTAATGCTTTATCGAATACAAATAAGTAATAGAAAGAAAAACTTAAACCTATTTAATCACAAATATTCGCTCCGCATGCGTTAATGCGTAACAAATAATTAAAATAATATGCTTTATTGGATCGCCGTTTACTGCGAACTGCACTGAATGTTATAGTTAAAAATGTTAGGTAAAATTCCAGTAAAATATTTTTCCAGTAAAATAATTTGTAATATGCATAAACATCCTAAAGTGTGTAACAAACTACAAAGAGATAAGAATATTAGGTTTGTATATTATATTAGTTATGAAACACCACAACAACAGTTTGTATAAAAAATCAGGTGTTAGCTTCAAGGTCACAAAAATATATGATTTTTGTTTTTCAAACAAAATATTAGTTTTGTACCAGTTATTTTTGCTTTACCACGTTATTTATTATGTATAACTATGAGTCAGAAACTCACCTGAAAACTTAAATTATTACGTTTTATTTATTTATCGTGTGGTTAGAAGCCAATTTACATGGTTGATAAGTAAATATTCGTGTTATACTAAATAATAATCTAAACTATACCACTGACTTTATTTACTCGATAAACTCTACAAAAACATGTTATAGGTACATTAAGAGCGTACCAGGATGAGCACGCAGACACCGAATGCTTAATTAGAAAATCAATTATTTAGCAAACTTTGGTAAAAGAGAAAAGAAACTACCAACCACAAAAAAGATAATACCAGCACTTTTTACACAAACATTAGCAAAAGAAAAACTATCTCTAAGTTAAAAGATAATTCCTGATCTTTTCACGCAAGTTGGGAATGCTCCATGGTATTGCCATCGAAAGCTTCAACGAATCCTAACTTGCCCGGTCGAACTTTAATCAGGCGTTAAGACGGATCTTAAGATACCCTTTCAGTTTCCTCTATCTTCCAGTCAGTTATCTTTAACTTGACGTATTGGTAAAAAGATATGTACTAGGTTTTCTACTTTCTTTTTAAGTTTTCGCAAAATATGCGTGTTAATAAATTTGTATTACGTCTTTAAAAAGTGATATTTTTGAGGTTTTTTTTCAATTATAATAATCGTAAATCGTAATTAAAATTTAAGAGTATTTTTGAAGACAATGAGTTATTGTTCAATGTTCTTGAGCGGCCTCGACTTAGTTCCGATAAATTTGTAATAAACTGACAATGGAACTTCATACTTCAATAAAAATTTAATAACTTTATATCGAGGTATGACCTTGCACTTAAATCCTTTCGTTTTCATTCGTCAATTTGTAATGCGATTTTAAAATTGTTATTGATTACGCTGCTGATTCATGCGATTTTTGGATCTCTTTGATGCTTTGTCGAGTGCTACAGCATTATTACTTAATTAAAAACTTTGTGGATGTTAGACTTTACAAATTTTCTAATTCGTAAATAGAAAGGCGCTACCTCAACCCGAAAATAATAAAATAATTCTTTTAAAGTGTTGTTAATTAGGTAGATACTATACTTAACCATTTCTAAATTTGGTACGATTACATCACTTATTGGTTTGGTAAATTATCAACTTTTCCTAATTCACTTAACAATTTATCATATTATAAAACGAAATTTCCTCATCACATTGAACGTTGCAAAACGCACAACATTCAAAATAACACCATCAAAATTGTTTCTTCAACCAACCAAATGGCAAATATAAATCATATAACAAAAGCTTGTGTTATGAAGATATTCATTAAACACGTGTCTCCATTAAATTTAGTACAAATGATTCCTTTCGCATTCTCATCTCGCAAAAAGGTCAAATCTGTTCACCGCGTTGGTACTTCCATATTTAGTTTGCTCGCTCCCACTGACAGTTGCCGTTGCGTCCAAAATAAATTTCTAAATTTTGATAGAATTGGAAACTACGTTTTTAATGGATTTTGGTCAATCGTATTTTTCTGTTAATTTAGAAAAATCTTTATTAATTATGTCCTATTGCATGTTGTGTTGTTTTGGGGGTTGTATAATGTATATTGTAGGCAAAATAATAAGGTTACAGAAGTTAATAAGTCTGTAAATTGAGGATTATAACACTTTCACTTATTTAAAAATATTAAACCAAAGTTTAACAACATTCAGAAGTGTATAATTACGTTTTATTGCAGTTGTTCGTGCTAATTAATTACCCATTTCGAAATAAATTTCTGTTGTAATTATAAATGAAGTTAGACAAATATTCCAGTTTTAATGTTTAGCTTTATTCATCCGTTCAAAATAAAAACACAAGCTTTTTTAAAAATTCTTAAAAATTCTATTCCCATTTAAAATTTGTTACCGAATACCGTAAACATGATAGAGAAAACGAAGTGTAAAACTGGGCTGTATAACGTGTGATCGCGGTCTAATTCGGTGGCACCGCTGCACCGGCGCATGCGCATGCACTTGATAGATGAGTCACGGTCGTCCACGGCCACTGCACCCCGACTGAGGTTTTGTTGTGATTCGATGTAATGTTATGTATCTCGCGTTGTTTATGTCTTTAAGGACTGTTTTGTGAGATTACTTTAGATATTTTCCGTATGTTCTCCATAATAGTGATACAGTGATTTAGTTTAGTTTTTTTAATTGAAGAGTTTTTTTTTACGCAGATATTCGTAATAAAGCGAAAAGGAAACTGAAGTAATTTAAATATTTTCGCATTTAGCGTTTATGCAGGTTGTTTGAATCTTTAAAAATAGGTATAACAGTAATTAACCTCGTTACGTTTTGGTTTTGATATGTAATTTAAGACGATGTAAAGCCGGAATTATTAAATACCTAATTTTACAAACCCTAATCTGGATTATTCCGAAATGTATGTACAGTAAATTGTAAGAAATCTTTGATATTCAATTATTTTTACCACAAGCTTTGAATGTTTAATTACTAAAAAGAAACCCGTTAACTTTTATAACTTACATTGAAACGGCCGTCAGTTGCATCATGATTATTTCTGAATTTTATTAATGGTATTAACATAAGGAGTTAAACATATATGTTATTTAGGTTACCAGTTTTAGGTTAACATTAAAATTCAGTACAAAACAGTTTACTCCGATACTCTTTATTATTCGTCGTTGTGTCTTCATTTGACATTCCAAAACATGCTCACTCAGGCTGTCTACCGTATTATTTAAAAGCCTGTACTCAGAAAGTACTGATGTTAAGTACATCACTACTTTCTGTGTTGTGTTCTTTATGTCCATATGATTTTCATTTCGTTTTAAGTTCGGTACTTTAAATCCTCATTTTGTTATTTTGATATAAGGTCTATTTTGAGACACAAATAGTATGCATCGAGGACTGTCCGTCGTCAGCCATAACAGTCGTAAATTCTTAAAGAATCCAATTTCACAGTCAAACAAAGATCTAAAACTAAACTGATTGGGATTCGTCTCGGTTGATAAATTGTAAGACTCTATAAATCAGTAGTTGTTAGAAGCGGAAATGTCTGGAATCAAACCGACACTTGATAGAACGCATGAGGGTCGGATGATGCCCTCTCTTATAACATTCAGTACGCCTAAAGGTTTCAAATTGATTCCCAATTTTGATCCCAATAGGATATGCTTCGTTGACTCCAAAAAAATAAAGCTAAAGTAAAAATGTTTTTATTAGACGCTGCTTTTAAAAGGCCGTAAAACTTTCAAAGCCCATGTCTGTTAAAGACATTAAGGGCTATTGGAAATAAAGAACCAATGACACAGATCGATTTGGTAGTATTTAAAAATAGTTTTGTGTATACCGAATACACGATATAACATTGAAATAACGATTATGTTCCCTCAGGGTGCTACACATGTCAGGGTTGGTATGAATTGGCAAACCTGGGTGGGGGAAATCGAATATGTATGCATAATGGGTCGGGATATGAGTCGTCCGGACGGCACGTCTGTTCCTTGATATAGATTATAAGTTTGTCGTACTCTGAATATAGCGAATGTTAAAGATCTTGGGGTAATTTTGGACCGTATAATTTGGTATATCAAAAACAAACGACATACTGCTCTAAGCATGATTAAAATTTCCGAGTCTACAACGCAGCATAAAAGAAACCAAAGGTAGTAGAAGTTGGCGGCGTTTCATGTCGTTTCTTTTTAATAGTATTAATTACAATACCATAAAAGACACGTCAGAACAATCATGTCTTCTCCATATTTTCATATTAAACCTGACACTGTTCCTCTCCATTACCGAGACATGACATGACTTTTGGCATAGTATTAATTAATAGTTCCCAAGAGGCAAGCTGTCCCAAATGTCAGCTGTAGTCTACACGTGTCCCGTTCACATTATTCATCGGTTCAACAAACTATAATAGACGGCTGGTAAAATCGCGTTCATTTGTGAGCCAATGTTATCTATTATCCTCCCCGGGACGTGTTTGTTCGATATATATGTTACAAACCAAATATCCGGAAAGTAAATGAGATATGATTTTCCCTTTAATTCCAACTTCAATTCATAAATATTTTTTTAAAAATCGCAGATTTAATCAACAACAATCTAATAAAATTACAAGAAAAATTAAATTCAATTAATATCTGTTTAATATTGAACAAACAAAAATGTATCCAGTGGTAACTAAACAACACTACCCAATGTTAAAAAAAAAAAATATTTTAACACCTATTTCCCTTTCAGTGTGATTAAAATTCTCAGAAATATTTGGCTATGGTAATTAAGTGCTACGGCAACTTGGTAATGCTATAAAAAGAACTCGCCGTGTACGTTTTTCAGTGAGTCAAAAGACTAAAATTGTCGTCGGTCATGTCTAGAACATAGGATGTGAAATTTGCATACATTTTAAATTTCGCTCAGCTTTTCGGTTTAAATTCAAACTTAGCTGGCGGTATTTTTATTACGTGTCATCTGGATTTACGTAACGTTAATAATAAAACGGTAACTCGTAACTTTATTCAATTTTTGGCAGAGAATGTCTGAGTTCGGGTGTTCTTAGAATGATTTTAACGGGCATGGAGCCTTCTCTGATTTATTACGCAAGTTTAGACGGGATTTATCTTATTTGAAATGATGACCAGTAGTCAGAATGTTGTTTTATGTAACAGCCGTATATTTGAATGCTTATACCGAAGTAAGGATCCTTTTTGGGCCAGAATTTTGTAAAACCCTGTTTTATAACCGGTGAATAAACACGCCTAAACAAAATACCCTCATGAGCCTCAAATTAGCCGTGACACTTTTCTGTCCGCTTTCCCCTCGACCATTTAGCCTTTTTATTTGTGAACCAAACAATGAAATGTTCAGCTTCGAACTAACTTGATTACCAACACAATTGCCTTTAAATTAACTTTTAGAACCATTTTAGATCTTGTGTCTAGCATTCTAAACTTAAGACCGTGAAATCCGATTGGTGTTAAGTTGTTCATTTAAATACCTTTCAAAGCTATGTTTTATGGTTGCGTTTACGGCACTTAGTATTTATTGACGTTTGTTTTACCGCTTCAAATACTGAAACTGAACATCAGGCCTGACGTTTAAGTGTCAAAAAAGTTGGCATTGGTCGTTGCCCTCGGTTGGAAATCGATAGAAAGTCCATTGAGGGGAAGACCAAATGGTATTGTATTGTTACGTTATAGAATTGTTTTGTGTATTGCCATGCCTTTTATTTGCCTTTTTACTTTAATTTCGGTATTGTGAGTTTCTATAGTGATTGACTTATCGACTGTGATCGGCTGTTGATATAGTTAGATGTATCATTCCAATGTTTGGCTTTCTATACGCAGTTTATTGTTTACGATTACTTTGTTTCTAGTATCTAAAAGGATTTGATTTTAACTGGTAATTGTCGGACATGTGTATCTAGTGTTTACGCATTTCTGTGTTTTGTATGATTGTGTCTTTGTTTATCATTATTACTGATCTGTTTCACTTACTTACTATATTTTTTACATAAATATAAAGGACTTTTTGGACTTTGAATAATTTCTATCAAAGGAACTTTGTGTTTATAGTGTCCGTAGAATACTTAATATCCGAAATGTGATATCTTTCAGTTCAAGCCTCAAGAATTAGTAAAAAAAACAGTCAAAATAATGTATTAATATTAAAATAATATCGAAATTATAATCACAAACCAAGTTGTACGGCTGTTTAATTATTCTAAATAGGTACTATGTTTCTTTCGTTTGCAATTCAAATGATTTACAGTAAGATATTATCTTCTATAATTTACTTAAGAGTTATATCAATAGTTTGTTTAATTTCAAGGTATATTAAATAAAGCTATCTGTTGTTTCAGCTTGGCCTCTGTAATTATTGTAATGTAATACTCTCCCTGTTGCTAAGAGCTCGTAACACATATAACCTTCACTTAAATTTATCGCTCGTTTTCCATTTGAGAATTAGAGCGAATTATAATTTGCTTTTTTTACGAGTATGTTGGTAAAATTGTGTTTATTCATGTAATGAAAACGACGTGTAAAAAAAGCATGCATGCAAGCAAGCAGCATTTTAAGTATAGTGGACTTTAACTTTCTCAGATGCTGTGAAAACATATATTAATTCGTAACCTATATAATTGTGATTAATAATAATAATAATGACCTATTAAGTACATTTGTTAATAATTGAAAAATAAAGGTTCACTCACCCCCGGTTTCTGAAACGCTGATCAACTTAATCTGTCTTCAAATCAACTGATCACGACTGTTATTGGTTGACCAAAAAACTAACAACCAATCACAGCGCTTAACATGAGGTTTGACAGGTTGTTAACTAATTTTTGTATTGATCATCGTTCAGAAACCAGGGGATGGACTTTGCTTAACAAAGTGCTTTCTCGCATGATAAGATACATAATTAAAGTTACGGCCAAAATGTTAAAAATGAAATACTTTCAGGTTTTCAAATTGTACCCAACATTTATAACATAGTTTGCTGACTTTCTGTACTGCGATATCTTAGGCGTAGTGACTAAAGAAATCGATAATTTGTCTGCTATGCATAACCATAGCCCATGAACGAATTCGTTCATGCCGTAGCCATATTTCCTGGCGATAAAAAGCTAGTTACTACTACTTACTATACATTTTACTGTGCTAATACTCTCCCTTAGAAGAACCGAACCGGAAGACGCAGCGTTGGTAGGTCTCCCTCCAAATGGACCGACGACATCGTCAATGTCGCGGGTGACTGGTAGATGCAAGCGGCAGGTTGTCGTTCGTTGTGGCGTTCTAAAGTGGAGACCTTTGCTCAAAGTGGACGTCTTCTAGGTGATGATGATGATGACTAATTTCCCTTCATACATGTGGAAGTTTCGAGGATGGATAGATGTATGGATGTATGTAACTCGCTCACGCAAAAACTACTTAAAGTATTTGAATAAAATCTAGCACACATGTGTTTCACAACTTAGATTAACACATGGGATACTTTTACTACCGACTAACTATTTCATGAAAACGTGCGTGCGTAGCTCACCCAGGTAAAACCCCGGGACACTGCTAGCTGCTTACCTTACATACCTAATTAGTTATCGTAACACTATACATATGATATCCTAACACGTATTCTAGCACGATAATGTTATAGTTTGCTATTGTACTTGTCAATCAGTATGATGACTGCTTGGCATGTCAATCTATTGATCTCACTTGCGCCAGATATGAACAGCTCGATGTCAATCTACTGACGCGTTTAGTGAATAATTCAATGTATATTATGTTTAGTTTATTATTATATATCATCAAGCATGTAATTAGGTACAAGGTTGTGTATTTATAACGTAGTAAGAACGTGTTTTTTGGAATTGCAATTTTATTAGATACCTAGTTCTTTTCTTAACACATAAATATTAGAGACTTAAACAGAACGTTTTCTTTTAATTTAAATATGATTTTATTTATGGTAGTGTCTTTGTGGTGATGGTGTTATAATTTTGCGTAACACAAGCATAAAAACTTTTAATTTTATAATCGATATTTGTGGTATCGTAGGGTACGATAAAATATCAAGCTCTTGTTTCGAGTTGGTGAAAAACTCTATTAATCAAGCTATGAAAGTGTCGGATTACGTATTGTTTTATTGAATACGCCAATTAATCGATTGAGCCTTAAATTCAAAAGGGTTTTTATATTATTCACACCGGGTAAAGGCGCTTTTGAAATATACCGTAAATTGATTTGTATTTTAGACAAATCAGAAACTCCTTTTTTTTCAAGAGCTGATAGATTTTGAAAGATGACGAGATTTGTTCATTATGAAAATCAAAGTACCTACTTAAAATAGTAAATCTTCTGCGAGTATAATTATGTGTGTCACTTAAGAAATCAGACCAAAATAAGTACAGGCGCGAACAGCAACTTATGTAGAAGTGTATAATAATCAAAATCCTCATACATCTACACATTACGGACAAACCGGGAACCCGAATATTTCGCAGCTTTATCGATCCACTGCACCCAACTTGCATTGCTTGCAGTAATTTATAGCCGAAGGGGTGCTTTCCGCTTACATTACCACCCTTATATTCATGACGTTAAGGTCTATGTTTGCATCCAAAAAGGGTCTTATTAAGGGGTTTGACCCACGTGTTCTACCCATTATTGCGTGAACCTTTTTATATGGATGTTCAAACGTGTAGGAGGTGAAATTGTAGTCAATTGAATTTGAACAAACATGGACATTTGCTAGAAAAAGAGATTGCGGTTTTCAATTTGTTTTACGGTGTTTATAGAAATTTGCTAAAATAATTTTTGATCTAGTAAGGTATATTTTTTTGGAATTTTATCTGCAGAATTATGAATAGAAGGAAGATTCCTTTGACTAGATTAAGGATAGTATAGGCGAAGTTACGTAACAATATTCAGGACGAATAAACCCGTAACGGGATTGAGTTCGTTGGTAATATTACGTAAATAACATCGTAAAACTATAATTATATAAGTCAATAATATCTTATAATAAATGTAGTCATTATTATAGTTTTGATGCCGACAATTATAAGTTTTCGTTAAAATATTCTTCATTACGATTTTTGCCTTGTTCAATAATCCTTTCTAATATTATAAATGCGAAAGTAACTCTCTGTCTGTCAGTCTGTCGCGTTTTCTACTGAATCTATTTAAATAAAATTTGGCACACAGATAGCCTTAGAGCCTGAGAAAGGACATAGTTTTTGCCGCGATAACCGTCATCCACTGCGGCTCCGCAGGAAACAGCTAGTATAATTATAGTTAAGGACATGTGTACCTGTTAAGTAAGTAATAATGTTATTTATTAGAGACTTTGTATTACTTGTACAAGTAGGTACTTATGTTCACTTCCTACTAGGCTTCCCGTTTCCTAGTAGAATACTACATTAATATCCGTTAGTCATAATGTTTGGTTTCCGATTGCGGAGACATTAGTCTCATGAGACTATCTATGTATTTCATAATAATAAACAATCGGATCTAATACTATGAAATGAGTTTCTTTTAAGCTATAAATTATTGATTTAATAATGTTCTTATTATGTCGATTCGATCAGAGTGATGGACAAATTTTGTGATTTTATGAAACGTTATCCAAAAAAAATTGGTAATAGGTAATTACTAATGTTGTTAAACATTTCCAGAAATAGTCTTTTAAACAAACCTAGTTCGTGTAGCCCTAAAATGAATAACAAATAGTAATGTGTTTCTTGCACTGAATCGCAAAATTTAAAGCGAGCTTTACCTTGTGACATTAAGGTAAAACTTGTCTATTACAGTAAAAATAGATAGTTACTGACTGCCTCGTTGCTCTAGTAGTGACTGCCGTGCACGAGGTCTCGGGTTCGAATCCCGGGTCTATCCAAAAATAGTTACTGGGTTTTTCGTTAAGAAATACTCAGTACAGCTCAGCTCGGAGTCAGGAAGGTCGGCTGTGTTTACACCCCGTGACTCGGAAAGAACGTAGAGCAGTTGGTCCTGCGCCTGATCTCTCTACGGTCCCGTCGGACTATGAGAGTGAAGGACTAGAGAGTACAACTGTGTTCTCGCATACACTCGTGCACTGAAATATCTCCCGCGCAGATGGCTAATCTCTGTTGACCTTAACCTTTGGTCAGGAGGACATTATTATTTATTTAATAGATACGTATCGTGATAACTAATTATTTCCGTCTTATTAATACCTACTCCTCAAATGTAATACATAACATAATAGGTATAAGTTTAAAGCACACAATTGAATTAAATTTCACTTGAAAATGTAGGTATGTTAAAATCACAGACCACGAAAGTCTCGTTAACATAAACTGAATCTATATCTATGGTCTGGTTGATTTTGTAAAACCGCGCTAACCGGTAATTTGGTGTTTGACGCGACTTGGAAGCGAGCTTAAATTGTTATGCGAATTCTCTTCTAGATTTTGTTGGAAGTATCATAACATAGTTGTATTTTAGTGCGCTTTTTATGATAAACAATAACTACCTAGTTCGTTTTGGTACATTATCTAAAACTATGATTAGCATTCTGAGAGAAATATAAAGTTTATTTATTACATCTTTCAAAGTGGACCTATTTATAGATAGGTACTATGATAAAAAAACTAGCATGTAAGGATGTACGTATTTATAAACAATAAATGTCGACAACATCACATACAATGATCTGAACCCAAAAAATCAGAAACATCGAAGATACCACACTCACCCAGATCGGAGACAATGTAGAAAAGTGGTATTTTTACATTGTCCCGACCGGATCGAATTCAGGACCTCAGATCGGGCGACATCTTGGACAACAGGTGTTGTACGCCACTCGATCAGAGTTCGTATGTACTATTTCTTTGCAAAATAAGGACATAAAACGTTCTAAGGAAAACAGCATTACCTACAAAACAACTCAAGTAAAATAAAAGCTATGAAACGTGCTATCGCTCAAGTTTCAACTATCCAAACAAGTTTGCGACCAAAATTGGCTTGAACAAATCGTGTTAGTTCGAACCCTTATCGAGTACGAGTCGAAATATCAGTTGCATAGTTTGTAGTGCGAGTTACGTGAACTTTGACACCGATATTCACAAATATCTAGCTTCCGAATATTAGTTTCCGTATCAGGTGTTGAAAACTGACACTTTTCAGTATTCTGCCTCCTATAAATGTTTGCTATATCTTGTAGAGAGGAAGGCTAACGAAGTCGTACATGAAATTAATTTATGTAGGTTAGCAGATTATGATTAGAAATAATAAAATACAACGCTTTACCTACAGAAGCTAAAACAATTATATGTACATATTTGAATTATGTCATTAAATAACGTAACGAAGGTAATTAAAGTTACCTAGACAACTGAACAATATCATCTCTCTGTTAATAAATATGTAACTATGAATTCAAAATCAAGGAGATACTAGGCAAAATCTGTGGTTTTTGCATACATACCACTCCCAAAAGTTAGTAAAGAAAACGTCGAAAGAAATATTACTTTAATTTATTTAATTGTAAACCTACCTTCTTTCTCTGTTAAAATATAAAAAGTATTAAATTTTTTGCCCTGTTACACGGTACTCGAATCGTTCGTGTTCAAAATGAATGCGGCTGCAACCCCACATTCGTTCTCGCATATTAAACAAACAGAGGGGCACAACCGAATCAAATGTTTAACTTATTATTACTTTAGATTTATCTCATTTTATTAACTCTACTTATTACAAACTTGTATTATATATCTCCTGTCTTCGTATTATCTAAATCGCTTTTGTTTTCTTACAGGAAATGCTGTTGGAGTCTATTCGGTAAGTTCGACTTATAATTAAAGCAAAAATGTCAACAGGTGTCGTATTTATATTAATTAATGAAGACATCTTTAATTAAAAGCGGGCAACTAGCCTCTAATCTTCTTAATGTTACCCTAAGGCCCACGAAATTCCCTTTGAAAATTTATACAAACCTAATAAGAATTTAACAAATCTAAAACTCTTAGAAACTCGACAACTTCGTTCGGCTCGGATAAATGTTTTTGTTTTATTTTATATTGTTGTTTTCGAGCTCTCGATTGTTAAGATAACCAGCCAACATTGTTAGAGTTATCTTCCTGCTAAATTAGAAATTCAAATTGTTATGAAAGCGAATATTAATTTCTATGTTAAACAAACTATCAAAACTATATCGTGTTGGCAATACGTTTTAGAATCGTGGTTCTGATAGAGAGGGACGGACCTATACAAACATATAGCACTATCTCTTTTTAAACGGAATTATGATGATGCACACTTATGTCTAGACTTTCTTTAATTTGTATTATTTATGTTCTTTTGTTTCATTAACATAATAATATCTGTTTTGGTTTTGATGTTCAATCTTACGTTTGTAATAATCTTAAGTATTATTTTCTATAATGATGATACATATTTGCCGAACGGTGTCCGCCTACGGCGATTCGTTAAATTTATGTTAACATATTCAGTTTTTCCATTTCAACAAATAAACATCCCACCAAAACATTTTCATGTAAAGTAACGCCAAAGCGAGTACGTAGGTTGATCTGTAACCAGAGAGTTTTTTGTTTTTCTTGTATTTCTTTCATGTGCATATATGTATCTCATTTAATAATAAAATGCTATGAGATCTATGACAAAAAAACGGTTGAATAAGAAAAATAAAGGACAATTTGGACTATCCCTATGAAATCCAATTTATTGAAATAACAATCTCACAAAATAAACTTTCGCTCAGTTTTATATTTATCTAAAATGTTATTTTAAATAAAAACCAACGACTAGTTATTTGCGTAAGTCTCCTTAACTAGATCGATTCATCATTTCTAAGGATTCTGCCGACAGATATATGTTGTATTATTAATTAAGTCTTTATCTGTAGTTAAGACCGTCTATACATCATTTTAGATATTCTTCCAATAGTAACGTTAGTTTTCTTGGCCATTGGACCTCAACGATGCTTGGCTTCCGTCTAGGGGCCTACAAAAACCCCCTCACTGGCTATGAATGACTAATTGATAAAAGGGGGAATAAGTAATTGTCTATAAACCGGTAATTTTCTATATAACACACACATACACGATTTATGAAGACAAATTATATTTTAATTGGTATACTATCTTTGTTTTACATATTATGTGGGTTGTTATTTCTATTTGTGAACGAAATTGATAGTAATTGAGTTTCCTAAAACCCCATATTTTTCTATTAATATCGTCCTTTTATTTTGATTTAAAACCGTAAAGTAATAAGGCACTTATTAGGTATTTTATATATTATGTAATGTGATTTTCTTGTTATTGTCATCGTTACTATAAGGAAAGTCTCAAATATCCATTTTTAATTAAATTTAAAGAAGTTCTTGTGTAACATTCGTTTTAGAACAAACCTATTAAACTTTAAAAGAACTCAAGCGACTGCGATCTATTGAAGATTGAGTTTGCCTCCTCTTTATCCAGCTAAACGATGAAACGACTTGCTTCGTATTTAATTCGCAACAAAACGAAGTAATAATGCAATTCGCAATCCGATTTACATTCAAATACTTTTTATTCAAACATTTAGTCGGCCTTAGAAAGCAACGTACTGTTCACTTAAAGGTTATGTCACATAAACGTTGCGGTGCCGCTGCGTCATGGAAATGTCTGTGGAATGCGCTGCTAGAAAGCGTGTTGCGGCGTCACTGCGTTTCTTCTGCGGCGCCACGTTTCTGTTCTACATAGATAAAAATTACGTATTTGCAGTGCCAGCGATCGAGAGCGCAAAATCAACCTGTGTGGCATCACCTTAAGTTAACATCTGCGACCATTCTTACCTACTGTTACACATTTTATATGTGAAATTTATTTAAATAGTCAGTGAGAATGTGTCCAAACATTAACTTGAATGAATGAATCGTTGTTTTTGTTACCGTTCGTAGTCCCGTAACGAGCATGTTACCTTTCTGAGATACTATTAAGATCGCATTTGAGATAACTCACTTACATATTCTATGATATTTTTGAGGTAACAGCAAAAGTAACTATTTTCTGGCTTCGAACCAAATGTGTCCGGTATGTCCTCAATGTTCCTACTTTAGCCTTGTACTTAGCGTCAAATAAACGATTTGTTACTGAAAATTTCCGGTGTAAAATTCCACGCTGGGAATTCTTTAGAAATTTTAGATGGAATTTATTTGTTGTTCACTCGTGTTTAAATAGTTGCGGGTGCTTCAACTTAGATCTAAACACGCTTTATTCTTTTTTCGTTGTCAACACAGCCTTTGAACGGATATTGGATTATTTTGTTGCTATGTACATAAACGGTGCAATTTAGAAGAAGTTTATTTTGTTCCGTAATGGCTAAGCTACCACTTTATATTCGAAGCAGGAAATAAATGCGAAAGTTCTGCAATTGTACTTTGGACTTCCTTTCTGGTTATAATAAACATTAAACTGATTTGCGCAGTGGTTAAGTGCTTGGCTGTCTGTGGTAAGAACTTTTAACTTAATCCAAAGTGTTTAAATTTTTCTCCCTTCTAAGGATAGAAATTTATTTGGCTTACAAATAAATTTGTTGACTGTTTTTCTTCTTCTGAGATTTTTCGTACAAATTCTATACAATTCTATAAAGTATAATTCATATCGATCCGATGCGATGTCTGCCGTTTTATGGAAATTTTACATAAAGTTATTGCTCTCATCAAAATGTAAGATTCTCATGAAAATGTATATCTCATACTATTTTAAGTCCGTTAACTGCCATATTTCATGATACAGATTGCCCATTGTATTGGCTGACACTTGTCTTCAAAAACATGTGCACTGATTGACAACTAAACATTTTCTCCGTCAACGTCAGAACTCAAGTTAACAAATAAACAAAGCTCTTTATCAATAAGGAAACGAGGCGGTTTTCTCATTGCGAAACAGTTGAACACATCATACAGCACATTGTTTGATATAACATTGCGTCTCGTTCAAACAATAGCTTTTTAGTCACGCCTTGAAAACTTTTCAAAGCGCCTGCTATGCAACATTTATGTACTATCGACCACATAGTACAAACACTTTGACTATAAAAACACCCTTATTCCAATCCAATTAAGTTGATTTTCCTTAATAATTTTACCTAACGTGCCTTACCTAAGTGGTAGCGCGCACGTGCGACTTTTAATAGTTGTTGCTGAGTTTCTCATATCTACGCAATTTACAAAGATTATTAAGTAATTAAAGATTACCTTTAACTCGCGTTAAAGTCGTTTAAACCTTAATGCACTTATAACATGAATAATTTTGAAGTACTCATAGGCATTAAGAATTTATCTTACATATTTTATTTTTTTCTTATTTATTTAGGTGTAAAATTGAGTTGAAGATTGTCAAGATAGATGCGTAATTGTTGAGAATTTGTACCTAGTTAAAAAATTCCTACGCTAATGTTTACAAAATAATTTCATAACTTAATTCAAATATAACTAAGTTTTCTTTGTCTTCGTTGATTTGCTTTAAATATTTTACGCGTAGGTGTTATGTATAATTTAATTGCTGGTCAATGTCTAGACTTATGGTGGTCTGTGGCCAATGTAGTAAGTTTCCGTAGCCATCAATTACTATAGCTTTTGTTACAGACCTTTTTAAACAGGCCAGCTTTATTGCAACGTGACCAAACCGAATATCTCTGCAATAATCGTTAGTTCGCGTTATCCGTAACAGTTCGCTCGCACGCTCTTTTTCGATACATTAGAGAGAGGCTACCATCGAAATCCATTACTCGCTGACCAAGGACTCTGTAACATATAGCTGTGTTTACACAGTAACGTATGTTTAACCCGTTTTGTTCTCATTATGGAAATGGATTTGTAATCATGGATGTATTCTCTGTGGTATACTGCGGTGTAAATTATACTCAGTAGGTTCCTAATTAGGTATGGTATTTGGGATTTAGGTAATTGTTTATGTTACTGTGTACATACGATAATCAGACACATTATTCGTAGTTTTGTTAAAAACTGAACTGTTAACAAAGTTATATTGGAGTGAATATATATTATACTAGCTGACCCGTGCCCACTTCGTTGGGCATAATGTTAATAATCCTTTTTTAGTAGGTACATATGACCTAACGATTTAAATTATTTTATTGATAATAAATATTAAAAAAACTACTTTTTGTAACTTAAATATAAAAGTTAGATATATGCTGTCGTTGACTTTTTTGTAGCCATTTTCAAGCTCCACATCTTTTCTCTAAAACTCAAAAATATATCTTTCATAGTTAAGGCAGCGTTCGTAAGAAACGCTTTCATTCGACCGTTTTTTCTCCGATTCACTTTGCAAAACGGACTACCAAGTAAAAGCCTTTTTATTTTTCGTTTTTTTTATATAATCTATGACACTCAGCAATAATGTGGCTTTCTATTGGTGAAAGAATTTTTAAAATCGGTTCAGTAGATCCCGAGATTACCCCTTACAATTTAACAAACATACAAACTTTACTTCTTTATAATATTAGTATAGATGAATTCTAAAAGATATCATGTACTATAATTTACTTAGTGATTAATTTACATTTTTCTAGAATTTACATTAGCATGGGTGAACGAGTGAGATTTCTAACAAGGCTCTAGTTTTGTGTCTAAAACAACTATTAGTGGGCAAATGTAAATAAATTATGCATTTGTTAAAATAGCTCTTACGTTTCCCGTCAATCATCGCGTCAATTACTCAATAGGTACATGTTCTGTAAAATATACCTTACCTTAATAAAATATTTATTATTAGGTTTATTTTAAACAATTATTTAAACAGACAACGGCTCTAAAAGATTACTAGTTTTTCACGAAATGTTAGCTATATAAAGAGTAAGAATACGCACTAAAGTTGGCCCTTATTTACGACATATCCAAGATGTAACTGATATTCATTGATAACCATAGCTAGAAATGTAATACAAGCTTTTTGAGTAAGTTTTCAGATACAATTATATTATCTACCAGCAGGATTAAGCTATATGTATCTTTTAGTCAAACTTTTTTATAATTCTCACTCCATAAACCTTTAGGATACCACCTAACCTACCTTTTAGGCTAGCACAATTTAAAGTTTAACTAAAATGTTGCTCTATAAGCTTTCACAACATACCTAATAGCAGTTACCAACTCCTAAATATCCTACTGCAGAACAGGGACCTACCCCAGTATAACTGATCCTAAGGGATCGCTTAATATAAGTGTTAATCCACTTCCAATAATCTAATTGCAAGTTTGAACGCAGTTAGCAGTTAATTGTCAAGGTGCTCTGAATAACCTTAACTATGCTGAGTTAAAATTTTCTCTTTGAACCGACATGCGGCGATGCGCTACGTAATTATGGAGTTCTATTTTGCATAGCCCTTTTTTGATTACATTACCGCATATTATGTTTGGGAAACGTGTTGGTTATAATTAAATATGTGATCGACATGAATTTGTAGGAATATTTTCTCTAGGAAACGGTCAGGTTAACGGTGAGCATATTTCTTAGGAGTGCTGAAAATGCAAACGATTCGTTAGATCCTAGTCTTTGCCCGTGCATTTTTCGGCCAAAGATTATACTGTACTAGCTGTCTCCCGTGACTTTGACCGCGTGTTTTAGTTTCAACGGTTTTTAATTTTTGCAACATTTATCATTTACGCTGCGCTCCTTTTAGTCGCAGCGTAATGTTATATAACTTATAGCCTTCCTCAATAAATGAGCTATCCAACACTGAAATAATTTTTCAAATCGGACTATTAGTTTCAGAGGTTAGCGCGTTCAAACAAACTCTTTATATAATAATAAAATATAAACAGCTTTATATATTAGTATATAGAGTTACTTTAATATTTAACACTGAAGAATAACACATCTATAATGGGCCCAAATGGGCATGTGGTTCTTCATATTACCTATCTATTTTCATAAAAAAAATAGGTTTACAACATAGATTTGTTAGCACTTATCAAAACATAAACTGAAGAATGATCTGTTGATGATCATTTTATTAGTCCATGCAGTGGTTCGATATAAAACAGCGATAAACTCTATAAATATAGAGTCTGTTAGCTTCAATGGCCACCCTCGGCGTCGCTGGTGACTCATAGGGGTAGATCCAGTATTTATAAAGCCCTGTTTGATATTCAATATTATAGATGTAGTCTTTTTATGCCCTAAGGTTGTCTTTAAACTGTGTAATCGATTTCGACGACCAATATCGAATGTGCACTTAAAATGGAATAGTTCCCTAAATTTTATTAGTTGGTATTTAATTAAAAAATATAAAAGCTTTATTTTATAAAGTTTTAATTTTGATAGTGGAATGTTTGAGAAGCTAGATTTTTTTTTAATTAAACTGTTACCTGCATTTCTTTTTTAATTGAAAAATTGTGAACGCCTTCATAAACATTTTGGTAGTTCCTCGAAAGGTACTCAAGTCTGCAACTATAAATAAAAATTAACTGACACGCGTATGACAGCATCACATAAGAACGGCTTGAGCGATTAAACTGTTTTTTTTTCAAGGTTTGTTTAACGAAAATTTACATGACAGCGACTGTCGGTTCAGCTAGTATTTTTCGAATCATGTAAATACTTTACTAAAAATTCCAATGTTTGATTTAATGAACCTTTGATTTAATAACGAAAAGTAGATACTAAACCAGGAATTAAGGCGGTAGTTTTTGCTCCAATATATTCACCAAAAAATGCAAACTTACGTGACATGTCACCATAAACCGTCGACCTCCATTTCCTGAATGTTTGCTGCACCTGTATATTGCCAATATCAAGGGCTACGTCATCATTTCGATTATTCAAATGGTTTTTATACGAGGGGATGTAAGGGTAGGTCCGGGCGTTTGACAAATTGCCCTGGAGCCAGACGGGGGGCTGCTCGTGTAACTGGGGGTCTAGTCTTAGGGAGTAGATTTTTCAATATATTGTACGATTTTATTGGGTTTTATTCTGCTGCTCTTGGAACAAGTTGAGGATTTGGTTGAAAATAGACCTAAATAATATTAAGTATTTATACAATTTCGATGTACAGAGTTATATCCCGAACTATACCATGACATTTATTGGCATATATTTTTACTATATCATATTAGTATAATTTAAATTAACCATTAACATCAATTAAATACTAAAAAATATACATTGTTTTTGCACCATACCAATGTTTTTATTTTGTTTTTTAGCATCATGGCAATTTGTTTTAGGCAACAATAAGCCTTGCTTTTGTCAGATAAAATTATCTGCAACAATTTTAGTCTCAGTGAGCTTTGGCAGCTTATATTTACCAATAAAAACCGAAAATATAAACACTGCCACGTAAAAACAAGTGAAAAAACTAAACAGTTTGAACGCAAGAAATCAATAACAAGATCGTAACAAAATGTAAAATATGCATTAAGTTAGTACACCTTCATGAATAACCTAACCATTTTTATTATTCTTTTGCATTGAAATGACACTAAAACTGAGTGAGCTACTTAAGTGAGTACTTTACATTTTAGCCGTTTAGATACATTTTAATTATTTTTCAAATAAGTTTTGTTTAATTTTTTTTCACTGAGTATCTAATAATATCATATGAAAACTATTCGCTCACATTTTGAAAGGAAAATATATCAAGGTAGCTAAAAGTAGCACAGAAAACTTGTACAAAATACTAAAGTTTAAGCAGCATTAAATTAACATTAACCAACACACAAAGTCGTAAATCTAAAGACCTTCTTAGCAGAAGGTTTACATTAAGTGTCCAACTTACAATAAATTAAGGAAGAACTTTTATTTATTACTTCTACCCTCACTTACCACAGTTTGGTTTGCCCAATAACTTCTTATTTTACCTTCTAGATTTTGTTTACGAAGTTTATTCGTTCTAACTAAACAAAGGCCTTTAGTTCCTCACTCCAGACTGTCGCGACGGCTTCAAGCTTCCCCGTGTTGTACCCGTTTCCATTCCCCTCCCCTGTTAAACAGACCCTTTTCTATTAAAACTTACGACGGACCATATCGAATCTTTCTACTTCAATTACAAAGTTCATTTTGCTTCGACGCCGAAATGTAATCACTGACATTGACGCCGAAACAAAGGAGGTTGATCTTTAATGTAATGATGTTAAGGGTTTTTGTCTTGTTCTCGCAGTCGTACGAGTTTAATGGGAAATTGTAGTAGGTGTGCCGTGGCCCCACGGTGGGCGCCAGTTATGAGGTGTCGACTGTGTCGAGGGACAATTTATTAATACCGAACGTTTGTTAACACTTCCTTGGCAACTTTGTTTGTTTTATAACGGAAATTATTGGAAACAGTTGTTTTATTTAACTTAGATTTTGTTTGTTTTGTCTTAGTTAAATTCAAAATAAGGCACGAAATAAGCTTTCTTCCTCAGTCGACGACGCGATTCCATAATACTGTGAAACTTAATGTCTTAATGTTAAAACATAAATGTCAAATAACTGTTCCATAAATACCTGTCCAACTTGTAGAATCTTATTTAAAATTTTTAAGTAATTTATAGGAATTAGCTCCTATATTAATATCTAATATAATATACGTGATAGTGCAAACTGAAATATCGGAACATTTTTCCTTATGCTATAAAGAACTTTCTATTACCTTCGCAATATATTTCCTCAATATCGATTCGGAAATACCTTCAGTTTACTTGGCCAGACAAGCTTCGCATTTTCCTCAAAAAAATATTGTTTCTCATCTTACTTATTATTTTCGCAAGACTTTAGAAGTTCGTATTTTTAATGCAAAATGTTGTTTTTCTTTATAGGAAAAGGGCAATTATAAAGTTCTTTGATACGAAAAGAGAATTTTAATTACTTATACAGTGACCGTAAAAATCTCTCAATCGTTGAGTCGAGTTTCCGTTAAATTATAAAGTGTCAGAATCTTAAGAAAAAACATGCATTTTCTGGGAAACAAATAGGCGAGAAAGTATAAAAAATGGAAAGTAAAAAATACAAAAAAAAATGGGGATACTTCGCTGTAAAGACGTTTCTGTTAGCATTGTAAACAAGTTTTATTTCACGTCTGTGCATAAAATAGTACCTACCTTCTGCTCATATTGATGTAAAATGTCCTTTTTATTGCATCTGAAATAAGCTTTATATATGAAATACGAGATACCTTAGCCACTCGTATTTTGTATAGTTCGGCAGTCTGCTCGGAATTGTAAGCAGGTGGTATACTTTCTATTCTTTTTACCATTTTAAAACTGAAACAAAGAGAAATACGTTCTCCTACTACCTACTTATATTATGCGATGCTTTGAGCTAGTATATGGCCACTCTCTGGTTTATTAAAGTTTATTCAAATTCAATTCAATGTGATTGTTGATCAAAAGACATCTAATCACAATACTGGAATGGAGCTTGAAACATAAAGATTTTTTTTTTAAGTCGATCAGCCTTTCGAAGTGGTACATGTATCGAAATAAGATATCTGTGCGTTTATCTGTTCGTGCAATTTTCAGTATCACATGCATGCTAATCAGTTTTAGCTAACCAATGTGTATTGCCTGCGGCAATTTGGGTTAGCTGAGGTTTACAAAGGTTTGAGTGAACTCGAGTATTTTCTGTGTTGAAGTTGTGGATATAATTTAATCGTTAATAATTTTTTAATTTTTATTTGTTCTTGTCAGACTTTTTGACTGGCTCAGAAAATGCGAATTTTTTGGAATGGTTTATAAATAGTAGCAGGATGAACATAGGCTCAGTACAGTTTAATATTATCGCTTTGACCATATTAGCAACACAATAATGATTAATGATCTTCTTAATTACTGGGGTATTTTGGGACATAGTTTTAGTCTGATCCAGATATATTTATTCCTGTACCAAATTTCCATTTCCTTTCGTTAATAATACATTACCCTTAATATGTGTAGGAACCAGTGACATGGTTAGATCAGTCATTTGCCTGCCAAACGCCAAACACGACCCACTCGAACGCCTTTGATTGTTCGAGTAAGTTAAATCGAGTGTAACATAACTTGTAAATAAATGAGATGCTCGCCGGCGTTGGGTTTTGTGGTTAAAGGATCGTTGAACGTCTTATGATCGTATACTGTTTAGGGCATGATAAGACATTTGCAAGAGTAGGGACTATTCTATTAATAGTTTGTTGCCCCTCAAAATGATACCTAACTCATATATATGTCACTTGCACTAGACAAAAAGTACTACGTCTTTTTTTTCAATCGCAGTTAAATTTAAATTTTATCTGAAAATTGCCAATATAAATAAATAAAGATAAGATAAGATAGTTATCACAAACACCCAGACCCGAGACAATGTAGAAAAGTAATTTTCTACATTGACCCGTCCGGGGATCGAACCCGGGACCTCAGAGCTAGCGACACCTTAAAAACCGGTGTGTACGCCACTCGACCACGGAAGTCATCAAATTCGTTATTTCATGGAGCATTACGACGAAGATTATTTTTATAGGAATGCTTAAATCCTAAAAAAAGCCGTATAATAGAATTGACTGTGAGTATGTAATTATGTATCTTCTCGAAGTAATTTACCAATTTCTCAGAAAATATCCAGAAGTTTAAAAACTAAAATTAAGCGCAAACTTCGCAATACTTTTTAACTAAATATTTAAAGTGTGAACTATTACGCAATTCTCCATATTATGTTGTAGGTTGCTAATTAACATGGCCGCAATAAAATGAACACGGTGTTTTAACCGCAAATAACTGAATACGCTGTTTATTGGTTATTTCCTGCGCGACTCGGGAACTAGGTGACGCGAATCATTAAAATGTATGTTGTATTTTTTGCGAAACTAACATCGTGTTTCATGTTTTAAGAAATATTTTAATTTTTTTTAACTCAATGTATCCTGAAATCTCATCACATATCAATTTAGCTGTTTTAATTTTAATGACAATTTAAACAGTTCTTACAAATTTAAAAAATAATGATCGTTTCATCAATCTACAACGTGTCGTTAGATAATGATTTTCGACACAAATCAATAATAAAATAAGTAGATTTTTTTATATTTTTTCTAATTATGTGTAGGATTTCAAAGCATTTCAAAACGCGGCCCGTGTGATACCGCACTGTCACTGCACTTTTACACACACATAAAGTTTGTCTACCGCATACGCAACGGGGCGATGCTGTTCTTAAAAAATGGTGTATTCTGAAATACGGTCAGACTAATAAATAACTAAAAAAACAAGTATGTATTAATTATTGAACAGATATGTCTTTCTTAACAGTCTCCTGAACTTTAACGAGAATGCAAAACGACACAATGTATAACTAAGAGTTTCATCTACACCTTCACTAGAATATCTGCTGAGAGAAATGATTCATGCTGAATAAAGTAGAAAATTGCATATTTCTAATCACGCCGCGTATTTAGGTTAAGTAATTCTTGACTTTACCGAAAACTCCACGTAATTATAAAGCCATATCTTCCAGGTTTCCGTAATTACTTCCCACTCTTCAAACCGGATTTTACTGGTTACATACAATCCTAATTTTCTCAAGAATTCCTTAGAGAAATTTCTTACGTCAAAATATTATGTCTGTCTATCAGTCTGTCCGTTACACGAATTGTAATGTGACACAGAAATTTCGTGTGTGCCTAATTCATACCTTGTTTGAAAATAATTTTGTAGGTACCTACTAACTTAAGTAATTAATATGAGAAAAGGTTGGCGTATAAATAATGAAAATATTTTTATGTAGTTTAGCGACATATTGGGACATGTTTTAAACTGGTTATTTTATTTTTATTTTACTTTTAATTTAAATTAATGGACTTGATGTTTTTCGCGGTTCAATATTTATTTCCTGTTAGTTACGAAGATGGTCTCTTCATCTAGTCCGAAAACAGATTAATTCTAATTGCCCACAGAAAGTAGTAAAAGTAATTAATTACATCTGGAAAAATCTTTTGTTCAACCAGGCTAATATAATTGAATATCTTGTATGAACTAATGTTATTATCGTTAATTGAATCGAAAGAATTACTGCCTCTACGAAATTACTCATTGTCACATCTCATCAAATCTAATACCAATCTTGTTTTCTTTACAAAGTATACGGCGGAAAGTGTAAAATCGCTTGATATTTTCTCTATAATGGAACTTTTATTGCATTTTTCTAAAGCAATTTCTTAGTACGTACTATGAGGTTCGGAATTTCCCGATAACTGACAATATATGAAGTATGAACTCATAACACATCGCCATCTGGCGGTATACTGAGGAAAGTGTTATAAAAGCTTTAATACCGATCTATCAATATTGAAAGAAATGAGGATTAAGGTCATAGCTCATTAGAGCCACCCGACACCCGACTCGCCTCAAGCGGTTAGTATTCTTTGTATGGAGTACTATGGATATACGCTCAGTACATCAACTCCCGAGCGTCTCGCCCGAGGGCTGACCACGCGTGGACGGCGAGTAGACCACTCAATGACCACTCGGTGATCACCCGATGCTCGCAGGCTAGCTTTGCGTTGCTTTTAGGTCTTTAATTTCTTTTTATTTTCTCTTATATCACGAGTGACAACTCTGAGACAATCCCTGACAAACTACTCATCTATTCGCGGACAACGCAATGTTCACACGCGACGTTCACGGACCACCTGTCGATATCGAGCGACGAGGTGTTGCTGGTTCGGTGGGTCTACCTTTATTGTTAAAAATATTTACTTCAAATATAATACGTAACATTTTATAGTACATGTCCTTAACCCAAATGTACATATTTATCAATATAGTAAAATCGAATTCACCTTAAATTGCGCCTACATTGCGATATATAAAATCTGACCAGGACCAGACATTTAGGATCGCGGTTACTCTAGTTACTAAAAAGTTTTCTGCAATTTTAAAAAGTTCCCAAATTGATGACAGTGGTCTCTTGAATGAACAATAAGAATAATAATATTCTGTAAAAATTTAACTTACGTGTATATAACGCGACTAGCATAATGTCCTAGAATTTCATCTTCACACCCAATTCTCCATTAAGCCTCAAAGACAAAGATAGTATATGTATGCATAGACTATTTGGTACACAAAATTTTGAACATACGTTTCTCTTATGAATAATTTGTACTTGTCATTTGCAAAATACGAAAGTGGAAAGAAAGTGTAATATAATTGCTTATACACCATCGTAAAGGACCGTCAAGCGTGCCGCAGCTTGAAAAAGAACATATTAAAAACGCAGTTTCCCAAGCCAAAGCAGTTGAAGCAAAGTTGAAAAGCGTACGGTCAGCAAAAAAAGTCGATGTAATTTTATATTTTATACTGTGAATTTTATTTTTGAAATCCGTTACTGGAGAGTGTTCCAACTGTTTTCTCTTTTATTAACGTTGGGTTTTTGACAGTATTATCACTTTAAATCATGCTTATTAATAGTTGACGTGTGGATTAGCAATCTTCATGGACCGTGTATTATTACTGCATTAAATTAACATGTCAGAAATTTTGTGTTGCACTATTGCATTTCACACTCATGTAATCTGTACGTATTTGTTCTTGATAATTAGAACAAATTCTTCTTTTTTGGTATGACTATAAAAAGTTTATTATGCCAACTGAAAATTATCAAACTATTAAAAGACATTACTTTGAAAAAATAAATGACCCACCTTTCACTGTTTGGGACGTAAAAATCATGAGTAATAAACATAATTTCAGCCTATAAAACTAAACCTATAAAAATTCTAGAATTTTATTTTAGTTACACGCCGTTTTTTTTGCTATCGGCCCATTGACCCATATAAAGCGGAGACATGGTCGGCTCATATTGATTTTCCTTGTCCACACGTGTATTATACTTTTAATTAACTTATTTACAACTACCCTCCTGTGTAATTATGATGTTATTCAGTTAATAGTAAAAAAAAGGGAATTTAATACAACCTAATATTTTTATAAATCCTTTAAATACAAAACAGTTTCGATTTTTGGTTTTTATGTTTTTTTTTATTGATAGGTACATTATTTTATTAAGTTAATGTAAACTACAGTATGTATGTCGGAATAAGCCGCCACTGTGTAGAATATTCTATCTATGTTGTTACAGGCTCTTTTTAAGTGTTTTTACTTGCTAAACTTTGAACCGAGCACCAAACCTTGTAATCGACGAAGCATTTGAATCAGAACTATAAACAATCTGTTTAATGAAAATGTTTTTCCTCGTTTTCTTAATGTAAATAGGTCAAGCTTATGTTACGTAGCAGCGTACACGCGTTCGGGATGAATCTTAATCACAAAATTATTTACGTGACCATGCGGAGATAAATATAACAGTGTTCATGTTGGTCTAGTGGTTAGTGACCCTGACTGCTAAACCGGAGGTCGTGGGTTCGATTCCCACCCAGGACGAATCTTTGTGTGATGAGCACGATCATTTGTTCTGTGTCTGGGTGTAATTTATCTATAATATGTATGTATTTAGAAATATATAAGTATGTTTATCAGTTGTCTGGTTGCCATAGCACAGGCTTTGCCTAGTTTGGGATCAGATGACCGTGTGTGAGATGTCCCAAGATATTATTATATATTATGTTTAATCTGTTTAAGATACTTCAGCATTCAGTAACACAGATTTTATGGTGTACAGTTTAGGATAAAAGCCGAAGAATAAGAGGCTTAGGTACCTACTAAAAAGAGCCTTGACATAAAGACACATGTATTTAAGATGTACATCCTTCTTTATCCTTCGACAACAATTAATTAATCAAAAATTATGACAGTAAAAGTGATTCTGTCAACGCCATTGGAATAACGGGAATCTATTATTTTATTCATGTTAAAACCCTCTGAAAAGAGTAGGTAATTATACCTATCTTTCTGTCGGCAAAGTCATTCTACAAGTTATTACAGAAGTTTAGAACTACGATTACTCTACGTGCAAGTGTCGACAACTTCCTTCATTAATTAGTTACTATAATAAAATTGTTCCGACCCTTTTAAATGTTACTGTAAATTACGAGATACGTAACGTTATGTAGTTACTGAGTTTATCTGTTGATTGGCAGACATGCGTAATTGTATAGCGCATAGCGGTATGCGCAAAAAGCTGCGCCTTTCAGGTCACACGGAGTATTTGTACAGATCGCACATATTTGTGATGTTTGTGTAGGTACAAACGTCATCCTGCCGGAGCTGCGCTGAGAATGCACGAGCGATCCCGCGGCTCTGGCTAAGGCAAGGACGGGACCGGGGTTAGTCGGTGGGTAGTCGGTGCGAGTCTGACATATCCCCAAGCCGTGCCCTCGGCGTGGGTCGAAGTCATTAGCTTTTCACCCCTCAAAAAAAAAAAAAAGTACAAACGTCACAAAGATTATTATGTGTACGTAAGATACGAAATGTGAGATTTAAAATAAGGCTGAGATAATATAAACGCAAGGAACATATACGCATGGCGATGCCTGCCGATTAATACGTTATAAGCTACCATTTGCTTTGCTTACGACCTTAGAGGAATAAATAAGTAAACTATAGAGCGCGCATATCGAGTATAAACTGTTGTCACTAGTCTTACACAGAAAATGTAAAATCGTAAAATTTGTGTCAAAACAGAGCGCACCGTTTTATTAAAACTATCTTAAACCTAATATTACCCTAATCATTTTCGCATAAACGTCTGTCGTCGCACGGAAAATCACATAACTCAGTAAACGAGCGTAGTACATTTAGATAAAAATGTGCTAACGCTTGGCATAAGGGGCTACTAGCGATGTGCACACTTTATACTCGTCTATGTCTACTCTAAGGTTACGACTTATCTTGTACTACTGGTGTGGTGACCCACTGTTTCACCCGCATAATAGGCATGTTTCCTATTTTGTTTTTTAATGTCTGCCTAGTAGATTAATGAATTTTATTGGACACGTATTTTTTCTTTTTTCCTGCAAACAAAAAATTATCAAATACAGAGAACGGAAATTTCGCGTGACGTCACTCCTCGCTACAATTTTTACCAAGGCGAGGTGTCATAAGCCCCCACTCCGAAACTTTAAAGCGCTGTATCTTTGTATTTTTTATTGTTTTGATAAAAGAAAAAATACGTGTCTAATATTTTTTTATTATCTAACTGACGGACTAAATAGATTTTAACTTTTCATACCCAGTCATCATCCCTATTAGTCCCCATTCCCGAAAGATACCTTTTTCTTTTCGTTACTTTTTCCTATGTAATTCTGTTAATCGGAGTGTATATATGGTGGAACTAATCCGACTTTGTTTTATATAATATAGATTTAAGTTAACCACGTCCTAAGTATCGCCATGCCTATTTATCTCACCTTAAGTGTAATCCATTACACTAAATGGAATGTATGGAAGCTAATTGACTCCCAAACAATCTCAATAATTGGTATAGTTTGATCAGTCAATAAGGATTTTACCCAGCATTATTGCAGGGATATGCCAGGACTAAAATTATTTTCACTATACTCGTAATTTATTATATTTCATAATGAGTACATAAAAGATATGATTATAGAACATACCCGTTTGCTATGAGCTATATTTACTCCCAAAATCTTGCGATATAAAAATAAAAGCAATCAGTTTCATATATGCAAGACATATTTGCATCTCTTTAGCTTAGAACAGAGTGAATGACCTCTCACGTCCAAATCTGTTACCTGTTGCTTTCAAACGTTTGCATAATAAACTGAAAAGCGGATGCTTCAGTAACTATTCATAAGATGTCATCATCTACATAAGATGTCTTCAAAACGTTAATGAAGGCTTCATGTCTTAATCGTTTGGCTTAAGACGAAGTTCGCGACGTTTATTGTCATATTTGATAGTTTTGTTCTACCTACCTATAGAAGCGGTTTTAAGGTCATTTGTGCAGTTAAATGCTTAAAAAACAAACTTTTTTTAAACACCCTTTTATTAGACTATCTATTACTCTTGAATGAATTTTAATTCTAATACAATGTTAAAGACAAATTGTTATTCATTTAGCAGACAAACAAATAACACAAAGTACAAAAAAAATACTGTCAAGGTTTAAGATACCAGTTAACTTTTTTTTAAACTGAATCATATGTCTGTTAAACTAATATGAATTTTGCATTTGCATAGTATTAGAATTAAATTTCATTTTAGCCTGTACTACGTAAAAAAATTACAAAATAATTGGACACTCTTTCCGGTTACTGTTATGCTGAAAATTCGCATACACTGTCATGCACATTTATTTTAAGTGACACTGCATGGCAAGCGTTTTTTGTTTTATTTTTAACTATATAATTTCTTAAACATAGATAAATTCTACGTAAATCGTGTTAATGGAGTAAAAATAATTGTCTCCTATTTCCATTATAAATATTTCCCTTGCGACACCTAACAAGACTCGTGAAATGTTGTGACGTGCTGTGTTTGGGATTGACAGGACTTGAGGAAACTCAAAGGCACTCTATTTCCTATTCTTATGTCCAAAACAGTATTCTGCTAATTAAAATAATACAATCGTGTTTATAGTAAATTAAGTTACTGTAGACAGACAGTATAGACAGGCAGGACGAAATATATTATACATTACAGTGCATGTGATGTATAATATATTTCGTCCCGTGAAAATTCTGCGTAATTTCTTTCTAGGTAGCTATTTTAGTAAATATATAGCTTGTTATCTAGATATGACCTATTATAGTACTGTTTTGCAACATATTAATGATCTTATCATGATTTCGATTTGATGTAGATGTAACTAGTAACCTTTTTGACAGGCCTGTTGGTCTAGTGGTTAGTGACCCTGACTGCTAAACCGGAGGTCGTGGGTTCGATTCCCACCCAGGATGAATCCTTGTGTGATGAGCACGATCATTTGTTCTGTGTCTGGGTGTAATTTATCTATAATATGTATATATTTAGAAATATATAAGTATGTTTATCAGTTGTCTGGTTGCCATAGCACAGGCTCTGCCTAGTTTGGGATCAGATGACCGTGTGTGAGATGTCCCAAGATATTATTATATTATTATTATTATTATATTTTGTAACCTTACTACGTAAAGTATACAAGTAAGTTTTGTAAAAGTCGACTCTAAGATTTTCCTGATTAATATTTATCTAATATATAAAAATCTTGTATTACAGTGTTCGTTATCGAACTCCTCTGAAATTGCTTAATCATATTTTATGATTTTCGGTTCTGTAGTTTTGGCGTGAAAGCGCGACAGACAGACAGACAGACGGAGTTACTTAGGTATAATATTAGTAAGGATTTATGCTAACAGTCCTCTCCTGATTATATACGATTGTATGTTGGTTTAATATTAACACTACCTAACCCTTTAATTAATATTATGAATATATTGAATAAAGTCAATATGATGAATAATGAATTTACATAGGCTTGTATTTGTCTATTAATTTAGGTACTTAGTTGGAGGTACTACACACCACTAGTTTCTACGTATTTCTTTTACTTTTATATCTGTAACTCTTTATATTGTATCTGTTAACTGTTACTATATTTATTACGTATTTCATAATACTTAATTAGTCCAATAACTTAATAATCACTCATAAAACTTACTACAGTCAATATTATTATAGATTACCGGTACTATATACTATTTCCCTTTGTGCGAAGTCTTTGAAAATGTACTACATATAGGTAGGGACCGCCCTTGAACATGCACTTCTGCATATAGCGGCCTATTTACATTGATAGCTGACCTCAGTCAGAGGTCATGGTCGATAACACCGTAAACTTCACTTTGTAAACTGAAAGAAAACCTTATGGATATGTAGGTTGATTTGTTTCGCGTATTAAAATATATATATGTCTCTATAATAATGTTTGTAGATTGTATCATTCTTATGTAAAGGTTAGTAGTTGAATATTCAGTCTTAGCCAACAGTCGCGGTTGGTGCGTGATGAATTGCAATGCATTGCCACGCACCAACATAACACGCGGATGACGTAGCACGGCGGTTCAGGTTTAGTCAGTAAGAGTCTGACACTACCCGTTCGCTCCCCCGAGTGAGCGGGTGTCCACGAGGATTCCCCCACCCAAACAAAAAAAAAAAAAAAAAAAAGGTACTATATGACTCATTAACTGACATTTAGGTGATAAATAGAAGCTTATGTAACAAAAACCCTGTCCGATCCCATAAAGGCGTATTCCTGGTTCAATATAAGTACTAGAAAAGAATGTCTGTCTCAGGCGGCTTCGTTGATACAAAACTGTAGGTAGTACACGTGAACTTTGTCGAGCGATCAGTGTTACCTTTGTTCAGTTTTGTTTTAATTCAATTATATTCACAGGGGAAAAATAATAACCTCAAATCCATTCAATAGTTACGTATATGTGTACGCTGTACGATGCCGAATAATACTTATAAGGATCGGGCAGGGTTTTTGTTGCATGCTGTATAAACTTTAACATCTTTCGGAGGCACGGACTTTTTTGTTTTTTTTTTTTTTTTTTGTTTACGGGTTGGAAATCTAATTGGCACGACGTGGGGATATGTCAAAGTTGCATCGATTAAAAACACTCCGGTCTCGTCCATGCCTTTGCCGGAGTCGCGGGTTCGGACAAACCTACTCGTATTCCAAGTCTTATAATTGTTCAAATTGCAACCATAGATATCTATTCAGAAGTAAACTACTGTACAAAACAGTATTTAAACATAAAGAACAAAACTATATCTTCCGTATTCTTATTATTAGGTGCTGCAATTTAGGTCACGCAAGTAATAAGTAATGAAAGTTTATACAGTAATGCGTGACCTCCATTATCTATTTTCTCTTTACTATAAATAGATTCGTAAAACTAATCCGTTTTATAAACCTTTAAATTTATAATATAACTAAATATAATAAACTGAAATAAGATCAGTAAACCGATCTCGTAGGCGTCTTATGCCGCCCAAACAGTCTGCTCGAGCAGTTTGCGCAGTTTGTTTGAGCACATATACGAAATGCTCGAGCAGTTTTTTTCTCCGTTTTGATTGTGTCGAATTCCTTCAAGCAGTCCATGTATTTGTATACATAGAAGACCATAGTGTACCAGTCGCAACTTAAAACAGTCAAAACTGACTGCTTCAAGTAGCATGTGGATGGTCGACCTTATAAATAAAAGTAGTTTTGTTAGTTTGACGTCACATTATATTGCTTAATGGTACAATAACTAGGATAATAATAAAATGTTAGCAGTATCAATAGATTCTTAGAAAACATCCATAAATAGTTTTATAACGATATGTGATAAGATATGTTATAATGATACACTATATGCCACCTATATGTACGCTTAATTTCTTAATAGAAATTATTAGAATATACTATAGCTTTATATTTGTAAAGTCAGACGGGACATTATAATTTAATTTAAACACACAACCTATCATTTACTCATCCTTTAACTTTCGGAGAGAGTATAAATCTCTCCCAAAATAAACTTCTACGAAGAAAAACAAACCGTATGTGTAGTACATAAAGGGTTCAATTATCATCGTTTAACTATTACCACAGAATAATTTATAGTCTATTACTATTCTCATTACATTAGGCAAGAAATATCTAGAATCTAGATCTATATGCACATACATAAAACGTACTATTCCATTATCACACAAGATAAATGGTAAGTTAAGTTATTAGTACCACTTGCAACAAATTATGTAAGTTTTCTTACAAGTATCTTGAGGATTTTCGAGTGAAATATTACGATATATTTCGGGTCGTTCACGAGAGCTGTTTAAAAGGTATAAAAGGCATTGTAATGCACCTTAATGTTTTAGCTGCTTGCACGAGATAGTCAGCTGTTTATGACGTCAAAATACTTCGTCTTTACAATTTTATGAAAGTTTTCGTTAGTTTCACTTATTTGTACATACATGTTTGAAATATGGAATAATGTATCATGACTCTTTGTTGTGCTTTTACGTTGTTGAATATTGCATGTTTTGTGCTATGCGTTTAAAAGGTATGTAAGTATGTATAAAGATTAGATACGTATTTATACTATCCCTTGTAACCAGGTGTATTATGTATAATGTATAAAAATAGTCATTGTTAATATCGAATCACGTTGTATACACAGAGTTTATCCTTACTAATATTATAAATGCGAAAGTAACTGTCTGTCTGTCACGCTTTCACGCCAAAACTACAGAACCGATTTTAATGGAATTTGATACACAGATAGTCTAGAGCCTGAGAAAGGACGTAGGCTACTTTTTACGCGATAACCGACATCCACGCCGGCGAAACCGCGAAACAGCTAGACGGAACTAAGTTTGTGAAGACACATCTACTAAGTTTGGTTTTATTATACAAACACAAATACCTTCATTATGATATCCTTTTAGTATTCTTGAGTGGGTATGGTAAATCTTTTAACAAAAGTCATAGCCAGGAGACCAACTCACAAAATCTCTAGCATACTTACCATCTAATTACCACATACCAACTCAAATCACAAACAATTATTACTCAACAAAGTCTCTTTCAAAAACAAAATAAAAATAGTAGGCGCACAGTAGCAGTAAAACAAGAACACGGTAATCACTCAATCAAAGCCAGGACGCAAATTGCCCCATTGAAACCATAGTGCGTGGATATGCGCGCGCGCCGCCTGCGAAGCTATTTTATTGGAAGATTGCCCCGGGGTCGACACAGAGTAGAACATGCAGTAGGTCCATTTTACTACGAACTACTTTTGTTTAAGCATAGTATCTAGTTTAAATAATTATGTCAGTCAGTACTTCGATATTTGCTAAATATTTCGACTGACTTTTACTTTGCACGATAGTACACTATATACTTAACAATTTGCTAAAGACTGTGTCATAATTTTTAGCGATTCAGAAAGCCAAAAACTAATTTTTCTTTTATTCTTCAAAAATATCTTGAATTCCTACTCTAAAATAAAACCCATTACGGCAAGGAGAAATACGGTTTCAAAATTCCATCGATGAAATGTAAAAGCTTGCATCGACAAACAAGAAAACTTAAAAATACGAAGCACGAGCAAAGGATTTTGCGCTACGATTTTAGAACGATACTCCGGAAAAGAGGTAATCCTGTTGGCTCAGTCGTTAAGTACTCAGCTTTCTTCACTGGTTGCGTTTTAGATCTCGGCTAAGGTATTATGTGAGATTTACATGTGTAAACAACCCGACAAAATGCAGGACAAAAACTTAGAGCAAGCAATGTTATTTTTATGGGAGAAAGTGGACCTTCTGTTTTTAGTCTGCTCTGTGACCGTACTAATTGGAAGTTTACTGCTTTAAGCGGTGACATGATATCATTTAATGTGTCTTAATGATGTGGGAATTAGGTAGTGGTTATACCGTTTCGTGAAGAGGCAGGCTTTTATAGAAAACTCTAAAAAGAAAATCGCTTAATGACGTTAATGGTACCTATAGGTGTCATGAACAGTACATTAACTTACCTCTATGAAACACTAGAATATAATTGGAATAGAGAACTTCCAATAAATTTGAGCTCTCACCGTCCCAACCGCCGCCCGCCGTAGTGATAATTTGATAATATATTATGCATCTGCCACCGACAGCTAGTCTCCTTTGAAAGTACGAATTAGCATACAAATGTATGCTTAGTGTACATCTATAATATTAAGTTATTGAAGGTACTGAGCTCAAAGGAAAGATCTGCTCTATTTCAAAACTAATGGATTTGTATTTTTTCACATTCAGTTTAGTTTTTTAGTAGGTACTAAGTTACTAATGTAACATGGATTAACAAACTCATATAATATTATCTTTTTAGTGGTAGGTACTTAGTGCAGTTTAGAATTGCTGAAAAAAAATGTTAATAAATTTATTAATTTACTCTACATAATATCTACTAATTGAATAATGCACTGTATGTGTTTCAGTCAGCAGATATAACTAATATTGCGAAATTTCAGTTGAACTTTTTACGCACAATATATGTATTCATTAGATACAACAGATGAACGATGTATATTCAAACATTTTCCACACATACTAGCTGTCATACTAACTGATGCAAAAACAAAACATTTTCATCAAATCAGGTTACAAAAACAAATCCAAAGTTTAGTGAGTACTAAAAATACGATATATCATGTTGTATTTGTATTTCCTGATAAATGTGGGAGTAACGGGTTGGATGCCACTCAAATATTTTATACGGAACCCTTCCAATAAATATAAATAACGTATTCACTCAATTTTGTTATGATTTATAGATGTTTTGTTCAACAAATCTGCAATGAACTCACTCGATTGACAGTTTGTGATGCAAAAGTGAGCTCTTCATGTTATTTTACTGTCTGTATGAACGAGCAAATTTGTTGTCATGCTGTCAAAACTAAATAATACCTTTTCTTTTTACGTTTAGGCCTTATTTTTGTTTATCTATTTTTTAACGTATAAGTATATATTATACATTTTTGTTTACTTTGTTAGACCCAACTGGAATCCTAATCATATTATGACGTTTGGATTTTAAAAGTCGAAATAAATAAGTTTTTATCTTTCTTTCCTACTTATCTCATTTAAAATACTTTCCATACTTATTGGCAAAACAAACCACACGAAAACATGTCCTTTTTATCAATGACTTCGTTCTACTTAACTCGTAAATACGATTGCGTTATCACTGTTATCTATACTGTCTATAATGGGTAACTGTGACGTAACTGTGTCTGTCGTAGGCGGGTTTCGGTTCTCGACCTTATTACTTACGATGTTTTGACAGGCAGCTGTAAAAAATACTCATGTTGCCGTTAGATGTAATGGACGAGCCAGCCGGTTGGTATTATAGGTTTTTTTTGTTTATGAATGAAAGAAAAAGTGGACTTAAGTGTTTGGTTTTTATGCCATATTCTTTGGTATATACTAGTTGGGATTTGTAGTTAATAGTTGTTATTGTAATGTGTACAGTAGTTTGCGAATCGGTAAATGTAGCAGAGCCTCTGGCTATGTAGAGCGTCGATTTTAGCATGACTGTTGTTGTTAGGTCTAAATTGCCTAGTAGACTGCTGCGGGCATTTTGTTGATGTATGTAAACTGTAGAGAATAGTTCAAAACTGTTATATCGAATTAAGATATTCATAGTGGTGTATAAAGTACTGACACCTTATTCTAAACTCTATGCAAAGTATACCTGTCGATGCAAATTACGACGATTCTATTTTCTGAAAATAAAATTCCAGAAATCGCTTTTTAAATAACAAACAAACAATCAAGTTCAACATCACAATTTTATTTCTACGGTATAATCTTAATTCTTGGTAATCGTCAATCAGCTAGTTTCATTCATAAAATAGTATTCCCACAGCAACAGTAATCTCGTGTCAACAAAGTACTTCCAACGTACGGAAATGCACCGTTACTCGATTATCGTATCCGGCGAACATTACCGACAATTTAAACATGAATTAAATAAGACCTTTAACTCACAAACACTCTGCAATTGCTTCAGAAATTCAAGTTAAACGTACTTTACAATTTTGCCGAAACAATGTTCTTAGTCGGAAATTCGGAAAGTCGGAAATTGCAATGATTAGTTCAACAGCTGTCTCAGCGATGTCAACAAACTTTTATCTAATGTGACACAATATAAAGTAGCTTTAAATCTTGAAAGAATTCTTGGAAATCCACGCACGCTCGCCATTGTATGTAAACAAACTTATAAGGCTTTTTACGTCAGTCTCACTTGTCAACGGCTGTCAATAACGCACGCTGCGTGCGTGAACGCATGGAAGGATGTGACGTCATGGAGCTACCGCTATAGCGGCACCTCATAATATGCTCGACATACGTTGCGAACAGACGTGTTTGCTTAATTGCGGTTTTGTAAAATTAATTTCAACTTCTATTAAAACTTTTAAATGTTTTGTGATCGTAATTGTAATATTTTACCACGGTAGACGTGCTTTAAGATCGTTTATTATTAAAAGTATGGTAAATTATGTAATGTGATCATAAAATTTTATAATTATTCTCTAGCGGCAATGGTTAACATGCTTAAAGTATTGTAGGTATACAATAAAAAAACAGTTATTAAACAAATACAAGCTATGATCCAATAACTTAATTAGGGTAATTTTCTTTTTAAATAGAACACTTAGGGATCATATCGGGTAACAAATTTTTTAGACACATTTTATTTTGTGTTTCGGCAATATTTAATAGCTTGGCTACAAAACAGTAAAAAAAAACAACATTACTTATTTTACACCTTCACAAGTTAAGAAATAATATTATAGCTTAGGTATGCCAAGTCATACCCTTTCACAATAAGTAAGATAAATGTAATAGATGTAGATAATACCTGTTGACATTATTGACTCAACAAATTAAGTAATCGGTAATATTAAAACTCACTTTATTCGCCTGTAAATACCGCCCACGTGAGTAATGACTTATATGTCTGGTTATGTATGTTAAGGGGTCAAGATTCGACACCCACTCATAATTGAATTTTGTGCGACTGGTCAGTAGTTTTTGCAATTCATTTAATAAGTTGATTTTACAGCCTTGGGTAGTTTTAACTCAAAGTCATTAAAGGTAAAACAGTTATGACCAGTATCTTTGACGACTTGTTGAAAATTCTGGATCCATATGTCAGGTAAAGGATGTATAAAGAGAGTACTATCTATTGTTTACAATTTTTTGTCAAACTTCATAAACACTGCGAATAGTAGAAAATCTTTTAAAACGTTGCTATGTGTAATTTCAGTAGGTGCTTCTGAAATTACATTTCATTGAAACGAATTAAGAGGAAAGTCATACATGAACATTTTATAGAAACAACGGCGTGTACCCATTTGTAGAAACGGAAAAGTTATCTGAATAATATTTTAAGACTTCCCTTGTTATATAAAAGCAACCAAGTTTCTACAAATTACTATTTTTACTTATAATTCTCTACATATTATTAAATATAAACTATTTAAGTAGCAGCCTAAGCGCTACAGTAAGTTCTATCGGTTATAACCCTCAAATGACATCCAATGAAGTTCGGGGTACCGTACGGCATACAATAACGTGTTATGAACGGGCATCAAGAAACATGGAAACGTCGTCTTGGGGCCGATCGGGGTTGGACCGGGCGGACGGGGGTGTTCCTGTTCCATTTCACCCCCTATTCTACCCACTCCAAGCATCCCCTATTTCGTACTACCTTTGTCTCGTTCGTTTCCGCATTTCGTATCCTGGTACGCATCCTGCGAGTTCCTCGGAATTGTAGTCTTATGCTGAATGTTTTAAATGGTACATGTAAAATATATTTTTTATTCGTTTTTAAGGCTGTAGGCTCTCATGTGTTTAATTAAGTTCTAAAATATCAAAATGATCCCTTTTCCCGTAAAAGGGTCTTCATTAAAATTTTCTAATGTTATTGCAAAGAGTTTCGTTAGTAGTACCTATACTAATCTATTTTTTTTACGAAGAATCTAGGCATAATTTTGCGCCCACTCAATATTAGCTTATTCTAACACCTTTATTCGTATTTATCTTTAACAAAATTAAAGCAGAATCTTTCGTTATTCTTTTTTATTCATTAACGTCAGTTTCTTATTCCAGTCTTTTAACAATGTTCATTACGTTAATGGAGCTAACACTAATTATCTCTTCAATCCTTTTACTCTTTCAAGAGCCAATTTGATCTCAAAGAAAGATCAGACAATATTGTCTGTAAGGATTACACGAATAGCTACTTAAACAATAGCTACTTGTTTCATCCCAACCCTGATATTGGAAGCCTTTAAATTATGCTACATAATATTTTGAATCAATTAATAATCCAAGGGTTTAAGGTATCGTGTGACATAATAATTAAGTTGGTTTACGTAATATCAACGACTTTGCTATTTTCCGGTTTTCAGGGGTCGGCTTTTAAGTTGGACTGTTTAAGACTTATAACTTTAACTTTGGTTTTAAAACACAATCACGTGATTAATTTATTAGAACTTTTAATTGAAAATTTAAGATGTAGTATTATACCTACCTACTAACTTATCTTTGTGACTTATCGTGAATTTATATTTATGGCCAATAGTATAAATATTAAGTAGTATAAGTTAGTGTAGGTAATTTATAGAGATGCACCTTTTCACTGCATTTTTTTTTTCTTATGTCGTCCATTAATTACCTTCTCAGGTTCCTTGTGTTTTGAATACCGCATGTCCTATATACAAACCTCTTATTTATAGGCTCTTTAGTTGACAACAGCTACATAATAACGGAATGTTATTTCTTAGATGTTAGTTTAGGCATCGCCAGAGAAAGGCAAAGGTAACATACCTTATCTTCTCAACTAGCTGCCAGTGTTTACTGTTTACCTACTTTCACTCTTACCTTAGTGTTCTATGTGACGGATTTAGCTACTCATAGCACGTTTACATTAGATCGGCCACCGAATTCGGAGACCGTTTTAGTTTCAACCGAATCAGTTAAAAATAGTAAAAAATAATTAGAAAAAGTATTCCAATCTTAAGGTGTAAATCTGGCGATCTGATGTAGTGTTCGATGCCATGTAGATAAGTTTAAATTAGCAAAAAATATAGCGGAAATCAAGACTTTTTCCCTGAGCCAAACGAGCGTTCCATCATCTTAATAACTTCTAACAATACCCATGTGAACAACACGACCTGTTTAAAATTCATGAGCCGAATGAAGTGAATGAAATGAGGGTATGACAAGATCTTAGCAAGTGACAATCCAGTCTTTATTCTACGTCTCCAGAAAACGGCTGTATTATCACAATGCTGTTATTAAAAAAAACTGGTCTTTTCAAAGCATGTATAACTATATTTTTTGTTCTATCTGCTACTACTAAAAACATTTTAAAACAAAATTATACGCATGATCACTTTGAATGACATTAAACGAGTGGTTAAAAAAAAGTTTTGCTTATGTAAAACACTAAAATTATCATTTGCGTGAATGTCCGCCTGTTTTATACTCAGCTTAATTTAAAGTGTCTTACTTGTCAAGTTTGCAAGTAGAAATTAATGTTGAAATAAGATTTTCTTGCACTGAAATGTCTTGTCTGTATAAGGTCCAGTTTGCGTTTGTTTCTTACCTTTTTCTATTTAAAATATTCTTTTGTTTGGCCTAGTTTCTGTCGTCTATCTTGTATAACATTCCATTAGGCCAGCATCTCTGTAAAGACAGCGATGATCTATTTATCAATTCTGTATACGTTATTATTATTGTTAATAAACAAAGCGAACAAGACTGTTGTCTTCTAACAATTTGAAATAATATTTCGGTTGCTGCTTACGTGATTTAGAACCATGTGACGTCAGTATCCTTAAGCGTGCTTTCCCCAAATACTGTTGCTGAACTTTAAAAGGTTCTGAATACCAAAGATTCTTCTCAAATTGTTTGACGCCTATGATAGAATTTTCCTGGTGTCGCGTGTAAAGTAATAAATCTGAACATGGTGGTACTTTATCACGCCTGTAATGCTATTTAGAATTGTTCCAAAGACCGTGTAAAAATCCATGTAATAGATAGAGATTGTTTATGTCTACATGTATTGACCACATAGATAAAAGTAATTACCTCAATCAGGTGTACGAAATAGTATTACGAGCGAGTTCTTAAATAAGATAGTATTTATTCAACGCACGTATATATAATTATACTCAATTATTCCAATGGTGGGAACGTTAGGAAATCAATTACTCATTGACTCGATCCGTTGCTTATTTTCTTTTATACTGGGCTTATGTATTATAATATAGGTATCTACCATCGACACAAAAAGGAAAAGATCTATACAAATTATGTTATTTGTGAGCCATTAATATTTTAATTAGTAGTATTAGTCATTAGTAGTAAAGATATAGGATGCATTGTCTAAAATCATTGTTATGAACTGAAACTTAAAGCTTGTTTAAATCAAACAGTTGGGATGTTTACCAAAAGTTTTTTTAATGTCCGTCTTGTAGATTAATAAAAGTAATTAGACATGTATTTTTTCTTATTTTACATAAACAAAAGCTCTCGAAAATACATTGATTGCATGATGTCACGATGTCGTAGGTTTTGTGCAAGATTGTGACGTCATTAGCCCCCACTCCGAACTTTGATACGCTTTATCTTCTCAGTTATGTGTTACTGTTACTTTACTTTTTATACCCAGTCAACATACCAATCTTTTACTTGCAAACGAGTTTCGAACTAAAATTATTAATTATATTTGTATTTGTGGAAACAAATCAGCAGAGCCATAAAAACAAGTCATTCTATACAATCAATCTTAGTCTAATCAAATAATAATCAAGGCAATAAATTAAGTACAATATCTTGGAAATCAGGAGTGAAATGGTTTGACAACGCGTCATGCCAACTAGTGCTTAAAGAAATTATTTCAAAGTCCGGTAAAGCAGTCAATGCCTGCGCTCAGGCAAAATGTAGTTACCAATTCGAAAACAAAAAAAAAAAGAATTCTGTTCGTAAATACCTCTAGAAACATTATTGGGTAGGAAATAGGTCAGGAAAAGTTTGAACTTTTTACTAGTTTCAGCAGACACGTGAAGTATTTTGTTAATAGCAAATAGTGTGGGTTGGTAATGTATTGGTGTATTTGAGACGCAGAGCTTAAATTTTTTAGAGATTCAGATTGACTGGAACTTTAAAAGCCTAATTCAATGAGAATCTTTTATCTAAGATACGCCAGGACAGGTCGTATTTGCGAGTATGGGTTTATTGCAACTCAAATAATGTAAAATTTTATACAGATTTACGAATGCACATTTTTGGCTGTTAGATAGAGGGTAATTGTACGGATAAAGTAAGTAAACGCTAGTAATATTGAAAACCGTTTTAAGGGGTCCGTACCCGACTATTTACCCGTGGCTAGTTTTCCTGGCACCCTTTAACACAATAACTAAAGATTTATATAGGACTTCAGTGCAGTCAAAAACCACTTTAAAAAAATTAAAATTGGATGTCTTATAATAATCAAATGTAAAAAAATATACATAGACATACAAACAATTGACCAACATCTTATTACACTCCTTATTTTATAAAAGGGCTCTGAAAGGAAACAAAGTTACAACAACATAAAAATAAATCATTTTATGCCTTGGTAGCATCCGCTATACTTCACAAATTTTGGCAATAAAAACAGTAAATATGGCACTTTATTCCAAAATCAAGATGTAAGCAATAAGTTATATAAGCAATAAGTATATAAAGGGCCATATTAATATGGCCCTTATATACTACTGCCGAATAAAAAGCACTGTTGCAATATTTACTATTTATATATTTACATATTATTTACTATTGCACAATGTTAAAATGTTTGACCTACAAATAATTATCCCAAGCGTTTGGATTGTTAACGTGTAAAAAATATGTCACTTGGGAAATCATGGTGTGAGTACGATTTAAAATAATTCGGTTCTCTAAATACTAACAGCCGAATTCGTAGAAATTCTGAAGCTTTTCTTTATTAAATATACATATAATATGGTTTTCAAAGGATCGCCTACTTACGTGTTTATTGAAAATAAACGGCCAGATATTTAATTTATTTCCATCATCTATCACGATATTATAATCTTAAGTATGTTGTTGTCTAAAGATTTTATAAAAAAAAAACCGGCCAAGTGCGAGTCGGACTCGCGCACCGAGGGTTCCGTACACACCTGTAGGTATATAAGTAAAAGTTCACCCATCACTACGATCGAGTCATAGTTATGGTATGATAATTGCAAAATGAAAAAAAAAAAAATCAAATATTTTTTTTTATATGATGTAACTAAAAATTTACGGTTTTCGCAATTTTTCCTTTATCTGTACTATAAGACGTTACTTCGTACCAAATTTCAAGATTCTGAGTTCACGGGAAGTACCCTGTAGGTTTTGATTCCCGTGCGAGTTTCGAAAATTTGCGGAATTTTGCGGCATAAACGGGAGTATCTTTTGATCGCGTTGACTTAGAAGTTTGATTTTTTCACAGCTCCAAGAGACCATAGACTTGAGTATTTGATATGAATTTCAGCTTGATACCTCCACGCGTTCCTGAGAAAAAAGGTCTTGACAGACAGACAGACAGACAGACAGACAGACAGACGGACAACAAAGTGATCCTATAAGGGTTCCGTTTTTACCTTTTGAGGTACGGAACCCTAAAAACAATTTCTCTAGTCGTTAATAAAAATAAAATAACGAGTGTTCTTTAGACCACACGACAGAAGTAAAACTTCTTTATATACGAAACGTAACTGGCTATGAGAGAAAGAGAGAAAGAAAATGAATGCTCGCACCTTTACACCTACAGTAATATATGAAACGTAACTCTCTTTGTATCTTCACTAACTTATATCTCCCTCTTTACTTACATTGGCCTCGCCCGATCACAGTTTTCGTAACGCTCTCGTTACGCATTCACCAGCTTACTCCTCAAGTAAGGCGTGCGTAGTTTCCTTAAAAAAATACGATCTATTTCAGTCAGTATGTAGGTATTAGATACCTATACTTTTATAAAGAACAATGAACGTTTTATAACACACTAGCTGTCCCCCGCGACTTTGCCCGCGTATTTTAGTTTCAACGGTTTTTTATTTTTGCAACATTTTTCATTTATGCTCCGCTCCTTTTGCTCGCACCGTAACGTTGTATTGCTTATAGCCATTCTCAATAAATGGGCTATCCAACACTGAAAGAATTTTTCAAATCGGACCAGTAGTTTCTGTCATTAGCGCGTTCAAACAAACAAACTCTTCAGCTTTATATATTAGTATATATAGATATTTAGCACCTAAACGTTTTATTAATATTTATAGTGGTAGGTACTCAGGTTAAGTAAGTACTAAATTGTTAAAGAGTTGATGTGCTAAGCTACTGTTGCTGGGTCACGAATACCTTCAAGGTAAGTCACGCTTTTCATACCTTGAACGCAATCAAATCCACTTCAGATTTGTGAAGAATTTTAAGTTGTCTCTTAGTGGTTGGATTATCTGAGATTCTGAAATAAAAGTGGATGCTAAACACAAAAACTCGGAACATAATATTCGGAGGTAAAAGTTAAGTAGGTAATTATTCTTTTTGGTAAGTATTATAATCTGTAAATATCGTGTTTAGTTACACACAACGCCATCTAGTATTATAAAAGTCGAAACAGATAAATCAAAATTAATTACATTTCCCTTTCCTTTTACTTAATTTAATATATGAAGTGTATAAAGTACTAGCTGTTTCCCGCGGCTCCGCGTAGATGTCGGTTATCGCGGCAAAAAGTAGCCTATGTCCTTTTTCAGGCTCTAGACTATCTGTGTACCAAATTTCGTTTAGTAGTTTTGGCGTGAAAGCGCGACAGACAGACAGAGCTACTTTAGTAATTATCATATTAGTAAGGATGAGTAATGTATCATAATATAATAAAGATGTTACCTAATTAAATAAAACAACAAACAATAATGCTGTGATTAATATAATTATAGCATTATTGCTTGAACATCTAGCCCCATCTAGTGCATTACTGTTTAACTACGAACTGTAAGCGTTGTCCTGAAATGCAGTTCCGATTCAGGCTAACTTATCAGGATGTTGGTATATCGATGCGAGAGACATCTGCAATATTTAAACCTCATCAAGACTGAGCTCAAATTAATAAGGGTTTTTGGCGTCTAATGTACCTACCTATAATTTTTATTTATTGTTTTATTTATATTTTTAATTTTACTATTGTTAAGGTTTTGTAATTCGATAAGCAACTTGTATTGCCAATACCAACTTGCGAAACATCGGTAGACTAAAAATAATGCCGTATTCGCCTCACGTGCGTTACGCAATAAATAAATCAGTCCATGAATAGTATTAGGCACAAATCATTAAATTCACTTACAAATTACTCTAAACCCGTTTAAAACCGTTCGGGGATCTTTCATCCCTTCATTTTTATCTACACAAAACATGTGAGACCCCATCCCGGCTCGACCAAACCTGATTTAATGTGTAACGAACTGTGAAATTTGTTTTTGCAAGGCATTATATTATTTTATCTTGCCTGTTTAACTTTTAAACAAGATTGGATTATTTTACATTTATAATGTTCGTATATTCGTGTTTTTTTTACGATATTTGACCAGTCTTCGGTAGTAGAGACGTATTTTGAGCATAAGGATTAGAGGGTTATTATTTAGTACTCTTAATTTTATGTATTGGTTTCTGTTTTTACAAAAAAACAGACAATTATCTTTAAAATCAGAAATTGCTAAAACTTTTAATTATGTTATGTACCTTTGCCTAATTGACAGAAGTTTTCCTAAAACATGATTACATAGCCGTCGTAACTATAAAGGAATAGCTAAGTAAATATATATCTAGGAATAAGACAGTAAATATTGTAAATATCATGTCATTGAATTTAAACTGAGGACGTAGTGTGTATACACTACGTCCTCAGAGAATAACTTAATTATCGGGTATAAACACAATATGGTAATAATTCAGGACAGATAACTCTGTCCCAAATACCATCTAAGTCCGTTCGGCGTGTGAATGAGCGAGATACAAGCTTTCGCATATTATAAACTTCGATTGAATGTACAAATATTTACATTTAAATAAATATCTGAGGAACAGTCTTGTATAGATAGGTATTTTAGGGTTAAAGCTCATAGTTTTAAATTATACATTAAATTGTTAAATAGCACACATTATATTGATAATTGAATACACGTTTTATATTGCACAAATGTTACGATCTAGTATGATATGAATCTAGCATAACGGGAACAAAAGCTTAATTTATTCTTTAAGTATCTTGAAAAATGGTGATCTCGTAACGAACTTTATGTTACAAAGCATTTAGGTCCTTGAAAACTTTGGGAAGAGGTCTTTGCTCAATACTGTAATATGTTTAAGTTAATAAAAAACAGAATAAGCCTACATTTATATGGCACAGCTAACAAAACAGCCCAAAGGAAACATGCTTGGACAAAATAAACAACAACAAAAAAATATTTGTCTATCCAACATACAATACCAAAATAGCATTAATTAGTTCATTTATCAATACTAAACACAATTTTAAGTAGCATAAAATCGTCTGAACATTTACTACGGTAACCGAATATATAACAAACATATTAAATGTAAATTATTAGTTATCAATACAATTTCCACTTCACATACATTACACATAATCCTAATTTAATATCAAACTCCATTAATACGTCGACAATTTACACCGTAAAACGCCATACATTATTTATCACAGTTTACTGTTAACGCTTAACGCCATCTAGCGGGAGTTGTTTGAATTATCAAGGGGATGGTTGCAATTTTAAACTCATCCCTTAATATCTAGGTTCTGTTCTGTGTATCCTAGATTTGTGTTACTAGGTAGTATGATTCGGTTCAGATAGAGTGTGTTGTTTGCGTTACAAGTACTTGTTTTTTTTTTAGGGGTTTTTACTGTTATATTTTAAAATCTACATTACCTACTTTACTAATGCAATTTCGTATGGTATTGCATTATAATAATAGTTAACCTATTAAAAATCAAGAGCTTTTTGCATAATATGTCAATAGCCCTCACATTCATAATGACCGAAATAACTTAGTACTAGATAGTTTGCTTCAAAATTATAAGCTTTACTTAACAAAAGTCAAAGTGTAAGTTAAGCTTAACCTAACCCTTAAGCACACTCACATTTATGGTTCCGTACTTCGCGGATTAACATAAACCACACAAGTTATGTTGATCACATAAGACATAAACATAAAAACCACGGTAGAGCCCCGTAAAACCTATTTATGACATTTTACGCCATAATATCTTAGTTTTAACATATATCTCCATATGTTATATATTTCTTCTTGTTAGATCTTCTGGTCGATATTTAAAAAGATTGGGATACTTTTCAAAACAGTAGGTACTACAAAAAATAGAGTCCAATGTTAAACAGTGCTTAGATCTCTTAGGACCTTTTATATCATATTAAAAGACAGTCACTGTACGAAACTTGAAGCTTTGGGTAGTTAGACAAAATTTTTAGTGAAGACACAGTAAACACGACGGGCCCGTTGGTCTAGTGGTTAGTGACCCTGACTGCTAAACCGGAGGTCGTGGGTTCGATTCCCACCCAGGACGAATCTTTGTGTGATGAGCACGATCATTTGTTCTGTGTCTGGGTGTAATTTATCTTTAATATGTATCTATGTATTTAGAAATATATAAGTATGTTTATCAGTTGTCTGGTTGCCATAGCACAGGCTCTGCCTAGTTTGGGATCAGATGACCGTGTGTGTGATGTCCCAAGATATTATTATTATTTACGATAATTTTTTAATATAAATGTAATGTGGACAACATCACACACTGCTCTGATCTCGAAGTAAGTAGCTAAAGCACTTGTGTACCACAAACACAGATACCTGAGAAAATGTAGAAAAGTGGTTTTCTACATTGACCCGTCCGATCGAACCCGGGACCTCAGCGTTGGCAACATTTCGAAAACCAGTGTGTTCTCCACTTAAACACGGAGGTCGTCAAAATTTTTGTTGTTCGAGTTCCTACCATTTGTAGTATTCGTATAACATATACGTATCAAAGAAACATGTTTCCTTAGATTGATTCGCTTTTACAGTTTCAAATCCAGCTTCAATATAAATAGACTTAAAAAAATACTACAGTGGAACCAAGAAACGCGACCGGCAAACTAAAAATGCGGGCGTATTCAATTCTTACCGTGTCACATACATACATAAGAATTCAACATGTAGGTCACGTTCTTTCTGATACGCGAAACAATATTGCCAATAAATGCAGCAGACAGGTAATTTGTGATACTACCAGAGTCCCGTCATAACTATAACATGTTTTGTGGCTTCGAAAATCCAGCCTTTGTCTAGTTGGAAAGTTTTTAATCGTTTTTGTATCAGGAATAGATTGCCTCGGTTTTGCTCCTGTTTGGATTGTAAATTAAAGTTCTGAATATGTATGTAGAAATTTCTGTTCACGGGTAAAAGTTTGGGATGCTGTGATAATGTGTGTCTGTTAATTAAATGTACTTTAACTTTTCGTAATGATAATTTCTTTTAGCTTCTTTTCAATACTTAGTAGGTACAGAAAATTCTATTCTTGCGTAGGATTTGGTATATTTGTTGTATACAACATACTATATCTCTTTGAAAGCATGGTTTTAGTTTGTTATCTTAGAGCGTGCAGTTATTGAGGGTTCTCATACTGCCGCATTTGGTTTGAACTACTGAGCATAATAAAAACTTTTGAATATCATTGTGCAAAACATTTTATTAAGATATGAAAGCTATATTTGGTCACAAGGAAAATGAGGCTACATTCACGGTACCGCCTACGCATCGAGTTGAAATACAAGCTCATTAAACCATAATATTGCACAAATCGGTCCTTTGTGTGCGATTGCACTTAATTAATTAAAACAGAGAGAACTGCCTATTCATTTCATAGTTGACCTAACTCAGTCCCAATTTCCTTGATTAATAATTTATGCCTCTCACAAATATACAAACTTTCTATGTATATGAATATTAATAGCAAACTAAAGCGTTCAGTTATTACTTATCGTTTTATGCAAATACCTAACTTGAGGTTGGCTTTCGACTTGCAAAATGCATCTTGAAGTTCTGAAGTAGAAATTATGCGAAACTCCCATTAGTCTTTGATCAACTTTACACTTAAAAACTACCGGAGGCAAGAAGTTAGAGTGAGTGGGAGTTATGTAGTACTGTGCTAATTTAGGCAATGTGCAGATCAATTACCATAATATTATAGAATATCCTTACTAATATTATAAATTCGAAAGTAACTCTGTCTCTTTCACGCCAAAACTACTGAACTGCTTTAAATGAAATTTTGTACACAGATTATCTAGAGCCTGAGGAAGGACATAGGCTATTTTTTGCCGCGATAACCGATATCCACGCGGGTGGAGTCACGGGAAACAGCTAGTATTATATAACTTGAAGCTCCTGTCACCAGAAATAACAAAAACAATATGTAATCTAAACTTTTTCAGGGTGTTTTAAGTTACACCTACTTTAAACTTACCTAATTTTTAAAACTTCTACAATACTAATTGTTGTTTAATATTTGTAGTAAGTTTAATAGAATTTCTTAATACGATATGACTACTCCTAGATTTCAGATCTGAGTTGTCATCGTATTAAAATTAAGATCAATCTTTTCGTCTAATATAATCTGACATTTGATTAACACGATAGAAAAAAACAGCAAGAATTTTTACAGTTTACAAAGATGTATATAGGCTAGATACTTAGGTATCTACTAAATTATTTATATTTAGGAATTTTAACTTTTTTAATCTAACACTGAGATAGGTAAAAAATTTTTATAAAGACTGAATAATTAATAAATGTTACTTGAGTCAATTAGAAATTAATGGTACAAAATGTAAGTAACATTGATGTTAATTGTTCCTTCTCGCGTCCGAAGCTTTGAGACTTCAAGTTACAACGTTAATTTACATTTTAACAAAGTTAATGAGTAATTAAAATACAAATGAACAAAATAAAACAACGTTTTATCTTCTTAAAATGAAAGATTAGGTTTTATGTGAAAATGTTTTGGTATACAAGTTCCTGGAATGTCGATCAGTCATCAACTGGAGTATGTAATAGCTTTTTATCAGACGCAGGCTCTACATTTTTATGTGGTAGTGATTAATCTTATAGCCAATCCGGACTGACAACTTTCTGATTGTCCCAATATTTTGCTCATTTCTTACTGCGTAGTATAATAAGTATTGTTCATAACACTTGATTACTGAAACTAATTTGATTTCAGTTCAATCTTACTGGTAACGTAAAATATATGATTGCCGTATGCGATTGTGCCAAAGACATTAATGATTGGATTGCTTCAGTTTTAAATTATTAATTTGTGAAAATAAAATGTAAACTAATCAATAAAGTTTTCATTACAAAATGGTCTAGTAAATCAACTGTTAATATAGCGGCAGCTCTTGTGAAAAAAGTTAAAAGTCTTTGAATTGTGTTTATAATTGATGCTGTAACATAATTATAATTATTTTATTTTTCTGTTTCAGGTAAGTACTGCAACTCTGATCTACAAATAATGGGACTTATATGTAAGTTTATGACTTTCGTGACTGCTATTAATAAACACAGCAGTCTCTTTTAGAATTTGTCGATAATTTCTGCTCCTATGATATGACAGTAAAAAATCGTAGTCGTGTTATAAAGACTATACGGAAAACTCAAAACTTTGCCATCCACCTAAATAATAGCAGACCTACCAATCTGCAATACCATTGACATATAGTATATGTATGAATATATATACATATATGAAATGCAATCACGTAAGCCTCTAGTATTGATCATATCCACATTGTGTTTGAGCCGAGTCTATTACGGTAGCTCTGTGGCTGATGCAGGCTCGGAATTGGTACCATTCGCCCATAAGGACATCCCACAATGTTATACTACATCCCAAACATTTTGCTATTTAGATCATGTTTTTGTGTGTGTATCTACAGTTTGTCCTTTTCATGACGTTGTTTATGACTTGTACTTTAAACTATAGCTTGTTGATTGTTACATAAGTATCGTAGTCGTGGGTTATTGCTAGCATGAGATTCTAATTAGGGTGGGTATTGTGTTAAACAATGTTTGGTCTTCCCTCATTTACGTCTGTCTTCTTGACGGTATATGTCAAGTATTCATTATATGTATGGTATAATTGGCACATTTCGGTATTTGTATTCAATCCACGTAGTCTGAACAGTGTTTATAGCGAAGCTTGACTATTTCGGAGTAAAATATACAGTCTATTTCGCTATTGAAGGTTTCAGTAATAACAAAACACCTAAGTAACACATAACCTCGTTATAAATCCCTGCCTTTCATCGCAAAGACAGTATCAAATTCCCGAGTGTTCCACTTACCCGTCACTGTAATGCCACTTGATGCGCGCATAATTAACTCACATTATTTTTGGGTAACCACAAAAATAAACCAGTTGACGCGGCAACGCTTTCACGCGTAGTCTTTAGGAACGCATGGGTTGACCAGATCTAACATCAAAGGCCCAAGTACGGCCCTGGCCCCTTCAATTTTGTGTGACGTCAAAGACTTTACCTGGTGGTAATTACTATTCAAATATTCACTGGGTTAACACCTGGTTTTTATGGCTACTCGTGATTATTTTGTTGTTTGTGTATTTTAAGTTAATTTGTCAAGGATATAGGTGGATTAACTTTATGAATTTCTATAAGATAATTTAGATGCGAAAATCTTTGAGGTGATAAATCAGCTGTATTCTCGTGAAATACATATAAAAGAATGGATAAATAAGTAAATAACGACTTCTATTGCTTAGAATGTATTAGCACCAAAAAATTAAAACAATACATAGGTCCTTTTATGGAATATAGGTAGGTGCCTACTACCTACGTATGAGGTGTCGGTCGCAGGAAGAAGTCCCGGTTAAGGAACCTACGAGAGTGGACTGCAATTTCGAGCTAGAACTATCCGTCTCGTCAAAAAAAAGAAAAGTATGCAGAGCTGACTGCCTAACTTCTTCGTTCGGAAGAGCACTAGAAGAAGAAGATTCTGTATATACAGTACTAGCTAGACATATATGCTGAACAGCTTCACTTTGTTTAATGTTTCAAATTTTATTGAAAAAAAAAATCGATATAATTAAATAAAATATTAATTTTAAAAATAAAATTTTAGATAATATTATACCCTGGACTTAAAGGCCTATGCATGCTTGGTGTAATGTCCAGTAATGTGTTACTGCACTTACTTACTTACTTATACAATACAACGTTTTATAAAGCTTAGGTATATATGAAATGAATATTTTTGCTATATATATATTTCCTATTCCTCTAATATTACATAAAAAATTCTTAAAGAAATAAAGGTTAGGATATAAATTTTTTAAACATAACCGTATTATTGATCGTATAAGAAACACTGACGGAGTTGACAAGACTTGGGTTAAATTTCCAAGAATTTGTGTTATTCCAGTATTTCATTACGATATTTTTAGTGAAGGCCTTTGGTTTTCCTTTGTGCCTAAAAAAATATTTGAATGTAATATTGGCGGGTCTTTGAAGACACGAGGACACTTTTCAGAAACAGTTAAAGTATGTTGTGTAAGCATAATTTATAGAAAATAAATGATTTGAACATACTTTTCTAGATTACTTTTTTGCCAAGGTTTTAAAAAAATAGAGTTTAGGTGTACAAGGTACATCTTAATGCAAGATTATGAAACGCCTTCTTAAATTTTCCGTACATTGCAATAATCATCGAAGTAAATACACAATATGTACTCCATTATATAAAATATTTATATAAACATACGTCTATGTACCGACTTGCTGTCGTCGCCGGGATGCCAAAAATCAATAAAGCCTGTCCTACATTAATACTGCATCCCTTTCTGCCACTGGGAAGTACATGGAGTCGGAAAATTCCTGGAAAAATGCTAACCAGTGCAACCCTGTACTATGGAAATGCGAAGCAACTAGTGCGACTCGAAACTCCCGAGGGAATCAAAGGCTCAAAGTCCAGTTACATGATAAACTGAAAATCTACTGTATTTCAAAACCTGTAAGGTTTACTTTGATGTTCACTGAAACGTTGAGTCCCGGGTGACCGATACCTGCAGTTCGCTCGCGGAGCCATTAAGGCTCATACACATTATTCGTACGTGATTTATGCATTGATTCATAGCTAGTTTTATTTAAAAGAAAAAAATTCTGGTTTCGTTCTAATTTCCTTTCGTACTAAAGAAAATCTTCTGAAGAAGAGCGAATACCACAGATGCCATGAGTCTGTTACCACAATTAATTGACAAAACTTGCATGCTCGTCTGTTGGATTTGACTATCATTTTCCCAGAAACTTCCAATTAATGGTGAAACTGGACATTCATATAAATTGATGTTCGGAACTTTTTTAGCTTAATTGCTTTTCTTATTTGAAAACCATGTACTTACGACTTTCTCTTAAAAGTTTTGTCAGACCTGCAACATTAACACTTTATTACTCAGGTATGTTAAGCATCACTGAAATTCTCATGATTATTTCATTTTTTTTCAACCCCACTCCGGTAGTCCCGAATATTGTACTTGAAAGCAAATTTTGTACTTATTTTATGATACTACGACTTTAGGAACGACGACTCTTGGGAGCTGGACAGGTGTTAAAGATAATCTTACACGTAGTACCTACCTAATTCCATATTTTAACAAACATTTGATCATTTTGACCAACTTCCATTTTAATGTTACTTTAAACAATTTAAACTTATTATTTTAATTATTTTTTACGCATTAAAGCATGCGGGGCGAATATTTGTAATTATTTAAACTTGTTAAATATTTTTAATAATTGAGCATAATCAGATATCTTTTTACATGCTTTATGTTTAAAATTTCATAATTAGGTACACTTTATAAAAAAAAAAAGCTTTGCTCCAAATATCAAGTTATTGTTTGTGACTCTAACCTACATCCAGATATCAGATATGTAGATGCGCCCTTATTTATATCCGACTGTCGTGAATTTCAATATGATGCGATGGTACACGGTGCGTTGGGGGCTGCATCGAGCGGCCCAGGCAAAGCCTCAGGACAAAGGTTTTGATGCTATTAGCCCGCTAGCTGTCGAACTAAACTGACGTGTGAATACTTAAAAAAAAAAAGTGTTAAAAACCACAAAATAATAATTATCTTGACTTTAAAATCAATTTTAAATTAAATTGCCAAAAGTATTGTTAATTAGTGTTCATTTTTGTGATAAAAAGAATGACATTTTGGTGATCTCAGTGATTGACAGTTGCAGTGGTATTGGTGAAATTTTTTCGTTGTTTAATTGTGGTGTAGATAAATTGTGTTCGGTTGAATGTAGCTGATAGGCATCGGACTCAACAGGTTGACAATTTGACATGTTAGGCCAAGCCCGTCCTGGGAACATCTAACAAAGGATAATAAATTCGATTTATTGTTTTAAATCAGGGCATTAAATTTGGAATAGTTTATTTAAACAAGTAATATTAATTTATTTAATTCAAGGTAGGTTTATTTGTAATACAGTGAAAATGATAGTCAAGTACTTGATTTAAAAGAATTATCCTAGAGTGGGTCTTTATGTAAACCGTGCACATTTTTGCGCAAAACCCAATAAGTCGTGTAGACTCCGGTCAGCCAAAATAAGCCTTAGATTACATATTATGTTTAAAAATGAATTCGAGTTTTCTAGTTTGCAGTAATATTAATCTTATTTACATAGCGATGTTAGATTTCTTTGTCATTTCGAGCAAGAATTGTGCTAAAATTAAATCATCAGGATCAGTGAAGTCCAATTATATAGGTATTTTGTAAAAAAAATACAGTTAAATTTCGCGGACATAATGCATTTAAGTTGTTACGTAACACCGACGCATAACGCGCATGCGTAATTAGCCGAACTAGTTAGTAATGAGATGCGCAGTACATCTAGCGCAAAAAGGGCGTGGCTACCTATAGAAATTAGGTCATCACGGGAGCCCAGGTGACCTGCAATATGACCTGAATTCTATGGAGTTGCGCAGTAGATCAGGCTTAGTGCTCCAGGCCCGGGCTGAATCTGGGCAGTTCGCTCGCTCACGTCATTGTGACAGGTAGTGTCAGTGTAGTGTCAAGTTAACAATAAAAAAAAAAGTTTTAATAATCAATATTATTATTAGTTCATCAGTGAAATACTAGAATCAATAAAAATACAACAAATATTTTTTGAATCGGTAATACGCAGCGTTCGTGATTATTAGAGGCTTAGTTTATTTAACTTGAAATATCGATACTTAACTTTTAAGTCCATTCAAATAATATTCTTTCTAATTAGGTAGTAAAATTGGTTAGTTTTTGGATTTCTAGTAGGTACATATTTAGTTATAGTCATTTCAGAAGTAGATTGATATACCGTTAACTTTGCCAAATTAGGATATTGTGACTAGCGTTGCGCGCATGAACTCTAATTACGAGCATTTTTAATTGATATTTTTACAAAATTCGGAACTTAAGGTTTTAATTAAAACCCTTGTTGGGTGGCGCCACTAGCGATTTTGGCCGCCATTTTGACCTAATTTACTGAGCTCTAGCTGGGCCCGGGAATTCAGCTTCATGTTAAATATGGGTGGGGGGGGGGGGGGACCTGACCTAATTAAGGTATGTCGCATTGCGTAAAATGCTAGAGCCTTTTAGGTCAGGCATACAGCCAGGTCAGTAAGCTTTGAGCGGCTACTGTGGCAGGTCACGTCACATCAGTTCTTATATAACCATTGGTCAGATAGTGTCAGTGTAATATAAAATTACGAAACTTTTTTATTTTGAGTGCTAATTATCATTATTATTCATCTGCGTCAGTAAAATACTAAGAATCAAGACGGTAATACGTGTATTTTTATTGATTTAGTGCAAATAGGGCCTCATTAAATACAAAATTACCAAATTAAAGTTTATGGCAAAAGCCGTTTTGGGTGGAGCCACTAGCGACTTTTGGCGTTATTTTATAAGGCCCTCGCAGGGCCTGGAAAACCACCATGGTTTGTAAAGGGGTATTAACACAAGTGGGGGCGTTAACAATTGACCTCATTTCAAGTATTGCGCATTGCGCATAATGTTAGAGCCTTAGGCCCCGGGAAATGGTTCGAGCAATAAACTTCCGAAAACCATAGTGTCAGGCCTCCTCTCATCGGTACTTAGGTTTGCTATGTATTAAAAATACAACAATTAGTCACATAGTACTCACCATTAAAAAGGCCATCAGTAATATACTAAGACGAGACCCTATTTAGGTGGCGCCACTAGCGATTTTGGACGCCATTTTGACCTCGTTTACTAAGCTCCAGCTAGGCCTGGGGAATTCAGCTTGACATGTAGCGGGGGTGGGTGTGTCAAAACCTGACCTAATTTATGGTATGGCGCATTGCGCAAAACGCCAACGCATAAGGCTCCCAGGAAATATCCAACTTAGTTTACTAAGGGAGGTGTTATTGGTAGGCCACCTCACATCAGTTCCTCGATTATCCTACGCATTAAACTACACATTAATCAGTCAGTATAGTGACAACTTAGCAACCTACTTAATTATTATTTGTGTTAATATTCACTATTCCTTTTTTTGGTGCATCAGTGAAATACTAAAAGAATCAATACGTTTTTCAATAAGTTATATGTGGCGTTCGTGGTTATTGGTAGCAGTAGATATTGTTGAAAAACCAGGTTTATAAAATCAATACTGGGTTGTGGTTAATATAATTATAATGTGTCAGTGAAGTCAAATGACGTGCTTAGGTTTTCGGAACATTAATTGTTTGGTCTCGGAATAGGGTGTCTATAATATATCATAATTACTTACATTTAAAACAAGAGTACATGGGATATCCGTTAATTTCACCTATTTTCGCAAATTTAGGCATTTAGACTGTTGAGGGCTTACCAGCTTTAATGGCATTTCTTAATTGACATACTTCAAATAGGGAGCTATTTAAATCAAAAACTATCGATAATGAAGCTCATGTTGGGTGGCGCTACTAGAGATTTTTAACGCCATTTTGACCTCATTTACGGAGCTCTAGCCGGACCTGGGAATTCGCTTGCAGGGGTTGAGGCGTAAACACCTGACCTAATTTAAGAGGTCGCGCAGTGCGCAGATAGCTAGTGCTCTGGGTCCGGGCATCAGCTAACTCAGTTGGCTATGGTGGTCATTGTGGCAGGTCGTGTCATGTCAACACCTGGCGTGTCGTCTCCTATATTAAATTAATAATACAGCAATCAGAAGATAGAAAACGTCAATTAGTGCATTGAGTGAAATAGTTTTTATATGTTCAATTTAAAAGAGATTATTATATTTTCATTATGAGTGATTAGAAGTAGGAGTAGTTAGGAGCGCAGTAAAAAAGTATATTGGTTTTATATCTGTATTTTTTTATTTAATTTTACCCATCTGCTTAGGTGGAGCTGCTTTTGAGCAGTGGCGGCCATTTTGACCTAATTTCAATTGACATGCGCATTACTTGCAGTTTGCCCCGCCCAAGCTATTCAGGTCACAGTTTGCACATCCTAGTTGAGGGTAGAATGTAGATGGCGTTGCAGTCGTCACCTATTAAGCCGCCATTTTGGACCTTCAGCCTAATACTTAATAACATCTGTTTTGATAGTTCAGATTATACATTATGTATACCTATTCAGTGGTCAATGAATATTTTTGATGCTTATAGTTATCGATGATATTTAATTAACAATTACTAGCTTCTTAATTACTTTTGAACCTTTAAGGATAACAATCTAAGATATTTTTTTTTTGTTTTTGTGCAGTGCACAAAAATTTGTTCACAATCTTGAAGATTCAAATCAATATCTTAGCGGTTTTATCTTTTTGTTCAAGTGTTGATGATTCCTAATTATACAAAAGTCACATTGCAATTTGCCTGTGTCTATACCTGCATCGACTATACGGTAACAATGCTGTTCAATAATAAATAAAAATACCGGGAGTTATACATAATTTAAATCGTTTCATTACTACAAATAGTAAAATTCTCAGCTACAAAAAGATAGATAGCTGTTTATAAAGTTCATGATAATCCCGTAAATGAACTGTGACATAGTTTACGGCAGGTGTGCTCTTACAATAGACTTAATTAAATATTATCATTAGGTTCAACGGCGTGTGATCGATGTACATTTTCCCCATGACTCATGACACGCGCCCTCATGAGTCGTTCGCGTAAACGTAGGTATAAGGAATTTTAATTAAAACGATTTTCCAGATTTTTCGATTTGTTGTTTCTAAGTTTTGTAAAATAAATCATAAATATTAAGCTAGCATCACCTCTCTTTTTCAAATCTTTTATATGTTTATCATTGTCTGTACTTGGATGCGGTGGTATTTTATAAAATAAATAAAATTGTAAAAATGGGTTAGCCTTTACGCATTTCACGATAAACTGTTGAAATTGAGTATCCTATACTAACTGTATCTTAACTAAATAATTTATAAAAAATCTGGACATTTCATTACGGTATTTTCAATATTTTATCAAAATCACTGTTTTGGCATCAAAATCTGTGCTTCCTTTCTTACAAAGTTCATTAAAATACCTCTTAATTAATCCGGGCATACCAACACAGTGTATACAAAACATTAATAATAAAAATACATTAGCATTAATCAAAAGCGTTGTAATATTATACCTTTTTTTTTGTGCGTTGGCTCTCTCTCAAGATTTACTTAGGGTATTCTGAGTGTTACTTAATTATCTTGCCATCAAACCTTTTGTTCACACGAACGTTCCGTATTACCGATTGTTAGAACTCTATTAATCGTACTTGATGTGCTAATCCATCTTGAACTGTATCTTATATGAGATTTTTTGTCATAAAGAGAAACATATAAGTATGTTAGGTATAACTCTTGCTTTTCTGGTGAGGAACATTCATGATTAAGCTTACACATACTATTTGCCACCTAAAGCTATGAACTATGAAAGCAATACCTAATATGGTGCTTAATAGTTTAACAATACTTTAACAAAAAAGTATATTTCTAAAATAAAATAAAAACTTGGTTTAAGCGACTAATATTGAAATACGTTTAGACCTCAAAAAGCTTTTTGATTCGTGACACTATCCTATCAAACAAGTAAAAGCAGATTTCAAAAATACCTTATCCGTTTTAGGTTTCAAAATGCCTAAGATGTTTTACTACAATATGTAAATAAAGAATTTTATTACATTCGCTTTCGAGACATTTCGGTTGTAAAATGTAACTAAGTCGTTATTTTTGTCTGGCTGGAGTGGCTTGTATATGTTCATAAAATCGTGTAAAGTCATTTGTAATAGATCCTGTTGTCTTGCTGAAATATATGTATAGTGCATTACATACTCAAAAGTAATAGTACATAGTTTCATACTAGTCCTTTCTTCAACTAACTCTGTAGAGAACGATAAAATGTTTTTATTATTAAAAAAAAATCATTACTATATTTATGAACCAATGAGTTTACTACATTAGACTGTGGCACCGTGTGTTCTTAAAACAGACTTTAATTTAACAAGATGTTCTTCAAGAATGCTATTAATTTGCAAGCAAACAATGGCTAGCTGAGTAGTGAGTAAATCTGACTAATATGGTCAGAAAAAGTACCCTGCGTGCCATTGTTTGTTAAGCAAATGATGGCGTAAATCTCCCTGGCGGATGCAGGACTAGATTTGTAATACGGAGACTATTTTAAAACGATTGTGATTACAGTGACATGAAACTTTAAGTGTGTAGTGTTCGCGGGACATGTGCGATTACGGACAAAACATAAACTATTAGTAAAGTGGTGTAAAGACTATAGTTTTTTCCGAAATGTCATGTAATTAATGACAATTCTAGTAGATTATTAACATCTCGTTAATAATCTGTGTTGGTTTTCGTTTGTTGTAAAAGGTTTTTGTGTCATGTAGTACTTGTATTTAATGTTAATTTAATATTGATGTCAAATTATTGTTCTTATTTCTTTTTCAATATATTTATTTTGTCGTAATGCAAACTTAACTTTTTTAGCATCTGCCTATTAATTGGTAATTTTTATCATAATATGCGTTGATTATAATAACTGTTCCATCTTAATTAGTCGTTAGCGATTTGGTATGACTAGTTAAAGTTCCTAATATTACTTTCTTACTAACTTGCTAACTAATTTACTATCTTTTTTGATTATTATCTATCGTGCTTTAAGGATTACCGATACCCTAACGAAATCTCCAAAGCAGCAAAACTAAAAATATTGTGCATTCGAGTGAAATCGGTCAACGCGATCGCTAACTCATTATACTATTTCTGGAGTCGCATGCGCCGCCAGGTGCGCCTGCGCATCTGCCTCTGAGATGTCCGCACGTGTACATTCGCTATTGTGTCGGACATTTTATGATACAGTGTATCTTAAAAGATTATGTATGCAGTTACTTAGGGTATCTGTTGGTTACTTGATTTGGTGTTATAAATGAAATATCCTTAGATTCTAAAGTTGAATTTCAAAAGTACCCGTGTTTTCTGGTGGTTTAGTTATTACTACTGAACAACTGAACATGTCTTAATAAATTTTGAGAAAGAGATGAGTAGAGGCTTTTCTCTTATTGGCGTCATAAGTTCATAATAGACATGCGTTAGCCAAATCAAGTTCAAAATAAAACGCTTTTGTTGTCCCATCTAACTGTTTAATGGTTTAAACAAGGCGCCATTTTGAAAAAGAAAACCTTAAATCACTAAGCAATCATATAAAACATTTTTTTTTCTTTTTATTAATCTTAAACCAAACAGCAATGTTATTCTATTATACGAACGAAATTGGCTTTTAGAAATGAATTTTGGTTCAATTAAACCAATCGTTTACAATTTACGGCCGTGCGTAGGACGTAGGTACGTTTAATATTTTTTAATTAAAATTTTGTTGTTTTATGATTATTCGCGGCGCCCACTTTTATCTCTTCACTAAATTAAAATAAGAGTAATGTTGGTCTAGAATGTTTATAATATTGCTTCTAAAAACCGTGTAAAAGTTTTCACATTATTTTTGAAAGGGTTTAAAATTAAAAAAAATGTACTTTTACTCGGCCAGTGGGTCGTAGTGGTCAGTAATATAGACGATTCAGAATAAATACAGGAAAATATATGAAAAAAAAAAATAATATTATTATGATCATTTGAAGAGGTTAGAACTATCTAAACACCAGCTGTTTCGCCATTAAAATTAATAAAGAGACTATAAAACAATGTTCGATTGAAACACATAGTTATCATTGCAAAATACAAAATACACAGCTAATAGAAAACAAATTCCCTTAACAATTCCCTTTGGACGTTTAAATTAAAAATCAATAGGTATTTCCCTCCCATAGATTTTCCAGTCTAGTGAGTCGGCACCATAACATGCGGACAACGGGGTCGATGTACTCGCGCGTGCCATAATTAAATGCTCTGTTCTTTACGTCATTTTGTTGTTTTTAATAGAAAAAAAAGACTGTATAAAATTGAGCTTTTTATGCTGACTGAAAAGATTCGATTGTCGTTTGTCAGAAGTATGGCAGGCGAAATTTAATTTGAATTATATTTATAGAATTTGCATGCCAGTTGTTTTGTAGGTTAAATCAATTCGCTCGCATTTTGAGGACTGGAATCCTCCTAATTAGGAAGTTTTCAATTATAGCTATCTCTTTTTTTTTTTAAAGATTTAATAGTAAAAGGTGGCTTAAATGATGAAAACCCTGCCTCCCAAACTAGGGGGAACCTGTGACTTGGGAGTCAGTGTTCTACAGTTACCTCGTGTTCAATTGATTCTTTTATTTGTGTGTTGTTTATTATGAGACCTAATTACAACTTACGTTCTTAGCTTATATTTTGTACTTTTCATTTGTGCAACGTGACAACATTTGGTCATATACGTAGGTACCAGCGTGATTTGATTATAAACGGCAGTAACTATGAAAATAACATTATCTTGTATTATATCATTGGGTTAAATAATAATAATTAACTTTTTCTATGTCTACTTAGGCAAATCGTTTTTGATTGCACGGATAGCCGAGTGGTTTAGGTCACCACGCCGCCAAAGTGCGGCGTGTTCGACCCCCGCAAGGCACAAGCATTTGTGCGATCCACAAATGCTTGTTATAAATCTGGGTGTTCTTTGTGCATGTGATTTGAATGTTTGGGAAACCCGCGACACAAGGATTACATTCCTTAGTGCGGGAGTAGTTTTAAAAAAAAAAATTAAAGAAATTTCCAAAATTTGAAGTCATTTGACTGTCGAATATTGCATTTAGTCTGCTTTTGCCAAAATCCTTTGTTAATTACAAGTATTTTGCCGCATGCATTAAGCTTTTGTAATAAATGTTTACATTTTTGATCAAAGTAACGTAGTACCTTGTTATTATTAGTTCCAACAAAGCTTTACGTTTGAGAACAAGTTTGATATCCATGACTTGGTTCTAGTTTTCAAGAGTAATAGTAGGTACTCAGTCTTTAGCTACGTCACAACGACGTTACAATACGACATGTTAATTATTCTGTGCGTAGATTAATTCGAACCAGCAACTAATGCGTCTTTAAATGTATCTACATTTAATATTGTATAATTTTTTTAAAGAGGATTTCTATGGAGTTTCTTGCCGGTTCTTCTCCATTGAAAGGACATTTTGGAACCGCGCTAATAGAATCGTATTTAGATTTGTAACTTTAAAGTTTCATAAGCACCTTTTTGAGGTTTATGAGAAATAAAAACTTCTTGATTTGATTTGAATGCTTGTTAATAATTATGAAACTATATTTCTTCAAGTCGAATTAAAAAGCTATTCTTAAATTTTACAACAAGGTAGCTAATGTACTTCATATATAAGAATCGTAATACATATATTCCTAAAGAAACAAAAATTTCTTTGTCTTTCTATGTTCAGTGAACGTTTTTTTTAAATAGGTCCTGCACAAACACATTGTGCACTCTGTTATAAAGCATAATTCTGCATTGAGGCTTAAGGTGTGAAGAATTATATAAAACCTCTTTTTCTTTATTGTTCTTTTTCCAAAAAACTTTGTTTAGATAAAACAAAATTATCGAGTTTAAATATGTGTTTCCTAAATTGTGCAACAAAACTTTAGTTAATTATGGTAAGTAATGTATTTAACATAAAAAAAAACATGTAGGTAATATGTAACTGCTTTGACGTGTAACGCACTTAACTGTAAAAGATTTTTTAATAGATCTTCCACTGTTCTTTGCGTTATTTGTGATGGTAGTAATATTCTACGTTTGAGGATCGGATATGAAAAAAATTTTTTTAAGTAACAAAAAAACTTTTTAACTAGTACATGTAGGTATAGCATATTATAAATTCTGCAGCAAATAATAATAAATTACAGTACCTAATTAAAAACGATTTCAGTAATTTGTAATAAATAAAATAAAATGCTCTTTGACGTATGCACAAATGTTTTCTGATAGATTTGTTAAATAGATCTCTCACTAGACTTTTGGCGACATGTCGTAGAAGCAATAATCTACATGGCGTCATAAGTTAAACGGAAAATACACCTTGATGCTTTGACATAAGTACCCTTTTTATAATGCAAATATCTACACTGATGTTGCAAAACAATTATAGCTAAATTACTTAATTTATTTTAACAATGTGTTGGTACTTTTTATCGTATTAAACTTCAAATTAGACTGCCAATTAAAATGACGATAATTTTCTTAAGAAATTAATGTTCTGTTTTTATGTTACTTTGTTATTCGTGTACTAACATTCTTAAACACATTTGTATACTAACCTTTGGTATTGTTCCGCTTAATGAATGTACTTTGAATTGATATTAGCTTACTTTATTAGCGTATTGTTTAGTTTTGTATCCAATTGTTTTTTCTGCAAGCTGTGAAATTCAAAATATATAAATAATAATATAATAATTCATTAAATAAATAAATATATAAACATAAATCAGTTTAAAAATAAACAGGAGTAGTCGTTATAATTATTTATGTAATATTGTAGGTACTGTCGAATACACAGTCTCTGTAGTGTTACATTGATACTTATCGATTATATTGCAACTATTCTGCAAACCAAAACTTATTGGCGACAGAGATAATGTGATGCATTTCTAGATGCATGATACTTCGTTGTCACGTGTAAAGGTGTGCACTACACATCATGTCCCATTATTCATATCTACTGAAAAAGTGAATAATTCGGTCCAGCTAGAAGTCTTCCTGGCTCATGGTGGTTCTCTACCATGACGGAATGTCGCTGTTTTATAGTACGTCATCACGTCATTGTGGTAAATCAAAATGACGCGTATTCGCATTCTCGACCAGCCAGGCCAGTCGTCGACCAACGTCCGAAGTCTTCGTTTAATTCCTAATCGGTACTAGTCTAAATATTCTAAACTCTATGAATAGATTTTTTCGTTAGTTTTATTTAAGGGTGGATTCACACCCGCGCACAAACGTGCGACTTTGACGCGAACAGTTTAAGCGCGTTTCGCGCGTTCTCTTCGATCCGGCGTTCGATAGTTACAATGTTCTGTCTCTCGAAGCCGCCATATTGCATATAGCTATAGTCTGGTTGCTTTGAAGGACTTAACCAGGTAACATTACATGTCGTGAACATTACGACTTGAAGCAAACCGCTCGCAAACATGTGTATGGAACTTAATCGGATTGCGTTGTTCGTGCGCGCTCGCAGGTGTGGGTCCACCCTTATATTGTAAACAAACAATGTTTCTTACTGTTAGTTCCTATTGTTAAACTTATTTGATTTGTAAAACGTTTTAAGAATGTTGTTGTGACTTCGCTAAAGCTCGGTAGTGGTTTTTCAAAGGTCGCAGCTATTTTTTGTCTGAATTGGGTTTGTTTTTCAATATAGTATTATTATAATATAATAATATATATTTTTTATAGTAATTCCAATTTTCTTTTTGTATGTTTTGTACTGAAATAATTTTAGTCGTAATAGGCTCATTTTTTTTGTTCTTTCCCTTATTTTTATTTTGCATTGACTTATATCAGATCTGGTTATAGCTTTTAATGGCTGTTATTCAAAATATTATTATATTCAAGTGAAGTAGACTTGAATTTTATTCAGTCAGTTTGAACTTGTTTTAGCTCTGTTTCGTTTTAGCTTTAATAATGTTTATATGCATGTATGTGTATCATCATATCATCATCTAGATAGATATATACGCTTCATATTATTACCGGATAAAAATAAAAATAACCTTCATTACCCATTTATTTACATATATAAAATAACAATGTTTAATACTTCAATAGTTTATGAAAACAATATTATCAACAAAATTATTTTCCTAAATTTTCTTTAACTGGTCTCGTTTATTTCTTGCCTTTTCTAATATTGAAGTAATTTTATAAAAACTAGGTCGTTATATCTCAGTGGTATTATCAACAGGTTTCTTTATGGCAAGTTGCACTGGCGGCTAGTTACAGACAGTTTTAAAGGGTCTGTTACTAGCTTTCGGTGTTACATGCTATAGATAATGAATACAGCAAATGACCACTGAAGTCTTACTTATTCTTTTGTTTCAATGCTGATATTTTTTAGCGCTGCAATTACAATGATTTAATCACTGTCTCTTCGTTCTTTTAGTGTTATGGCAACTGGCGAGACCTGTCATGTCTAAACCCAACTTTGTTGAAGTTTTCTTTCAATCTTTAAACTCTTGTATTTAAAAGTTTATAGTAATAGTATTCTAAACAGAGCGACTCCGCTTTCAGTCTTACTGAAAGCAGATGCTTTTGTTGAAACTTAAAGCCAAGCCGATCTGTGTTTACGACTACCTATGTGATCTGTAAACGCAAATATTAAGTAAGACACCCTTTGGCATCAGACTGTATTTTAACAAACGATAGGTCTTTGAAAAAAGTTTAAGAAAATTTTTATGTGATCTTGAAAGACACACATGAATTGAAATTTATACTATTCGATATTGTATACAGCCTGCTTATTTATTTTATATTCTTTTTTAATCTGCTAATATGGACCAGTTTCTGTAGAAGTCTTTCTATGTCTATTTAGGCAAATCGTTTTTGATTGCACGGATAGCCGAGTGGTTTAGGTTTAGGTTTACCACGCCGCCAAAGTGCGGCGTGTTCGACCCCGCAAGGCACAAGCATTTGTGTGATCCACAAATGCTTGTTCTAAATCTGGGTGTTCTTTGTGCATGTGATTTGAATGTTTGGGAAACCCGCGATAAGGATTACATTCCTTAGTGCGGGAGTCGTTTTTATAAAAAAAAAAAGGAATTTAAGAGATTCCCAAAATTTGAAGTCATTGGACTGTCGAATATTGCATTTAGTCTGCTTTTGCCAAAATCCTTTGTTAATTACAAGTATTTTGCCGCATGCATTAAGCTTTTGTAATCAATGTTTACATTTTTGATCCAAGTAACGTAGTACCTTATTATTAGTTCCAACAAAGCTTTACATTTGAGAACAACTTTGATATCCATGACTTGGTTCTAGTTTTCAAGAGTAATAGTAGGTACTCAGTCTTTAGCTACGTCACAACGACGTTACAATACGACTTGTTAATTATTCTGTGCGTAAATTAATTAGAACCAGCAACTAACGCTTCTTTGAATGTATCTAAATTAAATATTGTATAATTTTTTTTAAAGAGTAACCTATTGAGTTTCTTGCCGGTTCTTCTCCATTGAAAGACCATTTTGGAACCGCGCACCTAGAATCATTTAGATTTGTAACTTAACGTTTATAAGCGACTTTTTTGAACTTGATTTAATTTGTTCAAGTATGTTCTTAATTAATAGATTGCGCTTACATAATTTATGGAATTTAAGCTTGTCTTAAATTTTACAACAATACAATATTTATAGATACTTCATATATAATGTACTTCATATATAAGTCTCGTAATACATATGTAACTAAAAAAAAAAAATTCTTTATGTATTTCTATGTGTTATAAAAGCATAATTCTGCATTGAGGCTTTAGGTGTGAAGAATTATTCCTCTTTTCTTCTTTTTCCAAATAACTTTGTCTAGATAAAACAAAAATATCGAGTTTAAATATGTCTTACCTAAATTGTGCAACAAAACTTTCTTAATGTATTTAACATAAAAAAAAAACATGTAGGTATTATGTAACTGCTTTGACATATAACGCACTTAATTTTGTAAGATTTTTAAATAGATCTTTCACTGTTCTTTGCGTTATTTGTGATGGTAGTAATATTCTACGTTTGAGGATCGAAATTTAAGTAACAAAAAAACTTTTTAACTAAAATGAAATTATACATGTAGGTATAGCATATTATAAATTCTGCAGCAAGTAATAATAAATTACAGTACCTAATTAAAAACGATTTCAGTAATTTGTAATAAATAAAATAAAATGCTCTTTGACGTATGCACAAATGTTTTGTGATAGATTTGTTAAATAGATCTCTCACTAGACTTTTGGCGACATGTCGTAGAAGCAATAATCTACATGGCGTCATAAGTTAAACGGAAAATACACCTTGATGCTTTGACATAAGTACCCTTTTTATAATGCAAATATCTACACTGATGTTGCAAAACAATTATAGCTATTAAATATTATTTAATTTATCGTATTTAACTTCAAATTAGACTGCTAATCAAAATGACGATAATTTTCTTAAGAAATTAATGTTCTATTTTTATGTTACTTTGTTATTCGTGTACTAACATTCTTAAAAACATTTGTATACTAACCATTGGTATTGTTTCGCTCAATGAATGTACTATTAACGTATTGCTTAGTTTTGTATCCAATTTTTTTTTCTGTAAGCTGTGAAGTTCAAAATATATAAATAATAATTCATTAAATAAATAAATATATAAACATAATCAGATTAAAAATAAACAGGAGTAGTCGTTATAATTATTTACGTAATATTGTAGGCACTGTCGAATACACAGTCTCTGTAGTGTTACGTTGATATTTATCGATTATATTGCAACTATTCTGCAAACCAAAACTTATTGGCGAGAGAGATAATGTGATGCATTTCTAGATGCATGGTACTTCGTTGTCACGTGTAAAGGTGTGCACTACACATCATGTCCCATTATTCATATCTACTGAAAAAGTGAATAATTCGGTCCAGCTAGAAGTCTTCCTGGCTCATGGTGGTTCTCCACCATGACGGAATGTCGCTGTTTTATAGTACGTCATCACGTCATTGTGGTAAATCAAAATGACGCGTATTCGCATTCTCGACCAGCCAGGCCAGTCGTCGACCAACGTCCGAAATCTTCGTTTAATTCCTAATCGATACTAGTCTAAATATTCTAAACTCTATGGATAGATTTATTCGTTAGTTTTATTTAAGGGTGGTTTCACACCCGCGCACAAACGTGCGACTTTGACGCGAACAGTTTAAGCGCGTTTCGCGCGTTCTCTTCGATCCAGCGTTCGATAGTTACAATGTTCTGTCTCTCGAAGCCGCCATATTGCATATAGCTATAGTCTGGTTGCTTTGAACGACTTAACCAGGTAACATTACATGTCGTGAACATTACGACTTGAAGCAAACCGCTCGCAAACATGTGTATGGAACTTAATCGGATTGCGTTGTTCGTGCGCGCTCGCAGGTGTGGGTCCACCCTTATATTGTAAACAAACAATGTTTCTTACTGTTGTTAGTTCCTATTGTTAAAACTTATTTGATTTGTAAAACGTTTTAAGAATGTTGTTGTGACTTCGCTAAAGCTCGGCAGTGGTTTTTCAAAGGTCGCAGTTATTTTTTGTCTGAATTGGGTTTGTTTTAATAGTAATTCCAATTTTCTTTTTGTATGTTTTGTACTGAAGTAATTTTAGTCGTAATAGGCTAATTTTTTGTTCTTTCCCTTATTTTTATTTTGCATTGACTTATATCAGATCTGGTTATAGCTTTTAATGGCTGTTATTCAAAAAAATATTATAATCAAGTGAAGTAGCCTGTAGACTTTATTTTATTCAGTTAGTTTGAACTCGTTTTAGCGCTGTTTCGTTTTAGCTTTAACGTCTATATGCATGTATGTGTACATCATCTAGGTAGTAACCTTCATTACCCATTTATTTACATATATAAAATAACAATGTTTAATACTTCAATAGTTTATAAAAACAATATTATCAACAAAATTATTTTCCTAAATTTTCTTTAACTGGTCTCGTTTATTTCTTGCCTTTTCTAATATTGAAGTAATTTTGATAAAAACTAGGTCATTATATCTCAGTGGTATTATCAACAGGTTTCTTTATGGCAAGTTGCACTGGCGGCTAGTGATAGACAGTTTTTAAAGGGTGTGTTACTAGCTTTCGGTGGTACATGCTATAAATAATGAATACAGCAAATGACCACTGAATTCGTACTTATTCTTTTGTTTCAATGCTGATATTTTTTAGCGCTGCAATTACAATGATTTAATCACTGTCTCTTAGTTTTTTTAGTGATAATGCGACTGGCGAGACCTGTCCTGTCTAAACCCAACTTTGTTAAAGTTTTCTTTCAATCTTTAAACTCAACTGCTTGTATTTAAGAGTTTATAGTAATAGTTTTTAAACAGAGCGACTTTGCTTTCCGTCATACAGGAATCAGATGCATTTTTTGAAACTTAAAGCCTAGCCAATCTGTGTTTACAACTACATATGTGATCTGTAAACGCAAATATTAGGTAAGACTTACACCTGGCATCAGACTGTTTTTTAAAAAACGATAGGCCTTTGAAAAAAGTTTTAGAAAAATTTTATGTGATCTTGAAAGACACACATGAATTGCAATTTATACTATTCGATATTGTATACAGCCTGCTTATTTATTTTCTACTTTTTTATCTGCTAATATGGACCAGTTTCTGTAGAAGTCAAGTTTCCTCTCCATCTTGGATTTTTTTTAATATGACTACATTTTTTCTTTTTGTTCCTGGACAAAAAGAAAAAATGGGGTTGTATTAAAAACTCAACTTCAGGCAGCAAATACGGCTACATTAGTATATAATATTAATAAAAAATACAGCCTGCTTATTTTTTTTCTACTTTTTTTATCTGCTAATATGGACCAGTTTCTGTAGAAGTCAAGTTTCCTCTCCATCTTGGACTTTTTTTAATACTACCACATTTTTTCTTTTTGTTCCTGCACAAAAAGAAAAAATGGAGTTGTATTAAAAACTCAACTTCAGGCAGCAAATTCGGCTACATTAGTACCTATATAATATTAGTAAATAAACAATAATAGTTTATGCATAACTGGGTACTTTAAATTACATCAAAACTTATGGGAAGACATAATGTTATGAATTTTAATCTTCTTTTATTTTTTTTTATTATTATTTATTAAATTAAATAATTTATTTAACTAAACATAACTACTTAACCTACTCGATAATCGGGGTATCCATAATTCAATTTAAAGTATTAATTCCATAATATTTTTTACTATGCAACACTTACTTATTTCAATAAAAAATTATTTCTTTGTTTCACGGCCGTCGCGTCTTTTGGTGTGTTATTGGTGTTTTTATTCATTGAAATAAAAAAAACAATAATAAACCATTAAATAGCAATGGTCAAATACACCAAAAATTACAACACGTTAAAGAAATGATTAAGAAACTATCTTGAATCAACTTATTGAGGTTATGGGAAATTTAATTTATTACCTAGGTAGGTACTATTAAATGACTAAATAAGTTCATCAATGTCCAAAGTTATTAGTGTAATCAACGCAAATAGTATTAAAGTATAGATAGCATGCAAAAGTGAAGTTTGCAAGGTTTATCCATTGTTGATGTTCCTTAAAGTTGAGTGACCTAAGCCGCTTGGCGCCGCGGCCCACGCCCTTTGTATCTAGAGTGGATGTATATGTATCTAGAGTTGATGTAACCGAAAGTGTCTTTTATAAACATATTTATGTAATGTATGGTTCGAACTGTGTTAATGAAAACTTGTCAAAATATTACCCATTTTATTTATATATGTAAACTTGAATTTTCAGGGATTTTTTCTATATGTATGTTGTTTATAATGTATGTATGTATATATGTATCTTTATGTACCTACAGTTTTGTTAAGACCTATGTTAATCTCTCTTAATGTGATCTTATTGATATATTGTCTTACAACCTATATGTCAGAAATATCTTGTAACATTTGTGTATACAAATGTGGTACCAATACTTGGTTATACCATATTGGCACCACTCTATTTGCTATGAAAGCAAGTGTCCCATAGTTTTTATACTGTGTGATGTCATCACATGGTATTGAAAACTATGTTCTGTAGCTCAATAAAGAAATGATTAGGACCCCGCTGAGTTTCTTGCTGGTTCTTCTCAGTGGCGTAGGTTTTCCGAACCGGTAGTAAATTTAAAAATGACAATTATTTGAAAAATATACGAATTTGATTGATATATATTTGTTTCTATTTATCTCAACCTGGTAACCCCTGCTGGTAAATTTAATTGGTTATAAGTACAACACAAACTTAAGAACATAAACTACACTTATTTAATTATCCTTTGACATCAGATACATAAAACAACACCAGATATTACTAATTTATACACCGATACAGATTTATTTATTAGGATTTTCCATCGAAGAATAGACAGATACACAATTCCTTGTTGCTTTACTTACAAAAGACCACATCATACAGAATGAGATCAGATAGAACTTATTGAAACATATCCCTAGATAACTAAACTGATATTAACATTAACGTATCAATAACTTATAATCCATATTGATACTACTTATACATTACATACTAATATTATAAATGTGAAAGTTACTGTGTCTGTCTGTCTGTTACACTTTCACGGCTAAACCGCTGAACCGATTTCGATTAAACTTGGATTCCAAAAGGACGTAGTCGACACAGACGCAGACGGAGCGGCGGGCAACAGCTAAAACACACAATAAAATTTTTCTTACATCAATAAAGGTTAAAGGCCGATATATGACTTATGTAAACGCCTCAAGACAAGGAAACACAACCTCCCTACTCACTTAAGATGTTTAACGGTTCACAAACATACTCAAATTTCTCCGAAATACATTTGGAGCTTGATACACCTACATATAACAGATATTGGACTCTTCAAAGAGAATAAGTAAGTTGGTTTTATCGTACAAAAATATGTAGATTGCAAATATGAAAACGTTTTGCAATATTTAGGTCATCGTCTCATCATCAGACACGACGTTGTACAGGATCTACAGAGTTCCTGCTGCTGCTGGTGCTGGTGCAGATTGGAAGACCAGGTCACCCGGCAAGACAACCACCACTTCATTCTATCCATTACCATGATATATCCTTCAAATAATGGGTACGACATGGTTTTATTTTCAGACACTTATCGAGTGGTTACTAAGTATCCTAGATGTTACAAGTTCAGGTTAAAACTTCGTCAAAATTCGATGAATAGTTTCGCGTGTAATGATGTGATATACATATCCATTATCCATTCATCTTAACCAGATATATAGGATATTTGATTACTTTGAATATAAACAAGCACACAATCTCGGTACACATCCTTCCCGTTCATAAATTCTATTTCACATACCTACACAGGAAGGTTGAACGCGTAATAGCTCTATATCTCAATTAAATCCCGGCATGGTAAATGGTGCAGTTAGGTAACCCGGTACGCCACTACTTTATTACAAGTACTATAGTTTCATTTATCGTATTAGTTCAATGTTTATTAATACTGCGAATAAGTGTGAGAAGATTTAAAAAAAAAAGGAAATATGTAATTCTACACATAAGATCTTGATACTATTAGATAAAATATACCTGAAATGCAAAAACATATTTTTAATAGAACAGGGTGCAAATGGGCAAGTAGCTTACCCGATGGTTAGAAACATACTTGAAAAAAAACCCATACTTTTTGCTGTATACCGTTTCTTGTTATAATCTATCAATTATCACGGCAAGGCAAACGATTATATTTATTTGCGCAATTAATTAATTTCCAAGTCTTTTTCGACTTTAATTTAAATTAAACCTTAGTAATCCATCTTCATCTTCTTCCTGTCCCTGTACCTATTCCCTATTATAACTATTTGTGGTCCGCGCAATGTGTGCTTTTCTTTCATTCATCCCTACTACTTGTCATCTTAGCATTTACTTCTTTTTTTCTCATATCATTTTTCACATAATCCATCCATCTCTTCCTCGGTCTTCCTCTGCCTGTATACCATATCCATTCACTTTCATATTTATAACTCTTTTTTTTATGTGAGTTTCATCCCTCCTCTTTACATGCCCATACTACGATTGACGATTATTTACCTTTTAACTCTTCTATCACTGGTGCCATTTACAAACTTCCTTTGATAAACCTTAGTTAAGCATCTGTAATTAATTAAATCTCAGAATTATAAATAAAATATCCTAATTATCGTGGTAAATTAAAAATACACAAACACTCGTCGTTTTGTAAGCTACATACAAACGAATCGCAGGTGTCTGTCTGTGTATCCGAGTGTTTAAGATCAAAGATGACAGCCTCTACATTTCAGAAGTATTCTAAATTAACAACAAGAGGCAGGACTACATGACAGTGATGTGTAAACGAGGATTTGATTTTGATTCTCTGTAACTGGGATGGTATTAATATCATATGTGGTAGGAAGAATAAAAGGGGTTTAGCTTCCAATAAGTTCATGTCTTCTAAAGCCAGCCTGCTGCACAAATTTCGGACCATAACTTTTGTTAGAAAACATAAATTAGGGGTATGACCTAGCATCATCGACTGTTTTTATTCGGCAAAACGTTTATTCCACACCCGTAATTTATATTTTCTAACAAGGTTATTGTAGTGTATTGACTAAAGTGTTGGTTGTCTCATGCGCCTACGTCACGAGTCAGTCGTGTTCCGGTAGCGGAGCGGAGCAGTTGTATAGATTGATGTATACGTGTTGTGGTGTTGGTGAGCCGTAAAATACTCCAAAAAGCAGGACAATACATGTGGCGACGAGGACAAAAGTGAGTAAACAATAACATTGAAAAAAAAAAAAAAAAAAAAAACGGTGATAAAATAAGTAAACAAGGAACATAACTCTTAAGGAATCTTGTTATTGTCATGAACCGGTTATTTAAAACGTTAGTCATTAGTACGACTACAGTAACACCTCGGTTTATCTAAAGAAAAAAAAAAATGTAGATTATGTTACCAACATTTTACCAGTAATGCAATATAATATGGATTATAACAACAATAATAACTTTTTACTCATCTCAAGTAAAACAACCTTTAGGAGATTATGTACAACATAAAGTTTGACTACCCACCTTAATTCGATATTATTCTTTCACTGCTCAAGTATAGAATATACGATTAATTGTTTAGTTGTAAGGTTACAAGGATCATTTTGCTTGTTTTAGTTACCTACCTACATATGAACTATAATATTATGATCCATTAAGAGCATATCTCGAGGTTATCAAGAATAATAATTACTTAATAAAGTGTTTGGTTCCTTCATATTTGTTGTTTATAGTCTATATACATATATTTTAAAAATGTTAATAATTCTTATTTTAGTTTAATAATTAAATGACTTACGCAGTTTAAAACTGATCTACTTCACTAAATCAACACAAAATTGTGTGTGTAACTAATGATTTTTGAATGTTTATATACCTAAAGCAGTTACAACTGAACTGATCATTAAATTGATATTAATTAACAAAATAAAAACAGCACCTAATAAGGTTGAAGTACATACATAAAGCAGATTAAAATCTGATCATTAAATTGATATCATGAATTTAATAATAATGTTGACAAGCTCGAGTGCAATAGTTTGATATTACGAGTGAACGTTACATTTTGATATAAACAACGGTATTAGAATATAGCGGATAAAAGTAATCCGATCATTAAATTGATATGGGAACGAAAATGTGTTACATTAAAACACAATAGCAGATAATAGTTATCTGAATCATTAAATTGATTATTCCAGGTCGCCCCAAAGATGTCACTCCTTTCATTGGAAAAGTTCGACTGTAACGGTGAATCTACTTCGGTAGGTGTTCGATGGGAGCGATGGAAGCGAGCATTGTCCATATATTTAGAAGCGTCGAATATTGATAAAGACGTAAAGAAAAGGGCCTCCCTTCTACATTTCGGCGGCTTAGATTTGCAGGAAGTGTTTTACAACATTCCTGAAGCTAATATCGAACCAAGTGAAGGCGTGGACGTGTTTGAAGTAGCAATATCTAAACTAGACTCCTATTTTGCACCGAAACAAAGCAAAATCTACGAGCGACATACATTCAGGCTTCTCAAACAAGAACCAGATGAAAAATTTGAAAGATTCCTAGTAAGACTCAGACAGCAAGCTGATAAATGTCAGTTTGCTGATCCAAATGACAATATTATCGACCAAATAACGGAAAAATGTTATCTACCCGAGCTGAGGAAAAAGATACTACGTATTGGTGATGAAATTACACTAGACTGAGTCATCACAGAAGCAAACACACTAGAAGTTGTAAATAAACAGTTAGAAGAATTTAAAAACCCTATAAAATCAAATGGACATGACGAAGTTAATAAAGTGGACAGTAAGTATAAAATAAATTTTGATAAATCAAAGAATATGAAACAGGGATGCGGTAGATGCGGTAATCCCAGACACGCCGCGTATGATGCCAAATGCCCAGCAAGAGATAAAGAATGTTTAAAGTGTGGTCTCAGGGGGCACTTTAGACAATATTGCAGAACTAGACAAGCCATTAAGAGAAAAAGAGAAGAAGAATATAGTTATGAACGAAAGAAAGGGCGAATTGATAAAGAGAAGAACGAAATAAATCAGGTGCGTGATTCCCCAAAGAAGACGGTACACAAAGAGGAAGAAACTGAATATGTCTTCCATATTGATGACGATGTCGAAATTGACTGTATTATTGGAGGAGTAGAAACTAAGATGTTGATTGACTCAGGCTGTAAGCAAAATTTGATTACGGAAGCAACCTGGGAAACATTGAAGAAAAATAAAGTTAATTTGTATAGTCAACATCCAAATCCCAATGTAACATTTATGGCATACGGTAGTACTACACCACTAAAGATAAAAGGATCATTTAAAGCTCTAATACAAATAGGACTGAGATCCGAAATCTCAACATTCTATGTCGTTATTAAAGGCACGAGAAATCTCTTGGGAAAGACTACTGCAATAGCATTAGGAGTATTGAAAATAGGATTGAATGCGGAAGTTAATCAAGTCAATAAAATAAAATTTCCTAAATTTAAAGATGTGATAATCCATTTACCGGTTGATAACTCAGTTCCACCCGTGTCACAGCCTTACAGGTACTGATTTCATGTAATTGAATAATCAAAAAAAAAAAAAAAAAAAAACTAATATAAAGTAATATAAATACATATATTTTGCAGACACATACTATGGTAATTAATTATATTGGTGTGATTATTCATAAAAGCGTTATTATTCATTAATTACCCTTGATCATTTCATTTTTAGGAGGATCTCTATACCTTTAGAAGCTAAAATTGAAAACAAAATCGAAGAACTTAAACAAAGGGATATCATAGAACCAGTCGTAGGTTCTTCTAAATGGGTATCCCCTGTCGTACCGGTGTTGAAAGAAAATGGAGAAGTGCGTCTTTGTGTAGACATGCGCCGAGCTAATGAAGCCATTACACGTGAAAATCACCCATTGCCTACAATGGATAAGTTGTTACCTAAAATGAAAAATGCAAAAGTGTTTACAAAATTGGACATAAAAGACGCATTTCACCAAATCGAAATACATCCGGATTCGAGACACATAACCACCTTTATAACCAGCAAAGGCTTATTCAGGTACAAAAGGCTTATGTTTGGAGTATCGTGTGCTCCAGAAATATTTCAGAAAACATTAGAACGCATGCTTTTAGGCTGTGAAGGGGTAGTAAATTATATTGATGATATTTTAATTTATGGAAAAGACTTGCAGGAACATGATTTGCGACTAAATAAAGTGATGTCCGTTCTAAAAGATAATGATGTGGTAATAAGAAACGACAAATGTTCTTTTAGGATGAGGAAAGTGAGTTTTTTAGGACATGAGTTGTCAGCAGAAGGGGTAAGGCCATTGGAAAAGTACATATCCACAATTAAAGAATTTAGAGCGCCCAAAACAACCGGAGAACTACAAAGCTTCCTAGGCCTGGTTAATTTCGTAAGTAAATGGATACCTAACTATGCAACAGTCACAGAACCTCTTAAAACGTTGCTACGAAACAAAAATGGAGATCGAGCCGATATTACAGAATACTGGGGGTCAGAACAACAGCAATGTTTTGAATCATTGAAGGAAATCATGACTAAAATACCTAGCTTAGGGTATTACGACGTAAACGATCGTACGATTGTCATAGCAGATGCAAGCCCAGTAGGCTTGGGTGGAGTATTAGTCCAAATTAATTCTGAAGGCGATTCTAGGATTATTGCATATGGTCACAAAACTCTGACTGACTGCGAACGCCGCTACTGCCAGACAGAAAAAGAGGCGTTAGCCCTCGTATGGGCAGTGGAACACTTTCATATATTCCTCTACGGCAAAAAATTTGAACTAATAACCGACCACAAACCATTGGAGGTTATATTCGGTACTAAGTCCAAACCATGTGCTAGGATAGAGAGATGGGTTATGCGCCTACAATCGTACGACTACAAAGTAGTTTATCAATCGGGGAAAACCAATATCGCAGATTCGTTGTCTAGGCTCAGTAAAGCTGCAGAAAAATCTCTAATCCAATTGAAAGACAATCACATTTGCCAAATTGTGGATTTTGCCCGACCCCGCGCTGTTTCCCTTAAGGAAATAATTGATAGTTCAATGGACGACCAAGAAATTTTAAATGTAAAAGAGGGCTTGTATCACAACATATGGAATGACTACGTGAAACTATACAAAATCTTTCAAAATGAACTATGTTTCCATGAGGGTATATTATTGAGAGGAACAAGAATTGTGATTCCCTCGGCACTCCGTAGAAGAGTCCTAGATGCAGCCCATGAGGGGCATCCAGGTATCGTGTCGATGAAGGCAAGACTCCGAACAAAAGTTTGGTGGCCTAAATGCGACAAAGATGCCGAAAATATCGTGAAAGCGTGCAAAGGATGTACACTAGTATCCGCACCGTGTCCACCAAATCCTATGAAACGGCGTGAGTTGCCAGAAGGGCCGTGGATTGATATCGCGATCGATTTGATGGGCCCACTCCCAAGTGGAGACTACTTATTTGTTGTAGTCGACTATTACAGCAGATATAAAGAAGTAATGATTTGTCGCAAAATCACCTCTACAGAAATGGTAACAAAACTTAAAGAAATATTCAGTCGATTAGGTAACCCAATTTCAATAACTGCAGATAACGGAAGACAATTTATCAGCGAAGAATTTAAATCATTTCTCACAGAAAGAAACATCACTCTCTTTAATACAGTGCCATATTGGCCACAACAAAATGGGGAGGTTGAACGACAGAATCGTGACATACTAAAACGACTCAAAATAAGTGTAGCTGAAAATAAAGACTGGAAGGATAGTTTACTAGATTATTTAACAATGTACAATAGCACACCACATTCTGTTACTGGCAGAACCCCGTCAGAACTTTTCTTCAATAGAAGATTTAGAGATAAATTACCTATGTTAAGTGACGCAATGGAGAGGATATCACAAGATACTGAGGTTAAGGATAGGGATCAAGAAAGAAAAGAAAAAGGAAAGGAAAACGGAGATAGAAAACGGAAGGCTGAAGAATGTGATCTAACACCGGGAGATAAAGTGTATATCAAAAACATGAATAGAGAAAATAAATTAAGCTTGGACTACAATCCAGAAACACACACAGTTGAAAATAAGAAAGGTGGAGATATCACAGTTCGAAGTGATGAGACTGGACAAATGCGTAGAAGGAATGTAGTACATTTGAAAAAGGTTCAAGGAGAATGGAGCGTGTGTCAAGATGAAAATGAAATCAACGACGAAGAAATGAATGTTGAAACCTAAACTTACTTCGACTAAATAATGCCAGGTTTTGATTTATCTATGGATGCCTTTAATCATATTTGATTAATTTAGAAAACAAATGAATATTAATCATGCTTGATGAAAACCCAATTACATAAATAAAATTATCTTATAATTCAGGTTTATTAATAAATAGATAATTAATAAAAAATAAATAAAACAAAAAAGGGATGTAGTGTATTGACTAAAGTGTTGGTTGTCTCATGCGCCTACGTCACGAGTCAGTCGTGTTCCGGTAGCGGAGCGGAGCAGTTGTATAGATTGATGTATACGTGTTGTGGTGTTGGTGAGCCGTAAAATACTCCAAAAAGCAGGACAATACAGTAGAATTTTGAGTAGCAAACAAGGCTATATATATATTTTAATATTATTACTGGCATATTGATTAATACCGACTTAGAGTAGGTGCAAGATAGAACAAGACATTTTAAAATAATGGAAATGTCTAAGTAGGTATTATATGAAAATCCCAAGCAACGATAGATCCGCACAAAAAAAATACTTATCTTTATATTTGACCCTTCAGTTTAGTCTAAACAAAATGTTATTATGCTAAGAGTCACGCTCACTTTGTACGACAAACAAAGGCACCATTTACTAATTAAGGTAACCATCTAACTAAACTTGTTTTAACTAAAATGTCCACTTAAGTAATGTGAGAATTGGAACTGAGTGACCATGCGGCGTATTTTATTATGTCAAATAAAAATCCTTCTTTAGGATGGTTGTTTGTTACGCTTTCACTTTTACAAGAACTACTCAACGAATTTGGTTGAAATTTGGCATACAGATAGTTTATAAAATGGATAAACACATGAAATACTTTTTATGCCGATAAATCCGAGTAAAATCAAAATCGTGGGACTCTGTTTGATTTCAGTATAAATAATTGAACTTACTACTTTCGTTTGGAACCACAAGCTTATAACTAGCCAGTAATAAATTAGTAATTATATTGTGAAATACCTACTACCTTAGAGAAATAAATAAGTAAACTATAGACCGCGCATTGAGTATGAACTGTTGGCACTAGTATGAACATGATACATCACATAATTAGTGTCAAAAAAGAGTGCACCGTTTTACTAAAACTATCTCAAAACCTAATATTACCATAACAATATAGGAATCGTCGATACTTTCACATAAACGTCGGTCGTCGCACGGAGAATCACTTAAATTAGTAAATGAACGTATTACATTTAGCTAAAAATGTGCTTACGTTCGGCATAAGGGGCTACTAGCGATGCGCACGCTCTATGCTTGTCTATGTTTACTCTAAGTGTACCACCGACCTAAAAGTTTGTTTTCTATCGTTTATAGGTTGTGTCCATTCCGGCCTTTTTGCACATTATAATCATTATTAAAACCGTTTGCTACTTGCCTTCCTATCACTGTCATTAAAATCCTCGTATAATTAACAATATTGTAAATTGGATGCAATTAACAAAAAACCGTTCGCGCCAATGCCAGTCAATATTAATTTGATGAAACGTAACACATCAACATTTTAAATCGGAAATGGCCTTTGTAAAGCTTTTTAATATTCACATAAAGTTCAATGCAAAATTATCTCCTAATTAGGTATTATAATATGATCGGATGTAAACATCCTCTTTCGCATTGTTATGCAAATCGATCAATAATCAAACAAATTATAAACTATATAGCGGAAATCATCTTATAAATAGATTTATAGCTAAGCCGATTTAAATATTTGATAGACATTCCCTCGGCTCAGACCGCGTGAATGTCGGTTATCGCGGTAAAAAGTAGCCTATGTCCTTTCTCAAGCTTTAGACTATCTGTGTACTAAATTTCATTTAAATCGGTTCAGTACTTTTGGCGTGAAAGCGCGACAGACAGACAGAGCTACTTTCGCAATTATAATATTAGCAATATAAAATACATTAATGTATTTATCGAACGGTAAACATATTTAAGAACTACGTGTTTACCATGAACTCTTTAAAACCCTAATTAGATAACCACGAGTATAATATCAGGCGTGCATAATAAATCAATTCCATTAAATCCTTTCAAATACAAAACCCAAGACTGTTGCCATCAAGTAAGCGAGACCCCGCAATTACTGATATGCAAAGAAAAGTTAACAATGATTACAATTTGTGTCGGTTATAAACTAGAATTGTTACAATATTTCCCTTTGTTTACAATATTAGTATTATTATTTGAGGATATCATAAAAAAAATACTACATCTTGGAAATCATATAACAGACGTCGAATAAAGTATCAAATAACAGTCGTCTTTCTTCAGATCATATTCAAGACATTGCTTCAATCCGGTCATCAGATATCGTTTTGTATAGTATGAATATTGCATTAGCTATGAATATGATTTGCCCAGAAAAGTCAGAAACAAAGTAGAATCATACAAAAGGAGAAAAAGTTAGCAATGACAAAACACACGGTTGATCTTATTTATTACTTGACATTCACAGCGGAAATAAGTTAAGGATAGGTGGAAGGATTTCAAATGAATCTAGAAGAATCTTCAAACTTCAAGTTTTCTGGATAACGGTGGATCTTAAACTTGGTAAGTTTAGTAGCTTTAGCATGTGCAGGATCTGCTTAGACATAAAGAACAACAGATAGTTAATGTAATATGAAAAAAAAAATGCGCGACGTGAAGTCTAGAGTTAAAACAGTTAAAATGTTCGCGCTTCGTAATATCATAATAACTTCGAAGTCAACATTGTTAGATTGAATAAACGAAAATGTTTTTAGATGACCTCCATAAATCTCGTCTTCTGTTTAATACATAATAAGGTTACACCCAGAAAAGGCGGCCATGCGACAAATTTGGCCGCGACCGCGCTGATGAGTTTAATAGGGTTTTTTTCAACGCAGATTGTAGCGTTAAGTAGGATTATTTTAGGGAAAACTCGTTGAATATTTACAGTACAGTCCTTTTTTCAAAGTTGGTGTCAAGCTGAAATAATTCCATCAACATAAAAAGATTTTAGGCTGTAAAATATTTTGAACTCACTAAAATGGCAAAGGATGAAATAATTTAGACGAATCCTGGCTTACAATTTTTATGACAGTTCCATGTCAAAACAATGAGTAAGACATCCGTACTTTAAAGTTATGTTTTATCCTAGAAATAAAACCGATCTTTATAAAATATTTTTATTGTCCTTTCATAGTAAAGATTAGATGTAAGTTCTATATCCGATAGAAACAGGATTGCTTTCAGCAATTCATTTATCGTTCTATGCTTCTCGTAAATTGACTCAATCAGGGAATGTCCGTCACAATTGCGTACTCGGCTACTCCAATCTTTACGCTCAACTAATTCTTAAGGCAACAAATACCAATCAATTCAGTCGTTAGTGATGTTGATACATCTAATATGTAAACTGTATTAATCTATGTATTGTTTGCTTTGGAATAGAGATCTAAATACTGAAATATGTATGCTGCCATTAGCAAAGTTTGAAGCTTAGCAATTTGCGCTAGAGTTTGAAATAACATTCAATCCGTGTAAAGCATAGCTCAGCACATACTTAGTTTTAGCATTATTTTTTACTTTGTAGAGGAAGGTAAATAAATAGGCTGGACACATTCTGTATTCCAATAGAGTAGATTAATAGAAGCAGAAGTAAATACCCTTACCCATTCTTAGCTGGAGAAAAATATCACGTAACTATTCAAAGAAGTGTAAAGTAATACAGGTGTCTTGAAAATAACATTTCTTCAAATTTGACGTGATATTAACGACACAATTTCTTTTTTCGCAGGTACTTAAACATCGAAGTCCAACGCAGTAGAACGAGCCACATTTGGAAGGCAAGTATACTTAATATATCTACTTTAATTTTTTTATATCGATGAAATGTCTACCAAAAAATCTTTTAATTACAATAATCGCTTTTAAATCCTACTATGGGCTACAGAGAAAAAACATGATAGGTAATCTCATAAACACTCACAGAAGGAGGAGTAGTAGGAGTTTACCAAAGTAGGTACTGCTCTGATTTTGACTACACGGATAACCGAGTGAATGTCACCACGCCAACTACCACAGGGCGCGACGTGCTGCGGATTTGATACCCGCATGAGACAAACATTTGTGTGATCCAGAAATGTCTATTCCTAGTCTGGGTCTTTTGTGAATGTGAATTGAATGTTTGTGAAATCCCCGCGTTAAATGGATTAAATTCCCTAGCACGGGAGTAGGTTATATAAAAAAAATGCAACTTTTTAAACGAAACCGATCATGAAACAACTTGGCCCTACATTTTTACGACACGAGATTCCCTTAATGCACATAAAACATTAAGTTAAACACTACTTGGAATCACCGCTTGTCCAGAGTTAACGCCACATTACTTTTACTGTCTCGTCATTTACGATAGCATTTAACGTAAACGGTGATTTTGCAGACAACAAGTGGATACTATTTAGAAGTAACCGACATGGTTACTTCTAAATAGTATCCACTTGTTTTTCTCAGTTTTCTGATTGTTGTTCCTTTTTTTTGGGATGCTTCTAGCATCAGTGTTTTGGATGTAAAAATGTACCTATATGTCTAGCTATTTTTCCAAAAGATAAACTTCCTGTAGAGGTTTGTAATTAACTGTAGTATAACTGGAACGCTTATTTTTAGACATGTTTGATAAACAAATATTGTTGCAATAGTTAGGTGCAACTGGAACAAGTATCTTTATTCTGGACGTAAAATCCTTTTCGAAAGAAAAAGGATAATAAAGTTTTTAAGTAGACACTATTACTGCACCGTCTTTAGTAAATAAGCAGACGCTATTAAGTGCTGCAGTCCTAGATAATATCATTGTAGATAAACGCTGAATATTTAACAGCCTGCTTAGTTGTAAAAGTGTACAATCATGGACCATTCGTGCCAACTTTAAAGGTCGGCCGACCAGTAGAAGCGGTTTATTTAAATGATGTCATATTGATAAATAGGTAATCTGTAATAAGGTGTGGTAAAGATCTCTAAAACTTTTTTGGTAAACTTAGTAACGACCAAAACCCGTTGAACGAACTGTATTTTATACTATGTGAAGATAAATTAATACGAGAAACAAACTATGCAAAACAAATCCCTGTTTCCACTTTCTATTGTTCTCTGTTACTAGTATCTATAGTCAATTGAGGCCCAAAGTGATTCCTTCATTAATATTGTTTTTTCAACAAGCCATATTCGCATAAACTTTAAAAATCATTACAGCTGACCCTCTAAATATTATTCAAGGTCGACGGCGACCCCACCTTGTACAGCGCTTCCGAATAGGGTTCGGTTAATTTGGTATCTCATGAGCCGAGCCCGAACTCACATGGTTCGTGTACCTTCGGGTACATGTGTCATAGAACTGTGCAAAAAAACGTAGCTATATGGAGAAGTATTAGAGATTAGGCATCCTAATTGTCCTATCTCAGTAACTATATGAAGAAGAACTTTCCCTTCAGTGGGTTAGTAAGGTACATGTTACTATTTGCTCTGATTCTGCCTAGACTACTTCCAATTTTAATTAGGGTCTGCTGCCAGTCCCAACTTTTTAGCTGAATACTAGTATTTTACATGTTTTGACTGCCTACCTTACTTCCAAACTCATTTACGGCTTGTTAATAAATACTACATAATGTATTTGTACATACGTAGTATTTAATTTTATACCTACTTTTGTACCTGTACGTTTTGATTATATATATATGCGACAAAGAATTCTGCCGTCACAGAATTTTATAATACCATGGGAATACAGCGAAGGCCAAAATTCAATCTCTGTACATCACCAAAATTCAATCATCTATTTCTCAGCCAATCCCACGCAGTTTATGTAAGCCTGAAATAAAACGAAGAGTAAAACGTACTTAATATTTTAATAACAAAATCTGTTCACGTCTCACCAAGAAAAAACAAGCTCGTAATTTAAGGTACGGTACTTTGTTTATCTTTCATATCAGACTTAAACTAAGAGGAATAAATCAGTAAATTATAGAGCGCGCATATCGAGTATGAACTGTTGGCACTAGTATGAACATGTAAAATCGTAAAATTACTGTCAAAACAGAGAGCGCGAGTTTTATTAAAACTATCTCAAAAGCTAATAGTACCCTAATAATATCGGAACCGTCGATATTTTCGCATAAACGTCTGTCGTTGTACGGAAAATCACATATACCAGTAAACGAGCGCAGTACATTTAGCTGAAAATGTGCTTACGCTCTGTTTAAGGGGTTACTAGCGATGCGCACGCTCTACGCTTGTCTATGTTTACTCTAAGGACTTAAATGGGCTTTTTCGGTTATGTTTATAACCTTACTGAAGTTGTGTAATGAAAACTGAAGTGTTCAAAAGTGTTATTCAACGGGAAAAATAACAACGATTACCAAAAATGGACTATATTGTGGCGAATTTAAGTTATAGAGACTCTTAGGTCTGTAAGTGAAAGGCATTGCCACTGTCCGAAGCAGTCATCTGTACAGTAAACAGAAAAGGAAGGATGTTACTTATATTCGTCTTTATTCCAATGCGGTAAAGTCGATAATCGTAAAAAATTGCTTCCACTATAGTGTTACCGAACGAACCTTCTAACGCGTAACCTTTTTTGATTATTTATAAATCTCTAAAAGTTTTGTCTCATTTCCTAAAATCTCTTTTTATATTGTTGTTTGAGTTGTTTGACATTGTTTTCGCGGGGAAACGAATATAAATGTAATGAGATATCCCATTATGAAGATTAGTTTGTTTGTTTTGTCTGCTGTAGTACTAGTAAGGTGTATGCTAGACTAACAATTCAGCTAGTAGCATAAATTAAGGTTAGTAGAATAAATGAACTATATAACCTAGGAATGTGAAATTTAGATTGATCAGATATATTTAGATTAGACTTAGACTAAGTAACTAATCTAATTTATTTAGATTAAGTTATATAAGACTATTCGTCGTAATGGATCACCGCAAATGATACTGCGCGATAACAGTATGGTAGGTTCGATTTCCGCATAGGCGAAAAGGTTGTATTTCCATAAAATTGTTCTAACTACGGATATACTTTATAAATGCAAGATGACTAAACGAAACATACTAAGGTATCTTACCTTTCTAGTTAGGAGTCGTATGTTACAAAATGTTACAAAATATTCTTGCGTTATTTAACTTAATTTGTTTGTGGTTTATGTCCTCAACTAGGTACTTTATATGATATACTTGGAAAATAAGTGTCGTATAATAGTCCTCAGCATCGTTACACTGCATTACTACAACAGTTCCTATTCAGAGCATCTGGTGTACTCTCACTAGACTGTATATTTTTATTATAATGGCCACCATAATGATGTTGTTCCACTGCTAGGAACACCTGCTTTTACTTTAGATTTCCCTATGTAGGTACTTTGCTGGGGACCAATCTTCATAATGCTTCTTCCTCATACTATGTTATTTCGTAAATACATATATTTTTATGTTTCGTACGTCAAAAAGAAAAAAAGAACCCTTATAAGACGACGTTGGTGTCCATCTGTCTGTCAAGATTGTTTTTCTCAGGAACGCGGTGGTATTAAATTTAAAATTAATATAGATTTCTCGATGCAATAAAACAATCAAGTTTCTATGTCAACGCAACGTCAATTTTATATAACCAATAAAAGATATCTGGCGTTGGAAAAATCGGCCCTAAAAAAATACATCTTACTTTCAACTTTTTACAGTGCAGGTACACTAAAAAACAATCAGCGAACTATGTAAAATATGGCCAATGAATAGTTTATAGTTATTAAATGACGTCTCTGAACAAAGTTATATTTAGCCTGCAACAGCCTGCAAGTGTATATAAACGTCATTGCTGACACGGCAATAAAACAAGACATAAATCGCATTAGCTCCTCATCGTCCTGGGCCAGTCGTAAAAGTCGACTCAGTCGTGTTACTTATTACATGTGATGTTTATTGCATGGTAGTGATGTAGGAGAATTGTGCATAGTGAAATTGTGTGTGAAGGGTTGTCCATTTATCACGCTCAATTTGGACCTTTCTTTCTCCTTTATCTATTTAACTATTCGAGGTCGTAGCGTGATGTAAATCTATACTAATATAACTGCGAAAGCAAGCTGTCTATGTTACGCTTTCACGGCTAAACCGCTGAACCGATTTAGATGAAACTTAGTTGGTAAGCGTGGATCCTAAGAAAAGACATATGCTTCTTTTCGTCGCGATTAAATACATCCACGCGGGCGGAGTCGCCGGATAACAGCTAGTATGCTATATAGCCTATAACCTTCCTCAAAAAATCTGCATTCATATGAGAATGGTTTTGTTTAATTAACCTAATTAATTTAATCAGATATTAACGAGTACCTGCTTAAATATTGTCAATATTTATTGTCACTTAAAAACATTATTAAATTAACCCGAAACTAGTTTTAAATCCAATCAGAATAATCTGATAAATAGTTGCGTAGGCCTAGTTTTGACATTACTTTCAAAGTTTTGATTTATTGCAAGCTAAATACTTTAGTAAATGATTTAATTAAATTCATTAGCTATTTTTAAAGGATATAGCTGTACCGAAGAGCAGTTCCCTTGAAATTCAAAAAGTTATTTACAGCGCAATGCTTCTAAATTAACTTTTGGTAACTAGGTACCTACTTTAAAATTTCCGATGCGCTGTATATGTATAATGAAATCGCCACAGTAAAACATTGTGTAGGGATTTGCCAGTAAAAAAAACAAGAAACTGTTTTCTCTTCATTTTAAGAGTATTTTTGCTCCATTGCATAAGTCAGTAAAATTAAAAAGTACTATCGAATTTAACAGTTAATTCACAGACAGTACAGCAGGATTTCGTCGCGTTTTATCCTCAAGATAAGAACTGAGCGAGGTGCTACCAACGTTCTCTATATAATACGGCCGTCGTTTTCCGCCCATTCAGTCTCGGACTTGCCCGAAATCCTTATTTATGAGGTTCTAGGCAACCGTGTTATCTATGATAATAGAAAAGAATTGGGGACTATACGGATGTGTCTTGTTAAGGGCTTATCAAGCTTTGAAACTTGGTTTCTGTCGCCCTGCGGAATAAGTACTATAGTGTTAAAATTGTGATTATTAGTGTCGCTTGTATGAAGTTAATAGCCGAATACTGAAAAGTCAATCAGCTTTAAATCCCCGTTAAGTCTCATGCTTTCTCTGTCAATTAAAGGTGTAAAGAAGCGACAGATATACATTTAAGATCGTCTTAAAGTTAATTTTAGTTCCAGTATTAGGGGGTAAATCTGTTACCATGTCGGTTTTGATGAGCTAATCTTATGCTGTACTGCTTAAGTTCAGAAAATCTTGTTGAAATCATATTTACGACCAAACAGTCTCTAATTTACCTGAAGAACGCATTAGGTCAGGTAATTAAAAAACTGTATTTGTAAAAAGGTTTTTATTATGACGAAATACTACTATTGTTAAATATAGCAAGTCCATGTTCACTTTTCAAGCACGTAATTCCTTGGTAGTAAGAATTAAACTGGCATAATAAGTAGCATTTAAGGGACCTCAAATTAAAAACTTTTCGACCAACAGAGTATACCGCCACAACGGAAACATTTACTTCAATTTATGCCGACTTTAAAAAAGTATTTGTGTTAGGTGCGCATTTAGTTTTAGTATGTAAATAACAGCTGCTTAAAATTATTATATTTATGCTCTTTGATAATATGTTCCACTATTTACAAATGTGCTATAACGTGTAGGAAGCGAATTCCTGCAAATGTCAGGGGTAATCCGTGATATGAATATCTGTAGTTTTATCGTTTATCACTGTCTAGCGTACACCAGATATTTGTCCTAGTCGTATTTCATACCTTCTGGAATACATGCAAAATTTCTATTTATTTTAAAATTTTACCTCTACGTTTCCATCCTGTCATCGCAGTGAGAAATGAATTTCACTGTCTCCGACGAAAAGGTTTAGTTTACATAAAGGTTAAAATTAGCCAATTTTTACGTTTTTAAACAAAACATGAATAACAACAAAATCAAGATGGGTCGACGACATTACTAAAGTTTCGGGTCGAATCTGGATGAGACTGGCACAGGATCGGAGAGAATGGCAAATGAAAGGAGAGGCCTATGCCCAGCAGTGGGATGACAAAGGCTGTGAATAAAGATGATGATGAACAACAAAATCGGAAACCCAACTTTCTTAGATCATCAATATCAAATACTTACACATTAACATTCAGTAACTACTTATTTGACTTAATAGTCACACACGGCCATCTGATCCCAAACTAGGCAGAGCCTGTATTATGGCAACCAGACAACTACATAATATATTTATAAATACATACATAATATAGATAAATTACAACCAGACCCAAACAAAATGATCGTGCATCATCACACAAAGGTTTGTCCTGGGTGGGAATTGAACCCACGACACCCAGTGTCAATAACCAACAGACCGCTCAATACAAGAAGTAAAAGAAATACGTATCTATAGTAAAAATTTGCTCACACACTATATTACTCAAGTGTACAATAAAAAATTACTAACCTCGACGATTCAATCAATACTACACCGAAAGTACATAACGTTACCTACTTAACAACCCAGTCACAATCACAACGTTTGAAGCATACCGATTGCCTTAATGACAATAAACGCCATTGTTGAGGTCCATAGGGTGCTTAAGGGTCCTATGTATCACCATTTATGATGATATGATTAATCATCGATGACGCACCTGAATTTCAATGACTGAGTATCGTTAGTTTGGTTTATCCGATACACGTGGTTCCGGGGTATTGATTTAATAATAATAATATCTTGGGACATCTCACACACGGTCGTCTGATCCCAAACTAGGCAGAGCCTGTGCTATGGCAACCAGACAACTGATAAACATACTTATATATTTCTAAATACAAACATATTATAGATAAATTACACCCAGACACAGAACAAATGATCGTGCTCATCACACAAAGATTCGTCCTGGGTCGAAATCGAACCCACGACCTCCGGTTTAGCAGTTAGGGTCACTAACCACTAGACCAACAGGCCCGTCAAATTTGTTTTGATGTAGTTTAGATTTGCATACAGCGATGTCTTGCTTGAAGTCAAAGATGCGATATTATGTTACAAATACTTATAGAAATTAGGTAATTAGCGGTGGGGTTTTTTTTCTGCTTTAATTGAAAAGCGGTACGCTCCTTGATGTGATAAATGAAATAAAAATAAAAATAATCTATTATTATATAAAATTATCTATTATTATATAAAATTATCTATAATAAATAATCTAAAATTATCTATTATAAATAATCTAAAATTATCTATTATAAATAATCTAAAATTATCTATTATATATATTAATATATTACAAATAGTAGAAAATAAGAAAAGAAAAACTTAAACCTCAGACAGGACTCAAACCAGCGACTACTGGTGTGTTGAACCAGTAGATACTGATTTATTTTTTACATTTAATTACAAATATTCGCTGCGCATGCATTAATGCGTAACAAAAATATTAAAAATAAATAATGTGCCTTTAAATAAATATTGTAATTGAGTGTTACTTCATGCTTATAAAATACTTCTTCCTTTAATAGTATATAATCTTTAACCACGATATATACAAACCCAGTTTATTATCCTTGAGTTCAGTTGCAAACAGGTTTTATACCATATCGTACCTACTAGCCTCCTAGATTTCCTACAAACGAAATCGCATTAATCAAGTAAAACCATGAAAATCAAACAACAATAAACCAACAGTTGAATCCAATTAAATACCAATAAAAACATCGGCTAGCCCTTACAAATAGCTGTACTGTATCCACCGGCAGTAAATCACAGACATCTTGGTATGCCGGTCGTGGCGAGTGAAAACTGCTGCGTCGCTGTATTAGGAATGCGAGTAAAAGTATCCAGACGCCGCTGCGAACACCATAGATTATTAGTTAAAAGAGATAGTCCTGGAACGAACAATGAATAAGCGTTCGTTTATTTGCTGCAATTATAAAAACTGTGGGCCTTATTTATAAAAATCTCGAAGGATTTAAGCAATTGCTAAAATGTTTTAAATTCAAATTCTTTATAGAAAAATTTAAATAAGAATCTAAGTATCGTCGAGATTTTTATAAATAAGGCCATGTTTAAATGTTTTTTTTTTTTATATGGTTGTATATAATTTTGTAAACAATTATAAAAAGCTTTTATTTTGATACCCCTTGATTAATACTCGATAGGTTTTAAGTAAAACAAAAATTAAAGACATGTAATATGTCCCATTGTTACCATCACGGTTGAGACTAATCTAAAGACACATCTCTAGCTAAAATTCACTAAGACGTTAAGTCTGCAGAGTGTGCTAAAGAAATATATGTACATACATACACTCAAAAAACATAACCTTCCTTCTGGCGCAGTCCGGTAAAAAGTCCGTGTTCCAAATTTTTATTCAAATCCATTCTGTGAAAGAATAACAAACGACAACGCATCTATTCTTACTACAAATTTTCACATTAATAACTAACAGGATTTGTAAAAATTCTGCTATTGCTATTATTGTTAGCAGCCAGTAATTTTCCACTGCTGATAGCGGGACACGTCAGATGCGGGAAGGCGTATGATGCCTATTTCCTTCTTTTTCAATAATTTCTCTTCAGAAACAGCACATATAAGTCCTCCAAAAAGGAATCCAGCTCCCGCCGAAATTCAGCTGTACTTATAATTCTATCAACACCTTAATTTCTAAGTTTAAAAACAATAACGTATAATTAGTTCTGGACAATAAAATATCATTGTTATAAAATAAGGGCATGTCATTGGATACGAAGCCTTGAACTCGGTATTGTGCACGAGTCTTTTAAAAACAAAAAACAACGCGTGCGCAACTGATGTTTCAATTGAATCCGTGTTAAACTGACGTAAGCATTAATTTGATTATGACATGCTATATGTGTGCCGATTCATTAAGGAAGTATGTGGAGTACCAAGTCTTATTTAAAGATGATATATTGAAGAAATTTTGTGAGCAACGAGTAATCTTGGTCATTAACTAGTTTATGAAAATAAATGCAAACAGATTTAAAAACATTGCATTTAGTTGACTTTTATAAATACAGAAGTTGTTTATACTTAGGTATTTTAATGTAATAAACATACTTTGCCACCTGTTATCTACTATATCATCTTTCAGACAAAAAATTCCGTGGTTACGTCAATAAGTTCTTAAAAACATTCTTCATTTTTTTTTTGTACCTATTCAATGTGACATTTATAATATATATTAATGTAAAATTGGCTATGCGCGGTTTAGTTAGAACCTCACCGATTTTGAAATACAAAATAACTAATATTAATACTTTCCAATATATCATTCTAGCTGTTTCCCGCGGCTCCGCCCGCGTGGATGTCGGTTATCGCGGCAAATAGTAGCCCATGTCCTTACTCAGGCTCTAGACTTTCTGAGTGCCAAATTTCATTTAAATCGGTTCAGTAGTTTTGGCGTGTAAGCGCGACATACAGACAGACAGAGTTTACCATCGCATTTATTATATTAAGTAAAGATTTGGTGTTATTTTCTAGTTATGTTATGTTTGTAATTTGTATAACTTCAATTGTATTTTATATTAGTGTCTATCATTTAATTTTCATGATCTCATTAAGTAAGTTTGTTCACCTAATTGTCTAAATACGAATTTGAGCACACCTCAAATGTACAGTCTTCTCAACTTTTGTCTATAAACGTATCTTATGTATTCTTCGTTGGAGATAAATAAATAAATAAAAGGTACAGGGACAATATCATAGCCTCAATCAATTAATGTCACAGTAGTAACAATTCAATTCGCTAAGGATTATTACTGTGACACGTAATATTCATTCGCGATCCACTTACTTTCGTTTCGCTTAATATGTATCATGTTTTTGTTGCCGAATAAATAATTTATTTTGTAATAGGCATGTTTCCTAAATTTTTTTTTAATATCCGCCTGGTAGATTATTGATTTTTATTGGACACGTATTTTTTCCTACAAACAAAAAATTATCAAAATACAGAGAACGCAAATTACGCGTGACGTCACTCCTCGCTACAATTTTTACCAAGGCGTGGTGTCATAAGCCCCCACTCCGAAACTTTAAAGCGCTGTATCTTTGTAAGTTTTTATTGTTTTTATAAAAGAAAAAATACGTATCTAATATTTTTTTATTATCTAACTGACGGACTAAATAGATTTTAACTTTTCATACCCAGGAAACATCCCTATTGTTCTTGACCTGTTTTTGTAGATATTTTATTTTTAAGACTGTTCTTTAAACTACGTAATGAATCTAAATGTTTAAATTTTTATTTAGACAACACATCATGTATTTTTAAGTAGGTACAAAAGAGAAAATGTAATTTATTTGTGAAATTAAATTGACTTGTTATTGTAACATATTCATGATTTTCTTAGCAAATTTGTCAGTGGTATTCAAATCCCGTGCTTTGCGATATATGTATGGAGACTTCATAGAATCTCGTATTTTTTCAAGATTTTCAAAGACTACATAATGGTTGTGTTGGTTTAGATAAATTCATATTTATAGCTTCTCAACAGTTAACGCATGACCAGTTCTTTAAGCAATGTAACATAGGTCAGGAATATTCTAACGTGTGGGATAAATATTTATAGTTGCATATAGAGCTTACATATCGTTGTTGTGAATCTACAGTAGGTAATGACCATTTGTGAAATAAACCTTACAATAAGAACAACTAAGTAAGTACCAAACTTTATAAAAACATCGGAAAAATTATCGAACTCTTTGGTCAGATGAAAAGGCTAAAAAGTAAAATATTTAGTCCAAAATCCTCAAAACATACTATTCTCAAAAGAACGAAATGACAAAAAGGTAACAGTACTTCTTAATGTCTAGTTACTAACTCAATTACTGGAGCTTGTAGTAATAAAAATTAACTATTCATGGCTCCGCGCGTGAATATTGTATGGCCAATCACGTGGCCAAGTTATTAATATTGGGTCCAACATTGGATGAAATTCTTTAGTAGGTACTGTACAATTTTACGGGTTTTAAAATATTTTTAGTTACTTGATTTATCATATAGGATAAAAATGCAACAGTAACTCTGTCTGTCGCGCTTTCACGCCAAAACTACTAAACCGATTTAAATGAAATTTAGTACAAAGATAGTCTAGAGCCTGAGAAATAATAGGCTACTTTTTGCCGCGATAGTCAATATCCACGCGGGCGGAGCCGCGGAAAATAGCTAGTATTATATAAAAGTTTAATAGGATAGCCGGTAGTCGCGTAAAGCATGTTACTAAGCATACGGACCACTTTATGACATAATGATTCTTAAATCAATTAGAGACAGATATTTTCAGTCATTAAAACTCAAGAAATACTACTGGACTTCTAAATCATTAAGAACTTGCGTCAATTTAATTGGGAACGGTAGATCCTTAAAAGGAATGAAAGTACAGAAAAAGATACACATTCCAGTCCAACAAAATGTAATCACTAGACTAGATTCCAATAAAACTATCATTGGATACATTTCACATCAGATACATTTCTTCGGAACTATAAAACCCGTGTTCCTCGTACGTTTCAGTATTCCACATAGTTTAACAGTGTTTACCTTACAGGCGGAGGGGGAATGGGGAGAGAAGGATCACCCAATTTCACTTTTCCACCAGGTAGATGAAACTTTTTAATTGGTTCTCGATCGAGAAGGTCTTGTCAGCCATTTTGATATTTTTAGCCTACATCGGTACCACTGGATCATAGCGGTGCAGAATTTTTGTTTGTCTAGCCTAGATTAGTTTTGGCCGCTATTCGACCGGTTTCGTTTAGTTTTGCGGGTAGGTTAGTCTTTTCTGAATTCGATTTTGTGGGTAGTTTTTTGTGTTAGCGGTTACTGGGTGATATATTGAATAGAATTTTTGATGTTTCGAATGACCCAGTTGCTGGTTATTTTGTCGTCTGCTATATTTGAAACTAGCTGATTCCCGCGGCTCCACCCGCGTTGAACGGTTATCGCGGTAAAAGTAGCCTTTGTCCTTTTTCAGGCTCTAGGTAGACTATCTGTGTACCAAATTTCATTTAAATCAGTTTAGTTGATTTGGCGTGAAAGCGCGACACACAGTTACTTTCGTATTTATAATATTAGTAAGGATGTTTGATATACCTATCGGTGAATTTCCTGGTGTAAAACTTGAAGTAAAAAACCTACATGAAGGCCCTATGCCAAAAACGCTCATTAAATCGAACACATACTTAGAAATCCCGCTAGAAAGTAGGCTAATTTATTAATCACACGTATTCCAAACCTTCTCTGCTACTGAGAAGTCACCTATTTAATTAGCACATTGCCTGGAAATCATTCTCTAGACGACGCTGCAACGTACATATTCAATTCAATCAGAATCAGAATACATTTACATAATCATATCGTTACTATAAAATAGGATTAAACTAACATAATAGTATCATCTACATATTCTACATTCATATCCAGACAGACCTTTTGGACTTGTTTGTTAGGGAACGTAAAACCGGCTTATTCGGTTGAAGGGTTCATTCGGTCATTCTCGAGAGGCATTCCCAGGGGTCAGTCGTCGTGAACTTGTAAACAAAAAGTGGTAAACATTAATACCGATTTGAGTGACAGATAAGTTGATAATAAACATATCTTTGTCGATGACGTTCGTTATAAAGAAGATTATGCTGTTTTGTATTAAAAGTAAGTACACCAAAAAATAATCGCGCGTTTGGTAAGGATTTTTACGATTAGATCCTGAATAGATAGCAAAAGGCGTAAGCCATCATTCTTAATTTTAGGAAACAAATGAAAACGTAAATTTATTATTATTATTAAAATCCTTTAGACCTACACACCACGTGGTTCTCAAAGAAAATCTATATCATGTTATAAACAAATAAATCTCGATAACTGTCGTATCTCATTCAAATAACTCACTTTACAGTTTTACTCGCTTCCCATGGGGCGAATAAATCTCCGTTTGACAGTCAATCAAGCGTGAGTACTACTAGCGCCATCTGTTAGCGAAACTGACGCTTTTATTGTATTTATCAGCTGATGCGCGCGTACCGAGCGTTGCTGTAGATCATTAATAGATGGCGTTAGTGGTTTACAGTACGACCTATGCATATGCTTTTATTTTAAGCAGTATTTTGAATTAATCTTTATATACTCAGTTAATTTTTAGCTTTATATCTATATATTTAACACGCTTGTATGAGTTTCACCTATAATTATGTAAAAAATCTGGGAAGTTAAGTTTGACCCGGATGTCTCGGTTTCCGATTAGGCTTTTTGCATACACGATTAGTTAGGAGGCATTACACTCTATAATATTTTTAAAAAAATGCGTGTTTAATAAAATTTTTTAGACATATGTTTTCAATAAAACAGCTGAATAGTGTAAACCATGACCAGTAATATCTCTAAAAATCTACCTATCTATTTTATGATGAAAACTTCTCAACCTCAAATCATTTAGACTTAAGCTGAAAACATACACCGTACAAAGCAACATTTGTCTAACATTTATCAAATAAATTCCGTGGATACTCTCCAAAACAAAATATTCTGCTGCATTGCACCATTTTCTTGTTATTCCTTATGTTTCACTCTTGTCTTCCTAAATATGATTACAGTTGCAGTTAGTAAGAGGATAATTTCATTAGCAAGCGGTGTCGGAAACATGGTTAAGTGAATTAGCCCCTGTATTTATCAGGTTAAAGCTCAAATTTGGTTGTGGCTTCCGTCTGACAGGGATTTATTATTTGGAGGGGCCTCAGTTCAGTTTATTAGGATATTGTCTGTTTTTGTTCAAATTCATGACCGTTAGCACAAACGGCTTACTTACTACTCTTCATTTGTATGACATTTCAGTAATGTCCTGGGTGTTGGTGGGGATAATGATGCATCTATGTTCATTTTCAAATCAGCAAGGTCATGGTAATGACCAAATGAACTTATCTAGTACATTAGTTTATCAGAATCCAAAAATAATTGTTTATTGTCTATCTTTGATTAGCCATTTCACCATCAAGAAGACAGCTCAGCGTATTCCATCCTGTACTTTATTGACAACAAGAAAAGATTCTGACCTGGGAATAGGGACTCAGTCACTTATAATAAACGTGCCTTCCTTACCGAGTCGAGTTTGATCTGTGAGATGAAATCTTATTTCATTTGATATCCCAAAGGAACTACCCATCCGGTTTGTACAAAAAGTGTCTTGTACCCTTGCAAACTTTTATTACTTCGTTACTGGTGATATGATTCGAGAATTATACATTTCTGCTCAAATAAGTTTCTTTTAATGTCTCTTAAATATCAGTTCTAAGTTTGCTCTTGCTAACGATTGCTTTACTCATCAAATGCTTTGGATAAGTCCAAAATAGAGCGTTTTAGGAAAACGATGTTTCAGATAAAATGACTGATGTGGGTAATATTAATTAATTACTATACAATATTGCTTATTTGGAACATAGGTTCTATGCAACAATATGCAAATTTCATGCTGTTCCGTACTTAAAAATTTTGGTTTTACTATATTTTCTCTCCCTGTAATAAAGTCAAGTCCTGTAACAAATTAACTAGTGACATTATATTTTCAGATTACATATTGACATCCGTTCCCTTTTGCAGGTACGAACTAACTTTATTAGTCAGTGTCGAGTCGGAGCATTTAATTAAAACACGTTCGTCTGCAACTCAGTTTGTTGATGCTTTTTTGTTAAATTCCGAGTCAGCAGGAAAAATACGATTCCAATGTATATTTTATAGATCTCCCTGCTAATTGGAAGTAGAACTAACAGTTGATTCTTTCCTAAAAGGAAAAAGCATTATAGTATTGATTGAAATACTCTTTTAGGTTTTTAATCAACGTTAGGATCAATCATAATACTTTATTAATAAGCTTTACTTTGAGAAATAAAGATAAAGGAATAAGACATACTAGAGGTATTTCTTAATAAAATGGGATAAGGGCGGGAATTATGATGAAGGTACCATGATGGATGGGATAAAATCCGCGCAAAGAATAAACAAAAATGTCGTCTTAAGTGCGGTAAAGGCTGCAAAGAGGTTGTCGCCATTGTTTGCAAAGCGTCGTAAATGAGACGGCTCTTCCTCATTTTAAAGGTCTATTAAATGACCCTTGGTTTGCAGGGAGCTATTATAACCTCTATTGTAACGTTGAAGAACAATGACTCTAATTAATTGTAAAGATTTGGAGACGGCATCGGCTTTGCGTAACACAAGAGTTTTGTAAACGAAACAAGATTGTAACGAAACATTGATGAAGCCGTGTGCTCTTTTGTAATCAGTTCCATATTATATTAAACAAGTTAATTAAGTAGGTCAGCAGTTTCAAACACTAATTGAATGTTCCGACAGCAGGTTATTGAACTAAGATTACTAAATTAACCTAAAGCGTCAAAGAACTCTATTCTTTCTAAACAATATGAATGAAGAGACAAAGTTCCCACAAAATAATGAAGCAACCATTTTAAAACCTGTACTTTTGAAGTATTAAATGTAATTTTTTCAGTCTATCATTACGGTATCTATCCTTTTAAATATCCAGTAGCTAATGGCTAAGAAAGTTCCTATTGTTTTCGTTAAATTAAGTCGAAAATTTTATCAAAGTTTTGAATAACAAATTCTCTTGAACATTACCAAAATTATTTATAGACTTTCGGATGTCTGCGTAAGAAAAAAATATCTAAAAAGAAAGTAAGTGTAGGGGAAATATACCATAAACAAAATCGAGTGAAACTGTCGATCGGTCACGAGTGATGTTCACGCCTATTATCTTTGAAACGGTTTTAATTGTAAAATTAAGTAATTTCTCACTAGCCGTCGAGTTGTCGACTCATTCATCTGCGTCCGTCCAAGGCAAGCAACACCCGGAATCGAAGTGATTTTGTGGTGTGAGTTGTGAGATTAAAGACTTTTAAGAATAAAATTTAATTTTACTGATTGTAGCAATAGGTTCTAGTGCGCATGCGTCATTGATATTCATTTATTTATTTCCTTATTTTATCACCCTTGTTATTGATTGATGCCGGGGCAGTGTGATGCATTTCATTAAAACAAGTGGTAGGTTATTTGTCCTTGTCGCTCACCGAACGTAGTGTTGTGTTCAATTTTAATATGTAACGGTACTTCAAATGATGTCCCAGTGACTTGTAAACCGTTACTCGTATTTATAATATAAAAGTATGAATTAACACTAATAGTTGTACAAATACAGAGGTCAACCATCTGTAGTTTACGTCTACTATCGTTTAGTTAGCAACTAGGTAATATTGTCCTCGTTTCCCATGGTATAATAAAATATTACATGATCAAAAATAAAATAAACAATCAATACTGATAAGTAAATACACAAAGTTACATACTTGCATAAAATGTAAATGTATTGATTTCAAGTTCTTATAGAATAAATCCGCGTTTTATGTACTTGTAACTTTCTATATAGCTTTATTAATAACTCTGTATCTAATTAAACGCTTTTCAAAAGTGTAGCGTAAGCGTATTATAATTATGCAAGAAATAGGTGTTCGCTTATAACTTGGACCACACATCATTATCATTTATCACGTATTCTTCCGGCCTGCAATGTAACTAATGCGATGCTAACCGAGTTAAGAGAGGATTAATTATGAAATCACACTTAACGAGTACATTGTGAAGACAATTAATTAATGTCTTTTAAATTGCTTTAAATGCGTGGAACCAATTTCGTCAGCTTTGTATTTGTGCAAGATTTGCCACTATTGATTGAAGATAGGTACTTCGTAATTTACAAACAAAATCTATAAAAAATCATTTTTTTGATTCCGTCCATTTCCTCATAGATTTTCTCCACCATGGGTTAGCGAAAGATTCGCTAGACTCTTACCTGCTAGCTATGCTATGCACCTTGAGAATACTAAGGAATGGTGATCCATCTTTTATGCAGAAAGTAAACGAAGTTTTATGAAGAAATGTATCTTCTTTTGCGTAGCCTTTTCCCAAGCTATGTTGGGGTCGGTTTCCAGTCTTACCGGATTCAGCTGAATACCGAATTTTACGTGGAGCGACTGCCTATCTGACCTCCACAACCCATTTTACTGAGCACAGTAGCCGATACCAAGACTGGTTGTCAGAATTGTAATGGCTTAACGACTGTCAATGATTAAAGCATGACAGTCGGAACCAACGACTTATCGTGGGTCCCGTCCGTACCCACGATAAGTCGTTGGTACCGACTCGTTATATTAATAGATTGTCACCCATCCACGAACCAACCGCGGTGAACACAGCTTAACCTCCATTTAGAAATGTATCATAATAACAAAATAATATTAGTAGGCAGTTGATAGAAAACATAAATATCTACTGACTCATATTTCAGGTTTTGATAACAAAGCTAAACGTATCCTATATATCTCATCTTATATAGTCTTATCAAAACATGTTGGTAGTAATTTTATCATCATAGATTTAATAGATATCAATAGCTTTCATACCTTTTAAAAATAGATATGACTAACACTTTTGGAAAAATGATTTTTTTTTGTTTATGAATATTAGATTATTTTTATACGTCATTTCATTGTCTGTGTGACTCATGAACGCTTCTTTCAAATACCGCTGTCCGTCTAATAGTAATATGAATAATAATTATTTTATTTTGACAGTAAATTTTCTATTACGACAATAAAACTAACAGTTGTAAAACCACGAAACATAAAAGCGCTGGAGACACAAATATACCTTTTAAGGTCAAGTAAAACAGGAATATTACAAACATGCCTCCACAATCCACTTGAACGTAATATAAGAAAGTTATGTAAGAAAACATCTCTATTTGCTCAAAACAACCAATAAAGAGAACAGTTTCTGTTATTCATAGCACTGTATTATCATAGTTTGCGATGTTGTAACTTCATACGTCTGCTATTGTATTCTGCGCAGTTTATGAACTGAATATTTCGGGTTCTCATACCAACAGAGCAATTTTCTTTTTCATTCCCAACCCTAACGGAATGATTTATTGTTTCAGATGCCAACGATGTAGACTGAGCGCGCTGAAAACATCGCTCCAGTGAAAAACTTCGACATATTTGTGCTCGGGAAGTGAACAGTTATCAAATTCCCATCCCTGCTGTGTGTGTGTACGTCTCGTTGAGTGATGTTCGAAAATTAAAATGCGCGACCGTGATTTGTCCGAGTGTCGAGTGTTATTGTGATTAGTGATGTGCTGTGTCGATAGTGGTTATCGATAGGCGTCAAGATGGCGACGATGGATCTCACCAACGAGGTGGTCCGCTTAAGGGCCGAGCTGGAGAAGGTGTCTTCAGAGCGGGACATGCTGCTCTGCGAGGTCTCCAACTTACGGCGGGAGCTTGAATTAAGCGAGTTGAAACACTTGCAAGATGACGTGAGGTGAGTCAAATCTTAATACTAAAATATTTCCGAAACACGTATCTTTACATAGACGCTCCACATACCTACAATCTTTGTACACGAGGACCGTTTCCGAGCAAACAAAGGGTGCCTACGTCTTGCAGGTCCTTTCAAAAGCTCGACAGTTCGTCGGGGACCTCTCATACCACAGACAATGATTAGGGTCCAAGTTACATACTTATATTTATTATAAAAACTTACATAAACTAGCTGCACTTACATTAAGGTACCGTTTGGCTTAAATAAAAAATTGTCAGTTATACAATTCGCGTATTGACCTAATCATTTAATTTTAAAACAGCTTACGTCGTAGGAAAAGGAAAGGAAAGGACTGCAGGATGCGCCATTAAATTCGGACATATCAAGCAAGCAAAGTCTTCTTAAACATCCATCTACAATCACAATACCTATGGAAGGAACTGACTGAAATCTAAACATTGAAAGTAATTTTTTGTACTGCGTGTTGCTTGTGTGCCCGCTAAATTAATAAAAAAAATGCATTGGCATTGTATTAGAAATAAATTAAATTGGAGAGTAACGGCACAGGTCGACAGTTATAAGAAATCGCTCTAACTGCCATCTTCGCTGTCTTTCCCAACTTGTTCCACAAACACACGCGTGCCTATTACTCCCATTGTTCACGGGGAGGTTTCCGACGACAGTGACGTCAGAAGGTCCTCCGCACTCTTTTCAAAAGAGCCTTTCACACAAGCCGACGTCTAGATTATATAAAGGAGACGCTGACGTAACCGACTATATAACATGAGTATCAATTTACGAATAAAAACTAAGTGATTTTTGTAGGATTGAAAGGGTTTTTGAGTTATATTTTTATGAATGAATAGATTAATGTAGTTTATAATTATTTTTTGAGTACAGTGAACCCTACGGTAATCAGACAAACGTTTTACAGGGCGATGTCGGACTAAATGTTATTTTAAAAGAGAAGTTTGTTTTATATAAATTTAATGTTACAAGCATATCTATATAATAAAAAAAGGCAAAGCCTTATTATATTATAGCCTTATTTAACGCCCCATAGTCAAGTGACATTTCTACAAGCGTTAACGATTCTAGAAATTGCTTAAATCACATTATATGTATGGAAATGACATTTCTTTTCGATACCTAAGTCACGTGACTTAGGCTTAGTACTTTATACATTTGAGCGATTCGATCAGCGTTAACACTTGTTGAAATGTTTCTTGTCTATGGGGGCACAATACATAGTCAAGTGGGGTGGCAAAGGTAAAAAAGTGAAGTAAAAACAAAAAGTGAAGTAACATAAATCATTTTCCATTGATGTATTACTACATTATTTACTAAGATTGGTGACGAAATCCCTAATTAACTTTTTCTAAACTATCTAACATTAACAAAGGTAAAAAGTCTTGCCATCTTACTTCATTCAAGTAATCGATGTAATTAGTCAAGTAACACTTAAGCATTGTTATTACAGAATTGCTATGTGTAAAGGTCATAGTTTAAACAATTATAGCTACACACAGATGAGTTGTTTTCATCAGCTGACTCATTATTGCATGGGAAGATAATGCATAATAACACGCATTGTTTCTCAGTATCATCTTAAATTCGCTTCAAGTTATAAATAAATGGTTTGTTATAATTTTATAAGTAAAGATCCGTATGTAGGTGGTAGGTACAGTCGAGTTCATTAATATATTGGCCCTTTTAGGTTTCAAAAATATATGAACGTCAAAATACTTCATAATATTGTGGCAACTACGACTTGAATTCATTAATATGTGACTGATTTTTCTCTGTAGCATGTATACAGCCAAAGGCACATTATTATATGAACAACTTTTAACAAACAAACGCGAGGAAAACATTGGAAAAATAAACTACTGTAATTTCTGTAAAAATGTAAACTAGATCTTATTAGCAAATAATTGACTTTCCCAATTTCCCATGCATGTAGAGATAATAAGTAATCTTAGCCTGCTCAGATATCTTAATGCGATTTTTAATTACAGTTTAGATATATTTTTGAAAATGGTGATCACATATTATTGCCTTACGCAAACAATTATTATATATTATTGAACCGTTCACAATAACATATTTTTGATCTATACGTTCTATAGAATCTATTGAGCCTTCCAACGCTCACAATTTTTTAATCTTTGACGGTACCAATATATTAATGAATTCGACTGTACCTCTGTAGTAAGTTTCGCAGTATGTATGTTTTCGTTTCGTTCGCCCTGAGGGAAAGAAATATTATTTCACGTATAATGTAGGCGTGTAGGCTTATATAAGAAGAACAACAACCTTATAATGTACTATATTCCGAACGTTTCTGAAAACTCGGTTTACTCAACTCATTGTAAGAATAAATAAACTGTACTGAGTCGGCCCTAACTTTGTTGTAAAAACTGCACTATTCATAGGTATCGGTCGTTAACGTTCACATACAGTAGTAATAGCTAAAACGCAGTACAATTTAATCTATACTTATAATAAATCTGTAGAGAGGTCAATTCTGTACATCAAATATATTTTCAAAATAGCTATCAGGGGGTGATTAGTGATCGATACTGATGCCAAAAATGCAATTAGTAAAATTTTTGTCTGTCTGTCTGTCTGTCTGTCTGTCTGTATGTTCCTTATAGAAACGAAAACTACTCGACGGAATTTAACGAAACTTGGTACATTTATTCTTCATACTCCTGGGCAGGTTATAGTATACTTTTCATCACGCTACAATCAATAGGAGCAGAGCAGTGTAGGGAAATGTTGGGAAAACGGTATTTTTTAACCTTCCGTCGCGTATGCAGCCTTAATGGTTAAAGCTACATAGAAATCATGTATGACGGAAATGTTCTACATAAAATTATCTAAAAAATATCCCACAACAGCATATGTCTATCTTTTATGGTTAATACAATAACACGTGTAACTCCCGATAGCTTAGCAGTTCGGAGATTTCTGATTATATTTGTTTACTCTTACGTTTATTATACTCTCACTCATCCCTAATTAAAAAAAGTTTACATTATTACCTATTAAATAAAAAAAGAATCATAGAAATCGGTATAGAAACACCAAACTTATACATGAAATACGATAATAAGCCATCGCGCCGTCGCGCGTGAATACTGAATCATGCTATAAGGATTATTTTTGTGTAACGTGATATATTATATTTCCCTACTAAAATACGAAAGTTAATCTGTCTGTTACATCAAGACCACTGAACAGTGAGGAAGGACATATGCTACTTTTTTACGAAAAACGACGGAAACGCGGACGAAGTCGCTGGCAAAAGCTAGTATTAATTAAATTCTTTCATCGTTTGTTTGTATTAAAACAATGCAATGTTAATAAATGGAAAACAGAATTCATATTTACACACTGGCTGTCCCCCGCGACTTCGTCCGCGTGTTTTAGTTTTATGGTTTTTTTTTCTAAAAAAGTAGTCTATTTTATGCCCCATAACCCCAGCTATTTCTCATTGAAATCGGACTAGTAGTTCCACAGATCAGCGCGTAAACAAACGAAAAACATCTTCTATTTTATTACATTATTAGGTATAGATTAAACTAAAGTACTTTAAAATTAAAAAAAATATATAGTTAAGTACATTATTATAATTAAGTTTCTTGGTTTGTATTGTTATAATATCATGAAAAATTTAAATGAATTATGAAGACTCGCCGGCCTTACCAAAGTGATGTTTCAACGAAAAATACTTTGTTTTTTATTTATGAACCCGTCTTTATGTAAAAACTTTGTGTGTATTATGTCGAAAAACAAAGAACACTGAAAACATTTGTTTATGTAAGTTTCTATTCTTTATAATGTGACATTATAGGATTGTTTTTGCTCTAGTATGAGTAATTTGTAAGTACCTAGTATGCAATACCTGTCTGCCACTTCCCTACTGCTCATTTCCGATTATTTTATTGATTCTAAAATCCAATGCTTAATGACAATATTGTAATTTTACACAATGCTGTCCTTAGCTTGTCTGTTAAATTAATTATATATTCAGAATCTCTATTTAAAAATTCATACTAGCTCAGTTAGCACACAGAAAAAGCTAAAGTAATACTGCACAACTCTATATAATCCATCATAATCCATAGCAAAAAAAAAGCAATTAAACTATAAATCTTCGCAACCCGCCGTCTTAAGCGACTGCAATTGACAGCAAAATTTGTACAATATTGCTGTTAATTGCTAATTTGTATTACGTTATTCGCAATCCCTAATACGAATTATCAATTTGACAGCAATAATGGTACAAATTTTGTTGTAGATTTGCTTTTGTAAGATACCACAACCGCCGCTCGTACCATTCCGTATGATTGATAAACCTGCGAAATAACAAATTTATGTTTGCCACTTTCACTGATGTGCACAGTAGTTTGATTTGCATACCATGTGAAAGTGAAACTATGGCATTATGCTACACTTACATCACGTAATATGTCACTGTAGATAGCCATTATTTCTATATGAATATAAATACGGGTCGTCACAGTGTCTGCTCGCGAAAAATATTAAGTCGTGCTTAGATTGTTTGTTTCGTGTCGGAGAAATTAGGTATTCAAAAGTTTGTACTTACTAAAAATATTATTGAATATAGGGACTTACTCCTAATTTTAATCTTTCGAACGATTTTATAACTGCATAATTTAGAACATTTTGCGTAACATCTTAGAATCATTATAGTATATGTGGTCTCCATAATGAGTTATTAATATTCTTTGCTTTGTTAATGACATAAATAATCAGCGAACCTAATCTAGCGATAGTTGACCAGTAATCTAGTAGCTTCTAAGTTCGTCACTTTATTTGATACTAGCTGTCCCCCGCGACTTTGTCCGCGTGTTTTAGTTTCAACGGTTTTTCATTTTTGCAACATTTTTCATTTATGCTCCGCTCCTTTTGGTCGCAGCGTAATGTTATATAGCTGATAGCCTTCCTCAATAAATGGGCTATCCAACACGGACAGAATTTTTCAAATCGGACCAGTAGTACCTGAGATTAGCATGTTCAAACAAACAATCAAAAAAACAAACTCTTTATATATTAGTATATAGATTTAATATCCATCCGTGGTCTTTCACAACGTTTATAACGTCATTAACATCATTAGTATAAATTTTATAACTTAAAATATAACGCAATGTATCAATCACCCTTTCCGTGGGTGTGTACTAACAGTAAAATTAATTAAACTACCCACTTCTAAGCTAATAGATTGATACCTTTATGTTTTAACCAGAATGCAGTAAATCACAGAAGGTTGACAAATACCTATAAAGCTCTACTTCACTTGACGGACAATATGTTGTAGTTTTGATAAAACATCTACCATAGACCTTTTATTTTGTCTTGGAAACGCGTCCAAGGAAAAACTGTGAAGTTTGCCGTTCTAAAACCTGGTCGGTTTGGTCCATATATCCCTTTCCCATCTAAACACTATCTAGTAAAAATTTGTATGCTTTGCCATAAAGATCAACTATATTATCAGAACGTCCTTTAGGTACTATCTAGCAGATCAGTCAAGCGCAATAATAAAAGTAATTTCCCTATTGACCAGTTACTACTTACTGTACGAATTCTGGACTCATCTGCAACATTTATAAGGTAGAGAGTATGTAAGGAACAAATAGCTAGTTTATCAATCAACTTCATTGTTGTTGTTCTTTTATCGCTAAAGGACTTTACTGCTCTTTTATCATTTAAGTTTTTAAGGGACTGACGGGCAACCTGTTTATCTAATAGTAAACTAAAACCGCTGGCCATGGGCGTAATCAACACCAGAGGTGAAAGATAAATTTTTACTAGTCTCTCCTTAGTTATTTTAAAATTTCTATTTCCTTCTGACCTTTTATTTAGACTTACATTGTAAAATTTACTGTAGCAACTATTTGTTTGTTTTTATTTGTCAATAAAATGAGTAAAACTACCTTACTATTTCGTTATATGAGTACACATTGTGGCTGGCCCGGCCGCCCCCTGCCCGTGACGTCACAATACTCGTTTCGAACGTGGGCAGGTTCGTTACGTCATCTAGTACCCACGACCTTGCTGGTCAGTTGAATTGCTTTCCGATAGAAACCTAATTTGAATTGGACTTAGATTAACTGCTCCAATTTGAGTGAGTTATGTTTCCTAGGTTTCGTAATGTAGCGTATTTGATTAGTTTATTTGGAGTAGGTATGAATTTTAGGAAAAAATGCAAATATGGTTAGAGAAATATACAGGTTCCAAAAATGGTACAGTATAAATTAAAGGCTTTCTGTAAATACATATAAAGCTAAATACTGAGCGGAGTTTTTACCGATTCGGTCTTTTTTGTTATTATTATTGTGCTGAATATTTAGAAATCCTTATTTTAGCTATATTTTCCACTCTTTTTTTAACTCATAATCACGGACAAATACTCGCATATTTACTTAATATATCCACTGAAAATAATTTCCTTGTAACATTCTAAGAATAATCTTTTCTTGACATATAATAGAGACCATCAATAAATGATACATTCATTAGCATTATGTTGCGACAACCTGTGGTAACTGGCAACTGACCATCTTAATGCCTACGACCTTACTGTTGCCAAGAACGACCTCAGACTCATCGCCTTTTGTGCCTACCCAAATGACCTCTTTGGTTTTGCAACTATTGATCTTTGAACGTTAATATTGCATTAATTGGTTTAGGCGCATTGTAGATTATACAAGCAGAGGAATATTGATGAAGAATGTTAATAATAAACGAAGGCCTTTTGAATAAATGTGTATTAAATAGAGCAGATTGATATCTAGATTGTAAAATACTAATATCAGTGGGTCGCCCTAAATACCGTTGGAGTGACGTGAAGGGTGATCTTTGTAAGAAAACGCTAATATACGTCCAAACAACACGGTGAACTATCGTATAAAATACGTCTGTTAAGCTAGAAAGGTCAAGTCGGCAGAATCACTCGTTTCATATCTCAAAACTTAGTGCTCATTTAGTGCTAATTTAGTGCTGATAACAGATATTTGGTGCTGTGATAGGGGGACTAAAAATGAGAACACTGCTAACTTTTCATTAAGCTAGCAGTGTACCATGCGTGACCGTGCTATGATGCAGTTGGAGCGAGAGGCACATCGGCTAATAATTTAGTGCTCAATTAGTGCTGCCTGTACGCGCAAACAGATTTTTCAAAAAAACATTTTTTCAATTTTTAAGTATAGATAACTGCTGACATAACGATACGAGCAAGGCAGAATCACTCGTTTTATATCTCAAAATTTAGTGCTCATTTAGTGCTAATTTAGTGCTGATAACAGATATTTGGTGCTGTGATAGGGGGACTAAAAATGAGAACACTGCTAACTTTTCATTAAGCTAGCTGCAGTGTACCATGCGTGACCGTGCTATGATGCAGTTGGAGCGAGAGGCACATCGGCTAATAATTTAGTGCTCAATTAGTGCTGTCTGTACGCGCAAACAGATTTTTCAAAAAAACATTTTTTCAATTTTTAAGTATAGATAACTGCTGACATAACGATACGAGCAAGGCAGAATCACTCGTTTTATATCTCAAAATTTAGTGCTCATTTAGTGCTAATTTAGTGCTGATAACAGATATTTGGTGCTGTGATAGGGGGACTAAAAATGAGAACACTGCTAACTTTTCATTAAGCTAGCAGTGTACCATGCATGACCGTGCTATGATGCAGTTGGAGCGAGAGGCACATCGGCTAATAATTTAGTGCTGCCTGTACGCGCAAACAGATTTTTCAAAAAAACATTTTTTCAATTTTTAAGTATAGATAACTGCTGACATAACGATACGAGCAAGGCAGAATCACTCGTTTTATATCTCAAAATTTAGTGCTCATTTAGTGCTAATTTAGTGCTGATAACAGATATTTGGTGCTGTGATAGGGGGACTAAAAATGAGAACACTGCTAACTTTTCATTAAGCTAGCTGCAGTGTACCATGCGTGACCGTGCTATGATGCAGTTGGAGCGAGAGGCACATCGGCTAATAATTTAGTGCTCAATTAGTGCTGCCTGTACGCGCAAACAGATTTTTCAAAAAAACATTTTTTCAATTTTTAAGTATAGATAACTGCTGACATAACGATACGAGCAAGGCAGAATCACTCGTTTTATATCTCAAAATTTAGTGCTCATTTAGTGCTAATTTAGTGCTGATAACAGATATTTGGTGCTGTGATAGGGGGACTAAAAATGAGAACACTGCTAACTTTTCATTAAGCTAGCTGCAGTGTACCATGCGTGACCGTGCTATGATGCAGTTGGAGCGAGAGGCACATCGGCTAATAATTTAGTGCTCAATTAGTGCTGTCTGTACGCGCAAACAGATTTTTCAAAAAAACATTTTTTCAATTTTTAAGTATAGATAACTGCTGACATAACTTAGGTTCACCGGTAGCATTAATTTAGCACTAATTAGTAACTCTTTTCAATTTCACCAATACCGATTTTAAAGTCATCTTCCAGCTCTATGATTGCTCGTATCGTTATGTCAGCAGTCATCTATACTTAAAAATTGAAAAAATGTTTTTTTGAAAAATCTGTTTGCTTGTACAGGCAGCACTAATTGAGCACTAAATTTTGAGATATAAAACGAGTGATTCTGCCTTGCTCGTATCGTTATGTCAGCAGTTATCTATACTTAAAAATTGAAAAAATGTTTTTTTGAAAAATCTGTTTGCGCGTACAGGCAGCACTAATTGAGCACTAAATTATTAGCCGATGTGCCTCTCGCTCCAACTGCATCATAGCACGGTCACGCATGGTACACTGCAGCTAGCTTAATGAAAAGTTAGCAGTGTTCTCATTTTTAGTCCCCCTATCACAGCACCAAATATCTGTTATCAGCACTAAATTAGCACTAAATGAGCACTAAATTTTGAGATATAAAACGAGTGATTCTGCCTTGCTCGTATCGTTATGTCAGCAGTTATCTATAGGTACTTAAAAATTGAAAAAATGTTTTTTTGAAAAATCTGTTTGCGCGTACAGGCAGCACTAAATTATTAGCCGATGTGCCTCTCGCTCCAACTGCATCATAGCACGGTCATGCATGGTACACTGCTAGCTTAATGAAAAGTTAGCAGTGTTCTCATTTTTAGTCCCCCTATCACAGCACCAAATATCTGTTATCAGCACTAAATTAGCACCAAATGAGCACTAAATTTTGAGATATAAAACGAGTGATTCTGCCTTGCTCGTATCGTTATGTCAGCAGTTATCTATACTTAAAAATTGAAAAAATGTTTTTTTGAAAAATCTGTTTGCGCGTACAGACAGCACTAATTGAGCACTAAATTATTAGCCGATGTGCCTCTCGCTCCAACTGCATCATAGCACGGTCACGCATGGTACACTGCAGCTAGCTTAATGAAAAGTTAGCAGTGTTCTCATTTTTAGTCCCCCTATCACAGCACCAAATATCTGTTATCAGCACTAAATTAGCACTAAATGAGCACTAAATTTTGAGATACAAAACGAGTGATTCTGCCTTGCTCGTATCGTTATGTCAGCAGTTATCTATACTTAAAAATTGAAAAAATGTTTTTTTGAAAAATCTGTTTGCGCGTACAGACAGCACTAATTGAGCACTAAATTATTAGCCGATGTGCCTCTCGCTCCAACTGCATCATAGCACGGTCACGCATGGTACACTGCAGCTAGCTTAATGAAAAGTTAGCAGTGTTCTCATTTTTAGTCCCCCTATCACAGCACCAAATATCTGTTATCAGCACTAAATTAGCACTAAATGAGCACTAAATTTTGAGATATAAAACGAGTGATTCTGCCTTGCTCGTATCGTTATGTCAGCAGTTATCTATACTTAAAAATTGAAAAAATGTTTTTTTGAAAAATCTGTTTGCGCGTACAGGCAGCACTAATTGAGCACTAAATTATTAGCCGATGTGCCTCTCGCTCCAACTGCATCATAGCACGGTCACGCATGGTACACTGCAGCTAGCTTAATGAAAAGTTAGCAGTGTTCTCATTTTTAGTCCCCCTATCACAGCACCAAATATCTGTTATCAGCACTAAATTAGCACTAAATGAGCACTAAATTTTGAGATATAAAACGAGTGATTCTGCCTTGCTCGTATCGTTATGTCAGCAGTTATCTATACTTAAAAAGTTGAAAAAATGTTTTTTTGAAAAATCTGTTTGCGCGTACAGGCAGCACTAATTGAGCACTAAATTATTAGCCGATGTGCCTCTCGCTCCAACTGCATCATAGCACGGTCACGCATGGTACACTGCTAGCTTAATGAAAAGTTAGCAGTGTTCTCATTTTTAGTCCCCCTATCACAGCACCAAATATCTGTTATCAGCACTAAATTAGCACTAAATGAGCACTAAATTTTGAGATATGAAACGAGTGATTCTGCCGACTTGACCTTTCTAGCTTAACAGACGTGTATAAAATACAGATTTATTTTTCTGGAAAGGCAAGATCCATTTCTATTCGATGCACTAAAGAGGTTTGTTAGATACTACATAAGTTTAGCAACAGAGAAACAAGAATACTGGTAGTCTAGGATTTCGGTCCCTGAAGAGGCGTTTGGATCTTAAGCAATCGGACTCCGACACCTGAACACAGACAGACAGACAGACGAGACCCTGGGAATTTGGTCTCGGAATTCCCAATGTCGGCCGCAGTATAAATTGTAATTAAATTTTCTAAAGCAAATAGACAGGTACCTGATCAATTTGGGACTTATTTTCAAATGATTAGACACTGATAATAGGTATTGCTAAATACTTTGACTGCACGGATAGCCGAGTGGTATATGTCAGCACGCCAATTACCACTGTGCGCGATTTGCTGCGGGTTCGATTCCCGCAGGTAACAAGCATTTGTGTGATCCTCTTTGTGCATAATTGTGAAATTAATGTTTGTACACCCCCCGCTACACAAGGATTAAATTCCTTAGTGCGGGATTCGTATTATAAAAAATAAATAAAAAAAAACATGCCTGTATATATAGTCTTCAAATAAATATTTATGGTGTTACGAAAATCTCTAGGCTTACAATAACTTAGCTTTACTTAACCTTTATTTCATCATTAATTTAACTTTCAAAAAGCAAACTTATTATTCTGACCTTAAAAATATCAAAGCATCTATATTAATGAGACAAAAACTAACATTTTTAAAGATGAAAAAGAATATTCAACAAGTCTGTTTCATGATGAATTCGTTATTTTTCTTTTAGGATTTCGTGTCGTTGTTAGAGTTCTTTATTCTTCTTGCTTTGACCAAGACCTTAGGGAACTAAGTTTTAACAATCTTATATATTTATATTACGGCCTGAGTTACATATTATTATAAGAATATATTATCATTGGGGATCGAGTTACTTCCTGAGATACTTGTAACACAATCAAGCATAGCAAACATTGATACAAATTCTACGAGTCTAAGTGCAAATTCTGCTTGCGTAATGCTGCATTGGATGACGTCACCAGCGACTGCGCTCGTCGCAACCAAACACTCAAATTTGCAATTTACACTACTAACTTTGTGTATTTCTGTTTCGCAATTTATTTTAATGGGATGTCTTTCAAATTATACTAAACAATCGAATAAAAATCAAAACGGCATCGCTCACAAAATCATCTCAAACACGGCCTTCATAAATTGCCTTAAGCTTAATAAAAACATTATGTAGCTCCCGGTCGGTGGTTCGTGGAAAACATTCCCTTGGGGTTGTTCCTTTGACCTCAAACAAGCGAAATAAGCTGAATGCCCACGCAATCATAATAAGGCATGTAATATGCCGCTTTATGCACGATTTTCTTGTTAAATTAACTTTGCAAATTAAATGTTTTCTATTCAGCGTTGTTATATGTACGAAAATGCTAGAAACTTGAATTTATGCTTAAGTTAAATATCAAATATTAGTTGTGGAATACTAGTTTGAATTGAAAGCATATAAAGGGTTGGAAGAGTTCGGTTTCATGCCGAGCTTGGGGCTATGTTTTGCAAGTTAGTTTTCAAGGATTAAGTCAATAGTTTAATGAATATAAATACAATGTTAACAAGTTAAATACTAGTTAGACTTAACTATAAAGTTTTAATTAAACAGACTAACCAAACAATATAATTTTTTTTTTTCGTAATGTTTATGTGTTCGTAATGTTTTTATATTTTCAAAACAATAATATTGTGATTGCGGAAATTAGTCGGCCTATTTGACCACACGATTGAAATGAAAATCGATAAAAAATTGTTTTCAGATCCAGATCACATAAAATATTTATCAAACCGAGACGCGGGCAAAAGATAGTTTATATTTATTCACATTTCGTTCAATGAATTCATTTAATTTTGGAGGCGCGAAGGAAGTAAGTGTCTGTCATTTGAAGTCACCGGGGCCGCGTCATACGCCGTATTTCCGTTTACTGACTGACGGAGCGATATTATTATTAAATGTCGGCCTGTTTGTGGGTCTATCTTAATTTACCAATGTGTGATGTAAGGAGATAATAATACTGCTATTGTTAGTGTTAGCTTTTCCTTGATAAGGGTATCATCCTTCAGGCTTCGTTGATGAATTGAAATCCATTCCACGTTTTTGATCTTATGTTCGATACATAGCTTTTATGTTAAAATAATTTCTTATAATGCTTTCTGAGGTTTACGCAAATGTTAGACATTGAAATAAAACTACTTTTTAAACGGATTCTATCGCGGTTTGTCCTTGACCATGACACCTGCAAGGGGGTCGAAACGTCGGGAACTAAAATCTAAATAAACTGCGATAGAATCCGTTTAAAAAATTTTTATTTCAATGACTTCTTAAGTTTAGGTGTAGGGTCATTTATTATTAAAATTTAACGAGCTCACAATTTTGAAACAATAGTCAAAGAATGTTTTTGTAACTTGTGTACTTTTACTAGTACAATGGGCTGTCAGATAAAGGGTAAAAATAACCTTTTCAAATATCTGATTGAAAACAACGTATGCGCTTCATTGCATAAAATAATGTCAAGTTTCGTGTGAACCTTAAATATAGAAACTGTGAAATCCATTCGAATCTAGCACTAGTATTAAACCACAAATATATTAGCACGTTCTCATATAAGTGACATTTTAGTCGACCTCACAAAAGCGGTATATTCCGTATATTGCTGTTTGCTGTGTCGTGGGCGAATATTCAATGCCTAGAAATAATACTGACTAACAAGACCGAAAACTTTAGTATTGTGTTTAAATATTTTTTTGTGTGTGTCAAGGCTTTCAGGTCATTTGGTGATCTAATTAAGCTTTGATTCTTAGATATCATTTTTTTTTTTCATTTTGTTATGCTTTTGACTTTATAATATGATATAGATACTTATTCTTATTCTAATTCTTTTCGTGAGATATGACTTGCTAAATCTCTGGCTGCATTTTGTAGTCTTCCTTTGGGCTGCAAGGAGTACACTAAACTTTGCCACATGTAACAATTCATTCATTTATGCAATTCACAGTTGAAAACAAAAATAAGAATACAATTTCGAGGTTTTAATATAGACGACCTCTGTGGTCAAGTGGCGTACACACCGGTTTACAAGGTGTCACCAGCTCTGACGACCTGGGTTCGATCCCCAGACAGCCACAATACGAAATTTTTTCGGGTCTGGGTGTTTGTGGTGCCTTCGTTGTCTCTGATTCTATAACACAATTGCTAGGTACTTACTTTGGATTTAGAGCAATGTAGACAATGTGGTACCTACACAATAAATAAAAAATAATTATTTATTAAGAACATACATATATGTAACATACTGCAACAATCCCCTTTGTCCTACGACAAAGTATCACAACATAAGACAGCTTCTACTTTTCCTGAAAAATATTTTCTCTGTAGGTTCTTATATAAGAAACTTGTTGCTTTACCGTTGTAAATTAGTGTCACACTGTCTCAGTTGCTAACCCTAGGATACTTTAATTAATAACTCTCTAAATAGGGGTAAATAAGTTAAGTTACACAAGTTTATGTTTAGTTAGTTATGTACTGTAAGGTCAATAATTCATTTTCATATTAAACAACTTCATAAGGACGAGGTTCTTAAGGTGTTTTTTGTATGTTTTTTACGCGATATTTCCGGAAATTGTCGATCGATTTCTATAATACCTGTTGTCATCGATAGGGAACTTATAGGTACTTCAGAGGTGGTCCCATATTTTCAGTAAAGTCGGTTCCTTTTTACATTAATGGGTAATCAATTATTGTAATATTCTTGTATCGTAATAAATTTTAATAGAGTATAATTATTAAAAAACAAAAAGGTTTACTCACGCATATTCTCGGGATCGCCCGACTAGTCGGGACGGCCGTTTTGTTTTTTAATAATTATTAATAATATTGTACGAAAATTATTATACAAATTAATAGAGTATATAGCCGTTTTTATTTCAGCCTTTGGACGTCCACTGCTGGATGTAGGCAACAATTTCGGAGTATAATATCTTACCAGAAATATTTCACGTTTTCGCATTAGATATGCATTGTTTTTCCTTAATCTGGTTTCTTCAATCCCGTTGCCTGAAAATCTTCAACAATATTTTATCTTGATAAATCTTCTTTTAAAAATCCATTTAAACTTTAATATCGTTGTTTTTATTCAGCGCCGTTTTCTGTCCATAACTTTGTTCTTTAGTTATCGATATCCATCCATTTAAGTCTACTTTGTATAATAATTTTTCATCCTGTCTTTCTATTGATTTTGCTGCCACAACTAAAATAACACCACTGAACTAAAGTATAAAGTTCTTTTTCTAATAGCGGCACCATTTCGGCGTCATAGACTGCTTTTTACTAATATTTAATAAATATTTTATTTCGTAAAATAGCAGTCACGTAGACAAAACCATGGTCAAAAGATAGTATGATATATTGTTATTTTGCTATCTTAATCTTTATTCATGAAGACTACATTAATTAATGTTTTTGTTGTTTTTATGCCAATATTTTTTATTAATATCCAAGCAATATTTACCCTATTTAAACTAATAGATATATTTAGGACTGTTGTGTAGAGTTTAATTTATTAGATGAAAGATTATTATTAAGGATAATCTTTTTGCACAATGCGTAAGTACTTTTACCTAACAAATATTTTGAGATGCATGTTTGAACCTGGTGTGTTATGTTAGTTCCTGTGCAAGGAGAAAGTGCTGTCGTTTTCACTTCAACATTTTATGTCTTATTGTAAATAGGTAGCATTTATCGAATACCTCTGTTTTATTTATTATCATGCATAAATTATTCAAACCACATTACGCGTTAGCAAGATGTCGACATCGCGACAGACCAACTTGACTCGAAAAGGACTGGCCTATCCTAGCTCAGGACAGAAGTGCGGCGAAGATGAAGGCTTTTGCCCTATAGTGGGACGGGCTTATTAGATTAGATTTCCTCTATTAAGAACTTTCAAAATCTCTTTCTTAGAAAATTGTTACTCAAAATAAAAAAAAAACTCTTTGGAATTACATAATAATTATTTTAAAAGCCCTTTACACTATTCTGTTCCAGATCTAGAAATTTAAGCAGAATGGAAGCTCGTTAGTTTCAGATTTTATTCTCTTTAACGTTTTTTGCAATGCAATCAAAAGACAACTTTTCAAGAAAATGGCGCTAAGTTCGCTAACTAACATTAAAGAATTTTATTTATTAACGCTAACTACTTAGTAAAACTAAAATAAAGTTTTTATTTAGTACTTCCTTTTAAGCGTAATGTGCTGTGAAAATTTTAGACGGTAATCTATAGATGTGAAGCAAAGCAATATTGTTTGTGGGCGTAGAAAAGGTCAATACAAATGCAGGGTAATTTACACCTAGATTTTTTTAAAGGTAAACCCACGCAATTTTTTTCTTTACGTAGGAGTGTTTATGTACGTAAATCTCACTTATACCCTTATCAAATATTGATAGGTCTTATCTTTTCTTACTTACATAAAGACCAATTTATACTAGGTTCACATTTCTTTTATGTCGTTTTATGGGTAGGTACATAGGCATCTTTATCCTTCTATAAAACCTTGTCACATAATTTAGGTGAGTAAATGATGACCAGCCGATTATTTGTCAATGATTTCATAATGACCTAATCTTTTCATGTCTTTACTCTATCTAAAATAAAAATAATCATTAAAATAATCGCATCTAGACTTTGACATGCAAAGAAAACTGTGTTTATTGATAACATGCAGTGTTATCACAATAGGGATACGCCCACTATATTGACGTCTGGTCACATCCACCCACATAAAACAGTTTGATCGATTTTGTTTGAACAAAAACACTCATTTGTTTTTTCTCGAAGACCAGTAACCATTCCAACTAAAGGAGTAGAAAATACATAAATATATAATTATCTAGACTTTCGTCGTAGATTGTGACGTTTAAAGATAATGTGTTAAGTGATAAGATGAGTGTACGAGTTGTGAAAAATGCGAGAAAATATCTCCCGTTTGTTTGCACGAGCAACGAGTGTGAATGTGGATATAAGAGGTAAGTTTTGGTTAAATTCCGCCTAGTAATGTATGGGACTTTATTATTGGGTATTTTTTATTAAAGAGTTAATGAAGTGTAAATAAAATATCTATAAAATCTCTTCTTTAGACAAGGTTCCGTTATATGCTAATTATAAACTTAAATGAGATACGAATTTAGTTGATTTTTTTGGACAAAACCTAGAAATTGAAATGAATTGCTATTAAGGTATACTAAAATATTGTTATAAGAATTTAATTCAATTAAAAAATATTTTTAACAAAGCATAAAGCTAAAAAAAATGTACCTACTTACACAACTCACAAGATTAAGATTTTTTATCACAACCACGTCAACTATTATCCAGATAAAATTCTTTAACGTATTAAAAACCTATAAACTCATCCTATCTTCATGCACATTTTCATGTTGATCAATTCATCTGCGCATTGACATTCAACGAGGTAATTCAGCGTTGCATATCGCCGTCTCCATTCCGTAAATAAACAACTTTCTACTTGCCTACATGAATGCAAAGATATAACTTAAGATCGCTTGTGCTGCACTCGAGTTTGCTCGCATTTTAACAATGAGATTCTAGCCTAGAATTAAGCCTTTTAGGTACTTTTGGTTATTGTATGGTATGTACTTACACATTATTCCATAATCGAGAAAAAATTATAAGTCCTAAGTACCTAAATGTGTACCTAATGTTTTCATTAATGCTATGCATTTAGTAAAAAAGATGTTAACTCAGTTTCACCAATTCTCGTTGGGTGGCTTAATAAGAATTTTATAGTACCTTAGCACATTATGTGACCATTCATCTCTATGCATAAAGGTGTTTTGTGGTTGCATTAAAATGCATTTGCCAGTGAGCGGTGAACGAGAAATATGCATAAAGATTAAACCTGTAGCAAAATGTAGGTGAATTATTATGTGTGGTTAATTTCTTTATTAGTAAATTTATGAATATAAAGTCATCATTATCATTTACTGCCCTAGTCACCCCTTTCTTTGGCAAAGGTTTTTATTATTTTATTGCCTAATACTTGCTAACCTTTGTTATTTCACGTATAAATCTCAGGAATTAATAATATGCTCAAACCTACACAGTAACAACTGTAGTATGAATGAGAACTACAAGATTGATATTTACGTAAGACATTGAAACCTGTATGATCGCAACTGGAACTGTAATGTACCCTAAGGCCGGCCGTATACAGACCGCTCGACAAGTTGATGATCAACGCACACGGACTGCACGAGCTGTCAACTCCTCTCGCGCGTCACCTGTGCCTCCCGCCCCTGTCTTTTTTAAAGGAGTCGAAACAAAAGCAGTTGTACTGCTTCCATTCATGTGCCATGGCGGCCATAGAAGTCTACAGTTCACCATGCAGACGCACCTTGCAGTCGTTTCCTACTGTATAGTCCGCACTGCTGCAGTCCGTGCGCGCGCGGCCTAAGGTGTTGTAACGTAACACGAGTCAAGCTTATACTTTTATATTACTATCACACCAGATTATTTTGCGCCATTAATATCAATGCAGACGTAATACCGTTAAGAAATACACATTTAAACTCTTGTTCTAGTTATTTCCGTGTTGTAAGTACTGTAAATGTTCTGGACTGTTGTATAACTGATTTAAGTCTGTAACTAGCAAGCCTGATGTGTTTAACCAATCCTTGACATATGAGCATACATCTTCTCTTAAATCATTTGAAAATATTACGTAAAATCACGATAAGACAGTACTGTATATCGGATTCTGTGATTAAGTCATTCCTTGGGAACATAGTGTTTCTAGGCATATTTAAATTTATAATGTTGACATGTTGACCCAATTGACTTCGGCAGCGTTAAGAGCTCACACATTAACTAAGGGTTTATTCGTTTTTAATTCTACTTTTATATTAATTTGAATATATTGAAGTTTCTATATTTGACCATAAGTATTTACTTATGGTCAAATATGAACGTCAATAAGATTTAAGACGCAATTCCCATACTCTCTCTTTCACTTTAGGGTGTAAAGTAGTGACATATAGACGTTTAAGAAGGTCTTAAAGTTAAGTTGCCAGAGTTCAGGGGTGAGGCTACAATAAACCTTATAAAGTTATGCTGCTTTTCATCATACCTCAAGTAGAATCCATAATATTTACTCAAATATGTATCGAACTTAAAAATACATTTAACTGGCTGTAAATTAAATGTTTGTGCCTCTCTCTGTATCTAAACCTCGTTTTATTTAATTCCACTCACCTTGAAAACCTGATCGAATTTCGATCTCCCTTCGCAGCGATTGTATGCAACTCAAATGTCATCTAATTATACATGAAATAAGAGATAAATGAGTAAGGTACAGAAAATAAATCGATATGAATGTTAACGGAATATTTACATCACTACCGCTTCGAAATAATTAATGCGTTGCGGTATGTGAACTGGATTTTGATTGTAACGATCACGAAAACTTCATCCATTCGCGTATTCTGTTATTCGAGACACTTTGTTCGTTTCCGCTAGAAATTCACGATTTTTTACACGAAAGACTTTAGAGTCTTTGTTGTCGTAATAAAATACTGGCACACATACGACACGTAACAAAACTATCTATAACGGAGTGGTTACTGTTACCATGGAACTCGAGACCACATTTAGAGAGTAATTCTTGAAACCACATTTGGAATAAAGTTAAGACTTAGTTAAATTATGGTCATAAGTACGGCCGTGAACGCTCGCTTAGTGCTCTTCTTAACTCTAAAAGTTTTGAACGGATTCTGATGTGTTTGATGATTAATGGATGGTGATTTTCTAAAACTATCGAACAAAAACAGTTGCTCAAAATTCGCTTATATAATCGTATTGCAGATCATTTTATTAAATTGTAGGGGGACTTTTTTGTTTTGGTAGTGGTCTACCACAGTTAGTATCTAGGGAAGTGTCTCTGGAATATACTCATAAGCCGGCTTTTAATAATGCGCAATATCGCGGATCACCGCGTACTGCGAGTTGAAGTATATCTTAAGTCGGTTAAAATTTGGTTTGAATCTCAAAACTAACACGGACCAGGGCGCACAGCGCGCTGTGGAAATGCCTCGGTGTGCGGTCCGTTATCGCCCTTGCGGGTTGATCCGCGATATCTCGCACTGTAAGGAGCCGGCTTTAGGGTGATAGGTATAAGTTTCGTTGGACGTTTCAGACTAGAACTGGATTTTCGGGACTTCAAAAAGGGTCAAACGGAAATCGGTGAGATGTGAACAAATATGAACTCGAAAATGGAAAAAGGAGGCGATCGGATTCTATCAAAGCCTGAATATGAACCACCGATTTCTATCATATATCTATTAAGAACACACTTCTATCTGTAATAGATATTCTAGATTTTACAAAATACATGGCTTAAAGTTTATGTTCATCAGTTTAATATGATTTTCGTAACTTTAATTAATTACCGTAGATTTTCTACTTAAATAAGCAAATAACATTTTCTATGAAGGTCAATTTATATCCTTTATTGATAGTTCGTAAATATTAATCCCTTGTCCGAAAAGGAAAGCCCTTTATGTTAATTACCAATCAGAAAAGCCTATTAGCTACTGATATTTAATTCATAGTTACTGTTCAATCATAATTTTCTATTCAATCAAGTGATTTTGTAAATAATTTTGAAATTTGTTGACCTATATATTATTTTAGGCAGATTAGGTAAAGGTACCTACATACCTACATAAGAATCGATAATTTGAAATATTGTAGCGAGTTTTGTATCGAGCTATTTAATGCTATTAAACCAGTACGTTATTGCTTTTCTAGAATGTTCACAGGATTTTTTTTGTCTTATACAGTATGGTTTTATTTTAGATTTTTTTTTTAACTTGGTGATGTACAGTTGAATAAAAGTGACTGCTATTCAAATCTGAAACATAAAAAAATACAAATCATTCCTCTTTATATTTTTTATAGAAATGATGTAGACGCATACTATCTATAAGGACAGTAACAAGAACTCGATTTGTTTAGATACCAAATATAGACAGAAAAATAATTTGTTCAATACTTTGATGAAAACCTGTTTTATCAATGACTACTTTGTTGTTAGTATAGTAGCAAAAGTTTGCCTCTAGTAGGAGACGAACGTACGGGACCGGTTTGCCCAAAAAAGTAATTAAACTCTTTAAACAGAAAACTTTGCAATGACAAGCCAACACAACTGTAATGTTATTACTGCTTTGCGGGACAACGGTCAGTTACCAACAACTGGTTGCAAGTTTGCAACTACGAAACTTGTTAAGAGTATTCTGACGATCCCACACGCATTGGAATTTACAAGGTAGGTTGCTAGTTAGGAAAAATGGTTGAACGTGGGTGCCAAGGTTTTATTAAAATTTTAAGATTGGTGCTTTTGATCATATACTGCTTAAATCTGTTTCAAATAATGCCGGTTACTAGTAGCTAGTAATATTCTCGGAAAAGTAGAATTTTTAAAACCCATTTGAATTTAAAATCGCTCTATTTTATAAGATTTTCGTCCTTTCATACGCATACTATACCTAAGGCAGAAAATTAAAAAAGACACTGCACCAATAATTAGAGACTTTAGATTTAACTAGAGACATTTAGTTCAGAAAATATTTACTACCTACTAAAGTAATCATAGATCTTTGAAATAGCCTTAAGATGACAGAGAATTATAATAAGCACCTTATGAATAATTTTGTGTTATGAATATTCAGGAAAATATTAAGAATAAGCAGGTGCCATTATGACTACATAAAATGTTATGTAATATGAGACTTTTTGCTTTACAAAGAGATTTTAGATAATATTATTTCTTTGATGTATATTTGGTTGGCTTATTTAAAAACTGGTTTTACCTAAAATATATTTAATGTCATTCTAATTTAAATAGTTACATAACATTTTATGAAAAGATATAGTGCCTTGTACACGTCATAGTGGATTTTATAACATACAAGATTAATCAATGAACGAACATCAAAACCAAGATGCTGTGGCTCTGTTTTTTTGGAAGAGGTCTACTGCAGTTAGCCTGAGCGCAGGCTTTGACTGCTTCATCGGACTTTGTGTGGCTCTGTCTAAAATGATTATCCCTGCAATATTTGTATATTTATATAAATATATGGCTCGAATATATTAATATACCTAACTACAGAGTCTACCGAAGGCAAGTTTCCTTCTAATCATTTGCATAAATCACTTAACATTATTAATCCATTACTTAATCACTGTTATGTAGGTCAGTACAAAAAATAGACGACAAATTTCGTGGCGTCAGTAGTTTACAGATGTTACGAGCATGAAGAAGGACCAGAGCACATCAAAAGGACCAAAACATCCGTGTAATAATGTAAGGGTAGATATGTTGATGTGAGGGATCTTCTAGTAGGTAAACCTCGCGAAAATACAGATGATTCTCATTCCACGTGAAATATTTGCATTTGTGAATGTATTTCCCTGTGGATTGGAATGTTTGTTATGCATGTAGATCTAGGTATATAATTTTAGAAGAAGGATCGTCCTAGTGCACGCAAATTTCCACGTTAACCACGTTAGAATAAGTTAGTCGGATGAGAATATTACGAAAATCATGTTTTTTTACTTAGAATTATAAGCGCTAGTCATTGTGTCTACTGTACCTTGATTTAGCTTTTATTCCTATCGCAACATAGTACTTGAACTCGACAGTTGTTCGACAGTGCCAGTAAGAAGGATAAGTTAGAAAACCTACTATATAACACTGTGTTACGTCTAAATACATTATACTTCTCCTATTTTTAAACATTTGTCTTAAACAAATAACGCAACAAACTTCATTTCTTAAAACCCTTTCAATTTCAAACTACATAAGTTATATGTATATATGGCTATAATCATTACTAGAGCATCCATCAACAGTTAGTGAAGTAAACCTCACAAGTCTTGCAAGTGGGATCAAAGCGCGCCGTTAACATGCATGATGCAGCGGTTACCGTCCAGTACGGTTTAGTAGAACGCGACCGGTATACAAGAGGGAATTAACTGCGGACTTAACTGATGGAGATGTGTGTGAAAAGACTGGTCTGTGTTAATATTATGAGTCTTCAATGAGAAGATATAACTTGAAATATGTTACAATTTCTTTTTCGATGACCACTGGTTTATGGTAGGAAGATATTGTAAAGAAATCTTTTGACTACACAGGTAGCCGAGTGGTATAGGTCACCACGCCAATTACCACTGCGCGACGTGCTGCGAGTTCGATTCCCGCATGCGACAATCATTTTTCGTATGATCTACAAATTATGTATGTTCCGAGTCTGGGCGTTATTTGTGTATTTAAATTGAATTTTTAATCTCTTTAATCTCTGATAATACATAAATTGTCATATCGTTTCTTTACATAATATTTTATGACCTGGATGGAATCAAGTTATTAGGTATTTCTATTTGCAATTAAAAATAATTTTACAGCCACATTTTTACCAACATCGTTGTGCTAGCCACTCTTTAGATCACAAAACAAATAAAGCATAAACTAGTCTAGTAATAATACTCTAAAAATATTTGCAGGTGAATCTACACCGGTCTTAACAATCAAACTAGTAATATATTTATAAACCCGTATGGATAGCTGTCCGTCTAAAAGTCCGCTTGCTCCGATCTATACGGTGGCTACCCAAACGGGTAAATGTAGCAGTGGGTCAACTTGGCTGCGCCGGCGCCGCATAAACGCACTTAATTGTATACAAACTCGTATCACCTGTTAGTAGGCTTGACTAACGACATCCTTTACATTTACATCGTATGTGGTTTGTGCAAAATCGTGTGTGAATAAAAGGACTGATATTTGGTCCTGAAGTACAGATAATTGAAATTTCTGAATTATAGGTAATGTATTTGTAGGTAACATTTAACGACGCGTGTTCTCTGTTATCAAAAACACGTTTGTGAATAATAATAGTCAAAAGAAAACAATTAATATGTCGCCAAGCATAGTTTTATGTTGGTCAATAAAACGTACAATGTTATTAAAATGCGATACAGTACAGTCGCGTTCGGACCGTAGGACCGGTTCACAAACGACCTTGCGTCCGCACACGTTCACTTGCTGATCTATAGATTGAGGCTTCGTAATATTTGTTTATTGGTCGTTCTGTGCCAATATGGTGACTGGTACTGTAATATCATCTAAATAACATTCATATTTATAAATGAACTCAACGACTTTTTGTGTGACAAGTCTGTTTATAATGTCTTGAAAATAAACTCTGTAATTATGGCGATTGTGAACGTGCTGAGTGTCATCAGCATTATCGCCGTGCCATTGACCTTCGTGCAAACAAATCACCTTGAGGCTCTATTGTACCCTGAATCACAGCTGTTCCAGGCTGTTTGTTATAACATGACGCACAAACACTCGAGTCGTGCGACAGGTGGCCATTCTGTTCATGTATTAAGTTTTAAGGCTTCTCACGTAAATGTGGACAGGACACCAGATGGCAAACGCTCACAGCTTCATTTACATTTTATTCTGTTATTCGTGGTCATAATAAAGCAGAATATATCACATACCATGTTGCTTACAATATTACAATAACCCATCGGATTACTTGTTGCACATATCTGCGTTTCCCCTATCAATATGTACGTGTTTACTGTTCATCGAGCAAAGAAACTGACCGTCTCTTAGAAAGCATTTCTTCAGTCTTTCAGCAAAAACAGCGCTTTTAATATTTACTTGTATCCGTTTTGTGCGCAAGAGTGTTGCTTTCTCTCAAGCGGCGCGTCGGCTGAGTACGCATGCGCCACGCCAGTCGCTCACGGCCGTTCAGAGGGGCCGCACGCGTCGGAGTTTCAGAAATTCGCGAATCGATCAGTCGGCGGGCCGTGCCGCCGTCTACGTCAGTAGCTAGTGAAGTGTCCACAGTGCAAAAACAAATTTTGTGATCAAACACTTGGGACATACCAAGGTTAGCAGTGTTGTGTTGCAAAAAAGGAGATTTTCAAGTGTATTTTTTTCCTCAGCCATCGTCACGCGCTTTGACTCTTTTTTATGTAGGTTTCTTATTTTATGTTTCTTTAATTATAAATGTAATTATTCTCGATTGACGTAAGGACGTTCCAGTTAGATGATTTTTCAATTCATTTTGTTCTCCGATTTCCAAGCCATTGTCTTGATTCTAGATGCATAATACAAGTTCTTTTTTTTTTCAATTGCTAATGGACGTCATTAAGGAAATTAAACTGAGATTAATGTTAAGACCGAATGCGTCACTCACTTGCACAAAACAAGATTTGAGTAGGAAGCTGTATCTCAGCAGTAAACTACCTTGAGATCCGGTATCACACAAAATCAAATAGTTGAAAGTGAAACCACCTGCATAAATTGTTAATTAATCGTATTATTATAAGAATCTATTATAAATACGAATAATAAAACGATTATTATCTGATATTTGTTATGAGAACATGTGAGAAAATTCAAGTAAAATATCTATCTCATACTTATACCACGCCGGAAATAGCATGGAATAGAAATTATAGTATTGTTTTTATGATATTTTTTTTATGATTTTGTATAAATTTCAAAATACAAAAGTTTACAGAAATTCAATATTTATTTTCTCACGATTTATCAAAACCTTTTATCTCCACAATCTATAGGATGTGAGATAAAATAAGTGAAGTGATAAATAGGGCAGTTATAAGACGAAATGATAAACATTTCACGCTAAAAATGCTTCCTGATCCACCCATTCTGATCTGTTTAGGTCACAGAAAGTAAACAAGTCTTGATAAACGTACGTATCTCAATATCAATAATTCCTTTTGATAGAACGATCCCTTTTGAGGTTTCGACACGAACAATTTCTAAAACAGATTACATCTACAAAAGGCGGCTTCCAAGCATTTACCGCTCAGTTACCTTAAAGATTTCGGCATAAAGAATCCTTAAACATACTTCTTCGGAAGTTTTTAACGAAATTATAACGATTCTACTTCAGAACTCGTAAAAAAGTAAGCTTGTAAACATCTTGCTGGAATTACAACTTTATGTCCGACAATCATTATGGATGCCCAATTTCAACTGAGATCTTAATAAACTCTGTCAGAATTGCTAATATTATGTTAATATACAGAAAATAATTTTCTGTAGCTAACCTTTGAACTCTGAAACCTTGATAATTTCTGACGTCAAGTAGTTTATTTGAAATGTTTAGTGTACTAAACATTACACGATATTGATTGTGTCGTGGATGTAATTGTTAAGTTCTTTCGGGCAGTGCTCTTCCTAAGTTGAAAGACATGTTTACGCGTCGCCTGGTCTTCGCAACCAGTTCAATCAACTCTTGGACATGACGTTTTTCTCCTACATGCTTTCTCGTTGTTTCACCCGTAATTAGTAGTTTCCCATCAACAAATTGATGTTTATGTTCTGAAGACTGTGGTTTGCGCGTGTTTTATGGACTCGGCTCAGATCGTTCGCTTATATGGTGTAATGCTACATCCATGTTCAGTTTCATATTGCTAATTGATTTGTCGTCACGCTCTTTACCTTTATGGGGTATCCACGCCAAGAAAACTCCGTTATTACTGCGAGTTATGGTTTTAATTAAGTTTCCTTATAAAGTAAAATCACTTTTATATCGATAATTAAGTTGCTATATTCTATTTTCCTAATATTATTTATTGTTTGTGAAATTGTCTGTTAAGACGTAGTGTAAGAGTCGTGTACTTCTTCTATCTTTTTCTTTATACTCCTGAAATATTATTAGAATATTTTCTTAAGAGTAATGTGAGTTGTATTTTCTAGAATCATTCGTCTGCGACATCTTAAAGTCAGCATCAGAATAAAACAACTTGCCATTTAATACGGAAACTGTTTTTGTTCATTTATTCGCCAGTTTTTAATAATACAATCTCGTCTCGCTCTGTGGGAGTTTCAAATGGATGACTTTTGAAAAAAATCGCTGTTTGTTTGGACAACTTGAGACGTGATGATTTTTCATTTAGTTTTGTAACCTTGCTTACGAAATTGTCGATGCTTGGTTATTGCTGTTGCAAATGCTGGGAGCCCTGTTTCTTAACTCGCTATGGGAAGTTTGTTAAAAGTTGGAAATTGTTTATTTCAGTTGCTTCATTATATTTTTAATCGTTTCTATTCAGTTGCTTTTGATTAGCTTAGAACCGATTGCCGACGAGTATTCAACTTTATTATTACCGACATTGATCATTTTGAAATATTTATTATGATTTTAAACAAACACATTGCCACAGTTTTCACTAAAGGTAGGTACACAATGTGTTATAAATTATGTAAAAACTTTACATATTTACCGTCTACTTTATTTTTATCTCGTCATGTGTGACGTAAGGCGTATTATAAATGTCCACTCAAGCTTATAATGATGTCGGCTATGCCACAAATAAACTAGTTACGGTCGACTGTGAAAAATGTGGTTTATATTCTGTTGTCTTAACGCAAATTCCGTTTTTATTATTGTAACTAAGGGTTAATTAGGAGTAATTAACGGATGGATTATGAAATCATAAATAAGGTGAATAGTGACGTTTTATGTGACAAAATGTAATAAGGAAAACGAACAATGATGATACAATTTCATTCGTGTATGAATGAGTAGGTACCGTGTACGCTTTTGGTTAGACATATTTAAAATTTCTTTCCATAATTATTCATAGATTTTTTCCTTTGGGATATTATGTAAATCCCAAGCTTAGGTGCTTAAAGTTTAAATTACATTGTTTGGAGTATCTAAAATTTCTCTCTTTTAAATCGTTTGATATCCTACCTAATACAATGAAAAATACCTTCATATTTTTCGTTTTTCATTAAAATGTTTGTACAATAGAACACCGGCTGTTTCGTAGGCGGACAATAATTAATGCACCATATCGCATCCAGGTTTACTTTTTTTGATCTTACTTCTATTATTCTTTTATCAGCTCCATTGTTCTCTTTAAATAGTAAAGCATTACATAAGGTCTTTTGTAAAGGTTCTGATATCAAGCCTGCCTATCTCAAAGGAAGTCCTTTACTTAATTAAAAATCCTGTTATATGCCTTGACTTTCACTGAATATAATTCATATTTCCCTTTATCAAATTACTTTTTACTGGTCTTGTTAAACGAGTTTCTAGTTTGTGGTTTTATGGGTGTTTTGGGTGGTTATTCTTGACCACTTTGCTTAAAAGTAATAATAATAATATTGAAATAATTATATTGAATTAGCAATGTTGTTATTTTTGTTAATTCTTATTACATAGTTATTTTAAAGTGTGATTTTTTGTAGTAACTGAAAATAAATGTTTTTTTTTATCATTAGAAGTATAAAATAATAAGACTTTAAAACTAATTGATAAAGAAGAAAACGTCGTTAAGTACCTACATACATTCACAAAAAAATATTACAAATCGATAATTTTGCTTAACTCATGTTATTATTAAACTCAAATTCGTTGAAACGCCAAACTTTACCCATATTTCAAGTTTATTTACAAATGAAGAAATAAACGACGAATTTAGCTTATCATGGTCCATTGTGTACCACCGTTAACAGTTTTACGAACTATTGTTGTAATGAGACAGTTTTCCGTGCACATCACTATGATTAATGCTTGGTTTCATTACTAAGGAAACGCCAGTTTTACGAAATCATTTTTTTATTGCGACAGACAAAATAATTGTAAAATTATTGCTGTTTTATCTACTCTTTTATTCAGTATTTTTAGCCAGTGCTGGGCAAAACAAAAAAAAACAAGAAAAAACCTAGGTAATTATATTGTTAAAATTTCTTACTAGCTTCGTCTGGCGGTTTCACCCGCGTTCTAATGAAAAATGGTGATAACGATGATGATGAAAAGTAGCCTATGCGCTACCCCAGTATATGCAGGTAGCAACAACTATCTATTTACCTAATTTTGTTCATATCCGTTTAGCCGTTTTATCGTAATTGAGTCACAAATACATCTATCCATCGATCCAAACTTTCGCATTTAGGTATAATATTAGTAAGATAGTAAGCTTGTAGTTACTTTCCAGTCTTTGACTATGCACCTGTTTCTAGTGTTCTTTCTATGGAGACTTTCCTAACGACTTTGTTTTTTATGAATACTAAGGCAATGGGTCTCGAATCAAATCGAAAATATTGCATTACTAAACTTAGCTTCTACAGTTCTATTTATTTTCTTATTGTCTCGGAAGTCTGTATAGCCAGGTGCCTTAACCTCCATACTTGACCTCTTATCAGTGAAGAGGTCGAAACCCTATTCATTGATATGCTTTATTATTGCAGCTACTATTATTGGATTCATGACTATTATTATTGACGTGTTTACTTCCCACACAATAAAGAAAAACAATGACATTATCAATTGTTTGTTTGTTTGTTTTGATACTTTAATTGGATCTTATTTACTATAGATATTTATTTGGAATTACACTTATTGTTTTGATTTTATTGTTTAAGAAGCCAAATAATCGAATAACTACGAAAAAAAAAACAAATATCAACGTTAAAACTTTATTTATTCATGAAGTAAAAGGAACTATTAAATACAAACATACTTATTTTAACTTCCAGGCAGTGACCTCGGTAGCTTAGTTGGTAAAGCGACTGGCGCGTCAAGCCAGTGGTCGCAGGTTCGAGTCCTGCCTGAGGTTTAAGTTTTTCCTTCTATTATGTATTTGTATTTAATTACAAATATTCGCTCCGCATGCGTAACAAATAATTAAAATATTAAAATGAACTGTTCTTTATAATGTTCTTTATTCGCGTGACGTACTCACCTTACTAACGCGTATTTTTTGCGAAATATCAGTGAGTTACAGTGGTATCATGTTGCTAGTAGAGTTGTAATGATTTATGTCGGCCATAGATCATCATTACCGTCGCGTGCTAACCTATGTATTTGTTATTATTACGCCTCTCAATTTTTTACAGATATAAAACCCACATAAAATCAACAATATAAAATAAAAACAAAATGAAATAGTGTGGATGGTCGGTTGCTTCTCTTGGAATTTAGTTTCTGGTCTAAGCTGGCTAAATGGTAAATGTTGATTTAATTTTAGCGTCTAAATTCTGTCCCATATATGCTTTTTTGTATAAACTGTTTTACATGTTAAATTTTCTTTAACATGTAAAACATATATTTCACAACACGCTTTGTCGTCTAAATCTAATTAACAACACCAAAAGAAGGTGTTTAAATCTAGGTCACAGTATAATCTAGAGCCTTTTATATCAAATGTACCTAAAACACAGTCACAGGTGCTACATTGAGTAACGTCAAAGCTACGCCCACGGCCACTGCTGGTCGTGGGCGTTCCCAAGGGATGCGCTGACATTTCGCTAGTGAACGTAGTAATTAAAGAACAATAGGACGTTTTCAATTGTTTTAATTATTGATAACGCGAGTTTAGGGAATAGAGATGTACCTATATTAATCTGAAGTTGTTAGAGACTCATTAAAATATTTTTTTTTTATTATCCAAATTTAGCAACTACATATTTCCAATTTGAAATATTTGATATTAAAATAGTTCCTAAATATGGATTTGTGATAAGGCCGATAGTTTATACTTCTAGAGCGAGATTGTTTTGTACAGATGATTTGTGTAACATTTTCCTTCCACGGTATTGCAGAAATGTGCCAATAAAGCATTTCTGAGCACGTTCGCAGCATACTCGCGTATGTTGCGCGAATATTGACAACTGGTATTGCAAGTTATTTTACCTCTCGAGATGTTTTTGACACGCTTCAGGCGAGCATTATGTCAGGTCTGGAAATGATGTAATCAGTTTTTTGAACTTGTATCTGCTACTTTTACTGGTTCAAAAAGTACATACAAACAAACAAAACATAATTATGTGTATGCAAATTTTTATATGAAATATTAAAATAAATGTGGAAAACATCACATACATTGCTCTGAACCCAAAGTAGCTAAAGCACTTGTGTTATAGAATCAGAGACAGCGAAGGTACTAGAAACACCCAGACCCGAGACGCAGAAAAGTGTTTTTATTGACACTGTTTTTTCTTAAAAACATTGACCCGTTCGGGGATCGAACCAGGAACCTCAGAGCTGGTGACACCTTTAAAACCCCCGACCCTGTGGTGTAAGCAGACCAAGGAGGTCGTCAAAATAAAGTGTTGTTAAATAAAAAAATCAATAATACACCTAATGTTCGGGTGAACGCAGTGATAATTACGGTTTAAGGTATTTATTGCCTTAATATTGGTAGAAAGTGAAACTTCATAAAACGATCTTCAATTTAATACCGAAGTATAAAAGTAATATAAAACTATAACAAAAGTAACGGTAGCATAAAAACATGTAACACCAACATAATATCAACGAAATTCGTTGACGGAAAAATCTCGAGTTCACAGCATAAAAATAAGCATATAATCAAAAATTCACGCCATATTTCCCGTGAAAGTGACACGGTAGGCGCAACAAACGCTCGATTCCGCCATCTATCTCGTTTTATTTAGTCTTTAAGTATGCAAATTGTATTATTATTCGGGGTGCAGTGTGCGTAAATTTTAAGAAGGTTCAAAGGCCTCTGGACGGGAAATAAAAGCGACCAGCTAGTATTCGATAGGAATACAAATTTCGATACAACGGAGCTTTTTATCGGCACGCAAGTTAACGTTTGCGTCAGTCAGAAATTAAATATTGACCTAATTATTCTACTTGCATGAGGATATTAGGTACTTGTCTGTGTATAATATACTAGCTGTTTCCCGCGGCTCTGACCGCGTGGATGTCGGCTTTCACGGCAAAAAGTAGCGTATGTCCTCTCTCGGACTTTAGACTATCTGTGTACCAAATTTCATTTCAATCGGTTTCATAGTTTAAAGGAAGCTTAAAGGAAGCATCATTCACATACGTATTTGAATAAAAATCTTTGTTTTGTTATTCTGTCGTTTACATTGACAGTCCATATTTTCTAAGAATTATTATTTTTGATAAAAATGGCAATGTTTTAGATAACCTTTATTCAGATGTATCGTGACATACTTATATATATTTATCTAAAGCCAACGTACGCAATATATTTAGTTAGTGTTAGTTTACCAATCACCATGCAATCACAATATTCGTTAAGGACTATTATTAACACAAAAGAACGGCCTAGTCTAAAATCTTGAGACACTCATTAGCCAATTCTGTTGTAACTTGTAGAATTGTAACCCACAGCGGACTATGGCCGATTTGCTACGTTACGTCACTAAATAGATGTCGCTCTCACTTTCACTCGACCAATCAGAGAGCGTGATCGGTACGTTCGAAATATAATTGTTATGGTTCCGTTGTAAAACGTTAAAGCCAAATTTTATCGAATACGCTACTTTCCTGGTTCTTTTTTTGCATGTATATACCTATTTTGCTTCTTTTTTTATTATAGTATTTTGGTTGTACGCATTACTCAATTGATAATATTTAAATACCTAAGTTATGTTTTGATTGTTATTATAATAATAACTACGGAATCCTCCGTAACGCGTGCCTGACACGCACTTGTTCATTTAAGTGATGATCGTTTTAAATCGGGACAGTAATTTTTATATTTTTTAACGGTTTTGTGTATATTTTTAAATGCGAAAGTTGAATTTGTACCTTTACTGTTATCATCATTTATTTATACGCTAGTATACGAAGGTAACGAGCAAGTGAAATTGTATTATTTCCTAAATAACCATAACATCAAAATTTGATCAAATTATTGAGATATTTTTATTATTGGTCCGCACTTATTTATCAGATTAACCTCTAACCTTTAAAATTAAAGTTTTCACGAAATAATTATTTAATGAAAGTTCGGTAACCAAGTACGCTAAAAGGAAACCCCATGATCTCTGTATCAGAGGTATTACTTATTTCTTATTTCGCGAGAGGTCAACATCATGACCTTTGTCGAAGTATGATCGTGAATAATAAATCTTAGCCTTGCAATAATCTTTAAGCTACATTAAAGTTATCAAGGATATGATTCAAGTTGAAGCAAGTAGATGTCCTTTTGTATTGAACTCTTATAAACTTGAGAATTATTGTCACGTATCTTGTTTTAAGTTGGGATAACTTAATTCTAGTTAGAAATACAATTCTAGATTATTTTTGAAGAAAACTTGCGCGGTGGTTTTGTATCGTATAGGTACTATACCTAAAACATTATTTTTGTACTTATATTTGTGTTAAACACCTTATTATTTAAATTATTATTATGTATAAGGATCAAATAGTTAGAAATTGATCGTTGAATATGAAATTTTAATGTTGTAGACATTAAATAACATAATTATTTAAAACATGTTCGACTCGCGACACCACCACCGCCGCGTCAACTCATGATTAGGGACTCCTATTGAGTCTGAAACTAGTCGGGCGATCCCGAGAATATAAACCGTTTTGTTTTAAATAATTATGAATACTCCTCACGAAAGTTAGTATACATTAAATAACATAGTTGTTTTTTACACAATTTAAAACAAATTAACATTCTAATATTTGATTAAATAGTTTTTATCAGAACCCCGAAGGCCAGTGAAAGTCTCGCCAATTAATGTTCTCTGCTCTTCAAATTAAACACTTCAAAATCGAAGAGTTTTAGTGTTTTTATTTTTCCTTGTATTTTTTGCAAAAAGCTTAGTTACTTTCAGTTTGTTTGGCAAAACTTTCGAATACCAACCTATTACACGGTTTAACATTTACCTATGTGGGTAATATTGTCTAGAATTTTTATTTTTTTAATAATGTCTACACACAGTTTATGCATGCAAATTTCTTAACATATATTTACTTGGGTATTTAGGGCTTATGCACTAGCTAATTATGGGCTTACCAACATTCTCCAAAACAAGCTATTCTCTATAAAATACACTTATTAAAACTACAGTAAATAGAAAGACAAGTAAATATAACCTAATTAAATATTGCAGTGAGGTACAATATTTAGCAATACCTACAAGTACCTACCTATATACTTACAAACATAGCGTTTGTTGTGACAACAAGGTGTTTTTATAACTTTTATGGATCCTGGATTTAAATAGTATGCTTGGAAGTAAGATTATAGTAGATAATAATACGTCTTCCCGAGTTACTTATTATATTTTTTGCAATTTATCCCCTCAAATTGCTTCGGTTATTCACGTAGTTTGTCGAAGGATGAAAAATTTAAACATTGACTTACCTATTAGTGTGTTTTACCTGCTTCCTAAAAACAAAACACAATTGTGTATCAGTAGCATGCACATCTTTTTCCTGATGCCGGAGTTCCTGATTCCACACGGAATCACTTGAGGTCATTGTCGGCGTGACCTTACGTGACCTCGCTGGCTCGCCAAAACCAAACCTGTTTCGCCATGACATGGTCAGTAACGTCACTAGAACCGAGTATTGAGGTAATGTCTTTAAATTTACCTTAATTTTACTCGCCTACTAGTATTTGCAATTTTGTATGGTATGCAACAAGCTAAAATGGGAAATTCCTTGCATAATTTAAGATACTCGCAAACGAAGCGATGGAAAGACGGTGGCTAGATGATATTGATAGCTACTTGTAGAATTTGCCCATCAGAGGGATAATAAATAGATTACTAAAAAAAAAGTTTTAGATTCGTCCCGCATGTTCTTGGTTAGTTTCGATCCGCTGAAATGCAACAGATAATTTAATTACTTTACCAATTAAGTACGAGATAAGGTAAAGGAGTATTTACTAGAAACACTATTAAATATCAATCAGAAACATGACAAAATTATAATTTTCTATCATAAAAACTTTGTTGTTACTAGAATCAATAGTTCTTTAGCCGAATCACAAATAGAATAAAAACCCGTGATATTTTATTTTAAAACTTCGACTTGAAAAGAGGCGTATAAGATCAACGTTTAGGTATATGTGTCTGTTTGTCTGTATGTGGAATTTTGGCTCCCAAGCAGAAAAACCATTTTAAGTTTTCTTTTGTTTAAAATGAGACTTTATTAAGAGTGTTCATAGCTATCATTCAAAGATTATATTATTTATCATAGCTGTTTTGATGTGAATTTTTATCGCGAAGGATTTAAATTTTCAATTTAATGTCATTCTATAATCAACAAGTTGGATATAAGTTAACTTATCCTAAAATAGTGATTCCCGTGGGTGTCATGTGGGCGCTAAGATTCTCCCCTGTCACTTTAGCACTGTTACAAACTAAACATCTTTCTATACAGACTTGAACGTGTCGTTTCTAACAAAAGATATTGTTTAGTTATATCGTTAGTTTTAATATAACCTAGGCTACAATAATAGAATCTATAGAGTACCTACTCAATCTAGAACTTAACTTTATATTTAATCTGATAATGTTAGATTAGGAAAGTTAAATCCTATTTATTTTAATTATTATGGCGAAAAGGGAAGGATTCTTTGATGAGTAATTTTTTTAATAATATCCGTCAAATACCTATATTATTAAAAAAACAAAATTATTAATCTGAAATGTCTCGTCACCCGTTTTTCTTTCTTAGTACCTACCCACTCTTACCCCATATCAAGTTTTATCAAAATCGGTTTAGTCGTGAAACTGTGATAGACAGAGTTACTTTCGCATTTATAATATAAGTATGTAGAGATATTATACTTTTATTAATTTAATATTTAATGAATTTAATATTTGATGCTAAACAAAACAGCATCTACATGCGTATATTACAAGAGAACTATTCTTTCCTTATTGTTAAAATAACTATAGTTATTGCAATGTTTTAATTAAAACTCATAATGAACGCGCCATATGGTCAGTAGACCACCCTATCTGAACTTGGGTTTAAATTGGCTAAAACAGTAACACCAGATGGTATATTTTGTATAATCTTAGTTGTAAGTAGGTACTTGGCTTCTTTAGTTAGACATTGTTCATATTATTTTATCTAGAGCCAATGAAGTGCAGTGATTTCTGAGACATTTTGGGCTTTGAGAACTAATTAAAAAGCTGGTCAACTATAATTTTGCAATTTAAATACTTATTAGACATATTGCTGTTTGACTGAAGGCTTAGACCTATTTCAATCAATCAATCCACGCAAATAGAGGTCCAAAGCAAAAGCACTGCCTATAGAGGCAGAAGCCATAGCGTTTACATAGTAATTTTCTTTTTTTATTTAATTTACAGATAGCTTAACTACATATAACTTAATTCTAAAAAAAGATGTTAATATAATTAAATTAAGTAAATCTTTCCCATCATGCACGTGATGTGCAAAGTGTATTTATATGTCCAATATGTCTAAAAACCAATTATGATAAATTTCATGTAAGTACAGTAAAGAACTGAAATAATTCATTCGTGATCAATATCTGTCAGAATGTCATCCGAACCGCTATCTTCATAAAGTTTCTCTCTTGACGGAGATTATTTTCGTATCAATCCACTCGACCGCTTTTATTATTGTTATGTAAGTAAAAAATGTGAAAACTTTCCTTTGATGCTCTTTTTAACTATTCTTATTGCTTTTGCTGTCCTAGTTTTTATTTACAACCTTTTTAGTTTGCGGAAAACTTCTTTGATTTCCCTCCTTTTTTCCCTACCTATATACCATTTTTTTCTGACGTCACTTAATTGGCGTATTTAATTACTATCGAATTATTTATTTATTACAAATATGTCTAATAAAAGTATTAAATTGAAGCAGAACTGCGAAATAACATCAAGAAAATATACACGAATAAAATAATTATAAGCTTCCAAGATTTCCGAGGTGACGTCACCTGATGGTATAGCTCTCTATGTCTAATAAGCAATATTAAAATGCTTGAAACTAGTTCAAAATGAAAGTAATTAATCTGCCGTGTTTACAACTCGACATAATTTGCAATATATTTTTTATAAATGAAATAAAAGAAATCTTGTCAAATACCTAATTCCACCATAATGTTTGCAACTGATGTGTATAATGTAATATGCAAGAAAGTAATTGTTTACTTTCACTATTAAACATGACCACAAGAGCCGTGTAGGATATTCAATTGTGACCAGTATTTCAGAATGAATTATAATCTAGATCAAACAGCTAAACCTAAATAGGTCCTAGTACTCAAATCGAGGACAAACCAATTACAGTATTTTCAAAAACCAAAACAAAGCATATTTCATGTGCACCATCCGGTCGTGTTTAGTAAACAACTTGAACAGAACTCTACTGAACTGATGCAAGGGAAAAATAACTGTATAATGTAAGTATAGCCTATGACTTTAATATACTTAATATTACCAACACATAAAGCACACAAACAAGCAATGTGTTAGTTATTAAAATTAAAAAAACCCAACTGATCATTTTTATTTTTTTAATAAAGGTTACATTTTAATTTATCTACAAGTTATATTATATATATATTTTTAAACCCTTTCTTTTATTACAACACCTGAAAGATTTGACAAAAAAAGAGTATGTACCCAGTTCAGTCTCACTAAACTATAGAGCGTGCCAAAGAAATATACATACCTACATACATTTGAAAAACATAACCCTTCTTCTTGCGCAATAGGGTAAAATATACGAACGACCACACGAACGACCACCGAGCTCTAAATATGGAGTCAAAATGAAGATTCAGCATCTTAGCCGAAAGACGAAAAAATAAAGATGAAAGATGCCAATCCCCTTAGATATTTTCCTGATAACAGTTCGTGTTTAAAATTTTTTTAATAACTTACGTTAAATTTTCGTTTTTTTTTTTAACGGTTTCACCACAGTCCTGGATTATGTTCAGCTATCACATCCCGTACCTATCTTCCTTTATTTCTGGTCTGTGGCTGCCAACATGCATGTTTACCTTTATCCAAAAACCTAAACACGTAACAACATAGCACCTTAGATTGCGCGCACGCAGGTGCCCGCGATATAACGTCTACTGCGCATGCGTGAGATTCGGGTCAATAGGCTGCTATTTTTGTTCCAACTCTCAACGAGTGCGGACGTGTATTCCGTGAATGGTTTATTTAGCTTTTATCATAATAAGGAAAGTGTTATTTAATAAAGTACCAGGTGTTTAAATTTTAACAGATTAAACTTTCACTTCCTATATTTTAAGTAGGTGAATTTATGTATGTTTATAATGAGTTCAAAACGAAATTATATATCTTATTTATGGTTAATATTATTTTACAGTTTTCGAAAGGATATTTTTACGCGGGATTAACGCTGTAGCGACTTTCAAGTTACTTCTCAATAATAATTAAAGATACCTTTGTGTCGTTTGGAATTAGGTAATACAGTTGTATTTTTTTTAAATAGGTTTAGTTATTTTTGGTGGTAGTTTTTTAATAAATGATTATTAGATTACCTATACTATTTAATGTGCTTTTTTAACAATTAAACATAAGTTTATTTTGAATACCATATATCCATTAACTATCCAAAATATAAGATTTCACAATTTTATTTTTTGTTTATTTCTTCACCAGTTTATTGAGCCTAATACTGGCAATTACCTAGTAAGTATTAGCATCTTATTACGTAGCTTACCGATTGGTTAGCTAACTCTACTTCCCGATTACAAAGCTTGCACAACGCTACTGACCCATACAGTGTATTTAACAACAAAACAATAGACAATTTTGGTACTATATTGCTAAATTTAATAGCACCCTGACCATATTTCTTGTTACGCAATGTAATCCAAACTTCTCATGGTTGCGCGATTTGTCTTAAACGTCAAGTGCGAAACAATGAGGGACCGTCGCGTGTGAAAGGGTCATTATTTTTACTTAATTTACGGTTCTTAGTAGATTGTTATCAGTGATATTATCGTATTGTTATTGTCTTTTGTTAATTATATTTAAAGCCTCAATTTAGTTTTGTTGGTCAACTGTTTTACGCTGTAGTATGTTTTTGTGTTCCGGTCTTTACTGTTGGTCGAGAATTTAACTGTTCGAGTTATGTAGTTGACGGCCTTTGTATTTAGTTATTGACAGCGCAATATGTTGGTGAAACGGAGCAATTTAAGCACTTATTCGTAAAGTTGAATATTGAAATTTTACAATAACATTTTCAGACCTGAGCTGGACTATATAAAATCTATTATTTATCGAACAACGGTGACCTAAGCCGCCTTTTAAAATTGAATGTAGGTCCTGTAAGGTCGGTTAATGAATATCGACGTTATTTTAGTTATGTTATTTATTTAACTTGTTCTTTAAAAAATACTTTAAGTAAATAACAATATTATAGTCTGAACAAGAGACATTATTATTCATCTCACAGTACACATATAGAAAAAACTGTGACTTACTCGCAAAAAAAATCGCATGTAGTGTAGGAAGCCATAATGATTTTTTTACGAATTTAAGTATTAGTATGCAATTTAAGTTATTAAATGTCTAGTTGCTCATTTTTGGTAGTTGGTTTTCGAACTGACATGCACTGCATGCGGGTATCCATACAAACTAATCAAGGAAAACAATCATACATGTTATCAAACTACAGAGCAGGAAAACTACCGTTTTCCTGGCATTACTGTTATGAAATCAAATGCTATGCAGTTAATTAGTACCTACTTAAGTAATAATTTCTATTATGAACTTATTAATTATCAATACCCTGTGATGATGCTCTTAGGGATGGGGATGTCAAAGTAATAAATAAACTAGTAAACAGGGACCTTCAATATTTTTTTTGAGTCACGTAAAATAATCAGAAGTATCGAAAAATGATTGTGTCTTTTTATAATCAAAGTAAAAGTCAAAATGTTAAAGAACCTTAAAAAAAAGAAAACGTTTGAATTTGACTACAAAAAAAACGCCAATAACTAACGGAATTAACAATTTAAATAGTTGTTAGAATTGCAAAATACTGCAACATCCACTTATAGTTTGACCGATGCATGTGATGTAGCAAATCGCACGCAACGTTTACAAGGCTAGCTTCTTCAAAGATGGGCGTTAAACGCCTTGACATTTATCACTTCCATGTAATTATCATTAACATTATGTAACCCATCCTTCGAATCCGCGAGTAATTCCTTAATAGAATTATTTATACTTCATTAAAATGCCGTTTCAAAATATTTTTTTAATCTGCAAACATTTTCTCAGCGGTTTACTTAATTCAGAACATTTTGGCATCTCAAGTTTGTAAGTCAGAAGGCCTTAGCTTTAAATGTAGTTGAGTAAGTTGCTTATTTTGTTGGCTTTGGTATTTTACACACGATTACATTGACTTCTTTGTAAATGTGTACTTTTTGTGACGTCATACTTTTATTTGAGTAATTTTAAATGTAGCCTTTTATTCAGTGCGTCATTATATGAGCAGATTAAATGGGTAATCCTCTTACTAATGATTTTGTAAATCTTGATAAGATAAAACGTAGGATTACGTATAAAAATCCCTCATTAGTTTAAACATCTTCCAATGACCTTGTCAGCAAATGACTAGTAGTACCCATGGAGGCTATTCTATCATTTAAATTTTATGAGTCATCCATTCGTATGGTGACAAAACGAATCTAATTGCTATTTTCAATCCATATGAGGATTAATTGCTCTATGTATGGTTGGCTGTAAAATTACACAGCACGTACTACCTTGAATGTGTTATTGCGATCCGGGATAATTTAAAGAGAAATTTATCATAAGACAGGATTGAATACAATCATCAGATTATGTTTGACGTATGCATTTGAATCTAGTACCTAATTATTCTACGGGATTGCCACTAAAATGAATACTATCAATAAAAATACTAATAATCTAATAACCAATCCACTGACATTTACCTACACATAGCCAATTTTTTTATTTTCCATCCATATTTTACAATAGCCTTGTATCTACTTTGGACCGTTCATATCTGTTCTTCCATAGAGCAGAGGTGGATGCCCCATCCCAGTTTAAAGTTCTCAACAAGGCCACTGCGTGTTGGACCTGTGTCCCCACGTAAGCCTTTCAAAGGACCGGGTATTCTCGATACTGAGGATAGCCCGTGAAAAATGAAAAATACCAATAATAAATTAGTAGTTTGAATATTGACGTTACTCCTACTTACCAACTCACTTTAGAATATTGGTGAAGATTCTATCATAACAAGCTGTTAAATCATTAGGAAACTGTCCTTCGCATACCATATTTAACAGGATTTTCCAATCATTATTTATTACATCAGCGTTCATTGCCCAGTGTGGCATAAAAATCTATTGGCGTCAACTGGCAAACGTATCGAATCAATTGAAATGCGTGTTTGTCTGTTTAAGAGGTCAATAAGCAGAAATATATATAATTAGACTTCATAAAATGACAATTAACTGAGATTTCATGTTTGTGAATAAATTGTTTGTAAATAAATGATTTATTTTATCGAAATAAAAATATTTTTATTTCATGTAGGCACGTAGAGTCAGTTGACGTTAAAAATGCCAAAAAGAGATACTTTCAAAATGTTAAATGACTATTGACGCATTCGTTAGTAGGTAATTTATTTAGTTGGTTTTGCCACAGTTTATATTAACTCTTTCCTATTACGTACTGTGGTTTTGCTTTGTTTTTTTAGTTAATACTTTACCTAACAATTTCCCTGTACCATGAGTCACATATGAACATTTTTTTGTTTAACTTTTGTGTCTACGTGCAGGACAGTAAAGTTGTTAAAACATAGGTTTAGGCGATTATCAACAGCTGTAAAAACATTTAATACAGAAACAACTTGTGCCTTTCTGTATTTAATAAAGAAAATATATTCGTATTGATCGCTATATTAAATAATAAATAAATGTGGACAACATCACATACATCGCTCTGCTCCTAAAGTAAGTAGCTAAATGAAGTTATGTTATGGAATCAGAGATAATAAAGATACCACAAACACCCAGACCCGAGATAGAAAAGTGGTTTTCTACATTGACCCGTCCGGGAATCAAACGCGTGACCTCAGAGCTGGCGACATTTAGAAAACCAGTGTGTACGTCACTCGTCCAAGTATATTAATTGAAATATAAACGTTTTTGTCTGAAAATTATTTAAATAACCATAAGTCATGTTACCACAAATGGCGTCATGTTTGTAAAACAATTTAAACAATAATTATGGACTCAAGTTTTCCGAACACGCTACGCAAATATTAAGCAAAAACCATGTTTTTACTCGAACGACACGTACACGGATCATGAGATAATACTGGCATTTATTTAGGTATGACTCAATACCTATGTTACAAAAATATGAAAATACTAGCTGTCCCCCGCAACTTTGTTCGCGTGTTTTAGTTTCAACGGTTTTTCATTTTTGCAACATTTTTCATTTATGCTCCGCTCCCATTGGTCGTAGCGTGATTTTATATAGCCTATAGCCTACCTCAATAAACGGACTATCCAATACAAAAAGAATTTTTCAATTCGAACCAGTATTTCCTGAGATTAGCGCGTTCAAAAAAACAAACAAACAAACTCTTCAGCTTTATAATATTAGTATAGATTAGCTTTTATCTGCTGAGCTTGAGGGGCTCGTTGCTAAATGTAAGCTGTACAGTTTTACGGTTATTAAAGGTTAAGCCGCGCTCGCCCCGGTTGTTCCGTAGATGAGTTACCATTTGTAAACATACCGAGACCCCACCGTGCTGACTGTCATACGTTCATCTTTGGTAGTCGTTTAGCCATTACAATTCTGGCAACCAGTCTTACTTTGGGATACTGTGTTACCCGGTAAAATGGGTTGTGGAGGCAGCGACTGAACTACCGCGCGACGCGTAATGGCAGTTATAGTCGTATGTCGCAATCGGTCAGATACAAATAAAATACAGCAAAGTATTGTCGTCTGCCGTCACGGCACGTGTCGTTGCCGTCTGACACTGTCGTCTCCCGTCTGCCGCGTCCGGCGAAATCCCAATTGAAGGTTTCTTCTTTCCTTTTGAGGTACCTACAGAACCCTAAAAAATGAAATTGTATAGGTATTTTTATACATATTGTAATTATTTATTTTATTATGTACCATAATACAGCAATTTAAATCTAACAGGTTCCAAGTATAGTATTATTTACTTGTATTATTATTTAAATTAGTCACGTTTTTATTTCTTATCACATTGCAGATTTGCTATACTGTTTCTCACTTTAAAACTATATTTAATCATTATTAATTATATACCTAGGTAGGTAAACAAAACTATATAAAAGTGACTAATATAAACTTAATTAATGTGCTGCACACAATTCTTTTAATTTAGCATCCGCCGCTGAGGGATTGGGTCAAAAAACTCATCGTCTTTTATGACAACAAGTAAATACCTTAATTTATTTATGTACTTCTGTAGACGAAATTTGCTATACCTACCATACTTGAGTCTTTGTACTAATTTATTTCTTTTGCCGTTATGCCTTTACCATAGATCATACCAATATTTTCAACCGGAAAGAACTGTTTAACCAACTGCGTCGCAAAACACAACTGTGACGAATTTTACAATATTTAACACATTTCTATTAACGAGCTGATAATATTGCATACAGTATGCGTACCGTACGTTTTACAGCACTGTAATTACCGGGCACGTTTTCACTGGCGGTGCGCACGCGCAGAGAACGCGTGGCGAGTCGCGTGCGCAACGCCCGTGATCCGGTCTACTTGCGACTTTCATGTGTTTACGACCCTACATGGGTCCAAATGGTGATTGGTGCTATGATTTATGGTAATAGTACCTAACATGTGCCAAGAAATGATTGTCTATAATTAGAAATCAAAGTATCAATAGTCTGAATCCTTGGCGCAAAAATGGTAATGCTCTAATGCCAAAATTTTGCTCGGTGCTACGTATATAAGGTTTTCGTATAATCTGATCAATAAGATCTGTTCATATGTGTCGCTGTGAAAACGTGACAAACAAATAGCGTTATTTTTTTCAATTTATATTAATAAATAGAAAGGATAGTTACGATAAGGTACCATTTTGCCATGAAGTGAGAGTTCATGCTTAAAATAAATAATATGAAATAAAGATAATTATTTTTTATAAAATCATTTGCCTTTTAAAAAAACTGGGGGTATGTAATATGTGTAAATAGGAGTATGTAATAATTTAAAAATGGGCTCAAAAGAAAAAATCGAACCCTTATAGAATCAATCGTGATTCTATCCGTGCGTCTGTCACAGCCAACTTGCTTCGAAAATACAGGATCGATTGAGTTGAAATTTGGTACGCATACGTAAATCGGTGACCTAAACAGACGTGTAACGTAAAAATGAATTAAAAAAAAAAAACAAAACAAATCTTTATTTTTAGGTATATTACCAGAAAATCTATAAGAATTCTGTGAACGTACGGAACCCACTCACACTAGTTTAACTCACACTTGTCCGGTTTTTCACATTATAGTTCTCTAAAGAAAGCATATATCTGGATACCATTAAAACGAAATGATACAGACAAAATAAAACATATTAATCTCAAGCCGATGCAGCAACTCTACATATCATTAATCTATGTAATAAGTCTTGAGTGCAGTGTCGTCATATTACTTGCTTTCAAAAGAACGGGCTGATGGCAACTCATTACAATTTCTCATCGCCTAGATCGTTAGTCTATCTACATAAGATCTGCGTTCACTCGTCTGTCTGAGAAAATATATTATTTGCTTTTAATTGTTATTTTTTAAATGTTTCATTGTGCTTCCCTGAATTAATGGAGTGTTTCTTGATTTAGATTTTTGATACTGATATGTTAAGGCGCGATTTCGTGCGTCTTCCATAGTTTTTGTTCGCAATGTGGTGAGAATAATTAGTTCAATTTATTTTTAATTGTAATGTATTTAAATTTGATATAAATACTCTTATTAAACCTGCTCTTGACCGAATAGTATGGGAGTAATGGAAGTAGTGATTGATCTTTTGTTACCTTAAAGTACGAGCAAAAGTCATTAATTCCATTTTTAAATTATTACAAATCCTCATTTAAGACCAAGAAATATAGTAACATAACTTATAAATAAATCTTTTTAAATTAAGTTTAAGTTTAATTTTGTCATCTCTACATCTAAAAAGAAAAAATAAAGCAGTTATGTTACAAATTTAACAATATAAGTTTTTTTATTAAATACATAGTACCTAGAAGAGAAAAATGTAAACCTCAGACAGGACTCGAACCTGCGATTACTGGTTCAAAGCACCAGTCGATTTACCAACTAAACTACAGAAATATGACTTTTTTTAATATTGTTATAAACATTTTATTTTATTTGTCTAGCCAGTCACGTAATCATTATAAATTAGACAGTTGCATTTGAACTATTAATAACATACAATTGATAAAATTAATGTACATTTTACGACTTGAAACTATAGCATAACAGTAACACATTAACTTATTGATAAAACTAATTGAAATATTCGCCGAGAGTTCATTGCTAACACATTAAACTATCTCCGTAATGTTTTTTAATAAATTACTATTTTAGTGTTCGCACGGACTCATAAAATACAGTTAATCGTTATTATCATTGTTATGAAATTATACCAGTCTGTTTTTGTTTCACTGTTGGACAAATGTGTCGTTTAAGAAAGAACAACCATTTACTGTGTGTTGGTGCATCGAAAATTATTTCTTGAATTAAAGTTTCCTAACGATGCTGTATTTTATTTGGCGTTGGTAAGTCTTTAATCTTAAATTAATATTATACCTTATCGTTAGCGCAATTTAAATAATATGTAGGGGTACATGGTTGAAGCGGTAGCTAGGTATTCCTTTTAAAAAAGCAAGATTATTCGCCACTAATAAACATACAGGCCAGCTCAGTAATGTATTTAAAAGCGTACAAAGTTATAAACTAACTATAAAACCTGTTACGACTAATGTAAAATCATATTTTAAAACAACAAGATGAGCAACACACTGTATTGTGTTTGCAGATTCAAATGCTACCGCCATTGGCAAACTCCTCATATTACCTTGAAACTTAACTTTGTTTAACAACAAAATTATGCGACAAACTAACTTAATATGTACTAAATAAGGTGTAGATTCAATTAAAACACATTTCAGATACGTATGAGCGATTATTACAGACAATCTGTGCAAATAAATACCAATTAGTGTTGTGACTGAGATGTTTAGTTTCCTCTCGAGTGGGAAATTATTTCGATGCTCCACATCCATCGACTAGGTTAATGTGTTTTACTCAAATGTTATGCAACACAGTATAATAATAAAAGTGCGGAAATGCTTAAAAGACATCCTAAGTTCCGCGTATCACATCTTGAATATTTTAGTGCTAAACTATTCAAGTTTGTAAAGTCGTTAATAATGGATGCAGAGGATTTTAATATGGTAGATTACTGGATATGAAAAGACTAAATTTATTTAGATAATAAAAAAATGTAGGACACGTATTTTTTATTTTTTCAAAATGAATAAAAACTAGATAAATATAGCGCATCAAAGTTCAGTAGTGGGGTCTAATGACGTCAGGCTTTCACACAAAATGTTTAAAACTCATAACGCCATGCGACATTACAAATATATGTATCTTCGAGAGTTATTGGTTACGTAAAAAAGTAAAAAATACCTGGCTCTTATTTTTAATTTATCTATCAGAAGGGATATTAAAATTGCGGTTAGTTCTTAGATAGTAGTAGGTGATGGTCACGCCATTAATTTCAAACGACTGCACCAAATCGGATAATTCTTTTTTTGTTATGTTCCTTATTGTAAGTACAAGGTTTTTATGAAAGGAAAAAAAATGAATGGAAATGTTTTAACAAAGACACCACCCATGCAAAGCCGTGGTGGGCAGTTACTAGTTCATATTTATGTTAGACATTTCTAATTATGTAAAACTATTCACTTATTTAACGGATTATAGAGAAACGGTAGATTTATGATGATTGATTATTCATTAATCTACTGTTTAATAGCGATTACGTATTTTGCAATATTCATAGTTTATATTAAAGCAGTAGTCACACGCGAGTGTTTCCAATCGATATTAATAAATACTTGAGATATACATCACTATGTGCTCCTGTTCGACGAACCGTTGACATGTAATAATACACTTTAACCTGTTTAAGTTAAGGTGTCATGTTGCATGTCATGTGTAACGAGATATGAATCTTGATATATTAGATGATGAAATGCTTTGATTGCGATTCAGTTCATGTATGGTCTGATATCTGTTCGCCTTTTATTGCTCTGGTAATTATGTTAAGGTCTTCGTTAAATACAAGGTAGTGAGATAAGGGAAAATAACGATCTGGGTTTTAATCTAAATTTAATTTCATACATTATTTAGGCCTTTGAGAAGTTAAAGTACAATCGTTATCCTATTTATAAATGATCGAGAATATTATTAAATTTATTTAAATGGGATCGATGTGCAGTGGCTCGGGTTGCATCAACATCAAAACTAGTTATGCTAAAAAAAAATACTTATTTTTTTAAATCAATATTTATAATGCAAATTTATTAAAGCTTAATTTTGATATTAATACAAGATTATCACCTAACGTAATAAAGGAGAACACACTCAAAATATTGAATCTAGGTCCGGTTCAATATATTTATATTATTATTAATACTCTTCCTTATGCATGGATTCTAACTGGTTCTGACTATAAAACCAGTTACATGTGTTATATCACTTGATTTTTGTCAGTAAGTAGGGTGGGACGTAAGAGCAATTCTGTGTAGTTGTGGAATGGAGTCAACCCTTTTCTACCCTTAAAGGCAAGTGAATGATTGCGTAATGAAGATGAGCAGTGGGATCCTTTGCTGATTAAATGAATACTATTCTACTACAATTCTTAGTTGGGTAGGCAGGGATTTGGGTTAACCTAATACAATTGTAATAAACCTCTTTCGTCTCATTCTTGAGACATTGGCCCTTGGTTTAGCAAATCTTGACTTAGATTCAAGATACATTAGTAGCATCTCTAATTTGCTCTATATCATCAGCATTTTTAACTGTTTCATTCACGCTTACGGTTGTATATATCTTTGACTGTAAACTGTATTTTTTATTATTATTGGACTTAATTAAAGTTTAAATAAATGCTTATATTAAGATAATTTGCCATTTGACATATTTTGATCATTGACACCTTAATTTTTAAAGATACGGAAGGTTTCGTTTGCATTCTGACACTTTTCTAACCAGTACCAAAGACCACCCACATAATAATACCACAGAAATAAACAGATTCTTTAATTTTGTCACTGTATTCTCGCTGCAAGATGTTCGCATCGTTTCACATTACTAATAAAACGATGCACTTCCTATATAGTCTCATACACACTACAAAATAATCCGCGGATAAGTTCTCAATAATTAAAATTTTAATTAAATCACACTTTAAAAGCTGAAAACGGCTTTCAATTAAACGCGCCGGGGACGCAGCCCCTAGACTATGCAAAATTAAAATCAGTAATCCATTTATTAAGAATCAAAATTAAATCTCACGCACAACATAACAAATGCAAATATGAAACTTATTGCCTTGAACATAGATCTGAATATTAATCACAACTTTAGCGAGTGACAAAGTAAAATCATATTTATTAGCCGTTACATTTGGTCTGCAAATTGCTCGAACTTGTCCATAATTGTGTTATTGGGTTTTGAATCTTATTGCAGTATCGATTGGGTTTGATTTGTTTTAATCAGGTGCTGTGTAAGGCTTGTGTAAGGCGGCGACATCTCCGCTCCGGCCAGTATCGCTGCCTGATTACACTTCAATGTGACATAAGCGAGCTGATTTTAAATAATAAGCGATAGCGTTTTTTCTTGCATAAAGTTTCTTAGTTTTATATTGTCTATGCATTTTTGCCCACCCCTATATTCCCATGCGTGACGTTATTTTAACCATTGCCAACTTTATACTATAGAGTCTGACCTTCTGGCGAAGTGTCACAGTCTGTTCGCTTTCACTGAGTATAGAACTAGAATTTGTGCTTGTGTTGTGCTTCCATCTCTCCAATGTATAATCCAAAATAAACTAGACCACAAAAAGTGACCCCAATTCTTACTCACCTACGTGAAATTCATGAAATGAGTTTCAATAATTCCGGCAAAAAAATAGCTAATCTTCACGGCATATCAACTGATTTTTAACGCTTACAACTTAATCCAAAACGAAATAAACCTTGATTACAGGCTAAGGCCGAGCGAGCCTTTAGTACATTTAACCTTTCAGTGATACGTCAAAATAGTGTTCGTGAATATTACCATAAGAATTAACTAGTGTTTGGTAAAATTTACCGTGGGAAGACATAGTGTTTTGTGTATCAACATTGATAAAAATTGTGTGAATTCGAATAGCAATAATTAAGTACGTGCTTCTGTTTTTATTTGATCGTGTGGTTGTATATTTATGGTTTCGACTTTAATATTTGTGGGATCGTCTAACATTGAGAGAAACTGCATCTTCGTCTGAAACTTTCTATAACTGTTATTGGTATGATTGTAATATTTTAGATCTATTCTTGATTGCTATTTAATATTTTAGTGTTGTCTATCAAATTGTTGGAGTCTTAGCGCCATTTAGACTTGTGTCATATTTACAAACGGTTTAGCTTTCTACCATGATTAGTATTGCATTTTCTCAGTATTACTGATATTCTTTTTGTTGTTGATCATTTTATCCGTGCATATTATACTTGACTTGCATCATATCTAGTATACCTATACACTCATCGTCAAATGACTGATAAAAGAAGAAAGGTTTATTGAATGTCATTTATAACAGTTGATTGTGGGTATTTCATACTGGAATTTGTACATTTCCAACATTTAACATTTGTGTTTACTCATCATGTTAATCTATGGACGTTCACTGCTATACATTAGCCTTGTCAGGTTTAGCAGTAACAGTCGATATTTATGCAGTGGTTTACCATATTCGTCACTAATGTCAAAGCTATATAGAAAATTCAATAATATAGATGACTTAATTCGTTCTCTGATCTCTGACACACTTATAAGTTTAATAACAACTCTATATTGAATACAAAAACAACGTAGCGTTAATTAAACAAAAACATTGACACGCTTTGCGACAAAAACGTAATCTTATCGGCCAGAACTCGCTAGTACTTAATTTAACCCTGACTTTCCTACAATCTTGCTTCGATCCAGCCGCACGTGATCAAAAACATTCTAGATCGAAATAAAAAGTGATTTACGATCAGCTGATTTAACAATTGACATAATCCAATGGCCTTGCAACACTTCCCTGTTTCACTCGGCTCATTTCGACCCGATTCTTGTTTCGAACAAATTACCTTACTTAATCACTGAGGTAATTGACACGCGATTTTGTTTTATTACTTTTTTGTGGCCCTGTTTCTTTTTAAAACTATTGCGTAAATGCATGAAGAATTAATTTATTGATGCATTAATTTTGTTTAGAACTTTTATGAAATCAAAATCTATGTGAGAAGTAATTGTCGCTTATGGGCAATATTTATTTTTAAGTCTGGAGGTTGAATTTTCAACGACAGACCATTTTTTACGTAGAATGAAATTAACGTCTTACAGATTATGTATAGAAGAGCTGTCAATATTTTAAAATTATTCCTCTAAAGAATCAGTCTGATTACATTTTTAAAGGACTGCTGAAAGTTTACCTTGTTTGGGAAGGCTGAGCTGATTAAGGTGATGATCAAGTTCCAGCAACATAAAACACAAATTGTGTCGACATTACACTAAATAACAGCACTAAGAAAACCGATCAATAACATTAAACAGTCGCAAGGAATGGCTATTGAGGTTAAACAATTCCAATCTCAAGTAGATCTGTCCAGAGCTATACATGTCTCAAACTGAATGCTTTGAATCTGCTCTGCTAATCTAGTATTTACAATTTGAGACATACAGTGCAAATTAGATTGTGTGGTAAAAGTAATTTGCCCCATAACAAGACGCCGTGGAAATATACGATCCATTTTATGGGTAGCGAGTGTTTCGAGGCAGTATATTGCTGTGCACATTTGATTTGGGTAATTGTGGTTACCGTCTGTGACGAATTTTGGATGCCCTCGATTTGTTGAGGCCTAGTTGTATTGGAAATGTGGGTAATAAAGGTTTGAGGTTGGGCTCAATTGGTGGTACCTACTAAATATAATCGACATGCCTATATGTCTAGATAGGTTGGTTTTCTAATTCATCGATTGGAATAAGAGGCTCATTTCCATGTACTGTTTTCCTGACGTATATTTAGTTGTAGGTGAATTAACTTCTCTTGTAATTTATACCCTGAACTGCATTCAAACTAAGATTACAAAACTTCTTGGAAGGTGAGCAGTTTCCAAATGTGTTGCCAAATCGAACGTTGTGAATCCAAAATCAGCAACTTGTCACAAAACACTTGTTTTACTTTTCTACCATATTTGATTTCGAAAGCATTTCAGTGAGTGAGGCTGTGAATACTAAGCTGGATCCAATAATGCCCCATTTGTCTAAATCGTTTCAACCGTTTAGGAAGGCGGTGAAGTACGTCTGTGTACATACCGAAGCGTAAAACATTACTCTCGTTTTAGTTTTCCTGTTTCTGTTGTGGGGTCCTGAATTAGGAGAGGAAAATTGCCTGGATTAGCCGCGTCGAAAGATGGATTACTGTTTACGGAACTTTGTATCGAAATAATCAGAAAGATTTAAAGTTACCGTAAGGACACTCCCTATTCTAGCGTCTGATGTATTGCAAAGTAATTATTTATCGACCGTTGTGTATTTCAAATAAAGATTTATTAGAAGAAGTAACTGATTTTTAAGAACCAACAATCAATTTAAGAAATATAAGTATTATGAAAGTTAATCAGGTCATAACATAAACAGCAAAAGTAATTATTTTGACATTAGAAAAGTAAATAAATACACGTTAGATGATAATTAAACTCTTCAAAGTTTAAAATATCGTCCTACAAACTTTAGTGCCTGCTAAACAGAATTCTGTTTCGAACGAAAAATAAGAGCAACATAAATAAACAAAGACTATGTTTCCCTTTTAAATTTCGCCAACGACACGAGCTATCGTGATCATTCCGATTCCACGTCGGTGCGTTCACATACACGTGTGGCTATATATCGTGTTTTATAGCTATGTAATGATACTCTTTACGCCTGTTTTGGGAACTAAAAACATCAGCTTCAGAAATTTTAAACACAACTTTTTTTTCACAAGATTTCACTAGTTCTATGCAATGAGTTTTGTGATTTAAATTTTATTGTTATGTATTAAATAGAGCATTGGTTTAACAGCAGACATATGGATCCAATTTATTGGCATCGTTTTTTTTTTGTTTCAATGTGTCCTTGCTTGAATCCATACATTTGAACTTGGTTTTATGTATATGCAGTGTAGACACTTGGTAACTTCACGAAAGATCACGCTGTATAACATTAATATTAAATGAAACTTGGAGAAGAGAAACAGTAGCTTGGCCCCAATCCAACAACTTCGCCTTAAAGGTTCTGATATATTATTATTTCCTACTATAATGAGCGGTATATTTATTCAGTGTCTGTTCTATTTATTTTCTAACTTTTTCTTTGGTGGAGAGAAACTGTGTTTGTTCGTCCCGGAGATGTCGGAATTACATTGTAATGTACGCCCATCATTTTGGGAATCGAGTGATTCCCTGAGACGTTCAACGAACTCTCTGGTTCTTATTTGTGTTAACATAGTCGGCTGTGTTAAATGAATCCAGATCGTACAGTCTGATTATAGAAAAGTGGAGAGATAATACATTTCAAGCTTTGTTTAGAATGGAAGGATTGAATAGTATATTGGAAGTAACAGCACGATTTTTTTGCCAAAAATATAAGTATACTAACGGGTAGACAAAACATTATTGAATTATACACAAAAACCTTCCTCTTGAATCAATCTATCTATTGCTGTTGATCTAAGAGTACAAACAGCGGGAGTGACTTTATTTCATACTATGTAAAGATTTAAAAATATTTAGAATATGTAACGCATTCATTAGTTACACGTTATGAGTTTGGACGTGCGTAATATTCTCTATCCAGTCAATTGAAACGTGTTCTACTATCTTGTATTCTATAATTATTTCAACATTGTTGTCTGTCATTTTATTGTTCTCAGAATATACTGAGTACTGTTGTTACTTTGTGAGTTAAAATGATCCTGATGTTTCAAATCCCTAAAGAAAAATTTAATTAAATCCTTCGCTTGAGCTAAATTAAATGAATATTCGAGCCAGCCAATTTACTCGTTCTTTGTATAATACTAAAATTGCTTCTTTACTAAATACTGTGGGTAAAGCAATAACAGACGATGAATTAAACCAAAGTTTAAAACCTTGCCTCTAATGCTAATCTCGGACATTTGTCATCATTTAAATGAGCGTCTGAAAGCGAATCTCGTCTAGTGTTTGTAAAGGATTAGAAACCAGGAAATGTATGACGTTCATTTCAGCTAGCATTTAGCATTCATTTATTGTAATGGACATTATGACGATAACTACTACAAACAGTTTCTGTTCGTCTTCTTCCGTCAACTTAAAACGTTCGTGACTTAGTGACGTACTATTATCACTTCTACATTTTGTTAGTATAAGCGAAGTTTAATATTATATATTACGATTGGTTTTCCCATGGGTCAGCAGAGTTTGTTCTTACCTTAATTTTTTCCGAAGTCGGTTTAAGATCTGACGGTTGGAAGTACTTAAATAAAAGATTCGAGATAAAGTAAACTAAAGTTGTTGCTAAGAAAACATCTAAAAACAAATTACCAGGAGGCATTGACCACACGATAACCACAAGGTAAATAGATGTATAAATAAAACAAGTGTCTACATAACCTCAATTATTCCAAACCGCACTAAAAGAAAATGTTGATGTTAGTTTAATACTAAACTGAACTGTGAAACTTAACCGCTGAACCCCGTTCTTGTTATTCGCATCTAAACGAGGGCATTAAGTTTTCTAAGGAGATTGAAATCTTGAATAAGAAAGAGTTCTCCAGTGATATTGGAAAAAAAACCTGAAATCCCGACGAAGCCAATTAATCCAAGGCTCTATCTAATCTAAACTACCGATATCAGTAATTTTATCTACACCTTTACCTGTAAGAAATACCTTTTCTAACTCCTTAAAGCCTCCGCCGGTCCCACAATGCTCCAATTTGCATTTTTTTGTTCTTTTGTTACCTTTTTTTGTATAATTTGTTTTCAAGGTAAAATAAATTTGGTCGAGAACCTTATATCTAGGATAATAGATCCAGAGGATTGTAATATTAAATATCTCATCTTTAAATAAATTCCTGATAATATCTACATGGAAAGTTGCATTAAATATATAGACTTGAGATTAAAAGTTATGATTAGAATAACACATATAAAATAGGAATAAAATGTGTTTGAACGTATGACGGAGAGAGTGGATATCATAAGATATCATAGTCGCGTACTTTGCATACATTAACTTTATCTAGAATAGTGAAAACATCTCTCGATAGCCACATACATTTATGACAAAGTCGGTCAGTATTTCGTGCCAGTCATATTTACTGAATAGAGGCTTGAAATGAAAGTAAGAAATCGATTTCTGAATTTTGACTGATCTCTATACTTGATATGTTGTTGGTATATTCTATAATATCTACCTCTCAAATATATCAGTAACTCGGTCACTCTCTGCTCATGGATGCCATGTTTCTTTACTTAATTTTTTTATAAAATTTTCCCTTCATTAATGTTTTATAGAAATCGTATTATCTTTCACTGTGTTTTAATATCTCACTATACTCAATACTGATTACAGTATTCAGTCAATCAATACGCTCTTCAAACCAAAATGGTAATTCATTGCTTTATGTCATTACCGCGAATGGTTTCCAGATTATTTCGTCGTTTGTATCGAGTCTCATTGCGAACACAATCGTGTTTATTACTTGCAATATCGAGTTATGACCTCGACGTGACGATGGCTGTAATTAACGTTTTAATTTTATAGATCCATTTGTAAGATTTGTGGCGAGTGAACGATAAAGTTACATTGTGATATAAATATAACCAAAGCTAAGTTGGAACTCGATCAAGTTCAAATAGAACGACTGATGGAAGTGATAAAATATTAAGTAACGTTTCTGGATAAAGCTCTGTGGGTGTATGTGCGTTTGATGTCCAAAGTGGCGAAGTCGGAGTCGCGAGTTGAGTTAGTGGGTGATGGCGAGGGAGATGGCTGCTGCACCTGCTCTGGCATGAGGATCGGTGACATTGGCGGCGTTTTGCTCGAAGCTGCGAAGCTTACCAGGTCTTGGTTCTGTCAGAGGCCTGGGTACGGGTAAGTGTCTACATGCATTGATTAATGTACCATACAAGTAATTTATAAAAAAGGGTTCGGGAGGCATTCCACGAGTATTAATGTGGTCTTCAACATCTTTGGTACCAAAAACCACTCTAAAAAGCAATACATAAATAATTTTTAATTGCATTGCAATATCTTTATTGCAATGACTCCAAAATAAAACTCAATTTATTTTACTTAAGTAAAAGAAAATATTTATAGTACCTATGTACTCATAGGGTTAAAGTATAAGTTTTCCTGAGGTTTCCAATAAAAACATTTTAACGTGTGGTTATGAGGTTTTATATGAAAAGTTAATGATACTAACTATTGTTGAAACAATTGTGACATCTATTTACATATCAAGTGCTACATAATCGTTTCATGACATCACGTCTCTTCATTTATGGGACTAAAATTTCCACTCTTAGGTTCTCATAGTTACAAATGAATTTCGCAAACTTTCACAGTATCTGAAAGTTAAAAAATAATATAAATATCTCAGTGACAGTGTTACCTTCTTGGCTTATACTTCTAACTTTAATTAAACCCCAGACTTCAAAACTTGCTCAGAAAGGCGTCAAAGGAAATGAAATTGCAATTTCCCGGTTTTTATGTGACGACGATGTTTCCATAACTTTATCCGTTTGATTATAACTTCCACTGGAATAATTGTACGAAGATATAGAAACTGTTAATTGGTGATTCATATAACTTTTATCCTTACTAATATTATAAATGCGAAAGTAACTCTTTTTGTCTGTCTGTCTGTCGCGCTTTCACGTCAAAACTACTGAATCGATTTAAATTAAATTTGGTACACAGATAGTCTAGAGCCTGAGAAAGGACATAGGCTATAAAGATAAATAATATTAAAAATGTTAATTATATAAAAACATTTGCCGCGATAAACGACATTTTCGCGGTCGGAGCCGCGGGAGACAGCTAGTTAACTATAAAAGAAATTTTAACATATATCATAAAAAAAATGTAGACATTTTAATAAAATTAAAACATGACTTTTATCAGATAATAAGTGTTGTGTAATTTTATTGCATCCTCGGTGAATGATAAAAAAGCAACCGTTTCTAAATACCGAAAGGTATTTATGTCATGAGTACTGTGCGGTGTATTATGTACTTAGAAAATGACAGTGCAAATATAAGTGCATCGTCATAATTCACCGTGAAACGAAGAGATATAGTATGCATTAACATTCAGTCACAAATCTTATTTGTAGTCATATTAAGTTTAAAATAGTGTAATACTACATTAGCAGGAAAAGGATGGATACTGTAGTAATTTGTCTATAATTTTGCCATAAAAGAAGATCATATTACAGAAAGTAAAACTATATCTCAAATAATATATATTCAGCTTGATTTTAGACCATACGGTATAAGTCTTAAGTATTTTCTGGCCTTAATATCTTTGACTGCAGTATAAACATCCAGTTTCCTGGATTAATACTTGAGTCTAACATACTGCTCGTTTTCACTCCTTAACAGCTTTCTACAAAATCTCTGGGAAGCTCAGAAATCTCAAAGAGAAACATTTGAAACGCAGTCTGAAATAATAATGTGTATACTTCAGCTCTAATATGACCTACATAGCCTTCTAGTCTTGGACTACTAATAGAAAACTACTCTGACACTACAGACCTTTTCCCAAAGGCTTAGTTCAGTTGCAATTCTGGACATACGCAAATGGACACTGCTGTTTTAAAATTTCATTATTTTAACTCCCGACCATGAAGAAACAATCCAATCCAAATAAATTATTGAGGCTTGTAATAAGAACAATTTAAGTGTAATAACTCGAACTCATAAATATTTTTTCTCGCTCAATCTTACGTTCAGCTGTTATTAATATTAATTTATTTGGTACTAATAATAATTAACTTCGTTCGTTTGTTCTCAACGTGGTTTGCATACAAATTTCAAGGTCTTTGTGTAACCAGGCGGCGCTAAAATTGCCGCAATAACTTCCACAATACGTCCAAACCTTATGTCAAGTGTTTACTCTGAAATGGCAAGTCAATATTTTTTATATTCTGAAAATGCAAATGAATGTTTAGACAGCAAGAACAATTACGGAGGATTTTAAAATTCACATTCGCCGTATTGTGCGCAGTTAAAAAGCGGATGATGAAAGCAACAGCTCCCATTTTGTTTTTAACCGCGCAATCTCGGCCTCTCGCAGGCATAGGCATTGCCCAGTCTAATAACCTACAATTTTTCGCTGGGCCCAGAAACTGGGTCGTTTCTGCAACGAGCGCGCGCATTCAGGCGTATTAATCAAGTCGGTGCAACTGAATAGACGATCTCCCAACTCCCCCAGGCTCCCCACGGCGACAATGGGGGATGTCGTGCTCCATTTGACAAATAAACTGTACTTGAAATACTTAGTGCTCCAGCAGTTGAGCTAGGTTAAAAAAATGTTTTAGGAAAACCATTCGCCCACTAATGACTTGTGTAATTTGTTAGCTAAAGCGCTTTGTTCATTGTTTCTTCGGCTCGTGGCTTAGTTTCAAATTATCTTCTTTTTTCATTATTTATCCGTTTACCTTGAGCTGACACGCAAAAAACGTAATTTGCCAAAAGATACATGTTCTGAGAAAATGTTATTGAGACGACACGCATGTTGCCAACATACAATCTCTCAGTAAGCTCTATCGGAAGTAACTTCAGGGATAGGTACACGAGGCAATACTCTGGCACGACGCCAACAACAAGAGAGCCTGTCGGACTAATTGGCAGGCTTTATCGCGAAAATTAAACGTACAATAAAAAATTACGACTCTTAACATTGTGCTGGAACGCTACTGAATGGGAAATCTTTAGGAAACACTTAGTTTTTATTGTAAAAGGACCGTAAAGTTAGCCGTTCAGATGTTTTAAGGCTTCATTTTTGGAGTGTCCATTGTGAGGTCGAGTTTTCCATAATTTAGCTCGTGCCGCAGGAATTCATAAGAACTTGTTTGTCATGGTGTCTCAACAAATAAGGCACGAACCTAATTTGCTCTACTTATACAACGATGTTGAATTTAATTAGCTGTTTGTTATTTTTAGGAAACATTTGGTTTTCGCAAAATTTGCTCCGTTAGAAACCGTTTCGCTGTATGATTAAATAGCTGTTTGTTTGTTGACTTTCGGAAGCAGACGAGATACTTCTTCGAATAATGAAGTTGATTGTTGATCTTCGAGATTGTTCTTATTATTGAGATGAGATAGGAACTTCAAACTTTTCTCTTTCAGACATATTTCCAAGTAAGAATTGTTAATGATGAAGGTATTACATAATTAAACAGAGAACGACGAAAAAAAAAATACATAATTCGTACGTTGACTTCATTAACGGATGTGACGATGGAGTTGCAATTACTTTAATCAAGGTGACTAGTTTTGGATAAAGAAAATTGTGTGAACCATGCCTTTTTATATTACCTACAGAAACAACTTGAATATTTTGACATCTACCATTGGAGTATAATGATAATTATGCTGTTGAAATTCTAAATAAAGTTATTTAATTGTAGTGCTTTTGTCAAATTCAGTGCAAAATTCAACATTTAATCCGATAAAATAAAACAAAAGCCGGAGTAATTTAATTAACGTGAACATTGTGAACAACAGATATTTTTAGTGCAAATTTAATTTCACATTACATTTATCTAGAGATCCAGGTATTTCAATTTTATAACATTTAATGGGTTGCAGTAACAGTTACAGAAACGAGGTTGTGTTCAATGTTGCATGTGTACTGGTTATTTCTATTTCCTATTTATTATATTTCCATCGGAATGTGGAAAAAGCTGTTAGGTACTGTAAAAGCGTTTCTAATGGAGAAAAGGAGAATAGATGCGTGCTCGAGCTAGTTATATTTTCTTAATGGTTCATATTTATGGTTATTTTATGTTATGTTTTAAAATACTTTTTTTTGTTTAAAGTAGATAGTACGAGAGTGGTACACTAGATATTTTGCTTTGATAATCAAATAAAGAAAGGATTGGTAATTCTGACGATTAAGCATAGAGTTTTAAGCTGTATTATTTCTTTCTGTAAATATTTGGGTACATATCTTCCAAAATCCAACGAACTTTCTACAGAAACAACAAGTTTACTGTCATCGATGTCCAAACATTAATCACCCAGCCATATCGCGTTAGGGTTGCCAGTCGAATCTGATTCGGTACGGGCGCCAGGAAATTGGCACATCTCTACCGCAGCGATTCCAGGTTGTCGGCCACCAGGAAACTTCCACATCACTAATACCGGAGGGACCGCTTAGTTCACGTACCGCTAAAATAGAGTTACCATTGATTTTCCGCACGTGGAAAATAATTTACACCTATTCATGCTTCGCAGACGTTTTGAATTTACGATCATTGTTTTGCGTAGGCATTTAGATTAAAATTCATGTTATTGTTACGTTGTATTTTTGGATTCTAGATATTTTTTATTTTAAAATCTTTCTTTCGTTTGAAGTTCGTCGAATATGTTGTCTTTTGTAGTTTACATTTTAAGCATGGTAATAATATGTTAATCTGAGTAATTAAATTGCATCATTTGCGACTTATTATACGTATTTATTTTGTGACTTATCAGTTCTTGGCTAAAGTTTTTTTTTACGATTAACGTTTTATTGAGTCATTTCACTCTTCTTATCATTGTCAAATGAATAAGACTGGCAGTTATTTCTTTCAAAATGATCTCTGAACGTAAAACAAAAAGGACTGATCCCCAACTGTACTTTGATCACTATTAATATTTATTCAAATATCATTCATTCTGAACTATAATGACTACAATACTATATGACTGTATAACTACACCTTTTCTCATTAGCAACGTAACATATCCGACGTTTGTAGAAGTTTTCAACTATTGAATGTACGAAACTAATACTCGACGAGCATTTGTTACTCGTATGTAGTATTGTAATACACTAACTAATTTTACATTTCCGACTTGTTTTGAACTGGTCTTTTGAGTGTCGAATTTTTTGGTCCTTTTATCTTTAACATAAAGGACCAAAATCTGGTAAATCAGGTTTATTTTTAACTCGCTTTGTATGTATATATTTTTTAGGTTTTAAGGTAACGTATGTGGGTATATTTGTATGTATATATACTATTTTGTGTCCTTTCTTTTATGTGAGGACTAGTATTATAATTTATATAGTACCTACCTAGTATTACATTAAAATATCCAGATGTTTGTCTTTGCATTATTGATTTCTTATTCATAGCATAAGTGCGTATTGCTATACGATTGTGACAATAGTTTTTACGTATACATTATGTAAAAACTATTGTTTAAATAAATAAATAAAATAGTTCGATTGGTAGTTGTTTATTATTTCAATATTAATCTGTAGGTATAGTGTAGAGGAGTAATTTATGACCATTATTGACGAGTTTACGACATTTTCAGTTCATGTCAGCATGACTAGATTTTGATGTTTGTTTCAAGATTATAGAAGTTTGTAGCGGCTGACATTAGGTCATCGAAGTAGATTTAGGTAGTGTAAAGTTAATCATGTAATTTAATAACAATGCAAGTAGATAGACTTCAATACTTGTACCTTGATAACTTTATAGAGCCTTAACTTCTTCTAGCCTAGGGAAGACAGAACTTCTAACAAGCTAGAAACACCAGGGTTCTTCTTCTAGAAGAGGTCAAGAACCAAGGCATGTCGCAGCCGCACTGAGCATGCTTTAGTGAACCAACGGCTCCGGCAAAGGCAAGGACGGAACCGCGGCCTTTTTAGTCAGTGCAAGTCCGGAAATATACCCACGTCGTGTCTTCGGCGTGGGTTGAAAGTCATTAAATTTTCACCCCGTGTTAAGAAAAAAATGGTTCTTCTTCTTTCCCTTTGAGGAACTCCGGAATTATAATTTACCTGCAAAATAGATTTAGCAAATAAATTCATTGTAACGAGAGTGCATTTCTTACCTTCCTCATAAGATCTTGTCTTGACTTTTACCGCCGCCAGCACAAATCGATTACTAAACCCAACATTTCTATATCTAACACTCAATTATGAGTTTTCCGTCTTGGACCCATGTTCCGTTTTCTAAGCATGTTTCAATAGCTATTATTTATATTCAGAAACCTTCCCAGATCGGTAACTATACAAAATTGTTAAGTTTCGCGAACTTTCTCTGAGATTCGTGACGCTCACTGATTGATGTATTCTTAGTGCTAAACTAACAGACACGATTATGTCTATTTGATTTTCATATCCTAAACTAAACAATAGGTATAGTATAGGTAGGTATAGTTCATACTGAGACTTAGTGACGTTTGCATTCATAAGTTAAAAAATCGCTTGAGTTCTGTTAAGTATCTATACGGATTTATTTTTAATAAATTTATTAAATTGAAGATTGTAATTAAACCTAAGGTTTTATAAGGTTTGACGTATTATTTGTTAATGTATGTGGTATGTACGTTCTTTGTCAGTGTTATATACGTAAAAGTAATTTCATTATTTTTGTAATAAGTAATTTAGTATTCATTGACCAATATCGTAAAAATAAAGATGTTACATAGGTTCAATAAATATGTTATAGCTACATTTAATTACATGATACAGGAAAATATAAAATGAAAGAAATAACTTTTAGAAATACTGTTAGTTGAGAAATTATTATTAGTATGTGTCATAATATTTTGTAATTACGAATTATTTAGTAAGTCTATATAAAAGTAACAAATAGCGTTTGACACGCCAACAGTAGTTGGCAACCAGTTTTTATCACTAGCTTTAATAACATGTATTTGGGTTCAATGAACATTAAACGATATCAACAATTAGAAAGCGATATTTTTAACGTCGCGTACACAATTTTGTGTTAAATTTGCGAATTCGCCAATAGTTATACGGTGAAATTTATAAAGTAGGCTATCTGGGGTTTTTCTCGCTTGACATACACTTGACTGACGGGCCTGTTGGTCTAGTGGTTAGTGGCCCTGACTGCTAAACCGGAGGTCGTGGGTTCGATACCCACCCAGGACAAATCTTTGTGTGATGAGCACGATCATTTGTTCTGTGTCTGGGTGTAATTTATCTATAATATGTATGTATTTAGAAATATATAAGTATGTTTATCAGTTGTCTGGTTACCATAGCACAGGCTCTGCCTAGTTTGGGATCAGATGACCGTGTTTGAGATGTCTCAAGATATTATTATTATTATATTATACAGACCTATAAATTTGATATGTGCATCATAGAAATTATGTTAATTTGGTATTTCTAGTAGGGAAAACTACAGATTGGTTTTTATTAATTTGTGCCGAAATATTGGCATATGGTTAAGGAAAACAAATGCACAGGATAATACTTTCAGGCCTGTTACATTATTGTTTATATTCGCAAATACAATGTAATATCATTACTGTAACACGATTAGTTTCGTTTATAGTTACTTTTGATAACAAAATCCACGTGTAAGGATATATATGCAATAGTTAATTTTAAAAGCTCTTATCTAGAAATATATGTATCTTTTTATACATACTGGATAGTGTTTTTGTAAGAAAATAATGTTTAGTAAATATTCTTAATTAGTACCTTATTTTTAGTAATACCTTATGGTACATAAATGTAATATGTTTTGTATGTTATAAATTATGTGATGAAATAGAAGAAGGTTTTCATAAAATCTAGATTGAATCTACATTCAATATTATAATACCTGATGAAATATCTACATATGAAGGAGTTATGACTAGAAGTAAAAGGTATATAAATATTATAATATTACGGTTTGTATAACTTACCTATTCAGGTCGAGAATGTATGTAGGTATATTATTAAATGAAATATAATATTATGTATGGTTAATAAATGAAACTTATTTAATAATAAAAAATAATAATGGAAATGATTAAATGTAGTTTTTTTTTTTATATTGAAAGAATTTATAGACTAATAAATTACTGTGTTTCGTCACTTCATTAAGCATATGGATCGGGTGAATGGTTTGCCAATAATAGATAATTTCTAATCAAAGTATTATTACGTGTTATAAAACTATTTAAATATGATGCATAAGTAAAACTGATTATATTAAGAATGTTATTTTATCTTATCGTTATTTTTTATGATTATATTGTTTTGGAGTTTAACTTAAAGCTAAACTATAGCTATTTTGTACATCCTAGTATTTTTTTACCTTTTAGCGGATTTTAGATTTAGGATTAATACTTTTATCTGCGGAGTGGGGTCAACGATGTCATTTGATTTTTAACCTAACCAATTATTTCTTAGATTCTATAAAAAATAATAAATACTACGAATATAATAATTTACATTAATGAGCACAGAATGAAATGAAATACAGCTATAATAGCAGAAGTATATTTTATCAACAACCCTTTCCTTACTTTTATTACCTTTTCACAGGTGTGCAGTAACCCCCTTAACTCCTAAGGTACCGTACTCAAGACTAAACAATCACTTAGACAAACACACTCGTTTTACTAGTTATCTCCCTAACGCAAGAGTACTGAACAAACTATCTAATATCATAGTTAGAACAAATTGTTTGTCTTGCTACCTACTTGTAGCCATTTTCATGATGAGTACCTTGTGCAGACTTTAAATTAGAAAGTTAATTTAATTAAGGGTCTGTTATTTTCATTTAGGGATGTTCCATAGATACTTAGATAGCATCACATCTGCCTATAGGTATCCTTGTATGGAGTAGGTACTATGTAGAGATGTTTTCATTTATCAAGTCAACTGCGTTTGGTCACTCAAAATACATAGCCCTATATTATAGGTAACGATCTTTGTGTACCTATATTTTTCTCCTATTGCAGTGAGTCAATAAATAGTTTATTATAAAATAAAATAATATAATAAAAGGCATTTCGATTAGCTATCTAGAATAGCCCCAAACAGATCACTTGACCTAAGATAACAATACCTCTTTTATGTGTACCCTAGTTTTCATTACTCTCTTCAAAGCGTACTGCATAAAACGGAGATAGATAATCTCTCTGCCCGCTTATACCGTGCACTCTTTACTCGTCGCAAAAGCGACCCAAAACCAGTGTTTATGTAAACATTTGACTAAGATAATGAAAATATACGTTACAGAACACTGGGTTACTACGACAGGAAAATGTTGGCTTTCCCGGATACACGATATTCCGGGAATTTTGGTACACTAAAACTTTTAGAAGAAATTTCTTTATAAACACGAAAGTTTTTCTTTTCTTTGCATATGGCACGATAACCTGCGTTTATGTTATGTATACGTAATCTAAACGTAGACATCACAGTCAACATAATGTGGTAGTGATAATATTTAACTAATTTACTTTTGATATGTTTTGCAAAGATTACTAGGAATTGTTGCTCTGTTAATAAAAAAAGCAGGTATATAAATAAAGAACTAATTCACCTATCTAATGGAAATATTGACCGCGTTGACATTTTGAACTCGCTAACATTCGAGAAAATTCGGCTAAACGGAAGAAATTTGTGTATTTGTTTTTTTTAATGGCTTCAACCACTGAAATGAAACTAATTTGAACGGATTCTATCGCGGTTTATTTTTAGATTTTTGTTCCCCACGTTTCAACGCCTTTGCAGGTGTCATGGTCACGGGCAGCATTTCAATGTCTAATATTTGCGTAAACCTCAGAAAGCAATATGTATACCGGCTCCAACCACTCTTTTAATTAATCAATATTTACGAACATTTAATTCACATACACAAATAAACACCCAGATTTGAAACAGACACTTTTGGATTCACAAATGTTAGACCTATGCGGGGATCGAACCAGCAGCAGGTCACGCACAGTAGTAATTGGTTTGGTAACCTATACCTCGGCAGCAAAACAAAACAAATTATCATCAACATTTTAAGATTAAAACCTTTGTTACAACACCCGCATCTAAGCAGCAAAGCTTTGAGTTATAAAAGCCTTATGACATTATCTTATTCTATTTATTTTACACTGCTAAAATAAATAATTCGTTTGTTCATAATTACTTTTATAAACATACGATCATTTTGAGCAAATCTTAAAACGATTAAAATATACTCGGGCTTAAAAGTAGATATGCCAAAAATCTATTTCTGTAGTTAGGTACTTGCACTATGCAATAAAACATTACATTGTTTACTTTGCTGTTAACAATTATAGTGAACATTATCTTTGATAATGGTATTTTAAACATTATGTTTAAGATGCAATTATTGTTATTTGACTTTTTTTCTATTTGTTGAATCATTATATTTTATCTAAAATTATAACTAATGATGTCATGAAAAAGACAATAATGTCTTGTGAGGAGAATATGTCGTGTTTTTAATTTAAGTTACTCCCATTTGACGACCTCCGTGGTCGAGTGGCGTACACACCGGTTTTCAAGGTGTCGCCAGCTCTGAGGTCCCGGGTTCGATCTCCGACCGGGTGTAGAAAACCACTTTTCTACATTGTAGGGTCTGGGTGTTTGCGGTACCTTCGTTGTCTCAGAATTCCATAACACAAGTGCTTTAGCTACTTACTTTGGGTTCAGAGCAATGTTTGTGATGTTGTCCACATTTATTATTTATGTTGTTTTTTTTTCCTAATAAAAGGTAATCTTTATAGTCTTCTCTTTCAGCCAACACAATGATTTGGATTACATACTTATTTTTTACGTCGGTTTATTCAATATTTGTAACTTAGCCTACATTTAAAATGACTATGACAGAAACTTTGCGTGTTGCGTGCCAAAATGAGCATTATTCTTGTCGTTTTAAAATTTGGTATCATGTCAAATAGAATATTTCAATAGCATTTCGTTACATACGTTATTACTATTTTCGTAACAAACAACATTTTGTGTATAATGATTAAGAAATATAGCTTTGTTTATTAAAATAAAACTACAAAGACCATTTTTATTATTCGTTCATATTTTCTGGTACTTTGTTGCGACGATATATTTTTTAAGTAGTTTTAGTGGAATGAACACTAAATAATCTATTAAAGGGTCCGTTACGTGGTTAATTTTCCTAATTCCTAACATTCAATTTCTTTGCCCACAGCTTCTCGCAGAAAGTAGACGAAGAAGAAGGGACGGGTGGGGTGGCGCTACATCCCCCCGACGGCTTCTACACCCACCAGCACTCGATACACGCCCACCATGCGAACACCGCGGAACCTGATCGAGGTTACATGGAGGGCAATAGATACGTCACTGCAGTACACCGACCGCTACCTGGTAAGACTATGAATCAAGTATATTCTTCAACTATTTTTGATTTTGATGTGAATTTATCAATCGATCAATTCAGCCTCTCCCAACTCCCTTCACTACTGGCGACAGGTCCTTCCTAAGTTGCCATAAGACCCTGCCTTCCGCATCTAGCTAACGTGAGCATAAACCTTATTAGAAACCTTCGAGCTGGCTAAATAACTCAGACTCCTGATGACAAGGAAGAAGATAGTAGGAATGTTTAAGATGTAGGTGTAACATGATATTTAGGAGAGACATAGGCCCAGTAGAGATCCAATATAGAGTTGAAATGATTGTAACATTAAGCAAAACTAAGCGACCTTAATGATTAAATGCATATTATGGTTAAGTGAAGACGTGCTGTAAGTTTCTGTTCCCTTATTTACTTTGAGATCTTACTTGTTTACCGTTCAAATCAGATAGGTATTTGTTATACAAATATTAGTTGACCTAGCTCTTTTGCTGCTTGCTGTTGCCACCAGCTCTCCATTGAGGACATGTTTTAGATATGAAGACATGCCAAATATTAAACCCTCCTATATCGTATTCGTGGCTGTCCCTGTTATTTGTACCCAATTCTCACACATACGACTTTGATAATAATAATTCAATTTATAACGTGATTCCAGCATTAAACCACTCGAACTCGTCATGCTCGTCGGCGTCGAACGCGTCCACGGGGGCGGGGCTGTGCGCGGGCGCAGCCGAGCCAGCGCCGCCGCTGTACATCGCCGCCCCGCCAGAGGGGTTCGGACTAGCCGTACATACAAACAGGTTAGTGTATTACAAACAAAGAGAAATTCTCGCTTACTTTCAATGTTAGTGGTACAGGGTAAAGTTGCACATCTTAGTTGTTTGTTGTATTTGTAAAGATGAGGTTTGGGTGTTGATACACGTTTTGCAAGCATAATAAATTCACAAAGTGGTGATGCAAAACTGCATTATTTCAGAATTGTAAATAATGTGTATATGTATGTATATTAATATAATGATTGGTATTGTGGTCTGTTCTATGTCTGTCTGGGTGTTGTTACTAACGTGTATATTATGTTTTCTTTACCTTTGAATTCTTCCATAGGCGAGGCACAGATGTGTCCATCATGGGTACCACCGGGATTACACAAAAAGATCCTTCAATGCCCCAAAAAAGGGGTAAACTGACTAGAGGGTATGTCGCGAACCTCAGGAATGTCTTGTGTGCCCTTTACCACCTAGATAACACTTACTCCTATCTAAACTAAAAAAACTGTTCCTTCTTAAATAAATACAAGTAACAGAAATACGATTTTTCTAACCACTACTGATGCAAATTACAAAACCTGGCTTGACTAGCTAAGTCTACCTACAAATTGACGCAATAAAAACTGTAACCACCTAATGGTCCAATAAACTTATCAAACGAAAACTGTTTCTATTCAAACCGCTTTCTTTAACTCAACTAAGTAGTTTTTCGATCTAGCCAATCATAATAGATGACTGGCACTTAATTTGATTTTTCTAAAGATATTGTAACGGGACTAAATAACATATAACTTTTAACTGGTCCTTTGAGTCGAAAATTTTGGTCCTGTTTTTATCTTATCAAAAATGACTCATGAAAAGAAACGAACTGAAGTATACTTTTAACAGATAAAGAGTTCTCAATATAAACAGATATATTATTGTTTCTTTTTCTTAACGGTTATCGCGTCTATATGGACATAGCCTTGTCCAAATGTAATTTGTAACAGCTCTTATTAATTTAAAAAGTTTTGAAAATTACCTGTTTAATTCACGGCATGACTTTTAAGAATAGTTTTTAAGGCCCTGGTCCACTTTCACACATGTTTTATGTATTATGTATTCAATGTTATACAGTATGTATGTGCTATAAGGGCTGTCAAGATTAACGTCGTAAATATAAAGGTCTTTACAAAACTTGAACCTTGGCTGTTACAAAATTTTGTTAAAAAAAATTGTAATGATAAACAAATTATTTATGAATAGTTATTTAAAAGTAAATTGCTGTTCAAGTGATATTAGCATTGTTATTTATTTTTGGATATTAATAATTTTAAATGCCGTTTGACATAAAGTCAATACGGGCTTTTCAAGGTTAACCAGTTCAGTTGACAGTGCATAGTAACATATTATCGTGTAGTTTACGTAATTTTATAGGTATTCATTTACAGAAAATGTAGTAGCTCTATTTAAAAACAACTTCTGTAACCCAACGAAAACAATGTTTCTTTTTATTTGTGACTGTCGGGTAGGAAAATGATTACTTAAACACATTAAAAATGTGGCCTCTTTCATGTAGTAAAGGTGGACTATCTCTAGGTACCTAATTTTACTTAAATTTTAACACTAATTAAACCTATTTCTATTAGAATAATCTTTGAAAGTTAATAACAGCATGTCGTTTATAAAGTTTGGTCACAGTTCAATAATATGCGTCTTCTAGATTATTGAAATTCATCCATCATGCCTTATAACCTCTTTCAGTATGTTTGAATAGGTACTTCATTAGTTTATGGACGTAAACTAAATCTTATACCTTCTCTCTGTACTTAGAATAAAACGTACCTATTTCAATTAAAAAAATATATAAAGATTCACAAAACAAAAATGTAGTAACACAATAAAATCATAATTAGACTCGTATTATTATAATTTAACATTTTCACATCCGTATCAAGTAATTATCCTGGCTTAAAATTTAAATTTTTCAGCTTTGGATTAACCATTGTTGTAAAAATTAATAGTTCATACTAGTCCTGATCAAACAATCCCCAACTTTTATCGTAGAATCTATTAATTATTATATTCCTCACTAAGACGTCACATTTGTTCACTAAATCAGCTCCAGAAAAAAACATGTTTTAGTTATTTAAGCTTCATAAAAATCATTACTTAGATCAATATTTCCACTAAGCCATTGACTGCAAACCCCAAACCCACTCCACATTCATTCTTGACTCACCTTCCAGCCGTTATGAGATGTCCCAAGATCTTCTCGACAAGCAAGTGGAGATACTAGAACGAAGGTACGGAGGGCTACGAGCGAGGAGGGCCGCTGTTACCATACAGAGGGCTTTCAGAAGACGACAGTTGTTAAAGAAATTCAGTGCCATCACTGCGATGGCGAAGGCCGCTGACTCCAACGCGAGGAGGCTGCAAGACGGGCCTGATCATGGCCAACTAGTCAATGGTAAGTATCTACAATTACTATTAAATCTACTTGATGTAATCGTGGTCTAAAAGCAATACTTCTTCTGAGATCTGGTCGAAAATCTTTCTGAAACGGCCATAATAGATCTCTCTATCTGTCATCGACAGCCTGTTTGTATTCATAAACCTTTTTTTTATTCAAAATATATTTTCATCCTCAAATATATTGCACACTCATTGAGTAGGTATAATGATATTTTGCTCATATACCACGGATTCTTTTAACTTCCTGTTCCTTATTCCAGGTACAGATATGTACGGAAACTCACTACTGCAGAAGAGTCCTGCTGGCGCGGAGAAGGTCCTGGCGCTGACCAGGCCGATGCGGTCCATGTCGTTACGTGAACGACACGATATGGACATGAGGTAAGACTTAAATGCTTCAATCGCAGTTACCCATGGTGATAATCAAGGCTGGTCTTATTTATGTATGAGAAGTCTTGGTAGTTGCTCTACAGTAGAAAAGGGTATGAACTAGTATTATTAAAGGGTTCGTTATGATTATACCAAATAAGGACAAAATACAAAAATAGCGAGTTATTAAACAAAAAAAATTGGTCCTTCGGTACATATAAACTTTTACACTTGTTTACTGCAAAATGTTATTAAAAGTAGCTCCAACTTGTTTCTCAACTATATTAAAATTCGATAGCCAAACTCTAACGGGTTGTTTATTTTAGCTCACTTCCGAGACTGGTTGTGATAAACGAGCTCCTTCCGGTCTTTAAAAATATTCTTTAATAAAGATAAAGTCGATTATAAAGGATGTTTTAAGACCAGCTGTAAACAAGTCAGGATTCTTGTTTTATTTATCAACTCGTCACGAATACTAAACGTGTATTCCAATAATACGTAATGGAGCAGTAACATTAATTTATAATCAGTTGTCGTACCTGTTATCTTTAGTGACTGAAAGTAGCGCACACATTTGAATATTTGAACATATGTACCTCTTAACAATTCAATTGTAACTTAATATGAAGTGAACAAAGTTCAATTTGGTTTGTATTTTTGGGACAATTTGTTTGGCGCGCTTAATAAAAATGAGGTAAAAAGGTGTTGCTATACGTCCGAGTCCCAGAGGAAATGTTGGGTTTTTTGGGATTCTATCGATCACTAGGCTTTCAATACTTGTTACAATGTACTAAAAGTTTGGGATGGATTTTTATAGGTTCAATATTAGGTGCGATTAGCACCTAATATTGTTTTAGACCTTTTTTCTTCAGAAGAATTAGAAGTTTGGTATACGTATTCTTTAAGTTTTAATACGTATTCTTTTAAACCTGTTATTAGGGTTTGGTTAGGTAGGGTTTATTTACAATATCAGTGCTTAGTTTTAATATCTACGTCTACAGCATTTTTTATGAACTTCGACAGAGTTTAAGCTGTTATGTAAAATTGCCAATATACTCTATAGTAAAAGTACATTGTAAATAGTTGTTATATTCAGATTAAACCATAACTAATAATCGTATAATGTATGTCATGGCATATTGAGTGCAAGAAGAAGACAAAATGGCAAATAAGTGTGGGATAACTGTCGACCAACATTTAAAACCCAAAGTATCTCCCTTATTCTTAATTAACTTTTAAATTTCAGCAACCACATGGTCCTAGACCCTCAAAGCGAGGTGGAAGCCATGGTGGCTCGCGTGCAGCAGTCTGCCCACCAGATCCACATGATAGCAGCTGACATGCCGCCTCTCCACCGCGGAGACGCCGACAGTGGGGTAAGATCTTAGCACTGAGCACTGGGTTATTTAAACGCAAACAAATCTTCAATTTTTGCCTTTATTTGAAGAAAGGTGCTTTTTTGTAAATTTGGTGGGCTAACATAGCACTGTAATCACTGGTAGAACACCCGTAGAACAAATTTTTTGTGGAAAAATTTTGTTGTATATTTTGTTGCAGTGTAGTATGGTTGGTCCTATGCAATGTGGTATAATATTAAGGGATTCATTTATCACCATTGTCAATATTTCTGTTTTTATAAAAAAAATCTTCAAAATTTATGTAAGTCTATCAGGTTTTGTTATGATGTCTATAATAAATATGGAAAGTTGTTATTGTTTCGTATAAGTATTATTTATATTATTCACATATTTTCTTATAACAATTCAATGCCTACAGTCCAGCAATGTGTCGATTATTGTTTAGGAAATATTTGGAATGTCGCGCTCTTCAAAGACAACTTCGCATTGATATAAATAACATGTTATCGTAACCACGGGCTTCCTGGAAAATATAACTTACTTTAAATCAAATAAGTAAAAAAAACAGTTCCTGAAGTGTACTCACATGACACTGAATAGAGTAAATATTATTTTTTTCATCACTGATAAGGCTGATATAAAACAACATTGCGGACGTAATTATTGCAATTATCTACTGTGTTATCAGTCTATCTTGTGCCGTTGAACCAAACTAACGTCTGTGCTAATAAAACTATGGATCAATCGAGAGCCAAGGATATAATTAGGTGTATAGTAAAAAATAAAAATGTTATGCTGACGAAAATGAGGAGGTTTAAGCTTTGGACGTTGAGTGGAAAGTATAAAGTGTGTGTATATTGTATATAAGTGTTATTTGTATACCAGTGAAATTGTAGAGTATAGTTTTTAATGTTGGTGATATTGTCTTTTTGGTCTTTTGATACGAGAGAAGGATTATTTAATGTTAATATATTTTGCATATTATATATAAATAAAATATTATATGTAAATTATTTTCAATAAGGTTTTGCAAAAGGGCGTTAAACTTAAAACAATAATGTGGCTTTATTTTTATCGACTTTTAGTTTTAAATGAGCCAGGTTAGTGCAAACTAAAATTTATCTCGGCGTCTGAGTATCTATAATCAATTGCTGCAGGTTATTGCATTCCACAGCATTTATGATAAATTCACACCGATTATGGAATGGCATGATACATATCTTCTAAATGTCTGCAGATAATAATCTGTGTGATTATATCTACACGTTTATTTCATTTGATTGACTGATGTTAAGTGACGTCACAATTGTGTTGATGGTGTGCACTGAGCTTTAACGTGACATAGTTCTTATACTAGTTTTCACTATTCTAAAAGGGTTCGAATTCCCTTGCTGGTCATAGCAAATAAATATCATGTACCATATAAGTTGTATTACACTTATTTATATACTAACCTAGCTAACATCCGGCTAGCTATGTGCGTTGCAATGTCACGTTAAGCAATGACGTTTTTTTATAAGATAGGAATCTTCTCCGGCTTATTCAGAACACCCTTCCAAGATTCATCACAATCTGATCATTGGCTTAGGATTGCATTGGGACAAACATACAAATATTCATTATTATTTCTATAGATAGATAATGTATAGGTACGTACTTAAAATATTTAAATGAAAATTGTATTTATATTTCTTTTACTTCACTGTTATCGCCCACTTGTGTTAAAACCCAACAGATTAGGTCAGGTTTTTTTTCTGACTCATCCACCTACATTTTGCTGTACTAAGGTACCTACAGAACTTCTCTATAGTTTAATAAATCTTACTTTAAGTTACTATAACTATTACGTCATAATTACAGGTATGCAGTTGCTCAGTAAGCGGCTCAGTTACCAACATATCTACGTCATCGTCGCACAATGAATCTCTACACAACCACCAGTTACTCAATAACACAGGTTAGTGTACAGTAATTAAACTATAATTATGCCAAATGTATGACGGAGTTTTACTTAAGAGTTTGACCGATTTGACTGATTATTTTGTTTTTGCGGAGATTGCAATAGCAATAGACTAATTAAACGTGTTAAATAATAATGTATGATTGAAAGTTGTCCTAGTAGATTCATGTTATGAGATACATAATTTTTAAAAGTGTAAAACTTTAATTATCATTTGTTTATTAATTTGTATAATTAGTATGTTAAGCTAAGCATTCTTTGAAATAAAAATCTAATTTAGTAAAAATTAAAGATGCCTCAAAATTGATTTTTCTACTAGTTAAAACAAATTTTGCTTGGAAAAATAAGTATCTAGAACTACAACCTAATGTTAACTTAAGTTTATAAATAATTCTTATTTATTTTTGCGGTAGAAAATTTTGTTGTTTGCTATTTCCTTAAGGTTTATTATACGATCTCTTTCTTCCGTCTCCTTAATCTTTCTTTCAAGTCCACACTATCTCTATTTATATAACAAATATCTACATTACATGTTATTTTTATTCTTTATATGACATATTTTCCTCATGATATTGTTAACATAAAATAAATATTACATTACCTATCATGATGAGTATTTTATGTTATGTGCATAATTGTTTACTAATTTGAAGCAATGCCTAACATTTACTTCCAAATTCCTTTGACTCTTATGCAAAATTTCAGCTCAATCGGAAACCAGGGAGTGGATCAAATTTAACTTGCGACAGACAGACAACAGGACAGTTAAAACTAAATAAAATCTTGTAATATGTAGTCCTGTCCACAGTAGCTAACGATTGAAAACCCTATCTTACTAAAAAAATGCATAAAAAAAAAATACTATACACCCTAACCTCTCTCTAAACTCTCAATGTAATGTATAGCAATTGGTACAAAAATTTAATTAGACAATACCTATCTTATTTTTATCATCTCTATATATGTATTTATATACATGGAATGGACAATTAGGAAGTTATGTAATATCGCAATTAGCAATTTCCTTCGGACAACTTATACAAATTTATCTCAAGAAGTTTATACGCCCATTTTACCTATTCTCGTTTAATTTCCAGGTCCAATATACGGGAACCTGCTATCCTCCGGTGGCAAGCCGCTGTCCTCACCCACAGCACGACAACAACAACAGCTAGCTGCCATACAAGCTGCTAACGCCAGGCGGCTACCACCAGAAGTACCTAAGAGGACGAGCAGTATTACACTCAAGTATGTTTTTAAAATATGCTGTTTAATCGAAAATCAACCTTCTAGCCTTTGACATAAATTCTATGTCAATGTTAAACTGTTAATTGTTAATGAGAAGATTGATTGATTAGAAAACTCAAATCATTCTAATGTATAATTTTTTTATTACCACATCAATCTACCATTGATATTACCGTCCATCATGTGAATCTTAGGTGGTCAGATTTACATACATAAATAATAGTTTGTGAAGGTTTTCATTTTGTTAACGTGTTAGTTTTTTTTTTGTAGTCAGCCAAACCTTAGGACGGGTTTGATTAGTATCTGAAAATTTTAGTAATTGTTTTTACTTTATTTTTCCTACTGTAACTCTGTCAGTGCCGAGAGCCCAGTTTCGCTCCGTCGCGCGGAATGCGGCGCGGTCGTGCGCGGCGGCTCCATGTCCTCCGTGCAGTCCTCGTCATCATCATCGTCGCAGGAACACCGCCATCACTACCACCAGCCCTACCAGCCGAGGGCACCTGTAAGTAGACTTGAGAATGATTTTGAACCATTTAAGTTGATGTAAGCTTTTTAGGATCTGAACAATGTATTGAAAGGGAAAATCCACTTATCTTACGATAAAAATCCTGCATTATGGAACGATAGCATGTCCCTAAACCAAAACGCATGTATTTTTTAATGAACCAACACACCGATTGCGACTTATAGGGTACTTATTGATTCCTTCATTTGAAAGCCAGAGAGTTCGATATGGTCTGGCAGAAAATTTAAAATCTTTTATTAAGTCTCACTTTATCGTGTCATCTTGTCTAATAAAAGCCAGATTTTTAGATATGTAAGTTCGACTATAGAAGTCTTGCAATATTTATTTTTTAAGAGTTCTACCTCAGTAAGCCTGAGCGCAGGCTTTGTCTGCTACTCCGGACTTTCTTACTATTTACTCAGATAGAGATATAAAAGAATAGAGATATAATAGAAAAGAGATAAAATTTTATCAGATCGTCGACACATTTATTATAGCATATTTACCATTCCAAGCTCTTGCAATGTGCAGTTCAATGTCTGCACGTACAGTTCCCAATACCATCACACAGTAGAGTGAACCTGTAGCTAAGCCTCCGTCCGCACAGGAGGCGCTGGTGGTGGCGGAGGGCTACGCGCACGCGCGCTCGGCGTCGGGCGGCTACGAGGCGGAGCGCTACGCCGTGTGGAAGCGGCAGGACGCGCCGCCGTACTACGAGGCCCCGCCGCCGCCCGCCGCCTGCTGCCGCCCGCCGCACGACCACCACCCGCACCCGCACCAGCCGCTCAAGGTGCCTATCTTGTCAAAAGCTGGCCTTACTTATTTATGAATCGAGAAGAGCAAAATAAGTACCTCTTAAATTCATTTGTGGTCTCAAGAAGATCAACAAAAAAGGAAGTAGTCTTAAAATTTTGTGATCTGGATTTGGAATAATCTAGAAAGAAGAATTAGTTGTTTCTTATGTTGGACTAAAGCATAACAAATTGAATATTTAGAGGAGCCAGCAGTTTTCAAATAGCAGTGAATCTATTTAAGCTATTTGATCCAATGTTAGAAATAGTTATAATTTTCAACACAGGGGTACAAGCAATTAGTAAGTCTCTATACTCTCAAGACAGTCACTCTTAAACTCTTCAAAGAGTGCCCTGTCTGTATTTTAGCCGAAAAAGTGACATAATATCATGCATCACAACATCAACGAAGTTTTTCATCATTCTGTTAAGTATAAGCCTAATTTTTGCATCATTTTTCCCGAAAGATTGCCTCCAAGTTTTGCATCACCCACCTCTCAAATATTTTACCTTATTCCTCTCTTTGCCTTGCACGTCTTCACCATCTGAAATAATTATAATGGTTTTTTTTATTACAGAATCATATTTTACTGTTATAGTGCAAAACAAAAGTATTGCAAAAAATCAGTAACTATTTAATTATTTTTTGCAGGTGTCCGAAACGGTCCGCAAGCGTCAATACCGCGTCGGATTAAACCTGTTTAACAAGAAGCCGGAGCGTGGCATCGCGTACCTGATCTCCCGCGGCTTCCTGGAGAACTCCCCTCGAGGAGTCGCCAGGTTCCTCATCACCAGAAAGGGGCTCAGCAAGCAGATGATTGGAGAATACCTTGGGAACCTTCAGAACCCCTTCAATATGGCTGTACTTGAGTGAGTGTTTCGTTTTTTTTCCTTTTAAAGCAATTTATGTGGTTTATGACGATATAATCGTACAAACTGAATAAAAATGAATGTAGTTTTATTCCTGAAATATCAAATTGATTAGTTATCTAACTTTACTTGTGTGTATACATTCAAATTATATAGGAAATATTATCATCACCACACATTTCCAGATGCTTCGTAAACGAGTTAGATCTGTCCGGCATGGCAGTAGACGTGGCGCTCCGGCGCTACCAGGCGCACTTCCGGCTGCCGGGCGAGGCTCAGAAGATCGAGCGCCTGGTGGAGGCCTTCGCCAGGAGGTACTGCGTCTGCAACCCTGACTTCGTGCAGAGGCTGCGTACGCAGGATACGGTGAGGATCCTATATATTGTTTTAAAATTATTTGTGACCATACGTTATGGCAGGAACAATATAATTTAACAAAAGTACTGCTTATTGCAAAAGAAATAAATAAGCCTTGTTATTGGAAAAGAGGAAATAGGTGCCTAACATAAAAATAACTTTTATTATTCTATGATAATTATACGGGAATTACTAATACCTACCTCTGCAAATTTAGTTTTGTACTGAAAATTTTTTTTTTTTTCGTTTGTTTTGATCTCCTAAATCCGGTAGGACTGACCGACCCCAACATAGCGTAGAATAAGGTTAGGCGGAAGATTTTATTTCATGTATGTTGCGTATTCATTTAGTTTATGCTAGTTAAATGATTTTATTTTTGTAACTTATATTTATCACAATTCCTCGTCAAGCGCATAAAGAAAAAGTATAAATGCTCGTTCATAAAATGTTATCGTGCTAACTCCCATCTTATCTCATATAAATACACCAGGATAAGTCTAAATATATATTTTTTTTTATTCTCCACAGATATTCGTCCTAGCCTTCGCCATAATAATGCTGAACACGGACCTGCACACGCCCAACTTGAAGCCAGAAGCCCGCATGTCTCTCGACGACTTCGTGCGCAACCTTCGCGGAATCGACGACTGCGGGGACATCGACCGGGACATGCTCGCCGGGATCTACGACAGGGTCAAGTCTAGCGAGTTTAGACCCGGCAGTGATCATGTCACGCAGGTGAATAAGAATTGTTTATGCTTCTTCTTCTCGTGTCAAATGACCATCCAAACTGTTTCCAACCAAAAAATTTGCCATTTGGATGGCACGGTCGTTGGCCTAAATCACGTCCTGGAGAATGCAGGTGTAATTGCAAGACGGGGGATGTTTTTATGCTTCTTCCTCTTCTCGTGTCAAATGACCCCCAAACTCTTTCCGACCAAAAAGTTGCCATTTGGATGGCACGGTCGTTGGCCTCCATCACGTCTTGGACAATGCAGGAGGAATTGTAAAACGGGCAGGACAGAACATTATTAGATATCAGGAGAAACCGTAAAGTAAATAATATACTGCTGATTATGTTCAAAATCGTTCAGAAAAGTGTAGTCATTGGATTGGACCGTGTCATGTTTAATGAAAGAAAAATATTGTATAAAGCACCTTCACTGTTATGAGGAAAAAAACTCTTCATTGTTCTTTCCTGTTAAATAATATTTTGAAATTCAATTGAGTTTTTATCGGCCTAAATATATACAATTGATCCTAAACCTACTCTATTCATCTCACAAATCCTATAAATTATGTTTCATTAACAATAAAAAGCAATTGACAGGGTTATACACTGATCAGCATCAATATTGGTCACGTCTTTTGAAAAATCCTTCATAAAACATTTCTACCAATTTACCAAATATTTCGCTTAACCAGGTAATGAAAGTCCAAGCTACGATTGTCGGCAAGAAGCCTCACCTAGCCCTGCCGCACCGGCGCCTCGTCTGCTACTGCCGGCTCTACGAGATACCCGATATACACAAGAAGGAGCGACCTGGAGTGCATCAGAGAGAGGTAATTATTTATGTTGTACATTATGGGATATGCGACATACGTTTTACAGGGCGGTGTAGGACTATCGAATTTGTCCGATTATAGAGTATTGCCTGAGACCCGCATATACCACCCCTTATATATCCATATCCTTTTAATCCGACAAATTACAAGTCAAATATTCTATCTGAACTAATTACTGGATTAGACAGGGGCCGTATTACGGGGGTCCACTGTATGTGGAGCAAACTCTTATTTACAGAATGAAATTGTAACTTAATCATAAATGACTATATCAAAACTATAAACTTTAAAAAATTCCTGGTTTTAGTAAACTCTACACGTCCAAAACCAGTATTCTCGTTTCAAGCAATGGAGCGCGTATCTCTTATTTACTCGGAATTCAACCTTTGCTCATCCCAGGTGTTCCTGTTCAACGATCTGCTGGTGATCACGAAGATCTTCAGCAAGAAGAAGTCGTCGGTGACGTACACGTTCCGGCAGTCGTTCCCGCTCTGCGGCATGCTCGTCAACCTGTTCTCTGTGCCGCGTTAGTAATAATACTTACTTATATATTGTTTTTATCTAATACTAGTTGCCCGCCCTGACTTCGCAGCACGAGGGTGGGTGGTGTGAGATTTTCGAAACATTTTCAAACGTTTTATTTTTAAACCCAGTCTATACAATAAGGAACATAACAACAAAGAATTATTTTATTTGATGTAGTCGTTCGGGAGTTATGGCGTGACTACGGGAAATCTGGATTAATTTTTAAATATAAATAGGTGTATTTTTTTTAATTTTAAATCTTGTCTCTCTTACATAAGCATTTTGCTCAATTACCTTCATAATTTATTTTTTTTTATCTAGAGATGTGAAGATAGATTTTTTTTTTAAGAATTTTAAACACTTTAAACTTAACTAAGTTGGAATTATTTCAGATTACCCATTCGGCATCCGGCTGTCCCGGCGCGTGGACGGGCGCCGGCTCGCCACGTTCAACGCGCGCAACGAGCACGACCGCTGCAAGTTCGCCGAGGACCTGCGCGAGAGCGTCGCCGAGATGGACGAGATGGAGGCCATGCGCATCGAGGGCGAGCTCAACCGCGGCAAGGGCAGGGGCACCGGGAACAGCGCCAGGAATGGTACGTCTTGTATACACGATAAGGCTCATTGTTGACTGACAGCTTCGTGGAAGAGATGGATTCCATGCGCATCAAAATCTATATTAATATTATGCTTTGTTTTTTTTACAGTGATGGAGAACAGAGACAGCGGTGTAGCTGACGTTGAAATTGATCACCAACAGTGTATGGACCACGTTCATATGCATGGGTAAGTTCAATATCCCTAATATTGTAACACAGTCTTGTATTTCAGAAAATTATGTAATATAATAAAGTTATGAATGAAATCTCCTGCGATATAACACATATTTTTCGCCAATCACGTATAAAGTATTGTATTTTATAAGGGTAGATATGCCTTATTGCAATAAGCTGGACTAATGAACCACGATAAATAGTCAATTTATATTCAATAAACAAAAATTGTAATGCAATCGATGCTTAGTTTCTTCAAGTTCTCAAGTTTCCTCACTTGGACAGTTTTTGGAGCTGCTCCGTACCCCATATCTATACTAATATATAAAGCTGAAAAGTTTGTTTGTTTGTTAGTTTGTTTGTTTGAACGCGCTAATCTCAGGAACTACTGGTCCGATTTGAAAAATTATTTCAGTGCTGGATAGCCCATTTATTGCGGAAGGCTATAGGCTATATAACATTACGCTGCGACCAAAAGCAGTGAAGCATAATTGAAAAATGTTGCAAAAATGAAAAACCGCTAAAACTAAAACACGCGGACAAAGTCGCGGGGGACAGCTAGTCTATATATATTTCTCCTGTTAAACATCTATATAACATTATCGTTTGGTCCCAGCGTGGTGGTCCCGCCGCCGCCGTCGTGTCCGGCCCCGGCGGCCCCCTCCCGGCTGTCGCAGAACCCGCCGCCCACCAGCATCATCAAGCGGAACGTGCTCAGCAACTCGCTCGTCGATATTAATGACCCAGGTAAGGATATAACAAACTTACTAAACTAGTTAATCACCTGTTCCAAACCTCATGTTAAGAGCTATGATTGGTGGTTAGTCATTTGGTCAACCAATCACAGTCGTGATCAGTTGATTTGACAACAGATTAAATTGATTAGCCGTTCAGAAACTGAGGGTAAATCTTGTTAATGAATCGTTATTCAAGGTAACAGGTATTGGGACTACTGACGGAGCAAGTTAAGTACACTAATATAAATGAGTTATGTTTAGTTTATGTCTACTTGACTAGTTAGTTGAAGTTGTAGAATAGTTAGTTGAATCTTAAAACGTGAGGAGTGCCCATTGCCTATAAGCAAAGCAAAAGTCACAAATGATTTTGTTTAGATTCTCGAACTGTGTACGGGTGATTCTCGTCTACATATCTCTGTAACATGTCAATGTTATGTTTTTTCAACCGTAAGAGATTTCTGTGCCATTATTGTTACTGCTGGCGTAGCTGATTACAGGTCTGGACCAAAACTTTACCATTGATCGGCACGCTACGTCAAAGAAGAGTTATTATTTATTTCACCGTATGTAATGCATGTGTCGTTGTTGCAGTGGCCCTGGCGGCAGAGCGGCTACAGCGACGCGGCTCGGTGGGGTCTCTGGACAGCGGCATGTCGGTGTCGTTCCAGCACGGCAGCCGCCACGGCCTGCACGCCACCTCGCCGCGACACCCCAACGAACAACGCTCCCCAGGTACACACACCGACATCATTATACTTAGTAAATGTCCCACGACAAGTTAAGATTCTTTTATGTATCTTTATTTTAATATAATAAAGCTAAAGAGTCTTTTTGTTTGGACTCGCTAGTATCTGAAACTAACTTTATTAGTGTAAATAAAGTTCATTTTAGTAGCGCAAACTGAACCTTATAATCTAAGTATTACAGTTGTTTTTTCAAAAGTCGTGTTCGTTTACATGTTTGGCTTATAAATTGTGAGTTCTACTGCATTCAATTTTGTTATACACATTATATATAAACTCTACAAAAGACCAAATGACAAAATAATGAATCTTACTGTTTTATAAGAAAGACTATCAGTTTCGTTCAATCAAATAGATAAATAATAACTACTGACTTAAAAATCTTTATTATATTTTTTCCAGGTCGCTTATTCAGTGGCATTGGCGGTATAAGCGGAATATTCCCCAGCCGTACACGTAAATTAAGCGCATCCGGAATTCCGGACCCGAAACACGGACAGGTCGGGAAGAGCACCGAAGTTTAAACACATCGCAACGGTAACAACGTTTGAAGTAATCGTTTGAATACCTGAGAAACGAATTCGAGACCCTGATTGGTCGAACTCTTACCGAACGTGCACGAACGCGTTCGGACATTTTCGTTTTTGATTTTGTGAAGTTTGACGAGCGACTTTGCTCTAAAGGTGATTGCCGAATCTTTACATTTGTATAGGTTGATTATTTAAATGGTCGGGTACCTCATTTTCTTAGTGCCATCTTAATTTTCAAAGCACTATTTATTAAGTATGGAATTGAATTTTCAAATAAAGCTGGTTTGAATATTATATGTATAATTTATCCTTGTAATAATATTCACAAATGATGTTATTTTAAAATGGATGAGACGGCCTTCCATATTGATTATAGAAAATTAAGTCATCCTTGGAGGCTATCTCAAACTAGTTTATTTGAATATTATGATTAAAGCATAACTCCTTTGTGAATATTACTGTAATTTCGCACTCATGCCTTGGTAAGGCATTCTGAGCATTACGATTTTTACAACTGTAAAAATCTCTATCAATGATTAAAAATTTGGCGTATAAAGCATTCTCGCTATCGCTATATAACGCGTATTTACGGTTCTTATCAGGGTAGGTTACGGTTGATAAGCATTCAGGGCGGTTTTGGATTATATATTAATTAGTGCCAAGTAATGGTACTCGAATTTATTAATATATTTGACTATACGAACACGGGATGACAAGTATGACATGGTGGAAAGATTTTGACAGGCTACAAATTAGTTTTGAAGTAGCCATTCAAAAATAAACTAAATAATCTTCTCATTTGAGATTTAGCGACATCATTAGGTCTTCAATTTATCAAGAACTTAAATTATATTCAGGAAGGTAATGAACATTAGTTAAAAGTGGTGTTATAACGAAAAATAAAGGCTTCTCGTTTGAATCGAAGATAAAATGGGTCCACATTTTGGATGTAGGATAATTCGTAAGCGTTGGATTAAAACTCTGTCACTTTACTGTGTTATATTAGAAATCTCATTCAAAAATGTATACTATATACTAAAGTTTAATATAAGATATTAGAAGTTGTCTTAAAATTATATATTATAAGCGTTAATTAAATCATGATCATATTGTAGTCAAGTTTGCCACGTATAAAATAAATTTTGCCAACTTAAAAAATATTTTCAGACTAGGAACTTTTAAATAATATTTAGATCTTTAAATTATTGCCTGAACACAAAAAAAGTGACAGAGGTTTTATATTTAGCTAGAGTTAAATGTGGCAATACCGGACGGTTACTGAAAGATATAAAAGACAATTTATTAAATTTTTGATTGCATAAAATCACTATTTAGAATCACTAAAAAAAATTCATTGCATGTTACCAACCACAAAGTATTATAAACATTACTTTAATAATAAAAAAAAGTGTTAACTTATAGATTTCACTGTATTTTCTTTAGAATAATTGTACATACGTTTGAGATAGATAATGCAATAGAAATTTAAAGTACACAAAATATTCTTAATTTCAGCACAAAAGCAATACATAGGCATCACAGTTAAAAATATATTTAATAAAAATACGAATTTATTCACTATTGTTGATGAATTTTATTAGATTAGGTGGTTTGAAGATATTTAAAAAAATAGGCTAATACTCATTTCTTCTCGTGAAAATGGAAAACGTCTTGTCTTGAAAAACGTCGAAATTGATGCATTTTCAAGTGTCCATAAAAAATTATTCAAAGAAATATATAATAAGAATTACCTATATCTTCCAAAAATATGTACGATTTTCTGTATTCGACTATACTTGAAGGCTGCTTTTAATTTTACAATGTATGAGTGGTTTTTACATTATTTATTATATTACCTAATGTTACCGATTCAACGTTTCCTTGGATTTTACCGTAACTTATAACTAAATAGTGGTAAGAGCGTAATGTAATGAAAGTGGCCGGCTTATGCGCCTGCGCATATTTAAGAACGAGTGTAAGAAACATGCTTTAAAGACCTTTAAAACACTTCAGAAATGTTTAAAGTTATCCTGATAATTTTATTCTTGACAAGAGCATTGATAACTTACATTTTTTTGTGTAATATAAACAGCTGTATAGTTTTTTACAACATCACAATATAGTTAACTAGAGATGTGTTTCTTACGCTTATTTCTTATTTAACACACCTGGATATTCAAGTAACGTCTAGTTCTTGCTTTTGAGCATAAGATCAGTGAAAAAGACAAGCTTGCTAACTCCTAAGAGATTCTGAACGTTTGAACAACTTCAAAAAGGCCGGCCCTGTTAAAATGTTGACTCATCTAATGTAGCTACTGTTGACTTTTTACCGGTTATTTAGGCTTGTTGTTTCTACTATTTGATACGAGGGTAGATAGAGAATTAACGACTTGTTATAAGAGAAGGATATTATTGGATATAACTGTCGTACTTTCAAAAATGAAGGTAGTCTTAAAAAATGTCCAAAATTGGTTAAAATGAATACTAATGTCATTTAAATCTTAAGATGTATTTAAAAAGAGTGGTCAGTATATAAAACATGTTCTTAGGCGAATAAAAGTGGCATTGATATTAATTTTAATACAATATATTAATTCTATGTATACAGAATTAAGCTGTCCAATATATATGATTCTGAATCTCTAAATTCATCACAACTTCTTATTTAGTTTGTCATTTAATCTATGTACAGTCGAGCACACCCGAAACTTCAATTAAATAACAAGTACCCATTGTTTTATAAATTTTTAAAGAAATTTAATAAAATCTAACAAATATTTCATTTCTAAATTAGTATTATTTTTCAAAAAATTTATATCTGTGTTCGACTGTACGAAAAAGTGTTAAAAACTTTCATGACTCTTAAAAACAATGTAATGCATGACAAATTGAAAGGAATTGATGTAAAATGTTTCTTCGTTGGATTTTGATGGTAATGTGTATTGTATTAACGATCTTTTTAAATTAAAACTAATTATCCCATAAAGTTTCATCAGAAACTCGAATGTAATGTTTATAGGCGTGTTTCAAGCGAAATGCGTCTTTATTTTAATAGGGATATGATATAATTTGTGGAGACGTGGTGTATTTCTAGATACAACCTAATAAAATTGGATTTTTCCTAATCTAGCTAAAGTTTCTCTATATTTGAAATAGCACATGGAGTTACTTCGTTATATTTAGGATATGAAACTGATTAAATATCGTAACTGGAAAGAAAATATCTGAATTGTCTTAAGTATAAGTTATTATACGTCATTAATTAATATATCTATAAAATATTTATATTTTCTGTATTCCCGCGTACAATTGTTGAGATCAATGCCCTATTAGTCTGATTTCCATGCCATATTGATCCTTCTTATCAAATATGTGGTTCCTGTACGTATTATGATTTAAAATTTCATATAAAATGTAGGTATAATAAGTTGAGCCATAATCTTCATTAAGAAATACACCACTGCGCTTTGTGTGAAGATAGAATTTTCGAATCGCTTTTGTAGATTTCGCTTGACGCCAAAGATGTTTAATTCTTGTATTCAAAGTTATTAAAAGTTTAATTTTTAAACATATATCTTCATATTGTTTAAAATTACGATATTTTTGAGTAAACGCCTCATTTTGAATATATTTCGAGTTTGGCTGTGTAGTTTTATTCATATTTGTATAGTTACCTCTCATGATACAATCATCTCAGTAACAATTCAGTGCTTATTGATAAAAATTGTGAAAATAATATGTGAATAAAGCTACACGAAGTAATTAAGTTGTAATAGAAATAAGCGGTTTTCAGTTCTGTAACATACATTTACTAACTTATTTCTATGTATGTATAATAAAGAGTACTTTATAATATATATTCTTTAGTTGGAAGTTGTTATAAACATTAGATTTAAGTAATAACGCGTCTGCGACAGCGCGTTGTATCATACAAGTTGTTGAGAGTTAATACAGCTAAGTCACTTAATAATAATTTTATTTAAAACATAAAACGATGAGAATGTATTTATTTATTAAATATGAATTAACATTCATGAATAGTTTGGTGTTTTTATTTTTATATATCCTTTTAATATGGAGTTACCTACAGTTTTTACGAAGTTACGGGTTATGGATAACTGGTATCCTTTTGTAGTAACATAGAGTTCTCAAAAGTAATCTTCTTCTATCTATAAGTCTAATTATATATCTTTTAAATATATATAAAACAAAGTCAGATTAGTTACATAATTTATAACACAAGAAGCGGTGGGCCGATTTTCATGATCCTTGATTTGTCGGATTCGTATCCGTCCCGAATAGTAAAATAACTAACAAAACATGTCTCACGGGGACAGAAACTGCTTCCTAGGGTGATACCGCGGGGCACCTCTAGTAAGTACAAGAACCCGAAGCTGCATAAAAGCATTAAATTTTAGTTTTATTTTATTGGTAGTAGGTTCCTCATGTGGTAGGGTTTAGACTACTAGCAGTATTTTTACACAAATTAAAAAAAAAAAACTATTGTAGTTAAATAGGACCGGATCAAAACACATTTAGGTACAGACGTTTTAGAAATAAACGAATAATAAAGTTAAAATTTCCTTTGTAATTCTTTCGGTTAATATTAAAAAAAATGTCTTCAATCTTTAAAGTATTATAATAATATTCTGGGACTACTCACACACAGTCATCTGATCCCAAACTCGACCGAGCCTATAATACGGCAACTAGGCAGCTGCTAAACCGGAGGTCATGGGTTCGATCCCCACCCAGGACAATTTTTTGTGTTATAAGCATGATCATTTGTTCTTTGTCTGGGTGTAATTTATCTATATTATATATGTATTTAGAAATATTACTTTAATATGGTGGTCAGTTGTCTGGTTGCCATAAGGCTCTGCCTAGTTTGGGATCAGATGGCCGTGTGTGAGTTGTTACAAGATATTATGATTTTTTATTACCTATTGTAACTCAAATATCAATCGCCCTATCCATTTTACCGTGCCATCGGAATGTATAGGTTTAAAAGCCGCAATACATCTGACAGCGACAACAGCACTTGTGGGTGTTCGTCCCTCTAAGCCGCGCTTAGCTCCGGAACGAACCTGCGACCCGGTCTACGTAATAGTAAACGTCATGAGTTTTCTAGGCAGGTGGATAAAAGGTATAGAATAGACACGTAACATTCATTTGAATATTTGTTTAATAGGTTAAAGATAATAGTTAAATTTGTGTGATTCATACTTAATGGTCTGGTAAACGAAAGTTTGTAAAAGTAGGGTATTATTCAGGTGCCTATATAGTTTGTGGGTACCCAAGATTTACAATGTACAAATGGTCCGTGAAATTGTTTTTCAGTTGAAAGAAAGGACTGAAATAAACATGTCTTCATTCAGTGATATATGTAGGTACCTAGGTATTTTTTTCTCAGTATCATATTCAAGTAGGTATAGATTATAAGATCTAATATACCTAGATCCAAAGAAATAAGTAAAAAATAGTGAATTGTAAGTTTTTAATTCAAATAAAACCCAATTACAGTGACAATATATTTATTTACAAATATCAGGTAAATTATTACAATAATGTACTAAAAGACACCTTAATGTCTAAATGTGAATGCTGTGATCTCCTTTAATTGAAGGAGCACAACTCAAATGTACACTCTACTTTTGTCTAAAAATTTATCTTGTGTATTCTTCGCTAGAGATCCAAAGATAAATTAATAAAAGAAATTTGAAGTAATTTACTGAACTTAACAATAAAATATCTGTTGCCTACTCTATCCATTCTGTGTTCTATACAGCTAAGCTGGCCGGCGTTCAGTCCAGTCCAAGTGACCACGTGATAATAGCCACAGCCTTCAGCGACAGACCAGTCAAACAAATTTAATTAAAAATATGTTCTAGTGTGACATGATAATTGGAGTACATAATCTGAAAAGGTAAGTTTCTTGTTTTTTTTTTTACAATTTAAGATCTTTTAAAATATCAAAGTTTACTTACCTAAGTAATATTAAATAATATATATATATATATTTTTTTTTTGGTAATATGTACCTACTAACTATGGTATCTAAGTGTATTTTCTTAATTTAATTTTTTATTAATGTAGGTACCCACCTAATTCATACGCAAGTAAATAATCTGATCGCTAACCAAAAATATACAGGCATAGTAGTACTATGCCTGTATATTTTGTGTCCCAAATACAAGTTGTTTGGCAGTGCTTATATTCTTTAACTTAGTGCTAATGCAATAAAAAATTGTGTAGTAAGTCAAAAAAATCGTAATATAAACTTTTTCAGGATTTTATATTCTTAGGAAATAGGCATGTGGTATAGAAAGATTAATGATATTCCCATAAAATTAATAGATTATTACTAACCGGTTTCTATACCAAATTATTGATAACTACTTAATTGCTTCTTATACCAAGCCAAAAAAAGTTGCCTTGCACAATTTTTCTTGTAACCGAAACAAATCACGTATTTATCTATACTAAGACAATATTTATATTAAATTAAAACAGTAATAAAGTAGCTAGATAATGAGGTAAATATTTTCTGTACCTAATATTAACAGCACATAAACATACCTAAAACATTAATTAAATACTTCGCATTGGCAGTCTTGTATCCCTTACCCTCACAATATTATAAGTATCATTTAAATACAATTGAAAATGCTTTTTTTATTCAAAGCAAGTCAAATATGTAGTTACCTTCCCCGTAATTAATAGTATTTTTACTTGGTATATCCGATTTATTAAATCATGGCAAATACCTATTGAAAATGATATTATAGAACAGAAATTATTTTAAAGATTAGGCATACTTATAAAAAGATAGATAATTATATGTATTTTTCAACACTTTCACAGCCTATTTAATTTTGTAAAGTCTAGAATAAAATACACTTTTTCACAAATCCACTTTTTAATTATAATAATTTCCTTGGAAAACACGCACAATTTAAAACCTGTCACCCAAAAACACTTCCCGCTAATTTTGCTGTCAAACTTAAACTTTTCGGCGGCAAAATGTCAACCGCGGCGCGAACGAAACCGCCTGGTTGCAACAAGTCAATAGAAATACAACATAAATTATACTCATTTAGTGGTAATTTAATAAACTTAACTAAATTATAGGCATTTAATTCAATTTAAGTAAAGTCGACGCACGGGGGAAGGGTCAACCACCTCTCTGGTGTTGTGTTACATGAACCATAATGCGATAATATGATTTTCCAAGAATGACTTCTACAAATTAATTATCTTTGGTTATGAGATTGATTTATTACAATCAATTGTAACTCGATTAATTTATACTATGTTTTACAATTGTAATGGCTTGTTTAGTTAAGAAACGAATTTACTTTTTGGAACTGAAATTATTTAGTTAGCTAATTAAAAAAATTATTGATAGACTAACAGGTACAGGAAACAGGAATGAAATTCCTGTTTTAATATTATCACTATGTCAAAAAGGCAAGGTAATAGGCATACTTACCTAACTATGATATTACTATTATATATTTCTTTTTTTACGAAGAGATGTCGACTCTACATTGGACTCAAATTTGGGTGAACAATCTCGGTACTACTTCTGGTTTCCTTTGCCTGGCCTATATTAACAACTTAACTGGCCCGCCAATAGATATGATATTTAAACAATGGAAAATAATGTTCATATTATTACGACTCACGAGACAGGAAAATAGTTAAAACTAACACTTGTTCTTTCATTTAGTTAACGCTCAGGCAAGACATATTTATGAGTTTTTTTTTTAATTTTTAGATAATATTTTAAATAATAAAATGGAGGAATCTTTGGACGGGCGGGAAAGCAGTGCAGTCGCAAGCGGGTTTGATTCCGCGGCCATTTTGAACGATGACGTATCACCAACCACTAGTTTTTGCTATAACATACCGAATTTATTTAACGGGTAAGTTATTTAAACAAATTGTTTTAGCATGATACCTATTATTTGTATGTAGGTATATAACTTCAAGTTGTTTTTAACAAGCTTTTATTTAACCTGCAATGTATGTATGTATGTTTGCTTAGGTCAAATCTTGCAAGCTAAATTAGAAACACTTGTCGACATGCGATTGTGATGAAATTGTGTATAACTTGATAAGTTTGGCAACACAATATCATGGTATTTTCAAGCTGGTCTGATGATTGAGTGAGAAGGTGGCCATAAGAACTATGGAACGAAATGAAGTAATCCCATCGTGTTTGGGCTTGTTTCTACTGGTACTTTGAGCCTAGCTGATTTATAAGCTTGTGCTTAAAAATATAATAAAAACTTATTACAACCAAACTTTGCAAAACATACTGAAACTTTTTTAATACCTATATATTACGCTTTTACCTGACTGCGGAAGAAGGGTTAACAACTAGATGTTATTTCTTCCAGTCTTGGCCCCGGCTCAGTGCTATGCGAGCGATCAGATGCGGAACCTAGTGAGACATACACACCGAGCACCGAACCCGTGGACGAGACTACCGAACACCAACAGTATGAAGACGATGAAGAATATTCTCCTAAATCTAGTAAGAAATTAGGAAGACTTATTAATTTAAATCTTTTATTCATTACTTTAACAGATTGTGTCGTCACTGTCTCACTTAACCGTTTCTGTGCTTGTATCTCACTCTAGCTAGTAGATATCTAGTTGGTAGTTTTCTTAAAGATACTTAAATGAACTTAGAAAATGAAGAGCTTTAGGTACCTACCTACTAAAACATGAAATGAGTAAATTATATTATTCAAATAATGTTATAAATGTCAATGTAACTCAGTCTGTCTGTTACGCTTTTACGGCTAAACCACTGAACCGAATTTAATGAAAGTTGGTAAGAGGTAAGCTTGGATCCCAAGAAAGGACAAGCTAATTTTTATCGCAATACCTAATACCCACGCGGGTGGAGCCGCGGGTAACAGCTAGTTTCGTTTTTATCTTATTGTATAATTCGTTTATTTTTAGATGCAAAAGGAGAAATACCGAAACGGAAGCAACGGAGATACAGGTATGTTAAATAATTATTTTATTAATCATAAAAAGTCCGTTAAAATAAGACCTGACTTATAAATTTGAGAAATTAGTATACCTTATAGATTTCTTTGTAATAAAATAAATCGTTTAGCTATTTATTAAGGTACAGCTTGTGTATTTATACATTATATAACTACATAATTTGAGAATAAGGGATGATAATCAATTATTATCCGATAGATTAGATATACTTACCTATTATGGTTTAGATACAGTAAAATTGTCGACTTGTCAAGTTCTCGCTGGCCCTTTCAACCAGTTCAAAGAATGCAGTCTTCATGGTACACCATTACCGACTAATTTAGTATTCTGTATGGTCCACTTCCAGCTAAGTTGTATAAAGCTTCATTCTATATATTGTCACTAATGTAAACTAAGCTATCTTTTACTAATACAAAGCGTGAGACAAGGACGGCAACAGATAACAACTAACTTAGAAATGTCAAATCAGTTTTCGCCTTGAACATCGCTGTGTTTTAGTGCACACGTTGCTGCGTGTTGTTAGATTTGTATGAGAATTTTAGTCGTAATTAAATTTGGCAGCTCTAATGTTCGTCTGTCCTTTTCTAATAGTGTACAAGTGAAAAAGATACTGATAGCCTAAAATAAGTTTAGTGTGGGTTTAACAGAATCGGGGCCATTATATCTTATATTCAATTCTAGTTAACATTGCATATTATACTCTTTTTCAGAACTACCTTTTCAAATGTCCAACTTGAACAGTTAGAGGCTGCGTTCCACAAGACTCACTACCCAGATGTGTTCTTCAGAGAGGAATTAGCTATGAGAATAGATTTGACGGAAGCTAGAGTTCAGGTAAATAGTTAAAAGTACCTACTTGTTATATGAGTAGTCACATAAAAGGACTCCAGTATATTTTTTATAACGCTAAAAACACTAAAAACTAAAAATAGATAGGTGTTACAGATACCAACTTTTAAAGCAACGTTCTGGCTTTGTCATGTAACTCACAAAAAAATATATAACTAAAATTAAGCTTAATTGAAAACAGATTTAGAATTTATTGATACACATTTAAGCACGAAAACAAATCCACTTTAAGACTCGTAAATACCTACAGAATGATTTGATTGAGACAAAAAGCAATTATAGATGTAAAAATCATATTTACTCAGGTCTGGTTTCAAAACCGCCGTGCGAAATGGCGAAAGCAGCAGAAAGCCGGCTGTGAACCTTACCCGGCTGCCGCGAGAGGTCCAAGGTCACCGGATGAAAGGTCACCATCAGCACTGGCCCTTGAAATGAGAGACTTTATTACTATACCCGGTAAGTTAAAGAAGTAGTTTTCCATAAATGTTGGCTTGCGCCCAAATTATTTATGTTCTTCTTAGCGTGTCGATCCAAAGCATTGAAGTTACATTTTACCAGACCAGTATTCGGCCACGCGACACCATTGTCAGTAGCGTTGTACAGGTCCTCGTGTGTACAGGTGGTAGAACACGCTGGGCAGCTCATAAAGTCAGCCATAGTTTGGGTAGAGATACTACACTTAAAGGGCTCGTGTGTGCTTTAACCCCACGGGTACTTATTTTACTTTACACCGGCCGACTTGGATCCGGATAGATATATACGTAGATATCCAAGTTGGCCATTATATGCTGTTGCCGGGAGGAAGTTTCTCGGATGGTGGGGTGGGAAGTGAAGTTGGGTATCTCTCCTTCCAGAGTTTGAAGAAGAGATATTTATGTTACAGTAATCTTTCATATATGTAAAAATTTTCAACCACTTTATATAAACTCTGAAAACAAAACATCATGTCAACCTTTATCTTGTTTATCAAGCCAATAATATAAATTTATTTTCCAGTATCATCAACACAGATGATAAACTTAACTGAAACTCAAACACAAGCCTACGCAAGTAAATCAAAACCTTCCCCGCCAGCCATCCACATATCTGCTTTACCAACGAGACAGAATCCCCAAGTTGACCTCCCATCATTTTCTATACCTCTCCAATATAACCTTGGAAGCTTCAAGAAGATCGGCGAAGATGTACAACTAGATTTAGAACCTACAGACCAAACGAACTGGGATGCCAGAATGATCCCAAATTTCAATCTAATTAATCTTAAACCTTTGATAGAAACGAGAGAAAATGTGGATATGGAGTTAAAATACGAAGTGAAAAATGAAAACAGATTAAATTTTAATGAGATACAAACAGTTCAGTCTATAGAAACTGAAGATATTTTAGGTAAAGATGCAGTAAATGAAGGACAGACAATTTCACCAGATTTTGAAATCCAAAGATACCAGAATTATCAGAATGATTCCGAAAAACGATATAGGGAACAGAGTTTTGAAGATTCCATTATGGAAGATGGAAGAAATGATTTTGTGTGTGACGGTGATTTTCTCTGCAAGAATAATTTTGAGAAAGTCGATGAGAAACGAAGTGAATTTGAGGATTGTCATCTTTTAGATGCTGATAATACTGTAGGTATTAGTAATTTTGAAAGCAATTTGTAAAAGAAATCTTAAGCAATTAATCAATATAAATTAATTAAATATTCCATAGTGACCCTTTAATTTCCTGAATAGGTTCTTGGAATAATTTTATTACAGGTGGGCAACTTAGAAGAAAAAAATAAGTTAATAATTTTAAGATCTTTCTCATATTATCATATAGACCGTGATTTTTACTAGTCATATTATTTATTTAGTTGAATTCAATCAATTTATTTTTATTACTGATGTTGTATAGATTTATTTAAATAATTTTACCATTAGTAAAAGTATTATGTACAGTTAAGTTATTTATTTATTAAGGCATAGTTAAATATTATTTTACCTTTGTATTGGTTGTGTTGTTTTAGTTTTTATAAATAAATATTACCTAATACCCTAATGTAATCACCTATTACTTTTACATTTTGTATGTTACATGATTTTACAGTAGACTTCCAAATCGATACATTAGAAAAAAATTAGAATAACTAAATAAACTCAGACTACAACTGTATCAAGGTGGTTTTTATTAATTGATAAAAATATAATGACGAATAAATATATTGTAATTTAATTTATAAACATGTTTATTTGTAACATACAACTGTCACAATAACAAATCTCAATTTATTAACTTCTTCATTCATAGGACCTATAAATATATTCACGTCTGACCATTTCTTTTTTATATCTAGATCTTACTAAGACTTAAATTGGTCAATTTCGTTTCACGTTAACGCCAACGGGTGTAATTTGGCGGGCTGCCACGGTCCGACGTTCGATTCCCGATCTGTCCAGCATTCAATATCATCTTTATGAATTTGGCTGTATTGATCATGGTTGGATTTCTGTGGTTAAGTAACTAGACTGCAAGTTTAAGTATCTGTAGGTTCGATTCCAGGACAGGATTATAGATATTTGTTCCCTGACTGTTATCTATGTGTCTAGGAGCGTACTGTGCGCTCAACGAGGTCTGTAGTCGAACATGCTTAAGGCTCTACTTATTAGGTAAAATTCCTACCGAGGACGATTCGAGAGGCTAGGGGAATAAAAAATCCAAGTTCAATTAGAGAAGATGACTAGAAGGTAGCATCTAATTACGATCCTAATATACACAAGGTTAAAACCAAAACCAAGAGCAGCGGTACCAGTAGGTTTATTTGCTATCACCAGTTGACAACCCAAGCGATGTTTACTGCATAAAAATCACGGAAAAAACGCAAATTTTGTATCAGCTAACGTCGGTGACCAACTACTTTGTAGTAGATCTAGTTTGTCATCCTCGATAAACAATACGAAATTTGTGTTTTCACTGCGTTTTTTTGTAAAGCAAATATCGCTTTAGTTGATAACCGCTATAGCAAATAAGCCTGCTGACCTCAAGACAGTGAGGTCATACGAAATTGCGTAGGTCGGAACATAAATAATTACTTAAAATATGAAGGTAGAACGAGAAACATTAACTGTCAAGACGAATACCACCTCAGTCTGCCCGTGACCATGACACCTGCAAAGGCGTCGAAACGTCAGGAAGCTAAAAACTACACAAACCGCGATAGAATCCTTTAAAATAGCTTTATTTAAATAGAAACCTTAAAATTATTAATTTTAGGCGCTTGATCTTTTTGAAGTTCATATCGAGTGATTCAATTATTGGTTAGCTAACAGAAATTATGAAACGTGACGTCACTAAATCCTGGGCCAGCAGTGTTATACTCAATTTAAGGTAGAAGTGAATTAACAATTATAACACGAACTTATCTACATCTCAAATGCATGGCGGCCATTACGCTTGATGTAAACAGCCGTTGTGTTGGCGGCGTTAGGCGTGCTACAAGCTTGCGTTTTTCAATATTATAATAATTTGTTTTAATATTTTATATCATGCGATACATGACTAAATAGTTTAGTAGTGATAGAGCTAGTGTATTTCTCAAGTGACTAATAAATTGACGACTGGAATAGTACCTCCTTCCCGTATTCCCATGTAAAGGACCTAGAGGTTTCACTGCTGTGTTTTGTTCGAGATTGCGTCAAACTGAAGAGGTTTGCAGCTACCTTCACTTACCATCAGGTGAGTCACTTCTCATATTATTAGCTATGCTAGAATAATCAAAAACATAAATGTAGAAAAAAACCGACTGCAATTAAAAATAAAACAAAATTACTGAATCGATTTTGATGACATTTATAGGTAAGTATATAAATAAATAAATCTTTTACAGTAAATCTTACATAGGGACCTTCTTTTAGGTAAAAGCAATACCTCTGCTAGAAAGACCCGGTCTTTAATCACAAATTATAATATGGTAAAAGTGTAGTACATAGTTAATATTTTTTTTACAAAGAAATTATATGAAAAAAAATTGGTTGCCTGTAAAGTCGGTATACGGGCGAAAGTTTTACGTGACAACGACTGTCAATGTCAATGTCTGTCTCTCTCGCTCTTAGGCGGGCTAACCATGCCCGAGTGGAAGGGACGCGTGCCTCTCACTCGCTCTCATTGTGAGCGCATAACGTGAGCGGAGCGTTACCCAGTTTCTTGAAGTGTCACCCGGCAAACCAATTTATAAGACGTTGTCACGTCAAAAACACAACTGAAACTTTAATAAAAAACTTAGAGATATATCCTAAAATACTGTGTGTGTGTTTGTGTGTGTCTGGTTACTACCTCTGAGGTACCTATAGTCTATCGATCACAAAGAGTTATTGAAATCGACCCACAATTACCAAATATATCTCGTAACAAAGGTCGAAAAAAAAATATCTTGCCGTTAAATTGAGAACCTCATTATTTTCAAGTCGGTTAAAAATACGATTATGTTTTGACTTTTGCATCGTATTGTGTGTAGCCGGCCTAAACCTAATTCCCGCAGCTAAAAATATAAGTTATAAACACGACCACGTTACAGTGGTCGCTTTCTTTATAAAATCACGTCATGCGACCTGAAATACTCGGTACTTTGTATAAACTATTATAATATACAGAATATTCGTTTTTGTTGGTGTTTTAGAAAGGTTAAGCTGTTGTTATTTTTAACTTGGTTTCTTGGTTATGTATTTAACTGGTTGATTCATCAGTTAGTAATTTAATATGAGTTAGTATACAACTTTGTGTAAGAGAGAAGCCACCTTAGGGCCTCTGATTCTGCTATACATATAAGAGTTTTATGATAACTAGTACCTACTTATGCTACGTTTATACAGTTTTGACTTTGTTTGTGTGTTTTAGTTTCAACGGTTTTTCATTTTTGCAACATTTTTCATTTATGCTCCGCTCTTTTTGGTCGCAGCGTAATGTTATATAGCTTATAGCCTTTCTCAATAAATTGGCTATACAACACTGAAAGAATTAATCAAATCGGACCAGTAGTTCCTGAGATTAGCGCGTTCAAACAAACAAACAAACTCCTCAGCTTTGTATATTAGAATAGATGCAACAAAAACCCTGTTCGATCCAATAAAGGCATATTTCTGGTTCAACATACGTGCTAGAAAAAAATGTCTCGCTCGGGCAGCTTTGATACAAAACTGTATGTAGTACACGAGAACTTTGTCAAGCCATCAGTGTTGCCTCTGATCAGTTTTATTTAAATTTAATTATATTCACCGCTGAAAAATAATAATCTCAAATACATTCAATAGTTAGGTAATGTGTACGCAGTACGATGCCGAATAATACTCATAAGGATCGGACAGGGTTTTTGTTGCATGCTGTATAAATGCTACTAAATAACCACTCATAACGTTATGATATTAAGATATTATAGTATACTAGCTGTCCCCCGCGACTTTGCCCGTGTGTTTTAGTTTAAACGGTTTTTCATTTTTGCAATGTTTTTCATTTATGCTTCGCTCCTTTTGTACACAGCTTATAGCCTTCCTCAATAAATGGGCTATCCAACACTGAAAAAAAAAATCAAATCGGTTTGGTAATTTCTGGGATTAGCGCGTTCAAATAAACAAACAAATATTAGTATAGATTAATATGATATCAAGTTATCAAACGTGTACTTATGCTTTGAAACTAGTCCTTTTTTTGTTAGTTTCGATTCCATGACTGATATTCTCTGTTATTTATTGTCCAAAAGTGCGTTCTCACCCACCCTTATATCAGTTAGAAATAATGTCTAAAAATTTTAGTATTCATTTCTGAAAAAAAAAATACTTTTCAAATTACGAGAGGGACTGTAGTTTTAAATTTTATTCAACTATTCAAGTGGGCAAATAAATGGCCGGCATTCGTGCGTGTTCGTGTATGGTCGTGCGTGTTCGGCTCGCTACCTCTTTTCAGAACCAATAATGTCAACATTATATCGCTTTTGCGCTTTTGGACGTTGGACGTTGGACGCTGTTTTAAATTTATTTGAAGGTACTTTTGTAAAGTAAGTATTTTTAGTTTTCTAATGATTTCGTTATTGCAATGTTTGTGACTATAATTATAGACATTATATTACATGAGAATAGAACAATAATGATCTATCGATACTATAAGAACGACTCGTGGCTAAGTGTAAGCCGTGCGGTTTGACCGATAATACAGGTTAAGCCGCGCTCGCCGCGGTTGGTCCGTGGATGGGTGACCATTTGTAAACATACCGAGACCCTCAGAGTCTCAGAAAGCACGTTAAGCAGTGGGTCCCGACTGTCATACGTTGATCTTTGACAGTCGTAAAGTCATTACAATTCTGTCAACCAATCCATTCACTTGCACTTGAGAGTTTATATATTTGGGTTGCGGTAACCCAAATAACTCAACAGACTACACTGCTAATACAGATTTGAGCAGGATTTTAAAACTACGATAGTGTAACACTAAAAATGGAACGAATTAAACTTTGGTAGTTCGTTCTCGCTAAATCCGGAACATTCGTTTCGGAAGTTAGTCTAGACAAATATAAGCCCGTACTCTAACTTACGGACACGAATGATGAAGCTAGATTTTATTTTAGGTTGTATTTTTTTGTTATATTTTGGGCCTCATATAATTATTTAATTGGTGGTAGTTATAATTTTGAGTCTCACGTTGGGCGCCATTAGATAAATATTTTTTACAGTATTTTCTGAAGTCGATAACAATGAATATTTTATTATCTATACTAATATTATAAAGCTGAAGAGTTTGTTTGTTTGTTTGTTTGTTTGAACGCGCTAATCTCAAGAACTACTGGTTCGAATTGAAAAATTATTTTTGTATTGGATAGTCCGTATAACATCACGCTACGACCAACAGGAGCGGAGCATAAATGAAAAATGTTGCAAACATGAAAAACCGTTGAAACTAAAACACGCGAACAAAGTCGCGGGGGACAGCTAGTTATTTATAAATGTCGCATGTATTTACTGTCGTTGTAAAGTATTTACTATGCACCTAAGATAAGTGAGATCTTTACAGGCTAGTAATATTAACTGACTTAAAAAAAAAACGATTTTCAATTTGTCAAAATCTGATTTTTGTTTGTTCCCCGATTCGATTACTTTGTTTGAAATCTGAAATTATTATTTTGTTTGAAAGAGTATATATACTTTCCAGGCGGATCCATGGTCATCAGGTCGGGATCTCATGACGGGATACTAGGGCAATCGCGGGCAACGCTAAATTTTTTTGGCACGGTTTCCAATTTGAAATGATTTTCACTTACTTTGAAGACGGTTTTTTAACTTATTTGCAATTAGCTGTTTCCCGCGGCTCCGCTCGCGTTATAGTCGGTTATCGCGGCAAAAACTAGCCTTAGCCCTATCTTGGGATCCAAGCTAACTCCATACCAAGCTTCATCAAAATCGTCACAGCGGTTTGCCATGATAGCGTAACAGACAGACAGAAAGACAGTTACTTTCGCATTTATAATATAGTATGGAAGTATGATTTAATTCTATTTTTTATTCATTTATTTACAAAAGTATAAACATAAATTAAATTTTGAAACATAAAACAAATCCTGAATATCTATGCAAATGGCCTATTGCCTTATTCAAATCATAAAGCTGTGTAAGCAACAAGTTACCTCTGAATTTTGGAGTAGACCTCAAACTTAATCGCCGACTGATTATAATCTTAAGTTAAACCTTAACTGGGGTTTAGGCGCGAATCTGATGAATGCTTTATGATAGTTACATAAATCGTTCACACAAAGCGATGAGTAATTGAATGATATATGTATGTTGGAGGCTTAGAGGAATAAATAAGTAAACTATAGAGCGCGCATATCGAGTATGAACTGTTGGCACTAGTATGAACATGAAAAAATCGAAAAATTTGTGTCAAAACAGAACGCGCCGTTTTATTAAAACCATCTCAAAACCTAATATTACCCTAATAATATCGGGACCATTAATTTTTTCGCATAAACGTCTGTCGTCATTTTGCACTTAAATTAAACACAATTCACTCTTTTATTCCGTTTTTTCACCATAATTTTATGTTACATCGATTACTTGCAACCTACAGTCTCCAAAAGGGTTTTCATTACATCCTGTATATAAATACATCGTGTGATTGAATGAGGTCAACTCGTCTGGGTCGTATAGTTAAAATAGACTTCACAATTTATTCAAATCAAATTTAAGTGTTATTGTGTTAGCATATGGTTGATATTTCTTTGTCCGGAAGTGAATGGGATTGATGCTGTAACGGCTTTAAAGTTAGGTCTGAGATTCGGTATATCTGGATTTTTATAACTTTGCTAGGATTTTTGTCTATTGCATATTTTATAAGGGATAGCATTAAAGGAAAACGATTTCGTTGTTTATTTATAATCTATAATAATAATAATAAGTTATTTATTACAAAGAAGGGAAATTGTGTTGTTGATTAAATGTTTATTTGAATTGATGACATTTTTAAATCTAACATTACAAGCTTGTTATTAAAGGTCTTTGCTAATTGGTTATATCTAAAATTATCAATTTTAATATTAGCTAGTACACAAATGAATTACATTGTTACCGCCCAAGACAGCAAATGTCAGTCAATAATTAGTTTATTGTTGAACAGTGGGTGCTTAAAAATTGTCCTACGTTAAATAATGGTATTTAGATAACCAAAATGGCCCTGCTTTTTTGTTGTATTTGTAATTGTCCAGACAAAGTTTGTATATACCAAAAATTGCGAAAAATCAATAAATATTATGTTCATGTTCTATAGATTACAGGGCAACGTGTGTCGAATCAGCTAGATTGAAATTAAAATATTATTAATTATAATATTATAATTAACTAGCGTCCCCCGCGACTTTGTTCGCGTGTTTTAGTTTCAACGGTTTTTCATTTTTGCAACATTTTTCATTTATGCTCCGCTGCTATTGGTCGTAGCGTGATGTTATATAACCTATAGCCTTCCTCAATAAACGGACTTTCCAATACAAAAATATTTTTCAATTCGAACCAGTAGTTCCTGAGGTTAGCGCGTTCAAACAAACAAACAAACAAACAAACTCTTTACCTTTATAATATTAGTATAGACAAGAAAACATGATGTCATGGTGGCCTAGTGATTCAATGAACGGATTTGTGTGCACAAGATTGCAGGTTCGAACCCATAACAGGCAAGTATCAATGTGACTTTTTCAAAGTTATATGTAATTTCTTAATTATTCTAAGACATCATTGACAATCGGTGAAGGAAAACATCGTGAGGAAACCTGGATTCCAAAAATTGGAATCTGAAATCGCCAACCCGCAATGAGCAAGCGTGGTGATCACTGCTCAATCCTTCTCTATATGAGAAGAGGCCTGTGCCAGCAGTGGAATATTTATAGGCATTTATAGGCTGGTATTATTCCATTATTATTTTAATTAACAATAAGAATACGATCAAAAAGCCACGATATAGTTACTATACCTGTGTAAACATATTATTGCTGTTCCCTAGAGTTTTCACACCTGGAAAATTTACCACGGCCACGGATCGTTGAGCGTCTATTTATATACAGTAGTCGCTGATCACAAATAATTCCGAATAAACGGCAGTTTCATTGTGTTTTCAAAGATATTTTAAATTGTTACGGAATTAAGAGGTTCGTATACTGAATGGGGAAGATGATGGGGTATTAAAAGGAAATATCTATTTATTCCGCCAGATAGATTAAAAAACGAAAAAAAAACTCGGTTTTTTTTATCAAATTATTGAAAAATGTCAAAGTTAAAGCGCTTTAAAGTTTTGGTGTGGGGGCTTGTGACGTCACGTGTGGGTAAAAATTGTACGCTCAAGTATGCATTCAGTGTATATTCATTATCGTTCGCTTTTTAAAAAAAAACAAAAATACGTGTCTAATATTTTACTAATACCTATGTGATGCGTAAATAAAAAATGTCCGATCCCTATTAGTCCGTCAGTAAGATAATAAAACAATAATAGGCACATATTGGATTTTAAAAATAAGAAAACAACAAGATGGTGGTTTAAAACAAAGTTTAGGCGACGGGCTAATGAAGTCATATTTGCGTAAAAAATGCATGATTTTGTGACGTCATGCGACATTTCAAATCAATGTATCTTCGTGAGTTTTTAGTAAAGTTATATAAGAAAAAATACGAGTCTAACATTTTTTATTGAACTATAAGATAAACATATATACAGTAAAAATAAAAAATAAAATTTTCATTTAGCCCATTTTGTGTTGGTAGTCAGTTAAGTCTCTTCTAGACTACTTGTAGATAAATTGTTATTAATTGCAATATTTTCGTTATAATATGCAATATTTTCGTTGTTAGCATGAGAAAAAAAACTTTACACTAAATTGTATTGCAGAGGATTTTGTACGCGTCATAAGTGCGATTCAAAGACATAATAACAAATAAGATTTAAACTAAGTTGATATTAAAATTTATATCGAAGGTTTCCTAACAAAATGGGCGTACACGCAAACATTATTTTATTTTGCTGCAATGGATATTAGATAACGAGGTCCAGAACATAGTTAAAGACGTTTCTTATTCCATTAAAATTCCTGCCATTAAAATCTTTGGTGTAATGTTACCGCATGGTAAAATGATTTTGACACATAGGCTAACAACTACGAATCCTCATTTTGTTTATTTATTTGTTCTTAATACAAAATTACTTAATTTATTAACTTAACAATTTAATACAAATTCACACAAAACCAGTTGTATAGCTACATTATATCTTTATTAAAAGTTTATTTACCAGTATTTTTATATAAATTACTGTAGTGAAGCTATTATTATTTAGAAAGATCTTTTTAAATGTCTCTAGTATCCTCAATAGTACCAGTATTGTCTGTAGGTACACACACAAACAGATGTGAGCTCCACGAGGAGTCGCGCCCTCACGCGGTCATTGTTCCATCTCGGAGGGGTCTCTGTAACGATTCTCTGTTCATCTGCTAGTAGTTTGTATTAATATGGTTACTTTGTTCATTTGTGTAATTCTGTGTGTTTGTCTAATCTGATTTATTTTTATCCAACTTTAAGTAGGATGTTTTCAATTCTTCAGAATAGTTTTTGCTTTGTATGTTTTATGATTACGCGAAGACGCCGCGAGATGGACTCTTTTTTTGTAAGCGTAAACTTCTCATGTGGTCCCATGGCGGCCAGCTCAGGATATGATGAAGGGGTCTTGGGAAAACTGTTCTTAAAAATACCATAAAAGCTATTATTTTAGAAATCTATACTAATATATAAAGCTGAAGAGTTTGTTTGTTTGAACGCGCTAATGTCAGGAACTACTGGTCCAATTTGAAAAATTCTTTCAGTGTTGGATAGCCCATTTATTAAGGAAAGTTATAAGCTATATAACATTTCGCTGCGACCAAAAGGAGCGGAGCATAAATGAAATTTGTTACAAAAATGAAAAATCGTTGAAACTAAAACACGCGGGCAAAGTCGCGGGGGACAGCTAGTAATTTATATTAATGCGAAGCGAAAATTTAAAATTAAAAATATTTAGTAGAAAACAAAGTGCATTTAATTAGTAGTCGCAGGTTCGAGTTCTGCCTGAGATTCAAATTTATCCTTCTATTTATATTTAATTATAAATAAAAAATTCCATCACTCCGTAGGTTATTGCAAGGTCTGTAAATATTCAAATTAAGTTATGCTCCAGATTCCAAGATGGCGACGAGAGGCTCCAATTGTGGTCCAGAAGGCTTTGCTATGCGGTTTATAGAGCTTAATAGAGCCTCTGATTTATCCATACTAATATTAAACAGTCTTAAAGTAGCTTTGTCTATCTTTCTGTTACTCTTTTAATGCTAAACCATAGCGTCGATTTCGAAAAAAAATTGATCTTTGCTGCGATGACTGACATGCGGGCTTAATTCATATATCTAGTACCTACTATTAATAATAATAATAATTTTTTATTTGCGTAAAATTTAGGTACATAAGAAATAATCAGTAATACAATCGGTGCGGTACAATTCCTATTCATATATTTCAATAATTCATAATGATTATATTTACTAGTAAGCTTTTACGTTTACTGAAAGTCATCTTATCAAACAGAAAGAGTGCACACACCATACTTGTTAATTAATAAATCAAATCCTATTTCATATTTATTACATTTCAATTTACCCATAAAACAATATTTAATACTTTATATTAAAACTTACTTTTACTTTTTTTTATCTAAAGCTCTTGCGTCGAAAGCCTGATCTTTCTCAGTCAAGTCAGAGTATATATATTTTATAAATACACAAAAAAGTCAAGTTTCTATTTAAATAAGCTGCAGCTAAAAAATATTATAAAAATATATTTTTTTATTTTTCTATATTTGATATTTTTTTGCTTTTTTTTTTAAGTACAAATAACATTCCAAACCTTTAATTTTCAAATAATATTCATCTTCATAAAATTTATTAGTAATCTTCAGATTCTGGAGAAATCCATTTATGTGAGTGCATTAGTTAAGGTCTATTAAATCGTCTAGAGGTCAAGACGAGACCCTTTTCTATTTCTTATAGATTTCTAATGTATTCAGACAAAATATTTGTTTGACTTTCAAGAAAGGTATATTTAATGAAATGGTATTGTGATTATCCTTACTAAAATTATAAATGGGAAAGAACTCTGTCTGTCTGTCTGTCGCGCTTTCACGCCGAAACTACTTAACCGATTTAAATGAAATTTGGTACACAGATAGTTTAGAGCCTGAGAAAGGTCATAAGCTACTTTTGCCGCGATAACGGACAGCTACACGGGTGGAGCCGCGGGAAACAACTAGTAATTAATAAACAGCTCAGTGGTCGACAGCTTGGCTTTGTGTTCAGAGAGTTTAGATTATAAAATAAACTGAAAATTAAGCTTTCTTAGCAAATAAGTAACAGATAGTTTTATACCAAAAATGATTTTATTGTTGATAAACTTTGTGTTCTAACTACTATTTGAAGTGGATGTCAATAAAGCGCAAGGGTTATAATAATTGCAAATTATATAATAGTATAATAAAACCGGTCAAGAGCGAGTCTGACTCGCACACCGAAGGTTCCGTGCAAATTTAACATTAACGATCTTAACTATGCCGTAATTTTTTTTTCTCTCATACATCAATGTATGACATTAACAAATCTTCAACTGTAAATAGTTGTTTGTAATTGCATAAACTTATTTTATATGTAACAAAACTACAATTTGTTTTTTTTGGAAATATCCATCTTGTCGAATTTCGTGATTTTGAGTAGACGGGAAGTACCTTATAGGTTTTAAGTGTCTATCAAATAATATGGAAGAATAACATAAATGGTATGGTGGCTGTATTTTTTAATTGCGTTGACATAAAAGCTTAAATTTTTATTGTATCAAAGATCTGTATTCCCAAGTATTTGATATTAATTTCAATATCAATACCACGCGATCCTGAAAAAATTAAATTGACAGATAGACAGACAGGACTATAAAGTGATCAAAATAGTAGTGATAAGGGTAACTTTTTGAGGTATGGAACCATTAAAGCATCTACACTAATATATAAAGCTAAAGAGTTTGTTTGTTTGTTTGAACGCACTAATCTCAAGAACTACTGGTCCGATTAGAAAAATTCTTTCAGTGTTGGTTATCCCATTTATTGAGGAATGCTACTTATAAGCTATATAACATTACGCTGCAACCAAAAGGAGCGGAGCATAAATGAAGAATCGTTGAAACTTAAACACGAGGACTAAGTCGCGGGGGACAGCTAGTCGTGTTATAAAATAACATTTTGAAGTTCATAATTATTTAATGTAAGGTGCGCATTTCACTTACTTAAGTTTTTCGATCCATAACATGAATTTTCTTGACTATATTTAAAGGCTTCGGCATGCAAAATGTCTTCCATAAAGTCCTTCGAGGACAAAATGCATCTCTTTTCGAAGAAAATGCAGTTCTTATGGTACTTATTTGACAAAATCTACGTTGGCATTAATAACAGTCCCTTGGTGTTAAATTTCGATTTTTCTTGTCACTTCCCACCAATCAAAATTATACTCTGGTATCCACACATTAAGTTACAAAATTGAACGGTCACTTTTCTAAGCTCTGTACCAGCTAATATGAACTGTGCAAAGCAAACAGTACACTCTGAAAGTCCGCTAAGATACACAAAAATGACCCTTAAAATTAAACATGGAAGAACCATTATTATGTAACACAATTATACCCTAATCGAATTCGGACGTTTGTGAACACCGCACACATACACATCGCGTTTTAGTAACCTTCCTTATTATTAATAAAAAGTCGCCCTTAAGACTCGTGTAATTAAGTTGAAAATCGATTATGATTAATATAAATTGTACAACCTATTGACTCGTGGGACAGCGTGCATTCGGTTTTCCGACACGTGGCTCGTCAAAGTGAAACCTACTTTTTGTAAACGGTATAAGGTTTAATTTCGAATGTTTGAATTTCTTGGAATCGCTGGTTCTGTGTGTGAAGTAGTAGCCACGGCCGAGGGCTGAAAGGGGTGCCGGCGGGGGCGCGAGGGGGAGGGGGGGGCAGCTAAAGGCTTTCCAGGTCTACTACGTTAGTACCGCCGCGTCTGTCGTACCGTACGCACGGATGGCGCGCACGAACACGCGCGTGCGCTTTACGATTTTTTTAAAACGTAATACTCATCATCTCCACTTACCTAACCGCTTCTATCATTTATTATTGGTTTTTCAACTTTATCGGATGTTTGTGAGAGTGAGTGTCGCGCTGTGCGGAGGTTGCACTCCTGACGGCAGAGTTTAATAGATGCGATGCTATCGTACGTACGATTGGTATACAGTGGATATATGACCTACTTATGTTGGTATGGAAAGGTACAGGTGGTAATATTTAAAGAATATAACTTTGAATGGGACGCGGACCGTTTATTGTAAAATTAAGAATAAAACTATCCTGCGAAAGCGCGGGAAACCACACACGGAAAGTAAAAATGGCGGGAAGAGTATTGTAACCTGCGTGCGTAACTGAATACTCTCTTATTAAAATTTCAAGTAGAATTTAAAATGGAAATTGTTCTGTAATCCTGCAGCTTCTGAATTCCGTTGAAGGGAAATTGGGAATTAAAATATTAAAGAGCCACTTGTTATTGTTAAGTTTGTGATGAAGATGGGGTACTCTTTAATACCTACTGAAAATAATCGGATGTAAAAGAGGCTGTTTGTTTAAACATTAATCGTTGAACACTGAGTTCCTCATTCCGGGCACGATTTAATATCTGGAGTAGTCAACTTCGTAAAAAATGTATTGACCGGATTCGAACCGGGGATCCGTATGTGAGATATATGAATATATATTTAAACGAATACATTATTTAGTTAATAATCTGTGAGCCCATTGGATTACTCATAGGTTTTTTGTTTAGGGAGATTTGAAACAAAGTCGATTACTTGCAAGTTTTTAATGCAATTTAAATGTTTTAATTATTCTATAACACGGGGATTTTGCAATGCCGTTATAGATAAATAGGTGTTTGATACATTAAAAATAATTTAACACATATTCCTATGAGAGACATTATCGTAAAATATACATGGACAGTACATCTCTGCTTATTCCTAAAAAAATGCGTGATGTTACATACTCACGTATTTAATATTATACATACTTTTAAACTTTATTGTCAATCAAATATTCATAAAGTCGTTTAAAATACGTAAAAGCGAAGCCAGAATTTTTATCGTATGGGATTTTCAGTAATTTCGGTATCGAGTGACAAAAGAGGTTTTATTTAAAAGATTAAAAAAAAAACAGTTTAAAATTAATTTATTATTGGATTTTTGAATATTGTTATTAATTTATTATTGAATGAAATATCCTGAGTTAGTCATAAGTTTAAATGAATACTATCTTCTTATTAAAACAAAACTTTGTCTATGTAAATTATAGTAGCAAATTGTAATAGTCCTAATGAAAGCCTTCTTGAACTAAACAGTATAAACCACATTAACTCAATTGGTTAATTAAAGGTTTAATGTATAGTTTTCTTATTATTTATTATTTATATCTATAGTAAATGCAAAACAATATAGTAAAATTAAGTATTTGTGTAGGGAAAGTAAAAAGTAAAGCCTTCCAACTTCAAAGTTATGTAACTTGAGCGCTTTTACAATTTTGGATGTTTATTTTAACTTTTAAATAAAATATGTGTTAAAGCTTTGAAGGAGCTCGTGGCTAAGTGTAAACCGAACGATTGAACCGATAATAAAGGTTAAGCCTCGTTCGCCGTGGTTATTCCGTGGATGGGTGACCATTGGTGAGCGTACCTAGACTCCTCAGTGCTTCAGAAATCACGTTAAGCCATAAGTTCCGACTGTCTTACGTTGATCTTCGACAGTCGTTAAGTCATTACAACTCTGACAACCAGTCTTACCATGAGATACTGTGTTGCAAAGTAAAATGGGTTGTGGAGGTCAGATAGGCAGACGCTCCATGTTAGATATGGTATTTAGCTGAAACTGTTAAGGCTGGTTATGATATACATAGTAGAGTTTTACGTAATCAATCTGCAATTACTTGAAAAAATATAATTTTTGCTTTAAACGATAATTTTTATCATAATATCTAGATTTTTTTTTAATTAAATCTCAAATCTGTTTAATTCACATTTTTATGATGATTATTACTACAAATTATTTTTAAACAGAAAATCTTAATACAATGTCTTTGACGTAATAATACACGTGAACATTTAATTTAAATAATACAGTTTATATAATCACAAACACCGCATGACTAGAAATACAACCAGGTGAGTTTTGTCAACGCCAATATCTTTTACGCAATAGGCCCACCACTATTTTACTAAGCACTAGAGATGATCCTCAAAATGTATGTATAAAAACGGGACACATAAATATTATTTTTACTACGACATTTTACGACAAAATGTATTGAGACGAGATACGTACTAAATGTCGTAGCAAAGGTCTACGAAAGTTCGTAGCAAGAGCTACGGAGCGTAGAACTAGGTGACTGTTTATTTATTTATCAATAAGTTTTTTGTAAATATTTTTTATAGCAATATAACAATACCAAGTGTAACATGATAATAATATATTTTACTATTCTTGTAAAAATATTTTTTATCTTACTCCAGTCGGGTTTCAGTTTCGGATTCTTGGATTTTCAGAGTTCATGTTTGTATTGTTTTTATTCCACAATAACTTTTAAATGCCTGTACTTATTAGGATTTATGGGGTATCCTTAGAATCCTTACAGCATTCTAAATGACAGTGGCCGTATTATTTCTTTTTTTAAACAAAAAAGAAACTCGTTTTTTTGGTAGACCCGTTTTTTATTTTCCAACTATCTGCTTATTCATAGACAACTGAAATAAAGGCCAGTGAGCACAATTTAGTTACTATGGTCGTTTTTTACGTATACGTAAACGTCGTCAACGTTTACCCTTGATCTCGTATTGAGTAATTTACGACGAGAACGTAAAACTGAAACATCAAAGGTTCTGAAAACTATCTATTTCCTGGTTATATTCTTGTCACGAAAATGATATAAGTATATACAATTATTTGTCGAACTTAATGAAGTATTATTTTAAGTAAAATAGTCATTATTAGGAATTTTACTTTGTCTTAATAACGTCCTCCTTTTTTCGTCGGGTAATAAGGGAAAAGTTTTTTATTAAATTTTTATACTTCCTTGCTCCTAGCTTGAATATTTTATACATAAACTTATTAACCTGAACAAAATACATTGTATATGGTTTTTTGACGCACATAACCAGTACAGCCACAATAACCTATAAAATGAACACAAAACAATAAATATACTCAAACGGACAAAAAGCAAGAAATTTGCGAAAAAAATAATTTTACGATACTCGTTCCCTAAGACCTGGATGGAGTAGAGATCAGGTAAAATTTCCGTCGGAATGCATGAATATCTTAACCAAATACGACCCAGGGGAGTCATGGAGGCTACCTAACATTTTTCCACGCATTGATTACGTAAAAATAACCAAATTCCGATTCCGATTGAGGTTTATCCAAGATAACTGAGAGTATCATTTTGAGGCGGTTCATTTTTTCTTTATAAGCGGATCTGTGAACCTACTCCCAGGGGTGAAGCGTAAACAGAAAGTATTACTTAGCTACTTGGTCACTGCATTTTTATGTCCTTTGGTAAGCCCTCTCTCAACTGCTTTTACTATCCCACTATTGGGAAAACATTTTTTTTTCCGTACTGTACATTTTATTCAGGCCATATCTATGAAAGGACTTTAGGATCTAATAAGAACCCTATATAGTCATTTCAGGCATATAGATTGTCTTAAAATCGTTTGCTATTTCAAACAATATGTGATATTATATAAGGTACAAGCGTATTCCTATGTATGTCGGTTATTGCGACGAAAAGTAGCCTATATCCTTTTTTTGGAATCCTAGCTTTCCCCATCCCAAGTTTCATCCAACTCGGTTCAGCGGTTTAGCTGTGAAAACGTAAAAGACAAACAGAGTTACTTTCGCATTTACAAATATTAAGTATGGAAAAGTAGGTCATACTCAGTTTATCAATATAAGATAAACGTAGTTTATTTTGGTGCTCAATACCGCCAGATTTGCTGGTCGATCGATGTTGAGCTGAACCAGCTTATAACATTCAGTTAGATCTAGTCTTAGGTATAAGTTATAGCCCTTTGTAGATATGTGTAAATGCATTTATCATCACGTAGTTAAGTAAGGCATAATGTGAGTTAATGACTTTTTTTTGTGTGACACTTTTTTTTTGTGACATCTTTGGTTTGGTACTGTTTTAAAATTTGTTGTTGGGGATCTTTATGGGTAGTATAAATGCCCACATAACATTATGTGAAAGGCTTGCTGGTTTGTTACATCAAAGATTAAAGATTCATTGTTATTTTTGACTTCCACATAAAAAATCATCACTGACTTTCTCCAAAGGAAAATTGTATTTTCCGAAAATTTCTTTTGTCCGAACAAATTTAATATAGCAATTAAACCTACGACCCCTCAAGTAAAAAGCCAAACACTCAACCACTCCGCTAACGGGGTCCAATAATAAATTACCGCCACACATTAAATTCTATTTTCAAAGGCGAGTAAGCGTTCTCGCGTAACGCAAAGGAAAACACGCATTCAGCCTTGTTAAACAAATATTATATTTAGAATCGAGTTTTCATAATATCAGAGTAAGTATAATTGTCTCACTGTTGCAAAGACTTACCTTTTTTATATAAAGAAAGAAGATTAATCACCACAGTTTGGCTTAGGATTTTAGGTGATAAAATTCAGGTCTCATTACATTTTTGTTCATCGTATTCAATGTCATATATCTATACATATTATAAAACAAAGTACCCCGCCTTGTCTGCCTGTCTTATCGCGATAAACTCAAAAACTACAGAACAGATTTTCATATGTTTTTCACCAATAGATAGAGTGATCTAACAGGAAGGTTTTTGTTTATAATTCATTAATGTTTTGTCTACCGAAGCCTGGGCGCTAGTAGTCACTAATAAAAATGTACCGAAATGCTAATACATTATTAGTTACTTCGGTATTAAACGTAGTGCTTACAACGACGCAACTAGTACTACATATTATATATATTATTCACAACTTACATTTTAGCCCAAAACACTTCGTTACTAATAAATAAAATAAAAGTGGACAACATCACATACACTGCTTTGAACCCAAAGTAAGTAGCATTTGTGTTATGAAATCAGAAACAACGAAGCTATCACAAATACCTAGACCCAAGATAATGTAGAAAAGTTATTTTTTATATTGACTCTTCTGGTGATCGAATTTGGGACCCTAAAGCTAGCGATGCCTTGAAAACTGGTGTGTACGCAACTCGACTACTGAGGTCTTACAAAATACTTCCCATCTAAAACTTGATACTACACATCTTAGAAACCTAAAAATAAGCGATCCCTTTATACGTCTCTGTTAAAAGTATCGAGAGTTTTCCAATATGTAGTTTTGTTAGGAAACCAATCGAAATAAATCACTGTATCACGATTGTCTTGGAGTCGCTCGTACCGAATAATCGAATCGGTTTATAGGATCGATTCGGTGCAAGGGCACTACGTAATCGATACGAGACAGATCGACGCTACAGTAACCTTTTATATTCGTGTTTCATTTTTTTACTTGACGATGTAGAGTATGTAGAGTATTTTATTTAACAAATATCCTTGATGGTTATAGACACGCATTAAATTAAATTAGTTGACTTTTTAGGTAAGTCTGATAAGACTTCTAAAGAGTATATAAAGGATTAGAAATTACACGTTTACACTTTTATTTTTATTAATAAAATGAAAATCCGAAATGAACGTGACATAAAACAAATATTATAAAATCACATAAAAATCAAATGTTCGATAATCAAATTCGAATTAACAAAGATCGTTATTCGTTCCTAATTAAAAAAAAAAACAACCGCCATTTAACATTTAAATACCAATCGAACCCTTCAAGTTTAAAAAAGGAATTGACAAACGGTTATTTAATCATGAGCAATGAACAGAGTATTTATTACAAAAATCGTTGGCCCTTCGGGAGGGTTGCCTTTGCCTCGGTCAGTGCGTGCCTTGACCGGAAGTCCGCCATATTTTATTTATAGCAACGTGTAGCGGCGGCGGGAAAAATGGCAGTGAAGACCTTTTATGCTTATTGATTTTGAATATGAAGGTTGCTAAGTAAACCTGTGTTGTGAAGGTTGTGTAAACAGTTTGTTACGTTACAATGCGAGTTTAGATTAGTGTTAAAATTGAACTAATATTGTGTGTGTGTAGTTGTTTATCGACTAATTAGTTACTCTTGAATTGATAACCTTTGAATATACATAGCAAGCATAGAGTAAACGCATCGCTAGTGGCCCTATGTGCCAATCGTAAGCAAACTTTTTGCTGTAAGTATTCGCTCATTTACTGATTTTTTGACAGAAGTTAATAGAATAATTAAATGGATATTAGGTTTTGAGATAGTATTAATAAAACTTTTAATACTAATTTGACTTGACCTTGAAGACGATGATGTTCATACGTGTGCTCACTGTTCATACTCCGGTAGGCGCACTCTATAGTTAACTTATTTATACTCTAAGTCGATAATAGATTAAAATATAAGATACTTTTCATCCCTAATTAACTTTCTCTTGGAGTTTAAACTTTAAAAGCTATTTTTATGTCCAATGCATTTATGAAACTTAGATTCAAAAATATATTTTTAAGCACATTTCATTCACTGATTAAAGTTGACGTATTAAGTGCTATTACGTGTTTTCAGACTAGTTGCAGAAGGTTTGAAAATATCCACTGAGACTGATTAATAATTTAATTTGATTTCTTCCACAGGGCATTGAGATCCTATCTCACCACTTCGTTTTTGTCTTTCAAAAAGTAAAAACAAAAGAATAAATAAATTGTATACATAGAATAATAATAGTACAATTAATAGTACACCATGCTTGCCTAGCTTAGCTTTATTTTAAAGGTTGCACAGAGGTTATAACTCTAAGATACATTTACAAGGCCGTAAAGTCGAAAAAAAATGTAATCTATACTAATATTATATAAAGGTAAAGTTTTCGAGTTTGTTTGAAAGAAGTAATCTCTAAAACTACTGAACCGATTTTGATAATTCTTTCGCCAGTAGATATTTTATAGAGAATTCTAGTTTGTTTTGGAGAATGATGGTTAGCCCATAATTGGGTTGTGCGTAAGCCTTAGGTATATACCTAAGTAAGTTTATGTCTAGAAATTTGAACGCATGAGCTAGAGGGAGACCTAAATAAATAAATAAAGTTGCTATACGGAACCGTGTAATAATATTATAAAGAGGTAAAGTTTGTGTGTTTGTTTGTAGGATCTCTTTAACTACTGAACCGATTATGATTAATTCTTTCACCTATAATAAGCTACATTATTTCTACTACAGGCTATATTGATGTTCTACTTGTGCAAAGCCAGGGCGGGTCGCTAGTTTTAAATAAAACAGTAATGCCCTTTAATTTAAACATTAACTTTACGGTCAAATCTAAATCGCGAACATTAACACCAATTTAACTCCTAAGTAATTACTTGAACTTTGATATTGTAGTTAACTAAGCAGTTTAGTTAGCAAAGGTTAGATCATCGCTATTATACATATAATTAGTGTCGAAAACTAAATAATAACTTTATACTTGATCTAGCTGAATAGAAGAATTCTAAATTAGGGCTGTAGTTTAAATTTAACTAACTGATTAGTGAAATTGATTTGAAGTTACTCGGAGTTAATAATAGGTATAGTACAATATGTTGGGACAATTTACACACGGCCATCTGATCCTAAACTAGACAGAACCTGTATTATGCAACCAGACAAGTGATAAACAAACTACATATATTTATAAATACATACACACATTCTAGATAAAATACAGCCAGAGAGAGAACAAATGCTCGTCACACAAAAATTTGACCTGGGTGGAAATCGAACCTATTCAATTGCCGTGCAATGCAAGTACATACTTTTTATGTTTTAAAGACACAATCAAAAGTGTATTTCATATTTAATGTTGTAAAACTTTATTTCTACAACTGATTACCCATAAATGTAAAAAAGTGATGAAATATTTGATGATTGATGAAATATCTCTGTAAGGAAGCAAAAAACACTTTTTGAAATCGATCCTCTATTTCCAAAATATTGCGTATCGAACATACAAAAAAGGACCACTAAAGGAAAACCTCTTCCTTTTAAAATCAGTTAAAAATAATATATTAATAGTGGCTACACTTAGTATAACAGTAGCAACCCTAGGGAAATGGTAAGCCTTGTTTTAGGCTAATTACTTAGGTAGGAATTTTCATTAAAACATCAAACTAATCTTCTAGAATAGTTTTGAGGTAATCTTGCTTTTAATTCTTACGTCATTCTCAACTATGATTTTCAAGATTTATAAGATCACACATATTACAATGAAACTTGTATTTTGTGACAATGTGACATATATTTTTTCTTGTAAATGCATTTATTTCTAGATTTCTATTTCTATCTTTCTGATTGGTAAAACCGGTGTAGTTCATGACTGGTCTTTGGTTTAGTGGTTAGTGTCCCTGACTGCTAAACTGGAGATCGTGAGTTCGATTCCCACAAAGGTCAAATCTTTGTGTGATAAACATGATCATTAGTTCTGTGTCTGGCTGTAATTTATATAGAATGTATGTATTTAGAAATATATAAGTATGTTTATCAGTTGTCTGGATGCCATAATTCGGGCTCTACCTAGTTTGTGAGTTGTCTCAAGATATTTAGTTATGATCTAAACTTACAAAACGTTTTGTTCATGTTTATTAAAACCTAACATAGATTAAACGATCACATAAGGTTACCTAACCTATTACCAACGAACTAACAAAACACTACCACTCATTCCAATTCACGAATACATCCTATGAATTGTAATTCCGTTCCATTTTACGGATGTAATTGACAGCGCGATCCGAAACGGATTTAATTGAACTCTAATGCGATGCAAACGTTTAATGTGACAGTTAAATTGATTAGAACTCGCGAAATTAAGACTTAATTGGTTTTATTGATGTTGTACACGCACCCTTTATCTGGTATATCGAGCTTTACTTAAGTTCTCAATAATGTAGTGGTGGTTCTAAAATTATGTAAAGCTGTTATTGTATGACATTATAAAAATTATACCAGCCTGTAACAGAAAACTTGGATCTAAAAAATTGGTGTCTGAATCGCTAAACCGCAAGTGAGCAAGCGTGGTAATCAACGCTTGTTTCTTCTGAGGGCATTTATAGGCTGGTATTATTATGTACATTATTGTTATTTAATTTTCCCACAATAATGTAAAACCTTGTCATACAGCATTGCAGCAGCATTGATAACGACGCTTGCTGTATCTTGATTATCTCTCGACGTATGTGTGTACATTTAATAGTGTCTTAGTATAATTTCTTCTGCCTTTTCCCAAGCTATGTTGGGTCGACTTTCAGTTTTATCGGATTCAGATGAATATTTTACATTGAGCGACTGCCTATCTGAACTCCACAACCCATTTTTCTGGGTAACACACTATACTGTAGTGAGTGAGACTGGTTGTAATGACTAAAGGTGGGTTGTTTCAAACCGTCTGCTATCTTAAGTCCGTACGTCAACGTTAAATCAGTATGGAATTCACATACAAGTGGCCATATTTAACGTTAACAGACCTGTCAATATATATGTTGAAGCAACTAGCCCTTAATAATTAATAGATCACAAATGACCTTGATTTATTTGTATTTAGATAAGAATTTTCTAATTGTTGACTAATAATATTAATAGTATAATTAATCATTTAATTATTTGCAAATGATAAATTCAATAAAAACAAACGATAATCCGAATTTCGATATAAAAAATAAATAAAAAGACATTTATTGCTACCAAAAAACAAAAACACGGTACATATTATTAAATATTAAGTAATTATAAGAAGAAGACAGTAGCAAAAGGAGATGGCTCAGCTAATGCTGTACCGGGACGAGCACGACCCGTCATAGCGCTTGTTTTCAGCCATTCCTACTCCCTAAGTTGTAATGCGGGAGTTACTGGACAAGCTGGCTACAGAAGTCGCAAGACAACTTCTTAAAATCTAAGTATTTTGTAATATAAGTTAAAATAAATAAATTATATAGTTATCTAATATAAAATAAACATTCAATTTTTACAGAACTCCAATTAAAAAGAATTAAGTGTGAGTGTGTGAATAAATGTATTTGAATGTGAGTGTGTGTGTGTAAGTGTATGTAATACTGTGTGTTTATTGGTTGAGTGTATAACCTACAACATTTTGCTTTTATATTTATACCGTGTATTAATCTAACAAAATAACTTTTAAAACGAATCTGCCTTCCACCTTTACCTGCTACCATTCTTTGAGCCTTACATTGTGGCTGTTTAATTAAATATTAGAAGAAAAACTACAAAACATGATCTTGGTTCATTAACAAAGCTTTATGTTCGCTTACCTAACAATAAAAACGAGACCAATAAGGGTTCCGTTAGTTATATTTTTTTTAAAAAGTGTCACTATGTACCTATTAAAACAGATAAATTACGCATCTTTTTAGATTAATCAATCAGGCTAATATTAATTTGCCTGAACGGATGAATGAACTAGGTATATATTTTTTTGAATTGGACTGTGTTTCCTGTTTGCTTTGAACCCAAAGTAAGTAGCTAAAGCACTTTTGTTATGGAATTCTGAGACAACGAAAAAGTTATAAATACTTAAATTAAATCACACATTTCATCTTAAATATCTTATTTTTCATAGTTTAAGTTGAGTATGAGTTCTAGATAAAAATGTGCTTTAAGAAATGTCCCTGAATGTTACAAAACTTAATCAAGTAAAAACACATTTTAATGTAACTAACCAAAGCTGAAAATAACAGTCCAATAAAAAGTAAAGGTAATAATAATTACACGACATGTCTATTACATAATTACGAGGGTCCATTGTAATAAAAAAAAACCAACGAAACCATAAAACGAGTCATTATTATAAAAAGAACAATCTATACAACGCCTACCTCCCCGGCGAAAAAAAGCAAAAATCTTTCTAAGAATTACAATTAAAATAAATTATCACATCTCAACGTGAAACAAAAGTGGACCAAAAAAATTCTTGGCCCATTTAATGAAATTTCGGACGTAAATAGAAGAAGTTTTTAAAGTAGGTAGAAAAGTAATATGCGTTAGGATTTCCAACAAAAGTTAAATAACGTATTAGGAATTCAATTTGTTTAATGCCATTTTAAGTTGAGGTCGCTTACACACGGCCGAGATGGAAATTTAAACTTTTTATAATCTGTGGCAAAAGAATTATGACCGCCTGAATGGTTCCGGATGACAGAGTGAGGTTGTTTGAAATGTATGTTTCGATCTGAATGAACTATGTGCGTTTTGTTAGTTCATTTTCATTCATCTTTTTGTTGGTTTTGTTTTTTTTTATTTATTGTCCGTTTACTCTTTCATGTTCCAGATTTAAATAAACACAAATATTTATTACAATATTTACAAATAAATAAATAAAAATCACTATTTAAGTTCCGTGCAAAATCTCAAGTCAATTACGTATCTATGAGTCAAGAGTTTGGAGAAGTAAAATAAAAACATATCACTAAAATTAAGTAGAAAAAAAATATTAAGTAACGTTTATAAAAAGTGTGATGTGAAACAAGTGTCAGATGACCGAAGAGAAGGATATTTGCAATGATAATCAAAGAAAAACGGTGGGGGGTGAAAAAGAGACAAAAACAACATTTCAAATGCAAAAACAAAGCGAGATAGAAGTTTGTGACAGACTGTTGGTACCGCCAAAACAAGATTCCAAATTCAAAAGTTTATCATATCAAAATTCGAATGTTCTAAATTCGAAATCAATAAAATCACCGTTATTTAAATCTGTTGGTAAATCAAGTGTTAAGGGGTGTTGTATATTTGGTTTGAAACCGGCGTCGATGTCTCGAGGGCGCTTAAGGTTGAGTGGAATATGGTCCGTGGTGGGAGTGGTGGTACTTTTGGTGGCGTGGGTGGGGGGGAGCGAATTCCCGGAGAGGGAATGCTGCGATCCCGTTTACCCCCCGAACACAGCGACGACGGCGGCTGCACCTATCACACAGCCTATACCCAAGCTAGCAGGTAAGTTTCTCATAATTACTTTACTTAAACTTTAACTTAACTATTGCCAGCAATTAAATACATCGTGAAGGTTTTCGACTAGTTATCGATTTTCAAGACCTTTAACAAGTATTTTACGATATAGATTTTTACCCATCTTAGATATTTTTGTTTTCGAGCTGTTACAATAAAATACCTAGCGATCGACGTATGATTATGACGTTAATCTATACTTCTATACTTACTAATATATAAAGTTGATGAGTGTGTTTGTTTGTTTGTTTGAACGCGCTAATCTCAGGATATACTGGTCCGATTTGAAATATTCTTTCAGTGTTGGATAGCCCATTTATTGAGGAAGGCTATAAACTATATAACATTACGCTGCAACCAAAAGGAGAGAAATGAAAAATGTTGCAAAAAATGAAAAACCGTTGAAACTAAAACACGCGGACAAAGCCGCGGGGGACAGCTAAAATTTTGCGCCAGTAAACTTAGTCGTAGAACGTATAGGAATTTTGATAAGCCCATAAAAATTTAAACGGTCCGATTTTTATTAACTTATACTAATTCGTGTAAACACGAAAAAACAATGTACAGTATGGTAAATCCTGTACTGATCGTCCATTGCATTGGACTTCTCTTATTTTGTAATAAAATCCCATATTGTCCGTCAAAAGTAAAGTCGTTATTTGCCATTTTTTACTCGAAATACCTTGATTCAACCGACCTGACCGTTCTTGGAAAAATGTCAGACAATAGGAATTTGTTTTCTATTTAGATGTTTTGCAAAAAAATGTGTATGGTATAATCGGTATATGACATTTTGTAAAGATTTGCAATTTATCATTTTACTAGCTGTCCCCCGCGACTTTGTTGGCGTGTTTTAGTTTCAACGGTTTTTCATTTTTGCAACATTTTTCATTTATGCTGCGCTCCTATTGGTCGTAGCGTGATGTTATATAGCCTATAGCCTTCCTCAATAAACGGACTATCCAATACAAAAAGAATTGTTCAATTCGAACCAGTAGTTCCTGAGATTAGCGCGTTCAAACAAACAAACAAACAAACAAACTCTTCAGCTTTATAATATTATAGTATAGATGAGGAGTATATTGAGGAGAATGCTAAGCTTACTGCAGCATGTGCTTGGATGAGTAAATTTTAAAGCCGAAGTACATACCGGCCGTACGGTAGAATCTACCGTAGCCTTTTGTGAAAACTGACGTATCGTGTATTACGTCATTACAAGAAAATCTATAATAGTTTGCGTAATATTTGTTTGCGTGTCCGGATTAAATTGTTGTACGTCAGTCATTATATATTTTTGTTTTGTAATAGTGTGTGTATATTTTATTTGTGTGCTATTTCGTTTCCCGCAAAAACTAGCTAGAAAAACTTCCTACGCTTGTTGGTTGGGATAAGACGCTTCCCGTAGTTAATGCTCTTTGAATTCAAAATCCGATAAATACCTAAAAGTACAAATCAAAATAAACATTTATATGCGTCATCCCATCTTCCTAATTTGTCGTGCTGTGTTGGTGCTGCCGCTGCGGCTGCTGAGAACCTCAAACGGCGGAAATGTAACAACCTAGTTGGAAGTTATATATTCGAGCCGTTTGGGGTTGAGACCCTTGGTCCGTGGGGTCCGAGTGCGCACATGCTTTTTAAAGATCTAGCCAAACGTCTCGTTGACACTTCGCGCGACCCAAGGGCTGGCTTTTACCTTGGGCAGAGGATAAGCATTGCCATACAACGTGGCAATGCCGCCAGCCTTTTGGGAACACTCCCAGTGGACAGCGATGTGGACGAATTTTTTGATGCTATATTTTAGGTTTATGTTTTAATTAGATTAGTTTATTTTGTTATTTCTTTTGTGTATGTATATATAACATTCAAAGACAGGTCACGCTTTCAAACGAAAACTAATATAACACGACTTACGCTCGTGTGGCTACACTTACCGACATTTAGTTCAATGATCGTGTTATTACAAGAAAATTATCTAACAATTTGGTTGATGTACACCCACGGAAACTTATGTGGGAGTTCATGTTTCATGGAGCCATTAAAGTAACGAATTGAAAGTAAATAAACGTTTTCAAAACACAGAGTTAAGGATTGGTAATGGAAATATTTTCGTTGATCAGTGTTTGACCTTTCACCGCGTTTGGGATTTAATTTTAAGTCGTGGGTTTTTGGACGTGAAATTAAGTGGGTTGTACATTTGTTAGGCTCGAGAAGAATTTTTTTAACAGTAAAATCTAAATTTGTAGCTTTTTCTATTGTTAGGATCTAAAAACGAGGCTTATAATGCTGGATTAATTAATTTATTTATTTTACAACTTTGCTCCAATGTTTAATAACTTATTCAACATAATATTTTTAATATCATCTTCTCATATTCCTAAGATTATAAGCATACGCTATTATATTAAGCAGTACTCACAAGTGAATGTTATTAACTTTTTTTTCACTCTCAGTTGATACCGCCATTTATTTATAATGTTATAATACTAATTTGCATAAATTAAATAAACAATTTAATATACGAAGCTAGGGTTATGGATATACATTGGTTTTTATATGTATTATGTTGTTATATCAACTGTCTCTTTGCCAGCAGTGTTAACTTTGTTTTTAGAACTTAATATTAAAATGATAAGGGTAGCAATGTTTTAGGATTAAATATTTTTTTTCTTACACTTCTTACGTTTCTGTAGTTATTCTGCTATTCCAGGGGTGAAGACGAATCCAACAATGATCACAAAAATCGATCCACCCTGTTTAAATTTATAAATGGTGTAAACAGGATGATATTTTAGTCAGTTAGATAATACATGGTGATAGTAGTGGTATAGGTGTTACAGAGTGATCTCCATGCCAAATCGATCAGCTGACTATTGAGTTTGCTTGGGAGGTCATTAGGCCACCTATGCTCCTTGAAAAAAGTTTGCCAATCATACGAGTACCTCCTATAAAAATTTAATGGTATTGTCTCTGATGCGAGGTTATGTTAGGTATATTGCTAAAGCGTTCCCGCCTGGAAAAGATAAGAACCTTCTTGGTTATAGCCGGGTAAAGTAGACCTCTCATTCTTCCCCAAAGCGGTAGACATCTGCGAAGATTTCCTGGAATCAAACAAAAGAGCATCGTTCATCAAAGCCGGTTTCCTATCTTTTTCATAAGTTCTAAGAAATAGGCTAGTTTCAACATTAAGCTACACTCGTTACAACACGAAAGGGGATTATAATGTTGCCCTTACATAGTTTCATTATATTATTTTAATATTTCTTTTAAAAATAGCTTACTTTATTACACAATATATTATTCTTTATTAGCTAAACCGTTAAAAATCTGAAGGTCACACTTTTCATAAAGAAATCGAGTTTGTGGAGTTTTCGTCCCAAGGTTGTAGGGTTATGAAAGTGGCTGCAGTTGGCTCAAGGTTATAACTTAGTATATCTAGCTTAATATACGCACTTGAATAGGCTATAGTGTGTTTTTTTAATGTCTATACTAATATTACAAAGCTAAAGAGTTTTTTGTTTGTTTGAACGCAATAATCTCTGGAACAACTGGTTCGAATTGAAAAATTATAGCCTATAACACTCCTCGAAAATTGGTTTATCAAATGCAAAAAGGTTTTCCAAATTCGACTGGTAGTTTCAGAGATTAGCGCCTTCAAACAAATAAACTCCTTACCTTGATTATATTAAGTTTAGTAAAGATATCTACTTATAAGAATGGTGATTTAAAACGCTAATTTAATGGCCTAATATAAGTAATATTCAATACGTTTAAGTTAAGTGTAAGTAAATGTTAGTTGACTTAATTAGAGTAGGCTTACTATTATCAATGAAAGTTTACAATAATACGAAGAGTTACATGAGGGTTACCTGATTTATGCCCAGTTCCTATATCCAAAAAACGATTCCTCTTGTTAACGGACCGTAGAATTTTCTTTGTTTTGCTTACGCCTAGATCCTATATCTTTTGATTCGTTATTCGTTAACGTGACGATCCGTCAGTAGGCTGTCTCTCATCCGTTCGTAACCAGACGTCAGTTATTTGGGTAACGCACAGTTACAATTTTTTTTTTAGGAACAGCTTTTTTTAACGCTTCGTTGATATTTTTAAAGATCGTTAAGGATACGATTCGTTTTTTGTTTATTGGTCCCGGCAATTAGAATATACTACCGTCCGTTAGCAAAACGAATCGTCTTTTTGATATAGCAACCAGACAATAATCATATTATTAGTTATTTCCATCTAATTATGTACTTAGACACACAATGTATTGTGAAATTATCAAAGTTTTAAAGTTCTAAGGCCCGCTTTCACAAGCCCGGGTTATCTTTTTAACTCAGAGTTAAATGATAGTTTGTCAGACAATATTGACAATTTAACCTTTTGTTAGCAGCTAACTCTGGTTTCGTTTTTCGAGCAAAATGTACTTATAAATCGATAGATAGATAAATATATCATTAAATATTTATTTTTAATGCCAAGAGATAGCTTACAATAACATCTTTAAAATATTTTTCGATATTTTTAAACCGACTTAATAAACAAGGTTCTCGATTCGTCGGAATTTTCGCTGTTTTTGTTTTTTCTGTATGTTTCCCAATTACTTGAAGAAGCTTCAACGAAAACTGTTAATTTGTCGTTTTGTTACATGAAAAATTCGTTTTTGCGATTACCTTGAATTTGCGTTTAAGTTGGTTTTTGGAGAATTAAAAGTGACAATTAGAAAAATTTGTACGGAACCCTCAGTACGCGAGTCTGACTCGCACTTTTCCGTTTTTTTTGTTATCTGTATATCAATTGTAAGCTTCCATATTAACGGTAAACGACCACAAATAGTGTTTGGACGTGTTAACGTTTGGCGTGTGTTACATCGACGAGCGAATTAACCGCCGATTAATTTAATTACGGTTAATGCCAGCACTGTTTTACTGTCAAATGAACTGACAAATTTGACTGTGTAAGTTAACATAAACGATTATCGGTTAGTATTGTATTAAATAAAATTTGGGTAATATTGAGTGGAAAGTGTTTTTTTTTCATTTCATTTTTGATTTGTAAGTATATTTTTTATTTATTTTTACTTTATTTATAATTACTAATTGTACCTACTTTAACAAAGTAGGTTAGTTGATTTATTATTAAATGCAATAGCTAAATATTTTATAAAATGACTAGCTGTCCCCCGCGACTTTGTTCGCGTGTTTTAGTTTCAACGGTTTTTCATTTTTGCAACATTTTTCATTTATGCTCCGCTCCTATTGGTCGTAGCGTGATGTTATATAGCCTATAGCCTTCCTCAATAAACGGGCTATCCAATACAAAAAGAATTTTTCAATTCGAACCAGTAGTTCCTGAGATTAGCGCGTTCAAACAAACAAATAAACACAAACAAACTCTTCAGCTTTATAATATTAGTATAGATATTAGATGTATCTATCGTATGTTTTGAAAATATTATTCATATCTTTAAATTTTTCTACGTAATTAAAAATACGTAACTAATAATTATTCTGCGGTAATATAAAAAAGTAGAAACAAAGACATCATTCAAAATAAAAACATAATAATTAATAATGTAAAAAATTGTAACAAAATTCTTAATTTTAAATCACATAAATAAAAAACACATAAGCAAGAAAACAACCCCTACACTGCAACAGCAGAATTAATTACAGAAAGTGACAGTCGTGACAAAGGTGAGACTGCATTCTTGTTACCGCGAAATTGCAAGACTCGCAAGACTTGCCAGGCTCGCTACTCTTGCAATGCGCTCAAATGTCCTTTATGCATTGTGCTCTTAAATTTTTATGTGGAGTTATGCAAGACCGGTTGTTTTGTTTCGTTTTTTATGTCATTTTAGGGTTATAAATAGTTTGATGATAGTTTATTGTTTGGAATACGATGTAGGTAATTTTATTAGCCTAATTATTATTTGTTTTTTATGAAGAGTTGCATCATGTATGGTTTATTAACACATTATAGAAGCAATCAACTATAAAGTTTTTAATACAATAAATAATATTATTTTTTTATAGCACCAATAATATTCAATATGGATGTATTTCTTGACGTAATTTTTTCAGAGATGTTTTAGAGTTTTTTATTAGTTAAGAATATAGTTTTGTTTTATATGTTTACGTCATAAACTAAATAAACATTATTTATAAATTAAATCTGTTAATTATCTATTTGATATTTTAACATTTTTTTTGTCAAATAAAGAAATAAAGAGCTTACAAAATATTTTGCTTGACGACTTCTAAGGCCTCTGCTATGCAAATACTTTGATGACGTGCTCACCTAGTTTAGTTAAAATTTCGTACAAAATGAAGAAATTTTCATATTCATGTAAATAAGTTATGAAGGAAAATATTATGTGAGTTGTTATGTGTAAGCATATTATTATACAATTATACAGAATATACTGTAATGAACTTTTCTTTTACTACTAGTCTCGTGACTTATTTAATCTTTTATGTACTTTCTTAATTATTCTAAAACATCACTGAATATCGGTGAAGAAAAACATCGTGATAAACAAAAATAATATAAATTTTTGGAAATCTTAATTCCAAAAATTTTAATCTTAGATCACCAACCCGCAAAGAGCAAGCGCGGTAATCAATGCTCGTTCCTTTTCTACATGAGGGCTGTACCCAGGAGTGGGCCATATTTATAGGCCGTTATTGTTATTATAGGTACCAGTCCTAGGTACTAAAGTCCTACTTTCACATTGATTCTAGTTTTTGGGAAAATCAGTCCTATTAACTTAGAAAAAAATATTTGATAGTTAAAATTTTATTTCTACAGTAGACCTTTTTTTCGATTACCGTAGTCATTTATTTCTGTTTAGGATTTGTTGGTAATCTCGTAGAAGCGAGCGATAGGTATATTAAAGGTACCTACTGAATCGTTAATTTACATCTAACTTTATTAAAGAAAGTTAAATTAACAATTTCTTTTAACTAGAACGATAAGATTTACTATTGACACTAAAAGTCGTTCAGTTAAGAGTTCAAAATACCTGTTAAAGGTGCTTATGAATTTAGAACGGTATTTACTTTGTTATAGCAGCGATTACCATCAAATTCATGATTTTAAAGTACCTGGAGTTTACTTCAATATTTAAATCTTTGATTGTGTGTATTCACGACTGTTGTAGACAAAAGGGTAAGCAGAGAGAGATACATAATTATAAGCTGTGATTCTACATATTTGTTTATTGTTTGACATAGTAAAAACACCGCCAAGTGCGAATCGGACTAGCGTATGAAGGGTTCCTTGGCATTTTATGGAGCCCTCTTTAATTTTTTATTTATTGTTATAGCGACAACAGTAGAATGGAAACATTTTAAAAGGATGAACATATTTTATTATTCTCAAAAATTAGATTATAGTTAGTATAAATTTCAATCATTAAATAACTTTTTTGAGAGCTGGTATTCAAGTATACAAGCAACACACTTTGTGAAAAATTCAACTCCTTAGCTATCACAGTTCATGAGCCCACTGACAGACTGACAGACGGACGGACGGACAGCGGAGGCTTAGTATTAGGGTCCCGTTAAGACGCTTCGCGTACGGAACCCTAAAAATCACTCCTTATTATATTTTGATGGCTAATTTCGATAATTTATAAAACTAGTCTGTCTTTTAGAAATCGAAGCTTAATTTTGTATCTACTCCTATACTGAAATAAACTACGTCAACTCTTAATTACTATAATTAAAAAAATATATTATTGCCCTTAGTAACTATATTTTTTATAAATAAATAAATGTGGACAACATAACATACATTGCTCTGAACCCAAAGTTAGCAGCTAAAGCACTTGTGTTATGGAATGAGACATAACGAAGGTACCACAAACAACCAGACCCGAGACAATGTGGAAAATTGGTTTTCTACTTAGTCCCGTCCGGTGAACGAGCTCTGAGGTAGGGTACCTCAGAGCTGGGGACCCCTAAAACCGATGTGTGTGCCACTCGACCACGGAGGTCGTCAAACTCTTTAGTTTATTTCTACACAAATATCAAAGTAATACATTGAGTTAATTCCTATTTTTCATATCGACATATGTACCTAGAGGTCTTATCCTTTATTGCATGGCAGTCTGCTTAATGCCGCTTCACACGTAGATATTTTCTTAAGACGCTCTTAATACTTAACATCACGTTGGCTAAGTTAAGCCAGTGACTCCATTTAAACAAGTACGCATAAGATTAAAGTACTGCTCAGGTATTACTAGATAAATAGGGTTTTAATGTGATGCTGTCGTTTTATATGGAAGTAAATGTAGGTGATTCGTATCCACGCTAAGGGCGGTCGTACACGAACTGCTGGAGCAGTAAGTCAGTGATCAACTTACACGGAATGTGCGAGCGCGTCAAGTGTGCCTCACGTTTAGAGGAATGAAGTAAACTATGGAGCGTGCATATCGAGTATGAACTGTTGGCATGTTAGTAGTATGAACATGTAAAATCGTAAAGTTTGTGTCAAAACAGAGCGCGGTGGGTCAAATATTATAAATGCGAAAGTAACTCTGTCTTTCTGTCGGTCTGTTTATTACGCTTTCACGGCTAAACCGCTGAACCGATTTCGATGAAACTTCGTATGGGACAAGCTTAAATCATAAGAAAGAACATAGGCTAATGTTTGCCGCGGTATCCGACACACACGCGGGCAAAGCTGCGGGCAAAAGCTAGTAAAGAATATTTACATATTTTAATACTGTAACAATACCTAAGTATTTTTTTTATTTGTTATGTATTTTTTATAAATTAATAGCCGTAAAAACAAAAAGAATACCTCATAGCAATCGAAGCCTACATTCGTATCAAATCACGAAGTTACTTATTGATTTATTTATTGGGTTGTAGCCCATATTTTATACTACCATCACGGAAGTACGGGTTATTGACAAAAATAACCGACTATTCTACATTATAGTGTATAATTTGAGTAGTTATATTCACTCCATCTATATAGGAATATAAGTAGAAGTGTTTTGACGGGGTTCGAAAACAGATAATTACTTAATCATATCTCTTTTATCGCTGGCAGTTTATTTATACTGTGGTCTAGTTTTATATTTAAAAAGTATGAAGTCGTTGTCTGTAGAAGCAGTTTAAAAATAAAACACGATCAATTATTTTTGGATGTTAAATTTAAATTGACTTACTTTAAATTTATGAATGTCGTGTTAATTCATTTAAGCTCACCTTGCTTTCTTACAATAAAAAAAAATATGTTTTTTTTTTCTGATTGTGAATATCTCTAATATATTGTGAATTCAGACTCATATATCTACATACAAACAACACTGTTTTTTACGTTAATTTACGTTACTTATAACAATACGCTAACTTTGTCCATTTTAATTTATTAACTTTTAATTGAGTTTACAATTAACAATAAATTAGTATATAGGGTTTAAATGCTTCGGTAATTATACATAAACAAAAATTTTACCCTTATCCCTTCATTTATTAAGGGTTGATTGTGTAAACAACATTGAACCGTCACAACTTTCACAATGTTGAATTTCAAAACTCAAATTGAATAAGTCATTAATAAATAATTGTAAAGTTACAAATTGTATAAAATATTTATTCTATTTTAATATTAACTCGTTAGAGATCTGTATAAATGTATAGAGACATTGCGATCTGACGAGAGAATTTTCCAGTTAGAAATTCGACCCTTTAATTCAGTTGCGTCGCCGGCAAATAATTATAACAGAGTGTTTACCTACACTTACAAGAACACGAAATAAGCTCCACTTAAGTCCTAAGTTCTATTTCCAACTAACATTCCTCGCTCGCATTCAAAAGTAAATAAAATTAAACCACATTTCTATCCACGGCGCTATTACATAAAGCCTTCGAAAACATCGTGCTCACATAAATAGCCACCTAATGTATTATTACCGCGTTCACCTTTCAAATACACACAAACATATCTCCCTTTATATGGGGGACACACGCCTCGCATTCAGTAAAAACATCCCCCGTAAAAATATGCGAAACTACACAACCTTGACCCAAAATATTGAAGCTAATGAATTTTTGTGAGCTTCCCCCATTTGTCGATTACAAAAAAACGCCTTTTCATAGCAAAATGCATTTCAACCCCTAAGTGTAGTTGGGTTGAAATCGGCCGGCCATTATAGGGTTATTTCCCCGAACAAATCAGTTTGTAACATTAATGTTGTGGTGTGAGTGTTAGCGATGTTATGTTAGACATTATGTTAGGTTACTACATACGTTAGTTTTGGGTGTGTTCTGAATAGGTTGATTGTTTATTTGTAGCGTTTGTTTGCCAAGGGCATTTGGGTGTTAAATGATGGCGCAAAATATTCATAAACAGTTGTAAGTCTAAGTTTATTAAGGGAGCTTGTTTATAGTTACCTTTTGGATGAATACAGTTAAATTTAAATGAAATATCGGGAATGTACAAAAACAGTCAACGTAGTCGTTATGGTTTTCAACCCCTGTTTTTTAATTACCTTCTGTCCTGCATTACAGGCTTCATATTTTAGATTAATCTTGTCTTTTCGTTATCTCCATCGGCCCTAAATTTGGTATTCCACACCTCGCATTAGAACCTGAACTCAACTCTAAAACAATAGCAAGTAACCGAATGACTCCTTCCAGCTTTAAATTGCAAATATTGCAACAGTAATTACACCTACCAAGTACACAATTTGCATATCTAGTTTATCGCTAACAGTGGCACCATACCACATTGCTATCCGACGGACCATCGGTCCGCGTTTATGAATACGAATGTAAGCGCCAAATTGGGCCTACGACTAGACGTGTATTGCCGGGTCATACCATAACGCCTAGTTATGAGCATCTATTTGATACAAAATACCAATTGGGATGAAATCCAGAATACACTGCTTAACGATTGAATTTCACTACAGATTTTTGGAAGGATTTGAGGGTTAACAGTAGTTTTAAAGCATATACAGTATGGTGAAATTTTGATGTAATGTGTTCAAGGCAAACAAGAATTGAAAATAGGCAGATTACTTAATTTAAGTTTGGTTTAAGTTTCAGACTCAAACCCCTAAAACTAATTTAAACTACAAGCAGTCTTACTATTTACAACTCACTCTTGATCTTTGTTTATTTAGACGGAGCTGCAAATGTACTAGATATTTACATAAATTTTAAATATATCAACTTTTAAACTCAAAAATATGTATTTATTTATAAACATTGTCCTTACAGTAACTTTGAGTACCTAAGGGTTGTACTAGCAGATGAAGCGGATAAAGCTAAATTACTGAAGATATAAAGATAAGTACTGTTATGTATAAACCTAGAGCTTCTGGAAATTGAGAAAAAAATAGCTCTTTCTTTTGCAAAATCATTTTGACAGGGTGCCTTCTGAAAAATATAATTTTTTGACATTAAACAAAATTTTAAGCAAATATAAAGTAGATGATAATTATATTACGCTGCAATCATGATGAAGTAAGATAAAGCGAGGGTATAGTAACTTCTGAAGAATCGAACAAGAAAGAAGACTATTGTTGAATTCTTGTGTTGTGTAGATTAGATAAAACAAAACGTCTTTCGGCTTATATCCATAAAATAACTCTGTTCCCGTATTTATGGAAATTTCTACGGACTACCATTTTGATGATCTTATATCCTTTTTCTGGTCTTGGACTATCTTCTTGCCGAATTTCAATTAAATCGGTTTGGTAATTAAGTCGTGGTACGGTAACAAACAGACCAACACAATTTCATATTTTAAATATTTTACAAATCATTTTACTCAAAATCAAATATTATTAATTTATTTAACATAACTCTGTGATTATGAATTCTGAACAACCAGACATAATTCCACAAGTTCCCAGACTTGAGCCATGTAATATAAATAATTTATGCTAAACATATAATAACAATCGGGGTATCATGGAGATATTGATTCATTTATGTAAATGAAATGCTACTCAACCTAAGGATTACATGTAAACGATGAAAAATCGAAGGGTTGAGATTAAGGGTTGATAGTGAAATTAGTCTGCTTTTTTTATGCATTTTAATGATAAAATCGAATATTGTATAATAAGGTTTATAAGCATAGCACTGTTATTAAAAACTAGCTGTCCCCCGCGACTTTGTCCGCGTGTTTTAGTTCAACGGTTTTTCATTTTTGCAACATTTTTCATTTATGCTCCGTTCTTTTTGGTAGCAGCGTAATGTTTTATAGCTGATAGCCTTTCTCAATAAATGGGCTATCCAACACAGAATGAATTTTTCAAATCGGACTAGTAGTCTCAAACAAACAAACAAACAAACTCTTCAGCTTTGTATATATTAGTATAGATTAGTATAGATCAGTCTGCCCACTACACCGTATCATACTATGACCGTGCAATAACGTATCAGGCACGGAAATAGACACGGACTACTATGCCTACTATAACGTATCAACAGCGTATCACACCCGTGCATAACGGCTTTAGTGATCGTAGCATCCGCGTATCATCTGCGAGTATAAACGTTCGGTTCTCTTTTTCTCAGTAGTACTAGTTAGTTGAAACAGTCATGATACGCGACTGTAACCCGTATGCTCCTCGTTTCGCTGCCTGCACGCACCGGAAAATATTCATGTCGGTCCATGTATGTCAGAAGAAGGTGTTGATCAGTGATAAAACGATATATTATAGCATACCTTTCAATGCAATAAATATTTTTTTGCTAGACACATTTATAGCACGGTAATCTTGTGATGCACACGTTGTGACACGGTGTATTGGGTAGAAGCCTTAAAATATTTAAAACTTGAATAATGTTTCGTACCAATAATTCTTAACTCTAAGCAAGACATTTATCCAAATACTGAAAAGTCAATCAGTTTTAAGTAGCCGTTAAGTTTCATGCTGTCTGTGTCACGTTAAGGTGTAAAGTAGCGACAGAGAGACATTTAAGAACGTCTTAAAGTTAAGTTGCGTTTTAGTATTCGACGGCTAGTGTCTTAATTATAATAAAGTTATTGTATAATATAATATTTATTGTTTACTAAAAGTACTAGAATTGATTTACAAAAATCTATGCTGTATTTAATTTGCAGTCGTAATTTATTATTAAACTAGCTTTTGCCAGCGACTTCGTCCGCGTTTCCGTCGTTTTCGTTAAAAAGTAGCACATGTCCTTCCTCACTGTTCAGTGGTTTTGATGTAACAGACAGATTAACTTTCGTATTTTAGTAGGGAAATATAATGTCACGTTACACAAAAATAATCCTTAAAGCATGATTCAGTATTCACGCGCGACGGTGCGATGGCTTATTATCGTATTTCATGTATAAGTTTGGTGTTTCTATACCGATTTCTATGATTCTTTTTTTATTGAATAGGTAATAATGTTAACTTTTTTTAATTAGGGATGAGTGAGAGTATTATAAACGTAAGAGTAAACAAATATAATCAGAAATCTCCGAACTGCTAAGCTATCGGGAGTTACACGTGTTATTGTGAGTCAACCATAAAAGATAGACATATGCTGTTGTGGGATATTTTTTAGATAATTTTATGTAGAACATTTCCGTCACACATGATTTCTATGTAGCTTTAACCATTAAGGCTGCATACGCGACGGAAGCTTAAAAAAATGGAGTAACTTCTCCGGTTTTCCCAACATTTCCCTTCACTGCTCTGCTCCTATTGATTGTAGCGTGATGAAAAGTATACTATAACCTGCCCAGGAGTATGAAGAATAATTGTACCAAGTTTCGTTAAAATCCGTCGAGTAGTTTTCGTTTCTATAAGGAACATACAGACAGACAGACAGACAGACAGACAGACAGACAAAAATTTTACTGATTGAATTTTTGGCATCAGTATCGATCACTAATCACCCCCTGATAGTTATTTTGAAAATATATTTGATGTACAGAATTGACCTCTCTACAGATTTATTATAAGTATAGATACTAATAAAATGATAATGATGTTATTTATCATTTAAGGTTAATAATTAAAAAAGGTTGGATTACGAGACCGGTCGGGGCGCGAGCTTGTATGTTCTTTCAAAATGTATGTGCCGAGCCGGGGTGTAGCGTACGAATAATATATGAATAAGGCCAAACTTACTATGAGGATACTAAGGAAATGATGTATTTATCTTACCTGTTCCAGAAATGGTTTGATACTCTTTGGAATAAAACTAAGATGTGCTTATCAAGGTTAAATCCTCCACACGCTGTGAAATAACACATATTACAAAATTGAAATTGGTTTTGTTTATGAACAATAATTATTATAATAAGATTATAATACCAGCCTGTAAATGTCCCACTGCTGGGCAAAGGCCTCTTCTCATATAGCGTAGGAACGAGCATTGATCACGCTTGCTCATTGCGGATTGGCGATTTCAGAAATCAGTTTTTTGGAATCCAGGTTTCCTCACAATGTTTTTCCTTCACCGATTGTCAATGATGTCTTAGAATAATTAAGAAAGTAGGATAACTTTGAAATGGCCACATTGGTACTTGCCTGTAATGGGTTCGAACCTGCAACCTTGTGCACACAAATCCGTTCATTGAACCACTAGGACACCACGACATGTAATTATTATATTCACTCGAATACAAAACTGCATCGGCAACAATACCCGCCCTTTTTATGTGAATCTCAATTGTGACGTCACAGTATGATCAAATAATATCTAATAGTAACAACTGATATTATGATATTACAGATTATTACTTAATAAATAAATGATTGATTTATTAATTATATTAGTACCTATAGTATAAATAACGTGTAGTAGGTACTGGAAGTCGGTCTTTATGAGAGTAGATTATCTTTTTGCCTAAGAGACAACTAAGTAGTTACCAGGTCCATTTAAGCTAGATAAACAACAAACTCAAGATTATATTCCACAACCCATCTCTTTGCCAATTTTCCTTCAAATCTGTTCAGCCGATGCATGATCGAATTTTTGGCCATATTTAATCGAAGATGACCAACTATTGGGCGAACACAATTAAACTTTAGTCTGTCTGTCTTTTAACCAAAATGACATCTTTACATAGTACAAAACAGTCGTTTAATATCGTCGCAATAGATACTGATTCAAAAGAAAGGTTTTTATGTATAATACATATACAGAAAAGCCGAAATATTCATAGATTTGTAATGTTAAAAACACTAAATAATCCCGGTTTTTATTTTTGATGAACTCTAGAAAGACAGACTAATCATATTTTTATTCTTTTGAAAGTCTTTTTAATCAACCAATTGGTGATTAATCTAATCCTTACTAATATTATAAATGCGAAAGTAACTCTGTCTGTCTGTCGCGCTTTCACGCCAAAACGTCTTACTGTGTACTTACTACCTTGGTACACAGATAGTCTAAAGCCTGAGAAATGACATTTGCCGCGATGACCGACAACCATGCGGGCGGAGCCGCGGGAAACAGCTAATGACAGGCCTGTTGGTCTAGTGGTTAGTGACCCTGACTGCTATACTGGAGGTCGTGGGTTCGATTCCCACCCAGGACAAATCTTCGTGTGATGAGCACGATTATTGGTTCTGTGTCTGGTTGTTATTTATCTATAATATGTCAGTATTTAGAAATATATATGTTTATCAGCTGTCTGGTTGCCATAATACAGGCTCTGCCTAGTGTGGGATCAGATGGCCGTGTGTGAGTTGTCCCAAGATATTATTAAAAAAAATATTATTATTAAATATATATATTCGGAAGGTCTATTTTACTACTTACTAATTCGTAATAATCCTGACTGTGCAACCATATAAATAAGCTAGCGACCATCGCATGGCCAATTGATTAACTACATAGTCGTAAAGATATTATCTAGGTCATGCGTGCTTTGAATACACTTACGACGTTTTGGTTCCACGTAAATAGCAAATTGTATTCGGGGAATAGACGGATTAGGTTAGGAGGTGAAAAAAAATATGAATGCATGTTGACGTACGTAGGTATGTTGACTAGCTATGAAAAGTAAAAATATATATAGTTCGTAAATTACTTCATCACCATCATCAGCCTATGTTTGACCACTTTTCTGGACATAGACCTCTCCTCATGTAAATTACTTAATAAAACAATATTAGACACGATTTTTTATTTTTTCTATATAATTAAAATCTGAGGAGATAAAGTGAATCAAAGTTCAGGTCCAATTACGTAACGATGTAACACAAAGTGACATCACGGAACATTTCGAATCAATATAATCATCGTAAGTTTTTGGTTACTTAAAAAAAGAAAAAAATACTTGACTAATATTTTTGCTAATCTACCTGACGGACATTAAAAAAATTAGTTAACATCTCTTTTTTTAGATTACTTAATGCATCCATATTTATGATCCATTTTCCATCGATTTCGTAGTAAATGGCTTGGTCTAATAAAAAAAAGACATAATTACTTTTGTGTTAAAACATCTGACTAAAAAACAATATTTTTTATCATGTGTTCTGTATCTGGGTGTAATTTATCTATAATATGTATGTATTTAGAAATATATAAGTATGTGTATCAGTTGTCTGGTGGCCATGTTCTTTTTTAAAATTAATTAGTATTGTTTTTATAGTGCTCCATACTGCATTGTAAGAACAGATTATAATTTTAATTGACAGTCCAAATAATCTAGTCATCGAAATAATACAGTGTTGCAAGACTCAATAAAAATCAAGTTATTTTACAATAGCAACGCATACATGCCAGTCTGTCTGTATTCGGATCTCGCCATGTTTTATCGTCAGATCGTCGTTCGGATCCACAAAAACGGAATACTCTATTTATTCAGCGCCTAGGCTTATCACTCGAATAACGTGGGTTGACATACGGAATCTCTCGGTAGTCGGCTCAAGGGCGCTAAAGTGGTGCTTTTGGAGAATCATGTTGTGAATGATCTTCCTCAATTGGCAGCATATCTGATCGGTAAGTAATTAGATGCGTGATTATGCCAAAATAAATTATATTCCTTCAGATAAGGGGGGTATTAAAATCGCTAGTAATATGTTGTATTTTTATTTTAACTATTCAAATATATATAAAAAAATATTCGAATAGTTTTTATAGATATAATGTCTAATTCTAATTTAGATTTTTTATAGACTACAGTAAAACTGTTAATAGCTGAACGCCCATCAATTAAATCAGAAATTGCACTGTCAAAATAAATAAGAATTCATCTTATCATACTATGATTCAGCGTACCGACCATTTTAGCGCCATTATCAGACAACCGAAGTCGGTTTATCAAGCAGTACTGACTATCGAAGTTGAACACTTCAGTACACACTTGAGTAGTGTTGTGTAGTGGTTGGGTTTGTCTACTTGTGGAGTCTAACTTCGACTGTTATTTCTTGTTATAGTCTTATCAGTCCCATATACCTATTCAAATCCATCCTAATATTATAAATACGAAAGTAACTCTGTTTGTCTGTCGCACTTTAACGCCAAAACTACTGAACCGATTTAAATTAAATTTGGTACACTGATAGTCTAGAGCAGGGGTTCCCAAACTTATTTTGTCTACTGCCCACTTTTTTTAGGTTTTTTCCCCATTTCTTCACCTACTTAAAAACTGCTATCACTTCAAATTAATTTAATTATTGTAAGCTATATTAGCGGAGATTCGTTTTTTTCTGGGTCCCTGACCGCCCCCTTTTAGGCCTGCAGCGCCCACAAGGGGGCGTTATCGCCCACTTTGGGAAAGGCTGGTCTAGAGCCTAAAAAAGGACATAGGCTACTTTTTAAAACAAGCACAGCTACAGCGTTTAAACACAGAAACAGCTAGTATAAAATAAATGATTAAGACTCACTTGCACAAGCCCGGGTTATCTTTTTAACTCAGAGTTAAATGTTAACACGAGGTTAAATTGACAGTCTGTCATACAAAATTAACAATTTAACCTTGTGTTAGCAACTAACTCTGAGTTAGGTTTTGCTTGCAAGTGAACATTAGTAGTAGTGATTTTTATAGGGACTAGCCCACCACACATGCCCATCATTGCAACTCCTGTAAGCCAGGATCTACAATGATAACCAATGAATATCACCGAAACAGTTTAGCTCGGTGTGTCCCAGGGAAACGATTGACTGTCTTGGAACCCGCAACGAAATTAATCAGAAGTAGTAAATAGGAGGAGTAGGAAAAAAATTGTTTCCACTTCCCTCCATTGCAAGCGGGAGACAAAAAGAAAAGATAGGCCAAAGGCAAAGAAAAGATAAGACAACTGAGTTAGGCCCAGCTGCCAAGCACCACGGATAAAATTTAACATGAATGGGTCCTAAAATTCATTTATTTAGGAGCTGTTATTTTGATTCCAATAATAGGTATGGCAAAAACGTCTGAAAGCACGGAAATTTGCTCTGGTAGCAACAAGGTCCTCATAATAAACAACACCGGACGTCGCATGTAAAGTGTCTAACAAAGCGTTACGTTCATTTTGCCAAAGACTACACTCCCACAGTATATGATGCGCAGTTTGCTCAAACTCACTATTTACGGATGAACACTGACACAATGGTGAAACGACAAGCTTAAATGAAAATAACTTGCTTTTAAAATTGCCGTGACCCGTAAGAAACTGGGCTACACAATGATCAACCTCTATCCAAGTCTTCTCCAGCCGCTCACAAACGGACGGAAAAAACTGGTAAAGATGACGGCCCTTAATAGACGTTTCCCACCTAAGTTGCCATTCCACCATCAGTTCCTCATAGACATCGGTCTGTGATTTAAATAATCGATCAATCTTTATACGTTCGCGTTGAGTCAAAAAGTCGTTATTCAAACCATCTCTAGTTGAATAGTACATAGCCGCGCGACGTTGTATCTCTAGATCAACCGGTAGAACGCCTGCTAAAACGGGCAGGGCTTCAGTACTGACAGTCCGATAGGCCTTACACAAGAAGATCAACGCCAACCGTTGACTTTGGAGCAATTTACGTCGCGCCGCGCCTATAGTGGCCCTATCAGCCCAAACAGGTGACCCATAACAAATACATCCCAAGTACGTAGCCCGGTAGATGATTTTTAAAGTGTTAAATGAAAGGCCCCAGGTTGTCGTTGAAATTCTTGTCAAGGCATAAAAGTTCTTTTTCGCTTTCTCTCCGATTGTTTTAATATGTTCGACGAAGGTAAAATTTCTTTCCAATACAAGACCAAGATAACAAACGGTGTCTCGTTTTTTGACTGCAATGTTGTTAAATTTAATGGTCGGTGACGATTTGAGATTTCCTTTTAATAGTAAATGAAATGTTTTGTGTGGGGCAAAAGTTAGGCGGTTTCGTTCGCCCCAATTAAAGATTTCTCGCAAACAAGTATCCGCTATACTCTCAAGGCCTGCTCTAGTGTTAGATTTAATAAGCAGAAGTCCGTCGTCCGCGTAGCCCGTAAGAGAGCAGCCCTGTGGTAGCGGTATCGCGAGGAAATCATCAAAACCTAAATTCCACAGATAAGGGCCTAAGACCGATCCCTGAGGACACCCCAAGGTCAATGTCTTCGACACAGAATGATGACCAAGTTTAAGTTTAGCTGCGCCATGTGAAAAGTAAGAAGAAATCAGGCGATAGATATTATTGTAACAGCCACGTGATTTTAATTTAAGTAGTATCATTGGCCACCATGCATTGTCGAAGGCACCGGAAATATCCAAGAATATACCTAAGACGTACTTCTCGTCTGACGACTGCACTAACTTTCTAACAGATATGGCCGCGTCTACAGTTGATTTTCCTACCGTAAAGCCGAATTGATTTTTGTGAAACTTCGGACCGTCCGGGAGCAATCGAGGAACGATAAGGCGCTCCAGAAGTTTACCCAATGATGGTAGTAGGGTGATTTGTCGGTAAGACTTAGGATCGTCTGGAGGTTTATCGCCACCCTTAGGTATTATTCTAATAAAACCCTGACGCCAGATGCGAGGGAACACGCCTTCGGCAATGCACTTGTTAAAAACGGCTAAGATGCTTTCTCCCGATAACCTACAAGCCTCCTTTATCATTTTGTTAGAGATTTTGTCTTCCCCTGAGGCTTTATTAAGAGACAGTGATCTAACAACATTGGTAAATTCGTCAGCAGATGGAAGGTCTGACATTGGAGATGCAGGAGGATCAGCAGCGAAAGCTCTAATTTGCTGGTGATAGTCGTCGTCACAGTTCTGTTGATCATCTGGTATAAGCGAGTTGAGAAGTACCTCCGTGGTCTCCTCAATACCAGCGGTGTGCATGTTATTAATTCGGATGTTATGAATAAACGCCAGGTTAACTGATCTATTGGCTTTAAACTCGTGGTATAAGAGAGACCACGGACCCTCCCTATCCAATCTTTCTACTACTTTTCGCAACAAGTTTCCCTTAGATTTTTCAATAGCAGCTCTATACCGGGACCGAGCGACTCGAAAGGAAGTTAAAGCTACATTAAACGCGTCTCCGGTAACTTGACGTTTCTTTAGGTTATTTAACTTTTTACGCGATTTACGGTATATTTTACGCTGTTCAGTGAGGTAGCTGCTCCACCAGTCACATCTGTGTATATTGGTTATAGATCCGCGACCAATGGCGACATCAGCACAGTAAGTGAAAGTGTCTGACAAAATTGCAGCACTTTCTTCCGCTGACAGGCCGTCACGAGTGAAATCCTTGGCATGAGACGCAAAGAATGAACTAAAAAAGTCCCAATCAGCACCCTTAGTTTTATATCTAAAGTCACCGTTGATATTACGATTAGGAGAACCTTGCGTCGTAGTAGTAGTGATATGGGTACTGCGACATCGCGGGTTAAAAATCTCTCTAACTCTCGTCTTTTAAACTAAGCGCGTATGTTCGTTTTGTTATGAGAACCCTATGTATCTAACACTAGCTGTCCCCCGCGACTTTGTCCGCGTATTTTAGTTTCAACGGTTTTTCATTATTGCAACATTTTTCATTTATGCTCCGCTCCTATTGGTGGTAGCGTAATGTTATATAGCCTATAGCCTTCCTCAATAAACGGACTATCCAATACAAAAATAATTTTTCAATTCGAACCAGTAGTTCCTGAGATTAGCGCGTTCAAACAAACAAACTAACAAACAAACAAACTCTTCAGCTTTATAATATTAGTATAGATAAGTACCTATAAAGTAAACCTAAGTACGTGTATATACACTCTTATGTGCCCGAATAATTCATTCTCCCCTGAATTATTAAACAGGAGTCGTCATTTGGTAGTTGTCAGTTAGATTTCGAAGTTGTTATGTCTAGACAGAGTGTCGACAGTTAGTAACACAGGTTACCGTAAATTAACCTACTTATATGTCATACTAGCTGTCCCCCGCGACTTTGTCCGTGTTAGTTTCAACGGTTTTTAATTTTTGCAACATTTTTTAATTATGCTCCGCTCCTTTTAGTCGCAGCGTAATGTTATATAGCTTATAGCCTTCCTCAATAAATGGGCTATCCAACACTGAAAGAATTTTTCAAATCAGACTAGTAGTTCCTGAGATAAGCGTGTTCAAACAAAAAAACTCTTCAGCTTTACATATATAGATTATTGTGAGTCACAGTACTGTTACGTTCACGTCAGTTCAATATAAAAGTAATTAACCTGCTGTTTTTACAACTCGACATAGTTTGTAATATATTATTTAAGTGAAATAATAAAAAAAATATTATTACTTTTCTTTGTTGTTGTTTTTCCATCCGTAACTACTTTCGGTGGTCTGTGTTTTCCATAGCTCTGCATACCTACATTTATTTATACTAAAATAATACAGTTAAAGACCTTTTTTGTTTGAACGCATTATTTCTGACTACCAGTCGGCTTTGATAAAAATCTTTTTGCATTTGATAGCTCAATTCTCGAGTAACGTTATAAGTTTTTGAACATCGCATTACTTGTCGTAAAAGAAAAGCTAGGCGAGTGAAACCGCGGGGTGCAGCTAGTTTATTATATTCACATGTTTAGTTGTTAGAAATAGTACCTACTTCAAAATTACAGGAAATAAAATTTCCACTCTGAATAATTATGAAGTTTATTTGTTTATTCAATTAACAACTCGCTAGCCGCCATGTTTCAGTAACTCATACAGTTTTAAATACGTAACATGTTTGTTATTCATTTTATTTACATCAACATTGTTAATTTATTTGGTCGCTGTCGTTGTGCAAATAATGTGCAATGAGTGAACTTTTTAGAACTGAATTTGTTGTTAAAATATGTGTTGGTTTACTCTTAATTAAAATGTTTTTACTCAAATCTATTTATTTGCATTTGGTATTTTTATTTAAAATTAAGTTTATATAAATACTAATATGTAATAAATAACATCTAAGTAAATAAATTTATTTATATAAAGCACGTAACAATAATTGTCATATTTTAACTTCTGTGAATATGAAATAGGTAAATTTACACATTTTAAAACTCATTTAATTTTCTATCTAACCTAGGTTTAATAACTAATATTAGAATTAGATTAATCTATAATAAGCCCACTTCTTCTCTTTTCAATTTTGCGTGCCCGACAGGGTCCACGGTGATCTCATAGTTTTAAGTTACCACTTAAGTTTAACATTTTGGAATGCAAATAAATATTTAAATGTGGAATTGTTAAGTAAATGTTTCACAACTAAAAACAGAAATTTTTGTATGGTATGTATACAACTTAACGAATTATACAACAACTGACCAACCAGTGACTTAGAAAAGGCTAGGCAGGCAGGTTTCATCCCTTTATTCGCATCTCAGTTATTTTGACAAGACCATTGATATTTTTTTTTACACTCCATAACTAAATATAAAAGTGATGGATTCTAGACAAACCAATTAAAACCATTTCAGTCATATCCCAGAAGTTTCGACAAGCAATCAATCAATCAACTTTTAACCTTCACAACCACAATTTAAGCTTGAAAACGGTCTGACAATATCAATTTTGTAACTTCCTAATGATATCTGAAAAGGACAAAGGTTTTCTTTTTGCTCGCTTTCCAAAGTTTACAGTTCTAGTAGATATGTTTGTTGAAAAAAGTTTGAAGATTTTCCTACAATTGCATTTGGTATTTTTTTTTTGAAGCAAGTGTCTTTAAAAATATACCTGTAGTCATAGTCTAAGATGAAGCGAGGATTTCAATAAAAAAGTATTAATCACTAAGCACGCACACAAGACTGTTCCCAAATATTAGTTTTAACCAGCGACATAAAAAGAGACGTGGTATAAGTATAACGTGTCGGTCTCTGTATCTCCTAAAAGAATGGACTTATTATGATACGTTTTTTTTTGTTTGAAAGCTGATGTGATCGAGATGGTCTTTAGGTATAATTTATGAAGATCTGTTTATCTATATCAGCAAATTATCATATTTTTTTTAATTTATAGTTACATACTTAAACAATGAAAAAGCAACTCAATTCTTTACCTTTAAAGACAAAGGATGAAAATCCAGAAATTTGTGAGTCAGTTATTTCTGTTGTACCGTATGGTTAAGGTGGTTTGATATGACCAAGGGAAGTGGAAGCCCACTGAAGGGTCATTGCTTAACCCTCCATTTTCTTGCCATTATCCACAGGAAGAGACGATACAGATTAATTTATGATACAAACAGTTAGCTTAGTCTAGACGTAATCTATGTTCCCATTAGACCTAGTTTTAGTGCCAGACATCTAAGTGAGTGATGTTGACAATATAGTTAATAGCGGACGAAAATAACATACATATGTTCATCAAACGAATACAAAGTGATATTACATGACACGCAACAGAACTGATGTAATTTTATGGAATGAACATGGGAAAAATAAAAGTGATTAGAAAAATAAAGTTTCAGCCACTGTCCTATTTTAAAAAAATATTTAAAAAATACAGGTAAACTGTGTTTATGTGCAAAATTACGTTAACCTAACCCCTTATTTCTTACATAACAATAATAACCAACAATTTTTTTTTTTTTAAACTTTCTCTAATCACCGTTTTTGTAAAGTAAACGGCTTTAACTCTTAGATTTCCGTTCAAACGTCCTCGAGAATTAGAGCTTTCAAAACATGAATTAGTATTTATATACTTAGGGCCACTCAGAAGAAAATACTTTAACAAATTTCACCCTCAAAATTTTCATTCAAGTACCATAAACGAAAAATTTCATTTCAATTTTTCGCTCACAATGCGACATAAATCGCAAAAAAACGGTATGGACTGATAATGGCGGACTAATTTGTCAGGCCCGTCTCAATGTCGCGTATTGACGTTGCGTGCCCCTCGGCAGTTACCGACCAGCGGCCCAATTCATTTGTTTGCCCCTGACTTTTGCCAAATACACCAAGATACGGTAAGAGTTTGATTTAGGTGCGTCTGGACTCCGAATTGGATTCCATTAATGGGTTTTTCCCATTTCAATCTTGGATAGGATTGCTGTGGACGGAGTTTTTATTGGTTTCTTTATATCCTCGAGTGATAATAACAGCCTATAAATGTCCCACTGCTGGGCAAAGGCCTCTTCTCATGCAGAAAAGGCACGAGCGTTGATGACCACGCTTGTTCATTGCGGGTTGACGATTTCAGATTTCAGTTTTGGAACCCAGGTTTCCCCACGATGTGTTTCTTCACCGTTTGCCAATGGTGTCTTAGAATGATTAAGAAAGTACATTGGTACTTTGCGTGTAGTGGGTTCGAACCTGCAACCTTGTGCACACAAATCCGTTTGTTGAACCGCTAGGCCACCACGACATTTCGTTATCATCCTCGAGTTAAAATTATTAAAATCATTAAATGACAACCCAGCTTACTAAAATTATGACATGATGTTTAAATTATTTTGTGATTAAAATCTGTCATCAACATATATTATTAAACTTTTATATATATTTACATATACATTAATTTACTTATATGTAATTTTGACAATGTTGATTATTAATTTGACATTTCAGAACCAATATATTTTAAATGTTTAATTAATTATTGTAAAAGCATTTTATCTAGACACTTTTTTACTCATTTAGTCCTGGGCCGTAACTATTTTTAGTACAATGGGCCGTAATTTATAGTGTCCTAAATTTAGATAAGATATGATTTGATTTGATCATAAGGTCCTTAATTGATGCCTAGACAGTACTTGTGAAAATTAGACTGGAAACATTTAATGATGAGCACACTTTAAAAAAAAAGATAGAACTTGTATGTGGTTTAAAGACTTAAACCAATGTATATACTTACCCTCCTTCTTGCGCAGTCAGTTAAAAAGAGTAAGTACTAGAATAAGACCTGAAGTAAGTTAAGAGAAAAAAAAAACAAAAAACAATCAAGTACCAATTACTAATACTAAAGAAAAACTAAAAATATCTACCAGGCCATCACCATACTTAATAGTTCTATGTGAAAACCCAAAGCAATTTGGAAAAATACTCACATTCGCACAAAAATTCGTAAACTTACTCTATTATTATCCCATTCTACGTAAAAGAATCTCAAGGTTTACCTTAAAAGATTTCTGAAAGGTATTAGAGCCTAAACAATGGAGGCCACTTGATATTCTTTAGAAAGAATGGTGATTTTGTGTTACAATAAGGTTTTCAATACAGAGGTTGAAATAAAAAAACAAAAGCTTGCTGTTTGATAGTTCGAACCTTAGAGTAAAAATAAGTACACTATAGAGTACACATATCGAGTATGAACTAGATTAGTATTAACAAGTAAAATCGTAAAATTTGTGTCAAAGGAGAACGCGCCGTTTTATTAAAACTATTTCAAAACCTAATATTACTCTGATAATATCGGGACCATCGATATTTTCGCATAAACGTCTGTCGTTGCACGGAAACTCACTTAAATCAGTAAACAAGCGTAGGACTTGCGCTCGGCACAACGGTCTACTCTATGCTTGTCTATGTAATTATGTATACTCTAAGGTTCAAAGATTGGGCTATTGTTGGATACTTTTTGTTGTTGCTTTGGTTACTTTTTGTAAGTTATATTTGTTTCTTAATTTAATACTAACTACGCTAACTATGCCCCGCGGATTCACCCGCGTTCTTTCTGTTCCCATTAGAATCTGTTCCGTTCCCGTTATTAGAATTAGTCCCTAATTTAATTTTTTTTGGATTAAAATTCAATCCAAATTTCGCCTAGAACATTACTCCTTATATAGTTAGCTACATGCCTGGAAAATCTTATCAAAATCAATCCAGCCAGACAAACCGACAGTCAGACAGAAAAAATGGTTGATCCACTTCTATTTAATATCCACTTTTAATATTCTCCATAATGTATAAAATGTCCTAATTCGGTGTATTGCTCCTGTGGTGCAGACTCAAACATGATGCTGCTCACGTAGCTGGAATTACACCAATTAACTAATAAGCTCTGGCTAGAGCGGCTAAATAAGCCACTGAACTTTAAATCGAGTTGTTCTACTTGTAATCGTAAGTGGTTATCGATTAAATTGCAAGCTTAAGCAACGTCTGTTTCAGCTTTTATTGTGATGGGTGAACATTTCAATGGGACGGTTGGATTATTTTTCAATTTAGGACAAAACAGAAAATTATGATTTAACATATCATGTCAAGCGCTGTGATTGGTCGTTAGTCTTTTGGTCAACCAATCACAAATAAGACAACAAATTAAATTAATCAGCTTTTCAAAAACCGAGGGTTGCTGTTTGATCCTTTTTAGAAATATAGATAATAAAAATGGACAGAGCGTTGGAAGGTTTATAACTGGCAGTTTTCCTCTAGTATCTATTTATATATAGAAATGTGTGTATATTATGTAGAATTTAAATATTTATATATTGAACAATAGCTACAAATATATATAAATACAAATATGTAGTGTTTGTATTGTTTTTATAAAAAAATATTTGAAAGATACCACTTTGTTCAGTGCATCTACCACGTTCGTTTCTCCATCACCTTAAGGTCGACTGGTGGAAAATGCCTTTTGCCATTAAGTCCCGCCTATTTACACTGTACATAAAGTATTAAATAAAAAAAATAATAGAAAAAAAAGAGCGTCTATCCATCCATTTCCAATATAACTAAATTCTCACCCAAAAACCTGAACCGAAAAGGTATCCAACACAAACTGCCGAACGAAATGCCAAAAGAGAAATGGTATTTTTAAAACAAATGGTTGGTTACATCCCTATAACCACTTGTAATGAGGAAATAAATCAACCGCGCAGCGAACTGGCAGGCAATTGCGTTGCTAGCCAGGGTGGACCAAAAAACCTGTTTAAATAGACCCCTATATTCCTACCATTGTTCGTCTACCTCTCCGATTTTCAGTTGTGTCAGGAAGGGGTGGAAGGTCAACTGAAGCTGGTTTTTCGTATGCGGCCTATCTCTTAGACTCGGCTCAAGCTTTCTTGACATTTTGTGGATCCACTGCTTTATTTGGTATTCTTGGTTTAGTGTCGTCATTTTTCAAGTGATGTCATATTGAAGCTAGATTTGTTGTTTATGATGTCTTTGTGTGAACTGAAAATGAAAATGTGTGGAGTAAAGCAAGTTTATGCTAAAGAAAGTACCTAATAATGAAAAATCTAATCTTGGACCATTTCTTCACTTGAATTTTCTACACTCTCTACACTTATAATAATAAAAGAGGAAAGATTTCCACTTTTGTATGTTTGTAACGAATAAACTCAAAAACTACTTGACTGATTTCGAAAATTCTTTCACCATTACAATAAATCAAAATCAAAAACTCATTTTTTTCAACTAGGCTACAAAGAAGCACTTTAAGAACGTCAATACAATGGACAGCACCCTGATTCGCCCACCCTTCACCGCTTCCTAAGTGCTCTGGCTGTGGAAAAGAAACGGCGCAACAAACTCCCCAAAAGCACGCTGTCATTTCGTATACATTATATTTACTTTCTATCCCAAAATTTTTAAAATTTAAATGTCCACCCGTGCAAAGCCGAGACGCTCGTGTTACTTAAGACAAAAATAAAATGCATTTGTAGAGTACATTAGATTTCTTGTAGTCAATTATGGGCATAAATATGGTCCACAGCTTTTACTTGCCTATTTCAGTTCTCATATAATAATAATTTTACCCTAAGCCTCTCAATTCAGAAATATAATTTTTTAAGCACCCCTCTAATTCAATTTTAGGTATTCGCCTAACCAAGTTCTGAAGTACCCAAAGTACTTAAATATTTTCATTTCAATAACCTACCTAAAACCTACCTATATAAAAGTCAAGGTGGTAGAAACAGCTCTATATTATTATTGTAACAGTTATAAATCAAGGGCACTGGAGCCTTCATCTGCATATAATATCAGCAGAACTCGAGGATAGCGCCTTAGTTTTCATAGTGGGAAATATTCCATCTTAATACCTAGAATGTAGTTCAGTATAACTTTATTGTTATTTAATTCGGATAGTTCTTAGAACTTTTAAGGCTGCGTCTACATTTACGAGCAGAGCATGATCGAGATGTTCTGCTCGTTGTCATTCGTAGGGTCAAGTGTGGACAGTAAGATATGTCCAAGTACTTTTATATAAAATTTCTTAATATTTGTATCTTATTTAGTGATATAGCAAAATTTGAGGTGCTTTGATCCCTAAGTTGACTTAAGTATGCAACAGATATAATTAAGACAGAAAAATATATATTTTCTTCTTTCATTTTAAACGCAGAAAAAGCTTTATAAATACCAATTAAATAAGGATAATAAACTAGCAGTGCTACAGACTTTGTACTAACAAAAATAAATAACTCTACAAAAACAAAAACGAAACTAGCTTCTTTAAAAAAAAGTGGTAAAAACAGCTCTATACAAGTTTGTAGGTTTAATAGGAAAGTAGTAAATCAGTGGGCGGTATTACATCAGAACCGTTCATAATCGTAAAATATTGCTGATCATCAACCTTAGCAATTTCGTCTAGTGCCCTCCATGAATATAAAATATTTTATTTTATATTATGGTAGGTCAGGATAGCTTGGTTTTGAGAAAGGAGCAAACTGCGATATATTAAAAATTGCATTCTCAACTAATTTCCAATATAAGAGCTAAAACGAAGCTAAATTTTTAAGGGGGTGTTTCTAGTAGTTCCTCCTGGTTTTAGCCAGTAGGACATGGACCAAGTCTATGTGGATTTCGCCAGGTCAATAAACAGGTGAGGATGATCTCGTGAAGCCCCGTGCGTAGCTGGTAAAAGTGCGACATACCTCTCCGACTTCCGTAGGGTGGTAAGTCCATAAGTATTTCTCCAGGCCCACAACAAAAGGTGAAGTGTGCAAGTTCCCTCGAGAATAATGGAATGTTATGTAGAGTTTTATGTGTTTTAAGGATCTGGTGTTTATTTCTTTCTTGGTATCAAAATTTCCAGTACGTTCAGGGCTTGTTCAACCTCTTCTTAGTTTGGCTTAATTTGTCCTTTTGTGTAGAAGAAAATCAATTAAGCGGGGTTTAGACCTCAAAATTATACAAACGAAACGAACTAAAAAACCACAGACTATCCTTATCACACACTAGCTGTCTCCCGCGACTTTGTTCGCGTGTTTTAGTTTCAACGGTTTTCCATTTTTGCAACATTTTTAATTTATGCTCCGCTCCTATTGGTCGTAGCGTGATGTTATATAGCGTATAGCCTTCCTCAATAAACAGACTATCCAATACAAAAAGATTTTTTCAATTCGAACCAGTAGTTCCTGAGATTAGCGCGTTCAAACAAACAAACAAACTCTTCAGCTTTATAATATTAGTATAGATAATATTGTACATTCTCGATTAAACTACAATAAACATATCAACCTTGTATTAATCGGAACTGATAGAAGTTCCTGTTTTGATGAACTTAGCAGTTTTTAATTTATGTACCGTCATTATTATTTTTCAACGCCTCCAATAGGGTAAACTAGGGCACGAGTTATCAATATTAAAAAGAAACTTTATAGTTAAGTTTTTCAATACTACTGGTTCAACTTCGGGGAAACTGTAAGTTATTTTTAGAAAGGACTGTCTGAATTCATTGAAATGAATAATTTGAGGATAGAATTCTAAAAAAAACAAATCCCATTTTATTTTGAAGTATTTTTATGATTTCTGTGAATCAATTCAATGGTATATCATCTTCTGCGAGGCAACGTTCTTTTGTTAATTTAAATGTAACATTTGGTCCATCGAATCATGTACTTGGATGATAATTAATAGACATCTAAATAATCAACCTTCTACCCTTTCTCCCAGCCCTGTTCTCAATTATTTTTATTTGGAGTTGATCATCCCTAGTACTTGTCATCTGAGCATTTAGTTCTTTCTTTCTCATATCATCTTCCACACCATCCATCCATCTCTTTCGGTCTTCCTCCGCGTGTATGTATGTATATCCATCCACTTGCTACCACAGTTTTTCAACCTAGTGGTTCAATAAACGGATTTGTGAGCACAACGTTGCAGGTTCGAACCCATAACAGGCAAGTACCAATGTGAGTTTTTCAAAGTTATATGTACTTTCTTAATTATTTGAAAACATCGTAAGGAAACCTGGATACCATAAATTAAAATAGTAAATCGCCAACCCGTAATGCGCAAACGTGATGATCAATTCTCGTGCTTTATCTATATGGGAAGAGGGCTGTGCCCAGCAGTGGGACATTTATAGGCTGGTATTATTTATTATTATATTAAAATTTAATCTTAGAACTACTTGTTACTATTATATGTATATATAGTTAAGTGAAGTTGGTAAATATTTAAAATTGTTAATTGATTAAATAAGTTATATACTTGTTACTAAAAAATATTAAATCTAGGTTATAGGTTGTACGTGTACAATAGAAACAGTTTTTGCAAAATGTGATTCAGGCACACATTTCAGTAAAACTGATATTAAGTATTTTGTTTATCATACGTGTTTAAACAGTAAACACAATACTGTTAACACTCAAATAGTTATAACGAACCGCCGCCCAAAACAATGAAAAACACATTAAATTTATCTAATAATTGCCTCCGAAAACGAGGACATATTAATTGGTGTACACGTTATATCAGTGATGATAAAGTGGGTAGTCCTCTAACTCATGAATATTTTGTATTAGATGTTAAATATCGATAGTGTATCGGCTGTGTAGGTAATATATTTTGTAATTGTAATGCTGTTTTCCGGGTAACACAGGATGTCCCAGAAAGTATGGACGATCGGGTGTCCAGCCCCCCTAGACAAGTAGCATTTCGACAAGCGTAAACGATGATAGAAATCGCTCAAATGACATTAAATGTATGGAAATGACATTTCGTTTCGATAAGTCACGTGACTTAGACTTGTCACTTCCATACATTTGAACGTCAAACATCCGATAGCTTTGAAAGTAGCTATCGGATGTTTTTAAGAATTTGCTACGATAAAATGTAACAGTAGAGGTGATCAAAAACATTGAAGTGAAAACTTTTATAACGCAGGTACCGGATAAACAATAAATAGTAATTTATACTTGCACATAATTTAATAAAAAAATTAAACAGAGTACTGATGATCTTCAATAAAGAGCTTATTTAAAACTGTGTCAAAAGGGCCGTAATATTTCGAAGTAAATTTCCAGTAATAGCAGTGTTGGAACAGTGCCCAATACCAGGTAATATCGCCTCTTATCACATAAGGTCATCTGTGAGCTGAACCTCCGACGAAGACCTTCATTTATTAGAAAAGGGAACTTGTGTACTAGTTAAAGGGATTTTGAGGATCAAATTTAGAACTTACATATTAATTGGTTAGAGATTTTTTGAGTATATAATATTGTACAATATTTTAGAATTTGACGACCTCCGTGGTCGAGTGGCAAGCACACCGGATTTCATTGTGGCTCTAGTTCCGATTCCTGGACGGGTTAATGTAGAAAACCACTTTTCGACATTGTCTCAGGTCTGGGTGACCGTGGTAACTTAGTTTTCTCAATTCCATAACAAGTGCTTTAGCTACTTACTTTGGGTTCAGAGCAATGTATGTGATGTTTTTCACATTTATTTATTTTATTATTTTTCAAGTATTTATAATGTTTTCTGACGTTCTCGCAAATGTAAGAAATTGAAATAAAACTATTTTTTAAACGGATCCTATCATGGTCACGGGAATTCTGAGGTGGTATTCGTCTTGACAGTAGATGTTGCTCGTTCTACTTTCATATAGTCATTATTTATAATTTGTGTTCTGACTTACGCAATATGAACTTACTGTGTCTTGCAGTTCTTTTGTTCTGGGTTTGGTTTGAATTCTATAAACTTAATATTATTTTCTTCTGAAATGTAAATACACAAAATCGTTTTATAAAAACAATGCACTAATTTTTAAAATTGGTTCTTTCCAAAAAACAATACAATGCTAAGACTATCTTATTTATTTTCAAAATGAGTTTACTGTATTTTTTTCAACTACATCACCTTAAAATTGACACATTTCTGTATGCCTGTCTATTAAGCATTCACGGTTAAACTGCTGATTCGATTTTAATGAAACTTGGTATGGGGTTAGATTGGGTCCCAAAAGAGGAGATAGGCTACCTTTTGCCGAGACAACCGGTATTCACGCGGGCGGAGCCGCGGGCTAAAGGCGGGCGCCGTATTTAATAAGACGACTAGGTTTTTTAACTCCTTTTTTATCATTGAGATAATTATCAATAGTCCAGGCTATTGTTAAGAAAATGTCTGTTGTGTCTTTGCTTTGTGATTCTATAAAGAAGGGAAAAAAACCACCATTTTGTCCTCGGGTCATTAAATAATGGTTTTCAGTACATATTCAAACTACAATAGACTTTTATGCGAATATTCTTATAGTATAATGGTATACTTCAACCTATTTTTATAAGTGGGGTTGGCAGTAACATAGGCTCCATATGAGAAAAAGGACAGATATAATGATTGTTTTTCTACTGAGTTTCTTTTTGTATTTTTGAACAAGTATTCAGGTTTGAGTCCTGCTTTAGGTTAAAATTTTTCCTTTGTATGTACCTACTATTTGTAGGTACATATACATAACTTCATATTTTTAATAAGTTCACATTATTATTTTTAGATTTTTTTTATTTGCAATAAAAGTTTTTATTTTTAATTACTATTTGGTTGTTAATTAAATCTAACGAATAAGACACATTTTTTTTATTGCAAGATTTCTCTGTAGAAGTAACATTATCTTTTTTCTTTCGAACAATCTATACTAATATTATAAAGCTGAAGAGTTTGTTTGTTTGTTTGTTTGTTTGTTTGAACGCGCTAATCTCAGGAACTACTGGTTCGAATTGAAAAATTCTTTTTGTATTGGATAGTCCGTTTATTGAGGAAGGCTATAAGCTATATAACATCACGCTACGACCGATAGGAGCGAAGAATAAATGAAAAATGTTGCAAAAATGAAAAACCGTTAAAACTAAAACACGCGAATAAAGCCGCAGGGGACAGCTAGTATTAAAATAAGTAGACTATTTTACCTACTACCAAAAAAGTTGGTTGATGTTTTCGGAAACATCTCTATACCCAGATGAGTAGGTTTTACGAGTAATATGGAAGTTATAGCGGCGTACAACCTCTTGGGCCAATACCGTTGTTAATATTTCAGCTATTTTCTCCATACTCCGTCTGTTAAAGATGTAGGCTTATGAAACATCCAAATCTAAATAGCTAGGTATAAAATTATATTTCATTTGAACGTTTATTATTGATGGTTATAGTTACACACAAATACGAACCTTATACATAATATTAAATAAAATAATTTAGATATGAATACACATTATAGGGTCTGCTGGTAGAGATTTCTTTAGAAATAAGCAGTACCTTTGTGCATCTGTTTTATTATGTTGTTTCTTACGATTTTGTGTGTATACATAAATTATTAAATAAATAAATAAATAAATAAATAAATAAATAAATAAATAATGATAAAGAATGTAATAAATCAATGTACCCATAAATTCAACACTGGTATAATGAGATTTTTTTCAAATACATACTTTTTTTATTTATTTGAAAGAAATTAAAAACATTGGTATTTAATTAATATTTATTATAGTTTTTAGTAGTCGTGGTGGCCTAGTGGTTCATTGAACGGATTTGTGTGCACAAGGTTGCAGGTTCGAACCCATTACAGGCAAGTACCAATGTGACTTTTTCAAAGTTATATGTACTTTCTTAATTATTCTAAGACATCATTGACAAACGGTGAAGGATAACATCGTGAGGAAACCTGGATTCCAACAATCGGAATCTGAAATCGCCAACACGCAATGAGCAAGCGTGGTGATCAATGCTCGTTCCTTCTCTATATGAGAAGAGGCCTGTGCCCAGCAGTGGGACATTTATAGGCTGGTATGATGATAGTTTTTAATTAAATATAAAATTTAAATAAAATATCGTTAACATTTTTACAAAATGCGAAATTGTTATTAAATTTAAATTTCTTTTTGTTACAGGTAAGTGCGGATGTATCATCTAGATTCTAGACATTTAGAAATTCTAGCCATGGATAAGTATTACTGCTTATTATTAAAATATTTGCCTTGAAAATAAGTAGTGCAAAAAATTTTGAGCATCATCAAGTCATCATCATCATCCTTTTCATATTTTTTAAAGCTAGGCGGTATTCCCAAATACAGTACGTAAAACATAAAAACAAAATGCCCAACAATAAGCTTGACCTCAAAATAAACCAATTTTATGACACTCTAAATCCTATATAATATCTTTATAGCTCGCGAAGGCTGTCAAACGAGTATTTTTATATCTAATTTTCATTTTATGATCTTGGAAATTAGACTCAATTTCGTTGTAAAAAGCCTAGGAAAGATCGCTTGCTTGTGACGTGTTATTTAGGCTCCTAGGTTATAATAGTTAGGGGTGAAACTCTATATTTGTGATGAAAATATTTTATATAGCCGAGAGCTATGTCAAATGGAGTAAGTTACTGTAAAAACTGAGTATTGAAATATATATCTTTTTAATTCAATTAAAAAAAAATACAAACTATGTCGAGTTGAAAAACGGCAGATTATTTACTTTCAATTGAACTAGTGACAAGCATTTTAATATTACTATTTAGACAGAGAGAGCTATAACATAATGTGACGTCACTATTGTTTTCTCCATTCTAATCGGGGCTGCCTTGTACAAGTCGTCGTTTTGCAAGAAAGAGATAAAACAAGCGTCACTATAAACGTATTTGTATTATAAAATGTATTGTACATAAATCTATACTAACATATAAAGCTGAAGAGTTTGTTTGTTTGTTTGTTTGAACGCACTGATCTCAGGAACTACTAGTCTGATTCGAAAAATTCTTTCAGTGTTGGATAGCCTATTTATTGAGGAAAGCTATAAGCTATATAACATTACGCTGCGACTAAAAGGAGCGAAGCATAAATGAAAAATGTTGCAAAAATGAAAAACCGTTGAATCTAAAACACGCAGACAAAGTCGCGGGGGACAGCTAGTGTATTATAAAATAAAGGATTTAAAAATATTTTAGAAAAACGTGATTCAAATTTGATGAATGAACAATAAGCTTATGTATATTTTTGTTATATTTTTCATGGCCGCAACATCACAGCTTAGTACGCAATCTGTCGGTCTTTCTTTGCACATGACTTTCATCTTGCTGTCTATTTAGATAGATTAATTATCGTCACGCGTGACTTGACAATTAACACGCGAGAAAATTGATTTTCATTAACGCTTTGTGTACAAAATTAAATTCTGTTATAAAGGTTAATGGGGTATCGCGCTGGCGACACGAACGCAAAACGTACGATTTTCATGATTTTCAGTTTGGACAAAGTTTTATTGTTTTGGTTAGAAGTTTTTGGGTATTGTGTTATAAAGGTGCGTACAAACTATGTAACATATTATATAACTTGTGTTTTATAACACGTCCACATTATGTAACCTTGTTATTCAACATTGCAACATAAAACAATACTGTACACATTAGAATAACAATGTTATGTAACCATATTTTTCGTTTGTCGTTCTTCAGTGCTATCCACAATGTCGACACGAGAGGACGTTTTGCTGGCTGTGGCAGCAACTGTTGTATTTTCAAATAACAAAAGAAAAACAAAAAAACGCGTTTGAGTACCTACACGTGACGTAAGATATATAACATTGTTGTACATATCAATAACATGTTATTGTACATGTTTTATAACATTCACCGTCCACATTATCTGAAACATGTTTTATAGCAATGTTGAATAACATGTTATGTTATATAGTCTGTACGAGCCTTTATCGAACTAAAATTATTGGCTGAGATGTAGACTCATGGGGATTTTGGCAACAATAAGTAGTAGTACAGTTTTTTTTAACCAATGTAATATGTTTTAAGCAAGACATTCGGTGGGGTGTTTTTTTTTGGTATAAAGTTATCTAACCTTTTTGAAGTGAATACTTCTTTAGACGCGTTGGGCATTTTTTGAGATGAGAAAAAGCAACTTAATTCGCGACACTCTTACCTTTTCCGCTATCGACACCTTTGTATATAAATATGTACCGCATATATTGTAATTGTTCAAGTTTTCACTTCTGTCGGGTCCCGGAGTGCCTTTGTTTTTTTTTTGGTCAAATGGCATTTTTGGTTAAGAGTGGATAAAACATCAAAAATTTTGATCGTTGGTACAAAAAAAAAATCTCAAGGTGCATATTTCGAAACGCAAATAAATACATGAAAGTAAAATAGTTTTCCACACTGCACTAAATCCTACCGTAATATCATCATAAACATAAAAATTGGGTCAAAGTAAAACTGTTACGAAATTCAAGGTAAAACCCATTGTCTATGGTTTTACTATGGTTTATATCGCTCTGAATGAAGCGGAATTAAAGGGAGGATGTTATAAAACGATAAATTTCACAGGATTTTTCCATTTTCCTTGCCGGAGAGTTTTTGACTTATAATACTTGAATATAATATCAAATTTTTGGGTGTCAAGGCTACTGTTATTTTGGATGCTTAGGTTGTTTATTGATATTTGTTTCTAGTAACTAGTATCCCAAACAAATGGCTAGATGGATGGTACTGGTACTATTCAAAATAGTCTAAAACGGATATTGCGCCTCAAATTTAGGTGTTGGGAAAACATGGCGAAGACATATTGCTGATAGGTTATAACTTATAAGCCCTTTGTTGTCGCCATAATTTGTTTTTATTCTATTGACTAAGTGCCTAAGGTCATTCGACCAATCGGATTCCCAAAAAGACAAAAATTAAAAAAATGTCATTTTCAGTATTTTTTTACCTCGCGATCAGGACATAGGACTTTCCTTGATTAGACGAAAGAAAACCAACATTTTAAAACCAGCTTTGTGAGAATAGGCTTAGTCGAATGGTTTAATAGCTCTCCTACTATACATGAGAATTAATGCTGATATAAACATTGTGATTCTAGAAGAATTATAAATGGAAATTTATAAACCACTGCCAGGCCAAATGCATCTATTTTTTTTACTTAAAATATACCCTAATGCATTCTAGTCTTTCCATAGGAGTTACATAAGACTCGACAGTCAATTTCTCCTATCTCCGAGAACACTAACTTTGCCATGTCTTCAACAAATAATTCCAAAAAATTTCATAAGTCGTTTTTAACCCAACAACTATCAAGACGACTATAAAAGTTTAAAGTTTGGACAAATATAAACACTTGCTCAAGCCAGTCCGGCTTGAAAGTGAGCTGGTAATTACGTGGCATGATCGATAGTCTGGCGCCGGCGAGTCTGTGTATGAAGTAACAGTTCTTATATTATAAACAACAGCTAGTTATTTTTTGTTGTTTTTTTTTTTAGGGTTAAGCTTTGTGGTTGTTGTCAGGATGGTGAAGTTTGGCGGTGATAGATTTTTCATTTGATCTGTGTAAAAAGTACCTTAGTTAATATTTACTTTTTTGAATTTGTATGATGTTCTAAATTACAGCTGCAGTTAGTAGTTAATAGTCATAATTATAATAGGTAATTATAATTATAATATCTTGGGAAAATTTACACACAGCCATCTGATCCCAAACTAGACAAAGCCTCTATTGTCAACCAGACAACTAATAAAGATACTTATATATTTCTAAATACATGAATATTATAGATAAATTACACCCAGACACAGAACCAATGATCATGCTCATCACACCAAGATTTGTCCTGACTGGGAATCGAACACACGACTTCTAGTTCAGCAGGTAGGGTCATTAACCGGTAAAGTAAAGGTTTGCCAACTGAATATGGTCTTCTTCCTCGCGGAAGAGATAAAAACACGGATTGAAATCCTTTACATTTGATGATATTCGTAAAATTATATGAACAGAGAGAGTGTACTTAATGCAATGGCAGGTTATAGGCTGATATTATACTTATCATTGGTTTGGATAAAAAAGCTAATTAGTATTGGTTAAACAACTAATGCAAACATAATAATATACATTCAATACAAATAGCAGGAAGGAAAAAACTGTAACCTTAGACAGGACTAGAACCTGCGACTAGTAACGGTTAAACGTACAAATTTTCTATATTTTAATTACATTTATTTTTCTTATTATTTTATTTTTCTTTGCGTATTTCATAAAAATAATATAAAAATAATAATATTGATTATACCTACACCATTGCATTTAAATCTAAACAACTTCACCACTAAACCAATGACAAAACGAAAGCCTATAAATAAATAATAGCGTAGGCAGGAATGTATAGATTGAATTGAGCTCTTTAATAATGTGTCTCCTTGGCCCGAGTTTGATGAATGAGTTATTTATTGATTTTAATACACTACTCGTGTTAGCGGACATCCTTCTGTAGGTTTTGTATGGAGTGGTTATATTAAATGTATGGAGTAATATCGAGTAGTAACAGTCTCACTAAAGCCTATTTTATTCTAGAGAATATAATACAATATTTGTATAATAACTTTCGAGAGGAGTAAACTTAATTATTTAGGAATATAACGGTGTATTCACGCACATTCTCGGGATCGCCCGACTAGTTTCAGACTCAATAGCGGTCGCGAGAAAACAGTTCGACTCGCGACACCACCGCCGCCGCGTCAGCTCATGATTAGGGGGAGGATTTTAGGAGGATTCCTATTGAGTCTGAAACTAGTCGGGCGAACCAGAGAATGTGCGTGAGTAAATCGTTATATTCCTAAATAAAATAATATATTTAGAGATACTTTTACGAAAAAGCTTTTATTTTTTGTACTATATAATATAACTAGCTGTTTCCCGCGGCTTCGCTGGCGCTTAAGTATACCAAACATGAATAGTTTCGCAGAACTAAGTGATATTCAAACTATAACGCGTTTTAATAATACTGGCCATATTTATAAAAATCTCGGCGGTGTTAAGCAATTTTTTTTTTCTTCTCTCTTATTTGTAATAAGAGTCTTTTGGCTCGCACATCTATGCATCTGCCATATTCAAATGTTAAGCAATTGCTAAGAAACGTCTAAATTCAAATTCTCTATGGAAAAATTGAAATAAGAATCTGCTAATCATCGTCGACATTTTTATAAATAATGCCATTATTGTCTAATTTTAACCCTATTTTGATGAGTGTGTATTGTTTAATAGCTGATGTTATAGAGATGGTTCCTATCCATAATTATTTGCTCTTTTCTAATAGTAGTAGTTAAAAAGTAGAAGTTATCTTGTCTCAAAATAAGATTTTTTTTAAATAAACTTTTTTCAGTACCCTGTAATATAACTTAGTTAAGTATTGTATATATTATATAGCTAGTTAACTAATGGTTAAAAATCTAATTGGTGAGCTGCTCCAAAATATTATTTTATTCCACTTGCTATTTTAAAAATTTATTAATTGACTAGCTGTCCCCCGCGACTTTGTTCGCGTGTTTTAGTTTCAACGGTTTTTTATTTTTGCAACATTTTTCATTTATGCTCCGCTCCTATTGGTCGTAGCGTGATGTTATATAATCTATAGCCTTCCTCAATAAACGGACTATCCAATACAAAAAGAATTTTTCAATTCGAACCAGTCGTTTCTGAGATTAGCGCGTTCAAACAAACAAACAAACTCTTCGGCTTTATAATATTAAGTATAGATAAAAACAGCAAATGGCAGTTACACCTTTATTTATAACCTAATACGAATAAAAAACATTAGCTATTCGATAGCAACTAATTCTATACCACAAACCACTATACAGAAACGGCTATAGTTAAGTGGTAAATACACTTTCCCGGATAAAAGGTCTATACCTCAACTAGTAAGTAGTTTAACCGGCTCTATTACGGAATACGTGACGTTTTAAGCTAATAACGCTCCCGCGAGAATACTCCGTGTATGGAGGTAATGTAGGTATGTGCAAAAGGTTTGTCCAATACAATAAAAGACAAAGTGAATAGTGATGGTCTTTGGATAATAAAAATAAATAAATAAATAAATGTGGACAATATCACATACATTGTTCTGAACCCAAAGTAAGTAGCTAAAGCACTTGTGTTATGGAATTTAGAGACAACGAAGGTACCACAAACACCCAAACCCGAGACAATGTAGAAAAGTGCTTTTTCTACATTGACCTGGCCGGGGATCGAACCCGGGACCTCAGAGCTGGCGATACCTTGAAAACCGGTGTGTACGCCACTCGACCACGGAGGTCGTCAATATGCAAACAAGGTGAAAAAAAACAAGACTGTTATTTAAAAACGGTTTAAAGATTAATTTATTGATATTTAATACAAGTTCATGTAACATTGTGTCTCTTGTTGTCAAATGCTTTTATTCATAATAATTTAAAAAATGAGAAAGCAACTCTGTCTGTCTGTCTGTTACGCTTTCACGGCTAAACCGCTGAACCGATTTTGATGTTGGTATGGGGAAAGCTCGGATCCCAATTAAGGACATAAGCTGCCTTTTGTTCACTAATTATTTTTCTTAAATAAAAGTACAAGTACTACTATACACAAAGATTTTTTTAATCCGACTTGAGGTTCTGAAAACACATATCACACGCAAAACAGTGTCATGGCTTATCAGTCGTAAATGAAGGATTTTGTGTGAAATCTATACTTAATATTATAAAGCTGAAGAGTTTGTTTGTTTGTTTGTTTGTTTGTTTGTTTGTTTGTTTGAACGCGCTAATCTCAGGAACTACTGGTCCGATTTGAAAAATTATTTCAGTGTTGGATAGCTCATTTATTGAGGAAGGCTATAGGCTATATAACATCACGCTACGACCAATAGGAGCGGAGCATAAATGAAAAATGTTGCAAAAATGAAAAACCGTTAAAACTTAAACACGCGGACAAAGTCGCGGGGGACAGCTAGTGTTACAATAAACATAGACAGACATAGAGTGCGCGCATCGCTAAAAGGATGTGCCAAGTGTAAGCATTTTTTTTGTAGTAAGTACTACGCTCGTTTAGTGATTTTAGTGATTTTCCGTGCGACGACAGACGTTTATGCGAAAATTTTGATAGTTCCGATAGTATTAGGTTTTCAGATAGTTTTATTAAAACGGCGCGACCTGTTTTGATACTAATTTTACTATTAGACTTGTTCATACTAGTGCTTACAGTTCATACTTGTTAGGCGCACTCTATAGTTAACTTATTTCTACTCTAAGTGTGTGATTCTTTTGTGCTTCTAACAATACAGGATAATAGAGCAGGCCGAGGTTACTGCGTAACTCTCTGCCTAATGATCATTGTTTAATTGTAGAATTGTGTTATTTGACTTTGAAGTTAGAAGTTTTTAGTGCTATATTTTGTGAGAACTTCCTTTTACTACTGTGTTATGTCAGTTTAATGTCTTGGAACGGATATATAACGTTGAAGTGGCAGGTTCAGAAAATGCTTATTATTACAAGATTTTTATTATAATGGAAATTAAAAATAATATCTGTATGTGTAATGTGAAACCGATCTAAATCAAATTATTAATTTAAAAATTATTATTACAAAACCCGCCTTAAACAGAACTAACTAAAGAGTAAGAAATCAAGTTGTATTAAATAATGGTAATTGCAGTCAAAAAACCGTTCAAAATTTTAAATCGAAAAACGTCTCGCCATTCCGCCAAAAAGATTAAAATTTGAAAAAAGAATATGGTAATTTAAGCGCAATAATTACGCAATAAAAAAAATGTTATGTCACCTAATATTTAAAAAAAAAATGGGCGCTTTGGCACTGGCGCTTTTGAGAAGAATCTAATGAAGCTTGATTTATAAAAATCGGTTTAGACTTTGAGTAGTTTCGAGCAGACATAGAAACTGATATAAATACAGGTCGAACACATGACCCTTCTTTTTTGGTTTTGCCGCAATCGCGTAAAAACAAAATTTTATTTTTATTTCATTTATTATTGTAATTAATATTGGAAATTTTGAATTCTAAGGTCTAAAACTTTTTAATCTGGCTCTTCTCTTTCTTCTTTGCAAACATCGTTTTCCAAAAGCCAGCCTAAAAAAGTTATAATGGCTTCTTACCTTAATTTACCAGAAATTCTTAATCAGGTAATCTTTTACGGCCGATGCTAAAGCTATCGGAAATCATGATCTTATTTTAGTTGAGATATACCGGTCTCGAACTGGCTTCCTACTTTGTTAATGGACTCATTAACTTAATGTTCTATCGATTTCGATATCTCTCCAGGTAAGTTTATCTAGTAATACCTGCTGGGTAATCGAAGAGAAAAAATCATGGTAACTAAAACTCTTGTGCTGGAGTCGATTTTATAGATAACTAGACTTCTAAAGCCTGCCTAATTGCGATCAGGAAAAAAACTCCTTTAAATTACAAACTTATAAGAAATAAACAAATTATAATAATTGCGCTACTGGAATTAAAAGTATATATACAAAAAAAATTATCGTCTAAATATATAGTTATTATTCGAGCCGTTTGGGGTTGAAACCCTTGGTCCGTGGGGTCCGAGTAGACACGTGTTTTTAAAGATCTGGCCAAACGCATGTTGAGACTTCGCGTGACCCAAGGGCTGGCTTTAACATTGGATAGAGGATAAGCATTGCCATTAGTATTGTGTGATACTAAAAGAAAAACACGTGTGGAAGGGATAACCTCTTTAGGAGCGTGGGGCATTTTTAAGATGGGAAAAAACAATTTAAGTCGCGACACTGTTACCGTTACCGTTACTGACACCTCTGTATATAAGTTTCTACATATATTATAATTGTTCAAGTTTTCACTTCTGGCGGCACTCCCGGAGTGTCACTGTATTTTTTTCAATAAAAATCATAATATTCGAATTTGGCAAGTGATAAAAACGTCTTCCAATATTGAAGTTATAATTAAAGAAGTCTAAAAGAAATAGATAATTAGGCTTCATTGATTTAATTCAAAGAAACTTAACTGTATAAACAAAAATATAATAATCTAATTAGAACGTAAAACCTAAAATATGGCATCAAAAAATTCGTCCACATCGCTGTTCACTTGTCTTCCCAAAAGGTTTAAAAGAATAGGTCCCCATATTAGGAAGAACTAAGTTAACTTCAGTTATACATTAAGCTTAGCTTAACAGTTAGTTTTATTTGCTCTTAAAAGCAAAAAGGTTGAGGATAGTCGTAAACGAGAACTTTTCGTACCCTTTAAAATCTTAAGTAAGATGAAATGTCATTGCTCAAGTTTCGGCAGTTTGTGTTTATATTGTGACTCTAAAGAGCATTATGAAATCTCGTTATACAGTCTTCTTCTTCTGCCTTTTCCCAAACTATGTTAAGGTCGGCGTCCAGTCTTACCGGATTCAGCTGAATACTGTATTTTACATGAAGCGAATGCCTATCTGACCTCCACAACCCATTTTACTGGGTAACACAGTATCCCAAAGTAAGACTGGTTGTCAGAATTAATGACTGTGAAATGACTTACCGACTGCCAGAAATCGACTTTTATGAGAGTCGGGATCAACAGATTTACGTGCTTTTCGAGGCACAGAGGGGTCTTGGTATGTTTACAAATGGTCACCCATCCACGGATCAACCGGGGTGAGCGTGGCCTAACCTTTACACTTACAAACGAGCCTCTCATAGTGTAACAGTGTAGTGTGTAGATCTTAAATAGTCTGTTAGGTAAGGCCAGATTTTAGTAAAAAAATCGAAACATGAGGTGGTCTTTTTGAATAATTTGTTTATATTTAATTTTTTGGACTTTATTAATTTAATTTTTTTTATTGGACTTTTGTGATCTTTTACCTGAGGAGAATAGGCTAAATAGAAAGGTTAAACGTCGAAAAAAAAATGACTACTTGTTATATTCTACAAGCTTACCATAAGTAACTAACTTAGTTTGACTTTTAGGGATTAACCACCGCCTACAAAAAGATCAAACATTTTAAACCGATTTAAAATGTTTGAGATTTTCTGTATGTCTGTTGTATGTTCTGTACGCCGTATCTCCGGCAATATTGGATCGATTTCAAAAAATGTTTTTGTCATCGATAGGGGTATAACCACAGAGGTGTTCCTAAGTTCATTGAATTCAGTCCCTTTTTACAGCTAGTTAAGAAAAAGATACATAAATATTCAAATAGTTGTATAATAACTTTCGTGAGGAGTATTCATAATTATTTAAAACAAAACGCACTCAAAACTCACGCATATTCTCGGGATCGCCCGACTAGTTTCAGACTCAATAGGATTCCCTAATGTGTTCAAATAGTTTATCACGTATTGTCAGAATTTCTATAATATCATAGTCGATCGGGATTTTGGTATTTTCATAGAAATCTCTTAACAGCTACATCTTAACCATAGTAAATCGATGTAACATCCCTACTTAGCATGTCCGAGATGAGAAAAAAACTTTAATGTGGGGTTGTAAACGGCCCATAAAGTCGACGCGGACGCATTAAGCTGTGTTAGTGGGCCGAAAGGGCAATCTGCCGGCTAATTTGATAGCAGCAGACAAACGAGCTCGCATTATTTGTATGTACAAGGTATGAGAGCTAGCGGGAACTATTTTTATTTAAGACTAGCTTATGCCCGCGGCTTCGCTCGCGTTAAGAAGTAGGTATTATTATTAATTAGGTATAGTTTTTACGGCTTTACTTTTGTTTAGCGTGTAATATTTGTTAAATATCAAAATCCTATTTAAGCGGATGTCTTCATCATAATAGCTCCAATCTTTAATTTCAGTTTAAGACAGAGTAGACGGGCCTGTTGGTCTAGTGGTTAGTGACCCTGACTGCTAAACCGGAGGTCGTGGGTTCGATTCCCACCCAGGACGAATCTTTGTGTGATGAGCACGATCATTTGTTCTGCGTCTGGGTGTAATTTATCTATAATATGTATGTATTTAGAAATATATAAGTATGTTTATCAGTTGTCTGGTTGCCATAGCACAGGCTCTGCCTAGTTTGGGATCAGATGACCGTGTGTGAGATGTCCCAAGATATTATTATTATTATTATTATTATTAATCAGTCGAAAATCTAAGAAGATTTACGCAAACTTTCATCCCCTATTTTATCCACTTGGGGGTAGAATTGATCAAAATCCTTTCTTAGTGGATGCCTACGTCATAACATCTACCTGCATGCCAAATTTCAGCCCGATCCATCCAGTGGTTTGGGCTGTGCGTTGATACATCACTATGTCAGGCAGTCACCTTTGAGCTATATGTATATAGATAAGTATATTTATTTAATTCATATGGTTTTTGTTAGATCTGATCAGTCCAAAATATAGCCAAACTGATTGCTCTTTGATTAGCCTCTGAAGGTGCGATTTCGACAGCGATGGCATGTTCCTGCTTTAATACTGCAAAGTAATGTCCGTCTGCCGTCCCTGCACATGTCATCGCAGTCTGCCGTCTGCCGCGTCCGGCGAAATCGCACTTAGGGATGTTTGTTGTGGCGCTGCCAGGGTAATTCCTCATAGATTTTTTCCACCCTGAGGAGATGCATACTGGCTAAACCAGACATTTAGGCCACTTATGAAAAGTTGTCATAACGATTCGCATTTCAAATTGTTACAATAATCTACAATATACTTTATGAAAATAATATTTTCAGAAGAAATTTAAACTTATATTTCATCATACTTATTTTCTTAATCTAAACTAAGTAATATTATAAAGAGGAAATTGATTGATTGTTTGTCTGTTTGCATTGAATAGGCTCTAAAACTACTAAACTAATTTGAAAAATTCTTTCACTGTTGGGAAGCTACATTATCCCCGAGTTACATAGGCTATATAGTTTTTTTTGTTAATCGCCTGTGCGAACCCGGGGCGGACTGCTAGTAAGAAATAAATTTCGTCTGTTGTGTAAATAAATAAATAACTATATATAAATATATATTATTGTCACGGACGGAGAATGTGTCACATGTTACTGGTTATAAGAAAAACCGAACTGTTAAAAGCAATAAAAACATGCATCGTAAAAAATAGAACCAAGAAATATATTATAATTTCAACTAAAATAAAACTAAATCTCAAACTTTCTGTGTCACATAACTAAATTTCAAACAACTACAAACAAAATGTATTTGTCAACATCAGGAAATATCTTAAACTTCAAGATAGTTTGCCCCTAACCGCAGAACTATGAATGACGTACATTAATTACTGGCTATGGCTTGCGCCGTCACTTCTCTTGCAAAATGGCGGCCGACGTGGATAAATAGAATGTCAAGGAAACACTGCTATAACTGACGTACTACTAATTACTTTGGTTAACAAAAAATACATTAAAACTTGCTGGGTTCCGTGAATGGCTGTACTTATTGAAAGCCACCCAATTTAATCCTTGTGTTGCAGGGAGGTTTCACAAACATTCAAGTCGCATGCACAAAGAACACCCAGACTTAGAACAAGCATACGTAGATCACACAAATTTTTGTCCCATGCGGAGATCGAACCCGCAGCACGTTGCGCACAGTGGCAGTGATCTATACCACTCGGCTATTCACAGAATGACACCCCGTGCAGTCACACAAAAAAGTTGATTGTTTAAAAGCTTGCTTATTTTATTCTTTTAATAATACTATATTTATTTTCTTTCAAGCAAGTGATAAAGAAAATAAATTCATGTGCTTGCTCCTAATTTTTCTATAGTTCTGTTGAACGTCGACATTCCTATAAAAACTGCTCATACGTCTCCCAGAAACTAGAGTAGTTTTGACCTTAAAAAAAAAAATATTTTTACCAAACTTCAGTCAAAAAACTTAATAAGTTTTTTTTTTGTTATTCGAGTTTTTAATTGAGATTTCTTTATAAATCGCTAACGCTTATGAATTGTGCCATACAGAGATATTAGCCTTGGACACGCCCCATGTGTCATATAGTCACGTTAGCGTCGCGTCAAGTCGGATCTTGATCATTTTATAGTAAGAAATGTAACCCTACAGAGTTACAATGCCTATTTTGTGGTCTAAGGTGAAGGATATAGTGATAAGAGAGGCCTTGATGCTCTTTACTTAGCACTTACCGGTTTGTGGGACAAATATAGTATAAGTAGGTGCATAACTATCTATTAAATAAATAAATATGTAATTGTAAATAAATATTGATGTTATACTAAATAAATAGTTAATAAATTAACTAATGATATGAAATATACGAAACGTATTTTACAAATTAAGATATAATCGGCTCACTTTGCGTGAAACAAACGTTTTAATAGTAATAGTATTATGCGACTTATGTAGCCACTAGCAGCTGCCTTCGGGTCCGCCCGCGTGGAAGTCGATTATCGCGGCAAAAAAACGCCTATGTCCTTTTTTAGGATCCAAACCTACCCTATACCAAGTTCCATCCAAATCCGTTCAGCGGTTAAGCCGTGAAGCGTAACACACAAGCAGAGTTTATAATATTAGTGATTAATGATGAATTAAAATGGAAAAATCTTCAAAGGTTTGTTTTAATTGTTTTTTACTTCATTCAAATAGTATCCAAGGTTTATTATCTATATTTTTTTAAACTTTCTCAATATTTTGGCACGGCAAACATAAGTGTAAATAAATAAAACTACAGTAAAACAGTAGACATACAGAATATAATAACACTAGCTGTCCCCCGCGACTTTGTTCGCGTGTTTTAGTTTCATCGGTTTTTCATTTTTGCAACATTTTTAATTTATGCTCCGCTCCTATTGGTCGTAGCGTGATGTTATATAGCCTATAGCCTTCCTCAATAAACGGACTATCCAATACAAAAAGATTTTTTCAATTCGAACCAGTAGTTCCTGAGATTAGCGCGTTCAAACAAACAAACAAACAAACTCTTCAGCTTTATAATATTAGTATAGATTATTTAAAAATGAGCAATTACAGGCAGTACCCTAGACGATTTTTATACAGAATATTCTCCTTACCTACCTTATCCTCTACTTCTGTGATAAAAATCATAGCTCATAAGTGACGTCATAAGGCCTCATTCCCATTAGCCGGGACACGCCTCATGCGTTATATTAGCTTCGCATCACAACGACTGTAACTCATATACAGGGTGACTGTAATTTATATGTATATATAGGGTGGTGGTTAATGGGACGAAGGGGTGTTCTGTGGTCGGATCTCTTAGGAAATATAGGATCAAATTGTTTAGGATCAGTCAAACTTTTTAGTGCATTTATAGTGCATATTGTTGTCGTGGGTGACTTTTAATTTGTTTTGAATTTAGCATATTAACAGCTGCTGGAAAGGCACTCTATGTATTGTCTTACTTGAAATATGGCGAAATTGTCTGGCGATTTACTGGACCAGAGACAAAATCGGTCAATCATTCATTTGTTTGCGACTGACAAACGACTCAGTTGTTATTAGATCGTGCTAGCAAATGCAGAGTTTCAGTTCAGTTTCCTATACTGAACTTAATCGCAAATGGATAGTTTTTAACAAGATCGTGGTAAGCGCCCTGGTCTAGTGGTTAGTGACCATGACTGCTAAACCGAAGATCGTGGATACGATTCCCACCCAGGGCATTTTTTTTTGTTATGATCAAGGTCAATTTTGTTTTGCGTCTGGGTGTAATTTATCTATAATTATTTTTGTATTTAGAAATATATGTATAAGTGTTTATTAGTTGTCTGGTTACCACAATACAAGTTCTGCCTAGTATGGGATCAAAAGGCCGTGTGTGAGGTGTCTCAAGCCATAAAAAAAAACATACCTTTTTTAAATTCTTCCCTGGCTAAACCATTCAACCTGTACAAAATATTCAAAACGTTTCAACAATTGCTTTTCATTCCGTCAGACTTAAATCGTTTCTCTTATATGACACGGTAGGAAGACATTAGCTATGACACGCCTTGTGACATCCGGCTGTGTGTCATATTGTCACGAACCGATGTCACATGGAGCCTTTTTGTATGGTGAAATGATATTAACGAGTTTGTGGTATCATGATTTGATGTGAACAATATCGCGAGTTTTATTTTAGGAATATCTAATATAAATGCATATTAAAATAGAAAATTGTGTGAAATAAAATGGCGATTAAGCAGGTATTCGAATAACTAATATTATAATCAAATGTCTTCATGAGAGCGGAGGGGCTCGTGGCTATGTGTCAGCCAGGCATCAGTGTACGGTTGGGCCGGTTGGTCTGTGGATGGGTGACCATTTGTAAACATACCGAGACCCTCCGTGCCTCGGAAAGCACGTTAAGACGTAGGTCCCCACTGACTTACGTTAATCTTTGGCAGTCGTTAAGTCATTACAATTCTGACAACCATACTACCCATATTATGACACATACAGTAAAATGGGTTGTGTAGGTCATATAGGCAGGCGCTCCGCGTAAATTACGGTATTCAGCTGAATCCGGTAAGACTGGAAGCCGACCCTAACATAGCGTGGGAAAAGGCTAATTAGAGGAAGTCTTTATGAGAGGACTTATTACTTTTATTTTCAGGTAAACGATCTATAAAAACACTTCTGCCACACTCAGAGACGTTTGATAGTTACTTAAGGGATTCCTAGGTAGAGATTTAAGTAAACCTGAGAGTCTACTAAAAAATCTCTTAAGAGACCATTAATGTATCTGAGTACGACAGACAGTTATGGTTAGTCGATAGTTTTATTTCTATAAGTAAAGGTAAATTTAAAAGTCAACCAAAAACACATTTGAAAAAATATTACCATTTCATTCTTGTCTGTATTAAGATTACACAAACGATATATTAGTTAATTTTTATGGAATAATATTAAATGTAGAAACACCTATTATACTAAAACTTATTTTAACCGATATTAAAAAGGAAGAAGTTCCTCACTTATTACGTTTTCTTCTTCAATTGTAGATCGATTCCAAAAATTCTTTATGTCATATATAAGTTATACGTCGAAATTGGTCCCGTATAAATTTTATTGAAGACGGTTCCTTTTTAAATTTATGTGTAATCATTGTAGTGTCTAAATATTACCTTTTAGATATGACTGTATAATGCCTATTCTAGTACTCACATATATTAAGTACGACGTCTTTCCACCAGTTTGTCCTAAGCCCGTTTGTCACGTACGAGCGTGCCGCATGTCTCATCTTCATATTGTTTTCGTCTGAATGATGTGTGTGTTTGTGTAAGTACGTATATATGTATGCTTGTGTGCGATGGGCGTATAGTCCGTTTAAGTATGTTGTATCGAGTGGCAATTTGTGCGACTTAATATGTAGGTAAAAACATTGGAAAAGAACTTTAAAAAAATACGATTGTGTAATAACTTTCGTGAGGAGTATTCCATATTTATTTAAAACAAAACGGTTTACTCACGTATATTCTCGGGATCGCCCGACTAGTTTCAGACTCAATAGGATTCCCTATCCATGAGCTGACTAGTCTAGTGGCTAGTCGGGCGATCCCGAGAATATACGTGAGTAAACCGTTTTGTTTTAAATAAATACGATTGTGTTGCTAATAATTACCATATAGATTTGTCTAACGGGTTGTAGAAGTAAGGCAGTAAATACTTAGTGATTCCGTTGAGACTCGAACTTAGAGTATACATAGAGAAGCATAGAGTGCGTGCATTGTTAGAAGCCCGTTGTGCCGACCGTAAGCTGTAAGATTTACTGTCGTTCACCGATTTAAGTTTTTATTTTCCGTGCGACGAGAGGCGTTTATGCGAAAATATCGATGGTTTCGATATAATTAGGGTAATATTAGGTTTCAAGATAGTTTTAATAAAATAGGGCGCTCTATTTTGACACAAATTTTACTATTTAACTTGTTCATACTAGTGCTCACAGTTCACACTTGTTTGTCAGGCGCACTCTATAGTTGAATTATTTTTACTCTAATGACTGAAAACTGATCCCGGAGATAGCTTGAAAAGCTAGCCAGAACATAGTTTTCTAAATACATCTTTGTAATAGCAGAAATTTACTGATTAGTACGCCTAACATACAAAATTAACTTTCAATTATATGGTGTATTTAATGCCGGATATATAATACTAGCTGTCCCCCGCGACTTTGTTCGCGTGTTTTAGTTTCAACGGTGTTTCATTTTTGCAACATTTTTCATTTATGATCCGCTCCTTTTGGTCGCAACGTAATGTTATATAGCTTATAGCCTTTCTCAATAAATGGGCTATCCAACACAGAAAGAATTTTTCAAATCGGACCGGTAGTTCCTGAGATTAGCGCGTTCAAACAAACAAACAAACTCTTCAGCTTTATAATATTAGTATAGATTACACGATCTTTATTATGTTCGTGTTAAATATTTGCAAAGGTTTTACATACATCTTATGTATCTCGATTACACAATACTTTAGAATCCTCTTTCGCCTATGGGACCTATTTCAAGTAAGTAATTACTGCTTAATAATACGTTAAAGTGCTTAGATTTAGAAAAGGGCTCTAGCGATAGGAAAATTAAAATTTTAGTTTCAGATAACATCTATTAAAGTGGTAATGGTGGTTTGTAACTGACCCATAGCTAAACAAAGATAGGTTGAACAATTGTCCATGTTACAGAAAATAAACGAGCTGAGCTTTTAAACACAAAAAAAAAGTTTTTAATCTTTGCGACGGTTCAATTACATAACCGGAGAAAAAGTTGCTAAGATATTTGTTATGTATTTATTTGCCAGCAGCTCCGCGCGCGTGGTGGTCGGTTATCGCGGCAAAAAGTAGCCTATGTCTTTTCTTAGTATCCAAGCTTACCCTATACTAAGTTTCATCTGAATCAGTTCAGTGGTTTAGCTGTGATAGCGTAACATACAGACAGACAGAGTTACTGTCATATTTATAATATAGTACTTATGTTATAATGATTAGATTCACAACAATATTACAATAACAATGAATTTTTAACACTATTCATAGAAACCTATAAAGAGACCCATACTGTTATAATAAAAACATAACCTTCCTTTTGGGCTTCACCGCAGTCGGGTAATAAAAGGTAGGTACGTGTCAAAACAATTATGGAAGGCCATTCACCTCATTAACTGTTCAAAAGCCTTATAATATTACTTAAAACCAAAATACAAAGTGAAAAAAGCCCGCAAATTATGCACGAACCTCTTTTAAACTAAAAAAGCCTATACGAGTATAAAATACTACAATGTTTTCAATAAAACCCTTAAAAATAAAAGCCTCGGCGCTTTAACAGAATTATACATACAGTTATACGATTGTAAACTTTAAAGCATTAGAAACAAAGTTTATGTTTGTCTGTATTTAATTTATTAATGTTGGGAATGAAGCTCTAGGGACGTGACGTCATCGTTTGATGTTATAAATGTATTTGTTTATTTTGTTTTGTTTAAAAACATCGCGTCGAGTAATGAGTTTTGTAATTATTTGGAAATATGATTGGGGTGTTATTGCTTAAGGTTTTATAGATAGGGAATGATGATAGATAGCTTTGAATTATATGTTCTACAACTATAATTTTATGTAAAGTTAAGCTGAGTTTGACCTGACTTATGTTTTTCGTTTTTGATGGGAACAATGATATTTTTAGGGTTTCATACCTAAAGAGTGCTAATGAGACCCTATTACTAATCCTTAGCTTTCCGTCCTTCTGTCTGTCTGTAAGCGGGCTGTACCTATCTCATGAACCTTAATAGGTAGATAGCAAAAATTCTCACAAAGTGTGTATTTCTGTAGGCGCTATCACGCACAACAAATAATAATAAAAAATAAACTAAAGTGTCCCCATACAATCCAACAGATTTGTAAGATGGTACGGTATCCTTCATGTGTGAGTCTGACTCGCACTTGGAAGGTTTATATAGATGTAAACTAGTTCCATTCAGCACCAGATGACCTTAACTCCTCTTAGTCAGCTGTTTATAAATTATTTCGTAAACAAAAAAAAACAACAAATTGGATTAAAATAATTACGTACAAGTTTATAGCATCTAATACAAGTTAACTAAAATACAACGGGCTCGCTCTAGTACCCTAATACTTGGCATCAAACCACGATGTTAATAAGAGCTATTTTCGTTTGAAAGATGAAATCCGAACATAAAATACGGCAAGGCAATATTCCGACCCTTCTGCATGCCAAACTCTGACTTATGATCCATGTATACTCACTTGAAGTATTTCTATATAATCTGACGCTTACATAATATATCTTAGTAAGAGTTTCTGAATATGCGTTAACATACTACCTACATATGCTGCAGCCATTCGTGTAAAACGGACATTTATGAAAAAGACTAGATATAGCATCCATTAAAATTTAATAATGGTTTCTGTTAATGATGCGATGGGCAAAATCTTAAAAGAATTTTGAGGAATTGTTGAGATTTTTAATATGTTTTTAATAAAAGTCAAACGGTGTAATAAAAAGAGTAATTAAAAATACAATTAAAAAGTTATTACCTTTTATTAATAATATTCCCTGTACTCATAATTTTTTGATTTACGTAAAATCACTCGCTCAGATCTTAAGTGATACGCAGAATAATACGTAACGTATTTTATGGTGTTAATATAAGTAACACGTATAAGACAAGGTTATTGAATGTTGAGAAAAATACAAGTATATAAACAGTATATTATTATCTATAATTTATAAAGTTACGAAAGTACAATTGGTACTATAAAATCACGATAATATTCATAAAACTTCAAACCTACGCTCTTTTGTGAACAATTCTGTGAAAAAATCACGAGACCTCAACATTTACAAAACATCAATGACAAAAACTTTGTCAAATAATTCCGTGTCCTGCTAAATATGTTAATTTGTTCCTAACTTTTATTCAGAGTAATTAGACATTTTTATTTCAACCGACCATCTTGAATCTTCTCTTAACTCATAAATATGCGAACAAAAAAGTTTTGCAAGAATTTCACTTTTTTCCTGGTATTTTTTTGAATGTCGGATTTTGAATTATGACTGTGACACACTCGTCAAAGTTTGCAAAATTTATTAAGTCGTAAAACCTGTGTGTCGGGCCCGTAGCAGTAAAATACAGACCCCTGACCATTATGTAACATAAGCCAGAAAGCTTGTAAAGGGTACATGTTAATTTATATATGAATTTTCACTGCGTTTTTGTTAAAATTATCCTGAACTAGCTGTTGCCAGCTGTTTCGCCTGCATGGCTTATGTTCTTTCTTAGGATCCAAGCTTACCCCTATCAAATTTCATCTAAATCAGTTCTATACACAGTGAGCTCATATTGCGTAGGTCGGATGCAAATAATTAATTAAAATATGAAAGTGGAACGAACAATATACTGTCAAGACGAATACCACTTCAGTCGGCCCGTAACCATGACACTTACTAAGGCGTCGAAACGTCGGGAACTAAAATCAAAATATGCCGCGATAGAATCCGTTCAAATCCGTTTGTTTTTGTATGTCTTAAATATGTGGTATGTAATAAATTATACAATAATAATATATTAGATGATGTATGAATAAACTAAGATATATTTATTATTTATTTAATAATTTATGTACACACACAAAATCATAAAGAAACAATTATAATAGAACAGATGTGCAAAGTTACTGCTTATTTCTAAAATCCCTACCAGCAGACCCGCGATACGAGAATATATATTTTTAGTCTACAATCTTATTCGCCTATGATAACTGATATAATAATCTTCATCTTCTTAAATGCCAAGTTGTTTTCGGTAATCTTACAACTGTCTTAGGTTTAAAAACTAAATTATAAAAAGCATGAAATGTTTCACTTTAAAAGCACGTGTCGATGTTGTAAGGAATAACGTGTATGTCCGTTGACCATTGTAAACCCACCACGGGAACCACACTTACCACGATATGTTAAACCAAACATCCCAATTTGCTGGCCTTAAATGTAATTTATTATTTTTGCAATGTAAAGTTAAACATTATTGTGTTTGGAAATTACGAGGCTCAAAGGGTTGGCTTGCCAATTAGTCCACTGTCTGTTTTCGTCCGTTGTATTATGTTCCGGAGATAATTTTCTATTTATAAATACCCTTTTTTCAGTAATTTGGTAAACTGAGTGTTTAGAAATTACCTAGGTCGCCCCTTGTTAAGGGGTTTAAGGGATAATTATTGGGCTTTGTCGTGAGATAAACTTTTTTTTTTGCAGTCAAACTTTTGTTTTTTTTTGGTGATTATATAAAAAGAACATCAGCTTACTACTTGCTTAATCTTATTTGTAGAGAAAAGCACAAACATGTTTAAAAAAATCGCGAAGGATTATAGGTATAGCATTGGTATTTTCTATTTATTATTATTATTATTATTATTATTGTACCCTTATTAACTTTATCTCTTAAAATGCTGTGTCGTTCTATATCTGTATATATAATAATTATAACTCAAAAATTTGAAATTGTTTTGCCAAGTCCATGAAAGCATTGATGATAAACCTTACACACTGGCCATGTATGAATGATTTTTATAACCACTATAACTGACAGCGTATTGGTATTGGTTTAATAGCTCGCGGCGGATACCTGACACATATTCGGTTTGCTGTAGGTTCAGATGTACGTTTAATCCATTTTCTGCCTGTTGATGCACACCTTGCTATATAGCTAGTAAAATGCAGTACTCTATTCGATTCGTTTATTAACTGACTTTGAAATAAAAACTGAATAAAAGCCCTCTTTCTTTCTCCTTTTATCATCTTTAACGAATAGAAAAATTACACCTAGCTAGACGAGCTGAACTAACGTCTTTTAATCGGATGATATACCTTTTGAAAGTAAAGGTGAACTATTTTCAACAAAAAATATTGTTTCTTCTTCTTTGACTATTGGAAAGTTGCTTTACTCAAGATTTTTTGTAGTTATTTTTTAAGTGCTTAAGAAAACTCTCTTCTATCTTTGTACTCGTTTTAATTTAACGTCACTATTATATAGACGTAGCTCTCAGAATAAGCAAGTTAAAGTGGCAATGGACCGGCCACATAGCTCGAAGAACCAATACGCGAAGGGGAAAACACGGTTTTTGAGTGGTGACTACGAACTGAAAGACGCAGCGTTGGTAGGCCTCCCATCAGGTAAACCGACGACATCGTCAAGGTCGATGCAAGCGACAAGTTGTCGTTCGTTGTGGCATTCTCTGGGAATTCTTTAACAGTGGACATCTGCCAGCTAATGATGATTAGCTGAGCAAGTGATTGTTCGTTTTAAAGCATTCCTCTTGATAAAACCAAGTCTCCATGAATTGCTATGACAAGCATTTATATGTAGGAGACTGTTTCAAACAATTTTAATATTCCGCTAACAAAGTTTTTAATCTATTCACTGAATTAAGCCTAATGGTTAGTGACGGCCTTGTGATCAAACAATCGAGAGGTAGCAGGTTCGAACTCCGCCCAATGCACTATTGACGTGCACCCACTCCAGACACAAGCATATTTAGCTTAGTTGGTGGGATTAACAAGATTGCTAGTAATATGAATTGCACCCACATTGCTATTTATATAAAAAACAAAACAGCAGACTATTTTTGACGGATCAACAGCATCATAATAGTTAAATCCAGAGTTATAAAGACAATCATACAGACAAACATAAGTGCTTGTATTTTTATGTGTCGTTGGCGCCAGAAGCACGATGTTAGACCCAGGGGAAATTCGGTGGCTGATCTAATAGCCACTGGTAAAGGTATGAGCGGATAGCGAGAAAAAAAAACCCTTAAAAAGTTAAGAAAATCGGTTCATTTTCATACTGAAAAATCGTGCAGTAAGCAAGCTTTAGAAGCGTTTCTTTAACTTGTAATTTGTATGTATGTATGTATGTTTGGCTGTCAAATCTTGCAAACTAAATTCGAACCACTTCTCGACATCCGATTGAGATGAAACTTTACATACATACCAATTTGGTGACCATACAATATTATGGTATTTTCGAGCTGTTCTGATGATGGAGACAGAAGGTGGCTATAGGAGATTTGTAACGTACCGATAATTTGTACTTGTTAGATTGTGAGCCAGCCAAGTTGATTTAAAAGCTTATTTTTAAACGAAAACATGTTCAATTGCTTATTACATATTAAACATCAAATGAAAATATTTACGGAAGTAACGCTGCCCATAGGAGCACTGATACATCCATATCGTTCCAAAAAATGGTCATACAAACAAAATATATTTTTTAGGAGGGAAAGGAGCTTGGCCGTAACTCGGACAGAAGGAAGAGTAAGTATACTTTCTTCGGCCTTAATTTTGCCCAAGCAACCTGCCCAAGTCACCTATCTGATCTCCACAAACTCCACGGCAATACAGTATCTGGTGTTAAGGTTAACCACATACACCATTGATACCATCACTCTAGTCATCAGCTTTTAACTTGACACGTCCCATATAAAACGTTTGCCATAAACAGATAATGAACCCAAACATCTCGGACTCTATAATTCTCACAATACTCCATTCTCTATCGTTCTTATAATTTCATAGTATATTTTTATACCACAAAAGGTTGTTCACCTCCACGACCTTACGCGTTTGACCCGTGCATTTGAATTTATGTTATGTGCAACCCTGTCGTGACTTGAAACTAAACAAGATCTAGATGCAATTTTAACCCTATAGATTTTAGGTAAGTATGCAATAAATTCAGTGTTTATTTCTTTTGAAGTTCGATGAATAAATGAAAGGCAAATACGTGAGGTTTATAAATAATGATAACAAAGGCAAACGTAGACGCTGTGAACATAAAAGATTCGTAGCGCGTAGCAATTTAAATAGTTGACTGATAAGTGCTACGCGGCGTAGCTCGTAGACGCTGAATGTGTATTTGAGTTCATCAATGCTTTGTGTGGTTGTAAATGAATTTATTATTTTTAATTGGACCCTTGATATGAACAATAAATACGTATCTTTAGTGTTGCGATTTAGGGTCGAGAATAAATAAAATCCGATTATTTGATTGAGCAATGTTATTAAATAATAAACTTACAGAAATTTTTCAGACACAATAAAATAATATTTAATACTTTATAAGAAAAGAATAAAGTATGACTTTGTAAAAGACACATTGATACTTTTCTAGGTTTGAATCTAACAACTTTGTGCATGCGAATCCCTTCACTAATGGTTCATAATTTAAAAATATACCAAAATAAAACTTAAGAAAAGTCTAACTGGTTGTGCTTACTTGAAATGTGCGTGAGTAAACCTTTTATGTGGTTTATGTAAATTAATTATTCTTAAGTACTAAGATTTTTATATTTTTAAATGTTTTTGTTATTTTAGGTGTAAATCTAGATTTAAGTGAACCTAGACTAATATATTAAGCTAGAACAATTTAAGTGGAATTAGCTGCGATAATACCTACTTAAACGTCAGAAATAATGAGTGTTGTTTAACGACTTCATAAGTAATAGAGCCTTAACCCAGCGGTAAAATATATTTAATCATAATTTAATATAATTATTGCGGTAACGAAGTTATTTTATTGACTTTTTGTAATTCAACTAAGCAATAGTACCTATAGTATATTTTATTAAATAATATAAACTTAAAACCTTAAAATCAAGTATAAAACAACTCATCTATATACATCTCTTGTATGGAAGACCCCCTTTAATTTTTCATTTATTTATATTTTAATTATATTTTGTCATAGCAGCAACAGAAATACTGATCTGTAGAAATTTTCACTCCATCTATTACGGTTAATGATATGCAGTTCGGTGACAGACAGATCGGACGGACGGACGGACGGACAGATAGCGGAGGCATAGTAACAAAGTCTAAAAGTACGAAACTCTAAAAACTCCGTTCCGATATTATAAGGGTAATATTAGGTTTAGAGATAGTTTTATTAAAACGGTGCGCTCTGTTTTGACACTAATTTTAGTATTTTACAAGTTCATACTAGTGCTTATAACTCATAGTCGATATACGCAGTCTAAGTATCGTGTCTAGTCATACGATATCGGTGAAGGATAACATCGTGAGGAAACCTGGATTCCAAAAATTGGAATCTGAAATCGCCAACCCACACTGAGCAAGCATGGTGATCAATGCTCGTTCCTTCTCTATATGAGAAGAGGCCTGTGCCCAGCAGTGGGACATTTATAGGCTGGTATTATCATTAAACGCAGACTATAGTTTACTTATTTTTTCCCTAAGGTATGTACCTAAGTCATGTTTATGCAAATAAATTATCTTAATAATAAAAACAGGTCAACAAACATTTAAAATAATACCGACTGGTTGATAAACCACAAATTCTGTAGTAACTGGAACTTTAATACATTGTACAAACGTCAAGATCTTAGTTAACCTCATTAATTATTATTTTAATTATTTGTTACGCATTAACGCATGCGGAGCGAATATTTGTAATTAAATACAAATAATAGAAGGAAAAACTTAAACCTAAAAACTGGCGCGTCAAGCCAGTGGTCGCAGGTTCGAGTCCTGCCTGAGGTTTAAGTTTTTCCTTCTATTATTTGTATTTAATTACTCATTAATTATGAAACAATTAATGGGCTTGAAACAACGCTGTATAATAAAATTGATTTAAGTAACGGTTCAATCTATACTAATATTATAAAGCTGAAGAGTTTGTTTGTTTGTTTGTTTGTTTGTTTATTTGTTTGTTTGAACGCGCTAATCTCAGGAACTACTGGTTCGAATTGAAAAATTCTTTTTGTATTGGATAGTCCGTTTATTGAGGAAGGCTATAAGCTATATAACATCACGCTACGACCAATAGGAGCGGAGCATAAATGAAAAATGTTGCAAAAATGAAAAACCGTTGAAACTAAAACACGCGAACAAAGTCGCGAGGGACAGCTAGTATTAAATAAATTTAATATGAATGCATTATTTTCACTCTGGCTATCTATCTCATAATCGATACGATTCCACTGTTATTTACAATAGGGTATAAAAAGTCAATATCAAATTTGTCCGACGGATAAAAAATAGAATAAATTTCATTTAGAAAAGTTATTTTCTACATTGATTTGTCCTGGGATCGATCCCGGTACCTTACAGCTAGCGTAATATATTACAATACATTTATACTTTCAAACTAATATTATGAATGCAAAAGTAGCTCTGTCGAAATGTTTGTCTGTATGTTAGGCTTTTACAGCTAAACCACTAAACCGATTTTGATTAAACTTGGTATGGGGTAAGTTTGGATTCTAATAAAGGACAAGCTACTTTTTACCCAAGCGGGCAGAGCTACGAGCAACAACTAGTTCGTTTATAAATAAAGAAACTTTTAAAAAATATAATGTTTTTATACTGTTACATAATATAATATATATATATATCTAAATATAATAGATATATTCTTGTTTCTTTACTTTCGACTGACGTAAATCCTTGTCATATTGACAGTTACGGATATCTCGGTATCTTCAAAGGTATAACTGGCGTACGTCTGTAGCACCCATCACAACACATCACATCCCTATTCGAAATCATTGAACCAAAAAATTATCCCAACGTGTACAAAAAAATATTCAGAATTGTACAGTCAGCAACATAAGTTGATAAACAATTTTAGGTTTACCAAACAAAACTAAAAATTGACTAATAAAAATGTCATAGACAACCCTTCGAGATAATGTCACTTGTCTATGATATCTTAGAAGAATATTACGACATTACCTCATCTAACTTTGAAAAAGTCGCATTGGTACTTGCCTGTAACAGGTTCGAACTTGCAACCTTGTGCACACGAATCCGTTCATTGAACCGCTAGGCCGCCACGACTTCAAATGAGTTATTTTTGTTATTATTTATATCGATAAGCGAGCCAAGTCTCAGACTAATGATAGTTGGCTTACTTAAATCTGAAATAAATAAGAAATCCCTTAAGTAACCATTAATTTCTCTGAGTACGGCAGTAAAACGAATGTTAGTTCTCTTATAATAGAGATAAATATAGACAGGTCTTAAACCTACATTTAGTTTTATAGCAAAATAATAGACGGAATCCACGCAAATATTTGTGTCAATTTGGTACTCAAACAGTAGTATATACCCCAATCAATTTATGACTCTGTAATAAAGAAGGTAAGGTTTATAGTACTTTTTTATTAAAATAAAATAAATTATTTGATGGTTCGAGGTTTAATAGCCAGACAATATAATGGCACACCTTCGGCAAAAAAGCAGGGTTTTATTATTTTGCTATGGTTCGTTGTACGAAAAATGAGTACCTGGTATTGTAGTGTATAGTCACAAGTTTTATTTAATAAAAACATATCTGTCAAGACGAGCTTCGCCGTTTCGTTACTGTAAGAACTATTGTATAACAGAAAAGTAATGAACAGTGAATATTTTATTTTCCTTACGCCTATGTGAATGTAGCGAAATGGCCAAGCCACATATTTTGACCAAAGTGTAGATTTGTTAAGTAATACCTTGTAGAGTTAGGGCGTGTAGAGTGAGAAGCTTAGCTCTACATGAGATCTGATAACTTTTTGACAGTACGAGTCATATGGTCCTGTCTTGACAACATTTTACATAAAAATGTTTTTGCGTGGTGTGTCCGCCACTCGACCACGGAGTTCGTTACAATATAATTTTATAAAAAGTATATTTTAAGTGTGTTCTCTTAGAGTTACTTAGAGAAAACCTATTTTAACATTGATATTGTGACCTTGTTTATTCTGAATTAGGTCAAAAATCTTCTAGAGTTCAATTGTAGGTCAATAAAATTAAAAATTCAAAATGATTATAATTATATTAACCTATGTCATATAATTACATAACATACTACTTTGAAAATTCCTAAGCAGAGCCTTAGTATTTATTATTTAATACAGTTTTCTTGATTCAACTTTACCCTTTCTGCTTCTGTCTTTTGGCTTAATAAAAAAACCCGGTTTGATTAACCTCATTTTCTTGTTTTGTGTTTTATAAATAACAATTCGACACCCACTCAACCGTGTGTTTTACTATTTATAGATCGTGTTTATTTACGTTAAAGAGTAGTGTAAATATCATTGAAGAAACAAATATTAGTTCTCTATTGGTAAGTAGACTCGTATTTAAATAATAATAATATCTTAGAACAACTCACATACGGCCATCTGATCCCAAATTATTATGGCATCTAGACTACTGATAAACTTACTTATATATTTCTAAATACATACATAATATAAATGAATTATACCTAGACATAGAAATGGTCATGCTCATCACACAAAGCTTTGTCCTGGGTGGCTGGACCTCCAGTTTAGCACTAGACGAACAGGCCAGTCAAATTTTTTAAAATATAATAAATTATTTTCTTAGTGATTCTAAAACAATTTTGTTGACGTCTTGGGAGGTTTGTAGGCTTTCATTTCATACGTATGTTTACCTAAATCTGAGTTGCCACCACACACAAACACTAACACCATACTCAAACCAAAACCATGCTCCTTAATCTCTTAGAAAGTTAAAGGCTAAAATTTGAAGACCTCCGTGGTCGAGTGGCATACACACCGGCTTTCAAGGTGTCAAGCTCTGAGGTCCCGGGTTCGATCCCCGGCCGAGTCAATGTAGAAAAACACTTTTATACATTGTCTCGGGTCTGGGTGTTTGTGGTACCTTCGTTGTCTCTGAATTCCATAACACAAGTGTTTTAACTACTTACTTTGGGTTCAGAGCAATGTATGTGATGTTGTCCACATTTATTTATTTATTATTTATTTATTTAAAATTAATAACTAACACTAAAAAAGTCTCCGTCGGTGTTTTGAGGTCACGTTATTCGCTACTTACTACGTAAAAGTAAAATAAAACATGTAACAAGAGTATCGTTTATTTAACAAAATAATAAATAAACAAATAATATTTCCATTATTATCGACAATTAATTAATGAGCAGAGAAGAGCTCGACTTACAACTAATGACCTTCAAATAAGACCATCGTTTGTATTATTTTCTTATATTGAGATTTCTTTTGATGTCGCAAAGTTTTATAAGTAAAAATTGTGGAACAAAACCAATTAGAGTGAATTCTTTGAATGTGCAGATCTTTGAGTTTAGTGGTTAACGAGTCGTTTAGTTGGATATAAACAAAGTTACTGTAAATAAACAAAAAACATTACATGAAAAAAAAAAAGACGAATGTGCTTTAGACCACACGACTGAAGTAAAACACGTTACTGGCTATGCCTCCTGCTCCTCCTCTCCGTTCGCCTCGACCGATCACACTTTTCGTAACGCTCTCGTCAAGCATTCACCAGCTGAAGCCCCAAGTCAAGCGCGCGTAAAGAAGTTTTACTTCAAAAATAATAGAATTTAAAATTCTATTAAAAAACAATTTAGAAGTGAATATTTAATAAAAGCTCGTTGCTTGAAAGAGTTGAAAGTATGACACTTGTGAAGGTATGTGTGTGTGTGCTTGTATGTGAAAACAATTCAAAGAATTGTTGTTCCAAGAAACTGTTCCAAGTCTAGGTTTTATTTGTGTGTGTGAATTGAATGTTTGTGAAACCCCCCGGGATACGGGAATTACATTTTCTAGTGCGGGAGTCGTTTAAACAACGAAATTGGACGTCATTTGGCATTCATATAGTTCATAGGCTGGATTAATAGATTTGACATCTTTATTGGGGTAGATCTATGGTAAAAAAGTTTGGTTCGATAGTAAAAATTTTTAGACACGTAATATTTGCTTTTTGAAAATAAGAAAACAAAGTATATGAAGCGAACCGAAAACAAAGTTCAGGAGTGGGGGCTAATGTCATTCTTGCGTACAAAATGCACGAAATTGTGACGTGATGCGAAATTTCAAATCAATGTATCGTCGTGAGTTTTTGTTAACGTAAAATAAAAAAAAATACTTGTCTAATATTTTTTTTAAATCTTTCTGAAGGTCAATAAAAATAATAGTCATCTATTTAATATATTTAACTTTTGTATAATTCTGTTTTGTGTGGCTTAGATGAAAGGTTTAACAAAATTGTTAGTAATGTGAATTCTATCTTTATTGCTAGGAACCTTCTAAATAAATATTGTATATGTAGATGAAGTACATAACAAAAAAACATGCGTGCGTACAAAGTACACATGTCAGAAGTGAAACTTCTTTTTGGCATTGCAATCTGAAAATGAAAAGTTATTTGAAATTAATATTTAATAATAAAAATAATTAAAGAGAATTATTAAAATAAATTTATTTTATATTGTTTGAAAAATAATATAGTCAAATCTCAGATGTTGAATATTAAATTAAAATTCCTCGTGATTTTTCGTAAATATTAAAAATACCTAATCCAATTTAAATATATACAACATTTTTGTAAATTAATGATAACTCTAGAAATTCCAATTTTTAAATTAAAATTTCGTCAAAAGAATTTATGAAATATTGTTATTAGTATTTTATGCACAATGATTTATTGAAATCTCAAATGACGAATTGTAAATAAAAATGCCACGTGTTTTTTGTCAATATTAGAAATTATTAATTAAGTTTTGTTTTTGAATTCAAAATTTAGAAAAGCGAATTTATGAAATATTTTTATTTTATGGTAAATGATTTATTAAATTATCAAATGACGAGTGGCAAGTTGAAATACCACATGTTATTTGTAAATATTAAAACTACCTAACCTTCAAACCAATTATCATAAAAAATTGTAAATAAACAAAAAGATAACAGATATATTACTTACTTCGAATAATTGCTTGATACAGGACAACTTACAAATTTATTCACAAAGTTTTTTCACAAAGTTTTTCACAAAGTTTTTATTTATAAAATTCACTTACTGTTTATTCACTGTAGAAGTGCCTAATGATATTGTAAATATTACGCTATGCGACAGAAATGCCATCTAAAGTTCTAATAATTAACTAGTAAACGAATACACAACCAATAGGGCGTGTATTCTTTCTCGATATCCCGTATTCTCTCTCTCTCTTGTTCAATCTTTCTCACTATAGCTCTCTCCCACCTCACACTCCATAGCACTATGCGTGATACGACGTTCGCTCTGTCTCACTTTTTCTCTCAATCTTTCTCACTCGCTTGCTCCCTACTCTCACTCCACGGCTAGTTGCTCATGCTACGTTCGCCCTGTCTTACTCTCTCTCAATCGGTCTCGATCACTCTCTCTCTCTTTTCCGACACTTCCGTTGCATACCGGCGTGACGTTTCATCTGTAAAAATTTTACCCTCATGCGCCTAAAGAAGTTTCACTTCAATAATATTATCGCAATAATAAACTACTGAAATGATCCTACTTCCAAGGTTAGATACGGAAGAGACACGCCTTGATCATAATTATAATCAATTACTAAAAAAATCTCATTACAGTAGTTATTTAATAATAATAAAGGATAGCACACACATACAAGCGATGACAAGTGGCCGTCACCGGATGATTGATGCGGCAACTCGGTGTGTATCGACCTTAATGTTACGTAGTTTATTAATGTTTAAGTGGTTTTTGCTTATCCCATACCAAGTTTATTTATTTATTTAGGCACATCAACAAAATAAACACAACCATAAAAATAAACATTTCACGAGTCTTAAAACTAGTGTTTACATCAATTACAGGCGTGCACAACAACTAACAAAAAATAAAGTCTTTACAGTATTCACAGGTAGGTACAATATAGCTATATAAAAAAAGAGCAAAATTAAACAGCTTTAAAAGTAGAAGAAGATTATTAGATAGAAAAAAAAACATCATCGCAAACTATCACTTATCACTATCAAGTATCTTTAGCCTGAGCTGCGCGGGGTGGTCGTGAAATATATCTAAGTTTCATCAAAATCAGTTAAGCGATGTAGCCGTGAAAGCCTAACAGACAGTTACTCTCGTGTTCATAATATTAGTACTTATGGATTAAAAAAACACCTACTTACTGTTTTACTGTAAAACAATGATGTTTATTTTAACAAAGTTAGGGATATTAAAAGTTTATAAATATTTTATGACTGTTTTGTTTTTATTATTGATTTTAAATAATTTAATCTCACTCGATAAGTGATTGCTTTACCTCTCTAGCACAATACAATAAATAAAAAGACTATTTCTTGTGTTTCTTTTCACAACCATAGTAATTATTACTCGTATTGACGTAGCGTGATGTTATATAACCTATAGCCTTCCTCTATAAATGGACTATCCAACACGAAAATATTTTTTTTATTCGAACTAGTAGTTCTTCAGATTAGCATGTTCAAACAAACAAACAAACTGTTCAGCTTTAATTATACACCCAAAAAAATACAACTGATCATTTACAACAATATTATTATTATATACAATAACTACTTAACCCTCTTCCTCTCCAATTTTTTTGCTGTGCCCGACAGGGTCCATATTGATATAATTATGTTAAATCATCTTAAATAAACACATAACATATAGAAGGAAATAAAAAATCGAATTGAATTATTAATTTTTAACAATTCATTATCATTAACATAACATATTTAAAAACAATAAATAATTATAATTTTAATGACAATTTGATTTAATCGTTCGTTTTTTAAAAAACTGTCTTTTTCTACTAGATTAGATAAATAAATAAACGATTACTCAAAACATATTTCACTTCATTTCATGCTGACAGCTATCGAATACTAGATGAAAACTTCCCCTATTTCCAAGTAGGAAATAGCCTTACGTTACTCCATATATGCCCTGAATTATTGATCGGAGCGGTGACGGCGTCAATATGATATTAACTCATATTCAATAACTTAGCCGTTCAAGTTGTAATTCACAAAATGAAATGGGGAAAGTTATTTATTACATTTTAGAAATAACTATTTTATGTTTATTATCTTTACTGATATTATAAATGCGAAAGTAACTCTGTCTGTCTGTCTGTCGCGCTTTCACGCCAAAACTACTGAACCGATTTAAATGAAATTTGGTACACAGACTAGAGCCTGAGAAAAAATGCACTTTTTGGTGCGATAACCGACATCCATGCGGGCGGAAAACAACAGTATTCGTTTTTAAAAATTTCTAATTAACTTGCAATGAACGAGTATTTTGTGTTTTTCGGGTCAAATCTTGCAAGCTAAATTATAACCATTTCAAGACCCAATTGAGATGAAATTTTCCACACTTATAGTACAATATTATGGTATTTTCAAGCTGGTCTGATGAGTCCAGAAGGAGGCCATGGGAACTTTGTAACGAAACGACGCAACCTCATCGTGTTTAGGCTTGTTTGTTTTGTCTTCACTAGTACTGTGATCCTAGCTGAGCATTTGATTTAAAAGCAAATAAAAATACGTTTTTAAGAAAAACTTATTATAAAATAAGTTAAGTCTAGGAAGTTCATAAAAACATTACCCTTACATAATTTTACGTTAACTACCACATTAAAAAAAAAGGCGTTTATTTTGATGCCAATGTTAATACGCAGTCACGTCGTCGATTTGTCCTTATTATACGCCTAGGGCATTTATAGATGAAACGACACAAAAACTAAAATAACAAACGACGATTTTGTAGGCACTAAAAGTTTATTTCATGAAGTGATGTATCGATGACACATGTCAATATAACCGTGAGGATAGTTCGCGAAATATAATATATAACAAAGTTTGTCTAAAACTTTGAAAGATATACGAGTCTTTTAGAGATTTTCCTGCTTCCAATTTGGTAGTTTTCCACATTGAAATGGATCACTTTCAAGCTTCCTGGTATGTGAAGTGGCCACGAGCGGGCCATACATGGATATGGAGGTTAAATACATTATGGAAATGTATAAATTTGGTACCATTTAAATCATTTTAAAAATGTATTAATAATATTAAAAATATTAATTTGGTACATATTAAATCATTTTAAAAATGTATTAATAATATTAAAAATATTAATTATAAATGTATAAAAATAAATTTTACTTTGAAACAAAATCGTCAGTCTTATTTCTCCTAAAACGCTCAAGAACATGTAAAAGTGTAATAAAGTGTGGTATTTGTATATAATCACGCTTTATGTGGCGATATGCTAAAAATACAATCGTTTATTGAATACAAAATTAGACTTCAAAAAAAAAACCGGTGAAGTACGGGTCGGCATGAAGAGTTTCGTTCATTCGTACAAGATTCATGTCGTTAAAATCGACCATAAGAAAAAATCTTCAAAAAACATGTTTCTGCTAGGCCCTTTAATTTTAATTTACTTTAATTAATTTGAAACAGAGATAAACACTATTTAAAAATTTCACCTCTCTAGCTTTTAGTTTTCATGAAACACAGCCCGTTGATAGTCAGACGGACGGACAGACATCGGAGGCTCAGTAATAGAGTCGTTGGCACTCATCGGATACGTTACCCTAAAACAGTCTTCTTCAATAATAAGAACGGAGTATACATACCCTTAATTTATTACACATAGGCTTCATTCATAAAAATAAAAATCTTTAATATCGATAATGACAAAAAATAACCAAAAACGGTCTGCCAACAAAACGTATTCGTCTTAGTTTGAACTTCCTTTACTCTCATAAATCTGTTGGCAAATCCACTACATCAACCGACTTAGCCATATATCTACAATAGCACCCACAATACTTAAAATTCTGCTCACATCCTAGAAATAAAACGCTTTAAAGATAAACAAAGCAGGCGAAGCCGCGGCCCGCAATTGTCTGCAACCAGATTAGGGAGCGCTGTCGCTGGAGCATTGTGTATGTGTGTGTATTGTGCTGCGTTTGTATTGCTATGTATGCGTTTGTTTCTTATAGTGATGGTGCTGAAACTGTCGATAGTTTTTATCCTATTGTAAATATATTATGATAGAGTATGAATAGAGATGCTTTATTTGTACAAAGGTTAAGTCTCACACGCCGCTGTTTGTCTGTAGATGGGTGACGATAATTATACCAAAAGGTATAATTAAAAATCGTAATTATAATAATTAAGGTATAATTTAGGTCCCGACTGTCATTGATCTTTGGCATTCGTTATAGTCATTACGATTCTGTCAACCAGTTTTATCATAGGATACTGTGATACCCTGTAAAATGGATTGTGTAGGTCAGATAGGCAGTCACTCCACGTAAAATACGGTATTCAGCTGAATCTGGTAAGACGACCCCAACACAGATAGGGAACGTTTTCCTTAAAAAAAAAACACATAATTTTTGTACGTAACGTTTGTATATTTAGATTTAAAATGCCTATAGTACTTATTCTCCGCAGTGGGCTACATGACAGTTGGTGATGGTGATATTAGAAACTTTCTTGTACTGGTCGCACCAGTAACTGTAGAGATGAGCTTTCCACTAAGGGGATATAAACATGTATTATAAAGTGAAACCTGTTGCAAACAATAATGAACTTAATGCAACATTATGATCAGGCCAAATGTATATTAACTTTTATTTTTTATTTTAAATTAAATACATTTCATCGACAAAGAATTATCGTTCATCACTACATCACTATGCTGACTTGGAGAGCGCTCAAGCGGGGTCCACGGCCTATGTACGTTTCATTAGTTTCAGCGTCTGCAGAATTGTCTTCTAGGTAGGAACTATTCAGACTTATCTAGAGCTAGATATTCTTAAATGCAGCGTGATGCAATGGAAATAAAGGAAGGGAGGGGGGGGGTAAGGAATCTTTTTAATATACAAGTGGTCAAACAATGGAGAATTATGAAAATAGTAACCTTTTATATTAATGTTTACTTGTTCAGGGCATGATGAATGATAAATATCTAGTTGTCAGGAAATACGATACATTCCTCGCAGGAGTGATACCATGTCCGTAACGCAGTAATATCTGAGAAAATATAGATTTAAGAGCTTTCATAAAAACCCGATTATTAAGTGAAAAAAGTACCCTTGTAATGAATTATGCGGCATTTTGTTTATTATTAGTTTTTTCATAAACAAATAATCAGAAAACGATAAAATTAATATTAGCAAGATAACACCGCGTTTTTTGAGATAAGGCATAAAATCAAGCGTTTTTTTTTACAAAAATAACTAAGTATTATTTTTTAATTTTTATATTATTTTTTATTATAGATTATCTCAGAAATTACTAGGTTTCGGAGATCATGACTAAATTAGCTGAAAAATAAGTTCTACTTTAACCCCCTGCAAGTACCCCGTGAGTACATCTATTTAGCATTTTACAGTAGAAGGGAAATGCGTTACTTTATCTTGTAGGTATTTGAAGAGTTGTACCATAGAGTAAACATAGGCAAGCATAGAGCGTCCGCATCGCTAGGAGCCCCTCATGCCAAGCGTAAACACATTTTTAGATAAATGTACTGTTCTCGTTTACTGATTAATGTGATTTTCCGTGCGACGACAGATGTTTATGCCAAAATATCAACAGTTCCGATATATTAGGGTAATATTAGGTTTTAAGATAGTTTTAATAAAACGGTGGGTTATGTTTTGATACTGATTTTACATGTTTATACTAGTGCCAACAGTTCATACTCGATATGCGCGCTCTATCGTTTACGTATTTATTCCTCTATGGGTTGTACTTACTTAAACCTTATACTATCAAGCCACTATACATGATTACATCAATTTACTGTCATAGTCCTGTTTCTTTGCACTCAGTCAAGACAGATTGCGCAGTCTAGCCTATATTTGTAGAGTACTTAGCTGTGACCTGAACGACCTACGTCATGTCGATGTTACCTAGGCATTTGTTAAGACTAAGGTATTGTTCGCAAACATCACGCTATGTCAAAGGGAATGGTTGAGACTAAGTTACGAAATTAATTAAAATATATATATATACTAGCTGTCCCCGCGACTTTGTTCGCGTGTTTTAGTTTCAACGGTTTTCATTTTTGCAACATTTTTCATTTATGCTCCGCTCCTATTGGCCGTAGCGTGATGTTATATAGCCTATAGCCTTCCTCAATAAACGGACTATCTAATACAAAAATAATTTTCAATTCGAACCAGTAGTTCCTGAGATTAGCGCGTTCAAACAAACAAACAAACAAACTCTTCAGCTTTATAATATTATAGTATAGATATATAAATTTAATTTATGTCTTTGAGTAACTTTTTATTAATTTATGCCTTTTTTGGTTTAGGTACGTGGCTGCAGCTACATGGGACGCCAGCGGATAGAAAATCAAATAAAGGTAAACACACAAACATTTATTATTATATATATTATACATATACTATGAAGCATGTAAATTATATTCTTATTCCTATATATATAACAACCAATTGCCACATGTATGACGGAGCTTCACTTTACTGTTTTTATAATTGTCAGGAAAAGGTCTGTTTGAATGAAAATTTACAAAAAAATGTGAAGGAAATGTCGAAAAATAAACCTATACAACGTTATATACTACCAAAGAATTCGTATATGTATTTATATATTATAAACGCATATCAGTAAAATAATGTTTTATGGAATCAGTAATGTTTTATAAAAGAAAAATATAATTATATATTTCCTGCAAAACATTTATTGGACAAGTAGTTTTACCAATTGTGTACCATGCTAACAAAAATACTACTTATAAACAACTAGCTTTTTTACACGGCTCTGCTCGCGTGGTTGTTGGTTATCGCTGGAAAAAGTAATACTTTCTTAAGATCCAATCTTAAGCCTAACCAAGTTTCATGAAAATCTGTTCAGCGATTTAGCTATGAAAGACAGACAGAGTTACTTTCGTATTTATAATATTTGTTAGTACGGAATATTATCATAGTTTCAAGACGGATATTCCTGCCTGCCTGCCTGCCTGCCTAGCCTTTTCCTAAGCTATGTTGGGGTCGGCTCTCAGTCTTACCGGATTCAGCTGAATATCGTATTTTACATGGAGCGACTGCCTATCTGACCTCCACAAACCATTTTACTCGGTAACACAGTATCTTAAAGTAAGACTGGTTGTCAGAATTGTAATGACTTCACGCCTGTCAAAGATCAACGTATGACAGTCGGGACCAATGGCTCAACGTACTTTTCGAGTCGCGGAGGGGTTTCGGTACGTTTACAAATGATCACACAATATTATTCGTGAATATTGTCTGGACTTTAAAAGAGACTGTGACCCCTGAGTTTGTTTCGACATTTCTTCTCAGGGTCAGTCAGTTAGGAAATGTCGACTCCAGCGAGCTCAAAAAAGTGACGTGTAAAAGTGATTGTATATCCTATTTGCATAATAAACGATTTCATTTCATTTCATTTCATTTCACCCATCCACGGAGCAACCTCGGAGAGCGCTGCTTAACCTGTATTTTCGGTCAAACCGTACGGCTGCAGCGTACACTTAGCCGCGAGCCCCTCCAAGACGGATATTCCTTTTAAATCATAAACAAGCTACGCCACTATTCCAGCCAGCGATATAAATATTAAACCTAATTACTTCTTTAACGAACAGTTAAACTAACCACATAATACTTAATACGAAGATCCTAATTACGAACTAGGTTTAAACTCTATTTACCATCAGAGTTTTAACGAAGATAAATGCTTTTCCCCAACTACTAACTCGTGGAGTCTATGTTTTCGTTAAAACACTTTAGTAAACAGTCATTATCTAAGTCTATTTTCGTTTTAAACTCCACACGTTAAATAAACCAGAGTAAGAATGTATTTTTGCTGGAATTTTGACTCTAATTACGTGTTTATCCGTTTTTATCGCAGCTTTTTTAAACAGTTTCTGTAAAGCATACTTTAAAGTTTACGCAAGAGTTTTCGATTTATTTATCGCAAGATAAAGTTTTTTAACGTGCTACTGTTAATTAAAAATAAATCTGACCCTTCATCATCATCATCATCATCATCATCAGCCTATCTTCGTCCACTGCTAGACATAGGCCTTTCCTATGGCACGCCACTGAGCTCGATCTTCAGCTCTTCGTCTCCAACCACTGCCAGCCACTTTGCGGATGTCGTCGCTCCATCTAGCCCCCGGTCGTCCTACACTACGTTTGCCGAGACGCGGTCTCCACTCAAGAACACTCTGACCCTTCACTTAAAGAAAATTATTTTGTTATAATTTCTTCCCTTAAACTTGCTAGCAGTAGTGGCAGTAGGTAGCTGGTAGGTAGTGTGCCCGCTATACCGCATTCACTAATTACAGTCAAAAGAGAGATCTCACAGATGACCGACCAACACGAACGACGTCGCGGGCACAGCTAGTTAAAAATAACGATTTCCAAAAAGGCCCAAAACATATCTACAGCAAATACACCAAAATTTCACTAAAATCAAATTAATATGGAAATGTTTAGAAGAGCCGTTTCCAACGATATTTTGTGAGAGAAATTCCATCCGCTATGCAAAAAACTTCGACTGAAAGTTTAGAGATATAAGGAAAGATCGAAAAGGGAGTAGGAACGCAACGAATGATTTTATTATAGACTTTGGCTCCCTTTTAATAGCATTAAGTAACTTAAGTAATACTTTGAAGTTATCAGAAAATTGGTAGAAGTTAAGTTGTGATTAGCTGAATAGCTACTAAAATCTTTTGGGTTTAAATTCAGGGTTATATAAATTTGGGATGGTTGGGATTTTTCAAGTGTTTTTAAGTAGTTTTTTTGTACAATAATATTATTTTATGGGCAGTTATAAAATTAAACATAAGTTGAATTTACTAAGACAAAAAAACAAAAATAAAATAAAAATGTAGTATATTTTCTACTAAATATTTTTTTTATTATTTGTATTAGACTTTTCCGTAATCATTAAATAATAAAAATGGGGGATTGTTGATTGACGTCACGTGTGGGTAAAAATTGTAGCTACAAGTGACGTCACGCGACATTTCCATCCAATGCATCTTCCTCACTGTTTGTTTAATTAAAAAAGAAAAAAAATATGTGTCTATTATTTTTAATAACCAATAAATAAATAATAAATAAACTTAATAATATATAATAAATAATAAGTAAAATTAACAATCTGCAATTACTTACGTCACGTTCTTTTTAAATAAGGCATAAGTAGTTAGATTGCCTATCCTGACGGGTCCCACTATAAGTTAACCACAAGATTGAGGTTACGTACTAGAAACCACAAGGAGTAAATGCCTATATAAAAGACCTAAATCCTCCGTAGTTATCACAATAAAACTTCCCTAAAATCATCGCTTTTTGTTCTAACCTCAAAACTCAAAACTGTCTAATATAAATTAGCTTACCTCATCTATGCTATAATTTCCTCTTTTATTCCAAATCTAATTCTGCTTACAATGACAACTGATAAAGACTTTCAAGATAAACTTAACAGGAAGGGGTTATCTCTGTGACAATGCAAATAACATAGTCAATTCTGTTCCATGTCTCAATTAAGAGAAACTCGCTACCTCACCCTTTGTGAAGGCCTCAAAAACTGCGGTTTTCACGGATTTCTATCTATACTAATATTATAAAGCTGAAGAGTTTGTTTTTTTGTTTGTTTGAACGCGGGAATCTCAGGAAGTACTGGTTCGAATTGAAAAATTCTTTTTGTATTGGATAGTCTGTTTATTGAGGAAGGCTATAGACTATATAACATCACGCTACGACCAATAGGAACGGAGCATAAATGAAAAATGTTGCAAAAATGAAAAACCGTTGAACCTAAAACACGCGAACAAAGTCGCGGGGGACAGCTAGTTGAGATATAAAATTTTATATAAGATAATTCTTATGTCTGAATTAAAACGTTTATCAGTTTTAAGTCGCCGTTAAGACTCACTCTGTCTCTGTCACTGTAAGAACGTCTCAAAGTTAATTTGCGTTTTTTTATTCGGGGGTATATTACCTAAATATTATTTCACATAAAAATAATATCAGAGTTCATATAGAGAATTACAAGCAAATTTTGATCAGCATTATGTAAAAAAGTCGCTCTCGTGGAGATAAAGTTGCTAGATTCCGATAGCTATTTTCCGGACTTTCGAGGTTGTCTTTCCGCCATTTTTCCTCGTAGTAGGATACCAGTTTACCATTAAAGGTAACTAAATAGTTATCATTTCCCTGCTGTGTTCCCAATAAGTATGGTCTGAGTATTATTTTCGAGGTATATTTGGAAGAGAAACTTTATAGTTTAAAACTCTAAGGGCGGTTTTTTTTTTTATTTTATACGAGGAATAATTTTGCTTTTTTTACAGTTCCTCCATACATAATCTGTCAGACGTTAAAATCTACGTCTTAAAAATTAAACTTTTCTGGCGTTGAAAAAATCAGCCCTTAAAGTATAATTAAAGATTACCAGATATTTAAATGTAGTCTCAGAATATACTCATATATTTTCAAAGCATTCGTTTGTAATTACAAATAGTTCTCACTTCAATAAAGACACGTAAAAATACGCCTACCTACAACATCATATGCCATTCGGAAATAAACGCTAAAACAAAAGAATTATTCTCATTGCGTACCTCTCCCTCTGTATTTAAGACCTCCTCTTTAATGTGACTGTGACGTAACCGATTCGATTTAGATCCCTCCCACTAGGAGGGGGGGAATATAATCTTCAGGAGGACAAATCCCTACTAAAATCGACGTCTTATACGCGTGTGGACGTGTCGTGAATTAAAAAAATACTTGCGGCCTTATAAGCTTGCTTTAGAATGGATATGACAGTATCACATACATATTATTAGATATAAAATTAAATGGAGGAGCAATTCGGTTTTAGTGATAGCTGTTATTATAGAATGGTATTATAATATAATAACATAATATATGTTATCTTGGGACAACTCACACACGGCCATTTGATCCCAACCTAGGCAGACCCTGTATTATAGCAACCAGACAACTGATACATACTCATAATATATTTCTAATTACTAACCAACAGATATTTATTACATATTTACATCATATTTATTTGACGACCTCCGTGGTCGGCGTACACACCGGTTTTCAAGGTGTCGCCAGCTTTGAGGTCCCGGGTGCGATCCCCGGACAGGTCAATGTAGAAAACCACTTTTATACATTGTTTCGGGTCTGGGTGTTTCTGGTACCTTCGTTGCACAAGTACTTTAGCTACTATGTGTGCAATAAAGAATAAAAAAGATAGCAAGATATTCGTAATTAACTATCACCATTCATCATCATCATCATCCACAGCCTTTGTCATCCCACTGCTGGGCATAGGCCTCTCTTTTTATGTGCCATTCTCTCCGGTCCTGTGCCAGTCTTATCCAGAATCGACCCGAGACTTTAGTTATGTCTACTACTTTCACCATTAAACCTAAAAAAATAATATTATATACATTTAAAAGGTATTAAAAATAAAACGTTTAGCCACCAGTTACCCGCCTACCCTTATGGCAGTGCAAACTACCCACAAATACCCAAAATGTTAGAACCTTCTAATAAAAACGGGACAGCTTTCTAATTTCAAGAGGGCTAGCTCACGTTCCATACAGATTCTGTTAACTGGGTAGGACAGTAATGGGTAGGACCATAATAGGATACGAGGTGAAACCTTGTTGGTTCTATCCTAAGAAATCGATACTCGATTTTCGTTTTTGATTTAGTGTAATAATTGAGGGTAGAATTAGTTTGGTTTTATTGTTTTACGTAGTATTTATGGTTACAGTGTAATTAACTATTTTGTTTGAAATATTTATTTTGTTACGTTAACTAACTCACTATATTATGACTGCACGGATAGCCGAGTGGTATAGGTCACCACGCCAATTACCACTGTGCGCGACGTGCCGTGGGTTCGATCCCCGCATGGGACAAGCATTTGTGTGACCCACAAATGCTTGTTACAAGTCTGGGTGTTCTTTGTGCATGTAATTTGAATGTTTGTGAAACCCTCCGCGACACAAGGATTAAATTCCTAAGTGCGGGAGCCGTTTTTTTTTTTTAAATATATATTTTAGTTTACTAAAATAATTTAGTAAACTAAAATATATAACAAAACACTTAACTTACTAATCATATAATAATAATAATATCTTGGTACAACTCACACAAGGCCATCTGATCCAAAACTAACCAGAGCCTGTATTATGGCAACCAGACAACTGATAAGCATACTTATAAATTTCTAAATGCTATATAGATAAATTACACCCAGACACAGAATAAATGATTTGTCCTGAGTGGGAATTGCACCCACGACATACGGTTCCCCAGTCAGGGTCACTAACCACTAGGCCAGCAGGTCAGTCAAATATGAAATATAAAAAACCATAATATGCATTTATAATTAAATTCAAACGAAACATTTTGATATTCGAACAAACAAAAATTAGAACTAAGATGGCGGCCATTCGAAATTTAAACGCTATTGCGTGCGACACTGATAAATTATAAGTGGACTATTACTTCACTTTTAAAGAGTTTAATTTGATACAATACTTTTACTAATAAAATTTTGACAATACCCATACTACCACCTAATCCTAACGGTATAAACAATTTTAATATAACTTTAATTGTCACTTAATTATTATTACTACAGGTAATCAGACGATCCCAAAAATATCTCGTAACTAACCCACGACCTCCGGTTTAGGAGTCAGGGTTTATTAATAATCTATACTAATATTATGAAGCTACATAATAAGATTCTTTATTTCTCTCACAATTGGGTACATGATTAAGAGTAAAAATAATTCTAGATCTTGATTAGATCACATTGTGAGAGCAGGTACCAGGTCACCACGACACACTTATTTATTTCAGCGTGTATATAATATGAAGTAAAATAATCCATGAAATTCTTCTAATCTATGAAAATAATTCTAGTCGTCACTTGTAAATCCATCCCTAGAGAGGCTGACCGTTTCTAACGCCAATCATGTCCCACTCTCTTATTCCGTCGTATTGTGTTCACTTTTTATATAAATGAGGGTAAATCCGTTTTCAGCTTAGCAATGATACTTTACCCTTCGCCTATAGAGTCTAGACTAGGCTTTTTTGAGTCTATTTATGAGCCTAGCTTTAGTGGGTATTATCAACCCAGTATTTAAGAGGGAGTGGGCTTGAAATGGTAGTTGATAGATGTGTGTTAATAAATAAATAAATAAATAAATAGTTTGGCCTCTCGAACTTCTACAAGTAGTGACTCTACTTGTAGAAGTACGAGTTAAAATTACACTACCATTTTTTTTACCCTCCAATTTTTGCATGAGGTTCTGTTCAGTTTCTATTTAACAACCCCTGCGTACCAGTTAATAAAGACTCTTAAAAATATTTAAACAAGAAGGTGATGAAATATGCATAAGAATGAGGACTACCGTCAACAATTTCGCGACCAGAGGCGCTAATCGCACTTAATGTTAAATTCCATAGTTTTTTGGTGAGCTTTGACAGCTGACGCACCAGTGGCGCCAACTGGTGAGCGCAAAAACGGTAGCTCGCAATGGGCTGGTTCACAAAAAAGATTATAAAATCGTCCGAAATGAAAATTATAATATTATGATTAAATTACGCAAAAGTAAAGATATACTGTCTATTAATCTTCCATAGGGAAATACGTTTGTTTTCACCTTAATTCTAGAAAAGAGAGTCAATCCCACAACCTTTGGTAGTCGTATTTACGATCACAAAACCAAGCTTATTTCATCTAAATTCCAAAACCATACAACAGCTGTCATATCTATTTTCATGAGATTTGACATTGAATTACCATTACGTAATTTGAACTGACTTTTACGGAATGGCTGTTAGCGTTATGTTTTTTTTTTGCCTTGTTATTTAGTATTTTGAGAGTAAATACAAAAAACATTTGAGAGAAAGCGCCTTTATTACGAAGCTTTAAAGTTCAATTTCGTATTTTTTTTTTTTTTTAGTTACCGGTGTGGCCTTCCGTACACAATTCATATCCATACAAATATTATAAATGCGGAAGTAACTCTGTCTGTTACAAGCGTACAAGCTTTCACGGCTAAACCGCTGAACCGATTTGGATGACACTTGATATGGGGTAAGCTTGAATCCTAAGAAAGGACAAAGGCTACTTTTTGCCGCGATAACCGACACCCACTCAGGCGGAGCCGCGGGCAAAGGCTAGTAGGTAACTATAAAATTACTTCTTTGTAGTGATTTTAATTATTCTTCTCTGTTAACCTTCGGCCTTCATAGTAACAGTGTGATAAAAACGTCATTAAATATGTTTGTCTATGTCTCTATCCATCTATATCAGTCAAATAATCACAGGTCTTAAAATTGCTCGCTTAGGTGGTTTTTTAAATATCTTAAAAAGATTTTTTGTACGTTATGACTCAAAGATTTTCAAGATTTAGTCACGTCTCATTAACAAATGGACTCTTTATTATTTCGCTATATCTGTTCTTAAATAATACGATATGTTTTTGAAATGCATCATTAAATACGTTGACGAACGAGGTAACTCGTATGTGGACAGTGTGAGCACAAAGTTATTCAGTGGCCACAAACTCGTTAAGCAGAAAGTAATAAGTTTCCCAGTAAACACAACACTGAAATTATATACAGTAGGGCTGGTTGCACACCGGCGAAAACTCTAATCCTTATAACAAGACAACTACATATTTATTTTAAGTACGAAATATTCGAGTAGATACTCCTAGTATTTTTTTATTATTTAAATTAAATATTTTTTAAATTACTTAGTTCAATATTAAAGGAGGAAGTAAGGCGAAAACCAAACATCGAAATACTTAGATTTTTAATCAGATCTGCAGTTGTCTTTGTCACACGTGGATGGATAGACCGGACGCTGTGCGACAACGATATTTTTCAAAGTCTCTTCGACCGCCTTCACTTTTAAATAATGCACTATTCATCTCCTAATTATAATGACATGAGTCTGTACGACGCTTTACTACAACTTTGACATCATTGTGATTTCATTACTTTACAAGTTTCTAGTCGCGAAAGGGGCCTTATGTTAGACCTCATAGCTAAGACATGAAGTGTTAATTTCCACCTCAGGGTTATGTGCTTTATGTTCACTGCAGTAAGAGTACTTTTATGACGTATTTTTATATCTTAGGCGAGTCAAGAGTAATTAATATTTCATCCAAGAGTAGAAAATTTAAGTACTCACAATTAAAAGAAAATAAATTAGAAAAAATATTTACTGTCACACCAAAGAGCGCGCACAACGACAAATTAACTAAATACAAAAAATCAATAAAAACAATAGCAATATATAATCAATTAAATAGGAACATATTAACTAAACGTAACAAAGTAAAGAAAAAAAGAAACAATAAAAACAAAAGCAATATATAATCTATTAAACAGGAACATCGCATGCTTGTGAGTGTGATATTGTTATTTAACCTAAACTTATTAAAAAAAACACTTAATGAATAAATAACATACATAATAATAATTTTATGATACAAATAGACAACCTTAAATTTTAAAACCACAGTTATTGCAATCGTAAAAAATCGTTACCAGCAGAGATGAAAGTGCGACAGCCTTATAGGTCGACTGCACATCTCCAATATCAGGTCGCTTCAGGATTTTCTTTTTAAAAATATCTAAGCTTCCGTATATAAAAAGAGAGATTTGCATCAAGACTACCGGTGGCTTGGAAACTGCTTAGATTTCTGTGCTAGGTTGGATCAATGCTTTGAAGGCAACTCTACCAAGGAATTACATTATAATTTAATTTAGGGATGAGGTTTTGGGAATCAGTGTTTGGAAATGTGGTAAATAGATAATGTGGTAGGTTCTAATTGGTCCGTCAATTGGATAATAAATAAATACTAGACTTGACTTAGTATTCATTGCTTTTGCAAAATAAGAAAACACACAGTAGTTAAAGCGAATATAATTTCAGGAGTAGAGGCTTATGACGTCAGGCTCGCGTACTAAATGCACAAAATTGTGACGTCATGATCAAAGTAACGTCGTGAGTTTTTAGTTACATAAAATACGAAAAAAAAAATCTCTAACATTTTTCATTGACAGGACTTAAAAAAAATCGTCTGCATAGTTACAAAACAGGTTTAAGAAGCGATTGCAGTAAAAAGTGTAGTTCAATAAAAATAAAAGTTATCATTGTTTAGTGAAAATTTGTTAAACATTAACCTGAGGACTGTTTGAAGCATATCTTACAAAGTTAATACCTTTGCTACAAACTAAATTAAAAAATGACAATATCTTGTGTTCTTTTCAGAAGCATATCATTTTTTTTGTACTCAACGTTATCTAAATTAATTTAACACAGTCGAGGCGGGAGCCTGCAGTGGAATATAAGACAACGCTAAGTCTATCTTTCCACCTATTTATAACAGTACCTACGTATTGCGTGCAACTCATTTAGCTTTATTTTTGTATTTCTTTCGTGTTTGTCAACGCATATAATTATTATGAGTGGAATGTTTTGTGTTCAATCAACTTAACTAAAATAGTAATTTCTGCGCCCGACAGAATCCATGACCATCCAAATATTTCTTAAGTTTACCACCTAAACTATATTATGGAATGCTATAAACATTGAGTGTTGAGTAATTTAGACAAATAAATAAATTAATGTCCGATCTAAATCATCATCATCATCATCCACAGCCTTTGTCATCCCACTGCTGGGCATAGGCCTTTCCTTTCATGTGCCATTCTCTCCGGTCCTGTGCCAGTCTCATCCATATTCGACCCGAGACTTTAGAAAACCTATTTACTAAAATTTTATAGGAAACTTAGCACATACGTAAAAAGTATTTGATACTGCAATAGAGTCATCAAACGCTTAACCAATAAGTCGTAAATGTACAAAACTTACAACCTGTAAAAGCGCAGCGCGGTTACCATCTGATAACCAAATCTAGGTTAGCCCTGGTTATCGCAACCATCACAACAATTTAATAGCATTTGAATATTGTTATATGATTATAGTTTCATGAAAGTGGGACGTGGTTTAATGTGTTTAATGCGTGTGAGCATTAGAGGGTTAAGCTGTTTTGTTATATATTATTATGGCGAGGTAATTAGGAAAAAGTATGTGGGGTAGTACACGTGTACAAGCTCGGTTAAAGTGAAATTAAAATAAATTGTTGAGTATAAATATTAAAAAGTACCCCCTTAAAATCCAATAGGACGCAGAACCCATGGCATAGGTATAAGAAAAAAGTGTAACACTCAAAGACATCACCGGAGGAGGATAACTGTTATCGTTGACTGTAGTTTTATTAAAATACTTTAGTCTAAAAAGAGGCAAATGTTATAGACTTTCCGCATAACTTAACTTCATAATCCTATACATCCTATAAAATAAAATTATCTGTTTCTGAGTGTACGCGTACTTTTATATACTTGTCCGTTTATCTTTAATTCAACCTGCCTCTGTAGCCAAATGTCATTTTTTACAAGCGATACACGATGATAGAAGTCCATAGAGTAAACAGAGACAAGCATAGAGCGTGCGCGTCGCTAGTAGCCTCTTATGTCAAGCGTAAGCACATTTTTAGTTAAATTTACTATGCTCGTTTCCTGATTTATGTGATTTTCCGTGCGACGACAGACGTTTATGCGAAAATATCGACGGTTTCGATGTTATTAGGGTAATATCAGGTTTGAGATAGTTTTAATAAAACGGTGCGTGCGATTTTTCATGTTCATACTAGAGCCAACAGTTCATACTCGATATGCGCACTATAGTTTACTTATTTATTCCTCTAAGTGGAAATCGCTTAAATGACATTAAATGTATGAAAATGACATTTCATTTCGATAAGTCACGTAACTTAGACTTGTCACTTCCATACATTTGAGAGATTCGATTAGCGTTAACGCTTGTAGTTATGTCACTGGGCCAGAGAGGCTGGATATAAGAATATGTAGGTGCTAGATAGACAGCCAGCCATACCTTTACCGAAATAAACCTTAAGAAAACTATAATAACCTAGTTAAGACAAAACTCCGAACACTTCAGCGTTCATTACCCACCAATTCTTATTGTTGGGCGACAAACAGAAAGTTTAGTAAACAACAACAAATCTTACAAGTTTTGCCGCGGCAGAAAGACATGGCGGCAATAGTTTGTTGCCGCGACAAACTCCCTACGGCGGTATTAGGAATGATCCGGTAATAAAATCGGTCAACTGTGATGCCTAACTTATATTTTTCGATAGATTTGTTTTTTTTTTTTGTATTTAGTTGATCTACGTGATTGGATGTGAGAAGTGCGGAGTCTATACAGGAAAATATTAAGAACCTTGTTGTTTTTAAGTATATTTACTATCCATCTATTTGTTAAGCATTTGTTAAACCTTATGTCAAGCGCTATGATTGGCTTTAGGTCAACCAATCACAGTCGTGATCAGTTGATTTGACAACAGATTAAATAGACACAGCCTTTTAAAAAGTGTTGGTTAATCTTACAATACTATACTATGTGACTCATAAGATAGAAAAATCGTTTTTATTATCCCATTTTTAGGGTTCCGTACCTCAAAAAGAGAAAAAGGAACCTTTAATAAAATATGATCACTTTGTTTTTCGTCTGTCTATCTGTCAAGATTTTATTTTTTCTCAGGAGCTCATACCTATGAATATTTACAGTTGGAAATTGATTAGTGTCTTTCATCAATATATGCAAGAATTTTTTTTTGATCGCACAGTTTAGTTTGTTTTTTGAGATTGAGAATGTGATGATAGGCAAACTTTATACGGAACCCTCGGTGCGCGAGTCAGACTCGCACTTGTCCAGTTTTTTAAAGCTAGAAGGTATTTTCAGGCAAATATTTTTAAAAGCCAATTTAAAGTCCTAGCCTATTAAATTTAAGTCAATAATACTCTTTTCCTTAAAATTTATTGAATAAGCAAACCATTTTTTGTAATACAAATCATTTATATTTAACAATAACGGATTAATCCAAATCTAATGAAATTATAAACTTTTGATATTCGAAATAATAAATGACGAATTACCATTTGCTACCAGTAAACACGCAGCTTAATCCTACCAAACAAAAAAGCGTTTATAATTCTACTACCCACAGCGATACACATTGCTTGTATAATCCACTTAGGTCACACCAAAAGCCGTATTGATCCAGCAATGAATACGACACAAACTGTTATAATACCGAGGTCATTATATGACCTGACCTCTTTCGTTATTTACGTATTTATTAATCGTAGCCACGATTTTAGTTCGCTGAACCCATTTTTTAGTTTCATAACAAAAGACGCTGACTTTGACAAATTATGGACGTACGGTGAAATGAAACGAATGTAGATTTTGCTTATATTGTGCCCCATTACTTATTAACTAGGTACATTCAGTTGCAGAACCTGTTTTTATTTTACTCTATTATAACCTATATTCAGACAAAAACAAATCACAAAGAAAAGCGCAGCATAGGCATCCGCGTAAAAGAACATAAATAGCTGACGTTAAACACCGCTCCTCAACAAAGTCTGAAGTCGCCTAACATGCTGAAGGCTCCAGTCATTATATTAGAATTGATATTTATTTATTTATTTATTCATTTATTGCACAATGTACACACAGTTACAGGCGTGGCTTATAACTAATGAATACATAACCCTGTTAGGGCGCAGAAAATTAACTTAAAACTAAAATATTACTTAATATCTAAATATATATTACTTAATTATTCTTATATTTTATATTTCTTAATTAAAACATATTATTTGACACATTTGACAATGCTAATAAAACATTACATAGGTATATACATAATTATAATTATTAAAACAGTGTTTTACACATTTTTATCTTCCATAAATTCTTGAATACTATAATAAGATTTTTCTAACAGTAGTGACTTAAGTCTAGCTTTAAATATACATGGCGTTTTGGTGGACCGTATACTTTCTGGTAATTTATTATAAATTTGGATGCTTCGATATTCTGGGCTATTTTTATACATTTGTAGTCTAGGAGCTGGTAATGTTAGTTTGTTTTTGCGTCGCTCGTTCTTATCAAAATTGAACATTTTTATATTATTCTTAACAAAAGTGGCTGTTTCTAATATATAAATGGAAGGTAAAGTTAACAATTTTTCTTTTATAAAATGGGGTTTACAGCTATCTCTAGGTTTAATTTTAAATATTATACGCAGACATTTCTTTTGAGCAATAAATAGATCTTTGGCGTCTACACTGTGCCCCCACATGATGATACCGTAGCGTAGCCATGCGTAGGCATACGCAAAATATGCTGTGAGAGCACAGTCAGTTTTTGTATTTGTTTTTAGCACACTAAGCCCATACGAAAATTGTGACAATTTTATTTTATACCAACCAAAAAACCACAGATCCTCGCTAATGAACACAAATTCCTGCCTAAGATGATTTGTGAGGCTATTGAGATTAAAAAACACAATAATTTCAATAGAAAAGATGGCTGGAAGATATCACCTACTTAAGACCCAATAATACACACACTTAAAAACAAACCCAAGAGACAATGAGGGGTAACACTTACGGGGTAGGCTTGGATCCTAAGAAAGGAAATAGGAGTATTCATAATTATTTAAAACAAAACGGTTTACTCACGTATATTCTCGGGATCGCCCGACTAGTTTCAGACTCAATAGGAGTCCCTAATCATGAGCTGACGTGGCGGCGGTGGTGTCGCGAGTCGAACAGTACTTAAATCTCTATTATTCGAATCTAGATTATCAGTTCGACTCGCGACACCACCGTCGCCACGACAACTCATGATTAGGGACTCCTATTGAGTCTGAAACGTGTATACGTAAAACGAATATACGTGAGTAAACCGCTTTGTTTTAAATAAAGGAAATAGGTTACTTTTTCCCGCGATAACCCACCATAGTAGTATTGGTGGTCTTTAAGTCGTAAGTAGATTAGGGTTTATCATTAGGAGAAGTAGGTTTGATTTCCTCTTAAGATATTTATGAGATCAACTGATGTGACATAAAAGATCTTAGTTCAGACAAAGTAGAAACAAACAAATAAACAAAATTCGAGTTACAGATCTAATTTACCAGAACTACATCATTATCATCTATATCTTTCCTTCTCTTTCGTTGCATTTCCACACAAGAGAGACAAAGATAGCAATGCTAATTTACTTTAGTTCGTACAAAACAAACTGAACCATTTGTATGGACCACCTTACATTCACGAAACATTACGCGGGAAAAAGGAATTGTTCCCTTTTGTATAATCTGTGGCGTTCCTGTCTAATTTTGACGTTGATTGCATTTGACGAACCGTCTAATAAAACCTCTACTTAGATCTAACAAATGATTTAAGACTTTATTTGTTTGTGTTAGGGTGTAGAATTCCTTGTTGGGTAGTGAAGCTGTTTGTTTGTACAATACAGTTGGAAAGCAGTAGAAGCGGACAGGTATGTTAGTGGTTCACTCAACTTAACTAGAAGTATGTTACTAATTATCTGTTAACTAGGATAATTTGAAAAATGCATATGTAAAGTAGACACCATACTTAGTAAAATATTGGTTATCTATATCTAAACTTTCTATACATATACCCCCGCTGCGTGTCTGTATGTCTGTCTGTCTGAAAGCAATAAACTCGGAACAATCCGAACGGATTTTAATATGGTTTTCACCAATAGATAGAGTAATTCAACAGGAAGGTTTGTGTGTATAATTCATTAATATTATGTGCGAAGACGGGACGGATCGCTAGTTTATTTATAAGTAGGTATGTAATTAAATAATAAATGTTATGAAAGCATACTTATAGTAAGTATAAAATAATTTTAGCAATAAACAGAACATTTACTTCCAAAATCAAAACTCAACGCCAATTACAGCGAAATTATTCCATTAACACACAAACAAACATTTTAAAACGTATGCAAATTAAACACGATACGCAAACACTCACTTCGGGTCTCGTGCGAAGTTTAACTTCTGTTGTAATTGTGTTGTGCCCTGATTAGTATACGGGGTGAGCTTCGGTGTCGACTCCTAATGATCAGTGGTGTCAGCGCAGCTCTGATTGTCTTCTGTTTAGGATCGCACTTGATACACATACTAAATTATACCTAAACTTACCTTACTATTTGATTGTACGGATAGCCGAGTGGTATAGGTTGAATGTTGTCTGGAAGATATCGCTTTTAGCGATAAGACCGCCATTAATAAATAAATAAATAAATGTGGATAACATAACATACATTGCTCTGAACCCAAAGTAAGTAAGTAGCTAAGTAAGTAGCAAAAGCACTTGTGTTATATATAGAATTCAGAGACAACGAAGGTACCAAAAACACCGAGACCTGAGTCAATGTAGAAAAGTGGTTTTCTACATTGACCCGGCCGGGGATCGAACCCGGGACCTCAGAGCTGGCGACACCTTGAAAACCGGTGTGTACGCCACTCGACCACGGAGGTCGTCAATATCCTTTATATTGTGTTTATTGTGTTATTATTGTGTTTTTTTAACGATGTAACTCTCATGGTGTACAATAACGAATATTCTATTCTATTATAATGGTATATATAGGTAACTACGCCAACTCCCGAAAACTGCAATTTGGGATAAAAATTGTTTGGTGAAAACGGTAAATGGTAGTGTATCTATGTGGTTTAAAGGCTTAATCGCAGTTTTTAAAAGGTTGTTAAATTTAATCCTGTTGTCAAGTGTCATGATTGGTGAAAAAGGCATATGGTTTTTTTAAAGGATCAACAAAAAAAAAAACATGTGGTCAAACGTATTGGTTCCTCAATAGTATATCGTGTTATTATTATATTATCTTAATCGATTTTATATAAGCCTACAATATGTGAGCTTGTAAGGGTCAAAAAATAGTTAAATAGTCTTTAGTAGGTAAATTCACGAGTATATTGGCTTGTGGTTAATTTAAGGACAAATTAAAAAATAATAATGTACGAAAAAGTACCAAATTAATTTTTCTATCATAAGAAAACATTGCAATATAATTTATACATATTCTAGAACAGGACCACTGAGCTAATCAAGTCTCTCGACTGATATTTGTGAGGTTTCCCAGATAATACTTCAATTTTCTTCTCTCTTTGTTGATTTATAGAGAACTCCTTAGACATAATTAGGTCATACCCACTCATGTCTAGTATTTACTCAAGGGGTATGGTTTGATTTGTACCCTAGACCAGGTCAAACATACACAGATGACCCTAAAATCTGAAAACGTTTTGTGGTAGTCGGTTTGCAGTCCGAATTGAAGCATCAAATTGAAAGTATTAATTTTGCTTTACATAATTATTTAAAACAAAACGTTTAATCACGTATATTCTTGGGATGGCTCGACTAGTTTCAGGCTTAATAGGAGTCCCTAATCATGAGCTGACGCGGCGGCGGTGGTGTCGCGAGTTGAACTGCTTTACATGGAACATTTCTGATCTTCACAACCCACTCTTATTTGTGCAAAATACTGGATATTACATAATAACTAGATATTTTTAATCTAACTTTTAACTAATGATGTACACGAACTTTTTTACCAGTAGCAGCAGCACCGACGGCGCAAGCTGGCAACGGGCCTTCTGGCCATTTCTTTTTAACAACTGTCAAAACAAAAGCACTCAGTACTGCCTACAGCAATCCATGTGTGTGTTATGTACCATCATACAGTCGGAGCGACTGCTTCTAGCAGTCCGTGTGGACGCGGCGTTACAAGCAAAAGTATTTTTCCTTAAAGTTTCATTCCTCTCTTTAAATGTAAATTCAATGGAGAAGGATAGGCATAATCTTAACAGTAATTCCCATAAAATGATCATTATTTTACATATCTTATCAGTACATAATTCTTAAAAGCAAGTCGAAGCGCCCTCGAGATTTACATACCACAAATCCGTAATGTTGTACCTACATAGGTACTTCTGAAGACATTGTTAACTTGTGAAAGCCAAGTATATCTAGAATAGTTTATAAAATAATAAAACGCGTGGTTAAATAGATAAAATGCATAATAAGTTATGTGAGTCGACTGAGTGATGAAAGATGAATATGCTTTAGGATATAAAAAATACTGACGTAATAAAAGAGAATCAAGTGTAAAATTATTGCACTGCGGTGTAAATTGAACAGCATGCTTACTATGAGCTGTTATAGCAGGGCTTTTACCGTTGTGAAAGCGAGACGCCGCTACGCGCAGTGTATTGCGCCGTCTCGCTTCCACAGAAATGGTCGTGCTTTAAAAGCTGATAGTAAGCGAGTTGTTCACATAATAATATTTTTCTGCTTAATTTTTTAAATGTTATTTTGAATATGGTTGTGTAAAGCATCATGTTTTTGTGTTTGGTTATTCAACGAAATTATATTCCTGGAATTGAATTTAATGTGGTAGTTATTACTTTAAAAATATAATAAACGGTTGTTGTAGTATAAATAACAAAGTTATTGTACATTTCAGCGTTGAGTATAAGCTTTTTGATACACTTTATAATTATAACAATATCGCATTAGATAATCTGTTAGGATAGTAACGTTATGAGAAATAAATTAAAAAAAATAATATTATCCCCCTAAAGATAAATAATTTGTTAGAATATGGTATAGTTAAGATGTGATAAAAAAAATTCAATCCATAATATTCTGCCGTTTTCGGTGCAAAAATAGGTACTATTAAATGGGTGCAATATAAGTATTATTGTGACAAATATTTTAAAATCTCTTACACACAAACAACCACACAAAAAAGTTACAATAAACATTAAATATAAACAGTAAGACAAAACATGATATAATGACTAATATTTAAAATATACACTGCGGTCTCATTAAAAAAAATCATTTATCGAGTTATAACAAGCAAGCAATAAATTTAAAATAATTTATTTTTTAAATTCAAATATTCATTTCTTTAAAGCATACTGGTAATCTATACTAATATTATAAAGCTGAAGAGTTTGTTTGTTTGAACGCGCTAATCTCAGGAACTTTTGGTTCGAATTGAAAAATTATTTTTGTATTGGATAGCCCGTTTATTGAGGAAGGCTATAGGCTATATACCATCACGCTACGACCAATAGGAGCGGAGCATAAATGAAAAATGTTGCAAAAATTAAAAACCGTTGAAACTAAAACACGCGAACAAAGTCACGGGGGACAGCTAGTAATTAATAATACGGGTACACTATAGTTTCTACCAATATCAATGCCTACCTGCTACGTATCTGCCACCAAATCTAAGAAACCCAAATCTATTTTTAGACTTAAATATGAATAGTATTGAAGTACGAGGGTGGTATTAAGTATATAATTTACCAACTTAATACCAAAATTTACCGTGTTATTAATAGCCATAGTAATACCAGCCATTCTCATGTAGAGAAGGAACGAGCATTGATCACCACGCTTGCTCATTGCGGGTTGGCGATTTCAGATTCCAGTATTGGAATCCAGGTTTTTCCACGTTTTCCTTTATCGATAGTCCTTGATTTCTTATAATAATTAAGAAAGTTCATAAATCTTTGACAAAGTTACATTAATACCTGCCTATTATGGGTTCGAACCTGAAACGTTGGAAAAAAAAATCCGTTCATTGGACCGCTAGGCTACCATGAAATCGCCGAAGTTGATCACAGAACGCGATTATGATCCCACGAAAAGTAACCTATGTAGTTTATTGCCGGTTCTTCTTGACATTTTGGAACCGCGCAACTAGACTCATTTAATGTTTTGAAAGTGCCACAAAAGGCCTAAATGAAAAAAGTGAAATAAAAATATTTTTATGTTTATTAATTTTTGTTTTTGTGACTCCAGGAAGGGTAGAGACGGGGATGTTGTTAGTCAGTGAAAGTCCTACATAAATTCTCACGCCGTGCTCTTGGCGAAGGTTGAAGCCAACAGCTTTTTTACCCCAAAAATAAAAATAGCCACAGTCCACAATGCTTATTCAGTAAAACAACGTCACATTGATATTTCCCGACTATCGAAATAAATAATTAACTTGCCGCTCTGACGTGCAACTCCAACTTAATAATCGTTTGGCACTTTAATAAATCGACGACTACACGCTAACAACTCACGATTTCGAGTTAATTACATCAAACTAGTTTATAAAAAGAAATGGAAGTTGAGACAAGGCTGGTATGAGTTTAGAGGTCGTGACTAAACATTTTCTACATAAAGGCTATGAATTAATGTACAGTAATTAGAATGTGATTCAGTACCTACTTTATAAAACTAATCGAGAAACTTAGAAACGCATTTTTTTTTGGTATTATAAATAATCGCTGATAGCTTACAGATAGATAGATTTCAGACCAACATCTGTTAATAACTAGCTGTTTTCCGCGGCTCCGCCAGCATGGATGACGGTCATCGCGGCAAAAAATAGCCCATGTCCTTTCTCAGGCTCTAGACTACCTGTGTACTAAATTTCATTAAAATCGATTCAGTAGCTTTGACGTGAAAGCGCGACAGACAGACAGAGTTACATTGTCATTTCGACATTGTATTCAGCGCTGTATTTGATGTTTAATGTTTTGAGAATAGCATATCTAGACATCTATTCTATAGTTAGGCCTCTCCCAAGTTGCTACAAAACTCTTCATTTTGTTTCTTTAATAATGGAAATTGTAAATATTATTCCATTTAAAATGCAACAACGGTCGGCTCAGTTAAATTAAGCCCGTTAACAATTCGGTTTTCGTTTTCCAAGTAAAACATGTTTTGTTTGTGTATTTATCACATTCGTAACCAAATAAAACTCGTCTGTTTATTAATATGGACATTATTTATTGTAAAATAAATCTATACAATATATAATAATTATTATAAAGCTGAAGAGTTTGTTTATTTGTTTGTTTGAACGCGCTAATCTCAGGAACTACTGGTTCGAATTGAAAAAATCTTTTTGTATTGGATAGTCCGTTTATTGAGGAAGGCTATAGGCTATATAACATTACGCTACGACCAAAAGGAGCGGAGCATAAATGAAAAATGTTGCAAAAATGAAAAACCTTTAAAACTAAAACACGCGAACAAAGTCGCGGGGGACAGCTAGTAATATTATAACGCTGAAAAGTTTGTTTGTTTGAACGCGCTAATCTCAGGAACTACTGGTTCGAATTGAAAAATTCTTTTAGTATTGGATAGTCCGTTTATTGAGAAAGGCTATAGGCTTTATAACATCACGCTACGACGAATAGGAGCGGAGTATAAATAAAAAATGTTGCAAAAATGAAAAACCGTTGAAACTGAAACACGCGAATAAAGTCGCGGGGGACAGCTAGTAAATAATAAACGTGGACAACATCACACACATTCTTTGCTCTGGGCCCAAAGTAAGTAGCTAAAGCAGTTGTGTTATGGAATCAGAGACCCGAGACAATGTAGAAAAGTGGTTTTATACATGACCCGTCCGGGGATCGAACCCGTGACCTCAGAGCTAGCGACGCCTCGAAAACCGGTCTGTACGCCACTCGACCTTTTATGTTTGATATTTTAGTATTACTGCACCCTGAAAATTCTGCAATTTCAGACAAATTAATTTTTTCAATTTCTAAATAATCAATTATGTGAATTTATGTTTTTAACTTTCCTTTGGCAAATGGTTGCCTGGAAAAATGGCCGCCTTTTGTACATATTAGTAACTATTATACTACTCTAGTTTATATTTTATTTCATTTTACATGTATGTACAAAAAAGAATAAATAAATAAATATGTAAAAATAAAATTTAAAACAGCATTGTTCAGCCTTCTTGCTTATTAGTAGTTTAGTTTAGAATTATTACGTTTTTGTTTATATTTTATAATGTAGTAGAATATTTTCATTTGAAAAGTAATAAAATACTAAATACTCTTCTTACCTAAGGCATTGAATCAGCAACTTTTAACAGACACTAAAAGTTATTCCATACACTTTCGAGCAAACAAAATCACCAACAACATTTACTATAATAAATCGAAATCTGTCAAAAAGGTACCTAAAATCCTGTTCACAGAACACAAATGGGCGTGACTCGTTAAATAGAAAATTACCGAATCACTTCCATTTTATTATACAAAGGACCTTATTCTGACACATTTAGGTTAAAAATGACATAGTTAGATCTACTAATTTCGTTCGCGTGTCGATATAGAGATTTCTATAACGGATTACTGGGTTCGTGTTTCTTAGTTTACTTGAGTTAAAATGAACTGCCTTTGTTGGTATTATATTTTGTCCAGTATTTTGTTGTAGCAGAACAACTGTGGTAACGTTGATTACTTTATTTTAGGTGTGCTTCTAAAATTATGGATGGTAGTGTATGATTTTGTTTTAATACTTGATGATTAGATAGGTACTAAATACTTTAGATAAATTTATAATTAAATGTCTATTAAGTAGGAAAAAATGCATACCCACAATTATTTAATACAATTTTTTTGAATAAATGAATAAACGTAAAAACAATATGAAAAATATATATAATTTTGACTTTAATTACCAGTTTTGAAGCATAATATAAAGATTAATATATATATTTTTTTTATTACATTTTCTCAGCTTTTTTATCATCATATTCCTTAGTCTTTTCAAACCTTCATTGAGGACAGTTTCTTGACATAGCGGATTAAACTAAATATCAGTTTTTTCTGCCCCTTACAACCCACTTTCGAATAAATGGTTTTCAAGTTTAATTTCGTGTAAGATTACACACGTAACGCCATCTAGTACAGCGGTAGTGAACCAATTGGTTAGGCAAATCTCTGCAGTGTCGATGCTTGCTGTTTTACATATAACGTGGGCAGCCACCTATAGGGCGAAGGAGTAAGCTAAGAAGCAGAGAAATTGTGATTATTATTATAGCAAACACTTTAAATAAACAGTAGACAAATACTTACAATAAAGTCTTTAAAAAAAAAACTACTTAATATCATAGAATTACATGAGACTTTTAATCGATATGGTAGGTAATTTAAGCAAATTATAGTCTTTACTTTGCATTATTATTATTTTCTACCAATCATTGTATTTTACGTAGTTTTAGGAGTATAGATTAAAAAAAAATAAACACGTACTATAAACGTACTGAGATATCATAAACCACAGCATTGTCGAAAGATCTCTTTTAATATATAAATATAATAATTCCTGCCTATAAATGTCCCACTGCTGGGTACAGGCCTCTTTTCATATAGAGAAGGAACGAGCATTGGTTTCCTCACGATGTTTTGCTTCACCGATTGTCCATGATGTCTTAGAATAATTAAGAAAGTACATATAACTTTGAAAAAGACACATTGGTACTTGTCTGTTATGGGTTCGAACTTGCAACCCTGTGTATACAAATCTGTTCAATGACCCACTAGGCCACCACGACAGTCACATTTGTTCAGTTCTTTTAAATACGTATAAAAAGCCCGTTTTTTTCTTGGAAAATGTGCAGTAAGTTGTCCTTTGTTTTTCTGCATAACAGGATACAGTATCTCCTTTTAAACTTTAACACAGTGATCAGAACTCAGGATATATCTTATGAACTCAACAATTGTAAGTAATAGATCTAGACTATTATCTTTATCCATATTAAATATAAGAGGACAAGTCGGATGTTTATCGTGAAATAAATTGCAAGGAAATGGAAGATATCCTCCGACAAACTGAGTTGTAAATGCGAAATTCTTAGGTATTTGCTTGATCACTAGGTCACATAATACCTTAATGGATTTTATTTTTAAAGGTTACTAGCAATGTGGGTGGAATTCACATTACTAACAATCTTGTTTACCCCTCCAAACTAAGATAAATATGCTTGTAACTGGAGTGGGTTCACGTCAGTAGTACAATGGATGGGATACGAAACTGCGCCCTCTCAATCACAAGACCGTCACCCTAACTTTTAGGCTATTACAGATATACCGCTTAGAAATGAATATTTCAATCGCATATATTGAATGAATGTTGTCAATATTACGAAATCAGTAAGACGAAAAATGTCTATTATTAAACCATAAATTTACTCTTCGTCTAACCATGTAGTATGAGTTAGTGTAAAACGCATATTTATAAGTAATTTGAGTATTTAATATATTTTCTAGTACATATCTTATCTGCCAATACAATCCTGGTAACCATGCAAAAATAAAATGGTAAAAAAACTGTAAATTCTCATAATATTACTTCTGATTCTCACCGACATCCTATATTACTTACTTAGAAATATAAAAATATCAAAAACATGGCTTGCCACATTTGCTCTCGCAAAAACTGCTGGGCGCATTTTGAATAGCTTATTACTATAATTACCAAATACATTTGCAGACAAACAATACAATACAAGTAAACACATCTCAGTTAAACCACATTGTAGAACCACTGGCTACATTAATTACGTATCTAACAAGACGTATCGGCTAACTTTGAGATTAAACAAAAGCCGACATCTGCTTACTGGGGCTTAGTTAGCTCTGACTTTGACGTCTCGTGGTGGGAATGACATAACTAAGTAAATAAATCTGTTTATGTACGATAACTAGTGGTTACACGCGGTTTTATCTGCGTTTTAATGATATATGATATAAGAATCATTTTTATTATTTACTGGCAATGCCACCAGCCTTTTGGGCACACTTCCAATCGACAGCGATGTGGACGATTTTTTTTTAAACTACATATAAGGTATTAGGTTTTAATTAGTTAAGTGTATATATATTAATTCTTAATAATTAAATTATGTTATAATAGTAACTTATATCAGAAATTCAGTAATCGAGCTCTGGCGCCTTAGAAGTATGAAGTGGCATTTTCATGTATTTTTTTTTTCATCATCGTTATTAGCCACTGTTGAACAAAGTTCTCCCCCATAGAACGCCATAACGAATGATAACTAGCAAGTTACATCGACCGGTTACCCACAACCTCGATGATGTCGTCTGTCCACCTGGTGGGAGGCCAACCAACTCTATATGTAATGTTTATATGTCTATGTGTGATATCCATACGTGCCCTCAATAGGAATAGCCAATCAAGTGCAGGGAAAAAGTAAAAAAAAAAAAACTTTTTTTGGTCACTGTCTTGGTAACTAGCAATCCAGCCATGAAAATCTAGATCATCTAGAAATGACGTGTGGTTGGATTTTAAAATGTGTTTAGGTCTCCATAAAAATAGAGAGAAATGCAGCAGGAGAGTATAATTCCGGGGCGTGCAGGCAGAATTGGCTGTGACCTGACCATCAGTAAGGATCACAACCACTGCCAACTGCCTAGTTATTTCCCAAGCTATGTTGGGGTCGGCTTCCAGTCTTCCTAGTTTATGCAGAGCGACCACCTTTGACCTCCTCAACCCATTCTACTGGGTAACACAATATCCCATAGTAAGACTGGTTGTCAGAATTGTAATGACTTAACGACTGCCAAAGTTCCACTTGGGACAGCTTAACGTTCTTTCTGAGGCACGAAGGAGTCTCGGTATATTCACAAATGGTCACCCATCCTCGGACCAACAGCGACAAGTGCGGCTTAACCTTAAATATCGGTGAAATCTTACTTAGGTACTGGCTTATAGCTACGAGAACCTCCTGCTTATAACCTGAACCACTATGAACAACACTAGAATAAAACAATCTCTATGGAGATTTCTTTAGAAATTCAGAATTTTGTTACGATCTCCAACCAAGTAGTCTCTCGCTCCACTGCTTCAAGTCAAAACTGTGTATCTTTTCCTCAAAGTTGTATTTCTTATGCTTCTAAACTTATATAATACTAAGCAGGTATCTCGAAAGTTCTAGAACAAGCTACCCGGTTCTCACATACTAGTAAAATCCTTCACCAAACTTTATTTACCCTTTAAAAATATTTGAATTTTAAACTCGGTCTAGTGTAGTGAAGTTATCGACATTTTTAAGAATACTCTCAAGTTATACGCAAGTTTTATTTGCTCCTAGTGTTGTTACGGTTAAAGTTTTATCGATAAACTCGGAAAGTTGAGGAACTTTTCCCCTGTATGTTTATCATTTGCATGTATGAGTGTTATCTTTGTTAGATTAACTTTTTCTGCTTAGTATTTGATTACCATATATTAAGATATATTTGCTGCAAGGAATATAGTTCGTATATGTTATATCTATTATTATCATTCAAAACCTAGACCTCGTGATACATGCTATGTCATATCCTCAGGTGCAAAAAGTGCATTATTTACAACTACTACTACTACTACTGCTTTAATTATTACAGCTTGATTACGGCAAATAATTAGAATTAAAAAAAATGTCGGCTGAAAAAAAAATCATAAAAGGTACGTCCTGCCTTAATTTTATCTAACGACATTATGACAAGGTTACGTAAATAAGATAATAACACAATCATTGGTCTTATTGGTTTCAATTATAATAAAGAAAAGAAAAAAAACTTTTGTTTTCTTTATTTTATTATTTTAAAACTTTTTTAACCTATTAACTGCCCAAAACTGGACCAATATACCTATACATAATATTTATTAAATGCTTTTTTTATTTCCAAAAACGTTTTTAATCTGAACTCCTAAGCAAAGCCTAGGTACCCACCTACAGCTAAAATGCACTGTCAATCATTCCAATACAAAAAGGTGGTCCAATATAAAAACAAAAAGCATCACTTAAAAAATTATAACCTAAAAAAAAAAGATCCAATTACACATTGCGTGTACGTGTGAAATGCGGTTGTGTGCGTCAGGTATCCGTCACCGGATAAATATCTCAAGAGTCCCAGCCCTGCGCGGAACGTGCCAGCCTAGCAAGCTGCAGTAGGGGCTCGTTCATACAGGCGCATTTAAATGTAGAAAACCACCATATTTTATATAAAAAATGGATGACCCAAAAAAAAATTAACAGACTGTCAGTGTCAAATGAGTGATTTTTTAAAGTTAAATTCATGATGCTTAATTGCGAACGTTTAATTTAATTACATCTACCTAAAATAGGTTATATAATAATTATAATTTATTAATTAGTGTGTAAAAAAGTATGCAAATGTAATTAAACCGAATATTATTCATGCCAAAGTTATTTCAATAAGTTCGTGATGAATATTTTTACTGTAATAAATAAATTTCTATACTAACTTTCTTTTAGAAAGAAGTAATATATAAAATGTAATAAAATAAATAAAGATTGTGATGAGAAAATAAACGTATAAACCCAGAGATAGAGGCCATATAAACACGTCTATTTTTATTACTAAAGCGTAATTTACGTAATAGAACAAAACGTAGCAATAAAAAAACTACCAAGAACTCATTGGTTTTTATGTGAATTTTATTAAGTGAATAAAATTTTATCTCGGCCTACGTCGGTAACCACGGCTTAACAAAGTACGCATACGGCAATGCCTACTGCGCATGCCCGTGGCTCACTCATTCCGGACTATTTGTTTTGTCGTTACACTATCAAAAAGCTTCGGATTGCTCGCATAGTAGCATCTTCCCTGCTAATTGGGTGATATCCGAACATATCTTGGCTATCATACAGCCCGTGGAGTAAAGTGCAAGTGTGTGTGTGTTTCCGAACGCGCGGAATCAATCAGCCGCTGTCAAGTGTTCGCGCCAATAGTTGACGTTTGGCCGCGTGCGGTCGGTCGTTCGGTATTTGAATAACTTGACGTTTCGTGAGTGCTCTTTAACGGTGATTTGTAGTAGAACATTACGTGGTAAACATTCGCACCTGTGCTATCCGCAGTCCTAGCTGCAGCACCTATCATACTACCCAGACTGTAAACTAAACGTGACCCAGTACATTGAACTTTAGTTTTAAAACATTTGAATTAAAAACTTCAAATAAGTTTTAAACTAGGCGTTCTTGCAGCATCAAGATGAATATAACCTCTACGACGGACGGTGAGTATTATTTTTTTGTAAATTGAGAACATCTGCAATGTAAAAGTACCTAATTGCTTGCATTCCCTAGATGCGCACCTCTGCGGAATTCGTCGCACATACCAAATTGAGCTTTATAACTGCCGCATTAGGACGAAATTTTATCAACAATAGTTTTATCTGTTTTTTCGATCGTTTGAACTTTAACGCTATTGTAATAGGGTTGAAATTGGCAAGTAATTTGTTTGGTTGTCATTAGATATGGTGATATATCTTTGCGCGTTTCTGAGCCTAAATGAATGTTTGCGTGTGTGGATGTTTTCGCTACGGTTGGGTTGCGGTATTTATTATTGTTTAAGTCTTAAATTAGTTTCGTCAGGCGAATTATTCCATCTTTGTTGAGCGAAGTCTGAACGTTAATTACTATATTATGTTTTGTATACAAATGGGTTAAATTGTGTTGTAATGTGATTTTAGTGAGCTCCACAATGCATGTAATACGCGTACATGTTCTAAATAAATTTATACTTAATTCTGTATTTTGTATTCTTCGTTTCTAGTTTCTATAGGTGTGTAGTTGGACTGCAGAGTGGAGGGTAGGGGGGAGGGGGGAACAGTACATTGACATTGACATTTCAGAATACACAACTGGCTCCATGCGGCATTCGCTCGCAAATATTGACGATCTTCAAAATCGATTTTACAGTGGCATTGACATACATATTTAGGCTAGAGATTAGAACTGGGCCTTCCGTTTTATATGCACTTCGTGGCCTGCATTCGAAGAAAAAATATGTGTAGTCTATTATTGCTAGGTACATATAGGACATTAACCTTTCTGATCATAATAAGAAACAAGTCTCGTTACTTACGTATAACATATGATGACCTTCGTGGTTGAGTGGCGTAAACACCGGTTTTCAAGTTTTTGCTAGCTCTGAGGTCCCGAGTTCGATCCCCGGACGGGTCAATGTAGAAAAACCACTTTTCTACATTGTCTCTGGTCTGGGTGTTTGTGGTACCTTCGTTGCCTTTGATTTCATAATGCAAGTGCTATAGCTACTTACTTTGGGTTCAGAGCAATTTATTGTGATGTTGTCCAAACAAAAAAAATCGTATCACATATCCATAAAATTTAAATAAAAAGTACAGCTCTGCAGTACACACTGCAGAAGTGTTAACCACAGAATACAATGAAACAAAATGGTCACTTTTAAGATAGTAGTAACACATCAGCGGTAACTCTGTCACACGAATAGCATCTTTATTTCAATGTAGTAAGGTTCACCTTTCTATTTTGTCATTACCTCTGAGGTGCTATTAATCGCACAACAAACTTTTATACGTGTTATGATGAAAATATTAGTAGATCAACAAATTATTTGAACTTAAATGCTATTTATCAACTATTTGACCAAGTATGTCTTAACCCAAATTCCCAAAAGACCAATTTTGTCAAATAAATTAAGCTTCCACTTCAGAGACAAGTTATCAAATTTATTAAAAAGTTAGCAAATGGCTAATAATTTGATAATAATTAAAAATAAACTATAACACGTGTTCTATACGACTGAAATTAGCATAACACTCCAAAGTAGCGACCATGTAAATTGTGTTGCTCAATTATAAACCTAAACTAGTTGAGGTAAAGTTGAGTTTCAATTGTTATTGAATTAGTCGCTGTATTGCAGTGACCCTTGGTAGCACCAATTAGGTAACTCTATGAATAACTTGTACTATTTATAGGTACAATACCCCTAGATATTGTTAGTTTAAGGTCGCTACTGTCGGCTAAAGTCTATCTGTCAATTTTCACTAGTCAAAGCCCAGTAGCTTGTCTCTCACTGTTGGAGAACGACACACAGACTATCCTAGCGATTTTATCAAATCGGTAGCTTTCATTGCAGGCTCATATTTTATGGATGACATTTTACAATTTGTGTTCATTTATGGTAGACTAAAAAAACGTGAATTTTCTAATGAATACCTGACGCCCTTGCTAAACTTTTTTTTTATGTTATGTTTTTTTTTTTGGCCTAAGTTAGATCCTATTGGTGAGCTAAGGGATCCCCTTTCCTATTCCAATTCTGTCTGTCTTTTTCGATTTCTGGCCACGTGTACCATGCCACGGTCGTCCTCGACGGCGACGTCCTTTTTCTGGCGTCCAATGGGTGACAATCTTTACCCATCAGGTGACCAGTGCACGCCCACTTAAGTTGGACTGTTTTCTTTCGTTGTAATTTTTGGTATCGAATAATGAATATAAATAATGATATCAATTAGGTATTTAATTAACTCATTTTGAGCTGAAACTTTTTAAACTGACTTTATCAGTCTTACCAGATGTACTCTTCACCTCTTCTGGATAGATATAACCTTTCGGTATCACCCTGTATATTTTCAACTAGCTGTCCCCCGCGACTTTGTCCGCGTGTTTTAGTTTCAACGATTTTTCATTTTTGCAACATTTTTCATTTATGCTCCGCTCCTTTTGGTTTCATCGTAATATATAGCTTATAGCCTTCCTCAATAAAAGGGCTATCCAACACTGAAAGAATTTTTCAAATCGGACCAGTAGTTCCTGAGATTAGCGCGTTCAAACAAACAAACAAACAAACTCTTCAGCTTTATATATTAAGTATAGATTTATCCAACAATATTACAAATGCAAAAGTTTGTTTTGATAAGTCCAAATGGACGAGGACTACGCGGGTAATAATATTATATTATGTGCAGTATCACCATACAATTAAATATAGATATATAACTTATATCTATAGCTTATATATAGCTTATATATATCTTATATATATTACGGTGATCGCTGCCTACCACCGTTATCAAAGAGATTACATTAGATTTTATTCTCGGGTTTTCCTGCGACATTTTCCTCTCACCGTACCAAGTGATAAATTGTTTGCTTCTGTCTAGAAAATACATTTAAGACCGGAATCGATGTTGGGACGTTTCCAGTTTGTATCCGAGATCTATGGATCTATACCCTGGTGTTATGTACAAGATAGCATTAAAAAATAATAATAAAAATAGAAATAAAATAAATATGTTTTTTTTTAGACTGAAGATCCTTCTTCCAAACCTAGATATATATTCCTATAAACCTAAAGTAATTGGTAATTTTTCATATGAAATGCGTGTCTGGGCTGACAGAAAACCGAAATTGACATTTCTTTATCAGAGCAGGTAATGGCCGACGCATATTTTTTTTTAGGAAATAAATAAATTAGGCCATGTCACATACATAACTAATTCTGAACCTAAAGTAAGTAGCTAAAACACTTGTGTTATGGATTCAGAGACAACGAAGGTACCGCAATCACCTAGTCCCAAGACAATATAGAAATGTGGTTTTCTACATTGACCCTTCTGGGGATCGAACCCGGGTCCGCAGAGCTTGCGACATCTTGAAAGCCGGTGTATATGCCACCCGACCACGGAGGTCATCAATTTGTGTGTATTAACCTGCAAGTCAGTTTCTACACACATGTTCGGTAAGTTAACCATTAGAGCCTCACTACACGACCCTACTATTTTATGTAATACTAGCTGTCCCCCGCGACTTTGTCCGCGTGTTTTAATTTCAACGGTTTTTCATTTTTGCGACATTTTTCATTTATGCTCCGCTCCTATTGGTCGTAACGTGATGTTATATAGCCTATAACCTTCCTCAATAAATGAGCTATCCAACACTGAAAGAATTTTTCAAATCGGACCTGTAGTTCCTGAGATTAGCGCGTTCAAACAAACAAACAAACAAACAAACAAACAAACAAACAAACAAACTCTTCAGCTTTATAATATTAGTATATAATATTAAATATTATATTTCTCTTCCTTATAGTTCCACGTAATATCATAATTCCATACAACATAGTAATTTGACCCTTATCCATATGACGTAATATTTTTACGATACTCTACGCCACGTAGTACGTGGGTGACGTTGTTACGTGTACGTGCTATTACGTGCAAATAACGTGGACATGTGTGAAGCTGCCTTTATAGCCTTTACGCAATATAACTTAAGGGTCATAAGATATAATATAAGCCATCCTATTCCCTTTTTTCGGTTGTTACCATTTTCCTGGTGCTGTTATGAAATAAGGTTGTTTATTTAATTATTATAATAAAAATAACAGCCTGTAATTGTCGTTAGGAATGACGACCATTGATCACCATGCTTGGTGCTAAGTGGTGGTAATTTTATAGCATAAATCTGGGTCTCTTTATCAAAAACCTGACTACTTAAATGATTAAAAAATAAAATAATTAAAGTGGCCAAAATAAGCAAGACAGTGTTCATCGTCAGTTCAAAATATCAAACTGTTATCTCAAATACATACGTGTTATGTCAAATACATATATGTTCATCTAGCCTGTAACCTTGATAATTCAGTTTACATAATCTCTAGGCGATTAGATACAATAAAACCCAACATTTATTATATTCAAGTAACGGGAATTATAAATGACAGTTAATATTTACTCGTCCTTGTAGAGTTTAAGAAATAAAGAGGATTTACTCAACTGACCTAAAAACATTCCCAAGTGATTCAAAATGTACCTATAGTATTACTTGAGAAAACCAATTGTCAAAAACTAATACCTTTTCGATATTGACCGATTGTAACCGACCCGTCTGTGAAATTGTACCCGAATAATTTATGATTAACAGGCTCACTTTTATAAAACTAGTTTCAAATAGATAAAATAACACATTCAATTTTCAACCTTATACCAATAGAAACATAGTCTAGATTTCATTTAATATCCAACTAAACATTTTACTGTTTCCAGACAGGTGTAACGCAGGAACATTCAATTTAAAAATCTATCTCAAGAAAATAAAGTCTGTATTTAAGTGAACGTCTTGTTGAGTACTACGAGGCTACGGTGCGTAGTAAAACGTAACGCTACGAGTTGCTACGCGGCGTAGCACGCATGCGCTGTTGGCTCCTGTTATCGTAGCCGCCGTCTCAATAACAAGTCTACGCCCTTTAAGGTTATATTCACGTTGTAAGTTATATGATGTAAAGAACCTTTAATACTCAAAGTCGAATTTAATGTCATTCGGAATGAAATGAGTAAAGATTTTCCCATTTGTGAGTAACTTTGCAAATGAGTTTATTAAGTTGAACTTTTATATGACCGAAGTATAGAAAACACAGCATAGTTTGTAGTTTCTATAGATTATGATTTAGCAACTTAGTAGAATTGCTAAATAAAAAATTAAGTATGCCAACATCCTTTTATTTGTAATAAAAAATGTAATTAATAAATAAATCAAATATTTCAAAATGGTTATCAAAACAGTTTTCCTTATTTAATCGGTACTTATTAATTATTTACTGTATTGCGACAATGGCTCGAGACTTCCCTGGTTTGAGTGACATCCCTATATTATTTAATATTATGTAATCTCCTAAAAGGTATGATAAAAGGATGGGTATTGTTAGTCTTTTGGTTCCAGCAGCTTAAAATAGTTTAAATATTAGTTTTATGGGGTTTTTGTATTAATAATAGTAAGTACATTAGTTTTGTGAGGTTTGTTGTGATTGCGTTATGTAGTAAAATTACGTCAAGAGGACCTTATAATAAGATAGAGAAGAAATATTGACATTATTACACTTATTGATAAAATCATAACATTTGACGTTAGCCACTAAGGGTGCATTTCCACTGACGCGTAGCTGGGCGGACCACCGGGGCCACACCGAGCATGCTTTACCGAACGCGGGACTTCGACAAAGTCAAGGACGGGACTGGGGTGTTTTTAGTCAGTGCAAATCCGACATATCCCTATGTCTCGGCGTGGGTTTAAGTTATAAGATTTCAAACCAGTAAAAAAAAGGGATGGAGAGGAGCATACCATGAATTGGCCAATCACAGTGCTCAAAATATCCACTGCGCATTAGTGGAAACATTGTAAGCGAAGCGAAGCTGAACTGAGCGGATCTTTTAAATAAAATTTATGAACACGCGGCCCCGAGTTGTTATAGAATAAAGTCGAGCAGGCTGTGGTGCCAAATGGAAGGCACAAAGCAGAGGATCGCGGGACATTGCGACGCGGCGAGTAGGGTAGACTTGTCTGGACTGGACTCGTGTTGCTCGGGCTTGCTAAGCTCTACTCCTCTCCACCCCACACCGGTTTAATAAAGACCTTTGCTTATTTTTAGTACTCTTCTCCACTCCGCTCCGTTTCAGTGGAAACGCACCCTAAAAATCAGAATTAAACATTGATTATATTATCTTTTGTTTCTATGAGTTTGTTTTTTTTTTGTTATTATGATAAATAAGAAATTCTTCTAATGATATCAAGTTTCCTGAAACCTGTACCTACATTATGTTATCATAGAAACAGTTGCCAAAATATACTTACAAGATTTTATCCTAAAAATTCATGTTGACTTTGATATTATCGCGGTAACATTACCGGATGGGAAATGATCATATACCTACGGTACCGACAGCTGAATATTTAACGTTAATCCGTAATACCGTAGTTATCCTGCCAGGTTTTACCCGGGTTTTGGTTCACATCAAAGGGTTCTTACTTTAAAACTTTAGTTATTGACATATTAAAATTATATTACCGGAACACGTAAAATTTTGTCTTGAGTCTTACGGGTAAGACTTAATTAAGTAGAGAAGGAGTTTTAATGCTTTAAACCCATGACTGGTATAATGGTTATTCCACAGCTGCGAAAAGGAAGGTCGTGGGTTTAATTCCCACCCAGGATACATTATTGTTTTATGAGCATGATAATTTGTATGTATTTAGAATTATATCAGTATTTATCAATTGTCTGGTTGCCACAATACAGGCTCTGCCTAGTTCGGGATCAGATGGCCGTGTGCGAGTTGTCCTAAGATATTATTATTATAATCTCATAATAATATGTACCTACAAGAAATATTACAACAGTTTGACAATTTCAAAGCAAACCAAAAATAAACAGTAAACGTTAATTATTTTACGATAAAGTACAAGACAAAATGCTTAATTAGTAATATAGCCAGCCCTTGACAAATTAAAGTATATAAAAAGACAAAACAAATCTAAAAATATAACACTTTAACACCATAAAAAGAAACGGCAAAATAATTACAGTTAAGTATTTAATAACAAACAACACAAAAGAAGTAACAGAACTGAAAAAAAGCTAAAATCAAAAAAACATAATTACATAATTACTCAAAGATACTACAAATAGAAAATCTTCGTTCAAACAAAATGGAAATACCTTTAAAACATAATTTATTCACGAATCGAAAGATTGACAACTCTGTAATTAGGCTGAATTCATTAATAAAAGCCCAAGTGGGGTCTTTGCTGTAGATTAGCTGATAACGGGAGAAACTTTATACAAACTTCTTTAGCTGAGCCCCGAATGATCTGAAGGAAAAGGTTTGTGCAGATGCGACAAGTAATTATTAAATTACTAGCTGTTTCCCGCGGCTCCGCCTGGATGGATGTCGTATATCCCGGCAAAAAGGAGCTTATGTCCTTTCTTAGGCTTTAGACTATCTGTGCCAAATATCATTTAAATCGGTTCAGTAGTTTTGGCGTGAAAGCGCGACAGACAGACAGAGTTACTTACGCATTTATAATATTAATATTAGTAAGGATTAATGTCGTGGTAGTCCAGCGGTTTAATGAACGGATTTGTGCAGGTTCGAACCCATTACGGGCTAGTACTAATGTTTTGACCATCGGTGAAAGAAAATATCAATGAGCAAGAGTGGTAATCAATACTCGTTTCTTCTTTTCATGAGAAGAGACCTGTGCCCAGCAGTGGGACTTTTTAATGCCAGTATTTATATAGGTTATGTTTAAAACTAATTTGTCTTACAGAATAACCCAAAGTGATCGTGTTATATGTAACAATTATTTTATAACTACGTTTTTTTCTAATATGAGAAAAATATGACATGTTTGTCACATTGTTTGCATAAAAAGTAGCAAACACGCTTTAAAATATACATCATTATATACATGCATCATCGTCATTAATTACGCATTCGAAAAACTTTTAAGATGATTATGATTTACATACATAATTAATTAATATGGAGTGTAATTATACACGAAACTAATACAGTATTAACGACTAATTATATAGAGATTTTGACTAATTTCTTTTTAATATCTGTCTTTTTTTTTCTGCCTAGCCTTTTCCCAAGTTATGTTGGGGTCGGCTTCCAGTCTTACCGGTTTCATCTGAATACCGTATTTTACATGGGGGGGACTGGTCATCTGACCTCCACAAGCCATTTCACTGGCTAACACAATTTCCCAAGTAAGACTGGTTTTCAGAATTGTAATGACTTAACGAATGTCAAAGATCAACGTATGACAGTCGGGACCAACGGCTTAAGCGGCGCGGAGGGGTCTCGGTATGTTTACAAATGGTCACCCATCCAGGGACTAACCGCGGCGAGCGTGGCTTAACCTGTATTATAGGTCAAACTGTACGGCTTACAAGTGTAAGCCGTACAGTTTGACCCCGCTAGGAACCGTATTGTCTGTCTGTTAGATATATTTAAATAATAGAAACGTATTTTCTTTTCTTGAAAATAAAAAATTACGAAGATACAGCGAAAGGAATCTTCGCGTGACGTCACTGTTACACTAAAATCTTAGCTAAAATTTTACGTCACAAACCCCATCTCTCAAAGTTGAAAGTGCTTTATCTTTGTTATTTTTTATTATTTCTATATGGGAAAAAATACGTCTTTAAGGTTTTTTCAGTCGCAAAAAGACGGACATTAAAAAAATATAGTCCAGTTCCCCATTGTAAAGAAATACAGTGACGAAAAAGTTTATGTTTTATGGAGGCTTTTAAAAATACATTAAATATATTGTTTCTTAATTTTAACCTCTATAATGTTCCAGGTTTCAAACATTACATCAATATAAATGTCGAGGTTCAATTATTTAATTTGATTAATACTGTAATGGAAAGCGCTCATTTAACAAAGTTCATGAACCGGTCAGGTATTAAACCAATCCCATTATTAACTGGGCTTTAAACTGTTATGTGTGTTATTAATATTATCTGGGATATTATCTGTGTAACGTATTCACAATGTATGTTTAACTAGCTGTCCCCCGCGACTTTGTTCGCGTGTTTTAGTTTCAACGGTTTATCATTTTTGCAACATTTTTCATTCATGCTCCGCTACTATTGGTCGTAGCGTGATCTTATATAGCCTATAGCCTTCCTCAATAAACGGACTATCCAATACAAAAAGAATTTTTCAATTCAAACCAGTAGTTCCTGAGATTAGCGCGTTCAAACAAACAAACAAACAAACTCTTCAGCTTTATAATATTAGTATAGATATATAATACTAGCTGTCCCCCGCGACTTTGTTCGCGTGTTTTAGTTTCAACGGTTTTCCATTTTTGCTACATTTTTCATTTATGCTCCGCTCCTATTGGTCGTAGCGTGATGTTATATAGCCTATAGCCTTCCTCAATAAATGGACTATCCAATACAAAAAGTTTTTTTCAATTCGAACCAGTAGTTCCTGAGATTAGCGCGTTCAAACAAACAAACAAACAAACAAACAAACTCTTCAGCTTTATAATATTAGTATAAATATTAGTATAGATATATAATACTAGCTGTCCCCCGCGACTTTGTTCGCGTGTTTTAGTTTCAACGGTTTTCCATTTTTGCTACATTTTTCATTTATGCTCCGCTCCTATTGGTCGTAGCGTGATGTTCTATAGCTTATAGCCTTCCTCAATAAACGGACTATCCAATACAAAAAGTTTTTTTCAATTCGAACCAGTAGTTCCTGAGATTAGCGCGTTCAAACAAACAAACAAACAAACAAACAAACAAACAAACAAACTCTTCAGCTTTATAATATTAGTATAGATAAAGTATAGATTACGATGTGATCGAAAAGTATATATATGTTATTATTGTCCCAATGGCATAGTCTTAGAGTATGCATAGACAAGCATAGAATGCGTGCATCGCTCGTAGCCCGATGTGCCTAGCGTAAGCAAATTTTAGCTTCAAGTAATTCATTTGTTTATGCTAAAATATCAATGGTTCCGATAATATTAGGGTAATATTAGGTTTTGAGAAAGTATTGATAGAACAACACTCACTGTATTGCCACATTTTTTTAAGCATAATATGCTTAACGTCAGTCTGCTTCGGAACGCCACGCTAGTGGGTTTCACCAACCGTTATTTGTATCCAGTGATCATCGTGATCATCACTTGAGTTGCCACACACTCTGCTATGCCTTTTATAACTTAAATAATACACGTGCATTGATAGCTAATGATATTGTTAACGGCTTTTACAAGTATTGCTAGGGTTTGAACGTTAGACAAAATATTATCGTTTCTGTAAAGATATTTCGGTAAGAAGGGTTTGAAATTGCGCCCGATAAATTGCAATAGGCTCAGCCTTTATTTATGGCTTATATTTATACTGGAATGTAGGTTTCGGTATATTATTCATTTTATATCAGGAAGTAGGTACAATGAGGTAAATGGCATTTTTCTAATGTTTCGTCAGATAATTAAGAATATTTTACGAGATTTTTACTTTTTTTACGCAATCAAAAAGTTATGACGATATATTGATTTGAAATATCCCATCAAAAACATAAATGAAAAATGAAATTATTAATTTGAAAAAGCAAAAAAATACATTGTCCAATTTTTTTGTTATCTAACTAACGGCCGGTTAGATTTTGGTTTTTCATACCCATTCAAATACCGTATTGTTTATCATCATTATCAACCTTGAAAGGTCAGTAAAAATATATGGCTATAAATTTAATCATGGAAAGTTTACGATGATTATAAATAAAAATAGTATGAACCTGTAATTTTCTTGCAACAAAAAAAAGGTTTTGCCTTGTCATACAAAAACATCTAAAACAGTTATTAAATATTTAAATATATAGCTTATTAAATCTGCTCAATGCTCTTAAAGATAAAGATAAAGATAAAGATATTTATTTCGTAAAACATGAGTAATATGTACAAGTACATGGTGATAAAATTTGTGAGTCATGTTATCCAGTAATTTAATATACCAAGTTAAAAACCATTTATAAGAAACATAAAAGTATTTTTTTACCTCTCAAAAGCTCAAATCCTGTCCGCATGAACCATTAAATACTACCTTAAGTAGTATCAATAAATAGATGTCACTTTAGCTCGAGAAATTTGAAGGTAATCAGATTTGATAGCTGCTACGTAATTATTTAATGCGCTGGCTCGGATAACGCGTTTAATCCCAATAAACCTGATATGGATTAAATACTCCAGTCACTACTGATGCTCTTAGGAAGTTGGTAACTTGAGGGGTTAATGGTACGCGATTGCCAAGGTGATGTGGTTTAGGGATCCGGTAGTATAATTGTGATCTGTTCCATTATGACTACTGCCTCCGCTCATTTACAAAATCTATGATTTTCATGGAATAAAGAGTTGCCGCGTATTTCAAAAAATATTATTTATTCTTTTGTCTAATATGTTTATCAGTTTCAAAAAATTATCACGAAGCTAAGATACTAAAATATGTGATAATGTAAATGGATTCATACCCCTTAATGACCACTAGACTTTTTAGCAACTCTCCTGACTTACGAAAAGTAATAAGAACAAATAAATAAAAGCATATATTACGAAACATATCATTGCTCATCTCGACATCAAACAAACTCATCTATTTCCTTATATATACCAAGAAATACTCTGACATCCGTCTTTGGTACTTAACGACACAAACTTTCGTTTTATTTGCAGTCTCTATAAACATATCGGGGCATACAGGTAAACTCTAACCTTGTTACGTCGATGTGAAGTTCCGAAAGACCGTCGTAAGGCGGGACAACACGTTGGGAAACTTTTGCGAATGGTCGCCGCGAACATTGAAAAATTAGGTTCATGTTCGGGTCCAATAGTTATATTTTTTGGGCATGTCGTTTCATAATTACTTCTTAACCATGGCAATCATTCACTCAATCCATCTTTTTCGAAATTGTTTTGCTAGACATAAATAGACTTAAGGTTTTTTTAACAATGCTTTAAGCATACCCGATTACTAGTTACTACTGTCAATATCATAATTTAAACAAATAAGGAACATCTGTCCAAGTCAATTACTAATTTAAAAAGCTGTAACTTGTAAATATACCACAAAACACTTTGTCATAATAATTGGTTTTCAATTGAATTAATGTTTAACATAGGTATTCCAAATATATTAAATCAATTAATAACATAACAGAGCCACACAATTCTCCTTAGTTGGCTTAAACAAAATATAACTTTCGTAAACGTTCGCTGCTCGCAAAGAATTCGGAGAGCGTATTACAATGTCTAGCTCCACCTTTACAATATTGTCGTGTTGTTCACTCTACGTCTTGTCTTTTATTTGTTTCGTACGTTACCTTGTAATGTTGTTCAGTATTGTTTTATGGAAATGGAGACATTTTTCTTTCCCTGCATTTGTCGATTTCGCTACTTGTTGATATTTATTATGGTAATACCTTTGTTATTTTATGGTACAAATTTCTTTTGTTGACCTCTACTATTCATAATATATGTTTTTACAAAAAAAAAACCATTAGCTACCTAGGTATATGCCCGGCAGCGGATTAAAGTTGGATAGTTATTTCTTTCATGAATTATTTTATTGTTGAAACCATAATTATTAACAAAGTAGGACTTTACTTAATGGATATGGTATTAGAGAATAGGACACATTCCATGGATCTTATGAGTAAAATAAATTGCCTTCCGCCTTCTGAAAACATTTCATACCATGGATCTTATGAATACACTACAGTTAATTGCCTTCCGCCTTCTGAAATTTCATTACTATAGTCTATTTTAATTCTTATGCCAATTGTTGTTATTTCCTCCTTAAACAAATATCAACTTTATGTTAGTACTAGCTGTCCCCCGCGACTTTGTTCGCGTGTTTTAGTTTCAACGGTTTTTCATTTTTGCAATATTTTTCATTTATGCTCCGCTCTTATTGATCGTAGCGTGATGTTATATAGCCTATAGCCTTCCTCAATAAACGGACTATCCAATACAAAAATAATTTTTCAATTCGAACCAGTAGTTCTTAAGATTAGCGCGTTCAAACAAACAAATAAACAAACAAACAAACAAACTCTTCAGCTTTATAATATTAGTATAGATAAATACAGTTCATTTTAGACAGACCAGCAATGTCGAAAAAGGCATAAAAAATATGAAGTTGATTCGCAAACTGAACCTTTATATGTAAGCATTACAGTTGTTTTTCCTAAAACTCGTGTTTGTTTACATGTCTGGCATATAAATTACGAACGCAATATAGTCTTTTTTTTCTTTGATTATACCACAACATTTAATCCCTTTACAAGTAATTCATTGAATTCATTCCTTTGTTACATTCATAATAGCACAGCATTAATACATTAGAAAATTATCTACTAGTAAATAACAAACTCACTTAGTTCTACAGTTAATGAGGGCTACCTTTATCTCACCAGTTAGCGCCACTGGCGCGTCGGGTTGTGAAGTATAGCTGTCAAAGTTCTGTTACTAAGTCCGAGTGCGAAAACAAAGTTTTATTTTAATGGAAAATTCCTTGATATTAGGGTACTATGTATATTATAAACCAAATGCCTGAACATAGTATTTTCATATTTTTTAATATAGTATTTCCACTGCTGAATTTGAGGTTTAATTATACACAAATCTTTCCATTTTAGTACTAAAATATTTCGCTAAATACTTAAAAGATGAGCCTAAAATCAAATTATCTTTGTGGTGACTTAGAGATTAATTCTATTTTAAAAATCTTAGATTTTCTTTTCTTAGAAAATAAAACGAAAATGATCGTAATTTTCAGTACATTTTGATAAATTCTCACGTTTTTTATATTAATCGCTATTTTCTTTAAGTCTCCGTTTGATTTAGACAGAGTAGATATAATTTGACATCTAAGCGACGGTAATAACGTGGGTTTTATAAATAGAATTTATATCTAAAATGAAAGTACATTGGGTTCAGATTTCGTTGTTATACTCAAAGGAGTTGGATTACATGTCGATGGCCCCACAGAATAAACGTGCAAGAGCTCTTACACAAATTTTTTTTTGTTGCATTTTTCGTTTCTTTGACCTATGCAGCACCTTCTAAATTTTTTTTATAAATTTTTGACTCAAAATACGCCTATTATTTCATTTGATTCCTTTATTCTAGGGAAAAATCATGGAATTTTATCACAAGTATAAAAGTATATGCTATTGTTAAACGCTTTTTAGGTCCTCGAGTTCACACGAATAAACGTGCTAAAACGAGAAAACTTTTGAGAAGACTTGTGCACTTCTTCGACTTTGTATAATAGCAGCTTACACGTTTATTCGTGTAATAAAGCATACATTTTTTATTCTTAATGTGTCATAATATTGTGGAATGAAAGTTTTAAAATATTTTTTATTTATAATTAAAGTATTGCATTGCCTCCTACACGCCCAATCAAATGTATAGTCTGATAGAGAATGCCAAAGTTACTGGGCATAAATACCAAGTAAAACAAATGACACAGAATAATTTTATAGATTTCAAAGAGCTGATAAAAGTGAAGAATTGGTTTAAAGACATTCTTCTTAAAGTGCCTCTCCACTACTGGAGGTTGGCCGTCAGCTCAGCAAACTTCTTCCTGTCCTGCGCCAAGCGAAAAAGTTCTTCTACGCTGGCGATTTCTGTCCATTCGCGGATGTTGCGTAGCCAAGACTTCTTTCTCCGTCCAGCGCGTCTTTTCCCTTGAATTTTGCCCATCATTATCAACTGAAGGAGTTGATACCGATCCTGTCGTAAGACGTGGCCCAGATATGCAACTTTCCTTTTTTTGACGGTCTGCAACAATTGCCGGTCTTTCCCGACGCGTTGGAGGACTCTCACATTGGAAACTTTCTGTGTCCAGCTAATACGTAGCATTCTACGATAACACCACATTTCGAAGGCTTCGAGAAATCTTTGAGTGCTAGCTTTTAGAGTCCAAGCTACATAACCATACAAGACCACAGGCCAGACGTAGCAATGTAGCATTCTCACTCTGAGCTTTATGGATAATTTACGGCTACACAAAACATTCTCCATCCGTTTGAGGGTTGCTCGGGCAATTTCAATCCGGGTCCGAATTTCTTGTTCGCAGTTCCATTCTTCATTTACCCAAGCACCCAGATATTTGTATTTAAAGACATAAAACAATAATAAACGGTATAACGGCGACGCCATAACGGCGATAAAATTTACTGGAGTAAAATAAAAGAAGTAAATTCTCTCACGAGCATCTTGATTCAGTTTATTTCAGGTATAGTTTTGAAGACGAATTACGGGAGATGCGAATCATAGTAAGATCTAATTCAAAAAGGCGGCGAGGAGTACCTACTGAAGATCCTGAAAACTTAAGACTTGTATATACCTCTTCCTTTACATAAGGATTTGATAAGTTTGTGTCATTCAGGAGCCATACTAGACCATTACCAAACTTTTTATAGAAACTTAGTTCCTTTGGACAATTCGATCTCTGTCACCAATGATATTTTTTTATAGGGACTAGCCCACCACACATACCCTTCATTGCAACTCCTGTAAGCCAGGATCTACAATGATAACCAATGAATACCACAGAAACAGTTAAGCTCGGTGTGTCCCAGGAAAACAATTGACTGTCTTGGAACCCGCAACGAAATTAATCAGAAATAGTAAATACCTCCTATAGTCCTATAGTCGGAAAAAATAGTTTCCACTTCACTCAATTGCAAGCGGGAGACAAAAAGAAAAGATAGGCCATAGGCAAAGAAAAGATAAGACAACTGAGTTAGGCCCAGTTGTCAAGCACCACGGATAAAATTTTAACATGAATGGATCCTATAATAAAAAATAAAATTCATTTAGGAGCTGTTATTTTGATTCCAATAATAGGTATGGCAAAAACGTATGAAAGCACTGAAATTTGCTCTGGTAGCAACAGGGTCCTAAAGGGCCCCAATGATAGTGACGAGGAAGATTAAGTATTTTAGATTACGATATGATTCGGTTTTTTTTTTGTTATCAGTTGAAGCTAGCTATTTCCTAATGATGAAAGAGATTTAAGTTGTTTAAATTGTGATTATTATTTAGTGTTTATACAAGTAGATAGTTACTTGATTATATTCTTATTTTATTAAACCTTTTTCTTTTAATTTCACCCTTTCACATAATTAATGAAGTTTACATTATTACACCATGCAATAACAAAAGTACATTACATAAATGAGAATCGATCTTATGAACAGTGATATAAATGCATTTCATCTTTACAATAATCAAACAATACAGTAAGTTACTGTAAACAACCGTGCTTATGCTTGTAACTAGGTATTAAAGAAACTTGATTATTGTCGAATAATAGTGTAATACAATATTATTCGTTTTTGTTTGTTGACACTTTACACGAATAACCGTGTAATGAAAGTTTACTGTTATCTAGTCATAGAAATTCACAAGAATAAAAATATAATATGGTTTTTCATAAATTGTCGGAAAACCGTTTAAGTTAAAAAAAATATAAATATCTAATGTAATAATATATTTTTTTATCTTTAATTTGATATAATTTGTTTAAACCTATATACTACCAAACAACAGTTATTCAAGTTTAATCGTTTTTATTTTTTCCTGAAAAGTTGTGGTTTTTGACTTACACGTTTATTCTGTGGGGCCATCGATGTATTGTTTTGTACTTTTATTTATATAGATTACTAGCTTTTTACCCGCAGATGCGCCCGCATGGATATTGCGGCAAAAAGTAGCCTTTCAAGCTTCTTTGAAATCAGTTCAACCGTAAAAGTGTAACAGACATACAAAAAGACAGCCGGAGTTACTTTCGGATATATAATAATAGTATGGATAGATATGGATATTTGAGGCGAAATTTGAGTCAAAGGCTTTAGATATGAGACTGATAATGACTTATATGCAACTTTATAGTCTTTCGCATGCCATAATTTAAAGGAATAGTAATGTTTTTTTTTCATCAATCGCGGCTGGAGTATCAAAGGGGTCCAGTTCTTTTTTCTACAGCAAAGTGCCTATATTATTACTAAAAAATAAGAATTTTGTTTTTTTCTTATAATTCAGGTAATATTTGTTTGTACGAACAACCTTCTTTGGTTTGTAAGTAATAACATGATTAACAAGAAAAAACTAGAGGGTTTCTCAAAAGAATACTAAACAACATCTAAGAACTACTTAAATTAGGTATTACCTTTTATCTAAGTACTGGGTATTTTTGTATTATTCCTGTATTATAAGTTCGTCTTACGAACCCAACCAGCTTGTGAAAACAGACCAATTTTAATAACAAAAGAGTGTACACAATAGGCACATTGTTCGCCATTCTGTACACATCCTGGGCCTGTTGGTCTAGTGGTTCGTGACGCTGACTGCTAAACTAGAGGTCGTGGGTTCGATTCCCACGCAGGACAAATCTTTGTGTGATGAGCACGATCATTTGTTCTGTGTCTGGGTGTAATTTATCTATAATATGTATGTATTTAGAAATATATAAGTATGTTTATCAGTTGTCTGGTTGCCATAATACAGGCTCTGCCTAGTGTGGGATCAGATGGCCGTGTGTGAGTTGTCCCAAGACATTATTATTATTATTATTATCCTAAAATCTAGTCAAATAAAATCTAGACTATTAGGTTACTCGAAAACCTTTTTAGTGCTTATTAAGCATACTTTGGAGCATTTTCATAGCATTTAATGTTCTCTGTTCACGAAAATTAAAATGCGTGAAACTGCTACAACACAAACACCAGTGCGGACTATGTTATAAATTAGGGAAAACCACTCATCTGGAATTTAGTCCGTGTGTCGTGACGGGTTACACAATTATTCAAATCTAAAACAAAGAACATCCAAATAAATAAGACACAAAATAATAACAATAAACTTTTTGCGCCATTTCATGTCTGTGCCATAGAGCAGGGGTAAATGGTCCCTGGTAGTTGTTCCATCCCATATTAGAGTAAAAGTTCTCAACAAGGCCGCTGCGTGTTGGACCTGTGTCCACACAACAGCCTTTCAACGGACCGGCTAAGCTCGTTACAAAAGATATCATAAATAAAAAAACAAATTGTCTCATATAAGTATCGAACCGGCAGGAGTTCGTATAGGTAGTAGTAGTTGGCAAGATAACTATGCATGCAGTTCAAATTATTTTACAGTATATCTCGCAAAACTTGTACTTTGATCAGCCCTAAAATTTTCTCCTAAACATTTTGCGATTCATCTTCCATCCACCACTGAAATCGGACCCACATAAACTTAAATACAAAATATACGCCGAACCCTCACTGTATAAGTTTTTGTTTTATAGCCAGGGTCGACCTTCCGAGGGATCGGTCATCTATCTCGCTATCAAATCTAGGAGAAAGCCAGAACTATGTGAAACCGGCTTGTTTGATTGCGTGCGAACGATCTACCCCTTAGCCCGATTGTACACGGGGCGACGCAAGTCTCAGATACACGACAACTTTAGTCACCAGCCGATGTACGAACCTCGAGGGTTTGTAAGGCGATAGTTGCTTGGATACTAAAATCGTCTTGCGTCGCCTCGTGTACGAATGGGCTACACAGAAATGTTTACGACGTCTTGTATAGTTGGCTGTAAAACATCAAATATGGTTCGTCGTGCTTCAATGTTTATAGCGTATGATATTTGTCAGTTATGGATAGATAGAGGTAGGATTTTCGTCTGATGGGAAAATTCTGAATCTAGGACATATAAAACGAAATTTAGGTATACGGTCGTTGGGTCAGAATGACATGGCCTTAAATCTTTTTCATGAGCCAATTTCTTAAAAAACGGGTCATATGGCTAGAGTGTAAGTTAGGGATTAACTTGCCGAATTGAGGGCTATTAAATTTTCTGCCATGTCTCTAGCTCCTCTCAAGCTATGTTTTGGTCGGTTTTTTGTTGAATGTCGGTCGCTTTTCCATTCAATACTATAGAGTATTTATTTTCTTCTTATCGTTTCGACAGCAATTTAAATTGTGTTGATAGTATCGTTTACACAATTTTGCATAACTGGTACATACATATCTGAGTGGTATAGGTCACCATGCCAATTGCGCGCGACATGCCGCGGGTTCGATCCCCACGTGGGACAAGCATTCGTGTGATCCACAATTGATTGTTCAAGTATGGGTGTTCTTTGTGTATGTGAATTGAATGTTCCTCAAACCCCCTGCAATATTAATTAAATTGACTAATGCAGGAGACGTTTAAAAAATATATATATTAAAACAATCAGTCTTCAGGTTACAAATCCTTCAAAGTTTCTTCAGTCGATGACCTGATGACCCTTCTAAACCTAAATGTCATCGATCCATTCCAAATTGTATTGGAGTAAATAATGTTATTGCTTACAAATACTTATTATTTTTATATTCTAAGCCTGAGATACTTACAAGAGATTGCTGTTGTGTACCAGTGTAGTGCCTATCAAAAGTTTTGAGATCCCTTTTATAGTTAAGTAAGAGGAATCAAGGACGACCCGACCTAACTCCTTGAAGGATTTCATTAGTTTTTTCTTGAAGTTTTGATGGCCATTAGAATATTGTTTATTCTTGTTTGTGATTGCATAGATAATATTTTAAGTATATACAACTAGCGACCCGCCCTAGCTACGCATGGGGTGACAAAGCATTAATTAATTATACACACAAACCATTCTCTTGAATTACTCTATCCATTGGTAAAACGATTTGAAAGTCAATTCGATAGTTTTTGAGTTTGTCGAGTCAATAGGAACAAGTAATAGGCAGTAAATATAATAAATAGAGGTCTATGTCAAAAGCTAGGAATTATCGTGATAATATCTTGCAAACATTAGTAATATACTTACATAATATATGTTAACTTAATTAATAAAAAATTATGAAATGTATTTCATATTGAGGATTTTTTTTTGTAATTTCCATGAAAATACAGCCTTTATATTTTGTGTACCCACATGTCTATATATTCTGGGATATTCTTCTTTTTGCCAATTTAGTTTTCAGTAGGAACATGTTACCTATTCGAAATTGTAAGACAAAAAAATATAAAGGTACAATACTTTTGCGGATGAACTTATGAAAGTTAATTTAATTTCCGCAAAATTTACAGAATATGCAAAAAATCTCTGTTTTTTTTATTTATATATATATTATAGGATGGTAAATCTATATGAAAATAAATTCCCCTTTACTTGCTCACTCCATAGCTTCCGAACGACTGCATCTAATTGGACAATTCTGTTTTTTTATGGTTCTAATTGTAAAGACAAGGATTTAAAAAAACAAAATAAAAAAAATAAGTGTCACACACCACCCGTGCGAAGCGGGGATGGGCAGCTAGACTAATATATTTTTATACTAATATTATATTATTTCCTTTTTACAGGTAAGTGATAATGACAGCGTGAAAGATTACGGTAAGGTAACATAATTACGTCACATCGGATGTACCCTCATACTTAAAAAGGGTACTAGGTACCTTTATAGAGAAAACCTCACAATTCATGTTACGAAAAAAACCTTAAATACCTAGTCATTGTTTTTGTCAGTTATTTTCTACTTAGGATCAAGTATTAACATTGATTTCTAACTTTTCCGGCGTAAATATTTTTATTTATTTTTATCGTTAAATCAAGTATATATATTAAAGTAGTACATAAAAACTGTTTTCGCGAGATATTTAAAACATTTTTTGTTTTTGTTTTTCTTTGATGGAACGTAAAATATAGATTATCTATAGTCCTTAGACAATAGTAATTAACGTACTTAGAACAGTTTCTAAAAACCTGTCAACAAGACTGAAATCAACAAACACTGGTAAAAAAGACAAACATTAATTTAAAGTAAAAAGTATTATTAAAACAACAAATGATAATACCACAATAAATCTATACTAATATTATAAAGCTGAAAAGTTTGTTTGTTTGTTTGTTTGAACGCGCTAATCTCAGGAACTACTGGTTCAAATTGAAAAATTATTTTTGTATTGGATAGTCCGTTTATTGAGGAAGGCTATAAGCTATATAACATCACGCTACGACTAATAGGACCGCAGCATAAATGAAAAAACGTTGAAACTAAAACACGCGAACAACGTCGCGGGGGACAGCTAGTAAATTATAAAACCCATATTTAAAACGTAGTACAAAAACCCGATTGCATTTTATGGAACAGACACTCTACGACATACAATAAATTTATCAGAATGAAATATCGTTAGCAAGTAAAACTGATAAGCGAATTAAATAAAATATATGCAATGTGGCCTGGGAATTTGTTCAATATAGATTCATACAAAGCCATACTTATAAAGGCGAAAGTAACTCTGTCTGTCTGTTACGTTTTCACTGCTAAAGCGCTGATCCGATTTTGATGTAAAAATGTATTTTTTTTTTGGAAACCTTATTTTTGTAGCGCCTGCATGACCCAAATTTCCAATTTTATATATTTCCACTTCATTATTTATATATTTTAAAATATATAAAAGTGGCAATAGCCTAATGGTTAGGGTGACGGCCTTGTTATCGAGAGGTCGCAGGTTCGATCCCCACCCATTGCACTTTTGACGTGAACCCACTCCAGATATAGTTCGATTCAAACTTAATGGCGGCTGTGAAGTTCGCTAAACGCTGCGCAGTACCTCGCCCCGCACCCCCGCTGGCGCATAAGTTTGGTACTGCGCAGCGACTCGACTCGTGTTCACAGCCGCCATTAAGTTTGAATCGAACTATACAAGCATATTTAGCTTAGTTGGAGGGGTTAACAAGATTGCTAGTAATGTGAATTCCACTGACATTGCTAGTAACCTTTTAAAAAAAAAAGTACAAATATGAGTCAGAACGCAAATCTGTAGAGGGAAGCATTAGTATACTTGATGGCTATTAAAACTATAATACTATTAATTACTTGCATAATGAACCTTTCGCATGTTTCTAAAAATAAAGTTAATTTATGTTCATAGTATTAAAATAAATGTTAATATGAGTAATTAACAGTAAGTAATGCATTTCTGGACATATTACGTACACTGTTTATGGTTAAAAGGATAATAAATAATAATATGGTCTAGTAACTGTCAAGAAAAGGTTATGGACAAACAGTACATTTTTTTGTTTTTTTTTCAAACGACTTCCTGACTTGAAAATTCAATCCTTGTGTAGCAGGGGGTTTCACAAATATTTAAATCATATGCACAAAGAATATTCAGATTTAGAACTAGTATTTGTGGATCACACAATTGCAGGTCCCATGCGGGAATCGAACCCGCGGCACGTCGCGCTCAGTAGTAATAGGCATGTTTCCTAATTTTTTTTTAATGTCCGCCTTGTAGATTAATGAATTTTATTGGACACGTATTTTTTCTTTTTTCCTGCAAACAAAAAATTATCAAAATACAGAGAACGGAAATTACGCGTGACGTCACTCCCTTTGCTACGATTTTTACCAAGGCGTGGCGTCATAAGCCCCCACTCCGAAACTTTAAAGCGCTGTATCTTTGTAATTTTGTATTGTTTTGATAAAAGAAAAAATACGTGTCTAATATTTTTTTATTATCTAACTGACGGACTAAATAGATTTTAACTTTTCATACCTAGTCAACATCCCTATTGACGTGACCTATACCACTCGGCTATCCGTGCAGTATGAATCCGACACAGGCAGTTGTTGTTTTTTATCCTGTTATTCTATCTCGGAAGGCAAATGTCTCTTTATTATTTCTTTAGAATATTTGTAATTAGCTATTTTAGACAAATCTACACTTAAACCGCCAGGTCTCATCTTCGACTGGGCTTGAAATTCTTTTTACTGTCTAGTTCTCTAACTAGACTATCACAAAAGCTACCACCACATTTGACGATTATTTTGCAAAAACCTATTCCTTGAAAAACTGCAGTAATAATGCATTCCGTAAAGGTCACTGGTTTTTCGCAGAAGCAATCACTTTCCTCCATCACGGGCCGTTCATTACCGCTATCGTCACGACAAACAAACATTGAACCGATGCTATCTGTAGAAAATTACATGTCTACCCATAAACAGTCGAGGATTCTTTAGAAATGTGCATACAAGTTAATGAGACAGGTTTCCTATGGTATGTGTTTATTATCATGCAATTATCTTTATATGAGTAAGATGATTGTTTGTGCATCAACTTTGAAAACGTGTATTACTGTCCCTCTAGCAAAGTGATTTTTAGAATCGTTTACGCAGATCGAATTGCTCAAATGTATGGAAGTAACAAATCTAAGTCACGTGACTTATCGAAATTAAATCATTTCATTACATTTAACATCATTTTAGCGATTTCTCTCGCAAAAATCTCGCTCTTTTGCTACAAAGGTGATCTCGGACATTATCTTATACTATTTTTTCGCTAAGAACTAGTAGTTAGTATGGAATAACAACACAAGTATTATAGATTATTGTTATCTAACTAGAAAATAATTATATACAAATACATAATAGAATCTTGCGACTACTGGCTTGACGCGCGTAGTCGCAGGATTGAGTCCTGCCTGAGGTTTAAGTTTTTCTTTCTATTATGTATTTGTATTTAATTACAAATATTTGTTTCGCATGCGTTAATGCGTAACAAATTAATAATAAATTCAAAATAAAATAAAAACATCATTAAATAACCCATAAACTATGGCAATCAATGAAAAACCATTTTCAGATACCTAGGTAGGTACTTAATATATTAACATTACTTTAATTAATCAAGCTACAAAAAAACCTGTTATTGAGAACCAAAATCTTTTATTCCCACGGTACCCTAAAGCGGATGAAACAGGCGATAACAACTCGGTCCTCCATTTGCGTATTTCAATAGACTTTGAAATTTTTAAGCGATTTCTCCTGAAGGATTTATTACTTGTCGATGAGAAAGAGATCGATAACCCTGAATTAGGCTGATTACATGAGATGGCGAATTTGTCTTCAATCTGAATTTTAAGTGGTCGCACTATTGGCACTGAATACTTAGTAGGGTTAGTTTTATCAGATAATTTAATGATAGCCTTTAGACTGTTTTTTCTTGATTAGGTATATGGTATATAATCAGACACTACGTCACGACTGTAGAATATAAAATTTTTAAAAATGAATCGCTAAAATGTATGAACGCGCATAACTTCCTAACGACTGTAGTAAATTGCATTTTTTTTATTCGTTATTGTCAGGACAAGGTTTTTATAAAAGAAAAAAAACGGATAATATTTTTTTAAATCCTTTATTAAGACGTATGGCTTCAAATTGGTCGTACATAAGAAACACAAAGGTATAAATCTTATACTAATATATAAAGCTGAAGAGTTTGTTTGTTTGTTTGAACGCGCTAATCTCAAGAACTACTTGGGATTTGAAAAATTCTTTCAGTGTTGGGTAACCCATTTATTGAGGAAGGCTATAAGCTATATAACATTACGCTGCGACCAAAAGGAGCGGAGTATAAATGAATGTTGCAAAAATGAAAAACACGCGGACAAAGTCCCGGGGGCCAGCTAGTAAAATAATAATTATACTATGACTTACTCCACAGTATGATATTTCAAACTCATACTACTCAATATTCGTTAAATCGCAACTCTGCAACCAGCCTTACAGCTCATTAGAATGCTCTCCAACGAATACGACGCCACGTAGGCACCCGACAGAGACGATATTTTGTCGATATCCTGATTTATAGAGTCGATTAACTGTGTTTTGTACCCTGTTCAATAGCGAAAAAATTTGTAGAATGGGAAGTTAGAACTACAGGTCAGAATAGATTAGAGCTTTTTTTTAAACGTGACGTTCTAATATTCAATAATTAGCTGTTTCCCGCGGCTCCGCCCGCGTGGATGTCTGATCAGATGTCGATGGATCTAAACTATATGTGTACCAAATTTCATTTAAATAGCTTCAGTAGTTTTGGCGTGGAAGCGCGACGGACGGACAGAAAGGCAGAGTTACTTTCGCATATATAATAGTAGTAAGGATAGGGATTATTTGCTTTCCACAATCTTGTTCTTAGTTTTTATATAGGCGATGTATTTTTAATGTCATAAAAGCTTTTTTAAAATTTTATACAGGTCGATTCCTAAAAATTTGTTTTTTCTTATTTCTGTATGTCTGTCTGTTTGTTCTGTGTAGCCTTCAGTACATCGCCCTAAGACGTAACTAACAGAAGGAGAAATTTAAACATCAGTTAGTGACCGGTAGCTTAGTTGGAAAAGCGAATGCTGTGTTAAGCCCGTGGTCGCACGTTCGAGTCTTGCCTGAGGTTTAAATTTTTCCCTTCTACTATTTTCCTTTAATTACATACAATATTTACAATACATAATTATTATGCATAAATTACTCCCAGACACAGAACAAATGATCACGTTCATCACAAAAAGATTTGTCCTGGATGCAATCAGGGTCACTAACCACTAGTCTAACAGGTCATTGAATTCACTAGTGCTTCAATAAATAATCATTTATGTTAAATTTTCCTTTAAAGAATCAACATCGTTAACTTAATTAAACAATAAATAAATAAAATCATAATTAAAGTCCAATTTAAAAACACAATTATTTTCCGTTTTCTTTTTATCGTTTTTTCAAGGAAAAAATAATTAAAAGCAAGTAATGCGATACTTTAAGATATACGCGATCAAAATCGAGAGAAAACCTTAAATAAATTTTCTACCTGGGCTTTGTGGTGCCTCTAACATGGGAACTCACAAGTTTCTCACAAGAGTTTAATAAATGAGCAACTAAAGCTTTATACTTAGCTTTATTATAATTTTTTATTTTATTTTTTTTAGGATCGTCAAGTAGTTAGTTACGATAAGTCAAGTTTTAAAGCTAACTTGATCTGTATTTTAAAACCGTTTTATTTCGCGTTCAGCCTGACATCATGGTACCAATGCCAACGAAGATGAACGAAATTAAGATTTGGAAGTTTAAAAAAAATGTGATAATATAAATAGTATTTGTCTTACTGTTTACATCTAATGGTTATTGTAACTGGTGCTTTGTGTGTTTTTAATATATTTCTTACAATAATATATATTGTACCTTCTTATATATTTGTGCACCGGAAACGGCAGAATATTTTTTTTCTCACATCTTATTTGTACTTATGTGTAGGTATATTCTAACGAAAAGATTGATTTTTATCTTTATACTCAAAGTATTTAAGTCGATTTTTATTTACCCTTTTAGTATCTACAAATTGCCTTTCTTTGCCCTGTCATTTTCTTTTAACAAAATTTGTTCTTAAATTTTCAACTATGCTACAGTTTTTAGAGTCATTCTCGATCGACTTTCGTTCTAATATTTCTCGGACCCATAGTAGTGGATTTCGTTTCTTCTCACGCCGTTGGAACCGTTATTTATTGAAAGTCATGAATACAAAGCAGAGTCGACTTGTACTTTTTACTTTTCTTTTTTTTTCTGTTTTATTGTTTGTTTGTTTATGTTTCCTTAAGGGGGAGTTTGCAGCTGACTGATTTAAATAGGTGTTAAGTGCTATTATGTAATGTTCTTTGTAAATGTTTCTTTGAGAAAGATTGGATGCTGTTTATAGTGTTAAGTGTGATGTTTAAATTAGTTCTTAGAAGCATTTTTACTGATTAAGGTAAAATATATTGATCTTTTATAGTTACGAGTAAGGTGCGAGTATTAGCTCTGTAATTTTCGGTACTACTTTACTGCAACTGTAAATTTTGGTCTTTTTTGTATTTTAGTAGTAATGGATATATAAACACGATAGCTAGAAGTCTACTTAGGTGTAAGATAATTTCAGTTTATTTCTTTCCTATTTGGGAAAAGAAATAAACTGACATAAACGCTTTTTTACTATTCCTGCCAATAGGAAATTCCTGTATCTTATACATTAGCTGCTATATCCTATATTGAGCGGTTTGGTTATGATTTTCGGTGTCGAATAATTGGTGTGAAAAATTAGATATAAATTGTTTAAGAAACCAATTTTGAACATAAAAAATTGTAAACTGACTCTATACCAGACCATCTCTCCACACTTTTTGGATATATACCCTTTCAGTAACATCTTGTATACCCACAATCAAATACAAATAGGTACAGCCGGACAGGAGATAAAATCCATACCGTCATGAACAAGTTCGGTGGTAGAGCGTCGTTCTCCAGTGATTTATGGTCCTACGAGTTAATGGTGCCAATAAACAGGCTCCTATCTTATCAGTACTCACCTTGTAAATTTACCGACTCCCGAAATCGAGAACTTGTAAAAAGGTTTTATTTATATATTTGTCGAATTTCAAAAGCTTTTAGAGCCTTTATAAATGGACATGGACTTTTGGTCTGAAATAAATCTATACTAATATTATAAAGCTGAAGAGTTTGTTTGTTTATTTGTTTGTTTGAACGCGCTAATCACAGGAACTACTGGTCCGATTTGAAAAATTCTTTTTGTATTGGATAGTCCGTTTATTGAGGAAGGCTATAGGCTTCTATACTAATATTATAAAGCTGAAGAGTTTGTTTGTTTGTTTGTTTATTTGTTTGTTTGAACGCGCTAATCACAGGAACTACTGGTCCGATTTGAAAAATTCTTTTTGTATTGGATAGTCCGTTTATTGAGGAAGGCGCTATAGGCTATATAACATCACACTACGACCAATAGGAGCGGAGCATAAATGAAAAAATGTTGCAAAAATGGAAAACCGTTGAAACTAAAACACGCGAACAAAGTCGCGGGGGACAGCTAGTAATTAATAATAATAAAAAATGTTTTCTAAATACTTGGTATTTCTTTCGTTTTATATGATTTTTAATGTCCGTCTAATAGGTAATTAAAAATATTAGACACGTTTTTTTTTTTTACATAACTTCAAACTCAGGACTATAATACTATGTAAGTATATTGATTTGAAATATCGCATGAAATCACAATTTTGTACATTTTGGTATTAGCTCCACTCTACTGAAGTTAGAATAGCTTTATCTACTTCGTTTTCTCTTACATAAAAAAAAAACATGAAATACGAGTTTAATTTTTTTATTATCTAGCTGAAAAACTACTAAATAGTATTTGTTTTTTCATATCCAGTCATTTACCCTATTCTACATGGGTTTTTGCTGCTTTATATAAGACAAGAGAACGATACCTGAGTGTTATATTGATTATGATATCATACCTCAAAAGAAACAGTTTGTTTTAATATCATACACAATCTTTGTACCTGTGTTACCTGACACAGAAGTAAAAGTAGATTTATTTGCAGTTTAAATATCATCAAATAAAAGTAAAAACTACTTAATTATGTGCACTAAAATACCATCGTACTTTTCGTAGACAACTAAATTAGTAATCTCTAACATACCAAAACCTTCTAAATAGCTAAAAGCGAGCCCAACAATAATAATCCCTTAAAAACAATTTCTAAAAAGCAAAGCAGTAAACACCATTTATATTTAAAAAGATACGATGTACAAAAAATACAAAATGCTTTTCCTTAGTACAGGGGACATGTTTTTCGTTAGCTACGTCATTAACGTAAAAGCACTATTGTGGATGACTGTACGCGTTTTCGTGATTCAAACCGCTCTGTTCGGCGCAAATTTACTTCGAGAATATAAGTGAATTTCCGTTTTTAGGGACTATTTTGTAGATAAGAATATTCAGAATATTTCAATAATAGTGTCATAACTCATTGCCCCTTTTTAATATTCTTTCTATTCGCCTTCCTCATCCACATTCAGCTAATTATCCACATTCACATAGTGCAAGATCAGGAGGGTTATAACTTTTGTATAAGCCGGCTAATCATTTCCAAAATCTATGATTTATTATTATGGTGTTAAAATCTCTTTAACAACTTACCCATTTGTCGGCTAAGCTATAAAAAGTACCAATTTTATTTATTACGGCAAAAATACTTTTGTTACATTCTGTAGGTAAATGTCAAGACTAAAAACTTGTACTCGAATGACATTTAATGTAATGCCATTCGACAAGCGAGTACACGTTGCGCTGGGAGCGAGTAATCAGAATAAGGACGTTTCTTTATAATGATGGGAAGCTCGGGATTCGGTTTAAAAAAAAACGGGAAATAATTGTATAGATCTTTTTAAAATAATCGTTTCCCTAAAATTTAACGAGTTTAACTCAACACCGAGTTTTCTTCTAGCAAAACCTTTGAGGCATAGAGTGAAGGTAATTATGATATGTTTTGTGTAAATTAAATCTTCTATACTACTCGTATAATATATAAAGCTGAAGAGTTTGTTTGTTTGTTTGAAAGCTGTAATCTCAGGAACTACTGGTCCGATTTGAAAAATTATTTCAGTGTTGGATAGCCCATTTATTGAGGAAGGCTATAAGCTATATAAGACAAAAATATATATTTTTTTTGTGAACGTTCCTTCTAGCCAGTTAGCATTACTACAAGCGTCAACGCTGATCGAATCGCTTAAATGTTAAGCAGTTCCAAGTCAAGTCTCGTGGCTTATCGAAACGAAATGTCTTCTCCATACATTTTATGTCTTTAAGCGATTTATATCATCGTTAACGCTTGTAAAAATGTTACTTGGATAAGTTGTTATCTTAGTGACAAGTTTATATGTTTTACATAATACCTACATATAATTTTAAGAAAGAAGAATGGTTGTTTTAAGAAAATTTACGTAGCAATAATAATCCTATATTGAACTAAATCTAGGTTAATCTTGGTCTAATCTTGTTTTAAAACATTAACTTCACTCGATAAAAAAAAACGCGGGATTTTTTTTAATGTCACATCACTATCTTACATAACCCCGCCGTTTGCGTAGATGAGAGTGCTCAACAATCTTACAGCGTTTAATGCATTCTGACTTGTCCTAAACAGATTATAATTTGTTTTTTGTGTCTGTCTCCAACTGGATCCCGGGGGACTCTGCGTCTTTTCACAACATTATTCGTAGTGTTGTACCCTTCATAGTAACTGTCTAGACGTCTTTTGAAGTGGTTTAGGACTAAGATTTGCATATGTTTGTGTATATTGTTTCTGTATTTTGAAGTTGTTTATTTGTATGCATGCAAGGTGTTGAAAAATTCATGTAGGTATATCATGGCCTAGTAAAATAGCTGAATATCTTTGCACAATTTTATCTATGGGTTCAAACGCCGATAACGTGACTTTAAACTAGTAATGCTTAATTTTGGTAAGACTTCTTTTTTGTGGCATTTTTCCCAAGCTATTTATTTAATAATTTATTTACACACACAAAATCGTATGAAATAACATAATATCACAAATGAACAAAGGTACTGCTTATTTCATAAGAAATCTCTGAAAGCAGAGCCGCGATAGGAGAAGTAGCAGATAATGATAGCCAACAGTGAGCTATGTTCGGGTCGGGTTCCAATCTTACCGGATTCATCTGAATTTTACAAGAAGCGACTGCCTATTTGGCCTCCACAACCCATTTTACTGGATAACACAGGTTGTCAGAATTGTAATAACTTAACGACAGTCAAAGATCGACATATGGCAGTCGAGACCAACCGCTCAACGTTCTAAAATCACCCACGGATCTACCGCATAAGACTATTTCAAATAAATGTGCTAGAATTCTTGTGATTAAATAAATATTTTTAAGTATAAAATGTCATGTATGAACTTTTGTTTCAAAAAACAAATAATCAAATAAATAAAAACAATAAATTGAATGTGACTTGCAAATGTATGCAATTGCAAAACTATCAAGCATTTTCGTTACTTTCATAACTATAGTTAGATGTAAATATGTTTTCTAAAACCCTACTCTATGATATTCAATAATAACGTCATCTACTTGCTTGAATAAAATATTTTAAATTGGATGAGTAGTTTCTGAAATTACCTGACACATATACACAAACAAAATAAAATAGCTATTTCTAATATTAATGTTTGTAATTTTCCATAAAATCAACAACAGTAATATACGTATTATTGGTCAAGTAGATAATTTTGTTTTATTATTTTTAAACGAAATTTTCCTTTTATGTAAATAACTGATTAATTTTACATGAACAAAATCCAAACTAATAAAGAAGCATTATGATAAAATTTATTGTTTTCTCAAAACAAATGATTTTTAATTAGGGAACCATTGTCTTACCTGGCTCGTCTGATTTCAAACCGGAAATTACGAGCATTTACTTGTTAAACATTTCTTTGTATAAATTATTAAAACAGGTTTCTTTACAATAAATTTAATAAATATTTTCTTTAATAAAATAATAAATAAATAATTTTGATGAACGTGGTATGGACATGTATTGAGGGATGAAAGTCACATAACAAAAAGAGTTATAAATATAAAAGGGGATGGATATACAGGCAGAGGAAGACTGAAAAAGAGATGGATGGATTGTGTGAAAGATGATATGAGAAAGAAAGGAGTAAATGCTGTGAGAAGTAGTGATGAATGGATGAAAAGCACACATTGCTCCGACCCCAAATGTAATGTGCAGGGCAGGGAGAATAAGAAGAAATAATTTTGATGAAAATTAGTTAAAATAAAGATCATATAATGTAACCATATGTACAATACTTACCTACATTATATTATTATACAGTTCACTATGATGCTACCTTTTTAGTATTATAACTATCAGATTCATTGAATTCGACGCGTGACACCGCCTTCGCGTCGGATCATGATTGAGGACTCCTATTGTTTCCGAAATTAGTAAGGCGATTTAAAAAAATACGCTAAATTAAACTGTCAGTGATAAATAATCTATAATTCTATCTATATAAACATTTTGATCTTAATTAGTACCAACAAATATTAGAAACTAGCTTTTGCCAGCGACTTCGTCCGCGTTTTTGTCGTTTTTCGTAAAAAAGTAGCATATGTCCTTCCTCACTGTTCAGTGGTTTTGATCTAACAGACAGATTAACTTTCGTATTTTAGTAAGGAAATATAATATGTCACGTTACACAAAAATAATCCTTACAGCATGATTCAGTATTCACGCGCGACGGCGCGATGGCTTATTATCGTATTTCATGTATAAGTTTGGTGTTTCTCTACCGATTTCTATGATTCTTTTTTTATTGAATAGGTAATAATGTTAATTTTTTTTTAATTAGGGATGAGTGAGAGTATTATAAACGTAAGAGTAAACAGATAAGATCAGAAAGCTCTGAACTGTTATCTATCGGGAGTTACACGTGTTATTGTGAGTCAACCATAAAAGATAGACATATGCTGTTGTGGGATATTTTTTAGATAATTTTATGTAAAACATTTCCGTCATACAAGATTTCTATGTAGCTCTAACCATTAAGGCTGCATACGCGACGGAAGCTTAAAAAATGGAGTAACTTCTCCCGTTTTCCCAACATTTCCCTTCACTGCTCTGCTCCTATTGATTGTAGCGTGATGAAAAGTATACTATAACCTGCCCAGGTCTATGAAGAATAATTGTACCAAGTTTCGTTAAAATCCGTCCAGTAGTTTTCGTTTCTATAAGGAACATACAGACAGACAGACAGACAGACAGACAGACAGACAGACAGACAGACAAAAATTTTACTGATTGCATTTTTGGCATCAGTATCGATCACTAATCACCCCCTGATAGTTATTTTGAAAATATATTTGATGTACAGAATTTACCTCTCTACAGATTTATTATAAGTATAGATAAAACGCGTTGTGGTCGGCTTACAGTCTTACCGGATTTAAACCATAGATTGCATAATATATTACATACTACATGCTCTATTTCCTCAAGCTTGAACCGCCGGAAGTCCCCGCCACCTCTGTCTGTCTGTATGAACGCGATAATCTCAAAATCTACCGAACAGATTTTCATATGGTTTTCACCAATGTGTTTATAATTCATTAAGTTATCTACCGGGCTGGGTCGCGTGTTAATTATAATGCAATCTGCCATCAATATAAAAGTATAAGAAATTAACTAACCGTTTTCATCATAATAATACCAGAAACAAAGTAAAAGCTTTGAAATCTAGAAGCTCAAGCAGGTTTTATGTATAAAAGTCATCTAAATCAGAACTCGCAATAGTATTTTTTCTTCTTTCCTTGATCCGTTCCAGAATCTCAGCGAAGATTATTCTCTTTTATTAAACGTTCAAGTAAGTAAACGTAGCGATTTTTTTAACGGAAAAATATTTAGCTTTTAATTTTAGCATCGTTTTTTACTATCTTACTCACATTTTAGAGGCAAAAGGTGGATATGACAGGTGATGGATGTTTTTTTTTACATAACTTACTGCTCCCGTCCAAGGGAATTGAATCCCTGTATTCCGGGGGTCACAAACCATCAATTTACACACTCAAATAACACCCAGAAGAACAGACATTTGTGGATCACACAAATGTTTGTCCCATGCGGGTATCGAACCCGCAGCACGTCGCGCACAGTGGTAATTGGCGTGGTGACATATACCACTCGGCTATCGGTGCAATCATTTGTTTCTGTACTCTTTCACGTAAATTCTACTCAACAGATTCAGATAAAATGTGGCATACAAATAATTTACAACCGTATTTTTTTTTATCCAAATCCTCATAGATTTCCTTTGAACTGAAGAAGATTAAAGAGTATGCCAAGCTCTTATACGTAAAAATTTTCAATCCTTCGTGGTGCTTCTCCCGGCTCTTTTGCTGAAAATCGGACAGGAGTGCTTTGGCCTCTACCCTGTATTAACACAACAACTACTCGAGTAAAACCACGGGGCGACAGTATATTTTTATACATACTTTGATAGAACTACAGCAATAAAGAATCGGTTTTGCTATACTTCTTTGGGTTGCGTTTTATGTCAACCAGTATTACAAATTGTTGTTACGACGGTGAAATGTATTTGTCTTTTTGAAATATGGTCACCTGACGGGTGCATTTCGTGGTGCAGGTCTTTTAAATATTTTTACTATGTATTAGCCTTTTTTGAAATCATTATTAACCGCCATCTATGCTAACCTAACAAATTTTTTTAAATTTTTTGAGTATGTTTGTGACTCATTTCCCTAAAAACTACTGAATTTTTTTTGATGAAACTGGACAGTATTATAGCTTATACATAAAAATAATATATAGACTATAAATTAAAGATATGATTTCGCAGACGTCGCTGGTGCCTACACAGATAGTGTACAAGGCACTTATATCCAAATCGTGTTAAACTTTTCACTAAAAGCTCTACCCACCAGAAAAGCTTCACCGTTTCCACGTTTAGTACCATTTACTGGCTTTACGATATCATATGGTAGTGACCATTACTATCCTCGTAAAATATCGGTACTGGCTTAATAACACTCGTCTAGACAGTTGCAACGAAGCTTCGTGATATTACTGCACTGGAACAAATAAAAAAGGTTATGACAGATTTGATGGAGCTGTTCTGAAGAAATATCGGTGAAAAATGAATTTACCTGACTGCACGACACTAAAATAGGTTTGCTATTTTATTGAAGGTATTTGGTAAGCTAAGGGCATTTCACAACGATGTTCTACAGCAGTACCTTTGTATATGTTGTTGTGTGTGTACATAAATTATTAAATAAATAAATACATTTTCTTATTATTAATCTTTTAATATATAAAAATCTCGTGTCACAGTGTTATCGAACTGCTCCGATATGGCCTAACCGATTTTCCGAATTTTCTAGGTCTGAAAAAGTTTTTTTAAAGCAATTTTATTTGGCAAAATAACGTTTTTCGGGTAAGCTAGTCATTTTATACATATGAAAATACGTGTAATGTTATTATTTATTTTAAAGTACCCCAGTTTTCCGAAAGTTATTTATTGAATGCTGGTTGTTTTCTATATGGGATGGTAAAAATAATGAATGAGATTATGAACTGTATATATATTTTTGAAGTTCTTCTTTAGGCGCGTTATGAAAAAATGATGAGAGTGAAATTTTAAGATGCGCGCGCATCTGTGACACAAAATTAACAGTATGAAGCTGTCTGCTTAACCGCTCATTTTTACGATGCGCGCGCACACCGTCACGGAAAACCTACACCCTGAAGTTAGCTAGTCAACATTTTAGTTTTTCCAAACTACATACCTAATGTAAAAAATGACAAATGTCAAGATGGTTAAAATACTTTTTGTACCAATCTGTCAATCACAAGTTTATGAGAAAGAATTTTATCTTGTTTCGCCAAAAAAGTGTAACTTCTTACGTGCGTACATAAGTACACACACACTTTTTTTTATACTAGCAACATGCGCTGCAATGCCACATTAACAAAAAAAAAACTCTTTTTAACAAAAGTATATATTTTTTTTAACTTTCCCGAGCTCCTTAAGGACGCAAACCCTAGCAAAGTTTTATTACAATTTAATCATTAGTTTAGGAATGCTTAGGAGACAGAGATTTATTTTTTATTTATTACAGATAAACATCTACGTACAAATAATTCTCAACAAATCCCAAGTTGTACATTCCACAAAAAAAAAATTATTAGCCACAATACACTATAATAATACACACCAATAGTTTTTTTTTTTTATAACATCGTCTCTGCAGTTGCAATGTATCTTCCAAACTTTTGCTAAAAACTAAAACTTTCTTGTGCCCAGCTGTGTTTTACCTGCAGCTTCCACTTACCCTATTAAGGCAACTTTTGTCTAACTTGAGGCAATATATCTTTGAGTTTCGTATAACAGATACAAGGAAAAGTCCTGGTTACCTGAATTTAGTAAACGGCTTACCTGATTTCAAATACTAGACTCTTAGAGTATACAAAGACAAGCATAGAGTGCGCGCATCGCTAGCAGCCCGTTGTGCCGATCATAAGCAATTTTTTTACTGATTAAGTGACGACAGACGTTTATACGAAAATATCGAGGGTTCCGATATTAATAGGGTAATATTAGGTTTTGAGATAGTTTTAATAAAACAGCGCGCTCGGCTCGGTTATGACACAAATTTTACGATTTTACTTTACTAGTGCCAACAGTTCATACTCGAGATGCGCACTCTATAATTCACTTATTTCTACTCTAAGACTAGCCTGTACTTTTCCACGATTTTCTTATATATAGCATTTCTTATAGATAGCTTTTTTTATAGATAGCATGCTTACTGCGGCCTGATGATTTAAGATTTATTCATTATCTGTTTTAAAGGCAGTTTTCGTTACCTGGTTCGAGATTTTGATATTGAAATACTGGGAACATTTTTTTGTTTAATTGTGCTAATCCTGTAATCTCCACCAGGATTTCTACATTTAAAAGCCTAATGCTTGTGGAGATTATAAAATACGCTGTTTAACTTTCATACTAAGACTTGCAAGCCATGCCAAAAGGCTGGTAAAACCGGTTAGCTACTGCATAATAATTACCTTATTACACTAACATTTACCATAACATACACATCAAACAGTGAACTAAATAAATTTACCTTAATATGTTATTATATAACACTCAAAGACAGACATCATAAGTCACAGCTTTGAGATTCAGTGCAGCGTCACCATTTAAATAGTAGAAGTGGTCTACACGAAGGCTTGACGCCCGAAACTGAAACCGTTTGTGGTTTTACTGAGATGTTTACATTGTAAACAGTTTACTTTTACATCTGGGAATTTACCATGGAATTTGTTGACCATTATCCATCGGAATTTACTTTTCTTTTTAATATTTTCGACATTTAATTCCAGGATTATTTAATTCCTCTTACTATTCAATTCCTTCCTCTTCTGCCTTCTCAAGCTATGTTGGGGTCGGCTTCCACTGGCTTTTATTGGATTAAACTGTATACCGTATTTTACATAGAGCTCCACAACTCATTTTACTGGGTAACACTAATATAGAATATTCTGCCGATCGTGAACAAAACGAATCGTAATTTTTTAAATTGGAACCAGGCATTACTGTTAAATTAAATACCTAATTGAACTTTGTTAGTCATGTTAATAGTTTGTAATAATTAAAATAACATGTTTTTAGTCGTAGTTCTTGCAAGGCTGCAATTATACTATGGAATTGTGTGTGAAAACCTATGATGTAGATAACCTGTGTATATAAAAAATATACATAAATCTTGCTAATATTTTGTTGTGTGTCCTGTAGAATATACAATACGTATGACGCTGGTGTCAGAAAAATAAAAGTAAATTGGTATTTATGTTTTTAACGCATTATATATGTCGCATTTGTTAATATTGAAATTCCCGTTGTTTTGTGTCGGGATCAAGCTTTCCGAGATTTTTTTATTTGTTATAATTGTCCAAATATGCATATCTAGTAAAACCTACTTCAGTGTCTATGTATCTAGCTCGATAGTAATACTCGTAAATTCTCAAACTTGTTTCAACGAGATGTTAGGCTGCAGAACTTGGCAACTGGCTTGCTGCTATATTTTTAACGGTACACGTCGTTTTTTCTTTAGTGTTTCAGGAGATACGTTACGCGTAGACAGTTTGAACGCGCTAATCTCAGGAGCTACTGGTCCGATTTGAAAAATTATTTCAGTGTTATATAGCCCATTTATTGAGGAAGGCTATAAGCTATATAACATTACGCAGCTACCAAAAAGAGTGGAGCATAAATGATAAATGTTGCAATAATGAAAAACTTTTTTGTACTTTTCTGCGTTCGAACCTGCTACTTTTTGCATACAAATTCATTTCCGTTCATTGAACCGCTAGGCCACGACACCAATCCTAATGGCTTTTCAAAATCAAACTCCATCTTATTTTGAACCTGTAGACCTGTTTATTGAGGTATTTGGTTCTATACCATCATGTTAAGTTGTTTATTAAGCAAATGTTATGATCAGCAGTGGAGTGCTTGTTCCTTGTCTCCAATAAAAGAGATAATATCCTGCACTAGGATAATATTGCTTTGCAATAAATGTAATAAAAGATCTATCTGTTGATTTATTTATAAGTTGCCTGTATGTTAATTCTAACACATACTGATAAAAATAGAAAAAATGAAAACGGGTAAGAAAAAAAATGAAAATTAAAGTTACATTTATTTATACATATATATTTTTATCTCACTCATGCAGTACACCAGTAATAATATTTTCTAACTATACAATATGCATCACAAATATATCACAGCGTGTTGGAGCAATCAAAATATAAATATCGATGCCAAAACCGCACAAGATTTGCAGTTGCTCGCATAGAATTGTTTTGTTATTTTTGTACAATCTGATAACCTTCACGGTTTTAACAAGAGACAGACAGATGGTACTATTATTTATCAGAATCGTCAAAAGTAAAACAAATGGATTTTTCAAAACATTACAATGGTTGTCGGAATTAGATAGCAGATAAAATAATTATTTCGTGGTGACGTAACGGTTCAACGAAAGGATTTGTATGCACAAAGTTGCAGGTTCGAAACCACTATGGACAAGTACCAATGTGACTTTTTCAAAGTTATACGTACTTTCTTTATAATTCTAAGATCTCTTTATAAAACATCATGAAGAAACTTGAATTCCAAAAAATGGGAATCTGAAATCGCCAACCCTCAATGAGTGATCAATACTCGTGCCTTCTCTACATGAAAAGAGGCTTGTACCCAGCAGTGGGACGTTTATAGGCCGCTATTATATTAAAACAATTGTATTGCATAATTGTATGCAAACCAATTGTATTAAAATAAATATTTTACACGAATTTGGTACGCAAAATATGGTATATGCATAGTATATTTTTTCATTTACACAAGTGTTTTAGCTACTTTGGGTTCAGAGCAATGTATGTGAAATTGTCCACATTTATAAAAGAAAAAAAAAAAAAAACTTCATTGACACTAACTAGGTATATATAATATAATAGTAATCATGAGTAAAGATAAACATAAATACTAGATACCCATCAAAGGTTTACAACGCTTACAATCTTATTTGAAATTTAAATCTGTCTCGATTCAAAACATCCCGAGTTATTTAAAGTTTGAGGATTCAAAGCAACTATCCACATTAGGAAGAACTCTTCATCCCTGGATGGAACAAATCTGGGAAGGTTTTGACTCCCCCATCCCCCTTCCTGCGGCCCCTACCGACGGCCTTATTATGTACACTGGATGAAAATATTGAAGTACTTATATAGTTTTATTGACGTATTTAACACGTTCACTGCGGGGCCATTTTTTGTGCACTTTCGGCCAGTGCGTATGAGTTCTATTCGAGACGAAGTTAAACTTTTTTACAGTGCGTATGAGACCTCTTCGGCCTCACAATGTAACATTTTTGTAAACTCGTAATATTCAGCTAAATAAAGAAATATTTGTTTGAAGTTATTACCATGTTAAAATCAAATTGTTTTTAAATCTACATACTTATCTTACAAAAGCAAAGCAACAGCAATTCACTGCAATCTTTGCGCAATTATTAATTTTTATTCCGTTATTGCAACGATTTCGCAGTACGTATTACGAATTATCAATTTAGCAGCATAAATTGCAAGTTTTGCTAATGCTTCGATATTGAAAGATACGTAATACCGCCGCGGGTGAAGAGATACCACATTCCGCATAATTTGTAGATTCAAACGGATGTAGAAAAGTAGTAGAGACTGGTCACGTATATATGTACAAGATCACTGAGTGAGAGGATATTTGCATACGGACGGACAGAAGAAAGTAAAATTAACCGCACTTTAAGGTTCTTATTTATTTAGTCTGTTCATTTGAGGTTGAAATAAAGGAAGAAAATAATTTATTATTGATGTTCCAAAATAAAAAATACAAAAAAATCTACCAAAAGTCCATTTCCAACTCAGTACCTATATAATGTTTCTGCTGCAGCTAGCATTTGTTGATGAGGTTTCAAAATTGTTGTGTAAAAAGTCAATATTCCTTATATTGACTTTTTACTTAAATTCTCGGGATCGACCGACTAGTTTCAGATTGAATAGGAATCCTTAATCATGCGCTGACGCGGCGGCGGAGTTGCGAGTCAAACTCGTAAATTAAACTAGTCGTGAGATCCCGATTAATATTCTTAAACAATTATGAATACGCCTCACGAAAGTTATAATAAACATAATTTATCTTTAAAAAACACTTACATTATGTATTACATACATTTTTCCACAATACCAGTGGCATCCCTGAAAACTTTGCCGCGACTAAGTCCGCAAATTGTCTTAAGTTGAGTAAGCTCGTACCAGCGACATTGTACGCCGCTCGTCCCTTAATCTCGACGCCTGTACTACATAAGTCAATGGTTATACTGCCATTATAAGTGAGACGCTTGTTACAAGGAATTTGTTGGGCTTTTCAAAATGGCCGCATTATTTTGTGGGTTACATTCTTCGGTAAACAGATATTGTTGCAATGATTAAAAACGGTTGCCCGTTTTTCTGTTAACGCGGCAAAATGTAGCCTATATTCTTTCTTCGAATCCAAGTGTATCCCATACCGAGTTTCATGCAAATCGGTTCAGTGGCGTGCAAGTGTAATAGATGGACAGACAGACAGACCGAATTACTTTCGCATTTATAATTACCGTCTGTCCCTGGACCAAACTTTTATAATTTTCTAAATTGATAGCAAAAAAATAAGCTCACCTTTACATAAACAAATGGCGTTCTTGAACACGAAGCCAATCTCAGTCTCATGTTTTAAAACAATTTTAGTCTCTTCAGATATTTTCTACAATTTCGGGAGCTGTGACGTCACCCGACCTAGGTCACCTACTGTACAATCAAGATGGCGTAAAATATTCATGCGATCTTTATTTCCTTTAAGACACTTTATATAAGCATTTGAGAGCAGTATATCGGTTATATTATAGTATATAAGATTGTTGTTGTATCGTAACTTTGGTGTGGACTTTGGGAGTCTTCTTTTTAAGAGCCAGATTCTGGTCAAGCCACTTGGTAGTATTTACAATCTTGATAGTATGTAGGAAAAATATTAAACATAGTTGTATGGATACTAGCTGTTACCCGCGGCTACGCCCGCGTGGGTATCGTTTATTGTGCCAAAAAGTAGCCTATGCCCTTTCTTGGAATTCAAGCTTACTCCACATATAGTTTCATTAAAATCCGTTTAGCGGTTTAGCCGTGAAATCGTTACTGACAGACAGAGTTACTTTCGCATTCATTATATATTAGTAAAGAATAATAATAAATAAATAATAATAATATCTTGGGACAACTCACACGGCCATCTGATCCCACACTAGGCAGAGCCTGTATTATGGCAACCAGACAACTGATGAGCATACTTATATATTTCTAAATACATACATATTATAGATAAAATATAGGAAGTATTTATAGATAAGACACGTGACCTAACAACGACAGATTTTGATTAGCGATTGTTTCCGACGTATTATAACAAAAGACTTATTACTGATACTAGATAAAACTGTTAAAACTACACGATGATCATGCGTGGCTACCACAAAAAAAATACGTACGTGTTAAGTATAATAAGAAAAAAATGCGTTTATTTATACATTTCTTTTTTTATAAATTTTTCTGACGTGTAATACCCCCGTTCAACCAAAACTTTATATATACAGTTAAACAAAGCTTAAGAGTCAAATTAAAGTCATATTTATTAAGGAAAGGCTTTTATAGTGTAAATCAATTTATACATGACAAACAACAAACATTTTTTTTAAGAATAATAAATTTAATATTTCTTCCATTTTTCAATACATTGTATATTATTGTTATGAAAAAAATATATATTACTTACATATTGAAAGTAAAATCGTCACTTTCACAGCTCTACGTCCTCGCTCTGCCAGCAATCTGTAAATATAGCGATCGTTGGATATCTGACAATCCAAATTGCATACAAATATTGTTAGCATAGGTAAGCACGCTGCAATTTGTGTAACGTTTTCGATGCAGTGTTGCTATATATAAGTTTTGATGTTAACGTTACTATATTTTTGTAAAATAATATACACTTTTTTGCATTTGCTTTGATGCAACTTTATATGAGGTAAGCTTGAATTCCAAGAAAGCACAACGTGAGCAGCATGAAACACAGCATGAAAACCGACACCCACGTAGGCAGAACCGCAAGCATCAGCTAGTCACAAATATTTGCGGATATTAGCCTTTTGTTTGGATGGAAATGGGTTCACTATCCAACCCTTTGAACAAAATGGCATACGTCATTTCCACATCAAAATCATTCCAGAACATATCAGACAACCAAACAACTTACAATAAATTTAACAAGAAGTTTACATAATATATAGTGCGCCAATTTAAGCATCAAGCTACAACACTATGTAAAAGGAATCCTCTTATCTACTTACTGTACACAAGCCAAGAGATTCCAGCAATATGTATAAAGAAAATCTTGCCTTATCTCGCGATGACAAGGCGTTATCTTCATGAATAGTTAAAAGCCTGTAATGCATTCTTAGAGGTGCTAGTGTCTCGTGTTATGCTCTTAGTGCTGAAGTCTTGTTCAGTGACGTAATGTTGTTAGGAAAATCATCAGTACTATTTCTGTAGGTATAATAAACAAAACTTAAAGTCGTTCGTCTTCGGTTTAGGCTTAGACTCCAATTTATCGGTTCAAAATATGAGAAGAAAATAAGACTAAAATTTTTGACCAGATACCTACTGACCTACTTTTTCGAGTCATCGGTCAGTTTGTATATCTAAAAGTTTTTCGATACCACTTCGAAAATAATCGCCAGGTTCACTTAAAAAATCTAAGCCTCTTCCTTCTTTTTTGAGTCCACATCATTTAGGAGTCCTAAAGCATCCAAACACGAATCCATATTGGAGTCGTTGTTTTTTAATTGGCCAGCACTGATCGCGATTGGCAAAGTTCCCGGGATGACGTCACCGGGTCAGAGACCAACCAATGTGGGACGATACGGGCATTCCGTTTTGGATTTATTCCAAACACTCTGTATGCAATCTCCTGATAGTGTGCTTCTGTCTTTAAATGCTTGAAATAGATGTGTGCGATATTTTGATATTATGAAATTTTCTTTCTCGGCCCAGTTATCAAAAAATAAAAAAAGTAATGTCATCAGCAGGCTATACCATTGCCTCCTAGTTTAAAAGAAGTTGTAGCAAGTTTTTTAAAGTTTATGTCCATGAATGGTAGATACGATCGATCACTCTTCTGACAGTCAACTTTTTAATTGACGTAAGGTTTTTCTGGTTGGCAATTATGACATACGGGGTGGATGTGGTTGCTTGAAGTTAGAATAGACTCTTTGTATTTATTTGGAGATTATACCTACTCCTTAAACTGCAAAGTCATTCTGACGTTATCTTACTTCTTTTTTTAACTTGTATACTGATTTTCTACCCAAGATAACATAATTACTTAAAATATCTTCCTGCAAATTTACAGTAATCTTAAATCCTTACCGTCAAAATTGACATCTATCAAATTATATCAGCTTCCTCCGAACGATGTCGAGAGTAAATAGAGCATCCTACTCTGGTACAAGTTAGGTCGAGATCGAAGCAGCCTTCGAATGACATCGGTTGACTGTGTCCGATCCATTACCCAATTAATTGCCCGTCGAGACGCCCGTCTGCAGCTTGCGAAATTGGGAAGGCGTTTTCCTATGAATATTGGCTAAACAATCTATTTAAAGCAGGTATTAAACGAGGAAATAAAAAAATGGTATTAAGTGGTAAGTCAAACCATCAGGAAGTGGTAAAAAATGGGTTCTGTCTAGAATTTAAACCCTCAGAATTACACTTACACCATCCCTATCTGAATACTTATGGCTTTAACAGAAGCAAACTTAAACCAGGAGTGAAGTGAAATTATGGAAAATATATTACATTAAATAACTTCCAATGCATCGGAAGCACAGAACAGATAAATATAGATCGGAAGGATGATGAATTTTACATACTGTAGTACATCACACCGCAAACCCTTCATTTTCATTCCTTATAAAATAAATAATTAAACCTCCAAAACCCATTGAGAACGAAAAACAAACATACTTAGTTAAATAAAGTTACTGAAGTCTGAAACCACACTATTCAGGACTGTAAAACAGTTTCTGGTAAGCGTCAATGAAAACTTATTAACAACGGCACAGAACTTGAAAGCACTTAGTTTTCTAATTGGTTCTAGACTAAGCTCCTCATGACCTAGGCAGACAACCCAGAAGTGTTGGGAGTCCTTGCATCTTGGAATATCAAGTTTTGATCGTTATTTAGTTCTACAAGTTTGAATTACATGTTGAGTGGTTTTCGATGGAACTGTGCTTCAAGTACCAGTATATAGGGTGTGTGCAAGTACCAGTATCAAAGTAGCGCGATATTTATTTAAAACAAAACGATTTACTCACGCATATTCTCGGTCGCGAGTCGAACAGTTCGACTCGCCCACCGCCGCCGCGTCAGCTCATGATTAGGGCCTCCTATTGAGTCTAAAACTAGTCGGGCGATCCCGAGAATATGCGTAAGTAAACCGTTTTGTTTTAAATAATTATGAATACTCCTCACGAAAGTTATTATACAAATATAGTGTGATATTTAGAAGTAGGTTACTATATCTGAAAGTAAATTTCCGGTTATTTCTCACTGAAACTGTATTCACTGATGATAGACGTGATTTGTTAAATACACACAACACAAAAATTTGTTAACAACCTGTCGCGGCCATACTAGCCGTTGTCCTTTCTTAAGATTCAAGCTTACCCCATACCAAGTTTCTTTAAAATTGATTCAGCCGTTTAGCCGTGAAAGTGTAACAGACTGACAGAAAGACAGTTACACACGCTTTTAAAATATTACTATGTATTTATATCAAAGTTAGCTAGCATATACTCATATGCCTTAATCTAATTATTAAACTAAACCTACTGAAACGTTATCAGCATGTTTGTGCAAGTTGCAAAGTATGAACCTTTGATGTGTGTGCGTTCGCAGTTCCTTCACACAGTCGGCTCTAAGTTTCTAACTTTGATTGTGAGGAATAAAACCATGTGTAACTTGGAATGACAGTTAAGTAACATTGTGATAAGACTCTCAACTTGATGTAGAGTGGGAATAGTGTACTTGAGCAGCTTAATATTTTTAATTATAGGTATATAATAGTTTTAATAAAGTAAGCCGTGGTGGCCTAGTTATTCAACGAACGGATTTGTATGCACAAGGTTGCAGGTTCGAAACCACTATAGGCAAACAAATGTGACTTTTTCAAAGTTATATGTACTTTCTTAATTATTCTAAGACACCATTGGCAAACGTTAAAGGAAACATCGTGAGGAAACCTGCATTCCAAAAATTTTATTAATTGATTTGATGATCTGAAATCGCCATCCCGCAAAGTGCAAGCGTGGTGATCAATGCTCAAGCCTTCTCTTCATGAGAAGAGCCCTTTGCCCAGCAGTGGGACAATTATAGGCTGGTATTATTAATACTTTTAATATAAAAACTATTGCTTGGTTTTTTGTTGTTAGTTTCGTGTTTAATATAAAAATAATTGTGTGCCCGTTAAACTAATATTAATGTTGCAGTAGCATTGTATTAGAATTAAAATTCATTCAAGAGTTACCCACGATTCAGTAAAAGGTGAAGGTTCTTATATCATTAATTTGTAATGTGTCCCGGAAACTTTTAGTTAAATACTTCTTTGTTTATTATTATTATAACCGTGAAGGATGGCATACTATAGTAACAAGATTACATACTATATAAAAGCTTTTCTTACATCAATAAGCCTTAAACGCCGTTCACTCGGTCCTGTAAGCTTGACGAAAACCCCACGCTTCGCTTGAATTGAGACATTAGCCGTTCTACGTGCCTCAGAACGTTTTGATGCATTTCTCTACTTAAATACATTATAGTGTTATTTTATAGATATTGTGTGGGAGAGTACAGATACTTTTTAGATAGAATATAGAGTATAGGTATTATAGGTAGATGTAATCACGTTTGTTTCGTTGTACGTAGGCTAGAGACTACAAAAAAATATAAAAATTCTAGCGGACCTGAGCGGAAAAGCAGCGCAACCTACCAAGTCATATTGTGTTTTCAAACCATCCAGTAATACACACACAAGAATTCGTAAAAGTCGGTCCAGCTTTTTAGAAGGAGTAAGCTTACAAACACACGTACAGAAAGTAGAAAATATTATAGGTATATGTTATTAGCTGACGCACCAAACGTTTTTTTGCTTTATAACCAAATAATAAAAATGAAAATTGAAAATAATAAAAATGAAAATTCTAGAGAGGGCCACCCTTCGCTAGGTGCGAAGCTAAAGAAGTTTTTACTTCAATAATTTCATAAAATCGGTTAAGCCGTTTCGGAGAAGTTCGATAACAAACACTATGACACGAGATTTATATATTATATTAGAAGAGATTAAGATTAGTAGACAAGAACACGAAAAATAAATATTTGTATTTTTTATTAATTTGTAAGCTTAAAATCGCGGGGATCGAACCCGGGACGTCAGAGCTGGCGACACCTTGAAAACCGGTGTTTATGCCACTCGACCACGGAGTTCGTTAAATATATAGATAGATGTTATTTATAAAGAGAAAATTATTAATGGTACTCAAAGTTACTACAACTAGTTGTCACAGAATATGCACCTACTCTGGTATACTGTGCTATACGTGGGTTAGTTAAGAACCTTCCAACTTCATACAATTAATACTGGCAGTCTTGAACAGTTGCACAATCACAACTCCAAGTATAATGAAAGCTCTGTTACTGAGACTTAGTTACGTAGACGGAAAGTTTTCTTTGGTCGTAATATTAAGGGCTTTTTAATAAGGAGTAATTAATTTACTTGGTAATCAATGCCTGTAATCGCAAGTCTAAATGTACCTTTTTCTCCATCACTTAAAATGCATATTGCTCTTGATGTAATAAACCGATTGCGATGAAACAAAAGCTATATGTAACACCAAACTGCACAATATATTTTTGTATCAGTGGTATTGACATGAATGTTGTACTTTTCACGTGATTCGTGCACAACCAAACAGACAAAAAAATTAATATTGAATACTTGCACAATCAAACATTTAGATGGTTGGTTACCTAAAATCTGACAGCGTATAACTAAGGGGGAGGGTTTAAAAAGTAGCAAAAACGTGATTAATGGTAGACCCCTAAGAGATAGAAGACTATAATATCATGAAAAAACCTTTTTTTCTGTGTTGGTGTTATGTAGTCTCTAGATTGCCCTACTGCATTTTCTTAAACCTATCTTTATCATTATCCAGTGAAGCAGTCAAAGCCTGCGCACAAGCTGTGTAGATCCCATCACAAAAAAGAAATCCTTATCATTACTGACAATGCAAAAGTAGATTTTCATAAAGTTTTATGACCTTACCTTACTTAAATACAGTACACATGGAAACATTTCTATATTTGTTTCATCTATCGTGACCATGTCGCTAAGGTCATGGTCACACAAGATGGTTAGCGATAATATTAATAGAAAAACTTACTATTAATTTAAAATGATTAGGGCGCTAGTTTTCAAGAAAACATTTAGTAATTGTTGAGATAAGTATCATAAATTATGTAAGGACATGAAAAGTATTAATGAATTGATGACCTCGGTGGTCGAGTGGCGTACACACCGGTTTGCAAGGTGTCGCCAGCTGTATGGTCCCGGGTTCGATTCCCGGACGGGTCAATGTAGAAACTACTTTTCTACATTGTATATTGTATTTGTGGTAACTTTGTTGTCTCTGATTCCATAACACAAGTGCTTTAGCTACTTACTTTGGGTTCAGCAGTCTAATTCGCTATAGCGGTTTTCAACTAAAACGATAATCGCTTTACAAAAAACACCGTGAAAACACCAATTTATGCGTTTTTATCGTTATTTTTATCCAGTGATCATGCCTAGGTTGTCAAATAAGCCTACTGAGAAAAGTATGTGATGTTGTCCACATTTAATAAACTAAAAACAAATGGTTCCTTTGTCATCGAATACTAGCAACACTAATTACGAAAGTGCGTGCTGTCTCATATTTCATATTATAAACAATATTTTGTCGCGTAGTGTCGCGCAGTTCCGCTCCGGTGCAGTTACGCTTAGTGTAGTCGCACCTTTACTCCTTTGAGTAACCGACCGATTACGTCACAACAAAATATGAACACAAAAAAAATGGTAGCTTTGCAACAACTACGCTAGTCTCGAGTTCTTAAACGCGTCACGGAAACGTGCGTGACCCAACCTTTTTTGTTTTTTTAAGGACTTACTCAGAGTAACGCTACATTTTACTATTTACTGCAACTTTATTGTGTACACAATAAGAATCATTATTGCTTAACCTCGTACGGAACCGCAATGCGGTACCTTGGAGTATGACAGAAACTTTAATGGGCAAGTAATACGTAAAAAATAAAGAAAAAAAGAACTTTACACTGCCGACCATTTGTATGGTAATTTTGTATTTATTAATTTATTACATGATTTTTATGCACGAATGCTGTTTGCAAATATGGGAATGTGTTAAATGTTGAATAGTTTAAATTAAAAAAATATCACTTTAAATGCCAAGGCCGAAGTCATAGAAGCACGTGCAATTCTGAATATTAGCACGTTGTAGCACGATATGTTACTTATAAACCAATTTATCACGAATAATCGGGAAAAATTGTTTTATAAGTAACATCTACTTATGTTCATATTGACTGAAAAATATATATTTATTCAATCTATCAAATCTATTCAAACAGTTACACAATAATTTTAATTTTAATCTTACCTCTTATCATAGCATAATTCCAAATCTATATTATTTATAAATTTTTGCCTCTCAAACGACAGCGTCATCTGTTTATTAGCCATACACTTGATATTTTACTCACAGTATGATATACAGTATACATTTTGCTTCTAAATCCACTCGTTTGAAGCCAACAGACTTGGCAACCCGAAACTAAGTCACCGACAAAACATGTGAATCACAATATTCACAATTCATGTGCGATCCTGGCACTCGCGTTATGTAATCTCCCTACTATTTTTAGTTTTGTTTCAAAATTTGAAGTTGCTTGAGTAAACATTTGTTACTAAAGGATAGGATAGATGACTAATTTATTCGTTAATTTCAGTCAAATAGATTGTTAAAAAAATTAAGACACGTTTTTTACAATTTTACGTTTTTAGTTTAAACCAAAAACTCACGAAGTTACATTGATTAGAAATGTCAGATAACTTCACTTTTTGATGTCGTCATTAGCCCCCACTCCTGGACTTTTCTCAACTCTATCTACTTAGTGTTTTCTTATTTTGAAAAAGCAAAATATACTTGCCTATATGTTTTTATTATATAATTGACGGACTACCTAGATGTTAATTTTGCATACCCAGTCATCAACCCTATTAACAGAGATGTAGGTACTAACGAACCATTACAATTAGTCAGTTAATATTTGGTCTTATAGCTATGTAAATTCTAAATAAATAATCGTTATGCTTGCTCATCTGTATCAGCTTAGCTTATATTTAAAATAGTTAACCATCGAAATTTGAAAGAAGTGTCAAAAATTATTATTTTAAAAGCGATTAATATACGGACATAGGCGTATTCGTATTTAAATTACCAATCAATTTCCATTTATCTTACATTAACTATTAAAAACCGGTTTTTGAAATTTTGTAAAGTCGGAAGGAAATGCTTAATCGCCAATAATTACTAAAAACAATTCGCCGCCTGAAATCTGAATATGAAATGGACTATCAAAATTCCTGATCTCCAACAAACTTTTAACGATCCCACAGTAAATTTCTACCAATTTGTGTTTCTATACATTTTTAACTAGCGACCAATTAAATTGGCCCGAAGTGTAATGTTTCCTGAATTTGTAATTAAATCATTTAACTTGGGCTATAAAGATTATAATTTAGTTTCGATTGTACAAATTAAGCGTATTAGCAAAAGGTCACGAAATGTGAGCTTTTTAATGGCATTGTTGGTCTTTGACTGGCCTGTTAGTCTGTGGTAGGTGACCCGAACTGTTAAACCTGAAGTCGTGGCTTCGATTTCCACCTTTAATTCCTCACCCACTAAATGTGTATGCGATGAGCATGATCATTTTTTCTGTGTGTAGGCGTAATTTATCTATAATGTGTATTAATTAAGAAATATGTACATATGTTTATCAGTTGTCTGGTTGCCATAATACAGGGTTTGCCTAGTTAGCCTGAGAAAACCACCTTCCGTAAAAAGAAAAACAATAAAGAAATATGTCTAAAAATGTAAACTAATAATTATACCTAGTGCTTGAACACTACGTATAATGATTAGTTAGCTAAACATATCCAAAACAACATAATTAGGTCGAAATATATACAAAATTATGTGCTTAATCTACGGGACGGACATTTTTTGTCAACGTCCCAATTACATATGTATGTTAATCCAATGCCTCAGTAATGGCGATTCGCATTTGTCTGCCCATACCCCTCAGTATGCTGTTAAGTCTGCCATATAAGCGACCAAGGGCTACGAATACTGACAGTAAATTGGAAAAATAGGTAACCCCTTCTACGTGAACCCAGTGTACACCCTGCATTTTATGTTGCAACCAACAAGTTTCACCTTGTTCACAGAAACTAATCTACTTTAGTTGCCGGGTGTACTATAACCAAGAGGATCAAAATTTAATTAAAAACGTCTATTATCACCTTGCTAAAGGTTTTTAGATTTACATTGGCTATAAAAATTCTCATACCGTTGCCTAGACCCCTACAAATTATTGACCCCTGCTGAAAATTCGCTGTGTTTTGTCAAAGATTATTAGGAGCTAGAAGAGTGCTTAAGATAATTATATTAAAAGTTAATGGATGAATATGTCATTACACTGGTCGATTACTCTGGTCGTTAAAATAAGCCTGGACGAAGTCTTTGGAAGACACGCTATAATCTTTAAAAAAAATTAAGGCTAATAAATAAAATAAAATGAAAATTAATTGATAAATTGGACTTTGTGTTTAAATTTATATACTTGTATTTTGACGTTTCTTTAATATTACCACTGGAATCAAGATCATAAAATTTTGTGTAGCGTCATTTGGCAGAGCAGATCAATATGGGATAAAATGTCATATAGACCAAATAACAAACATTAAATTAAGAACTAAATTTCATTAAATTATAAATAAAAATCCTTTAATTTAGACAAAAATAGTCCATAGGTTAGCAAGGTTGTTAGTAACAAAAAAATTTGCTTATATCTAATGCTAGTAATTAATTAAATTTGTATTATATTTTATCTTATATTTAAATTATGTTGTTCTACAGTAATTTAAGTAAAAGCATACATAAAGAACGCTTCCAGCATCCGTAACATCCGAATCAATTTTATTAACCATCTGTTTGGGTACCAGTAATTTAATTAATTTCTCGACCTTCTTTCAGGGTTAGGAAATCCTATTTTAATTGAAAATTGGGTATGTTTTTAAAGGTTGCTACCTAAACTTCAGCCGTTGTATATTATTGTATAAATTGCTCGTTTTTAAGTTGGAATAATAGTCGTATCCTGGTCCTTCTCTTGCAATTAATGGTAAAACATTTGTATGAAATTATGTCTTTAAATTACTTTCACATTTTCAAGAAAACGCAAAAACTATATAATAATGTATAATAATAATATCTTGGGATAACTCACACACGGCCATCTGATCCCAAACTAGGCAGAGCGTGTATTATGGCAACCAGACAACTGATAAACATACTTTTATGTTTCTAAATACATACATATTATAGATAAATTATACCAATATTCAGAACATTTGATCATGCTCATCACACAAAGATTTGTTCTGGGTGATAATACTTGTTTTTGCGCCGTGGTAGTTAATTTTATACCATTCAGCTATTCATGCATTGAATTTACTCTTTAGTACGTACCGGAGCGGCCCGCTCCGGCTTTTTACGGTTATACATTATACACACAAACTTTCTTGAATATTATTGCTGCACTCTATCGATTGCTGAAAAAGCATTAAAATCTGTTGCGTAGTTTAAAAGATCTAAGCGTACAAACACCGGGATCGATTTGGTTTTATACTATGTAAAGATTTACCACCACAATTTCGAGTCTTCTCTGTAAACAACATAATAAAAATGTTAGAAAAAGCTTAATAAAAGGTTGAATACAAAGAAATTGAAAAAAACAGCAATTTGACAAAACAACAAGATCTCTTGTACTTAGCTCTATTACTTAACCTAGTATACTTTATACAAATGAAACAGAAGATCACACAACCATTTTTCTAAATCATTTTTATAAAACGACTCACTTTATTTCGTTGTAAAAACACAATTTAACATATTTTTTCCATGTTTTGTCCTTAGTTACTGAGCTTGTTTTTTCAGTAATACTACATCATAGCTATATAATAAATGTAGAGAAGGAACGAGCATTGATCACCACGCTTGCTCATTGCGGTTTGGTGATTACAGATTCTAATTTATGGAATCCAGGTTTCCTCATGATATTTTCCTTCACCGATTGTCAATGATGTCATAGAATAATTAAGAAATTACATATAACTTTGAAAAAGTCTAATTAGTACTTGCCTGTAATGGGTTCGAACCTGCGACCTTGTGCAAACAAACACGTTCATTGCATTCGCAGAAAGAATGTTAAAAATACTAAATATTTCACCGAAATCCAAATTTGCAAATAAGGCTCAATTCATAGTACAGCCGACTTGAAGCGCATCGAAGTATCGATCTATAAGTTGATATAGTAAATTAATCCTTAACTTAATTACATAATGCTCATATTTCTTCTCAGATAAAAAAGACGAGCGAATACGCGCGCCGCTCCGATGAGTTACGACTCTGCTGTAGTATGAATTGAGCCTTAGGCAATTTTCTTAAAACTCCACTTACTAAATTAGCATTTCATCGATAGAAAGCATTGCACATAAACATTAACTAACTGAACTGAGTATACATGACGTATTTTACATACAAACAAATCTACGAATTGGAAACGTTAGGTATCTTTCTGAAGTTACTTATAAAACTGTACCACAAATAAACGCGGAACGCAAAATAAAACGTTGCAAAAAAGATTCCGTTTCCAATCTACATCTATATCGACTACAATAAATTCCATTAACATATAAATAACCCATCGTTAAATCGAACAAACTTTTCATCCCTAATAGATTCGTTGAAATGCTCATTCAATACTCGTAAATGTCTTCAAATGTCAGTAAAAACTATTAATTTGGCATAAGTAGGTCTGGGAACATTTTCCTCTTGAAATCGCTCGATTCTCTTGTTAAGAAGCGACCCTTCGTGCATTAAAAGGGAAGAAAAGGGCTTTTTATGGTGACTTACGAATATTCTTTTCATGCTTTTATCCATCTCATCATGAGATGGCGGATGTAGTTTCAATTGGATTTGTAATTGTTAATCGATATTATATTAGGTAGTTACCATCATACGATAGGCTTATTTTATTATAGTTACTTAGTTTTGTGACCTTTTCTGAAGATATTTGTTTCGGATAAATTGCATCACTATGATTCTTTGCCTAGATCTAGTTCTGCAACTGATGCCCTTATTCAATTTAATCAGTCTTTCTCATTTCATTTTGCCTTTCTATTTGTCCGACTGCTAAGCACAGGACTCAATATATAAACAAAAGGTTTTAATACAAATAAATACAGTGTTCTCACCTGCCCTTAACTCGTCTGTTTACAAATGCATGGCAACGGAATTGGAAACCAATTGAGTCCCGATCGTTTGTTCACTTATACATAGGTACTTAATGTACGGCTGTCAATGTACGCGAGAATTCGTTTAAATTCAACGATATTAAGATTGAAAGTAGAGATTTTGTGGGATATTTTAGGCAAAAGGTTTTATAGGAACTACTTAATAATTATCAGTTCTACAGTTGATGTAACTATAGACTATGTAACATCCTTTGATAACTCATTATTGAAGCAAAAACCGTTTAATCATTCAGTACTACAATGGCGCCGATTCCCTTATACGCGTTGTTTTTGCCTTATTAAGATTATTAGCAACGCACTAAGTCAAGGTCCGAACCCCACAAGGGGTGCCCTTAGTGAACGTTGCTGACGTAGTTAGATTTTCTATTGCTCTGGCTGGAGGTCCTTAAGGTTCTCGCCAAAAGTCCGGTGAAGCAGTCAAAGCCTGCGCTCAGGCTAACTGCGTAAATCGTAAATCTCTTCCAAAAAAATCCCTTATACGCTAACTAAATCCATATTAAACCATTGCTAACATACAGCGTGGGAAAAGAACGGCAACAGATAACAACTAACTAAGAAATGTTAAGCCAATTTTCGCCTTGAACATCACTGTTTTAGTGCACACGTTTCTGCGTGTCGGTAGATTTGTATGAGAATTTTATTCAAAACTAAATTTGACTGCTCTAATTTTTGTCTGTCCTTTTCTAATTTGCTACAAGTGAAAAGATACCGATGTCCTAAATAAGTTTAGTGTGAGTTTAACAGAATCATGGCCAATATTTACTTCGACTAAATATAAGTTAACTTTTTAAATATGCATTTTATATTTAAAAACACGCTTTTTACGCGAGAACTACTTGATTTTAATAAAATCGTTGTTATTAAAATCACATAAAACGAAAATTTATAATCAAATATTATAAAAATTATAATACCAGTCCACAGCAGCAAGGAAGTTAAGTTACAAAGAAATTAAAGATCTTGACTATATGTCAACTTTCAACAACCATTGTATAAAGCTATTAATTAAAACAGAGACTGGAAGCGAGCAATAAATTCTTTTAATTTCTCCAGAGATCCCGCCTAACACAATATTTCAAGATTAAATAATTAATTGTGATCGAGAGGTCGCAGGTTCGAACCCCACCCATTGCACTATTGACGTGAACCCACTCCAGATACAAGCATATTTAGCTTAGTTGGAGGGGTTACCAAGATGAATAGGCATGTTTCCTACTTTTTAATGTCTTTTTAATGTCCGCCTGGTAGATTAATTATTTTTATTGGACACGTATTTCTTCTTTTTTCCTGCAAACTTAAAATGATCAAAATACAGAGAACGGAAATGTCGCGTGACGTCACTCCTCGCTACAATTTTTACCAAAGCGAGGTGTCATAAGCCCCCACTCCGAAACTTTAAAGCGCTGTTTCTTTGTAACTTTTTATTGTTTTGATAAAAGAAAAAATACGTGTCTAATATTTTTTTATTATCTAACTGGCGGACTAAATAGATTTTAACTTTTCATACTCAGTCAACATCACTATTCTGCCCACATTGCTAGTGACCTACTAAGAAAAAAAAATGAATTGTTTTTTTTCTGCTATTCTTTATTATAGCAAGTCGCTAATAGATTTGATAAACAGTGATCTACGTCTATATCTATCTATCTATCTATACATATTATGGAACAAAGTCCCCTGCTTTGTCTGTCTGGATTTTCAAATAGTTTTTACCAATGAATAGAGTGGTTCAAGAGGATAGTTCGTGTGAATAATTTATTAATGACTAGCTGTCCCCCGCGACTTTGTTCGCGTGTTTTAGTTTTAACGGTTTTTCATTTTTGCAACATTTTTCATTTATGCTCCGCTCCTATTAGTCGTAGCGTGATGTTATATAGCCTAAAGCCTTCCTCAATAAACGGACTATCCAATACAAAAAGAATTTTTCAATTCGAACCAGTAGTTCCTGAGATTAGCGCGTTCAAACAAACAAACAAACAAACAATCAAACAAACAAACAAACTCTTCAGCTTTATAATATTAGTATAGATTTGTCAACCCGTGAGAAGCCGGGGCGAGTCTCTAGTATTTAAATAGTATTACTTTGATGTCGTAGTTATTACTTTACAGTTAATAATTATAGTTGTATTTTTGAGCTGTCATAAATATTTTAATCTATACTTCTATTCTATACTACTTACTACTAATATATAAAGCTGAAGAGTTTGTTTGTTTGTTTGAACGCGCTAATCTCAGGAACTACTAGTCCGATTTGAAAAATTCTTTCCGTGTTGGATAGCCCATTTATTGAGGAAGGCTATAAGCTATATAACATTAGGCTGTGACCAAAAGGAGCGGAGCATAAATGAAAAATATTGCAAAAATGAAAAACCTTTGAAACTAAAACACGCGGACAAAGTCGCGGGCAACAGCTAGTTTTAAAATAAAGTCAAGTAAACGCCATAATATGACGTAAATAGGAACTAAACATTTTTGAACTAAGTTACAGTATGTTACACCATAATGGTTAGGTTTAGAAGATTCAACATTATCATTAGTTTCCCCAATATTCTCAAAAGCCTGTTCATCCCTCCCCAAGCATGTTCAACAGAATCCCGGACTCCGGGACTCACGGGATTACATAGACATTACATTAACCAATCTAGCTTCTCAACTACTTACCTCTTGTAATTATCGCACATTAACATTATTAATTAAAGGTATTTTCTGTTTGAATCGTATGATTCTGATTAGAAATCTTATTGATTTTGCGTTCGGTTTCCAAGATGTCTGCTCCTCCTTTACAATTGTATAACAAGCTTGGGGAGTGGTTGATATAATCTGTTTATTTCATAAAGATTTTAATTGGGAATAAGTATATTTAAATAACTGTATCTTGTTAGTCATGGACGGAAAATACATAGGTAGAATATTCTTACACTATAGCACATAACAGCATTTATAAATGAAATGCTGAAAATATCAAGATTTTATGATGTTCGTAACTAAGCAATTAGTCGTAACTACATGATCTCACACATTCAGTTGACAACCATATTATCATGGAGACTATTGAACGAGAAACGGGAATTATTATCACGTATATAAAAAGGGTAATCTATCCTATGCTATTATGGATAAAATCTCGAGAAGCGCTGATTTTTAGATACACTTTAGAATGACCAAAAGGTTGCTTTAAAATTTAAGATTTTATAAGATAACTCGATGACCTGGCAAACGTTGTTTCATCAGGTCAACCTTATCATACATTTGAGTTTAAAAAATAGCCTACGACCTATTTTCAGATCTACCAAATATATACAAAAAAAAACATAAAAATCGGTCAAGCCGTTTCGGAGGAGTTCGAAAACAAACACTCTGGACACGAGACAATTATATATAAGAAGAAGATTTAACTTATCGATTGCTGTTTCATTTTGAAATCGTATAAACCGTCATCTACAAACTCTATCAAAGATATAGCTCGAACCAGACTCTATAATAGCTATCTAGAGGGGAGAATTGCTTGTATTATATCTATCTACATAACATCGGACTATGCAAATGCAACGCCCGTACTGACTACTAATGATCTGGTATTACAGAACCTAGTGATATCGGTATTCAGTTCTATACGTTATCAAAGCGCAGTTTTATTGTTCCCAATATGATACGTGATTTTCTAAGAGTAACGAACTATTTTGTAGTGATGTAGCTCTTTGAGTCCAAAGGATTGTAATACTTGAAATAGAACAGATGACAATTTAGATTATTACGGTAAATATTAATTTGTAACACGAAAAGTTATGTGAATTATTTTGATAATAAAAATGTATATTTAAATAAATATGGGATATATCCATTCGTATACTATATACTAAATACTTATGTCATAAATGCGAAAGTAACTCTGTGTGTCTGTTACGCTTTAAGGGCTAAATCGCTGAACCAATTTTGATGAAATTTGGTATGTGTTAAGCTTAGATCCCAAAAAAGAACATAGGCTACCTTATGCCGCGATAACCGACACCTACACGGGCGGAGCTGGGAGCAACAGTTTGTAAAGAAATATGTTTCCAGAGGTATGCAACATATACTGTGAAGAAGAATACCACCTCTGTCTGCCCGTGACCATAACACCTACAAAGGCGTCGAAACGTCGGGAACTAAAATCTAAATATAAACCGCAAAAAATCAGTTTAAAAAAGAGATTAATTTAAAAAAAAAAGAAGGTGTATTGGCATTGATGTATCCAAAAAATGCGAAAATTGACAAAATGAAACGTTTAAAAGTTCTTTACCAATAATTGGTTTTATTTATCTACAATTTACCATAAATCTGATAAGCATTTACGATTGTCAAACTTGAGTTCCGTAATTCAATTCTTGGAAAATTTAATTTGATTTTGACAATAGATCGCTATTGGATCCGGAATCTAAATTGGAGGCACTAGTGAAATCTGAAGACATTTGGTCTAATTGCTTTTCATTTAAGACAGGGAAATATTTTTGTTCATATAATTAAGTTTTAAGTAATGAGAAATAGGATTACGTTGTCTATTTAATTCTTGTATGATGATAATTATTTACATTCATTTTAAAAAATATTTTAAATATTTTACTTTCTCGATAAACAACAAGATCTTCACCTAAGTACCTTAACATGATAGTGGAAGTCGGTATCTAGACAAACAGTATCTAGATTTATTTTTTTCAAATTAGTCGACGAGCTTCTTAAGAAAAAAATATAATGAGAAAATAAATATTTTCCAGGACCTGTCTGACTGTGTTTAAAAACGAAACAATATCAGATTTTTTTGTAAAAAAAAATCGGATATTGTTACCTTTTTTTCTAAGCCGCAGCTTTGAGGTCCCTGGTGTGATCCCCAGACCGGTCAAAATAGAAAACTACTTGTCTAAAAAACGTAAAAAAACTGTCAAAACGGATTACTCTCGCATATTCTCGGGATCGCCCGACTAGTTTCAGACTGAATAGGAGTCCCTGATCGAATAAAAATAGTCGAACTCAGTCAGTTCGACTCGCGACACCACCGTCGCCGCTCATTACGTACTCTTATTGAGTCTGAAACTAGTCTAGGCTAGAATATGCGTGAGTAAACCGTTTTGTTCTAAATAATTATTATTCATTTAATGTTTCTTTAAAACACTAAACAAAGAACCTTTTCTCACACAGCAAGAACCTCAACTGAATATAATACATAAGTCATGCGATCAAAAATGTTCCACAGAAGAAAGGAACAAACAACTGTCGACTTAACTAAGTGCTCCTCAATATTTAATGGCTATCAATCAAGAAAGCCATATAAACGTTGATAGAGAACTCAATTTATACTTTCTACTTGTTTTTCTCTATTTCTTAGAACCGAAAACGTTTTATATTGTCTAACTAAAACTGAATATAACCTTTTATACTCTTAGAATCATAACACATGTACTGAATGAAAAAACTATATACTTAGTTTATAGCATTTTAAAATGTATTTGGTACATATAATCCAATCACCACAAACAATCTATACAAAAACTTAAGCTATATTAAAATTAGAACTTATGACGTGGATAAAATTAAGTAACTAACGGCTGTGCTGGTGCCGCCGCTGCGGCTGCTGAGAACCTCAAACGGCGGAAATATAACAACCTAGTTGGAAATTATATATTCGAGCCGTTTGGGGTTGAGACCCTTGGTCCGTGGGGTCCGAGTGCGCACATGCTTTTTAAAGATCTAGCTAAACGCCTCGTTGACACTTCGCGCGACCCAAGGGCTGGCTTTTACCTTGGACAGAGGATAAGCATTGCCATTCAACGTGGCAATGCCGCCAGCCTTTTGGGAACACTCCCAGTGGACAGCGATGTGGAGGAATTTTTTGATGCCATATTTTAGGTTTATTTTTAATATTAGATTAGTTTATTTTATAATTCCTTTAGTATGTATATATAGTTAAGTTTGTAAATATTTAAAATTGTTAAGTAACTAAATAAAAAGAAGAAGACTTATTAAGCATTACCAAACCAAATAGTTTCGTAATGAATAACAAGAATTAAAAAAATTCATCGTCATCTTTGTCAATGACGGGAATCTTAAAATAAGTTTATAATAAAAACATTATAAACACAAGCTTTTAAATCAGAATGGCTCACAGTACTAGTAAAGGAAAATCAAACCAGCCTAAACAGGGTTACAGAATGGTAAAGTGCTTATTGGCGAGTTGTTTTTTTTATTACTCTCACATTAATGATTTTTTCCTTGTGTCGCGGGGGTTTCACAAACATTCAAATCACATCCACAAAGAAGTAGTTGAATAAAAAAATGGTAATTATTTGTTACGCATTAACGCATGCGGAGCGAATATTTGTAATTAAATACAAATAGTGGAAATAAAAACTTAAAACTCCGGCTGGACTCGAACCTGTGAACAATGGCTTGATGCGCCAGTCGCTTTTTTAAATTTTAATTTAAATTTATTATAAAATTTGGAAGGTTTCTCCGTTATATCGTCACAAAATAATATAAATTATGAAAAATACCTGTTTAACAATATTCTTTTAACTACTTTAGTAATAATCCCATATTATCCTAAAAAATACTAAAATGTCTTTACTCAGCATATATTTTTGATCAACCGACAAGCAGATAGTTTGAAGTAACGAATTTAATAAAAAAAAAATAGGAGTCTAGGTAATAGATACTCGAGCTAGGTAACTGGTACAGACAGCCGCATGACAGTGGAAACAAAGAGGTACGAACCTAAACTCTGCAGCTTCGGAATAAAGGTGATGTTTGCATAATTTTTTTTTTACTGAATTGCATTGGACTGTATAACCGAAACACTACAATTACTTTTCCGGAAGAAATTCAATTTTACTGTTGGTCTGTGATTAGTTTCTGTTAGACTGCAGTATTGATGAGCTCTTTGTTTGTTTTTTGTCTGAAATTGAATATTGATTTTGAAGTTTATACAGCGTGTAATAAACCTTTAAAGAAAAAGTATTTAAATATTTACCTATTTCTTCAGGTTCATATTCTGTTTAGTGTCTAATTCACCAAATGTAATTTTGACTGAATGTTGTCAAACAATTTATGTATGTTGTAAAATGTAAGCATCGTCAAAATAGTATAAATGCTGCTGCAAATTGTGTAGATTTTGCCTCTCTCTATTACTAAGCGTCCGCTGTCCGTCCGTCTGTCTGTCAGTGGGCTGTATCCCACGAACTTTAATAGTTAGAGAGTTGAAATTTTTACTGAGTGTGTCTGTTGCAATATCAACAAAAAAGGGCCGCCGTAAAATGGTAGTTCGTTTGCCAATACTTTATTACCGTCAAGGCCAGTTATAGAAGAACTACAAAATAAACAAAGCATTTTAATTTATATCTAACAATCGAAAACAAGACATTACACTTATCAGTTTGCGAGGCCAAGAAAACTAACCAAAATTCACCTAAAGTTCGAAATTATCTTTCCAAACCCTCGAAGGTGACATTAGAAACTCGATTCTTGCTCCCAAACAGTCACTCAAATCAGACAAAAGCCAGTGAACCCTGAACGATAAGCAAACAGTCCACAATCACCCTACCCGATGTAAATCCTGCTATTCTTGGTAAATATTTGACTCTGCTGCCGTCCTAACGAATTTGTAATGTATGTTTGTTTCGCTGACAATTGAAGACAGCGCCATCTGTTGATATAAGCGGAAAATTAATTGCAAGAAACAAATAATAGATGGCGGTAAATATCTATACTTATAATAAATCTGTAGAGAGGTCAATTCTGAACATCAAATATATTTTCAAAATAACTATCAGGGGGTGATTAGTGATCGATACTGATGCCAAAAATGCAATCAGTAAAATTTTTGTCTGTCTGTCTGTCTGTCTGTCTGTCTGTCTGTCTGTCTGTCTGTCTGTCTGTCTGTCTGTATGTTCCTTATAGAAACGAAAACTACTGGACGGATTTTAACGAAACTTGGTACATTTATTCTTCATACTCCTGGGCAGGTTATAGTATACTTTTCATCACGCTACAATCAATAGGAGCAGAGCAGTGAAGGGAAATGTTGGGAAAACGGTATTTTTTAAGCTTCCGTCGCGTATGCAGCCTTAATGGTTAAAGCTACATAGAAATCATGTATGACGGAAATGTTCTACATAAAATTATCTAAAATATATCCCACAACAGCATATGTCTATCTTTTATGGTTGACTCACAATAACACGTGTAACTCCCGATAGCTTAGCAGTTCGGAGATTTCTGATTATATTTGTTTACTCTTACGTTTATAATACTCTCACTCATCCCTAATTAAAAAAAGTTTACATTATTACCTATTCAATAAAAAAAGAATCATAGAAATCGGTATAGAAACACCAAACTTATACATGAAATACGATAATAAGCCATCGCGCCGTCGCGCGTGAATACTGAATCATGCTATAAGGATTATTTTTGTGTAACGTGATATATTATATTTCCCTTCTAAAATACGAAAGTTAATCTGTCTGTTACATCAAAACCACTGAACAGTGAGGAAGGACATAGGTATGCTACTTTTTTACGAAAAACGACGGAAACGCGGACGAAGTCGCTGGCAAAAGCTAGTGCTTTAATAAAGACATTAAAAATATGACACAATTATTTGGTATTTTTTAATCTGTTTAATAACCTTTAATGCAATATTTTTTTATAATTTACTTTAATAATAAACTAATAACTACAAAGTTAAATATTTGAACACCTACGCTATTTTGTTTGAGATATGCTTCGTTATGTACTTAACTGACCTTTTTAAGACAAATCTCCAACTGTCTGGGGGCTATTCATTTATTAAAATGCGGTTGAAGGGAGTAGTCCTACGCTGCTTTACCTATTTATTTTTATAAGGGAACTTAATTTACTCCGGGAAATGAGACTGGTCGAAAATACACGGATTACTCCCAAAACTGGTTTAGTTCTGTTTGTTATTCTGACTTGATTTAATTCCAGAGATCCAGGTACAATCGAGTGTTACCATCGTCGTTAGCAGTATATAATTGTACATGTTACTACGTCATCATAAAGTTAGTCTTTGGTTTATTTAGTTTTAATGGTACATACTTTTTATACTTTTTTTTTTAATGGACAACATCACATACATTGCTATGAACCCAAAATAAGTAGCTAAATCACTTGTGTAATGGAATTCAGAGACAACGAAGGTACCACACACACCCAGACCCGAAACAATGTAGAAAAGGGGTTTTCTACATTGACCCGGGCCGGGGATCGAAACCGGGACCTCAGAGCTAGCGACACCTTGAAAACCGATGTGTACGCCTCTCGACCACGGAGGTCGTCAAAACTTTCTAACGCTTTTTGACGAATTTTCTTTCAGGATATTCTTAATCGAGATTTGTTACGAGTCAGGCCACTGCTCAAGGTGGCGCTAGTATCGGGTCCTAGCGTACTCGATTTCAATTCGATTGAAACAGAACTTGATGCAGTCAGAAGTAAGCCCCGAGATGTAATGAATCGACGGCTGGATTGATCTCTATGACGCTATTGACGTTAATTATCTAACACACGTACAGTTAGCAACAACAGTTAATGAACGTCACTGCACCCATCATACTAATCTCTACACAACCCTTAATTGACTGGTAGAGAATAAATGAATAAATAATGAAAAAAAATAATGATAAAAGGCTTTAAGTCCGCTATTGTACTCGTCTTGTGTGCATAAAGTTTAAATTAATAAATAATGAAATCTACAAAACACCTAATTACAATACCATTACTCAAATTGACTAAAATAACATAGCGTAACCTTCATGATAAGGTTATACTGGTTTTTTAGACGCAACATCAATTAATGGGCATTACATTTTTTTAGGTTTTTTGTAAAACTGATGATTTGTTCATCAACTTTTTTGCTAACTGTACATGTCGTGTTCTTCTACTGATCTTCAAAGAATAGAGTAGTTGCTATAGGTGTTCTATGTCCATCCAGTAATCAATTTGAATAGAACAGTTTATGCGAGCTTAGAATCACGTTTATAATCGCTAATGAATGGATTAATCTAGTACAATAGTCACCTAACTGATATACCCAGCTGCTACCTTACTAGTACAATGAATACAGTAATTTAGGTATTAAGCTACGGTATTTAAAAATGTAGGTATAGTAAAAATAGCTTGCAATTTGGCTTGTACTCAATAAGCATCCATATCCATGCTTCCCTACTAATATTAAAAATAATTATTTAGAAAAAAAACGGTTTACTCACGAGTACTCTCGGGATCGCCCGACTAGTTTCAGACTCAATATGAGTCCCTAATCATGAGCTGACGCGGCGGCGGTGGTGTCGCGAGTCGAACTAGTCGGGCGATCCCGAGAATATGCGTGAGAAACCGTTTTGTTTTAAATAATTATGAATACTCATCACGAAAGTTATTATACAAATATTATAAATGCGAAAATAACTCTGTGTTTACACGTCTGTTACGCTTATACTGCTAAACCGCTGAACCGATTTCGATGAAACTTGTAGATAGTTTTTGTCGCGATAACGGACATCCAGGCGGGCGGAGCCGATCGTAACAACTAGTAGATACATAAACATGAACAAACGAGTCTAAAATCTTGTCATCAGCCTTCTAGAAACCTACAAATTCACTAAGATACTACCTTATGCTATTAACCTAACAACATAAAGTATAAGTTACCGATACAGGATACTTTAATGTAAGACAAGCTATGACGCAAGCCGAAGTTTGGTCCAAAACTAAAATATCAGTAAGTAGGTCGCCTAGTTTAGTGTGCTGGCTAAATGTATAGACGCTGCAATTTGGCTCGAAACCTCCGAGCTGTAAGCTGGACCACTGTGTCTTTGTGGTCCAAGTCATAAGATAATAGAAGTCTCAATTAATATTTTTTATTACGTTAATCTTAGAAGAAAAATAAAACATTTAATTTTCTTCCTTTTATGGCATTTAGTTTTCTTTATAGTGTTTTATTTTAATATTTCTAAACGCTCTCCAGATTTCTAAAATCGTATAGAAAAAAGATTCCACTTTGTTTACCTAAGTGATGTGACCCAAGTGAACAATGAATTTTTTAATCTCCTTATTTGAACAACACAAAACACTTTACACACAGGTGTAATCAATAGACAAAATTTATCTAATTTGTTCACGTTGGAACTATATTTTTAATAACATTTATGTATGGATGGCTTTTGAGGTAAATTGTGCTTAATCTAGATTTTAAGATCCCACAACATGTAAGCAATTAAGACAATAAATAAAATTATTTCATCTTATTTTATTTTAATTTCTATATAACTTTATTCGGTGTCTTTTTCTTTTCAGTGTAGCAATAATCTGTTTTATGAGCGTTTAACTGCCTTATGACATTTTAAACTGATATGATTTATCAATTAGGTTCCTAATATTTAGTCTTGGAACATATAACTCAGACCACAACCTTATCCACAGTTGAAATTCTATTCCAGAGTAGATTCGCAAACTATAAAATGCACCTAAATTTATCTACCCAGCTCGAAACCAAGTTTAGTTATGAGTTTGTATAATGTACGAATCAGTCAATAGTTTTATGAAAACTTTCGGTAATTTGCTAAAAACCAACCTTATTCAAAAATAGTAAAATGCTTAGGTAATCTTTGCTACCAATATACCATTTTAGGGTTTACGGAGGATACCAACCCTATTACTCCTCCGCCGTTTGTCTATCCGTCTGTCTATCCGTCAGCGGGCTGTTTCCCCTGAATCGTAATAACTAGTGTTGAAATTTTTGTATTTCTGTTGCCGCAATAAAAACAAATAATAATATTTAATTAAAAAATTAAGAGGGATCCATAAAATGGTATAAAAACCTTTATGCGCGAGTCCGACTCGCACTTAGCCGGTTTTTTACTGGCATTGGATACGACTGCTAAACAAATGCCTTCGATTTTTTCTTCCAAACCTTTTTCCTTGTGCGATTTCTAGCTACATATGCCCCGCGTATCTGTCCAAATCATCACAACATCTTTAACTTTAACGGCGAAGAACTTTATCAAACGTTCAGTTAGTATTAAGACATTTACAAGCAAATAATACTATTAAAAATCCATTCTGAATCATAAGGGGTTAACCCTAAAATGTTAAGCCTACAGAAGCACGTAGGCGTCAAAAAACATAACCCTCACACGCTATGGGGACATTAGGGGTTATCAACAATCTACAGATCAGGGACAAACAATAATTACGACTTATCAATCAAGTAGGTACTTGAATGTAATCGTATGATTTATTGTGACACAAAAGTTATTTGTTTTGAATGGTTTACATGAATTAATGGGGCATTTTTGGTGGGCAGTATTGGGGTTATAGTTTTAGGATTCCGTAATCAAAAGGTTCAAGGCACAGAATATTAACACATCCATCCATACTATCTATCCATACAAATATTATAAATGCGAAAGTAACTGTCTGTCTGTTAGGTTTTGTCTGTTGAACCGATTTTGATGAGACTTGTTATGGGGTGAGCTTAAATCCCAGCAAACGACATAAGCTACATTTAGCCGCGATAACCGACACTTACGCGGGTGGAGCTGCATGTAAAAGCGAGTAATCATTTTGGTATTGATACCTACAGTAGGTACCTACATAAAGCAAAATAGCCGTTTCCCGCGTGGATGTCGGTTATCGCGGCAAAAAATAGCCTATGTCCTTTCTCAGGCGCTAGACTATCTTTGTACCAAATTTAATTTAAATCGGTTCAGTAGTTTTGGCGTGAAAGAGCGACAGACAGAGTTACTTTCGCATTTATAATATTAGTAAGGACAATACAATAATTAATTGTCATTTAAAAACATAAATATCGATGTAATGGTGCAACTTGGAAATACCTATATTCTGCAAAAATCGGTAGCTACAGCTATTATAGGTTGTAATTATACTTGATCAATGAAAACTTTCTAACCAAAAGATTGCTAGTAAAGTGATCATCTCTTAATAACTAAATGTATTTCCATTTCGATACTATAACCACTATACTGCTTACTCGACTAGTTAAACGCTGAATAGTATCAGAAATTGGTGAAGCCACAAGCGTTTTATTGGACTGAACTACTTTGAGGCACTTTATTCGAGTGTTCCACACAGCTACGTGGTTTCGTATTGTACACGAATATATACAAGCACGAAATAGATTTAAAATGTTACCGTTTTACCGGTAAATTAGATGGTGAAGATGTTTACTGGTAAATCTATGGGACCTACGTGTGTTTGGGCATCTTTGTACTATTGTATATCTATGCATACCTCAACGTAAATACAGTCACAGGTTTATTATACAGAAAATCTAGTAAAGTTTTCTGCATAAGGGAAACTTACATAAAACTACTAAACCCAAAGGGAGCTAGTTATATTGCTCAAGGCTAACTAATATCTATTCTATTTACTTTGAAAATCATCTCTTAGCGTAACTTGAAACATTAATAACATAGAACTCACAAAGTTGGATATTACATAGACACTGCTACTGATTAAATAATCAAATTAAATCAAAGATTGAGAAACTGTTATTTTTACTGAGAGATATGTTATTGCACATTTGCTCGAGATAACGCTTTCTTGATATAACGATCTAAAACTTTCTATCTCCAAGACAGACAAGACGTAGATCTGTTTTAATTAATATGTGTTTAAGTCTACATTTTGCTCAGCTGCGCATTATAACAAGAGAAGCCCACCAAACATAATGGAGAAACAGTGTAGGATGTAGGCAAACAAGAACGGCAATTTCGGTGAATTCAAAAAAGCTAGCCCGCTCCCTCACCAGATTAAATTTGGGACCAAGTCTAGACAGTCCTAGGGACGATAACCGGACACCGTCCCCTGAACAAACACCTATTCACTATGGGTGGTACAGACTGGGCTCTAGGCACTCTAGGCATAGACTGCAAGGAGGTGGAAGAAATACCACCGCACGTGCAATAGAATCCAGGAGCGTGGGAGATCAACGGGCACAATTTCTCACAACTCCAGCATCATAACTGGAAGCCTGTAGCAACCAGAAAAGGCTGCTGACATTCTGGGATGGCTGGAGTAAAGAAGACGCCAAAAGTCACTCACAATGGCCTAATCAAGAGTGGAAAGGCAAGGCAAGGCTATGAGCGTAAAAAAGCCCAGTACGACGCTTAATTAGATTCATACTGCTTTATTTTTATAGTTTTCGACTTCATCCTACATAAGAGAAAGTTCGTTAGCTGTGTACCATTCTGTTCCCTCTTCCTTTAAATACTTCTTTATATTTCAATCAACAGCTGGCTTGCCTTTATATTGGTTAGTGACCCTGACTGGTAAACTGGAGGTCGTGGGTTCGATTCTTATCTAGGACACATCTTTTTGTGATGATCATGATCATCTGTGCCTGGGTGTAATTATCTATTATTTATGTATTTAAAGATATATAAAGTTAATCAGTTGCCTGGTTGCCATAATACAGGCTCTGCCTAGTTTGGGATCAGATCGCCGTGTGTGAGTTGTCCCAAGATATTATTACAATCAAATTGTAGGTACACATCGATTAACATCTAAGATACAGTTTATCGTAATACACAATCAGGATAGATTCCCAAAGCACGATTCTTTGTTTTCTACGATCTGAGCAGATGAAAAACTAATATGTAATCTGAGATTGCAAAAGTTAACAAACTGTGTTCCCCTTGAACATATGAAACACTCAGTATTATGAATTTCAGGAGTCGGCCTTTATGAAACACATTAGTTGGATTGATCAGATACGGTACAATCAGGATTGCCGTCCAAAGTCCTTAATTTGAGTGCACTCGTTTGATAGTAGGGTGTATAAGTAGTAAAGATTTTGTCTGTCTGTCTTTTTATTTGTAGCTTATGATTTTCAGTATAACTATGTGGGGTTTTTTCACGTATTGGAAATGGTGTATGGGATTTCATTATTCCGACAATCGTTATAATAACCACATACTTAATATTATTATGACCTATCTTTTACGCTTTTTAATACCGCTATTTAATTTTAAAATACCGCTATTTTTATTTTTATTATTAATACACCTTTTACGAATGTCTATCTTTTTTAGCAAATTAAATAAAAGTAAGTACCTATAGGTATATTGTTCTATTCAATATAAAATCATCCTATATTCCCGAAGTGGTTAGGAAAGTGTCTAGAGCACCCACATTAGGATTTTAAGGTTTCGAATTTCTTGGAAGCGAAATAATGTATATCATAATGGATTTAGTAGAAATCCCGGGTTATTCCTGAGAATTTATCCTGAAATAATATTATGATTAGTAAAAAGAAGTTAAGTTGGGATTATATATTTTACTAGCTGTCCCCCGCGACTTTGTTCGCGTGTTTTAGTTTGAACGGTTTTTTATTTTTGCAACATTTTTCATCTATGCTCGGCTCCTATTGGTCGTAGCGCGATGTTATATAGCCTATAGCCTTCCTCTATAAACGGACTATCCAATACAAAAAGAATTTTTCAATTCGAACCAGTAGTTCTTGAGATTAGCGCGTTCAAACAAACAAACAAACAAACTCTTCAGCTTTATAATGTTTAAGCTTGTATTGTGTTATTCTTGTTGGAAATCCAAATAAATAAATAAATAAAATATTATTATAATAGTATAGATGAAAAATTACGGCTACAGAATAAAAACATGGCAAAGTAACAGTATAAAGCAATAATTTATTGTCGCCCAACTGTGACCCTAAAATTGCAAAAGCGGATAATAATACCTAGTCGAAGTCCAACTATTTAAAATCTAAGTATAAAAATCTCTTTGACTGAACAGCCCCCAACTCCCTAAATACAGTATCCAAATAATCAGCATAGATTAAGCAAATTCACAATACCAAACAAATTAAGGGACATTCACACTAAAACTTAATAGCAAATTCCTAGCAGGGTCATCTAAACTTGGTTTTTGAATTGAACTAAAGGATTCCCGTTACAACCTCCATAATTCATTACACGCAACCCTGGGTAAAAGGTCATGGCGTGTGACGAGGAGGGGTATATCTAAGTTAGTACGTGTGTGAGCAAGATAGAATATGTTGGTACATCATTTACACATCAGATGACTGGCTTTTACTCGAACCCCGTTGACTTTCAGTTTCAGGCAATGAAATTGCCCACTCGAATAATTGAGGACACATATAGAGGTGTTAATTGCCATATTTTAAAATGAACTCGCTTTGTATATATTAATCTCTTAAATAGGGAATGCTGAGTTTTAACGGTTTATCGTTGCGAGTTTTTATAGCGTTGATTTTCTACCTGAATTTATTGTATTGTTTTTTATTATGTCGCTGACTGTAGTTTAAGCATACTTCCTTTTTTTAACCAACGATTCCCGCAAGGACTTCGGTTTTCACAAACATTCAATTCATGTACACAAATAACACTCAGACTAGGAACAAGCAATTGTGGATCACACAAATGCTTGTCCTATACCACTCGGCTATCCGTTCACTCAAACTTTAAACTACAGTCACTAACATTTCTTCACAGAAAATCTGGCAGACCACTAGCAGGGTAGCCCGATCACAACTAGATGAGGATATTAGAAGTTACTCATCGCTACTATACACCTAAGAGTTGATTTTTCAACGATTAATTTTATCCAAAGAATCTTTTTGAATATTTGACAGTTCCAATTCCTTCCATACAAATTCTGTCCGAGATTTTTCAAGAATAGTCATTTGTTCTGTGTCTGGTGTAATTTATCTGTAATATGTATGAATTTAGAAAAATATAAGTTGTCTGGTTGTCTTTATAAGTTGTCTGGTTGCCAAAATACAGGCTCTGCCTAATTTGGTCTCAAGATATATTAGATATTAAACCTTTTAAATGACAAAATGTTTTCAATAGCACATGGCCTATCTAGTCCCTTCGTGAAATAACGTTACCATACCACCTATAAAAAATAATGTTCCTTTCGTAATATCTACTCTATACATATATGTGCTATGTCAAAAGCCTTTCGCAAGCCTGACTCTCATACACTATTCAGAAGCGTCTCTCCGACTCCGTCGACTAATTCACTGTAAAATATATTTTTTTTCCAAGTTTTTATAAGATATATGGTGTATTTTTATTACTATATTAAAAAGGGAACTCTCAGACAACAAATGGTTGAATTAGTCTAAATACTATGTTAGTTGTATGTCTTATACGTCATATAAATAGATCAAATTGACCTAGAGAAGACATCGTTGTATCGTCGTAGACTCTTTTGAAAATCAGGTATTTGAGGAAAATATCTCTACTACTACTGTCTATCCTGTGTCTGTATAAAGTGTGAGTGTGTGTGTTAGGACAACTGCAGATCGGACCGTACAAAAATATTATGGAGGTTGGCTCTTGCCTAGTCTGTCTTCCAGTATAAAACCAATGTAAAAGATATTTTATATACTGAATGACAAAAATATAGCCACCAACATAGTCTACTATATTGGTTTTTTTACGTTAGTAGTTTTTATATTTCAAATCTACGCCTCTCAAAAGATGCGATTGAAATTGGTATGGATGTAAGGTACGAGTAAATTCTAATTAGACAAACTTCTAATCTATCTAATCTAATAAGCTTGTCTTGTCCTACTGCAGGGCCAAAGCCTACCTCTTCCACGCACTTCTGTCCTGAGCTAGGATGGGCCAGTCCTTTCGGTAGAAGCCAAGTTGGTATCTCCACCTAATTTTCGGTCTGCCGCGATGTTCTCTAGAGTTATGTTCAACTCACTCTGTAGTTTTTTTAGAATACATCTCAATACTGATAAAACTTAATATTAATGAAACCTTCAAAGTTTCAGGTCAAAGATTTGATTTTTTCTCTCGTTATCTTCGTCCGCAAGAATTCTTAAATACGATGTATACTACAGAGTACAGGTGCCAAGGCTATTTAGTGTCACACGTATTTCTTTTCGCGCTTGTAAAAGGCAAATGGGGTAAGTGTGTCACGAAGACGCCCTTCCGCAAACGTTGCCACTCAAAGTAATGCAGGTCACAATATTAGAGTTCCGTGGTCAATCGCGCAAAGCCTTTTTATGACAAATTGTAGAGTACAAAGTTATAGATTGTAGAGTATAAAATATATTGTTTTGACCAGAACTTTGTCTACAGGGAGGGGCTCGTGGCTAAGTGTAAGCCGTACAGTTCAACCGATAATACAGGTTAAGCCGCGCTCGCCTTGGTCGGTCCGTGGATGGGTGACCATTTGTAAACATACCGAGACCATAGAAAGCACGTTAAGCCGTTGATCCCGACTGTCATACGTCGATCTTTGGCAGTCGTTAAGTCATTACAATTCAGACATCCAGTCTTACTTTGGGATACTGTGTTACCCAATAAAATGAGTTGTGGAGGTTAGATAGGCAGTTGCTCCATGTAAAATACGTAACAACAATTTTATAGCTGTAACAATAATTTTTAATTATTGGTTTATCATATTTAAATGTTATCATACACTTAAGTAAGTTTTCTAGATTCATATGGACATAGTGAAATATAAAGACATTGGAATATGAACTTTAGCTTTTTAGTTTTTACTACTATAATTTTAGAGTTACCTATATCTATAGATATAAAGATAAAGGTATGCTAACGTCATTGAAATCGAATAAATCCATAGATAATAAACGATCAATCCATGAAGGATCCATCTCGCAGATACAAACTTGACTCAATAGTAACCGCCAAAGATACCTCATACGCCACAAATGTTACCAACCTATTTATAAATTCTAAAATGCTTGTTTTTATAACCACACAAAAGTCATTCTACTTACTTAAGTTTGAAGAGCTTACAAAATCTATGAATCTTAGATTTACCTATAAAATATTACTAGATTATTTCTGGATTTAGGTAAATTTAATTAGTTTTGGCGGCGGTGTGGTGAATAAATTATTAAGGCCAGTATGTCCGGCTGGTTGTTGAGGTACCTAGTGGTTGTTTTAGATTGTCTTGTACCTTAACAAAACCTTCTGAAAGGCTTCTTTATTATTTCCTTCCCATAAAATGGTATTGTGTCACTTCAATTAATAATTGTTATATGTTTTTATTAAATGTGTATAAGCTTTTTAATCAACTGATATAAAGGTAGGTACTTGAGAAAACAAAGCTAACAAACCCAAGCACGATGGGATTGCATCGCTTCGTTGCAGTTACTATAAAATAAAATCTATACTAATATATAAAGCTGAAGAGTTTGTTTGTTTGAACGCGCTAATCTCAGGATATACTGGTCCTATTTATTGAAGAAGGCTATAAGCTATAAAACATTACGCTGAGACCAAAAGGAGCGGAGCACAAATGAAAAATGTTGCAAAAATGAAAAACTGTTGTAACTAAAACACGCGGACAAAGAAAGAAATGTGGACAACATTACATACATTGCTCTGACCCCAAAGTAAGTAGCTAAAGCACTTGTGTTATGGAATTCAGAGACAACGAAGGTACCACAAACACCTAGACCCGGCCGGGGATCGAACTCGGGACCTCAGAGCTGGCGACACCTTGAAAACCGGTGTGTACGCCACTCGACCACGGAGGTCGTAAAACTATGGCCATCTTATGGCTCTATCATCATACCAGCTCGAAAGTACCATAATATTATATTCTCATCGTACTTATTTTAAGTATGCAAAATTAAATTTCAATCGGATTTAAAGAAGTTGTTCTAATTTAGCTTGCAAGATTTGACCTTGTAATAAAATATAGACTATAGATTTGTAAGAAGATAAAAGTTGCAATCACTGAGTATTTGCAATTGCCACTCATTAAATATAGTGGCAATCGTTAATCAAAACTACCATAGAACAACCATGTAATTTATTCTAGTAAACTTCTTTTTATAAACATAAAATACATAATTTGCTAAAGCACAGTTCGTAGAGTAAACATTGACAAGCAAAGAGTGCGCGCATCGCTAGTAGCCTCTTGTGCCGAGCGTAAGCAAACTTTCAGCCATAAGTACGCTCGTTTACTGATTTAAGCGATTTTAATGCGATGACAGAGGTTTTGGCAAAAATATTGACGGTTTCGATAAGTATTATCAGGGTGAGTTAAGGTTTTGAGATAGTTTTAATAAAACAGCGCGCTCTGTTTTGCCACTAATTTTACGATTTTAAGTGTTCATATTAATGCCTACAATTCACACTCGACATGCGCACTCTATAGTTTACTTATTTTTTCTCTAAGGTACAGTTACACGCTAGTAGAAGACTTATATATTAAAAGAAAAGTGCACGTTTGTACACAAAAAATGCTAATACCACGGCACATTTCATGCTACGTTTAGTGTAAAATACAATAAAAAATTCATCCCTCATTAGCCGAAAAGAAAACCTGCAACGTCATACAAAAATATAAAATTCTCAAAAAATAAACAAAAATTCCCATTAAAAACCTAACCATGTTTGTTAATCGTAAAACAATAACATTTCGATCATATTCCAACGAAAATAAACAAAGCATTTAACGGCGTGGGTTGAAATTCATTTTAACGGGTTGAAATTCCTTTAACGGGATGAAATGAGGCGTGCATTCGTTGTGGGGTGAGCTAAATACCTGGCTCCGAATTCCCGTGAGCATCAGTTATTCATGTGCTTCGAGTTTAGCTTTGTTTGTTATAATGTGTACTGTGATCAGCTTTTAACTGTGTGAAATGATCCTTACAAGGTTTTTTACTTAATACTTTTAAGACGAGGAATTATTTAATAGTAGGTACGTTTATTGGATTGGATTTGAATGTTCTCTTAAATGTTTTTGAGTATGAGTATTATAGGCTTAATACTAAATTATGTTAATACTTAAGTAAGATGATGAAAAGAAGAACAGAGGTGTTTTAGTAAAAATATAACTTAACTTAATAAAAACACAGAAGTAATTATGACAGTAGCATAACTTGGGAATTTTATCTAGAATTATTTATTATAGCTGTCCCCCGCGACTTTGTTCGCGTGTTTTAGTTTGAACGGTTTTTCATTTTTGCAACATTTTTCATCTTTGCTCCGCTCCTATTGGTCATAGCGTGATGTTATATAGCCTATAGCCTTCCTCCATAAACGGACTAATACAAAAAGAATTTTTCAATTCGAACCAGTAGTTCCTGAGATTAGCGCGTTCAAACAAACAAACAAACAAACTCTTCAGCTTTATAATATTAGTATAGATTAGTATAGATTCGTCACTTTAGAGCAGCGGTCGGCAACCCGCGGCCCGCGGGCCGCTTGCGGCCCGCGGGCGTCTTACTTGCGGCCCTTGAAAGTTTTGTAAATCCATACTAATCCTTTATGACATACGCGAAAGTTTGTAAGGATGTATGGATGATTGTTACTCTTTTACACAAAAGCTACTGTAGTATAGTTTTTTTTTATACAGAATTAAGAAACTATAGTTAAGTTTCTTATTCTTCTTGATATCCTTAATGTGAGAACTTATAGGCGTTAAGATATTTTAATAAACGTATGAGATATACGTGTTTAAAATTTGATGCCACCGAAATGAATCAGTCGGACACCGAAATCAAATAACTTGCCACCGAAATGATACAACCTATCCACTGAAATTAAAATCTACTGAAAATGTATGTACTTATACCAATAAAAGACAGGCTTACCTAAATAAATATATAAAATTGAATGACTGTTTGTAGTACCAAAGTAAATAAATAAATGTGGTGCTTGGGCGATGCAGCGCTAGAAACTTTTTTTAGTTTCCCGTGGGCCCCTTTAATGAATCAAATGGGTGGAAACTATATTTTCTCCCTCACTTCAAAGAAATTAGACCGCCGTAGTTAGCAACTAAACTAACCGGCTGGTAAAGTGTAGAGACAAGTACTCCGGTGGTTTTAGCCGGTAAAAACCATGCCCCTGCCTTCCTTTCTTCAGGGTGGAAAGCCCATACAAATTTCCACCAGGGAAAAAATCTACAGCTGGCCTGTATTTACACCGAAATGAAACAATTACCAACCGAAATGATATAATTATGCACCGAAATGGGATTTTTTGTCACTCCTGTGGACTTTTTATCATTTCGGTGGACAAAACTGTCCACCAAATCAACGAAATGATAACAAAGAAATGAAAACAAGGACATTAATTAGAATTACAAGAAAACCATTTATAATAGGGTGAAAGAATACTACACAAATAAACATAGTATTATTAGGCGTACGTTCACGAGTATTTTGTAATTTTATTTTGCTTATTGGCAACCAAGTTATATCCATAAACGGAAATGAGAAATATGTTGTCCCATGACACTGAACTGATAAATTTAAATTATTGGCGGGAATACGCAGGCAGCTGCGTATTCCCTTGCTTCATTCTACTACGAACACTTAGGTGGCACGGGTGGCACTGGTGCATACCTTCAAAGCGCACGAAAGGTGAGCTAGAGAGGTTCTATGAAAAAATATTGGCGTTAAACATTTAACCACCGAAAGTTGCAAGGTTTTTCTGGGACAGATGTATTTAAACTTGCCAGTTATTTACCTAGGTAGATAAAAATATAAAATCATTTTGTGATAATAGTATCACTATTCAGGGTTTAAATAAAAGTTACTATTGAACTACACTAACAATAGTTTTTGTTGTAAGAGGCAGTTCACATTGACAAGTAATCAGGACAGCCACCGAAATTAAAAAAAAAAAAACAGTTGATTACGGAAAAAAAACATTACAGCACGTTTAACGTTTTTTTTTTCCGTAATCAACTGTCACCTTAATGAACAAATATTTAATGCGTCAAATACCTCCTCTACCTAGAAAAAAATATTATAATGCTTGGCCTCTAGGGTTTATATCACAAGTGCGGCCCGCGTTTGGTTTAGTTAGCCACTTTGTGGCCCTTGCCTGCCAAAAGGTTGCCGACCACTGCTTTAGAGTATAATATATAAAAGCAAGCATATAGTGCGCGCATCGCTAGTATTAGCCCGTTGTGCCGATCGTAAGCAAATTTTTTGCTGTAAGTACTACGCTCGTTTATTGATTTATATACTACGCTCATTTACTGATTACTGATTTATGTGATTTTCCTTGCAACTACAGACGTTTATGCGACAATATCGATGCTTCCAATATTATAAGGGAAATAATAGGTGTTGAGATATTTTTTATAAAACGGCGCGCTCTATTTTGACATAAATTTTACGACGATGCTTGTTAATGCTGGTGCTCACAGTTTAACTCTGTTAGGCGCACTTTATACTTTACTTATTTATACTCTAAGTTCGATATACATAGAATTAACACAAAGCTAAAATTTTCGTCGATTCCCTGTCCTAGCAAAGAAATTTTCAAAAATCTTAGAAAGCAGTTTTTTTTTTAAATAATGGAAAGTGTCCTTTGAGTATATTATGTTGCTATCTCCACTATTCAGGGTACCTACATTCCTTGAGGTGGCATTAAAACTCCAGCCTGTATATTCAATCATACAATAACATAAGTTATTTGACCTTTCGAGAAAAACCGTTTAATATTCATTGAAATAACTTTTTGTTTCGACATTTAGATATTCTGTATTGGAACAGAATACTAAACAATCGCTAAATTTTTTTGTTGTTACAAAATAAACTCAAAACTGCTGGATTTTTTTTAAATGATACTAAATAAATTTTACCATTCCCTTCAGAATCTATAATACTTAATAATAAGGTAATAAAGCTAAAGTGTTTGTTTGTTTGAACGCGTTAATCTCTAAAACTACCAGTCGGACTTGAAAAAATGTTTTTGCATTTGAAAGCCCAATTCTCGAGTAAAAGCTATTTCGTATCACCTTACTTTGCCTGGAGAAAATAGCAAGGTAAGTGAAACCCCGGGGCACAGCTGTTTAAAAATACAAATTGAACAGTCTGTAAAAATTGCCAGACATAAAAAATTATATATTTCGTTGACATATATTATGTATCTTACATATTACCCACTAATTTTTTTAAACTTATAACCATTATAAAAGTAACTTCAAATAGTTAACAATTCTTTTTTTTTATTTTAGGCAGAAAGGGAGTCTTTTTTGTTTTAAACTTACCTATTTCAATGTTACCACACACAAATTAAATTAAAAAGCGAAATGTACTGTTATAATAATATAAAAATCTGGTCATTAATCCAACAATCGCCGACCTGTGATAGTGAAAAAAGTCTACATCTAAACTAAAGTGAACACTAAAACATGTCTCAACAAACATCTACTTATTTTTTTAAAAACATTCTGGAAAGTATTCACTAAGTACTTAATGTAGTAAGTTGTAAGGGTTGCTACACACATAAGCGGGCACATTGTCGGTTCGGCAGTATTTGTCGAACAACAAAGCCGATCCGAAGCAACGGATGCACTTGTTTGGTTTTTATCGCCCCGTGCCGATCGAGTAGTTCGTTCGGGTCGACATATCGTTCGATTTGACAGTATTTGTGGAACGAAAAAGCCGACTCAACTACTAGGTACATTACGTTGGGCATCATTCAGCTTTTGCCGAATAATTGTGCCGGCCAAAGCCGAGAGGCTTTTTTCCCGAACATTCATCTACATTATGTTCGATTTTACCGCCCGCTCATGTGTGTAGTAACCCTAACATTTTCAGAAAAATACTTAGGTGCAAACAAACTGCTCAGAAGTATAAAATACGAGATGTTTTGTTAACACCACTCAAAAACTTTATTTACGGTATATTTTGAGTAGTGCTTGGGGCTGTACATCTTTGTAAACACTTATTTTACAAAGAAAATACTTTAATACCCGAATTTTTTTTACCTTTGTAAATGTTTATTAAAATCTTTTTAATTTTATATTAAGTTTAACATAGAAAATGTAAAAACATTCTTAGAGAATGCTGTCTTGTCCTTCATGTACCAAAACCTATAGGATTCTGTATGATCAATATACAAAATTCTGTGCCGACGCAATAAAATCTTTGCCATCGACACGTAGAGTCATAGAACGGATATTTATAAATATAAGTCCATTGATAAGTCACCAATTAAAGTCTTTTGCATAAAAATTCCTATTGCGCTTATATATTTTGCCCTCCAATCATCTCGCGCCTTTTAATCAATTTCAAAAGAAGTTCTCAATTTGACGGTATTGTAATTGTTTTTTGTTTGTTCATTATACGATAGTTTCAAAAATTATTTTAAAGTCATAGATTTGGTATACCTTGGAGAGATGTTATATATTTTCTTATTTGATGTCGGTTCCATTGTACAATTATGTGTAGGTGCATAATCAATTATTATATTTGCCGGACAAAACTTTGTCTATGTCTTTTCTCACGCTCAAATTTTGTTAACGGCAATGTGTTCTTCATGTGTATGTGCTTACCTCTTTTTTATATATAACTAGCTGTCCCCCGTGACTTTGTCCGCGTGTTTAAGTTTCAACGGTTTTTCATTTTTACAACATTATTTTTATTTATGCTCCGCTCCTTTTGGTCGCAGCGTAATGATATATATGCCTTCCTCAATAAATGGGCTATCCAACACTGAAAGATTTTTTCAAATCGGATCAGTAGTTCCTGAGATTAGTGCGTTCAAACAAATAAACAAACAAACGAACAAACAAACTCTTCAGCTTTATATATTAGTATAGATATCATTGTGTGTACATTTCAGTCTGAATTGGCATTAAAATCTTTCTGTGTTATCACCGGAGACGGAGTCATGACAAACTATAGGTACTATTTCAGCAAAAGAGTTTGTATTCCGTAAAATACATTATAAAAATGAACAATAATTTGAATATTTGAAAACTGACGGTGACGGATTCGAACAGTGCATTTGTTTTAAGTCTGTCTTTCTAGTAGGTCGCACATTACTCAAATACGGTCGGTGTGCATCGGAAGCTTTTCGTTGTTAAGTTTTAATACTAAAGATGAGGGAAATAGTTCATATACAGGCTGGCCAATGCGGCAACCAAATCGGTGCTAAGGTAAGATAGTCTTCTTTATAAATCTTCTTGTTTTACCAGAAGTGTTGAAAATTGTTTTAAACCCGTCAATTTATGTTGTGCTAGAACTTGTTTTTATTGGCGTAATCGTATTTCTATGATTGTCAGTTTGATCTACACCGATCTAGAAATTCTTATCAGAATTTTATTCATTAAAATTAAATTAGGTCACAAAGCATGACCACTGAGTTTTCGTAGTAATTGTCGTAATAAGTTACACAAATTATTTGCGCAACCTTGGGAAATTAAGGTAGCGACAGGGAACTACAAAGAGTTAATCAAAATCTGACATTGACATCTGTATTTGATTTCAGTTCTGGGAAGTCATTTCTGACGAGCATGGTATTGACCCCACCGGCACCTACCACGGCGACTCTGACCTTCAGCTGGAGCGCATTAACGTGTACTACAATGAGGCGACGGGCGGCAAGTACGTGCCCAGAGCCATCCTCGTGGACCTCGAGCCCGGGACCATGGACTCCGTGCGCTCAGGACCCTTCGGACAAATCTTCCGGCCTGACAACTTCGTCTTCGGGCAGTCAGGCGCAGGAAACAACTGGGCCAAAGGTCACTACACAGAAGGCGCGGAATTAGTAGACTCTGTCCTAGATGTAGTCAGAAAGGAAGCGGAAGGATGCGACTGTCTTCAAGGCTTCCAGCTTACACATTCTCTCGGTGGCGGCACCGGAGCCGGCCTAGGTACTCTACTTATCTCAAAGATTCGAGAAGAGTATCCGGATCGTATTATGAATACTTTTAGTGTAGTACCGTCCCCGAAAGTGTCAGATACTGTAGTCGAGCCTTACAACGCCACGCTGTCAGTACATCAGCTGGTTGAAAACACTGATGAATCTTATTGCATCGACAACGAAGCTCTATATGACATTTGTTTCCGTACCCTGAAGCTTACCACACCGACCTATGGCGATCTAAACCACCTGGTATCTGCGACTATGTCTGGTGTCACTACTTGTCTTCGATTCCCTGGTCAGCTTAACGCAGATTTGAGGAAGCTAGCTGTGAACATGGTACCATTCCCTCGTCTGCACTTTTTCATCCCAGGATTTGCGCCACTGACGTCCAGAGGGAGCCAACAGTACAGAGCTCTGACTGTTCCAGAGCTGACTCAACAGATGTTTGACGCTAAGAATATGATGGCGGCCTGCGATCCTCGTCACGGGAGGTATTTGACTGTCGCGGCTGTCTTCAGAGGCCGCATGTCTATGAAGGAGGTGGACGAGCAGATGATGAATATTCAGAACAAGAACTCTTCGTACTTCGTGGAGTGGATTCCAAATAACGTAAAGACTGCGGTGTGCGACATTCCGCCACGAGGTTTGAAGATGTCTGCGACCTTCATTGGGAACTCGACAGCTATTCAGGAGTTGTTCAAGCGTATTTCTGAGCAGTTCACTGCTATGTTTAGACGTAAGGCGTTTTTGCACTGGTATACAGGCGAGGGAATGGATGAGATGGAGTTTACTGAGGCAGAGAGCAACATGAACGATCTAGTTTCGGAGTACCAGCAGTACCAGGATGCCACCGCTGAGGAAGAAGGAGAATTTGACGAAGAAGAGGAAGGTGGCGACGAAGGAGACTAGACTACTGCGTTTTGTTAAGATTTGCATTATATTTTATATTTTGTATTCGATCGTTTAATTTCATGAATACATTTCATGAACAGCCTAAAGTTTTTCTCTGATACAAAACCTCGCTTATTTTTGAACTAATGAATTTGGGTCACCCCAAAATATGAGATGCAAATGAGACAATTGATCGATAATGTGAAACGTCAATGCGTTGAAACAATATTGAGTTTCATTTCATGTCAAGCCAACTACACAATGCTTCAGGCAACTCATTAGTTAGAATGTAGGACATTTGTGTATCTATGCATGTTTGTTTACTAATAGGCTAGGTAGAGTCAGGATATAAATTAGTGTATCCTCATTAGTGACAAAGCCAGTGGTCTCAACTGGGAATAAACGTGTTGAGCAGTGGGGATAATAGTTGTTGTTACGGCTTACTGCAAATAGGGTCGGAGCCAACGTGTTTTGTTTTTTTTTTTCAATGTCATATGTTGCAAAAAAGTAGCCGGACACGTGGTCCACTACCTATAGCAATAAATTATTCTTTATCGGTCTTCTCGTGGCTGTATGGTCTATGGTATTAGCATACTATTTGCATGGAGAACTTCTATCATAATACACGTTGTCACGTTGTCATGTTATGTTCATCAAACAAAGAAAAATGTAAAGTGCTGTGTCTAAATTCGTGAGTTTCTAATGCACTCGATAGCAATCTTTTTGTTGTTTAATTTTATAACTATTTTTATTTTTATGACATCATTTCATTAAAAAACGTACTTTATACAATCAAACTGTTTTACAAAACTATAACTGCCTTAACTGCATAGCCTTTAACTGTTACCTTACCATAGTTTTTACTAAGAAGCTTTTGTGATTGGATTATTTGTAACCTTAACAGCTACATGTCTCCTCTCTGAATATTAAACATAATACAAATAGCTAAGCTAAATAATTCAGTACTCGTCGACTATTCTAGAAATAAAGTCACTTAGCCAGAACGTTGTGAATGAGCCGGGCTAATGCAAGGTGTGTTTGCTCAAATTAAGGACAGAATGAAAACCCAGAATTTAGAGTATCGCTGTCATAAGGTTTAAGCGTGTTTCTTGTGGTATGTAGTTACACTAAGTATATATAGTGTACTATTCCTGTGTAATAGGTATATAAATATTTTTTTACCATACATTCGACTGCAGAATATTGACCTCTTCTTCAGAGAAGGAACCATTGACTTGTTGAACCATAACCTATATATTATTTAACTAGCTGTCCCCCGCCACTTTGTCCGCGTGTTTTAGTTTCAACGGTTTTCATTTTTGCTACATTTTTTATTTATGCTCCGCTCCTATTGGTCGTAGAGTGATGTTATATAGCCTATAGCTTTCCTCAATAAATGGGCTATCCAACACTGAAAGAATTTTTCAAATCAGACCTGTAGTTCCTGAGATTAGCGCGTTCAAACAAACAAACAAACAAACTCTTCAGCTTTATAATATTTGTATACATATTATATCATTATACGGTATATCTCATTTGGTTTCCTTACGGTGTTTTCCTTTGCCGATTGTAAATAATATCTAAGAATAATTAAAAAAATACTATAACTTTAAAAAACTCAAACTGGTACTTGCCTGTAATGATTTGAACCTGCAACCTTGGGCACACAAATCCGTTCATTGAACCACTGGGCCACCACGACATGAGCACAGAGTACTTTTATATAATATGGAAGACATGAGCAAGCATGTTGATCAATGCTCGTTCCTTCTCTATATGCTTTAAGGCTCGTATACTTATTATATTATTATGATTACACGGTATATCTCTGCTATCTTTAGACTTCTATCATAATATATGCATATTGTTAACAGAAAGTATTTACGTCAACTTGTGTTGTAAAATTCTTTGATGGCGACTTTCAGTTACCGGCTTACCGCTAATAAACTTTTATGAATACTTAAATAAATGTTATAATTACAACAAAGACCTACTTAGCTAAAAGACTAATAATCAATGCTTTTAGTATATTAAATTGTGAAGGATCTAATTATTTAAGAGAAGCTTTAAAAATACTTTTTACAATTTTCTAAACTATGTTTGTTTCCGCATTTCGGCGTTTTCGATCCAAGTACCTACCAGAATAAAATTTGTGTAGTGTATAGCTCACATATTTTTTAATTATATTCGAACAACTATAACTTAATTCATAAAAAAAATAAATTCAATTTAAATTTATTTAATTACTAGCTGTCCTCCGCGACTTTGTTCGCGTGTTTTAGTTTCAACGGTTTTTCAGTTTTGCAACATTTTTCATTTATGCTCATTGGTCGTAGCGTGATGTTATATAGCCTATAGCCTTCCTTAATAAACGGACAATCCAATACAAAAAGAATTTTTCAATTCGAACCAATAGTTCCTGAGATTAGCACGTTCAAAAAAACAAACAAACAAACTCTTCAGCTTTATAATATTAGTATAGATATTACAATATTAATTTATAATTACAATAATAATTTTAAGAAACTTTACTATATATACACAAAAACAAAAACCAATCTAATTAAAATAAAAAACCTAAAATATGGCATCAAAAGATGTTCAATTGATCAACTCACTGCTGGCATCAGGCCTTCTTCCAAGTTACGCCATAATACTCGGTCTTCTGTATCCAGTCCGACCCAGCTAACTTATAATTATAGCTTTAACAACTCATAATAGGGCCATTTTTACATCAAGCGACTCTCCTGACCTCTACAAAAAAATATTGAATAACCCGCTGACCCTTCGTAGACTTTTTTGGGAGTAAGATGACCTCTATAATTATTGAAAAACCAGGTGAAGATTTTTGGGAGTAATAAGTAAGAAAAAAAGTATCTTAATACCATTAAAATACGTCTGCCTTACCTACAGCTACACTCTAAACATGGCTTGAGCTTGTACCCAACATAAATATAATTCTTATTTCTTATGATTGTATTTTCATATGTATAACACTACAATTTTTCTCCTAGCACAGGTATTTCGTATACTTAAAAGGAGGCCCTTGCGTAAGATTGATTGTAAAAGTTTTAATGTGAAAATGAAAAAAAAAAAAAAAAACAATAAAAAATTATAATAATGATATTAATAATATCTTACGACATCTCACACACGGTCATCTGATCCCAAACTAGGCAGAGCCTGTGCTATGGCAACCAGACAACTGATAAACATACTTATATATTTCTAAATACATACATATTATAGATAAATTACACCCAGACACAGAACAAATGATCGTGCTCATCACACAAAGATTCGTCCTGGGTGGGAATCGAACCTACGACCTCCGGTTTAGCAGTTAGGGTCACTAACCACTAGACCAACAGGCCCGTCGATATTAATTCTTACTCATTAGAATACGTTAAAAAACTTTATTTAGGTACGTAGGTATTATAAAACAGTTACCCGCCGCATTTCACTGTATGTCTGAACGCTATAATGTAAAAAACTACGATTTTTAACTGCTTTTTACTAATGTATAGATTGATTCTGGCTAAGTTTTTTGTATATAATCCACTAGCAGTTTCTCGCGGCTCCGCCTGCGTGACTCAGACTCTAGACAGTCTGTGTACAAAATTTCATTAATATCGGTTTCGTAGTTTTGGCTTGAAAGCGCGACAAACAGACATACAGGCAAAGTTACTTTTGCATTCATAGTAATATTAGTGAGGATTAATGTTTTGTTTACCCGAGCAAAGCCAGCGGGGTCTCTAGTTAATACTAATTTAATATTATTTGAGTAAGTCAACTTACTTTTATTTGTAGTATTTAAGGTATAAATATTTACTCGCTTTTCGTCAAAGTTTTAACATGTTCGACAGTTGAACACTTTTGATTTATCTCAGAACTTATTCAAGTCTTATAAAAAAACATTTGTTTTTTTTACTAACCGAGACATTCTTCTTTCAGATGCAACCACAGATGCGTTTTTTTTTTAACAGGATATTTAAACCCGTGTCATAATCATCTATTAAAAAAATTCGCTATAAAAATTTTACTAATATAATAATTTACTAAATAGCAGTTTATTCGATAATGGCCTTATTTATAAAAATCTCGACGATCGATGATACGCAATTGCTAAGAAACTTCTAAATTCAAATTCTCTAAAGAAAAATTGAAATAAGAATCTGCTGATCAATTGGGCCAAACTTATATTATAATCTAAAATTCCAAATCGAGAAACAAACCAAAATGTAGAACTCCAAAATAGCATAAAATATTAAATAAACTGATATTTTAGTTAAGGTCAGCCGCGATAGATGTCGCCTCCAGTGGCCACAGCTGCCGCTACATGTTAAAACATTAATATCGCACCGTATATGTTTATTTTTACAATGCAAATATTCAAAATGGCGCAGTTGGTTGACTTGGCCATTACGAGGGCGAATAATTCTGACGTTTAATATCATAAAGAAGTCAAGTTTTAGAATATATGTGCTGCTTCGTAGTGGAGATAGTATGTTGCATAAATTCGATCAAAAATTTAATATCTAGGTATTTGTGTATTTTACTATCTGAGCTAGTAATTTTGTTGATGTGGATGAAATGTGATGTAATTAAATTGCTTTGCAATTTAGCACAGTCATCGTACGGCAAATATAGCCCGAAATAAGTTACCTATTAATGTTTTCGTTTTTAGGCTTCCTCCGCGGTCCGTCCATCCGTCTGTCTGTCCGTGGGCTGTATCTCATAAACCGTAATAGCTAGAGAGTTTAAATTTTCACCGAATGTGTATTTCAATTTCCGCAATATCAAAAAATTATAAATTTTATAAAATTAAATGTCACCCTTTAATTTTATATTATACTATACAAGACGTCTCTATACAAGAGAGGGGTTTAATTATAATTTTGATTTTTCATTTTTTTCTTGATTAAAAGAAAGTCTCGGCAATAATCTAGTACGATGGTACGGAGCCCTTTATGTGCGAGTCCGACTCGCTTATGACTGGTTTTTATTTGGATTTAATGTTATGTTAATTTATCTAACTATACAAATTATGAGCTATAGTTTTATGTATTCGATATTCTATCAGGAAAATGTGCCAATTTTCACACTCCAGTCACCATTATAACTCTCTCAAAACAAATTTTAAAAACACTCCATATCTACCAATTCCTTATCTAAAGAAAACCACTAATGTTACCATTCTAAACAATAAATAGAACGGTAGTATAAAAGTAGGTTTTATTTCTAGAAACATCTAGAACGATAGAAGCTTTAAAAATGCATTTATCTCGCGATGGATACCGAATATCTGTCGGCTGCTATTTCGGTGCAAATCAATGATACAGAATACAATGCTATTTTCTAACGACGAGATTGAAGTGCTATTTAGGTATGTAGACTGAGTTGAGGAATTTGCCCTGTATGAGTAAGCTGAAGAGTTTGTTTGTTTGTTTGTTTGAACGCGTTAATGTCAGGAACTACTGCAACGATTTGAAAAATTCTTTCAGTGTTGGATAACCCATTAATTGAGGAAGGCTATAAGCTATATAACATTACGCTGCAACCAAAAGGAGCATAAATGGAAACATGTTGCAAAAATGAAAACCGTTTAAACTAAAACACGCGGACAAAGTCGCGGGGGACAGCTAGTAGTCGTATAAATTTTTGCCGTCAAGTGCAATAAGTATAAAGTTACAGGGATTTCTACGAGACTCTGCGCCCGACACTCGCCGTGAACGGACGTGCCGCTCTGCGACTCGCCCGCTGACGTCATCCGTCTCGCTACCTGTTACGCTCGCGTAACACTCTGCGTAGCCCCGCCTACGCTAACCGATCGATCTAAAGCTGCCTTTTTCAAGGCGGCGGCAGATCAATCTCTGTTTCTTTTGCTCGCGAATTAAATTCACTTGGTCCCTTCAGGATAAAACCGCAGTTTCGCGGTCCTCGGTGGAAACCATTCGGTGCCAACGAAACCGAGGGGGTGTTGACCCAATCACACCCGCTGAGCCCCTTTAGGGTAAAGCAGTCAATTGGACGGGAACTAGATTACCGGCCTTGGGGGGTCTCCTAGTCGGCTCTAGTCTCTGGCTTCCCTTTCAGCTACACACCTAGTGTCGGTCGGGTGTGTCTACACCCTTCGCACTAGACTGGTCAGGGCCCCGCTCGCACAATAAGACTGGCGACGGGTACACCACAGCTTAAGGCACACCTTAGGTACTCACCTCCCTGCTTACACCCAGCAGGGAGGGTCACACATCCCCGGGCGTACCCACCCGGGGAGTTAGTTATTAGTTAGGGTATTTGTTGTAGGCGCGCCCTCCCTCTACCCATGTTAGGCTTTTAGCTTCTCTTTTTTAATTAAAAAGTGTCTCTCGTCTTCTCGAGAAGAATGGACGCCCTCTGGCCCCGCTTTATCGAGGAGATGAAGGACTCTCGGGTCTTCCAAGACCTCTTCAAGGCTTGGGCCCGCAAATTAGACCCTTCCGACTTAGCGGAATTCGATAGCTCGCTATCGCCGATCAGCGCCGACAGAGGCGTTATCTCGCGCCCGCGCCCCATTGTTTCGACGGCTTCGTCGAAAGTCATTGTTTCCCCGGCTATTGTTCCGGCCTCTAAGCCGAATTCCAACGCCAAATCCGCTTCGCCGAGCCTCACACCTGCGCGTGACGCATCTCCGGCCCCTTCCCCCCGCCCTCGCTCTGTCTCACCGTCCCCGGTAGACATCGAAATGGAAATTGTTTCTAACGATTCCGGTGATGCTTTAACAGCATCGGACTCGTCTTGCTCCACCGACGGCTTTACTGAAGTTGTTGGCAAGGGCAAGAAGCGCACCCGTAGGACCAAATCCCAACAGGTGCCTTCTAAAGCCGCCAAGACTGGCGCTTCGCCTCCTTCCGTCGACGCTTCGGCGTCCCAGCCCGCTGCTGAGCCCGCGGCCTCGCCCGCGCCCACTACCACCCCACAGGTGTCCAACACCATGCCCCAAGTTCCGTCAGCCCCTAAGAAGGGCGGCTCGGTCCCTCCTCCAATCTTCCTTCAGGAGAAAGGAAAGTGGACTGAGGTCTCCAAGTGGTGCACGCAGCACCAAGTTAATTACACCCAAGCCCGCTCTGTCAAGGACGGCATTAAAATAGCTGTACCCACAGTGGCCGACTTTCGGTCGCTCACCCGTATGCTGCAGGAGAGAGCCCTGCCTTATCATACGTTTACCCTCCCGGAGGAGCGGGTCCTCCGGGTCGTCATCAAGTCTGTCCCTGCGGACATAGGCTCTAGGGAGATCCTAGACGACCTAAAAGCGCAGGGTATCCCTGCTCTAGAGGTACACCGTATGTACCGCGGGCGGGGTAAGTCACCCTACGAAATGGTACTCGTCGTTGCTGAGAGATCAGCGGACGGCAAGTCCATATTTAATATTAAAACTGTTTGCCAACTCTCTGGCATAAAAGTCGAGGCGCCGTACAAGCGCGCCAACGTTGGCCAATGCCACCGGTGTCAATTGTACGGCCACTCGCAACGGAATTGTTTCGCGCGCCCTCGCTGCGTGAAGTGCCTCGGCGAGCACGGAACGCCCGATTGCCCACGGCCCAAGGACCGCACTCAGTGCGCTGAGCCCCCTAGCTGCGTTCTCTGCGGCGAACAGGGTCACCCAGCCAACTACCGCGGCTGTCCGAAGGCACCCAAAACGAGAACCGTCGCGAAACGGCCCGTCGCCCGTGCGCCGGCCCCCGTGCAAAACCCCGCGTCCGCTCCGCCGCGTCTCAGCCCGCAACGCCCAACCGGGGCCTGCTGGAACATGGAAACGCACGCGCGTGCGTTCCCTACTCTCGCTTCTCCTCCTAAAGGGGTCGCGTCTCTCCCCGCTTTACAGGGACCCGCCGTCCCTCGCATCCCACTTACCGCTTTTAAACCCGCGCTTCTACCAAGACCCGCGCTCGCGTCACCGTCGGCCGCGGCCTCTCTGGCCCCGACGCTTCCGGCCGACATCACAGCGTCGGTCAAGAATTACATAGAGGTGTATGAGTCGTTTGACTTTAATCGCATCCGTCTTATGGCGGAGGCGATTAGAGCCAACCCCAACCCTCTGCACGCCCCTTTCATTAGGGAGCAGTTCAGCGATGTGTTCGCCGCATACAAAGCCGCCGCGTTCTAATGGCTACTAACACCGGTAAACTCAAACCCCGATCCCTTAAATTAGGATACTTTAACGCGCATAGCATTAATAAAAAACGCGACGAAATTGCTACTTTTCTCCGTGATCATCAACTCGACGTTTTTCTTGTACAGGAGACCTTTCTTAAACCGTCTCATAAAAACCCGCGAATCGCGAATTACAACTTAATCCGTAACGATCGTACCAGAGCCGTAGGCGGCGGCACGCTCATTTACTTTAAAAGGTCACTGTACTGCGTTCCGATGGATCCACCCTCGCTGTCGCACATCGAAGCCTCCATCTGTCGTCTTGGCATGACCGGGCATCGACCTTTGTATTTAGTTTCAATATATATTCCTCCGTCAACAGAGAGGGTCGACTTACGACATGACCTGCGAGCTCTTCTAGCTCTAGGCGACTCCGTCCTTATGGCAGGCGACCTAAACGCGAAACACGAGGCGTGGAATTGCCACACTCGTAACAACCGAGGTAGACATCTTGATCTTCTTAGCTCCGAATTAAACTTCGATATCATCGCTCCGATGAATCCCACTCACTTTCCCGCGAACGTCAACCACCGCCCCGACATACTAGATATAGCTTTACTCAAAAACGTCAACCTAGCGCTTCGGTCCATTGAAGTTATTCATGAATTAGATTCTGACCACCGACCAGTGATCATGTCCTTTAGTCCGCGAGTAGGTCCTCCAGACGCTGGTCAACCCATCCCCACTAAGATAGTTACGAACTGGACGAAGCTTGGGACTCGCCTTAAGTCAGTCCAATCCGCGCACCTAGACTCGATACCGGACAATGTAGAATCCGCGACAGACGCTATAGGCGCGATCGACTCCCTCACTGAGCACGTGCAGTCCCTGGTGAACGAGTGTTCGCGGTCGGTACCGGTGACAGAAGACTCTCGCTGGCTCCTACCGGACGACGCCCGTGCCCTATTGACGGAGAAGAACGCGGCTATACGCGCCTACGACACCTATCCCAACGACTCTAATCGCGCCCGTATGCGTTCTCTACAGCGCGCTGTTAAGAAACGCATAAGGGCTCTGCGTGAGGATCGGTGGGATAGGTTTCTCGACCAATTAGAACCTAACCATCACGCGTTTTGGAACCTTCAACGTAGATTACGTAGTTGCGACGAAGCGGTCATGCCCCCGTTGAATCGTCCGAATCAGAGCCTCGCCTTTGAAGACGACGAGAAAGCGGAATGCCTGGCCGACAGCCTGGAGGCTCAATGTACGCCCAGTAACCTTCCGGTCGACTCGGCCCACCTCGCCAGAGTTGACGCCGAAGTCGAACGTAAGGCCACGATTCCTCCTTCAGAGGACCCGGAACACCCTCTCGCGCCGGTAACAGTAGACGAAGTACGTTCTCTTATCAAGGACCTACACCCTCGTAAAGCGCCCGGTTCAGACGGAGTCACCAATAAGGTGATTAAACTCTTCCCTCCAGCATTAGTTATCCTCTTGACAGGCATCTTCAATGCAGCATTAGGCAACAATCTCTTTCCACAGCAGTGGAAAGAGGCGATAGTCATCGGCATCCACAAACCCGGTAAACCGAAGTCTGAGCCAACTAGTTATCGCCCTATCAGCTTACTCAAAGTCCTTGGGAAGCTATACGAGCGAATCATCTACTCCCGTTTAATGGATTATGCCGAGTCCAGGAGTCTCATACCCGACGAGCAGTTTGGTTTTAGAACCGAACACTCGTGCGTCCAACAAGTCCACCGTATAGTCGAGCATATAAGCGCTGGTTTTCAGCGTGGACGGCTCACCGGTGTGCTCTTCTTCGATATAGCGAAGGCCTTCGACAAGGTCTGGCACAACGGCTTGATCTACAAGCTGTACCAACTCGAAGTGCCAGATCGTCTCGTGCACATCATCCGTGACTTCTTGTCGAATCGCTCCTTTCGCTATCGCGTTGAAGGCACACTCTCTTCCCCTCACCCGATCCTCGCCGGAGTCCCGCAAGGCTCCGTCCTCTCTCCACTCCTCTTCTCGCTGTATTCCAGCGACATTCCACGCGGTGGCAAGCCCCAAGTAGCTCTGTACGCCGACGACACGGCCATTTATTATTCAGGTACCAGCCCCTTAGCGATAGGTCGAACTCTCCAGACCGCGGTCACGGCCCTCGGGAAGTGGTTCACGAAATGGAGAATCGAAGTCAACCCTACCAAAAGCGCAGCCGTACTATTTAGTAGAAAACGGCGGCTTCCCGTTCCCGCTCCACCCATAAGCCTCTTCGGCAAGCCTATCCCTTGGGAGCAGCAAGCCAAATACCTGGGTGTGATCCTTGATCAGAAGCTTAGCTTCGTACCTCATATCAAAGCGGCACGCGCGCGAGCCGCCTTTGCCCTCGGCCGACTTCATTGTATGTTGAACAAGCGCAGTAAACTCTCTCTTGCTTGCAAGAAGAGAATTTACACTGCGTGCGTCAGACCTATCATGACTTACGGCAGCGTCGTATTCTCTCACGTACCCGATTATCGACTCAAACGAATGCAAACTCTACAAAACCTTTTCATGCGTAGAGCCACGGGCGCTCCAGGTTACGTTCGTAACTTGCAGCTGCACTGTGACTTAAAGCTGCCCACAATCAAGCAGTTCATGAAACGCGCCGCGACCCGTTTCTTCGACACCGCCGAAACCCACCGTAACCCGCTTATCGTAGCGGCCGCGCGATACCGACCTTCAGTCATCTCCAAGATAAAACGTCCTAGACACACTCTCTCCTATCCCGACGATAAGACAACGCTTCTACAAGAAGCATTCGACTTAGCTAGCAGTAGCAATACAAAACACAACCGCCGTATACTACGTCCTCGCCGGCGAGGCCCGTCGCGTATTATAAATAATAGTAACGTAAATGTTACCCCCCCGTCCCTAGATCAAGCTGGCCCGAGCCGGCCAAACTAGCAATAAAAATATGTCCCTAAATAATAATAACTCAGATCCAGCCATCCCTTGCTGTTTTTGCCTTATTAAGATAGTCAGCAACGCACTAAGTCGAGGTCCGAACCCCGCAGGGGGTGCCCTTAGTGAACGTTGCTGACGTAGTTAGTTTATTTTACTTGCTCTGGCTGGAGGCCTTACGGTTCTCGCCAAAAGTCCGGTGAAGCAGTCAAAGCCTGCGCTCAGGCTAACTGCAGTAGACCTCATCCAAAAAAAAAAAAAAAAAAAAAAAGGATTTCTACGAAGTCACTAATAAAAACGCAAAATGACCCTATTACCATTTTATTATGGCATGATTTTTATCAAATACTTTAAAAAATATTTTACATAATTACTCTTTGGAACTACTAATTAAATATGGTAGCCAATTAAAACAGTTAGGCACGCCTATCTAAACACAAATATACCTAATCAAGAGCACAGTTCTGTTTATTCTTGATCCAGGGATACATGATCCTACATTGAACAAACTTACAAATCAAGCCACGTCTAGACCAGTTTCAAATGGCATTCGTAAATACGCTCCTCGGATATATTTCCAGCTGCCCCAATTGCCTCAATTACCGTGTTTTCTGCTATTTTTAGAACAGATCTAAATTATAGATCTAGTTGCAGTTCTCTTTTCAGTAGTAATTTTATACGAATACCAGTGCAGTTAAGCGGTATGATTAGCTATGTTGATAATCCTAAATGTGTAACTTCAAATACAAATAGAAAGGACAAATTAAACCTCAGGCAGGACTCGAACTGACTACTGGTGCTATTAAACACGTGTGTAAATACTGTAAATTAGTCATTAGTATGAAAATTGTCGAATCATAGTAGTCTTTTCAGCGATGGATGTATTATGTGAAAGATGATATGAGAAAGGAAGGAGTGAATGCTGAGATGACGAGTAGTAGAGATGAATGAAAGAAAAGCACACATTGCGCCAAAACGAAGAAGTAGAAGTCTTCTCAGAGTAATTGTATCCATACCAGTAAAGTATTTAAAGTCTTATCTTAAGCTAAAAGACTAAAAAAAAAACATTTGATTGAACCCATTTTTTAAGTACCTACCTAAGATTATCTGACTTCTTGTTAACATTTTATTTTTTTATTGTATTTACTTTACAAAATGATCACCCATCTATAAATTCCACAATAGAGTAATGTTGTAAAATAATAAATAGGAAAATGTCTAATACTTCTTTCTTAAACTATGCAGACTTTAAAAACTACGTTAATATAAATCTTGTAACCTATACCTTCAGGCTATTAGGCTTCAAACTAGTTTTAACCAGTTCTTGATTTAACCTTCAATCTCTTTGTTCCCAGGGCCCGGTATAAAGGGTACGATGGCGATCCTGAACTGCCTGCTGGCGCGCCAGCTCTGCTTCGAAGACGCCTCCTGCTCTGCGATTCTTGAGATCATACCCCGCGTCTGTGGCTCTGAACTTGGTAAGTTATCTTAGATTTAATTTGGTATAAGCACGTCATACAAAACCTTTTACAAATAAAATAAAAACAATAAACTAAAATCTAAAAAATTACGATATGATATAGTTAAAAGTATCTATAATTATTTTAATTGTTACACCCACAGCCCAATTATCTTACTCTAATCCTTAGGTTGTCTGGTATAGATTACAATTAGTGATAGAACCGCCCATTGTACCAAGTATTCACATTGTTTCTTGGTGTACAATAAAGCGTTATTATTTTTATCATTTTATGAGAGTATAGTCTATGATGATTTATCATAGACATCTGGACTATGGTCAGTGGTGACGTGTCTTATGACGTGGCAACCACGAGATGGTTCATTAGGTATTTTATCTACGTTCATACCCTAACTAACAAATTAAGAAGAAAAAAGAAAGAGATAAAAATAAATACTAGCTGATTACGCGCAGAACATTGCTAGCTAAAATAACGCCTGTTGTCTACATTCTAGAAAAATCATTTTCAATCCTTATAATATAAAATAGACAATAAAAAAAATTATATTGAAAAAAACCTACACAATTTACCACAACAAAGACATTCATAAAATATTAACTGACTCACGTCATTATTTCGAATAAATATTTACCATCATATGACAATAAGAGAACCTAAGTTTTCTAAGCCATAAAGGAAACTCATAAAAAATCTCTTGTTAAATACAAGCTATTATATATGCGAACACACGGGGTTCTAACCGCGACAACCTTTCAACAGATGGCAGTCTATCACACCGGAGCGTAACATTGCCTTGTTCATTTATTATGAAGTGTTGCTAAAGTTTACATTCAGTAGGTGTTCGAGAACTTGGCATTAGTTCCGGCTTAGTACAAAACAATCAAGAAGAAAAACTAAGTAAAAAACGATACCGTAGTTGATAAAAATACATGTTATAAACATTAATAGTTTCAAAAATTATACTTGCTATAAAACAAATAAACCATCTAACGACGACAAAACTTAGCTAATCATTTAAGAAGCTCATAAAAAACTATCTAGATACCTCAAACGGTTTAAATACATAATCATCTTACAATAATTCTTTTATTTTTTGTAAAAACGAAATCTAAATTAATAAACCATAATGAAATGTGTTGTAAAAATAAGCCTATTGTAGAAAAAAATACTTCGAGAATAAACACGACTCCATAAACAAAGCTGTGCTGAAATACAGTATAAAATAATTATGAATTCAACGCAAAAGCTTAGTTGAAATACCAAAGAAATGTACTAAATATGTAGCTGTGAATTTAAATGTTTTGAAGTCGCTTTACAATTCTAGATAGCTAAAGAACGGATTATTTCTCGAGTTGCATTTGTTTAAATAAACAATAATATCCCGCATCTAAAAGGAGCTAAGGATTTTGATATTATAGCGAACCACCATCCATATTCATACTCATATTATAAATGCGAAAGTAACTCTGTCGGTCTGTCTTTCTGTTTGTCTGTTAAACGTTCACGGCTAAACCGCAAATCTGATATGGATGAAACTTGGTATGAGTTAAGCTTGGATCCTAAGAAAGCTCGTGAGCAGCGCTGCGGACAACATCTAGTATGTTATAATTCTACATACCAAATAACTAGTAATTAAACTTGGTCAAAATGTAACTGACAATTTTATAATGTATGTACATAATAACTTGTCTTTTAACCTCACTTTTCGTCAGTTCACAAACATTATTATTTGCCATTTGTCTACTCGCATGTTTTCCAAATAAAATAAGCTTATCTATTGCATTTTGTAAAACTCATAATATCCTCAAATGACACTTAATAATTAAAATGTACGCAAAAATCTTACTTTTCGGTGTAACACGCAGCCGTATTTTGACCCCTCACCGCATTCACTCTTGGGAGTATGGAATAAAACATCAGAAGGCGGTTTTGAGTGATGCATCATCAAATAACCAGTAGCGTCAAATGGACGAACTCTCACATACTTATTATAATATAGCAAACTTATTATCATCTGCCAGGAGATCGTGGTTTGATATACGTAATTATATCTCATGTGACTTACTTACACTTGCTTATTATATACTTTTTAATATGTACCTATTTACAAAACATACAATTTATACTCTACTAGCTGTTTCCCGCGGCTCCGTCCGCAACAAAACGTTACCGATGTTCTTTCTTAGCCTCTAGCTAGACTATCTGTGTGCCAAATTTCATTTAAATCTGTTCAGTAGTTTTGGCGTGAAAGCGCGACAGACAGAGTTACTTTCGCATATATAATATTAGTAAGGGTCATGTCAAAGTTCATAAGAAAAGATTTTAAAGCCATTTACTAGTCACAATCAATGATAATATATTATATAAAAATGCGGTACATATGTTATTAGCGATCGCATTTGGAGGATACGAAAACCTCCTAATTAGAAAGTTTTGAATAATAGCTATCTCTTTTACTTTCGTGCTTATCCTATCTTTTATACTATTCATTAGTGCAACTTGACAACATTTTGACATATATCAGCACGATCAGATTGTAAACGTCGGTAACTATGAAGTTAATATATCTTGTGTATAATATAATGTTTCAATACACAGTTAGTTACAGTTAGTCAGCGACTTCAATACTGTAACAGAAATTTACAAGTACTGCAACTTGAAAAATAAACTCTTTTAGGAAGAATTTATCGACATGAGATGGAATAAGTTCAATAGGCAGTGACTTCTACACATCAGTTTTACTGCTTATTTTACGATTTTTCTGAGTCTTTATGTTTTTTGCCCTGAAGTGGACGACATTTCATTTAAAAAGAAGTGAATGTTATTTTTCCGACAAATCTATTAGCAATAACTATTAAAAATATTAGCGGTCACATTTTTTTGGCAACCTGGTAGATATATATTCTACTTATTATAAACTAGCTGTCCCCCGCGACTTTGTCCGCGTGTTTTAGTATCAACGGTTATTCATTTTTGTAACATTTTTTATTTATGCTCCGCTCCTTTTGGTCGCAGCGTAATGTAATATAGCTTATAGCCTTCCTCAATAAATGGGCTATCCAACACTGAAAAAATTTTTCAAATCGGATCAGTAGTTCCTGAGATTAGCGCGTTCAAACAAACAAACAAACAAATTCTTCAGCTTTATATATTGGTATAGATATGCGTAAAAAATTGTTTTTTAGCAAATACTCGATGAGTGCACTAATTCTGCAGCCGGATCATAGAGTATTACAAATAAATCAGATATAAAATCAACAATATTAACAATTAATAAAAAACTGAGGTCAAGGAACTAACACACTGATATTCCTTTGTTCACAAACAACCAAAAGTACCTACACGTATTCTAGATATTTAAAAACTCTATATCCTTCTTCCTAAAAACTAGAGATAAAGAGAATATTTCCAATGTGATTTTTGTAATTAATAAACTAGGAAGTCTACAACGATTATAATTTCTGTTTCCGATATCGTCTTAGTTAATAATTTACTACAATTTTAGTTAAACGTTCTTGATATGCGTCATTCGACAGAAGTTTTGTGACTGGCATAATTATTTATAGCTCACTTACAAATCAATTCAAATATAGTATCGACGCTAAATAAGTATTGGCCCCGATTCTGTTAAACTCACACTAAACTTAGTTTAGGCCATCGGTATCTTTATCACTTGTACTCAATTAGAAAAGGACAAACGAAAATTAGAGCTGTCAAATTTAGTTTCGACTAAAATTCTCATACAAATTTACCGACACGCAGAAACGTGTGCACTAAAACACAGATGTTCAAGGCGAAACCTGGTTTGACATTTCTAAGTTAGTTGTTATCTGTTGCCGTCCTTTTCTCACGCTATATGTTATAATGTAATGTGTATGGGTAATAATGTAAAATATAGCAATGGTTTAATTTTGATTTAGTTAGAGTACAAGGGAATCGGCGCCATTATATTATAAAAATGGATTCAATAAAAAGACTCCATGAAAAGTTAAATAACATTATTAAGATAAAATCTGTTCAGTAAAATTAACTCAACCATGTCTTTAATGAATGAAATTACGATCCATTAATTCAAGTTTTAAAGCAAGTATTTTCTCGACAGTATTAAAAGTTTACTTCACAAAATATTTGTAACTTCCAAACTACGTATGATTACAATTTAAAAGCTTTTCCACAGTTGTGCTATGTGCTCTGCTAATATCTTTGGCTTTCTACTGTTTTATAAGGCTACGTACTACGGCGAGCTAAGCTAAGCGAGAAATGAGCGGGAAAATTATGGTCCCATTTTAGTTTGAATTGATAAATTGTCTAGTTTAGGTATTTTTCAGTTTTTTTTCTTGTGTTTAATAGGAACAAGTAATATAGCTACCTACTAATGTAAAGCGTCACTTTTAAAGTCAATATAAACCAGTATGGTTTATTGACTACTATATTTAGCGGCCTCGCGTGGATATCGGTTATCGCAGCATAAAGTAGCCAATGTCCTTTCTTGAAATACAAAGTAACTCCATACCAAATTACTTCACAATTGGTTGTGTAGTTTAGCCGTGAAAGCATTTATACACAAAACTTATAAAGTATATGAAATGCTTTATTTAATATAAAGTTATACATAGCTTCTGTTACTTTAAATACACAAACACATGAGGTTATATACTTATGTAAATGAGCTAAGCGAGTAATGACACATTTCATTTTAACGTCGCACCTCACCCTCACCGAGCTTATTAAACTTTTTACGTAATACGACTTTCGTGTTTTAAGTCTATCGTAATAAATTATTTAAAAACGTTTCTATGCGCCTTAAGGTCGAGGTGACCTTATTGAAATAACAGTTATTACGGTAGAAATCCAAGATGGAGGCAAACATTTAATGTGGAAAACCATGTAAGGAGTATGCTTGAATAATTTTTGACCGTAATTAGAAGTAATTTTATGTTATACTGTTTACGATATACATTTTATATAGCTCTGCATAAATATTAATACTAATAAGTAGTCGTTCTAGCACGTACGTATTCATATTAAACACTGTAAAAGTAAGTTCCTCGATATACTTAGTATTAAAGATTTCCGAGTAATTTTACTTTTGTTCTAATATTTTTTACAAAAAAAATCTCATTTAACTCGAAATTTTGGACCTTTTCATAGGAGTTATAAGAGGTTATTTAGTATTAAATAATCTCCCCTGCCTTCCTTTATCAGATTGCCGACGTATTTACCAATAACACTGTATAATACATTCTCATACTTATCATTGCCGATGAAATGGTACAAACAAACAGTACCACGCTGTATTTGCAAACATACACCTGTCCTAAAATCTAGGTACACACCAAAACGGCCTTATTCAACGAAAACTCAAACATAAGGTAATATTAGCAATCATAATTCAAAGATAATCCAAGTTGAACCGACACCCTTAATATTGAACACTGGCGTCATAACAATGATTTATACGACAGCCGAAATACTCGAGTGAATTTACTCGGGGACAATACGTCAAAAAATATATTAATAACCACCCAAGGTGGTAACAAAGGTAAGACAACAATAGGTGGCCGATATTCTAGCTGTGTAGGGGGACCATGTCTTGAGTAGGACATAAAAAAGAAAATAAAAAAAAATAAAAAAGTTAAAGCTGACTTTCATGCAAGGAATATTTCAAATTATTATTTAAAAACAAAAGCACTACTAGCAATGTAGGTGCAATTCACATTGCTAGCAAACTTGTTAACCCCTCCAACTAAGCTTATGCTTGTGTCTGGAGTGGGTTCTCGTCAATAGTACAATGGGTTGGGTTCGAACCTGCGTCCTTTCGATCACAAGGCCGTCACCTTAACCTTTAGGCTATTGCCGCTTCTGTCTGATTTATTTTCCTTATTATTATTATTATCTACACGAGAGGATTTTAAGTTATTTCTGTTGCATAAAATATAGTATAGTATGGTTTGTTTTTTTTTAGCCTATGTTTGATCTCCTGCAGGTCAAAAGCCTTTAATATTTTATTCCCAATAAATAAATTACTTAAAATCCTCCAGTAGATAATAATATTCACTTAGTTTATTCAACAAATGTTTAATACATATTTCTAATAATTTCACTACACTTACTTTCCATGTAACATCTTCCATTTTTAATTAACTTCTATAAAAAATAATTTTAAAACCAATCGTATAACTTTATCTCACCAAAAAAACAATTCAATCTTCTAATCGGCCAACTATATGCGGAAACCACGATATCAAAGTTACTATAAAATAGCATCTTTTGTTTCATTCCCTCTCATAACATTCCGTATACTCCATCACTTTCTCTCTCTTATTTCGGTTTCTGACCTATTCCCGTTCTGAATTCTCAGAAGTAACTAACAGGAAAACTAATTTAACTTATATTTATTTAGGATATAAGTTTATTCGTTATAATCTGAAGAAAAATATTTGTTTCAGCCTGTATATATAGCGGATACATAATTCTTTGGTCCTATTTACTTAGGACACAAGAATTTGTGAGCAAAGTACTGTTTACAAAAGACAGCTTTAGTTTTCAAACTATGTAAGATTATGGATCAAACGTTACAATTTTTTTCGAAGCAAGTAGGTACAACGTCGTAGTTTTATTTTGAATCGATTACTTTTATGTCTATACGAAGCGGTGTTTACTTTTTACCAGTTGACGCTTGCCCGTGGCTATCCAATAAAAAAAACAGGATATCTAACGACCATTGTCAGATAAAAAATATACTATATTTTTATGTTACTGAGGTCAAATTTCTAACTTCTAGTAGGCTAAACGTTCAGTTGTGTTGTGGTCGGGTTCCAGTCTTACCGGATTCAGCTGAATTCTATATTTTACATGGAGCGACTGTCTATTTATGACCGTTACAACCCATTTTACTGGGTAACACAGTATCCCCTGGGTCTGGATAAGACTAGTTGTTATAATTGTAATGACCCAACAACTGCCAAAGATCAAATTATGACAGTGCCGGACGTCAAATTATGTCAGACCGGAGGCTGCACGTATTCTCGGCATGTTTACAAAAGGTCACACATCCACGTATCAACCGCGGCGAGCGTGGTTTAACCTTTATTATCGGTCAAACCGTATGGCTTACGCTCAGCCACGAGCTCCTCCGAGAGTTAAAGTTCATATATAGACTATTAATAGCTATAAGTCGATTGGTTGGAAATTTAAGAACGTACAAATTCCTAAATGAATCTTAAGACATGGTTACCCTATCATATCTCTACTTCATAATATACATATGGGGCGTGATCGCAAGCATGACAATGAATCGAGGTCAAAACGTAAGTACTTTACTTTCGTTAACTTGATATCGATTTTGAAATTAAGTTATACATAATTAAACGTGCAGCTAGATTTAACACGGAACTTTGGGAAATTGTTCGTTATTATTTTATTCTGGTTTGAAAATGTAATAATGTAGTAAGTTAGTGTCGAAATGTTGGGTGAAATACTATTTCTTAAGTCTACTTCTTAATATTTTCTCAAAATTGTATTAAGTATTCTCAATAAATTTCGACGTCAATACAACTTTCACTTTGATATCCTTTTATATTAAACTAGCTTTTGCCCGCGACTTCGCGTAAATGCTTTCTTATCGGATGCCTACGTCATACAAAAAACACACCCTCCAAGTTTCAGGTCTCTACGATCAGCAGTTTAGGCTGTGCGTTAATCCTTTAGTCAGTCATTCAGAACAAAGCATTTTATATGTGTAGATAAATAAATATGGACAATATCCCATACTTTGCTCTGAACCAAAAGTAAGCAGCTAAAGGACTTTTGTTACGCAATCAGAGACAACGAGGGTTCCACAACACCTAGACCCGAGACAATGTAGAAAAGTGGTATTCTACATTGACCCGTCCGAGGATCGAACCCGGGACTTCAGAGCCACACAGAGACCACAGAGGTCGTCATATAATTTAAATAATTTTATTAACGTAACGAAAAGACAAAGAGCATCAATTAAAAACTTAAAACGTAAAATACAACCGCATCAAAAGTGCTCTAAACCAAATTGCGTTACCCCGAAATTAGCCTTCCAAAATGTAACAAAATAAGTTACATTCTAACATCGAATCTTGCCACAATCTTGTTCTTAAATAACATCGGGAGGGTTCTTGAGGGCACCAAGAGGGCTTTATGTTTCAAGGGTCCTCGGTTTAGATTTATCCATAAATTTGAAGCACGTCGATGACTTTGCTGATTGTAATATTTTTTGGGATCAAAGTTTACCTAACTTGGTCCTGTGATCATATTCCAGTGGTTTATTGATTTTGCACTTCTGTTTCGTTTCAACTATGGCATAAAGACCCCCTTAACTGTTTTTATATCTTGTACAAGTTTTTTATTTATTTGCATTAACAAAGTTTAGCCAGCTTCTAAAAATGCCTCGGAAAGCACGTTAAGCCGTTGGTCCCGACTGACGTACGTTGCTCTTTGACAGTCCTCAAATCATTACAATAGGCATGTTTCCTAATTTTTTTTTTAATTGATTAATGAATTTTATTGGACACGTATTTTTTCTTTATTCCTGCAAACAAAAAATGATCAAAATACAGAGAACGGAAACTACGCGTGACGTCACTCCTCGCTACGATTTTTAGCGAGGCGTGGCGTCATAAGCCCCCACTCCGAAACTTTAAAGCGGTGTATCTTTGTATTTTTTTATTGTTTTGATAAAAGAAAAAATACGTGTCTAATATTTTTTTATTATCTAACTGACGGACTAAATAGATTTTAACTTTTCATACCCAGGAAACATCCCTATTCTGACAACCAGTCTTACTATTGGATACTATGTTACCCAGTCAAAAGGGTTGTGGACTTGTGGAGGACAGATAGGCAGTCGCTCTATGTAAAATACAGTATTCAGCTGTATCCGATAAGACTGGAGCCGACTCCAACATAGCTATGGAAAAGGCAAGGCAGATGAAGAAACCGGCGTATAAAAATGGCGGACACGGTGATAAAAAAAAAACCGGCCAAGTGCGAGTCGGACTCGCGCACCGAGGATTCCGTGCAAACATGTAGGTGTAAAAGTTCACCCATCACGACGATCGAGTCATAGTCGTAGTTATGGTATTTTTATGGCAAAATGAAAAAGAAAAAAAAAAAATTATATTATTTTTATTATATGATGTAACTAAAAATTTACGGTTTTTGCAATTTTTCCTTCTTCTGTACTATAAGACGTTACTTGTACCAAATTTCAAGATTCTAAGTCTACGAGAAGTACCCTGTAGGTTTTGATTCCCATGCGAGTTTCGAAAATTTGCGGCTTAAACGGCTGTATCTTTTGATTGCTTTGGCTTAGAAGTTTGATTTTTTCGCAGCTCCAAGGGACAGTAGACTTGAGTATTGGATATAAATTGTAGTTGAATACCTCCACGCGTTCCTGAGAAAAACGGTCTTGACAGACGGACGGACAGACGGACAACAAGGTGATCCTATAGGGGTTCCGTTTTGTCCTTTTGAGGTACGGAACCCAAAAAACAGTTAAGGTTAGGTTCTTTCAGGTAACTAGTGTTAAAGCAATACTAAAGATTTACTTAAAATCAAAAAATAAAAAACATTTTAGCTTCTTTTTACATACAAATAAATTTAACCATAGTACTACATAGTAGTATATAATTTGCTTCGAAGAGCAACTTTGATATGAACTGTGTTATAACACATTAACAAAAGAATAATACATGTTAATTTAACAAAACAGTAAGCAAATAGGAGTGTAGTCGCGTTAGTTTAAACTGTCCCGCGACCAGGAGTAAGGGTGGTTACACAATACGTATTTAAATTCATCCCCCCTTTGCGGAACTTCAGTGTTGCCAGTTAATGGGTATTTAACTGGTTTTTGTGTCGTTTTGTGGTTGGAATTGTAGGTGATTTGTATCTTTGGTTTAGGGTTTTATATGTACTGGTAATTCGAGTGGTTTTGTAGTTTTAAAACCACATTTTTGTTCCGACTGCCAATAAAGGGTTTTGTAGAGCGTTTCTTGTATGTATGTTTCTATGTTCGTAGTTTTTTTTTATAAGGTATCTTGTATCTTCAAAACGGCTGGATAGATTTTGGCTGTTAAGGTTAGGTTCGTCTCGAAAACCCAAGTGTCCTTAGAGATACAAATAACAATTAGAAAAATCCCTGTCCCAGCAGGGCAGTTGGGTTTTATGTATTTACTTATGCAAATGACCTTAGTTTCCGACCAAATTAGATTTCAGCAAAAATGAAATTTAAAATCATTTACTACTTATTTTTTTATTGCGTTTCTTATTCATTTTATTATACGTATACTTTTTTCGACATGGCACAATCCAAAAAAAAAATTCTCATTATTTTGAGGTGAATAAGAGAGTGAAACTAAAATTCTCGCATAATTTATTGTTGGCAACACTACAAAGGCGCGGAAACGACCTTGACTTCAATGGTAACGTAACAATGGGTATAATTACAATGGAGCCACCATACTATGTAAAGTTAAGATTACAATTCCTTACTTAAGAATGTATGCTTTATATCTTGTTCTATAAGGTTCATATATTTAGTCCTGTAAGCTTAAGGTGTAGGTAAAATATTAATTTGAAAACTAGGCTTTATTTATTAATTACTTTTTTTCTTATAGTAAGTAGTGGGAGAAAGTATTGTCCGTTTGTTCATTTTCAATTTTTAACAGTCTGCTAACACTTTAGTATGAAATGCTGTGGTTTAGAAATTTGTAATTTAATAAAACTAAAAACGGAATTGAACACTCAAAATGCGAAGAACATATTTAGGTGTCGACACAAAGAATTTCTTAAAATACAGCAAACATAAAAAAAAGAAACGCAGAAAAACCTAATTAATCCATCTCAACAAATTAAACATTATCGGTACTCCAATTTACACTCGACAGTGATAAGTGTGTCTTATAATTAAGACGAATAAAGGTCGGGGCACACAGTATTGTTTCGGATACTTTATAGGATTTTCGGATAAGTATCCGCGGGGCGTGAATTTTGTTCGCATTAAGTTGACAAAACGGCTCGATGTCAGAGGGTAGTCCCTTGTCACCGGTGGGTTTATTGTGCTCGGCGGTGTGACGCGGATACGCCAGTGCCCATCCAGCTTTAGAATGTGAATTACTTGATATATATTTTTACGAGTGAGCGATCGTTTTTCAAGTTGTTTTGAAGTAGCGACTGTTTTATCTTACTCTGTGTTCTTGGTGCCTATATCTATAAAGGTAGGTAGAGATGACGAATTTTTAGTAGGTGTATTTCTACAATCTTATTAAATTAATTCACTGGGCTATAATAAAGTTGTATCAAACATTCATACTCGACTGACCAAGTGGTTTATAGTAGCCTTGACTGCTAAACTAGAGGTCGTGGGTTCGATTCCCATCCAGGACAAATCTTCGTGTGGTGAGCATGATCTTTTGTTCTGTATCTGGGTGTAATTTATCTATAATTTGTATGTATGTAGAAATTTATAAGACTGTTTATCAGTTGTCTGGTTGCCATAATACAGGCCCTGCCTAGTTTTGGATCAGATGGCCGCGTGTGAGTTGTCCCAAGATATAGATATTAAGATATACACTTTCCATACTAATATTATAAATGCGAAAGTCACTCTGTCTGTCTGTTACGCTTTCACGCCAAAACCGCAGAACCGATTTTGATGAAACTAAGTATGTAAGCTGGTATTTCATATACGTCCCATAACTAATAACGATCTTCATATCGAAAATTGTAATTTATTTTCAATGTTAATTGATGTTTTTTACCAACTTTTATTCAGAACTAAAAAATAATTATCAGCGGAAGATATTTAAGACAAAAATGCTTATTAAATATATATATTTAAAAAAGCTTATTCAGCACAAGATTATCTAAATTTGACGAAAGCAGTTAGCGTCATGCAGTACCGTTTTTCAGTGGATACCCCTCAGCATTTTGACTGAAAGCGTACGTGTGAAGTTATAAAAACAATTTGGATTATCAAAATAAAGTACATAGTGAACTGTTGTAAACATAAAACCGTAATCTGTCGTTGGTTTTCCTCTAATGTTGGCTTGTAACTAATACGGGAGTGGCTCTCAAGGGTGGAAAGAGGTGTTAGCAACAGGAACAGCAGGATAACTAGATCATACTGGGCCCTAATCTGAACATTGGAGTTCTTATCCTAGAAACTTAAGGACAAAGTTAACAATAACACATTTTTTTCAGCTAACTCATATTGTTAGAAAGCAATAACAACAGGGATATTTTCCTTAAATAACTGATAAGGTTTTTTTGTTTGATGTTGAGTCACAACAAGAACTAATGAACGTTTTTAACGTTGTAGTTTTAATTAGAACAGTCTTTCTGTTCACATATTATTAATACCCATGAAATAATAATGAATAAATAAGCATACCTGTGACACGGTAATAAAGAATTTAAGAAGTAAGATGTGATGAAAGTGATTATCTTGACCGACAATGAATGTAGGATTGATGCTGTTCCTTGATATTAAATCTAGGCAGTAGAAATCAGGTGCATGTGAATAACCGAAATCCACAACAAAAGTGATGAGGAAAAACTCACTAATCATTGGAGGCAGCTAAACAGATCACAAATATGAAAATGTTCGTGATGCAGTGAAACACGCTGAGATGATGTAGTTCTTTCGATAGTATTGGTGGCAATCTAAGTCTATGCTAGATGTTTAATGATCTTATATCCGATACATACATTTTAGCAATAGAATAGAACAGATGTAATTTCAATAATCATTCTATACTCCGTGTAGAATGATTATTGAAATTACATCTGTTCTATTCTATTGCGAAAATGTATGTTGATGCAAGGTTGCATGTCCATTGTTCATAATTGATTTTGAGCATCTATGTACGACAAAAAACTAACTCTTCATATAATCTTCTTGTTGGGTCTAAGGAATCAGGGATATAAGATACAAATCATACTGATTTATATTATACATAATATTTATTAAAATAATATATTTACATAATAGCCTCATTATAAATGAGATAGGAATTATATTATAACGATCACAAAACTTATTAAATACGAAAATACTTGAAAATTTAAGGCAGAATTACACAATAAATAGGTTTTGACAAAATTTTGGTATCAGTTGACTCATGAAATGCTTTTTCAAGCTTACACTGATAATAGAAGAACTTCAGAAAAAATATTAATAATGGGATCAGTTCTATTCCAATAATGAATTATTATACATGTCAATGTGAGGCAATTCATGATTACAAATGAACTGCATAGCAATCATAACTATAAAATAATAACAAATATTGGACCGTAAAGAACACCTTTACTAAGTAATTACTAAGTTGTCTTTCTCAACTTAACTCTCAATTCCTCGCTAGAGATAAATTCGCTGATTTCATTGTCACTCCTGAACTTAACTCTCTTTTCTGCTTTGATACGTTTAGTTCGTCTAACGTTAGACTCGCACACCTTAAGAAATTCTCTGACCCTGACTTTCTTCACTACCTTCTGATAGCGCTCATACACGTCTTTAAGGTCGAAGTGAACATTAGGCGGAAAAATAGTAACCAAGTCCATGTAGAACTTTTTTCTCTTGGAAATATACTCGACATACTCAAGTAAAGTGGGATATGTTTCTGATTCTTTCACACAATCAATAAACAATTTGTATAGAGACAAAATCCTGTCAAACTCAAGCGAATCGATAGCTTCGTACGTAACTTCAATTTTATCTTTGTCGTCGTCGTTGTTGATAACTACTCTCCTAGTATTGTTGACCAATTCCTTGTAGAATGATCTGTTTTGGTCGATGACAAAAAAAGGACGGAATGTCTTTTCACAAATTTCAAACGTGCCTTTCCCGGCTTTGGACGCTTCCAAATCACCTTCAAAGTGCATCAAGTGGACATAGTCATTCAGATGAACTTTCTCCTCAACAACATCGTCGCGCAACATTTCCTTGTGATTCAATTTGAGGTAATTGAGTTTGTACAGATTAGACGGATTTTCAATTTCACTGACAAGAAAACCGTCCACAGTCTTAAAAATTTTCTCCAACAAATAATAAACTTTATCTCGAGATTTTTGGATTTTCTTCAAAGTCATAACTTGACTAACTAGCTCTCTTCGTTTTTCGATAGACTTTAAATCTAGATCGTAATTGAAGTACTTCAAAATTTCGATCATATAACGCGCAACGCCATGATACCCTCTCAGCCGTTCATGCTTAAAGAGTCGAGGATCATTTTTGAAAATACATGAGGATAATTCAACGCAGTACCACAACGCAGTTAGCAGCGATGTATTTTCTTGAGGATCTAGCGGCAAAGATGATAGCCCAATTTTGCACACTGTCTCATTAATACGTCGCATAGCGTACTTCTTGAACTGTTCGACAACGTTTCTGTTCATCCATTCTTTGTTTTCACAGTTTTTCCACAGCACAAAGTAAAAAAGCCCAACATTGTAATTGATCTTCTTACAATTAAAATACGTCGCTGACAAAATGTAGTCGTTGTATTTATCAAACTGATCTGTGTCAGTCAACACAAGTCCGCCATGAAATGGTCTTCGTGTTCGCGGCTCATTCTTTGTATTGTTCGCCAACAATTGCTTGTAAACATTTAAAGTATAAAAGTATCCAATTGACTCGCTGACATCTTGATCGTTCACCAAAAATAGCGGACACTCCATGGTCGATTTGAACTTACTAAAACTGGCAGGTGTCACTTCTGTCGACCATCGTGATTTATGGAGAATGATCTTGTCCATCAAATTAAACTTCGTTAAGATGACAACAGGAATTCCTTTGTCGTCGTCCAGAATAACGTCAGGGAACTTAATTTCTTGTTCGGGCGTGAACTTAATATTGACCATCTGCTCCTGTTCAACGGACTTGTTAAATTTTGTATCGAACTTCAAGATGTCGAACGAGTAAGATTTTGCGTCGCTGACAATGTAGTTGATCAAAGCTTGGATTTCTCAATTTCAACCTTATCTGCATATTCCGCACCAGTGATATTCTTGTACCAATCCGTGTTAACAAAGTTGCGCAAGAATGAATTTTTGTCCTTTGTTTCCAGGTCAACTTTTTCATTCCCACTGTACACTGTTTTCGATGTAAACTCTTCAAACAGTCGATCTCTTAGCTTTTTTAATTTGTCGATTTCATGCAAAGAATGAGGTTCTCTTTGGAATTTATTGATGAACTTTAACTTTATATAAGACTTTAACTGTTTTATTTCAGTAGCAAAGTTCTCAACATTGATTTTCTGATAGTCATATTCTTTCGAAATATCAGTCCTATCATAAAGCTCGTTATTCCGGTAAACCACACAATTGCTTTTGAAGAAGGATGATGCGACAGAAACGTCAATTTCTTTTAAGTCTTCATTCAATGCATGTAGAACTACTGTTTCATATTGCATGTTTTCGTTTAATTTGAAACATCGGTCTGCACTATTCTTGTCAATCATTCCGTCCGTTATGATGTACATCAACTTAATTTTAACATCTTCATTGACAATATACCTTTCTTTCAAGTGTTCGATAATGCACTCCGGCTTTGTATCCATCCATTCAAAATCCAAATCGTTGTACGCTTTTCTGGCCTCGCATTCATCAACCTCCCAACAATCGTCGCCCCAGTGCAAGTAAACAACTTTGGATTCTGTTGGAGGCTCTCCGGTAATCAATAATTCTTCTTTGATTTTCTCTATATCCTGTTTGAACTGTTCAAGAGTTTTCAACCCGTTGCTGTGATAGTACTCAACGCCGTCAATCGAGCCCGAAAAATCTTTTGCATAAATAAAGTAATTAACCATTTTTGCTTTATACAATTTTTCTTCTCTGAAAGTGAAATAATGTTGCGTTCGTTGACGATTGATATGGACTGATTCGACTTTACTAATCACAGTGTGTGTTACTCAACAAGTTATCCTTGTCGATGACGTACTAGCACGTGTTGATGAATAACCTTGGACGCCTATTGGATATTCCTACAACAAAAACACGTATTAGAGTCGTAGGAAAAGAATTATTTATCCTCAAAATGACTGAAGGTCAAAACATAGTTCCATAATTTTTAGGATTATATTGAGTACTATAGTGAGCAGCATGGTAATGCATCAACGTTGATAATAAGATAATAATGAGGAAACGCACAACTTATCTCAGGGACCGAGCAAAGACTGAATTATAATTAACTGTCAACCAAACAATAATTCGGATAGTCAGTGGTATGAAGATGACCCGGGACTCTAACCCACGACTTGGTCGTTTGCGCCCGCTTCAACTTCTTAATCACTTTACGTAATGGAATATTTGCAACGTTTCGCAGTATTAATTTTGAATAACACATAGCTTTACATTTGAACGTACCAATTTGAAGTAAGAAATTGTACGAATTATGTTCCTAGCATATAGTTTTGCCGTACATTTGTTTATTTAAACACTTCAGAGAATGTAAATTCTCAAACTATAGACATATTACTTTACTAAAATGCCGTACAAGAAATGAAACTTTCACTCCAAGCTAAAAAATCGTTGAAGGACTGCTTCAATTAAAGCCTCCTGATATTGATTGTGACTCGCCCCAATCCGATGAACGATACCTTCATTAAAAGTATTTATTGCTTTAAAGGTAAAGATTAATAGTCATTTTGATGTTAATTAAAGTTGTATAGGTGTTCCGGTAAGGTATTTTAAGTAGTTCTTCCTTAAATTCGGATATTTTTTTTTTTTAAATACCTACGACTCCCGCACTAAGGAATTTAATCCTTGAGTCGCGGGGGGTTTCACATACATTCAAATCACATGCACAAAGAACACCCAGACTTGTAACAAGCATTTGTGGGTCACACAAATGCTTGTCCCATGCAAGGATCGAACCCGCGGCACGTCGCGCACAGAGGTAATTGGCTTGGTGACCTATACCACTCGGCTATCCGTGCAGTCGATATCAATTATTTTAAAGTATAATTAGTTATAAATTGTCTGTAACTGCCGCACTCAGAGACGTTACGTTCATGGTCGCTAAAGGGATTTTTTATTATTGATTTAAAAAAGCCAACTATGGCTTACTTAAATCGATTTAAGGGACTCCTTGGTATCGATTTAATTACGCAAACTCGCAGAAATCTCAGTGTGAGCTTATTTAAATCGATAATAAGTAATCCCTTAGGTCACCATTAATTTATCTGAGTTCGGTAGTAAGACTATTTGTGTTTTCTAGTTTACACCCTTTTTGCGGCTAAACTACTTAATCAAATTGCAAGTAATTTTATATTAATATAAAACTAAGTATAGCTTATATTTGGACATAATAAAAAGCTCTAGCTACCTTTGTGTATATTTATTTAAAATATTATTATTAAAACTAATTAATCATTGAAGAGACAAAAATATTTTTAACATAGTTACATTTACATATTTAAAGCCTGCACCTACACTTCTATTTATATGTAGCACCAGAAAAACCATCAAAATAAACCCTATATTTAATCATTAATCCTATTCAAGACACTGGCATGAACAAGAAAGAATATAACAAAAGAACAAAGAAGAGATGTGAACAATCTTATCAACCCCATGGAGGCAAAGCTAATCTCATTAATCACGGCTAATTGTTCGCACCATACTTTGGTTGTAGATACCATGACTGTTACAACCCATTGTTTTATATCTTTAGAAAACGAAACGGGAGCTTTTGAATCGGATTGGCTGCCTAATTTTGGTTCAAAAAGTCTTATTTTGGAGATTAATTTAATCTGATTTTGTCTTAGCATTTTAGGTACTTTAAGATAGGTATGTAAAGTTTTTTTAGAGGTACGTTGAAACTGATTTTGTCTTTACAGTTTAGGCAATTTAAGATATGTATATGACAGAATCTTATTAAATACTAGCTGTCCCACGCGACTTTGTTCGCGTGTTTTAGTTTCAACGGTTTTTTATTATTGCGACATATTTCATTTATGCTCCGCTCCTATTGGTCATAGCGTGATGTTATATAGCCTATAGCCTTCCTCAATAAACGGACTATCCAATACAAAAATAATTTTTCAATTCGAACCAGTAGTTCCTGAGATTAGTGCGTTCAAACAAACAAACAAACAAACAAACAAACAAACAAACTCTTTAGCTTTATAATATTAGTATAGATATTGAAAGCACAAATGATTGTACGATCGCGGGGATAAAGGAGGAGTAAAAGTAATACCGTCATTCATAATATTGTAAATCTATACTAATATTATAAAGCTGAAGAGTTTGTTTGTTTGTTTGTTTGTTTGTTTGTTTGTTTGTTTGTTTGAACGCGCTAATCTCAGGAACTACTGGTCCGATTTGAAAAATTCTTTCAGTGTTGGATAGCTCATTTATTGAGGAAGGCTATAGGCTATAAAACATCACGCTACGACCAATAGGAGCGGAGCGTAAATGAAAATTGACGCAAAAATTAAAAACCGTTGAAACTAAAACACGCGGACAAAGTCGCGGGGGACAGCTAGTATCAATATATAAAACAAAGTCTTGAATGGCTAGTTACACCATTTATAACTCGAGAACGGGAGGACCGATTTTTATGATCTTTGATTTGTTGGATTCATCTCTGTCTCGAATAGCAGAATAACTATAAAACATCGGAAAAAGTCGAGAACTGGGACTACTTCCGCGGGTGAAACCGCGGCACAGTTAGTGCTTTATAATAATACTAGCTGTCCCCCGCGACTTTGTTCGCGTGTTTTAGTTTCAACGGTTTTTCATTTTTGCAAAATTTTTCATTTATGCTCCGCTCCTATTGGTCGTAGCGTGATGTTATATAGCCTATAGCCTTCCTCAATAAACAGACTATCGAATACAAAAAGAATTTTTCAATTCGAACCAGTAGTTTCTGAGATTAGCGCGTTCAAACAAACAAACAAACAAACTCTTCAGCTTTATAATATTATATAGTATAGATAAAAAAACTGTTACATCAACTAATAGAACCCCAGATTACTTGAGATATTGTATTCTAATATTCCAGCAGATTCAGAGTTTCTAGAATAATTTTACGTCTTTATTACCCTTGTAAAATGAGTTGAAAATGAAATATTGTGGTAAAATGGTTTATAATCGCCATTTTCGAAAAAAAAAAGTGGCAAAGAAAAATCTAAAAGAGACAAAAGCCAACGATTTCCAGAACTTATTATGCAACCTGCTTTGCTTACATTCTACCTTTATTAGCAAGATAGTAACTCGCAAGTCAACATTGTATAGAAAATGAATTGTTCGTGAAACTCGTAAAACAAATATAGTTATAGCAGCTGAAACTTTTTCTGAAAACTAAACATTTTCCGCACAAACAGGAGACAACTCTTTACAATTCTGTTGGTAATAACGTTTTTTTTCTATTGTGACAGTCGCATAATAAGTTTTATACTTCCTCTTTGTGTTGCCATGAATATGAAAATATAATTGTTATTAACGAAAACAATTCGTAGAATGCCAAGTGAAAATTATAAATTGTAGAACTGTGCCCTTACTCTCCAATTTAATTTTAATTCTAATACAATGCCAATGCAAAATTGTAATTCATTTAGCAGGAACACAAATAACACACAGTACAAAAAATACTCTTATGGCCTTATTAATAAAAATCGCGATGGAGCTTACAAACGGATTAACAGATTCTAATTTTAAAATTTCCATAGAAAAATTTAATACAAAATCTGCTAAGCTATCGCTAATTGCAGTCGTTATTTTTATAAATAAGGCCATTAATATTTAGATTCCAGTCAGTTCCTTTTATTGAAAGCATTTTTTTAAGAAAACTGAATCTCGTACCTGCTGGTCCAGCCATTCTAGAGATTAGCCGGAACAAACAGACAGACAGCAGACAGGCAAAAATTGAAAAAAATATATTTTGGTATATGTACCGTGTACATTCATATGCATGTAGTAAAAAGCGGTTAATTTAATATAACAAACATACACTTTAATTTTATTATTTTTATAGATGTATATATGCACATTTGTGGTATTTAATCTCACACTTATTACAGAAGAAAGTCCTAGATTGAATGTAGAAAATAGCACCAAAAAATATACCTTTATTTCACAATCAACCTCAAAAAACATTCGAGAATATTCCACTAAAGCGGTATCTACACAAACGATGCAAACGAAGTTATAACGACGAAAAACGAGATCTAAGAATGAAAAATTACGGGCAATAACTCACTGGCTAGCAGAAAGCAAGTGGCAAATTAGGTACGTAACGTTCAAGGGAAAATTTTAAGTATTCGCGTCGATAAAGGGCCTCTAGAGCCGTCTACCCTTGTCATCGGTAATGACGCCGGTGTAGACACAGCCTTATATGATATGACACTTCGTTTGGTACACTTCTGAATCTTTTTTTTTGTTTCTGACAGTTTTTCGATTTCGATTCGGTTGTTCTTTTTTTTTTTTATTTGAGGATATTGTGCGTAGTTCGGTGACGGTTTAGTCAAGTTTTGGTATAAATGTACCCACGGTGTATACCTTCCGTTTGAGGCAGATATTTTAATGTGTTGTAATATTTATATGACTATATTGTAAGTAAATAATTACTATACAATGGGTGCCTGAAGACGGAGGACGCCGCCGAAGCCAGCCCAGAAAGAGTTGGCAGAATGACCTACAGTCACAATGCGAGGGTTGGTTTGAGGTGGCGGGACACAGAGAACTATGGTAGGACTTGGGGAAGCCTTTGCCCAGCAGTGGGATAGTTAAAGCGAAATAAAATAAAAAATATAAGTAATTTTATTGTCGCTTATCCACATTTATTATAACAGTAGTTTATAAACAACTATACAACTAAAAACCTAAACTATACTAAATCCAGAACTTAATTAAAATAATACTACCTAAGAATTTAATAATATATCTTTAAATTAAGTAAAAAAAAAGGAAGATTTAAAATAAGTCACTGGAGAAGTTGAAATGGTAATTACAGTTCTTTTTCAAGGGTTCTCTAAATTAGAGACTGCAAAATAAAGTTAACTAGGTACATAAACGTCAGTGGTCATAAACTAGCTAAATATTTGAACTAAGTAGGTAAAACTCTGATTCCTGGAACATAAAATATCTACACATATGTGGGTATACAAATTATCTTTTTAAAATATATCAACCCAATTTAAATCGTTACACACAGAGTTACTTTTGAATTTTTAATGGCGGTTAGTAATAATTTAGACCGCCCAATTGATTTCGTGGTTTGAAGTTTTAAATATTCAAGTACTGAGGTTGAATTCTGTACTAAAAACTAATATATATTTCTATTTTTAATTATATGAATTATAAACATACTTCGATTTGCAGGCTGTTTATTTATTTAACGAAGTGTAGCTCACAGCATAGCCGGCATGCAAGTCAGACACAAAAAAAAAACATTTTTATTTATCTGTTTAGAAACCCCCGAATATTGAAACGCAACTTAACTTTAAGACATTCTTAAATATATATCTGTCACTACTTTACACCTTAAAGACGGTAGACAGAGACAAGATGAGACTTAACGGCAACTTAAAACTGATTGACGTTTCTGTAGCCATAGTCGTGAAAACAGAACACGCATAAATTTATTTGATTTTATATTATCGGCTAAGATAATGTTTAGTTAATTTAATAGTCGATTTAAAATTTAAATCTAATTAAAATTAATTCTAATTTAAATCTTCTAAATCGTAGGTAGATAACGATGCAATTTCTGTATTGTAGAAAAGCAAACGGGAATCAACCAGACTCAATTATTAGGAACGGTCAACATGCAATGAAGTCTTGGTAAATACTCATTCCTAACCCTATTTGAAGAGCTTCCATTTAGTATATAAGATAAATTGATTTAGATCTAATACTTAATCCCATCTAAGTTTGTAACATTTATTTTTATTTATTTAATAATATAATTTATGTACACACAAAAGGATTTAAAAATAACATAATAACACAGATGTACAAAAGGCTTATCTCTAAAGGTATCTCTGTCTGAAAAAGTATTAAATAATGGCAGTCAACAGTGTGCCAACTTAATAAAATATTTATGATAATATTAATACTAATTAAATTAAAAATCTTAAATTTTTATAAAGATTTAATTTTTTATTCGAAAAGCACATGAATTTTAGGTAGATCTAAGCCATTATAATAATATGTAGAAATTTAAATCTAACAACAATTTGTTTAAAGGGAAACTTGTTGGTTGGGTTATCTTAATAAACGTCTTATTAAGTGGTTAAAGCCATCATCTACTTAAAAATATTATGGAACTTCTTATAGTACATTTTAATAAGGTCCTGATAAATTCCGGCAGGCACTAAGAAACTAATATACCGAGATGAAGTCGACGACTGCAGATTTCTTTTCATCAGTTAATTGGATGCAACTTCAAGCATTATAAAAACTTATATTTCTTGACAGAAGCATAATCTTTCGCTCTTCTGCAATGGTTGCATTGCATAGTTATGGCACCAGTTAACGTTTTAACATTTTTAAACCCTTAATTAATTTCGCAAATGTTGACTAACATTCATTTAAAATTTAAATAAACACATAAGACCACTATTTCCATTAAAATTTTTTTATCCACTACCTGTAGCAGCGAAAAAAATTATCAAACAGTAATCCATACCTAACTAATCTTGAATGGTATTGCGTCATCAACCTGAATACGTAATTAAAAAGAGCCTGAAAAGTCGTAATAGGTATCAATACATTTGTATAAATACATCATCAATTCCCTGCCCTGTTCCCAATTAATTAGGGTCGTTGAAATGCTTTTTTTGCTTCCATTCATCTCTACTTCTCGTCATCTCAGCATTTACTCCTTTCTTTCTCATATCATCTTTCACACAATCCATCTCTTTTTCAGTCTTCCTATGCATGTATACCCATTCACAGTAATAATTCATGAATAATTAATCCATACATGTGTATGAATACAGTGACAAATAAACCTCTACACATTCCCCAATCTAATCTCAGTGAGATTTATTCTCCACAACTCAATATGGAAGGAAAAAATCTAATACAGTGACTCCTTAATGGTTTACGACCGCAAAAACCCAGTTCTAATTCCTCACATAATCGGAATTGCGGTTTTTGCAGTAAAGGTTCAGTGGGCCTTGTTGGGGCGGGGCCGCGGCCCTTTTTGGACCCTTTAACCTTTGAATTGTGGCTTTCTTGATACGCGAGTTAAATCGTAAGACGGTGTTTATTGAACATCTTACCTAATTACTTATGTTCTTTTGTTAAGTGCTTGTTATAAGTTGGTATAGTGTAATTGAGTCTGTCAGGTCCTACGACTCTTCGATAGAACCTTTTATCATATTGACCAAAACGAGGATTTCTGTAAAACTACTTTCTCTACTCTACTCTTATATTGTTTTACTTAGTGTGTATGGTTTTCTTCCTAGCCTATTCCCAAACTTTTGAGGTCGGCTTCCAGTCTTACCAGATTTCGCTGGATACCGTATTTTGGAAGACTGCCTATCTTATCTCTAAAACAATTTCTGGATAATACACTATCCCTCACTGGGTTTCAATTTTGATAACTTAACGACTGTTAAATGATGACATAATATAACAAACAGAACTATTTTCACCTTTTTTTTTATTTATTCCTGTGCCGCGTGTCCCAACATTTAAATGATAGATTCAAGCTCTTTCATCGTATTTGCATATTATTATTCGTAGTAATATTTTAACCTTATTTACCATTGTTCCAGTGGCTTGCTCTACGGTGACCGTGACGAAGTGCCAGGCTGCCCTGAGGACCTTGCAGGCGTTCCCGTTCTTTAAGCCGACGTGCCTCTGTCGGGAACCGAACGTGGATCCTGAGTGTAACTCCTTCCGAGACTTCCTGTTCGACCATCCCTGCGTGTTTGTCATGAAGAAGGGTATGAGCTAATTTAAACCTGAAATGGAATCAAATTTAATCCAATACATACATAACATTTTACTTTTTCTCTGGACTATTTTGTTCTACTGTCGTTCAATGATCATCTCACAAATCTTGACTCTAATTTATTGTTTTGTAAACCTCATTGATTTACTGATCTAAATGTATAAAAATATTCGTCGATTTAATCAAAACAATTGTAACTACTTGACAATAATCTTTCCTTGTAATATTATATTGACATTTATCTCTATCATCTGTAATCTCAGGTTATTCTTCCAAGAATTAATAAGTTCTGAAGTATCATTATTTCCTTCAGCAAAAACTTTCTTACACAAGTATTCACAACACATTTCCCATTAAACGACCTACCTTTAAGATAAGCAAAGGCCAGTAAATACTTCGATCAAAAAACATGAGTTGTCTTAGAGAAAATTAAGTCAGGACGCGCTTCGAATAATTAGGTGAAATTGGGAATAAAAGTTGTGTTTTTTGTGATGTAGACGATTATTTGGAGGGCTTATATAATATATTTAGATGTAAAGCGATTTGTGGTAAATAAATAGGCTTTTTAAATTCCAAATCCAAGGTAAAGTGATTAAGATTTTGCCTGAAAATATAAGATCCTAAGATTCAAAACAGATAAAGTATTTTAAGCCGACTCTTTCATTCATGAAGACGACTGCTAAGAAATACTAAGATTTATTTTATGATTAAAATAATAAGGTCAACGAAACTAGGTATAAAAAGAGAAAATCTATTTAGTCCGTCACTTAGATAATAAAAAAAAATTGAAGATTTGTTTTTTGCTTTTTTATAATAAAGTAGAGTAAATCATAAAGTGAATCAACGTTCAGTTGGCCTATTCGCTATCTCCAGTTGACAACCCAAGCGATGTTACTAGATAAAAATAACGAAAAAACACAAATTTAGTATCGGCTAGAGTCGGTGACTAACTACGTTGTAGTAACTTATCTATCAGACGGACTTTAGATAAAAATATCATCTACCCCATTCAAGATATCAACTTTAGGGTAGTGAATTTCTCTTCTATGTAGAATACTATATTTTTCTTTATTGCATTCCCTTTAAATGTTAATAACTAAGTTCTTAACATAATAGGAGAGGCCTATGTCCAGCAGTGGACGAAGATAGGCTGATGATGATGAACTAAGTTCTTCATCTGTTTCTACACAATTTCTAATGTTTTTACCAACAGTTTACCGGTTTACAAATCTAGTGTTTCATCTTTCAATTTCACCATTATGTCCATATGGTATGCTGTATAATTTCAACTCTACTCAACAATGGAATCTTTGCAGAAAAAGACCCGTACCCAGTGGAGACCCTGCCGACCTGCACGTATGCCCTCAGCGTCTGCCACAATGAAAAAGCTTGCTCCGTACTCTTTGACCGGTTCAAGAATGCCTGCAAGGCTAGGGATGGAGAATGTCGTATGGATGACAGGTAACTCTTGGACTTGATGAAGGTGCTACGCTTTTTAATGGTTTATACTCGTACTATCACCTATTTCAAGAAATCTTCTATATTTCTGGAGATGGACGAAATTAGATTGTTTCGAATATAAAACATGCTGGTCCAAAGTCCAAAGTGTGATATAGGGCATTTTTATAATGTTTATCATACAACAAGGTACATAAAAAGGTATATTTACAATCTGAAGTGGTGTTCAGGAAATAGCGGGATAAAAGAAAAATCCATTTTCAAAGTATTGGATATTATATTTATAAATAACCTACAAGTTAGTTCGGACAGTTATATACATATCAGAAGAACTACAACTTACAAATCTAACCATATTATAATTAACCGACACATCTCAAATCTAAAAATAGTTACCATTCTCTGTTGTCAGATATCCCAAAAATTTTACGAAATCATTTTTCGAACGACGAACCAAAATATCTCTAAAAGTGATCTGTCGTGTTTCCTCTCTATTTATCCAATCAACGTCAGCGATTCGTTACTGTCCGCTTTATTTGTCCACGTCTATTCTATATGAAAGCCATTACAAATTCATAACAGTGTGGCGCCTCTAAATAAAGCTATTACTGGATATCGACCAAGTTTGTTTTCAGCTGAAGGCTGGCGTTGGATTTTTTCTTTCTGCTTTTTAGAAGGCCATTGTACTGGAATATCTCGTTAATGTCGGCTTATTTTTAGTTTAGTGACATTCTATTCTTTATATAAGGTGTGTATTTTAAATTCTAGTGACAGATAAAACTGTATGTAGATCTAAAATAAAGCAGATCTATTGTTTTCTAAGTTTTAAATAAATACAGCCGTTTAATATTTATTTAATCTCCAAGAGGTTGTAGAAGATCAAACGGCAGCGTTATTACCTGACTTGCGATAGCAAAGCGATTGGATTTGACAGCGAAAACTTTACAATTATTGATTACAAAATGATAATTATTATTATTACATGGAGATACATAACGTGATACAAATTACAAACTTGGCAGCACCAATTAAAAGTCTGGTGAAGTAGTCAAAGCCTGCGTTCAGGCTAACTGCGTAAATATCTTTCAAAAACATAAAAAAACCCCTCAAATTGTAAAAAAAAAACTGTCAAATCCTATCGCTTGGCTTTCGGCTGCAAAATTGTGAGATAATTTTAGTAGAGACAGTGTAGAGTATTATTAAACCACGCAGCATTGTTTTACCACGGCTTATAGGATATCAGGAGAGCCAGAATTGGAATTTAAAAAAAAAGAAGACTTTATAAACCTAATTTAATTGTAATAATGTTTTTAGGGTTCGATGTTCCACCTATATTTTTTCTGAACTGTAATGAAGAAATACTTAAATTATTTCTGCTCTAGGGAGTCATGTCGCGAAGCCTGGGCTGGTCTGCGTCTTTCCCCTCTCTTCGGCTGCATCTGCCCCAACACGCACATGAAGAAACGCTGCGACCGCATCTTCGCCGTCGTTAACCACAACCCGTGCGTCGGTGAGTTCACACCCTTATATGCTCACGCTGTGTCTTCGCGGGTTCTGAGTGAAATTACAATCGAAACTACATAATTCAATTTAAAGAAATTACTTAAGCTCATATAAAGAATAGAATATTAAGAACTAGTAAGAAATAACGCAGCGTCGGCCACCGGTGACCGACAACTATTGTAACTGCTAGATTTGAACAATGAAAAAAAAATATAAAGGTTTAAGAATTCTCTAACAGTTTGTTTCTAGAAAAGAGCGGATAAATTCAGGTGTTGCACATTTTCTTGGTATATTATATACCTTGATATCGTGATATTTACAGTAAAACTTTTATTGTGAAATATAATAATAAAGTGAAATAATAATATAGGGATGTGAGTGAAATAATTTATTAAAAAAAGTGTAAAGGTATTTCGGAAATTATTTTGATAAAGACGAAGCATGAAACAAATTTAAAATAGGACGAAACATTAAATTTTGTAATATGGGTCAAAAACGTATAAACCATAATTTTGTTAATAATAATATATCCTGACCGTATTCGGCCACAGCGACTTGGCATTTTTATTTAATTCGAGCTTCGGATATGTGCTCTCAGGTGACTGATATCATAATTTTGTTATCACCAAAACAAAACATCAATACACTATTTAAATACATTTATGTTATTTCTATAATCTATAAAATCTATACTAATATTATAAAGCTGAAGAGTTTGTTTGTTTGTTTGTTTGAACGCGCTAATCTCAGGAACTACTGGTTCGAATTGAAAAATTCTTTTTGTATTGGATAGTCCGTTTATTGAGGAAGGCTATAGGCTATATAACATCACGCTACGACCAAAAAGAGCGGAGCATAAATGAAAAATGTTGCAAATATGAAAAACCGTTGAAACTAAAACACGCGAACAAAGTCGCGGGGGACAGCTAGTATTATTATAATGCACCTATTTCCTGTCATCTCTGTACCACCCCATGGTTGGCTGGTAAAGAATGCCCCAGGCACTAAATCCGTCATTATACTTTTATATATAGAGCATTAATTGAATGACTAAAAGCTACATTTATATTACCAACTAGCTGTCCCCCGCGACTTTGTTCGCGTGTTTTAGTTTCAACGGTTTCCCATTTTTGCAACATTTTTTCATTTATGCTCCGCTCCTTTTGGTCGTAGCGTGATGTTATATAGCCTATAGCCTTCCTTAATAAACGGACTATCCAATACAAAAATAATTTTTCAAATCGGACCAGTAGTTCCTGAGATTAGCGCGTTCAAACAAACAAATAAACAAACAAACAAACAAACAAACAAACTCTTCAGCTTTATAATATTAGTATAGATATAAATCAACCTTAACCCATATATGCCCAGAACTATTTAGATCCCGGATTTTTATGTAATTTGGCATATTTACTCTATATAGGCCCAAAATCACAAACAACGATGATTTTTTAGATTTCAGTACTTGGAACTATTTTTTTTTTTGTTGGTCGAAAACGACCGCATGGGCATAAATGAGACTAGAATATAGGATTTCATAGTATAAAGTATTTTCAAATAAAAGTCTTGTTTATTATAGAATCAGTTTATACATTCGACAAAATTATAGCAAATAGTGTATAAGAATCATATTTGGTTTATTTAGGAACTTGAATAATAACACAGTTATTACTTATTTAGGCATGAAATGCTGCAAAACACTTGTCATGGAGATTCACACCGCACTTGCTGCATTTCTTTACAGTTTTGTTCTTGCATATTGCACAATTTCTACGAATCTGACCGGTGAGGATCAAGTGCTCAGCACCATATCGCCTTACACTTAGTGGTATATTATGGGGGACTGGGCGTGTTGAAGGTCCAGGCTGAGTTCGAGGAGATCCATATTTTAGAAGCAAATTTCTAGCAATTGACCTTCGAAACTCCAAAGTGTCTACAGATGCTCCAAGTGATCTCGCTAGTAAGGCAGAGTTATTGACGGTGACATCAATCAACCATGTCAAAATACATGAGTACCATTTTTTTCCTCGAATGGCAATTCGATAAGCCCCTACGTTGGCGTCTAATCGGTCTACGCCGCCCATATATTTATTGTACTGGTAGACTACGTTGGGCTGATCAATTTCAATTCTCTGCTTTTGCGTTACTGAGTACCGACGAGCTTTTTGAATCGGGTTCACTCCGAATTCGTTTGAAAGTAGCGTGACTACGTTGTTATCATTCCAACGAACGGCACAGATGTTATCATTTTTGTCCAGTCGGTAGTCATAAGATCCCCTTGGTTCTTTTTTGAAAGACTTGACATCTTTGAGTGGGCATTTGTCTACTCTGTTCTGCCTTGCTGTGCCTGTAACTTTCACATTCTTGTCCTGCAACTTACTCAATAGAGAAGGTGATGTAAAAAAATTATCACAAAAAACAGAAAAGGAATGTTCAGGGTAGACTTCTTTTACGGATTCTGTCAACCTTGTAACAACATGCTCGCCCAGCCCAACGTCTCTAACCTCAGATCGTCCCTGATACAAGTCAGCTCGAAGGCAATAACCCAAACGAGTGGCTGCCACCCATGCCTTGAATCCAAATCTGATGGGTTTGCCATGAATGTGCTGCTTACATCCATGTCTACCAAAATACATAATCATGGACTCGTCAATACTGAAATATTTTTCAATGGGTGCGTAAACTAAAAACTTCCTATTGAGAAGATCAAACAAAGGTCGCCTTTGCCATTTTATCCCCGGGTTGTAAACTACCATTATCTGCGACATGTAAATAACGAAATATTTCTTCAAACCTGTTTCGTCTCATAGATTTGACTACCAGGACGTTATGAGTGTCTTCGTTTGATTCCCAGTACATTCTACGTCTAGGTAGAGGGGCGTAACCGCTCAGAATCAGGATTCCGATAAAACAATACATTTCATCTGCAGATAGACTGAAATTAGAGTTTGGATCACGACTGATAGCGTACATGACTGAATGTCTTACCATGTGAATGATTACTTCCTCATTGAAAAATAATTGAAAAAAATCCACTGGGTCGCTATCTTTCGACAATGGCAAATCTGCCTTTAGTGGAGGCGATGACCACTCATTCTCAGTTGGCCGCAAATCTTGTTTGACCCAGCGACGTGGTCTGGGAATAGTCCCCCTATTATTGCTTGATATAGACGTCGAACTAGGTCCAGCAGTGGATTCAGGCGATATTACCTGATGCTGGTCATCTTGAATTTCTTCTACAGGATCGTCGACGGCGTTGTTGAAAACCAACTCAGCTGGAGCAAGTAATTGGTGCCTGTTCAGTCGGTCAATATTTTGACATTCTTCATCCCCGGAATCACCGTCAGATATTGCACCATCCTGAGGTGGATCCAGGAAGACATCGATATTTTGGAAGTCAGCATCATCGTCCAACTCTTCTAAGAAGTCGGCTATTTCGTTAGTTGCAAGCACGCGGCGAGACCTAGTCAATAAACAATCATAGGTTTACCATACAGTAGTCATCATATATGCCCAGCCGGTCGTTACCGACCAACGAAACTTTTCTAACAAACAACAGAGCACATATTTATTTTTTCACAACACTTATTAGTTATTTACCTTGGAAATATATTCATTTCAATATTTCATTCGCAATAATCGTTCAAAACGAAATACATAAAAGAATACTTACATTTTTGTGAGACTGGGTGCACTAATTTCAACGACAAAAAAAACTGTCAAATTAAATGTCAAATTCGAAAAAAAGTGGCGGCGTACGAACTCAGTAACTATTAAATTTTACAAGGAAATTCTACCAACATTATACAGATGGCGCTAAAACAAAAAACAAACGTACGGTTTTCTTTTTATTTGTATCTAAAGAGAACATGTACCATTGGGTCGTTTTCGTGCCTTTGGGCATATATGGGTTAAGGACCTTAAAACTACATCCTAGCAGGTACAAACCTTCACGAAGTCTGAAACTTTTTCCACTTACTGAAACCGGATCAAATCAATAAAGACATACGCTGTTATTACGTATAAACCACTTTTCCACCAAAGATATACAATGGAATTACTAAGTATTGACCAGTATCTAAGAGTTAGACAATATGATCCTAAGTAGTCTTTTTAGAAGTAGGACTTAGGTGGATGAGAACACAGATTTAGACAGACCTAGATAATGCAAGTATCACGATCTGTATAAAAACCAAGCGTGCATTTTTTGCCTACCTACTATGAAGTCACAAGCACTATTTAGTGATGATTTCAAACTAGAATCAATTTACAAATATGTTGTAGGTACGATTCGTTTGTCAATAATGCCCGGTACAGATTGATAAAACCCACTAACGCGGCATCCCGATGTAGACTGAGCGCGGCAGTTGCGACGTTAAGCATATTATGCTTAAGCCGGGCAAGCGAAGTGGCATGTGAAGTCGATGCCTCTTGCGGGTTCTAGGTAATATTTGCAGACGTTCTCTAGACGTTTTCGCTTTGCGGTCTCTTTGACGCAGGACAAAAACCGACAAAAATAGGAGAAGCGAAGACGCCAAAAATATGGTGGTAGGGTGTTTGTGGTACCTTCGTTGTCTCTGAATTCCATAACGCAAGTGCTTTAGCTACTTACTTTGGGTTTAGAGCAATGTAGGTGATGTTGTCCACATTTATTTATTTATCATTTTTATCATTCTATGATAATACCATGAAGTCTGCATTAGTACCATAATCTATTTAACTTTAAAAAACGTATGAGGCACCAAACGATTTATCGTCGACGTATAGCGTACATGAATAAGTGTAATTGCTTTTATAAATACAAATAATTTTAGAGTTCATTATACTTACTGACACTTAATGTATTGACAAAGAATAATAAAACTCCCAACTATTAGACCGCGCTTCATAAAATATTCTTAACCAAAATAACTTATGTTCTGACAATATGTGTCAGGTTAAGCTATTATTATGTCAGCATTTTACGTCGAAAATAAGTCATGTAAATTGATTTTTAGCTGTTACTAAACGATACTAGCTTTGAGACTCGGCTTCTAATATTTCAAGCGGCAATAGCCTAATGGTTACGGTGACGGCTTTGTGGTGGAGAGGTCGCAGGTTTAAACCCCATACATTGCACTATTGACGTGAACCTATTCCAGACACAAGCATATTTAGCGTAGTTGGAGGCCTGGAGGGGTTAACAAAATTGGTAGTAATGTGAATTCCACACACATTGCTAGTAACATTAAAAATAAATGTATATATATATATACTAAAAACAATACCTTATAGCGTGGAGATGTGTTTAGTTTAAAAAAAGTAGAAACCTTCAAACGTCTTCTTCTCACAAACACTTATTTCTGGTTTCTGAGGAGCTGATAAAAGATTAAGTTAAACGGTTTTTTGTATGGTTAAACATTAAAAAATAGTTTTACAATGTATTACAAGATTTACTGATTCGATCACACGTAATGACTAGAAAGCAATTATCTTTAAAACAAAAGCAACTATTTAACTCTACCCAACACAATCACATAATCTGTGGATTCAATATACTTTGAACATTTGATTCATTTCTTGTAATCTCAGTAGATTGCTAGGGCCGCTCTCTCCCGGGAAAAGGGCCTTAATCCCGCGGTAATCCCGTGATCATCCCGGCACCGGCCGCGTCAACTTCCAATCTCTTTGAATCCCTTTAATTCTATAAATTGATCTTGACTTTTTCCAAAAGTTTCATTATTATCTGTTAGTGAGGAACTTTTGTTTCGTGTTTCCCCAGGTATTAAATAAATCTTCAGAGGAAGTTTATCGATATTGTTCAAGTATGTTATAAAGAGATACTCGAACGTATTACATTGTTCACAAGGAATCAAATAATTTTGAAAGAGGTTTAGATGTTACTATTGTTTATACTATTTATCTGTTCTGTGTTTTATACCTACAAGTTGAACTTATACCTGACGTGTGTATAAATAAAAAGAAAGTAGGTTGGTACTCAGAACGAAGATAAAATACCTTAAATGTACGCTTAAATTAGCTTCTAAAAAGCAGCCCATTCTGGCATTGGAACTGGGTATTCCTGCCACATCATATCTATCTATTTATTTAAAACAAACGCGGGTTAAGTACAACATTAATAACTCAACAACGGGTGGATTTACATGATCTTTGATTGATCTCAAGTCAAGAAAAAAAAGTTGTTTGTTTTGTCGATGTTTTACGGGAACGGGTACCACCTACTTACGCGATGCACCTAGTTTAAATATAAATTAAAGCATTCTTAATCTAAAACGCTAATTTACTTTACAAATCACAAAAAAAGTACAGTATGAATACAAATCTAAACTACATTTTTTTAAATAATTTTCCTTTAAAAGCCAGAGTGGAAGTTCACCTAACATTCCTACTGATCTGAACGTAACATAAAAAGGCAAATTAAAAAGAAAAATCATAAGAATTTGTGTGAAATACAGAAAACATTTTTCTTTTACCCTTGCTTTTTAACCTACAAATGAAGTATTACAAAGTATTTTATATTTTATGGTGTATTATCACGAAGCTTACCTGGACTGTGGTCTGTGTGACGTGGTTTGTTAAATATAGAAATATATCGATTAACTTATGAACTGTTGATTAAAGTTGTTAAGGTTTTAACAGGCATATTAAAGGTGAACAGTTATGTATGGCGACCAAAACAACAATAGACAGGTATTTATTTATTTATTCTTCATGCAAGTTGTTCTCAGGCGAACTTAATTCCACAAGCCATTTTCTTAACAGTTAACCTTTGGAGGATGCAGAGACAAATCTCGTTTGTAACTGACACGTCATAAAAAAGAAGCCCTTTCATATTCGTTACACGGTTAGAGAAAAAATAAGTAAACTATAGAGTGCGCATATCGAGTATGAACTGTAAGCACTAGTATGAACAAGGATAATCGTAAAATTAGTGTCAAAACAGAGCGCGCCGTTTTATTAAAACTATCTCCAAACCTAATATCACCCTAATAATATCGGCACCGTCGATATTTTCCCATAAACGTCTGTCGTCGCACGGAAAATCACTAAAATTAGTAATCGAGCGTAGTACATTTAACTGTGGCTTCTATAATTAATGCTTCTTTCTGTTCACCCTAAATTTAGACCTATTAATACAATGATACTTACAATCGAAAGACGACTTAAATCTATACTAAATATTATAAAGCTGAAGAGTTGTTTGTTTGTTTGTTTGTTTGTTTGAACGCGCTAATCTCAGGAACTACTGGTTTGAATTGACAAATTATTTTTGTATTGGATAGTCCGTTTATTGAGGAAGGCTATAGGCTATATAACATCACGCTACGACTAATAGGAGCGGAGCATAAATGAGAAATGTTGCAAAACTGAAAAATCGTTGAAACTAAAACACGCGAACAAAGTCGCGGGGGACAGCTAGTGTTGAATATGCACGATCTATTTTTATGTGCTTAATTAATTGTTCAGTTACACAGTCTTAGTAAAAAAATGTGATATACGATATCAAAATGACCATCAGTTCTCACATAATAATTTATAGCATTTGAAACAGGCGTCTCTGCCATTCATTACGAATATAGATGTCAAAATTACGTCAGAGTCGATGTCAACGGGAACAATAACACTTATGCAGCACGTACTGTGATGTCATATTACGTCCGACCAGTAGAGTTGCGTTTTGAAAAATCATAAATTCCGCGTATATTTAACACTAGCTGTCCCCCGCGACTTTGTCCGCGTGTTTTAGTTAACGGTTTTTCATTTTTGCAACATTTTTCATTTATGCTCCGCTCCTATTGGTCGTAGCGCGATGTAATATAGCCTATAGCCTTCCTCAATAAACGGACTATCCAATAGAAAAAGAATTTTTCAATTCGAACCAGTAGTTCCTGAGATTAGCGCGTTCAAACAAACAAACAAACAAACTCTTCAGCTTTATAATATTTTTTATAAATAGCCATAGTTAGATGTAGTAGTTTTTAACTGTTTCGTATTGTACTGTTGTACCTATCCCATCTGCTTCTCCATTTAACCCAAAGGTTGACTGGTAGATAATGCCTTGCGGCATTAAGTCCGCCTTATGTACCACAATTGTACATGGAAGTTTAAATAAATAAATAAATAAATAATATTAGTATAGATTTTCTTTTTTGTATTTTATCGTATTACGGAAATAAAAAGGAATGGAAATGAAATAGCATTAGATGTAAGAGTTTAAACCAAATAGATGATTTGTGCATATTCCATATTCATTATAAAACTAATTTAAAATCATGTGATCTTTGTTGGTAAGGTTTGGCATAAGGGTTCATTAAGTCAACTTTATCAAAACTAATTGAATAGATCAAAAAGCTATTTCGAAAGGGCTCGTTCATTAGAATTTCAATTAGCCTACTGAAACAACCACTTATTTTATCTTTAACTATAACGTCGGTTGGATGTGGTTGTAAGTGTTAATTAACATTGTACACTCAAATTGATGTTATGTTTAATCTTTGTAAAGAAAGTGAAATTAGTAAAAGAACGCGATCGTGATGGTTAGTATTTATTAATATTATGCGAAAGCAACGGTGCCCCGCGGTTTTACCCGCGTAAGTAGTCTACGTTATGGATTTCGAAATCTGTCGGATAGAATAAAAACTAATCGACTTTAATCTAGATATTATGATTATACATCAAATAGTGCGAAACAAAATTTACTAAGTTGAATAGTTTGGTGGTTTGACCAGAAAAACCTGTTTTTATAGAGTTGATTTAAAAAAATAAAACTGACGTGGATAATTTTTTTTTATTATGTAGCTGATTGACAATTATTTTTACCATATCCTCTTCTATCTAGGAACCAGATTTCGAGTCAATAACTTTTATAGTTGCTAAGTAAAAACAAAATGAATAAAGCATAAACAATTTTGAATCGCTTTAAAAAACAAAAACAAAAAATTTTTTATTTTTTTAACGATGCAGTAATGTTGAAGATGCTAATGACCCCACTACAGCCTCCGAACGAATAAACATAAAATGTGATCTCATCCGAGATGGAATCCCGATCCGGACTCAGATCCGGGAAAAAGTCCAATGTTTGAATTTGTCGGCCTCGTTAAGTATGGGACATGGTATAAGCAGATAGCGGACCAATCTTTTTAAGAACTAAAATTTAATATGTAATTTAAAGATATTATTCTTTCAAAGACTTAAGCTACCTATATTAAAATTAAAATGTATAACATTAGTAAAACCAAGTAACTAAATTAAAATAGGAGACTTATTAACCATTGTGAAACACTACTTAACTTTAAGTCGTTCTTAAATGTCTATCTGTCGCACTTTACACCTATATGTGATAGAGACAACCATAGACTTAACGGCGACTTAAAACTGATTGACCTTTTAGTATTCCGCCAAGAGACTTATAATACGGAAGCACAGCAAACCATTGATAGATATCCTAATAGTTGACGCGGCCTTTATATTGAGTTCTGACGACGTACCTGAAGACAAGATATTTGTGATTTTAGCGTACTGATTTCCAGTGCTATACCTAACCTTGAATATAATAAGGTAATGAAAACCTGTTGTATAAAATCAAAGAAAAAACATCATACTTTAAAGTTATTGGGAAAACAATTTCAAATGAAGTTATTACAGAATATCTGTTAATGACAGAGTTTACATCAGTATATACTTCACAATCCGCTATCTTCTTCAATCTTGTACCCAATTCTTCAGGAGTTAGGATTGTAATACGAAGTGACGGCTTAAGGATTAGCAGGATTTATCAACAAATATATTAAGAAGATGGCGTCATTTAAATCGGACACCTTTACAACTGATTTTAAATAAACCCATTAAGCTTAAAGGGTATTTAGTTTTCTCGATTATTGTAATCTGGCAATGATTGTTGACTATTTGCTGTCTTCATGTTAACCCGATGTTTTGAATAGAATAATTCACAACACATAAAATTATTTATTAAAATATGTGCTTATACATATAAATTGTGGTACGTTCGTTGTCTTTGATTCCATAACACAAGTGCATTAGCTACTTACTTTGGGTTCAGAGCAACGTATGTGACGTTGTCCTCATTTATTTATTTATTTAAATGCAAAACGCTTAAGTTTTTAGCGTTTAGTATAACCCACATAAAAAGCTACTTAAAAAAAAAAATACTAAAATAAAACAACTTTTTATTGCTCTGTCATCTAAACTAAATTCGTAAAAACTACCATTCGTAGTTAATCTGAGTATATGTATATGTCAGATTTATTTCTATAAACCCAAATTACAGGGGTAAATTCCTAGTTAGACAATGTCATGTATTTTTAATGAAAACTATCCCATAACCGGTTATAAATGCCACTTAAGTGCCGCCTTGCCATTTAACCATATAAAAACATAAATATTACCAACCTCTGACCTATTTCTTACCATAATGGCTAAAGGGTTCTTAACATAAATAAATAACCGTGACATTTTATAATAACACTGGTCAACATTAAAATGTCAATTAAAGTAAATTAAGTCTCACGCAACTAATCTAAAACACAAATAATGTATAATGAAACAAAGACAATTAAATATCTATTAGAAGACAAAACGATTTTGATGTCATTATAACTAAACTAGCTGTCCCCCGCGACTTTGTTCGCGTGTTTTAGTTTCAACATTTTTTCATTTTTGCAACATTTTTCAATTATGCTCCGCTCCTATTGGTCATAGCGTGATGTTATATAGCCTATAGCCTTCCTCAATAAACGGACTATCCAATACAAAAAGAATTGTTCAATTTGAACCAGTAGTTCCTGAGATTAGCGCGTTCAAACAAACAAACAAACAAACTCTTCAGCTTTATAATATTAAGTATAGATTTATAACAATACTAATTCAACCCTCGTATACTATAGTCCACTCAATCTAAGAAGTACCGTTTGACGTTTTATATTTTTCAAAGTAACTCACACAATTACAATAACCTTTTCCGTAAAACCATGGAATTATGAAGCAATTTATTTTATTACAAGATGCATAATGTTATCACAAAAATTATATAAACAAACTTTCAAACAAATCAAGATAATAATATAATAACCAACTGTCAAACGGTACTTCTTAGTTTCGGTGGAGATAAAGACAATTTTATTTTCAAATATTTGTGCAACCATCCAAAATAATTACTAGAAATAAATAAAAAATACACGTGACTGAATCACTCAGATGACAAACTGTCGCCGTTAACTCCGTAATTATTTAAAACAAAACGGTTTACTCACGTATATTCTCGGGATCGCCCGACTAGTTTCAGACTCAATAGGAGTCCCTAATCATGAGCTGACGCGGCGGCGGTGGTGTCGCGAGTCGAACTCTCCACGACACCACCGCCGCCGATCCCGAGAATATACGTGAGTTTTGTTTGAAATTATTGTGAATACTCCTCACGAAAGTTATTATACAAATAGAGAATGTAGCGACAGATAGTTTAGGATTAGTGTCGTTTGAGTACGAGGGAACAAAACCAATTTTTTGCCCGACCGGGATTTGAACCCGAAACTTCGTGCACGGCACGCTTACGACCACTAGACTAAAGAAATTGCATATAATATGTAGTATAGAACAAAATAATTTCTTGATTTATTTATAGGTACTTAGGTTTTTATAAATCCGTGTTAAGGTCAATTTGCAAATGTACTAAAATAGAAACGACGTAAAATGTAGACTGTCTCATTTTATTTATAGCTTTCAATGGAAATACTAAAAATAGACTCGTATTATTTTGGTGACGATTGGGGGCTAACCTTTCGTAACCAGAAAGTATAAATAAATGTTTGTGAATGACAGCTAATTAATTGATCTTAAATTAGATTTTATATATAGTTTAGGTAGAGATGTATTTTAAAAACCAAAAATCATTTTAGTTTAGGATTTTTTCAATACATTCTGACGTGTTAAAAAAAGGAATATTTAAATCGGTCCAGCCGTTCTCGAGTTGCAGTGTGACTAACGAACATCAATTCATTTTTATATAGGTATTTATAAGATGACATGAGATGACACCTTCCAATTTGTTTTAATTGCCCGCCTCATTACTATTTTTTATTCTTAATTCTTTTTATTATTTCGACCGGGTCACACATAAAACAAATGGGCACATCATCATCATCATAATAGCAGCCGAAAGACGTCCACTGCTGAACATAGGCCTCCCCCAAGGATCGCCACAACTCACGGTCCTGCGCCGTCCGCATCCAGCGGTTTCCGGCGTCCTTCACAAGATCGTCGGTCCATCTTGTGGGAGGACTACCCGCGCTGCGTCTTCCGGTTCGTGGTCGCCACTCAAGCACCCTTCGGCCCCAACGGCCATCAGTTCTCCGAGCAATATGCCCCGCCCATTGCCACTTAAGCCTTGAAATTCTTTGGTTCTTCTGCGGATGTCTTCATTTCTAGTTCGATCTCGCAGAGAAACTCAGGCACATACCAATAAATAATTTGAAATCAAGAACTTCAAAAACTAATCAGACCTTGTACACCATTGTTTTACATAATCAACCCTAATTATACGATTGGACGCCCCTTGTAAGCAATTCTCTGTAACTAAAATTTGCACACAACAAATTTCAGTTACAGGGAAATCATCTCCTTTGTCGGGTCGTTTGAGCGTTATAGTCCGGGAGTTAGCGCTATGAACTGTATTTTTAACTGTAATTTTACTACCTCTGGGATTATTTGCTTTGTTTTTGTGGAATAGACGAATTTCAATTTGCTTTTATGTAGTTTTAAGTGTTGTATGTAGTTAATTTAGGTGCGTTGGAGATTGTATTAGATTGTGTGGTTCATTTTCTTATTTATTTTATAATAATAATAGAATTATTTATTGTACATCAAATACTTACATAAAATAAAGCAAACAGTGACTAATACAAAGGGCGGTCTTATGTTTAGTTTAAAAAAATAAAAAGTAGACTTTGAAATTTGTTTTTACAATTAGTTAATTTCGAAAATCTATTTGTCCACTATCATCTGAAATTGTAACATATATTTAAAAGTAAAGAACCAACCAGCCTTTGATGTTGTAGAAAATGTAATATCTACTATTATTTGGTATCTATAAGATGTCGTAAAGAATTATGTGTGAAGCTCTTAGACTACAAAATCAAAAGACTTACTATGCACACCAATTACTGAAGCCGAAATGTTTGGGGAGCCAGCGTCGTATATAAATCATCTGTTTGGAATAAAGAACCAGTGAGCTAAGGTGTTTTTCCCCATTGTTTTCCTCTTCGTAATGTAGAATTACGCCAGTTTACTCTAAGGGGTAGGCAGAATGTTATTACATACCTTTATTATATAACCTATACTAGGTCTCATGATATTACCAAAAATCTAAAATCGCACCAGAGATTTTCATTCACTTTTAAGAATATATTTTTTTTTTGGTCCTAAGGATCAGATGAGATCGATATTTTGCGGCTACTCTTTTTGAAAATTTAACTATAATTCTTCTTTTAAGTTCAATACCAAACCACCTTGCCCTTAATACACACTTTTCCACATGAAAGGGACCACCAGTTTCTATACAGAATAACGTAGACATACCCCACGTCACCGGCAGCCTTTACTTTCCGTACCATAAGTGTACGTCGCGGAGGACCAATAACTTCAATCGAATATTAATTTTGGGGAAGTCGAGGACCCCCACAATATGGAAACAAAAGGGCCTATTCACCGCCCTTTGTCCCAACCACTTTGAGGTCTCGCCCTAAAGTAAACCTTTTTGAAGATTTCTTTTCTCTTTGACATGAAGTTTCGTCGTTTTCTTATTTGTGTTATGTTAATAGTGATTGCTGGTTTTACAGTTTTTTTTTATGTTTGTGTAAGTTTCCACCTCTTTGTTAAAATGGTTGCTTACAACTTTAAACGTACCGTTCTCTTTTTATATTGAGGCAAAATATCTATACTCAATTACACATTATAAAGAATTGAAACACATAAACTTTAATTTCTTATAAAACATTATCTTTATTGAACTTATCAAATATAAAAATCATCAATTTATACGCGCCTGTTTCATAAATTAATTCACCCACCATTCTATTTCTAGCTTACTCATAATATACTTCTGTTCAATCAAGAGGCTAATTCCTCACTGTCTTCGTCATTGAGAAGAAAATATCACTTGCTTAGTTATCTGCCTGTTAAACTCAGTTTAATAAAAGACGTAACCCAAAACATACGTATGTAAATAATAAATATATTATACACATTTTTTTATGTGTTCTTTCAATCCTAGGATACAGTTTATATGGTCCTATGGTCAGAACTTCTGTATCGCAAAGTTTACCATATAATTTTTTGTAAAAAAAAATCTTCGCCCATGATAAGCAAGTATACAAACAAATAAAAATACATTGGTTTAAATATAACTTTTATTTTCATATTTCCTATTTTAAAGACCTCTTTTTTATTGTTATACTAATTTGTAACTTAATCGTAATACTGGCAGTTACAAAGATCAAACAGTTAATACGTTGCGACCACTGTAATCTCCTTGTGACCAAACTCAAAGGTTTAAATCCCTTAACAAACCATTCGGAAGGTAATTTTGCGTTTATTCCCTCACCAAATTAAATAATTTGTTTGTGTAAAGCTGAGAATCTAATTACGAAATTTTCATATTATTTACTTATCACAAATATCGACAGATTTGAAAGTGAAGTAATTATATTTAATTCCACTGATGGGCCAAAGGCCACCTAAGTAGGTACCGGCCATTAAAAAATATCTATTTTCATATATATGAAATATGACTATATTACTGTGAGATTATTATGAGATATTAATATTAAATTAAATATTAAATGTGGACAACATCACATACATTGCTCTGAACCCAAAATAAAAGTCATTAACTAATTCTTGGTTCCTATATATAATCTATATCCTTTCTTGAATATAGGAATATTCAAGAAAGGATTCGTCTTACTTACGGACGGTAGAGTTTTCTAAGCAAAACGATGAAAATTCTATCTTCCGTCCATCCTTCGTAAGCAAAACGAATTTAGGAACTGGCCATAAGTAAAGTACAATAAAGTATATTCTAGTATCATAACTCTGACTGATTAAAATAAAATCAATCGATCACTATCTGAACATCGAAAGGTATTTCAGGAAAATGTATTGACCAAGGGAAGTATATTTTTGTAGTACTTATATTAAACCACTCTCCCTTAAACGGTACTCAAATTACGTGGACAAACAGTCTGTGGGTTAAGTACATTCAATTTTCTTGTCATTCCTAAATCAGGGTAGACATTAGACAAGTATATTTGGAAGTTGAATATTTTAGTATATGCTATTTGGGTAGTAGAGGCACGTTGTGGCCGTTAGGTCGCAGGTGATTGAGCTGGCACACCTAAAAAAGGTTTTGTTGCATTGTTTCGTTCGAGATTGTGAGGATACATGGTCCCAAACCCATTATAAATATCAATTCAAGCCCTCTCGGTGTTGGAAACGTTCATGGGTATAGATTTAATTACTAAAAAATAAATAAATAAAAATATTATGCCAACATAATATTCAACTTGAAAATTCAAATTCAACGATACCTAAGTAAACAAACTATAAAATATGAAACTCCAGTTCAACAAAAACACGATTCCATTGTTCGTAACAAAAACCAAACAATCCCACAAAGTTTTAAACTCCGGCACCGTTGTCATTGGGCCGAGTATAGCTCCCTGTGAAACGATGTTATTTCATACGATCAACACGAAATATTCAGGAATTGGTTCTACTTGGCGATTAACTAATGTAAGAATTGCGATTTATATACGCACGAATGCTTGTATGGTACTAATTCCTTTGTGTTTGTCTCAAAAATTCCCTGCGAGCAAAAGTGTTCTATTCTTTTTTTATTGCCAGCCAACTCTATGTGATAAAAAGCGAAATTTGTACCGATGTTATTAATGAGGACCATTTAAATCCCAAAATGATATAGCAAATTCCTTATTCTAATATGGTCATGGTTGGTAAAATAGGACACGCCTTTTTCCAGCAGTGGACGAACATACGCTAATGATGATGATGATTATAAAATTGTTTATGTGTGACCAATTGAAAATACAACATAAGTGTTACAAAATTCTTGATAAAAAAACTGTAATATGCTTAGTTTCTTTTCTGCCAACTCTACAATTTTGAATGTCCCTGTTCTGCTAGAGTTGAGGATATACCCAAATAAAATAAAATTAAAAGTACTATAAATTATTATCTGTAAATTATGATATTTATTTGTTATAATTTGTCATTAATACCTATGTACATACGTCATTGTTAATCATTTAATTTCTTTACAAATGTTTTTCCATAAAACGCCGAATAAAAAGAGATTTGATATGAGATACAGTTGCTTAGACATGAGTATTACATTAATTTACACCCGACCCTACAAATTTCTCTCATGTGTTAATATGTGTTAATTAAAGCTGCAAACCTTAACACCACTAAGGCTAACGGGTCATCTCCCTAAATTACCATAAAAAAACATTTGAATTTAAATGTACGGGCAGCAGTTTTTATACCGAAATGAAAACACTAGGGTCTGTTTGTCCGAAGTTTAAAATTTAACATGGCGACCTTTTAGTACGTGGGAACATACAACTGTTCAAATTACTCTAGCTACCCAAGCTTGGGAAAAATAGCCGAGTGGAGGCGCTTGCTGAAAAATACCTTTCAAACTGTATTGTTATGTTCGAGGTAATCTGAAAATGACACGCCGTTAGCGCTGTTATTCCGCCATTTGTTTGGGCTTCGTGTAAATAGAAAAATGAATGTAAGTAGTTCGTGTTGTATATTTGGTACAATAACAGCTGTTACACGTAGTTTTAGATCCAATCGAACGAAACTTTTCGTTGAAAATTTATTACCTGAGCTTTGTTTAAAGGTTAATTGAATACAATATAAATAACGTCGATAAAGATACAAATATTTATTTTAAAAAGTTTTACTTCTATATTTATAAAATTTTAGAAATAATTTCACTCAGAACTCGCGAATTTATTACTATGAAACCAACTAGCAATAGCTTTAAGTGTTCAAATGGCAACGCATAGGTACACGCGTAATGTAAGAAACACTTATCATAAACCAATCTTGATGTATTATAAACTTTGGTCCAAAGATCGACCCTTGCAGGACACCGTCAACAGCAAATGTATTTTATAGATATTGTATTAATTTAAGCAATTATACGAAAACGTATAATGTTTCCTAATAATACGACATGGGTCTACAAAGCGTACAGCATAATACAATACATAATTAACAACAAAACAATAACACTACACTTTAAAATGCTTCTAAGGAGTACTAGACTCACTTTCAAATAGCCGTCAACGTGTTTATTAGTTGTTTTACGTATTTGTTTTTGTTTTCCATTACTTTGTTATACGTGCCTATTTTATTTCAACACAAATTAGATGCATAGGCCTTAGGATTGACTTAGATCACTACTTTACCACACAAGGCTGTTTCAACTTTATGTTTCACTGGACACTAGCTTCTTTTTAGTGTACTCCTGACCACACACCGTACAAATGCCCGCAGTTACCTAAACTCTTGGCTTCCAACACCTTCGGCCTTCGATAATCGGTCTTGCGACAATATCGTCTTTCAAGGCGGCAACACAACCCTAGTCACGTCTACCTGGTTTCTTGAGTACTCTCAAGGGAGCACTTTCCCTTGAGGGTGGTCGCAGTGCGGTTGGTGAGCGAGCAGGGGTGGTAGTGGTTGTTGGTAACGTGGTTGTGGGGCAGCCGCGGCGTGGGGCGATTGTCCGCCTGCGATTCGGGCGCTGTTCGAAGCGCCCCGGAGGCCGACTGCGCGCGCGCCTGCGCTCACGCGCTACGCTGCTCCTGACGGTACCATCCTGCTGCTCACCGAGAACGGCACGCGGCTGATGACGCGCGCCGCCGCCGCAAGCCTCCTGCGCGCCGCCCTCCTCTCCCCGCGCCCCCCTCGGCCCCGCCACGGTGAGCCGCCGCCGCACCCTCTCTTCATCTTCTCTCTTTCTATGTGTCTGTCGGATCCGTCGCCTCTAGCACTGCACGCTTCGCACTACGCTTCGTAAGGTAGGAGCGTGGCCATACTAGCCAACCATGAACTCTGCCGAAACATAGCTGTGGATACACTTAGCAAGAATATTTTAAAATACAACAACTTCTAGCGGTTTTATAAATCTACACTGAACGTCACATTATAGAAAAGTTTTAACAATCGTCTCAGCTTACTTTTGAAACACGGCTTAACAACTTGAAACTCTAGAATTTTTCCTGAAATTTTTAAATTAGTGACGTGGCTGACCCAGTTTTAATCGAATAGCTACATAGAGAGTGCGGATTTGTCTTTTAAAAGATTTTATAGTAAATATTTAATAATACATTCGCTCCTACTTTATGCCTGCATGCTTATTGATTACTGCTTTCCTTTCCCTTTTATACCACTTTAGACTTTCATTGGACGTAAAGTCATTTTGGTCGCATTGAAAGTCTAATTTGGTATCTCTTGTATTGTGCACGTCTGCATGTTTTCTTTCTGCATCTCCTATTTTTCTACGATCTCTATGGTTACTGCGCGGCATAGACTGGCTTTGATAAATAGTTCGAGCGGGACTGCCAACGGGGAGGCTTTGCTAATGTCATTTACTTACCGGGATTTTTTATAAATCGTTCAAAATTTTACTTTTTGCCCGTAACTGTCGTAACGTTTGCAAATATCGATGTTTATTGTATTGGATTGTCGTTTATATATTTTTCGTCAGTAGGGTCAGTTTTTTTTAATATCGATGTACGTCGATCGACCGGCGCGATCGCCTCTGATGTTACGATTTCGGAGTCCCGTCGCGCTATGGCTCGATCGTCGAGCGTGCCACAGCTAAGCGATTCGATGGATGAAATTCCAGTAAAGCTGATGTCGGACGGAAGGACCGCGAATCGAAACGGGACCGGTGTGACTTCGTGGATCGGCGGTATGTCTATAACACATGATGGGAACCTGATCGCTCCGGACAAAATTATGACGCACATCCACCGTTATGCGAGCCCTCACTACAACCCGCACGGGCACCATTACCACCGCTGGAACCATGAGCCGGGGGGGAGCGAGGACCCCTTGTACGCGACCAAGACTGTCTACGGACCTGGATACATTGATGAAAACCGTACGTATGGTTGATATTCTCAAAACTTCGACTAATCTTTTCGTCACTTGCACTGATCTGTTGCTACACTTTAATATTTTCTCAGACTCTGAATTTGAGTTTTGAAAAGATTAGTTGACGTTCCAAATAAATAGGTGGTACAAATGAATAAACACATACAACTAACCATAGATATCGTAAGTCACATCACTTCGAGCTTCAAAACTGTACAATAATAGTCGGTTTTAGGAAACCATCGAGACATGGGTGATTTGTTTCATTCTATTAGCACCTACATGTTACTATTCTGAGTGCTCTATCCCCCTTTATTTTTTCGACCCCAGTATCCGAGCACTTTAGTTTAGATTCTCCACAACTTATAGTAAACGATAGTTTGTCTAAAAAACACGACGTAAAGCTTTGCGTAGACAATGATTAGAAGGAAATAGAGTTTAGAGACCTCGAGTGCTTCCTTCCTGATCCGAAAAATTGTAGAGAATTTAGTTGTAAAAGGAGCGATTTAGCGGAAAAGCTTAGAGACGAAAATCTCCGCGAAGCTTTGCAAATTGCGCTCAAGATTCATCTCCCACGGACATTAATGTATTCTCATCGATCTGAGTGTAGCACGGATATAATGTTCAGCAGGAACTGTTACTTATTTATAGTTACACGGTGATACACTTTGCATGAATTCATTAAATATTCTATTCATATTTAACTTTGAAACGGCACAGATATCTCATGGAGTTTTTGCCTCACAAAGAATTGTACGTAATTTGAAAGCATGTCCGATTTATTGAGATTATTGCTTGTATTTAACGTACGATTTTCGTACAGGTTATCAAATTCATTGGTCATCCATCGTGTTTTAATCACGACACGTAATTTTTATATCGATTCCTCACACACATACCCCATATTATTATACCTTTTTATCTACAAAATGTAAATTATATTTATATAAGCATGAGCATTATTCACACTCCAATATAAAACTTTTGGTTTTCTTGGTTTGTTGATTTATTCATTTGTTTATTTTAGACTATCTATTTATTTATCTTATACGGTATATTTTTGTTTTAAAACTTTCGAATATAAAGCACTTTTTGCTTTAAAGTTATCATGTTTAGGAAATGCAAATACCCAAATAAAATTATAATGAAATTTTATCAAAAACAAATATGTAATCAGATAATGAAGCAAAATATAAATAAATAACAAGAAAATTGGATCAAATATTGATAGGTTCGATTGGCTACAAAACAATAATTTATAATATTTCTCACAAAGTACCAAAATAAACGTCGAATCAAAAATTTCAAAGTCTTGTACAATCTTGTTCTCAATCTCTTTCGAAGCTAAAATGTTTTCTAAAAGTAATTACTCAGGAATGATTGGCAGCTTTTACCGCAAAGGATATCGATTTCAACAAGGTATCGGAGTTTACAATATCGATAACGGTATTACGTAAAATTGTCTACAAATTAATCTGTGGGAAATAAAATGGACTGGGGCAGTATTATGATTTATTAGAACCATGATTGTTCCAATGACAGAGAAAGTGGGAATTATAAAGAAGTGGTAACCTCTGTTCTCAATGTAACTGTGATGGTTTTAACATAACATACGGACCCGGTAATTAAAACGCGAGAAAAATTTGTACCATTTAGTTTTAATTCTTCAATAATAAACACTAACAAACAGACAACTCTAACACAACATCAACTAACACATAACAACAACCAACAGAGAGGATTGGAAAAGAAAACGGTAAATCAGGTGATGACAAGGTGGCTCTGCAATCAACGTGCCACGTTGCCCTGGACGCTTGCATCAAGGATAGCGAGTGTGTGACGTCACTGACTCCAGTCCTGCAGAAGTGTCATGCAACGGATTGTGACCGGGAGGGCTGTATGGCAGCACTACGGGGTTTCTACAGGAAATCTGGCGTCCACTGGAACACTGAAATCGCTTTTTGTCTTTGCAAGTAAGTCTACTTTTGATAACATTCATACTAATTTCCTATAACGCATATATACATGAGAAAACGCGCTCGAGGGCATTTTGGTCTTGCAAATTAAATTTAAGAGGCAGGACCCGTGCCTCACCTAAGTTCTCTTAACCTACTTTTAACGTTGCCTACCTGGCCATCGTATGCACATAGGACCTGCAGAAAGACAATGCTGTCCATGTGGCTAAATATTGTGTGGAAAACATTAACTCATTGATTGACTTGCTAAGATGAATAGATATTAAGCGTAATGGGGTAGATAAATAATTGTTCTTTAATGTCCGTCAGACAGATTATAAAAAAATATTAGACCCATATTCCTTCTTCTTTACGTAACCAAAAACTCTCGAAAATACATTAATTTTAAATGTCGCTTGTCGTGCATTTTGTACTCACGCATGACGTCATTAGCCCCCAATCCTGAATTTGAAGAAGTAAAAAATACGTGACTAATATTTTTTTTTTGTTTAATAACTTTCGTGAGGAGTATTCATAATTATTTAAAACAAAACGGTTTACTCACGCATATTCTCGGGATCGCCCGACTAGTTTCAGACTCAATAGGAGTCCCTACTCCTCATGATTATATGTATAATATTTTTTTATTTACACTTTTCAAAAAACTACTTATCTAACTGACGGTCTGATTCGATTTTGACTTTTTATACTCAGTCATCTACCCAATTCTTAAATAGTGGTATGTCAGAAGCACTATGCAGTTTTCTATTAAATAAGTTATTTCATATTTTGAAAACACAAACATTAGTACAGAGGACATTGTATGAATCGTGTTATTAAAACTAACGAATACAATTTAACTACTAATTTTAACAACAAATGCAATATAATTCAGGATTTAAAATAAATTAGCGATATGGGAGTATTTCAAATAATTATATTTCAAGCACTAGGTACCGACAAATTGCATAATTTTCCCCTATTTAAGTTTATTTATCAAAACAATACTGTCATCAGGACTCCTGAATCATATTGGTAATGATAATGAATATATTAATTAGCGATTTAATTTCCATATTGTATTTAACAATGGGGTCCATTTAATGATATAGTAACATGTTTGTTACCTACGTGTATTTTGGTTTCGATTGGCGTTATTATCGTCACACTCCAATGTCTAAATTGTAATGGCCATAGGTAACAATAATTATTTATGAGAATTCTTTTTCTAATATTTTTGAGTGAATTCGGAACTTGTATATTCATTAATGTTCAATAATTTTTAATGGAGGCTAAATAATCAATGAACTCAATCTATATCAGCTGAGTTCTAAATAATAGGCCTACTAATATTTTCTATGAATCTAACATTGCACTCGGTCTTCCACCGTCCACATCCATTCCAGACTCAAAGTCTATGATTAAGTTCAACTAAATTTCTTTTTCATCTTCATTAAACATATATTTAACACTTTTATTTACCCGTCGAAAGGCCATCATTACTTTAAACTGGTATGCCATTCCATCTTCTTCAAAATTATTGTTAACTACTATAAAGGCGATAATTAATTCAAATTGGACCTCTTCATCATCTACTTCAATAATGCTACACTTATCACTGTTGTTTAACTGTACGAATTCTTCAGGAAAACTGATAACCGTGAGGATTCGTGCATGAACGCTCAAGAGAGGCTGCATCCGTCGTGTGCCCAGCGCCCGCCTGTGGGATCTCCATTACCCGCCTGCCACACTTTGGCGCATGCCTGCAGGGAAGAACCGGAGTGCAGGTTGGTAAAACTATAAAGCAGTACAGTCACAGTACAGACGACAGAATTTACTGCAAAGTTTTTTCTTCTGCTAAAAAAAAGGAGAATTCTTTTGTTTTTAATTCATTTTCTTATTCGTTATACGATTCACTGACTTTATGAGGAACAAAGTGGTGAACTTAATCATTGCTAATATAAAATTACTTTGAAGGATTAAAGATAACTCTGAGAAATGACATAAAAATTTTAAGTATTAACTATATTCAGACGTAAAAGCACTTTTCAGAAACGAAACATGCAATAATGATAATCACAATATAATCACATACCAAAACCTATTTGAGAATTACCAAAAATGAAATTTAAAACAGTGTTTAAGGGCTGGCTTATTCAGCAATGTTCTTATAGGTTATAGAGGGAGTCGTAAAAAGAAAAAGTTTAGAAAAAAATAAATAATAAAAAGTAAAAGTGTTTCAGTTAGAAATAGATATTTTTTTATTTTATTTATTATTATTTAATTAAAGTTTTCGCATACCTGCTGAAGGCGAGATGTGTGAAGAACTTATAATTTATACTTCTTTTTATTTAACGCGCTTTGTATATACCTTGCTTCTAGCAAATAAAGATATTTTATTCTAGGTTAAATATCATGTGTCTGATGCAGAAATAAAATTAATGTATCTTCCTGTTCCCCATTATTGTGTACCGACTTGCATAATCCGCTCTAATTATGCAGGATTGACATCACGCCCCAATGCTCCCCGAACAATATACATCGAAACATATGTACCCACAAACCGTTAAAACAAATGCATAATCTATCAAATCGCAATTCCAGCGCTTTATTCAGTGTTTACGTATAAATCTGGAGCTATTTTGCACACACTACCGGTCACAAATACATTAGCCCCGGTTGGCTAAACTGGGAGGAAAATGGAGTCGAGATAAAATTGAATCTGCCTCCGTTGCTCAGTTATGTTCAAAAGTGTATAGACCCTTTGAAAATAACTGGGCTCCCCTAAAACTAGAACGAACGAAGTTTAGAAACGACTTTTGGAGAGTTTTGGCACGAATTTAGGGATCAGTGGATGTTGATCAGTATTGATGCGATTTGAGAAATGGTTCTTTATTTTTGTTGTTGTAGTTTCGAGTATCTTAAGTTTTTGTTTGGTTATTGAGTTGAATATTACATCTCTTGTATGTATCCTTTGCTTTCATGGTTTTTATACAGTGGATCCCGGGTAATACGCCGGTCTAATCCGGTGGCCCCTGTTATTTGACAAACCTATCACTGTTGTACATACAATTTAGTTTAGAAATTACAAGATTACAAGGTACTCTTTTTCAAAATATTCCGAACTACGGGGGGTGATATATGCGGGTCTTAGGCAGTACTCTACAATCCGACAAATTCGATAGTCCGCAATCGCCCTGTAACACGTTCGTCGGATTACCGGGGGTCGACTGTATTAGTGTTTTAGACAAACTGAGATGAAGAAGGTATAAATAGACGTTTTATGAGACTAGGTAATTGTTAGAATATAAAAAACCGGCCAAGTGCAAATCGAACACACGCATGTAGTGGGTGTCGTTAAAATCTAGCTACATTAAACTCTAAAAAACACGTCTCTTGTGTAAGGCCCCATTTTATTATAAATTTATTTATATATTGTTACTAGCTGTTCCCTGCGACTTTGTTCGCGTGTTTAAGTTTCAAAGGTTTTTCATTTTTGCAACATTTTTCATTTATGCTCCGCTCCTATTGGTCGTAGCGTGATGTTATATAGCCTATAGCCTTCCTCAATAAACGGACTATCCAATACAAAAAGAATTTTTCAATTCGAACCAGTAGTTCCAGAGATTAGCGCGTTCAAACAAACAAACTCTTCAGCTTTATAATATTAGAATAGATTTTTTCTTAAAGCGGTAATAACACACTTCGTTAAAATTCAAAATAGCCCGCTGACAGATAGACGGACGAACGGACGACGAAGGCCCAGTAATAGGGCAAAGTTAAAATCTATTTAGTCCGTCAGTTAGATAATAAAAAAATATTAGACACGTATTTTTTCTTTTATCAAAACAATAAAAACTTACAAAGATAAGCACTTTAAAGTTTCGGAGTGGGGGCTTATGACGCCACGCCTTGGTAAAAATTGTAGCGAGGAGTGACGTCAGGCGTAATTTGCGTTCTCTGTATTTTGATAATTTTTTGTTTGTAGGAAAAAAGAAAAAATTCGTGTCCAATAAAATTCATTAATCTACCAGGCGGACATAAAAAAAATAGGAAACATGCCTATTACTGGCGGATTTAAAATTCTCTCCATAACATAACAGTTACAAGCTTCGTTCACCAATCATTCGTTTCCCAAAGAAGTTATCTTCAAGTCTGTCTTAAATGTAAACCCTTATTAAGAGATATTTGATTTGAATACCGAGTTATAAATATTCAAATAGATATTCCGAAACTGTACGAAACATTTCAGATGTTGAGGTTTAACTCAACTATTTATAGATCTTAAAATCAATGTAGTTTACTTTAAAGAATCCTTTTTTAAAGTTATTACGGTGTTTTTATATTTCGACCTATGTCCATGAATTTATTGTTATAAGTTATCAATAGTTATTACAATTTTATCAGGTGCTGTCAACCGCGTACAGCGATAAGAACTATCAAATATAAATCTACTCTACTTAATTGCTATTTAAATAAAGTATTTTCAACATATTTTGGTCATAAACTGTGTTACTCAATATTTTAAAGCTATGAATGGGTTTCAACATTGTTTCATAGATATTTAGTTTCATCATTTACCTTATTTAGTATAAAAATCCTTACTAATATTATAAATGCGGAAGTAACTGTATGTCGCGCTTTCACGCCATAACTACAGAACCGTTTGAAATGAAATTTGGTACACAGATAGTCTAGAACCTGAGAAAGGACATAAGCTACTTTTTGCCGCGATAGCCGACATCCACGCGGGCGGAGCCGCGGGAAACAGCTAGTAAAATATAACACAGCTATACCTTTCTCCGTTCCTTAAGAGTTAGACAATAACATTCTAAAAATAAACAGAAACACATTACTATACCCATAGCTTTTAAGTAATCAATTAAAAAAACTTAGTATTCATTTAGGTACTTAAAAATTCTTATTAAATTTCGAAGCTAAAAAAATAAAGCTTACAAATTTATTAGGACAAGCAAGCATCGTCTATTCTATCTAGATACAGCCTGTGCTTTTAGGCTTACATCCTAAAATAGCCGTAATACACAAACTATTCAGGTCACAGTTAGACATATCTACCACTATGTAGTCTAGGCTTCAGGAATTTAATCCAGTCATTCCATTTGCGGTAGTGTCAGACTGATTGGGGTGTCTGTAACTTGTAATGATTTTCTAATGAATACAGAGGTTACCCTTAAATGAATTTTAATCCTAATACAATGTCAATGCAAAATTGATATTAGTTAAGAAGACACGTGATTTAGTTTTCTTTAAAAAAAAAACTAAATAATAAAAAAAATACTAAATATACTAAATAAATAAGTTCCGAGGTAGGAACTAACTGGAATCTAAACATTGACGGTATTTTTTTGTACTTTCTGTTTTTTTTTTTAATTATTTGTTACGCATTAACGCATGCGGAGCGAATATTTGTAATTAAATACAATAAGTGGAAAGTAAATATCCAAGCCTTAGGCACGACCCGAACCTTTTCTTTTTTGGTATTGGCATTGTATTAGAATTAAAATTCATTTAAGAGTAACCCCCAGTTTTCTGTTGTGTTCTTAGTATGAAAGAAATACCTAATAGCGTTGTTGATTGTAAAGGTAAGCTTTTTGACGGGATGTCGGGGAATCATCATATTAACTTTAAATTGAATGTTTGGCAACACAACACACAACTTAATAAAAAAAAAAACTGAATTTACAAGATTTATTTTACTTTTAAAACACAAAGTACTGCTACTTTACTTTCTGACTACAATTAATTATTGTGAATGTTAGAGTTCCATACCTGAAGTGTGTGTCCCCTATCTATTACTAAGCCTCTGCTGTCCGTCCGTCTGTCCGTCAGCGGGCTGTATCTCATGAACCGTAATAGCTAAAGTTAAAATTTTCACAAATGGTGTATTTCTGTGACCGCTATAGCAACAAATAATAAAATTATGTATAGTAGTACTATATCGATATTAATAATGGCAACAGGTAAACAATTGAAATGCTCACAAAGTTTGTATTGCTTTGCTACAGTCCCAAAAAAATGGGGTCGCGTGACGTGTTTTTAAAGTTTTTTGTTCGATTTTAATGGTTTAAATCTTGTACGATGGAACGGAACCTTTAATGCTTGAGTCCGACTCGTACTTCGCCGGTTTTTTTACCAATATCATTACCTTTTAAAATAATAAAACGAGTTAACCTAATGACTTATAGTTACAAATGTCCGTGATTTTTGAGAATTCATTCCTAATACGACAATATATCCCTTACTTCTAAAAGCACAATATCATGTTTTTACATCCTTTGACCGGTAAGATTCATAACATAAAACCAATTAACAAGATCCCGAACAGATCAGATGGACATATAAGACACATCTTACATTTTCCATCTCCTCACAGGATCCGTCTGGAAAACTACGAGCAATGGTGCGCAGTAGACGCAGTCACACAAGGCTGCGCTGGGTCCCCAGCCGCCTGCAGGGCAGCAGTAGTCGCTGTGCTGGGTACGCAGCTCCGAGCGGCCTGCGCCTGCCGCGGTACTGACTTCGCCCAGCTGTACGATTGCCTTGGATGGCAGAGGCTGCTCTGGCTTAATCCTTGCGTTGGTGAGCTATATATTCATTTCCATATGAACTAGTTTAAAAAAAAATACAAGTTAATTTTAGCGGAATTTCGAATGTAGAAATTTTTTCACGATCGACGTTTTTGCAAGTTAATTGTAATTAACTATACACTATGATGCTGATGATGATGATGATGATCTATAATTAATGTTAAAAAAAAAAACTGTTAAACATCAAAAGAAGCTTTATTTATTTTTTAAAGATCTATTGCAAGAGGTTAATGGTGTGTTGTTTAAAAGACAATGTTACTGGTGATTAATTTAATCACCAGAAACATTGTTACTAATACACATCAACCGATAAATATCAGTAAGGTAACAAAAAAAGAAAAGAATATTTGCTACAAATCAAGTCTAGAGTGGTCCAGCAACCTAATACATACATGTATATTAATGAACAGCTGCGGCCACTGTAATAATGGAAGAACCACTAACTATTGTGTTTCCAGTGGAATCCCAAAGCGACTACCACATGAAGACCTACGGCCCCCTGATGACGACCACACCCTTCGACAACGGCATCAGGTACATCACGGTGGCACCAGAATCTCCGATCTACCACCGTACCACCACCCACCACCATCGCCATACCACGCAGCATGAAACTCCACAAATTGACCCTGTGCAGGTAAGCTCCTGATTTATTTATACTTACAGCCATTAACAATTTAGGTTACACTGTGTTACCAATTTAGTACCTTCAAATTTGAAAGGAACTGAGTGACCTTGAAAACCAACCAAGGAACCATAATCCTTTTAAAGAAATCGTGAAGAAAATAAATTAAAAAACTAAGTCGCGATAAAATCCGTTTCAATATATATAGTTTAAACTAGCGACCCACCCTGGCTTCGAACGGGAAAACAGTGCAATTTTAAACTTGGAAGTCTTTGTCAAAACAAAACATATATAGCCGCATATATCTCGTAAGTCGCGACATTCCCATTAAAAAGTCCCAAAAATAATTCCAGGAGACACGCGAAGAATTAAGTCCCATCACAACCATGTCGGAGCAAACGGTTGGTCCCAACGAGGTAGCTCAAATCTCCGAGCCTGTCATAGAGACGACCACCGAGACCACCACAGTCGCTACGACCACAACCACGTCTACTACTACCACTACGACTACCACCACTACAACCACAACGAGACCGACCACAACCCTGGAGCCGACGAAGTATTGTATTGTCAAGAAGCCAGAGAGTGATGATCAGGCGCAGTTTATCAAGATGGGCGAAACTAGACGGGTAATAATCATATTTTACTGAATTATGAATCCAGACTATAGATTATGTCATCAGACATATATAACTGATGACATAAACATTATATTTGTAAACCATTCAGACAAAGGATGATTAAGTTTGCTAAATTACTAAATTTCTATTACGCAAAAGGACTTTTAAATTCATGTATTTATAAAATATTTAATATTAAATGTTTTGTCTATTTTTTTTATTTACAAAATCATTACTGCTTTGAGAAAAGCATTCGACATAGTTCTCTTGACTCCTTCATTTTACAAAGCATAAGTTATGCTTTCCATACTACCCAACTACGTCACTACACGACTTTTAACACTAATATAAATTTAACTTCCAGCTGTACCGCTCAGCAGAGCTAGCAGAGTGCACAGACCTGTGCGTGTGCGAGGCGTCCCTACAGGTGTCCTGCAAGGTGGCGTGCGTGCCCCGTGCTCCGTGCTCGTCACGGCTCGCTCATTACTCGCACGCTGCGCCAGCTTACCAGGCTTATAGGGGGCGCTGTTACTGCTATTCTGGGTCTTTTATCTGTATGAGGCCTAATCCAGGTAATAATCTTACCGCACGTTATAATAATATAGGTAACGTAGTTACTTCAAGTTCTGGGTAAAGAACTCGTAACCTCTCCTAATTTTGCTATTTGCCGAATTTCTATCAAGTGAATGAATTTTCTTTTTGTTCAACTTCCCTTTGTTGTCCAATCATGGCCGTGAAGATTACCTATCTTACACATATATTTAATCTCTTAAAGCAACCAATCAGTTACTACATTATATTGCAATTTAGCGTCCTTGATTAAAAATAACTTACATACTATCCTATCTTTAGTCATTGATCCCAGTACTTCTTGTATGTAAACAACTTTCCTGAGGTCTGTAACCTCCTTTTATACTTTTCCAGGTGAATACAAGCTACCAGAGGGTGTGTACTTACTCCTCGGATTTAGCGCAGTGGACGAGGCCCTGCTGCGGCCCCACACCGGCCTGGGGGCTGAAGACGCGGTCCGTCTGCTGCAGCAGTACTTATACTCTGTGCACAGTGAGGGGGTAAGTTTCCATATGAGGTCCCAATAATTGTGCTTATCGAATCGATGACATACGACTGCGTTATCATACCATATTTACTGCCATTCAGAGCACATTAAAATCACACATTATAAGAAAATAATGTAAAAGGGACCCTATATTCCCTAGACAGCATTTTAAACAAAAGTAGTGTGTGGAAGGGACAATTAAAATTTACTGGTCGAGTTAGTTCATTTACTTTTGTCGTCTTAGCTTCGTAGTTGGCATTACAGTCGGCATCCCGGTTAGTTTGACTAAAAAGCCGCAGTCTCTTCATCTTTAAACAATCTTAGGAGTTGTCTAACAGTTGTTGTAATTTTTAGACGAACTGCACGCTGACTTTATTCAACATTAGCAATGAGAACGTGATCATCTCAGCGAGCGTGCCGCAGAGGGAGCAGGAGGCATTGCGAGAGGCCGGGGAGGCGTTACTTGATAGAGAAAAGGTAAGAACTTAGAATATGAAAATAGTTTGTTTTTTTTACTTTTTCTAACGAAGTGAACTCTGACCTGCAGGGCTATTCGCTATGGCAGTTGTCAACTAAAGCGATAATTGCTTTATAAAAAACACTGTGAAAATACAAATTTCGTATCGTCTAACGTCGATGACTAAATAAATCTACTACAACGTAGTTGGTCACCGACTTTAGCCGATACTAAATTTGTGTTTTTACCATTGTTTTTATCTAACATCGCTAGGGTTGTCAACTGGAGATAGCGAATAGGCCTAGCTGTTTGCATGGCATATGTAACCAAAAATCACTAAAGACAAAAAGGTTTGAAAAAAAAGGGGGGTCATTGCCATGCAGTGGAAATGTAGCATTAAGGCTAAATAAAACTAACTAACAAAAATAAATAATGTCTTTGTTAAAATCCTAATTGTACTTCATCACAAATTATCGAATTCTGTTTATTTTCTTTTTAAACCTGTTTAGTTTCTTGTATCTTCTTAAATTAACATTTCTAATAAATAATTAATTAATGGTATTTTGCAGGAGGAATGCATCGACGTCCTCAAAGTCGTGAAATCCCGCATCAATTCTCAGCACGAGGACATCTCCTCACACCTTCTTCTATCTATCTTCAAAATTGCTGAAGTGGACGTCGTCTACCCCACACCGCCCAGCTCTGCCATCACCTCCCACAGGCCAGTCACCATCCTCTACATCGCCATTGTTTTCATTACCTTTCTCCACAATCTTAAATCAACAATCTCCTTCATTAACACCGTTCTATTCTTCGAGCGTTTCGTCAATTGTTTGTCGAATTTATTGACTAGTAAACTAAGTATCAAAGGGTCTCTAACCCCTATCGTTTTAGACATCGTTCCTTTCGAGAGATATATTTCCAATGAACATATCAATTTTATATCTATTTTGAAATGTTACGATGAATTTATTGATAGTAATGTAGATGTTGTAAATTACATTGAGAATCGGCACGTTGCACTCGCTTTAGGTAACGCACAAGAGAAACATATCACCGATTACATAGATTTAAGTAAAGTAGATGTATATAAATATAAACAAATGATACATATCATAAAAGCTGTGAGTATTACAATATTTAATAATTTTAATGAACTTGTTGCTGATGCAATTATACTTAAATATTTTTCTAGAGATGTGTACTACGAAATTGGATGTACTTATTATGATTCGATGAAGCTTTTTGGTGATTTCATTTTTGGAAATATCGCGTCCTCTTCTTATGGGATTGTAAAATCCGTTAGCTTAGGACTGACTCTAGCAGTAGTATGAAGACTGACATGATTAACTAAACATATCATAGTGGTATTTCGTTTTATTTTCGACTTAGAACTGGTGCTTGTAGGTCGATCTTAAAGGCTGGGTTTTGTAAATAAGTGTATTACGCCTTTTACACTGTTAGAACTTCGGTTGGTTTTTCCGGTAGAGTAGAATGTTTCGTGCTGCAGATATTATCGTTGTCATCTTCTAGTTAACACTTCTCTTCTCTTCTTGCAGTTTTGGTTAACGTAAGACAGATATCTTCAAACATATTTTCTTGGACAATTGGATTCTTTTGGTGATACCACAAAAATTTATGTACGTTTAATTATGTTGTGATTCCTCTTTATTTCTCTATTCCGAATAGACCCTTCAATCATAGGACTCTTTTTTATCAATTTGAAATGCGGATTATATGAATTGCAAGCCTGAACCGTCATTACCAGTAACAAAATCACTACTTAAAAAACCGGGAGGATTTTATTTAGTTTCCTAACTACTTAATATTCTTTTTTCCCAAAATGAGTTTACATGGTTCGGGAGTAAACCCTTTTTCTTTCATACCATAAGAGCAACAGATTAGTTTTTGTGGTATTACCATTAAAAAAGTCAAACTTTCGTACTCTCTTTAAAACCTTTCTTCTTTATCTATCCACTTTAGACATAACAGGTAGGTTGTGATAATCTATAAAAATCTTTCTTTATCTTCCAAAGGAATGTCTGCAGCATTAAACCTTTCGTTCTTTGTTTCCCTAAAATAGATAGTAGCGGTTTATCGCCTTTAGTTAGATGACTTTAACTAGGTATTTACTCCATCAATGTGAATGCACGTTAGAATATGTTTGGCTTTGGACAAAACTTAGCAACTTTTTTTTTTCTAAAATACAATGTAGTATCTACAGTTTTCAATAAGTTTGCCGGCATCATGTTTTTACCTTAGACAATGTGTAAGTGTTTCTGGGAAACTTAATTTATGTGTCCTCCGGAGTATGCAATTGGCAAACACGTGACAAATAAATACGCAACAAAAAATAATAAAACAGTACATATAGTTTTTATAATTTAAAGATCAATTTATGTACAAATAAAACTTATACAGTGTAGCATAACTTTCGTATATTTTTGCGTTCGCCGATTACGGAAAAATCATAAGACTTTTTTTATGAACTCAGATGTTTTTTACATATTTTGGTTTTAAATGCTGGGCCAAATTTACAGATTATCCTTGTAGACATGGTCTTGATAATTAAGTTAAATTATATAGTTTTATTCCTTCATTGAATGAAATATCGTAATTTTTTATATTGCAAATAAAACAGGTAGAAAACTAAACAAAAATAAAATACTGTGTTGCAAAAGTTTAAGTTTAGCAAATAGAATGTTTGTTGTTTGTCAAATAGATTATTGCAAAGTACTTAAGTGTCGATTTAATATTACTTATTAATTAATTAAGTCAATATATTTACATAAAATTATTATCTGTCTTCTTGATAAGAGATAACCGTTCGTTACACACTTGATAAAACGAGGTAATTACACGCCTTTGCAAAATATATTAGCAAATATTTTAGTATAGCCATTTTGATTAAATTATGGACAGGTAACACTTTGGCGTAAACAACGCCAACTATACTATAACTATAACTTAGAGTCAAAATAAGTAAACTATAGAGTGCGCATATCGAGTATGAACCGTAGGCACTAGTACGGTACACTAGTAGCCCAAGAAAATCGTTTAATTACTGTCAAATCAGAGCGCGCCGTTTTATTAAAACTATCTCAAAACCTAATATTACCCAAATAATATCGGAACCATTTATATTTTTGCATAAACGTCTTTCGTCGAACGGAAAATCGCTTAAATCAGTAATCGAGCATAAAAATATGTTTACGCTTGGCACAGCGGGCTACTAGCAATGCGTGCACTCTATTCTTTATGTATTGTATACTGTAAGGTTTTATATGTACTACAAACATTATTTTTTATTATTGAATTATGTATTCAATCCCACTAATCGTACCAACCTAACAATAATAGCTTAACCGCGCCGAAAATTATGAATTTCAAGTAAATGTGAAAGTTAACGAAATAAATAATTAATTAATAAATCATTTATAAATATAAAAAAAACGTTGTTAATTTCATTTGACGTTTTATGGCGTTAAATTTATTGATATAATTTACTGTTTCTCGGATATTTAAAATAATCTAAATATACATATTGCTATAGAAACTGTTGCTGAGTTTTGTCCTAAACCAAACAGATGTAATTTAGGGGACACTTAGATAAATGTATTTCCGGAACATTACACCATAGGCTATGTACTGTAAAATGGTAAAAAATGAAGCTTTAATTTGAAGTAGACATAGATTTCTTGTGTTTTAAAAGAAACTTAATGATTAGTGACGTGTTAGATATCTACTGTTTGACTGTTAAGTGTTGCCAGATAACAAAAAAACTAGTTTCCATGTTTAAAGGGTATGCTTGTAAAAAAATCTTTATTGTCAACGTTCAATGGTATTATATTCTAGTCTTGTACCATAGACGAAAATGTTATTACAAAATGACGAAAAGATATTTGTGGTATTAAAATATATCAGGGATCTATTGGTATTAATGTTTAGTATATCTTGCTAAAAAGAAAAAAGGCAGCACCCTTTTTAAAATCTTAGAAACTGGCAACACCACTGTTTAGATACCTACTTGCTTAGAGTAGTTGTCAATGCTCTAAGCCTTCTTGGTGTACAAATACTGGACTTACCTAGAAGAAGATAGTTCCAGACTAATCTATTAAATATTAAATAAAACCTTTTTTAACGTCAGATTATTTACGTTAAATAGGTATGACATCTTAAAACAAATGTATTATGATGTCCCAATAACGAAACGATAAAATATCTTGCCCACTAGTGAACGTGGCGTTAAAAAAGGTCAACTTTTCTAATTCGTTTGTGTTACACGTTTTATTTAAACATACTTATCGAACGGTAACGGAGTAGAGAAATCTATCTAAAATCTAAAAAGACAAAACGAAAAAATATGAAAATCCACAATTCACAATTCACATAAATAAAAAATACCATATTTGAATAGAAAAAATATCTTGCAATTGTTATATGTAAAAACAAACTAAAATATTTAAAAGAATAAAGTGAGTTCTAAAATACATAATGAGGGTTACTTTTAACTATTTTTTCGCCAGAGGCGCTAGTCGCACGTGTTGTCCTATATGTCAAATACCATAGTTTGTTGGTGGGCTTTGACATCTGACGCGCCATAATGGCAGCCCTCATTCGTTTAAAATGTTCAAATCTTAAACACAAAAATATATACAAATATAGACTAAAAATATCACAAAGTTTTATAAAACGTATCTCTGTAAAGCAAATTTAAAACACAAAATATAAAAATATGTTGTTCATAAAACATTTATTTCACAAAATATGGCCAAAGCTTCATTTTGTTAAAAAAAACATTGGCCTGAGAATGCTTAAAAAATAGCACGAACACGCTTCATGTACTATATTTATTTAGAAAAAAATATTTATTTAAAAAAAATCCTAGAAAATAAATAAAAGTTATTTATCATAAATTATTTATTATTAAAAGTAATAAATAAATTGTTTTGTAATTTTATTGGATCACATTAAATTTAGGTACGTTTAAGTTTTATTAAAGTTTCACTATAACTATAGTATCTATGTATTTTATAAGTACCTATTGTTTCATATAAAAATAAATATTATAAAAATATTGATCCTGTCATCAATTTGTTCCAATATTATTTATATGATAAGTATAAATTGTGATCCAAAAACAGATACATATCAATATTTGCGAAATTAAATGTAACGAAACATATCAATAAAGCTCAATTTTATACCTATTGTATTTCTAGCATTAGATGTTGCAAAGCAAAATGGCGTACATCTTTATGTAGCTTAGGTATTAGGAAAAAGTATAGTTAAATTATAAAATAAATTTACAAGAAATAAATAAATTAGAAAAAAAGTATTTCTAAAATTGAATGTTGACTTCTGAGGCCGTATTATTATGAATAAAAACCATGATCGATCCACAAAACAAAGTACCGCAACAAAAAAAATGCTATCGTCTGTATAGCTTTATTCCTTTGACTTTGGAACAATCATGATTTTAAAAATACATAGTACGGCTATGTTGAGATTGATTATAATGTCGTATTAAAAAATATTAATTTGTTTTTCTATAAAATTTCGTTTACTTGTACATTATGACGTTGTTAAAAATTGGTTAGAATAGAAATCTGAATGTTTTATTAATACGTCCTTTATTTCGGACAATGTAATAAATATTGTTAGTGCACATGCCTCATGCCTTCCATGTAAATAAGAATATATAGAACATAGTAATATTACACTGGAAAGTATCTATATACTTTTTAAAGAAAAATTGTTTTCTATCTGCACTCGAACTAAAACTAATTTACAAAAATACAATCACAAAAGATGTGTAATTCATTTGTTTTTACTATTTAAACGACAATCTCTATTAAAATAAAATGTTAATAAAAATACTTATTTATAATTAAAATTATTTATTTATTAAATTAATATTAAACGTGTAATTTATATATACTTTTATCGTTTATTAAATAGATTATTTTTATTTAAACTATCGATGTTAAGTTTTTTAAATGTCGCTTAATAAGTGTGTGTTAGTTATATTATATTACGGTGTCAACGACTATCTTAGTCTCGATGTATAGCAAATGAAAGTAGATACATTTAATATCGGTTTGGGAATAAAAAGTCCTCGAAAGGGATTTCATATATTTTTGTCAGTCCACAAAATAAGAATATTAGAGAAAAATAAATTTCCGTCCTAACTTTTAAGGTAGAATCTGTTTTTTATTTGTTATTCAATTTTCTAGAACTATACATCTGACAATTTCGACGTTTTTACTCAAACCTGTCTAAAAATATGGTAACTCTTTTTCTAAATAAAACTATGTGCACTTAAATAAATAAAAAAAATGCTTTCTATCATTAAGTTAAGGCCAAGTTCTTTTTCTTACACATTTAAAAAATCAGAGAATTCTATTTTTCTTTGTATCTTTTCCAAACCGATATTGAAGATTAAAAGATAAATTTAATAAAAATGTGAATACACAGCACTGTAGTGATATGCGTAACTGAGCTTCTAAAAGATTATCAATTGTTTTATACACTAAAACATATAATAATGTAATAATTATTATTGTATTGTTTACGTCGTCAGCTGACGGCGTCTTATGTCATTTTGTTGTAGCTAAATAAAGAGAATTCGTACAAATTGTGGGTTTCTTTCATAATTTAATTTTTTTTATATTTTTTACACAACTACGAAAAAAGGAGTGTAATGTTTTCTAAGTTTCTTAAGGCGTGTATGCCCACCATAGCTTCTTAATTCTTGATCAGATTTGGATTTTTGGGGTGTCGTATGAATCCGTACATAATTTCCGAGTGACAGCGGTTTTTTTTTTATAGGTAAATAGCGGCTGATTGGCGCCATTTTAAAATGTATGCGTCGTGTTTTTTATTTTCTTTTTTTCGACTTATTGGGTTAAAAAGTGCCTGAATTCCTATGTGTTAATCCAAACTATAAACTATCTTTGTTCACCAAATTCCATACAAATCTGTTAAGTAGATTTTGCGAAACATCTTTCTTGCAATTTGCTAAAATCCAATCATCTATCCATCCTCATAAAGCGCAGGCCACACCGCCAGCTAGCGGGCGGGCGGGCTAGGCGGGTGGGCGAAGCGAACGAAGGAAACTATACAAATTACGCAAAATATTGGCGAGCTAAACTATGGGGTTCACACCGAAAACTACGGACAGACGAGCGACGGGCGGAGCGCGCGGAGCGGGCGAAACGGGGGGCGCGGATGGGAGAGCGAGAGGTTAGCGTTCCATCTGTCGATTCTATTCGATATTTATTATTCGATGTTCTATTCGTCGATATATGACATATTCATCGTTCACAAACGTAAACACTACACTGCTATTCGAAAGACGAGCGTCGACTAGTCTACTCGAAACGGGGAGGACGGACGAACGAACCGGGCGAGCGTCGAGCGGGCTGACGGGCGAGCTAAGCTAGCCAAGCGCGGGCGCGCCAACGACGTGAACGAGTAGCTTCGCTGGAATCGTCGGATATTTTGTTAGCTTAGCTCGTTAGGTTAGTCGGTAGCTCGCGGTGTGAACCGAAGTACCTATGTAAAGAGGTGAAACGATGTTCGCCCGCCTAGCCCGCCCGCCCGCTAGCTGGCGGTGTGGCCTGCGCTTAAAAAGTCGTTGTGAATATTCCAAAATAGGACTGGAATTGTTTTGTTGTTCAAATACCTCTACGGTATTGGTACTGTCATTTGATAAACTATTTACGAATACATCACTCCACAGCTAGGTACATCACGAGTTGAGCTATTTCCAGGTAAGTTATTTTGTTCCTATGTCTACAGACGACACATGAAGCGGAGACACTTTGGTAGAGACGTAAAGCCTTTGATACACTGGGGAACAAATAGACCATCATGTGGAATGAATGAATGAAGAATGTGTTGTGGAACATGTCCATCAGCAACGCGTGGAATGTCCCGCGACATGCGCTTGCTCTAGGAGCGGAAGAAAGCAACATGACCCATGTCACGTCAAATGTTGCGGGTCACTGGGCAAGTAAATTTGGGCGTTGCGCGTCATGTTGAAGAACATTTTGTCCCCCAGTGTATACTTGGCTTAAAATTGACAGCGCCTTCATATAAAAGCAGTTTATAATTAGACACAAAAATATAGATTTCCATCGATTTGCCGATCTAGGTACGCCCAGTAGGAACTAACCAAGTCTGAATGTCATTCAGAAAAGTACCTACGCGATTGTAAACAATGGTGTTTGGTAGACAAAACAATGAGGCATTAGTTCGTTAGGTAGTATAATAAACTGTAAAATAAAAACAAAAACAAAAAATAGTAGGTAGGTAAGTACCTATAATCGTATTTTTTTAAAGTAAAAAATCGCAATGGGCATTTATGTGTAAGCGCAGATTACTTTATTAGTACAAGATGTTAGTATTTCGCATTTAAATTATGAATAAGGTACCCACGTAAAAGACAATTTCAGAAGTGTAGATTTTATTCGAGTTGTGAGAATAAGAAACTAAACTACCTACTTATGAATTAATTGAAAACCTACTTACATTAAAATTTGTGAGACTACTCTCACAAATTTTAATGTAAGTAGGTTTTCAATGTACCTATCTACAGTAGTGAAAGGGTTAAGTCAATAAAACAACTTTTAAGGCAGAAACTTAAGTTTATTCATAATACACAATAAAAATTAACAGTCTTAAATGGCACCGCCATATTTGGAATACTTGAGACTCGACACACAATAAAATTACAAATTACACAGCAAACACAAAAACACGTTAATTTACTTTTCCTTTGGTTCCTCGGTGCCGTTGCTCTGGTCTTTGATTTCTTTGCGGACTGGTCCCGTTTGAGAGATGGTGACCTTCCGTTCTCCCTTGATGGCGTCTGGGACTTTTCGTGGCGCGGTGATGGTGAGCACGCCGTCTGAGGACAGGCGCGACTCCACGGTCTCGGGCGCCGCGCCCTCCGGCAGCGCGTACCGCCGCACGAACTGCCGGCTGATGTACCCGTGCTCGTCCTTCTTCTCCTCGTGCTTACCCTCAACCACAATATAACCATCAACCGTCTTCACCGAAATCTCATCAGGAGAAAAGTGTTGAACATCCAAGTTGATCTGTAGTTTGTCGTTCTCGGCTTTAATGCTTGAGCCTAGGTCCCTCGCGGCCGCTGCGAGGTGTCTCCACGGCCGGTAGTACTCGTTGGTCAGCAAGGGTCCAGCAGCAACAGACAGCAGGTCTTCCGGTGTCAAAGCAAGGCCGAAATGTTGGTCCACAAGCCGGCGGGGGCGATGGAAGCCGAAATCATCGAGGAAGTACGGAATGAGAGACATTTTGTAAGTTTTCTTAATAAATCTTCACTTGAATCACTGAGAATAAGTCGTAGTAATTCGCTTGTATAGCTCTGAGAGCGCTCGAAGTTCACTTCTTGCAAGATCACTTGAATCTGAATGCCGTTGCCGCGCTCTGGTCGGCTTTATATACCGGTCGCAGCGCCATCTAGTACGGAGTAGAAATTGCTCGAAGGATAATATTAGTCAGCTGCGTCACACAGGGGAGCACAAATAGAGAGTCGCTTTGCTTTTTTTTTTGTTGGAAGAATTAATATAGTATTTTAAATTATTTTTGCTGTTTTCATATTATTTGATCAACGTAACTTCTGCATCAATGTACAAATTAAAATTCTGGACAGAAAAATAATAAACATGTACTTTCTATGTAAAATGTTAGTTTCATTCAAAAGTTCAATACCTTTGAACGTTAGTAGGTACGCACAACTACAATTATGTTTAAAACTTCGCGATTAATGAATAAATAATATACAAATCATTAATTAATAGTTAATTGAAGTTGGTGCAAAACTATTCATTTGCTTTCTCAGTTCACTAAATGAAAAAAAAGGAAATTGAATGCTATAATATGATTTTAATTGATTAATTTTCGTATAGCCACATTGTACATTTAACAAAAAATAATATATTATGATTATTTTATAGGTACTGAGATGAGAAATTTAGGTTTTGTTATCTATTATGACGACATCGCAATATTTATTTATTTAGTTTGTAAACACAATTTAATGCGACCCGCGCTTTGTGCAGCCCTGACTCCCGACGTTATCGGGGTTATTGACTGGTGAGTAGCGTAGCGCGAGTAGCGTCGAGAATCGCCGAGAACATTCCATGCCCACAGACATTGTTGCTTACTTCAATAAAAACTAGTACTTTCTTTACACGAAGGTCGCTTTCAAGGACGAGAAACTGCGAAGTTATGTATATTTTAATAAAAGATATGAAATAAAATTATAGGTTTACGGTTTTTAATGGAATTGTTTGCAAGAAACAAAATGTTTTTGTAGGTTACCTATGCATAGGTCTGCGCTTTAAATAAATCGTATTGTCGTAGGTTATGGTTTCATGGTTTTGCTATGTATTTAGGGCTGTATTTTGTTATACCTATAGATAATAGCTGTTTAATACAATTTTTACATTATTATGGAATATTTTTACAAATTTAGAAATATAGATTTGTTATGGTTGTATTTGGAGAAATCTTTAGGAATACCGTCGTTTTAAATTTAACTTTTAATTTATTATTTGCAGTAAATTGAATAAGCATTTATTTTTGTTTTTTTGGATTAAGCCGACATTATGTTATCGTAAGACAGATTAACATCTACTGAATTAATAGCATCAACTAGTTAAGTTCGATACTTAAAGTAGGTAAGTATGTAATAAGTGGGTACTTTTATGTGATTTTTAATTTTCATTAATAACTAGGTTTTATTTTTTGAAATTATAGATAGGTACCTATCTACTTATTAATATGTTTAGGATTAAAAATAATTTAAAAAAACCTTGTTTTACTTAAAAATAAAAAGGAGGCTTAGGCTAATTGAATAAATTAAAATAATTTATTTTTAAATGAATACCCAAATTATAATTTAAATATATTTTAATTAGAATATAAGTAATTTACAAGCTAATGTAGGTAGACAATGGAATGGACTGTTTACAACTAAATGGCAGACAGTTTTTTCTGGACGATTCTCTGCATTTCTGTGATATCGTAGTACCTACCTATGTAATTTAGATATACTATTTGGGTTGTCGGTAGTAAACAAAAATATGTCTCGTCACGTTCGTTCATTCTAGATTATATTTACTATATTCTAATTGAATTAGATATTACTGAAGTACTAGGTATTAATTATTCTGTAGTAGGATTCTATAAGATCTTATTTTGATAGAATTTAAAAGAATTACTGTTCTATTTGTCTCTTTAAAGTACGTATTGTATCTACCTATTTATTGATTATAATTAAAAAAAGACTTATAATTATGTGTTTACTGTGTTCGGGTTATGGTCCAATACTTTGAGATTGAATTAAATTTATAATAAAGATGTTTTCTAGATTTTTATTAACAAGATTTATAAGGTATTTTATCGACTTTGATTTCCTTGAGGAGGTAGACAGAATAAGTAGGTGCCACTTTACTATTATTTTATTTTTTAAACTGGCGGTGTCATTTTTCATTGAGTATGTTTAACGCCCAAGAAAGATGAGGGGGTGTAATGCTAATTAACAATAAAATTGTGTATCTGAGTGTGTTTATGACTGTGTTGTGCCAACGAATGGATGAAATTCGTGCGTTTTGTGTGTGATATTTGATTGGTATTTTCATCAAGATATTCTTACCAATAAATTTATGAAAATCTGTAAATTTATAAAAGGTATTTTTTTTGTTATTTGTTATCTTTAAAGTAGCTACCTCGTGTATTTAATGTACAGAGTGTTGTGATATATCGTGTCCGTGTATCTACCCATCTACAGAAATACAGAATGAATACTGGTAAGTACCTAGTTATAGTTACTTAATTAACAAACATTTTGTACCTACCTATTCTGCCCAAGTTGTGCCCAAGCCGCAACAGTCGGTCACGTGGTATTTACGGCTCTCTGTAAGTGCGGTGACGTCATTATGACCCTCTAACTCTAGTACGTACTTTGCGTTGAGTGTGACGTCACACAATGGTCACGTTTCAGTTCTTGCACAGAATAAATATTAGTACTGACGTAGTTCTTTTCGATCTTGTGATCCGCAACTCAGACTAATTTGAAATTGAACAAACATAAAACATTTACAATTAATTTTAATGCAATAATTATACCTACTTATCATTATTTCTTGTATATAAATAAGCCTATAAAACATATTTCATATTTTATTGTTACATCTGACAAATAGCCAACGCCCCATACCTCGATCAAACTGGCCTGAGCCGGCCCAACCAGCAATAAAAATATGTCCATTAATAATAAAAACTTAGATCTAGCCCTCCCTTACTATTTTTGCCTTATTAGTATTGTTAGCAACGCACTAAGTCGAGGTCCTACGGGGGGTGCCATTAGTGAACGTTGCGGACGTACTTAGATTTTCTATTGCTCTGGCTGGAGGCCCTTAAGGTTCTCACCAAAAGTCCGATGAGGCAGTCAAAGCCTGCGCTCAGTCTTACTGCGTAGATATCTTAAAAAAAATAGCCAATTGAGGCAAAAAAAACAATCGCTTACATTTTACCTGTCTTAGTCCCACCCAAAGCTGGGCAAAGAAGCGTATTTTTACTTATTTTTGCTACAAATAATTTCTAACTAATTTGTAGCAAAAAAACCATTATTCTAACCATAGAACATAAGTAAAAAACGGGGTGAATAGAAATGCAGGGGGTGAATGGACAATTGTGTGTTTTTACATTTCGTAGATTAAAGGTATTGATTGTAAGTACTTTCAATTATTAAAAAGTTATAATAAAGCTGTTTTTATGTAAAATTATACGCATGCGACACATTTAAAGGCAGGAATCCTTTTCCAAAGTTGTGTCTATTCACCCTCAAATACTTTTATTCATCGTATGTATGTAATATGTATACATGTGTATATTATCGGACTAAAAGCAATACAATACAATATAAAACCTACTTAACCAAAACTTAGGTGGTTTTTATACTTTTATTTTGCATTAACAGCATATTACAGTACATTCTAGTTAAGCCACACCGCACCTGCCAATGCCAAAAGGGATGGCAGACAAATCCGCACAAATTACATCATATCCTTTGTCACCCAACGCCCAACGGTCCTTCCGGAACCCTCGATACACATGAAAGGTTATTTATGAGTTTACCTGTGTTGGTGAGAGATATGCCGATCAATACGGCCAGACAGGACGTCCTACATAACTATTGATATAAATCTCTCTGTTGAATCAACAGTCCTCTATTTGTGATGTCGATAAAATTATCTTGATACAAGGGGAGTCTGTAATTAAGTACTTAAGTAATTAATATTCGCTAGATTCGTACTAAATAGCGATAGTTATTCCATTAAGTAAATAAAACATGTCATTATTTTATACCAGTAGAAAGGTTTATGATATCAGATAATGCAAAAAAAAATGCCATCTAGTTTTTTATGTTGACCTTCAATCATAATATTGGAAGTCATTAATTTTTACACATACCTAAATATAAAAAGGAAACCCCTTCAATGATATTTAAGTTTATGGGACCCTAAAGATTAACCCCAGGATTATAAAAAAAAAATAATAAAAATCAATCTAAAATTGACGGTGATATTGCGTAATAAACATACAAAAATAAAATATACCTACAGTCGAATTTACCACCTCCTCCTTTTTTAAGTCGGTTAAAAAGGATACTATGTATAATGCTAATCTTGGTTATGACCTAGCTCTGTGCCAAATGTCGTCAAAATGTACACAATTGGATTAAAACGAACGATTATAAAACGATTGTAATAAAATGGAAATGTAAACAATTTTTTTTAGGAAACAACACACAAACATACAATCTCGCACATTTAAATTTATATACATATTATATAAAAATGAATCCCGATTTCCCTTGATCACGTCATAACTTCCGAAGGACTGCACCACATTAGCTAATTCTTTTTTTGTTATATCCTTATAGTGTAGACAAGGTTTTTATAAAATACTAGCTGTTGCCCGCAGCTCCGCCCGCGTGGAAGTCGCCTAGGGGGATGAAAAATAGATGTTGGCCGATTCTCATAGATACCGGATAAGCACAAAAAAACCATCAAAATCGGTCAAGCCGTTTCGGAGGAGTATGGCAACGAAAACTGTGACACGAGAATTTTATATATTAGAAATAAAGAAAATCGCGTAGAAATGTTTTCAAAGTCTTACACCACCCGGCCCGTGCGGGGCGGGCAGTGCTTTATATTATTATGAAGAACATGTATTATTCTTTTCTATCTAATCTTTTTTTTTTCTTTTTTTAAAAAACGACTTCCGCACTAAGGAATTTAATCCTTATGTCGCGGGGGGTTTCACAAACATTCAAATCACATGCACAAAGAACACCCAGACTTGAAACAAGTATTTGTGGATCACACAAATACTTGTCCCATGCGTGGATCGAAGCCGCGGCACGTCGCGCACAGAGGTAATTGGCGTGGTGACCACTCGGCTACCCGTGCAGTCAAATATAATTATACCAATTACATCAAAATATATATTATTATTTGATGGTATTAAATGTCTCACATTTTATGGTCACCTCCAGAACCTACCGGACTTATCTAAATACCTATTATTATGTTATGTACGTATATGTACATATACTTATATTAAAATCCAAGTAAAATAAATAGTTAAGTAGGTATAAGCAGCAAAAGTACATAGATATAGGTACCTAATATTTTAAGTCAAGTTTCTGTCTTGCAGTACAGTTGTTCAATTATTAGTGACAGATAAAAACATGAGAAGAAATTAATTTTAAGCAGATACCTTCCTATCGTGATTAAATTATACCTAGTTTTTTTTTTTACTTTTTTTTTTTTAATGTCTCATAATTATATCTCTTCCATCAAAATTCTTTCAAATCATTAACATTTACTTAGATAAAATATCTCAGCTTATTTTGTTTTAGATTGTTGAGTTTGAGTTTTAAACAACAAGAAAATGAAATACCTACGTACCTACATCAAACAGTTTTACTCAACAAATTCACAGACGTGTTTACAAACATTACCTTGTATTGATTTATGACCCCAGTGGCATCGAACTTCCCGACAATTCGCGACAGTGACAGCCACCCATACAGAACGCCGCGAGTGTGTGTGAAAACATGCAATAGTGTGCCATCGGATTAATCGTGATTATTCTACTCGACACCAGATGGCGCTCTCCCGCGTTTATAAATACGGCGCGCGTTCCCGGACGGCATTCACTCAACGCAAGCTATCAAAGTGATAACTTGTTTTTGAAATTAATTGCTCTCATAAAACCAAATCGAAGTTAAAGTTGTTTGAGAAAATGTCTCTACCAGGATTCTATGGGTACGACGGTCACTCGCACGCGCACATGCACCCGTCTCGCCGGGCGTTTGGGCCTCAGCGCCATCACTGGCCTAGCCCACTCATTGAACAAGATTTTGGGCTGCCTCTTTCTCCGGATGACCTCCTGGCCATGACCATTCACAACGAAGACTACTACGGACCGTGGCGTCATGTGACGTCTTCCGTGCGCGACATGAGTTCCAGCATCAAGACCGAGAAAGACAAGTTCCAAGTCAACCTAGATGTCCAGCATTTCGCTCCCGAAGAGATCTCTGTGAAGACCGTTGACATCTACGTCGTGGTGGAAGGTAAACACGAGGAGAAGAAGGACGAGCACGGGTACATCAGCCGGCACTTTGTGCGGCGGTACGCGCTGCCGGAGGGCGCGTTGCCCGAGACCGTGGAGTCGCGCCTGTCCTCGGACGGCGTGCTCACCATCACTGCGCCACGGAGTGTCCCAGACTTGCTCAAAGAAGAACGAAAAGTCAAAATTTTGCAAACTGGACCAGTACGAAAGGTGTCAAAGGAGGACCACCGCAACCTTGAGCATTTGTTCTTCGGGCACGGTATGCCCGCTCCGGGGAATGTCCACGTGCATACATCGTCCGGCAAGCCGAGGGTGAAAGTATACGAAGCGAGTCCGGGCCTCATAGCGCAGCTGGCCCAAAGGTCGCAAGTGCCCATACCAGCGCCGGCGCCCCCCGCAGCGCAGGCAGCTCCCGCAGCGCAGGCGGCCCCCGCAACGCAGGCGGAAGCTGAGGGTGCTGCACCCCCAGCCACCACTGAAGAAGAGAAGTGAAGTGATTGTGGTACACTTCTAGTCCATTAGCATTTAATTTTGCATTCCAAAGCTTTATTTGACTGATTCTGTTGTATTTTAATTTTAAGTGCGCTATTAAAATTTATTTATTTTTATCTTCCTAAAAATGTTTTTTATTTAACCCTTCCCAATAAAGAAATATTCCATCACAAACATAAATGTAAAATGAGAGCCAAGTTCAATATTGTGATATATGCGTTGGTTGTTGACTTCAACGACAAAAGAAGTAAGATCTAAATGGGTACCAAGTTCATTCATATATTCACATAAAATATGATTTATTCTTAAAACTTAGGATAATACATTGTAGCCTTAGGTCTGACTTAGCAAGTTCTCATATACATATAAATTTGACACGTTTATGTGAAATAGTTTTTGAGTTACGAGGGGGTCAAAAGCGGCTCCAAATGGTTCGTGTAATATTACACACTGTGCTGCTCGCCAGTTCTGTTACTAAAACTTGGCTTTGAGACGCTACCGCGTGTCTAGATAGGCAAAGGAATACTTAGACGAATCAATTTAAGCTACCTAGCTATTTAAATTTTACAACTGCTATGGCTGCGCCATGGCTGATATTTTAATACACGTGACGCTTATATGCAAAAATCAAATGCTATTAATAATAATTAATTAGTTAACAATTAAACACTTGCATAGCCACTAGTTCTTCTACTTGTTAATACTTAATAATCACTTGAGAGAGATTTACCGTGAAAGAGATGCCAAAACGAACCCTTAGAAACTATTTCATTATGACTGTTATACTAGTAATTATCGAGAACTGGCTGGTGCACGAGGTGCTTCGTTTCACCTAAAAAAAAACTACAATTCGACCTATGTTTCAAAAGATAGAAATCACTGCCAGCAGCGCCACCTATCCTACCAGCGGCACTAACGTAACTATGTTTGTCGGAGTAGTCATGTCGCTCTTTATATGTGAAAAGGTTCATATCAATTGTGCTACCGGTTCTCCAGTGTTAGGTGGTTCTCTTTTATATATATAGATAGATAGATAGATAGATAGATAGACAGACAGACAGACAGACAGACAGACAGATTGACAGACAGACAGACATACAGAAATACAGACATACAGAAATACAGACAGACAGACAGACAGGCAGATAGATAGATAGATAGATAGATAGATAGATAGATTAATAGAATCCGTTAAGACAGCAGCTGCTGCCCCAAAATAGTTTCTGAAAAAGGCTAGGGCGAACAATATTAAAACAATTATTCAGAGAGTGTATTTGCGTGTTGTGTATCGAAATATGGCCAAGAAGGAATATAATCAAATGTCAAAAAGAAGTGGAGATGTATGTAGTATTATGTATATGTAGGATTCTAACACTTCTAAAAATCTTACTAGTTTTAATTGCGTTTTGACTAGCAACTATTTCTATTGTTTTATTTGTGCTTCTATTGATTAGACGACCTCCGTGGTCGAGTAGCGTACACACCGGTTTTCGAGGTGTCGCTAGCTCTGAGGTCCCGGGTTCAATCCCCGGCCGGATCAATGTAGAAAACACCTTTTCTATATTGTCTCGGGTCTGGATGTTTGTGGTACCTTCGTTGTCTCTAAATTCCATAACACAAGTGCTTTAGCTACTTACCTTGGGTTCAGAGCAATGTAAATGATGTTGTTCACATTTATTTATTATTATTGTAATTATCTGTCGTATAAAAGATTACCCAGTTATAATATTAATAAATAATAGTCCAGACCGAATCTCGGCTTCGGCGGCCATTCTCAAATTAGGTCAGCCATTTACGCAGGAGATATTATAGTGAACAAGTGAGTGCGAAACCTCAGATGCACTCTGTTCCTCCACTCTTATGCTTTCTGTGGCATGGGGGTGTAACCACCGCCACTTTTCCTGACTCTGGTCTGTACGGTGTATTTCTTAACAGAAAAACCCAATATGTACTTAGCAATTTTAGCCCGCCCCGGGATTCGAACCTGAGACCTCTTGCACGGCAGTCGCGATTGCGACCACTAGACCAACGATTCAGTCAGAAGTAAAAAATGTACATCAAAGTTAATTGAAGAGTGTGTAATGGGTGGTTTTAAGTATTCGTTACAGACATTTGAATTTTATAATACTAAATAAATACCAATAGAATGGTAGACAAGATCTACAACTTTCTGTAACATATTTTTCTAATAGTTATATTATTTATTACCGAAATTTAAATAATTGACATTATGAAACTTAATTCAGTCTATGATGAATATTATATCTGTCACTGTCATTCCTTTGCCAAATTTTCTAATAGCGCAACTTTGAAAAAGCTAATCTTTAACTAGCAATGGACCGCATTGATAAGCCTAATGGCTAAGCCAAGAATAAAGTGTCCTTATGTTTGTAAAAAAAACAACCCCTAGAAAAAAGTATAGACTACTTTATCCTATTGGACTCTATAGTATAAGTACTACAGCTGAATGCCATACAACATGCTTTGTTCCGAAGAGTTTGTAAAAAACGCGTAGTATGTCAAAAATAGGACATTCGTGTCAAAATGACAAACTATGACAGACCAAACAAAATGAAAAAATAATTAATGAAAAATACAAAATAACAGAAAACCCTAAAATGATTCTAAACCCGTTATTAGCATTTAATTCTATACGTCCAGCTTTCTACAAAACCGTAAAAAATACAAGAAGCTTACGACCAACAATCAAAATTGGCAAAGACAGATTCCAACTATCTTTGAATGTACGACAGTTTAATAAGGACGAACTTAAAGTTAAAGCTCATCCTGATTTTGTGACTATTGAAGGGAAACAAGAAAAGAATACAGCCCAGGGATACCTACTGCGTCAGTTTGTACGGAAATTTAAGCTACCAGATGGTTGCGTACCATCAAAAATTGAGTCGAAACTTTCAACTGATGGAGTACTCACAATAGTTGCGCCTAGAGCCCACAATGATTCTACTTTGCCTCTGGAACCCGTAAACGTCCCTATAACTTATGGGAACGCTGATAAGGTTGATAAAAAACAAATGGAGGCTACGGACCATATAACTAAGACTGCAGAAAGTATAGGACCCGGGACAGTGGCCTGCGCTCCGCATCCTAAAGTTAAACCACGACAAAATAAATAAAGAATCATTTTATGAATTTTTTCTTTTAAATTTGTTAGTATTTCAGTTGTTTTGGTATAAAATTATTTAATCCCTAAGTATCTATTTATTTTATTCACAAACAATTTATTTGCAAAAGATTTTTTACAGAAAACAAAATAATAGCAAAAGAGTACAAAGGTTCTGCTTATTTCTTAAAGAAATTTCTTCCAGCAGACCTGTGAAAAGAGAAATATAATACTTATATCAGAAATGAACATGGACAAAACTAAATCACGATAAACTTGTAAATCGTCGACATACGGATGGAAGTCAAAAGAAATAACGCTCGTGACAGAGTTTAAAAATTAGAAAATTAAAGAGGAGAGAGGACGCCATCGCCACCCTGAAGGACCCCACAGAAAAATCACAACAATCTGAATAATAGTCTTCATGGCGAACACACTGCGTATGGCCCCGAAGATAATAAGAGAACCAAGCTAATGGAAAAAACAGAAATTAATAAATTTTAGAACTCCCAGATGTCCATCAAATTTCATAGAGTTAAAGGCACTGCTGAAATCGAGTAGAACAATCACCGTGGGGCGCTAGTTCTCCATCGGAAAGCGAAAACCATCAGTGACAGTACTATGTTCCCGTATGTATGAGGAAAACCCGGACTGGGCTGCGGCGAGTAGAGAATTTGAAAATAGGAAAGTAGACACTTGACGGTGAACAATATGCTCCAGGACTTTGGCAAAGAAAGAAAGTGTAGAAATATGCTTCAAATGGGATAAAGTTGAGGGGTATGACGTTTTGGGTAAGGTTATGATGTAGGCTGTTAATGGATTCGATATTTTAGGTAAGGGTTTAATGTTAGTTTTGGCTCGTTTCTTATAAAATATCTTGTTTTTCAATTTTTGTCTGTCTGTCTGTCTGCCTGTTTATTTCGGCTAATCTCTGGAACGGCTGGACCGATTTTGACGGGACTTTCACTGGCAGATAGTTGATGTAATAAGGAGTACCACATAGGATACTTCGAAAAAAAAACTAAATATTTTTTTTGTTAAATTACACGCGGACGTAGTTGCTAGTTTAAAATAAGCAAGAGACGTAGGCGAGTATATTAGAATTTTTTAACGATTGAAATAACGATATCTCATAAATATTGGTTAATGGTAAAAAAGGTGCCGAAACTACTAACCAACATTCTACATATTTTGACTGTAAAATTTGCTGTTTTAGACAAAAATGTTAGAGAATTCTCACTTTTATTTGTAACTAAACGTACCTATTTGAGACGTGCTATTTTATGGGCAAATATTACAATTTAAATGTTGATCAACAGTAGTCTCTCATATACTGTATAAATATGTCTTCAATCGAACATACCTACAAGTTTATACCTTTTAATATTTGATTCGAAACGTGCACCGCGCCGTCTGGCCTCTAATCATTCCTACATTATTAAAGTTTGACTCCTACGCTCAACGAGCACTTATTGATCCAATCTAAAAATAATTCGCGAAGCCCGAGTACATTTTTCTCAGCGTTTACTTAAAGGCGTTTTGTTTACGTTAGTATGAATCGGCGTATAACTTGTATAAATTGTATGTATTTATAATATGCTGTATTTCAGTTATGTAAAATATATATCTATCTATGAAAACAATATTACAAAGAGGTTTTTATGATTGTAAGTTTTGATATCGGGAGATATTTTTATTTAATTTCATTTTAAATATATTTTACTGACTACGTTAATAGATTGCTGATTGTTTTATATGGGTAGGGATTTTTGCTCGAAAAGCCAGATTTTTTACTAGATGGAAGAGGTTTAAAACAGATCATTAGTCACAATTCTTTTATTGAAAAGGCACTTAAATAAGTTTAAGATAAACGGTAAACATTTCTATAAATTATAAAACACTCATAATGTTGTGTGTTTAAATCCCTTGTCTTAATAAAATTTAGTTATCCATAGCTACAATTATTTAAAAACTAATTTATCTCTTTTAGGCAAAAATAAATAGAAATCTTTCAGGGAGTGTAAAACGAGGATAAGAGTAATACTGTAAAATGCAACTGCAGATGACCTCATGTATTCTACAGGTTGAAGACACAACTATATAATATTTGTTGAGCGGCTTGGCAAATTAAAGATCATAAACAAGTAGCTATGATTATTCCGAATAAACTACCAAAAAACGTATCAAGCGTAAAGTATGTTTGACAATTTATTCATTAATACCAAAAGATACGATAAACAGTTAATTATACATGCGTGACGTACGTCAGAAACTTGCACACGAATATATTATGTATACTAAATATCATGGTTTAATAATGTAGCTACGTATCCACAAGCCCACGTTCCAAACGTCACTATCGAATGCATCGGGAACTTTCTCGCTCTAAATACTGAAACTCTTGCCAAAGGTGACTCACGATTGCCGCTCATATATAAACGGGACGCGATCCTATTTTCGTAGACCAAAAAGATTCGCTCTGTAGATAACACAATGCCTCTTCGTCCCTACTTCTTTAATTACGACCTTCCACAATGGCCGAAGAGGTTGCTCGACCAGAATTTTGGGCTTGCAATCACACCGGATGACATCGTATCAGCAGCTGTCACCCCCATTAGCCCAATCATCGCTGGAGTCCAACCTTGGTGGCCTAAAGGAGGATCTTCAATCAAAATTGATAAAGACAAATGGCAGATCAACGTGGATGTCCAACATTTCGCGCCAGATGAAATTACAGTCAAAACCAGTAATGGATACATCGTTATTGAAGGAAAACATGAAGAGAAAGAAGATGAGCATGGATATATTTCCAGACAGTTTGTCAGAAGATTTAAGTTGCCTGAAGATATTAACCCTGATAATGTGGAGTCAAGGTTATCGTCAGATGGAATTCTAACGGTTATAGCTCCTAAGAAAAATGAAGCCATATCAGGAGAGAGAGCTGTGCCTATAACACACACTGGACCAGTCAGACAAGATGCCATTGAAACTCCCTCAAAGTAAACTACTGACTGTAATTTAAGACTACCTCTGTTTTGATAAGTTTTTTTTACCTGTAATAAAAATAAAGTTTGTTTTTCAGTGTTTTTCTTCGTTTTCCTATATCTCATGTAAACAAATAGAGTTTTTATTTTTAGAGAATGTTACGTACACACGCACACATACTCACACAGTTCAATGTCAACTGATCCATATTTTAGAGCTGAAATACGAAATAATGTAATCGTTACGGAGGCTAGAAATAATAAAACACTTGGTGGTCTATATAAAAATAATTATAATATTTAAAACCTGAACTTAGACAAATTATAATTTGTACATGAGTTTTTTTCAAGACCAGCAGGCTTACTACCGAAACTGGTTTGGTTCTGTTTTTGATTTTGTTTCGAACTCGATTCGGTTCTCGACTTGATCCTGAATTGGTACTCCCGAACCAAACCGAAACGAAAACCGAGATCCAGTTATAATCGAGTGTTATCAGCGTCGTTAGCAGTAAACATGTGACTACGTCATCATAAAATTCTAAAAGTCTTCAGTTTATTCAGTTTTAATAATATTATTTTATGATATCTTTAACGCTTTCTGGCAGATTTTTTCTTAGGTTATTCTCGATCGAGCTTAGTTACAACTCGTGCCACTGCACGATTTGGTGTAGTGTACTGCTAGTGTCGGCGTCTAGAGTACCAACTCGATCTCAATTTGTTTGAAACAGAACTCGATGCAGTCGGGAGTAAGGGGGCAGTATATAAATGTTTTTTAATAAAATTCAAAAATTACAGTCTCTCTTTTATAAAACACATATTACTCTTAATTCTAATATAACAAGATTGTCTAATTAAATTGCTTTGTTGATCTAATGAAAATAAATAAACATTAATTTATACATAAGTAGAGCAGGATGTGTGTTTATCATCTCATCATCAATTAAATTTACTTAACAACTTATTCAAATAAACAAGTTAATTCATACCGGTGTATTAGCTGGTAAACTTTGTAATTTTAATGTGCTTTTTCCGTCTTCTTCTTTATTAAACATTTCATCTTCTATCTCTTGCAAAGTCTTTCCGTTCGTGTCTGGTATTATAAAATACAAAATTATACCTGAAACTAGCGTGGATGCCGCAAATCCAGCATACATTACTTGTTCTCCAAACCTCCACATGATTTCTGGTGAAACTTTCACAGAAATGAATAATAAAATAAACGATATTCCCGAACTAATTCCTGAGCCGTATCCACGAACTTTTGCTGGGAATATTTCCGCTACAAACGACCATGATATGCTTGTTAAAGCACTAGCTATAGCTATATAAAGAACCATAAAGGTGACAGCTATCCAGACCATCCCTTGAGGTTTGAGATACAAGTAAACCACTAAACCTACAAGTACAATAGTAGTTATAAAACAACATGTAACAAAAGTTGTTTTTCTTGGAATTATTTGAGCAATTAAGCACATGAATACTGCTGTTAATATTCTTAGGCCATCGGTTCCTAACATTAAATGGTACGCGTTAATATCTCCTTCAAAGGTCTTTTCAAATATCGTTTGAGCATAAAAAGATAAAGTGTTAATCCCGCACCACTGAACAGCTACAAATAATAAGAATATTATTGCCAAAGACTTCAAAAAAGGTTTACTGCAAATTAAATTCACGCTTTCTTTAAAGGCGGAAATTTGATTGTTATCTTTTGTTGCTTCTAAAACATTTGCAAGTTCTTTCTCGGCCGTCTCACTAGTTCCTCTGAATAGTCTAAAAGACTTTGTTCCATCTTCGATCTTGCCTTTTGATAGCAGCCAGAGTGGGCTTTCCATCAGACTCAATAATATGGCTATGCACAAAAAATTTGGTAAAGCAAAGATAAAACAGGAGGTTTTCCAGTAGATATATTTGCCTATTGTATGACTCATGAATGCTCCTATGTGTAGTAATAGTGAAGGACCAAACAAAGCGACGGCCCTGAACTTCGGATCAGTAATTTCTCCGATGTAAACGACGCTGTTAGGTCTAATGGCTCCTGCGCTTACTCCTACGATGAACCTCCCTATGAGCATGGCGGTATGGTCTGTCGCGAAGCCCATGGTGATCCAGCCGATGGTGAAAGGTATGACGAGCAGGATCTGGCCTGTTCTCCGGCCGAGGCCGTCACTCATGGTTCCTGAGAAGAGACATCCCATAATCATGGCTAAAGGTGAGATGGATGCTGGAAACAAAAAAAGAACATTTTAATTGTAGTTTCTACATTTTGTAAGCGTCCTCATTTGGGCACGGCATATGTAAATGGGTTAACTGTATGTATGTTCGTTGAATATCGGTTCAGTAATTTTTGAGTTTATCGCGTTCAGACAGACAGACGCGGGGGGGGAATTCATTTATAGTATGTATAGATATAGATTTTGACTATGTTCTTTTTTAAACGTTACTAGCAATGTGGATGAAATTCATATCATCATCATCATCATACCAGCCTATAAATGTCCCACTGCTGGGCACAGGCCTCTTCTCATATAGAGAAGGAACTAGCATTGATCACCACGCTTGCTCATTGCGGGTTGGCGATTTCAGATTCCAATTGTTGGAATCCAGGTTTCCTCACGATGTTATCCTTCACCGTTTGTCAATGATGTCTTAAAATAATTAAGAAAGTACATATAACTTTGAAAAAGTCACATTGGTACTTGCCTGTAATGGGTTCGAACCTGCAACCTTGTGCACACAAATCCGTTCATTGAACCACTAGGCCACCACGACATTTTACGAAATTCATATTACTACCAATTTTGTTAACCCCTCCAACTAAGCTAGATATGCTTGTGTCTGGAGTGGGTTCGCGTCTATAGTATAATGGGTGGAATTCGAACCTGCGACCTGTCGATCACAAGGCCGTCACCCTATTGCGCTATTGCCGGTTTATAAATTCGGTAATTATCTAGTTAGGTTTTACAAACACAATTCTGTTATGTAAATACTAGCTGTCCCCCGCGACTTTGTCCGCGTGTTTTAGTTTCAACGGTTTTTTTTTATTTTTGCAACATTTTTAATTATGCTCCATTACTTTTGGTCGCAGCGTAATGTTATATAGCCTATAGCCTATAGCCTTCCTCAATAAATGGGCTATCCAACACTAAAATAATTTTTCAAATCGGACCAGTAGTTCCTGAGATTAGCGCGTTCAAACAAACAAACAAACTCTTCAGCTTTATATATTAGTATAGATTATTTTAATACTAAATATTATTTTAAAACTTACCAATCCATGAGTCATAGGCCTTATCGTACATGTAAGAAGGGTCAGTTTCCAATTGAGGTAGCAGCACCGCGGTCATACCAAAAGTTAGACCACCACTCAGGGATAGTAAGGATGAAGCAAATGCGCCCAGAATCTGGAAAAAGATAAAGATAGTTGTGTGTAGCTGTAGATTATTAGTATACATAAATCCTTACTAATATTATAAATGCGAAAGTAACTCTGTCTGTCTGACGTGCTTTCACGGCAAAACTACTGAACCGATTTAAACGAAATTTGGTACACAAATAGTCTAGAGCCTGAGAAAGGACATAAGCTACTTTTTGCCGCGATAACCGACTTCTATGCGGGCGGAGACGCGGGAAACAGCTAGTTTAATATAATAACAACTCACACACGGCCATCTAATCTCAAACTAGACAGAACCTGTATTATGGCAACTAGACAACTGATAAACATATTTATATAAATATTCTCCATATTCTATATCTATACTACTATATAAAGCTGAAGAGTTTGTTTGTTTGTTTATTTGTTTGTTTGTTTAAACGCGCTAATCTGTGGAACTACTGGTCCCATTTATTGAGGAAGGCTATAAGCTATATAACATTACGCTGCGACCAAAAGGAGCGGAGCATACATGAAAAATGTTGCAAAAATGAAAAAACCGTTGAAACTAAAACACGCGGACAAAGTCGCGGGGGACAGCTAGTCAAACATATTTATATAAAAGGAGAAGGTTTTATTTTTATGTTCCGTATGTAAGCACCTATCTTTTTATTATAAATACATACATATTATCTATATATATAAAGTATGTAACAAAAACCCTGTCTGATCCAATAAAAACGTTTACTGGTTCTCTGGTTCTAGTAAAAAAATAAGTCTCGCTCAGGTATGTTGTGGTGCAGTGGTATATTGGATAAAAAACCGTAGGTAGCACACGTGAACATTGTCGACTGATCAGTGTTGCCTTCGATCAGTTTTATTTTAATTTAATTATATTTACCTAGAAAATTAATAATCTCAAATCCATTCAATAAATAAACGTCAGCCTCCGTCCTATCGAGAGGTTCGTACTTACTTCTTATATGTGTATACCTACGATGCCGAATTTGCTGCATGGTTTTTGCTGCATGCTGTATAAATATAATTATAAAATCTCGTGTCACAGTGTTTAACACTCCGTGTCAAACTCCTAAATGGCTTGACCGACTTTTATGAAATGTTTTGTGTACATTCGATAGGTCTCAGAATATTTTTTAAACTATTTTTATACCCCTAAGAGAAAAGGGTCGCCCTGGCAAAACCACGTTTGCGCGGGTCAGCTTGTTATAGATAAATTACACCCAAACACAGAACAAATGATCATGCTCATCACACAAAGATTCGTCCTGGCTAAGAATCGAACCCACGACCTCCGGTTTAGCAGTCAGGGTCATTGGCCACTAGACCAACAGGACAGTCAAAAGTTATTAAAGATAGGATGTAAAAAACATAAAAACTATAAGGTTAAAGATCAGATGAATGATGATCAACAAAAAAGACCCGATTAATTTCTGTTTTACTTAATTTATTGTTTTGTTGATATCGGGTACCTTAGGACTTCTTTATTTTTAAGATTAAGAAAAGATTTGATTGTCTTTCAGACTTACTGAATCTTTTTTTTAAAACGTTTCAGAACACCTTTTTTATACGGTACACATAGTACTTAACCATTATATTCGACTGTACGGATAACCGAATGAAATCTACTGAAAATACGAACACATTCAACACAATTACTTAATAATACCTACACAAGTGGTGACTATTTTAGATTATATTAAGTACCCATCTTCGTATACAAAGTGCTTAAAATTAGGTCAAAATTAATGATATTTGACCTCATTTTAAGAACTAAGTAGGTATATAGTATTCATATTAACCTTGTCGCACTGTTGTGTTGATTATAATTGTTTAGCACGAATTCTTAAGTCCAGAATAAGGACATCTATTGTTCAATATTGTACAACATAATGACTTCTATGAACATTTTATTTTTCTATGACTTATAATTATAACAGACAATAGGCATGTTTTTAACCGCCTGGTAGATTAATGAATTTTATTGGACACGTATTTTTTCTTTTTTCCTACAAACAAAAAATGATCAAAATACAGAGAACGCAAATTACGCGTGACGTCCCTACTCGCTACAATTTTTATCAAGGCGTGGCGTCATAAGCCCCCACTCCAAAACTTTAAAGCGCTGTATCTATGTAAGTTTTTATTGATTTGATAAAAAAAAAATACGTGTCTAATATTTTTTTATTATCTAACTGACGGACTAAATAGATTTTAACTTTTCATACCCAGGAAACATCCCTATTGTATTAACTTTAGGAATTTTACTGTCCTATACTGAAACGCAACTTAACTTTAAGACGTTCTTAAATATCTATCTGTCGCTACTTTACATCTTAAAGTGACAGAGACACTTAATGGCGACTTAAAACTGATTGACGTTTTAGTATTCATATTTATTTAAAACAAAACGGTTTACTCACGCATATTTTCGGGATCGCTTGACTAGTTTCAGACTCAATAGGAGTCCCTAATCATGAGCTGAAGCGGCGGCGGTAATGTCGCGAGTCGAACTAACTAGTCGGGCGATCCCGAGAACATACGTGAGTAAACCGTTTTGTTTTAAATAAATATGAATACTCCTCACGAAAGTTATTATACAAATATAGTTTTAGTATTCAGCCAATAGATCGCGGTTTCACGTAAATTCGAAAAAAAAGTTAAGCTATTCCTATCTACAGGTTCTTAGTTATCTATTTGCGCTAATCTCTGGATCTACTGGTCCGATTTGAAAAATTATTTCAGTGTTGGATAGCCCATTTATTGAGGAAGGCTATAAGCTATATAACATTACGCTGCGAACAAATGGAGCATAAATGAAAAGTGTTGCAAAAATGAAAAACCGTTGAAACTAAAACACGCGGACAAAGTCGCGGGGGACAGCTAGTAAATAATATAAACTCAGCCTATAACCTCAGAAGTAAATAATATTTTACAATTTTTTGCAGCATATTCTATTGATGCTCCGCTCCTATTGGTCGTAGCGTGATGGTATATAGCCTATAGCCTTCCTCAATAAATGGACTATCCAATACAAAATATTTTTTTCAATTCGAACCAGTAGTTCCTGAGATTAGCGCGTTCAAACAAACTCTTCAGCTTTATAATATTAGTATAGATTTGACATGGTTTTAACGTTGAACAGCGCCACCATCGGAATAAACCACGCTGGCTAAAAAATCTACTAAAATTTTGACGAATATCACCCCTATTCAGTGGTTTAGTTGTAATGTATGACTGGCCTGTTGGTCAAGTGGTTAGTGAACCTGGCTGCTAAACCGGAGGTTGTGGGTTCCATTCCCATGAAGGACAAATCTTGAAGCACTAATTGCAGAATCTTTAAGCACGATCATTTGTTCCGTGTCTGGGTGTAATTTATCTATAATATGTAGGTATGTATTTAGAAATATATAAGTATGTTTATCAGTTTTCTGGTTGCCATAATATCGCAGTGTGTGAGTTGTCCCAAGATATTATATAAAGATATTATTATTATAATGGCGTAACAAACAAAGAAACCTACATTAAATCGTAATTATACTTTTTGCTAGCTGTGCCTCGCGATTTTACTCGCCTTGACTATCTCCCAAGGCAAGTAACGAGATTTTAAATAACCTATCTGGCGAATTCTCCTATCAAAACAAACAGTTTTTTTTTAAATCCAACTCGTTTAGAGATTCTCGTTCAAAACAGTATTCAGCGTCTAAAATTCACTACTGCCAATTTATGTTAAAATTATTAAAATTTCAACTCTGTGATCGACGTTAAATGTTAGAATAAATATCAAATAGTATAATAATAAATATCCAGTTTGTATAAGACCTACTCTGTAGGCAGGCTAGCTACGCTTCGCTGTCAAACCCGACCCGTTCATCTTTCCATCAACTTAGCGGAATAAAAACTACATATATATACAATATGTTAATCCAGTCTATTCAGACATTACTGTATGCCAAATTATATCCAATAGGGGAGTGAACTACTCTTTTTTTATTAACACGTCAAAAGATATTAAAAAAATATTAAAAACTAAGATAGATATTTATTCTTTTTTTTAATTAAACAATCGATGAGGAAGATACAGTGCATGGAATGTCGCGTGACGTCACTTGTGGGTACAATTTACACATACGTGACGTCACAAGCCCCCACTCGAGAACTTTAAAGCGCTTTAACTTTGTAATTTTTCATTGATTTGATAAAAGAAAAAATACGTGTTTTTTTTCTTTTTTTATCTATCTGGTGGACTAAATAGATATTTCCTTTTGATACCCAGTCCGATCCCTTTTTCCGTTAAACTTGAAACGTTTTTGCTTGAAAGATCAGATAACAAGCTTACAACTATCGTCACATAGGTTCATAAATTATGTAGGATAGGTTTTTTTAGTTACCTGTCTGTAAAGATGCGACGATTCAGCGAACTTCTTGGGCGCTATTCCTTGCAAAATGTTTAACTTGGTCATTTTTATTCCTTTACTTCACATCTCTATCCGTTGCATATGATTATGCAAATCGATAATGTTGGGAACCGACGCGTTCTCAAATTTCTCGGCAAAAAGCGGCAAAACCTGTAACTGTAGGTAATATTTATTACTGACTAAATGAAGATGAGATTTTATTTCTGTAATTATAATTCATAACATACATTTGTGTCTGTGTGACGTAATCTTAATGAATAAACAAGTAAACTTGCATATGTGTACTTTAAGGTCGTAATAAATGTATTTCACTTCAAATATATACCAAACTATACAGCATGCAACAAAAACCCTGTCCTATCCTTATGAGTATTATTCGGCATCGTAGTGCGCACACGTATACGTAACTATTGAATGGATTTGAAATTATTATTTTTCCCCGGCAAATATAAATAAATTAAAATAAAACTGATCAAAGGCAACACTGATCGCTCGACAAAGTTCAAGTGTACTAACGACAGTTTTGTAACAAAGAAGCCGGTTGAGCGAGACATTTTTTTCTAGTACGTATGTTGAACAAGGAATACGCTTTTATTGGATCGGACAGGGTATTTGTTTCATACTGTATACGTTAAGTGTGGTCTAAGACACTGGTGACGCAGCACAGAACAGCACAGATTTTGCAAAGCTCGGCCTATGTCTGCCTGGCATAGAGCGAGTCTAAACTAGTACAAAGAATATACGTGATCGAGTCTCTCTTGAATAGTCTGAATGATTTCTATCATACAAATAAGTTTCAAAACACAAAAATGAAAATGTTTAAAAATTATGAAATAACGGGAAAAATCACGTGTCGAGAAGCACGTGTCCGGCGGAAATCTGTGCCGGCTTAACAACGGCCGGCACGTGCCTGCGCCGTGTCGTGCGCAACTCTTAGTAAGTTTTTACATAACCAAATCTGCTCTGCTCTGCGCTACGTGGCCTGTGACACCTGCACCTCAGCAGGCACCCTTTACGTAGGCTGTGTAGAGGCATCTTTACTTTTGTTTTTTACTTCTTTTAAGACACTAACAAACACGTGTATGTTGTATTGTAGGTACAGTATGTTACAAAAACCCTGTCCGATCCAATAAAGGCGTACTCTTGGTTCAACATACGTACTAGAAAAAAATGTCTCGCTCAGGCGGCTTCTTTCACACAACACTGTAGGTAGTACATGTGAACTTTGTCTAGCCTTTGATCAGTTTTATTTTACTTTAATTATATTTCTCAAATCCATTTAATAGTTACGGAGATATATGTGTACGCAGTACGATGCCGAATATTACTCATAAGGATCGGACAGGGATTTTGTTGCATGCTGTAAAACACCACGAAGTAAAACTATAAGAGGTGTATACATTATAGTGTCACAGTGTATTTATCGTTTAAGCAAAGTTATCCTACTTAGGCCTACTTGCACGAAAAACCTAACTCAAAGTTAGTTGCTAACACGAGGTTAAATTTACAATATTGTATGAGAAACTGTCAATTTTAAGTCTGTGTTAAAAAGATAACCCGGGTTCGTGCAAAGGGCCTAAGACACTAATGTCCAAATTAAAAACATCGTAATGAAACCTGGATTTAACAGCATTGAACAAGCGTGGTGACCATTTTTACTTTTACTCAGAATTAAATATGGAAGCGTTACAAGTTTACTAACAGGTAATATTTAATGATTATTATTATTTATTATCATAATCATAATAATATAATTAAATTATTATTTCAACCTTTAATACTATGCACTTATATTAACTATTATTAAAAATAAATTAATGACGCCATTAATAACTGTCGTAGATTAATTAAATTTATAGTCTTTTTTTAAGAGATCTACGCAGTTAGCCTGAGCTCAGACTTTGACTGCCTAACCGGACTTTTGGCGACCTTAAGGGCCTCCATCCAGATCAATAAAAAAACTAATCTCGTTAGCAACGTTCACTAAGGGCACCCCCTGTGGGGTTCGGGCCTCGACTTAGTGCGTTGCTAACAATCTTAATAAGGCAAAAACAGCATGGGAGGGCTGGATATTTTTTTTTATTATTTAGGGGCATATTTTTATTGCTAGTAACATTTACGTTACTAATATTATTTACTAGCTGTTTCCCGCGCCTCCGCGAGCGAGGATGTCGGTTATCGCGGCAAAAAGTAGCCCATATCATTTCGCAAGCTCTACACTATCTGTGTACCAAATTTTATTTAAATCGGATCAGTAGTTTTGGCGTGAAAGCGCAACAGACAGACAGAGTTATTTCGTATTTATAATATTAGTAAGATAATGAGCAACGGACCTCGCCAGCGAGGATGTAATATACAGTTGTGTTTTGTATTGCTACTGCTAGCTAAATCGAATGTTTCTAGGAGAAGAGTTGTTTTATCGTCGGGGTATGAGAGAGTATTTTGGGCTGTTTAATCTTAGATTGATCTTAAGGTTGGTATCGCGCGGCGGCCACGATTAGCGGGTTACTGTGGTTATCGGCGGTATCGAAAAATCGGATAGCGAAGGAAATCCATACTTCATACTTTTTATTATAAATGCGAATGTAACTCTGCCTGTCTGTCACGCTTTTATTGCTAAACCGCTGAACCGATTTTGCTAAAATTTAGTATGGGGTAAGTTTGGCTCCCAAGAAAGGACATAGGCTACTTTTTTTCGCGATAGCTGACACTTACGCGGGCGGAGCCGCAGGCAACAGGAAGTAATATTATAAAGCTAAATATAGTATACAACGTGTTTGCATTCTCGTCAAATTCAAGGAAGTAACTATGCTAATGATTCTCGACACGAATCATTAGTAAAATAAGTAGGTTTTCTTTTTTATTTTTCCAAATTACGGGAATCGGCATGTGTGGGACAAGCATTTCAAAACGCGTGCACTGTAACTGCTCTTGTACACACACACATAAAGACAATGTCTAACTCATACGTAACATAGTTATTCTGTTTTTTAAAAGTAGTGTATTCTGAAATACTGTCAAACTTAAATAACTACAAAAAAAAATATGTACTAATTATTGAGCAGATATAGTAATTTTATTTGAATAACTAGCTGACCCGTGCCCACTTCGTTGGGCATAATGTTAATAATCCTTTTTTAGTTCATATGACCTAACTAACGATTTAAATTATTTTACGACCGTTTTTTCTCCGATTCACTTTGCAAAACGGAGTACCACGTAAAAGCCTGTTGATTTTTCGGTTTTTTATATAGCCTATGACACTCAGCAATAATGTGGCTTTCTATTGGTGAAAGAATTTTTAAAATCGGTTCAGTAGATCCCGAGATTACCCCTTACAATTTAACAAACACACAGACTTTACTTCTTTATAATATTAAGTATAAGTATATATAGTATATGAATAATTATGTTTTTCGTAACAGCTTCCTGAAATTTGACGAGAATGCTAAACGACACGTTGTATACATATATATACAAGTGTGGATTGATATAGATAGATAATAAAATTATTTGAACTATAATATTAATAACGTCATTTATTAATTAACATAAATTAAACTAAAATAATAAACCAGTATTTCTTAAAATAAATATTTTTTTAAGTAAATTATTCGCAATGAATGGTTCAAAACTTGTTCAGCTTTTATGAATTTAAACATGGCGTAACACTTTTATAAAGTTATGAAATATCATTTGAAAAGGTTTTGCTTGGAAATTCCAAGAACAATGCGGTCACATGTACTTCCAAAAGGTCAAGTTACGTAGTTAATTTTTATTAAGTATGACTAATTAGTTTCGTCATGATATTTAAACGACAATAGATTACTTTCTACGCTTTCACATAAAATAATTTAAATGCAAACGTGACGTATTGTTCATAATTTTGTTTAGATATTCTACACTAATATTATAAAAAGGAAAAATTTGTATGTATATGTGTATGTATGTAACGAATAAACTCAAAAACTACTGGCACGATTTTAAAAATTCTTTCACCATTTGAATACTACATTACTACAAATTAACATAGGCTGTAGAATATTTTAAAAAATAAATGTCCGGCTTACTATGGCTTGCTATGCTATGCCATATAACTAGAGATGCGTCAAGTACTCGTTTATTACTCAGTATTCGGCGATTTTTCAGTGACAAACAGAAAGACAGAGTTACTTTAGCATTTACTAGCTGTCCCCCGCTGTTCGCGTGTTTTAGTTTCAACGTTTTTTCATTTTTGCAACATTTTTCAATTATGCTCCGCTCCTATTGGTCATAGCGTGATGTTATATAGCCTTAGCCTTCCTCAATAAACGGACTATCCAATACAAAAGGATTTTTTCAATTCGAACCAGTAGTTCCTGAGATTAGCGCGTTCAAAAAGTAGCCTATGTCCTTTCTTATGACCTAAGCTTAGCCAACATCATGTTTCATCCAAATCTGTTAAGCAGTTTAGCAGTGATAGCATAACAGACAGAGTTACTTTCAAATTTATAATATTAGTAAAGATTACGCAAGACATTTGGATAAGAATAGGGATGTTGACTGGGTATGAAAAGTTAAAATCTATTTAGTCCGTCAGTTAGATAATAAAAAAATATTAGACACGTATTTTTTCTTTAACAAAACAATAAAAAAATACAAAGATACAGCGCTTTAAAGTTTCGGAGTGGGGGCTTATGACACCTCGCCTTGGTAAAAATTGTAACGAGGAGTGACGTCACGCGAAATTTCCGTTCTTTGTATTTTAATCAGTTTTGTTTGCAGGAAAAAAGAAAAAAATACTTGTCTAATAAAATTCATTAATCTACCAGGCGGACATTAAAAGAAAAATAGGAGACATGCCTATTATTTTCACTCTTGTTGATAAACATAATAAATATTTGTAAAATTATTATTATTTGTTAAAAAAGTATTATTAGCTAATTTAAAACACGACTCAATTAACACGCAATTTTTTAATGTGTTTGTTTATTTATTAAGTGATTCCTAATAATATTTGAAACTGGTTTAGTTTAACACGGGTAAAACTAGATCTTTATGAGAAATAAAGTTGACGAAGCTAGGAAAAGTGTGCCAACATTGCAAACATGCCAAAGGAATAGTTTAGTTTTTATAGTACTTACTTACTAAGATGTAAGCATCAGGCCCGCGAAATTAAAATTTTTCTTACCATTTTTAAATTTGCCGGACGGTTTTAGGTTTTTTTTTTTTGATCAAAATACGATTTGCGGCCGCAATACGTTTTTATTTACAGAATTATAATCATTTTGTTAAAAAAAAAAAAGTCTGTAAATGAACGGCAAATTGCAAAAAAGGTAAGAACATTTGAATTTCGCGGGCTACCCTGAAGCTTTCAATTTAAGGCACCTTTGTGGCAGAGAAAATGTATAGGTTTTTTTATTTTTTACAAAATTTAGTATTGTAGATGATAGTTTGTAACGTAATACTTAAAAGTTATAAAAATATCAATACGTACCTACTTACAGAATTTTCCGAGATAAAATTGAGAAATTATCCAAATTTTTAAAACACTTTAATATATTATAGAATTTTTCGACATACTTTCACTTCAGTTTTTACCAAAATAAATATTTATTGAATAATTTCAAACAAAATTTATATTGTTTTTTTTTAATTAGATTTTTAGTTATAAATAAAGATTAAAAATACTTTATTAAGTAAACTGCACTGCGTGATAATCGTTTCGATACTAAGTTGAAAGCTGCCTGGCCAGGTATCGGCATGATGTTGCAGGCAGAATGATGAAACAGACATAATTCTAATTTCCGGATAGAATAAATAATTCACTTTTTTAACGTATCGCTACCAAGCAATGACTGCTCAGTTTCTTAATTTTACAACTTAAGTGTAATACTGGTATATGTACCAGTATATATCACAATAAAATAGTATGTCTCAAATCTTCCGTGTTTCACTCACGAATTAATCGGAACTTAATTACTTTGTTAGATGTATGTGTCCCTTCTTTAGAGACGGCATAAAACTTAACGAAGACTTAAAATCGCGTTTGTGTAATTGGCCATAGTTTCTTTCATTTTACTTTGAGTGTAATACTGGTAAGAGCCTTTTTTTTTTTTTTTGATTACGGGGTGAAAAGCTAATTTACTTCGACCCGGATATGTCGGACTCGCACCGACTAAAAACACCCCGGTCCCGTCTTTGCCTTAGCCAGAGCCGCGGGATCACATGCGCATTCTCAGCGCAGCTCCGGCAGGCCTCGGTCCTTTAAGGACCTCTTCTAGAGAGGTGGGTGTAAAGTGCCCACCCCTCGCATCATCCGAGATCGCACGCGTAGGACGTCGCGTGCGTGTACTCCGTGGCCTGTCAGCTGATCAGGTGCCGGGTTGCCCTCCCCGTCACCCGCAGGCCTGACCTCACGGTGGTCTGAGGTCGTTTTGCGCCCTATTTCGGCGCCCTATGCGCCTGCGGCGCGAAGGTACTGTAAGAATACTGGTAAGAGCCTAACAGTATGTATCAAATTTTTAGTTGGCGTGTGTACAATTTTTTTAACAAATACATAGGTACTAGATATATAAACTACATAGAATGTGCCTCCTTCTTTGTATAAGAAGAGCTCTTTGTCCACTTAAGAAAAAAAAACATATCGGATTTTAATTTTCCCGCTGTTGGGCAAAAGGTTCTTCCCACAAGAGGCTGAAATTACTTATTTAGAACGTCAAAGAGAAACATGTTAATATTATTTTGAGATTGTTTGTAATATCTAAGAATGCACATCATACAATTTTGGAAACTCACAGTGACACTGGCTCGGAGTAATATTACTGTAACTTAAAGAATCCGGTTCGTTTACCTCCATACTAATAATAACATTCTTCAAAAATACATATATAGTATCTTGAGCAAAAAATATACAGTAAACAGCTTACTAATTATCTCAGGGTTTATTTTTTATTAGTTATTGTTATAATCAACCCTAACTCCCACTATTGGATATAGGTACCTGCCTAGAATATTTATTCTTGACACATTCACACATGGCCGAATAGGTACTTAATGCATCTCTATTTAAGCCGCCGTTAAATTCAATGCTGTCTCTGTCACTTTAAGACGTAATGTACGGACAGGTAAACATTTATGAACATCCATAATTACAACTACATAATTACAACAACTAATTACACAATAGGAGACACCGCCGCCGCGTCAGCTCATGATTAGGGACTCCTATTGAGTCTGAAACTAGTCGGGCGATCCTGACAATATGCATGAGTAAACCGTTTTGTTTTAAATAATTTATGAACGACTTGAAGTTAAGTTGTGCTTAAGTAGCTATTCGGGAATTCGTAAATGTCCTGGTACCATTAAATACATTTTTATTTTTATTAGTAAATTACCTTAACCTAGTGGCAATTTTTCTATTTTTCTTGACGTTCTTAGAAATTATATGTAAAGACAATTTTTTCATATTGACTACGACATAATAACATTTTCTTGGATTTACACGTCGATGTAGATTCCGGTTCTGTCCTAAACAGTTTCCAGTAGATATTTACATAAGATATTCCTTGTAGTCCAGTGGTTAGCATTTACCATTATAAAATGGTTACTAGTAGTGAAGTCTTTAGTTAAAATCCTTGGTATTCCTTTCTTGCTTCAGTACATATAGCATTTATTTTATTACTAGCTGTTCCCTACGGCTCCGCTCTCGAGGATGTGGGTTATCGCGGCAAAAAGTAGCCTATGTCCTTTCTCAGGCTCTTAGACTATCTGTGTACCAAATTTTATTTTAATCTTTTCAGTAGATTTGGCGTGAAAGCGCGACAGACAGACAGAGTTACTTTCGCATTTATAATATTAGTAAAGATTTACGCTCCAGTCCATACCTTGAAAATAACTGAACTGATTTTGATGATAACTGCACTTTTAAATAGAATTCTTACTTTTACAGAACCCCAGCAACTTTCGATGTCAGATTATATACCTATTTAATAAAAAAAATATATATGATACAGATGATGTTTTTTTTTTATTTAACGTCATTTATTTTTCTTGTTAAGTATTAATTAAATTACATGTTTTCTATTACTGGATAATAGGTCCTAAAAAATGGTAATCCTTTTATTATAATAATTAAGTAACAATGTAGTTTAATACGAGTATTACATATTAATTGGAAAATTTTATTATAAAATTATTCTTATGTTTTATTGGTTTCATTGAAAATAATTATTATTAGAGAAGCGCCGAGCACTCGATATTTACAACCAAGTTTATTTTATTTGACGGGCCTGTTGGTCTAGTGGTTAGTAACCCTGACTGCTTAACCGGAGGTCGTGGGTTCGATTCCTACCCAGGACGAATCTTTGTGTGATGAGCACGATCATTTGTTCTGTGTCTGGGTGTATTTATCTATAATATGTATGTATTTAGAAATATTTAAGTAAGTTTATCAGCTGTCTGGTTGCCATAGCACAGGCTCTGCCTAGTTTAGGATCAGATGACCGTGTGTGAGATGGCCCAAGATATTATATATATATATATATATATATATATATATATATATATATATATATATATATATATATATCATATTATATTATATATTCGTTTTGTAAGTTGAATATAAATAAAAATAATTATAGTTTTTTAGTACTCGGCCGACTAATTCGGTTTAAATAACTAGTAGCGTTACTAACCTAATTCTTTAAATGTTGTTTTCACTACACAGTAAAAAAAGAAAAAATATAGTTTTACATTTATTGATTTAAAAAGTAGCCTATTATTAAAGTTAATGTTGTACAAGTACAAAAAAATATGTAGGTGAGTAGGTATATATAAATATGCGCCGTATTTGAATTTTGGTTGCGAACTCGTTGAGAGAACATGCCAATCTAAGCGTTTACGCATCTTTACTGAACCGAGTTATTCCGGTTATTCCGCAGAATACCTACTCGGTTTCATATAAATAAAAAGAATGTATGGAATAATACTCGGTATTCGATTATAAAAAATCCCTTTAAACCTTTAACGTCTCCAAGAGCGGGTTTAAATAAAGTTGCTTTTGAGTTTTTGGCTATAAGTGTATCGTACTAAAAGTACGCTTGTGAACATGATATTATTTTTGATACTCACACTATCCAGACAAAAACGTTAGAAAAATCATTAGTATTACCTATATTATGTATTGGCTGATTAGAGCCTAATTGCGGAATTGGACACAAAAGAAAAAAAATCTGTATTTATTTATTTATTTATCTATGGATCTCCAACGAAGAATACACAAGACACATTTTTAGATAAAAGTGGAGTACATTTGTACAATAATAAATACAAACTTTAATTAAAGGATCTCACAGCATTCACTGAAAGAAGGTTTATTATGAAGGTTGTATGAAGTTCACTGAAATAACACTTAAACTAATGAGGTATTTTCTATTTTATTGTTTTTTTTTTTATATAAATTTAATCCGGTAATAATTAATAAAAATAATTGATGAAATAATTAATTTCATCGCGTGCTGAACCTAAATAAAGTAATTTGGTTTTTTTCATTATTTAACATTTTGTAGGTAACTTGAGTCACAGCAAAATATTATTAATCGCTTGTAGAATCACAGGCGAATTATTGAGAGTGATTATATAATGAGCAATTTATTGTACTTCGATATTTAAGTACACTTCATAAATTACTAAATTAATTGTTTTATTTGAATATTTCACACTTGTAAGACGCCAGGGTCGTTTTGCCGACCAACTGAATACACGTACTTGTTATTTGCCAAAAGTTCGGTGAATTAATCTCTATTTCCCTTTGTCATCGCATCATGCGTAAACAGATGGAACGATTTCACTAATTCTTTTTTGTTTTATTTATTATTATCAGGAGAAGGTTTTTTATAAAAGAAACAAACAAAAGTTTTGAACATCCTACATCACCTGTGCGAAGCTGGGTCGAGCAGCTAGTGTAAAATGTAAATATAATTACATATCCGGGAGGAAAAATCAATATTTTGACTTAAACGTTTTTTTATTTTATTTTTTTTTTCAAGCAAAAACTTACAGTCTAGGATAGGTACATCAATGTTACAAAGGAGCCTATTACCACGTACGGTGAACATCTGCGTCCGAACTAGATAATTTAATATCTACTTATATTTCGGACAACAGCGCTCTTCCCTAACTGATTATACAAAATAAACATTCAATTAAAATTTCACAATTTACCATTCAATTATTACAATTAATTTCATATTTTATTTTATTTTTAAAACATTTCCACAAAAGTAATAAAATTTTGATTTAAATAAGACAAAAACAAAAATAGAAATTTCTAAGATGCAACAAAAATCTGTCAATATTTTCGTGGACTGTTTACCCACGTTTGACCTAAAAATGGCAAATCATCAGAATCAATTAACTCATCTAAGTTTGACTGATCACGTCCAATTATTATTGCTCCCAATACTCGAAGATGCCATTTTTACTTCATTTATTTATTGCCATTACCGCCGGCTGCATTGCGTTGTTGACGCATATCTATATCTTTATCTAATAATGTACCCACACTGAATGTATTAAACTTATTTTTAAAACAGTAACCTATGGAGTTTCTTGCCGGTTCTTCTCCATAGGATAGACACTTTGGAACCGCGCACCTAGAGTCATTTAGTTCTGTAACTTTAAAGTTTTTTAAGCGCCTTTCTGGGGTTTATAAGAAATAAAAACTTTTGATTTTGATTTTTGATTTTGAATACAGCACCATGATTTGCTCCCACGCCAGCGTTAGAACGATCAGATGTTTGTAATTATAATTTAATGTTGCGCCAAACGAATCAATGATCGTTTAATTGATGAGTATCAATCAAACAATATTTCGGATTGATTGATTGCGGCTAAGTGCAAGTATAAGGTTTGATAAAGGTTAACAGCGGTCGCCGCGGTTGGTACGTGGATGGGTGATCATTTGTAAACATACCGAGACCCAATTTTGTATATAAGTACATAGTTTTGACTTTCTGTTTTGTTTGTACTAAGGAGATTTGATCTAAATGATTGACCCTATCGATTGGTACCATAAAAGTACAGAATGTTATTTTTTTTTCGAATTTTAGGCGTTTTAATTCCAATAAATAAAAAAAAAACTATTCAAAATTGTATCAAGCGTATTTTCTAAAACTGAAAAATTCCACACTTTATATTTATATCCATCGCAGTACAAATCAATTATTGAAGTTTCCAATTAACCTAAGCTTAAGTTCCTACATGTCATTGATGTATCTATTGTCGTCCTTTTCTCACGCTGTATGTTATTGAAATATCACACCGAAACTGTATAAATTGCATATAAATCTTTGTACAATATTAAATATCAAACTTCTTTTTACAAACCACACAAACAGCTCATGATCGCATCTTTAGCTGTCTGCCATGGTGTAAGAAAGAACCATTCAAATGGTCTGCCCACTGAAGTAACATCTGTTTAGTTTCCCAAGGTAGGTAAGGTAGGTACCTAACATATTTATGTAAAATACCTATGCGTGTAACTACCTCATAGAATTGACCTGCTTTCCAACAGAAGTACCTCAGTGTATCTTAAATGAAATCCAGTGTACCTCTATTGATAAAAAGATAAAATAGAAAAATGTGTATACCCGCCATTTTGGAGCGGTTTCAGACTACCGTTTTTTCTATGCGTATATGTATATAATAATAAAAATATAATTAATTAAATAATAATAATAATCTATACTAATATTATAAAGCTGAAGAGTTTGTTTGTTTGGTTGTTTGTTTGTTTGTTTGTTTGTTTGTTTGAACGCGCTAATCTCAGGAACTACTGGTTCGAATTGAAAAATTCTTTTTGTATTGGATAGTCCGTCTATTGAGGAAGGCTATAGGCTATATAACATCACGCTACGACCAATAGGAGCGGAGCATAGATGAAAAATGTTGCAAAAATGAAAAACCGTTGAAACTAAAACACGCGAACAAAGTCGCGGGGGACAGCTAGTTATACATAAATGTATACCTACGTACTATGACGAGAATAAATACCCCAAATTTTAAAAGCATTAAGAAATTTGAAATTTCTTAATGCTTAGGGAGTCTGCCAGGGCAAAGGAACCAGACTACGCGTCGCGTCGCCCTTTGAACGGTACGATATAGATTTAGGTCTATGGGTGCGACTTCTAGTAGGTAATAAGACTATCCCAAATAAAATGTATCGAAACTAACCGTTATAAAATAACCAAAATTGTATGTACCTTTGTTGCCTCATAACTGCCAAAGCAAACATGATCCAAACTTCATATCAGGGGATCGTTCTTACTTATAAAATGTCTAAGGTCAAAACCTCGCAGGCTCTTGAGCTATAGTTGCGGTACAGAAACCCGAGGATTGGATGACAGAACTAAAACTAGGGCCTGTTGACTGCTAGAAACTCGCTAGAGTATACGTGTTCTGTGGCGAGAAATATCGCGAACATTTATGTACTTACCTACCTGCCTATGTGCATAGACTTAAGTGTACACTTATATGCCCGTGTGGTAACAAAATACTTATAATATCTTTAGTAGAAAAATGTAGTTTGAACTTATAATTGTAGGTAGAAAAGTTAGGTAAAGTATAGTCCTACTTCCTATCAAAGTGAGGGTAGGTACCTACATTAAGCCTATTCAACAATTTAAATAAAAAACAGGAGTAATACTTCCAGGTATTTATTAGATAACTTAAAAACAATCAGTCTTAAAGCATAGAGAAATGGCAAAATAAGCAAGATCTGAAATTACTTGTCACCGTTGGCCTGATCTTTGACTTCCTTGCGAACGGGTCCAGTCTGGGCGATGGGGACCTTGCGCTCTCCTTGCACTGCAGGTGGAACCTTCCTGGGAGCCGTCACAGTCAACACACCATCTGAAGATAGTCTCGACTCCACATTCTCAGGAACACAGCCCTCCGGTAAGGCATATCGTCGGGTGAACTGACGGGCGATGTAACCATGTTGGTCCTTTTTCTCCTCGTGCTTCCCTTCGACCACGATGTACCCATCTGCTGTCTTCACAGAGATCTCTTCAGGCGCGAAGTGTTGCACATCCAGGTTCACTTGGAACTTGTCTCTGTCGGACTTGATGCTGGAGCCGAGGTCCCGTGCTGCTGCGGCGAGGTGGCGCCACGGCCTGTAGTACTCGCGGCTCATCATCGGCCCGCCGGCCACGTGCAGCATATCATCAGGAGTAAGCCCCAGCCCGAAATGCTGGTCCATCAGGCGACGAGGACGCTCCATCTCGTAGTCAAACAACAGTGGAAGCAGCGACATATTTTCTCAAATTCCTTTAAATGCTCTCGAATCAATAACTTTGTAATGTAACAGAATTTCTTCTAGGAAATCCTTTGTTTAACGTTCGCTTGTTCAATTTCAAATGATGACGATCGGCGCGCGCATTGCGTTTATAAACTGAAGCGCCATCTACCAGAATGTAGTAGATTATTCTAGACGGCAGGGGAGCTCAAGCATGTGACCTACCAAGTAAAATGTTGTTAAGCAAATAATTATTACTGTGTAAGGCTACCCCGAATACCCGATACCAATCCCTTTTTTAATTTATGTGTGTTATAGTTAATATTAAATTAATAGTAACCAAATAGTTAAAAAATTGGTTGTTTGTAAAGTAGGTTTACGATCGAGATGTTTACGTGATAACGTCTTATTGGTGATATAAGTTTTTGGGAAGTAAGGAATTAATGAAGATAACAATTTTTAATAAAAATAAAAATAAAAATAAAAATAAAAATAAAAATAAAAATAAAAATAAAAATAAAAATAAAAATAAAAATAAAAATAAAAATAAAAATAAAAATAAAAATAAAAATAAAAATAAAAATAAAAATAAAAATAAAAATAAAAATAAAAATAAAAATAAAAATAAAAATAAAATAAAAATAAAAATAAAAATAAAAATAAAAATAAAAATAAAAATAAAAATAAAAATAAAAATAAAAATAAAAATAAAAATAAAAATAAAAATAAAAATAAAAATAAAAATAAAAATAAAAATAAAAATAAAAATAAAAATAAAAATAAAAATAAAAATAAAAATAAAAATAAAAATAAAAATAAAAATAAAAATAAAAATAAAAATAAAAATAAAAATAAAAATAAAAATAAAAATAAAAATAAAAATAAAAATAAAAATAAAAATAAAAATAAAAATAAAAATAAAAATAAAAATAAAAATAAAAATAAAAATAAAAATAAAAATAAAAATAAAAATAAAAATAAAAATAAAAATAAAAATAAAAATAAAAATAAAAATAAAAATAAAAATAAAAATAAAAATAAAAATAAAAATAAAAATAAAAATAAAAATAAAAATAAAAATAAAAATAAAAATAAAAATAAAAATAAAAATAAAAATAAAAATAAAAATAAAAATAAAAATAAAAATAAAAATAAAAATAAAAATAAAAATAAAAATAAAAATAAAAATAAAAATAAAAATAAAAATAAAAATAAAAATAAAAATAAAAATAAAAATAAAAATAAAAATAAAAATAAAAATAAAAATAAAAATAAAAATAAAAATAAAAATAAAAATAAAAATAAAAATAAAACTAAAAATGAAAATGAAAATGAAAATGAAAATGAAAATGAAAATGAAAATGAAAATGAAAATAAAAATAAAAATAATGACTGGCAGCGCTCGTGAGGTTTTGGTGTGACACAAGTTTCTGAACATGTCACCCGACTAAAACGATTTTAAAGACGTTATCACGTCAAAAAACATGTTGTATAGTACAATTCTTTGTAAAAAATTAAAAATTGTATTGTAGTAGCGGCTTCTCGAAATGTTTATATTTGTCTACGGCGTTTTGTCTGACTCTTTTTCTGCACTGTTATTAAAATTATTCAAGTGAGGCGTTATAACTATTATTTTTTTAAGACTGATTCGAAAATCATTTAATACTGACTTCGTAGGTCTTTATTACTAACATACCTAACTATTTTAGTGCTACGACTTTAGACAAAACCTAATAAATTTAGCATTTAAAACACAACATTGTTTATAAAAAAAAACGTATAAATGCAAAATCCGCTGAATTGCTAACAGTGCTACAACAAATAAGTTGTATATAAGTAAATTATTTAATGTAAAATACAAATTAAAAAGTTATTATTACTTGTGTAACCCACTGTACGTTGAAAAATATACCTACTTATATTTCTATCAAATCAAATCAAATCATTTATTATTATATTATCTATGAACAATTAACTAAAATATGTTTTGAAAACAAAGTAAAAATAAATTAAAGTAAGAACAATGTAAATATGGATAACACATAACTACACAATTTCAAAAGTTAGTTTAGATATTTTTGAAGTTCTCGTTGCGATCGAATCTCAGCTTGAGCTCCCCTGCATAGAACTTTGTAGAACATTCTAAACCTTCCATGAATGTAAATATTGTTCTCGAATATTCTTTGCCATCTATGGGCGAGTAGTGAAACTAATTACAAAGAAAGTCCCCTAAACACCTTCATTCAAAACTTTCGGCCACTTTTTCGTTAGATGGCGTTATTTTAAATTTATAGGACTGCCATTCATAAACACGGACTTGTCTATGGTACAATGTTGGAAATTAAAATTAAAAAGTAATAAATTTAACATAAGGTAAGAACACAGTTCTTTTTTATTATTATTATTATATATATAGGTAAACCCGTATTTTTATAAAATATCGTGTGAATATTTAAAAGATGATTTTTGTCGAATGACAACTTTCCACGAAACCAGCAACGCTCAACAATAGTAACGTTAAACGTAGATTCATATCGGAGAATCGTATCGATACAATTATTTCCCATTAGATAATTTCGAGACCATACTAAATTATCTGGAAAATTATTGATTAATATGATCATTGAACAATAAATACTTTTTATTATATTATAATAGACCTCTGGCTACTTCTTTAAAAATTAGAAGGATTAATGGGAGGAATAGAAGGACCATGCAAAAAATACAATTATTTAAAATGAAAAACAGCAGATTTAGGTACGCCCCAAAAAATATTAGCCATCTATCCCCCGAATACCGAAACGCAACTTAACTATAATGCGTTCTTAAATGTAGATCCTGCGGTATCTATCTATCAAAGTGACAAAGACAGCATGAGACTTACGGCATGGCGGTGACTTTAATTGAGTTAATGTTGATAGCATTTGCGCCGCCAGAGGCGCTAGTCGCACGTGATGTCCGAAATGATAAACACGCCTGTGGCGCAAAACTAGTGTGTGCAATAACTCTCTTTTTAAATTGCTATATTTTGCATCCACGAATTTCGCAATCGTTATAATATGAAATAATAAAATAACTTGTTTCGAGTTTAATTCTTAATTCTTTATTGTACACGTTACACATTATTAAATACAATTATTTAAATATTGAATGTGTGTATAAAGTATATAGTTTAAAATAAAACTACGAGGTAGCGTACTACATGCTTTGGTATCAAAGGAGCACAAATCAGAAAGCGGCCTTGGTGGGTGGTTGAAAGAATTCTCATCGATGTCGATGTCGGCATAAAGTAGTTGTCGACAAACGTAATCACTACACTACCGCTGCGCAGCACTCAGCAGTGGTCGTTTGACTTGACGTATTTATAATTTGCACTCGCTTCATGATATCGTGTTGCGAGACCGTGTGGTATAATTCAAGTGCGTATCCTTTGCATAAACTAGTTGCCGAGTGCTGTGATTTTTATATAACATTTTTTATACCTTCATCACTAGTACATAAGTGAACTGTGAAAAGAGCGTTTTTTAAACACTCGTTTTATTGTCGATGTGATCCTTGTTTTTGTGATTTTATAAGTGTGACGATGGCAGATAATTCGAAATTGACCGACGAAGAGAGGACTGAGATCAAGGAGCAGTTTGAACAGGTAAGATTATGAGTATTAATACAGATAATACAAGTTTTAATTAAAATTCGTTTGTCGGCTTTTCGGCGTGTCGATCTCCGCATTGCTTAGTCGGAGGCTCGTAGGTAGGTAGGTAGGTAGGTAGGTAGGTAGGTAGGTAGGTAGGTATATATTATTTTGCAATATTCGATGTACAGTTTGCCGTACAAGGAATGCTAGCGTACGCGTTTTAAACGTGTGTTTTCGAGGCCGCGTGTGGTCCGCCTTGGTTCACTCAATGACTACGAAGCACACTTTGATACCGGCGATATTATACACTAATAAATACACACATAAAGTTTTCAATTCTTAATAGAATCCGTCTAATAAATCAACATTTTTAAAGTGTAATTAACTTTTTTTTAGTGGTGTCATAAATATATTTTCCATTCAACTGTACAAAAAACGAAAAAAAATTATGACTGTTAGAATAACAGGTAAATGTTAGACTTACTAAACATTTAATGACCATAATTTATTTACTAATTTAAATCGTAGATTATTTTTCCTTAGAAACACAACCAACTCTTAAATAATATGACCTTTTATACCTAGTAACTTTCTGAAAGTTATATGCAAATTGTTAATTTAATAAGAAAAAATATATATTATAATAATATGAGCATTACAGACTTCTAATCAATTAATTCCAATAATTCCTTGTTAAAATCAATAAACATAACAAACTTAGTCATAACAAATTGTTAGTTAACACTGTTATCTATTGCATTTATAATGGCTACTCAGTTCTTGAGAGTATTTAACATTGCACTGATAACTACATGACAGCTGGTGATAATGTTCTATCAATACTTTAGATAAATCCAGATATAATGTTACTTCAAATCTCTCAGTTGCCATTACATATTGCTTCAATTTGAACTGCAGACTGGTTTTAAAAAATATTGTTTTTAATATGAAATTGATATAATATCTTTAATTGGGGGACCACTTACTTAATTGATGCATAGTTATGACTATAAACCTGACTCATGACAAAACCTTGTTGATAAAAAAATAATATTTTGTGAGATGTGTTTTTCAAACATAAAAGTAATAGACACAATATACTGTACAAGGCTGCTTTAACATGCAGGGCAATATCACTTTCCTCTATAATAATAAATAATAAATGTGTACCACTTCACATATTATGTGCTCTGAGCCCAAAGTATGTAGCTAAAGCACTTGTTATATGGAATTGAGACAACGAAGGTACAACAAACACCCAGACCCGAGATGAAACAAAAACATCCTGGAACCGTCGAACCTGGGACCTCAAAGAGCTAGGGATAACTTGGAATCTGGTGTGTACGCCACTCGATCATGAAGGAGGTCAGGCCCTCTCAATGTAGTCTAATTTGTTCAAAGCAAAGGTAACTTAAAAATAGTCTTTCAAACAAACTTAGAACTTTTTACTATTATCCTATGAAATTCATTTACAGTTAATTTCTATAGTAGGCAAGCTACACGCATATTATCGACGCAACATCAACTCATTATGCATATAACATTACCATACTTATTAAGTAGAATATATTAATAACACAATTAGTATGAAGAATTTTACAATACTGCCGACTTATTACTGATGCAGACGATGGTGGTGCTTTGCATGCAAACTATTAAATGGTAATGTAGATTGTGATGAAACTACAATTGTTTTCTTTTAATATTAGTATATATTACACTTAATGTAAAAAAGCACTGACTTTAGTGAGATTTATTAGGGACTTATTTTTCACATATATAACAAGTGAACAAAAAAGGCATACTGTCGATATTAGAACCTCTTTCTTTTGAAGTCTGGTAAAAAGAGTTTTTAGTTACAGTTCCTTTATTCTGATGCTATGTAGGTTTTTGAAGTTAAACAGATATCATATTAATATGCCTATAAAAACATTTAAAATATTCTACACTTGTGTGCAAAAGTAATACTTAAATATAGATCTAAATTGTATTTTGTGATAACTTTCTAATTAGCTAATAGTAATGCTATATAATAAGAACATTACCTGTGTAATAGGCTTCATTAATTAGTTATTAATTAAGTATAAAAGTAAGAAAGTGATTTCCCTAATTAATAGAATGTAATGACATGTACAACTAATGTTTTCTAATGTAATGACTATGACTCACAAAGTTTTCTAGAACTGCTATATTTTTACATATAATATGTTTCTTGGTATTGACTTGTTATCATTGTATCACACATTATGCACTGACCAATGTAGTTAGTACATGCATTTAATTAAAACATGCTAGTTTCGAATACTAAGTCTTTATACTTTATTAAAACTAAGCCGATTTTTATGTTGGCTATATTTAGACTGCATGGACAGCCAATTGGTGTAAGGTCATCACGTTAATTACCACTCCGCGCAACGTGCTGCGGGTTCGATCCCTGCACGGGACAAGTATTTGTGTAATCCATAAATGCTTGTTCCAAGTCTGGGTGTTCTTTGTGTGTGAATTTAATGTTTGTAAAACCTAGGCAACACAATAATTAAAACTAGTAATGTGGGAGTATATTTTTTTTAAGAAATACATATAAAGACGTGTCATACTTAAATGCCACTTTATTTTAAGACCTTCCTAAAGGTCTATTTGTAGCTACTTTACACCCTAAAGTGATAAAGATAGCATAACACTTAACGGCGACTTAAAACTGATTGAAATTTCAGTATTCGGTCCTCAGGTTCTCCATTTGAATGAGATCTGATATTTACTTAGTTGTTAAACATGGAAAATTTGTGTTTTGGCCTCCATAATCTAAGCTGCTTCACTCAACATTTACAGTATTCTCATAGTAACATTGAGTGGTCACTATGAAGGTTAAAGTAGAACTTATCGTTATCGAACAGTGTTATCTGTAAAAGTGCATAACTGCACACACATTAGATAATCCCAATGACACACGCTTGTCCACTACAACTTGGGACTAAAATTGCTCGGTTAAGCTAGTGTGAGGAAATATTTTATCTACAATGAGTTTTAGATTTTAGTCCTCACACACAAGTCAGGAGTACCTACCTACATATTTGTTTAGCTTCATGCCATGGTGTTCCATTATACTTTAAATCTCTACTATCTTTTTTACGCGGCTCCGTCCGCGTTTGTGTCGGTAATCGCGGCAAAAAGTAGCATAACTATATCCTTTTTTGGGATTCTGGCAGGCTGACCCTATACCAAGTTTTATTCAAATCGGTTCAGCGATTTAGCCGTCAAAGCGTAATAGATAGAGTTAAAATATAATATGCAAAACCACATGGATCTGGTTGAGTCTATTTTGTAAATTTTTATCCTTGTCCTCTGAAAAAAAACTGTAGTGAAGAATGTGTTAAGTCTAAAAGATAAATACATTTAACATGCCTCATTTAAAACGACGGTATCTCAAGTGATTACAGGCTTAGTCATACATAAAATATTAGAAGTATACACGCCAATAGTTACCCAACAGACAATTTTGTTCACACCATGTTTTTAGTATTCAAAACGCGTTGATATTCGTTGCCTTGACATGTTTTGTCCCCTAAGTACAAGTCTTAGTATAGTGCGATATTGAATGACCAAATAGGTTATCATTTACCTACCCAACCAATGCTTAAGTTTCCAAGTGTTTTCTTAGCTGGATTTTCCTCTCTGATGGAGCATAATGTGGTTTTTGACGTTATTGTATTGTATTATTATACCAGTAAACAGTACTTCGAATCAAATGCGTAAGTTTTAAATATCGGTATTTTAATTTTTTGCCACATGGGGGCCATTTTTTTATCCTTGATGTTATTTATATAAGCCTAGAACAAAGGTATAATATCAAAGTTTTGCATAGGTATTTATTATGTAATGTAATTTTATCATTAAGTAATTAAATTATGTATATTTATCAGTGTTATTTGGTAAGCAGAGCCTACTTATTATAATTAATTTTATTTTTAGTCCATCATGCAGAATTCTGATAACGATGTTGTAAACAACAAATTAAATGAATTTGAATTTATTTTGTTGTCTATGTAGATAATCGTATTTATAAAAGCTAATTATACTGCACAAATAACTTTCCTGCATTAAATTTCCCCTTAATTAACCCTAGTTTACACAACTTAATCTATACTAATATTATAAAGCTGAAGAGTTTGTTTGTTTGTTTGAACGCGCTAATCTCAGGAACTACTGGTTCGAATTGAAAAATTATTTTTGTATTGGATAGTCCGTTTATTGAGGAAGGCTATATATAGGCTATATAACATCACGCTACGACCAATAGGAGCGGAGCATAAATGAAAAATGTTGCAAAAATGAAAAACCGTTGAAACTAAAACACGCGAACAAAGTCGCGGGGACAGCTAGTATCTAATAATCATTATCCTAACTCCCCAAGTGTCAAGACAATTATAAAATTAATTAAGTTCTCAACGAAAGAGGATTTAATGTCCTTTAGCTAGAGGTTTTTTTAACTACAATTCGCAAAGAAAATTGCGATTCGAAGAGACTACTATGTACCTACTTCTTAAGAACTACTAAACAGTTTTTTGTAGAGGCGTGCCTGCTTTAACTCTATTGGCGAATGTCTAGACACTTCCTGAGTCATTGGGCTATAGGGGTGAACTCAAATCAAACAATGCGATTGATTGAAGGAAGTATCCATATCTAACAATTAAATGTGAAATAAATAAACACATACCTTTACACACTACATAGTAGCTATGTGTTACCTGTAAAAATAGGCAACATTTGAGCAAAGTACCATGTCTTAGCTTAGCACATGATTGTTAATTAGCTTATTTCTTCAATGACGGAGTTCTCCTTCGAAGCTTACCAACTACTGCTGATATCAAAGTCAATCGTTTAGAACCTCTTTCTATTACATTCATGTATAATAGTCATTATATTAGTTTCTTGTAATTTTGTGCGTCAATCGTCGTGCCTGCGTTGATTAGGCATGAAAAAGTTAACTTCAATTCAAGACATACCTTCCCTAGGGACGATAACACAAATCTTAGTCAATTGACTACCTTTTTTATTTAAGGGTATATTTCATTGAATAAATAGAAATAAAAATAGCTTTATCCGACAAAATATGATGTCAATAAAATCTGAGACTTCAACAATATCTCGCTTTATCATTCATCAGTAAACCCAGTTAGGTCTCATTAATACTTAAGCACTCAAAGTGAATGATAGCATCGTTCTCAAAGTGGGTCAATTAATCAATCAGTGCATATAACAGACTGCAGTTAGTGTCCCTTGACTTCCAATAACAGACTCTTATTAGCATAGATAAGACTGGCTCATTAATTAGATTAATTGGTTGAAAACCCAACTCAAAATGTTTCTAGTATAGACTTCGCTTTTTACCCGACTGCCAAATAAGGGTTATGTCTTTCGCACGTGTCATTATCAATATTTTCCTTTGTAAATTTTGTTTAAGGTATCGTTAGATTCGTCTTAAAAACCACACTGTGCTTAGATAGAAGGAGTATCGATAAATTGTAATTCATATATATTTTTTTTAATAATTTTAAAACGCCCTGCCTACGCAGCAATTATTGTTTCTTAGCAGGGCTGTCGGGTTTATTGTTTTTACATACAACTTGTTAAACCAGGGAAAATACGTAAAAACTGTTGAATCAATAATTAAGGCTAAATGATGACATATATTCTTAATCAAAAGTTTGCAACGCTTGGAGAAGTTTTAAAACATACCTAACTAGGAAAGGGTTAATGTCAGCGAACAGAACAATAATTTGTCAAATAAAAGATGATAAAAAAATATTTTAAAAAGAAACATTTTGCAATTCTTGAACCTCTTATTATTGTTAAGAAAATAAGCAAGTAAACAGAGTCTTATCAGACGCTGTAATGCTTTATTTATGTCAATAAGAAGGTAAGAATTCTAAACAAACTCTCAGTAAATATGTAGAATATATAATCAATATTATTAACTACTAACAATCAGCAATTTATTTCCTTTATAATTATATTTGGCCGTTTTATACAAAATTTTAACAATTTTTTGTCAAATTCGCTAATTTTAATAACTCTTTGTATTAGTGAAAACTGTATCAAATTCTGTTGCGTAAATTAGGAGTAGCGGATAAACAGACAGACGCCGAAAGCGCCTCTATGTATCTATAGATATCTATACATCCATTTTGTTCTATCTGTCTGTTGCGCTTTCAAAAATTGCAAAGGATATTTAAATTTTCAAAGGATAGGCTATTTTTCATGAAATAACTAACATCTACGGGCAAAGCCGCAGGAGACTTGTAGATTATATGAATGTGGGAGACGTGACGAAATGCGCTCCACTTAACGTAAACATATTACATGGTGAAGCTATCGGTAAGCCAATGTTTATATTATCCTACTTTGAAGTGTACTACACTGTAAATTCAGAAACATTACACACGACGTATATAATGTGAATGTGCATTAACAATGACGTTTGTTAATAGTACTACATCAAATAGAATTCCTGGTATACGCATTAAATCTAGTTAACGATGAAAATTATAATTCTTCGATATTTTGGGCGCAATTGGGTTCGAGTACCTTTTTCATGGTCCTTTTAGGCAAATCTCGACCAGAGCTGTTTGATTTAAGATGAACTAGTTTTAAAATTCTGAAGTCTTAAATTCTAATGTAATTGTAGACGGATTAGGAATACCTAATTAAAATGTAATTAGATAAGATAATTATTATTTTCTCCTTTAGCTGTGTTAACATGCAAAATTATTATTTTTTCCGTTTGTGTAATTAAATATTTAAATATCCCTAATTGAACTCGCTCGTTTGATAAGGTATATGACCTCGCATAGAGGGTATCTAAACTTAATATAAGAGTTTTTCATGTGTAACTATCGAGTACTTTAAAAGTACCTAATTAACATTTTTGTGCATGGGGTAAATATTTATGTATCTAATTACTAGATTAAAGTTGTTATGTTGTTTACAAAGTTAAGTGGGTCATTCGTGTCATGCCAGCTGTGTCTCGCAAATTGTGGTCGCCTGTGACTTAAATACATAATTATTTTGACATAAATGTCACTTGCTAACCTATGCAGATAACTAACCCGCAATAGAGGTAAATAATAGTATTATAGCATAACTTTTTAATGAAGAAGGAAGGAAAGAATGTTATTAGGTAATTGTGTACATTATTTGCAATAATATTCCAGTGGTATTCCAGTGGCGAATGTTATCTAATATTTTTAAATACCTTGTACTATTTTAACGCATTTGGACGAGGTAAAAGGACCAGAAAACTACCCATGTTCGGATATCCGTCTCCAAGGACCAAATATAAAAAATGGGCTTGCTTAAAACTGTCCAGTTATAATAATCGAATATTTTTTTGCTAATAGGTAATGGAAATGAGTAAATTATATGACACATTCTTTTTAAATTCTTTATTAAATTTGATTTTATTGACCAAAAGACTTGTAAGAATCTCGATAAGCAGAAGCAATACGGAATAAAGACATTTTAACTCAAGGTCTTCAAAAAGGAAGTTGTATAAGGTGTCCAAAATTTCACCGCGCCCCATAAACTTTATAAATTAATCGTTTTCAACTTGGGCTTGGTCTTGAGAACATATTTTGACCTTAACGTGTCGTGCACAGTTCCTGTGTGACTCACTGCCCTCAAAATATGGTACGAGTTATCGTGACGGCGTTTCTGGTTTTTGAGGGTCTTCGCCGCAGAAATATAAACAAATCTATTTTTGGTATTGTTTAAGATTACGTTTTTAAACAAGATGTCTACAGTTATAGTCACGACTGTCTGTATGTATTTATTTATTACTTTTGTATAGCCTAGAACTTCTTCGTGACCAGTTCAGCCTTCGTTCTGGAAAGGTTTTAGATAAGTCTAGTCTAGCTGAATATACCTATAATGATAGTTTTTCGTTTTTTTTTGAAGACATTGATTCAATGGTGATGCTTGCGAAAAATGATTGGATATTTCGACAAGTCCCATGCATTAGAAAACATTTTGTATTATACGTTAATTTAAAGAATTTTTAGGCAGTTTACAAAAACAAGATATTATTCCAACTCTACATTGTCTAAATCTTTGTTTTTAATTGCATCCTTAGATAATTAGTACTCTTTATTTGCTCACATAAACACGACACACCGTAGGTCGTTGTGCATCGACCTTGGCCAAAGAATGTGGTCGCAGGATTGTTTCTATTTTCAGCTTTATGACGTAAGAATTAAGGTCTAATAAGGTCTGCAGTTTTTTTCCACCTAGCTAGTTTAGTGCGCCTATGTAGGTGTTTATCTCTTGAATGCGTCGCTCTTAGTTAAATAATACAACGCTAAAGGACCATTGTGGTCTAGTACCAAGTGGATGCGCCCGCTTTTTCTTATTATACTTTTAATAACTACGTCTGGGGGTTGACTCTTGAATGAATTTCAATTCTTATACAATGCCATGACATAAAGATTTATTATGTACGTTAAAAATTTCTTAAACAAATCATCAATCCACCAACAAAACGGAAAACCTCGTTATTTAAAGTTTGTTCCAAAAAATTTGATAGGTCTTGATATAGTTTGACCTGGTATGTACCATTTTACGGTGGCTTTTTTTATATACCTACCTACCTATTGTAAATGGCATTGACCGCGTGCTGTGCTCTCGGCTCAATGCTCATAGTGGCTAACCAACGTGACTTAACTATGCTCTTGATCTTATTAAGCATTGACATACTCGGTAAGACTTATAATCTAAATTGCTTTTACCGGAGATTGCGTTGTAAAGCCGGCTAGTTTTTATTGTTGTTATAATAAAGTTTAATTACACAGATTATTCAGTAAAAAATAATTATAAAAAAAAACAGTTATCTTTTGGTCCTTTGAGACGAGATTTATTTTACCGACTATTTAATTTCCTCACAATCGACAACTTAATAGAGATGTTGAGTGTGAAGTTTTTTTAATTTTAATTAGTAAAATAAAGAAGAGAAGTCTTTCTTTTTCTAAGTAACCGAAGAATAACGACTATTAATTGATTTGAAATGTCGCATGTTTTAATTAACATCTTGACGTACCTAATTAACCGTCTATCCCAACTTTGATTCACTTTATCTTCTTATTTTTTTAGTATATTAATTTAAAGAAGTTAAATAAATTCTTATTATCGAATTTACGGACTAAATAGATTTTTACTTTTCATAACCAGTCAACATCCTTATTTAGGTGGTTTTCAAATAAATCGTTCGCAATAGTGACAGTATCACGCAACAATGCAAACTTTCATCTAACTAACTGCTGCGGTTACAAAACTATGATTCATTCGATTATACGACAAAATAATGTAACCTGTGTAGGTATTCACTCACACAAATGTAGAAAATGTTATTATCAAACCTATGGTTTATGAATCATTGCCGTAACTAGCCGTAACTGATTTTAATTGATGACGTAAATAAAGACTAATAACTTTATGTCTATACTCTATCGAGAACATCATTTTATTGATAAGCATGAGTCATTCTGTTCTTAAGAATCTTTAGAATCTGCGGGTCGTGACAAAATTGAATCACGTAGGCGCTAAAAATTGTCCGCCAAAGACTTAATAAAAGTCCGTCTAGTCTAGACATTCTTTGAGGCTTTAAGAGGGTTTAGGATCTTGTATTGCAGTAAGAGCTTTGTAATGTAGTGTAGTGTACAATATTAGATTCTCAGTGGTCGTTTTGCCACTTAGGTAAGTAGGTATATGGACCAATTTGCAGAATTGATTAAGACTTATGAAGAGACACTATATCTTCAATTAATCTCTGGATTATATTTCGTATTTCTTAACTGTAAGATATACTAGTACCTATCTTTAATTAAAAAGCCTTGCAGCTCAGCTTTGTTTTCACTACCTTTATTTGATAATAATAATAGTAATATATTGGGACAACTCACACACGGCTATCTGATCCCAAACTAGGCAGACCCTGTATTATGCCAGCTAGACAACTGTTATACTTTAAATACATATTTCTAAATACATACATATATTATGTAAATATTACACCCAAATACAGAACAAATGATAATGCTAATCACACAATGATTTGTCCTGGGTGGGAATCGAACCAATGACCTCCGGTTTAGAAGTTAGGGTCACTAACTACTAGACCAACAGGCCAGTCATCATTTAAGTCCTTATACTTCGTTGATATAATATAGGACTCTTTCTTGAAGAATATTTTATTAGTTGGATATTTCTTTCTCAATTCCTCAGCGTCACGATTTGCCTTCCAATCTTACATCGTACAAATATCGCATGATGCGTGCAGCTACGGTTTTACTTTCCAATTAATTATATCGAACACACAACCAAAGAACAGTGAAATTACAGTTTAATATTGATAAACGTATTGCGAAATTGTGATAAGCTTATGTGTTTGTAACACGGTATTTTTGTGAGTCTAATTTGTTTTACGCGCTGTTACTTTCATTCACGTTTTGTTTCGTGATTTCGATATTTTGTTTAAGGTTATGTGTATAGAAAAATACAGGTTCTTGTCTCGTATACAATTGCTCGAAAATTAGGACCGGACAGGTATTGTAAAGTATTTTATCTTATCAATGAAGTACGTATTTATATCACAGATTGACCCGCCGATATCATTTTGCGCTAGTTGCTTGATTAAGTAATAAATATTTGTTAATATACCTAACTCATAAAGAATATTTAATTTTCTGTGTCAAAAATACATAGCTTTATTCAATGCAAGTCATTACTTCATATGATATTAAATCATGCAGGCAGGTTGTGATAAACTTAATAAATGTCAAGCTATTTTTGTATATGGAGCTTTAATTATTCATGTCTTAAGTGTAACTTATTGCACCTATAGGTCTTGTGGACCATAAATATGATGGTGTAATTTTATGGGTTAATTTTACGGTAATCAATATTAATGGGACATTTACTATACCATCAATATCATCATGTTTTACTGACCTATGAGGACCGACAGAAAATTACACTAAATAAGAGACTGAAATTTGATATTCTACGCAAAAACTGGGGCGTTATAAGATTGACATGTCTGTCTGTCTGTGGCATCCTAGCTTCTAAACGAATGTACCGATTATGATGCAGTTTCTTTTTGTTTGAAAGCTGACATGAATAAGACGGTTCTTAGCTAAAATCTATGAAGATCTTTTTAGCATTTTGAAATTTATCAGCTATAGCCTAAAATTTGTCAGGGGATTTTTTGATTTATAGTTATGATATTTATTCAATGTACAGATTGAAAATGTGTAGATTTTATACAATGTACTTCTGACTGTTAATAAACAGGTTCCAGAAAAAGCAAAGTACCACAGTAATAAAGTTTAAAAATAATTGGAAATTTCAACTATCTCCTTTTACGAAATCAGCCGGTTTCGGCCGCGAAATAACAAGTTATAATATATCAACTGGATAGATAACAATGAGTCATTGTCGCAGTTTTACCGTGTGACGTCATACCGGTCCGAGCCAAGTGCGGAGTATAGTCAAATGGGGTTGGAAATTAACGCGCTATTCTGTTGTTGCAAGGGGTTGAAAATCGATAGCACGTGCATTAAAGGGTTGAGGGTTCCTAGAACGGTTTTAATTTTTTCTATGAAATGAACAAATGTGGGAACAAATGTGGGTTTAATAATGGTCTCTCTTTGAACCAATTCATGTCAGTAAACTAATCATGTTCAATGTAGATTGTGTGTGTGAGTTTTGATGCAAATTATGAAATTATATTTTTGTAATTAATAGGATCGCCACTCTGCGGGTAATTAGCATTATCAGTATTGGTGAACGAGTAGACGGATCTCTTTTGCCCTAGAGTGAGAGAATGAGGACTATCGTTATTAATTTCGCCGCCAGGGGAGCTACTCGCACGTGAGGTCATTCCATAGTTTGTTGGTGGGCTTTGACAGCTGACGCGCCAGTGGCGCCAACTGGTGACCGCAATAACGATAGCCCTCATTATAGGCTGGTTCATATTATTAACTATCTTAAACATTTTACTGCATCTCAATTTATCAATTGATAATATAATTTTTTGAGATGTTTTTACGATGACGCTAATAACACGTGATCAAAAAGTTATCTACAATTGTTATTATTAAAAGGCGAAGGGTTAGACGTATTGCAAATAAATTCTATCTTACTTAAACGATGATATATTCTGGATTTTCCAAGTAATGTAACATGATAGAAACAAATTTAATGTTTGTGTAAGTCTGCATGTAAATTGATTGGTTGGCGTCTGGGTGGCAATTTGTTATGCGTTATACGGTCAAATGGTTGATAGCTAAGTTAACAGATACAAATGTTTCTTACTCTTTATCACGATGTCTGATATATAGCAGTCAGTGTGTAAAGGTTCAGAAATTTATCTATACTAATATTATAAAGCTGAAGAGTTTGTTTGTTTGTTTGTTTGTTTATTTGTTTGTTTGAACGCTCTAATCTCAGGAACTACTGGTTCGAATTGAAAAATTCTTTTTGTATTGGATAGTCCGTTTATTGAGGAAGGCTATAGGCTATATAACACCACGCTACGACCAATAGGAGCGGAGCATAAATGAAAAACCGTTGAAACTAAAACACACGAACAAAGTCGCGGGGGACAGCTAGTTGTCTAATATAAGTAAATAATAGTTAGGTTGTATGTAACTGCACCATTGCAGCAAAGGATCTTCTGAATGAATTTTTAGTTACTAGCTGTTGTGTCTATGTCATTTCTTAAGATCCAAACTTAACCGATACAAAGTTTCACTAAAATCTATATCACAAAAAAGTTTAGCCGTGAATGCGTAAGACGCAGACAAACAGAGTTTCGTATTTATAAAATTAGTATAGATTACCTATACTACATATACCTTGGTCTGTTCAACCTCCTTGCTTATAGTATTGGCTATATTTAATCTTTTTTTTTTTACTAGCATGGTGGCATAATTTATTTCTTTAAAAAAGAACTACTTATGAATATCCTTCACTGAGATTTTCAACCATTCGTAATACTAATTGCCACTTCCTAATTAAAGTCTTTAACAGTAACGTTTGTAATTTTTAAATACATACATACAAAGACCTTATAAATAACTAGCTGTTTCCCGCAGCCCCGAGCGCGTGGATGTCAGTTATCGCAGCAAAATGTAGCCTATGTCCTTTCTCAGGCTCTAGACTAGACTATCTGTGGATCAAATTTCATTTAAATCGGTTCAGTAGTTTTGGCGTGAAAGCACGACCGACAGACAGAGTTACGTTCGCATTTATAATATTAGTAAGGATTAGCATCCGATATGACATTCCTCGATTTCTTGAGTGATGTCTAGTCAATCTCCGGCTTAAGAATTCGTTTCGACTTTCTATCAGATAAATCTTAAACAATCCCAATCAATACTCGGCACAATCGAACGACGACAGAATTAAAAGTAAGTTGTCGTGTATTCGCGATTAAGCAAAGAATCCGTTACTCACACAAAGAAAGTTAATATTTCACAGTTCACACTAAGGCACACAGGTCAACACTCCATGAGTCATTTACGAAAGGTAAGCTGATGGGTGCCCGTATATAAACTAACGCATTCCGGTGTTAAGTGGAAGTAAACAGACGTAGTTTATATTGAATAGCGATCGTACTTTTACACGTGTTTAAAGAATACATGTGCTAAAACATTTATCATGAAGTATGTTTTTCTTTTTATTCTATGCGTTAACGTTGAGACAGCTGTAATGTCACAACGTGTAATGTTCACTCTATATTAGTTTGTATTACTTGAATAAAATCGTATTAGTTCTTGTGGCCTTTACTGTCTCTTTATTAAAAAGTAACGTGCATAAATCTATACTAATATATAAAGCTAAAGAGTTTGTTTGTTTGTTTGAATCGCTAATCTCAGGAACTACTAGTCCGATTTGAAAAAGTCTTTCAGTGTTAGATAACCCATTTATTGAGGAAGGCTATAAGCTATATAACATTACGGTGCGACCAAAAAGAGCGGAGCATAAACGAAAAATGTTGCAAAAATTAAATACCGTTGAAACTAAAACACGCGGACAAAGTCGCGGAGGACAGCTAGTCACCAATATTTGGCGATTTCTGACGTAATAAATCTAAAGTTTCTTCTGATAATACTATTATCTATATACTAGCTGTCCCCCGCGACTTTGTTCGCGTGTTTTAGTTTCAACGGTTTTTCATTTTTGCAACATTTTTCATTTATGCTCCGCTCCTATTGGTCGTAGCGTGATGTTATATAGCCTATAGCCTTCCTCAATAAACGGACTATCCAATACAAAAAGAATTTTTCAAATCGAACCAGTAGTTCCTGAGATTAGCGCGTTCAAACAAACAAACAAACAAACAAACAAACAAACTCTTCAGCTTTATAATATTAGTATAGATTCAGTGTTTTTAGTAAACATAAAGTTAATCATTAGCTCTACATAAATTAGTTAAGGCTTACGGAAAGGCGAGTTATTGCAATATAACCGACACCAGTCTTTGTTCTGCAGTTGCCTGCAGATATAACCTCCTTTTTAGGGTAGGCTGCGTCGTTAATTAAAATAAGTAAAGCCTGATAAACCGGCTATGCCTTTGTTAAGCGTATTTCGTAATTTAAGTTGCACTCTCTATTAGTAAGCATTTGCATTTTGAATAATACGTTGGTTTATCAGTCAGTAGTCCTGTTCGTTAGTAAATATGTACTTAGGTCGGATTATATTATAATTTTATGATCGGATGTTTCCAATTGTAATTTGCAATGTTACCTTATTACTGCTGAAATTAATTTGATTAGCTGTTGCCCACGGCTCGGCCTACTTGAGTCTCGGTGATCGCCTATGTTCTTTCTTAAGATCCAAGCTTACTCCATGCTAAGTTTCATCAGTATCGGTTCAGTGGTTAAGCCGTGAAAGCGTAATAGACAAACAGACAGAGTTACTTTTGCATTTATAATAGGTATTAATATGGATAATACAAGGTCCCTCACTAAACTGTTCATTACTTGTTTAAATCCAATTCTCAGATAATATAAGTCTCTTAGGATTAAAATTCTAAGAAAAACAAAACTGTAATGTTTACCTTGAAATAGGTACATAAAAACTTAACAATACTATTGGATGTAGAAAATTCCGGGAATCAAAGCCTGCGATGCCGTCACTACGGAAACGGTGCGCGTGCGCCGATCAACTTTGGAACATAAATAGCTCGACGGATTTACTAGTACTTTACCTTTTGCCTTGTTTATCAAATGGTACAGTTATACTTATAACTGTAATCAATGCATGCGTAGTATGGTTTGAGTCAGATTGTATAATTGAGTTATATGTTCGTGACTCATGTATTTGTGTTTTGTTTGTGCTTCCTCGTATTGCGCTTTGTGCTCTATAATGTTACTAGTTAAACTTAGTTGCTGTTAAGTTAAAATTTGAGCCTGAGACCAGAAATCGCTATATCGCGTCGCTTGCTGAAGCTCTCCAAGCATCTTCCATGTTCACTAAGACAGCACTAGGACTTATTTACACTGTTTTCTTCTTCTACCTACCCTGTTCACAATTTTTTGGGGTCGGCGTAATCCGTATTTTGCTTCCATTCATCTCTATTACTCGTGTCTCAGCATTCACTCCTTTCTTTCTCAAATCATCTTTCTCACTATCCATCCATCTCGTTTTCGGTCTTCCTCTGCATATATACCCATTCACAGTCATACTCATAACTTGTTAAGTTATGTGGCTAATCTTTTAAATTGTCAATGGCAAGCAAAACAAATTGACTCCAAAATATTCAATCAGAAATATTTAAATGTGTACCTACTGACATGACACTTTTTTTTTTAAACTACTCCCGCACTAAGTTGTTTATTCCTTATGTCGCGGGGGTTTCGTAAACATTCAAGCTGCATGCACAAAAAACACCCAGACTTAGAACAAGCATTTGTGGATTGCTTCTTTGTCTTTAATCTGTTAAATGTAAAAAAACAAAATTCTATTTCCACTCCCTGCATTTCTATTCACCCCGTTTTACCGTTACCACTATTTTGTAAAGGAACTATAAAATTTCATACAAATTACAATTTCATGCTAAATAGTAAACTCGCAGAATCATGCACTTATCTCGCTCAAAATGCACAATATCGTAAATAACTTTCAGTCTGTCTGTCCGTTCGTCCGTATCGCTTTCTTCGCGTCGCTTGTTAATCAGTGTAAGCAGTATAGATTTCATTAGCTTTGCAACGATAGGTATGAGTGGTTTCGAGATGAAAGATTGCTTATAATTAGTCTTTTATTAGCTAGAATAGGCTGTTATAATTAATTTCTTATAAAGTATGACGCGGTTTAAGAGTATAGTTTTATAATACTTATCTTTTTGTTGGGAAATATTAATGGCTGGGCAATTTATTTGTTTTTTTTTTCTCTCTAGCCCTATCCCATTCTATATTCGGGTCGGCTTCATTCTCTCGGAATTCAGATTTTGTTAAACGACTCCCCCACTAATTGATTTAGTAAATATTTGTGTCACGAGGATTTCACAAACATACAAATCACATGCACAAAGAACAAGCATTTGTGGTCATAAATGCTTGTCCCATGTGGGGATCGAACCCGCGGCACGTCGCGCACGGTGGTAATTATACCACTCTGCTATCCGTGCAGTCAATGGAGCGACTGGTCATCTGACCTCCACAGCCCAGCTCACTGGGTAATACAGTATTCCATTATGAGCCTGATATATTATTGTACCCAGACACACGATCGTCTTTTTTCTTCCAGACTAAATTCTTAGCTATAGTTAAGTAGTGATTTAATTCTTAAAAGTAGATACACCCTTTATTCTTAGAGAATCAAGGTTCTTGTAACCACATAAGTACCTATATTTTCATTGAATCATTTTCTAATAAATGTCATATCAGGATATATGAATCAAACGGGATTTACCGGGACTAGAATGGCCTGATGTGGTTTTCTAATACGTCCAATAGTATTTATACTGGAATTTATTAACTATTGTACAATATAAAATACCTACCTTTGTGTTTGGTTCATTGTGACACTACATTAGTCATAATTCAATGGGCCGTCCCTTCGTCCTTATATGGTATTTATTGACTCATTCTGTCGATATGGTCGTATGCACATACATCAATAATGTGCACTTATCAGTCATTTCCCATTGGTAATCTTTTATAAATACAAAGAGAAATATTTACGTTTATTTATAGTTGTTAAACAATGTATAATGACGATGCTAGATACTAATAATTTATTTCTCTTCTGTAATTAACTAATTATCTACTAAATCAGTATGATTTTTGTTTGTTACTTAATAATAATCATCACAGACACAGGCCTTCTCTCATATAGAGAAGGAACGAGCATTGATCACCACGCTTGCTCATTGCGGGTTGGCGATTTCAGATTCCAATTTTTGGAATCCAGGTTTCATCACGATATTTTCCTTCACCGATTGTCAATGATGTCTTAGAATAAATAAGAAAGTACATACAACTTTGAAATATCACATTGGTACTTGCCTGTAATGGGTTCTAACCTGCAACCTTGTGCACACAAATCCGTTCATTGAACCACTAGGCCACCATGTTGTTACTTATGTAACAAAAACAATTTCACTTTGGTTAGTTTATGCTTTTGCTTACGGAGTTTAAAAATAACAATATATTAAGTACCCTTCATTGAAGGCAAAATTATGATTCATGGTTTTAATATCGCTATCGCAGATCTAATAGAGTCATCTACGCATTGTCGGCGTCTATTAACTCCCTAATCGCTTTAGATATTATCTAGACTTTCTGGAATGCTGTTGCCGCCTTTGAGTTATATGAAAAATGTTTAATGCATATTATAAAATATTAGCTATGTCTGCTCTGGTTTAAAAAAGATTGGTATATAAAATCTTAATATGAAAATGTATCTCTATTTCCCTTGGCCACGCCAAAACGCCCGAAATACTAAACTAAATTTGATATTTCCGATTTTTTAAGTATGTTCCGTATTGTAAGGGCAAGAAAAGAAAAAGAACACGTATGGATTTTTTTAACCTTATACCACGCTGCGTTGCCGTGGCAAGTAGCTAGTAATTAGTAATAAATAAATTTAGTACATAGCATAATTAGTAATTAATATTTATTCTTTCTATGTAAATAGACAGACGTTTAACCCACAGTTTAACAGTTACAAGGTTGGTATCATATTACTGCAGTAAAATAAAAAGTTGTGCTAGAAAAAGTATTACGTTACTCGAGTACTCGCCGTAAAAAAAAAGATTGATTCAAATAAAAACCCAAAACACTTAAAAACTAAATTGTTGATTTACCAATCTCTTTGTGTAGTGTTGCGATGAAAATAACTCCACGCATCGCTTAGAATCAAGTTTTACATACAATGACGTACAATATACATGTTATTGTATGTATGTAATATATTATGTATGCTTGATAACATATTGTTTCGTGCTTAGTACTTATCATTTGCATCCTGTAGCGACCGACGGCTTTAGATAATAAGCTTTTGGATAACTGTTAATTTCTGTGCTCTGGTTTTTTTTTGTACTTTAAAATCTCAATAATCTGCTAACAAATCAACGAATGTTGGTTGACCAAAAGAGTACAAAAACAAAATCACATCACTTTTTTGAAGTTCGACAGATGATTAAACAATTTTTTTGTCAACTTTTTGGAAAACGGGATATTTGTTCTGTTATAATCATATTTTAATAATAATAGCCTATAAATGTCCCACTGCTGGGCACAATCCTCTTCTCATATAGAGAAGGAACGAGCATTGATCACCACGTTTGCTCACTGCGGGTTAGCGATTTTAGATTTAAATTTTTAGAATCCATGTTTCCTCACGATGTCTTCCTTCACCAATTGTCCATTGTCTGAGAATAATTAAGAAAGTATATATAACTTTGATCAATGCTCGTTCCTTCTCTATATGTGAAGAGGCCTTGGTATTATAGTTATATAACTTTCAGAAAAAGGCCCATTGGTACTTGCTTGCCTGTGATGGGTTCGAACTTGCACACAAATCCGTTCATTAAACCACTAGGCCGCCATGACCTGTTCATCCATCATCATATTGCTTTAATATTAATGTGAATACACACGATCAAAGCCAAAGTTATTTATTTATCTTATGAAGTGCTAAATGTCCGAAATTACAGGAGCACTTTATGCCGCTCACGTTGATTCCACTTAAAGACACGTGATAAGTGCTTAACTTAAATTAAAATAAGTAAACTATTCAGTGCGCCTATCAAGTGTGAACTGTAGGCACTAGTATGAACAAGTAAAATCGTAAAATTTGTGTCAAAACAGTGCGCCGATGAACTAAAACTATTACTAATAGAGATAGAATATTAATATGTTTCTCTTTCGGGGCTGAAGAATTTTTAATTTGGTTTGTGTGTATCATCATCATCATCATCATCAGCCTATCTTCGTCCACTGCTGGACATAGGCCTCTCCTATGGCACGCCACTGAGCTCGATCTTGTGTGTATGAATGTATGAAATAAGTACATGAATGTATAGGGTTGCATCATTGAACAGGAGCAAGAATTCAAAACAACCACATAACACTTAGAAATAATGTTTAGTTTTCACAAATAATCTTAAACAACAAACAGTTGTAAAAACCATAAAAAATATTTATTTTAATTTTGTGGTTTTGATTCAAATTTAAAAAAAAACAGAAATGAAGCGAATGATGGTGCAAGTGACAATAGGTAGGTAGATTAAACCACAAATATTATACCCAAACAGGAATATTTTCAATTAGGTATCATGCTTGCAGCCAAAAATGATGCAATTGCATTTGAAAACGTTTCAAGCTGTTGCTACACCAGTTTAGGCAATTTCAGCGATAACTATAATTGTTGTTACAATGTTTATTGCAAAACCAGGAAAGTATTATCAAAACAGGCAAAAAGAAAACATTTTGATACATAATGCATAATCAATAATTAACACAAACGTTGTGTCGTGTTGTAATGAAATAAAGGTAAACTTCGCTTTAAAAAAATGAGTTTGCTTTTCGGCGTACGATACTGAAATCTAAATTAATACAATTAGCGTTTCCTGTTTGAACAAAGTTAATTCGGTTATTGTGTAACTTGACACTGTCTGGTACAGAAGCCGTATTGAAATAAATCTGAAAGTACTGTCTGCTGAGGTCAGGTAGTCCTAGAGAGAGTATAAAAGTAAGTATTAAATGATTTTGAAAAAAAAAACAACAGAATGTCGTAGTAGACAGTACGTAGATTTATTTTGACTGCTCGGATAGCCGAGCGGTACAGGTCACCACGCCAATTACCCATGTGCGCGACGTGCCGCTGGTTCGATCCCCGCATGGGACAAAAATTTGTGTGATCCACGAATGCTTGATCCAAGTCTGGGTGTTTTTGTGCATGTGATTTGAATGTTTGTAAAACCCCCCGCTATTGATATTGGATTCAAACTAAAACCACAGACTACGTTAAGATAGTTAGGCTGTTTAAATGGGTATAAAAAAAGGAACCAAACACTTTCATAGGAATGGATTTATTAATGAACTCTGTTGTTGATAGTTAATATCGTTTTGTAAGTGTTAGTTAAAAAAACTACTTAAAAATCTCGATTATTCATCTCACAATGTCGATGTAAAACGGACACCTGTGTTTTGGGTGGCGAGAGGTGAAGTGAAAATACGAATCTTATTGGAACCGTAGAAAATGCGATTACATAGCCGTCGCGTCGACTCAGACAGGTCTTGGCAAGCCAGACAGGGGTGAAAGAATATTTGATTTGAAATAATATATGCATGCAAATTTTTCAATATTCAAATATCGTTTGCTTTTACCAGAAACATGGTTTTGCCACTGTAATGTACTGGCAAAATAATACAGCAATTTTAATACAATACAATATCCACCTGTAATTGTTTCACTGCATTTCAAGGGCCTGGTAAGGCTACAGAGATTAAATTATAAAATCTTCCATCCATATTTTAGCATAATGAATTATAGCTATACATCACAGTCTTAATACATTATTTCCCTAGCATTCTATTAATGTTATCCACCAGCAATTTTATCGCAAAAACTAATTTCAAGAACATTGGTACATTATCTTATCATTTCGATTCAAGTCGATATCATATCGTTGTTTATGATATTAAACTTGGATGTATAATATTGATCAACCCTGATCGTTTGAAAACTATGGTACTGGCAGTCTTCTTCTTGGCGAGTCGATCGCAACAGCGTTGTCCGCTTCCTTGCACAGGTCCTCGTGAGTGCAGGTGGTAGGGCATGCTGGGCAGCTCATTGGGGCCATTGTTTGGGGGAAGATGCCACACTCACATGGCTCAGGTGCACTGTAACCCCACCGGCAGTGTTTAATAGGGACAAAGTTATGTTACACTGTCTCTTAGGTACTCCTAAACTCCTTTTATATAGTATAGTACGTTCGACTTCGCATCAGTAGAGTTAACTCTCTCTTATCTACAACTGTTTGACCTACATGGTTGTGATTTTGTATTAGCCTTTCAAATCTTTGGCCGTAACTGTGGTCTAATCCCCTCGGAATCTCTTGCCCAAAGTCGCCCCAAAGCCAGGCACAGATGAACTTTTCTACGCAATCCGATGGTCTTCATAACGAATTATGAAAATCAACTGTATCCCCTTGGAATAAAGGTGTTGTAAATTTGAAAGTATTACGATAGATGTGCCGACTGTGCCTACGCTATCTGTGCCAATAACTCACCGGGCTAGTACTTTTATCAAGTCATAGATCTTGAGCAGAGACAATTGAATTGGTACTGTTAAGTTTATTAGTTTGTTTGATAGGCTTGTCGTTATTTTATGGAGCTTGAAGTCAAATTGCAACGTTGTAAATAGCGGTAGATTTACAAACAGTGTTATGTTATAAGTGTACTTTTTCTTAAAAGTTACTCAAAATGTGGAATAAATACAGCTCTATATTTCGTCAGCTAGCTATAATACTAAAATACGAAGGTCGTAAACAGTCCGATATGTATGATAAATAGCTGCTATAAAATCCATAAAGCGTAGTTGTTACCTAATAATTCACTTGCTAGGCCAACGATTTGCGGTCTTATACCAATTGAATGTAAATAATTATACGTACGGTCAAACGTGCAGGTTTTCTACAAAAAGGATTGCACCCATTGACTTGCTATTGCCGTAATAAAAAAAGAAATTCGTAACAATACCTCGCCAACTGTTACGCGAACTTTTCGCAATGCATTCGAGGAAACGTATTAAATACGCTTGCGAGTTTTATATAGCTTCAAGTAATAATATGTACGAATAGCAAAGTTTAAACTTTAATTGCATTTTTGATCTAGAACGAATGCTTTATTCGCAAACATTTATTACATAAAACATTTGCCGAGTTGCTGATGACTCGGACACTATATTTCGGAAAAGTATCCGAATTGACACTTTTTAATTTTAATATTTTTTTTACTTACATTCATACACCATTCAATTATTGATGCTGTTTAGTAGGTACAATCTAATAAAAAAGTTTTAAAATATGTTACAACATTTAATTTACCGTGGCTTGTAGGCGGCAATTATCGGTAATTAATTGCTATCACCACATTAGACTATATTACATACATCAATTAAAAAAAAATACAAAAAATCATAACGTAGGTATATTTTACGATAAAATCAACATCTTTAAAAAATGTATAAAATAATCTAAAAAATAATCACCTAAAAATATCTCGACGTTTAGTTACATTGATTGATTTGGCATTACTAATTAGAATTACTTATTATTAAATAAGTAGGCTTTTCTCTTAGTATATAAAAATCACAGATAACAATCAGTTCAAACATAGATTAAATACTAAATATAAAAAATACCTTCATCATAATTATTTGTTAGTTTTACTGAAAAAAGTGACTTTTCTATGCATCTATTAGCGCTTTTTCGCTCGGTAGTGCACTTAAGCAAATCCTTATTACCCGACTGCCAAGGCGCGTATTGATGTATGTGGGTTTGAAAGATAATTTATTAAAAAACGGCTGCTTTCGTTAAAATCCGGTAAAAACTATTTTTTTTATAACTATAGGCTGGGTGGAGGATGGATTTCTACAATCACAAAAATCGTTAAAGTTAAAATCCGGTTAAATACTCTTTTTTTTTTACAAAAGGATGGATTTCCACAATTAAGATATAGTAAAAAGTTTTTTATCTGACTGTACCAAAAAGCCTTTTGTTTTGCTGTCCGAAACATAATGAAAAAAAAAATGAATTAAAATAAGTCAATTTGGAATGTGTCCGAGTCGTCAGCAACCTTATTAACAGTTAGATAATTTGATACCAGTACGTTATTTACTTCGATTTTAACGTTCATAATATAACAATAGCCGGTTTAAATGATTTATTGTTTTGTCTGTCAATTAATACAATGACTATTAGCTCAGATATTATGGCTAAGGTGTGGAAACCAGTCAGAAAATCGTGACTGATCTAACCCAAATATCTATGAAATGAATAAGTACTGTTAAGTGGCGCAAGCCATACAAATAAATATTTTAAGCACCTTCCAAATGATAAGTAGAACTAATTTACTTTGAATTAAATAATGGGATAATTAATCATTAAAGATGATTCATAACTAATATTAAAATAAATTAATATGTACAAGTAATAATTTTTTAATGAGAAAAGACTCGTTACAAGTCATAAAAAAGTTAAAGTAAAAAAAAACTGTCAAAATTAGCACCCTTAACACTTGCGTATTATCCGTTATGCATTATATCTTAACACAGACTTAATTCTTAAAACAAAGTAGTCCAAATAGCGTATCTAACTGAACAAAACACGACCACGTCACATAAACAGCTGTTTAAACAACCCAACGACGTACAGAATGTCAACTAGGTACGAATGTTGGGTAGACAGCAATCGATAGCAAATAAACACAAGATATTTGATCCTGAGAAAGATTCAAAATAGACACAAAATGTGAACAATGCAAATAAGTTCACTCTTTGCATAAAGATCGACGACCAAGCTCAACTTTGAGCATAACTTGTCATTATTCTTTGCATATATCATGTAGGTGAAGCCATTATTCATCATTATAGAAGTCTCAATTAAGCGATACCGGCTATGCGAAAATAGCAAACAAATTGCCGTTTAAACAAAAAGCGATGACTAACTCCGTTGCTTAGCACCTTGGTGTTCCGTGCGAACTCTCCGGGCCAAAGCGACCCATTCACAAGGTTCACAGTTACCTTCCCATGCTCTCGTTCACAAGCATCATTCGTTAATTACCACGACCTGACCTTTGATGCAGTGTGACAGATCTTGATTAAATCCAGGAAATTATTTGCATGATGGTAAGGAATCTTGAGGGTAGGAACATTCAGCGCCTATGAAGGCTAAATTTAGTGTTTTGGAATCTACTTTCATGTTCACATGACCTATGTAGCATAGAATCAACTGTTTTCACATCCAATCCTCAAGTTTGATAGATTATTTATTTGGTCAAAAAGACTTGCTAGTCCTTTGGTGGGTATCTTAAGCCGACTTCCCATGGTGCGCGATGTAGTGGATTACACGGCACCGCTGACCGCAGGAATGTCTTCATCCGTGATACCGCAGACGCGTCTGCTTCGGTCCGTGGCTATCCACCCCGGGTCGAAATATACCCTAAGTCGGTTAAAATAGAACACTCATTGCGCAGTCCGTGTCTATCGGTAGTCGTCGGCTGTGCGAGGCGCTCCGCGATATCGCAGAAAGGGAAGCCGGCTTTAGATCTTAGTACCAATAGGTACGCCGACTTTGTGATACTTGCAAAGGATTTTTTGTTTAAAAACTGGTAGTAAGTCAGATAAAAGTTTAGTTCCTTATCTTCTTTATCAATGAGCGTGACGCATTTAATCCCTTTTATGATAATTTGACTTGAAACAATAATTTCACACATTAAGATTAGATATTTTTATTCCTATTATCTTCTATTATAAGCATTCTTATAAAGACGTAATGGTGACGGCGGACGACTGTCCCTCCTATGATTGTCCACTTACGCGCGTCCGGTGTCATTCCCTTCCAACCAGATAAAATTGATGTATTCTCGCGCATTTCGACCGGTCTCGACCTTGTTCACTCGACTTTGTATCTGCTTTAATAGGGGCATGTCGTTAAATATGTTTAAAAGCTTTTTTATTGAAGTTAAACAGCATTCTTTTTAGTCTTATTTGCCAGAAAAAAGAAAGGGCAAACAATTCTACAAAGAATTTATTTTTTAACGTCTTGAATTATTAGGGTAATTTTTATCTTGTCGTAAAAGTTTTCCAGTCAGACAGATAGAAACAAAGATTGTGTTAACGAAACAATTGAAAGCTGTAAAACAGTAATTAACTGATAACAATCTCAATGCGACAGTTTTCTAGGCCTTCATTCATCAGTGACAGTGGCCTTATTTATCACGTTCAAGGTTTTCAGTTCATTAACAATAAACTGATGACCTATTTTTGTTCGTATTATTTTTATATACTTTACTAGAATCTTTTTATTGATGTAAAGTTGCTTAAATGTTAAAGGTACCTATTAAATAACTAAAGCTTCTTGGCAAATTGAGCGTTAAAGTTGTAAGTACTTTCTTTGACTTTCTCTTAATGCTTTAAAGGTTTGGTCGATGTCCGAAATAAACATTTAAACGTAGTAGTATAAAGGTAATAATACACTGGTTTTACACTCACGTTTTTGTGACATACATACCATCTTTTCTGTCTAAAATATTATTTTTTATCGAGATTAATTTATCTGTATCAGAGCTTTGTATTTTTTTTTTAATTACCACATCTGATCTCAGTCATAATTCACGTTACTTTTAATTTCACGTCTCTTGACCCCTGACAACCTATTTTTTCTTTTGTGATATATCTAATTTATGCCCCATCAGGGGTTGTAAACATATCCCACCTGATCTTAACATTTTTTGTCTTCTGTCCTACTTACTTACATTAATGTCGTGTGTTATCATGACCAGCCAGGTACTATAAGTACTTAGACACCTTGACTGACATCTGGATTGCACAATGTATGAACATCCTCAATAAAAAGCCAGTGATTGCGACGTGACATCCTTCATATAATATTAAGTCTGATTGCGATACGCTATCTGGGTTTATATGAATTATAATAGATCGCCCAATTTATGTTTACAGCTTTATCGTATGCGTGTGTTTTAAGGCGAATTTTAGATTTATTTAAATTAATGTTGATAAGTTTTATGCACAATCTAATGCCTGATAGCATATCTTATATAGCGATCTAGACAGCTGAAATCTTAGGGTAGCTGGTTACCTAACAAAGAAGTAAGCTACAAAAAAAGAAGTTGGAAGAAGTTACTTTAAAAATAAATTACGTTACCCACAACTCCACGCTTTAACAGTACCTAATAATAATTATAATTGTTATAAATTTAAAACTGTATTATTTTAATTATTTGTTACGCATTAACGCATGCGGAGCGAATATTTGTAATTAAATACAAATAATGTATTTAATTACAAATATTCGCTCCGCATGCGTTAATGCGTAACAAATAATTAAAATAATAAGTATTGGGCTGCATCATCTCTCGGACATCTGAATTAACAGATTGTTAATCAGTGTCGGTGAAAGCCAAACCGTAAGGTTGGTTCACTAGATGTCGCATACGTCGCCCTTAAAGACGTAATAAAATAGAAGGCAAAATTTAAATTTCCAGGTAGTGACCTCGGTAGCTTAGTTGGTAAAGCGACTGGCGCGTCAAGCCAGCGGTCGCAGGTTCGAGTCCTGCCTGAGGTTTAAGTTTTTCCTTCTATTATTTGTATTTAATTTAAAACTGTATTTTATATGTAATTAATTTAATAAAGGAAATAATAATAATTATTATGTAGAGATTTATATAAATTCATCCTAAAGCCAGCTGTCCAAGATACAGTCGGATACGTAGTAACCCGTTCCAATTAGTTTCCTAATGGCTCAAAGATAAGCCAGTAGACAACTAGACTCGGCTACCGCAGTTGACTTACCGGGGCACGTTAGATAGTACAGAACTTGCTTCTAAATTAAACATGAACTACAACTAAGTAAACAGAAGACATAATTAAGTACTGACAGAAATACGTTTAGTCAAGTATTAAAAAGTAACCTGGCCTTACTTGTTGTAAATTCTATTAACCAGCTTATTACGACACGTGTATTTGATTAGAGACAAAACACAAATCTATTTAGGATAATCCTAACATTATTTGCTCAGGTGATTTAGAAGTGTGTTTGTGTGAACTGTCTAAAGGACTTCGTCATCTCTTAGGAGAAAATATTATTATATGTCCAGCAGTAGATCGGTAAAGCAACTTATATTTGAAAGTATGATGAGCTATTTTTAGTAGTAATCGACTAGAATACCCTCAAAGAAAAATCTAAAGACAATTATTTATTGATTTATTTATTTATTGATATACCAACAGCATAACATGTTTTAATAGGCTAAATTTATTCACTATAATGTTTCTAATATGTATGCCTATTATAGGTATACACAGCATTCACAATATCATAGCACTAATTAATATAAAGTGTAACAAAAAAAAACAAATAATAAATAACTAAATTATATAGTGCTACCTCTCCTCTCTCTAAATTATAAGAAAAAATTAACATTAAGAACAAATTTACAAATAAATATATTTTAATATGAAGATATTTTTGTTGCGATCAAACAATCCCTAAAATAAATGATATACAATAACGATTTATCGAAGCTTGCCAATATTTTTCGACGATAAAACTCCGCATGCCAAACATCGATAAACGTACAAATAACGTCAACCTTTGCTCATGTCTGCAAAGGGCGTTATGTCTACGTATCACGGTATTCACGACCTAACAAACAGGCTAAGCTTGAACTTCGAACCCTTTGTAGGGTTTCCGAGGGGAGATTGTTTATGTAATCGTGCCGTGACTCATACATAACACACGGTAAGTGACAGTTGGTCTTTACATTGTATGCAGATGTATATCTAACACGTGTTTTCTGGTAGATAAGGTAGCACTACCGTTTGCATGGATGAAAAATTCATATGTTTTAGAATAGATAGTTGCTGTTCCCCCCGTAATGTGTTCCTTTGAACTTTAGACTTCGCACGTGTAAAAGAGTGAAAAATACATATTTGTCCATTTAAAGAGGCAGTCTTGAAGCTTTTAAATACTAACAGTCTGTGTTTTTTATTGTTTGCATATCGCGAGAGTTCATTAACATGCTTAACTAGAATTAAGTTTTTGCCTTGCTTGCTTAATAGCTTATTTATTAGAGCTGTGCTTGAATTCTTGCTAGCGTTTTGACAATTATACCTTTAAGTCGTCACTTGTTATTCCTTAGAAATACATTTAATTTAAAAGAATGTAAATAAACTATTGTTCCTTTCTCAATTATCAAACAAAACCTCGACCCCTCGGTATTTTTTCGTCATAAATTGCCCAGCAGTTGACAGTAAGAACATACAAACGTTCAAAGCATTAGGTGGGCGTAAGAATTCACTGTTAGAACAATAAAGAACCTCATTATCCATCATCATGATGAATGGTCACCGATAACCTTGCATCTGGTTATCTCCTCTTTGTTTTACTAAGAATTTGACGCAAGCACCAATAACACAAAGACTAGTATCTTTGCTACTTAACTTGCCGACTTAGATCTATGTTATATGCCGTATGTAGACAAGTACAAAGAAATAACATACATATATGGAAGTAGTAGGAATTAAATCAATTATATGGTTGCGTGGTTGCGGAAGGCGGGGGGACCAAATATTGCGACCAGAACATGGGAAAAGCTTGTCTGGACTGCTAAAGCCTAAAGTTGATTGACTGTTAAAATAATTATTAAAAAGTAAAAACGTAATATACAGGTGATTTTAATCTTTTTCCAAGGAACATCATCATGTGGTTCATGATGATGTTCCTTGAAAAAAGTTTTTTAATTTCACGGGTACTACAACCCTGTAAAATTAGGATTTAGACTTAAAAACCGGCCAAGTGCGAGTCAGACTCGCGCACCGAGGGTTCCGTACAAACCTGTAGGTATATAAGTAAAAGTTATGGTATTTTTATTGCTAAATGAAATCCATAACATAACATCTGTTTTTTTTTTTTAATCGCTGAACAACGTTTGCTGGGTCAGCTAGTAATATTATGATTATTAAAAAAAATATACTATGTGATGTAACTAAAAATTTAAGATTTTCGGAATTTTTCCTATTTGTGTACTTTATAACGTTGCTTCATGCCAAATTTCAAGATTCCAGGTCGTCTGGAAGTATCCTTTAGGTTTTGATTCCCTTGCGAGTAGTTGCGAGTTTCAAAATATGCGGCTTTAATTGCTGTATCTTTTGATTGCGTTGACGTAGAAGTTTGATTTTGTTACAGCTTAAAGATATTATAGACTTGAGTATTTGTTAAGAATTTCAATATAATACCACTACGCGTTCATGAGTAAAGGGGTAATAAGTTTAAAATTATTAAAAATATTTTTATTATATGATGTAACTAAAAATTTATGCTTTTCGCAATTTTTCCTTTATCTTTGTTATAAGACGTTGCTTCGTACCAAATTTCAATATTCTGAGTTCACGGGAAGTACCCTGTAGGTTTTGATTCCCTAGCGAGTATCGAAAATTTGCGGCATAAACGGGAGTATCTTTTGATCGCGTTGACTTAGAAGTTTGATTTTTTCACAGCTCCAAGAGACCATAGACTTGAGTATTTGATATGAATTTCAGCTTGATACCTCCACGCGTTCCTGAGAAAAAAGGTCTTGACAGACAGACAGACAGACAGACGGACAACAAAGTGATCCTATAAGGGTTCCGTTTTTACCTTTTGAGGTACGGAACCCTAAAAATCAGCCTGTACGCAGGTGGGTTCATAAAACTAAGTATTTATCTAATCGGAACAATATAAAGTTTATATATCTGGAGTAGCGTCAAGGTCACTGTCAAACAGAACATTGCATACATAATAATAATACCTATATGATCTCTAGAATACACTCAAGTAAGCAGGGAAGGGATTACAAATAGTTCTTTGTTATTAAAGCCATTTATCAATGTTTATAATCCCTCACGCCTTGCAACAGATACTAGTTTAAAGTTTGAAAGTAATAGTGTTGTCTAGACAGTTTTAAATCTTTAATAACTTAAATAATAACTGGTAGTTTGTGCACGTCATTGCGAAATAAGAATAAAATGTTTTTGTCAGTTTTATAACACAAGAAATACTGAATAATTAAAAATAACTAGTATCTTATAGACACGACATTTGCTATTTTTATTAGTTTAATGTTTCGTGTGAATTGAACGTTGTAATTACTTTTTGTCACGACTTCGTTTGTTTTAATCTGTCATTTTATTTTGTACCTTCGTCAGTTATTATGTCGATGGTTTTCTTACATTAAAATTAATTGCTTCCGACATAGCAGAACTATAGTTCTACCTGCACTCTTCTCCCCATAAATATAAAGACAGACTATTATTTAACTAAATTGTTTAATTTATTTAACTTTTGCGGAACATATACGCAATATAGGTAATTATACGTATATGAAGTATAGCTGTCCCCCGCGACTTTGTCCGCGTGTTTTAGTTTCAACGGTTTTTCATTTTTACAACATTTATTTATACTTCGCTCCTTTTGGTCGCAGCATAATATTATATAGCTTATAGCCTTTCTCTATAAATGGGCTATCATACACTAAAATATTTTTTCAGAGCGGACCAGTAGTGATTGGACCTGACATTAGCGCGTTCAAACAAAGAAACTCTTCAGCTTTATATATTATTATAGATTAGTTAAAAGAACTAACAGATACAGAAAATCAAAGTTTTATAGAATCAATCGATCAATTAAAGAGTCATGCTTCGACAGAGGTTATTGGTCTCCTAATCGCATCATCACGGGTCCTTGACCTCTCACTAATGTCTGCGCACTCCGTGTTTGGTTAGCCACCGTGTGGAATACTAAGGTTTAGGACAGGTGGCCTTTACACAATGGTCTTGGTTGGCTAGGCCGAAAATAATTACGAAATCTAAAATAAATGTTAAGAAATGTCATGTTAGTTTGTTAAATCTGTAGTTTTTTTGTATGACTAAATAACTAGCTTCGTACATTTTTAAGTAGTATAAAATAAAGTAGCTTCCGCTGTTTGTACGTTTAGATCTTTTAAACTACGGTAAGATTTTAATGCAATTTTTATCAATAGAGATAGTGATTCAAGAGAAAGGTTTTTGTGTATAAATCATTAATGTTTTATCTAACCGTGCGATGCGGGGTCGGGTCCCTAGTTAAAAATAAAAAGTACCCATATAGTAAAGAAAAGCGCTTAGTTCCCAAAAAATAAGTGAAACTACGAGTAACCAAGCCACTTCTTATTCTAAAGTATCTTCTCAAGTATCGTCTGGCAAAATGTTTGTATGTAGGTAGGTATTTACTTGCAAATGCATATACATACATATAAATAGTACAAATGCGCTGTCTGGGCCTTCAGGGAATAGACCCGTCGTACACATACTTAGGTACATGCTGTTCTTATTAGGGATCTACTACCGTATAGGTATTTCTGTGTGTATAGACATCATATTATGTACATTGTTGCACGTGTATCGTTATCTAATAATTATTATATTGTGGCCGATTAGCGTATTTGGTTGAATAAAACAGATATCGCCAATTAACTACCCATTTCCATTTAATTGGGGTAACTATCTTACACAATCTTTTAAGTATATGTTAGGTTTAACCTTCTAACTTATTTTATACTAGCTGTTTCCCGCGGCTCCGCCCGTGTGGATGTCGGTTATCGCGGCAAAAACTAGGTTAGGTCCTTTCTCAGATTTCATTTAAATCGGTTCAGTAGATTTGGCGTGAAAGCGCGACAGGCAGACGGGTTACTTTCGCATTTATAATATTAGTAAGGATTGAAACGTAGGTGATTTTACAAATTCCAATTATAATCATAATTAATTCTAAATTGCATCGATTCTGTTGTTACGTAGGTATAGCATATTATCCGCAATGCGACAATACGGAAAACCACCGACATGTTTCAAATAAGTTATGATTTGTTTACCGCCGTACGGTAATTTATCGATCAATTTCAACACCTAGTACTTTGACGTCACAATTACCGGTAAATTATTTGAATACCTATCTTATAATCTTGTAATATTGCATTTATATGAACGTTTTACGTCAGCGATATCAGATAATCGCTCTATAGTCTATAACAAGAAATAATAACTATTTGAAAAATATATTTACCGCTATCACTAGATGCTATCCATACTCCATATTATAAATGCGAAAATAACTCTGTCTTTTACGCTTTCACAGCTAAACCGCTGAACCGATTTTGATGAAAATTGGTATAGGGTAAGCGACAACCACGCGGGCGGAGACGCCTGCAACATCTAGTCCTTTTATATAACTGTTCAGTAGTTATTTTTGTGGAATATCATCAAGCCTATTTTCCAATAGACATATAAATACAAGCGTTTCTCAAAATGTCTGTAAAGAAAACAAGTCTCGTACCAAAAGCAAGCGACCATTAAAGGCTCGCCTTGACACTTCAACCCACCCCATTAAGTAGTAAGCAGTAATCGTGTATCAAAAGATGTTACGGTTATTATTCAAGGAATTCATAACGTTAATTGTACGCGTATATTACAATAGCTGATAATTACAACAATACTAGGTAGTAACTATAATTTCTAGTAACATAATACATAGGTAGTTCTGTTAACTACGACGAATACAATTTCAAGAGGATATCGCATTGTTATTCCTTTTGTAAGTGTTTAATTTGGTTTTAAATGTAAAATCTGTAATCTGTTTCGCGGCCATTGTAGACTGATATGATTAAATTACATATAATTGATAGAAGGCTTGGAAATAACTAACGAAAAAAATAAAAAATAACACTGAGTTCACCAGTCTTTAAATTTGACTGCATGCATCATTACTGTTTAATTCAAATCAAAATCAATAGGTAAATTGGTAAGGCCCGCTTGCACGAGCCCGGGTTATCTTTTTAATTCAAAGTTAATCTCTAACATGGGGTTTAATTGACAGTTCATCATACACCATTGACAATTTAACCTCGTGGTATAACCTTACTATACTAAGCACCATGGTATTATTCATTAATACGCGTTATATTTAAAATAAATTTTGGATCTAACTTCAGCATAATATGTGAGATATAATACCGTTCATAAATAAACACTACAACACATAGTATATAATGAGGATGTTAAATACATAAGTTGTCCGCCAGTGAATCATGTTTTATGAATCATCTCATTCCCTAGTTACGTACAATCTTGCAAGTACCTACATACCTCTGGCTATGTCGTGATTTATGTCATTGTATACGCGAGTTTATTGTACAAAGACTACTTAAATAGTAAAGAAACTCTTGTTATTTTTTACCGTACATGGTTACATACCTTAGAGAATAAATAAGTAAACTATAGAGTGCGCCAACAGCGTATGAACTGTGAACACCGGTATGAACAAGCGTCGTCTTAAAATTAGTGCCAAAACAGTGCCCTTAATTTCCAATTTAGTTTTAATTCCAATGCAAAATTGATATTAGTTTAGCAGGCAAAAGATTCAGTTTTCTTAAAAAAAATGCTGTCTATGAAAGGAACTGACTGGAATCTAAACATTGAGAGAATTTTTGTGTACTGTGTGTTGTTTGTGTGCCTGCTAAATGAATAATAATTTTGCATTGGCATTGTATTAAAATTAAAATTACATTGGAGAGTAAGGGCACAGAGCACGCCGTTTTATTAATATTTCCACAAAGCCTAATATTACCCTAATAATATTTGAACCATCGATATTTTCGCATAATAAACGTCTGTCACATGGAAAATCTGTTTACGAGCGTAATACTTACAGCATTAAATTTGCTTACTATTGTAACAACGGGCTACTACCACTAATATTACATACTAGCTGGCCCCCGCGACTTCACTTTTTCGTGTTTTAGTTTCAACGGTTTTTCAGTTTTGCAACATTTTTCATTTATGCTCCGCTCCTATTGGTCGTAGCGTGATGTTATATAGCCTATAGCCTTCCTCAATAAACGGACTATCCAATACAAAAATATTTTTTCAATTCGAACCAGTAGTTCCTGAGATTAGCGCGTTGAAACAAACAAACAAACTCTTCAGCTTTATAATATTAGTATAGATTCTCATAGATTTAATAACATAAATATTTCTCTCATAAACAACTGGCATAATGTTGCTGCCTTTATCATAAGTGAAAAATTAGGATGGCTTTTATCATGATTTTAAGGGCTAATTGATATTTATGTTTCCTTCTTAAACCTTACATTTAGGATATCCTGGTCGACCTAGACAATATTTAAAGGATCTCATATACAGTCGTCCGGGAAATAATTATGACGAATGTTTTTTAAAGCGTCCTATTTGCTAGAATTTAGAACGTTGAACTAATTAGGGTAATTGTTAAATATGGCCATGGATATTGACTGTTACAAAAAGTTTCGTTTAAACAAATATTTTAACATAATTAGATAACTTTACAAACAGATGATATTTTTGTAATGTTCTTTCCTGTGAACATAATAATTAATAGTGTATATACGATGATTTACTTGGTTTTCCGTATTGACATATAATAAACAAGTTATATGACTTCAAAATCACGTTTACTGCCCGACTTCCGACTCGATATTTTTAGGTCGATAAAATATTTACTGAAGTACCTTTCACCGTATCGAATCTGAATAATAATGGTGTAAAAGTGTATTAAGTATCGTACTGTATCCTTACATTTGCTTCACGATAATGGATATTAAATATTATGTTTATTTTATTAAGATTTTGGAGAAAGTATACCTACTTTTATCAACTAAGTGCTTTGAAATTCGAAGCTAAATATCAAACTACTGACGAAAATGCTATTTTTTAGTACAGTATAATTAAAGTAAGTATATTATATTATCGTGTTAGAATTATCAATACAAAATGTTTAGTACTACGATCACAAACATGAACACATAAATTGTCGATGCAGTTTCCTATACCATACATTTTATTGCAAAGAACATTTACATTCCTGAATCCTGTCTACATTTTATGAACCATAAAAAATACAAGTTTTATTCATGTTGGAAATGTTTATAGAATAAATGTTTAACTTTGTTTTATTTTTATAGAGCGCACAACAAGCCCTATGTCACGATTTCATGATAAATGGACCAACGATATAGTTTTAATGTACAATCAATAATACTGTGATTTAATTCATGCGAAATACCCATATTGTTAACTAGCTGAGCCCCGCGGACCCGCGTACTTCCCGTCCCGAAAGATATTTTATAATTTCACCAAAATCGAAATGTGTCCCTAATTTCTTCGACTTTTTATTGATCGAATTTAAAAAAAATCGGCTAATTATTTACAATATATTTCTCCATTATACCTATAGTCAGTTACACAGGCCTTTAAAATCTTATCACAATCAGTTTAGCCGTTTTTAAGATTACCTGGAACAAACAGACAGACCTAGTTTAGTTTTTTAACCTACAATTTTTTGGGCGTACCCACGCATCGTGCAAATAACTTTATGAGCTTATAAAATCTATTATTTTGACATTACAAGCAGACACTTCAATTTTTATTTATTTGTATTGATGATTTGTGACAGAGCTGTTCCTAGTTGCTCCATAAAAATGCCATAAATTATTATGTTCTCTCGTCTTAAATATTTTAGCTTCGTTTTGCCATGGAACTGAATAGATATGAGTCAACATTTTGATCCAAAAACATTTGTTCAAACAATCGCTATGTGGCCGCGTCACGCCATATTGTTCGATTGATGAGCTCCATAGGAATTTATATATTTCTTTTATATTCAGTAAAGTATTTTTGTAAATACGAATGTGTATATTTTTCTATTTCAATAACATTTTTAACTGACGGATTTCGGATTTTTTGTCAATCGGAAGTTTAATGGCGTTTTTTCATTTCATGTGTCTCTCTAGTCTAGTATTTGACGACCTCTGTGATCGAGTGCCGTACGCACCGGTTTTCAAGTGTCGCGAGGTCCCGGGTTCGATACCTCCGTTGTCTCTTATTCCATAACACAAGAGCTTTAGTTACTTATTTTGGGTTTAGAGCAATGTACCTATGGAATGTTGTCAACATTTCTTTATAATTTTTAATTATAGTCGTTACCATAGGTATATCAATTACAAGCAATTTTCAAAATATAGACTAGACGAAATAATAATGAATTATACACAAAAACCCTCCTCTTGAATCACTCTATGGCTGAAAACTGCATTAAAATCCGTCGCGTAATTTGGAAAACCTAAGCTTACAAACAGCAGAAGCGACTTTGTTTTATGCTATGTAAAGATTATTTAAAACTATGGTACTTACTCAAAAAGTGTAGATATCATTTTTACCTTAGATTTATATCCAAAAGGAAACTTTTTTTTTTGCATTAAAATGCAAAGTGATATAAAAAACCCCCGACCTTCGTATTGTTGTTTTTATATTTAACCATGGTCTTGAATTGGTCATGGTATGGTGTTATTTAACGTAACTAATTCTTACAACATACGCTAACTGACTCATACGTAAACAATTCTTCATTCACCTGTCTATGTATCTTTATAACAAAACTTTCTAGAAAATACCTTAAAACTACTTACAATTAATTTACAAAATATCAATCAAATATTATTTTTTATCAAATCTAATTTATGGAATAAAGTATCCGACAGTAAACCAGTATCTTTTAAAAGAAAAAGTTTCCGGAATAATTGCCATTATAATCTAACACAAAATTATTACATTCGATTAAGCAATTTCATTTGGAATATAGGTATATCGTATGAAAATTGATATCATTATTATTTATATAAATTATTCTAAGAACTAACTCGATAAAAGATAACGTCTATGATATAAAATATTACGTTAGTATTATTTATTTGATGTGAAAGAACCAAAATAATAAACAATAATAACGTGCTGATTATTTAGAGAATTTAATAAAAAAAAAACTTTATTTACACAGCATTTCTAAAGAAGGTATATTTCAGGTCACAATAATACCTACTGTATCTCTTCTTACTGTATATTTCGGTTATTTTTATCCGTAGGCTTTTTCCGGCAAATTAATTCCCCAAACTCATTAACTATAATTATTTCACATTTGTTAAACTACACATCCGAGCAATAAAATGGGTCAGCTTACAATTATACAGCTAGGGCTATCGAAACACAAATTAAATTTACGATTTTTATTTTCATTCCTTAACCACATTCATAAAAAGATTGCCGTTATCACAACCATTAGTGGACGGCGTTTGTTTTAATCAAATTAAGTATATTTATAAATTAATTTAATTATTCTGATATAAAAAATCTTGGTAATCAGTCCGTTTAATTGATTTGTGATGTTATAATTCAAAATAACACATGAAATCGATTTGCCATTATAGATAAGGTTTGCAAGTTATTTTCAGATATGATTTAACGATTTTTTTATTAATGATCTTATTTATATGCACAGATATGTTTTAATATACGTAAACAAAGTTTCTTTATGTAAATACAGTCGGACATGCTGTCTTCGTTAACTACACGTAACGTTGACCTTGCCTCCACATTTCGTCGGAAACAGAGCGTGCACGAATTAACATTATTTGATGCACGCTATTAAAAACTTACCGTTACTAAATTGTTGGAATGTACAAAACAAAAAAAATGAATTATGGTTAGCAAAAAGTAAATATTGCTAGAGCTTTAATTCGAATGTTGTGTAATTTTTCATATTTGTGTATTTCTTTATCAAAAGACATGAATGTATTGTTTCTAATAAACGAATGGGTACTTTTTCTGATATATCTATCTATAATTGATTGTTTATTTACGACATCCCGGTCTGGGATTCCCCAGCCAGTAGTACAGTAATTTGTGGTAGTATCCTATTAGTCATCATGACCTCTTAATATAATGTGTTTGTTTTTAACATTAAAGCTATTAAGTTTTTGTAGCTGAACTGTAAATAAAACTAACGAATAAACACGACGCTTAGCACAAGTACACAATTTTTTATGTATATAACATTCATAAAAACTTGTGTACATCACGCAGGTTGAGTGTGAAATATATAATAATCATCAAAGTCCTTATCTATCCTAATACCCCAGTTTATCACGTTTTACGAAACTATGAGCACATCGTAATCTTTACATCATGATAATTATATCACTGGTGACTAACGTAGTTGTGGCGATCGACTCGGTGTTAAATAAACATCCAATTGTCTGATTGTCCGTGTTTCGTTTCAATCGATAGTTATTCTTATGCCACGAGTGATGTCCATTATGTCATTATGAAATTTGAAGCGTAGTAGATGTGTCCGAGCCTCTTTCCAACATATGGTAACCCCTCAAGGAAAAAAATAGAAATATTTGATACCGATTTCCAGCAATATATGAAATATGAAAAAATCTTGAACCGCCGATCTACATCTAATGTATTTTATCTACTTATCAGATTTTTTTAAATGATTATTAACAAATTCAAAGAATTGTCGAGTTAAAGATCTTTTTACCGAATAAATATAAATACGTAACTATTAGGTATGACACTACTCGATAAATAAATTCAATAAATGTCCAATAACATAAATAAGTACGTTGTAAGTACTTGAAAGGCCACAAAAAGGTTCGCAGAGGTCGATAACTTACGTGCCTGAAGGACTTTTTTGTATTTGCATATTTATTCGAACTTTATTGCCCTATAATTACTATATCTCTTCTATGTAGTGTATTAAAACTTCAATAAAATAATATTTGGTTGGTCAATTGCGATCAAAGTTACGCTACTTCTGACCCTTGTTTCATCTTTGTACTTAAAAATATCTTAGGTAAGCGTTCCTTTATACATAAGATTATTTACCAGATTATAAGTCTTTAATAGATCTTTTTGCGTGCAATCCATTATTATTTGAATATATTATGTTGGATCCATGAGCCAAGTGGTTTTGTATAAAATTAAGCATTATAAGTTATGAGTCATATCTACAAGGTTCAGTTATAGGTTGAGTTACTAAGATTATTATTAGTCATATACCTAATTACGCAGTTATCTAAGGTGTAAGACTAATATTAGTCAGATTTCAGACAAGTTTAACAACATTTAGTGAAACACTAGCTCACTTTCTTATACGTGTAATTTGGTTTTCTTTTTACTACAAAGTAACTAGCGACCCGCCCCAGCCTCGTACAGGTAGAGAAATAATTTATGAATTATACATATAAATCTCCCTCTTGAATCACTATATATTGCTTTAAAATCCGTTGCGTAGATCAAAAGATTTAAGCGTACAAATAGCGAGGGCGACTTTGTTTTATACTATGTAAATATTAATTCCTTAAAATCTTTGTGCGTGACATCCCTAGCCAATCTTCAGACGCTTTTCAAAACTAAGCACGTAAAAATGTATAAAATTTTATGGCCGCCAGTGTAAAAATCGAATCTGGTAATAATTACACAGTCCGTTAAATTAGAATCACGTATTTTATATGTAATTTAATTAAGTAATATGAAAATGAAAGTGGCGCTTACATGTAGATGTTGTTCTAACATATTTTATGTTAATGAATGTAATAAATTTAGTTTAAAGAACCGGGTTTTTATTAGTTTATTTTGATAAATTGGTTATGTCTTTCTAATAGGCCTATAATCTTACAATTCAACTATTTATAACTTTTCATAATCGTATATGTTAAGTTTGCATACGATTCTTATTAATAATTTATTTGTATTGTTACAGTTGGATATAAACAGCAGTGGCTACATCGATTTGAAAGAGTTAAAGGATGCCCTTGACAGCGTCGGCTACAAAATTCCACAATGGAAGGTAAGTTTCCACTGTATTGTAAATGAGAGCTACAGTTATTGCGCTTAATAGGTGGCGCCACTGACGCTTCGTGTCTTGAAGAGCTGTCTTAGTTTCTTAGGTACTAGGTCTGGGCGAGAAATAAAGTCAAATTTTAAAACAAGATATGTCCTTGTAAGTAAACAGTAAACGAACAAACATCTGAATTAGATGTTCTTTAAAAACTGCTTAATTTTGTACCTCTTTTTCGTTACTCGGCTTTTAAAACAATGACAGTCATTGATTCCTATATTTGACACAATAATCAGAGGTATTGGTAAATATGCCAACATTTTGACGATTTAGAGTATTCATTTCAATAAACCCGCGTATCCAACCAACAAACTATGGAATTCGACATTTTGGAGAAACACGTGCGTTTTGCGACTCTAGCGGCGATATTACTAGCGTTAGTAGCCCCTAGTATGTTAGACAACAAAATAAACATTTTACGAGTATGTCAGCAACAGATACTTGCAGGTTCAAGTCCTGTATATGTGATAAAGTGTTATAATAATTCATATTTCTAGAGTAAAAAAATTAACCTATGAATAATTCTAACTTTTCTTCTGTGTTATACTTTTATGCCAAACGATAGTTAATTCTCAGAAGTTTTACTATCCTCGGCTTCTAGTCTATACAGCTATACAGGTAAACAGGCACCAGTATATCTTTTATAAATATAACAAGGTCGGGTTGGTTACACGCATTTATAACTCAAGAAAGGGTGGACTGATTTTCATGATCTTTTTGCCTCAGTCCCGAATAGCAGAAAAATAAAAACAAAAACAATGGGAAGGATAGTTAGTAGCTCTACTTAAGGGGTAAAACTGCAGGGCACAGCTAGTTTTAAATAGAGCTTCTGCAGATCTGACCTTCACAATCAAATGTAGCCCTTTGTAAGAAATTTGTCCCCCGTTTTCACAAAGGGGTAATGTAGCAGCAAAGAGAGCTGACAATTAAGAACGTCTTGAATTTAAGATGCGTGTGAGTATTCGAGGGTGAGTCTTAACCTATAACCTTTATTGTAGGTGCGGTGCATGATCGAGGAGTACTACGACAATGGAAACAACAAACGAGGCGTCAACGGCAGTATGAATGGAGACGCGAGGAAAAACGGCATCAGCCTTGTCGAGTTCGAAGAGCTGTGCGCTAACCTTAAGGCACAACAGGTAAATAATATACATACTTAATTTATATATTCTTAACTGTTTAGACAAGATTATGCCATATGCTTGTACCTACTTACTAAAGGAAGCAAAAAAAAAAAAATGAAGAATGATGGACATGAGATGCGTGAATGAGATTTTCTTTCGCTTTACTCTGATCTAAAGCTCCGACGACCTCCGTGGTCGAGTGGCGTACACACTAGTTTTCAACTTGTAGCTAGCTCTGAGGTCACGGGTTCGATCCCCGGGCGGGGTCAGTGTACATAACCACTTTTCTACATCGCCCCTGGTCTAGGTGTTTGTGGTACCTTCATTTTCTCGGATTCCATAACCTAAGTGCCTTAGTGACTTTGAGTTCAGAGCAATGTATGTGATGCTGTCCACATTTATTTATTAGTTTTCCAAATTTCTTCCTTATAACTTATCGAATAGAACAAGTAGTGTTAAACGTTGTATATAAGTGTGAGTTTGTGATTCATAGTTGAGATTGTTTTTGATGATTCAACTTAAGTTCTGGTATAAAGATCATAATTTAATTAGTTTGCAAGAGTGCAGCAGGGTGGTAGTAATAATGCCAATAGAACACTACATAGTACGATTAAGCTTTAAAAGTTAAGCTTTAAATAAATTTACTTTTAAACGCAACTTACATTAGACACAAAGATAAACTTGTATAACAACGATATCATCGCAAGATTTAAGTAACTATAAATCTTTATTCATTTATTATAATTGTATTGTTTGTTTTAGTTTATCTAATATTCAAATACCTACACATTTTTTATTTATTTTAATTAGCGTAGCATAGAAAATTGTTAGGCCTACTTCCCGTGTGCATATTTTTAGTCTCATTTTAGCCCAAAGGTTGACTGGTAAAGAATGCCATATGGTATTAAGCCCGCCTTATGTACGTCTAGTAGTCCGTTTAAGTGTGCATTAAAGTATAAATAAATTAATAAATATTCTCAAGATTGCTTGACTTTTAACCCTCCCGAGTTCTCAGGATTTCCGGAGGCCTACAAAACCTTAACTAGAATATAAAAAGTGTCAATAAACTCATTCTACGTGTTTTATATAGAATACCCTAAATTTATTACTTTATTTACTCATCGTTGAGTATTTGTTCACGCCTGTTGCACACCCACATTTTGCCAGACACCAAAGTCCCTCGATAGAAGCCGAGCCTGTAGTAATTCAATAATATTTTTCATTTAACGGACACAACACCAAATACGTATTAAAGACAGCAAAAAAATTTTATTAACTCGATTATTTTATACCAAATAGGAGTTAAAATTAATTGACGATTCTAAGAAGTCCATTAGGGCTGTCGATTAAACAAATCAATATTATTAGCGTCGTAAAGTAACGAATTGTCAGCCCATCAGCGCTTTATGTGGTCAGATTAGCTGTGATGTGGTTCAATAAAGTGATAAATACTGATGATTGGGGTCAAATAGATGACGTTAGAGTGCAACTTACAAGGTTAGCTGTTGCATCTCCGAGATTAAACTGGTTTAAGTTTGTATTAGCTTAAAGTACCTACATATCTATACTAATATTATAAAGCTGAAGAGTTTGTTTGTTTGTTTGTTTGTTTGAACGCGCTAATCTCTGGAACTACTGGTTCGAATTGAAAAAATATTTTTGTATTGGATAGTCCGTTTATTGAGGAAGGCTATAAGGCTATATAACATCACGCTACGACCAATAGGAGCGGAGCATAAATGGAAAATGTTGCAAAAATGAAAAACCGTTGAAACTAAAACACGCGAACAAAGTCGCGGGGGACAGATAGTTATATATACCTATATCCCTGTTTAGCATACATTGAATACTAGCGACCCGCCCTCCGCTTCCTAGGGGTAGACAAATTATTAATAAATTATACACCAAAACCTTCCTCTTGAATCACTCTATCTAATGCTGTAAACTGCATTAAAATCCGTTGCGTAATTTAAAAGTTATAAGCGTGCAAACAGCGAGATTGTTTTATACTATATAAAGATTAATAAACTTGTAAAAGTATTTGTCACGCTACGATCAAAGTCACAAAACTTAACACTAACTTAGTTTCGACCCTAACTTTCTGTTCGTAAGAAAAGGGTAGTTTGGGTCTATTTTAATTAAATTTATAACTTAATTCCCGACATAGGTCGATTAGAGAAAATATCTGTTTATTCACGAGTTGACTTTGCCTCCAACAAATAATATAAAAGATTAAATGGTTGTATGATATAATAACTTAAAAGCTAAATGGGTAGTAAGTAGCTTTAGGGACCTGTGCCCTTACTTTCCAATTTTAATTCTAATTCAATGCCAATGCAAAATTGATATTAGTTTATAAGGCACGAGATTCAGTTTTCTTAAGAAAAAATACTGTCAATTAAAAAAAACTGACTAAAATCTAAACATTTGAGAGTAGTTTTGTGTAATGTGTGTTGTTTGTGTGCATTGGCATTTTATTAGAATTAAAATTAAATTAGAGAGAAAAGAAAGGGCACTGTGCACTAACCACTTTATAAAGTACTAGCTGTCCCCCGCGACTTTGTTCGCGTGTTTTAGTTTCAACGGTTGCTAATTTTTGCAACATTTTTCATTTATGCTCTGCTCCTATTGGTCGTAGCGTGATGTTATATAGCCTATAGCCTTCCAAAATACAAAAAGAATTTTTCAATTCGATCCATTAGTTCCTGAGATTAGTGCGTTCAAACAAACAAACTCTTTAGCTTTATAATATTAGTATAGATATAACTCTATATCCCAAAGAAGTTATTATACTTATCATAAGTGCACTGTGCACGCTCGTTAGCAAAGAGCGATTGTTGAACGCTAGGTCGTTGGTCTTAACGTGTTGTTTTTGTTATATTTTTTAGCGTCGGCATCTTGTATAAGGTATGGCGGTATTGTAATCTAATGTATGAATACATTATGTACCGTAATATGCTGATGGGGACATAAGGAACTGTGTGCTTGTCTGTTAATTGTATGCAGATATAGAAACGCTTAGTTAGAAACTTTATTTTGCTAATATGCTATTTCAGTTGCTATTTTTATTGAAAGATTGTCTGAACAGACAAAGATTATACGATAAATATAATTTTTGTCATTATATTTTACAATTTTAGGCAATATTTCTATAATAACTTTCGTGAGGAGTATTCATAATTATTATATAATAATTTTAGGCAAGATTGGTATTATACTTATAAATGTACGGTAATAATATTATTCATCACTATTATATATTTAAGATATTCATAATAGGGTCATAATAGACTCCTGTCTTAAATATATTGTGGCAATAGTAATGGCAGAGTCACCGTCTTTTACAAGACAACCTGGTATAGTAAATGATGATATATTGTTTTACTTAATGTAATTTTTTAATTTTAGGTGTCCAGTACATTTAAGCAGGCAGTCAGTAAAAAAGAAAACCTTGAACATTTGGGTGGCATGAGCGAAGCGTCCAGTGATGGTTAGTATACTATACCTATATGTAATTACATACAAATAATGAAACGGAAAAATTTAAACCTTAGGCAGGACTCTGCGGTCACTGGCTCAACCGAAGTAAAGTGACTGGTGCCTTGAGCCAGTGGTCGCAGGTTCCGTTCAGGTTCGTAGGTTCAGATATGTATTTAATTACAAATATTCTCTCCGCATTTGTTGATGCGTAACAAATAATTAAAAATAATATTATGCCTAGTCGTTATTATGTATTTATGTAAAGGTCCTGGGCCCCTAGACAAGTGACAATGCGACAAGCGATAACACTGATCGAATCGCTCAAATGTATGGAAGTGACAAGTCCAAGTCACGTGACTTATCGAAACAAAATGTCATTTCTATACATTTAATGTCATTGAAGCGATTTCTATCATCGTAAACGCTTGTCGAAATGCCACTTGTCTTGGGGGGCTGTGTCTGGCTAGAGACAGGAGTGTGGGATGCCCAGCAGTGGGCTATACATTGCTAATGATGAATCTATTCTATATACGTTTTTTTTTTTTTGCTTCTGACACAACCGAGCTAAATACACTTTTGATAACAAAACTGTTTTATTAAATAATTGGGTTACGCAGTTCAGCCTTTGATCCGTTCAAAATATTTATAAATAAGACGAAAAATAATAGTTAAACGCATTATTTGGACAACGAATCCCAAACAATGGCACCTTTCTCCTCAAAAACAGATAATAAACAATGGCCGTTTGTACCGAATAATAGACATTATATTTGACCTAAAACAATAAACTTTAAACAAGCGAATGGCCCTTCAATCGTTATTTTTGCCTCGATATTGAAATTAAAGAAAAACAAACAAAATTTTATCGCTGTGTAGGTAAGTTATACAACTAAGTGAACTGTATGTATTTTAAGTCTTGTATATTTTCTAGAATTTTCGAATCGACTATGATGATAGTCCGAAGTCGTAAAACATAATTATCCAGTTGGATAAATTTGTTGGGAAAAGAAATTTTTTAAAACGACTCCCGCACTAAGAAATTTATTCCTTGTATCGCGGGGGGTTTCACAAACATTCATATCACATGCACAAAGAACACCTAGACTTAGAACAAGCATTTGTGCATCACACAAATGGTTGTCCCATGCGGGGATCGAACTCGCAGCACGTCGCGCACTGCGGTTATTGGCGTGGTGACCTATACCACTCGGCTATCCGTGCAGTCGTTGATTTCCATGAGATTCTACAAGATATGTTTGTTGCGCAATATATTTGGCAATTGTGGAATGATTTTAAACATTATTTTTGTCGTTGATAGAGGTGACCTAGGTGACCTCAGAGGAAATTTCATTGAAGTCGTTTCCTTTTTAATTAATTTTTAATGAAACATCAACGAACTTCACGATTTTCTTTGTATGTCTAGAAAAATGTTGTTTGTCCACCTTTTTTTGTTAAGTTATTAATTTCTTTAATCAGAGACCGTAAACTGGGATCTTTTCCACCCAATTTTAGATTTGAATATATTTAAATTGTCGTAATCTCACAAATAACTATTTTTTTTATCAAATAAATCTTATTTTCAAATTCTTTTAGGTACAACTCACTCGGTCCGCTTGGAGGAACAGATGGCGTTCTCTGGCTGGATCAACAGTAACCTGGAGCACGACCCGGACCTGAAGCACCTGCTGCCCATCGACCACGAAGGGAAACAGCTGTATGAGAAGCTTAAAGATGGACTTATATTATGGTGAGTGAGATTTGATGGAGCAAGAGACAGTACAGTATCTATTTAGTTAGTACAGGAGAGAATTTAGCACCACGATTTTACCCACGTAAATTGTGTTTCCTTGGAGTGATTAAATTGAAAGTATATTGTTTTTATTATTTTTCAATTTGTACCAAATTTCATCCAAATCGATTCAGTATACATCCATCCATATTCACAAACTGTCGCGTGGATACCGTACCCAGTAAATAGGTCGGAGGTCAGTTATTGAGATATGTTTCTTGTAACCTGGTTATTGGCCAGAAGAAGATTGATGGTTCACAATTTCTCCTCAATGATACTTGAAAAAAACTCTTAACTAAAAGCTATAAGCTTTCTAGCAAGCTCCATTTAAAGCGCTACTTCAAAAAATATTTCGTAGGCGCTATTCCAAAAAATATTTCATTTGAGAGTAGGTGGAGTCTAGCGGAGGAGAGAGCGAATCCGGAAATGCAAGATAGTTATAATACTAACTGTTCGCTTACTGCATGGAAACGGTTAAACATATGTCAAGGCTGCGATAGATTGTCTTAGAAATAACAATCACGTAAGCGACAAAATGAAAAATCCCTTATTAATTGAAATGTATCGGATGGAATAAGGAATCAATCGACATTTATTTAGATAGTTTGGTGCATTGAGAAAAAAAATGTGTTTTTAAAAAGCTAATTTCAGAAAATTAATTATCAATAGTTTCTTAATTCGTGTAACCAATCACAATTTATTTTCATCATATACCCATACTGTATATCTAGGAACCAAATTTCAGTCCAAATTCCAAATTTATAGTTAGTAAAAAAATGTGTATCGCCTTAACATTTTTGCTACTTATTTAAGTCAACACAATCTTCTATCAACAGCAAAGTGATAAACCACTCGTGTCCGGACACGATAGACGAGCGAGCGATCAACAAGAAGAACCTCACGCTGTACACCAAGCACGAGAACCTGACGCTGGCGCTGGTCTCCTCGCAGGCCATCGGCTGCAACATCGTCAACATCGACGCTCACGACCTGGCTAAAGGTAACTTCACTTTCAAACTATTTATGTAGCTCAGCCGTATGAAAACCAAGCTAGTTCCTCTGAGAGATTCTTATTGGGTGTATGATGGGATTAATAAGCTTTCGTCGCAGTTCTTATAGCACCTTCTGGCTCTATCATCAGTGAGAAACCAGTGCCCTTACTCTTCAATTAATTTGAATTCCAAGACAATCCCAATGCATAATTGATATTAGTTTAGCAGACATGTGATTCAGTTTACATAAATTAAATCTAAACATTAACAGTATTTTTTTTAAGGTACTGTGTGTTGTGTGCCTGCTAAATGAATAACAATTTTGCATTAGCATTGTATTAGAATTGTAATTCATTTAAGAGTAATCTCCCTGGTTGAAAGTACCTTAATTTAAACTGCACGGATTGATCGATCTCAAAGGTTAAGCCGCGCTCGCCGCGTTCCTTTCGTGCATAGGTGACCATTTATTGACATCACGTTACTTCTCCATGTCTTGTAAAGAATATTCAACTGTTTGTCATCATTCTGACAACCAGTCTTTTACCAAAGGATACTGAATTACCCAGTAGAATAGGTTGTCAAAGTCAGATAGGCAATCGTTCGATGTTAAAAAAAAATATTGAGCTTAAGGCACGATAAGTCTAGAAGCTAACCTTAACCTAGCTCTGGAAAAGGAGGCTAGGTTTTGAAGTAACATAAAAAGAAAAAACAACGTTAATAGTAATTTTATTTAATCAATAACAGTTATCACAAGTGTGCACGCATAACAAACTATACAATAGTAACATTACGCGACATCACATGTTATGTACACACACATTGTTCACGTATGTTTTGCAGGCAAGCCGCATTTGGTGCTGGGTCTGCTGTGGCAGATCATCCGCATTGGGCTGTTCAACCAGATCACGCTGGAGCACTGTCCGGGACTCACTGAGCTGCTTAACGACCAGGTATGTAAAGAAACCGACATTTCAATTAATTGCTTTTTTGTTTTGTTGGAATGTAAGGTATATGAGATGTTGCTAATTAGTAAAGTTGATATTTTGAGAGTAAATAGTAGTTATACTTTATTGTATACATAGTAATCATTAAATAAAAGGTACATGTTTAAAATTTTATGTACTAAAACAAGCTTAACTCAACACAGTTTTCTGCCAGCAAAACCATAGAGAAAAGTTTAAGTGTACAACATTAAAATAAACTAAATAAACATATATACCTACTAAAATATATACATAATACATAGATATATAATAAAAAAATGTATGAAGGACTGATAAAATGAAATTTGTTTATTATAAAAAATTGATAGTTAAGTTAAATGGTTCAAGGACAAATTAAGAGATGATTGTAATGATATGAACTGTTTGTATGCAGTGAAGAATGGAGGAATAGTGTGCGATTTATTGTATTGTAAATATGATCAACTATAGCTCAAAACTAATTTATATTCGCAGGAGCGCATCGAGGACCTGCTGGCGCTGTCGCCCGAGGCCATCCTGCTGCGCTGGGTGAACCACCAGCTGCAGGTGGCGGGCGTCACGCGCCGCTGCACCAACTTCCAGCAGGACGTGGCCGACTCCGAGGTGTACTCCTACCTGCTGCGGCAGATCGCGCCCGACGACGCCGGCGTCACGCTCGACGCGCTCAGGGTAACTTCACTACTTTCTAATTAAATAAAACCGCATCAAAATCGGTCTAATCATTTGGGAGCAACAATGCCATAGTGACCCATACTTAAGACAAAGCTATTATCAATATAGCAATTGCCATAAACCCTTATACCGCACTATTAACTATGTTAAACAATAGAATCTATTATTTTATTATTTAAAACCTGAACTGTTCCACTGCATGGCAAGAACCCCCTTTACTGTATACCTAATACTTTACCGTATTTGTTGCTAATCCGTGCACGCGTTCAATTAAAAGCGTTAAAATTCCTCCATATTCGCCTGTGTATTCAACGCCGACTTCGTCTATAAATAAAAGTAAAAACTTGGCCATATTGTCCCAGGAAACCGACTTACTCCGTCGTGCCGAGCTTATGCTGCAGCAGGCGGCGAAACTCCGTTGCCGCGCGTTCGTCACCCCTGCAGACGTCGTCGGCGGCGTGTACAAGCTCAACTTGGCGTTCGTCGCCAACTTGTTCAACCAGCACCCTGGACTCCAGCGGTCAGCTGACACCGAGGAACTGCACCAGCTCGATGAAACTAGGGAAGAGAAGAGTAAGTGGCTTTTTTATCTAAACTCATTGAATTTTAAGGTGGAGCGTTTATATTTAACTAGCCTTTGCCCGCGATTCCATTAACGTAGGCATATGAATTGTGAACTATGGCACTCAGAAATGATGTCCTTCCATCAGTGAAAGAATCTTAAGTATCGAATCAGTAGTTACTGAGATTATCCCAAATAATCACAAAGACAATTTTATCTTTTTATAATATTAGAAGTTTGATTGTAAACGTCTACTATAAATTAATATCTATAAGGACGGGAGGCTAGCGGTACACTTTAGACAGACTAGCTAAGCTACTGTCAAACATAAAACTTACCTTTACCTTATAAAGACGTTGTCTGTAATTAGCTAAGAGCTAAGCTTTAAAATCTAATTGATATCGAAAGGTGTAGAATAGGCATGTTTCCTATTTTTTTTTAATGTCCGCCTGGTAGATTAATGAATTTTATTGGACACGTATTTTTTCTTTTTTCCTACAATCAAAAAATGATCAAAATACAGAGAACGCAAATTACGCGTGACGTCTTTCCTCGCTACAATTTTTACCTAGGCGTGGCGTCATAAGCCCCCACTCCGAAACTTTAAAGCGCTGTATCTTTGTAAGTTTTTATTGTTTTGATAAAAAAATACATGTCTAATATTTTTTTATTATCTAACTGACGGACTAAATAGATTTTAACTTTTCATACCCAGGAAACATCCCTATTACATCTCTCGCTGCGCTGCCTTGTATGCGTAGCGATGGAGGTGTTTGTTAAAAACCAATATCTATCAATATTAATCGCTTCATTTACCCAGCCTCGCTTAGCGCTAGATAAATGTTCTTAACAAATACATCCAACGCTATATCCTCCCACATCTCTGGTGGAAACGCCTCCAAAAGGCAAACTTTCAGATAGTTCTTAAAGTTGTTATAAATATTAAACTAGAACCAGTATTTAAACGACCTTAAGTGCTAAATCTATATGCCAATATATAAAGCTGAAGAGTTTGTTTATTTGTTTGAACGCGCTGATCTCAGGAACTAATAGTTCGAATTGAAAAATTATTTTTGTATTGGATAGCTCATTTATTGAGGAAGGCTATAGGCTATATAACATCACGCTACGACCAATAGGAGTGGAGCATAAATGAAAAATGTTGCAAAAATGAAAAACCGTTGAAACTAAAACACGCGAACAAAGTCGCGGGGGACAGCTATCTATATATAAAGCTGAAGAGTTTGTTTGTTTGAACGCGCTAATCTCAGGAACTTCTGGTCCGATTTGAAAAATTCTTTCAGTGTTGGATAGCCCATTTATTGAAGAAGGCTATAAGCTATAAAACATTACGCTGCAACTAAAAGGAGCGAAGCATAAATGAAAAATGTTGCAAAAATGAAAAACCGTTGAAACTAAAACACGCGGACAAAGTCGCGAGAGACGACTAGTCAAAAATAAAAATATTAGAAAAATATAGTTCATTGCCATAGAAATTAAAAGTTATTTATTGGTTATGCATGAGGAGTGCTAACATTGAGAGTTTAATATGCCCGTATAATTAGCTTTTTATGTTAATATTTCACGGTTTCTTTGTTATGTTAATTTATCAAATTTTAATACGCTGGCGGTCTTGTTATCTATCTTGTAGAAAACTGGTTCACATAAATCACAAATGTAAACAAAATTATTAATACCTGAACATTATACAAATGTTTTACATAATATATTCGGGTATTTTGATTCAATCGAATACAACTATGTAGTAGTGTAGAGAAAATAAAAAAAAATAAAAATAATCTTTTTGTTTAAATTTTACAGTTTTCAAATAGTTTGTTAACAGGAATTAATATCAACAATTTTATTTAAATATACTACCCGATGCCCGTGACTCCGCTTGCTTCTAATCATCTAGAATAATTTGGATTCCTATCAGAAAAGAATTTTGGGAATTGGATCAGTAATTCTATATATTAGTTCGAAAAATCAAACTAACAAACTAAATTTTCTTACCTGTTCATAATTATATCGTTGATCTTGTTTACAGCTTACCGCAACTGGATGAACTCGATGGGCGTGGCGCCCCACGTCAACTGGCTGTACTCCGACCTCACGGACGGACTCGTCATCTTCCAGCTCTACGACATCATCAAGCCCGGCATCGTGAACTGGAAGAAGGTACAGTCAATAAAGCCGATTTAAATGAAATTTGGTACACAGATAGTCTAGAGAAAGCACATATGCAACTTTTTGCCGCGATAACCGACATCTTCGCGAGCAGAGCCGCGAAAAACAGCTAGTAATAAATATTTAGCGAAAATATTAGGGGTGTTCGGTACTGTCTTATGTTGATGGATAACGATTTTCAATTATATCTATGTAGCTAAAGAATTAGAAAATCGTGTTGATTTCTATCTAAAGAATAGCTTGGTAGTCCAAAAAAGTACAAGCTTCAAGCAATTAGTTAAACCTAAGCCTTCAAATTTGACTATTTCAAATTAGGTATCACAAGATTACAAAATAAGAGTCTAATCGAGAGATGCAAAGTAATATTAATATTTTTAACAACTTATTGTAAGTTGTCTAATGTCTATCCACCATTTGTCCGTGTCAAAAAATATTCCTTTACTATAACACATCTAAACCTGTCACTTACAATACTGTCTGTTTCGTCACCAGGTGCACCGGCAGTTCTCCAAGCTGCGCAAGTTCATGGAGCGGCTGGAGAACTGCAACTACGCGGTGGAGCTCGGGCGCCAGCTCGGCTTCTCGCTCGTCGGCATCGCCGGCGCCGACATCAACGAGGGGAACGCCACGCTCACGCTGGGTACATATTAACTTTTGTATGACCCCTACCTTCCCTACCCTACCCATCTACCTGCCTGCATACCCTACCTGCACTACCTTACCCACCTACCTCTACCTACCCTATCCTGCCCACCTACCTCTACCTATCCACCTATCTGTCTACCTCCCCACCCTCCTGCCTACCCACTTATTTGCCTACCTACCCCACCCAACCTCCTATCTACCCACCTATCTGCCTACCTACCCCATCCACCCTCCTACCTACCTACCCTACATGCACTACATTACCCTACCCTACACATCTACCTGCCTGCATACCCTATCCATCTACCTACCCTACCCTACCTTACCTGCCCTACACTACCTACCTGCCTGCCTACCCTACCTTACCCTACCCGCCAACCTGCCTGCATACCCTTCCCATCTCCCTGCCTGCATACCCTACCTACCTATCCTACCCTACCTACCTACCCATCCTACCCTACCCTACCCTACCTACCTATCCTACCCTACCTACCTATCCTACCTACCTATCCTACCCTACCTACCTACCTATCCTACCCTACCTACCTACCCATCCTACCCTACCTACCTATCCTACCCTAACTATCCTACCTACCTATCCTACCCTACCTACCTATCCTACCCTACCTACCCTACCTACCTCCCTATCCTACCTACCTATCCTACCCTACCTACCTATCCTACTCTACCTACCTATCCTACCTACCTATCCTACCTACCTACCCTACCTTGCTTACCTACCTATCTACTCTACCCTACCATACCAACCTTACCCTACTCTACCAACCTTACCCTACTCTACCGTACCCTACCCTACACTACCCTACCCTACCTACCTACCTACCTACCAACCTGCCTGCCTACCTACCTTACCCACATACCTTAACCTACACCAACACTACCCTACATACCTACCTATCCTACCCTACTAGCTTCTACACCTAAATTTTGTTTTCCAGTAACATGCTTTAGTTTATATTTTAAAGTTATATAAGTTCTTCTCACGTTCTGCAGCGCTGATCTGGCAGTTGATGCGCGCGTACACCCTCTCCGTGCTGACGCGACTGGCCAACACCGGCAACCCCATCATCGAGAAGGAGATCGTGCAGTGGGTCAACAACAAGCTCAGCAACGCCGGCAAGACCTCCGCCATCAGGAGCTTCCAGGTAACATAGGCTGAGAGCATAACGTGCACTTGTGAACTCATCGGAAGTTCACAAAATCTGGAAGTTATTTATAATATCAGCCTGTAGTTGCCCCACCTCTAGGCAAAAGTCTCTGCTTATACAGCATGCAAAAAAATCCCTGTCCTTATAAGTGTTCTTAGGCATCGTACTGCGTACACATATACATAACTATTAAATGAATTTGAGATTACTATGTTTCCCCGGTGAATATAATTAAATTAAATTAAACTGATCAAAGGCAACACTGATCGGTTTTGTATTAAAGAACCGCCTTAGCGAGATTTTTTTTTCTAGTATGTATGTTGAACCAGGAATGCGCATTTATTGAATCGGACCGCGCATCCGTTCTCAGACGAAATGAGAAGTGGGCTCTTTACACCCACTTCTTGAGAAGGAGTCCGCCAGGACTGGGGCCCGCCGGAAACGTGCAGGGAGTGCGCGAGCGATCCCACATTCCGGTAAAGGCAGGCAAGGGACCGGGGTGTTTTTAGTCGGTGAAAGTCCGACATATCCCCACGTCGTGCCCTCGGCGTGGGTCGAAGTCATTAGCTTTACACCCCGAAAAAAAAAAAAAAAACAAAGAAAACTATTAAAAAACTAAAATATTACATCAAAATATTCGTCTACATCTCTGTCAACTGGAAGTGTGCCCAAAAGGCTGGCAGAATTTCCACGAAAATATGTTTAGTGGTTTATATACTCAGTTAATAACGTGTAATGTTTCAGGACGAGGTGTTGGCTGACGGCAAGGTGGTGATCGACCTGATCGACGCCATCAAGCCCGGCTCCATCAACTACGACCTCGTGCTGCCGGGAGGCAACCAGGAGGTGAGTTTTCTATTCTTCAATATAGTTTATAGTAGCAAAAAAAACATGCCTCCAAAAAATAAAATTTGTTGGCCCTGAACTGTAAATACATCATTGTACGAATGATATGTAGGTATTAGAATCTGCATGTTAATTTAACTAAATTTACTATTGATATATGAGAAATTCCTTGTACGCCAACTTTAATATAATATTGAAAATATATCTTCTAAGAATGTTCCCTTCCATGTGTCATTAATTTCATAAAAAGTCGTATATTAGACTCATCATGTTCTTATGGCGCTTTGGCGGCGTTGTAAATGTCTGTGGCCAAAAGTAAATAAAGCAATGATAACACGTAAAACAAAAAAAAATAATAAAACGTTATTTTCTGCATCACCCTAAGGTCGACTGTCAGAGAATGCCTTCTTGCATTAAGCACGCCTATGTATAATTTACATAAAGTATTAAATAAATATATAACTAACCTAGTTAATATGTATTAATTACCCACTTGTTTACCAGGAGAACCTAGCGAACGCGAAGTACGCGATCTCAATGGCGCGTCGTTGCGGCGCGCGCGTGTACGCCCTCCCCGAGGACATCACGGAGCGCAAGCCCAAGATGATCATGACGGTGTTCGCCTGCCTCATGGCGCTCGACTACATCCCCGCCATGGACGCACCCATAGCCAGCGCGTAAGGAAACACACTACACACTGCTACGACACCGTACAGGGACATTGGATAATGATATAATGTATAAACGTAACAAAAATTAACGCAAAACATGCATTTACAATCAAGCTTGACAGTTAACGATCATGGTCAAATGACAAGCTGTCAATGGTCAGTCCATTTTCGCGTTAATTCCTGTTAAGTAATATATTTATTGAATAGTGATTATTGAGCCTTTTTAATAAGAAATAGAGTTACAAAATATAACGAGATGAAACAACGAGTTGTAAATGAAATAAGGCTGTTTTAAACGAATTTTATTGCAGCTAAAATAGTTTGAGTGGAAAACATTAATAACATTAACATATTAAGCAAATAAAGGCATATTAATAACTATAAATAAAGATTCAATAAATCATATATCACTGTGTAAAGGTACCTGTACAGGCTAACGTAGACTGGGACACTTGTCGTACTGTGTCGTTACTGTTGCTGGGAATATTGTCATTTATATACACAACTACTTTATTTAAATATGTATTTATTTACTAGCTTCATATAGAAAGCTACTACATAATTAAGTCATTAGATTAATGTTTTTACATAATCTATGCCAACATTTCCAGTACAGAGGGTTCATATTTACATGATTGTCTATTTGTTGTCGTGTTTGTTACCACTGGGTGTGTCAAGGGTAGTATTTAAGTATAACTATGGCAACATTTTTAATAATTGTGTCAATGTTGCCAGATTTAAGGCAAAACACTGTCGTGAAAAAGTTTGTCTACATTTTATATGAATTTTTTATCAATGTTTTCAACAATTTTCGACACAGTGCAACATAATATAAGTTCTTATAAGTCACATCGCGTCGACAATGCGGCGTGAGTACGTCTCACATTTGTTTAGTGCGAGTTTTATCTCAGTAAGACAACTAACGATATTTGTGACTAATTACTGTAAGAAAAGTGAAGGTTTTGATAATCGTATCGCATTCACCTTCATTTTAATGTTAATTACAAACGAAATAATTACGATACCCACCTACTGGTACAATAAATTGAAGTATAGCAATAATCGACCATTCTCTCTAAACGTAAGACTTTACAGTTTACAAAGGCAGTAACGCGACCAATCTTACATAATATTAAATTTACGATTGGCTGCAACAACTTCCTAACTTCAATTCCAAAACAAGCATTTTTAAAATAATTGTATCGACTGAACTACATTCCAATTTATACAAATGGTAATGTGTAAAGGATTGTTTTGTGATGTCCGTGGTGTCACTAGCTAGGTGGGACGCGCGGATTGTGAATACTAAACATATAAACACCTGTTGTGTACATCAACAAATTGTTTTTATTATCATTAAGCATCTTAGTTATAGCATATGTAAACAGATAAGCTTTCCTTATATACAGGGAGACTGCAACAATATAATAAAATATTTAACAATAACGCATTTCGCCCTAATTTAGTAGTCACAATCTCGCTGCATTCATTATAAATTATACTTGTGTACGTGACCTAAGCATTATATTAAGTATAACTTATTAAGTAGGGCTTGACAGACATGCAGTCTGTTATATAAATCAATTACGTAATATTTAATGACGTATTTTAAAAGAAAACCGAACATATTATCAGCTTAAACACATAGTACTTATGAAAAATATAGTATTATTAACAAGACGATGTTTTTTATACATTTTTACAACGAATCGTATTCAGTTTTAATGAAAGTACGTCGTTTACGTGGGCGGTTGTATGTACCTATGTGATTCGTGCTTTATATATAAACATAGTTTTACGTACATTTGTAAACCGATAGTGGGGTACTTAAGTGATCCGAGAATTGAAACAATTATTCGTAGGTGATAAAGAGTATTGTTTTTATTTGGCTTCCAAAATAACCTGATGTTCTTAAGTCTGCTGTTGCAGTTTTTTTAACATAAAATTGTTAGGAAACATAAATTAGGGATGTGGCTTAAATATTTTGCGGAATAAAAACAGTCAATTAAAATATTACAATTAATTGTACTAGTTACGTTATAGGGCTGATGACCACATCGACCTTTTGGTTATTGCAATAACCATACTGTTATAACCAAAACTCTCATAATGAAAAAAGATGAAAGAAAAACAGTCCAACATGCTAGGCAACGCCCTTAATTTGTGTTTCCTAACAATGTTTTGTGTAAAAATTGTCGCTGCAGACACAGCTTTATAAGAATATCTTGTTCTAATCACTCAACTAATTATGTATGGCTGTCTGTGTAAAGCTAAGTCTGTCGTTATCTATATGATACTGATCGCTTATAATGTGTGGGAATTGGCAATAAATGTGTATGTGAAATTGTTTATGTGATAATCTATTATGTAACGCCATTACAGAAATATATGCTTATTATGTAGCTCTAATGTTACATTCCTCAAATACCATTCCCCTGCATCGGCATTTTAACGTTAATTACATTCTCAATTTATTAGTTTTTAGAAATGTATATTTCTTATTTTTTATTTAAGTTATATTATGTGAAATATTTTTGTAGCGTTTTATTAGAATAGTTATTCCCGAGGGATACAACGATATTTTACAATCATAATATTTTTATTGTAAATTTTTATTTTGTTAGACGTTTTAAGGCTTTGTCCAAAATTTTATTGGTTACGTAACTTTTTGATTTTTTTTTATTTTGAAATCAATTAGATTTTAATTTTTAACACAAGTGAAATCGAGATATCTAATAAATTATTAACTATAATTACTCCACTGTATTTAGTGATGCTAGCTATCAGTAATGTTAATATACAAGAATGTGTAAGCCTAAAAATAAAACGGAATTGGTAAAACAGTAAATATTTTTCATTTGCCCCAAGATCCTATATTTTATTATATTTATTTTAGGTAAAGCTTAGTATATAATGTATTATACATTTGGGTGCTTATGGGTTTATGTGGTATTGAAGCTTGGTGCACAGTTTGAAGCGGTATGTGGTATCACTGAAACATGCACGGATGTGGAGGACGCCGGGAAACGGGCAGGGTACAGTGGTGCACAAGGTCTGGTAAATTATACTGATTTATTATTTACTTCATACTTCATTTTCAACGTATAGTACAATTAATTATACATATATTTATTTAAATTTTCAAAACTTTTTTTTATAAAAAACCTGAAAATAACTAACACAACAAAAAAATATTTGGCGAAATTGTTCCATCTGTTCACACATGAGATAACCAAGGGAAATGAAGATTTATTTTTATATATATAGATTAAAAGTAGCTAAATAATCCTAAACATGGGTGAACGTCATAACGCATAGTGTAGAAAGTAAGACCCATAGCCTTACTTCCTACACTGTAGCAATGTATTGTAATAGTAAACGAATGTATTTAGTTACACATGTTACCCTGTGAGATAATATAACCACTAATATAAAATCAAGTTTAATGAATATGTAGTCATGCTAACAATTAGATCCTTCAACCCAAAGAAAGTATTTCGTAACACACTTTGCTAACATCCGGGGTAAATGATATGTATCTTCTAGTTTTTGTGTAAAGACCTATATACTTTATACTTTTGCTAAGACTATTTCTAGTCTCTTCCGACTCTGTCTATACTGTGAGTATGTTAGTTATTTTTATTAATTAAAATATTTTCAGTGTGGCGAGGTCAGCGGAGTTTGAATCCAGCAATAACTTAAGTAGACAAGTGTCTGCTGTTACCACGACTATTGAAGGGTATATATAAATTATTATTTTTTTGTTTTAATGGCGTAGATGACTGTGTATGAAAATACAAAATCTAATTAGTCCGTCAGTTAGTTAATAAAACATTATTAGACAGGTATTTTTTCTTTTTTCTACCCCATTTTTATCTGTACATAATAAAAGAAAGTAAACAAAATTAGATATAAATGGTTGTTGAAAGATGATGGTAAAAACTGTATGATGTTATAGATAATGGTTTGCGATTCTTGCGCCCAGGATAGTTTACATCAAAATTACCTTTTTTTTTATTAAATTATTGAGACCGATTTGATTTTAATATTAAGTTGGAAGCGTCAGGGTAGCCCGCGATATTCAAATTTACTGACGTTTTCCGCAATTTGCCGTTCAGTTTTAGACTGGTTTTTTATTTTTTTTAAATATACGATTGAATGAGGTTGTCATGAAATATCATGCCATCGGGTCAGGGTCGGATTGATGGATTTAATGATTATAATTCTATAAATACAAACATATTGCGGCCGCGAATCATATTTTGTTCAAAAAACAACCTGAAACTGACCGGCAAATAGCAAAAAACGTAAGAATATTCGAATTTCGGCTACCCTGACGGATACTGTTGATCGTCTCTTTATATATGTCGATTTGTTTATATGGTATCGTATAGATATTAACTGATGGGATAAATGATTATGCTTTTTTTGAGACATGTGATTATAAATGATCTATATATACATTAGGTGCTAAGAAATAAACATTTGCTTTTTTGACGTTGCATGTTTAATGTTACCTACAGGGACGTAATCGAAACCACAGACGTAGTGGACATTGAAGGAGAAGGAGAGGATATAGAAGAACCGGCGGAAGTGGAGGTCGCTGAGGAGTCAGAGATCGTTGAGGAGCCTGAAGTGGAGACCTTGGAGAAGCCAGCTCTCCCACCTAAACCAGAACACTTAGTCGTTGCCTAAGACTGTTGCACAGTCAGGGCAATAGACATCTAGGCTTATTTTATTTGATTAGGTTTGGACGTGATCGTTTAGCAGTTATGTTGAAACTAATTTTACGTTATTTCTCAGCAAATCTTACAATAAAAATTTCATTTCGTGTCACGTATCTATATCTAAAGAAAACAGTTATGGATATAAATTTCTGAACGTTGATTATAATAAACATATGAATTATTTATTTTGTCATGATTGAGATTCTGCAGAACGAGCACTTTATTTCCAAGATATAGGTACGTGTGAAAGTATTTATTATGTATAATTCGTAAATTTAAATTATTTATATTATTATTTTTTTATATTTTATGGTACTTTTGTATTACTTTGAAAGAGGTGAATAAATATATTTTTAAACTACCTACATAGCCACCATTGGTTTTATTTAAAACCCTGCAAACCAAGATAGGTTTGGTAATATGTGTCTGTATGTGGTAAGTATGTTGCATCGTAGTTCATAAGTAAATCGACCGATTATGAAATGTTTTGTTCTGTTCGTAAGTTGATGCGATCGAGATAGTTTTTTTTATTCTTAAGGCATTTTGTGCATAGGCGGACGTAGTGCCATAAGGCTTTTTCTACCAGTTAACCTTTGGATAATGCAGAAAAAATGAAGGTAAATGCACTATCAGAATTATGTGCCTAGCTATAATTTATTAACATTTATTTACTTGTTTCAAAATTATCAGAAAAAAGAGATGGCTAGAAAATATCTACTTGGGTCACAGTAATGCACAAAAAAACAAAAAATGAGCTCATATTGCATAGTAGATCTTGTATTATGAGACATTAAAACACTTACCAGAAAGTCAACTGCTCCCCTGCCTCCCGCGCACTCCTAAATGGTTTGGCGACCGCGTGGGCACGTTAATATGGACAGTACGGAAACTAAGCCTAGTCGATGAAATAATTACCTACGCTTCATTGAAGCAATAGGATTGTAAGTTTTAAGGTGGAAACGTAAGGGTAGCCCGCGAAATTCGAACATTCATACGTTTTTTTGGAATTTGCTGGTCAGTTATTTAGAGTTTGTGAAATATCATTCAATGGGATTGCATGAACTTAGAGGGTTGGATTGATGATTTTAATGATTGTAATTCTGCAATTACAAATGTGCTACGGCCGCGAATCGTATTTTGTTCAAAAAACAGCCTGATAATAACCGGCAAATTGCAAAAAAACGTAAGAAAAATTGAATTTCGCGGGTTACCTTAACGCTTCCACCTTTTTAAATAGTTTTAACACACACACAGGTAAATTCATGTCTTTGGTTAATCTCAGCAAAACACGATAGTTTAAAACACAGTTTAATATTAACACACATTAACTCGTAGCGTAACACGAGTACGCGAGCCGCGGTTGCACTCACTACTGACAGCACCGCGACAAATGCTTAGGGGTTTTGTCAATGCGCAAGTTTGTGTGAGTGTACCGTTTCGAGCGTTTGTAGGTAGTTTCCGTACAGTCTTTATTATTTATACTGAGGCGTGGGTGATAGACGATGCAGCGATATCGGACGAATTATACCGTAAGAGCGGTTTTTTTTTTATTTAAAAACCGAAATGGTTCTTGGCAAAAAAAAAAGGAAATAAAAAACTGTTTCGCCGTATCAAAAATGTCAGCTCTTTTCCAAGAGCACTGCAAGACACAATGACATTGAGTATAGCGTATAGAGCATATTATGAAGGTAGATCGAACAGTCAAGATAAAACTGATTACATGTAAAAGGATGACTCCCTACTCTTCAAAATAAAACGAAGTTTGAATAAAATTGTGATGATTTAATTCAATCCATAGCCGGCAACAAAAATTAATACTTTTACATATTTTTAACATACATATTATATTGTGAACATTGAAACAAACTGTATATTATAACACAATTACAGTGCCTAACAGTTGGTCGTACAGTATTGTGACGTATTGGTGTTTATAAGGCATTGCAAGTATTTATACAGACATAGATATCACTATAAGAGGACAGACGGTTTTGGTACTCGAAATCAACTGATGAATATTACTTTTAATTATTTGTTACGCATGAGGAGCGAAAATTTATAATTAAATTCAAATAGTAGAAAGAAAAACTTTAACCTCAAGCAGGACTCGAACCTGCAACTTCTGGCTCAACGCGTTAGTTTTAAGTTTTTCTTTTAACTATTTGTATTCAACTTAAGAAAACTATTTTTTTTTTAGTTTCAATTTAACTTTAGCCAATTTCATGATTATTTCAGAATATTGTTTTTTGTTAAAATACTGATAAAATCAGCTACAGGAACCAGTAGTTAATTGATAAAGAGTACCAAAACATACATTGCCCATATCTTGAATTCATTTCCTATATTCGCATATACTCAACAAACAAATCAATAAAAAATACGTGATAACAATTTTGATTACTTCACTACATAAATAGTGGGTTTAATAAAAATAATATTTACATATACACAACGATTTCGAGAAATTAATGTTTTGTACATCGTTATAACATGGATGGTAATAATTGGGCGATTATCTAATTAATAAAGTTGTAGTTCTGTAGCCACGCCAGTGAGCCAAAAAAAAAACAATAATAATTTAGAACCTAAACTACCTCTACGAATTAAAGCTACATTTTCAGAAAGGTGGGAATTCAACGAGTTTTCAAGGATAATAATATTAGTAATATTTTGCACCGTATTTTAATTAGTTAATAAAATTTGTGGGCTCCCTGACTTGACCATCGTCTGCCATAGTCTATTCAGTAAGAAATTTTGGAATGTTCTCATTAAAATACGAAGGATAAACTATATCAGTTCAACACCTGATAATATACTGGCTTCACACCACATTACTATTATTTTACGACTCTAGCCGAAACTATTAGAAGCGCTGTAGACAAAAACTATTTTAGATTTATCGCTTACGATGTAATTTATTCGTAAAAAAATGTATCAGTATGAGTGATAATTAAAATTATTTTTTAATACAACACCATCTTGATGCACATGGTGTATTATTGCTAATTAATCAAATTTCCACATCAAATTATATGTCGTACAGTTTTCAATTAACTAAATAAACTGTAAACATATTCACAATAAGGTAATCAAGTAATAAATAATTTAATACAATTAATAACGTCATATTGATAAAAACAACTAATGTATGAATTCGTTTTTATTTAACACTCCATAGCTTTTATTGTTCTGTGTAGCTAAGTTTCATACAAGAACGATTCATATTTAGTGTTCTACAAATATTTGACTAAATTCAATTTAAAAAAATAATGAATATATTTAGAACCAATGTCTGAACGTATAAAACATTGTGATGGCAACTCAACACCCGCACAATCCCACCCCCTACCCCCCATTAACTACAATTTGTACAAACTCAATGAAGTAATTTATTATTATCCTTCACCTAAAATAGTTAATTCAAGTTTTTTCAACAGATTCGAGATTATTAAACCGTTCAGCCTTCTAGGTCTTAAAAGTTTATTTGCCAAATGGTTCTATTGTGTTTATCAAAGACAACATGTTCATAGACTTTGGAATAGACTAACAAACAATATGTCTATATAAAGGCATGTGTACATGTTGCTTGACAAGCACAACAGTGATCTGACAATGGGTAGATGATTTTTCTTCAATGCTCATCAGATAGTAGATTATTAAAAAAATATTAGACACGTATTTTTTCTTATTTAACGTGACCAAAAATACACGATAATTCATTGACTTGGACTGCATGACGTCACAATTTTGTGTGTTTTGTACGCAAGCATGACTGAACTTTAATTTGCTTTATCTATTTAAATTTTTCTTATTTTAAAAAAAGCAAAATGTACGTGTCTAATATGTTTTTATTATCTAACTGACGGGCTAATTAGGTTTTGAATATTCACACCCAGTCATCTACCCCAAGCTTTTGTATTGGGAACTGATTTACATGTGAGCAATAGTTATAAGCTTCGACAACGTTATGTACAGGTGGATTAATTAGTGATGGCATTGCAAGTGTGTTGCGTTGACATCGTGTAACACTATCTTCATAGAATACCTGCATGATTCAATTTATTTATTTATTCTCAGATATATGGCGCTCACTTTTGTAATTTTTTTTATTGATTAAGACTAAGGTCTTCTGTTGGTCTTAAAAATAGTAGTTGATATCGAGTTTTTCTAGTGAATAGAGCCAATTAGGTGTTTATAAATAATAATACTATTCAAACACTTCTACAATACTATCGCTAAGTAATCCACCTGACTACAAAGTTTAGAATAAATCATCAAATATCTAGAGAGGGCTCAGCCCATTTGTTTGTTCATGTAAAATCACTACTTAAACTAAGTGACCAATCACGGATCTAGAAACCTAGACACAACAAGTTATATAAAACTTATACATATAAATATTACTTAGTGACCAAGATCTTAATTATAAATGAATTACAGATTTTGATAAAGGTCAGTCTGTAGTTTTTTTTTTACTATAAGCTGAATATATTCAATAATTAAACCAATTACGAAAGACCTAGTTAGATATCTAGACCCGTCTTTGGCCACTCAATGTTATACTTAAATAATAATAATAATAGAGAAATATCACTGAAATAAGTATACTTACACCACGCCGTAGCCATGAGTTGATAAATAAACAAATGTATTATTAAAATAATATTAATATTTTTCTATGTAAACAGAGAGCTTACCATGTTTGAGTATAACAATTGCTTAATAAGTAAACATTGTAACATTTAAAATACATACTATTATTTGTTAAACCTTTACGGATTAGGAAGTTGAAATATGATTGCTGCTAGAAGCTAAACATTGTTTAATCAGACTAAAATACAATTTTTCTCGAATGTTTTACTATTAAGCAGTTAATCATCTATTTATCATCCCATGACAGAACGTCCAAACGTAAATAATATTTACTGCTAAGTTAATCTAACACATTTCAGAACTGTCACCGCAACTGACCATATTTAAAGGTAATATAATTATATTAATCTCAGTAGGCATAATCATTTCATCAGAATAAAATATTGTTAATTATTATTTTTTAAAGATATTTGTAAGAGATCTTTACATTGTCTATAATAAATTTATAGTTAGTTTAACTGAACAGTGTTTACCTCAACGCGATCGCCGTACATATAATTAATGCAGTTTCCCAGGACACAATTGCAATAACACCTAAAATTCCACTAGCGTTGCTGATTTTGACAAAATCAACCACATAATGACTTGCATTCATACCTGTAGTAGAAAAAAAAGAAAATTAAATAAAAAAAATATAAACAAAATGTAATAAATAAATAAGATTGAGTAAGTATTGCAATTACGTCCGCTGATATATAAAAAGTACAAATTAATATATATTTTTTACAATTTTATTGCTGGCAACACAATGTTACGTCTATATTCATATAAAAATTATTACATGTATTTTTATCTGATACATATTATATTGATATGATTTCAGCATCCTTTAGACTGAGGCGGGACTACAGATCTTTCATTAAGTAATGTATTTAATTAAAAAAGTAAGCAAAAATTATGAAATACATAAATATTATATTTTAATACGCCATATAATTAATCATTTTAACATAATATATAAATACAATTTTTAGCATTCAACAATTACATAAAATTATTTTATTTCTAACCGCGTAAACCTAAAGGATGCTTTATATAACATATACATACACTATATAGTACATAACAAGCTTATATACAACGTATATAGTGAAATGACTACAGTATACATTAGCTTCTTAAAAAAACAAAAACACTATTGAATATCTACTAACTTCATTTATAATTTTACTGATGTTTGGAGATGGTGTAATAAGTATTAATTAATAAGATTTACTTAAGGCAAATAATCGAATGTACTTTATTCGACAATTAAACTTCAAGGGTATCGATTGTTTTTGATCGATAACATAAAATTATAAGATAGCTAGCTGTCCCCCGCGACTTTGTCCGCGTGTTTAAGTTTCAACTGTTTTTCATTTATGCTCCGCTCCTTTTGGTCACAGCGTAATGTTATATAGATCTCTATAAAAGAGCTATCCACATTGAAATAATTTTTCAAATCGGACACGTAGTTTCTGAGATTATCACGTTCAAACAAACAAACAAACTCTTCAGCTTTATATATTAGTATAGATTTATGGCAATAGTCAAAATACGATAGCTTTGTATTAATTGTTCAATTTGTCTGTCTCGTGACTTTGTGTACAACTAAAAATGTTTCTTTCTTTCTAATTCAGACGTTACTCTTGATGATAAGATGGTACACATATAGCTATATACTAGAGGTTAGTATATACCATTTTAATAAGCTGTTAAATAAATTTTGTCAGCTTAAATTAACTTTCTATAAATAAGCAAGATAAAGTGTATCATTATTATATCGAGCCTGTACTGTCTCAGAGCTGGGCAAATGCCTTCCTCAAGATAATGCAAAAATATGTTTGAAGTAAATAATTTTTAAAATCATTAAAATAAAATTACACTGTTAATATTTTTTACAGTACTTCTTCTGCCTAGCTTTTTCCTGTGTTAGTTTACTTTCGGTCTCTCCAGATACATCAGAATACCCGTATTGGACTGCCTATTTTATTTACCCAATGTTAATTAATAAATGAATAAGATAAAAGCACATTACCCAATCTCCAAACAGCAGACATCTCTATTAGTTCGTCTATATATGTTCAATAAGTAATTAATTTATTCTAAGTATAATGCTCAACGTTTTATTCTATACTGGACCGGCACACACGTATGGTTTGTTCAACCAACTGCTCATTCACAGTGGGTGCTTTATATATCATTTTGTCTATATTTTAAAACTTATAATTTCCTCTCATTTACTTTAAGTAAAAAATATTGCATCAAATAGATATCGATTTTCTGAGTCAAATGCAAACACAATTAGAATTGTTATGTAGGATGTATAGTAAAGCTTTTGTTACTGATTTATTATCGCTGTCGATTATTACTCAGAAATTTAAGGATTTTAGCTTGGACGAATTCTCAATTGCATTTGAATTCAGACAGAAAATCGGACAGTTAGATAAATTCCTTAACTGTCAAAACCAAGGCAGGCATGTATATCTTGTTAATAGACTATCCGACATCAGCATTAGTAAATAAAATATAATCGTATATCAGAACCCGAAACCAAATATATCTCGTCTCCAGTGTGAAGGAGTCAGTGGTGATGTCATTAAACCATATAATACACTAGAAAATTTCAAAGCAACCATGTTCCACACGCGGGAACAACGATAAGGAATAGCGAATCTCTCTTTTGAAATAATAATTTATAATTCATTCACAACAGTCGCACTTGACTTAACATTTAATTGATGCTTATTAATTTTTGTCTTGATTGGATTTTAATAAACATTAATATATTGTCGACGATCGTGATTGGACAAAATAAAGTTTCGCAGTATTAAGCCACGCCCACAATGTATTTCTCAGATTTAATTACCGTATTGGTATCGACTTATTTACTGTACTGTATTAAGGACTGTATCTAGTAAAAGACGTCAATCTTTTTATTTTGATTTGATTCGACATTTGAAGGGCCGTATTGCGTACGTCACGTATTTTGACGACATCACCAGCCATCTAATAATGCGATCATGATACGAGTCGATATGGATACAGTACGTTATCGGTTTCTGGATGCGTACTGTCCAAACGACACATATGTGCATTTGACTTAAGTTAAAATAGTGCAGCTTGCACACCGCTCTGTAGTGTAACATGATTGCTTGAAATTGATCTTCTAGTGTAAAATATATTTGGCCGTGTGTAGTATCGTCCCGGGATTACCTGTCGTGGTGCTTGTCGAGCAGGTACTCCTTGAGCCGGCGCGCGAAGTGCTCGGACAGCTGCGACACCTCGGGCCACTGCTTCAGCACCATCACGCCCAGCATCACTGCCAGGCTCGTTGTTAGAACGCGCACCCTGGGGAATTAGTAAGAAAGACGGTAAAATTGAAGTGTGGTTTGTAAATTCTAGTGTTAACATACTTAAAGTTGCTTATTTTCTGGTCAATTGGCTAAATAACTTTTTAAAAATGTTTTTTTTCACCAGCGTTAAGAGCAGGGTAGGAAATTCCTTCCTCGCATGTAGTATTGGAGTGGTTAACTGTACCACACAGGTCACAAACGAGGTAGAAAATTGAAGGGGGTAGGGTACCTATTCCCCACTTTCCGTCACCCGTCGCGAGAAGTGAGCATTCCTGCTGGGAATCACGGCAAATTAGACTTTTAAAAGACGTATAGCAGCTTCACCAGCAGCAGGGGGAGCGTGTGGTGTTACCTGGTGCGCAGGAAGGGCATGGCGACGCCGGCCACCGTGGCGACCAGCAGCAGAGCCAGCTGCAGCAGCGTGAGCGCCACGTTCAGCAGCTTCACCAGCAGCAGGCGCGGGGGCAGGGCGCCGGCCCCGCCCGCGTCTCCACCAGCCCCGCCCGCACCTCCGCCGCCGCCACCGCCCGCCATCCACTGCTCCAGCTTGCTGATCTGCGAACACAGAGTAGTGATTTCACTTAGATTGTATAAAATAATAAAAAACCGGACGAGTGCGAGTTTGACTCGCGTACTGAGGGTTCCGTACTAAATTTGCTGATCGTCACGTTTAATTCCCAAAAAACAATCGTAATAATCAGGTTAAAAAAAAATGAGCATTACTTCCTAAGCTAGACAACTCACTTTAGTCTGACACAGGTCGAGAGCTTCGTGTATGTCCCGTATCCTCTCCTCGCTCTGGTACTGCACCTTCTCCTCCACGTCTGTTAGCGCTTGCTTAAGGTTCTCCACCTTTAATAATAGAAATAATTTTCATGAATATATAATATAGATTATAAATTAGTCCCAGACACAGAACAAATGATCTTGCTTATTACACAAAGATTTGTCCTGGGTGGGAATCGAACCCACGACCTTCAGTTTAGCAGTCGTAGTCACTAACAACTAAACCAATAGGCCAGTCAAGTAGTGTGGGTGTGTCGGTAGGTCAGGTAAAATACGGTATTAAGATGAATCCGATCCAACATAGCTTGGGACAAGGCTCGTCAGAAGAAATGTGTGTTTGTGTTGCATTATTGTTTATACATAGAAATAGTATTAATAACAACATTTGCAGACATAGACACAGGTACATAAGTGAAAATTTTATCAATATCACAGCATAACAGTCTTAGTCGACTGTGTGTAAGATAATGCAAAGTTAATTTTATGCATCTAGCACAATGGAAATTGACATAAAGATCATATACAAGTCTAGAATACGTATGTTGGAATTAGCATATTTATGTAGACGTAACCTTCAATTTTTCAAGACAATATGCCAAAATCTAGAACGATATCTTAGAGATATATTCAATGCGAATGCGACATCTTAGAGAACCTATAGCAAATTTTTACTTTTAATTTTTCATAATCTATTGTATACTTTAAATCACACTAAGGGTATTATTTAGGTCACTCTATTCCTTTTCAGAGATATAGAATTGATGACTGCACGGATAGCCGAGTGGTCACCACGTCAATTATCACGCGACGTAGCGCGGGTTCGAACCCGCATGGGATAAGATTTTTTGTGATCCACAAATGCTTGTTCTAAGTCTGAATGTTCTTTGTGCATGTGAATTGTATGTTTGTAAACCCTCTGCGACAAGGAATAAATTCCTTAGGGCGGCAGTCGTTTAAAAAAGGATTATTTTGGTACCTTATTTCACCATTTTACATTTTCTTTTGCATATGAATGTGTAGATAAGTTTGATGCTCACCTCATTCTGGTGTAGTTCAGTGAGATCATTGATTTGCTCCTCCAGCCGCTCAGTCTTAAACCGTTCCTCTTGCAATGCGGCCGACAGGAACGACACCTCTTGTGACAAGTTCTGGAATAGTCACAAAATAATAAATATTCATATTTCATCCTACTTAAATAGTTACCCTAGGTACCGGAACAGTAATTACATAAAAATATTGCAAGATTTTAATTAATTTTGGCTTTTTCTCGTCTTGATGATCATTAGATCTGACCAGCTCAAAACAGCCAAATCAATATATAGCTCTTTGATTAGTTTGAGTACAGGTATAGTATATTTTATAGTGATGTCATATTTTTTTAAATTAATAAACGGTTTACACTTGTGCATTTCGGTACAATCACGCTTATTATTATCTCATGCTTAAATAGAAAAAAAAAACAGTAACAAATATTATTATTATTTAGTTCTCATTCTCACCTTTAATGCATCTAATTTCTCGGACAGCCTTTCGTAATCCTCCCTGCGCTCGCGCAGCTCATTCAGTATTGGTTTTAACGTGAATGTTGTCTCCGAAATATTGTTTGAGCCAGGCTGTGTTGGATATCTGAACAGAAAACCAATTGATATTAAGCATTTTGACGATTTTACTGACATTACGGATTGCTGATACAAAACTTTGATGCAACTGAAAATATTAGTTTCTCATTTATTTCGTATATGATGTATCATTATAATTTTATAAATTAACACCTCAAGATTATATATCTATACTAATATTATGAATGCGAAAGTAACTCTATTTGTTACGCTTTCACGGTTAAACCGCTGAACCGATTTTCATAAAACTTGGTACGGGGTAAGTTTGGACCGACAACCATGCAGGTGGAGCCGCAGGCAACAGCTAATATGATATAATTGCAACACACTTTCAAATATATTTTCTTAAAAACTGAGAACAATTTGATCAAGTACCAATTTAAGACCTACAAGGGAACAGATATATACACGCATTAAATTAATATTTTAAATGAAAATATGTGTTTATCTTGTATCAAAGACACTAATTTAGCCGTTGCTACTGCACTCAATTTGTTCCAATCAAGAAAGAATCTGAGAACCAATTTCAAGTACAAAAGTTTTCACGGTTCATAAGCGTCGAATTGGTTTAATGGCAGTCCCCTTGCGGAGGTTATAAAGTATAACAAGAGCAGGTACTGACGGCGCGCCCTCGCTGGTGACGGAGGAGCTGGGCGAGGCCTCGGGCGAGTACTTGGGCGCCGGCGACGTGGCGGCTCGCGGCAGCGTGGACCCGCGCGGCGCCGCAGCCTCGCCCGCCTCCGACGCGCGGGACCCTTCCGACGACGCGTTCGCTGCCACGTTGTAGCAATACTCAATACATGCTTGGCAATGGGGCATGGGGATGATTGGGTAGGGAGTATAGTCAGCAATTAAATTTGTTTTAATTGGTTTTCAAACATGTTCAATAGAAATTACTAATTTTGATCAATGAGTTGACTTGGCTTTCTTTAAATCGTAGAGCAAAAGTTGTAATAAACTTTCGTAGGTGAAAAATAAACATTGCTCTGACAAGAACATAATATTATTTGCTTTTATATTGCATAATGATATGGTACTAACCATTTTATTTATAGTTCTTTATGGCAATTATTATGTACTTCAATTCAAAACTTGTTTAGCAGATTTTTTAATTTTAATTGTACTTCATTTTTATTGCTGACTCTACGTTTAAGGGACTGTAGGAATAACAGGTGGGCAATAATTAAAATAAATAAAAAGGTTAGGTGTTAAGAACAAAAACTAAAATAGGTGTTAAAATAGGATATTGTGTGAAAAGAAATTTGCATAAAATAGTCAAGGAAATTGAATAAAAAAGTATAAAAATATATGAGATACTTAAAGATAACACACGCTTATTTTAGAAGAAAACACTTTATCCTGTCTTTCTAGAAAGCTGAAGTAACAAGTACTCAAAATAAAGTTTATTTACAGTAGATTTGGACAGCCGTTTTTTTTTTTTAAAGTACTATAAACAATTTAGACGGTACTGCTAGGTTGCAAATAATTTTGTACCAAAATAAAATGTGCCAATTGTTGCGATAAGCTTCCGATTTGTGATCAGTGAAACGAAGTGATAACTGAAGCGTTGATCTTGAACTTTATTTATCAAGACTAATATACATTTTAAGAGAAATATCAAGAAACAGATTTAGGATAACAATCAAAGAACTTTTTTATTTTTCTAATTTATTATACAGCTAATCTATACATTTCATCCCCTGTGACGTATTAGAAGATTTTCTAATGGTCCGTATTAACTTTTTTGAGGGTTAGATGTTCTAAGTACAAGACAAGAAAGCTTGAGAAATACTTTGAAAGTGTTTAAAAAACCTATGATAGCCAGTTTTCATAGGTATAAGTATATTTTAAACATTGTTATACATTACTTTACCAGCGGATACAGTGACTAGTACTTAACATAGTACGTATATCCTTACATAAACAAACTACGAAAAGCAGTGTCTGCAGCGCCAGTTTTTCACAGAACATTGTTAGAAACCAAAACATTTGGGGAGTGGCCTAACATGTTGGGTTTATTCAGCAAAACATTTAGGCCACACCCCTTATTAATGTTATCTAACATATTTTTGAATGGCCGCCACAAGAAAGAAATGGCGGATGATCGTGAGGCGAATAACATCTGCCTCCACTGAAGTCACGACCTGATGACCACGACCGCTCTGCCAAGAGTGACACGAAGAAGAAAAAGAACATATTTTTTTAAACTGGCGCAGCAGACTCGGCTTTGTAATAACATTATATAAAAACGTTTATTTACCTCGAAGTTCCGCGTGGGGTGGCGCTGGCGTGCAAAAGGACACGGCATGGTAAGCAACATAAATTGATAGTTGTATATAGGCTAGATGATAAGCATGTACAGCAATTACAGTGTATTATCGCTTGAAATAAGATTATGGGGATGCGTTTTGTTAAACCATAAAGTTAAAAAAAATAAACACTTAGAACAACAGATAACTTTTAACCGACTGCTAAAAGAGGAGGTTCTCAATTCGACGGTATTTTTTTTTATGTTTGTGGACCTCGATATCTAATGCAATTATTGTGGGTCTTCATAAATTATTTTTGTCATAGATAGCGGTACCTCAGAGGTAAGTAGAAAATTACAGAAAAATAACAGGTGACGTTAAACAGAATAAATTGTTGGTTGTTTCATACCAAATTTCACGTTTAGTTTTGTTTTTTTTTGTCTTGGGACTACTCACACACGACCATCTTATCCCAAACTACCCAGAGCCCGTATTATGGCAACCAGAAAACCACCAAAATAACATATATTCTAAATACATACATATTATAAATAAAATACTTCAAGACACAGAACAAATGATCATGCTCATCACACAAAGATTTGTCCTGGGTAGGAATCGAACTTACTACCTCCGGTTTAGCAGTTAAGGTCACTAACCACTTGACCACCAGGGCCATCAGTTTAAAACTGTTATTTGTGTTAATTACAAAATTATATAAAAAAATATTACAAAATATATAATTATATAAAAAAACATTAACTCTGAAAAAAGTTCTAATTTAAATTGCCTTAACAAAACGCATGCCCGTTAAGTAAATGAGTTTATAAGTAGGTATACTATAGGTGAGTACTAGGTCTAGATATAAGTTGATTGTTTTGCAAGGTTGTATGTATGGGAAGGTGTTTATACACTCAGACGAAATCACTCTACACAAGGTTAACAAAGATTATTTTATTTTCATACATCAATGTTTACTATTTGTAATAACTTTATGTGAAGTGCTTTTTTTTAAGTGATAATTGTCTTATTTTTGTGATTAGGTGGCATTATCTCTAATTTTTTTTTAAACTATTTTCCTTATTCATTTATGACAAGCGAAGCTATCTTTTTTGTCTACTTGTGACAAGAAATGCATTCAAAACTCTATTTATACCTCTAATATACTAAGTAAACACCAGAACACAAGACGTATTTTTAAATGATGTCATAACACCTCATTTTTATATACACCTCTTTGAAAACGGTAAACACAATTCAATTCTATTTCAAGACGTTACCTGTCATTCACATAACACAACACGATAATTAGTTAATGAGATAAAAATCTTATTTACAGCACAAAATAAACAAGTTATTTAATAAAGTATAATTACATTTCCTGCGGCATTTCTTGCACTTATTAAACAGCATCACATAAGAACATCACTGACTTGCCGACTACAGCTGACTGGCTGGCTACACTGACTGTTTCTACTGATGCTAAGATCACGATACGATAGCGATAGTACTGTCAAACGTTTAGTTTGAGATAAGGATTAATTTGATTAGTGATGTATAGCTGTTTTAAATCTTACTGTAAATAATTGATTGTGAAATTAACATGATTTAACGTTTAAGTGTAAATGGAATTATTTTATGGGCAGATTTTTGAGTTAGCGATTTTTTAATGCTCGCAATACACACAATTTTATTCTAAAAAAGATGGTGTAGGATTACTTCCCAATGGCTGTCTATATTTTTTTAATTTATATTGATATGAGTAACTTTTATAGAATGTAAAGTTGGGCTAAAAACATGAATCATAGATTACGCCTGACTAAGCAATAAACATATACGTCATCTAACAAATCACATGTAATTTTGTGTTGTTTAGTGAATATGTGCTATATTTTGACAATACGTTCTCTCGGAATCATTTAAAGATGCAAGTTTCATGTGCAGGGAAGATGTTGTGATTTTTTAATAGTCGAAATATAATTATTTTGCAAATTTAGCGCAAACTTGAAGATAAACTTCGAGTTCCTTCTTATGTTTAAAATTCCTACTACTGAAGAATCCATTTAAATATTTAAAAATTCTAATATGACTTGGCAGACAATTTATTCTACCAAAAAGATAAACATGTAGTTAGTCATCAAAATCAACATGATATTATTATAATCTACCGCGATATAAGATTTACTGATCGAAAGATGAGGCTATCAAATAAAAATGTCATTTACTTTATGATACAGATTTTCATGCGCACTTTGATCTGAATCTGCATAGCAGTATTTCTTGTTTAAATTTATAAATTGACATTGAACAGATCTATCAAGATAACTTATCCCTATATTACTTAAAAAGGTAGATATGACAATTTTTTTTTTATATTATCAATAGCGCATAATTTTTTTTTATTTTTAAATTACTATATTATATTTCCCGAAAGACATTTATTTCAGTATACATTGACCTAATTAAAGACATTTTGCTTTATAGACGGGTGCTGCTTGCGATGACTGGTCGATCTGCTGACTTTGGGTCAGTGTAGATTATACCTACTTATAATTTCATAATGGACCTTAAACGCTTGTTTATTTGGCACGGTCCCAAAATTTTACTTTGTATTATTGTAATTACAGTAAGACAGCGTGATGCTGTGGAGTTTGTTGCGCCGTTTCTTCTCCACAGCTAGAGCACTTAGGAAGCGGTGTAGGGTGGGCAAATCGGGTGCTGTCTATTTTATTATTTTGACGTTTAAAAAGTGCTACTTTGTAGCCTAATTTAAATAAATGAGTTTTGATTTTGATTAGATTTTGATTTGATTTATTTCAGTATACATTGACCTAATTAAAAATTATACGCCAAATTATGCTTTATGCTAAACCCAAAAAATAATAAGTCTTAATATTTAATACAAATATTTGTAACAAATCTAATCGAATGTCAAACAGTACTACTAAGTACCGTTAGCATGTGACGGATCGCTTCAATGCCTGACTTATCTTGCTGTGACCATGAATGTAATAAGCACAGACATACATACAAATGTGTTACAGCGCATAACAGTAATGTGTTGGCGTGTGACTTAGTTGGAACAAATGTATTGTTTCATTTGATACATCTTTTTATTTATAATGAAGGTTTTTTTTTATATGCAATATTAACGCCGATTTTGTCTCAAAAATAACTAAGATTTTTGTTTATTACATAATAAATAACACCTACAATTAGAATAAATAGATGAACATCACAAAAACATAGTTGTTCATAAATATTATTTGAATAATCTATAACCGAATTGAATTTTTTAAAACAGATTTTGGTAAGGCCTGAGATAGCAGAAATAGGGTAGTATCTATATAAAAAAACAATGTTATATTATGTATCTATACATCTATATACATATTATAAAACAAAGTCCCCCGTCTGTCTGTCTGAACGAGATAAACTCAAACACTACCAAACGGATCTTCAAATGGTTTTCAGCAGTGATTCAGGAGGAAGGTTTTTGTGTATAATTCATTAATGTTTTATATACTAGTTCGAAGCCAGGGCGGATCGCTAGTCTTCTTATATATTAAATACTACGGTTTTTTAATAAACATTAGGTACGTATTCTATTCTACGACAATAGCTAGAAAAATTCTAAATTTGACAGGAGTGAACAGGATTCTCTAATATACTTCGACATTGTAACTACATATATAAATGTATATTAACACAATCTACATAGGTTAGGTAATTACTTCAAGCAGGTAGGCCACTTATCTTGGTGTAATTATGTAAATTGGACAATTTGTGAAACACTAATAGGTTAAAGTATGAGTTCAAGTATAACACCAATTACCTTAGTTTAACTATGAAGGTTTAGTTAGGAAGTAAGTGTTTGAGTATAGGCCCGTACTTATAAAATATTTAAGCAATGTTTAGTTATAACTGGCGCTGATTCTGTTATACCTACATTATCTGTATTATTAAATTGACGACTTACATAAAATGATAGAGGACCACGTGGTAGGCCGAGGCGGAGATGAGCTTAATTTCTATATCAAGGAAGTTCACGTTTGCTCTTAATAGAGAAGAATGGAAGCAAAGGAGGACGGCTTTGCCCAGCTATGGGACAGCATGGACTGATAATAATAATAAAATGAGTAAATATTTATATGTACGATATATAACTGTATTATACAAATTAATGTGGGAACATAATTAAAAAGAATTTGATTATTTAAATGTATGTATATTAGGGTGGTCCTTATTTTTCGACTTTTAAATTACCCCCGGGGCACTTTCTTATTTGATTATATACCTCTAAATATGAAATAAGTCTGTTTTGTTTTTTAGTTTTGTTTAGATTTAGAGGTCGCTACCAGCTGTCAAATTTTTTACAAAAAGCTTTTAAAAACAGCTTAATTGATGGTTTCATTAATGTTTCATGTGCAAGTAAAACTCGCATAGACAATCACTTTTTATCCCTTCCTCCCCTCGACCTCTCTTCTGTATCGACGCGTGAAATTTAGACCGTTTATACAATCAAAAAGATAAGTCATTAACGAAAGCGCCCGTGTTTTATTTGTAAAAATCATAGTAACGTGTTTCAACTTGCGATGGCGTTTACAAGTAGCGGACTCAGTAAATACAATAATTTTTTAATATTTTTTATGTCCTAGCTATAAAAATAAAAGAATCTAAAAATACAGATTTAGAGTTTTTATTTAAAATTCAAACCTTGGTAGCGACCTCTAAATGTCATTTCAAAAATTAAAAAAAAATAGTGAAATACTTTCTTATGGTATATAATCAAATAACGTGGAGCCCCGCGAAATTAAAGAAAAAAATTTTTTTCTTAGGAATAAGGACCACCCTAATGTATATCTTGTAAAAAAAATACAAAAAATTATAAAGTTACAAGATCAATATTACAGTAGCCCTCTTAACAAAGGAAAAAAGAATAGTTCACAGTTTTGATTGTGTATAGCGAAATATTGTCATAACATTAGCAGAAGAAAATAACAATTTCAATAGTAAGAAGCATCAGCGCCATCATTAAGTCTCTTTCTACCACTTAACTTTTAGGAAACGATAGAAAAGACAAAACATATAACTTCAAACATTAATTAAATATTTTTATAAGTATGATCCCCGGTTTCTAAAAGGCTGATCAACATAAAAATTAGTTAATCGCCTGTCAAACCTCATGTTAAGCGCTGTGATTGGTTGTTAGTCTATTGGTCAACCAATCACAGACGTGGTTAAGTTGATTAGGCATTCAGAAGCCGGGGGTTTAGGGTAGTTATGAATCTAAGTATGAAATAATGAAGTTAAATACAGATGTACTAGTTTTATATACACATTATATACTCACAAGGACCCGTGTTCTCTGTGAGACAAAATACATGTATATTATATAAATGTATATGACTTAATTTAAAAGATAAATGACAAAGATACTGATTTAAAAATCGGTCTATAGCTACTATGATTTTAATGTGTCTATTCAGAATTATTATTCCGCCTAATGAACGTATTTATAAATATGTATTTATGATTAAGTTCTTATATGAAAGAAAGTATCAAATTTAATATATTTATTTATCTAAAGTTAGTTAAGTTTGTAGTATGTACTAAAATGTTTATAAGTTAAATAAAGTAAAGTAAAATAAATTAAAATAAGCTAACAACATATAAAGCTGCACTGACTACATGTAAGGCAGTATTTACATAATGTACTTTAAGAAATATAAAAAAAAAAGAAAATTGTATATATGAATGGAAATAAAAGCCTTATAAAGAAAAGACAGAAAAGAAAATAATTCAACTATCAATATATTGACTAGTATTTTTTCTATAGAATTTTGTACCGATTATTAAAAGTATGTAAATAAATATAGCCTATATTGTGTTTTGAAGATATAAATACTTATAGATTATGTTTGTATACTGTAGTAGTAGCTTGAAAACATGTGTAACATCAATTTTAGACACGTAGACAATTGCACCGGTAAGGCGACAGGACAAAAAGTGGTCATTTATATCTTTTATGTGCCAAGTGATTAATTTGAAAACTGAATTTCACAATTAAACAATACATTAAGACATAGAATATTTTGTTACATTACTAGTGCAAAATTACCCTATTTAGGATTCATTCTTTTAGCTAATTCCAATATATTGTATAAATAAACGAAATGACTATGGTATGAATGCATCATACAAATTGGGACAAACATTTGTGGACCACACAAATGTTTGTTCCGAGTCTGGGTGGAAGTTATATTTGTATGTGAATTGAATGTTTTAAAACCTTCGCGATACAGGGAATGCATATTAATAAGTTCCCTAGTTCGAAAGTCGTATTTAAATCAAAAACAAAAAATAACCGTAGGCAAGGCAAATTAGTTAAGGAGCTATTTTATACATGCAACCCCAATTTTTTATACCAAAACAAAATCTCCCTGCAACCTCCTGAACGTTATGGAGGCCAAAGACTGGACCATCCAGGCGGCGTTGTCTAAATTAAACTTAAGGGTCATTGACACGCAAAGAAGTGGATTAAAGTTCTATTTAATATAATATATTGGAATCACTATTAAGATAATGTACCTAACACAATAATCATGTAGGAGTGTAAGATACAGACCGGCTAGTTGTGCGATGTTGTCGGCTGAGCCGAAGCGGTTGGAGCGCGTGAAGAGGTGCGCGAACTCTCGCGGGGCCGCCATCACGCTGCCGCCGAGCCCCGTGATGCCGTCACGGATGTTGCCGCCTACATTCCTGTACACGAGAACAATCATAGATCCATACACATTATATTCAATTAAAATGTTATAACATCTTTTACAAATATTCATATCGATAATCTTTAAACGAATGAATGAACCTAAGAACATTTTAGATCGAGTTCGCTATCAAACAAAAACAAATCGGTTTGAAAGTTACGATGCAACGTCATGCAGCAATACATTTAACATGCCTTCTTTTGTGTAGGGGGTAAAACTGCTACTATTTAAAAGAGAAGCTTAAGAATTAAATCGGTACTAATCGTTTGCGAAATCAGTGGAAATAAAAAATAGTTCAGCAGTCTTTTAGCATATAGCTGAATGAGCTTTTGTTGACGCAGCTTGTTTATTTTGGTGTAGGTTTAAAAGATATGTATATAAAAATTCTCTAATATTTGACTGCAGTAACCTACAAGACACAGTTTTTATTTTCTGTTGTCTTGCTGGCCAATAATGAAGATGGTCTTTTTTTTTAATTAGTAGAAGAATTATATTTTATAGGTGTAAGTCGTGAAGTGAATCTACATGGGTAAATTCGAAAGTATAATATGGAACTTACTTTAACCCTTGTCCCATGTCTCGTAGCACCTCTCGCGGCTGCCTGTGTGCCTGTCCACTCGTGCCATGTTGCTGAGAAATAAAACTATACAATCACAACACAATATTTGCAGGTTAAACATTACACTTTCAATAAAATTGCTAGTATTTTTTAATAAATTTTATTTTACATAATATAAAAAAAAGAATTACTTTATTTATACTATTTAGGATTGCCTGTTTTACCGACAACAAATATTTTCTGTCGGTAAAACAGTCTATAATGTTGATATGAGTTGTGACTTGTGATATAAACTTCGATTGGAATACAAATGCTTATAAACCAATCTTCATATTGTTTGCAGCTAAGTTCATTTTATAAAACTGATCAATATGGTCATTATCTAAGCCTGCGTACATAAAACTAAGAACAAACGCCTAATGCGCATGTACCACAGAACAGTAGATATGTTTTTTTAATTAACTGACGTAAAATCGGCTTTATCAAGGCGTTATTTATTCTGACGAATCTATAGGAAAATAAATTGTTTGTTAAGTATCAAAATACTTTACATAATATGCAATATATATTGTTTAGCATTACAGTGTCGCCATCTAGGATATAAAAATAAAAAAATTCGACACACAATGGGGCAAATTTGTTTTATGTCCGTAAGATAATTATTATATTATTAAAAAATAATAGACACGTATATTTTTTTCTTATTTTACAAACTCGAAACATTGATTTGAAATGTCGCATTGATTGCGACGACTTGATTGCGTGCATTTGGTACGCAAGCATGTCATCATTAGCCCCCACTTTGGAACTTTGATTCGCTTCATCATCTTTTTTTTTAATTTGAAATAGAATACAATACTTGTCTAATATTAACTTATTATCTAATTGACGGCCTAATTAGATTTTGACTTTAAATTCCCAGTCATCTACCACATCACACAAAGCACATATTGTAAAATCAATCGTCAGAAGTATCAGATAGCAAAAGCGAAAATCTACAAACCTAAATTAAGTTTAGGCATTAGGTACTTGTTAATACGATAAGCAATATTCTTAATTAACGGTATGTTCTTAACACTTTTTTTATTTTTTTTTTATTGCAAGAGATTTACGCATTTAGCCTGAGCGCAGGCTTTGACTGTTTCACCGGACTTTTGGCGAGAACCTTAAGGGCCTCCAGCCAGAGCAATAGAAAAACTAACTACGTCAGCAACGTTCACTAAGGGCACCCCCTGTGGGGTTCGGACCTCGACTTAGTGCATTGCTAACAATCTTAATAAGGCAAAAACAGCAAGGGAGGGCTGGATCTAAGTGGTAATTATTTAAGGACATATTTTTATTGCTAGTTTGGCCGGCTCGGGCCAGCTTGATCTAGGGACGGGGGGTATGTTCTTAAAACACAAACGAAGTCAACAATGGCGATTATCTCATAAAAATACAGTAAGCTGATGTCTGCATCAACAGTGGTCGCGGAGATCACTTAGTTCGTTTTTCAGCAGTAGATGGCGTTAAAATCGTAATGGTACGACGATGACGCTTCACAAACATTTAAAGCGAAACATGCTTAATATTTTTATCGTTATAATTCAAATCGTATTAGCATATAATAAGGTTCAAATTAGCTCGCGGACTACATCAAGCTTTTTATACATTATTTACTGTTCTGTGGTACGCACCCTCATCCTCACCTCCCAGTTTTTGATCCGCTTGTTGTAGCCTTCCAACTTCTTCTGTAGTTGAGCGATACATAGTGCACTCTTCTGGTTTTTCTTCTCAAAGACTGCCTTTATGCGCTGAAGTTGTTGTTTGTCGGCGTTTGCCGCTAACTTCAGGTACTCGTTTACGTTGTCTGGAACAATAAGGATGGAATTGTTTATCTCTATCTATCTATCTATTTATAAAAGTTATTAGATGAATATAATAGCTTACAGTCGAGTCGCCAAGTTCTTACACGTTCGACGACATACACAAAATTAGTACTTTTCATAAATAAATTATCAGTTTATGTGTGTACGTTATGGGAAGTTTTAATAATTATTACCTATATGTCATAATATGAACCTGTTCATTTAAGCTATTGCCAATATACAGTTTTTTAAAGTTATTGAGACCAAACGACACTATACCGTTAGTCTGGTTGGCATGAATTAAAAATACTGAATTAGGTCTGTATAAAAATCTATTATTGGTTATTAGCCCAGTCCTGGAGGGTTACTCTTCAATAAAGTTATATTATAATAAAATACCAACGCCAAATACAGAGTACAAAAAAATGCAGTCAATAGGCTTAGGTTCCAGTTAATTCATTCCGTTGACAGTATTTTGGTTTACGAAAACTGAATCACGTGTCCGCTGAAATATATAAATTTTTCATTAGCATTGTATTGGTAATTAAATTAATTGAAGAGTAAGGGCACGGGTCAAATGGAGGACTCTTCATTCCTTCACAAATTTTAGCCGTACTGCGGCGTCGAAACAAGGTTGAAAATTCTCAAATCAAAAATTATATATCTCAAATTAGGCTACTATGAAGCAATTTTTGAAAGTGAACATATCAGATACACCGCTTCTTAAGGGCTCTGGCTGCGGAGAAGAAGCGGCGCAACAAATTCCCCAGCAGCACGCATCTCATTCCTTCCATCTTCCATACGTTCTTGCCTTATTCTATAATAATAATTATTATTACTCACCATCCCGTATAGTCTGTTCCAATCGTATGAGGTCCTTAGTTCTCTCGATCTTGGTGTTCAGGTGCGCGATGGCGGCAAGCGCCTTCGATGACGTCACGTTCGCCCCGTCGCTCTCGTCTTCAAGTAAAACGTATAGAATACGCATGTTATTAAGCTTATATGTTTAACTTCTCTATATAAGAAAAACTATTTGCCCAGCAGTGGGAAAATAACAAATTATTATATTAATTTAGGGACACTTTTATTTCAGTTAGTTTGTTTGGTATCTTCGTTTGTGTTGGATTGTTCTCCGAGTCGAAGTGTCTTTTTTCCTTACTGTGAGAGAGTACACATTGTTTTGTTTTAAATTTCTTATCGTTAACCCACTTTTCTTAAAGCCAACGTAGCTTGTCTGATAAACTATCCTAATATTATGTACGGAAATCTTAGGCCTTTGAGCGCCGCGTAGGTCACCGGTGACCGACGAACAAAATACTATCTATTGCTCAGCGTTCAGTTACATCTAATTTGAAGGGACTTATAGCCTATTACTTAAACGTCAATCAGTTTTGAACCGCCGTTAAGCCTCATGCTGTCTCTGTCAATTTAAAGTATAAACTAGCGACGATAGACGTTTAAGAACGTCTTAAAGTTAAGTTGCTTTTTAGTATTCGAGGGTAAGTAAATTAAATTGCGTGCATGTGCGTCTGTCTTTAGATAAAACAGTGCAACTTGCTAACTCAGTAAAGACAGGGTTTTACAAGCAAGTAATATAATCATCACGCTATTATCCAATCAAGCTTGATAATTACTAGAGTATAATTAATCAATGATCTAGCTGTGGCCCGCAGTTTCACCTGCTTTAGTAATCTCCGTTTCTGCAAGACATTTATTTTAAGTGACTTTCCAGTGTTTTTTTTTTGTTATTCTGCTATTCGAGGTGGAGATGAACCTAAAATATCAAAGATCAAAGATCATAGAAATCTGTCCACCCGTTCTTAAGTTATAAATGGGGTAACTAACCCGACTTTGTTTTATAATATATACCTATCGATAATTCGTAGTTATAGACTACGTTGTATACTGAATAACTTATAAAGACCTCTCACCCATCCACAAATTCGTTAGTTTTTAAGTTTTTAGCATATGTTTTCGCAAAAATAATTAAGCATAGGTATTTTAAAGAATCACAATATTATGATCATAGCAGGAAAAATAAACACGCATGATGATCAAATTGATACCTTAACGGGACTAGGCAGCTATTATTAGATTTTAGCAATAAGTTATCCTGTATGTTCACTTCTCAAAATAAACCACAATTCATTTGGTTTATAAGTTAACTAGCTGTCCCCCGCGACTTTGTTCGCGTGTTTTAGTTTCAAAGGTTTTTCATTTTTGCAACATTTTTTTATTTATGCTCCGCTCCTATTTGTCATAGCGTGATATTATATAGCCTATAGCCTTACTCAATAAACGGACTATCCAATACAAAAATAATTTTTCAATTCGAACCAGTAGTTCCTGAGATTAGCGCGTTCAAACAAACAAACAAACAAACAAACAAACTTCAGCTTTATGATATTATAGTATAGATACACTGGCACTAAATACTACCATAGTACGTATTTATAACATGTGCAGAAACGGAGATGAGTACTTCATAAGGAAAACGTACTCTATATAAGAATGTACAGTTAGCAACAAAAGTTTATAAACAAAATCAGTTTTACAAAACACCAAAAACACAATTTTAAGTCCATAAAATGTTGCAACTTGAAAATGAAATAGTTCTATCACGAAGGGATACGCCATGATAATCCTTATTAATCAATTTATAGAATTTTATTGAATTCAGGTATTTTGTAAATGTAATTGTGTGATGAACTTTATATTTAAGAGCCAGTTATTGGAATAATGAGGCAGATAATATTTACTACTCATAATATCAATATTTTATTATGAGTATAAAACTTTATGAAGTTGGTAACGATATTTGCAGACCATATAAATATATTTAAGTAGCTAATATTTCGAATACAGATAAAATAACTAGATATTATATTACATACTTATGCCAGCCTCAATTTAATATCCATTTTTATAGGGTGTTACCGAACGTTTATAGTTTATATCAATATGTCTGTTCAGCTTAAAATCTATACTAATATTATAAAGCTAAAGAGTTTGTTTGTTTGTTTGAACGCGCTAATCTCAGGAACTACTGGTTCGAATTGAAAAATTATTTTTTATTGGATAGTCCGTTTATTGAGGAAGACTATAGCCATCACGCTACGACCAATAGGAGCGGAGCATAAATGAAAAATGTTGCAAAAATGAAAAACCGTGGAAACTAAAACACGCGAACAAAGTCGCGAGGGACAGCTAGTTAGTTAATAAATTTTTTTATTAATTATTTGACAGCAAAAATCATAACCACACCTCTGAAGTGACGAGTCTTAAAATTTAACAGTGTCGTATTGAGATATTGACTCTTGTAACCCAGTATTACGTTTGTTATGGTTTTTGGTACCGAAAATTCGATACGAAAAATTTTGTATCGTTTATTTTATTACCTCATTTTAAGCTAAAATTGTGTAAACATATATACTCTTTACCGACAATCGTTTTTACGGAAAATTTCTATCTCTAGAGAGGAAAACAGATGTCAAATTGCTAAGTGGAGCCGTTGGTGTAAACTCTAATTTAGATATGTTTCCGACATATTTTTTCAGATAAAAACTATTGTTATATAGCAGTAAGAATTTAAATCAAGTCTTACATAAAATAAAATATTTACCTTGATTCGCATAATCTCCATCTTGACCTGAAACGTAATAAAATAGTATTTTTAAATTATATCATTCAGTTTCTGTTACCAGTGCCAGTTTAAATTACTTTTCATTTGAATGTTACATAGTTATATTGATTGCGTGTTCCTTAATAACAATAAAAGTGAATATAACAGGTTTTAAAGAGATATAAATAGATTACAAATTAATAATCGGTCGGTATACATTCCGAGCGATTCTAAAAAACAGTAGTTAATAATTATATCTTCCAAAGAGAATGTTGATTACATTTGTCACAACAATACACAATTGTTATACAATAACTGTTAATTTTTACCGTGATAACTAATTAACAGGTGTTATTGTTAACATACAAAAGATTGTTATACTATTTTATATGAAAGCCAGATTAACAATATCCTTTTTAGAGGTACATCTTTAACTAATTATAATGACGATTAATATTTATAAGTAATACAAAAATGTTAATACAAGGTACGCAACGCAATCTATATATTTAAAAATAAATTCCGATTTTCCTTGGTCACGCCATAACTTCCAAACGAATGCACAAAATCGGATATTTTTTTTTGTAAGGACAAGATTTTTATAAAATAAAAAAAAACATATGTAAATGTTTTGTAAATCTCATACCACCCGTGCAAAGCCGGGAGGGCAGCTATGAGTAAATATAAATAGGGCCAATTCTTCAAGTTAACGTTTTACGAGTAATTCTTGTCCGAATTTGGCAATAATTTACATTTCATTTTAATTAATTAATTAATATTCGCTCCGCATGCGAATATTAATTAATTAATATTAATTAAATAATTTACATTTACTTTTAATCTCTATCAATGGTAGAAATTTGCAATGTGTTTCGAAGATTACCTACTGCATGAAAACTAATACAAATATTGCTATATTAGTACCTATATATACTAAAAATATATTTTAAAATTAAATTCTATATTATCCGTCCTTCGTGTAGGTTTAGTTTGGAATATAAATTAATGTAGTTTGTAATTTACCTCTATAGGCAGGGGATCCATATTCGTCGGCTGATGATAACGCATACGACACGTTAGGACTGTACACCGAGCTAGCGTAGTCGCCGGGGGCTATAAGACCTGGCAGGATTTTCTTCTGCGGCGAGTCTTCCAGGCTGTAATGAAATGATTTTATAATAGATTATGGTTATAATTTTATAAGCTATACAATAAAAATATTTCAAGTTACACTAATAAATACTACTTTATATTTTAAAGATATCACCATTGCAGTGCATCTTCCACGTTTGTTCCTGCTTCACCCAAAGATGGACTGGTAGAGAATGCTTTAGCACCAATACCGGGTGCACATCATATTTTATCAGACTTGAGATTACTTCTTATAAGTTGCCATAATAATATAATAATATCTTGGGACGACTAACACACGGTCATCTGATCCCAAACTAGGCAGAGCCTGTATTATGGCAACCTGACAACTAATAAACATACTTATATATTGCTAAATACATACATATTATTGATAAATTACACCCAGACACAGAACAAACGATCATGCTCATCACACAAAGATTTGTCCTGGGTGGGAATCGAACCCACGACCCACTAGACCAACAGGTCATTCTAATCGAATATAATTTAATATTTGGTTAATATAAGGTACTCACTCCCTAGAACTGTTGACAGTGGTATTGGCTGAGAGCGGACTGTTTCCAAGGTCCCTGGAGTGGGACTTGACGTGGTGCGCCCGGTCACCATGCCGGGACGACGTGCTTGATGACGGCTCCTGTAAATACAACAAATTCTGGTCATTATTTTGACGACCTCCGTGGTCGAGTGGGGTATACACCGGTTGTTAAGGTGTCGCCCGCTCTGCGGTTCCAGGTTCGATCTCCGGATCGTTCAATGTACAAAATCACTTTTCTAACAGATATTATTATCTCATTTAAGAACCTTTGTACTAGATACCTTACAAGACACCAGTATATTGTTTTTGTGTTTGTGTGCTATATATTTTACTTTGCTATGGACCAAAAAAGTATGAAATAAAGGATCAAATAAATAAACTATATACAGATAGATAAAAACACCCTCTCAAAACACAATTACCGTTATTGCGCTTACCAGTTAGCGCCACTGGCGCGTCAGCTATCAAAACCCACCAACAAACCACAGAGTACTTTTATAAAACAAACTAAGAAATTTGATATTTCGGACACCACATGCGACTAGCGCCTCTAGACGAAAATGCTAACTTAGCTTAAAACTTCAGCTTAACACTTGATAATACGGCTCTAGGCTTCATTGGAAAATTGCATAGATTTCAACGAACAGCAATCGATACGATTCCTACAAAGTTTGTAAGAACTAATAGAAACAATACCTGCAATTGACGCAATACGTTTGACCTTTTTTCATACAAAGGAACAAGCATTTTGACCCTAATTTCGTAATAAATTTTCTTTATAGGATTTCTTTCAACTCGTAAATGAAACTCTATTAACTTTCCTCGCTATTCAATTCCGTCGTACCAATTAATTATGTCATAACAAAGTTCTTGACATTACAAAAGTCAACACAACGAGATGTGTACGCAACGAGAGGTTTCATTGGTTTCAGTGTGGCAACGTTTTGTTGTTTTTAATTAAAAATATTAATAAGGTTTCACGGCCATTAATGAGCACCAGAGGCTGTTTAAAAATTTGAGAACGTTGACTATTGTTTTCGAGTCGAAGGTTCTTGAATTTTCTAAGCACTGTAGTTGGCCACATTAAATACATCCTTATAACCCCGATGTTTTTCATTGCGAGGACACAGACTCTTTTTACCCAACGCCAAGAGAGAGATATGTTTTTCGCGCATATCTTGTATGTTTCTATCTTTCTACATTAATATGTTTGTAAATTTCTTTACTACCTCGTATCTTCCAAACGGCTAGATGGATTTCGCAAGTTAAGGTATCGTTATAGGTGTTTTGAAAAGAAAAAAAAACGGAATTTCAGCGATAAATTGTAATTTGTTTTAATTTTATCCATGCCTTTTGAGTCGGTTATCAAAAAAGGATTTTAAAAAGGTTTACAAATATATATGCAACTTGTTAGTTTATATGTAATTTGGAATAGGACATGCTAAAATTAATAATAATGTTTCTTAGCAGTCGGCAGTCGGGTTTTATTGATTTTTACTTGTTTAACCTATGTTTAAATCTTCATCTTGTACTACGAAGTTCCAAAGACTACATACAGAACAGAGCAAAAGTGCAAAAGTACTGAAGAAAAATATCCCTTAATAATAGCCCTTAGCTCCATTTAAAATACATAGATAAGCAGAGAAAAATATGTGCTACATTTATTCCTATGTTTTTTAGACCAACTCAAGCGTGACAGCGTGATTTCTTGTCGGTATCATAAATCAACAAAACAACTCTGCTTGGCCATCATAAACCATGAGTATGAACACATGCCTACTGAGATGATATTGTCATACCAAAATGACATTGTCATACACATGCACAACACAACCAATACATCTGAACATGGTTATGATGACGATAAATATTAAATAGTGATACGCAGTCAAGTCACAACATTGATTGATATGACAACTGCGGTATTCAAACATATCGATTTTATTTATTTATATACTGGCTTGAGGTTAAGCTTGTCAGAACTATTTCACTGTTACTTGTTTATGAAACAGATACTAAATATAAAAACCATGAGTTTAATTGCACTTATCAAAAATCAGTAGTAAGCATAAATAAAACTAAATGCAAAAAAAATAAATAGCTAAATGATAAATAAATAAATAAATGTGGACAACATCACAAACACTGCTCTGAAGTCAAACTAGGTAAGTAGCTAAAGCACTTGTGTTATGGAATCAGAGGAAACGAGTGAAAGAAAGAAGAAAAAGTGAAATACTCAGACCCAAAAAAAGTAGTTTTCTACATTGACTCGTCCAGATATCGAACCTGGGACCTCAGAGCTAGCGACACCTTGAAAGCCGGTGTGAACTCCACTCGACCAAGGAGCTCGTCAAAATATAATCGATCGATGAAATAGATACTAAATACAAATTACTTAATTATATAAAACATTATACATATTGTGATAATATCTAAAATATACATTTAACAAAATGTCATCTTATTTATTTGCATTTGCATTCTGCGGATTGTATTTTGTGGTTTGAGCCTGTAACCTCATTAATTTTGGTATTTAAAAGTTTTGGTTATGCGATATTAAGTAACTTATGCATATGTTCATTAAAAAAAAACAAATCATTACACAAGTTTTATTGTGTAAATTACAATAAATATTATAATAAAACTGACAGCTGTATTCATTACTAAACAGTGATAGTAAACTTAATAGTTTTAATTAAGTAGGTTAAGGCGTGCATCAATATTCGTCCTACATCTTTATAATTAGAGAGTCAGGAACCATCCATTGTGAAACATACTTTCTATTTTAATACGAAGTTCGATGGCTGTTATTTTGTTACTGAAACCATTGTTAAAAGGACAATGGATCTATCTTATAAGTAAGGAGGATGTGAACACGTGTTTCTTTTGTTCTTTGGACTGATCTTTAAGAGAAAAATATACGTCTCCATAATAACAGTCTGTTACCGAGTCATTGCAGGCCGAGGCCTCATCTCATACAGATACGTATTAAGATGGGACACTACTTCCAAGGAATTTGACAAAGAGGTATTTTACATATGTTTTGGAAAAAATAATAATAATAGGAGCACGTATTAAGTAGACCTAGATTTTTTAAGAAATAATCATTGCTCTAGAAACGTTTTCCACGAAGAAAACAGCGGAACACGTTTGTATGAAGAAAGACCATGTCGCATCCACTTTTCATAACCACGCTTTCAAAATACGGATTGGCGATTACGGTTTTCATAAATCCAAGTAGCAAGAACCGTTTTTCAATGGTATCCTAAAATACCTAATAAGGTACTTGAGTTTGAAAATGTTAGATCTTAATTTAAACCATTAAACCACATCACTAGGACCGCCACGCCCAAAGGGCTAAAACTTTAAAGGCACCTTACAAATTTCATCCATAATTTCAAGTAATTTAGAAAAATAAGCATATAATAAACCTATCTTTTAGAAACCCTAGCTGTTGCTGCGGTACCACCCGCGTGGATGTCAGTTATCGCAGCAAAAAGAAACCTATGTCCCTTCTTGGGATCTAAGTTTATCCTATACCCAGTTTCATCAAAATAGTTTAAGCGGTTTAGCCGTGAAAGACAGACAGGCAGAGTTACTTTCGCATTTATAATATTAGGAAGTAAGGATAAACATAATTATAGAAGGGTTTTCAGTTTTTGATTGCGCCACAGAGAACTTATCGCAAATTATAATTAAGTTTCTCAGCTTGACACCGCTTCACGCAATTACGTGGAGTTTAAAGGTCACATTGTTGCGAAATACTTGTAATAGACGTTCTAAGGACGTGTTAATATTCGATATATTTGTATAAAAACTTTCGTGAGGCGTATTCATAGTTCATATAGGAATACTAGCTGCCTGCCCGGGCTTCGCACGGGTGGTAAGATAAGTTTTAACATTTTCATACGTTTTTTTTTTTCTTTTATACAAGCTTTTATTCAATAAGGTACATAACAAAAAAAGAAATCTTCAAAACGGTCCAACCGCTTTAGTTTTAGCAAGACTAAAGAACTGCTCTTATTTTTTATATATAAGAAGAAGAAGAAGAAGATGGAGTTTACTCGGTACGGTCGAACCGACTTGCGACACCGCCGCTGCCGCGTCAGCTCATGATTAAGGACTATTGAGTCTGAAACTAGTCGGGCGATCCCGAGAATTCGCGTTCATATTCCTAAATAACCATTCGATATATCAAGGCTCTGTTCGAAAAGAGTAGTATAAAATTAAATTACATTGCATGCTAGCCTTTTCTTTTTTTTTCAAAGCATTTATTGACAATCACAGTCATTCTGCTAATCTTGGATCACCCTCTGAGCTCTAGATAGTGTTAGTGTCGGTCGTTGATCAACAACATAATGGCGCAGTTAATGACATAATGCTGCCTCAAAATATACTGTCAATGATGAATCAATTTGAGTAGGTACTTTAAATGTGGCGAACATCAAATGCTCTGAACCCAAAGTAAGTAGCTAAAGCATTTGTGTAATGGAATCAGAGGCAACAAAGTTACCACAAACACCCAGATCCGAGACAATGTATAAAAGTGGTTTTCTTACAAAGTATTCTGAATTAATCGGATTGTCAAAAGAATGGTAAACACATATTTTTGTACTAATATTCTTTATTTCCATAGTCCGTAACACTCTTCTTTGTATTACATAACACAACAGACTTATTTATTTTAAAATTGGGTCTCTTTACATGTACCTACATGCAAACCGTGCCAATTACACAGGAGTAATTTGAGAACGTTGATAAAAAACCTTGTTAATATCGTCCAAGCGATATCGTTGGTAAATATACAAATACAATAATTACTATTTCCTCAAATTGTATATCAGTGTAACAGTTCACACACCTTTTAAGTGATTAAGTCATGACGTATGTATTATTTGCCGAGAACAAAATAAAAATAAATAGCTACCTGCATTCCGAATGCGTTAATAAACAGTCCAAGGTGACGCATCGTCATAGTTTTATCGTTCGCGTGAACAAATTAACGGAGTATCATCACTTTAGTGTATTAGGTATATTTACATCCTAACAACTTTATAAATAAACTTAAGAGTGCGCAAAACAAGTATGAACTGTAGTCACTAGTATGAACAAGAAAATCTCAAAATTTGAGCCAAAACAGAGCGCGCCGTTTTATTAAAACTGTCTCAAACGGAAATTAACTTTAATTATAAGTAAATGAGCATAACTTACAGCTAAAAATTTGATTGATTTGCACGCACTCTATGCTTGCCTATGTACTATGTACTACTACTGTACTGTACTACTGTATTGTACTATGTACTATATGGTAATGAACAAGCTTCATAAAACACTTTTTATCATAGGATTCTAGGATGATGCAAAATAGAACAATTTTTAAATAAGCAATGATTTTTGTCCCATCGAATTATGGTTTAATATTTCATCATTCTAACTTAAATTACAAGAGAGCAAAACATCACATCTGAATCATACGAAAACGTGGACATTTTTTGCATAATTTTGTATGTCGAGAAGATGTATAAAAAGTTATGAGACATCAGAGATTTTTGTCCTTGACTTCATATAAGTATTGAATTAGTCTCGGCGAGAGGTCTGTCCGGGTTTAATTGTGAAGTAAATTCTCAGAGAGATGAGTCCCCAAGGTAACATTAGGTGGACACATTAGTAGATTACAAATTGTAATTACGTATCTAGGTATATGGTTTTGTCCTTTAATCTTAAGCCTATCGTACAGAAGACATTTTAAGGTAGGTATATGCGGTAGGTATATAATGTGAAAGTTTGTGAGGATGGGTGAATGGTTGGATGTATGTTACTCAGTCACGATAAAACGGCTGAAAGGATTTCAACGAAATTGGGTACATAGATAGTTTACTACCTAAATTAACACATAGGCTACTTTTCACACCATTTTTCATCAACAAGTGGGTGAAACCGTGGGGCGAAGCTACTAGTTTAGAAAATAAATATTTTTACCTAGTTTGAAAAAGGTAATATCTGTCAAAAGTAAAACTATTCATATTTGGTGTACTGTAGACATAATGTACATGAGCGCTGACCACAGATATAGATACTGACTTTGACATTGACAGTGGCTGTTTTTAGTGACATTCGTCCATCGTTAGGTATTTGTTACTACTCACATGCGGTCACCCTAGTACTCTAATTAGTATACTCTTGATTGTACGAACACTGATTATACCCACAATCAAGTAGGTAATTGGCATGTCATATTGATGTTTGTCTGTTTTAAAACATATCTAATCCAATCCTAATAAACCCGTTTTCTTCTGCTACAGGGTAAAGGTATTCCCTCTCTCTTTTCCGTGCCTTTCTGACCTATTTTAGAGAAGACCAGTATTTTTGATAGGATTCTAGTTGGTCTCTCCACCTCCTCCGTCTCTTCTTGGTCTGTCGCGATGTCGACTAGCATTAGGTAAAAGACGCACTCTCTTTTAAAAGTTATACGATTTTTTTACCAGTATCTACAGAGGTATTCGTTTCTATTCGCCCAAAATTGTATGTGAAATAATATACCTATATTTACGCATTGATTTAGCACTTAGCTTTCAGCGCTGAAGGTCGCTTGTTCCAACTTTTGTTTGATCTAAAGATATTGGATACTTGATAGTTGATGTAAGTCTCAAGTGTTTTCGCGTGTTAAATATTGTTTTATAAACGTACTCATGACTCTCATGAAAAAATCTTGAAGAGAACGTAATACTGGTAGTAGGTAGGTAGTAAGCTATTCCTAAATAACATACGCTACTATAGCCGAGTAACCGACATCCACAAGCGAACATTGAAGAAATGTACAATAGGAAGAAAAATGACAATTTCCATTTTTCCTGCAAAACGATTTGTTGTCCTTTCCGAAGTTAAAGCTTAGATCCGATATGGAATGTTAAGGAGTATGGGACGTACCATACGTCACACAAAAAGCACACCAGTTTAAAAACAGAGCGACAGCTGCCAGTCACCAGCTGCCGAACTGGACGAGACATTATAAATTAATTGCTATGATTGTTCGTTAATGACATCTTATGCCCCAACTGAATACGTTCTTCCTTTTACGAGTACGAGCCATTCTTCTCATCGAAGGTGTTTAAAATGCACAAGGTATAGTCAAAACTGGTTTTTATAAGACTGGGTTTGAAAGAACAAATTAAGACGTTATGTATAAATATTTCTGTTTCCGTATGGGAATAATAGCGGCACGCTAATCCCATAGGAATTTATTCCTAGTTAAGAAATAGGCAAGTTCTATCCCTCTCTTACGCATTATCTAAATAGATTCCATCCTTACATTTCCCCAGACAACTGCCGGAAACCCATCTAATAAAGGTTTTAAACATTTTAGATTTAAAACTATTATATTCAAGCACAAAAATTCATATCATTCGGTGTTCTGTGGTATATACGGAATAACAATATAAATTGTATGCGAGTTTGAAAATTTGAGCAAACTTGAGCCCCAAGCAACGCGCAAAAGCTAATACATTGAACTAACATAACAATAACTACAAAATACAATATTGATGTCAACAAAATGCTAACGATACGCCGACAATTGTAGAACACTCAAAAGAAACTCCTACTTCAAAGATGTAGGTTATCTGATGAAAGTACATTATAGTTATGCTAATGCAAAGGTTAGGCCATCTTGTTGTTGAAATTCGTCACTTATTACGGTAAATGTATATAAAATAACATCGGTATTATTACAAAACCGTGTTACAGTGACAACAAGTATAAAAACTTTCCTGTTTCTAAGATAATAATAAAATTATTCTTGATTTTATAATAAATAAGACCATTTTTAGATTAATATCTACTACTACTAGCTTATCTATCTGCTACTTTACTAATCTAATAAGCCCGTCTTGTCCCACTACAGGGCAAAGGCCTCCCTCTTTCTCTGCCTCTGAGCTAGGATGGGCCAGTCCTTTCGGTAGGAGTCATGTTGGTATCTCCACCTTCTCATCACTATAAAAAAATCCAATTGAAACAGAAGCACGGTAAGTCTACCGGAAATTCAAATCGATTCGAGACATTCTTAAAAATCTGTCGCTACATGACACCTTAAAATTGTGTTTGCGATTGCAACATTAATAATAAAAACTTACGCTAACAACATGATGTACTGTAGACGGTGATTGCACCCTGGACCTGATGACGGCATCATCAGTCACCACCGCGGGATCCCGCGCCAGATCCGCGGTCGACGGCGACTGGCTCCGACTCGACCCCTTGCTGTGCCCATGGTCGACGTGCAACGTGTCCATCCCTAATCACATGGAACTACATACATACATTCAATTGGTATTGTTGTATGTATTCATAAGCGTGATAGGTCGGCCAGTCTCGCCATCGCTCCAATATCTGGAATAGATACGACTAATTAAAAACTTTAACTATTGGTGTTAGATTACTGTGAACTTTGTATTCTTCTCTTATTAGGTATTTATAGATACATTAAGCGCATGGAATTAAAAAAATCAAATACATAATTGTAAAGTCATGATCGATAAAGATTCGGAACCGAAAGATAACCTACATGGAGTTGATAACAAAGTGTAATGCACTTTTTTTATAATAATGCCATGTGTTACAAACTTTACAGCTAAGAAAATAAAAATGACTTTAGGTGCGAAAACTGAAAAAGATACTCATAATTTTGGCCTGCAAAGGCCAATAGTCGTCTAGTGCATCTGACTATTCCTGGCAGTGTAAATGGTATAGTACTTTTGTAAATGGCCATAAAACAAATCGTAATCATAAAAAATATAAATTGCGGAACACTACCGTTTTCAAGCTCTTTCCGTCTATTCCAGCTAACGGTTTACACCTCATTTGTAACTGAAATAACGTGGCGTCACTACTAGATTATTACTAATAAATAACAAACTGTCAATAAACATCCTCAACGTGTTAAATCATCAATAATTGTGGTTAAGATTTAGGACCAGATCAGTCTCATGCACTTACAGGGAAGGACCCCTACGTATTATTGTGTTATCTCATCCATGTGTCCTTCAGATATAGAAAATGAAGGCCAAGCAGTTTACACTCCACAGAATATAATTAAAACAGTATTCTTCTGCTTCCTGATTTGTCAATTTTGCTGCAATGTATATTCAACGTATACCTTGTGCCCTGAGGTTTAGAAGGGACTTTATCTTTCTTATTTTATCCATCTTTTGCTGCAATGTATATTCAACGTATACCTTGTACCCTGAGGTTTAGAAAGGACTTTATCTTTCTTATTTTATCCATCACACAATTAATCTCTTTTCTTGTATCATATTCATTTGTTTTGTTGCTATGGCATGCTTAGCTAATGGGCATGAACCAGGATCAGGAAGTGATGTATATCTTCTAGTCAGCACTAGGAAGTCTAAAGTAAACCTAATATTAGTAAGAGGCAAGCTTGATGATGGTATTGAAAAGTTATGTATACTAAACGTCAATATCAGCGTTTAGGTGTAGTAAAACACGGCGCCTATATCCCGGCTTAGTTTCTATTATGACTGCAGATAAGCCGATAACTGGATTTGCCAACATGAAACGTTAAGCGCTAAAACAAACATATTTCTGGCCGGGATTTATTGAAAACTGGTGTTTGTTTAACGGTATGTATTGTGATTATGTAAGGAACTTTACTGTTAGATGTTTGTATATTTGACAAATCATGAGGGATTTTAATTAACCCTGTGATCTTATTTCTTCTTTATCGAAATCGAAATATCCGATCAAGGCATTGCGTCGATGCGTAATATTACAGATTCAATGAGGATCGGAAACATCTAAGCTATCTATAGAGCTGGACATCATTCTAAACTTGTACATACACTGGTTCTACATAGTGTAATTTTTCAACACGATAAAACTTAGCTGTTCAGGTTGAACTTAATCTGAGCATGTTCAGACTATGACATGTATCTTCTCGATATTTCTTTATCACCATAAAATTACTGACATTTCAGTGGTATTAAACTTGTTTTGTGGACTCAAATTATTGTAATTTAGGCATTGTTGATTATTTAAATTTTAAACAATTATTCTAAAGGAGAGTAATTGACCTTTCAAACGGTACAAATTTAGCTGATACCGAAATCAAATAACAATTACTTAGGAATAATGTGCTCGAACTGAACTGAATTGAAGGAGGTGGCGCGAATATCAATTTATAATAATGAACACTTGAAACATTATCTTTCATTGTAACGAGATACCTTATAACTATATTATAATACAGCATGAATATATCAGTATAAATATATGCCAAACACTCTATGAAATAATAATCCGGTGGCATTAAACCTTTCACGGCGGAATCTAGAGCTCTCCCAAACCGAAATCAAATCCAGTGGGATATAAATATTACCATAGCCACTAAGTATGAAAAGCGGTTTGGACTTCCGTTTTAAATATTACTTCATTATATAGCTGCGGTATTAAGCTAATGGGTTTTGAGTAGACTTCCGATAGATTCACGCTACGATATTTCGAACGGTTGTTATATTTGTACAAACGTTGTTATTTTGCTACATGTATAAAATAATATACAACGAGTCGTTTTGCATCCTCGTTAAATTCAAGGAGGTAATTATTGTAATAATTCTCGACAAATAAGTAGATAATATAGTTTTTTTCTATTTTGCGTATATCGGTCCGTGTGAGACAAGCATGTCAAAGCGCGGCCGGTGTGACACCGCACTGTAACTGCTCTTATACACACACAGAAAGACACATATCGTAATTTGATTTGATATTTTATGTTTTTCATGACAGCCTCCTGAAATTTGACGAGGATGCAAAACGACACGTTGTGTATTGAGCCAAGAAACATGTCCACAGCATGTTTCAATATTCCACCTTCGTTGTAAGGGACAATATGTGCATGAGTGCAATGGTATCAGGTTCAAGGGCTTTGAAACTTATACCATAGCAGCTACGCGGGTACAATAAACATATTTGCGTTCCTCAAGTTACCTATCTAAGCGAAGCAGAGGTCGATGACACCAATCGTAAATATAAATCAATAGACGACCTTTTCATTATCCAAAACCACTTTATAATGAAAGCATCGTGGTAAACAGAGATAGTCATTTGAATATAGCAATAAATCGACGAACTATTAAGTTCTAAGGTTGACCTAAATTTGATAGACAACTGATTTACGAGGAGCTGTTAATCTTTATGAGTATTTGATTGCATGTAGCATGAATGGGACTGTGACATGTTTTTATAATAAGAGTAGAAATAAATAGGCTTTTCAACTACTGAACAAATGAATTTCCCGTCATTCCTATGTGTATCAGGGAAAGCAGGCTTTGAATGCTTTTGTAAGTATCAAATTAAAATCTCTCTACATATTAAACAAAGTCGGATTTGTTACAGCATTTATAACTCAAAAAAGGGTGGACCGATTTTCATGATCTTCGATTTGTTGGATTCGTCTTCACCCCGATTAGCAGAATAACTATAAAAACCTCGGAAAAAGTCGAGGACCAAGTACGCGTGTGTAACCGCGAGGTACCGATAGTGTATCCATACGGAATACTATCTAGGTAAATATTAGAAATAAAATGTGTTTCATGAATACATATTTTAGAATTTAGCATTAACTACATAAGTGAATGTACAAAACCTAATATAGTGTGGGAGTCCTTTTGCCCAGCAGTGGGACAGTATAGACTAAATTAAAAAAAAAAAGTATATGTGAAATACAATGTTTAAAATTAAATTTAGTCATTAACATAATCTGGTCTTAACTAACGCTAAAATTAATATGTATTTTAAAAATATATGCATGATGAGGCATGGTACATTGAATACCTACTTTGTTTTGCTTTGAGAACAGAATCAACAGCTTGTGAATCATTCGCCCTTTTGTGATATTTGTATGAGTAACACTTAAAGGTTTACTGCGTAATTGGTACTTTGTTCAGCATCCATTCTAATCGTAACTTAGATATGATCTTTCATTTAAAAATACTTTTGCTTAACTTCTTTGAATAAATAAATAAAAAAGCTTTCTCTTACATTAGGAAATCTAACAGGGATGTAAATGAGATATATTGTTTTATTTGCAGATTCCCTAAATTTAGGAATTTTATGTTTACATGAAAAATACCAACTTCAAATAGATCTTTTGTAGTATAAATACAGTAAATTAAGTACATATTATCATAGAGTTGTGTGAATCATCTTGCAACAACTAGACGTGTAATGTTTACTAAAACCGGCAGTTTATCTTACTGCAATTTGCCTACACTACTATAGTATTACCACAAGTATTATAACAGAGTTTACCTAATTCTAAATAGTGTATTTTGTCTGAAACTTTAACAGGTATGCTTTCCTATACGGCACTTCAAATTTATATACTTATTGGTTGAATACTGAAACTTCAATCAGTTTTAAATCGCCGTTAAGTCTCATGCTGTCTCCGTTACTTTAAGTTGTTAAGTAGCGACAAAAATACTTTTAACAACGCGTTAAAGTTAAGTTGCGTTTCATTATTTAAGCGATACGTAAAACAATCATTACCTGCATAATGAGTTATCGTTTACAAGTATAGAATACTTAATGATCGTACATTATCGAGTGTTCAGATTGGCATGAGATGCATTTGTTGTATTCAACAATCCTTGTTTATAATACAATGTTGTGAATGCACATTGATATATTGGCAGCAGGCTGAGACAAAGAAATATTGTTCAAATGGATACAGTAACGTTAGGATTTATAAACGGTTCATCTCTTTCGTAGGCTTCTTTGAATATACTTGTGATATTTCTTGGATAAATTTAAGGCTCATTAATTAATAATTTCCATCCTGAACAAATCGAAGAACATTAGGTATCGTATTGGCTTCTTTTGCCTACGCATTACTAAATAAATGTTAGAAGTGAAATGAAAAGCAAAGTATGTGTCCATAAAAACAAAAACACTGAAGAATTCCTTAATAAAAAACGTTATTTTCAATAGCGTAGGTCTCTAAATCTCTAAATGGTCTCTACACGGAGTCTGTACATATGTAGATCTTGCTGTAAACCCCTGCTTCGTTTAACTCGACTATATAATACTAATAAACTTAGTTTATCGATCTATACCTACATATTATAAAACAAAATTTCCTGCCGCGTCTGACTGTCTGTCTGAACTTAAAAAACTCAAAAAACTACCGAACGGATTCTCATATGGTTTTCGCCAATGGATAGAATGATTTTAGAGGAAGGTTTATGTATTATTTATTAATGACTACCTGTCCCACGCGACTTTGTCCGCATGTTTTAGTTTCAACGGTGTTTCATTTTTGCAACATTTTTCATTTATGCTCCGCTCGTTTTGGTAGCAGCGTAATGTTATATAGCTTATAGCCTTCCTCAATAAATGGGCTATTTATTCAAATCGGACCAGTAGTTCCTGAGATTAGCGCGTTCAAACAAACAAACAAACTCTTCAGCTTTATGTATTAGTACATATATAGCTTTATCTACCCGTGCAAAGCCGGGGCGGGTCGCTAGTTATTAATAGGTACACTTAAGTTTTTGATAACAAAACCGTACCCCACTAATCTGTAATTATCATAATCATAATCTATGAGAATGATAAAAAATGACGCCATCTGTCGTTTTCCACAATATTATGGTCAAGGACTTGTTTGCATTGCACGAGTTTCAAACCCTTTCATTATAATCAAAGTCTAACTATTAAAAATGCAAGAGCTACTTGGAAATATACTTCGATTTATCGATTGCTATTATGTTTGCTTCATATATTGTTTAGTATTGTTTGAGTTCAATTTAATCACATATTTCAGATAATATGTTTTTAATATTGAATATTGTGATCGAAAGATATAGTACCGTGAAATTGAGCCGGCGTATAACTAGTTAAGATTTTAGATCTCAAAATAAATCGTACTTAGACATGACAAATGCTTGGCACAAATGCCAGTGTCTTTACTTTTCACACTTGAATTTTAATTCTAATACAATGCCAATGCAAAATTTATCAGTTTAGCAAACATTAGATTCAGCTTTATAATAAAAAACTGCTGTCAATGGAAGGAACCGACTGGAATCAAAACATTAAGAGTAAACAACGTCTGGTTTTTGTAACGTTTCAAGTATCTATTCTTCAACAGTAATTATAGTGCCAAGATTTTAGGCGCTAACAGCTGCCTCGGGCCTAAATCATACGTCGTGCAACTAAACCATATCGTACAAAAAACCGTTGTCATTGTTCGTGCATGCAATCATTAATAAAGAGTTTGGAATCGATACTTTAACGAATCACACTTTCAATTTAATCGAGTTAGTTCACAACACTGCTACGAGATATCACAGTTAAAAGATGAGTCAATGGTACCCACACAAGTATAATTTCCTGTGTAGATAGAGTCAATTATAACAGTGCATCTGTTTAATGACCGGAGTAAGATGATTAATAGGTTATTTAGTTATTAGCTATTATTGACCTGATTATTGCGCACATTAACCGTTCGTTTCCTTTAAGATATACAGTCAGAGGAAATGTAGAATCTTGAAGTGTATTTATGGAACTTATGTTTGTAAACAAAGCGTATATTTTAAACAACCATTATTATACGTAGACACATTTGTTTAATACATAGTTGAAACTCTGTACAGTCGAGCGATCGTAATGTACTTATCCTTGTCAATATAATATTGAAAAAGCCCTCGACATAATGTTTAAAATCTTCGTTTTCAAAAGCCTACCCGAATTTCTTTCTGATTTGCTTTTTATAGCAGTCGCATATCTGTATAAATTTTTACTAAAACAAAAAACAATGTTGAAGACATTGCCTACTTTACATAGTTTTTTCTCGACAAAGGCCTACTTCAAATGATGCCCTTTTTCCATTTCTCATGGCTTCGTACTTTCTCCTCATCTCTCTGTATGAGGTGTGCGTGCATTTCTCACATTTATCTGATTGCTAGCGTTTTAACCGCATTGCACGTACAACACTGATTTTCGGGAGGTACGCTCGTACAAGTTTAGTTTAACAGCATTTTTGTAATTTCATGTTAGACTTTTTAATTTCTCTCGTCTGATTTTCTTATAATATACGAAAAAAAAAACGTTTTCTTCTATTAAGCGTTCAGTCACTCTCAAAGATTTAAGTTTCAATCTCAATATTATATAAAACGTGTTATACAAACTTTAATACGTAAGTAATTGAATCTGTAACTTTATAATCTACGAAGCACAGGCCGACTTTACTTAGGAGTTTTTAATTAACTTTTTTCTTTTGAAAGAGCTTAGTCCTGTTTGATATGCGCAGACAAGTCAGAATCAGAATACGTAAATATACTTTGGGTGTTATAAAAAATGGTTTTAGGCATGGATATATATTTTCTAAAATCTGATAGACATTACAGTCCTACTGAAATTACATTTTTAATGTACGTACAGCGTAAATAAAATGTCTGTGAAAGGTTTCAGTTTTATTTGCCAAGTAGCCTCATGAAATAAGAGGCTTATAAAATATATTGACATTCGCGATGTCTGGTACTCGCAAAATGCGTACTACATTCTTGGGTGAATATAATTGGAAAAACAAGCGAAGTTCACAAGAATGTAGACAAACAAGTTATTTTTCATTTTATTGTAGTGTCATGTTAGAAAAGCTAGGGGTCGCCAACCCGCTTGCTCAGCGCTACGGACGAGACCACTCGGGAACTCTTTGTCCAGAAGACGCCATCTACAGCTTGTTGATTCAACAAATACCTTTTAGCTTTATACTAGATTTTATTTTTTTTGCATATCCAGGCAGTTTTACACACAACACTAGTTGATATTAATAATGATTATTTTTTTCAATTCTATCTAAAATATCGAAAACTCAAAAAACTACAACGTTAATTTACTTTTAAATTAATACAATATCGCTTAGTGACAGCCGTACGTTCAAGAACATAGTTATCAGTTTTACAAGAACATAGTTACCAGATAAAACCTCGTCACTGAAAAGCGATCTAAGCCCAATTAAATAGTTGCTTATCAAACAAAAATTAGGAGCAATATGTATGTTTAGATAACACGTTGACATATTGAACTATAGAGTAGTCAGTAAAAAAATATAGACCTATCCTTATCAGCTAATAGCTCGGAGCCTATCTGCGTGCAGTCATAATATTTGTATACGTACGTTTTGTAAGTTTGATTACGATAATTTTAAATAATCGGGTCATATTGGTTGTAGTTGCGTCAAACGGAAGACCGATTTAGAAATAGTTCTTTTTGTACGAGTGTATTTTGAGACAGTCATTCACAATTCAGTGTAAATATGTTTTTATAGCATACAATCGGTCCGTCATACAGCGATTAAACTTTAAAAATATGCTTGTAGCCATTTCCTTTAATTCAATACAAGAATATAAATAGCTGAATGTCAATACAAAGTAACAAACTTCCCATAAAAGAGACAGACAAATAAAATATACACGGCTTGTTAGCCACAATAATCTACCCGCGGCTTTCACGTGGACTCCGCTAAAATATTTCAACGTAATCTAGGTAAACTACAAACAACTGTCAGCTCTGTGCCTAGAGTACAAAGTCCAAAACGGCTAAAAATATCCGGTGTATAGAAGAGTGGTTCGCGTGGGAGACTGTACCCTAATCAGAGTCACATACAGACGACATGGAGAGCGATACAGTACGATAACAACATTTTTGTATTGTTGAAACGAACCGATGGAAAATAAATTGCATAGTTCATACTACGAGGCCGATGACAGCTGATTCATAAAACATTAAGATTTATAGTTCGTGCATTCAACTTCGGTTCGAGTTAAATTGCATATATTTCAAGTGTTTAACAGTGCAGTAAACATACATTAACTAATGAGCTATGAGAACTTCTGCCAATTGGCTGTTATACGATGTGGAATTATTGCAAGTGGATAATCTGTAAAAAAATTGGCGCCGCGTATTCATGTTACGACGATCTTTTCCCGGACGGTTCTGACAATACGTTATTAAATATATCTTGTAGTCACATTTTCACACCAGCGCCAGAAGAATTTTTGTGAAAGAAATGAATAACAAAAATATATTTTCTTGGCTTTTTTTCATTCAATCAAAATCCAAAGTCAAAAGTACCTGACCCCTTTTAGTTGGCCGACCGAATTCTTGGAAAGAAAAATGTCAATATAACGTTATGAATAAATCAGAAACAATACAACGGCAAGGGTTTCAGTATTGGTTCCAAAGTTATGTACGACATTGAACCCTTCCGAGAAGAATTTCAAAGAAATTCCAATTCCCGAACGATTGAACGTTTTCGTGTTGTTCACGCAATATTTAAGTTTCTCAAAATCCTTTTAAAGCTCTATGGAGCTTGATGCCGGTTTCAACTTTGTTAAATATTAAAGCAAGGGGAGCTAAAATTGATATCGTTGTAGGACAATTAAACATTTTAAGCTTTGCCGAGTATTTGTAAGAAAATTAAATGAGCGTTAAATGTCTTGTTGTCGACTATAGTGTCATTGTTAAGGAAAGTATAATTATAATGGGTCTATAGAACAATTCAGCTCCGGCGGGATTCCCGAGTTTCATTTCACGGGTCAGTGATTGGATGAGCCGCGGTTACCTTGTTTTTCTGCGATGAAATAACTATACGTATCTTGTGTCGGCTTTATCAAACACAAGCCTTTGCAGATAAAGAATGTATTCATTTCCGAATAAAATCTAGCCTAGTCTATAATTGTAAGCTTGATTACACCTGGGTCATAATAGGCGATTCTTTAGTGTCCTTTGATCACCCGCGAATATAATTATTTGTTTAACTAAAAAAAGAGTAATTTAATTGAAATAGCATGTTATTGTAATTTTGCATGCCGCTTTATGTGTAAGCATGCTTTAAAGTTTTATTACCATATCATAAGCAATTAAAACCTGATTTAACATTTTTATTTAGCGCTTAATAATCTAAGTTCTCTTGCAAATTGTTGCAATAAATATACGGTAGGTTGTTTAATGTATGTTGGCTTCAGGCTTTGAGGCCTTAAGTTATCGTCAAATCGCATAGTTCGCTTGTTAGAAATCCCTTAACGTAATCAAGAGTACAGTCATACAAATTAATTGTATCAGAGCCTTAACTGAACACCTGGGGTTTCGCGTGAATGCGCCAATCGCTCGATATTAACATAGTTATTAGGTTAATACTGCATTTCGTAGATAGATCAGATACGAGTTTAGTTTCCTGTTCGTGTTCAAGATCCGGATTTAGATCTATTTTAATGTACTCGATTGGGGTGTGCATTTTAAATCTAAGAGGACAACTGTTGATAGTGGACCAATGTAAACAGGCATTTCTATCATCTGTTTGTATTCCTTTTGACTTTTTAATACGATATCAATATATCGATACAGCTGAGGAGAGATCCGGATGGAGAAAGTTTAAGTGTGTTAAAGCACGCAAATTCAAAATCCAAAAATAAATCGATATCTATGTTTGTGTCACATTTCTTCTCTGTTGGACAAATACCTTTTAACGCAACCGGTATAATACTTTGTTATATTATTAAGGGCTGATTTTTCCATCGCCAGATAATTTTATCAAAGCAATAATTTTGGATTTTTGATTGTTCTTTCATACAAAATCTGGCAATTTTATTTCATGAATAAAAAATTATCTGGCGTTGGAGAAAATTGCCCTAACAAAAATAAAACCGATACTAATGACAGGGTATAGTATAATATAGTTTTCATTGCAATATTACTAACAAATTTTTTATTTTTGTTAAAAAGATGGTCATATAAAAATATTTAAAAGCTCTTTAGTCAATTTATTTGCTAAACATTAACCTTTATTTCAGTTTATTGATCATTACTTCGAACGTATTAATATTATTCGACATTCGTACACAAAAATATATTCTGATACAAATGCACTTATTGCTTGAATCAATAAAGATAAAAGTTTCACCGAAATCGATTCCGAGAATTGATTCAGTTATCTTAGTTCGCTGCATGGAAATACTTAGATATGTGTTATTTAACTGCCTATATGATAAAATGATGGTTGCAATAATTAATAATTAATTTTAGTATCACAGTTACATCGGTTATCGAAATTTGACACAGTCCACTATATGGTATTTTAGCCTTACGACTATGGAGTATTTTGTCGATATATTTCATAAAAATGATCTATACTAATATATAAAGCTGAAGAGTTTGTTTGAACGCGCTAATCTCTGGAACTACTGGTCCGATTTGAATAATTATTTCTGTGTTGGATAGCCCATTTATTGTGGAAGGCTATAAGCTAAATATAACATTATGCGCCCAAAAGGAGCGGAGCATAGATGAAAAATGTTGCAAAAATGAAAAAACCTATGCTATTCTTGATAATCATATATCGATGTTAAAACTGTTGTATTCCGTTACATTCTCAAGATTTCTTAAAACCTGGAATTAAGTTTACAAGAACCTATGTAGTTATTGGTGTTCTCGCCCTTCCTGATTGAGCAGTCTCGACATAGATAGCGATAAGATAACGATAGCGATATTCGGAAACTTTTTAGGGCCTTAACGCCGTAAAGAGTCAAAGTCATGAATTTGCGATTAAGTTCTAGGAGATAACGATCGATAGGTTTATATGATACATATGACCTTATCGGCCTTTACGGCGTTAGAGTGAGCCTTTAAAAGTTAACAAAGATCACTATCGTTATCGCTATCCATGTCTAGACTGCTGGGCCAAAGCCCTTATCTCAGTCACCAATTTGAATGGAATTCTATGTTTCATTACTAAGGTTAAGTTTTACAAGATTAAGAACAATTACCTAATGAAGGTAGGTCAAACATGCTACTTATGCCGTTTTTTAGTAAAAAAAATCATTTATCAATAAAGTAATCACAATATTACACGTTATCGATATTTTTCGAAATAGATAATGCTAACTTGTGCTTATGGTATTATCTTATCCTATTTTATTGTTCGCCACAACACGGTATTATCCATAATACTAAGAAGGATGAGGTATGGGTACTTGTAACAAAACATTGGAATGACTCATATCGTAATCGGGTCTATGTTATTTACTTTCAAGTTTCACATAATACTTGTTATCGTAAATTACTAATACTATGCACATTTCGCGTTACATTAAATAAACGTGAAATTGAAGAATTTTCGAATTTGAGTTTCTTGGGAAAGACAGTCGAAGAAATATAAAATAAAAACATCGATCTATTTTCGTACATATAACATCTACATTGTTTTTTCTAATTATTTTGGTATATACTTAGGTACTATAAACAAGATGTAGATCTTTGTGATAAAAGTCATATGGTCGGTGTTAACAGTCTCGTTTATTGAAAATTGCGGAAAGCCCAATGCGAAATGAACTATATTTAAACATAACAGAGGGAAGTTGTCAATTAACATGTATTATATCTCTACATTGTAGCACGTACTTTTATAAAAAAAAGTTATAGAAATCATAAATGGAATTCAAAATGGCGGTGAGCCAAATTTTTCCGTGACATATCCTACGCAATTTTTTGTTTATTAATTTAAAAAATATGCTGCATGTAAAATTATTTGCTCTTCGAAGTAAGACTTTCTTCAATGTAGAAACTATGAATAATTCGATTGTACCTATTAAAGAGTCAAATGATGTAAAGCATTTAGAAAATAAATGACTATCTTTATTTTTGGTATAACTGACATTAGTCATAACATGTAAAAAAATTAACTATAGGTAGGTCTATGTTTGAAAACTGTGGAGGTACATAGCATTTTGAAAAATGTATACTGTATATAAAAATATATACTATCAACAAGTTATGCACAGTATTATTAGAGTTACAAGGTAATTTTGGCCATAGACAACAATTGTAATAAAAACTCCTTGAAAGCACAATAAAATAAGATACTATGTTAATATTATGAATTCATTACATTATTATAAAACCAGTATTCTGAGTCAGAGTTCTTAAATGTTTGTTTGTGATGCAACATTGATACCTCAAAACTATTGTTTACTTAGGATTGTTAATATAATATTGTTGTTATGCAAACAATATAAAACAACATCAGTACGAATGTTGTAAAGATATTGGTTAAAAAATAATTTTTGCATTTTAAACTTGATAATCAAGGAGGCGCTATGATAATATCTCAGTATTATTTTTTTACTGGTATGTTCTGAATCATGCTAAGTACTCTTATTATTTATTTTCTGAATAAATATGTAGACTGGGTAGGTGTACTAATTGCATTATCTAAATAAAGACCATCTTATTTTAAATAATTTTTATACAAAAATAAAATAACTAATATTTTGAACATTACTGTAGTTTTTACATACTGTTTTGACACCCAAATAATCACAGTAAACCCGCACTGTGTGTCAGTAATATTGGTTAAGGCCTTCGTCTGACAAGACCAAGTTCATTAACTGTATGTAATATTTATCTTAAATAAAACCCTACTCATTTACACCCAAATATTAAACTTATCAACACATATGCTGCAACATGCTTAGGAACACAGTTATACAGCCAAGTATGAGTCAACCATTTAAGAGATAAAGAGTTAAAGCACCAATGAGGTTTGTAATTAACCAAAGGTTTTGTTGAATTTTTTGTAAGTCTGTCTGTAATGTAGAGGGTGGTGATTTTGTGGCCTTGGTTCAAACCGGTGCCATGACACAAATAGATGTTAAAAAATTAAGATTGTATATTTTGTTAAAAAAACAGCCCTGTTTGTTTAAGCGTTAATATAAATATATTTGATGTTAATGTTAATTACAACTAACATTTTATACAAATTGATGTAGCCTACTCTTAAAATATACTTTATTTTTATTTGTTTTATGTAAGGCCTTTGCTTGGCACAAAATAAGCTAGTGACTCACCTTGCCCACGAAAAAAACAAAGAAAAGGAAGATTATGTATTTTATATATCATTTCTCCACACTTAAGTGCAGCAGTTGTTTGATGCACTGGCAACCGGCCAAGCATCACGCAAATGATACGAACGCACACATACGTAGGCCTTGGGTAAGCCGTCAAACAAGGAAGTAAGTGCTACAGTACACATCACAATAAGTAGCCCATATTAGTGCCCTAACATTACCTTGAAAGGTTCATCTTTGTACGACGTACACTTTGTTCTAACCAAAGATATCACGTACTTATGATAGTAAAATAATAATATGTTATATCAAGACACAATAATGTGAAATAAATATTATTTTTTCACATACTAAATGTTGCGATTTGTATTCGGAATGCGGCAATTAAACAACCTTAAATACTGGAGTTAAAAACATAACAATCTTCAACTAAATAATACTGGCCGCTATCAAGAAAATTACTCGTATAAAAATAAAAGAAATCACAGCAAATAATCGTTTAAATACAGAAACACTTTACTTACAATTTTTATAATCACGATCTTCTTTTAACTTTTGTTTACATTTCTTTCTTACACATTATAATTTGTATTGTCTTTTTCACGAAACTAAGGCCCACAATATATAAAATTCAGATTGCGATTGTATTATTATATGACAGAAAACAACGGAATAGCAAAAGACGTGTAGTAAGGTTGGATGGACGAGCTGTTCTTCTTTATTGTCAATAGATGGCGTCGTCTTCGATTTAACCATAGACAACGAAGAAGTATGCTGTGAGACCTAATATAATAAATAATAAGTATTGCCATACTAAAAGTATTTTAAAATTAGTTTTAGAACACTGACAATATTAAACATAGAGTAAATATATTATATATATAAATAAACTATTTTGTGAGTTAACCACACAATATATAATTATCATTATGTAGTCATTTTGTAATAACATTACCAAAAATTGCAGTATTGGTAAAGTATTTTACTGTGAAAAAATAATTAAAATGGATATTTTAATTATTAATGTTTTAAGAGTAGTCATGATTGACTACTCTTAAAACATTAATAACTTAACTTAACTTAACTATAAGTGACTACTACGAAAGAACAATGAATACGGGTTACCTGGTAGGCCAGATCCGATTATGGTTATTTTTACTGTACAAGTACAACTAAGAAAACAATTGTGAGACTTAAGTTTGGTAGACAATCAGAATAAAATTATTGTTTCATTTGTTTACAATAGTTTCTTACAAGTATGTTTTACATTACTAGTTATAATAATTACTGATTTTCGAAATTAATAAGATTTAGGACTTTTCTATACTATGCCAAATATACAAAAATGGTACACAATTCAAATAAATCACAATAAGTTTAATTATCATGTAAAACAATTACTATTTTACTACTATTTAACTATTTTTTACTACCTTGTATTTAACTTGATTATAGTTACTAATTTTTGTGTATTAGTCTTTTATTGTAGAACTATTTTTTTTAGGCGCTTATGCTGCATTTGCATAATTAGATAATTTTATTTAAATATACATAATCTTTGTATAATTCTAAAACATACAATAACGAAAGTAAGAGAATCTAAGTAAATTGCAAAACAAATCATAATGTTTATATCAGTCAGCTGTGCTTAAAAATAATACTAAATACAGCGTTTAGAACGTACAGATAAAATTCGGTCTGTAATAATGCCTTTCCATCGACTGTCTGCGCTACAAAAGCGACATCTCGCGGGAGACAACAGAACTTCCCATACTCATTCTATCTCACTTGCACTCGTGAGTTCCATGCGGCCGAACGGTTCAATGACTTTGGCGACCGTTTCTATTTTCTCTCTGGTTTTGTCGTCGGGTCGGCCCGCAAGGAAGGGGTCTTTGTTTGCGTTTCACGTTCGCGTCGCACGGTATCATCTGCGAACGCGGCTCTATCGTATCGTTTCCGAGACGGAATGTGCCCGCATAAGTGGAAGCGTGGGTCTCGCTCCTCCCGGTCGATGTGAAATGTCGTGCAGTGTGCCAGAGTGGCGCCGTCTTCGAGTGCAAGTGCAGTGAGGTGCAGTGGTGTGTGCGAACGCGCGTGGGTCGACTCGGCCACGGCGAGCGAGGTGCACGGAGGTGGCGGCGGCCGCGCGGCCATGACCGGCGACATACCTGTAGGGGCTCTGGTGGGCGCGCGAGGGTTCGGGCGAGTTTTACTTCGGGACGGGGCGCTGCCACCGCTCGAGCCCGGCCCGCCCGCGCCGCAGCCGGCCAACAACGCGCAGCCGCCCGACAAGCGTCCGCCCGCTGCGGCCGCTAGCCCTGAGCAGGTCATGAAGCTCTACATGAGCAAACTTACCCCCTACGAACACCGTGAAATATTCGATTACCCCCAAGTGTACTTCATAGGCGCGAACGCCAAGAAACGTCCCGGGCTCGTCGGGTTTCCGAACAATTGCGATTACGACAATGAGCAAGGCTCGTACATACACATACCCCACGATCACATAGCGTACAGATACGAGGTGCTTAAGGTGATCGGCAAGGGTAGTTTCGGCCAGGTCGTCAAGGCGTACGACCACAAGAAACGCGAGAACGTCGCCCTCAAGATGGTCCGCAACGAAAAGCGGTTCCACCGTCAGGCGCAAGAGGAGATCCGCATCCTGGAGCACCTCCGCGAGCAAGACAAGGACAACACCATGAACGTGATCCACATGTTCGACTCATTTACGTTCAGGAACCACACATGCATCACATTCGAGCTGCTCTCGATCAATCTATACGAGCTGATAAAGAAGAACAAGTTCCAAGGTTTCTCCCTGCAACTCGTTCGCAAATTCTCCCACAGTCTGTTGCAGTGTCTGCATGCACTGAACAAGAACAGAATCATACACTGTGACATGAAGCCCGAGAACGTGCTGCTCAAGCAACAGGGACGATCCGGCATTAAGGTAATGTAACAACACTGGCCATTTCTAACACCAAAACGCGTAGTATTATGTTTCATAAAACCAAAACAATGGAAAACATAGACTGTTTGACAGTTTGGCAGGCAACTGACGTTAATTTTCTCTCTAAATTAGTTGATTATGTTCGACGTAATGATACCAAGATAGAATGAACTCGTTGAACCCGTAAAATATGCATTTCTCTCTGGGACTTTCAATATAACAACTGTGAACGTGCCAGTTCGTTCACAAATTCATTTGTAACACTCAAAAAACAATCAAAGATAGTGAACACCTGTTTCTATAGGACATTTAACGGCGGATAAAATCAATAAGCAGTCGATACTGGTTAACATTTTTCGTAAACATTTGCAGCTGTGTGCGTGCGATCCAGATCAGCTGGCCACAGTGCCACACCCGCACCCCTATTTAGCAACCCACTGTAACACCATTACCGATAACGGTACTATTATACGACTTGATAAAATCATATACGTGATTATCTGTGCATGTATTGTGCGTAATTGTAGTGGACTAGCCGTGCGTCCATAGCAAGGCGTCCGGTCTGATAATATGATACGTTATTATTTTTTCTTGCAACAAATCGGACGATAAACGTTATCTGTGGCCCGCGTCTCGAGTCGCTCACCCGATCGCGTTCTATTTTTAAACTTCCCGATACATTCAGTAAGTCGGTCTCCCGCCATGTGATGTTACACTGTGGTTATTTACGTCAACACGCATCCGTGTACATTCAAAACACGGTTAAGACTTGTTACCAATGAAATCTGAACCAATGTCACTGCAGCGCGATGTAAAAACATAAAACTGCAAAAACACATGAAAACCTTCAAAGCTGTTCACTAGTAACAAAAACACTGACCTACAAGTTGATGATTGAGTCGGCTCTAGTAAAACAGACGCTGTCGAAACTTCTTATGAATCTTAGCTCCATCAGATGACGTCTTTCACATTGAATACCAAATATACTGAATTCGTTTTTGATCTAATCTAATAAAAATCTTTAAGCAATCTACTATTCTATATTTTTACAGCACAATATTATGTCTATAGCATTTAAATCGTCTGCTCGTATAATAAATTTCATCTAGGTTGCAGACTGTATCGTTAGCGCAAATAAAGGAGACAAATATGCTCAACCTGGTTCTATCAAATGCAACTGAATTGCTATAATTTTTTGATTGGCAATGCTGATATTTTTATAAACGATAGATTTCCCAGTTTATTGTTTGTCGAGTGTTTATTCAGGTGAATCAGGTGAGACCTAGATACAACAGATACACAGGTAACCGATAAGATAAATGCTCTATTGGCAGTATACATTGTTACTACGCGCTTACAAGCTTACAACGGTACAAGCGCACGCGCACATCATTGAAACTTAGTCCAGTTTTCATCCATTGTTTTCGTTTTACAAAAATTCATAAGCATTAGCTAACAGCCGTTAAAAATAACATGTCCTCGTTATAATGTTGAATATGGCTTACCATCATATATTTTTTCATAACGGTAGTTTTTAATTTGAAACCTCTTTATTTGTTGCTTATTTAGCAGACGTTACCGTAAACGTGGGCGTCAATTAAGGATTATTTTAATGAGCGGGTTTCGGAGTTTCTTTGAAATATTTTTTTTTAACTTTTATCTTAATTATCAAAACAGAGACAATGCAAAACGTTTGACACAGTTTTTTTCCTTAAAGCTTCTTTATAGAAGTAACCTAAGTAATTGCTCATTTGTTTTAATTAAAGGCATTAGCATAATTATTTTTATCTCGATATTCTATCGATCTAATAACCAGTTGTCTAGCTAGCTAGATCTTTACTGTTCTTAAACATGTAAAGCACGTAGCGTTAATTTGCTGCCTTCTGATTACGCACTGAAGCCTGAACTAATTATGATTTCAGGCATAACATCTACCTACTATACTGTAATAAAAGAGATTATCAATCTTCTTAGTAGATTTTTTCACGTATACCTAAATTAAAGTTATTTTTAAAATACAAGCGTTATTATATCTCGAATAGTTAAGAATACTTCCCGTATCTCTAACAAAAGTACCTGCTGCCTGCATATATCCTTTGTCGACCATTTTTTTATGCAACAAAAAATTATAGATTTTAACTAGTGGCTTAGAAGATCCTCAAAGTAATACGCTTATGGGTCTAACAAAAACATTATGTTGCGAACAATATAAAAACGAACGAGGAACGGTACAAAAAGTCGAAATAATCATTTGAACATATGGTAATCTATACTAATATTATAAAGCTGAAGAGTTTGTTTGTTTGTTTGTTTGAACGCGCTAATCTCAGTAACTACTGGTTCGAATTGAAAAATTCTTTTTGTATTGGATATTTCGTTTATTGAGGAAGGCTATAGGCTATATAACATCACGCTACGACCAATAGGAGCGGAGCATAAATGAAAAATGTTGCAAAAATGAAAAACCGTTGAAACTAAAACACGCGAACAAAGTCGCGGGGGACAGCTAGTATTTAATAAGAACCTAAAAGTAAACTGAGGTAAACTAACATTATTAAATAATAGGTAAATGTTGGTCCGCCTGCGTTGGTGTCGGGATCTCAGCGTACCCCATACTAAGTTTCATCCAAATCGGTTCAGCGGTTTAACAGTGAAAGCGTAACAGACAGACAGACAGACAGAAAGAAAGACAGAGTTACATTCGCATTTTTTTAATAATAGGTAGTATGGATAAGTACATGTACAATTATTCCAACCATAGAATTTTGAAAAAGGACAAAGTAGAAACGGGCTTATTTGTTTGGCAAGATACCTAGGTAGACGTAGGTACATCTTAGCCAATTTACTTATTTATTGTGAGGTTTAACTGTGCCACTGCAGGCCAATTTTTTTTCTCTCTTTTAGGAGAATTTCCTAGAAATAAAAGGAATAGGTACCTATACTGTTTATTTCCTAGTCGGTTTTGCGAATTTTCTGGTCGGTTACCTAAGCAGGCTCACATCACGACCGTGTCCAATGCTAGATAGGTATTTCTAACATGGCGGCGTTTTGTCGTTGCAACTCTCCTGTGATCTGTCAGTCACGCGATGAAACTAATCCTTATTCTAGCTAACCGCGCCGACAATTCAACTTGGAATTCTCTAAGAGATTTCATAAATTTCAAATTATAAATGCACGCTCGTGATCAGAAAATCAGCACATTATTAAAACAATCTTAATTGCTTGTAATATTACGCAGTCGACTAATTTCTCTAATCACTGTCAAATTGATTGACCCGAATCTTAACTTTTGCAATCTCAATCGGCGACCGATTTGCAAGTTAGATTTCATGAATAAAGGATCGCTCTAATTCCTCATATAATCGTTTTAAATTTCCTCAAAGAAGAAGAAATGTAAACCTTAAACTTTTTCAATGGTCGCTAAAAAAAAACATGTGTTGTCAAACAAAGAGTTCGGGATACGCGATGAACGACCTTACAAAAGAACACCTGTACCAGGTAGGTTTATAAATAAAGCTGCTAACTGGAGCAGGTTTCTCTTCCATAAGGAGCCTGGTATTTCAACCGAACTCCGTGAATGCGATTGTGTATGTATTGTGTTTTGTCACGCCTGGTTTCCTTAGGGGTAACGCAGGTTAAGGAATTGTTGTACACCTGAATTTTTGCTATATAGGTAGGTACTTATATCCCATAGAGTTGTGTATCCACTTTGTTATATATATAAATTAAAAGACTCAACCATTTTGTGGTTAGTTGAATAAGGAAACACATATCGGTATATACCAATAGTACTTTTTACGGCATTTCCTTTTAACCGTATAATGTTCAGTCGAAATATAAAAAAAATATTCAACTGAACTTTCGTCAATAACTGGCAGTAACAAAAAGATGGCGTTAGGTACCTATTCATATTTAATTTATGCATGCCGTCGGTAGCCGAGGCAATTTTATTCGGATGCAGCTTTTCAAGTGAATTACATCATTATGTAGACAGGTGTCGAATGAACCTACCTATTTCAATGCGGTATTAAGAACACATATATACATGTATATGCGACCTTGTGGAAAATTATACCTACCTACATTAATGTGAAATAAACTACCTACTTTTATGGTAATGAAGTCCAACTATAATATTTCATCCCATTTTCTAACTACCGTCTTTTTAGACCTCTGTTAGCTAAATCTAATTCAATAAAAGAAAAATTAATATAGGTACCTTCTACGTTCCTCGTTACTTCCTCAAAACATACTGACGACGTATTGAAAAACTTCTCCTTTGCAGTCGGCTAAAACACAGTTAGCTACCTAAATAGGTAGTTAAAGTTATATGTACACCTAAAACAACACGTGTTTCATCCATGTTAGATAACCATATTCGGTCCAAGCACACGTGTGACCATTACAAGCTCATACATTATTTCCGTAATGACACAGCCTCTGATTGTTATTCTATCAGCCGCGTCGTCTCCTCTTAGCATAACAAACATTGTCTTTACAATTTTAATGAGTATTTACTTAATCACTACATAATACTACATAAGCTTTTGATTTGAAGGCTGTTTCCGCAATGGATGCCATGCGCTTTGTTTATGTCGAAATATATAAACATATTTACCTTAATCTTGTATCGGTCACTTAACATTCGCACACTTACGCGAACCTACAAGAGTTGAATGACATTTGCAGAGGAATATGACGAGTTTTTAGAGACATTCACGTTTTTTGAGCGAAGTTGGATTGTAAGTCGCAAAACTTGAGATTGCGAATGAATATATGCCTCACGTGGATGTAATCTTTTGTAGGAAAGTTTGCGTGCATGTGAGTGACCGGGGTCAGTGTGTTTAGTGCTGATAAGATCGTAGGTGGTCCCTAACGCGGCTAAGATTCAGAGGATTTACTAATACTTCCAGTTTCCTATCCAAGTACAATATACTACAGCATATACCTACATAACCATACTTTACTATTTTATTCCTGACATTTTCGCCCTTATTCAACTCCGTGGTGCCATCTAGTCGACATGCCCTAAATAATAATAAAACCATTAACGTAGGTTGTTAACATGGGTCCTAATGAAGCGAAGATTACTGTGCCAAATATTAACATAAATCTTTATTCTTGTTAGTCTTTGTTTCAACAAAATTTATTATTATTATATTGTATCTCTCTTTTTTTCACGGGCTATCCTCAGTATTGAGAATACCCGGTCCTTTGAAAGGCTTACGTGGGGACACAGGTCCAACACGCAGTGGCCTTGTTGAGAACTTTACTCTAAACTGGGATGGGGCATCTACTAGGGCCCATCTACCTCTGCTCTATGGAAGAACAGACATGAATGGTCCAAAGTAGATACAGAGCTATTGTAAATTATGAATGGAAAATAAATTTAGGCTATGTGTAGGTAAATGTTAGTGGATTGGTTATTAGAACTAAATCGGAAAACTATGGCACCTGCCTTCTAACACATATAAATGCAATCAAATAGGCAGGTGGTGACTCGCCAGCTCACCAGATGGGCCCCCCAACATAACCGCCACGATAGGCAGCAGGAGGCAACACCAGTGCGAGCGGCTAGGGGTGTCGAGCGGTGCGGCCCCGATTTCGCCATCGCGGGTCACAGTAGCGGACCCGGAGCGGGTTTCCTCGCTATTACGCCATTAGACACTTCCACCCCCGAGCATATAGCTCTAGCGACCCCTCTCTAGCCAGCCAGTTAAGGCAAGAAAGAGCTGGGAGCCCTCCTAAGGAGTGACTCCCTGGAGCACTCAGGTCCGTTGTGTCGCTACTCACAAACAGCTCGCCACAAGCTGCCCTGCGGATGTATGCTCCTACATAGACCTTAAGATACATTTTTTATTTATATCTCAAAGTTGGAAAAAGCAAGTTAATATGCCCTCAGGTATTGCGTTATTCTCATGATGAGGTAACGGCTTGCCCCGAGGGGTTTATTATTATTATTATTATTATTATTATTATGCCGGAAGCACCGTGTAAGGTTAAAGTACTCTAGTAATGGTTGATCTGAACTTATTGTAAGACGTTTACGACTGCTACTTGAGGTATAATTTTCACATTTGATCGCTCTTTGATAATACTCCTGCCTTTTAAGTCGTTATACTGCTCTCGAGTATTTCAAAGAGCATTTTTGCTGTAATCGTTTTGCAAATATTGTTATTATTGAGTTTTTAGATAGTATTCTCTTGGTTTTATACCTTGATTTTATAAAGAATGATCATATTAATATTTAAACACTGAAATAAAGAGGTAATAAAGGTCCAGTATATTCCTTATTATTTTTAGTAATGTGCGACATAATATGTGCACTGTATGAAAGTCTAATAAATATTATTATCTTATTAAAACATACTTAGTTCAAACTATATATTACACTGTAGTTACATAGTCAACACTACACAATTTCGTGTTTATATGGCTTAGAAATTCGCATGCAAGATTAACGAGATAGGTTAATTAGTTCCTACTTTATAATTAGCATATGAATAATTTAACGTTCATTGAATATTGCTATTTTCTAATGAAATTAATTGTTGTCTTCATGACTTCATATCTAAGTATTGGCATAACAAGTAACCTATAATGTCAGTAAGTACAATCACAAATTGGTAGACAATACCCCAACACTAAAATATAAAAAAAAAGTTAAATACAAATAATATCGGTTTGAATTCCAATCGCTATTTCGAGAATTATTTTCGATGATATACATTCGATGCCATTTAATGATAACAGGGTACAAAAAATTAATCTAGACAGTTAATTTTAAACTTAACTTCTCTCTGAAATAAAGGTGTTGTTAATGAAAAACTGTTAGGTACTTGGTGATACTTATTCGACTGTAGATTACTGAATTACAGATGCACTGTGTTACATACGAACGGGAACTGACAAAGGATTCTTTCAACATTTTCGCGTGATTATCTCCATATTTATTGGAGTACGTCCATTGAGATTGGGACGCTGCTGAGTGTTACGTTCGTATCGGCTAGAGATAAAATTGGGTCATACGGCCGAGACGTCTGTTATCGATTTTACCATCTTACTCAAAACATACGTGATGTTTTTATTTTGATTCGATTTTTTTGCTGTATTACGTCGTGGAACACATTTCGGTGGCGTCTCTTATATCTTAAAGTTTCTAGAAAAGTGGAGTTATCTCACACATTATCAGAACAATTGTAACAAAATATGATGTGCTACATATTGTAATCTTACAATAGTTCTATTAAAGTTCTTTGTCAAGAATACACATAATATTTTAATTAAATGAGGAAGTAATGGTCAAGTATTTTAATTTTGGGACCTTATTTTTAAAGTTCAGAATTATTATAGTATGACGACATAGTTGTGTAGTTATGATATTTTTACTTGGAAGTAACGAAAAATTGGGTAAGGTTTTCAAAATATATTAGCCCATATACTTACATAGTATTGATTATAGATAAGCTCAAACTACATATTAACACGTGCTACGTACATACCTTTATTAAAATTAGCAATCCAATGTTCAATTGCATACTAATAATAATAAAATAAAAATCTTTTATTCTTAAGCTTCAAGGCTCAAATGAAAAATTCTAAATATATATGTATAAATAATTAAATATATGTATATAGGTACATTATATAAAAATATAATGTACCTAATAATTTGTCCATAACACCAACGCGACCATGAAGAATATTGACTATAGTGCAGTCGTTCAGAAGTCTGCAATTATCAGCAATATTCTCAATAAAAATATTTTATTTTTATTTGTCAGGACTTTTAAAGACCTTAACGTCTGTCGTTAAACAGGTTAAGCTGAATCTTTATTAAATATAAGTTGGGCTAGTTACACCATTTATGACTCAAAACGGATGGACCGGTTTTCATGATTTTGCTTCGTTTGATTTGTCTCGGTCCCGAATATCAGTATCTATAACTATCAAAACATAGGAATAATTTAAAAAAATCTTACGGGAACGGGAACTACTTACGGGTGAAACCGCGGGGAACAGCTAGTTTTATATAAATCGGCACAAGCCTTTGTGAACAGAATCTTTGATATTAATTTTGTTAAACATTAATATTAAACTCCATTGTTGTCCTGCCAACAGAGAATAGGCAAAAACATTTTAGATATTCATCTTCGTGACGTCACAGTCATATATCACCGGTATTATAATATGTCGTAAGTTCTGTACAACACAAAGGGTTTATATGAGAATCTAATGATATGTCTATGTCTATTATCCATTGCATATTCATTCATAGTGTAGTTACTATATATACTTAATATATAAAGCTGAAGAGTTTGTTTGTTTGAACGCGCCAATCTCAGGAACTACTGGTCCGATTTGAAAAAATCTTTCAGTGTTGGATAGCCCATTTATTGAGGAAGGCTATAAGCTATATAGCATTACGCTGCGACCAAAAATAGCGGAGCATAAATAAAAAATGTTGCAAAAATTAAAAACACGCGGACAAGACAAAGTCGCGGGGGACAGCTAGTCTATCTATAACAGACCAATACTGAGTTACTCTTGTAATGTTGCCCGTTTGTAAACACACATATTACAATGATTGAGTATTATTTAAATGGAAAACGACCCACACATCATTGGGTCAAAGCTAGTCTGATGATAACTTCTAATAGATCATTCCTATTCTAAATGCGTCACGAGCACACGCGAACGGGCGTGGAGAATATAGTAATTGGGTCAGAGTTGACTGACACATAGTGCCTATTAATATACCCACTTATCAATCTGCTAAATAATCTAATACATACTGATTAAGGACTTCTTATAATTATTAAAATTGTTTGCAAAATACTTACAGCGCTTCTGAAAAGTTTAATTCTGTGTTTTATGCCACAACTAGCTCTCTCGGCTAAGTTTCAAAGACTGAAGTCAAGATCTCTTCTGTGGCTGTTGTAGCCCGGAGCGCGACAGCTAAACGTCTGAGCAAGATGTTTCAAATTTTACTGAATCTCATCGTTTGATCAATGCTGAGATCTTTTTATAAGAGGCCTTTAACCTAAGACGATTACAGACTGGTATACGTATATATTCAGCGTTTATTTTCTCTCGAAAATGCATCGAAATTTTGTGTTGATCATTAGCAAAGCCGTTTGTGCTAAACATAATTTACCTCGACCTCTTTCCCAGCAACCCGTTTTAATTAAGCGGGGAAGTGCTGTGATATACCAAGTTTACCTATAAATTTATCTAAGAGCAGATAACTTGCATTCAATTTTATTATCCCGTGTTATTGAGTAATAAAATTATTTATAGTAGTTATACAGCGAATGTTTCTTAATAGAGGTGTTGAATAGGATGTTAATATCTTTGACACGTTCCAGCTGCCTTAAGTTACTTTAATTATGATGTTTTGATATTAATCTTTTTATAATTTTAGAAAGTTTATCTTTTGCCTATTTAGTATTTCTTGAATGTTTTCGCACATTAGCTGTGGCGTAAAATTAAGGGTTTTCACGTTCCATTTAATAAAGTTGTAAATCTTGAAGTATATTTTCAACTTCAGAGTGAAGCGAAAACATTGAATGCCATGCAGTAATAGTGGCAAAGTTTAATTACTTAATACTAATAGTCGTTTAACAGCGAAGCCTCGACGATGACACTAACGGCTCGGCTCCACACCTGACACTGGTGTAAAGTGTACGTAACTGAAGTCTAACGAGCCAATTAGAGCTATTATTGTTGCCTGTCGAACCGTGAGAAATAAAATAACAGGTCTATCTCCGAGAACAAATGATAGGTGAATTCGAGACGTGTATCTAGCCTAGATAAATTATAGTGCGATAATCTGAGCTAGATGGATTACTGTATCATTCAATAAATACGTGTACATGTTGTAGAACGTAACGATAGTCAGATTCAATTGAATTTGGTTAAACTACCTTTTTTAACTTTTTGACGACCTCCGTGGTCGAGTGGCGTACACACCGGTTTTCAAGGGGTCGCTAGCTCCGAAGTCCCGGGTTCGATCCCCGGCCGGGACAATGTAGAAAACCACTTTTCTACATTGTCTCGGGTCTGGGTGTTTGTGGTACCTTCGTTGTCTCTGAATACCATAACACAAGTGCTTTAGCTACTTACTTTGGGTTCAGATCAATGTATGTGATGTTGTCTACATTTATATTTATTTATTAACTTCAGTTACTTAATGTCCATATTAATGAAAAAGAACTATTTTCTTAATAAAACACAAAAAGTTACGATAACAATCATAGTGTTACGACAGAATAAGGTCAAATGTTTTTGCCGAAAAAATCTGAATACTCACAGTTTTTCGACTTAAATGATACAGCAAAAAATAAAACCTTGTAAAGAGGTCACATAACCGAGATCTCCCTAACTAGTCCATGGGGAGAGCTCGAGATTCAGGCTCAGCTTGACGGGAAAACTTTACTTTGTATACAGAGGGATGCAGCCCAGTTAAATCTTTATTATGATGAAATTTTAAATGAAATTGTGTACACGAATGTTTTGTTTTACCAGGGATCGAGTAGTAACACCTTTCTTATGTCTTAACTCTTTATTTTTGTTTGTCTATTTTGATCAATTAAGAATGCTACTGTCTTAATCTTTGTACGTGTAACTAATATGTTAAACTTGCTTAATATTTATGTTATGTAAAATGTTTTGTAACTAACATTCGTGTTCGATTTAATTGAAATGTTAGTCCTCATTCTTTATTACTTAGCATAGAACTCACAAAGTATAATAATATAATATTTGTAATTATCTTCGTAAAGCCTTGTTCAGTTTGAAAGATGATTGAAGCAGCGCGTGTAATATAGTAGCCAGAATATCCATAATTACATATCTGTCAGCTAAAATTGTAACATATCACTTTTAGAACGATAAGCAACTTAATATGAAGATGCTATCAGTTTAAGAAGGGGATTTAAGTGAAAAAAAATGTATTTGTAATAATTGTGTGGTGTATCAAATGGGCTACATATCTGTTAGATAAACATGGTGCAACTTATAACTTTTATAACGAGAGAATTTAAAGATATCAAGATACGAGACGTATGCTACGTACGTAAAACCGGAATAATTTTACGTCTGTTAAGCTAGAAAGGTCAAGTCGGCAGAATCACTCGTTTCATATCTCAAAATTTAGTGCTCATTTAGTGCTAATTTAGTGCTGATAACAGATATTTGGTGCTGTGATAGGGGGACTAAAAATGAGAACACTGCTAACTTTTCATTAAGCTAGCAGTGTACCATGCGTGACCGTGCTATGATGCAGTTGGAGCGAGAGGCACATCGGCTAATAATTTAGTGCTCAATTAGTGCTGCCTGTACAAGCAAACAGATTTTTCAAAAAATCATTTTTTCAATTTTTAAGTATAGATAACTGCTGACATAACGATACGAGCAATCATAGAGCTGGAAGATGACTTTAAAATCGGTATTGGTGAAATTGAAAAGAGTTACTAATTAGTGCTAAATTAATGCTACCGGTGAACCCAGAATTTTTTTTAGAAAAATCATTTTTCAACTGCCCGCTAAAAAAATCGGAGATTTTCAATAATCGAAAAGTTATAGGATTTATTCTGTATTGCAAGTATCGAGTATATCTCAAAATTTAGTGCTCATTTAGTGCTAATTTAGTGCTGATAACAGATATTTGGTGCTGTGATAGGGGGACTAAAAATGAGAACACTGCTATTTTTTCATTAAGCTAGCAGTGTACCATGCGTGACCGTGCTATGATGCAGTTGGAGCGAGAGGCACATCGGCTAATAATTTAGTGCTCAATTAGTGCTGCCTGTACGCGCAAACAGATTTTTCAAAAAAACATTTTTTCAATTTTTAAGTATAGATAACTGCTGACATAACCATACGAGCAAGGCAGAATCACTCGTTTTATATCTCAAAATTTAGTGCTCATTTAGTGCTAATTTAGTGCTGATAACAGATATTTGGTGCTGTGATAGGGGGACTAAAAATGAGAACACTGCTAACTTTTCATTAAGCTAGCTGCAGTGTACCATGCGTGACCGTGCTATGATGCAGTTGGAGCGAGAGGCACATCGGCTAATAATTTAGTGCTCAATTAGTGCTGCCTGTACGCGCAAACAGATTTTTCAAAAAAACATTTTTTCAATTTTTAAGTAAAAAAATCCGCTAAAAAAAATCTATAACTTTTCGATTATTGAAAATCTCCGATTTTTTTAGCGGGCAGTTGAAAAATGATTTTTCTAAAAAATTTTCTGGGTTCACCGGTAGCATTAATTTAGCACTAATTAGTAACTCTTTTCAATTTCACCAATACCGATTTTAAAGTCATCTTCCAGCTCTATGATTGCTCGTATCGTTATGTCAGCAGTTATCTATACTTAAAAATTGAAAAAATGTTTTTTTGAAAAATCTGTTTGCGCGTACAGGCAGCACTAATTGAGCACTAAATTATTAGCCGATGTGCCTCTCGCTCCAACTGCATCATAGCACGGTCACGCATGGTACACTGCAGCTAGCTTAATGAAAAGTTAGCAGTGTTCTCATTTTTAGTCCCCCTATCACAGCACCAAATATCTGTTATCAGCACTAAATTAGCACTAAATGAGCACTAAATTTTGAGATATAAAACGAGTGATTCTGCCTTGCTCGTATCGTTATGTCAGCAGTTATCTATACTTAAAAATTGAAAAAATGTTTTTTTGAAAAATCTGTTTGCGCGTACAGGCAGCACTAATTGAGCACTAAATTATTAGCCGATGTGCCTCTCGCTCCAACTGCATCATAGCACGGTCACGCATGGTACACTGCTAGCTTAATGAAAAGTTAGCAGTGTTCTCATTTTTAGTCCCCCTATCACAGCACCAAATATCTGTTATCAGCACTAAATTAGCACTAAATGAACACTAAATTTTGAGATATAAAACGAGTGATTCTGCCTTGCTCGTATCGTTATGTCAGCAGTTATCTATACTTAAAAATTGAAAAAATGTTTTTTTGAAAAATCTGTTTGCGCGTACAGGCAGCACTAATTGAGCACTAAATTATTAGCCGATGTGCCTCTCGCTCCAACTGCATCATAGCACGGTCACGCATGGTACACTGCTAGCTTAATGAAAAGTTAGCAGTGTTCTCATTTTTAGTTCCCCTATCACAGCACCAAATATCTGTTATCAGCACTAAATTAGCACTAAATGAGCACTAAATTTTGAGATATGAAACGAGTGATTCTGCCGACTTGACCTTTCTAGCTTAACAGACGTAATAATTTTGTGGAGTATCAAGTGGAGATGATGGTGGTCCTAATAAGGCACTTGTCGGTGCGTACCCATTACGTGGGGCAGACACAAGTGACGCGTAAGTAGGTCACAGCCGGGAACAGGACCGATCGATTGCACCAGCAACGCAACCCAATATTGAGTTCCTGCACTTATCCCACTATTGTAAACTAAACTGGGACGATTGCTTTAAATAACTTATTGGAGTTTAATGGAAAGTATGTACTACACTCTTGTTGTAGACAAGTTTACTATGAATTTAAACAAACAAAGTCATGGAATCAACTGTCTTTTGGGAACGTAACCTATAGCTAAATTGTCAAGTATGTTAGTTCGTTTAGGGTAAAATAAGACTAAATCTTTTTCACTCGTACTTCGGATGCCTGTCTAGAGAACATGTTGATAGACGCCAGAAAGTCTGTTAATTATAGCTAGAAATATTTCGCAACACGACTAAACTATATTTCGATTGTTAAAAGTAACTGTGTCGCGTATTATACTTGGGATTAGTAAAAAAAATCCTTCAATCTTTGAATTTAGCGCAAAACTGTTAGCTTCCAAGAAATATACGCTGTTCCATAATAAATAAAGACTTTATTAAGGAAAAGGGCGCCAAATAGTTTGATATCAAACGACATAAATTCAATAACAGCTTCACTCTGCCGCCATTATTGCAGTTAATGAAATATGACGTCTGTCTGCCTCGTCCCTTCCTTTATTAGCTTTATGATAGTTACGAGTGTAGTGACGACAGGTCTCACCCGTTTCCTCAGATTTTGTTAACGTTTTTACAATATCATTCAATCTCAGAGCGAAATACAGACATATGAACCAAAAAATGCCTCATGCATTTTGAAAACAATATGTTCTTTGCCCTGTGTGGTTTTGTAATGTGAATACCAATGTTTTGTTTTTAGTTTTAAATATATGTGTCTCTTCTTGATACCTAATCAGAGAGCAGGTAGATACTGACCTACCTGCTACTATTGCATTTCCTAAGACTAATATCGTTTTTTCTTGGCTTCCTGTCTTTTTTAACATTACGTATTATAGTAAATATTAATAAATACAACTAGTAGAAACTGCGGTTTCAACGCACCACTGGTGTAGTGCGTTGAACCAGAAATTATAGTATAGTTTCCCTTCTATTATTTGTATTTAATTACAGAATTCATAGGTTCGAGGCCTGCCTGAGGTTTAAAATTTTTCCTTCTTAATATTTGTATTTAATTACAAATATCCGTTGCGCATGCGCTAATGCGTAACAAACGTACGTATTATTATTGTAACGTAAACATATTCAATACTAGCAAGATGTATGGGATTGAGACCAGCATCCCACTTCAATGTGATGTGGGCGATGTAAACAAAGGATTTACTTTGTCCTCAGGTAATGCTTATATACCAGCCATTAGACTTCCCTGAAAATCCCAACTGAGTTATATTTTTTTACCTTTTAAATAGGACACTGTTTAATAAGAATTATGTAACGAGACTTTTTGATATGTCGTCGAGTGAAACTATATTTTATTATATCCGGTACAATTAAATTGTCACAACAAACTTCTACTAAATGTAAAAGTTAGAATTATTACTGAAAGTCCACTTTCAAATGAGCATGACAAGCGTGCTAACACGTATTGCACATATGGTCAGATCTCATTATGAAACAGTTCTCCGTCATTATGATAATATTTCTATTATTCACTATATTATTATATTCTAGGAAAGATACGAACATTTCTTGTCTTTGCCGGTTATATTCGCATTAATACGTGAACCTACAATTGTGGGACGTCATTTGTAAATGATTAAGTATTGGTTTTATGGCATTCATGTATTTAAACTTCTACGAAGTATAATACAAAGTTTTCGCGCTTGGAGTGTCCGAGGTGTTATCTACATAGGACGCGGTGACGTTTTAACGAAGTCACGATCTTAATCAGTGTGATAACCTCAGTTGCATAGATTGGATTTGTGTTTGCAACGTAAATGTTTGCCGGTCGCAGCAATCGTGGTAATTGGTCAGGTATCCACTATAAAGGCCGGTTCAGACAGGCGGTCTTCAGGCACAAGTGGTCCTAAGTGCTCTTCCCGTCTTGCACAGTAACTGTTGTAATGTGGTGCGGGTCACAAACTCAAGCGGGAAATGTAACTTTAACTTTTTTGTTTTTATGTGGTGAATATTTAGTGGAATTTAGCATTTATTTTTTATTAGTCAACTTACAGTATTGGGTCATTGAAACATTTTAAGTGCACGGTGTTCATCGAATACCAAAAAAGAACATTAATACGATAAAATGCTAGGCGAATAATATGAATTATTTATTTAGTTCGATGATTCTAGTCGGCTACATTCGCGGACATGATATAAAAGTAAATTTTACAAATATCTTTTCATTTGACTAATACTTAAAGTTTCTATTGCTAACTTAGGACTTAGCTTAAATAAATAAGTTATTAAAATTGTGCAACAGAGGAAAACGTAGTGCGTTTCGGTTCAAGATTTTTGAGGCTGTTACAAAATTCTAAATCGTAAATTTTAAGAGATTTGTTTGGTTTGATCTGAAGAGATAGGTATTATCAAAACAGAAATGCCCAATATAACAAACTCTTCATACTCCTACTTATTATTTTAGTTTTCGGACTTCTTAATATGTGATGAAGCCTCTACCTTAGAATGTAGTTACATACTAGTATGAACGGATTAAATGGATATTGTTCGCACTCCGATGCATTGCACCAGCACCCAGCTTGGAGAAACGCCAAGCCTAGCTCACAATGCGTGCTCAGACTAAATACGAAAGAATTATTATTTAAAATCAAACAATAGAAAGCTATCTTTTGTTACAATAATGAGAGATGTGGCACTTCCGTAACACTGTGTGGCCGTGATAATGAACTCAATTACCTACAACTTATATGAAACTTGAACAAGTAGCACGAAAATCAATAGACGACCGACCTCCTTTAATACGACAAGGATATGTCAAACATTTGAATATTTACAGGATTGAATTACTTTATCCGTTTTAAATAAAATTTCCACTTATTGATAGATTTTTTTTTGTTATAGTTAAGTAAATCTGGTCCGCAGAAATAAATAAATAAATAAATGTGGACAACATCACATACATTGCTCTGAACCCAAAGTAAGTAGCTAAAGCACTTGTGTTATGGAGAACACATAAACTTTTTCTTCTTGATAATATAATCTGTATTACCTTTAATAAGATTGTGAATTAACATGTTGGTAACTGTATTCTATAGCTAGAAGTTTATTGGAATTACGTGGTAAATATGTACAGAATTTTAGGTTAGCTTCAAAGCTTAGGGTAAATAAGTAGAGATCCGGCTTTACATCACAGTGTTTTGTTAGCACTAAAGTTTCTAATGGGATTATCTGGAATAGATTTAACCGTAATAGATGGGAATAGTTCAGTATTTATGGCAGCTGCACATTTCAGCTAATGTTGGATTTTATAGCAGTTATAACCGACTGAAAATGCGTTGGAATTGCTTTAATTTGCACTGATTACAATCATTCTTTAAAAATACTGTACTTCGGAATGCTATTGAGGAAAATGTTACTTATAAGTAATAGAAGTTATTATATACTTTCTTTTTCACTTTACTACAAAAACCATATTCGCTGTCTTTACATACGAAGAACAAAACGTATGATTGGTAACAAAATCCGCATTATAATTCTCAAATCCGTTTAGAGAGTTTGGATGATCAATATTATTGGTTACAAATATTTGCATTACAAGTAAATCCACAAAATTACGTCAGCTAACGGTAATAGAGATTGGTGGTTCTGTTTAGCGTTTAGTTTTCATAAGCTTTCATAAAACAGTTAGGCAACAGTTTCATTAGTCACTGGGTTTCAACTCAGATTCAATGTTAGCAGTTTATTCTTAAACTGTTGCGGTAACTGATTGCGTACGCGCGGCAAACAAAACGTTGGCGGATTTTTTTTATCTCTTTTTAATTTTAGAACGGCCTCCCACGGGCTAGGAAAGTGGGTTAATGCCAAGCCCACACGACCTGTGCCCCGGTTGACTGACATGACTCTCTTTACGCTGTAACTATATTGTCTTTATCCAAAGCAAATTAAAAAGTAAGAGTGAAGAATCTGGCCGGAAGCCGAAACGAGGCCATTGGCAAAGATCGAATGTCGGTGTTCATAAGTCCGTCTATTAACATTTCAATGTATGTCGTTCAGACTATTAAGATTACGTTTAACTGTATGCTATTACGGTTTATTAGAGTATTTCTTTTAAAACGTTTATACAATCATGCCTATATCGTGCGTTGATAACGTTCAATGCAAAAATACATGCGTGTCTAAGTGAAAACGTGTATTTATTTAACACTTACTCAATCTAAATGGCAATATTATATTAATTACCGAGATGACAATTTAATAAAAATTAATTTTTTAGACGAGATAATTTATAAATTTGTTAATTGTATTGTAAAAAGCTATTCGACTGTAGATTATATATTTATGTTTTAGATTTGGGTCCATCCTTATATCTGACTCGTAGCTCTTGCAATTTACAATTAACCTAAAACTCCATTCCATCTCAATATTTGAAATTCATTAACTTCGATATCGATTAGTTCTATCAATGTTCGTCTTCTATATCCGATTCTGAAGTGGTTGTGCCTAACTAAGCCGAGTATAGTCGAACTATCTATACTTTATGTTTCGCCCTATTTGTCTTTGGACTGGCGTACCAAACGGTACCAATACCATCTGGTTGCATAACATCACTTCACGTGTCACAATATATTTTATTGTTCTCAGACATCTTGATATTTATGTTATTACTGGAGAACATATCCGACACGACTGTAAGTACTTTAAGATTATTCAGGTTTTAGATTTACGATTTTATTTGAACGGTTCGTGGAAGATTAAGGATCAAACCACCAATACGGGAAACACGGGAAATTTAACAGGAACCAGCTCATAGACTAAGCCAATCGATTCTCAATAGTTATCTTAGTCAAACACTTGCTATTGTTGCTATTCTATAATAATTTCATAAAGTTAAAAAATTAGTTAATTGGAAATTGTAAATTTTTGGGATAGCCCACCTAATATAGAAGGTTAAAGGTAAGTCACGCTACGACACTTAGGAGACTAACAAAAATGCCAGTTGCGAGTAAAACCGGGAGCACAGCTAGTATTTCACATTACGGAAATAACGACGCTCAGAATATAGCAATTTATATGTTTACTGCAATTAATAAAGGAGAAATCAGCGTATTGAAAACAACCGTTATCTTCGAGATTGAGCGTGGGCAGACTCAAACAATTTGATACATCACTCAGCGCTGCAGGCTGATCATAACCCAAGTTTCTAAGAATTATAAAAACTTTATCTTAATTGTAAGTATACTTTATACCAATATAAATAACAGTGTATTTCTTGGAAGTAACGGTTAATTCTAATTATGGTTTCAAATCGCCCACCATTTTTGTTTACGCAGAATTTAAAATGTTTAAAATTATTAATGAAATTCGGGGCTAGAAAACTAATAAAATTAGTATTTAACAATCACTAATGGAATTTCGCGTTGAACAAAATACGATCATTATAAAAGCCGTTAATTGCTCTGATCCCATTCCACGTCGCCACGTTTCATTGGCTTTCAATACTACATTTTGAATCGACCACTTGAAACATGTCCGTTCTGATTATGTTCAACGTAAATTTCATTTGTAAGTATTTGATTTATATTTACTGGCGTACCTATTTAACCGGCTTCACAAAATGAAAGTTATTAATTTTTTCCCTGTGTATGACATTATATTCTTAAAATTGACTATATTGTATGGGCTTTTAAACAGTCGTGCCAAATTGATTTGAAATTAGCAAGGTTTTCGATTTTTTTTTATCTTTGGTAGCACGTTTAAAAAAAATCCAATTCAATCGATATATATTTTTTGTTTTATTATCATTTGCGGGTGTTAAATAGTAATATGGTCATCGCCCTTGCTCGGTTTTATTTCTGGTTTCTAGGTCACTCAAATTCAAATAAACGACATTATAACCTAAGTTTGAACTTGCGATTAAAACAACGAGGTTGCCTTGATACCGAAGAGGTTATCAACAAGAAAGGTTAAATGTTTTAACAGTATTATTATAATACTTATCGCTTCCGGTACGTCTTTAAATACACTCGCTGTTAACCGTGGGACTAATATTATTATAACCAAGGCATCTCTTTAAAATTGTTGACCATGAAAGTTCAAGATTAATGGATTACTCGTGATCTTATTATTAGCCATCATTGTTACTACACTAACACCTATTTCCTTGTCTATATTTGGTTCTTTAAATAAGCTCTGGGTTGTTCCGACCGTCAATAATTGAAAACCACCATTTCAACCATCATGCCTATTTATTATACCTATCCGTTCAGTCACGACCAATCCAAGGTTCTTACTAAATGGGTAACCAGAAATGTAATTATAGTTGGGTACGAAGCAAAAAACTTGGCGAGCCAAGGAGGGTAATCTGTTTGATTACTGTGAGTTAAAGCTTGCTTGAAGGCAACTATAAAGTTAGAAATTAAATGAATCATGGAGTTACTGATGTTAGGGCTATAACTCCAATAATATCTAATGATTTTTGGCGCGCATTTGTATGTTTTATGATGTAGGTATTATTTTTAGCAAATTATCCATGAAATAACTATTCAGTGATTGTAGGTATTGTCAAGCAAGTGAATCAAGAATATGTCATATCAATTTTAGAGTCCAACGTTCATGCAATGACTCAAATGTCTTCAAGTGATACGTTATTTCGATCACAATAGTTTCATTCACATCTCAATTGGCCGCACTTGATGTCTGTCAGCTCAAATCAGAGAACATACATACTAAACTCCAACGTCTTTATATATACCGTGATAAATAATATTCAATCTTACGTCTACAACCATAAAGAACAAATTAACTTCAATAAATCACCCCGTGTCGAAATGCTTCACTGCAATATTGAATACAAGTCACGACCTGGGTAAAAGAGTCATATTTATTATGAATCCATTTCGAAAAGTTGGCCCGGTCTCCTGTCCCGCTTATCAAACCTCAGACAATGTATAAAGATTTAAAAAAATATGAACTATTGAAGGGTTGTCAATATCAGACGAGCATTGCAAAATTAATTCGTTGAGTGAGAGACAGGCACGCTCTTAAGCAAACTTGAGTACTTGGAGACCTTGCCTAAGAATTATCACCGAGATTATTGTGTATTTAAGACCGTATCCAATTCTTTCTCTTCAAGATTTTTTATAACAAATCTTTGATTGAATACTATTGTGAGAAGTCAATCACATATAGCAATATTATAGTAAATAAAACGTTATATCGTCTTATTCGTATGTGTTCATGTAATAAAGACATTTGATAAGTGCGAGCAAAACCGGGTGGAACAAAATGTTCTTCCGGCGATTGTGCGCCGCTGTCCTGCCGGACACGACAATAGCCGGAATTGTTTTAGTTAATTGTTAACTATTGTCTAGATATCCTACCAGTGACATGAACATACTGTAGGTACGTTGGACACCAATGTATTCATTCTCATTTTTCTATGGCAACCAGACTTCTTTTGTTAAATGTTCTTGTTGTGTCCTCTGTAGATACTTAAATAACAATAAGCCACAGTAGACACAATGAGGTACTTATCTGGTATAAATATTTACCAACTAGTTTCTAGATTGTTTCAAATTTATTAATAACTTAATTTCAACACTGAAACATATTAGTTATCGCTTGTAATTACGCTTCGAGATTTCCTATGTATTACACAATATTTGACTCACTGAGGCTATGGCTGGGTGTTTGAACTCACCAGAATTAAACTTTTATTTAGATTTTATTGAAGGACAATTTATAGAGTCTATCAAAGCAAGCCCTAATGAAAGTAATGGGGGTTCGTCACAAAAACAATTTGATGTATCTTTGACAGTAGAGGTCATTGTTTGCTTGTACTACTCCAGCGGAAACGGATGTCATTCTTTTCCTTACGTCTTCGAGAACATTGATCGATCGACATTTCAATTATGATGTTACTCAGAATATATTTATTTTATACTTTATAAACCACTAACATGCACGTCCGTTCTTTAGTATTTTCGATTTTAGAGTTCGTGTTTTTAAAATTTACATGGACAATGACGTAATATGAGTATAAAAATACTTTATTCCAAAAAATAATGACAGTGCAATTATACAACTGTATTTTAACAGTATGACCTTTTAGATTACGGTTTTACCGGTTACTTAATTGGGTAGATTTATTTTATCTTAAGTTAAAGCTACTTTGATACGGACTGCAAGTTTTATGCGTTAAGAGCCAAATAAAATAAAGTGTTCGCGCAGAATCTTGGCTGTTACTTTTATTTATTTATACATTACACTTCAATTTCACTTATTTCCGAGAGAACGGAACTTTCAAAGCAAATAGGTAAGAGTATATTATTGTTTTAATAAAATTCTAGTCATGATTTTAGAAAGCATAATATCCGCTGTATGATGACGTATCAATTCTAGTAATTTATGTTGATGCGCGGTTCCTTGGCTGTAGCATGCATCAGTGGGTCTCCCCATAGTTATGTGGCGTGGTCTGTTCCACACCAGCAAACAACCAGGCTACGACGTAACACGGCTATTTTAGGTTACTCTACTATAGAATCCACGCTTCAAATTTGCGTAAACACCCCACAGAGGGTACCTTCGCAATTACACGCATGACTTACATGAAAACTTTCATTAATTATTAAATTCACTTTCCAACTTACCGTTTAAAAGGAGATTGTTTCTCTCAAACCGGAACACCTGGCCGGAGGTCGTTAATCTAAGGCTTGAAGGTTTTCGTCACGCCAGTCGATGACTACCTCATACTAATTTTGACCTGAAAATAATGTTATTGAACGCATTTGACACCGGACGGGGTCGTTGCCTTTTTCATAGTTCATACCATGTTGACACCTCGTTAATGTTTGGAGATGCAAGTCTTGTGGTTGTCATGAGCAGTTAGATTGATTTGCCTCTTTACGTAGTCTTAAGATAATATTATTGCTTACTTAATGTGTACCCAAGGTTATGTGCGAGTGGAACTTTACGAACCGTCAGTTGACAATGATGTTCTTACTATTTATTTCCCTATTTAATCAAAAGTAATAAATATTACATACATCATTAATTAATGACCTTTTTTGATTGGTATTATTTCCAAATATATTTTTACGAATTAGGGCAAGGTTTTTGCCTACTATGCTAACGGTGAATAACCTTCTAACTAATTTTCACGATAATGACCGAAATTTCGTTGGCTAGACGACGAAATTTTGCTAATTCTGGCAAATGACATTGCATTTTTTTAGTCGAATGTTTAATTCTAAATCTAGACCGCGGTTGTTAGTGAACAGACATTTTGCACGACTGACCACTGGTTGGGGAAAGTGTTTTGTTAACGGTCTTCCAATTATCATCGACGTCCGAAATTATATCCATTTTACTGAGGAATGATTTACGATGTTAACTTCAATAGATCTAAAATCGTTTTTTAATTATTTGCAACATGATACTGTTTGTAAATGTGTCATAATTATTTCAAAAACTTAATTGTGTTTTTAAAACCAGTACAGTAATAATTATAGACCATTATAGACGTTTCGGAGCTAATCGCAAGAATTGCACTTGACCGCCTTTAAAATAAAGGCCAAACTGTTTAAAATCGCCTTATACAGAATCACTGTATTCAGTAAAATGTCTAGACAAAAAGACGTTAAACATATCTAGCTTACGTTACATGATATACACGACGCGACGAGAATGGACCCCGTAAGTTATAAACCGAACAAATTTGCTTCACAACGGAATTTTAGTCAAGTTGGAAATATTACTTTATTTCTTTTTTCTTTTATATGGTGTATTTATATTTGTAATAACTGTCTGTTCTATATAATGTGTTAATTCAACTATGATTGACACGATTTGTGTCAACTCACATGGACTTGCTAAATTAAAACTATTCACGTCAAGTTAAACAATCATTACGTACCACATTACGAGTAGTTCACATTCAACCGGTTACTTAAATTACCATTATCTAAAAAAATAACGAGTTTGCTTGACCAGACAAAAGGTAACGTCATTACATTGTAACGTAACGTGAATATGTTTTTGCCTTAATTAAGATCTCCAATTTGATAAGTGTTATGTGCTCAAACATTGTATTTATTGACAAAGTCGTTGGGTTATCTTACTGGGTTAATAAGAGATTCTCTAGGCAATTATTGAAGTGACCTCATACATTGTACGGAGCTTTCTGTTCGTTGCTATGTGATACTTATATGCGTTAGCAGTTAGTTTTAGATTTACCTAAGGTTTCTCAAAGGCTATTTGATTTGTTCTGTTAAAGTATGAGATTGGATGACCTAAACTGTAGGTAATACAGTTGATGACTTCCTGTTAGTCACACCGCAAAAATTTCTCACATACTTTTATATGAGAGCAATAAGACCGAATCTTTAAGTTGACCGGCCTTTCAAAAATCAGGAGTTTATTCTGCTAATATATTTTTGCACATTACATTGTGGTTTCTATTTCTATTAAAGTGCAAATATAGTAAGTACCTAATCTTAGCATTTTTACATAAAGACAAAATATGCTTTTGAAATTATAATGTGTTCTTAGACTCGAATTTTGTGTAAATTTCCAGCCACTTCTATTAATTTAATTAATTTTATGTCTATGTTTGTTTCAGGTAAATAACGTGGCTTTCAAAACTCAGCATATAGGTACCAAGTTTCTGGGTAAGATGTGTACAGCATAAAATGAAACAATTCCTTTCGAAAAATATACAATTTGTAAAAAGAGACTGCCCTTGAATGTAGTAGCTAACCTCTAATATAGTATAAATAGGTCGTATGTATGCTTGAGTGTATATCGTATTGAGTCTAGACTAGTTTGTCGCCATGGTCTAGAATCTATACTGAGTTTGTCTTGTAACACAATGCTGGTACGATAGGACTTTGTACTATGATCTACTTTACTTTCTTATCTAGACGGTTAGTTATTAGTTTTCTACAGTAGACAACGCTTTATGTCTTCAATTAATTAACTTTTAGATGGATTGATATACATATTTTGATTACAATAATAGTTATTGTAATATTATGTAGTGTAATAATATGATTGGATTGTGTCTTTTCCTACTTCATAATATTGACGGTTTACTGACGCGCCTTGTCGGGATCGCCTGACTAGTTTCAAAATTAATAGGAGTATTTTAATCATGAGCTGACGCGGCGGAGTCGAAGTCTATCGAACTCATATCTTATATAAATGACGTATAAATGTGTACCTATACTTAAATTACATATTATGTGCGTTTGTATTTAATTCGCATGTTGAAAACTTTATCGTTATGTACACTATTCTGTTTCGTAGTCATTCATTAGGAGAAAGTATCTACAAATACATGTTTAATAATGGATATTTGCCATAAAGTCAAGTGGCCATACGAGTACGGTTTGCAATTACAATAAAAACAGCCGAAGATCTTAGGTAATTTTATTTGTTATTTACATTAGCTTTATGTGTTGACTCTACGCATTTAACTTTTTAGATAAACATTTACTTAATGTTTGTTAGTTTACGTGAGTAAACCTGATTACGATGATGTTCAATATAAACTTAGTTAAGCGTTATTTTGATCCCAAATACTTATTTGTCTGTACATTTTTATAATCATATTTGCTATAGTATTGCCCATATATTACTTAAATAGATATTTGTGTATGTACAGAATCGTGCCAAGAAATAATATCAATTATTTATGTCCAAAATAATTAAGTTCGAGCCTAATTTATTCCATTCTAGTATGCTTGCTCTATATTTTAGCTTTATCTTAGTATCGATTAGACTAAACTATTGTGAAATGTACTGCTTTTGCTAAGTAGACAGCATAACGGCTTGCTTATTTATAGATGGACGTAACCGACATTATGCAAGAGTTGCGCGACATTTTCGCGTACAGAAATAGTGCGTGTACGGCCTATTTCTTTGATATACAGGGTTGCCAGATCTGTGTGTAATGGACAAAGGTGAGAATGTGTTGAAATCCCCTTAACGTGTCTTTAAGTGACGAAGTTTACATAAGACATCGACAAAGTTCACCCGTTACTTTCCCCGCTCAAATATCCAAGCAACCACGACATTTTCCTTTTGAACATGGGATAAACAGCCTATCTCGCAAATCGGTAAATACCCGTAAACCTGGCCTATATTTAGAAGCCAGTTGCTTTAAGAGGTTCTTGGGATGCCTTAATCACCACACTTAGCAGATAGGTGATCGCAGTATATTATTACGACACTGAACAAGTTTCAAAACTGCCATCTTGATTACAATGTTTTAGCCATCACTTATATATAATAGTTACAGTATAATATTATCCAAGCCACTCACTTAGTACTTAGTATCATTATATAAATCTAGTATTCTTTACGACGGCCTAATATAAGGTAATTTTCAAAGGGTGAAGAGAGGCTTTTGAATACCTAGGCTGGAAATAATAGGGTGTCTTTTGAAGTGGTCTTACACAGGTCTCGCGTGCAAGTTAGTTATTTGCGCCCCCCCACCGCACCTTCTCTTTCTATTTTGAGTTATGTTTAACTGGTCTTACCTGACTTGTTTCAAGTGATATCTGTCGCAATCTTATTTACAAAGACGCCATTTTAAACAATTAATGTTTGTACGTGTAGTTTGATTTTCAATCTGATTTAAATAACGGCTCTACAGATCCAATAACCTAATTTACGTATTATGCGAAAAAAACCGATGACTTTACATATATATTTTTTTGGACGACTCAACTCAGATTAAACGTAGCGTATATCATAATTCTGGGATTAAGTTATCTCTTTATCAAAGTCGATCAAAGTTTGATCACCCACGTTATACAAAGTCATATTAGTTACTCGAAAATTTATTTAAGTTAGAATTAATCAATTCGCTGTTATCATCAATACAATAGGGGAGAGACCTTCTTTAATTTTGAAAAATATAATTTTATTTTATTATTTTTAAAGCGTTTATACAGCAATATAAACTCGGAACATTTCAAGCGTCTACGTATTGCCATTATTAAGATAGAGTAAAAAAAACGCCAAAACTCGCTTCTAGTAGGTGAGCTTCCTTACAATTTTTGTTGTTATAGAGGCAATAGTAATACACACTCTGAGAAAATATCAACTGTCGACCTATTACGGTTCATGAGATACAGTACGGAACCCCAAAAATTTAACTTTCAATTTAGTCGTGTTAAGAATGCTTGCGTGTAGAACAATTGCAGTAATTAATGAATCGATATCGGTAGAACGCATTACCGAGATTTTGATTCATTTGATGGTCGAACTTGTTTTTGTAAATGCAGTGTTGCCATGCTAAGGTACAAAAAATACTGCCTAATTAGTCAACCGTACTGGAAAATGCAACGAAACGGTATTCGTTATTTTTTGTTCAGATTATGGAGGTGATTAATTAGAACTGGCGGCGTGGCAACCCAGTCTTGATTTAGTGGAATAACGGATGAGATTACTGTAGTTTGTCGAGTTGGAGAAGAATAATACAGGATTACTTATAATTAAATAAGATATTTTGGGGTTTTGTGAAGAATCAGTAAGAGTATTCAAATAAGAAATCGTCACCATTGTTAAACTACGTTCATTCATTTTCAGCATCGCCATTTCTTGGTATTTATAGAGCAATGGACTTAATTAAAATCAATAAATAGCATTTCGATTTAATACCTAATAATTTACTGTAATGTATCTTATTTCAAGTTTGCCATTGCTGTTTCTTTTTTATGTAAACACTGATTATCGATAGAATCAAGCAAATACTGAAAAAAAATTAACACAGAATCTTTATAAACTGCTTAGACGCGTTCAACCTAAGAAAAATATCTAGCTATCTACATCTGGGTGCAATATCCTTGCACAAAAGGGAGCTTAGCGACAGACGCAAGGATCGTATCTGATCGCAATTTATTTATACAGTTATCGAGGCTTCTGACATTTACCACGCTCAAAGTTGCCGACCTTTGAGAGCCCTTCAGAATGTCATCCCTAAACCAAATCAAACCCAGTGTAGTTCGATTTCAAAGGTAAAGTTAGTTGTACATTATAGTTATATTTTTATTGATTGTATGTAGGAAATTGTGGAAAAATCATAATATAATAATATTTCTATTTATTTTCCCTCACAGAAGTTTTTTAAGTTATATTAACAATAATGCCACAACAAATCAGGTAACTTTGGAAGAGACTGGTGCCAGAAGAGGTTTAAAAAAACTGTAATTGCAGGTCACCAGCCCCCCCCCCCCCCCCACTCCCGCAGCCATGAGTCTATATACGGCTAGTTTTGTATGATTGCTAGAAAAAGAGCGCAATATGATAAAATATTCTTTAGTTAAATACAAATATTATTTTAATTATTTGTTACGCATGCGGAGCGAATATTTGTAATTAAATATATTCTTTTGTTATATTTTATTTTTACTCTTTTAAATAAACAGTAAGCGTCTTGTTTTGAAATAAACACCGTGACTAATCACAGTGATCGTGCGCATACAAACTGACACGTAATTCGAATTAAACATTGTTTTAGTGTCAGAAGTTAAAAGGAAAAGGAAAAGGGAAATCTAACTGAGTTAAACTACACTTTACATAATGTGACATAGAAAATGACGTACTAAATGGTAAATGGCTTTGTACATACATACAGATTCAGGTACCAATATAAATCTTCGACCAACAACACCTATATTAAAAGTATTTTACATTTTATGTGTCATAGTGGCCTAGTGGTTCAATAAACAGATTTGTGTGCACAAGGTTGCAGGTTCGACCCATTACAAGTACCAATTCGACTTTTTCAAAGTTATAATATGTACTTTCTTAATTATTCTAAGACATTATTGACAATCGGAAAACATCGTGAGGAAACCTGGATTCCAAAAATTGGAATCTGGCTCTGAATCGCCGACTCGTTCCTTCTCTATATGAGAAGAGGCCTGTGCCCAGCAGTGGGACATTTATAGGCTGGTATTATAATTATTAATTAAATTTTATGCATATTATACACAAGCACATTTTCTAAAATGAACGTTATTTTAAAGCAAAGAAAGAAAAACGTCATGATCTATACAAAGCTAGGTTTACGATACGTCGCTCGCTTCACGTGGCCTTTCTGCGAGAATAATCCCGTATCAGATATAAATTATCTTTTATAGAGGAAGTATTAAGTAGTGTTGTTATTTACCTACATGTATTACATATTGCTAACGGGAATGTTTCTATTGGGGCCAATTGAACCAACGAAGCATCTTTACCACCGTTCATTAAATTACAATTAATTTTGATATATAATCATCTATAGTATTATGAGCTCTATAAATATGTTGCTTATAAAATATTGCTGATGAATTCTTAAACAATAATAAGTGTCGGTTATTATCGATTGAATGATTTTATATGGGTTAGGGTGAATTAATAGAGGCCTCACAAGTGATTCTCAAATGATTGAACAATGCACCGTTGCCGCTACCAGTATGCTACTGTTTTTTTACATTTTTGGGGTATTATTATTATAGTAAAACAAATGACGATACAATAGAAAATAAAGTGTTAAAATGTTATTTGATTTTCTTGTTTATATCGGATATTTTATTCATTAATAAAATAAAAATTTGAAAACGGTTTAAAAATATTACATAATTATTCAGAATGTTAATTTGTCGTCAAACTTTCATTTTGACCACATACTGTTCCTTTCATTTTCGTAGACAATATGTTTTGTTTCATATTACGATTACACAACAAATAGGACATAGATGCATAATACTATTGCTAACGTATTCACTAATAATATTCGCTTATATAAAACTGTTGCATTATCATACGAATATCAGATCATTTTAGATACTTTCACCTTTACGAAACACATAATATTTTCGCAGGCTCTGATCTATATCTTGCTGACAAGCAAAATAATGTTTATCTATTGAATAACATCACGAAAAATGTAATTATATTCCTTCATTCAACGATTTTCAACAAAGAGAAATCTTAATTATTTTAATGAATATTGATTCTACTAATTTTGTACTTTTTTGTCTCTAAACATCTGTGTTCCAATACTTACAACGTATAGAATCGATTTGCATATTTATTTATTTATATAAACTTTCACACTCCAAGACCGCAAATCTTCTACACAATGCTTTTGCATCTGTTTACCTCGCTACGTAGAAAACTTTAGTGCATCTTTGCAACCGCATAAAATGTCTGTCTACTTTTACTTGAAGACCACAAACTTATGAGACCTATAAACATATAAGAAAGTCTTCACACGATCGACATATTTGGAACCTGACTATACACTTTAATGGCACATTACACGCATATTTAAGCACTAAGTCAGACCTAAATGCTTAAGAGAAAACTATACTTAATTGATAGCACTGATAGGTTAATGTATTTCAAGTAATCTCTGAGTAGGTGAGTTGCTCACATAAATTAAGTTTACTTACTTAGTAATTTAGCAAGTAAGGCAGTGCATTAAAACTGTCAGTGTCGCATTACAAGTCCAATATAGAAATGGAATATCTTATACTTAATCAAAGTAAGTACTTAAGATTGTAATTAGTTTGAGCTGTGAGCAAGCTTAGTACAAGTAGAAAGAGATCTAATTAAATCCTCAAAAGAAGTGCATAATATGTAGTGCATTTTTCGAACTATAATTATCCATTCAAACGGATGAGCTTACCATGATTACTTTTAGATGGATTTTCCACAATCAAAGCTCAAATACCGAGGTCAATCTTCATAAACAATACGTCAATGTTGAATCTAAAAAAAATAAGTGCTTAGTGATTCCTATCAATCTTGGAGCTATGATCGATGGGGTATTTTATCTCCATAGCTTATAACGTTCGGCCCGGGAGGTCAATGGCAATATTCAAATACCTAATCGATAGCTGAAGCTCTAAGAAACTATATGTATAACTATAAAAGCTTTGTATCTTAAGTAGATGGAGTTTTAAGGTTACTTTCATAAATATTAATGTCTGTTGTACAACTTGGCTCTGTATTTCTTTTGACGTAGATTATTCGGCAACCATAGGCAAAAAAATATGAATATCGATCTTACTATTTTGATATAAAGTTGATTTTAATGGCGATGTTACCACTGATATGCTGTCGAGTGTACACGTTAGTAGTGGAGTGGCAGACTGCTTCCTCGTTATTTGTTTGAAGTGTTGGTTCTATTCCTTTGATTTTAAAAGTGAAATAAAATCTCTAATCGCCAAACACATTTAGCATACAATCCAGACGCCTTGAACCAACCATAATCCATTGCTGAGATTACGATATTCTTTATACGAAACGTAACGCGAGGTAATAAGCATATCGCAACAACAAAGACGTTGTTTCGAATATAAGGTTATTATGAAATATTCTTAACATGGCATTGTGTGTCAGCGAAAGTGTTGTCAAAAAAAAGCATTGTGTCACTCAAAATAGTGAGATGTGTGTATAGCCGGCTTAACACTGAACGGTAAATAATCTGAAGGTTAAGCAATTCTCAGTAAGATTAGTCACAGAACCCCGTTTAATGGCGTTAGAATTAAGTTTCTTTGTGCTCTGGAGGGCGTATAAAAAGTCGATCCTGATACTTATTATATAGAATTATAGAGAGAAGTCATGACTTCTTTAGCTCTTGAGCCAGGAGGTCTTCCTAAAAGCTTACAATGAGATGAAAAGTGTCGAGTTTACCTTTCGACCTTAAGAATAAACTCCATAATTCTCAAGCCATGCAACCACAGTATGAATATGTAATAGACATTTTTATTTCCTTCAATTGTATATTTATGAGGTGAGAGTTCAAGTTTATTGTTCTTCATTACATTATATGATTAAGTATCAAGCTATTTGCGATCATAAATCAAGGGCACAATAAAATATATTTAAACTTGACCTTTACAATTAATACATTTCAAATGTAGTTTCTATTCTTTATATAGCTTTAAAATGTAAGAATAAATCATAACTCTCAAACCACTAGCTATTAATTTGAAATTACTAATTCTATTAAAATTGGCTTTGAATAAGTGAAAGCTCTTCGCTTATACTCATTATTTTCGATGACTTAACGATTGCCGTGTGTTTTTACTCACAAGGACTTAAAATTAAGTACGATTCAGGCGTAATGCGTCATACAACGGTACTTAACGTCATCTCCGAAAAAATAAAAGGGAAACATGTTGTATCCGAACGGTATTTCCTTTAATTAACGGCGAAAAAATAAAAAAGATTTCGTTTTCGCGTCCTGAATACTCTCGTTAGTGTTGCATACGCGCATTGCATTAATAAATGTTTTAGTACTAAGTGAAACAATGCTTGTGCTGTGCACACCTGTACCGATCTCATTGTTAATGCCTACAGCTGCCAGCACTTGAGATCGACGAAAACATTTATTGTTATTCTCGAGTACATCGATATGCCTATTTCTCTGTTTATTCTGTAACTTCCAGAATTTAAAAGCGATATTTTCGAGCAGTCTCATTTGTATAAATTCTGGACAAAATATGAAGGATTTTGTATTTGAAAAATTATGCAGATCAATCGCATAAATCACAACTTCTATATCCGATTACTAGACTATTTGTATGTGAAATTATGGTATATGTGTCTGTACATAATACATGTATATTAATACTGAAGGTTACTAGAAATATGGGTTGCAGTACTATTTCTGTATACCCCAATAAATCTAAACACTAGACCGCCAGACCGACGCCTCGTGAATTGAAATTGCTTGGCTTTGATCCGCTTGGAATTCTGCTACTGCCGTATCAAATAACGAGCGTGAATAATAATCGATACGAAACACATTGGAACAATATTGTTTTCGATGTCTTTATGAGATTAATGCGCAAATATATCATTCAGGTTTCAGTCAGACATAAATTCACTGCACTCTGCCTGCCTTGTTTTGACAAACGATGCTTTTTATATAGTGAGCTAAGGCACTCAATACTAATCTGTATGTTACTGTTAAACAGTATTTCTGTGGAAGTGCGTTTCTTAGAACTGAAACTCGTATTTATATGTTGAGTTTTGCTAAAATAATTTCTAGACGAAACTTCCGAGAATTAGTTATTTGTTTAAAGTGATACGTTAAACCAGTAATTTATGTTTTATTCAAGCTTATGTAAACAATTACGTCTGAAATCTCCAAATATACAATTTTTATTACTATACTGGACAAATGTCAGAGATTGTTTGTGTATAATAAGGTTTATTCACGCACTTCTCTTCGGGATCACCTTTCTCCCTTCATTTCATTCCCACCCTTCATTTTATTTATTTATTTTAATATACAAAAAAAGTCGGATTAAACGTAATTACTGCAATGGTTTTCAATTTAAATATAGCAAAAGTAGTTACAATCGTTCGTACGATCTTGAGTAAAGTTTATTCATGAGTTTACGTATCAAAGCAATTACCGCGACACTTAGTATTAAGATTAACAAAGAAAATTGCTTTACAAAAGTAACGTAGTTTGCAGTCAAATTAGTAGATATACTGCAATTACTTGTCCCTTACTTATTTACTTAAATATAGGCAACTGCAACCTTACCGCGCCGCGCAGGAAGTCTTAATTGTGGCCACTTTAATTAAACCAGTTTAAGGAGAACAGATCTTTGTTCTTTGGCCTCAGTTTTTGCCACATTACGTATAATTACATAGTTGTTCACTTAGTACTTTAGGTCTTGTTTCGACCATTTTAATGGAAATTTTATTGGGGTCACTGCCCCAATTCCGTTAGAAAAAAAAACGTAATCGCTTCACAATTTAACAATGATTCATCATTTGTTACGATTGTGTACGCGAAACTTTATTTGAATGCAGTGTTTTCCTCGTAAATAATGCGGCAATATTTAGATAAGATTGTGGCGTACTGTAACACATATTTTATCGTGAAAGTCTTTTATCTCCTTTCCGCAGAGTATTGAAAAACAAAAGAAAACTCCTGATTGATTGGTTGATATAAGCAAAACATTTTATCGGAGTCATCATCTCAACGCTTGAGGGAATATGGCGTGAAAGTAAATAGGCGCACCATGTATGTAATGGTCACATTTCCCATAAATACGGTTGACACTCGTCACACTTTTCACTCGAGGACAAAGCATAATGGTGCAATATGGCGACTTTCAAAAATCCGTTCAGACAGACGCCTGACAAAATTATATCCGGTTTGCGTAATGCACTGCGCATGTGACCTGACCAGATCATCTGCGAGTGCGCTTTGTCGTGCCAGCGTAGAAAGTGGGCGTTTTATCGCGCAGCTCAACAGAAAAGTAGGCGGTTTTTTTTGTTCTATTGTCTGTTGCAGCTACTTTCGTAGAATTGAGCAGCTGTGGGAAGGACACCTAATTGATGTCGAGGTATGCTAATATGATTTCGGTTCAAACGTACAATGATTGCGACGATGCGATACAAACCTATGAATATTATGTAAAGTCGACCCACAATGTAATTTCCACAAAGGACCCTCTTATCCATCGTCCTGAATTATATTATCCTCATTCCTCACAGACTGTAACAGTTCCCTGCACCATATAGAGAGGCCAAGCTCAGTTTGTTGCCAGCCTGAATACTTCACCTTAGATTCGCTCGGATTAAATTGCCGGGGTGCGCGCAACGGAGCGTCGGAACTTAAGTTTTTCGCTTCCAACTCTATTATAACGATGCACGCTCCACACGACATTCATTACGCGAATCTAGATCTTATGACCTGAATATAAAGACGTTATTACAATAAATTACTCCGTGACGGGTGTCGATTGCTTTTCACGCTGTACGGAATATGATTTCATCCGAGTGCAGGGAAAGCAGTGGTGTATTGCTTTCGTGATGTAAATATAAATGTATAAAGATGGTGCTGATATTAAAAAGTTGGTTGACGAATACGTCTCAGGGTTCAAATTACTGCTTTGACATTACATTTATTTATGTCAATTTAGCAACGCATATTAATTATAATTTTGTTGATGGGACGGAAATAAGCAAGTAATTCAGTTAATTGTATATAACATCAGACGTATTTTACACAAAAGTGTATTAGTAACGTCGCGTCGTTTAGGCGTATACAGAAATCAGAAACATTGAATACATGAATAATTAATGGCGGTTACAACGGAAAATGTAAATGTTGCCGCCAGACTATGGCCATCGATCCGTGATTCGTCTGCCAACAAAGATCTGTTTTTATGAGGGTTAATACATATACCGGCTTAATAATTATATTTGGATAAAGAACAAGAATCCAAAGCAAAAATATATGAATTTAATCAATAATGCTGTAAGGTAACCAGCTCTAAGACGAAGCCAATAAATTATATTTCCTTGTCTAGATACTGCGAATTGACAGTGTGGGAAAGTTATAATATGACTTACTGTGTGAAAAAACATATGGTCCGTGTAAGCAATAAGCTGCAGTTATATAGTCTCGAGCGGAAACGTGGACACTTAAATTCAAGGTTGCTTAGCGTGCAATGGAGACAACGATGCTCGGGGTATCTCTGGTGGATAAACTTCGTAACGTAGTCATTTGCCAGAGGACTAAAGTCACAGACATTGCTCGTAGAATCAGCATGCTGCAGTGGAAGTGGGCCCGCCATGTCTGCAAACGGACAGATGTTCAATGAAGCAGACATGTTTTCAAATCAAATCAAAATAAAATATCCTGCGGCTTGATGGACCGACGATTTGAAGAAGGTGGCTGGCAGTGGATTTATGAGGGTTGCACAAGACAGGGATGGTTGGCGCTCTTTGGGGGAGACCTACGTTCAGCTGTGGATAGCAATAGGCTGATATAATATAGTGATGAATAATTTTTCGAATATTTCTAGAAATTATGTAAAAAAACAGGAATTTAACAAATCTTATAAAATATTTGATCAATTTAATAAACAAGATAATGCAAAGTAACAAAAGATATTCGATATTAATTCCTTATACCGTAATAGATAATGGAAATTCGTGATGGAGAAACTAGATTGAGCACATCTGGCATTCGTAAACGGCGCGAACAAGGCACGAATTGTTGATAGCGTTCCTCCCCGACGCCGTTGAATATTACATTCAGCAGAAATATTCAACAAACAGCTATATTTACGAGTTTCTTTACAAGGCCAAGAATTTCATGATGAGTCAAGAAATTACAAACAACTTCACAACGATTAAGTGACCGTTTGGAGAGTTTAATACACTTAAAAGCGCTTAAAATTGTAATTTTAACGGGTCGTTTCTGTAAGGAAATTTTGGAATAACAATGAATAAATAATAATAACAATATAGATATGTTATCGGTTATCTCTGACCTCCATTACATGTTCGAGACGATGTTTTGATATCTTACCTAAGAAAGTGACTGATACCTAGCCGGTTTTAAGGCGTCATATCGATCAACAAAAAAATTGATAATATAAGATATCCTATGTCTTTTAATCAAACTACTGTCTATGTACAATATTATTAACATTAGTAATTATAATTAATACATGATAATAGTACTATTAATTCGTTCTCGTTTTAATGTAATTAAATATTACTCTGCATGCTTTTAATAGAGCACTACATTTTAAGTACTGCAACATCAATAAGTTCTCGTTTCCTCGCATAATTATGCACTTAAGTGCATACTTCTAGCACCTAACTTAAGCCAAACTTATTCTAGAAAATAAAATAATGCAAAGAGATCTAACGCTAAGGTTTCCAACCTAGACATTAATAGTTTTAAAGTTACAGTAATACCTCGGCTTCGCCTCCCTCTCTGATAAACCTAAGAAATAAATGACGGACATTATTTTGATTTGAGATCCTCTCAGGTCCGAGCTATATCGAGATGGTAATATGATAGTTACATTCCTTATTAGGATACTGTTCTACGTCAACTTAATTGTATGTTTATTAATATTTACTATAATGACTAACAGTATCTATGTAAATTGCACCTAGAGGTATTAAGATGTAACTAACAACTTCTGGTTTCCAGAGTGTGTTTTTAGGTATTTTGAATGACGCTACGAGAAGTTTCCATTGCAAATTTAAGTACGTTTGTATGTATTCCAAGGTTGGCAGACCTTTAGGCATCTCCCGTAATGTCTATTCAACGTATTTGTAAAACATCCAGCACCAATATAAAACTATATGCATTTACAGGGTTTTATGTTCAATAAAGTATTCAAGACGTGACTGCAACTGCGTGCAAAGCCAGCTTTAAACCTTATCATTCCAATGACATTAAATCAGGCACAACTTGAAGAAGCATAATATAAAACATTCGAAGTACGCGAAATGAGTTTTATAAACACCTATTGCATAGATAGTGGTGTTATGAAACATAGATAAGTACTGATTGCGGATGCATAACCATAGCATATGATAGACCATGTATCAACGAGCATTGCCATCGCACCTGACGCTATATGAATCATTGTAATGACTAATTCGGAAGCTAATGATTTCCTGTTGAGATGCAGCTGGTTTCCTGTTATTTTTAAATTATCATTATTGATCATCGAATGTTTTTGACGTTTGTAGGAAAATATGCGTTGTAATGTTTGTTTCTTGGTAGTGTTTATCACTTTGGAATGCACTGTTTATAATATTTTTTTCTTAGCCGTTCCTGTTCCACTGCAGGGCACCGTGCTTTCGTCTTTCTCTGTCCATAGCTGTGATATACCAGGTTTTGTCGAAGGAGTCCAGCTCATCGCACAATCTTCGTCCCCTGCTTATATTATTAGGAATTATGTAAGACTACTAGAGAATCATTTTAATTTAGGTAAATTATTATTTTTTATCTTTTGTTTATGATTAATCCCATGATTGCATTACGATCATGTATATCAAATAGGAATATGCATTAACATACAAATTTTGCGGTTATAAGTACTCCGTTTCTGCATTTTATTGTTCTATGCTAGTTATTATTGCAATTAAGTTAGCGAAAATTTAATTACTCATGCGTGTGTATTTGCTTTGTGTAAAATGGGCGTCTTCGATACTCTTGACCCGTATACCCATATATGTTCAAACAAGGACTTCAAGGAAATAGTACACTGTAAAGTTAATCAACGATTAGGTACGTATACAACAAACAATTAAGATTAGATATCCATTACACATGACCTTGGTACTAATTAGGTTTTTTTCAAATGGCTGCGAATTCTAACACTTTGGTGATTAATGCTCTCGATTTCAACTGTAAAAAGTGAGAAGGCTTTTATTTTTTATTAATTGTCGATTGTTTTGTAATTAAGGACTGTCAAGTTCAAGTTCACGCGATTCTAGGGACAATATTAATTCCGGGGTAATTTAAGAAAGACGTTTGTTAACTGAACTGACATGGATGTTATTTATTTCTCGATTATATGCACAACGCATCTTTACATAGTATAAAACAATGTCGCTTCCGCTGTCTGTGCTTAGATCTTTGAAACTACGCAACGGATTTTAATACAGTTTTCAGCGATAGATAGAGTGATTCAAGAGGAAGGTTTTTATGTATAATAGCTGTCCCCCGCGACTTTGTTCGCGTGTTTTAGTTTAAACGGTTTTTCATTTTTGAAACATTTTTCATTTATGCTCCGCTCCTATTGGTCGTAGCGTGATGTTATATAGCCTATTGCCTTCCTTAAATAAACGGACTATCCAATACAAAAATATTTTTTCAATTCGAACCAGTAGTTCCTGAGATTAGCGCGTTCAAACAAACAAACTCTTCAGCTTTATAATATTAGTATATATTTATTAATGTTTTCTCTACTCGTGCGAAGTAGAGCGGGTAGCTAGTATCATATATTCTAGAAATTTATTGTTTAAGTTAGGTACATATCATAGATAATACCCATGGGATGGCGTAGTTAAATGAACAAAGAAGGTACCTAGTAATAACCCACCCATTGCCCACTCCAGACACAAGCATATTTAGCTTAGTTGGAGGGGTTAACTGCTAGTAATGTTAATTCCACCCACATTGCTAGTAAACTTGAAAAAAAAAAACCTTTCGGGATTTGGGAGGCTGGATATTTTTAAGCTATAAAAAAAAAGGATTATTTATATATTTCTATTCAATGCCTCTATATTTCTCGATGAAATGAACGTTAAGTGCGATCGAGTTAAAGTATTTTTTTTCAGAGATTTTGTTATAACTGTTACTAATATTATAAATGCGATAGTAACTCTGCTTGACTGTTACATTTACACGGTAACAGCGCTAAATCAATTTAATTGGAATTTGGTGTGAAGTTGGGTATGAACCTAGAACGTGCGGATGAAATCGTGGGTAAGCTACCGGTAAAAAAACCGGACAAGTGCGAGTCTGACTCGCGCACACTGTTATGTACAAAGTTTGCTGATCTTCACGGTTAATTCTTCAAAAAAAATTAGTCTGCGGTTTAAATTTTTTTATCTCATACATTGATGTATGATACCATCTTCCAACAGTAATATAAGTTTGTTTCTTTTTATGTTAAGAAACTACAAAATCAAAATTTTCGTTTACTTGTGAGTTTGTGACGTTAGACCTAGCATCATGCCGAATTTCGTGATTCGGAGTCGACAAGAAGTAACCTATAGGTTTCGAGTTTCTGGGAAATATATAGGAAAAACAAATGAATGTATTTTTTAATTATGTTGACATAAAGCTTAAATTTCTTATTGGATCAAGTGCTCGTAGACCTGAGCATTTAATATTAATTTCAAAATTATCCAAACAAGCGTTCCTGAAAAAAATATCTTGACTTGATTGATGAAGGGACAATGGCTCCTTTTTTCCTTTTGATGTACGGAACCCTAATAATAAATACCTTCTAATATTAAGTACCATTTATTATCCTACTTTTCAGTTGACTGGCTATGACTATCTGCTTATGAAAAATATTCTCCATTTAAAAGACAATTTGTAGAGCACGTATAAAATAAAACTTAGAGAAATACATTTATATTATTTACATAAAAATAAATACGTGTTGATGGAACATGTCAGATTAAATTCCAATGAATATTCAGAGTTCGTGTGAAGCTGTCGCATTGTAAACTCACTTGTATTCCATTATTACGAATGCACTTGCCGAGTATAATGTAATGACTAAGTATTACTGAGGAACAGTTAATCACCTAAACGAGTGAGTCAAATTGTTAAAACAAATGGCGACGCGGATTTCTGATAACGCATTAGGTATCAACAAGCGTCCTAAACGACTTAGCTCTAGATTGTAGGTACCTATTGTACTATACCTAGTTGTTAAGTTCTACTACATTGTTAAGTATTTTTCTATTGGGTTTTAATCACAACTAAATACTTTTTGGTCGAGGTTTATTCACCATGAGGTATTTTTATGGATTAAATATCCGCTTCATCTATACTAATACTAATAATATATAAAGCTGAAGGGTTTGTTTGTTTGAATGCGCTGATCTCAGGAACTGAAACCTGAACGATTTGAAAAATTCTTTCAGTGTTGGATAGCCCGTTTATTGAGGGAGGTTATAAGCTATATAACATTACGCTGCGACCAAAACGAGCGGAGCATAAATAAAAAAATGTTGCAAAAATGAAAAACCCTTGCAACTAAAACACGCGGACAAAGTCGTGGGGTCAGCTAGTAATGTATATAACTAACATGAGGAGGACACATACTTCGTACTCGTTCTTATTATATTTTAAGCATGTTGCAAAAAACATAATTAGGAAGTCTGCAATAATAATGCTAACGACACAAAACGTTCGATATGTAGGTTAGGCAACAAAATTAAATAGGTATAAACGTTTGTGTTCGCCGATATCTGAACAGAACCGCACGAAGATAACCACCTCCGATAAAATTTTATTACGTTTCGTGACACAATTCCTTCGGTATCATCCATAATATAATCAATAACTCGAAGCTTCGCTTTATTCAGTTTTAACTCGCCCGTTCTCTAGCAATTGCTACTCCCCTAGAACTTTAATTATGCACTTTAAACTCATTCTCACAAATATTTAAATGCGTAAGTAACTCTGTCTGTCTGTCGCGCTTTCACGCCAAAACTACTAAACCGATTTAAATGTAATTAGGTACATAGATAGTCTAGAGCCTGAGAAAGGATATAGGCTACTTTTTGCCGCGATAACCGATATCCACGCGGGTGGAGCCGCGGGTAATAGTTAGTGGTAATATAAATCCATCTAACTTGGTCAACAGACAATTTGCTGTCGCCTGTCTCCAAAAACTGGGGCAAAACAACGGGCCTTTCATCCTCGATTCTGTCCTCTGAATCATTAGCAAGTACACCCACATTCGCAATCCGTTGTCCTCATTACAAGATCGTTGGCCCAATCAATTCGTCATTATAATCGCAATAGCGTGTGAATTAAAAATGACACCTACACGCCTCCGAATTCGGCGCGAAGAAAGACAATGGTGGTCATAACGGAGCAAGCATTGTGCGGGAAACCAGTACTATATGTGTCACGTGAGCTTTGTGTCACGTCAAACATGTCATCTAGTTCGCTCTCAGTTTAGGGCGGGTCGTTAAACTTGTAACAAGCGAACAATTAACATTACTCAAATTGGGAGCTATGGAAAAATTGTGTCAACTGTGCCTATGTTGTGTTGAGCTACACGTAAATCTTTCCTTGTTCTAGAATGTAGATAATGTAGAATTTACTGAACTTTCTCATTATGGTTAAAAGTCTATTGTTTTGTAAATATTTATCTTATCGTTTTGTTGACACGATAGGCACCAACTAGGCAAGCGTCATAACACGCATAGATACGTACACTACGTATTACATTGACCAGCTATGTGCGCGTGACCTTTCGAAGGGTTCACATACAACTCAAAGGTTCAGTGACACATTTGGCGCAGTTGTTGAAGTTTTGTCTTTCTGAACCAAAGGTCGGTTCGATTCTGGCACAGAATAAATAATTGAATGTCTGATAGATGTTTGTCTAAATTGGGCGCATACATTCATGAAATTAAATGAAATTAATTCGTGGTCTATAACACGTAACAGTATGGAAGTAATACGAAAAGGTTCACCATCAATGTTCAAAAAAAAAACAGTAAGGTAACATTTAAATTATCTTTCAACTTTAATACCATAGTCTACGTTATGTTTATATTTTTAATACAAATGTGATGATATGTCATGTATTCCAAACAGATCTTAGGCAGGAAACCGACTCATATATATTTAATTACGTCGTAACATCTCTCTGAAATAAAAAGGGTCGTAAACAGAGACGGTAATGTCAAAGTGGCTATAGATAGGAAAAATACCCGTGTTTATCTCCAAGGGAAATGGCGCGGATGGGATGGTTCAGGCTTAATTTAATGTACGGAGGTATAGCAATGTGTAGTGTGTTTGTTGCAATATTTCGTTCGTAAATCAGTATATGCTTTGAGTACTAAGATCATTTGAATCTCGACACAAAACTTGACTGTTTTAGGCGCAGAAAATGTACCAACATTAAAATACAAAATAGGTATGTTATTTTATTATAATATCTACTTGTAACAATTGTTTTTTTTTTTATTAAACTTTTTTATGGTGATAAATTAAATTATTCTTACAGTGTTGATGCCAATTTATATTAATGCAATGATAAAATTAATTATTTACAATCAATAACTTCACCCTTCACAAGCAATTTAATACAAAAACAAGATAACTATATTTAGGGAGGCGTGAAGAGTATCAATTTTCTCTTACATATATATTATTCTGTAACACAACTTAATTGCATACAGCTCCGGCCGTTAAACAAAAGTTCTTGGAAGACGACTGCAGTAACTAACGGTAAAAAGTACGGACCACGCATGCAGAGTGCTCGCAGGATTACCTGGTGTTTGCATCTTTATAGCTATTTAAATCCATCTATATGCTCCATGCAACATCTTTACACTAAGCGAAATACTGAATTGGTGTCTATAAATAATTACACGAATTAATTTACACATGTAAGACGAAAAATAACCTATAAATTTATAACTGCTAAAATATACTTGTATTTTTTTTATTTATTAAAACAATAACAAAAATTTTTGCATGACATTCGAAATATTTTGCATCACTAATTTTATATTTTATCAATACCTGGCAATCAAATAAAGACGTTCAAAGTATTAAAAAGTTAGGTTATATGCGCATGAGTTGAGCAACAGTTCAATATCCTTATGGTGTTAAGATTGCGAACTTATAATCTGACGCCATTTTCTGGTCCGTTGGCACTGGACGTATAAAATGACGCTGTTTTAATCCAAAACTTTGATTGCTACACTTTTATCTTGACAGCTATCTAATTGTAAAGAAACATTTCTTATAGCTAACCAAATAAAGGTGGCGATGGGAATAATGAACTGCGAAATAACGAATACTTTTTATCAATGTATTTGCAATGTTGATTTTTATTGATTACCACGTATTTCTTCAACATTGCCTCACGTTTTATATTGTTTAACTTGTTACAAATACATTTCCTATCATATGCACCAACGTATGTAGGTATTTGCTTTATGTAATAGTGTTCAATGAATTTTATATTTTATGTGCCTTTCTGACAAACTGGTTGGCTTTCTTCTATAGTTGTAAATGTGCTCAGGATTCGCTCTCACTACACGGATAGAGTAACGTTTCAGCCGTTGAACTATTATCACCTCTAAATGTTAGGAAAATAACAATTTCCTTCGATCTATATCTCGGATTATTGTTTTATAATCCCATGCGTCAGTGAGGTCTACGATTGTTTATCAGTAGTCGCGATCGGCTGTTAACCCAGTCAATCCCACGAGTCGGTGACCCGGCGCAGTGCCCACGAGGAAAACTTTATTTAAATGTCACTCAACACGCACATTACCTTACTATTTATACAGATTTAACTTATTTTTACTTTGTTCTTTCATTAAAGAATTATTTAGGGGTATTATGACGAATGTTTATAAATTCTTTGTTTGTTGCTTTGTTAGCTATTTTTAGTGACACCAACAATCTCTTTTCACCTCGGTCAGGTTAACTTTAAATGATCAAACGAATTTTTTACGCGATTCAACTCTTGCGAGACTGTGTCGGGTGCCTGAAATATTGAACAGGCGTCAAAGCAGGCTATTTGTACACTACGCCGCATTTCAACATACATTATTCAGCTTATATCTGCTATCGGGAGCGTGGTATATACTTGCAACATTTTAGCGGCTTTTGCATTAATTTTCAGTTACCGGTTATCGCAAATTGTGGTCGTCGGACAAAGGTCAAGATGTACGAAATTAAGTACGCACTAACATGCTAAGTGTGGGGTAATGGAGTTAAATGGTCAGTAGTCTAGTTTCGTTTAATGACTTGATTGGGGTTGATGCCTATTTGAGCTTTCTTCGTTAACAACTGCGAATTGAGTCCTCATAATTGTACGTTTCAAGTTTGCGTGATAAGTCGTAGAAGTAGGTACATTACGTGTCTTAAATAACAAGGTAATAAGTACAGACATTGAAATAAAAAATCCATTATGTTGGCAACATTTACTGTAACTCAGTAAATATGTAAATTACCATGTAAACCTTGACTTCTGTGCTAAGTCTGCTATGAAGACAACCGATCTAATTCCGTACACAAACCCCGTGACTCACTTAGCAAGACGCCGCTTAGTCGTGAAAGGGATACTAAACGTATCATACTCGTTATATTTGTTACATTATTTTAAACATATCACTTCCTCCATTACTGTACCAACATGTAGTGGCAAAGTTACAAAAGCTTTGCTTCGTGGTTTTATTCACTAAGAACCTACAGACCAGAATAAACCACAGTATAGGTGCATGGTTGTTGAATCCCCGCGCACTTAAATTGAAGCTGAAAATATCGATAACCTCGGTGATATTTAATGTTTTTGTTTTAAATAAATTTATAAACTGCTTTACTCAATGATCTTGTGAAATTAGTGAAAAGAATTCAGCAAGTTAAAAATCTCCTTTTACATTTAGCTAAGAATCAAGTTGTTTAGATATGCTTTATTTATATCTATCTACATTTAGTGTGTCGAATTGATAATACGTAGATCCTGTTCGAGGTGAATGCTCCAAACTTTCCGTTAGATATCGATTGTCTATTTATATATTTTAATTATTATCTTTGTTCATGTTTTTGCGACAAGTCGGTCTTTGTAAAAGTTGTAATATATATGTTAAATGTTAATGTTTTATTCGCATGTTGATTGATTTATTATTATAACGTGAGTTATAGTCGCAACTGTTCGAACGAATAAACTTTCTTTATATTAAACGTCTGTTCTGTAGACGGAAAATAATGTCGTCAGAGAATATTCACCTTTGATATAATGTACCAAGATTCGAATTAAAATAAATATACATACTTTTCAAAAGTATCTATAGAAATAATAATAATGAATATTATATAATTTGAATAAATAAGAATATTTAAATAAATAAAATTAATATAACAAGTTTTATATTTGATGAAATATATATATATATATATATATATATTTGTATTTTATCAAAGAATTAGGATAGACAAAAGAGAAAATGAAAAATTATTACCTAAAAAAAGATTAGAAAAGTTTTATGACGACGAATTCACGACACATTACAAGGATGACAATCTAAAAAGCATTTCTTTGATATATCTAGTAAGTATACATTGTTCGTTCGCAAACACGTAAGCAGTAAAATCAAGCAGAAAGCGTGTACTGTCCCTCGAACACAAAGACTCCTTTCATGCCAGCTTAATACCAATGAATCTTAACCAACTAAACAACTCAATTCTTCGTTTATATCCTTTTTATTAGGGATGACCATTAAAATTTAATGATAACTTTGTAAAAGAAAGTGAGTTAGTAATTATAGGGGACATGTTTATTTCTGTAATCTACGCGGGAGATCACCAGTGTGTCATCGAGGTAAATGTATCATCTGTAGTTGTTAATTTTAATAATAATTAATTTGTTCTGGTTATTATTCATTTTAATGCAGTTTTTTTCTGAGTGATTAAATAATTCGCAGGGTCATTTTTGCTCAATAAGTTGACTTTGAGTGGAACGTTTAAAGAACATAACTTTCCCAGTAAATCCGTTGAAAGCCTGTTAAAATCAACTCAGAATTTGAAACACTGGTATTATATAACACTCATTCGCACTAACAAACTCATAACTCGAATCAGAACTCGATTTAACAAACGTCAAAACGAGCTACCGAGTTAAATGGAGGATGAATTTAAAATCCAACTTATCGGAGAAAATGGACCTTAATAATACTTAAAAGAAATATTGTTTGCTGTAAAAATACGGTAACTAATAAAGTTGAAGCCTGCAGGAAATATCAAGGAGCCACTTGACCTATCGGCTAGTTATCGGTGCAGTATGGTTGCTAAACAACCAATCATGCATTAGCAAGGTTGCCGCAATTTCCGCTAATGCAAATAAGCACATTGATTAGTTTATTGCTTCCAATAGTGCTGTTACTGTTATACTTGTAGATAGGGATAATTATTGTTGTTTGAAGAGCTTATTGCGTTCATTTGTTTAACTATAACTAATAATAACCGTTTTATAGTGTTTATGACGTGTTTAAGAAAGATATATGTAAGTGTAGGTAAAAAATATAAAAATGTCTAAATTAAATGTAATATGTACGTCTGGTCGACTCTACCCGTGACCAGAAGGCTGGCATTTACTTTGCCCAAAGAATACATAAGACACTCATTTCATAAAAAAGACTATGTTTATAAAATGAATGTCTGCAAACTTCATGCATTAAGTAATAAGCTATCCCACCAAAAACATTTTCATGTAAAATGTTGCCAAGACGAGCCCATATGACTCGCACTGTCAAAAAGTTATCAGATCTCATGTAGAGCCAAGCTTCTAACACTACACGCCCTAACTCTACAAGGCCTAACTTCACAAACTCTACACCTTAGTCAAAATATGTGGCTTGGCCATTTCGCTACATTCACATCGGCGTAAGGTGAAAAATTAATTCACTGTTCATTACTGTTGTGTTATACAATAGTTCTTGTAGTAACGAACGGCCAAGCCACATATTTTGACTAAGGTGTAGAGTTTGTGAAGTTAGGCCTTGTAGAGTTAGGGCGTGTAGTGTTAGAAGCTTGGCTCTACATGAGATCTGATAACTTTTTGACAGTGCGAGTCATATGGGCTCGTCTTGGCAACATTTTACATGAAAATGTTTTTGGTGGGATTTCATTTCTTTTTGTAAGTTGTTTGTAACAAAATCTTTTTTCTATTTTTTTTTTTTTTTTTACAAGGAGTACCTATACATATATATATCTAGAAGAACCAAATTTTAGATTATTAGATTAGACCTCTAGCGTCATCAAAATTTAATTTAAAATTACAGGTCTCATACAAACTCCCATCCCCTAGTTTAAGGGGTTGGGGGATGAAAGTTACAAGTTTTATAATTTTTTTGTTGTTTGTGTGCTAATACTAGCTTACATACAAAATTTCAGCTTTCTAGGTCATTAGGAAATACCTTAAGAATTTTGATGATCATCAGTGAGTCAGTGACGAAATTAGCGTTTTTTAGATATAAATAAAATCTGAAGTATAAAAGCTAATGTAATTAAAACTTAATATGTTCAATAAGTCCGCTATTGACAATATATCCCGAAAATTTTGTTGATCTAGCATAATCCAAACCCAAGTTATGAGGGTTCAAAAAAACGACGAAGCGCTTCGAGAAAAGGTAGGTAGTGCCCGTGCGCTTCGCTTGGCTTGTCTTGGCGGGGGCACTACCGTGCCCCCAGATAAAATACTGGTATTAAAATACGTTGTTGCTAACGTCTGTACAAAATAGTGTTCACATCAGAATACTTGTTCTAATATTATTTTCATTGTCGCATCTTTGATGACCTTTCAGATAAAATAAAATTTTAAGCTGAATAACTAGTTTAAAAATCTCAAAATGTCTTTTATTACGTCATTATACGCAAGCTCTGCCTTGAAATGCTTTTAAATTCTTTATCTTTTACGATTTCCTTTGCTAATTGTACCTAGTTCCCTTCTGTGATATATTTATTTATTTATCTATCTACGTAATGAGGTCGTCAACATAGTTGGTTAACAAGCAGGAATTGCAGCAATTATCTCAGTACAGGAGTTAGTTTTGTTAAGATAAAATGTTATTACTTGTGCTTAACCAAGTACTGTCATGTTTCTTCTATACAAATTGTGTTATTTCTTGCTTTGACCCAATTGGGAGAAATTACATAGATTCTAAAATAACCCTCGGGAAGGGGATGCTATAACGGGAGAGTGACGTCATCCGAAAGCAATGACGTCACGGATAGGAAACAGTAAAGAAATTCTGGAATGATGTTACACGAGACTTACAATACGTATCATTTTAATAAATGTATGTTTAGATTGACATACATTTTAATTACGAATTGTGACCACCGAATGCTAGCATTATTGGCCTTAATTGAATAGCAGAACATTGTACTAATAAGTACTATTAGTAAGACGTTTTTAAATGTCTATCTGTCTCTATTTTACACCTTTAAGTGACAGAGACAACATTACATTTAACGGCGGCTTGATGTTTCAGTCAGTCATCAATTTTTTCAACAACATACAGTTATGTTATTTCAACGCTTGCGTTACCACGTTCCCAAAGGAAGTCATTAAATTCTCTAATAATTTAATATACTAAAGCAAAAACATAGCAATCCTATCTACTCATTATTGAAATAACTTTAATTCCAGAGCAACGTATATAGAAGTTGTACCTCATAATAAATGCGGAGTAACATATAAAAATTATTATTCTACATATTTCATAAAGTTGTCGACAAATAAGGGATAATGGGTTTATTTGTGTGGAAACATGTTTTAAAATTACTTCGCCATTTTATATGCGCATTTAATATTATTCCCAGTGTTAGAAACTTTTCATTAGTTTTAAGTTTTCTTAGTTTTAAAAGGCTTTTGTTCTGTTAAAAGTACAATGTAGGGCAGAATTCTGTTTCTCTATTATTCTGTTGTAGTTATGAAATTTCTTAGTTATTAATTTTCGTTTAGTATTTGAATTAGTTTTAATTTTAAGATAACATTGTTTGTTTTTTTCGTTGTAAAATATTAATTAATTGTGTTTTTAATTCGGTTTGTTAACGCCCTACTACATTCGGGATAATTAATCATTTTTTAATGCAATTAAGTGCAAATTATAAAAATATAAACAAACCTATTTACTATATGAATAATTAAATATATATATATTAATATTTAATTTTCGGTCGTTTCATGCAAAAAAGTTTTTATATGTTATAGTTAAGTTTTCAATTAAGTTTTTTTACTTTTCATTGATCAAATCTAAGGAGGACATCCTCTTAAATAACATACATTTTTAATTCTCTAATCTGTCAGCGCATATCCTCAGCCGGTGATTACTGAGAAAGTTAACATTAAAGTTAACCAACCATCCATCAGTAAGAGTCAGTCATCACAACACTTGCTTCCTGGCTCCGCTTCGCTATTATTAGAACAGTTCTATGACAGTTCATTGAAAATTGAAAGTTTATGCGAGTTGGTTCCTTGCTTCGGAGAAAGGTGGGCGGTTTGATGAATGGTTTAGTAATCTTTGGATAATTGGGGATTTGATTGGTGGTGTTTATATCGACTTTCTGAGGATTTGTAACGATAGGATAATTGATACATGTTTGTATTTAAAGATTTATGTTAGAGGAGAGCAGACTTTTCCTGTTTCAATGAGCTCGGGGCTAAGTGTAAGCCGTACGGTTTGACAGATAATACAGGTTAAGCCGCGCTTGCCGCGGTTGGTCCGTGGATGGGTGACTATTTGTTAACATACCGAGACCCCCTGTGCCACGTTATACTGTTGGTCCTGAGTGTCATACGTTGATCTTTGAAAGTCGTTAAGCCATTACAATTCTGACAATCAAGACCGGTTTGGGATAGTGTGTTAACCAGTAAAATGGGTTGTAGAGGTCAGATAGGCAGTCGCTCCATGTAGAATACGGTATTTAGCTGAATCCGGTAAGACTGGAAGCCGACCCCAAAAAAGCTTGGGAAAAGGCTAGCCAGAGAGAGATGTAGAAGAACATCTAGTCGCGTAGAAAAGTAAACTGTTTTTTTTTCTAAGCTTCCTTATTAAGTATAGTTTACTTACAATTATTGTTTCAATCACTGCTACTGACATTTCTCGATCTACAAGTTACACAAACTATAGTCAAGCCACAAGTGGTAACTACAATTTACTAAAATGCACCGTAACTTCCTGGCAATAAAATCGATGTCAATATCAAAGAGTTCCTACTGATGTGTGATCGACTGTACCTATAAAAAATATAGGTAACAGTGAACTTGTTTGCAATGAAAGATATTTAACACATCGTGTTAACAACAGCAGGAAATGGTCATAACTAATGATAACTATTTTAACAGAACTGTTTTATAAACCTTGAGATGTTTTTAATACATTATTACCTCACGTCATTTGTTATCCCGGAAATGTTAGGCTAAGGTTTGATATAGCAAATTTAAATTTGACCACACTGTAGGATTTTCATTAAAAAATATTGAAATTGGCTGTATTCGGAAGACGTTTGACTAAAAAAGGACATTAAACCTGAGGGAGACTTATGTATAGTGAGTGTAACTTATGTATTTGAAATGAAAACCTTCTTGCTTTTGCTACATCTGCGGTATTTCCCAAATCCAAAAATAGAGTACCACAAGTGAAGGACGAGTAAATACCTAAGTAGATAAGGGTGCATACATCAGAACACCAAGCTAACAATACCGCGACCCCTTCGTATTAGGGAACAGTGCCCTCGCTCTTACTGCACCCTCTGATACGTGACTTAAATATTAACAGGCAAGCGATTTCACCATTTACATTAACTATCAACTACTAAGAAACTTCCGGGAACTTCGCTCTCCGTGATCGAGTTTAAAAAAAAAAACAATCTTGAATCTTTTTGCCTAAACTTACTACTTACTTATTTGCCTAAACATACTTCTCAGTAAGTGAATTATGTATGCAATTCTTTATAGTAAGAAATAAAGTTGTTCTAACCGTAAACTGAGTTCAGTTTATGTTGCATTTAAGTCAGTCACAAGAGAGATCTGATCGGGTTCATATGCACCTATGAAATCTGCCTTTTTCAACAATGTACGAATGTTCCTGTTCCCCTTCGCTTAATGAATTTATTGACACTCACGTTTCGCACCATGGGTGTTCTTTGCATCTCTTAATGGACTGACCTTTGCTGCATCATTAAGATCTTCCGGATTTTTTATTTCGTTCAAATTACTTGGTATTTCATTAAGTTAGTAATTGTTTTCGTCTTTATTATATGAAAATCCTTGTGCTGAACCATTATATTATACTAGCTGTCCCCCGCGACTTTGTTCGCGTGTTTTAGTTTCAACGGTTTTTCATTTTTGCAACATTTTTCATTTATGCTCCGCTCCTATTGGTCGTAGCGTGATGTTATATAGCCTATAGCCTTCCTCAATAAACGGACTATCCAATACAAAAATATTTTTTCAATTCGAACCAGTAGCTCCTGAGATTAGCGCGTTCAAACAAACAAACAAACAAACAAACAAACTCTTCAGCTTTATAATATTAGTATAGATAAGCATGCTGTCTTCAAATTAACAATTCTTTCTATATCAGACGAATTTGCATATGTCTATATTATGGTAGCATTTAATTATGGTCTGTTTGACCATCGCGTTTAGGGATGACATTACCTGTCATCTTGCGATTCCTTATTAATTAGCAACATTAGTCTAATGAGTATGTACTATGTAGCTTCAAATACGACCTCTATGTCATAATTGAGGTGTATAAGCGGCATAGGTTTGCGGAGGAGGATTGTTCTAATGGTTGTACCTGCTAACAGACTATAGGTATATTGGCAATTTAGGTAGGTACTAATATTTTTTGCAAGTAGAGTTTAAGGGCTAAAAAGCGTGGTACTGAAACAAAAGGGACATCTTAACTCAACAGTGAATGAATAAAGGTAAATAACGATATGACAGAGAGTAATTGCTATCAAAACATTATTATACTTACTGTTACGTTACCCATCTCAGTAACAACATACTTAAGTGATAACACATTAAATAACAAAGACAAATGCAGATGTTATACTGTTGACATAATCACCTGAGCTTATAAGGTCGCCAACCGACCCACTTGTGCTATCTGAAGACAGAGCTCAACAAACATTGTTTTAAGCTTGTGTACTGATAGCATTCAAATTGTTTATTAGAAAACAGTACACTGACCCGCTTCAGAAATGCGATGTTTACTTTGTGACTTAGGAATCGATTTGATAATTAAACTAGCGAACCTCCCTAGCTTCACACGGGTAGACAAAACATTAAATAATTATACATATTAACCTTATTCTTGAAACACTCTATCTATTGTTGAAAACTGTATTAAAATCCGTTGCGTAGTTTCAAAGATCTGAGCGTACAAACAGCGGGTGCGACTTTGTTTAATACTACGTAATGATAAGGAAGAAATTCCATTTATTTTGATTATTTGGTGCAAAGACGAATAACTAGAAAAGGGATAAAAAACTTACTAGACACATTTAAGAGACAGAGATAGATACAGATTTGTTAAGAAATTGTATTTTTCTGTAACGACTGTTATAGTTGTCTAATGAACGTTGTTTAGGAATTGATAAAAAAAACAGATTGATAAAGATTATTTACTGCTTTAATCTGTCAATACACCTATCAGAGAACATTGTTTGTTATGATTGCAAAAACAATACAACTTATCTTTATAACACTATACTTCGGATCATAAACCACTAACTACCTATAGTTAAAATTCTAAAATCTGACAAAATATACCTACCTACATAATGAAAGACTTAACGGTCAGTTTCCTGTAACAGTGAAAACCTATTATAACCGTTCGCCCAGTGTTCTATTCACAAAAATAAACTGTTAAAATCGTGTCAACGATCACAATTATAATCGCATGACTACTGTTTGATGCCAAACTATCGCGTAAATACCTACAATGTATATAAAAGAGGATAAGCTAGAACAAATACATGTAATCTTGTAGCGATTAACTTAATCTCTAATGTCTAACATTTGCAATCTTTTATTATTAAGTGTTCCAGCCTCGGTTATTTAACTTTATAGGATCAGGATTACGGCTATTGGGAACTGTCAGTTTCACCGAATCGCGGCTAACCTCGCCTAATCCGATTTATTAGAATATACGTTGATTGATTAACCTTCTGTTTCGGTTTATTGCTTAAACAGTATCAAGGATAATAGGTAATTGCAGACTGTGGTAATTGTTTACTTATTTCTCAATAATTTAGTTGGTTAGGCCAACTGCTGTTATAGAAAGGGTTGATTAGGATTAGACGGTCCTTGAGTGACGATTAGTCCGAGAATATTTTAATAAAATCATTATGTAGGTATATATGTGTAAGTATTGTGGAATATACATGATTTTATATGTATTTCAACAATTAACTTGCAGCCTATGACGAATATATATAACAAATTAAGCGACATTTTTTATGATAAAACAAATCGAATTTATAACGGATTCGGTAATGGGTATTCACAAATAAATTAACGGTTTTTACCCGTTTTAGTGACGTTACGCATGATAATCGTCAAACGTCATATCCTCAGTGGGCGGTGGGTATGGTCCATGTAGTGAATGTGACGACATTGCATCGTCACGCGGGCGATGCCCGCTCATGACTGGAGATAATTCTCTGATCTACTTGCGCTGATTAGTCAACGGACCACCGTGTATATCATTCTGTGTAGACATCGTACTGTGTTCGCATATTAAATGAAAGATGCGACTATTTTCTAAGTATTTACGTAATTTTGTTAAGTAAATAAAGACCGGTATATTAATATAGTTCAGCCATTTCTTCTATCAACAGACCAAGTTCTTAATAGATCCCACTATCTCATTATCATCACCTCATCATTTTATTTCAGTTATTAGTATAATACTACGTATATTGTGTGCCTGAATAGGTATTTCTTTATATAATTATATTTATTGTTCTGTTGGATTTCACCTCAAACATGATTAAGTTGACATTTAAAATAATGTCAGAAGGAACTCTCTTTGTGTATTAACTTTAACCATCAACACTTGATGCTTTTCAAAGGTATATTTTAAGACATTTTCCATTGTAAACAATTTCTCTGAGGTGTAAAGGCATGTCTTCATGACATGTTAAACATTGAATTGACGTAAAGAGAGAAAGTTATAGGTCGAGGTCACACTGACGGCGATGATACAAACACCGAACGAAACCGTAAATGGAAATGATATATTGGTGTTAAGTTTCTATAATTTTGTGAGAATTGTGTCGATATTGTGAATAAATTATCTATTTCTGTAGATTTATTCTTTAAACACTTTTACTCTTTAACTTTTAAACTTGTATCCAGGCATCGGAATTTCCGGTCTTTTAATGGCGTAACAAATATACGAAGTAGTTAGTTTTAAAGGAATGCCACATCGATCTCAAACTTCTTCAATAAGTAAACTAAATGCGATCGTCAATTTTCTTGGTAACTACATCATTAAACATTTGCATACGATGACGTCACTCACCCTCGCTATCATTACGACCGAAGCCCTACACTCGAGTTTTGATGTTGATCATAAAAGAAACTTTAGATGTTGGTGTGGTTGACCATCTGTTCTTACATTCGACCATTCCTGTTTACACAGAAAACATAAAACTACATCGAGTCGTTAAACTTATTAAGTTATGTCTAATAAAATATCTGTTCTCATAAAACTTCCGGATTAAAAAAGTTTTCTTTCAACGTCAAAGTATAAACTGGGCTAACTCAAAGCAGAATACTGTAAATATAATAAAAAGTTCTTGAAATTTATTTTAAATAATAGTTTAGAACATGTCTGTCATATTAAGTATCGTATTTTTTAGCGCCAAATGATTATTAAGCACCGGTTATGCATTAAGCAAATGATTTAGACTGTGTTCCTTAACTGAAAATTCTTAGACTTAAGATATTCTCTCGGTGATCTGTGTTAAAATGTAATGTGTGAGAAGCTCCACAAAGGATTATATAGGTAGTATAAAAACTTCATCTTTAGCCTCATGTTAGAAATACGAAAATAATTTATACACCCATAACTTCGAAAACAATGTAATTTATGATTTATTATTCATCAATTGTAATAGAACAATAGGTATTTCAGGTCAACAATAATCTAAACCTAAATAATAATCAATATTTTGTATCTAATAGAAAATTAATGTTTTCCACGTGAAATGGAATTGTTCTGTGACCTTTGCAATTGATAGCCATTGGAAGTAGATATTTTATTGTCCCTCAAATTGATTGAACGAATGGATTTGTCCGCACATGCCACCAAATGGTTATAATCGTATCAAATTTGATTGTTTGGCAGTAAGTGCCGTGGTTTAATTATTTCGTGGAGTATTTGCAGGGGTACTGTGGAAAAATGCCAAGAATTCGCGTTATTCTAAACTAATGGGTTTTAAGATAAGTGTTTACCTAATTTGGTATTGTCGTTTAGATAAACAACATTGGAGTTATGTTAAAGATAGTAGCATATTTGTTTACATATTAGAACATCATTTTAGGTCAATTATGTACTCCTTATTTGTCTACAAATACTTGTATTATTTCATGAACCACATAACACAATACATTGACTTGTTTTTGTATTACATATAAACAAAGTTACACAGATACGTTCTACATAAAACCGCGAAGTATTGCACATTACCACAACATTAGCCGCTCCAATCAATCTGAATACGTTGACGGAATATAGAATTACTAAACAAAGAACAATGTTTTCCGAATTATAACTACGGAATTGCAGAAATATGTGCTTAAAGAAACAATCTCAGACAAGGATAACGTAATTTTATTCCGTACTCAGTAAAGCCTTTATTTATATATTTCAAATAACGGGCATGTGTGTCTCAAAATCGATAACAGCGTTACCTACATGGTTCAATAATTGCTAGCAGCAATCCATAGGACGATAAAGATAAAAAAAAGAAAAAATCGAAGGACTACGATTATGTATCGACACACTCACCACAATTTCACATATGTATAAAGATGTATAGGAAAACAATAAATGATACAAACCATGAGAGATATAATATAAATATGTACGTTGAACATACTCAAAACCATTCCATCGCCATCACTAAAAAAATGTGGGCGAATACAACACATCTATTAGTAACTTACAGTAAAATAGCTTGACATCAATAGCGTTTTTATATAGAAGAAGTTAATTTAAAACAGTTAATCCTAATTACATGTGCAATAATTTACACCGTCATACAATGGTCACTTGAACCATTAAAATACCGTTCGCATTTAAACCCATAACTTTCCTGTAATGGTCACTTTATCATACCATAAACAGGCTAGAGGTTGATGCTCCACCGTGGTGTATTGTACTGACACGAGTGACCTGCTAGTTTACATTGCGCCTACGCAGCATAATAACTGTTTTGTTTTTTTGTTTAGTACGTACCGTATAACACCCAACGCTAGTTTTTTTTACTATTGTTTTACATATCTGCTAACACCCACGACTCAATAAAATGTGTCAGTTAAGTTGTTGCCATTGAACTTGATGACGTTAACTAATTTTATGTCAAGAAATTGTAATTGTATTTCTTTTATGATGGAATCCTCTAGTTGTTTAGTATTTTAGAGCATTCATTAACGCGCCCATTGTGTGAATTTTCGTTTTTAATAGAGATACTACTTCCTGCATTTGTTCAGATGTGTAAAATCAACTTATCACAGCTTCCGTTGTATTTAAATGAATGCGTTGGATAGGTCTAGGAAAACTACTACACGACCTCAGTCTTTGTATTTACTTATAAGACACAAACGGACCGACAAACAATAAAGACTATTTAAATATCCTGCCCATCATTTAAATCTCTTTTAAAACGTACTTCAATCTATACAAGTCATGTGTTAATGAGAATAAAAACTGTCGGAAGAATTTCAATGATATTGTCAAGGTCTTCTCCTATAAAAGAGGAGACCTCAACCTTGTCTAATAGATACCTTATACGGCTTTCTATAAAAATAAAGCTTGAATATAAAGCATTAATTAATGTAGGAAACTTTCTTTCATTATGAATACTAATATTCAAAAACAAGACGATAAAAACGTTGTACCAAGACCACCGAAGACAAAAACATTTTTTAATTATGAATAAATTGTTTAATATATAAAATTCCTCAACGCTGAAACGAATATTAAATGTAATATTCAGGTCAATACAGTAACAATGTACATTGTACATCTGACGCTGAAAAATATTTGAACCGAACAAAACTAGGCCAGGTCCAAAAATTAGAACAAACCCCGTTTTTTTAAAACATATGTGGAATAATAACATCTGTCTGTCTAAATGTCGTGACTGACGGAACAAAATAAAACGTTCAATTAAGAAAAGTAAAATTATCAGTTAAAGTAAAAAGTTATCTCAATACAGTTTGAGTGACAGTCAAGTGGGTTAATTAGTTATTGTTGTTGAGAGGAAAGTAAGACGCGACTTCGCTATTAAATCGTGAACTAAAACAATTATTTGCCAATTAGAAAGACGGTGTATAAACTCAGTCTTATATTTGGAAAATTTCTTTTAAATGGAAATTGTTTCTATTATTTTCACTACTTTTAAACTAAATATGTTGACTCTATTAAAAATTTATCTCTTTATGTGAGAAGCTTCAAGGAAATAGTGGTCGTTCTGTTCAAGGCCGTTGTAGGTCAGCGACTCGGCTTTAATTGGGCTGTTACTAACATATAAGCTTCAAACTATAAAAGGACATTACAAAGTTCGACGAATTACCTTGACTTATAACACAATACTAATATACATAACAATAAATTACTCAAAAAAGCTAATCAAGCCGCGTGATGTCAAGACTATAATTATGTATATAACTGTCAATTTTGAAGATATCTCTTTGTAGTTGGTAGCCCTATGTAAACAAGGACATAAAATATGATGGTAAATTACGATGTTCATAACAAAGTAGAGGTTACCTAGCCTTTGGCTTTATTCGTGACGTTGCTATATAACTAGGAAATGATAGAAATCATTTACATTATTGTTTATTGTGTATTTTTATTGTAAGTTAGATACTGTGTTCCTTGCTATACAAGAATCGTCAGGCATTTTCTCTTTGAGTTTGTATTTATAGTATGTACCTACTATTTAAAGTGTATTTTAAAACGAAATATTTTTGTCTATTTTTATACCAAGTTATCAAGTTTTATTCATGTTTTTACTGCTGAGTCTTTTTCATACACAGAAGCCACTATTATCTTTGAAGTGATATATTTAATAATAATATTATCTCAAAACTTAATATTATTATTTGATATTTTCGCATAAACGTCTGTGGTCGCACGGAAAATCAAATAAATCAGTAAAAGAGAGTCGGACTTTCACTTAAAATAATTTGCTTATGCTCGCCACAACGGGCTACTAGCGATGCGCGTACTCTATGCTTGTCTTTGTATACTCTAAGGTTAGGACTTTGACTTACCCAGTATACTTGTCATTGTGGCACTATTGTCAAAAAACAAGTGCAGGATAGAGATGGAAATAATGTTACACAAAGCAGTTAATTATTTCGTTTGTTGTTGATGTTAGTTTCCTATTACTTTTTATAACTTACCTACTTGTTTCTTAAGATAGCTGTAAGTGTCCGCTTGTCAAGTAAATTAATAATACAAGAATACAGTGGAAAAGTCCAGTGCAAACCTCGTATTATTTTGCATAGAATTATAGCGGCATAAAGTGCCTCGATGTATTTATACTGACTTCCATAATATAATGACAATTTATAATTTCTGCCTGTCATGTTTTCACTAATAAATTGTTTGGAACTTGGCTAACGGTATAGGCTAAATTAAGCCATTATTGCAACACTTGTACTTAATCTAAAGAAATAACCAATCTTGAATTCATTTCCTTCTAGAAATAAATGGACGTAAAAAAGTTTTTGTAATTATTTTTTGGAGAAGATAAAAGTAATTTTTAATTTAAAGGATGATATTGGTAGCAAAATTACGTTTATCGTGAAATATGTTCTGGACCTTTATTACGAGCTAGCTCGGATGTTTTGATGCACTTACTGGGATGCATTAAGTCATAGATATTTAGTAATAAGATTTTGTTGTTATTTGTTTTTCCTTATGAAGCTGGCGCACCAGCTCAAAAAAGCCTTATTAAGTAAATGTTTGAATAAAGTGATTTGTCTTATATATAATTATTTATCATCTCTCGGTAGCAAGTATAATGATATTTTTTGACTTTTGGTTTAGAGTATATCAAACAGAACTCTAGAGGATACCTTTAGCTAACAAACCCGGCCTATCTCAACAAATCTGGTTGAGTAATGTACAAAAGTATACTTCAGACATATATTCCAAGTACAAAGCTACGAGATGTAATAAAAATACAAGACTTAGACTGAAACGATAAAGGGAAAACCGAGATTTCTTGGGTTAAATTATTTATTCTATTATAATTTACTAAAAATGTTGATAAGGCCACAACACAATATAACATATTTATATGTATATTTGTTTTTTAATGTGTATTTGTATTTTTTTTATCATACAAAAAGTACTCGCATCTTTGAGTTAAAATAAGTTAACTATCGTAGCATATCAAGTATGAACTGAAGGCTCTAGTATGAACAAGTAAAATTAGTGCGAAAACAGAGGGCGCCGTTTTTCTCAAAACCTAATATTACCCTAATACGGAATCATCGATATTTTCGCATAAACGTTTTTCGTCGCACGGAAAGTCACTTAACACGCAAATTTGCTTACCTACGCTCGGCACAACAGGCTACTAGCAATGGGCGCACTCTATGCTGGTCTGTGTATACTCTAACACACCAATGTAGACTTTTTTATTCTATAGGTACCTACCAAGTCTAAAAGGTTATTTATCATAGTTAGAGGTCATCAACCTATGGTTAAGTCTAGAACTTTAGACCATTACTGGACATAATACAAGTGTTTTTTTTAGTATGATTATATGGTTGATTAGATTCTAATACAATGTTACTTACAAACGTAGCTGCAAATGACTAGGTATCCTAGTAAATTGACTGCAAACAGGAAATATACAATATTATGGGATCTAGTAATTATTTGTGAAGACTATGTTTCTAGGTACATAATGTAGGTAGGTATAGAATATTTTATTGATTTAAGCTAAATATGTAATTTTACTAAAATAAAGTAAATCTACAGGAAAAAAAGCAAGAAAACAAGTTTTATTCGCTAACTAGCTGTCCCCCGCGACTTTGTTCGCGTGTTTTAGTTTCAACGGTTTTACATTTTTGCAACATTTTTCATTTATGCTCCGCTCCTATTGGTCGAAGCGTGATGTTATATAGCCTATAGCCTTCCTCAATAAACGGACTATCCAATACAAAAAGATTTTTTTAATTCGAACCGGTAGTTCCTGAGATTAGCGCGTTCAAACAAACTCTTCAGCTTTATAATATTAGTATAGATAATTTTACTCCAGTCGGGAAACTTCTTAGATTTAAAAGTGTAAACGGTACAGCGACGTCTAATTACTATGGGTACCTTGTTGTCTGATGTGAACCCTAAAAATATAATAAAAATGAATACTTTATTCTTTAGTTAGATCAACCATCATGGCAATCAACACGTAGTCACGTTTTCGTGATTGTTTCTCCAGCACATCTCCTGGCCTCCAAGGTCAGTGGCCTGGAGAAGCCTAGCTAATTGTAATTTGATTTGTTTTTTCTAGACCTTTTTTTTCGACTACTAAGTGTGTCGTTGTGTCCTGAGTTAGAGCTGTTTATGTAGATTTTTGTTGTTACACATTTATTATTGTAAAATTACGATATAAACCCCCCGAATAGGTACTAACAGGCAAATTAACAAGACGTTCTTAAATGTTTTTCTGTCGCTACTTTACATCTGAAATTGACAGAGATAGCATGAGACTAAACGGTGACTTGAAAACTAATTGACGTTTTCCGTATTCGGATATATTTAACCTTATTTTTCCATTTTTTTTTTAAAGTTTGTAATTCATAATACTTTATTATTTTTAATTTTCTATTTGTGTATTAACCTGTGATCTGGGTTGACTTACTACAGGATAAAAGCCTCAAAAGATTGAAGTAATTTATTTTTCTAATTTATTCAACAAGTTCGTTTTTACGTTAACCCTTTTTCTGCGCAATTTTAAGATGTATATAAAATGTACATAATTCTACATTACCAGTCATACCGGTCCAGCCCGCGGCTTGCTCAAATAATATTTTGCGTAGGTTGCTGGGTAACATAACTTAGCTACATAAAACGTTATATTTGATTTAGAGAAATTAAATAAATAAGTACGTAATCATAAGTCTGCGTTTGTATTATATTCAGAAAAATAAAAAGCTTTGGAATTAGGTATTACTAAGATTTATCAATACACTAGCTTTTGAACGCGTGGGTGTCAGTTATCGGCAAAAAGTAGCCTACGTCCTTTTTTAGGATCCAAGCTTACCTCATACTAAATACCATCCAAATCGGCCCCCTATTTCAACCCTTTACATCCCTTTTTTGCTGTAAAAAATAGCTTTTGTCCTTTCTCAGGCTCTAGAAGTCTAGACTACCTCTGTATCAAATTTCACTTAAATCGGTTCAGTAGTTTAAGCGTGATTGCGTAACACACAGACACAGTTATTTATTATATCATTTATAATATTAGTAAGGATTATAGAATTATGGAAACATTAGAACATATTTTGATAAAGCATTGTTTTATTTAAATATATTACAGTATTTAACCACCATTTACTTATTCACACGGCTAAGTAAAAGTTAGTTACTTAGTAACTTAGTAACTTTCCTCTTTCACCCGTATATCAAATGAAACCTTGTTGATAAAAGCAACAAAATCCTTTATCGTTGCTTACACGTAAGTATTATTAACGTCATAAAGGCGAAGAACGTGGCAACAGACGATTCTTTGAACCTGAACAAGTCTAGACTGAAGACAATACAACCCTACCATTTATCCTGTTTGTAACGCGACCAATTTAAAAAGTTTTCCTCTATAGAACACAACCCAGTACAGTCACGTAGTTCGCTGTTTAATTATTTACTATATACAAGGAAATATGTATTTGCGGGAAATCAATATATCTCATTGCTAATAATAATAACTTATGTTTTCTAGTTGTATATGTGACCTCATGATTGTACACATAGTTTATAATTATTTTTGCGGTATTGTAAACTGCGCTGAATATTACAATATTCCGGAATAGTTTTTCTGTATCTATATGAGCCTATAAATATATATTATATGAACATGTAAAAGTAATAATATTGTTCTAGTTACAGAATAAATTATTTAATTTCATTGTGATTGGACAATCCGACTACGGTTAGGTTCGTATTTGTAGGGTTACTTTAGAACTTACTTGTAACCTAACAAAAGAAAAAATAGAAACCAATATATCGTCAGTTTATAATATGACGATAATCACAATGAGACAACCTCGACTGTACCTTTAAAGTTAGCCTTAGTACTCGTTAGTTCGAGTTGCGGTGTCGTACTGAGAAAGCTCAAACTTGTTTCGTTAGATACTATCGGAGTCGGAATCTTGGACTCCAATGAGTCAACGAATAACAGACATCAGTGTTGTCAAAGTAGTTCTGTATCAACTATTGTTACTCGTTTGATCTACAGATCGATATTTGTAAGGAAATTAATAATGACTTAACGCGATAAATTTCATTATTAATTTTAAGATGAGAAGATTCTTGCTTTCTTCGTATCAGACAAGACTTTAGCCCTACGTTTTGATTTAGCGGTCATTTTATTTATTATAGTTGTAGGTACCCTGCGTTTTCCTTCGCCTTGCTTTTGTCTTAAGACAAGTAACGAGATGTTAAATAGCCTAAAACATTCCTCGAGACTTGGTCTATCAGATGCGAAAAGATTTTTACAAATCTGACTGGTAGCTTCAGAGATTAGTGCGTTCAAACATTAAAACATTCTTGTGGCCGTAAATGTTAAGATTTAAAATCCGTTTTCAAATAAAACTAAAGTCTATCAAACTAGGCTTCATGATATAATTGTGATATAATCTGTTTTATACACAATAAAGATTATTATTATTATTATTATAATTGTGATGGTTTTGTAGTTTCGTGATAATAAGAACCGACTTCACCGGTGATATTAATTCAATTTCATAAATATGTAATCTAATTATTATCCATAAGTAACCAAGTAATAATTCTTTACAACTCAAGTACACCAAGCATATACGTCTATTCTCATATAATTATGCTGAATACGTCATTCTAATAATTAGTTCTGGCTTATAAGCGCCTGGTATGAAGGCTGTATATCCCACGGTGGCCATTTTGCTTCTAATTAATTGTATCAAACAAAGCTTTCTCCCACATTTTACTATATTTAAATATATGCTGTTAAAAATATGGTTTGATGATTATCATACGTCAAAATGATTTTAAAACTGACTTACTTATTACAAGTCAGCGATTTTTAATAAACAAAATAAGGTTGTTTTGAGTGACTCTTTACATTAACAAAAAGAAATCCCTTGTTATTTTGTAAAGTCTGTCGTATTACAATCCGATTATACTCGATATAAAAGCCTCTTCGTTTCCATTAAATAACTTCTAAAAAAATTTGTCGTGTCTTAAATAAATAAAGAGTAATTTTTGTTTTCGAGTGTACCAGTGTTCTTAGATATCTTTTGAAGGTCAAGATCTACTAATCGTGATACATATAAGTATTATACTATAACATAAAACATTTTCTTATTATTTATTTTTTGTTACAGGTAATTGACCTCATTCATTGTCCGGCTAAATGGTATTCATGTTACCTTGACAGGTATGAAAACGTTGAAGATCTATTAATAAATTGAAATCGAATTGTATTTTAACGATTATGGTTAAAAATATAACTATTTTAAAGGTAAAAAGGAGGTTTTATATGCAGCTTAAAATGAACTTTGCGTTACGTATGCTAAACCAATAATAATCTGCTCTCTAGCTTATTTATTTCTTAAGTTTTATTTACATACTAGTAATATACTTATCGCTCATATAAATGTATGCGAAAGTAACTGTCTGTCTGTTACGCATTCACGACAAACCGCTCAACCGATTATGATGAAAATTGGTATGGGGGAAGCTTAGATCCCAAGAAAGGACATACTTCGCGATAACCGACATTAAAGCAGGCGGAACCGCGGGCAACGGCTAGTTAAGAATATGTCTGAAAAGCTATTTTCATGTAAATCAATCATTCAACTCAACATACACTGACCCACTGCTAGGAATAAGTTTTTCCAAGTTCGCAATACTCGATTCTTGGTTCTCATAGTAAAACGCTATTATTTTGGTCTGATAATCCATCACAGTATAATTATATCGGTAGGTAATCTATAAAGAGAGATTAATTAATATATTTGGGTTTTATTGGACATAATTAGGTTTTATTTTTATAAATTTCGTCGGTATATTAACGACTTATCGGTACTTATATGGCCAGTAGTCGCCTAATAAGTTAAAGATGGATAGTCGCTCATAACTCATGCTAAAAACTTTGTTTAAAAAAAAAAGCAATCGATACGAAACAAAGAGTATAATGCCATATTCCCCTTGCCTTGACCAATCTACGTGTAGGAGGGGTGGACGCCCTATCATTATTGCATTAAAAAATAATCACCCGAGTTACTAAAACGACGGGGACTGGTCAAGTTATTGGATGTTGAACTTAATGTGTGTTGTTTATTTATTGTACTATGAATATTTTTATCAATATACGTTTTAAAGGTAAAGGTTATTATAATTTTATATCTATGCCCTAAATCTAAACTTAAATATTACATTAGAATATTTATTACAAGTCTTATGGCCGAATACTAAAACATCAATCAATTTCAAGTCGCCGTTAAGTCTCGTGCTGTCTCTCTCATTTTAAAGTGTACAGTAGCGACAGATAGACATTTAAGAACGTCTTAAAGTTAAGTTGCGTTTCAGTATTCGGAGGTTAGGGTCATACTGCAAGGCATCGGCCTATATAACATTACACTGCGACCAAAAGGAGCATAAATGAAAAATGTTTCAAAAATGAAAAACCGTTGAAACTAAAACACGCGGACAAAGTCGCGGGGGACAGCTATAATTCATATTATATTAACTTGATTAACTACACAATCAAAAAGAACAGTCTTGCGTTCGATAAAGAGTGTTTAATATCTGTAAGATTATCCAAAAATAGCATGATCACTTGCGCAACGTAGTAGAAAGTGGTTTACGCTCCTCGCACCTGTGTGCGACAATAGCTGTCTATTGTTATACGAAATGCTTAGACATCGTTATTGTCTACGTCTGACAGACAATTGTTATCATTGATTACACTTAAATCGAAGGCGAGACTCCGCGTTTTAAGTTCCTATCATCGTTATGCTACACTTTACACTCAGTGTATTTCATCAATATAAAAATCGCGTGAGAACCGAGTGTGGGCCATTTATTGCAGACATTTATTATATACAAAGAAATTGTTGTTATGTTAACAGATAAGAAATTAGTGTCGCTATTGACCGATACTTAAAAGCAATTTAATTATAAGCCGCCGTTAAGTCTCATGCTGTCACTGTCTTATTTTAACACGCAAAAATAAGGTCGTCTGTAGCTCCTGGACGAGTGGACCGATTATGATGCGGTTATTTTTGTTTGACACCTGACGTGATCGAGATGTTTCTTAGCTATAATTTATAAAGATTTGTTTAACTATTTGAAAGTTATCAGTGAGTAGTTTTACGCAGCAATCCTTGACATTAGAAACTCTAATTACAAATTAATGCATAATTAATAAATTTTTCATGCTTAGTTAAATGCAGTAAAATGTGCACACGAGTGGCATTTATTGGATACTAAAAATTTTATACATGGCTAAATAAGTATTTAACCAATAAACGTCATATAAAGAAGTAGGAAAAATCTGTTTAAGGGTTAAACAACTATAAACAAACATACAGTTTCCTTATTATTGTTTTTATTACGAATAACAAATTAGTATGTAGGTAAGGACCACAACTTAATAGCAGTGATTTAAAAAAGATAACTTAAAAAAAAAGCAATCTCTGAGTATCTATGTACTTACGATATGATTATATCTTTAATAAAAAAAACTTTAATCAATCTTTTAGATTATATAATTCTGTTCTTAAAAAAAACAAACAAGATTAAAAATCAATTATCAGATGTATGATTGAAATACCCATAGGGATTGGAGGAGATTATTGACGTTCAATAATTTAATTATCCACCCCAATGTACACATGCTTTTATATGACTTATTTGTAGGGCAAATTTCCTTAATGGCAAATAACAAGCGAAGTTAATAACATCGTCCAATCTTTCAATATTACGTTAAAAATCTAACCGTACCGAACCGGAATTTGAGTCTATAAACTGTATATGCTATTATAAACGTTTAAAAGTATCTTCCAGACTACTATTTTAAGTACTATGCAATTAACAATTAACACAAGTATCTATCGATTAATTTAAATATATCACACGATGCCATTGTCCTGTTAAACGGGAAAACCACTGAATGAACTAAATCGACCCTAGAGTAAGGAAAAACCCTAAATATAATGCGTTGGATTAGAGCTTTCTGAAGACATAAGTGGTTATTAAATAGTTTCGGAATAATCGATAATACCAAATATATAAGTAAAGGTATTACAGATGTATCTTCCTTTATTAACATTTTGAGGATATTGACAACTTACAACGTTACCTCAATCAATCATGTATAAAACAAACTGGTATGGTTTTAGAAATATATGTCAGTGAATATGATTTTAAGAAGCAAAGCATGCTAGTACGTAGCACAGACTAATTAAAAGTACTAAGTGGTAGTATTACTAAATAGTATAAAAATAATATCTTGGATCAACTCACACATGGCCATCTGATCCCAAACTAGGCACAGCCTGTATTATGGCAGCCAGACAACAGATAAACGTAACTATAAATTTTTTAATACATAAATTTTCTGGATAAATTACACCCAGAGATGATCATGCTCATCACACAAAGATTTGTCTTGGGTAGGAATCGAAACTACGGCCTCCGTTTTGGCAGTACATTTCATACTACACACCTAACCATTACACCAGTCAAATCTATAGTAATCCGGTAATGTGCATACATGCTTCAGGAGAAACTCTTCCACTATTGGATGAAAATAAACCTTTAACTTTAACACGTCGTTTCATTGCAAAGAAAAGTTCTTACACTGAGGAAGAACTTATATTCTTATTAAATATGGATTAAAGATACTTAACTAACTGCCTATAGAAAGTAGATGACCATATTCACAAGCAGATCACCGTTAATGTTACTCTCGGTCAAATGTCACATCAGCACACATTTCTTTCGATCGTTAAACACGCTTTTCACTTAAATACTGACGATAAAATGTAACATAAAAATCACTTAAATCTAAGTACAGGAATTCGATATTATAATAAAAAGATTAACGACCAATAAATCGTGTCTGAACACCATCCATAGCAGACCCGTGCCAACGGCCTGGCTTCTGTTTCCTTGTTCACAGCTTGGCAACAATATCGAATGATTTCTGACCTTGAGATCAAGAAAAAAAGCTATTACATAGTATTGGGAAGCCACTACGGAACGATGCATGATTTGAATATTAATTGAGACGCCAATGACTTGTGTTGTTGGATGTACGTTGGATGTAATTGGGCGTCTAACGTTGTAACTCGTTATTAGTTTATGTTGTTTAACAGATGTCATCTCTAATCACGCCTTAACTTTTTGCTTGTTGAATATTGTTACGATACAATGATTAAGTAAATACTATTTATTTTGACGGCGTATGTAGATAGAAGTTATATCGAATGTTTTTAGTTCTTTGCCCAAAGGTGGAATAAATAAAGGCTAATACAATATACATATATCGCGTCTAGTAAATATTTAATACATATCCAATCATTAATTTTATAAGGCTCCTAGCCTTGACCATCAACCATAACTAAAACCGAGTTATATTAGTTACAGAAATACAGTTATTTTGAGAAGTTAAACTGTTCCGCTGTTCTATACAATCTCGTTCTTGTAAACATGTAACAGTATACATTTATGACGTCAAACCACACACGCACACGTACGCAAAGACACACGTGTAAACCATTTTTATTTATGTATATCTCAAAATAAATTAATGAAGAAATTTTAATGCAAGCATAAATTGCATAGTTTTAATTGTAAGAATTAGTTAATGTCGAAATTCAGGAATTGTAGTAGAGAATTCTCATTTTAAAATGGGGTAAATTATAACACATTTGTTTACCTGGTAATTATGTATCTTTAAATAACTGTTGTCAATAGAAATTATAGCTGATTAAAATGTGTACGCCATGGAAATTACCAGAGCAAATGAACGGCAAACATGTCCATTCTCTGTGAGATTAAACCATCGACTGAAGATAAATTTAGAGTATCGGGATGGAATATTATCGATATATAATTTATCGATAACCTTAACTTTTTGTTAGTATCTATAGTTAGTCCCATAGTGTCAGTCTTTCTCTTGATTCCTCCGTTTACGATACATACTGTGTTAGGTACAAAGAAGTTAACTATCAAATTCAACATCTATCTATACTTATAATAAATCTGTAGAGAGGTCAATTCTGTACATCAAATATATTTTCAAAATAACTATCAGGGGGTGATTAGTGATCGATACTGATGCCAAAAATGCAATCAGTAAAATTTTTGTCTGTCTGTCTGTCTGTCTGTCTGTCTGTCTGTCTGTCTGTATGTTCCTTATAGAAACGAAAACTACTCGACGGATTTTAACGAAACTTGGTACAATTATTCTTCATACTCCTGGGCAGGTTATAGTATACTTTTCATCACGCTACAATCAATAGGAGCAGAGCAGTGAAGGGAAATGTTGGGAAAACGGTATTTTTTAAGCTTCCGTCGCGTATGCAGCCTTAATGGTTAAAGCTACATAGAAATCATGTATGACGGAAATGTTCTACATAAAATTATCTAAAAAATATCCCACAACAGCATATGTCTATCTTTTTTGGTTGACTCACAATAACACGTGTAACTCCCGATAGCTTAGCAGTTCGGAGATTTCTGATTATATTTGTTTACTCTTACGTTTATAATACTCTCACTCATCCCTAATTAAAAAAAGTTTACATTATTACCTATTCAATAAAAAAAGAATCATAGAAATCGGTATAGGAACACCAAACTTATACATGAAATACGATAATAAGCCATCGCGCCGTCGCGCGTGAATACTGAATCATGCTATAAGGATTATTTTTGTGTAACGTGATATATTATATTTCCCTACTAAAATACGAAAGTTAATCTGTCTGTTACATCAAAACCACTGAATAGTGAGGAAGGACATATGCTACTTTTTTACGAAAAACGACGGAAACGCGGACGAAGTCGCTGGCAAAAGCTAGTTCATAATAAAACTGGAATTGGCCAAACTTCCATATGTCCTAAAGCCTTAAGAAGTCAGTATCATACAGTCAATAGTAATACACAGATTATTACAGTGGCTATTACTACTATATCCCCATTCTTCGTATATAGAGCTATTAACAGGAATTCCCTTTCAAGGAAACGTTATGGTCCATTTAGGTTTACGGACAATACAGCCTCTATGTAAGTTTAGTTTTCATGTTTATTTTTCTTTACTATCCTTTTTGATAGACAACAAACCAATTGTTAGCTATTGTTAAGCTTTGTTTGACAGTGTAAGTTATTTTACACATTAAACAACAAACAATGAACATCCTTGGAGCTTAAGATAAATAATTCATATTTGCCTTGTTGTTCATTTGAGGAAGAGGAGTTAGTATTACGCACTCAGTGTGTTATAATTAGCGTGGCGAAGCAATACAATGTTTAATCAAAACTGTCTGAAACTACACTTAAATGTCTTCGTCAACGTTTTTTGTTGTACCAAATTATTATTAATTAGACATAGTTATTACCAAGACGAGTAGTAAGGTCATTATAAATTAATCATCTTTGTTCTACTGTAGTTTGTGTTTTTTTTGCATTCGAAGATTTAAGGTGAAGTCCATAATATAATTCTGATGAATTATAAATAGTCATATTAAAAATTATGTTGAAATTAACATTTTTGCCAGCAGCAACGAAAATCGCGAGGTTTGGCAATTTTTAACAAGGCTGCTATAGTTTGCTTTTGCTTTGTTTCAATATGACCTGATTGATTTATGAATAAATTATCGACAGCCGCATCGGAACGGGGGATTAACTCCAGCCGGAATATATTTTACATAGCTATTAAAATTTTCGATATCGATATTTGTTCATTTTGCGCATCGCTAGTTGCTCGCGTTTACAGCTTATAAATAGTGTGTGTAAGAGTCACGTGTGTCGATACACTAGTCTAGTCTGCCGCGAGACACACCCGGGATCGCACGTCGAGATAAATTAGTTTTCCTAGAAAACTGTCTGGCGTTAGTATCTACGATTTCTGGACCATTTTAAATTGGAAATGCATTACTATTTAAGTCTCCAATCATGGTTAAATTTAACTTAGATCTTACCATCGATAAGTAATGAACGAGGTAATCTATTTATTTATCTTAATAAAAGGACAATTGTACAGGCTAGCTAGAGATATGAACCTACGTGTACATTACATACCACTAAATCGATTAACGGACCCTTTGCAAATCCTGTCCCCATGACATGGGGCGTGCAAACCCCATTAGGGCTGCTGTTCATTTACGAGGGTGTGAGCCCTGTCTGTTTTTTTTTTTTTATTTAAAACCTTCCACATTCACCTCATATTTTATTTCGTTGAACACTTATCCGAAAAAAGTCTTCTTGCTTTAAGCTTTTCAGAGAAAATTAGATACCGTCTAAAGATTAACCTTGCGTTTGCCAAGAGCTTGTTTACAAAAAAGTACATCTTATTTTTGACGGTTAATCTCTTACAAAAGATCATTTTTTTTCTGTTTACATGGCAACGACCTTACCCGTTCCCGGTCGCTTGAAAGCGACTGCGATGTGACGCTTTTTCCCTCAGGAACTTAGATATCTCCGTCCTTGTCTCCAATCCGATTTCGTGTCTTAACAGGCTGCGCTTAAATCGATTTGTCTCGCCTTAACTCGCCAAGATGCCATCAACGATGATATCGCTGTCTCATTCCTTCTTTTTAAACCTGTCCTTGTGCTGCCAGATTTAATTTGCCTTTTTTGCTGCGGTTGAAATGTGGCATCGTCGCTATTAGACGTCTGGTTTTAGAAGCGCTTTGCATTGCAGTAAATGTGAGGTAAATGCATGCTGACGTAGACAGCCTGCCTTCGGGTTAGGTGCATATTAAATTTGGTTGGTATGCATCGGGCACATAATGTAAGGCCACTAGTTTGTGGTTTTACTGTTGGACATATGTTGGTATTTAGTAGAATGTTTTTATGTCGTGGTATATAAATTTTCTTAGTTTTTATGAGGAGTCTGCAGTTGGATTTGTTTAAAACTATCTTGGCGATGGACTGTGGCTTGTATTGAAAGCTATAACAGACTGTTTATTACTCATTAACTAATGAAACACTTGAGTAAAAGAAAAAGACTATTTAAAGTTTCACTTTTTATTGGTTCATTAATTTTTATTTTATTCATAGGAACCGCTGCTTTAGTAGCTGTATATTGTTTTGTTTGAAATGCAGCTCTGTCTGGTAGAGTTATAAAAATGTATATCCGTGCATTTGGTGAAAGGTAAAGTTTTACGTTTATATTTTTGATTTTACTATACTTATTACCCGCATATGTTTGTTTCCAAATGTGATATCTATTTGTTATGGTTTAGCTCTGATGTAATTTTAAGAAATCTTATGATTTGAGGTTAAGCTTAAGTTTGCTATGGTTTTGAATTACGTGACTAAACGAGTGTCTTTTTAATATCCTTTTCTTTTTGTTGTTGTTTAGTGTTATTAGAACCTCTTTATTTACTTTATTATCTGATCTAAAATGTTTAAACATTTAGTTTAAGTTCACAGGTATGAAACTTAATCGCGCTCGTTTAAGTAAATGAATAATGTTCTGTACCAGTTATCACGGAAATCTGAGACAATTTATGCAGGCAGGACCGTGGGTGTTTTAACTTTTTAATTAAAACCTCCAAAATAAGCTTCACATACTAAATTACGAAACATGTTACCGTAAAAGATATATTTGCAGTTGTTTACGGTCGACTGCACATTTGTTTAAACAAATACTTATGAAAATAGTCCTTACGACTTAAAAAATAAAGGTTCAGTTGTTGTCAATTTCTTGTTTACTTATTTGATCCAGTCTATAGCAAAGACGATACCATAAACTGTCAACCTTAAGTGACCACAAAGGTACAATGCATTTGATAACCGGAACCCATCCCGCGTTACGCAACGCGCATGCGCCCGCCATGTTTGCTACCATTTAGTGAACTCGGGCGCAACGTCGCGTGGTAACCGCTTCCGCAATAGATACTAACAACGAACGCATCCTACTAAGTTGCCTAATAGCGGCAGAATATTGTAACACCAGAATTTAGTTTGATTACTTAGGTATCCTTTTTTTTATGTTGTCGATAAGTGGGGCCATCTATTTTGCAAGTTCTGACATCAATATCTGGCACTATCTTGTTTGATTGAATGTTTGTTGGTGGGGGAATATTTATAGTGAACGATATCTTTTAAATACTTGTGCAATTTCGTTTATTTAGATAGATGCAACAGAGTTTATTAACATAACAATCTAGTAGGTTAATTTCTGATTAAAAAACATTTTAATTAAAAAACTTGGTAGGTACATACCAAGTGTTACTTGTAACACCGGTGCCATTGTTTAAATATAAAACTAAGGCATTAGTTTGTCGAACTTTCGAGTGCTTTGACTCAACCTAGCTCAATTTGGGTTGACTAGACTCAATTAATTGAACAAAGGACGTCGATTAATACGAAACGTACACCGTAACCGAAACTAATGTCCTTCTATTTATAAAAAAACAATCGAGACTTCCCAAACTGTTGTCGTCTGTAGTTACCCAAGTAATTTATGATCATGCCCCGTTTCTTTGGAACATGGAGACACCCCTTATCTCACCAGATCAAGTTACATCAACACCACAAACAATGGCGAAGTATTTGTTTACAATATGCTTCTATCACGAATTATGTAACCCAATTGTTTAAACCCCCTCCTCTAATAAGGGGTTCATTAAATAAAACCCAATACAAAATCACTTAAGACTTCATTCATTTTAACCAAACTATTTTTACACACGGCAACAATATCTCCGAAACGAAAAACACCGTGTTCCTTCAAAGGAATTTCACCTTCGTGCCTTAGAATTTAAGGACGATAATCCCAGGTGTTGATCCAGTCATAACTGGGAGTGTTTCCGTACACTGTATTATGGTTAGTGTTGTCATTGCGTTTAATTATCCGACTTGTCAACTAGTTCATTATGGAGGCACGTCACGCGACGACACCGATGTGGGGTAATCACGATATTTCTTATAAAGGCGGGGACACAACATTGGGGTTTGTTTATCAACGCCTCCAAATATTAATGACTTAAACTGCCCCCACTAATGACACCTGCGAACGAGAATTAGATAGTTATTAGTGGTAATAACCGTTATACCCACCTATTTATATCTCATCGCCGCACCACAAAACATATTTCATATCGAAGCCATCAATGTGTCTTCGTTTCAAGCATAATGATGATAAGATGTAATTAATGCTCTCCTAGAATTAAACTAGATACAGAATATATTACTCGTGAATACGGCTAATCATATTTGGTGATTTTTAATTTAAAATTATTAATTTCGTGTCATGTTTGCTATTAATACCACTCCAAAAGTGTGTTGACACATTTGTCTGTGTTTGATCAAAAATATGAGCCCGGTATGACCTCACCCTAACATTAATTGGTTTTAAGCACATGCATGGACGATGGCCTAAATTTCCTGCAATATCTATAGTACATAGTGCCGCGGTTATTAGCTAAAACACTGTTTAATTAACTAGTTTAATTAGAATTGAATCAAGCGACGGTAATCCGCCATGACACTGACCATACAATTTTGACACTTGTTTGTTTGGTGAATTGGTGCGATTAAATAAATGATAGAGTTTTGGAGTAATAAACTATGTTTAATAATTATTTTTACTTTAATACTTATAACACTATATCTATGTTCATCATTCGTGTGATATACATGCACAATACACAAGGTAGGCTTATAAAACCTGTAGTGTGCAGTGCTTAAAAAAAAAATACGAATATTTAAACAAAAAACTTATTTATATTTATTGCTTTCTGAGGTTTACGCGAATATTAGACATTGAAATAAAACTACTTTGAATAGATTCTATCGCGGTTTATATTTAGATTTTTGTTCCCGACGTTTCGACGCCTTTGCGCCTTTATTATTTATATTTGACACTAGTGGTGCCCCGCGTAAAGTAGTCCCTGTGCCGACGTTTCCGAATCCCGTAATCGTAAGACATCGGTTTTTTTTTCAAGTGAAATACGTATTAATTCATACATAACAGCTCAAGTAAGATTGAATCCAAGTTTAAAGCAGTTTAAAAATAGCCATGAATTCCACTTGCTATTAACTTTTTTCTTACGTCAGATCTAACTGTTTTAACGTTTAAAATTAATATTTGTGGTTCATCAATTGAATGTTCCTAACATCAATCAAATGTTTCATAAAAGTCCAAGATAATTAATTCAATCCATCGCTGGCTCTAATTAATGCAATACTTTTGGTCATCTTCACTAATCATAGGAAACACGTGTGGGAAACCAATGTAGGTGTGAATAAATACCACTAGACTCCATTAATGACTTATGTTTCAGCTTTCTAATTGATTCTACGAAAATATAGTACCTAATAATTAATTTGTTTACGGTCATAGTTCGCTTCCAAGGAAGGTGCATCAACTTTTAATAGGTTTACATTGTGGAGTTTCTTGGAAATTTCTGTGCAGTTGACACGATTCAAGTGCGTATGACGTCAATCTGCATTATGATTCACTTGATATTAACGGTATATTTTATTGTAAAAAACATATAGAAAAGTAAAAACCGTTAAATTACATCTCGTTAACGTTAATCTACAAGCAGATTTTATGTCCATAAGAAAGTGACTTTCCCGCAAGAGTAACTTTAACATTACACCGCAATTACTTGCCCAGTTGCCTATATCGTTAACGTCATTCATTTGTGAGACAACCAATAAATACCGTGAACATTGTAATAAGTACGCGGTCAGCTGATGAGGTGAACGGCCCCGTGTCGTTGACCCCACTAATGGTGTATCCAAACCTATTTACTGATGACAGTATGATGATAGTGAAATCACGACAAGTGTAAACTGATGATTATGTGACCTTTGATTTGTTAACCGTTAGAGGTCGCGGTTGGCGTCCGGTTGCTGCGTCGAATTCCGTAGATTGTAGGGATATGCATGCAACATGACAAGGTTCGTTGTATTATAGTGTTTATGCTTTGTTCCAATGTGAAATATACTAGTCTCTATGAGTTTATGAACGTATATTTCATGATAAATCTAATCTTGTTTTTAGAAATCGCGTAGGTAGTCCTCAAATTTAGATGGAACTAAAAACCTACCATTCTTCATATAAATCATTTATTAATGATGCTTAAAGAATGTTGTAAAGAGGAAGTATCAAGTAGTGTACATTACAATTCTCGACCATACGTAACTATGTCTTATTGAACAACGATTCTGAAACGGTTTTGTCAGCGAATCGTTCGTAGTTTGATGATCTGTCGTACAACTTATAAACAAAACATTCTTCACTTTTGTCGGAGGTAAGTTTCAGAATCTTGATCAACACATGATTTAATTATTTATTACCATAATTACCGGTATAATAAACAGGTGTTCATTGTTGACACTTAACTGTGCTCATGCACGTGTTCAATAAGAAATTCAATTTTTTGTAGTTATAGAAAACAAAAGTGGGTTTTGATAATATGTTTAGAGCCGTTATTTTGTTACATATTGTCGTTTTGTTTTTAACTCTATAAACCAATTCATTCACTGTCAATTATAGTTTCAATAGTATAGTCAATCACATCAGTGGCAAGAAATACAGTGCCTTTATCTTCTAAGAAATAAGAATCATTTTTGTAAATATTAGATTTTATTAAAGGTAGCTTACATTCGAGTGCAACTTTGTTTTTTTTACACTACCCATATAGCACCAATGCTCTCTCGGTCAGCATAGCAATGCCTATCCGACACTAACTGCCATTCCATATAAGCCACTGGCGTGACTTTCTCATATAGGGAAGGTGAGAAAAAACTCTAATTAAAAAGTCATTGAACTGGTAGAATAATATTTGCCTAATATTTGGTTACTAGACGGTAGCTAGTTGACATAAAACGGTAGCGAATTAGGGTTATTGTCTATTATTCGTGGCATTTTGTCTCTACGTCAATTAAATATTGGGTTAGATATTTTAGAGTCAATAATTAATCGAGCTTTCGGGTTCCCCCGACAAGTTTTAGACTAGACATTGTTAAGTCCAGAATGGCTTTAATAGACGCATACTTAAAGACAGGATTATTTTTCAGACGGTAATCTTGACACCTTTTTAGGGTTCCGTACCTCAAAAGGTAAAAACGGAACCCTTATAGGATCACTTTGTTGTCCGTCTGTCTGTCTGTCTGTCTGTCTGTCTGTCTGTCAAGACCTTTTTTCTCAGGAACGCGTGGAGGTATCAAGCTGAAATTCATATCAAATACTCAATGTCAGTCTATGGTCTCTTGGAGCTGTGAAAAAATCAAACTTCTAAGTCAACGCGATCAAAAGATACTCCCGTTTATGCCGCAAAATTCCGCAAATTTTCGAAACTCGCACGGGAATCAAAACCTACAGGGTACTTCCCGTGAACTCAGAATCTTGAAATTTGGTACGAAGTAACGTCTTATAGTACAGATAAAGGAAAAATTGTGAAAACCGTAAATTTTTAGTTACATCATATAAAAAAAAATATTTCTGTTTTTTTTTTTTTTTTCATTTTGCAATTATCATACCATAACTATGACTCGATCGTAGTGATGGGTGAACTTTTACTTATATACCTACAGGTGTGTACGGAACCCTCGGTGCGCGAGTCCGACTCGCACTTGGCCGGTTTTTTTTATCAAATATCACTTTTACAATATCAATAATAAATTTTCTTTGTCAATTAATTACTCGTGACATATTCTGGACATTCATATTTTATGGACAAATTACACCATGCAGTTTTATTCAATTTGTGTGAAAGACTTCTTGTTTTACCACGCAAATTATATTTATCGTTATCCTACGTAACGTACAAACGTAAACACAGCTGGGTCGTTCTACTGCCGATAATATTATGTAAACATAATAGGCGAGGTCAGAAGGTTACACCACAAAACTATATTATCAATACATATTAATATCGGAAAGCTTTGGACACGTAATATAATTTAGATTAAAACAAATGGCCGAATCTGCTGAATACTTAAAAACTTGTAAGTCGCCATTAAATTATCTTTATGTATAACTAGCTGTGCCCCTCGCCTTGCTTTTTTCCCAAGGCAAGTAAAATCATGTTAAATAGCCTATAACCTTCCTCGAGAATCTATCAAATGCAAAAAGATTTTTCCAAATCCAAGCAGTTAGCGTTGCCAATTAGCGAGTTAAAAAAATCTCTAGCTTTTTTATGTTTAGTGTGTATAGATATTTAAGAACATTTTAACGCTATATTCCCTTTGAGTACATAAAGAATACAAAATATATGTACCACTTAGTTAATTCAAAATGATCGGTCTCTTGTCCTTACATAATTCAATTTAAATTGGACGTAGGGACTGTGAATAAGGGAATTAGGTCAATGGGACGATATCCAGAGATCCCGAAATAGACTTCAGTAGATAGCTATCTGTCCTTTGCAACGCCTACTAAACCCATTTGGTACAAGTACTAGTACCCTATCAGATTTAACAAGGACAGAATAGCTGCAGTAGTTTAGGTTTTATTATGATCTAAGTTTTCTTAGTTCGTTTAAAGGTTTTGATCTAAATAAAGTGTAAAGTGGCTTGGTTACCAACATAAAAAATAAAAAAATAGATTTCATATTTTATACAAAATATAGTATACTTTTTTTGGTGCTGAATATGAATTTAAACTGCGCCTTGCATATGCTTAAGTTGAGTTTTTTCGAAATATTTACAAATTGCTTTGTAAAATCATTTTTTTTTTAAATCACATGTTAGACATGTAGGCTCGGCAATTGTTGATAAACCGACAAGGATAAAGCAACTGACCTTATTGATACAGCGGTCCATACTTTTGACACAATCCATTAGTTGCCCACGACACCCACGGGATTGGGGTGACTTATTCATGACTGGAACGTGGGCGCTTTACGATAGTTACACCAGCCTATAACTTCCATTGCAAAACTAAGACACTGCTAATACGCAGAACGAACAAGCTCTAGACGACGTTGCTCTGCGGTTTGGCAATTTCAACTCATTAATGTTAGATTTCAACAAACACCAGATGTCTTGGATTAACTAAGATATTACGTCTAACATTCTGAACCTGCTAAGCCCTGCAACTGGTTTATAAACCTACCATTTATCCGTCTTATTTTAATACCTATGTCAATCTTAGACATTTCATAATTATCTGATATCATGAACGGCGTCAGAAAGATACTTTGTCGATAGATCTAACACGCCCCATCAGCTCAGTCGCGCCGATTTAAATTCTTATTAAAATATCTGCAAAGTGGTTCCTTCGTTAAGGATTATCTCAATTGCTGTTATCCTATCCGCTCAGTTCAAACCAATGTTTAATCTTAATTGATTGTAATCGATTACCATTACATGCTTTCGCTAATTAATTTCCATTCGGATGTTGCGGAAAGGTCAACGCCAACGTCAATTTAGTATACTTTCTAATTAACGAAATGCTGTTGATACACGTTGCTGTTTTAAAACGAAAATGTTTGAATATCAAAATAGCAAATAAAATTTTGTAGCGAAAAATACAAAAAATCACAGCGGGCAGTACTACTGGTATATATCTGTTATGTATCGGTGTGATCTATAGGCTAGTCTGCACAGATGTAGTCATTGTTCGCTCGCAATATAGCCCAATTACGGAGTGACAGGGCAGTGCCCGCAAACCGTGGAGCGCTGAGCTCAAAGCCCGCGGTTTGCGGTCGCGCTCGCTAGAAACTGTGCGCAATATCTCGCGATATGGTTTTAAATCACACGACCAATGTAGCAGAGAGAGTTGTCGAAAGTAAAGGAAATCTAACAATTGCTGGTAGCTCGTTTATATCGAATTTAGTGAGATCTGAAATATGGAGAACTAGCTGTTTCCCGCGGCACCGCCTGCGTGGATGTCGGTTATCGCGGCAAAAAGTAGCCCATGTCCTTTCTCAGGCTCTAGACTATCTGTGTACCAAATTTCATTTAAATCGGTTCTGTAGTTTTGGCTTGAAAGCGCGGCAGACAGACAGACAGAGTTACTTTCGCATTTATAATATTAGAAAGGATAATTGGCACTCTTCTTAAAATTCGGGAATTGAATTTGATTGGTACTTATAAATGAATAACTGTTATTAAGCTATTATTGTTTTAGTTATAACTGCATATTGCCCAAACTACCATAATATTCTCTGGAATTTGTTGCACACAAAGCAACTCCTTGCTTTTAAGTCCCAGTTTGCGCTATTAATTCTTATGACAGTTGCAATTGTCATAAGTAAGGCTCTTGCACTTTGGGCGAACGCCAGGTAGAAACGAAAAGCATCGCTACATACAAAATGACTTGTAGAATATTTGCTTAACATATCCAATATTAAAACTAGACTTCGAATACTATAAATGGTTATATAGTTTGATAAATACAAGGTTTTCGTATCTACTTAAACACAACTTAACTAAAAGACGTTTTGTATAGTCATATTTTACAAAATGCAGTATAAATGCAGTAAGTACGACTGCAAACCAACCGTGCAGTCCGTCTGTCTAGAGCCTATTTGTCGGTGACATTATACTCTAAAAGCTTCCTTAAAGAAACAAAGACAGCTTAACGTAAACTTAAAAGTGGCGTTTAAGTATTTGCCCATTACCTTACTATTCAAATTCCGTTGTATCTTGCTGAATTTAACGTATTTCTGTTACCTTGGTATTATCAGTAGTACCAGAACGTTACTAAATCATCAATTACCTACATATCATCAGGTATCTTGATAATGTTTTAATTTTTTGCGCATATTTTCTTGAAGCGTTCGCAACTTGAAGATTGTAAAACAATGCATGTTTACCGGATTCGTTTTCGAGTATGGCGTGCAAGAGTCAATCGATACCAGTGTAAACATTTCATGTCCGATGTCTGCATGTCAGAGCTATCGACAGGTTACATGTACTTAAAATTTTAAATTTCTGAAAGACTTCAATAAATTACCTGTAGTTTCTTTTTCGGATTCAAGTGAGATGAACACACATATTATATACGCACCTATATAGATAAATTAATGCATTGATAGAATATCAAATCCTATAATAATGCTAATTTTAACTTTGTTTTATACTCTAGTATCAATACTTATTCTTTGTTGCTTACTATATAAAATAAAGTGGTATATTACTAGCTATGGCGTGAAAATTATCATGCTTACAACAATAATATAAAGAACTAATAAACTCTAAATCATAAGATAAATAACTAGCCTAACTAACAGTTACAACCATGGTAAAATGATCCATTAACTGTAATAACCTAAGCCCAGCCTAACATACAACGAAATCCTTCCAACTTAAAAGCTAGAAAAGTTAATATCAGGCTATCCTAGCACATAACTGAATACACATTTGAAACAATGACGTTTGCAAGGAAAACGTCACAAGCTTTGTTCAGTAATATTTCTGAGAATATATTTCTTTGTAGTGCTAAATGATGGTTCCTCTTTGTCATTCCTTTGTGACCCATCATCTTGGCGTTGCAGGTGTTTCACGATGACGTATTTGCATTTGTGATTCGTTAAGACTGTGTGTAGTGTTATAATAGCTAGAAGGAGGGTTTTGTCGTCATAAAAATATATATAGTTACGTTTCTACAAATCGCAATAAAAGATAAAAACTTAGTAACTTATAGCGTAATATTTGACATGTAATAAGGAACTATTGTAATAAATCTTTGCATACAGTCTAGTCGTAGTAAATATTTTGCATATTTTTATATTTTTTTTTATAGATAAAGTACAAACTTATAAGATTGTTTGATAATTCTGCTCAGTTACATATTTTACATACTTTGCTAAACGGAACACGGCAAAACCCTTGTATTTTACATACAATACTGTCCTAAGATTGTTTGTAAGCGATTACTTGAAATAACACTGTCCATTGTATATCAGTTTGCATAAATATGTATTCTTGACTTGTTCAACTTCGCTTTACAATAAAGAGTCTATTAGGTACATATTCACAGGAAATGGAAATGTGCGATGACTGGTCGTTATCAAATCCAAATCTTAAAATGTCATCGGTGACATAACAGGATATTACGAACTCTCTCTATTTCAAATTGATGGAATGATATTATGTTTTCATGTGATATTAGTAGAATATCTTTTAAATACACTTTTATACTGGCAGGTTTATCTATAAATAATATTTATTATATTTGGCTGCTATACAAAAAAACAGTGTTAATTCCCCATCGTACGACTAGATACGTACAGTAATGTTATCTAATCGACTTCATTAACTCGTCCTGTCTGTAAGCCTCTTATTGTCTGTATAAATTCGCTGGCGAGACAACAAAGGACTTGATTAAGGGTCTTCGCTTATTTACGACCTTATAGCCACAGAATAAGAACAAATGGAGCAATGACTTCCAAGCAAGCGGCGCGCATGCCATCGCCACACTACGCAACGTCTTGAAAACCGCAACCATTTGCAGCAAGCATTCTTTTCTTCACTTGTAGTAGTTCCTTACTTAACATTTATTGCGCTATAAATTATAACAGTTGTATTTATTATTATTGTTGTGACGAGGCCGTGGTCAAGTGGCGTACACACCGGTTTTCGAAGTTTTCTAGCTTTGAGGTCCCGAGTTCGATCCCTGCAAAAGCCAATGTAGAAAACCACTTTTTTACATTGTCTCGGGTCGGGGTGTTTGTAGGACCGTCGTTGTCTCTGATTCCATAGCATAAGTGCTTTAGCTACGTCATTTCTTGAGAGCAATGTATGTGATATTGTATAATTTTGTCTCATTTTCTAGAACTGTCCATAAAAATATCCTTATGTAAATAGCCTTATGAATTTATAATTGTAATATTTGTTCAACACCTCCATTCGTTCCTTATTCTGTGTCCGGTATCTTACCTGAAGCTGGAAAATGCACTTAGGGGCCGTCCATAAATTACGTCATCGATTTTTTCAGATTTTAGACCCCCCCCCCCTACAATCATCCTATCGTCATTTCTTAATGACCCCCCCCCCCCTTCTCCCAAAATTGACGTCATTACCAGTTTGACAAAATTAAAACATTGCAGATTTGAGAAAAATAGGGTATTAATGATTAAAACACTTGATTATAGAATCACCTTTTATTATTTTTACTTTGGCAATAATCATTGGTATAATATAATATAAGAAAGAGTAAGAGTAAGAAGAAGTAAAAAATAGGGAATAATAATATATAATATTATTATTCCCTATTTTTTACTTTTCTTTGGATGCTTAGATCTTTAAAACTACGCAACGGATTTTGATGCGGTTTTTTTTAATAGATAGAGTGATTCTTAAGGAAGGTTTATATGTATAATACATGTAAGTACCACGGGCGAAGCCGGGGCGGGCAGCTAGTATTATATGTAATATTATTGTTAGAGTATTTTATCTGTAGTTATTACTGTATTTGTGTACATCTATGTTGCATTATGTATGTTTATTATCAGTTATTTTAGTACTGTACGCGCCTTAGCCGCCTCTCACATTTGCAGTCTCACTTACTAGGTGTGCTGGAAGAAATTTCTTTTTAGAAATAATCTTTTTGTACGTGAACAATAAACTATAAATAAATAAATAAGAATGACGTCAATTTTGAAACACCCCCTCCCCCCATCTATCATTTGCCGTCATCCGCAGACCAACCCCCCCCCCCCTAATTTAGAATGACGTAATATATGGACGGCCCCTTATCCGTAGCGGTCAGTGCATTGAATACAGTTAGCTTTCAACAATGTTTTATGTTTATTCGTATCGGGCTTTGTAAGATTAATGCTTGCCAGGATATCAGGCTGCATGTACAGATAAGCTGGGGTATTGATGGACCTTGTGTGCATTGATTGTTGTCGAGCTTTTTCCTTGTACTCATTCGTTATCATTTCCTTATGGTGTGTGTTGTTCCTGGAGTTGATTTAAATCTGTCACATGCTTGTCCTATAAACTATTCCTTTAAACCTTGAAAATGTCCTCAAACATGACCTTTTCACATTTTAGTTGTCCAATTACTTGACTAAGTTCTCTTATTTACTCCAAGCTTTTCTTTCCTGAGCCGTTTACCATCTATTTACTTTTTATCCGGTGGTATCGATCTTTGATCTTTTATATGGCGTGTCTAAGCTATGTTAGGGTATACTATGCTAGTTTCCAGTCTCATCAAATTCAGCTGCACATTTATCTTACATAGCGTTTTCCATTGCCACAAATTATCATTATAGGTAATATTGCCATAATTATTTAAAACAAAACGGTTTACTCGCGTATATTCTCGGGATCGCCCAACTAGTTTCAGACTCAATAGGAGTCCCTAATCATGAACTTACGCGGCGGTGGTGGTGTACCGAGTTCGAATACCTTACGAAAGTTATTATACAAATATTGCCATATGTTAATCAGACATTGATGCCACTAATCCCACTTTATAAGTATAACAATTGGAATGAAACTTTATTTGATTACGTTTGATTAAAAGTACTCAGCACTTCGCACTTATCGTTTACTTAACAAAGGGATGTCAGGACATCCTGATTAATTGAAATAATGCGATTTGTTCAGATAAACTTAAATGATGGCTGATTATGGATGTCGTGGGTCGTAGCTATTTTTTAAGTCTGCGACTTTTTTATTGAATTATGCGATTAGTCTTAACCTCTTGAACTCTGAATTAAGTTTAATGAGAAATTATTGTGCTTATATGAGGTCCCTTTGTTAGTCAAGTGTTGAAGGTAAGTTGGTTGTTACATTGAACTTATTATTAGTCTCAGAGTTTTGATTAGTTTCTCCAGTATTTGATGTAAAGTAACTTTAATAGATGTTTTAATGAAAGTTGTTGTTAGCTTCATATTAAATGACATATCTATATATGATCTTATAAAGTATTTTAATATGCAAAAGTTATTTTAAAAGGTTATTAATTTTAACATTTTTTTTTTAGTACGAACATTGTTTGTATGTTGGTGCGATATTTAAAAAAGAAACTTTACTCTGTTAGTTATTTAGGTCATGCAGAATTTTATTTTATACCATTAAATCTTTATTGAAAAAGCCAGCTATAAAGCTTTTGCAGTGCGTTCAGTACAATAGTTTAGGTAATAAATCTCTTTAAAGCACTGCATAAACAAGTACCCTTAATGTATATTACGGGGGTGAACACTGTGAATAGTGGTGTTTTTAATTTAAATCGATAGAAGGGCGAGAACATTTGTTTGTATTACACTCCCCTACACCTTTGGGGTCCTTTGGGTTCTTTACGATACACTGAAAAGTTATGCGATGTTGTAATTTTGGTGGTGATTTGTTTTAATTATTTCCGATTAGAATCACTTTGAAAATTAATGTGTAGGCAAATTATAAACTTAAAATATTTCCGAGTTAGGATTAGGATAGTCATTTGTCACACACACAGCAAACTAGATAGGTTTGCAGACTAACACTTTATATTATATTTTACACTAACATTTTTACTACATATTATATTCAGCTTGTGTCAGCGGATTAATATGGAATAAGAATGTTAGTGTATAGCTAATATAATATAATACGATAGTGACGTTAGTATGGCCTGCAAATCTATCTATTTTGCTGTGTGTACAGCCTACAAGAAGTGTAGTGATAATACATTTTTATTAAGCTCATAAGAGATAAAGCCGTCAACAAATTTCGTAAAACGTTGAGTTTTGGTACTACGACATAATTCGATTCCATTACTTGAATTATAATTCTCCAATATTCCAGACGCTCCAAGTTTAATATTCAAACAGTAACTCATAAAGTGATACATCAATAACAACAAAACAATACTGTTTATAATGCTCACACCATGCCAAAACTGGAAACATACTCCTTGGCTGTATTGTGTACATAAATGTGTGATAATTTGATTCCGGAGCCTGAAAGCCAAAGCCTTTTTCTTTTTGTTTGTCGTATAAACAGCGTCGTTTATTAATGTTCAAGGAAATCCGTTTGCTTTTCTTTTTAATATCCTTTTTAAGTTCAGTTCCTGCTTATTTACAAAACGTGCCTTTGATTATGTTGTTAAGGAGAGAACCGAGACACGAAGACATGATTCATTCGGTTTAAAAATCACTTCTATTTTCAACGAAATTGATTTTATAAAATATCGATAATACCTCAGAGCTGGTCCCATATAAAATTCATTGAAAACTTTTTTACATTTATTTGTAATCAATTATAATGGGTTTTATTAAGAGGGTGCATTTTAATAATAAATGCACCTACAAAGACTAGCCTTGTGCTGTATTGATGTTATGACCCTTTGTGCAGTTAGCCAAAACGCTATACCTACCTAAGACACCCCAATTTCGGTATATGGTACACTATGACCCCCTTTTCTGATGAATCATTTTAATTAACACTCATAGCTTTATTTTAACATTTCTAAACACAATACCGCCAACAGAAAACAAAGAAAAACATGCATTTAGAGAAACGTGCGCCCGCGCATCATGACGATGTTGTCCTTCGCAGAATCCTGCGCGTATAATAAATCAACGATTTATTGTTGCGGCTCAAACGTGACACTACATAGCTATAAATTATCTTGGATCTCTACAAACATCTTAATACATTTTTAACCAGAGAATTGTTAATTTTATGACCACCAAATAATGAATTTAAAGTAAATATTAACAGTTTAAATAATTCTCCGAATCTGATTTAATATTCACACGTCCCTTTTTGACGCATACTGTGTTTTTAAAGTCATAACGACGTTTGTTATGTGGCCAGTAAATGTTCTCAAAAAGGAATAAAACCAGATAATAAAATGTATCAAACGTTTTTAAGATAACGCTTCGAGCTATTAGCGGTACAATACAAAGGTATCTAGGTGGCCTTTTATTATTCATAGCACTACATCTGCAAACCACTTAGTATTCGTGGTATTTTATAAAATTGGGGAACTTACGGATTTGCCTTATTTTGTATTATCAGCAATGGTCGCATTATCTACCAGCAGTCTAGCGCAGGAGTCAGACGAATTTCAATTTCCATGTAGGTGAAAGACTTTTTTGTAAAGCCTTTTCAGTCGCCTACGAAATTCTTGGCATTTTCCCTGAAAGTAAGTTTTGTCAATGCAGTTCCACTCCTGTTAAAAGCTCTACTACATTTAAATATCGTTCTCAGGTGAAGCAACTAACAAACACTCACATTTTTGTTATAAGTATGATAATAAGCTTCCTAAAACGGTAGCCAATGCTTTATTCACGCCATTGCTATTGTGTAAACGGGCTGGCTGCCATCTTTGTTGCCTTTTACTATACCGTGGAAGTAAATACAGATTATTTTTTTTACTAACTTTGGTTACTAATAAACCTGTAACTGGATATGTACAGTCGATTGCATGTGATGATAAATACTTAACAATGACAGCGCCTCTATTATCCGACCTAAATGTTTTTCTTTTAATTTATGTTTTATTATGTTCTTATGCGTGTTTGACCATACATTATCATGAAGATACTGATAGGATGGTTATCATTCAAATTTGCTTAGATTTAATTTAACTTAGGGAACAATGTAAGTTACATCAAAATCCATTCAGTATTTTTTAAGATACGGTAAGTGAACTGTAACATAAATATATAGAGGAAAAGTCGGTTTTATTTTAAAATTAACATGATTTTCTAATTGTTTTGTTTTAACGTAGTGAGGGCAACTTTCCCGATTCATTGTTACAATTTTTCTGTTATGTACTGTACTTAACATTAGTCAGACAAGTAATAAAAAGTTTACAAAGCCAGCTGTGTCACGTGCGCAGGAGTGCACGATGGTACGTCTGACGTAACATCGTGTGAGACTTATCAAACGATAAACAATGTTTGTTATACCGTAATGTTTCTTAATAAATGATTAACAGCTGTTAAATCATAACTTATGGATTTCAACATGTTTTGCGAATACTACTGTAATAATATGTTAACGCGTGTGTCGATATAATAACAAATTCTGATATCATAAAATAGATTACACACGGTAAAAAAGGAGCCGACTTCAAACCCAAACAATTGCCGGAAATATCGCGTAACATACATACAAAAAAATATTATAAAACTACCGTTTTGAGAACCTCTTCCTTCTTTTGAAATTGGTTAAAAAGTAATTCATTGACATTTTATTCATATCTATTGACAACAATATAACTCTCCAAACAACATAGTGTTATTAAAATCACAATACTAAAATGCAGTTCTCAAAAATTACCCTTACAATTATCGAGAGCGAAGAGAAATCAATAACATTGTTCTCATGTTAAAAATAACACGTAAAATTTTTAATCAAAATAAATACCCACAACATTATTACAACAAAAAATACAAACAAAGCCCGCCCTTATGTTTTGCTTGTAAAGGGACTTCAATATAAATATACCTACAGCCTGAATGGTAGAAATAATCATTGGAGCGGTACGTATTCCCACGGGGCCGGGACGAATGTGCAGTCGCAGGGTTAACGTGGTATGGGGTGCTAAATATAATCGAAGATCGTTACTCAGACATTTTAATGGTATGTTTATGATTTGTCTGGAAACTGTTTGGGAAATAGATGGGACTGGTAACTTATATGGAACTCATTAAATTTTACGACATTCCTACTTTAATTTTCGTTTTTTCATGTTACGTTATTAAAGTAATTAATAAAGTGTTTAATGGAAGCAGGAATCAACAAATAAAATATTAGATAAACAAATGATAAATGTGGACAACATCACATACATTGCTCTGAACTGCAAAGTAACTAGCTAATGCACTTGTGTTATGGAATCAGAGACAACGAAGGCACCACAAACACCCAGGCCCGAGACAAGAAAAGTAGTTTTCCACATAGACCCGTCCGGGGATCGAACCCAGGACCTCAGAGCTGGTTACTCCTGAACCGGTGTGTACGCCATTCGACCACGGATATCGTCAATGACGATAATCAATTAAAAAAAGAGTCGTGTTTTAAATTCAAGTAATCGTAATTTATTTGTATCCATGCATAAAGAAAGCTTCATTGAAATAAAAGCAGCTTGTAAAAGAAACTTTGATAGAAATAACATACCCCATCCAAAACACGCAGGTGAAACAAATAAATTTTGTATTTTATTCATATTTTTATCGTGTGATCCTTAAAACAGACATAAAACTAGCTTTACCCTCTAACCTTGACTGGCTTGTTATCAAAAACAAGGTGACATTGAAAATGCAATAGGAATTGTTTTAGCAACGTCATAATCTATTCCCATAACCGATTTCCCCATTGCCATGAAAACTACATAAAATGAGAATTTCTTTTGTTCTGCATATACCTACCTAGACGCATCGCAGATAAAAGACTTCTCTAAGAACAAATATTGAAGGACCACTTATCTTGTAGAGGTCATTCTGAGACCCTTATCAAAAGGTACACGTAACATGTTATATCACATCGAAAATATAATGTTTTGGCTTACAAACAAGCTTTAACTTTTATATCCTTATTAAAAAAATACCAATATATCGCTTATCGTAATTCAAAAAGATAAAGTATATACCAATAAAAAAGTTATTAACCGTAACAAAATACAAGGAAAGACACGTAAGAAGATTCTGCGAACCAATAAGTAACAAAGGGCGAATAAGATAAAATAAAAGTAATTAATTATAAAAAATACTCAAACAAAAAAGTATCGGTACCTAAATCAAAGAACGTTGTAATGTAAAGCCTCGATCGACTAAGCACAAGTACTGCGTAGGCTGAATGCCTCACGCAACGGTTCTAATGTACTTGGCACACTTCCAGCCGTCCGAGCCTTTGTCTGTCCGTCTGTCTGGGCCTTTGTTTTGGTTATGAGGACACCCTCCCACGTGCCTGCAATGCATGTTACTCATAAAAATTTCATGTATTTATTTATCACGCTTTGGACTTAGATTACGCCGTTGATTAATATCTCGCGATTTCAGCGTTAATTATCAAATAAGACGCTGTGTTTGTTCGGGCTTTTGTATTATTAGATAGTACATGGTAGTCAACAAAGTAATCAATAGCTGCTTAGCTTGTCTGACAACTTCTGAAACTACACAAAATGCGATGACGTGGCGCAACCAAAGGCAAATCAAGTTGAGGCAACGCTGTGTCGTGGCCGCTTTGTCATGCTAATTTGTAACCGGATCACTCCGCGCTTGACTCCATCAAATACCTGTTGATCCCTACTCCAGAACACGCCGTGAAAAACTCCATTTTGTGTGAAGAATATTTATAGATTCACTCAAAGATAAGGGCCGTATCATGGTAAAAGGATCGTGAAGAGCGAATGGAGCCCCATAGAGGATTTCTCGGGATTACAACGATTTAATTTACTGCCGCTTGTTATACCAACCCTCCGGCAACTAATTACTTTATGCTTACATTAGACTACATAACTCCAAACGTTGCATTTGATTCGGTTAATGCTATTACGTGAGTCTGAACATTTGCAATTTTAATGCCGCATATACCGTAGTTAAACACAGGTCTGAAATCAACTATTCACCCGCTTACAGTCCAACTTTTTAATGCAACTTGAGCATACTTGAGTTGAGGTGAAATTTATATGACTGGACTTTTCCGATTTGCAAGCAAAAGCTCGGAGGTGGTTCCATTGAAGTAATTTAGAGAGTTTGGCACGTATCGTTGGATTCCCAGGAACTAGCGTCCCTCCCAGACGAAAGTTTCGGGATATACGAAGCGTATCGATCGGGTCTTTGTAGAAGGGCGTAACTTCCTGGACATTAGTCATACGGCTCCAGTCTGTCGCTCCTGGGGTCTAGGAGTCTAGTGGATCCCGTGACAGATCAGTCTAGACGCAATTGTTATTCACCGCACCTCTGCTTTAGGGCGTTAGCGTTCAGACAATATTATGATTTACGTTGTAAGAAATGTCTGCGAAAGTTTTCAATAAAGCCATTTTGATGGGCTGTGTTTTATTAGGTTTTCTGAAACACAACAATGTCAAATATTACAAAGATTAGAAATTTTATTACGTTTAACATTGTCTGTGGCTGGGTGCTGTCTGTTCGTTGCTCAATTCAAATGAAATTGGTTATTGTTGTCTCCGAGGAGTTTTTGTTGGCCGTCAACTAGTACGTGCTCAGCTTGGGTTTTCCATCTTGAAATACGTGTACCTACTAAACGTGTTTTGTCGTTGTGAACTATTGATGAGACGGAGGAAAGTTCAAAACAACACTTTCAGTTTATGGCGGAATTTCATGCTCATGTTATATTCCTATTGTTAAGTCTATTACGAATGTTGGAAACTACAATAATAGCTTGACGAAAAAACAATACTCTTACGAAGTCCTTGTGAAAAGCTTTGACAAAAACTTCTGAACTTTGGAAGTTTTATTTGACTTTAAAGAACTCAAGTCAAACCTAAAGTCAAACAAGTATATTATAAAGCAGAGATTGGCAAGTAGTAACGTTTGTCGACGGTATAGAGGCGGTAGACGCGTCGGCTCCGACATCAAGGTCGGACAGTCACGATATTACATACAAACCGTTTTATGGTGGCTACGGTTATGACTCAAGTTTACTTCATTGTCTGCATAGCAACCTAAATGATAACCTTTTTTAAACTTACGAATGAATCTGCTAACTTATTCCCATTTTTGTGTTAAGGAATATGGAATTACCAATCACGACCGAATGAATGATATACATATTCGACTAACATCAGTTCTTTTTTTTGGAGAATATTTTTTTCTTTCTCCTTTCTCTACTTCTTGTCCAGGAACTGTGGGATCCTATTCAAATCATACCGAAACCTAAGTAACTCAAGTACCAAATTGCTTTACTGTTAAACCAAGGGATCCAAATCCTTTTACATACAAAGCTAACTTTAAAAAAATCGGCCGGTTGAGAATAAGAGTCTGATATTGTATAAGTATTATTATGAAGACAGTTTGGACCATATTAAACATATCTGTAAATTCCAAAGACAAATGACATTAGATACTAATCGCTTCATAATAAAACATGTCGCTTTGACCTTCATCTTTGCGTAAAAGTCAATAACATACATCACATACGGCATTTAGACATTAAAGCAGCCTAATGGGAGTCTATATTAAAACTCCGCTTTGTTTAATATTTTATTATACCAGTATTGTAATAAAATTGTTACTAGGAAATGCTTCTCGAAAGGTGTTCGTGTTTTTGAACCGATGTTAATATTATGGAAGCTTCAATATCTACACTAATACCTATTATAAATACGAAAGTTACGTTGTCTGTCCGTCTGTTCCGCTTTCACGGGTAAACCGCTGAACCGATTTGGATGAAACTTTGCATTAGGTAAGTTTGAATCCTAAGAAAAGACATAGGCTACTTTTTGCCGCGACAACCGACCCGCAGGCAACATCAAGTTATCTATAAAGGCTTCTTTTCAGTCAACTATTTTGCAGCTCTTATACTCTCTTATACTCATAGTGAAGCTGAGAAATATTTTATGTAATCCGATTGGTTGTTGAGACAACATTGCTTTTTACATATATTTACACATACCATACATTTACAGTAGTAAATATAAATATAACTTGATCTTTGTTGTTTAAAAGATTAATCAATAAACAAATAGGTAAATGTGGACAACATCACATACATTGGTCTGAAAACAACGTAGCCAGAGCACTTGTGTTACGGAATCAGAGACAGCGAAGATACCACATACATCCAGACCCCAGACAATGTAGAAAACTGGTTTTCTACATTAACCCATATGGGGATAGAACCCGGGTCATAGAAGCTGGCTGCACAATAAAAACCATGTACGCCACATGAACACGGAGGTCGTCATGAGAATATAGTTTATTCCTTTTGTGTCTTTTGCTCAGGAGCATAATTATGAGATCATCTTTGTGTGATGAGCACGATCATTTGTTCTGTGTCTGGGTGTAATTTATCTATAATATGTATGTATTTAGAAATATATAAGTATGTTTATCAGTTGTCTGGTTGCCATAGCACAGGCTCTGCCTAGTTTGGGATCAGATAACCTTGTGTGAGATGTCCCTAGATATTATTATTATTATTATTATTATTATCAATCATTAAATCTACAATAAACTTTAATTAATTCGTAAGAATAAAACACGATATGTATAGACATGATTTATGAACATTCGCTTGTATAGTAATACTGGGGAATGACATAATTATATATTTAACTTAAAACTTAAAAGTTTCGAGGCATGATTAATATCATTTCGTATATAATGATTCGCTTAATATTTTGACCACTGTCTGTAATTATAAAGCTTGTGACAGTGTACAGAGTTGTGATAAACAACTCTGTAACCTAAATCCGATTTATTTATCTGTGGAGGCTGAGCTTTATTTAGCAATTTTAATAATTCATTTTTTAACTTAGATGAGCAATTATTCTGTAAGCCTTCTCTAAAATCAATTAAAAACTACCTTTTAACACCGATTTGTGTTCAGCTCATCATAATTAACATGTCTTGTCATCCCACTGCTGGGCAAAGGCTTCTTGTCCAGCTACGGAACCCTAAAATAATACTACACATTACACAATTAATGTTTCAACGGTACCATATAATTATAAAACACAAATTCATGTAATTATCTGCTTGACTTACCATACATACATTTTTGTTATTAAGTACCAAGACCGGCTTGGTTTTGGCTGATGATAAATGCATAAAAGTGAATTAATCATCGTCTGAATACAGGCTTAAAACCCCTAAAACTTAATCACCATATAAATAACATGTTTGATTGACAGACTTATCAATTTATCTTCTTAAAAAACAATTGGGTATTTGTCTACTATCGAATTACTTATTTAATACAAATATTTTTATTAATAGTATTAAATTGAAGTAGAATTGCGATATAACATGTAAAAAATATACACGAATACAAAAGTTACAAGCTTTTAAAGTTAGTAGGTGATGCATGCTCTATCTCTTTTTCGACCAAAACGACGATGGTACGGTGCAGCCCTAGATTAGTATGGAGAAAACAATAGTGACGTCACATTTTGTTATAGCTCTCTCCGTCTAATTAGCAATATTAAAATGCTTGTAACTAGTTCAATATGGGAGTAATTAATCTGCCGTTTTTACTCTTTATAATTTGTAATAATTTTTTTAAACTGTTTTTTTTATTTAATACCCAATTATGATCATGTAAGACTTTAATGTTTATCTTTTTATTGTCCACAGGTAATTTTGGTTGTTTAAGGAGACGGCCTACAAAGGTGAAGGATCTTGTGCTTGTAATGTACCTATTTATGTCGAGGGCAGGTGTTAAACTACTGTATTTTATGTAGTCTTGGTAATTTGTGTGATATAAATTGTGCCTTTTCAATTTATTTGTGAAGGTCTGATTGCGTAGTGAATTGTCGTTTGTTTAGCTTTTTGTGGTGATGTTGGAGGTTTCTCAGGAAAAAATGTGTATCCGTACACGTTAATGCAATAGACATTCTTGTTTAAAGAATCAATGCGTTTAAGTTGTTTTCAGACGAAAGCTCAGGTCGTACTATTCCTAAATTGATGTAATTTTCTACTCCTCTATATTGATATAAGACAATACCAAAGTATGTATAAGTAAGAAATGGACGAGTACAGAAACGTCAATCAGTTTTAAGTCGCCGTTAAGTCTCATGCTGACTTTGTCACTTTGAGATGTAAGTTAGTGACAGATAGACATTTAAGAACGTCTTAAAGTTAAGTTGCGTTTCTGTATTCGGGGGTCAGATAATTAAAAAAGTTGTTGTAAACAAATCTTCGTTCGATATCATCATTTCGTTAACTTTTTCTTCATCTTTGTTTTTTCTTTTTTCTTCTTTCTTTTTTTCCCAATATGTTGGGGTCGCCTTCGTTTTCATCGTCAGTCGTCTCTTGAAAATAAAGTAATAAAACATGAAAGCAAGATGAGCTGGTCCACTTTCCAAATTATACACATCAAAATTCCGCCTCTGATTAACACACAAAGTTAATTTATATCGAATTAAGTCAATATTTAATGGAATTAATGAGCAATTAATGCTAATTTTGTTATTAAGAGAACTTGTTCTCATCCTTCATAGCAACAATACGATTTTTGTGATTAAAAAACTTCACAGCTAAAAGTGCCGCCGACACTCTTATTGCTACGAAAACAAGATCAGAAATCAAGAATTGAATCAACTTAAAATAATTATCTAACGCTGTAGGTATAAACCGATAGTGTAATTATCTTTAACTGTCTGAATACTTGAAAGCAAATCCCAAATGTTTAAAAAATTACGTTATATATTTTAGTAAAACTTTACCCTTTCAAATTTTAATATCAATCGGTATTGATCATACCAACACAAATATTACAAAATTAACATCATTTTCACAAAGAAACACACGCGTCATTCTCATAAATAACGTTTACCGAAATCGAACACAATCATTTTGAACATGGAAAGATTTAAATAAACGACAAGGTGAATGAAAAATACACCAATTAATATATTCCAAATTCAATTTTAATGAAAAATGACGTAACATACCGAAACGGTTTGTGAACAAACATAGCCTAACGTTGACACATTGGTTGTAATAAAAAGCAAAGGCATTTAATTTTACAGCTTATAATGTTACCTGTATTAGGTGCCTTATGACTTTTTTACCATTTCTGGAAGCAGAAATTTCATAAAAATTATTGAGTGATGTCAACGGAATTTAGTGGGAAAATTTCGTGATTTTTTATCCTATATCCAATTACATTGAGAAAGGGCAGGTGTAGGTCAATAGGTTGAAATTCTATATCTAATAATTTGTATAAAGTTTAATTTTTGGGTTTTTCTGCCTAGCCGTACCATTTGTAATCTGGTAATTAGTTATCTTAAATAATTTCAATTGTATCAAAAAATTACATCACAAATAGTCATTTTAATCATAATTTCTACGGAACTCAGAAAAGTTTATGGATGTAATTGCAAACACGTGTTTAAGCCATTAAGTTTTTATATAAACACATTACCCATTCGACTTGTAACTTTGTAACTAAGTGCAATTCTATGTTTAAGGAAAATCACTTAAAACGTACAAATACGAGATTTAGTTGTCCTATAAAAAGTAAATCAACAGACCATTATTAGATTAGACAGGAAATAGTGAATAAATACTGTAACTGTTATACAATTTTGAGAGGTATTATGTAAAAAATAAATCTCGTCAAAGCTTCTCTTTGTAAATACATATAGATATCGATTTAGTACATTTGTGTACAACACTGCAATATTTATTTATACATCTGTCTTAATATTTTACATTTTTTTGCGTAAAGAAAACCTTATAAAAAAACATGTTTACTTGTAAAAGCTTACTTAAAGTTACTTTTTTTTTATTGTGTCTTCACGATAGTTAATCCTCATTTTATTTACAATTAGTTTATCCTGAAATAGCTTCCGCGGTTTTTGAGTCCATTACATTCATTCACTACACGATACATGCGTGTCAATCCTCAAGGCTTTATATTAGTAAATCACATGTAATACCATCTTAAATCACTGCTATAAGTTCAATTACTTAATCTGTAAACTGACACGATAATAATAACGAAGGCTAAATCTTTTCACTGCTGTATTATTTTCAATTGAAGTCAATGTCACTACCGAGGTCAGTATGAATGGAACTAATAGATACCGAAGAATGAGCGACGGTCATATATGATTGTTAAAGGAATTACTATAAGACACGATATATCTAAAGTTTATAAACTGTCAGAAAATGGTGTATTGCAATATTTGATGCAGTCCTTTTGGCTAACCTTTACCTAAGCTAATTTGATGTCGGCTTTAAGACTCACTCAATACAGGTATTGTATTTTGCATAACGGCTGCCATATTACCCCAGACTATAAAACCGTATGTATGTTTCTTTATACAGTGATATTAAGTCCACAACCCGTAATACATTTAACTGAAACTGCTCAGTTAACTGAAATATCAGCATCAAGCTTAACTTAACACGTAAAGACGTAAATTGTGGAGTTAAACGTAATTCACGAACATCTTCGATGTTACTCGTAATGTAATAAGATGGGAATCCATCATCATTTGATCAGACAATCCGAATCCGTTTTACAAACACAATTTTTCGTATCGAACCCATTCAAATAAGATGTATTTTTGATTTGATAAACCTATTGAATGTAATTGTTTAAATCTTTTGGTGCTTTGTCCACATTTATTTGCTAGTAGCTTTTTTGTTTACGGGATGAAAATCTAACGACTTCTACCTGGATATATGTCGGACTTGCACCGACTGAACACCCCGGTCCCGTCCTTACCTTTGCCGGAGTCAAGGGTTTACTAAAGTATGATCGGCGAGGCCCCTGGGGTCTTGGTTTACCCTGCGTTCTTTAAAGACTAAATAATTGTCTAAATAGTGAAACACTAGGACACTGTAAAAAAATAACAAATTAAATAATTTGCCTTAGAGCCACATATATTTACATCTATTAATCTAGACTAATATATAAAGCTGAAGAGTTTGTTTGTTTGAACGCGCTAATCTCAGGAACTACTGGTTCGATTTGAAAAATTCTTTCAGTGTTGGATAGCCCATTTATTGAGGAAGGCTATAAGCTGTATAACATTACGCTGCTACAAAAAGGAGCGGAGCATAAATGAAAAATGTTGCAAAAATGAAAAACCGTTGAAACTAAAACACGCGAACAAAGTCGCGGGGGACAGCTAGTTAATTATATTTATCGTTCAATTTGCGTTCAATTTTAATTTATCTAGAATATCCGCAAACTAAACGCTAAACTATTGTGAAATTAACGGGTTATAATAACGCCCTACTTGTATAAAAATCTATAAAAGTTCCGCTAGCATTGTCTCAACAGACATTGCTTCTATTAATGTCCATAATAAATTATTTTCGTTTTTGTTTCTTTTTATACGACACACTATAAATATTAATTAATCCAAGAATTAACTGTTGAATTTATTAGTTCCTTATAAAGATTAATCTGTAAAACTTTTCTCTTTGAATTATTTTGTTAAAGATAATATAAAGCGAAAGTTACTTGTGAGTGAATGAATTATGAATCCATCTCACGAAAGTTACTATAGAAGAACAAATTTACCATTCATATAAAAAAATAATTAAAATACTTATTAATTAAAAACTAGTAGGTAGGTAGGTACTAACTTAAAATATACGTCAAGCTACTACTAATCACAGATCCAAATTATGGATTTCCATTAGTATTTAATTATACTTTTTTAAGGAAACACATAGACAAATAGTTATCGAAGAGTATAAAACCTTTCGAATTAGCTGTTTTTTAAATGTAAAATAACAACGGAACACTTTCAATTGTAGAAATTAAAACGCTAAACTAATTTATATGTAACAGACTCTATAACTAAACATTGTGACATTTATTGCTATGCGACCGGAAATATAAAACGATACAGTTCCTCAATTTGTTTTTAAATTAAAAACAAAAGCACGTCGTCTTTGGAAAGTTGGATTTCATTTTACTGCGCTTATTTCTTGTAATATAATTTCAAGGCAAAATTAGTAGTTATGAATATTTTTTGATGAGATTATTTAGAGATTGGATTGCATACCATGAGAGCTGTAACCCACATCCAAGTGTTATCCTTACTAATATTATAAATGCGAAATTAACTCTGTCTGGCTGTCTGTCGCGCTTTCACCCCAAAACTACTAAACTGATTTAAATGAAATTTGGGAGACAGATAGTCTAGAGCCTGTGTAAGGACATATGCTACTTTTTGCCGCGATAACCGACATCCATGCCGGCGGAGCAGCGGGAAACAGCTAGTACTTATATAATATTTTTTATTGCATAAATTATTTAAATTCTAAAATATTCACTTCTACAAAGTTAATTCGAGAATAGGTATACATTTCATTATTAACTTCTAACTAATCTACTACACTAAATTACCATACTTTAAAATCAAAGACAAACATTCATATTACACATGATTTATTTGTTTTCAGTTCACTTACATCGATTTTTCATTCCAAACCATTCTTAACACATCAACCAATCAAACTTTCGACAAAAAAAGACTTTCAAATACGAAATAACATTAATTCAATATGGAAAATTCTAGCCAGCTTAATACGTGTATTGTGTTTACACGATTGAACTAAATTATTTACTGTCAAGGTTTGACCTTGGCAGTAGTTTTAACTCTTCCCGAGACTTGATACCGTAATGTTACTGTTACAGTTTTATTAATTGCAATCATAATATTTGCGACATTGAAACTCGTGTCACAATGATCCCCTGACTCAGTAACACTCACTGAGCTCGATCCTTGACCTTTATTGTTATTTTAATTACACATTCAGTAATTAACTCGATTCGCTTGTATTCTATAGTTATCGTTATGCGATACGCTCAGATTGGCTGTATGGCTGTATAGATTAGATTTTTAATCTGTGTCCATACAGTTAAGCTGAACGCGTTGTTCCTTTTTATTATTTAAAAAATGTAACGGTTATTTTGTAGCGACAGCAGATTAAAAAAGTTACGCAATATAAAATATTGACGTATAAAAATGTAAACGTTGTAAATCCGTTAAAATTTATAGCCTATTTACTTTACGGTTTATTTCATTAGTAGTGTATTTTTAAATAGATTATTTATTTAACTCAAACTGTTTTGAAATCTAAATAAGTGGATTATTTAACGAATGGTTTTATGGATGAAAATATTAAACTTGTTACGTTATATTACGAGTTTTGATCCGCGGCCAAGTTTCTATTCATAGACATAGTATTGGCATAGTAAGTAGTTCATTCGTGTAACTACAGATGGCACTGGTAGTACTCTATCCTGTTCTTTTAGAGTATTTTTATAGGATAACCGACAATAGTGTTTTGCACATGATGAAAAGTGAACACCGTTGCACCACTGGCCATGAACAATACACCAAATATCTTGGAGATGCGATGCCGGTTTTAAAAACGGTTTAAGCTTTCATGTACTTAATTAAAAGATACAAAATTAATTGCAAGAATATTTTTAATACGCTACTTTTTTTTGTTCCGTGCCAACGGTGCCAACGGGACCCTATTTCTAAGTCTCCCAAATCCGCCGTTCTGTTGGCGCTTGGCAGGTTTTTCTATTATTAATTAATCTTTGAACTATCAAAGTTATAAAATAATTACAAGAATCAATCGCTCACGTTGGAAGAGGGCTTTCAATTACGGTAATAAACGATCTATCAAGTGAATCAAGTGACTGCAGTCAAGTTATGAATCAGTTAAGTTAAAGTGACGGTTGGTTCAAGGTCCCGTTGTCTGGCCGTGGCCTTTGACCTCTATCGAATAGCTGTAGGATGTGCATTGCTGGTTATAGTCTTACCTAATACGAACAGACTTTTAAGGCACCAGCTTTTGCCGGCGGTGGCGAGTACACTGTAATCTTCTGTACACGCAACTCATATCCGTCCAGCATGAAAAATGTATACGTTTTATTACGTATGCCACTTTAGGCCAAAGATCTCTACTTCAATGAAAGATGAATAATAATTAATGGTGATCAAATCAAAACTGGTGAGTCTTATTACAAGTAAGAATACTTTGTTACACACAGAGTAACAAAGTATTCTTCTATAAAGGGCTTACTTTTTTGGAATCAGTTCAGTATTAAAAACATTCGCCCGCTTTGACAAAAAAACCAAAATACGTAACTCTATGAATCTCTTTTTAAATATGGGTTGATTTTTCCAATGCCAGATAATTTAATTCGAGGATTAATTTTGAATTTCATGTCAGTTCTTCCATACAAAATCTGTCAGAGGTCAATTTTATTCGACGTGTAAAAAATATTTGTTGATTGAAAAATCAGCCCTAACCCAGTCCATGTATTGTAGTTTTATGTTTCATTGGATATTTCACTCTATTAAAAATGTCGGTTATTAAAATTTCGTTCTCCGGAAGTAAGCTTTAACCGTTTTGTTTTATAGTGCTGTTCATTATCATTATTATTCCTTCTTACAATGTTTACGATCGGTTTGGTATTAGTATAAAAATATGATTAAAAATAGACTCGTATATTTAAAACTATCTTGCTATCGAACTGCGTGAATTTTATTAACACAAATGTTAAAATCGATCAGTACAACACATTTCTTTAGTACTGTATTTTGTGTGTTCGTGAATATATACATATATAAAAAAATGTTTTTTCAAGATATTAGATATATATCGAGTAAGAAAAGACCTTTTTTCCATAGCACTGTATCTATAAATGTATTTATATAGGATACGGCAAAGAATATTCTATCTAAAACGAATTTCCTTTCCACATGAGATATAGGTAGCGTACCGAGACTAGGGACCCTATTAGATACCTACGTGTCTCATTGTTTATTTAAATTTCGGAGCGGTGTGGGACTGGGTTCTCACGGGCCGCGCCAGGCACCACTTTACACATCGCCAGCTGGAAAGGGGATTTTTTTAACATTTAATATTGTCGGTCAAAAACTGTTTTGTCTTTGTATAGTTTTGAAGGTCAGATATATCTATAAGTCTGTGTAGTTAAGTGATACATTTAATTTAATAAAATATACAGCTTGCATAAAAAATACTGAAATTACTTGTATAATATTTACTGTTATACATAGGAAAGACAGTCGCCGTAAAGCTGGTCTAAGTTGCCATCACTCAGAAGACAAACCTGACAGTGGTCACTTGCAGAAGATAAATGTTGAACTGATGATAAAAGGTGCGCTTACATGGGCAACTAAAATTGGGATTTCCTATGCAATTTCTATGCAAATTTTGTATTGCTATACATTGCATAATGGCACGATTAATTTCCCGTATAAGCACTGTAAGACTCAACGCTCAAACTGACGTTATTTTTCTATGTTTGTAACGTGTTATAATAATTAATAATGTGACTAGACTACATACTTAATTAGTATTACTACTCTTTAACTGTTACGTGTTTCCTTACCTATGTTTATTAACTAAATAGATCCAACTGCAATTACTAACGCATGTTAATTAAATATAAATTCCATTTGCATGTACAACATAATCTGCATTTAATGCTATGCAGATTGCAGATGCACTGCAGACATAGTCATATTACATAATTATTAAGATGCGAGTAATTACTAACTAACTTAAAGAAAGTCATTCTTTTAATTGCTATAGTAGCCTTTTAAAATGTCATGCGGATACAAGCCATTATTATAATAGACAGTTTTGCTGATGACCACGAGATGGCGTTGTATAAATAATACCAAGCCTGTAAGCGTATCTTTTGTCTACCTAGCCTTGGTTAAAATTAAAAAATATTATTTTTAATCGTTTGCAATTGATAATAATGAAATCGATTTAAGGTTTACATTTTTAATGATGATTGCAGATCTCAACATGTAACTACGCAAAACATTTATTCGTATTAGAAATTCGTCCGAACGTCACACGTAGAATAGAATAGTATATGATTTATTTGTTTATTCTTAGTACATGGTAATTACAGACCTTAACATTATACTATAATGTAGTGCAGTAGTCGCAGGCTCGGGTCCTAACTCCTACCGGAGGTTTAAATTTTTCCTTCTATTTACATAAATATTAAAATTACAATCGTAGAATGTAAATTCACGTATACTACTGTGTCCAGTGTAGAAAAATCTCAATTAGTAAAATGTTATTGATATATTAACATTTTATAAAACTGTTTAGATTTTACATACATTTTTTTAAAGTTTAACTAACAATTTGGATAGAAAAGAAGTAGACAAACACTGACCAAGTTAGATAAGAACCAAATAAATATGTAATAGAGTCACTTGACATGTAATCCGCAAACCATCGCCTATTTTGCATCAATTTTATTCAGAATACAATTGCCCTACATCCCTACCGACCTCTTTTCTATATTTATAGCCCCAAATTCAGGTCTGAATGTTAATTTTTATGGGTATCAAATTGGGATTAAGATTATGGTGTAATAAATACGTTTTATGACGATAAGAAACTTTGTAAAGTTTATTTGTGAGATCTATGTACTTTTAATGTCATATTACTTACTTTTAATATAATTGAATACAAATATATTTTCATTTTATTTTTAATATAATATATTATTAGCACCTTTAACAGTTGCGGTAATAATAATAATACAAGTCGTCTCTTTTGCGTAGTTTTTTCTTCTGCCAAGCTATGTTGTCGTCGGCTTTCAGTCTTATCCGATTTAGCTGAATACCTATCTGACCTCCTTTACCCCATTTACTGGGTAACACAGTATCCCACGGTAAGACAATAAATACAAGTAAACAAAAATTTATTTTGTTTTTATTTATCCTGTATGAGCTATTTATTAATAATTAAATTAGGTACATAAGCATTAAATGCCTGTATGTATCAATAATTTAAATGTTCTATCAGCTGGCATATCATATTGTTTGTTGTCCTCAAATTATTTAACGAATACAATAGTCTGATTCAATATACAATTAAAACTTTTTAGATTCTGTGTTATTTTGATATGAAATATACGTTATTAAATGTAATTGCTTGCACAATACTGAATCCCGCATTTCTGACACAATAGTCCTTCGATTAATTGGTGAACAATACTTAGTACCTACAGTTTTATGAGGGCACATTACGATCGCGGGGATTTTATTCATTAATTATTTTTAATATTGAATATGCAATTAAAATATTATGTACTAACATTAGTGATATAGGAAGTAATATTCTAAAATATTAGACCTAAAGAAAATATTATTGAAAATGGCGCTTGGTGCCTTCGAGTACAAGCTTAGGAGTTTTCAACTGACATTACTACATATAGGTATTATAATATCTTATTCCTCAATACTTTAAAGTAGTAGAACTTAAATATAAAATAAAATACATTCAAATCATAATACAAAATATTTATTGATATTTAATAAATACGTCCCTTACAAATATATTATAAAATACTTCAGACAGACAGTTCATTCAAATCTTCAATGCAATTATATGTATTGAATCATACATCCCATACTCTTATAATAATAAATTGATATGTTTGTAAATCTAACAATATTAATTATTGTTATAATTACATTATTCTTATTCTACTTAAATATGTTCTAAGTAAAGCTTCTTACATAATAGGAATGAAACCATTGATTATATTTATAAATAAATAAGGTTAACATATTCAATTAAATTGCATTATATTTAAAAGAAGTAATGTTTAATTTATTAAATCAGTTCCAATTACTTGTAAATACATTCATATTTTTTAAGTTAAAAATATATTGAATTGCATGTTTTATTAAAAAAAAGTAAGTTACATTTAATTATTACATTTATATTTAGAATCGTAAATATAAAGAATATATCTGCAACTGCAAATTTTAATACAGTTAAAATGGGAACATTTAAGTATATTTATATTATGAAATATAAATCTTTAAATGGTGATTTCTGAAACCGATGCACAATAAAACTTTTACTTATATTTATACAAAAATATAAAAAAAGTCTTTAGACAGAACGTATAAGTGCATTCTCAGACAATGATGTTATATAATTTTAAAATTAATATTATAGTTAATTGCAATTATGTTAAACATATTTAATTAACATAAAGAATTACATCCAAAAAAATAATTGTGTTATAAATTAATCTTTGGTTATTGTTATCATGTCTAGACATAATACAAAGTTATCTGTTACTATAAGATAATGTTATAGTAAAGAAACTTCCAAGTTTTAAAAATATTATCACAACACACAAAAATATCACAAGTTATAAACTAATCTTAACATTTATGAATACATTTGGTACTTTAAATAAGCCATTAAAAAATTACGAGTTGATAATAATTTCGATGTTTTTAAGAGATCAACATTTAATTATTTAACATGTCAACCTATTTAGATGTTTATTTTCGTTTTTTACCAACCAAATATCAGACGATTCTGGCATTGAATTCCATACAAAAATTTTGATTAGATATGGCGATTTGTAACACCAATCATAAAATGCATTAAATTGAGCAATTAATCCAAGTTAAATCCCTTTATCAATGTAACTTTTGGATGTAAAAATGTTCAAGAACTTCGTCTTGATGTTCAGAAGTGTGGTGAACGATCTCTTGACCTTCTTCTTTGGCGCAGCCTCTGGCCTTAAGAAAGGTTCGGAGTAAGACTTCTGCATGACGGGATGGCTTGCCCGTTCATTATCTGCAGGCAGCTGATACTTGTACTCCTTTACAACTTTCTCTTCCGATGGGTCATATCTGTACAAGACAGAGTATGTACGCTTAACTTTTTTGGGCACCTTAGGGGTGTTTGGGGTCCTGTCGCTCTTGCAGCGCTTGACCTTATTCCTGCCGTAGTAGTCTTGGTAGCTGTCAGCATCGACGTATATGAAGCGCTTGCCTAATGCCAGCTCCCTCTCCTTCTTCAAACTCTTCCACGAAGCTATGACGGACTCTCGTCGGAAGGTCTTGTTCGGGTTGTGGCGGCTGATGCAGTACCCTGGCTCATCCTGGATGTTCGACGTGTCCTTGAGTGGAGACCCTCTCGGGCTCGAGTTGTAGTCAATCTCGTAGTCGTCTCGCGACACCTGGAACGAAACAAATTTGAGATTAGTGCCTGTCGCCTGAACAAACAACACTATTAGCGTTAATCTCACAGCTGTCCCATAAACTAGCGAGTCATCTCGCGTGATCTTGTGGATTATTTAAAGTATCAATGATACTATACGTGAGTGTCACACTGAGGCTGGGTGTATTCGTCCCTTTCTATTATTAAAAGGGCCGTTAACGACGCTGTTTGCTTCGGTCGTCATCGGGGCCCTTCGTGCGGCCACATGTCTAACGCCACCTGTCGTGAGCACCATATGTCCCTATCCACGGGAACTTGGCAGTCATCTCAATACGTAACTCTAATTTTTAACTGCAACCGTGAAATGTCTAGGAAGCTCAATAATGTAATATTTACCATCGTTCATCAAATTAAGGTCGCTTATTTCCGTTTCGTAGAAATAAGAGATAAATATGTGTACCTTTTGGTTATGACGTGGTATTAACAATTAAAAAGGTTTTGAAAAGGTCAGACGTAAAAAATATGTTTGTAAGGATGTCCTTCGGAAAACGTTTCGCTAATGTTCCGTTTGAAGTATTAAAAGCTTTCACGTTAACGACCGCCTGCACAACCCTCGAGAGGTTATTTTCTACTCGTATGTTTTACATTCTATCATTATGTAATATTTTTATGATTTTCTTGGAATCCCGAGAGTGACGTAGCCGACCAATGGTCAAATAATGGGTCACGCAGAAATAGATGGGTTATTATTGGAGTTCATTAGAACATGGTGTAAACCGAACATTGGAAAACTATGGATCTATCTGACAGAAATATAAGCTTTTTCCGAGAATTTAATGTTTTTGTAATACAATTTGTGGTGTTGACTGAAATAAATGACGCATTGAGTAATTTTGTAAAAAATAGGACAAATTCATTCGTAAATGTCAAACATGCAAGTCGTTTAACAAAAAAATATCTACTTAAATCGATTCTTCGAATCCTATTATCAAATACACACACGCTACTTTCCAAATGAATTGTTACATGTTAGAGAAATTGAATATTTCAATGTCCATTGGTACAAACACGACAAATATGCACGACTTCGTTTTTTGACAGCTCGTGTTGTGTAACATTTTTTTAATGGGTTAGTGTAAAAAAAACAGTGCAGTGTTGCGAATTCAGGTCGCAACGTAAAATGGGTCATTTTTAAATAGTTGTCCTATGAACAGTTAACACGGTCTAATTAAATCTGTAATCAACCTCACGTATCTAGGCTGCCGCATCTTGTTTTTCATGTTACATTTCGTTTAACCTTGTACGTTTTTGTTTTCAGGTAATTTTCTACTGTCCATCATAATCACGGCAGACATGGCCGCGGAGCCGGCGGGTGAGTGCCTGAGTTGCTGACGTATCCATGCTATTCTTTCGATGTCACCGCGTGTCCTATTTCGTGCACCCGTTTTGTAATACCACATTAAAATGTGTATAGTATTTCTGTCTCGTGCATACTCTGTGTTATTTGTGGAAGTTATTATAGTTGTGAAGGTGATAACTAAAAGGCACTGTTAATTTTGTCACAGGTTATTTTAGAGAGCGCATCAGAACGTTCAATGCAATGTCTATTATTGTACGGCTGCAACGTGTTTATTACGTATCATTACGCATTTGTTATTGCAGTTATAATATATTGAGGTCTGCGGAAGTTACAACCTTCAGATATCGTAATATTTATTCTCAGGAATTTACTCAAATATTAAATTAGAAAGTAAAACTTTAATCTAATTTATGCAATTGCCGATCCTCATTAATTACTGTTTTGCAAATTATCACAATTTTATACTGTCTTTAAGATTTTAATATGTTTAATTATGGCCGAATACTAAAACGACAATTAGTTTAAATCGTTTAATCTTATGCTGTCTCTGTCACCTAAAGCTGTTAAGTTGAGACAGATGGAAATTTAAGAACATGTTAAAATTTACCAATTAATTAATTAAAAACATGTATATTTCGTTTGAAAACAAGATTAGAAATCGGTACGATGCTGTGATTAATTCGCTGTTTTATACGTGCAATACAAAAAGAACTCAGTATACATTAATTTACAGTTTACATTCGTCTACCATGTGCATCGTACAGTTTTTTTTGTACCGTTAACTCTTATGTGCAAACTTCGTGCAAAAAACACGGCATACATTTTTTATTTACAGCTATGTACTCACGTCCTCTTCAATTTATGAGAGGTAATGTTTGGGCTAGACTCAATGTTCCGAGTTTGAATTTATAATTTCTTTTTCGTTTTACTGTTATTTATTAACGGTATTTTGTTTTGAGTATTATGACATCATTAGTTATTAATCACAAATCCTTTAACACGTAATTTATTGGGTTGTTTATTTAAATAATAGCTATCTCCACTGTTCCTTGATTATCCTAAACCTATCAAGTTGTATATCAAATTGAAGCTACTTTTACGCATCACCGGTCCATGAAGATTTTTCCATGAAAAGATACTTACTATACTTTATCAGTACTATCAACTACACAACCAACCCACACAGCCTAGCAAGCGATATCGTAAAATACCTTAATTAATAAGAAAGCCAACTTATTCACAGCCAGTAAACCGCGTAAAACTCGAAACATTATTTTTTCAGTGTTTATACAGAGTCGGTAACTGCAAGATATATTTAACATAAGTTTGTTTAACGTAAACAAGTGAACGAGTTTAATTTACGCGATGGCCTGCGCGAAATCTGCCCGTTTAGCTATTCATATTCGACATTAGGCGAACTCCGAGCTATTTTTGGGATCGGTTCAAGTATAGGCCGCTATTCTTAGTGAACTGTTACGTGCAGTTTAGCACACAATTAGTTTAAACGTTGGTTTTTGCTTGTTGTAAGATAAAGGCTAAAAAGGCAGGTATTTATTTTAGTATTAAATCCAAAAATCTTTAATAAAATTTAAATAAAAAATGAATAAAATTAAATAAGCTTGTAATATTTAAATTAGAACTAAAATAGTCTTGGATAAATTGGCAGAATTTTATTATTTTATCCTTTATAAATAATTACTTTTGTATACCTAAACAAAAACATATAATAAAGGATATATTGAATTATAGTTTTGTACCTAATTAAGTACTTATATCTTTTATCTTACGTGATGACGAATTAAAGGGTGAATAACCGATAAAGTTCATCTAATGATGCGACATTTAATATTAGAATATGACGTAGTAATTACACTACACTGAGTAACTCCGATGCCCACGCGCATTTTCTTTTTTTACTATTATTTTTCCGATGAGCAACACATTTTTGTATGTATTGCACCTATCACCATCATATTATTTCGTCACTCAGTATGAATCATTAGATTAATGACAAATATATACCGTTAAAAAAGTTCAATAAAAATTGTCATCAAAATTTTAATGTCTGTAGTTATTACTTTTAGTTTATGGGTATTAACCAATCTTAACGTATTGGATACAAGTCTTAAAGGGTGTATTAATCTTTGGAAACTAGGTAATATTTTTCATCAAGCTTGTCAACTCTAAAATAAATTTTACAAATCTAACGATTATATTAGCTTGTTGAGAAAGTCCAGAAAAATACATTATTCACATAGAATTATACAGTAGCAATATACAAGCATTAAAATACTCAACATTGATAAATACTCAATATTAATTTAAAATATTACGCAATATAAAAAAAATCTCCATAAATAATTACGCTTTAAAAATTGAATAATCGCTATACCTATTCCATGACCGACTTTGCATTATTAAATATTAATGGCAGTGATATATCCGGCGTATTTTTCAACGGTTTTCGGTTTTCAATTCTCGTCTGTACTCACCACTTTCGAAATCGTAAACCGGAATGGTCAGATGAATGACAGTTTTTAGATTGTAACACGAAAATGTCTACCTATTCGTCCATCCAGGTACGTTTAACTGGTGAAAGTATTTACGAAATTCGATAAACCGGTTCACGAATTAGTATATACTAGTGTCAATATTTCAATATTCAAGTTTTGAAAACCGATTGTTTGTTTGACAACTTATCACTTTCGAATACTTGTACTCTACTTAATTTAAATATTTCTCTGCTATAGTAATAACAATTTGTTTTAAATGAGACTCGAATTTCTACAACAACGTGCGCCGTGAGAGTTCTGCTCAAACAAAGCGTGATTGTTTTTTCTCCGGCGCTTCGCTTCCGTTTCGCGAATAACAGCGCAGGAACTGCCCATTAGCAAAATCGGGGACTCAATTTTCATTGCGTATTCACGACTCAATTTTTTCATTCATTTAATTATAACAAACAAGTACTGTTTATTTAAAATTAGAGAAAGTATTAACCTTTACATAAGTTGAGTTTATCAAGTTCACTATCAAACAGCTTTTAAAAACTCGATAACCTTCGCTGAACCGTAAAAAATCTTTGATGGATGTAATCTTTACGATTAATCTCAAACGTTTTGATCAAATCGATTTTGGACATTGATTTATATAATGCTCACAGCTTTAAATGAGTAGCCGTGAGACCAAAGCGGCAATGTCAAGAGCTTTACCACAAAAAGAACGTGATTCCATATTCTAACGGCGGGCACGCACGCGCTGCAGTTCAATGACAGCGAGCATAGACAAGTCAGTTGCCTTATAAGCGCATTAAAGTGACCCTGCACTTTGCGTAATAGTTACCGCTGACCACCGAGTAAGCTCTGTTCCGTAATCCAAATACGTGGGCTCAACTTGTTTATATTATACGACAGATAGACAGCTGTGCTAATGTTACTGCCCGCAGTTACCAGGCGTAATAAAGTGAAAACTTTAATTGTTACTTACCACGCTTTCCCAACTACCACCGAGGATGGTTTTGTCCAACATTTTTCAGCACTTCGGTATATCACTGAACAATCCAAAAATCACACAAAATAATTTATTTAAAAGCAATAAAATCTGAGAGTTCAATAAAACAATGTATTGTTGTCAACAAGTTTCGCAACACGTTGTCACTAGGGAATACTTTGATTTGGCACAGTGCACACTTCGAGCTTTCCTGAACGACTGAAGCGAATACGTTTCAGCGTCATATTTATAGGACGGGAGTGGGAAAGAGGGCGGGTTTCAGGAAGACGCTTCGTTAGTATCTTCCACTTAACACGTAGTCACGCCTTCGTATTTAAAGGTACAAGTAATATAGTTCGGGGAAGCCCGTCTAAAACCGTCTGCTGCTAGGAGCAACGCATCCTTATACCATTTCTATGTCAGGACATGTCACCGAGTTCCCAGAACTTATTGGCTTCGGTTCCCTAAAATACAATGGCATCATTACCTCTCCTAATACCTCAAGTTATTTTCATTTTACGATCATACGTAATGGATACTTACCAGCAGACTAAATACATACAGGTTAACGGTGTTGTATATTATTGTATTACGTCAAGAGTCAGCGTGTGGGGCAATTAAATATACACCAATTAGTTTGGTATAAACATGAAGTCCCGTTATTTCCCTAGCAAGTAAATTAGTCAGTTGTTTTCGTTTAGTCATTTCTGAGTGAAACAAAACGACATACGATACTTTTTCGTTTTGTTTAACTGAACTTCACTTTAAACGGAATAATTTATGTTCTAAATTTGAATCATTTGAACTTTTTGGCGCGAATTTGAAGTGAATATTTGTTTGTTTTAGTCAATTTAGTGTTGTTATGTCTTTTGTACTGTTTTCCCAAACGAACCATATTGCCATGACTTTTCATGGTACAAAGCTCGTTAAAAGCCTTTTGTACATTTAAAATTAACTCGAGCCGGATAAAGGATACAGTTTTCATCTGTTGTTATTATGTACTCCAGTAGTTTAAATTATATTTATAGAAAAAACCAAATGCAAATAATTAATAACCTGGATATTATAAGATTTAACCGCGATATCTTAGATAACGTGAATTTATTTTTTCCTAAGGCTAATATAGACTTAATTAGTTCTACAGTAATTACAAAATTATTGATGAACTATTTCAATATACAACTACAAAGTATGATCTGTATATTATGTTGTGTCTTAAGTTACTGTTATTTTTACCGTTGTAAATAAAATGAATAAACAATTTGATGGAAGCAAATGGATTGATATTAAAAAATCTTTATAAATGATAATGAAGATGCATAATTTAACCAGGATAAACAAATACAAACTACAAAATAGAAGGCAAAATTTAGGCTTCCAGGTTGTGACCTCGGTAGCTTAGTTGTAAAGCGACTGGCACGTCAAGCTAGTGGTCGCAGGTTCAAGTCCTGCCTGAGGTTTAAGTTTTTCCTTCTATTATTTGTATTTAATTACAGGATATATTCTGTAGTCAATTGTTCTTAATTAAATAAATTTAGTTAAATAAATAACTTTTTTCAGTTGTAGTTTACTTACTTCTTTACGAGTGTATCGGTCGATTACGCAGTCCGGTTATAGTGAGCTGCACTCGTGCGCATTGACGTCATACTCGATTTACATCAAACCTTAACATGAACTGTAAACCGCGAGCCGTAAATAGTTGGTTAAGTGTTGCACTCCAAAACCAGCAAAGAGAGGGCTGCGACCGCAAATATTTTGATGGATAACTTTATCTGCGTAATATAAAGTATATGAAATGTAAGGCGCTGCACAGACGATCGAATATTGTCCGCAGGCAAATATGACCTCTAATCCGGTGCGACGATGCCGACCCCATCAAACTTTGGGAAAAGGTTAGACAGAAATAATAATTGATCGCTAATACCCTTTGTTTGCCGCTGTCACGTAGACCACGAACTCAAAGCTCACTTCTGTCGATATCAATTTACGTTAAAAAATAGTCAATCGCGGTCATTTTTGTCCGGTGGACAAATTGCTCAGCGTTTAGCTCAGTGACTTAATGTGTCTAAATGGAAATATATTGTTACACTTCTTTAATTATTTATTCTTTTAATTACATAAATTACAATTATATGAAAATACATTTACAGAGGCGAGCTTTACTTAGAATTGAGTAATGTATGTATTCTATAAACAGTAAATGTAGAGTTAAAGTTTATGTATTTTACAAAGCTCTCGACGCAAGAAAATCGTGTCATTAACAGCTTATTGTTTTGTGGAGACTTAGATAATGACATAAAAACAAAAATCTTATCAAGACAAAGCGATAAGAGGCTCGTCAGAAATCGATTGGGCCTAAAAGTCCTCTTCAACCGCGATAACTATAGTTAAAGTTTGTAAGCTCTCATTGTGCCATCATAAAAAATACTAAAACCATATTGGTATAATAACTTTCGTGAAGAGTATTCATAATTATTTAGGAATATTAGCTGTTTACTCACGCACAAACTCGGGATCGCCCGACTATTTTCAGGCTCAATAAGAGTCCCTAATCGTGAGCTCATGATTAGGGACACCATCACCGAGTCAGCTCATGATCATACTCCTATTAAGTCCGAAACTAGTCGGGCTATCCCGAGAATGTGCGTGACTAAACCGTTATATTCCAAAATAATTACAAAAACCATATTTATGCAAATGCCTACACAATGCAGAGAGATCTATAACAAATGAACGCATAAAAAACAAATTAAGTTTTTACAATAAAACTTTGATTATACAAACTTTCTAAAATGCAATTTACTAAACAAAAAAGAAAATTTGTGCTCAAAATCCATTGTCTGATCATTTTCTGTTTGCATCTATAATTACCGGAATTGTATTCAGAACACAAATTATACTTTCACTGACTTTTAGACAGTCAAGATTCGCACGGATATCGCTTGGCGTACGTCAAATACATCAATTAAATCGATTCGATAATAATTCGCATAGCAAATCGCGGAATAGTGCAGCCTCGGCCTCATTTCATGTTTTTATTCTTACTTTAGAACTTGGAATAGGTTGTTACGTAATCTTACCTTCACACACTCGATAATATTCCAGCCTGCAAGCGTTTGTTTATGATCTAGCCATAAAAGAACGTAGGTACATCTCTAGCAATTAGTTCTTAAAAAAAAATGATTTATAGTTCAATAAAGCTGGTCTTTGTTACCCTGTCTTGGTATACAGCCAATATGGGTTTAATTGCGCAACAATTATCTTTTTCCGTTTAATGAGTGTATTGACTTGAGAAAAGTTAGACCTTACCGCATCATTTTTATTAATCTTTAATCCCTTGTAATGAATGATTTTATGGGTGTTTTTACCATGACCGCGCTTTATGTTAGAGGAGATGTTGGCCAGATTGTAGTGTATAAAGTATACAAGTGGGCAAGTCAGTTCTTTGAAGATTTCTAACTAAAACAACCGCGCTTTATAGCGCTTGTTGGTACAGTCATGTCGCTCTCATCTTAGAAGGAACTGTCAGATATCATGGTGTTTCCAGAATTTTTGTTTATTTAATTAATAAAACTTAAAACGTTTTGAAAGAGAAGAATAAACATTTCTTCTTTAAATAATTCCTGTAAGTTTATACATTTATCTATTCTATTTGTCAGGTTTAAATGTTATAAAAGCTAGTCTAATTAACACCTTAAGTTAAAATTCATACGTTACATAAATAGTTTCAATTACGAATTAACGGTTGCAGATAAATTATGCATAGGTATTAAATAATATACGAATGACGTTGCAGCAGCTGACATGTAACACGTTACAGTATCAGCTACGCATTGTTTACGCTGTCACAATCGTTGCAGATTACGAGCTCGCAGACGTGGATATAAATAATGTATTGACCTACTTGCGTCCAATGCTGCTAACAGAGCGGCAGCGAGCCAGATATATTGACATTTCTTTTTCAGAAGGTTAGAAAAAGTTTTTGTTTTCGTCCCAAACACGAAAAAAAGTATGTAAATAACATTCTGAATTCTCCAAATATTGTGTCAAAATTGGCCCCAGAATTTTATAGTCCTAGTTTACAGACCTAAAAAAATGTTTCTAGATAGTGTATGTGTTTTTGTCATGAATCTATCTAGCTCGTAGGTATACCTTATTGCCTTTTTTATTCATCTGATTAAACAGATCATAAGGCCACGTGTCTTTATCCTGTACAAGCGTCTGTGTTCTATCAATATGGTTAGCAGTACATATTCTCTTGAAATATCTGCGAACAGTAATCTTCCTGCCAATCGTAATTATAGCTGGAAGAGGCTCTTGTTGTTTATGACGTCATAGACCTAAGAGGAACTTCGGCCATCTTTGATGCTTCGAATAAAATAAAGCGCTATAACACTACATAAAATTAAATGTTAAAAATTAAGTAAACATGCTGGAAGTGAAAGTAGAAATATAAGATGTTTTGAGTGAAATTAATTCACTCTTGAATCTTCATAGACTTGAAGAGAGGTTGTTAAATTACTTTGGAAAGTAAACATTTTTAATTTATTTTCTTTTTTCATAAAATCTTTTACGAAATATTTTTACTTGATATTTGTAATATAATGTAACAGTTTGAAATGACAAAACAAGTCGTAAATGTAATTGACAGTTTTTATAATATTCGTTTCTGGGTAAAACGATTCCATGGAAGAATGGTGGTCAGCGTCGGTGTCCAGTAGGTCAACGCATCACTGTTCAGTGACCCACTTCTTGGCCCCACGACAAGCTCATTAATATTAATCATTTCCCCGAACAGTTTTTGTCCCATTTATTATCCATAATAGAACAAATCCAGCGAAAAAAAACAAATTCTCTCTCTCTCTCGCATTTCATTGTCCATGTCTATCGCCCTACTTCATTCTTGTTTGCAATTATTGAAAGTTTGGACAAATGTTTTATTAAACAATAAACCTACATAGCATTATATTCCAGTCTTTTGATGTTTGTTATATTCAAGTAAACAAGATGATTTCCCTTGAACTTTGGTTACATGCAAAACCGTAATGGCGGATTATAACATCAATGCTATTTTTATGTTGCAAGTAATCAATATCTATTGTTTTCGAGGCCGCTTCCGCCTTGCTTCGTTCTGCCAATAAATTGGGTGTAAAGGGTGATTAGCGAGTTGACTTTGAAAGTAACTTTACTAAGGACAAGCTCTTTTAACAACAAGAACTAAAAGTTAATGTCATCGTCGTTTAAACCATTATCTGTCTATAAATAGACTGAAAAATAATGTATTTTATTTGAATGTTGTTGTATTTATGTGTTATAGAAAAGGTATACAATAGTTTCCTCCTTTAATGGGTAGATTACACTAATTCTTCTTTGTACATACTGGAGCTTTATTTGACAAAAACTGTTGTAGAGAACTGCAATTATCTTGAAACAGATACCTACTATCATTTACAGCGACTTCACGAACCATACAATCTACCACAGCCCCATACTTACAGACTTTCGTCCAATGTCACGCTCTCTTCACGCCACCAATTAACTTGGTTAATAGCAACCAGAAGCAAACACTCGCAGTGTTTCCATTTCTTTCTCCGCCAAGTGAAAAGGCTAGGTAATTCTGAAATCTTTTTGTTTGTTGTTCATTCTTTTGTCTATAGGTTCATAACGACAGAGACTTGGCATCTATTTTCTAGTCTGTACTGTCCCACGGCTGGACAAAGATCTACCCCAAATTCTTCATCTTTTTGTTTCGTGTTTCTCGTGGTCAACTCCATATTTTTACTTTGTTATATATGTATGATTTTTTGTGTCAATTTTTTGCAAACTAAATTAGAACCGCTTCTTGATATCCTAATGAGATAAAATGTTGCATACGTTCGGTGTGTTATGGTTTTGGGTTAGGTATGTAAGTTCGGTGACAATACAATTGAATTGAGGTATGTACTTTTAAGCTGGTTTGATGAAGTAGGTTTATTGGATTTAAAAACTTTGGTTAAAAATATTATTTAAAAAAAATCTTATTTATAATTATATTTTTAGATGTAAGTAAGATTATACCCGACAATAAAGTAAATTACAATTTATTTGTTTTTTATTACAATACGTCTTTATTTCATATATAAATACGAATTAACATCACTTCGTTGCTTCTTAAGTGTATACCATACCATAGCGAACCCGTGACCCGTGATGTGTAAGGAGCAATGCAAGGTGAACCTACCTGAAAGGTCCCTGCGTTCCAAACCCTTAATACCTTAAATGTAAGAAGGGAAAAGGGGAATCTCGGTGTGTATTCCAACCGAGTATTGCTTTTTACGATTTAATACAAGACTAGCGATTCTTTTGAACATTAAAATAAGGTTTTATAGTACTGTTTAGTGTTAATTATATGCGAGTACTTTACGCAATTTGTACTAAAATTAATTTTAATAGTGTAAAAGACCTTGTTGAATGCTTAACGTATTTTCTCTTTATAATAGGTATAATGATGAAAGTCCATACGTAATCATTAAATGAATTATGGAATACTTTCTTATTATAATTATAAACAACAAGTATTTATCTTGAAGTTTGTTAAGTGTGATTATGAGAACTATAGCAATTAATTTTGAAACACTAGTAATTTTCTAAATATGTTTATCACGAGGTTAACTAATTAAGTAAGTGGAAATTGACTACCCGGATGATCTAAGAGTGATTACTATGGTAACTGCAACTAAGCAACATGTTACGACAATTTTTTTCAAAAAAAAACATCTAAGTTTTTTAAAATAATTCTAATATCAATAACTTAGATAGAAGATTCGTAGAATAAAATTGACATTTGACTGTTTATTTATACAAGAACTGACAAAAATTCACATTAATACTCAGATAAAATTACGTAGAAAAAATCAGCCCTTAATGTATGGTATTTCCATATCACCATGTCACGTACGCATATCGCCTGCAGAAAGACCCGGGTGAATGTTCTTGGAACACTGTATACAAATGTTTCAGAAACCTGGCACTGAATCTGCTCTATAATACATCTTCACGCGAACCGTACAGGAAAATCACATATAATACGATCAATTACAATACAACAAAAACCTTCACAATTTCCTAATGTCCGTATTACATTTCAATTTTTTACACCTAAGTTTCAAGAAACACAGTTTTTCGTTATCCCGTCCATTTTATTATAAGATATGATCCATGACAAGTTAAGCAGTACCTACTTCTTATGTAGCTTTAGCGTTGCTTATGTTGTAGTTTATACAGAATCTTGTGACTCAGGTAGTTTTCTATGTAGTTTATTGAGGAAACTGTTTTCGAAGATTATGTAAATGAGGTCATGGCGATCGGTTCATTAGCCTTTTCTCGCGAATCCATCGTTTGCGTTAGATCGTTTACATATTATTTTCCATTTAATCTACTAGTTTTTCTTAGTCATAGAGTATTGATTAAATATGATGAAATCCGTTATTTCCGTTAAATTATTGATAAGTCATTTGGTTTGTATTTTAATAAGCCAATCAATCGATTTTGGCACTTAAGCTTACTGCTAATATCTTAATACCTATTTTACTTTACTCCTGTGACAATACACCAAAGTTTGTTTTTAATATTATTATTTAGTTAAGTGAAAAGAATGGTTATTTATTTTTGCTGTCTTATAAATAATTTAGCATCGTTAAAAGAGATAACGTTGCCCCATTTCGTTTGTTTAATTTGATCTCACATAGTTTATTGCCCCGACTCTTATAACAGTTACGTCGTTCAGCCAACACATGCTTGTCGGGGTCTCATCGACCATGTCAAGGCCGATTTACCTAAATAATCCAGCTAGTAGAAATGTCGTAATAAATTCTCCTATAAGATAAATAGCTGAAAAATCATTTTCTTTCGGGCAGTGGAGCTTTTGAACGCAATATTTACGCAATGTTTCTTATGCACATATTACTCCAGATTCGTAATAAATTTCATTTAAGTACATTCATCAACAACCGCCAAAACAAAAATATTGCAACAACAATTTTCATGACTTCCTTATTTAATTTTGAGTTATGAGTACATCCCATATTAAATTCGGAAACATATTTTTTTAATATGCAATTACTGTTTCCTTGATAACCTGTTATACATTATATTACATAACTTCAAATAAACTAATTTAGTCCAAAAAAATATAGATTTTCGGGGTTGCCTGGAACTGTAAGACGGTCCATTAATTTGTTGGCAACCCCAAGAAAAAGTGATTCATTCCGCATCAGCTGTGCGAAGTTCCTCGCGACCACCGGAGCATACTCGTCCTCATTCAATCACCATTAAGTTTTTTACAACAAATTAATCGTTAAAACGCATATTTAGACCGACTAATGACCCTTTAGCTGGAAGTGGCCGACGACAACATGAAAATTGAAAGAAAACAGTTTTTATCAAATGATAATTAACTGGTTATTTCCCTGTACTGGTCCTTTGAAATCAACTTTTAAGTCTTGGTATATCCGTAATAGCTTGAAACGTGAATAAACACTTAAAAAGAAATGCTTAACACTGCCCTATAAACTTGACAATTTAATACTGTAATTTTATCCAAAACGGCCGACATATTTAACCTTTTTCGACGAGTGAACTTCGTAATACGTATTTTTATTGAAACATTGATTGCTTTCAGCCTGAATCGGGGAGGCGTGAACTCAATGCGGACTTGTGGCGCTGTTGCAAGGTGCACCAACCTGCAATGTTTCCTTCAAATCCAGTTTATCGGTTATTTTCTCACTGATTCATGTCAAACGATGTTATAAAAATAATACGCAAAATTTGGTACGTTTTATCTGTCTGTGGGCTTGGAAACATGAGATTATCCCAATATGCGGCTAAGTGCACGATGTTTGTGTTCATTTATCCGATTTAGGAAGACCAAACGACTTTTGGACGTCGTATTTTTAATCCTTGAATGCGATGTGCTAAAATTCTTCAGGATGTTATGTTAGTTGAGTAATTTATTTATACTGAGCCATAATATTTTACGTAACATCAAACTACAAAAAAATTGTGTCACCGTCCATAATGTTAATTAGGAAGTTTTACCGTTTCAGATGGTTACATGTAATCAATAAACCCAAATGTTTAAAAGTCATAAAACAAATTATTTTATAGGTTTCTCGCGAAATTCGATATTAAGTTTGAGGACGACGTGTTTCGTGGAAAGTTTAAAAATTTATTGATTAAATTGAGGTTTAGCTTCGACATCTGGTAACTGTTGATAATTTTGTTTACTTGCACCGTATTGAGCACCTTTAGAATAATTAATGCAGAATTAATTGCTTGGCGATAAACGTTTCCGTTGAAATCAAATCGAAATCTCGAATTAAATTCAGCCTAAGAAAGTTTGGTCGTGTTTCAAAGGACCAGTTTCATTTCCGGTAAGAATTACGTAATGTTTAAATAAAAGTTCATGACTTGTTTAAAGGTGTTACAAAATTAATTACTTACATTTCTTCACAATTTACTTTGCACCTAGGTTAGTAGATAGTACTCAAAATGCTATGTTTGCGTGTTGTTGTTTTTAGCATAGGTTTATTCCTCAAAATCGATAGAATGATACATTAGAGTTTAGCAAAATATTTACATTACTGGGAAAACAAGACCTAGGCTGAGATGTTTGTTGGATTAAAGCTTTCAGTGTTTCTCATAAGAAAGTTGAAAACTATTGAATTCGTAGTACTTATCAAACCGATCTATACAAACTGCGTTTTAATTTATGTTACTAGTTTCTAGACCGCAGTTCCGACTGTTTTACAATAAATTACAGCGTAAATTTATTATCTATCTTTTATTTATTTAGCCTGTTGAAAAGTACTTAAGTTTTAGAAGCGTTCATCAAGACAGTTTTAATACGCGATAGCAAAGAAATATAGCCCTTAAACTTTCTTTCAAGTATTAACATAAAAATGCGGAGCTATCAATCAACGAATCAGTCGGTCGGTCGCGACGCCCGAGCCGGTGACATTGCGTAAGCTGGGCGCTGCACGTGCGCGGCTATCGCTCTGTAAACACGCCGTGACGCTACGGTTCGCATTGCCTCATTATTTGTCTTACACACTCATAATTAAATGCAACATCAACAATGCAAGCCAACGTTGGTCATTTCATTCCATAAACGCATACAGGAAGTCGTTTAATGTTTCTGTGTACTCATTTTCAATGTAATCTGACCCAAAACAGCTTAGAACAAGTAATTGAGTCATTCTTCGAAGAAAAATAAACTTAACTGCGAAAGAGACCTGCTCCAAAATCGATTAAGCGGAATCGCTGTACATGGAAGTGGACAGTGGAAGATATATGGAGTAGCAGTGTGAAAGTAGCGCACACCCTCGGCAATGCTCCAAGGACCGTCTTTCCTGTCGCCACTAGCTCGCCACACTCCAATTTTCAAAAAGCGTGACGAATAGCGCTCGTCACTCGAACGCGCGAGTTATTCGGGGAATTAATTATTCAAAATCGGTAATTCAGTAGCGCTTCTGTTGAAACGTTTTTTAATATACTTTTCTTCTCTAGCGAGTGTCGCGACTCAGGGGAGCCGGCTTAATTACTGGGCGACGAGCACTGGTATCGCGGCCATAGCCCACATCTGTCTGTTGATTACTGACATAACGTTATGTTTTTACAATGTGAATCACCAACAGCGGAATTTAAACTTTATTGTTACATGCAACACTTAAAAATATACACTATTCGATTGCGAGTTACGTTACTCACTTCATAGTTTGTTGATTGCGAAGGTTAAAAACAGTGACAGATAGTATTTTTTTCGTGTTGTGGTTTGATTTTCTTGACCCGGTTTCTTTGTTAAAATAAACTGTTGCAAGAGATTAATTAGGCTCGGGAGATTTTTAATTTACTGCCGCGAAAATAGTCTTCTGAAAAAATAGCCTTCGTCATTAGTCTACTGAGTTAGGGTTGCACATAATGTTTTAATTAAAATGAAAAGATATTCATAAAAACTGGTGCAGAATTTCAAAGAGCTTATTCCTGTCTCGGTCGCAGATGTAAAGGATCCATCACTTCCTTTCTACTCAGAATTTTATGGCCACGAACATTTAAGTGTATAATCTCTTTAATGTTGTGCTTTTAAAACTATAAAATATGTTCGTTAGCTGCCGGAAAAGATAACTCATGTTCTAAGTTATCTATGACGTTTAGCTAATGCTTAGCGATCCAAACAATGGTAAAAGGCAAAGACTTTATGATTTACAACTATTTGTTTCAAGAATAAATCTACTTAAGCCCTACAGGCATATTCAGCGTATTTCATTACCATCATTCACTTCCCTTTATCCCGCACCTAGGCCTAGACCTAGTTTTTAGGAGCCTCTTATAATTACGCGTCGTAACACAATTGCGTATATCTTTTTTGTATCATCCATTGACACACCTATTATATCCAAGAGCATCGCTGTGCTAGAAACACAATATCGGTGAAGGTCGCAGAGATAACTTAATGACGATATAATTTGTCTACGAGAGGATGATAGCTACAGAATTACCTGTAATTAGGTCGCGAACGCTCCGTGACTGGATAATGCTAAGCCTTGATGGGTGAACGTGTTAGGTTTAGACTTCATTACTGTAACCTTAATGGGTTGAAATCTTGGATTTTGAGAATTTATTCCTCAAATTCACAGATAGCTCGTCGATCGCTTAAAGGGGTTATAAAAATGTCAGATTTAACTATATGATATAATATTTTAATGAGTTTATTTTGTGTAGTTTGAAGTGGTTTTAAGTTAGTATTAAGTAACAGAACTTCGTTTAATATTGTTATATATCATTTATTAAAACGCTAAAATAAGGTTGCAAAAAATTTTTACTAGAAATAGCAAACATCGGTGGATTTTAGATATTTTTTGCAATTAAACGGGTTAATTTACCATTTGCATACTGGACTTGACCACTATCTAAAGAAGCCTAAAATAGCTATTACCTAAACTAGTTAGCTAGAAAACTAGTTTAGAAAATTAGCAGTTAATGCAGTTTTCCTTGGGTTTAAAATCAGGTTAGCTATGACATAATGTCATTAAATATTAGGACACTAATATGCGGCGTAAGTTGCACGCGATGTTAGCCGGTATGTTAAGTGCTACACGCTATTACTTTATCTACTATTTTTATAATTTTATGCTTCATTTTCCAGTTACAATTTTTAATTTTGTTATATGGGTTAGTGGTCTTTGACCTTTTTCCTAAGAGACAATTAGTGACATTCCAATTATAAGCCTGAAAATTAATTCATTTCGATGACGAATCTAGATATCATATGCAGACGCTTAAAACCCACATTTTCTGCTACTTTATCGTCTCGGCTATTGTATAGTTGTCCATTCTAAACTTTTCGTCCATCGATAAATAAGACGATCTCCGTGTTCGAGTGGCGTACACGACGGTTTTCAAGGTGTCGCCAGCTCTGAGATCCGATCAGCTCAGAGGTTCGATCCCCGGCCGGGTCAATGTAGAAAACCACTTTTCTACATTGTTTTGGGTCTGGGTGTTTGTGGTACCTTCGTTGCCTCTGAATTCCAGAACACAAGTGCTTAAGCTACTTACTTTGGTTTCAGAGCAATGTATGTGATGTTGTTCATTCATTCATTTAAATTTTTTGCCATATATAACTCACCTGAAATTTCCCCCAACCCATATTCTCCGAACAAAAAGATATATGTATTCGGCATTGAACCGATCATCCTAAATAATCAACAAACATCAATTCCAATCTTCCTGTTTTGTTGTAACTCCAGATGATATCTATCAACCTTCGTTCATTCAGAGATATTCGTTTGCTGTAAACACTACAATGGCCGCCGTAATCCAATGTTATACTGTTATAAATATTATCAAGGAAGTTGTTTTTCAAAACAATATACTCCGTTTGATTTTTATCATTATGTTAGTAAAATACATTGGAACAATCCAGAGATTCTGAGAAAGTAGGAAACACGCAGTTTTGATTTATTCTTCTTTGACTAGTGGATAAACAAATATTTTTGTTATCTATATGTATATTCTTGATGGTTTTTTATCTGAATGTTGACCTTTATTTTTGTGATTTTACCCCTAATGGTGGATTCTACTTTTAATTGTTTTTTTTTCTATCTTTGACATAGCGTTGAAATTAAGTTGTTAAAACTTTATTTAAAAGGGATTTCTGAATCATGATTTCCCATAATAATATATAGACGGTTAATTCGCGTAACCCGGTTATCGCCCGACTAGTTTCAGAAGTCCTTAATCATAGGCTGACGCGGCAGAAGCAGAAACTAGTTCGGCGATCCCGAGAATGCGCTTAAGTAAACCGTTTAAATGATTAAATAATTATTAATTTGCACATAAGTTATTATACCTAAATAAATCGTACTTCATCATATTATATCCTCCACTAGGTGTACATATAGTTTTAATGAAACGTCGACAAATAAATGTTTTCTTCTCGTTCGCGTGTTTGCCAAACAAATCGATGAATAATTACATTGTCTTGATTAATTGTCGCGATATTTTATATTTTGTTTTGGTTCTTCTTCTTTCCTTATGGTTTTTTTTTCTGTAAATTGAGTTCTACAAAGGTAAGCACGTTATTCGCTATATTCCGAAAACACTTTTTTCGGAGCAGACTTTTTACGCGAAGTAATGATTGGTTTTTACGTGTTATCTTTTGGAGGAACATGGGAAAGCTAATTTTCTTTTTTGTTATTTTACCGTGTATTTATTTTCATAACTAATTGCCGTATCATCGCAGTCTTTTGGGTACACTTCCAGTCGACAGCGATGCGGATGAATTTTTTGACGCTATTTTTTAGATATATTTTTTTTTTTTATTAGTTAAGAGTTTAGTTTTCTTTTAAGTGTATATATAGTTAAGTTTGTATATATTTAAAATTGTAAATAATATTGCCGTATTAAAATGCGAGGTCAGCATGATCCTGGATTGATTAAAATTGAGTCTGTGTTTACTTTTGAATAAAAACAGATTCATACCTATAAAATCTTGGAAAAATAAATAATACTCTGAATTTGATTGCAATTTTAATCTCTGTTACCAGTTAATAGTGCCAAATACATAAGCTCCACAAACACCATTAAAGAATTTTCGACAATGAAAAACAACAACAACAAAAAAGTTTACGTTTAAAATCCGGATCCTACCTTTAAGTGTTTCTAAAGCGCTGCCATAACCGGCCTCGTAAACAGTAAATAAGTAACGAAACTATGTATTACAAGGAACAATTGATATTTTATAGCCTATGTAACAACATTATGACTTTTCGTCTTAAAATTTATAAACAAAAGCGGGGCGCAAGCCAAGAGTTATGACGTAAAGCTTCGAAGCTTTCAGAAACATTTCTATTACGTTCTTTGTACAATGAGAAACTTTGAGGAAAATGCTTTAGAAATTGAATAATTTATTTTAACGGTTTTGAAACACAGCTAAGTTGCTAGAACTACTAAGTTGGCTTTTCTCAAGGGAATAGAATTCATAGGGGAAATTAGATGAATATAGTTTTGTATGTTTTGGTGTGTCATGCTCTCATTGATCTCGTTCTTGGGACTGGAAGGCGTTATTTTTATGGAAGAAGCGTTTCTTAGTAACTGGAAATTTTAGTGTTCACTTGTTAAGTTTTCTGATCTTTGATACCTATATGAATTTTGTTAGATTCTCGGGAGAACTGACTACGAAATAATATTAAAGGAGATTCAGAGGACTGCGCGTCAATTGATAACAATGATACTTTGACACAATAATGCTTTTAATGTCAAAGTTTTACCACTGATGTACAATCAATTTAGTTATTAGTTTTAGTTATAGAATTTGTAAAACACTAAGGTAAATAAAGCTAGTACACCAATAACAACCTAGCAATACCCGTATATTTTCAATATTTACCACCCTTTGTTAAACAGTACGTATCGCTTGCAACGAACGGGCAGCTTTATCCAACTGACTGAGCCAGGATAATACCTACTAACGAAGTTTGTTCCGATAAAATAAATTAACAATCCCAGGTTATTCTGTAAAACGAAGCGAAAATACTAAGAATTTAATTTTTTAAAAATGATTTATTGTATTTATATTGAGTTTAAGAAAAAAATGCAAAATGCGTTTTTATTTATTTATTAATAGCAACCCGCCCCAGCTTAGTACGGTTAGACAAAAAAAATGAATTATACATACAAACCTTCCTCTTAAATCACTCTATCTATTGCTGAAAATTGCATTAAAATCCGTCGCGTAGTTTTAAAGATCTAAGCATACAAACAGCGTGAGCGACTTTGTTTTACACTATGTAAAGATGTTGGTAGTTTTCGGTCGTGGATTCTCCCGTGTGGATATCGTTTATTGAAACCAAAAGCTTATGTCCATGTTTCTTGAATTTCTAGTTTAGTTTATTAAGTTTTATGAAAATCATCATCATCGTGGTTCTGACGTGAAAGTGTAACAGAGTTAATATCAAAATAATATTAACTTAGATGTCTTTACATAAGAATTATAGACGTGTAATTTGTGTAAAATAAACTTTTAAAACTTTATTCTTATGACAAATACATGTTTTTATATCATAGCAGTCAATTAATAAGATGACATTGAAATATTATTATATTTATATTGATTTTCTAATACTGCAATTTAATTATATATTAATTATATCTATAAAATTTGCATTCATATAACTTATATCTATAAGTTAATTATAACACAGTTCGTAATCAAATGTAAAGTATTATTATTATGATAATGTTGTAGTCTTAAAGAAATGGAGAAATAATCTGTATTCAACCTTGCATAGGTATGTCGTCATAAAGTGACGTATTAAATTTGCTACTGGATTTATTGATTTTTCTATTATTATCATAGAATATCGAAAATGAACCTTTTGCTATTATGCTTAAGGTACTTAGACAGAGAATTTACTGAGTGATCGTTCGTCACTCAGTAATGCCACTGTTTGACTGGAACAATTTACAAGGTATTTCACAAGTGGGGGGTAAACAGGAACGCCACCTACGTCTAACGGTGGATGTCAACTTGATTTATACGTCACGTTTCACGTTCGCCTGCACGTGAGAGGTGCATAACACATTCTCGTGCACCTGTGACGTCACCACGCTTTAAATCATGCTGTTCCTGCATCAAGTTGTGACATACCCAATTCGTGTTCCACCACAAACTTAAGTATACAACCAAAAATTCTATTGTTACTCCATTTTCGATCTTATTACTAATGAGGTAAAGAATATCTTCTCTTGCGGAAATCGACGTTTGCTATCATTTGTCAAACAAGAGAATATATGACCCGCAAATCACGGGGAATAGGTTATCACGTTAACCAACAAAGGATTTGTAATAGTAACTATTCTAAGGTTTGGCTTTCGTCGGACGCTATTATACTGTACTTACCCTCTATTTACCAAATATTATTACGTAATTGTTTGACGTCAAGCAGTATCGCTTTGACTTACTTCATTTGCTGACGGTACAAAACTTAGCGGCTGCAATACGTACCTGCGAAAACTGAAACGCCATTTAACTTTAAGACGTTCTTAAATGTCTATCTGTCGCTACTTTACACTTAAAAGTGACAGTGACTTAACGGCGACTTAAAACTGATTGACGTTTTAGTATTCGACCAATAGAGTAATATATAATACAGATCAAACTCCTAACGTCCGATCAAATTCATTTTTATTTCTCTTTTTCTTAGTAAATTATATAAAAGTGTTTACCTGTCTACGAAATCATCGTAATTTCATTTTTTTAAACTGTTTACGTAATTTAAACGTATCCGGTAGTAGTTTTTTTTTTACAAACCTAGAGTTAACTGCGCAATGATTCAACAGTTACAAAATATTTTTTTAAGCGGAACTCAGGTTTCGTGGAATTAGACCCAATCTATCACTACGATACTTACTGGCTAATTAGTGCTGTGAAAACTGCCAAAGAATCAGCAAAGTGGTTTTGGCAGAGCGTTGGTAAATATTGGTATAGTTTTTCTACTGTAAACATTCGTTTTAGCGTTGAGTTTTGTTTATTATGACTTTAAATGCAGTTACCGTTAATGTATGAAAAGTATTCTTTATTTTTACACCTGCAGCGTTAGCTTTTTAATGTTATCTTCAGGGTCCGTACACACAGACCAGGTCGAACAAGAGAGTAATTTTTTATCGCGTCTGATAAGGAGTTTTGTGTCATTAAAATAAGGTTCATTTTCATATTTCACTTCCTTCTAAAAAGTAAATGTGTGAATTGTTAAAATTTAACTTATTCCTTACCCAAAATACTTTATTTTTAAAACTCAATAATAAAATTAATCTCCTCTCCGACTTGGTCTGTGTGAACGGACCCTTATAAACACTTTTATACTCTGAAAATATTGTCATGTTTATTAGTACTATGTCTCAGCTTTTGGTATAAGCAACATTAACAAGCTGACATTAAAAGCAATGTAAATAATATAAAATGATATATGGACCCAAACCGTTATTTTAATTCGTACAATCATTACGTTATGAGTAAACCGCAGTGTGGTCATAATATGATTTAACATGTCACCTTAATATGATACATATACTGATGACAATCATTGGACTGCTGCCAATACGGCGGGCGCTTCACGGAATATCAAGTAATGGCCTCTCTCCCGCATTTAGTGCTGTCAAAAACATTTTTCTATGGAATACATCATTATTGTAAAGTTGGATACGGTTCATTGACGTCAATTTGCCTTTATTCTTAAATATAGAGCAATTTATTTATTAATTTTTTGAAACAAAACTGGCAAGTCTTGTCTGTTGTTCCGACGCTGTCAGTCCCCGTCATCATTATTTAGCGCGGGGAAATGCCAATCAATCATAACTCGATACAATTAATCAATTTGTTGTTGTTTCGTGTATTTTGACTCGGAAAATAAACAGATTTCCAAGAACTGCATACGTCTTACAACTGATAAAACAACATTTTGTACCAAATTGAGCATCGGTATATAAACATTCACTAATTTCAATTCAGATTATATCCAAAAAATATATTTAATATTTTCCGAATTCAGCTTAAAATCGTACATTCAAATTTACAATAATAGTATGTTAGTTACATAAACATCACAAATTGATTATTATCAATTCTCAATCGAGCCTTATACATCAGTTCGCCTTGAATTTGTTCCATGGTAATGATAAACTCATAAGAACGTAATCAGTAGACAATGGGCCATTGAGCCGCGGCGATCGGAACATGCGCGTGCGTCAAACGCGGTCGACTCGCGCACGCGCACGCGCATCGGGCATTCAATTCAATCGCCATCCGATACTACCGCTTTTTATTGGTCTATTGATTGAGAATATGTTACATTTAACATGAGTAGTTATTCGATTAATATTTTTTATTGAATGTTTAAAAATTACAGCTATTTTTTAACGGCCATTTTTAGAAAACTAGCTGTATCTGTTTTGATTCTCCTACTACCAATAGAGATTTGTCATACATAATTGTAATACCTACAGGTATTTTACAAAAACAAAATCCATGGTTTCATACTAATATTTATAAATGCGAAAGTAACTTTGTCTGCCGTCTGTTATGCTTTCACAGCTAAACCGCTGAACTGACTTTGATTTAAAGTGGTATAGAGTTAAGCCGCGTGCAAAAGTTAGTGTAATATAAATGGGCTTTTTTGTTGCGCCTGTCTTTGATAGAGGTTAAATATTATTAAAGTACGTTGTTTGAATAGGGCAATGCTCGAAATCTAGATCTATAAATTAAATGTATATTGCTTTGTAAGTGCTTTTTACTCGTAAACACAGATTTCCATGATAAACCACTTTATTTCCATACGAATTCAAACCGATTTCCCAGGCTATCTAAATACAAGTTACTAAATGGTATTGAAATTAATAAATTATTAAAAATTAATTTCAGATGATTTTAATTTCGACGAAATTTTTACAATGAACTGAAAAATAATCTACAATTTTTTATTTTATATGGTCTCATTTACGTATCTTCTATACATAGTATAAAACAAAGTCGCTCCCGCTATCTATACACTTACATCTTTTAAACTACGCAACGATTTTATTGCAGTTTACAGTAATAGATAGAGTCATTCACGAGAAAGGTTTTTGTGTATAAATCATTTATATTTAGTCTACCTGTGCCGGGGCAGGACGCTAGTTTGTTATAATTTAACCGTGATATAACCAGCATTACACTAATGATGATTTAATAGCAGTAACAAGTTACTTCCAACATTTACTTAGCCATAGACTCATTCCCATTACTTATCTATACCTGCACTACTTAGATAATGTGAACTAAAACTCAATAAGATAACTGACAGTAACCGTGTTTATTTTACATTCTGCCTAATGTAAATAATCGGTATATAACCTAAAAACGGTATTATTTACACTGTTTTTTTGGTTAAATTAAAATCGTTATCACTCATAAATTCGATTAATAGCCGCATCCAGCGGTACTTCTACAATTCAAGACGCTTGAAAACAATTAAAAATATATTTTTCTGGTAAAAGTCAAATGTTTTTTTGGCCTTAATAGTTACATGATAAATTAATTATTTAGCCTATTTAATAAGAGTATTATTCACACTTGTTCAGTTCAGTTTATTTTGCACACTAACTTATCTTCCTCGTTATTTACTTTACACTAAAGATTTCCTGTAAAAAACTTGTTAATCTATACTATATATATAATATTATAAAGCTGAAGAGTTTGTTTGTTTGTTTGTTTGTTTGAACGCGCTAATCTCAGGAACTACTGGTTCGAATTGAAAAATTCTTTTTGTATTGGATAGTCCGTTTATTGAGGAAGGCTATAGGCTTTATAACATCACGCTATGACCAATAGGAGCGGAGCATAAATGAAAAATGTTGCAAAAATGAAAAACCGTTGAAACTAAAACACGCGAACAAAGTCGCGGGGGACAGCTAGTTAATAATATAATTCAGCGTAACATATTTTTAATTATCCGTTACCAGTAAACATACGTTTATATATAAATGCAAACACTTCCGTGTGGTCTACGAAACGTAAACAAATAATTGGGTCGTGTTTTAAGGGCTTGTATATCAATAAAGGCACTCTAAATAATGTTTCGGTAAACATATTGACCAAAATACAGTAAATAGAGTATAATTGCAGTTTACAACCGGGTTATGTAAGCAGGGTCAAGCTTTTACGGATAGATAAATAATATAATAATAATAATAATGTTTATTGAAAGAACTTTGATATAAATTACAAAATATTTTAACAAGCTAAATTAGTTCATATACCTAAATGGTGTAGTCATCTGCAGCCGAACAAGGCAATGCCTGTATTTTGGCTATAGGCGAATCTACTTCAATGGCAATATTCTAAGTTTATTTTAAATCAAATACATTAAATACTCTAATATAATGAGGGTTATCGTAATTGCCCTCACCAGTTGTCGCCACTGGCGCGTCAGCTGTCAAAGCTCACCAACAAACTATGCAATGACCTCGTGTGCAACTAGCACCTCTGGTGGCGAAATTAATAACGGGAGCCCTCATTACATTACCAGCTTTTAGTAGTCCTACTGCAGGGCACATGCCTTAATTCGTACAAAAAGACAGAGCATTCATGAACAAGCTAGTTATTCAAATCAAAAACTCATTTATTCCAACTAGGCTACAAAATAGCGCTTTAAGAACGTCAATACAATGGACAGCACCCTGATTCTCGCAACCTTCACCGCTTCCTAAGTGCTCTGGCTGTGGAGAAAAACGGCGCAAGAAACTCCCCAACATATATTATATGATACACGTTTATATATCTTATTTCTTACATATCTGACTACATTTTAATGGACGATAGAATGCTTACAATAGATCTTTTAATATACTTACCATTAGAGGAAGGTTATGAAAAAATATGTTGATTTAAACTAACATAAATATTATTGAAACTTGTTACGACGTAGAAAAACAAGCAAGCGTACACTAATTTTAAAACATCATTGAAAAATTACTTTTTATTTAATTCTTCATAGAATAGCAAGAATACCAAATAAACTAGGGGTTATCGTAGTTTCCCTAAACGCTCAGAAATGATATATCTCGTTACAAATCCGCGTTTATTTATTTAGGAAGATCAAATAAATAAGAATAATACTATATATACTGCTTGATGTTTTGTTATTGATTAATGCGACTTCTTTACTGAAGTTTCATTTCAATTACTGGGTTTATATTACCTTTATCTTATATACAAAAATCCTTCTCTTGAATCACTCTATCGATTGCTGAAAACGGCATTAATATCCGTTGCTTAGTTTAAAAGATCTAAGCATACAGACAGCGGGTGCGACTTTGATTTATACTTTTTTGTAATTACAAGATCAAACAATATAGCTTAAATATACTGCATGGTCACTGTAGTAGTATAGGGGTTAAAGCATACAGTGCAATTATTTGTTTGATCTACAAAACTGCTTGTGATATCCCCGCGACATTTGGATCAAATACCCTTTCCCGGAAGTTTTTATACGAAATTCTGAATATATTTTCAGTGTTGATTAACAATACATATGTTATCTTCCAGGTGATAGACTTCGGCAGCTCGTGTTACGAGCACCAGCGGGTGTACACATACATTCAGTCGCGGTTCTACCGCGCGCCGGAGGTCATGATGGGCGCTCGCTACGGCATGCCCATCGACATGTGGTCACTAGGATGCATACTGGCGGAGCTGCTTACAGGTACACATACTATAACTTATTTATTTAAACTTTATGCACACAAAAAGAGTACAATGACGGACTTAATGCCTTAGGCATTCTCTACTAGTCAACCAAGGGTGGTGTAATAACATATTATGTAACGGGAATTAGCGCGAATGCATAAATACCTTTTCGCTTTTCGTTTCAACCAAGTTACAGCGGTCGCAAACAGACTCGCGATAGTTTAAAAGTTATTTGTTTGTGTTAATATTTTAATAAAGCTTCTTTAACGCCCAACTTATAAATATGCACATGTACCTAGTTATCTACATGTGCACCTATGTGTGTGTGGACCACCATAATTATCAATACCTAGGTAGTTTTTACTTATAGCGTAATAATAATTTAGAAAACCATGACTTTGTTTTTTTTTATATTGTGCTATTTCTTTGATTCTATAAATAACTAAAGCTAGAAATTTTATAGATCTCTATAGTTTAAAGGCGCCCTTTACATTCCTGCATGATAAACAGCCATTACGACTATTGTAAATTCCAAAACTTAAAAAGCGCAATCTTACATTTTACTTTCACTCTGAACCCCATAAACGAACCCTGTCTTGACATCAACCGAACGATTTCATTCCCCCTTGCCAAGGATTTAACCCTAGTAAGCCGTTTAACTTTACAGACGCAAAAAATGCAAGCTATTACGTTTCGTCTGACGAGACAGTTTTAATAGACATGACTAAGGTTGGGTACCTTACAACTTTTGGATGGATTTCAACGAATTCCTGAAATCCTACACGCATACAAAATTGCATGTGTGACACGTTAACATGTTAACGTAATGGTATATCATATGGCGTTAATGTGTTATTCTTGGGCTGATTACATGATGTAAACAATAGAATTGGCAGAGTACAATGACTTTTGTATTGAGGTTATTGATATAGAATTCATCGATAATGTCATGATAATAATAAGTACAATCTTACTTTTATGTTTTGAAATTCTTTATCGCGAATATTGTTGTTTATAACAAGGGATTTTTTGGGTTCGATTCCCTAGACTTGCCGCATACCAATGGTATGCCATTTCATATCTGTAATGGTAAATGTTTACAACGTGCATGTACAATATCTATTTAGACAACGATTCATGAAAATGACATTCACAAACAGGAAAAAATGTTGAAAAAAGTTGAGGAAAAGTATTAAAAGGAATCATCTCTTCTCAAATTAAGACCTGCACACACGACAACCTTTACTACACGACAAAGCCCTTAACACTCGATAAAGCTGCCAGTGATTGATCGACAAACTACGAAGAAGGATTATTATAATACCCAAAATATAGACATTCATGTGTCAATTCCAGGGTTCCCATTACTCCCGGGAGAAGATGAGGCGGACCAAATGGCGTGTATCATCGAGCTGCTGGGCATGCCACCACAGAAGCTCATCGAACAGGGAAAGAGGGCCAAGAACTTCATTAGCAGCAAGGGTCTCCCGCGGTACTGCACGGCGACGACGCTAGCTGATGGGACCACCGTTCTTAGTGGAGGTTAGTACCAGAACTACACTACAGTTTCATAGTCAAGTGATTACTCGCCGAGTAACTGAGGGTTTGATCTTAGATCAATCTATCAGCTCATGTATGCCGATTGGCGCCGTAATACTCGGTGCTCCGTCTTCCATATCCAACTACCCGGTCTCAGCTACTTTTTGCAGGTCGGTCGTTCTCTGATAACTATTAAAAAAATCAAGCAACCAAGTGGACCTCAGTATTGCGTTAACATCTTCTTCCTTTTAATAAGAAATGCTATTCCACCCTCGTAAAAGCTGCATTAGACGAACGTGACAAAAAATTTTACAACCGTAATTAATTTTATAAAATTTTGTTTTTGCAAGTAGGGACTTTAGGTAGCAGTTTTATTTACGTTTAAACAACAATCATAAACATTTTATTGAGGGCACAGGAAATAAAACTTGAAAGATTAAGGTTATCATGTCTGTGTCGTATCAAAACCTGACCCGCATTCCACCATAGATACGAGAATTCAAAAGAAAATCGTATCTGCAGTGTAACTCTGTGTTATCTGAACAAAAACATCAGAAAATGAGTAACATACCGAACGATTACGACATTACTGAAAAATAAATACATCGTCACCAATGTACGAAACATTATCATGAAGAATTTACTGAAATACCGAACCCACGTAAACATTTCAGCTTTCACTAAACATCATCTCATTGAAATGTGAAATATTCTGAATCATCTTACTACAAGATTTTTTGTTGGTGTATAATGTACTTTCCTCCATTAAATGATTTAACCCTGTGAGTCACGACAGTTGCAATATATATCTACCGTCTGTTGCCTGTCTGACCTATAAATATTAGTCATTTGGTTAATTCTTTGTAGATTGTATCGTGTCGTTTTGTTGTTGTAGTTAAACATTATACGCGTTTTCGTAATGACGAGTTTTTATTTTGAATACATGGTCAATTAAAATAATGATAGTTAATCAAAATGTATTAGTTCTTTTATATTTATATTTGTACTCTTGCAGGTATGGTCAAAGTAAATAAGACAAAAAAAACTTCTTTCTTATACAGAAATTAAACTAAGTTCAGTATTTGGTGCAGAAAGTGAAAGTGATTATAAACACATAATTATGTAAAGCTGTACTTACTACTAGCAAAAAGTTTTTACTTAAAGTAAGGTTAAAATATTTGTTTTGCCTTTAATTAACCGGCTGAAGGAAACATAAATTAACAAGACTATGTCATTGTAAGTAAAGTAAAAAGAGAAAACTGTCTGGTTATTTTGGTGTTCTGCCAAATACAGCTGGTAATGTTATCGTATTTGTCACTTTAGTGTTGGATTTCTTTAGGATTGGTTTGTATACTTTGATTACTATGGTTATTGTTGTGTATGACCGTTAAGATTATATCCATAGCAAAAAACAATTAGTTACATTGACTGATAAATGATCGGACTTAAAATAGAGGTGTTTAAAAAAGGCTACCGTTATTAAATTCGCCGCCAGGGGCGTTAGTCGCACGTGAGGTCATTCCATAGTTTGTTTGTGGGCTTTGACAGCTGACGCGCCAGTGGCGCCAACTGGTGAGCGAAATAACAGCCCTTATTAAAAATATTTTTCGTGATAACGTTAATGCCATTTTGCGGGCTCCACAATCCGACTTTAACAATACTAAGATATCATACGTCAAAGTAAATAAATACGATATACAAATTACAATTTTGGCAGTGTATGAGATGTTTATTAATTTTCTTTATAAAATCCACAACTTAATACAAAAAAATTGTACTAATCATAAATCTTTGTGCTTTTCAGGAATGTCTAGAAGAGGCAAACCTAGAGGTCCTCCAGGTTCAAAAAGTTTTGTCACAGCCCTCAAGGGCTGTCAGGACAAATTCTTCATTGACTTCATAAGACGGTAAGTGCCTAACCCCTCAATCGCAACTTAACTTTAAGACGTTCAAAAGTGTATTTGTCGATTAATAGCATGAGACGGCTACTTAAAATCGAGAAACGTGAGAGCTACTTAAAACGTTTTGTTGAAGAATGTTTAAAACTTTCCTCACTCTACACGTAGGTACAAAGTTTAGTTGAACAGGAAAAATTTTGTAGTATACACTTTTTACGAATATTTCTTTGTGAATGTTCCCTGGAATTCATATTTCGTTTGAATACAGTTTTCTCAGTAAGAAACTTTGATTCGTCCATAAAATTATTTTTGTTGATATTTGTACAAAAGTAGGAGGATGTATATTGTTGATATAGAAAGAGCGGTGCGTAAGTTCGTGTGACTTTTTCAAAGTAATCCAAATTGTTTGTGATTTTGTTCGAATAAGGATTTCCGGATTACCTAAATTTTTTAGTAATAGAAAATTTATAAAGAATTTCTTGTAAATAAAGTAATATAAGAAACCACTGAATACCTACTAGTGAACAAATAAACTATTCATCAAATCGACTGATATAAATTTAAATAAATGACGCGACGATACCATGTAAGTACCTACCTACTTTCCGAACCAAAAAAAACAAATTCAAAGATGTGAAGATTGTTTTTTTTTTTTTAAATCGATAGATTTCTGTTGTCTATTAAAGATTAGATAAGATTTATGTCTGTGGTCAAACTTAATATTGCTACAATTTCCATCACAACTCTACGCTGGCAATGTCTAAAATCTTAATTTTAGTTTCATTATCATCTCAATAGAGTAACTAATTACTACTAGAGTTACTAATTGGAAAGATAAAAGGGAGATCTGTGCCCTGCAGAGGGAAGATCATGACTAATAGTGATATTCGATTCACAGGTTTTTTGTTGTGATAATTTCATTTAAGAAGTAAAATAAATACGATTCACATTTTTATTTTATTTTTTATTTTATAATAGTTTGAATATATACAAACTTAACTATATATACACTTCAAACAAAACTAAACTCATAACTAATAAAAAACAAAAAAAAAATTTTGACGCAATTTAAGTTTTTTATTCGATTCACACTTGTATGTACCTATAATTATTATATGTTGTGTGTTACTCTCCAGGTGCCTAGAATGGGACCCGGAGAAGCGGCTGACGCCGGCGGCGGCGCTGCGGCACGCGTGGCTGCGGCGCCGGCTGCCGCGGCCGCCGCACGACGAGGAGCCGGCGCCCGCGCCGCTGGCGCTGCTGCCGCACTCGCTGCCCGCCAACCACGTTAGTATAGCGCACCACGCCAAGCGCCAAGCGCACCCTAAGTGCACTGACAAATAGGTTTGTTCAGCTTTTTACTTTTTTGTTTTTTCCAACATAATATACCAGAAATATTGTAGACTGAAAATGTCGCTAAAAATGACTAAATTCAAATAGAGAATCGACCGCGATGTATACTCTTAAATTATTTTTAAGTATTTAATGTATATTTTTTTTAGTAAATAAGGTTATTTTTTCTACTGATATTGGCATCGATTTACTGATGTATTTTGCTTATATAAGCGATCGTTCTGTCTACTTTATTTCTGGTATGTACTCAATCAAACTTAGTGGTTGCTTTAAATACAAGATACGTAGTTTCACAGTAACGAATACCTACGTCATACTGATTACGTCATAAGTCTATCATTGATAGAAAGATGTCTAAATATTAATAATAACAGGTGGGAGATGGAGTATAGATTATATGCTCTTCATTGCTACCATTAAGTTTGATTCGAGTTATCCTTTATACTTTTGTGGCAATATGACGACGTGAACGCGCGTGACTTACTATCCGTAACGACGTGACTTTTGTAGATTTAAGTATCACATACAGAAATACACATGTAACCTATTGGCAAATCTATTCTAGCCGCGTGACAATTAGGTTACTTGTCCCTTAAACACAGTACACGGTGATAATCGTCTGTGATGGACAGATAGGTAGATATATTTATTTTTGAAACAGGTGTTGTCAAAAACTATCTTTGTGCTTTATTTCCTTACCGAAAAGAATTATAATAAAACAAGTTGTTTTAGTAAGATATAAAAAACCCGACTGCCCTAAGTCAGGGCTCTTTATAAAAATGATTAATTTTAGCATTTATAAGACACTTTATTTTGAAACCTTACTAAATAGATTTGGTAAAAAAAATATTAACGACTTACAATTAATCGCTAAAAGTTTGAATATTTTTTTAAACGTCTAATCCTATATAAGGACACTTGGGTTTTTGAGGCGAATCTAACGATACCTTAAATACCGCGTAATCCTTCCATCGGTTTGGAAACAGAAACATACATACAAGATACACCGAAAAACTTATCCCTTCTTTGACAGTCCGCTAAAAATACAGGACGAAATAGTAAAAAGACTTACTTTATTAAATTCACCATCTTTACCAATATCAATCGTCTCATATTGCCACAAAAAATTATTATTATTTTATTTTTAGTTTCATTTAATTTTATGTTGCAATTTTTATAAGTTTTATTTATACCAAAGTTGTGTTACCACAGTAGAAAGGTTATATTAACAGTTTTCAATGTCGTGGTGGCCGGATGTTTTCCAGATCAGCCTCTCGAATGGAGATTGCAACTGGTTTGAATACCTGGCAAGTACCAATGTGACTTTTTTAAATGTCATATGTATTTTCTTAGTACACACGGCTTCACTGGGTGTAAAGCGTTAAAATAAAAAATGGCGTCTTTGCACTCTGTGTACTTTACCACGAAATCTATCACCTAAAGATTTAGGATCTATGTTTTCTATCTTAGATATGGTCTATGTTTCTTAACATAGGGAGTAGGTAAATAGATACAGAATTCCATGGATTGAGTTTGAGATCCTTTGTACACGACGCTACAAAAGTCTCCGATACCCGACGATTTTATTCTCCAAGCAACTATCGAAATTGAAACACATAGTTGTTGGTGAAGACTAAAGTAGTCGGTTATCGGAAACTTGCGTCGCCTCGTGTATGAAGGGCCTAAGGTTTTGCAAAACTTATCGCAGTTATTTGTTAAAATAAGATGCCATTTTTAATTGTACCCATGTTTGATTAATTTTACCTTATTTTTTGCTTACGACATGTGTTGCAATTTACAGGAATGCCCTGTGTTAGCCGTCTGTACATGTGAGACACCACAAACATTTGATTTTGTTTACACTCCGACACTATACGCGATACACGTTCAGTATAACACACTCACCCTCGGTTTCTGAAAGGCTTATCAACTTAATCTGTTGTCAACTCAACTGATCACGACTGTGATTGGTTCACCAATAATACTAACAACCAATCACAGCACTTAACATGAGGTTTGACAGGTGATTAACTTTTGTGTTGATTATCCTTTCAGAAACCGGGGGTGAGTGCACGAGTGTCCGGATAAGGGATATTTATTGCGAGACACAGACATAATCTATACAAAAAAGTGTCCTAGGGTGAATAGTCAAGCTATATTTATCGCAATAAATATATGTCGTAGCGTAAACAAAGCTTAAGCATAGTAAATATATTTACAACGCACTGATTAACTCTTACGTATAATCGTGATGAGTCCAAGTATTAGACATACTACAGATTTAACTATGACTGTTATTTTGGCGCCGTCGTATGCGTAAACGACGCGACAACGCAGTGACGATGTCAAACGTTTCATCTCTTGAATGAGACTCGGGTTTTTCTTAAAAGTTTAGTCAGACCTACTTAATTACTCTTAGTTATTACAGCATTTAAAAAACAAATGTTTTAGTTGCTAATTTATGTAATGTCGCCTTCTATAAATCGTGTTTTTTCCGTTAATGTTTTTGTATGTTAAGCTACATATTAGGGCTAAAGGATGCAATGAGATTTAATATAAAAAGTGGTGCAAAAATCCCTGTTTTCCCATCTTGACAATAAGCGTGATTTTATCAAACCTTTTTTCATCCCACTGTTAAGTTATATGACTTCCTTTTTATGTGCCAATTATTCTGGCTAACCCTTTCTCAAATCATTGAGTGTGTCAAGTAATTTCTTCACTAGCATCTGTCATCAGTTCTAAGTTTAGAGTTACTTCGAGTGAATGAACACTGCCCTCTTGATCGCATCAGTGAACTTTTACCACTGAGTGTCAGATATTAATAGACACCTCACGCGTAACTGACGCGAAGAATAAGGTTACGTGTTATATCTATAGTTCGTGTGTTACTCATTTTCTAATGAACTTGACTCGTAGATTACTGAAAGATTTGTTTATGTATGAGATCATGTTGGTTCTGAAATTTCGAGGTACTTTTATTTCTTAACTATCTTACAGGGGAATAAATGTATCTGTTAGGTAAGTTTAAAATAATTTTAATTAGGATTTTTACGGATAAGATAGCATAGACAAAATCGCTTCAAATGAAAATGATGTCGTATTCCGTTGTTTTTTTTTTTACTAGCTCACTAAACTGTGCACTTTTTTTATTGCATGAAAGCAGTTTTATTGTTTGTTGTTCCTTAAATACACTTTTAATTGCTTGATTATGTATTAACGCTGTGGTTACTTAAATTTCCATATTGTTTATTTGCATGTCGATAATACAGAAAGCGAAATTTCCGCAATGGTTTTTAAGCTTTTCATGTATTTCCAAATCGCTTTTAATGAAAGTAATTCATTAAAAAGTGACAAATAGTACCTATAAATACAAAACAAAGAAAGGATGTGATTTGTGATTACAAAACAAAGAAAGGATGTCATTTTGTAGTTAAATTGTCTTTAAATACACATCGATGTTATCTTTTGTCTATTAATCTAATAACCTACTAGCAAACGGTTAATTAACATAATAATTTCTCAATTTACATAGTTAATATCCAGTTATAATTGTATAATTTGGGTCGCTAGCGTCACGCGACTTGCAACATGCACTGTAGATTCTTATCACCCGTCCCAGTTGTCGAACAAATTGTTTATGGCTTGCGTTTGACAGTTCCATAATTTTTATAGGCATAGATAAATCATTGACTACTTTTTACTCGACTGCGCGACGTTAGTAACGTCGACGTAAGTTTAGCTCTAAATGTGTAATGTGATTGTGTTAAGCATGCATTCTGATGATGTTCTTCATCTTATACTTAAAGTGGAATTAGGAATATTCTTAATAGAAAAATAACAGTTCGTAAGTTGATTTAGAAAATTTTACGGTTTACTCACGCGGTGGTGTCGCAAGTCGAACTGTTCGACGACTCGTTCGAGTTTGACTCGCGACACCATCGCCGCCGCGTCAGCTCATGATTAGGGTTTCCTATTGAGTCTGAAACTAGTAGGGCGATCCCGAGTTTGTACTTGAGTAAACCGTTGTATTTTCTAAATAATTATGAATACTCCTCACGAAAGTTATTTTACAAATTTAGTTCGTAAGTTACCTATCCAATAACTTTTGTAATGAATTATGGAAAAAAATGATTTGAAGACACCAATACGTATTGCGTTAACGATGTTAACCTGCTGTGATATTTGTATAGGCAAAGTATAGACCTCATCTTGTGGCAGAGTTTGAGGCTGATGATAGTGTAATATATAGTAAGTAGAATCGTGCGTGTGTATAGCGATGTGTTGCCGGCAGACGAGCGGCTGCGGCGGCAGCGGGGGCGCGGGCGGCAGCGGCGGCGCGCGCGCGGGCTCGCTGCGCACGCCGCTCGCGCGCACGCCCGTCACCTTCAACGCCTCGCAAGTCGCCAGTTCGTATACCTACTCATTCATTATAAATATTACACTCTAATCTAGTTACTGTATTCTGAGGTTTACGCGAATGTTGAAAATTGAAATAAATCTATTTCATCGCGCCCAATATTTCGACACCTTTGCAGGTGTCATGGTCACGGATATATAACTGAATTATTATAAGCCTGTATTGTCTCTGCAGTTCAGTACGGGCCTCTCTCTAATTTATCCAATTCTGAATCAAATATACACGCACTTAAACATAATGGCAAAAATTAATTCTTATTTTTGGATCGGCATTCGTATTTAGTTTTTCATTCTAAATTATTGAACCTTAGCGCTTTTGTTCGTACAGTTGTCAACCTGTTTTTAGGTTTTAACGACTTCAATTTTATAGAAAATTGTTTTTTATTGTTTAAGTTAAATGTGTTTTGTGTGCGTTCCGCAGAAGCGAAGTTGCAGGCGGCGCTGTCGGAGGAGAGCGGCGCGGGCGCGCGCTACTGGGCGGGCGCCAAGCTGCCGCACCTGCCGGCGCCGTCCTAGCGGCCGCCGTCGGCGCGGCGCCTGGCCAAGGTAACGTCGCGGTAGCCGGGCCCGCCCCGCTCGCCCGCACCCGCCCGCACCCGCACGTACTCACCCCGCCTGCGCAGGTGGCGTCGCTGGAGGCGGGCCGGCTGGAGCGGCGCTCGCTGGACCTGGAGCGCGAGCTGCGCGCCGGCCGCAGCTCCATAGCCTCGCTGGACGAGCGCCGTTGATCTCATAGACTGTGCCCACCCGTCGACCGACGCGCGGCGACCACTACCATAAGGACTCGAGTGACTAAATCATTTAACATTTTTCTACAGAATCAAACGTTCTTAAGTTAATTTTGTGTAATTAGTTAATTTCTCTCAAGTGATATAATGAAGCTGTATTCGTAACGAAATGGTGACCTTATAATCGGAATTCTTAAAGGATGTAAGGGTAGTTAGTTACAAGGCCTTCGAAACTAGGTTAAGGAGCTACGCGATGTTTTTTGTCGATTAGCGTAGTAGATGTTGTGATTGACATGGATTACATTATGATTTGTAATGCGCTTGTGTGCTCGTCCCACTAGTGGCATATAATACTGTACCTTGGGCCATACGTATGGAGAGTTACATTTATTATATAGCGCATGCTAAGTACATTTTACAGCATTTTATTTTACTACTTGTATACAGATGTTTTATCATATTTTTGTCGTCGAAAGTTTGTCAAACATATCAAGGCATGAGCATGTGTAACGCACACTTGAGCACGAGTAGAGGCTATTAGCTCGAGGTAACTAGTCTGTCACTAGACCTAGTCCAAACTGTGTATCGTTAGGTTATGTTAGCGTGTAAGAATTGATTCGATATTGTATGTGTGGAGCGATTCTTGCGGTGACGATGGCTTACCTCGGCGATGGCGACCCGGCGCGGGCAGTCCGCCGGCGCTCGGCGAGCCGCTGCATCGCGCGCCCCGCGGCTGCGTCCGCGCCGGCGTGGTTTGATACAAACATAAACTTCCGACACTCCTTGTAATTAGTGCAATATGTTTGACATAAATGTTTAATTTCGTCTTCCTCATATTATTATATTTGTAACAATTTACAAAGGGCCTATAATGTTTATATTCAATTAACATGCATTTTTATTTTATTTTTTTCGATTTAGTTTGTAGTATTTCTTGCATACATATTATTATGTATAGACATGTGTAATGGCTTACAAATGAAATGTGTTATTTCGATTTTGTGGGAATGTAGTCGAAGCAAGCACCTATGCAACTTGCATTACTAGTGTTAGTAAATTTTAATTTGATATTTGATAAAATGAATGTCCATGATCGGAGCGTGTGATACCTTGATTATTTCTCACCGTGTTGTTGTGATGTACAAAGATTTTGGAAATGTTTTAATGTTTGATACCCTATTTAATATGATATACGATAATTCATGTGCGTTTTATATGTAGATATTTGACCAATGAACAAATGAGGGTTCTCTATAAGTCGTTTTACTACGGACCCCTAATACGTAAGTTCCGTACGTGCTTGCTTACCCCGATTGTATTTTAATTTTTGACCGTATCTCACTATACTCAATGTAGCATTTTTATTTCGATAATTGTGTTTAAGTTGACTGCCGTTTTCTTATAATTATGCTCAATGATAGTTTAATGTCTTAGTACTCTGGATTGTGTAATGTTGACATTAATACAATTGTGCGATGACCCTAGTTTATTACTTTGGACGTGACGATACATTTGTTGTTTGGGTGGGGTCAGTGCCCCAATCCCGGTGGGGCTCAGCGCCGGTGCCGCGTACAGTCGGCGCCAGTGCGGGTGTCGCGGCACCCGCCTGTACCCCGTCGTCCGATCACAGTCGGTGTATCGTCACGGTGTCCCATAGCGTTTTAAGGTATTTAGTCAATTATTGTATAGCTTTTTTTTAACTTTGGAACCTCGAGGGCTGAGACGAGTCAATTCACTCCAGCCTTTCTCCAAATCGTGATAGTTTATGTTCGTTCTTCACATTGTCAAGTACCTGCACATCTGCGGTGACTTCCCTGGCTGACTTGGCATTGATCAGTATTACTCATTATGTTTCACCTCTCGACTCGCAAAATAACTGCCAAGTACATATAGTTAAATTAAGTATCGTTTGCTATACATGACTATAGCGAAGCATCTAGTTACGACAATATTAGCTTTCGTTGGAACGCATTTCTCTTATAACTAGTTATTTTTTTGTGAAATATTTTTGTTCTCATTTTATATGTAAAAGCTGGTGTTTCACCTCTTGAAACTCGTAACTACAATGTGAATATAAAATAAATGAGTTATACAAATAAACAGTTTTGTTCTTTTCCTACCTATCTACTGATAAGATGACTTTCTATAGAATTTATATATTGGAGAACCTGCAACTTGGATCTATCAATTCGTGTGAGTAGAGTAAGTATTAAATGTATACTATAAGGTAAGTATAACATACCTTAGAGTATAAATAGTAAACAATAGAAGGTGCCTAACCGAGTAGGAACAGTAAGCACCAGTATGAACTAGTGTCGCTTGCAAAAACGTCTGTCGTCGCACGGAAAATCAGTAAAAGGGCGTATTCCTTACAGTAGTTGTAAAAAAGAAACGAAATTATCTTCTACAAAATTGTTTACGGCACAAAGGGCTACTAGCGATGCGCGCACTCTACGCTTGCATATGTATACTCTAAGTGGCATATCTTAAATCTATGCAAGCCAATAACGAATCCGATAATTAGCGTCAAACAAAGTCAGTCAGTCAGTGGTGATCAATGTATGAGAAGAGGCCATTATCCTGCAATAAGGTAGTTATATGCTAGCATATAATTATTTATACTTATTTAAAGAATAATTAGGAAGCGATAAACAAATACACTTGAAAGAACTGACAAAGTATCCGACCTTCAGAACGAGCGCAGTGTGGCGTGACGGATCGACGCATTTTAAAATGACTTCTTAAATACCTAGACTGCCGCATTAAACACTTTTTTTTACTTTTATCTTTTAAAATAGGTACTAGTTATTTTGGAAAAGGATATAGGTAGGTACATTTTTAAAAAAGTTACAGACAGTCATCTAGGGCAGAAGGTCTCAAACTTACAGAATAAAAAAGTAAACTATAGAGTGCGCATATCGAGTATGAACTGTAGGCAGTAGGTACTATGAACATGTAAAATCGTAAAATTAATGTCGAAACAGAACGTGCCATTTTATTAAAAATATCCCAAAACATAATATTGAGCTAATAATATCGGAACTGTCGGTATTTTCGCATACACATCGGTCGTCCCACGGAAAATCACTTCAATCAGTACATAGCGTGATACATTTAGCTAATAGAAATTTGCTTACGCTCGGCACAAGGGGCTACTAGCGATGCGCGCGCTCTATGCTTGTCTATGTTTCCTTTGCCTTCTGACACATCTGGTGTAGGAGATATTCCAGTTACTGGGGTTTCCTTACTCTCAGCTGCTTGCTCGATTCTCAGATCCTTAAAGAATCTAGAATAGGTCCAAACCAGCAATGTCATGCTTTGAAATTCGGTCATCGACCCAAAAATGATCAGGATATTTATAAAAACAATCTAAGGATCTTAGATATGTATTCGTGCATGACTACAATCAGGTTTAAATGATTGACACCTACAAAGTATTATAAAGAAACCGGTTTTTCACTAAAATATGATAAGATATTATTATTATTATTTGATAGATATGTACCTACATTTGATACGTTATTCAGTAGATCTCGATACGTTCAGTACGAGACACTTACGAGATATCAATCTGGTTTTAAATGATGTATTGGAATATGAGCGACGTATGAATACTGGACCACTACACTACAGGGTGCGTCAAAAAGTAAACACGATTTTTTTTTAACTTAATATTCGTAACAGTACAATTCAGAGATCACAAATTTTTTAGGTGCTGAAGTAGAATCACGCTTACTCAATAAGCCCATGTCAAAAAGACAGCAGACCGATAGCGTGGCAAAGCGTTTTTATTTTGTAGTGTACCTATATGTAAACTTTTAAATCTAGACAATACTATAGTCATATAGAAAACCGAAAGTGAAACTATACGTGCCGACTACAGCGAACCTTCGATCAATTACTTGTATATTTTTGATCGAAGCGGTGCGGCGAACCGAAATGGGTATCACGCCATCCATGTCGAGTCAAATGCTAACGCGCGAAGCGAGGCGTGAGCGAGATAGTTGTATTAGCTGGCTTTGTACCAGTAGACCGAATGCGAAACGCGAAGCGAGAGCGACGCGTGTCGGTTGTGTTTATTAACAAAAAATCAAGACTATTTATTTCGATACATAGCCATGACGGATATCGAAAAGTTTATAGAATGTGTAAAAAAATACCCAATATTGTTCAATACACGTCACAAGGACTTTAAAAATGCATTGAAGAAGGCGGAAATATGGGAAGTTATTGCCGGAGAAATGAACGAAACAAGTAAGTACTCATTCCATTAGTATTATAGTTTTTTTTTTTTTTTATTTAATAAGTAACAAACTTTTCGCTTACTTGGAAGGTGACACACGTTTCTTAAAGCACTTCTTGATGTCTCTTGAGGTGTTTCGTCTTCGCTTACAACAAATATCCCTTGTTTAGTCCTGTAGGCTTATTTGCTAACTAACTTTTTCGTTAGCTCTAGCTAGGTAGGTACGTGAAAAATGTGTTTTTACTAATTTAATGTTTTAGGTGAGGTGTTGCGCACAAAATGGAAAGGATTAAAAGATGGATACACTAAATACAAAAAACAAATCAAAGGTGGTACGGGCAGTGCTAAGGCATATGTTAACTGGTGCTGGGGTCCACATTTACTATTTTTGGATAATTTTATGAAACAGAGAAAATCTACATCTCACATTCGTACAGCTTCCCAAAATATACCCAATACGCTGGAATCTACGAAAGATGAAATATCACAAAGGAAAAATATTACCTTGGAACAAATTTCGCCGACGTCTGCTACACCCCCACCATTTACACAGACACCATCTTTATTGCCTTCGACAATTCGGAAATCACCCCGCGCATCAGAACCCACGCAAAGTCGGAACGTTTTAAGTAAACTGGACGAAGACGTTGAGAGAATACTTAACTTTATGCAAAGCCAGCACAAAACAGAAACTGATGCCGTGGACGACCTTTTTCAGAGCTATGCTAAAACGTTCAAAAATTTTTCTATACAAACTCAAACAATGTTGAAAGTAGAAATGGCAAAATTATTTGCCGACGCAGAACTGAGAGAGCACATGAACCAAAATCAATCACCTGTACACACATTTATTAAAGTTGATTCTGATATTACCACGGAAGATAATTCAGACCATTAGCCACACACTTCACCTATTCTTTACAAGACAGCAAGGAACCTTTCTAGTCAGACCAGCATTTAGTTGATAAATCCGTACCTACCGCGATGATTTTGTCTGAATGATGAAGAGACATGGCCTAATACACAATGTGATTTCTATTTTAACAAATATGTAATAAGACTTCCCTCAAATATGTTCCTAATCTTTCTCTACCTGCTAACAGACGTCTATATATTATTTATATAATAACGTCAAATTCAATACTGTGTGCATCCCTTATTTAGATAAAGTATCTACTTAATCTAAGGTGCATCTCATGTAGTATGCAATAGATTGTTGACAATTGGAGAGTCATGTCAAATGGTCCAACTAATCTCGGTACATCATTGATGTTGATAACAATGTTTTTTATCTAGCACTGATTTCTTGATTACAGATACTATGTTGCTAGGTAATATAGGGATAAAAGCAAAGCTAATGTATTTACGTAACTTGACGAATCTCAAGGAGATAACTTAAGGAAGTATTTTAAGAAAATACAAAAATACAATGTAAGAAAAACGTCTACAAATAATATATTTTTTTTATTTCTGATCTTATTATCTTATGTAACTCTTCAAAACAGTCTTTAGACATTTGAGTTTCTTCTCCACAGCCCGATCACTTACAAAACTGTGAGGTGTGGGTGAATCAGGGTGCTGTCCAGTTTGAAAAGTGCTACTTTGTAGGAAAGCTGAATTTTTGTGTGAGAGCTGGGATTAGCACACAGACAACATAAAAAATATGACATCTGAACATTTTGCCCCCCATCCCTTAGAATAAGGATTTAAGTTTGTATGGAACTTTTGTAAATGTTGCTAGCTCGGAATATAAAAACTGGTATTTAGAATATTTGTACAAATTAACAAATACGGAAACTTCAGCACATTCAAACGTTTGATTTGTTAAATTTGAAAAAAAAACCCTCGATGCGCGAGTCAGACTCACACTTCTCCGGTTTTCCTAATAAAACAGTCAACACTCAACAGCAATATATTACCATCTTCAGAATCCGTATCTCTCTACATTTTAACTGACACGAGTTGTTTGGTTCACTACACGAGATTAAGTAGCGTTCTAGGCGAATTTCGCTTTCTGTAAGATTTCGGTTTGCTGCCCCTATTTGGACGTCTCCGCTTCGGTTCAAATTCTCCACGTATAAACAGTTCGGTTCGGTTTGCAATTATGTTTGACACGGGACGGGTTATGGATACCAGCAGCCTGTTTAAAAAAAAACATAAATAAAGTACCAAGACAAGACAGTAACGACAAATTCAATTCTGTGTGCATCCCTTATTTAGATAAAGTACTTAATCTAAGGTGCATCTCATGTAGTATGCAATAGATAGTTGACAATTGGAGAGTCATGTCAAATGATTAGGTAGGTAACTAATCTCGGTTCATCATTGATGTTGATAACAATATTGCTATGTAGCACTGATTTCTTGATTACAGATACTATGTTGCTAGGTAATGTAAGGATAAAAGCAAAGCGCATGTATTTACGTAACTTGTCAAATCTCAAGGAGATAAATTGAGGAAGATTTTAAAGAAAATACTAAAATAGAATGTAAGAAAAAGCCTTTTCACTTCAGATAAGATATTTGGGATAGATTTTTAAATTGCCTACTGTGGTAATGTGTTGTTTATTAAATTTGATTCAACTTAATCAAATATAATATATCTTTTTTTTTTCAAATCATTTTTGTAAAAAATTTCTAATGTAAGCATTTATCGAACCCATAGATCAAAAGTAAATTTGAAGGTAAGGTAAAACAAAAACATTAAGGGATAGATTGTGTTAAGAATAATATTATAGTGAGTTTGAAAAAAGTTGACGGGTGCAAAATTGAAATGAAAGAAAATGACAAAAGTTTAGCTTAGATACTTTAATGACAAAAATAAAATGGTCCCAATATGGTAAGAGGGTAATTCTTAAAATATGCCTAATTAAAGACACCAGTGGAGTGTTTTTAGAATTTGTGTTTCGAAGTCTTTATATTGGTGGACCACAAATGAAAAAAAATAAACTATAGATACACTGTATTCAAATAAATGTTAATTTAAAATAAAGAAAATAAAAGGGCAAATTATTTCTTGATAATAATATATTAATATCGTCGAGGTGGCAACCTTCTCGCCGTTGGCATTCCTTAAATCTTTTTTTTTTTAAACTCTTTCGAACAGTGCGTTGGATATTATTATGTCACCGATTTTTCGGTGAATATTATCATTGTGTTTATACATGTAGATTCCGAATTTTAAGATAACCCCATAGGTAGAAATTAGCTGTAGTAAATAGGTACCTAAGTAACATAAAATGGTCGAGCGCACTGCGTTAAAGAGTTTTCCATAATTTTAAGGACAGGTTTCAAGATTGCCAGCGCCGAGATGATGGCCACCTGCAGGGTTATTCGCTATGGCGGTTGTCAGCAAAAGCGATTGTTGCTTTATAAAGAAGACAGTGAAAACACAAGTTTCTTATCGTGTAACTTCGATGCCAAACTAGATCTACTAGTACTTAGTTGGTTACCGACGTAAAGCCGATACTGAGTAAGCATTTTTAAACTTGTTTTTATCCGGTAAACATCGGTTGGGTTGGCAACTGGAGATAGCGAATAAGCCTATTGGACGATATAATTTTTAAGAAATTATTTTCTCTTTTATATTTTTTATTTTAAAAGAACATTTATTTGAATACAATGTATAGGTAGTTTTTTTCTTTGTGATTTCAAAAGTGCAATAACTTATGCCCACGCTGTACATATATATATACATATTTATTTATCCTTATCTTTAATATCAACATAAACAATGGCCTCTTTTATAATTGTGTCTACAACATCGATTTTCAATACATTACCAGTTTACATTTATGACTATTGTTAATTTAAAATGTAACAAACTATTCATAGAATAAAACACTTCATTATAACTAAACTACGACTTGTCTGGAAATATTAAATACGTTGTAGAAAAATACTGTTTAAATTAATTTTTAAGAACGTATATAATATAGGTATACCTTAAAGGAATAAATAAGTAAACTATAGAGCGCGCATATCGAGTATGAACTGATGGCGCTAGTATGAACATGTAAAATCGTAAAATTTGTGTATTAATTACTTAAATCAGTAAACGAGCGTGGTACATTTAGCCAAAAATGTGCTTACGCTCGGCATAAGGCTTCTAGCGATGTTCACGCTCTATGTTTGTCTATGCTTACTGTAAGAGAAGAAAACAGTTTTTCAAACTTATTAAAAATTTCTTACAATTGGATGAATTTATTAATTGAATGAGTTATCTTACTAATATTTTTTTATATTCATTTGCGAAAATCTTAGTGCTCTAGAGCGAAAATTGAGTGTTCGAGTCAAACGTATACAAACTGAAACAATGTAATAAAAAGAACAGATTTTTCGATAGGTAGGTATAAGGTTCGTAAACTTACTAGTAAGTAACCTACTTTCTTTGTTTCTTACTCATGATCTTGACAACCCGCCTTGCTCTTCCAGGTCCACTCAAAATTTTCTATTACATCAAACGAACGCTAACCAGACAGGTGGGTGCGAAATTGCGAATTGTTTCCTGCCCGCTGTTGATGCAAATCCTTATGAGCAACATTTACTGTAATCTGTACGAACGATGCAACACTCAAGCGACCTTCTCAAGCCACACTGTACAGTGACAGTCGCAGTTCCCCGCCGTCCGCCATAACGATATAACTGTCACTTGGCGCGCAAATTTGGCTGTCGATTGTCGCGCGTTGGCGGGAAATAATTTTTAGGCAAAGGAAAGGATTTTTATGTTAAGTGTGAGTGTTGGTGTAGTGAATGTAGTTCAGTGTTTTAGTGTTGATTTAAACCGGTAAGTCAATTTTTTTCAAGAAATATTAACAAAAAAAAGGCTTTAATATGTTTAAAAGAGTGGTATTATTCGATAAAAAATATAACAAAATAAAAAGGTGTATTTTATAATGTATTGCAGTAAGATTTTTTTTTATAAAAATATAAAATAATTTATGTATAACTGAAAGTAAAAAAAATAGAAAATATGATCACAAAAAGCTTATTAAAAACTTTTCGTTAATACTGAATACCTATTGCAAATTCAACTACAGGTATATATTATACTTAAATGCAGTCTTAATTTTATGACTTTATTATTATGTAAATAAAAAGTCTGATCTACTTGAATAAGGTCATTAGCGGACGAAAAAACAACTGTTTAATATTTAATTGCTCTTTTTTCTTAATCACAAGGACTACAAGAAATAAAAGTATACTTATTTACAATTTAAACAAAAATTATTGAAAAACATAGATCAAGTAACTTAGGTTTTATTTATCTTCGTAAAAAAATCTACGTAATCTTGTTTGTTAAATCTTTACGATGCTAAAGACACGTGTAAACTCTAGCACTAAGCTATGACATAAATTTGTGTTCATATTACAGGGTAACGAGGTATTCCATTAAAATGTAATTTTATGTAATATCTGTTACAACGTATACATAGGAATAGCTATTATCCATATACAAACACCCTTTTCTTTAATAGAATAGGTAGCATATTATTTTATTTTTAATAACCTAATAATAATTATTATTTGGCATTACAATAGTTTCCATAATATGTGTATAAAAAAAATAAACTACTTAAAAACTAGTTTTGTATTTGTTTACGATCTATAAATCGACCATTTTCGGATATTAATTCTTGGATTTTGGTAAATGTTTGTAATAATATGATAAGAAAAAACTTTAGGTAACTCTTAATCAAATAAAACAGGTAGGTAAAACAACGCTGTTAAGTTATTAATCATAAAATTTATAATAAAAAACATTAAACATTTTTTTTGTGTTTAAAGTTATCTTGCTTTATAAATATAATACTTAAATTTTCAATGCCGCTTCGCAGTCTCGCTAATACCTTTGTAAACTGGGCCTAAATTATGGTGTAAACTTCTGATAACATATTAAAAATACGTATTCAGTTCTTACTTCCTGAGACTAGTTAACGAAAAAACGTCGTATCTGCAATAAGTTTACGAAATTTCTATTATCCATGACAAATGTCTGTATAAAAACTAACGATAGAATAAATATTCCTACTTGGCTATCTATTGTTATTTATTACAACATCTCTAGATCTCTAAAAGATAATAATAACTAATTTGACACGTTTGCTAGACTAGGTACGTAAATGTGTTGGTCGTTTTGAAGTAATATGATGAAGAACAATTTATAACATATACATTTTGACAAAGTTTTCTTAGATTTTTACGATTAATATTATTACAACATGTTACTAGGTGCGCGCTTTATCCTATGCACAGAAATATAGGTATTAGACAATATTGTCAAATACAAAATATTGGCGTTTATTAAAAAAAATCCCACCTCAAGATTGCCATAACTATTTACTAAAAGAAGCGCAATTATAATGACGGCAAAAAATAATAATAAACAAAAGTGGACGTTCAAGCTGCTTGACCAACTTTACGTGCTTGTCAAGCAATTTGATCGTCTGCTTTGCTTGACGCGATTGTCAAGCATCTACGTGCTCGACAAGCTTGATGAAACTCTTGCTTGATGGCGTGTTTGAGCGTTTACGCCATTGCTTGACACAAGCAGCAAGTACAAGCACAGCAAGTTTGTCGAGCACGCTTGATTGTTTACAGGGCCCTTGAATCATGACTGTATTCAAATTTCGAATTTACTTGTGTTTTTAAGCGACTTCATTTAATATTTTATTTCGGGCGGGAAATATAAATAACGTCACATTTTTAAAAGTATACTTGTATAAAAAACGACTCAAACACTATTTAATCCTTGTGTCGCGGGGGGTGTTACAAACATTCAAATCACTTGCATAAAGAACACCCAGACTTGGAAAAAGCACTAAAATTTGTGGATCACACAAATGCTTGTATTATTCGGGGATCGAACCCGCAGCACATCGCGCACAGTTGAAATTGGCGTGGTGACCTAAACTACTTGGCTATCCGTGCAGTCAAGTTATTTAATACTTTGTGATCCACAAATGTTTGCTCCAAGTCTATGTTTGTAAAACCCCTCGCGACACAAGGATTCAATTCCTAAGTGCGGGAGTCGTTATTAAAAAAAAAAAAAAAAAAATTGCTTTCATACACAAACTCATAATTATTCTTTAGAATTATATCTTGGCCGTGTTACGATTTGTATAAAGGCACACCTGTCATTATTTTCACATAAACAACCTCGTGCATCGGCTTGTGTTTGTGTCTATTTCTATACAATCGGCATATAATTACGAGCTGTATGATTATTGTACGTCGGTGTTAGACCTTTGTGAGTGACATTGACAGTTAAATCATTATCTATATTTCCTTCATCTCTATTAAATTGGGCAAATAAATCTCAGCTCTACTTGCTCTAGTTTTATAGCTTTCTACTTAGATTACATTATCTGTCTATTCGTAGATACTAATCAGCAGTTTTTAGAACGTATGTATTAATATAAATTATTTCTGTACATAATCATCTTCGACCTTATTCTGTCTAAAAGAGATATATTAAGCGACTTACATTACGTCTGCGACTGTGACAAAAAAAAACTATTTCTAACATTTTTACAAAGAACTTAAAAAATAGCACTTTTAAGGCCGTTTGCACATCTCCAAGACTGGTGTTGTAAATTTTCATTTAAATACCATTAATGGCCAGTTCCTGTATTCAAAAACCGATTTGTTTTGTTTTGTATAATTTTCTTCGTTACCTATGCTTAAAAAATTCTACAGTCCGTTAGCAAACCAAATCGTTTTTTTTTAATATAGGATCCAGGTATAAGTTAGCCTCTTATGCGTTTCCCGTAGGAATATATAGGTACACTAGCTGTGCCCCGCGACTTTGTTCGCGTGTTTTAGTTTCAACGGTATTTCATTTTTGCAACATTTTTCATTTATGCTCCGCTTCTATTGGTCGTAGCGTGATGTTATATAGCCTATAGCCTTCCTCAATAAACGGACTATCCAATACAAAAATATTTTTTCAATTCGAACCAGTAGTTCCTGAGATTAACGCGTTCAAACAAACAAACAAACTCTTCAGCTTTATAATATTATTATAGATGTACTTATGTAAAAAAGTATGTCTTATTTACCCGACCCGCGATGCCAAGAAAGGGTTTATGATTTTTTTATGTACGTTTCCATATTTGTAAATTTCTTTATCGCCTCGTATATTCCAAACAGCTAGATGGATTTCGAGTTTCGACAGATAGTATCGTTAGATTTGTTTAAAAACCTATGTCTCCTTATTTGCCTAGGTGTTTTTAATTCTGTTTTAGTTTGAATGAAGTTAAAAATGAATTAACCTATGTTAGAAACCTACATAGATGTACTGTGGAAACTTCCCGAGTAAAGTATACAAGTTGTTTATTATGAATATAGCTAGGGTACTTTTGATTATTTACTGAAAAAGTTTACATATATTTAGTTATTTACTAAAAGTATTGTCATCCAATTTATATCTTAGTGTTAATTATGCGTTCCCCGATATCACTTAACAAAAACCACTATTTTCAAGATTCGCTTGTTATTTAAAGTTATTTTATGACATTTTCAGTAAATAACAAAACGTTTAGCTCTTATGTGTTAAACTATTATTGAAAAAAAAACATACTTACAGGTCATACATATATACTTAACTCTCCTTTTATGCCGTAGTCGGGTAAAAATACGATAACAAAGCAAAACCTCAAGTTTGGAATAAGAAGGTTTATGAGCTTTTAATACTGTGAAAGCTACGTTTTTTTAACTAATTCCAATCATATTTTTAACAGGTTTAATTTATCGTACGCCGTTGCTTTGAACTGCGTACTACATGTACCTTTTTATTATTACAATAATAAAAACACTTCATGTCAACAAAGAGTGTTTTGCTTCGTGTAATGTTGTTTTCATAACTTCATAACAACAGTAACTGTACAATGTTTTGTTCTACTGAAAAAAACATACTTTAACTAGACATAACTATATAAGTAAACCAGTCTACCTCGAATATAATTAAATATATTAAGTGAATTTAGATCGATAAATAATTCCCTGACGAAAATTAAGTGCCACTATTGTACTTAAAAACTCTAATTTCGACGTTATACCTGTAGCTAAAAGAAAACTAGGGTTCCTCTCAGTAAAACCTAGATTATTATTTATGTATCTTACTTACAAATATTATAAATGCGAAAGTTTGTATGGATTTGAATGAAATTTGGCACATAGATAGTTTATTACTTGGAATAGCGCACAGGCTACTTTTCATCATCATCATTATTACCATTTATCATCAACACGGTGAAACCGCCGGGCGCAGCTTATAGACACATGCATGTTTAAGATCGGAAAGTGTACTTAGACCGTAGTTTTGTCTTTTCAGCACCTCTATCATGTCTTCATGACACCTTTGGCATAAAGCAGACGATAGAAAAACAGGACCATACTCATGTCGAATGTACGTCATATCTGGCATCATTCATTATGAAAATGGACGACGTCAATCTAACTTGGAGAGAGGCCATTACCCTTCCAATAATGTTGTAGGTTTATATCACGCGCTGACTTGCCTTACCCACCTGCATAAAGTAGATATGATTAATAATTGCACCATAAATACTTAACAGAGGTACTCTTCGAGTAAACATAGTCAAAAATAGAGTGCCTACATCGCTAGTAGCCCTTATGCCGAGCGTAAGCAAATTTTATGCTAAATGTACCTACCTACTACGCTCGTTTACTGACTTAAGTGATTTTTCGTGCGATGACAGATGACAGACGTTTATGCGAAAATTTCGTCGGTTCCGATATTATTAGGCTAATATTAGGTTTTGAGATAGTTTTAATAAAACAACGCGCTCTATTTTGCCACAAATTTTACTATTTTACTTGTTTATATAATTTCCTACAGTTCATACTAGATACGCGCGCTCTATAGTTTAGTTTAGTACTTATATTTTTCTGTAATGTCTATCACGAGTCTAAATCACTCGTAGAAGAAAACTCTGTTGCTAATTTTCCTTTCAATGTTATCGTAAAATATTTCCATTTAATACTTAGTTTAATCAGTATACGGTTCATTATGTCCCTGTGTATAAATAACAGCGCCATAACTAATTGTCTCTGGCACCCGTGAAAATGTACTCAATATCACTGCACATTCCTTCGATAAGTATGTACATTCGAATATTCAATAAATTTAGTAGTTTTTAGTTACATTTGTAGTAATTTTCCCTGATAGGTGCTGTATCTTAATAATAATCCTTACTAATATTATAAATACTGTAAAAACACTGTATGTCTGTCTGTCGCGCTTTCACGCAAAAACTACTGAACCGATTTAAATTAAATTTGGTATACAGATAGTCTAGAGCCTGAGAAAGGACATACGCTACTTTTTGCCGCGATAACCGACATCAATGCGGGCGGAGCTGCGGGAATCAGCTAGTAATAAATAAATGTGGACAACATCACACACACACATCTAAACGCTTTTGGTTTTTATTCCTTTATTATAAAAGTAGGTATTATATTTTATGACAGTAAAGTGCGTGCAGTCAGGATAATTTAATATCAGATCTTCTTCGTAACTTGTACATCACAGCAATAACATTAAAACGCTAAATTGAACATAAATATCGAATCATTAGGTTTTTGATTAAAACCTTAGATTGTTCACTTAATTTTACCTACCTAGAAGTATTTTTCCTTATTTTTCGTCACCTAAAATTAATGACGTCACAATTTTGTGCGTCTTGTGCTCAAGCATGACGTCAGCCTTCAGTCCTGAACTTTGATTCACTATATCTACTTAGTATATCCTTATTGGAAAAAAGCAAAAAATTCGTGTGATATTTTTTTATTATCTCACTGACCGACTAATTAGATTTTGACTTTTCGTACCCTGTCATTGGTTTAGTTTTTCTTCTTTTTTCTGATCTTGCTTGCAAAATACACCAGAACTCAAAACAAATATCGCGCGCCGCCCAGTTGCAGTTAACGTGGTGACAAATACTACTTTCTCAGTAATGAGAACTTTGTGAAAAATTTTATTGACTTAAAGAAGATTAGGAATCAAGTCTAATATACCTAGCTAATACTAAATAAATGTGGACATCATCACATACATTGCTCTGAACCCAAAGTAAGTAACTAAAGCACTTGTGTAATGGAATCAGAGACAAAAACGGTACCACAAACACCCAGACCCGAGACAACGTAGAAAATTGGTTTTCTACATTGACCAGTCCGGGGATCGAATCCGGGACCTAGCTAGCGACACGTTGAAAACCGGTGTGTACGCCACTCGACCACTGAGGTCGTTAATAGTTATGTACCTACTAGATTAATAACTAGCTCTTAAAATGGACGGAAGCTGATTTCAAGTGTATCTGAGATATGCAGTGTTATGTAAACTTGCTGATAATATTCAACTTTAGTTAAATGTTGACGAATACCTTGCATACACAATTACCTGATATGGATTAGAGAGTTTTTTACCTACAATATGTTGTAAGGACTAATTTAATAGCAGCTAAATCAAAGCATATCTACTTCGGTAAATGAAACATTTTAAAATATTTAAAGCAGTCAAAATTACTAATGTTTATTTCAGCCCCTCTAGCCAAGTGACATTTCTGGAAGGGTTAACGCTAATAGAATCACTTAAATGTATGGAAGTGACAAGTCTTAGTCAAGTGACATATCGAAATGAAAACGCGACTTCATCCGCGTGGAATTGAACAAAAAAAAATATTTATTGTTTTTTTCGTTTTCGAAGTAGCCTAAGTTACTCCTTATTACATCAGTTATCTGCCTGTGGAAACCCCATCAAAATCGGTCTAGCCGTTCCAGAGATTTGATGGAACAAACAGACAGAGAGACAGACAAAAACAAAAATTGAAAATTAAAATATTTTGGTATAATTTTGTACCGTATACAGGTACATTCATATGCATGAAGTAAAAAGCGGTTATTTTAATTTTACAAACAGACACTTCAATTTTATTTATTTGTATGTATAGATTTTAATAATATAATAATATAATATCTTGGGACATCTCACACACGGTCATCTGATCCCAAACTAGGCAAGGCCTGTGCTATGGCAACCAGACAACTGATAAACATACTTATATATTTCTAAATACATACATATTATAGATAAATTACACCCAGACACAGAACAAATGATCGTGCTCAATACACAAAGATTCGTCCTGGGTGGGAATCGAACCCACGGAAAATGGAAATGGAAACTTCAATAATATATATAATTTATCATTGCAATAAAAACAGTACCTACGGTCTAGTTATATGTGTTAAGAGCCTAGCAATAGACCACAGAGTACTTTTATATATATGGCAATAGACAGAATGCCTTGTCAGAACTTATTTGATGTCTTGTGACAATGATCAGCAGATAAACTAAGATTAATAACTTTCAAAATAAGACGCGAGATTGACAGATTTTAAGTACCTATCTAAGCATCTTCTATTTCACAATAATGTGAAATTCCTTGTGCAATTTCTTTAAAGAATTTTAGGGTTACGTTAGCTGTCTCGCTGTTCGTCTGACAAACTAACTTAAAAAAAAAACTTGTAGTTGGTATCACCTTATTATTTCAATTAGAGATATTAAAAAATTATTAAATACCTATTATAAATTTCATGGAGCTTGGGAGAATTTCTATCTCAGATCTCTTATTTGTGAAAACCATTTGCTGATGAATGCTGATAATTATGTTTGATTGCAATTTTGACAGGCTGTGTTTCATAGTAGTTTGACTGACAAGTAATATAAAACAAGATCTAGGTGGCATTCCTAATTAAAAGATTGTATTAGATTTATCTCAAAATTCAATACTTAGGTAGGTATAATGGCGAGTCGTCTTTTGGTTTTGGTACAGAAAACTCCAAGCGCAAATCTGACTCATTTGGCTGCTTTTTTCTGCGCTGAAAATTTCAAAGAAGTTTGTATACCTATCTACCGATGACGTCAATACAACTATGAATACTCCATGTGATAAAAATGAATCTATTTGAACAAGTTGTAGGTAATTTCCTATACAATGTTTGTTTATTTACTTTTAATGTGCATGTCCTCGCGAACCGTGTTCGTGCACGTGTGATATTGTGTTTAATAGCTCAATAACCGACTTATCGATGTTTTATGGACTAATTAGCAACTTTTTCAGAATTACTTATAGAAATAAAATGTTTGTAACTTGGAAATACCTAAGTAAATGTACCTACATTGATCTCAAGAGCTTACAAAGAACAAATACATTTATACAAATTATATTTTATAGAATAAACGTAGGTAAATAAAGTTTCCGGGGAACATTCTCAATTTCGATTTGTACCTACTTATAAAACTTAGATCAAAATATTTTAACCATATTGGTCCATCCCTGCTGCGCTGCGCTTCCACCAGGTATGTAAGATGATGCTTACAGAGAGATGTGTTTTTTATGAACCAGTAGAATAGCTCAACGCAGCTCACGTGGAAACGGCTTAGCAGCGCGAAGTTTTCGTACATACAAGCGAGGGGTTGCGAGGGATGTGTGCGAGGTATATGAGTGAGGGATGTGTGCTAAGCAGTCATTGGCCGTTGTTTGTTTGTTGAAGCTCATCGGTATACCGATTCACAGCGTCGCTACGCATTCTTGCATCGTTTAGCGGCCTAGCACATCTCTGGTGGAAGCGCAGCGTTAGTGATGTGCTTTGCACGTGATAGAAGATACAACACACACTTATAGTTAGAAAAATTAAAGGATTTAGGAAGGTGGGTATTATTAAATTATTTTAGGTCTAACTTTGAAAACGATTTGAAGTGGAAAATTTATTTGCGTTAACGCACGTGATTGAACCGCCATGTCTAATCCTGGTTTAAATATAATAAAAGCAGTGTACATAACATACTAATTACAGAATTAGCGGGTTTTATGGTATTTGTTCATGAACATCATTGACTCATCAGCTTTCTTTGTAAGTAGTCTAATATTTTTGTTTTTAGCACTCAAGTAGAGGTAGGTCAAGGAAAGGTATAATGAGAGAAGATTTAAAAATATGCGTAAGAAACTGACCCAAAGGACCGGCTTGCAAAAATAAAAATATCTTCAAAGAAAAAATATGTAGTCTATGTAAATATCAGGGATTTTTTGCATAACTTATCTAACCTTCTGATTCTGGCAAATCGTATCATCATCTGTCGCTAGGCTTTTCCGATCTGAGCAAATCCCCTATCCGATCATTGGCATCTTGCCAGCCACAAACGTTAAGACGCTAATATATATATTTATTAGTACTGATACATCTGATGAAGATGATTGTAACTACTAAATATGGCACCATTAAACAACATTGTACCTATAATGCAAAAATAACTTCAAACTACTTACGGAACTTTGCTATTTCTAAGACGAATTATATCCAATAGCCGTGGATAGTGGGCGAGATAAGTGCTTCACGTGATGACTTCGGCTTCCTACAAAGTAATCAGTGCATTTGCTTATTACCTACGTTTGAGGCTAAGTGGAGAAGATTTAGAAAGAATGCGGATTGTTCAGCTTTCCGTGCAGTCGTGATAATTTAGTGATTATTTCTGGAATGGCCGGTTGAGTCTTATGGATATCTAGTCAAAGGTTGCGGTTGTCAATCCTGGGAACCAAGATTTTGTTCAGTTAGGTTAATTTCAAGGCCCGCCTGTATTGCGCAGAGGATGCGCTTACGATCCCGCGACTCCGGCCGTGCCCTTGGCTGGCTTGACAGGACCGGGGTGTTTTTAGTCGATGAAAGTCTGACATATCCTCACGCCGTGCTCTCGGCGACGGTTGAAGACTTAAAAATATGTGTAAAATATGTGATTCTGAACCCGAAAAAAAAAGGTTATTTTTAAGGTGCTCTTTTTTATCGGTCTTACAAACGCCAACTTGACGATTGTCTTTTGAATTGGAATCATTCCTCATTTATCTTTTGTAGATAACAATCGTCTGGAAAAAATGCAACATTTAGATTGAAGATAACATTGTAGACAAATTACAGGTTGTACCAAAGTCATTTGAAGACATTTATAATCCACTTAAATCAGTAATCTAACATTAAACACAGATCTGAAACATATGAGTTAAAAATACTAGCCAGAATATCCTCTGGCCGGATAAAATCATTTGAACCAATATAACCGTCAGCTGGTTGTACTCAGGTGTTACTCACGACAGAACTGTGCCAAGTTCATTGGCTATCATTATGTAGTTCAATGTCTTATCCGATGAAAATATGTTACTATCCTAGGGATTCCTGGGATATCCATCAAATATAGTCATTAGAACACAAAGGACCAATCTGCGATGTTGATAGTATTATATTCTCAAATTGAATTTTTCAATTTGTATGTAGATGTTAGGTATCTATAACCAACTCTAAATACTTATAACAATGTCATAATTAACTTTACCTATGTTTGTTTAGTTTAGGTTAATTTTACAATCTTTACGTAGTATTAAAACAAAGTCACCCCCGTTGTCTTTACGCTTAGATCTTTTTAACTACGCAAAATATTTTAATGCAGTATTCAGCAATAGATAGAGTGAGTCAAGAGGAAGGTTTGTATATATAATAAATTTATGTTTTGTCTACCCAAGCGAAGCCAGGGCGGGTCGCTAGTTTAACAAAAATAGTATTTCATCGCAAACGTGTACAAATCCTAAAGAAATAATGATACCTACATAAAACTGTATTGTTTAAATTCACATGTACCTAATCGTGTACGTCTCTTAGCTAATCGTTTGGAGGTCAATGAACTGCGAGTAGTATTTGTTTAGATGTTACAGTATGAATGAGTCACTTAGAAAGTCGGCTCCAGACACATAATGTTATGTAAACAGGTATTTTAACTTGTTACAATGGCCGACGGCTCATTATAGAGGTCAGTTAACTAAAACCAGCTTAAACAAAACTTTCTACTAGAGGTCCGGTAGCTTATTCTGGAAGCTCTTTTGTTTATAAAAAAACTAGTTGTGGTCCGCAGCTCCACCCGCGGTGATATCGGTTATCGCAGCAAAAAGTAGCCTGTGTCCTTTCTTAGGATCCAAGCTTACCCCATATTAAATTTCATCCAAATCGGTTTAGCTATAACAGACAGATATACAAGAGTTACTTTCGCATTTATTATAATATTAGTACGAAAGTATGTGGGCTCAAATGTTTAAAATTATAAAATATTTAAGCAGCTGCTAGCATCTACATTATAACAAACATTTATCAAGAAATTATCATTTCTTGATAAGTCAGGCTCATAAAATTACGTGCTTGATCTCAACCAAAAATCAAAATAACATCTGTTTAACTCTATCTCAAAACGCAGAACTCGCAACAAGCTCTTCTGGGCTTTCTTAAACTCTAAAATTCTCTGAAGTGACGACCAGATAAATTGAACAAAACATAAATCAAGAGAAATATGTGATTTTAAGGCGATAGCGTAGATTTATTATAAAAGGATATAAATTATATTATAAAAGGGAAGCGCCAGCTCAAGCTACGGTATCATATTATGATACCGTTACCTATTTAATATCTGGCCAATAGCAATGCAGTATGATCTTTACCATCTGAAAACAAAAAATATTAAAATACTAAATCAAGAATGTCGTTGTGGCTTAACGCTTTAATGAACGGATTTTTGTGCACAAGGTTAGAATTGCGCACCAATTAACTTTGAAAAACACACATTAGTACTTGAACTTTTCAAAGTTATATGATTTACTTTCTTAATTGTTCTAAAGATATTATTGACAATCGGCGAAGTAAAACACCGCGAGGAAACTTTGATTCCAATAACTGAAATCTGAAATGGATAACACGCAATGAGCAAGCGTAGGGATCAATGCTCGTCCCTTCTCTAGATGATAAGAGGCCTGGGCCTAGCAGATAGAACATTTAGGCCTATACCTGAATGTCCAACTGCAGGGCGCAGGCCTAATTATATACTAAACCAAAAAATATTAAAAGATGAAAGCAATTTGGCTAGTTCTGTAATATTTTGTATGTAATAGTTCTCCAATCCTGTTCCCGTACGACAAGACAAATGATCACAAATATAATTAACTGGTTTAAAATATGTTTGCGACTGGAGTCTGCTTATTGAACGATACGTTTTCAAACATTACTGTATAACTGTACTGTAAGGCCTTGTAACATTTATTTGGTCCTTTTTGCGAATTCCAAGTCTCGTATCAAAAACTGGTCCTTCAATACGATGTTATACATAAAATGTTGTACTTAATACGTATCCGGGGTGGTTTGCAATAAAACTCTCAAGGAAATCAGTTTTCTCACCATTATTCTAATGGAACGATGAGTACCCGTTTATAACACACCATTGTACAGGTACTTTTAAAACAGTGGGTGTTCTAAGATAATTATGCTTTCTACTCTTAATTTAATGATCATCATTTCTATCATTCACAGCTCTTGTCTTCCTAATGCTGGGCTAAACATCGCTGGCTTATTACAGAGTCGTCTCTCTGGCGTCCAAAGTATTTTTATTTTTTATTGTACATGAAAGCAAAGTAGATCAATTTTAAGTCCTACTTAATAATAATTAAGTAATCTTTAGTATTATGACTTTTTATACCGTTAGTCCGTCGTTCCAAACCGCTATTATCTGGTGGCACAAATAACTGCCTTCTGAACGGTACAAGGTTGTATTTACAGCCCATCATTATTACGAGCAGGCGAGAATTTACTCAAGTATGGTCTTTATGGACGCAAGATGGCAGCTTTCTATCGTGAACACCAACAATAAATAGTTAAAAGATTTTAATTAATACAATTAAAATTATAAAATGCTACTAGTTTATTGATTTCATGTAAGCATGAATTTATAACAATTATTCCTAGGTTTAAGTAGGTTTTATAGATATATACTTACTTTTATTAGAGTATTGATGTATTATCATAAATTGTATAAGAAAATGTCTGCCTATTCAAAGAGTACTATTGAAACATGTTTTTTTGCCAAACTGAAGTGAGCTGCGTAATCATAAATAGTTGTGCGTCTTCATTATCTTGGGTTTTCGATAAATCTTCTCTTTCAAGTAGATAATACTATTATACTTTATCTATCCATACTTAATATAAATGCAAAAGTATCTCTGTCTGTCTTTCTGTCTGTTGGTTGCGCTTTCGTGACTAAAATACTGAACCGATTTTGATAAAACTTGGTATGGAGTAAGCTTGGATATCAAAAAAGGACATACGCTACTTTTTGCCGTAATAACCGACACCCACGCGAGCGGAACCGCGGGCAACAGTTAGTTTATGAATAAAAACGTAACGAATATATGTTAAAGTAGGTTACTAATGACATTTTAATAATTTGATTCTAGTAAATAACATTTTTTACAATAGCATTTATGGATAGGTAGGTAGGTAGGTACTCTAATTAACTCTAATACGAATTTATTTTGTCAAATCTTATCCAAACAAATAAATTCTTAAATTCAGCTTATTAAATATCTACTAAAAAAATGCTTGATAGTAAATACATTGCGTAATTCGGCGTAATTTTGTTGTAGGCTGGTTAGAAAAGTCTCGTTATTCGACTGCATGGATGGTCAAGTGGTATAGGTCGCCACGCCAATTACCACTGTGCGCGACGTACTGCTGGTTCGTTCCCCGCATGGGACTAGCATTTGTGTGATTCTCAAATGCCTATTCTAAGTTTAGGTGATCTTCGTGCATGTGATTTGAATATTTGTGAAACCCCCCGCGACACAAGGATTAGATGCCTTACTGCGGGATTTGTTTAAAAAAACTTAAAAAGAACTTGTAAAAACTTACAAGTCATTACAAATGTATATACAATATCTAAGCATTATTACGAAGAGACACACTGGCAACAGCTGTAGAATTATTTGCAGTCACTGCAAAGCGGAGAGTAATCTTGATTATCAGTACTGACGTACTTGTAGTAATTCTTTCAACTATTTGTAGTACGGTAAAATCCCAAATTATCATATTCCGTAAATACTATGAACCAACATCTGTTGCAAAATGAGAAACCAGATAAGCTTCGTTAGATGGGACCGCTGATAACTTATCTGCCAGTGATGAAAGTATAAACACTTTGTATTATACAATTGACAATTACTTAAATGATATGAGATAGAAAAATAGTGCTCACATTTACATGAAATCTCATTTACTTAACATTTTTACTTAGGTTACTTAGGTAAATTTTTTACCTATGCAATAACTGATTAAAATTATACTACTTAAATTATTAATTGCTTTTTAGAGAAGAGAAAAAACGTAAAACTTTGTCAAAATACAATGGCCCCAGTATTAACCCTTTAGATATACCTCCCTCAAAACATATGCAGGCGCATATGTTTTGAGTTCTTTGCACCGAATTAAGAAGATTTTTTCGACCTTTAGTAGTAATTTCATTGGCATTAGAAAAGAAGTTTTTGATAGCCTTTTTTTCCACTTAAATGTACCTACTTCCTTATTTTCCTGAATATAAAAATAAACAAATCTAGTGTGTCAAACACTACAGTAAAAGTGCTTTCACTCAAACCACTTGAAACATAACTCATATGTATGTTTGATAACCAACTGGGTAAAGAGGCGCAAAATTCATTTGTAGTTTACCTACATAGATTACATTATCTAGTAACGAAATGAACTCAAGTGGATAGTAATTTCTCAGGAAACGGGGCTAATTGGAAATCAAAAAGCTAAATGACTAATAACAAATGAGTTATGGACTTAAATTACAACTTTCCTATATTTGTACCCATACCTAACTCTAAAAATATGTCTAGAGAAGATGTAGTCCGAAAGCGATCGACATATTTAAACTGAATTTGTATCATCAGTTCCTATGTACTTAAATTTTAACACGTTTTTATTAGCTTTTCCTGTAATAATGTAAAACAATCTTGAAAGTTCAATTTTCACTTCCCGGATTCCGAAGCCGAATAGGCTGAAATATTGTATACATACAAGTTTAGTTTAGATGACAGTGTATGGTAAGCTAAGTTAATTGTTTATAACAGTTAAATCTATACTAATATTATAAAGCTGAAGAGTTTGTTTGTTTGTTTGTTTATTTGTTTGTTTGAACGCGCTAATCTCCGGAACTACTGGTTCGAATTGAAAAAATATTTTTGTATTGGTTAGTCCGTTTATTGAGGAAGGCTATAGGCTATATAACATCACGCTACGACCAATAGGAGCGGAGCATAAATGAAAAATGTTGCAAAAATGAAAAACCGTTAAAACTAAAACACGCGAACAAAGTCGCGGGGGACAGCTAGTATGTTATAATCAATTAAAAATAATGCTAAGATATAGAGTAGGTAACACAGTATCTAATTCTGGATGTACTTAAATAGCGGAAATATCAGAGAAGCCATCTATGCTTATATTATAAAGAGAAAAGATTTACATTTTGTTCATAACGAATATACTCCAAAACTATTGAACCGATTTAAAAAATCCTTAACCATTAGACGCTACATTATCCCTGTGTAACATGGGCTTTATTGCTGTGCTATGTCGGGTCGCTTGTCATCTATATAGCTTAATATTACAAAGGGCTAAGGTTCATTTTTAGAATTCATTTTAACCAATGTACCTGTTATAAAAATACTGTCATATAATGTATTACAATTACCGCGTAATTGTCTTTGTATTGTTTTTGTGTAGGATTGCCAACACGCTGCGCCGTGGGAACTCATAACAATACTGCTGTGTTTATTAAAGTCTACAATAATAACATATTTTCGTAAATACAATAGGTTTCGTTAAATATTTAGGGCTCAAGGCCCAGTATCTTTGGTCACTGTTGCATGAAAACGTCCGGTGTTCAAACGTCAGCAGGACATGCACAGGGATGTGACAAAACGTAGGAATATATATATTATAACATAACGGTTTAGTCACGCATATTCTCGGGATTGCTCGACTAGTTTCAGACTCAATAGGAGTCCCTAATCATGAGCTGACGCGGCGATTCGCGAAACCACCGCCGCCGCGTCATTAAACCGTTATATTCCTAAATAGTTATGAATACTCCTCACGAAAGTTATATACAAATTAATAAACGTAATGAAATGAGGTGTAATTTTTTCAACTTTTATTACACCTATGTTGTTATATAAACGCCATTAATTTGTTGGCAAGAGGCTCTTGTTAATAATCTTTTAATTATTATCTAATGATTCCCATACTTTTAGTTAGGTACTCCTATTTCGCCTAAAATTAAAAGACCTTGCAGAACTGGTTTGTCATAATATTACTTAGTACGTACCTATTTATAAAAAATTTCAAGCTAGTGTTTTGGAACAGAATTATAATGTCTGTAGGTCAAATAATCGTTCGTCCTTAATCTACGAATAAATTAGTCATTTAAACGTGTAAATAAAGTTAGTTAACCATTGAATGCCAGCCGGTGAAAACATTGATAGTATTCTATTATTAATATTTACTGGCGACATATTATATTTACGGGTGCCCCGTCTTCGCACGGGTGATGTGAGATTTACAAGACATTTTCTTTTATAAAACCCTTCTTCTGACAATAATTAACACAACAAAAAAAGAATAAGCGAAATTGCTCCATCCGTTCTCGCGTCAGGCTATGACCAAGGGAAATAGAGATTATTTTTTTATGTACAAAATTGTACAGGTAAAAAAAGAAAGTCAACGTTAAAGGATAAAAGGCTAAAACGAAAAGATCAAAAATAATTAATAACTATAGTAATTGGAAGTAAACAGTTCTATTTCGTAAATAACTTTAAGAAAAATGAAGACATTTCGGAAAAAGCGGAATTTTCTTTTTATACTCTACACGTGTATAAAAAGAAGTGTTATTTTCGAAACCACGCTAACTATTGATGATCAAATTCAGCAGTTTCATTTAAATTCTCTGAAAAGGTCGAATCCATCTGTTCCCTACAGATGACCTATCTCGTAGTAACAGCCAGTCAAATTGTAATATATTTGCAATATATCACGGCCCGCCGCCGAATCCGTCAAGGTAGAGGGGGGCTCAAGGTCCCCGGGGGACGTCCCCCCATCAGACTGGCTGACGACCCTCGGAGCTATTGATGCAGAATTCGTTTTACTTTCGAATTGGATGAAATTTTTGTGAATATTTTTAAAAAAATGTATCAAATGATAGAGAAACATTGAGATGTCTACGCAATAAATATATTGCACAGAACAAAGTAATGTGAATTCGAAAACAATGAAAACCACTCCTTGAATCGAATTGAAACTCAAAGACATGCTTTTCAAGAAAAACTGCTCCCATTCTTTGTACCAACTACATTTTCATACATTCAAACTCTACAAGAATTAAACTTCCTTAATAGCTAATATTACTTATAAATGCAAAAGAAACTATGTCTGTCTGTATCGCTTTCACGGCTAAAATGCTGAACTGATTTGGATGAAACTCGGAATGGGGTAAGCTTGGATCCTAAGAAAGGACAGACACCCACGCGCGCGGAGCCGTGGGCAACAGCTAGTTATGTATAGGTAGTTACCAAATTGAAGACCCAAAAGTAATTTTATCATTTCTAATCCTGTCCGCGAAATTTAACCTAATTAACATATTTTAATCCACATTCATCGGTCCGTTCCGGATGATTTCCCTAGTCTTTGTCCTGCGGCCTTCGAGGGCAACTGGGGCATGACCAGCTCAATACATCGTTTGCAGACCCCGACAGACTGTCGCCACTGTGAAGATCAGTATCATTGTACACAATTTTTGTCTACTGTTCAACGTAGTTTTTACTGCCCAAAGGAGAATATGAGAATATGAGAATATGAGATCTTTATTTGTAAACATAGGTTTAAGAAGGTGGTTCAAAGTACATATATTGTTAGTCCATCTATGTCTTGCATTGAAGCGTACAAATACATGCGTTTTATGGTCATACAAGGCAACATTATTAGATTATTACATTATTAAACCCAATAATTTGGGTGTATTTTTTTACAATAGGTCCATGTCACATAATAATATAAGCGGCATTACAATTTGATTTTAAGTAATAATTGGTACACAATGTCAGTTGTTAAAATTATTAATGAATTACTTCTTACATTAATTATGGGTTATAATAATGGTTGAATACGTCAAATTTATAATAATAATAGTAATGCTTCCGAATATATTAGGTCTGGTATCTTTCATTTAAATAATCGTTTATTGTATAATAGCATTTTGTAACTAAGAATTCATATAGACGTTTTTTGAATAGTTCTTTATTGTTGATATTTATAGTATGCTTCGGTAGTTTATTATAGATTTTGGGTGCCATACCTAACAGATTTTTACTAAATAGAGCCTTTTTGTGTCGTGTTGTGCAAATCATATTTTTGCAGCGTATGCTCTTTGGGTGGCTATAAAGATGTAGATTTTCTTTAACAAAGCTGGCTACTTCATATATATAAAGACATGGAAGTGTCAGTAATTTAAGCTTTTGAAAATGTGGTTTACAGCTATCGGTGCTTTGTATACCACATATTGCTCTTATGCATTTTTTCTGTGCTTTAAACGCCATTTCTCTATCTGGTGAGTTCCCCCAAAATATGAGACCGTAGCGCAAAGTTGATGAAACATATCCGTGGTACGCCATTAAAAGAGTTGCCTGATTTGAAACCTTTCTTAGGTTAAAGAGACTATAGGAACACTGGCTTAGTTTTTTGCATACGTTTTCAATATGTACTTTCCAGTTTATGTTTCTATCAATCCAGATGCCTAAGAATTTAGTATGATCAGTGTCCCGGATACTTTTGTTACCATATCGAACATTTGGTTTTTTATTGTTTGTTCTTTGTTCGAATGAAATGTAATTTGTTTTTTCTATATTAATTTTTAGATTATTTTCGTTTAGCCAGTTTATTATGTATTTAACATCATTGTTTATATCTGTTTCGAATGTCTCATCATTTTGACTCTTAAATAATATTGTGCTATCGTCTGCAAATAATATAATTGGATTATTAATAATTTTAGGCATATCATTAATATATACTACGAAAAGTAATGGTGCAAGAACCCCACCCTGTGGTACCCCGAATAAACATGTACGAGGTTCAGACGTATATGTAATTTCTGTTTTTGTAAAGGGGTTGATTTTATTTATGGATATAAATTGTTGCCGATTCGTAAGGTATGATTTAATTAGTTCCAGGATGTTGCCTCTGATGCCATATTTTTCCAACTTATTCAGCAGTAAATTATGGCTAACGTGGTCAAAGGCCTTTGACATATCCATAAATAGTGCTACTACAGGAGTCCTATTGTCCATATTAGTCAATACGTGTTCAACAAGCGCATATATAGCGGAATTAATACTTTTATTTTTTCTGAAACCGTATTGTTCATTGATTAGGATTTTGTTGGTTTCAAGAAAGGAATATATACTTTTATGTAGTATTTTTTCAAAAATTTTTGAAAAAACAGGAATAAGTGCTATAGGTCTATAGTTGCTTGGGTCTCGCCTATCTCCTTTTTTAAACAAGGGTTTAATTACTGAAATTTTTAGTCGTTCTGGGAATACACCTTTCTCAATACAATTATTAATAATGTGGCTAAGTATCGGTGCAATAGTGGTCGCTGTGGCTTTAATCACTCTAGTGATTATATCATCATAACCAGCACTATTGGTATTTTTGAGAGAATTAATTATTTTAATAATGTCAAATGGGATCGTAGGTGTCATGAATATTGAGTTAGAATTTGTATTTAATGTCAATAAATTGTGGGTAATGTCATTCTCAGATTGAATTTGATTTATAAAGTATTCATTGAATGATTCCGCTATATGTTCTGGTCTGTTTATAATTTTATTGTCTATCACTATGCTGTCTATTCCTTCTTTTGGGTGATTTATTTTCTCTTTATTTATTATCCTCCACGTAGCTTTACTCTTGTTTTCAGAAGTCTCTATATAATGACTATTTTGTGCTTTTTGTGTTTGTTTGATTATGTGTTTTAATCTATACGTGTATGTTTTAAGTTTATTTTTGTTCTCTAGGTTAGGTGACTTTCGATATTCCCATAACATGTCCCTTTTTCGTTTAGCACATTTCTTGAGACCCTTTGTTATCCACTTTGGTCTTTTAATGACAGAGACTTTTACTTTATTAATGGGAAAACATAAGTCATAGAATAATTTGTACATATCATGGAACTCATTAAATGCGTTATTGGGATCGGAGCACGTAAAGACGTCATGAAACGTCAAATTTTGAATGCATTCTTTGAACTTTCCGATGTTTTCGTCACTATAATCGCGTCTATGTATGTACCAATGCGATAGCGTGCACGTTTTTTTGACGCGACATTTTAACAGTTGCGCTGTATGGTCAGATAAAGCTAATTCTTTAACCTCACATCGGCTGCCTCTTATATTATGGACAATGTTGTCAATGCAGGTCCCACTGCGTAGACGTGTCGGTGATCGAGTACCCAGAATCAGGTTATAGCTGCACAGTATATTTTGGAAAGTGGTAGAGGTTCTATTATTTTTGCTAATATCTATATTAAAATCTCCACATAGTACGATCTTATTGTTATGTTTTAGACAAATTTCTTTCAGCATCATATCCAATTTATCAAAAAACGTTAATAGTTTATCCCTGTTGTTATTCGGCGGTCTATATATACAGATAATGATAATCGAGTGGTAAGAAAGTTTTATTGCACAACATTCTATTAGATGAGGTATAGCCCATTTTTTAACATTGATAACTTCAAATTTATGAGTGTTTTTGACTAAAATGCATGAGCCTCCATAAGGAGGATCAATCCATAAGGAGTGTAATGTGTTTAGATTTCTTGTTTCCTTATTCCAGCACACCTTCCAAAAACTAGCAGATAGTTATACTAGTTGAATAATATATTATACTAGTCTATGACTCATCTAGACCTATTAAAAAGAGATCAATTCATTTGTCAATGTCAGCTGTTGATTTGACGTTTAAAAGATAATTACTTACCTATTTTTTTGTTGATCAACCTTGCAGAAACCGTGTGTATGCCTTTAAAATATATATATAGCCTATCCTTTTTGGGTGAAAATAAGGTTTTTTAATGTAATAACATGTTTACACAAAATGGAAAATTTACTTCCAAATTTCCATGACAAATCAAATGCGGAGAACTCAATGCATATTTTTTGTATCTATAATTAAATATTTATGTAAATTTTACATTTAAAATACTTTATGACGATTCACAACATGATTTCGCTAGATTGGGCAATCATACTTATATCAAACCTATTTTTTGAAGTTTAATCATAAATCTATACTTAGGTAATAGATAAAGCTGAAGAGTTTGTTTGTTTGAACGCGCTAATCTCACGAACTACTGGTCCGATTAGAAAAATTCTTTCAGTGTTAGATAGCCCATTTATTAAGGAAGGCTATAAGCTATATAACATTACGGTGCGACCAAAAAGAGCGGAGTATAAATGAAAAATGTTGCAAAACTAAAAACCGTTGAAACTAAAACACGCGGACAAAGTCGCAGGGGACAGCTAGTATAGGTATAAACCTAACTGGTTTTGCTTGTATAACTCAGAATTAAATTTTAAAACGTGCTCAGAATGATTCGTATATCTCTAGATAAAGAGATATGTAGCTAGATAAATCTGAATTAGCCATACGTAAGTAGATTGAGACACTTTACTATTGTAACATTCCTATTTGTTTACATTCTGTAAACAAATAGGTACCTTCAGTTATCTATCTTCTTAGACAAGCTAGATGGTTTTAATGACTCTAAATAGATACACCTGTATCTAATAGTTCATAGATTAGATCTTAGGTAGTAAAAAGACTATTATTATACGATGCGCCATTTTACCATAGTGATGTAACTCTAAATACCAATATAGCCAATATTGTTATGTCTTTTTTATCTGTATTGGATTTTGTTGGAATAGAAATGAATTAGATTACAATAAATGACACTTAACTTTTTAAATCTTAATGTAAGTAATTACAGTTTCTTTTTTTTTTCTGATAAGGGTAGGTACCTTTCTAACTAGTTTAAGTGTATTTGACTATAAGCCCTTACGACCACTCTTAAAATTTAAAGGTATTCAAGTCAATTTGACATTGCATTTGATCGTTATCTAGAAATTTCAAAATGTGAGCGATCTTACAAAAAAGTTATTAATTTCCTACTTTGACTGGCCTAGTGGTTAGTGACCCTGACTGCTAAACTGAAGGTCGTGGGTTCGATTCTCCCAGGACAAATTTTTGTGTGATGAGTTTGATAATTTGATTAAGCGTTAAGAGAAGTTTTGAGACCATTTAAATTTTAAAGCTACTTAACTTTTAGCTTTGTGTGTATGAAAAAAGAATTTGAAGGATGCTTAATCGTTTAAAGGGCCTTTCAGTATTCGCCGTATTATAAGTACATCTATTAAAAACTTTACTCAGACATTCATTTCGCCAGATAAGATAAGATAGATTTTAAGTCTTATGGCCGAAAACTCAAACGCAACTTAATTTTGAGTCGCCGTTAAGTCTTATGCTGTCTCTGTACAGCTACACTGCTACAGATAGACACTTTTAAAGTTAAGTTTGAGTATTTTAGAGGCATAGTTTAAACGTGGCGTTTGTGGTGACGTGGCATTAGTTTGACGTTTGGCACGCGATGGCAACCTAATGCGCAAGCGCAATGATAAATGTATTTTCTAAGGTCGTAACTGTAATGATACAGGAAAACAGGGTTTAACATAGATTACTGTACTTTATGTGAACGTAATTACTTTAGATGAGGGCTTCTTAATTATTTGTTGTTGTGATTTTTGTTTAAACTAATTTTAATGTGAATTTGTAAAAAAATAACCAATTTAAAATATATTATTTAGAAGGCATTTCAAAATCTTAAACGTTACTTAGTTTGCTTATGAATTCTAAATAATAAATAGGTGAGAATAGAACCTTAAAAGAGTCTTTAAATACAACGTCTCGTTTTGCATTCTCGTCAAATTTCAGGAGGCTTTTATGTAAGACATAATTAATCAAATAAAATTACGATATCTGCTCAATAATTAATACATTCTTGTTTTTTTAGTTATTTAAGTTTGACATTATTTCAAAATACATCACTTTCAAAGAACAGAATCGCCCCATTGCGTATTATACGATAGGCAGTGTCTTTATGTGTGTGTAAAAGAGTAGTTACAGTGCGGTATCACACGGGCCGCGTTTTGAAAAGCTTGACCACACATGCCGCTTTCCGAAAATTTAAAAAAATAAAGAAAAAAAAACTTACTTCTTTTATTATTAATTTGTTTCGAAATCATTAGCATAGTTACCTTCTTGAATTTGACGAGAATGCAAAACGACACGTTGTATGTCGTATGATGCGTTAACAATTTGTTCCCATTAAGTATATGACGATGCAAATAAATAAATATTCTATTCTATATACTATAGATACTATCACGCGTAGTTCCAATTAAAACTACAGTGGTGAGATGGAACTCATTGTTAAGCCATCGACTTTTAATTGCGACAACTCTCATTCAAATGTACATCATGTATGTGAAATAAAAACAATTGTAGACTCAACCACAGTTTAATGGGAACAAAGCACTGCGAAAATCAATCATATTCGCTTGAGTTAAAGACGTTGTTGACGATGTTATATCATCGTGTTCTTAACGATCTGGGGTAGAGTGTACGTAATTATGTACAGTATTTGTAAAGGATGGCCGCGATGGTGGGATAATGACGGCTATTGTTGGTACCTGACAGTATATTATAAACAAAAATATACTTTTAAGATTTTCCGTCACTTTGCTTAATCCTTCCTAATATTATAAATGCGAAAGTAACTCTGTCTCTCTGTCTGTCTGTTTTGTGTCTGTCGATTTAAATGAAATTTAGTACACAAATAGTCTAGAGCCTGAGAAAAGCAATGGGTTTTTTGCCGCAGTGCGCGACGTGCTTCGAGTTCGATCTCCGCATGGGATAAGCATTTGTGTAACTACAAATCTAAGTCTGGGTGTTCTTTGTGCATGTGATTTGTATGTTTGTAAAATCCCCCATGACACAAGACTCTAAATTACATAGTGCGCGAGTAGTTTTTTTTTTAAACTGTCCTTGATAAATAAAAAATACCCGAGTTTTAATATCAAAACTCTATGACAGTATTAGAAATAGAAGGTACTTATTTGTAGCATTTCCGGCCTAAAATAGGAGTTTAGATATAATGTATTCCTATTTGGTGTTGAAAGATAGCGAAATACTTCGGTAATAGTTTACCAACGCCATTTTCCTGCTAGCTTAGTACTTTCCCGGTCGACTCGAAGTGCTATTGAGTATTCTGTGTCCATTCAACAACTTGCAAGCGAAGCTAATGACTATGTACAGTTGCCTCATTACAGGTTAACTCGTGTTTTAGACGCATAGAAATGTTTCTTGGTACAAATCTATACGCTATACAAATAAATAAAATTTAAGTGTCTGTTTGCAATATTATAATAACCGCTTTTTACTACATGCATATGAATTTATATACGGTTCATAACATATGCATTCGTCAATCGAAAACCACCACTGTATTGAATAAACCTAAATGTAAAAAAACTGACTTCAAAGTGATAATCTTTAAGAAGAGTTTTCAAATTATAAGAGTATCAATGCAAAACTTAAAAGACGTAATATAAATATTGAGCGTTGCCATCGATTTCCTGTGGATCCCTATTCCTAGAACCTAGGAAGCATATATAATCTTTAAAAATAAAATATATGTCGGTCCAGGTGGCCTCGAGTAATGGGGGCAAATACCTACATAAAACAAAAAACAAAGATTGCGAAAATTGCGAAGATTGCGACGAATTAAGAACCTTATTTTTCTTAAGTTGATTAAAAAGGAATTACATAACGCACGTTTAAATTTTGCAAGGAAATAATATGTCGGTATTATTCTTTTTCAGTAACGTAAAATAAATCTTCTTTTGTTATTGAAATTCAAATACAAATGTTTCCAAAATGCTCTTTTGAAAGGAACTGGTTTTAAGGACATTGACATCATGATATCATCAATGTTTGGTTGTCTCACCAGATCATACTTAAGTAAGTATGATATAGGTAAGTAAGTAGGTAGTAGTACTTACAGGAAGAAAAGTAGATGCGTATTTATTTTATTTGTTTATCGAAATCATTAAATCGATTCGATAGCAATCTGAATGTGATTTTTTTTCTAAGATTTATGTCTCTAGATACAATATTGCTTTATAGTAGGTACTTAAGCCATACAACGTACCTAAAAAGTTACCTATCTAAATTAAAAACTTAGGTACGTGACATAATTTTACCTAATTACCTTGGTTAAGTTTATTAGGGATCCATATTTTTAATTTGACACGATTATATTTGAGTGCGAGGCTTTCATTAGACCTTCAGTTTTTCTATACATAACTTGTTTCCTAAGTAGTACTTAAGTATGAGTGTTAAAGATGCTTTGTGTAGGTACTGGGTATCATAAAGTCGGGTTTACTGACCTAAACTTTGTCCTTGGTGTATTGCACTCGCTTTAAGCGACTCTAATTTCTGGTTCTACACTCATGAAAACGTAAGATTCTTTTGTTTACAATAATATTCATAAATGTATGCTGTTTATTTTACACAACACAACAATGGAAACATGATAAGTTTTATTTTTTGGGCATTTCTATTTTTCATGAATGACAAAACTATTTAAGTACCTATAATTGACCCTATTCTGTGAAATGGTGTTAAATATATCGTTCAAACATCATTTGAAAGGCACAAAATTAAAAAATAATACAAAATGGCGCTGTATTCTGTATGTACAATAGTGTTGTGTATTTGTGCTATTCTTATCGGTAATGTTGATATTTTTTTGTAAAAACTTGTAATTACGTGCTATGAAATGTGTTCTTTTGAAACACATAAGCCATGGCTTGTTGATCATGGGGCTATCTAAAATAGTTTAGTAGACATCTTTTTGTTTTTTACTTAGAATTTTACATAGTAGATATTTGCCTGTTGCGAAGAAATTTCTTCTAAGTATATTTTTAAGTGTACTTTTTATTTCATTTTTTGCCTTTAATATTTTATATTGTACTAGCTGTCCCCCGCGACTTTGTTCGCGTGTTTTAGTTTCAACGGTTTTTAATTTTTGCAACATTTTTCATATATGCTCCGCTCCTATTGGTTGTAGCGTGATGTTATATAGCCTATAGCCTTCCTTAATAAACGGACTATCCAATACAAAATTATTTATTCAATTCGAACCAGTAGTTCCTGAGATTAGCGCGTTCAAACAAACAAACAAACTCTTCAGCTTTATAATATTAGTATAGATTGTATTTTGTGTGTTGCACACTGCGTCTGTTTCTTTTTAAAAATATCCTGTCGCAGGTCTGCTGGTAGAAATTTCATAAAAAATAAGCAGTACCTTTGTACCTTTTTGCTTTTTACATCACTGTTTGTCGGTTGTGAGTACATAAATAAATAAGAAAAACCAAGTGTAAAACAGCTAATAATGTCTTTTTCTGAATGTCTGTGTTGTCATAGCTCCCAAACAGATGAACCGATACATAACTTACTACATAATACATTAATATATTTGTTTTATACGTGACTTGAGTCAATCATACCTTATTAAACATAGAAAAAACAATCTGCCATTTGAAGATCTATTTTATTTTATTCATTCGAGGACTTGAGACTTTGGTTACACATTTGGTATTTTGATAGTCTTATTGTTCAGGCTACGACCACTTATCACATTATCTAAAACAAGCTTATTTTAACGTAAAAAAATACATAGCAAACAGTAGTTTTCCATAAGAGTGCATCTAAATAAAAAAGATGTTACAAGCAACACCAAATACGGTACATCATAATGATTGGTTGTAGCCGCAAGTTGCATCATGTTAAGTGTTACGAGGACAATGACGAAGTGATACAAACAGGTCTCTAAGTACCTATATCCTTACAAAAACAGATATTCTTTATTCTTAACCAACTGACCCGACAGACGTTGTCCTGTCTTAGCTATGAATATGAATATTCAATTCGAAAAAAGTTTTTAATTCTAGCCATAAATTTATATTTAAAAATCGAAAATAAGACAACAGCTGTCTGCTAAAACCACATTCAATCAAACGCGCGAAATTTCATCGCGCGAATTTAAAATGGTCGTTGTTTTCGAAAAATTCCAATTTTAAACCTTTTACAAAGTATTAGAAAGCTTAAATAAAAAAAAGAATGAAACCGGTAAAGTCGTTCTCAATTTAAGGCGCCAAGGGAAATAGGGATTCATTTTTATTTAGGTAAATAAGATAGGTACCTACTTACTATAGTCAAGAAAAAGATTTGTAGTTACCTACCTAATAATAATTTAATACTGACCTTTTTATACAATTACCAATATAGGTATCTTTTTAAAATGCAAAATTATCTTACTTTCTATTGGTAGATTGTCTGTTAAGCTTAACCCTAAACCACAAAAGGGATTTATAATATAATATAATATAATATATCTTCTATCCAGAATTAAAGTCCGTGGTGTTTTTTCACCACAAGGATACTAGTTAGGATGATGGGCCATTTTATATCAGTAAGGCCACCCATATCTATACGAACTTCTAAAGCAGTCAGTGATCAACAGAAGGACGGTAGGTACAAGGACTGCGCTAACTGTCGACCGCTCTCGTGTGCTACACGTGTGCCTCCTGCCCGCTTGCCTTTTGTTTTTTGGACTGCTCGAAGTACCATTAGTATATTGTAGCCTTTGGCTCGAAGCAGTTGAACAGCAAGTACCTAGTCCGTGTATAAGTCTATAGTTCACCATGGAATCATGGAATCGCAGCTTGAAGCAGACGATGCCGACTGACCGTCAAACAGTCCGTGTGCGCGAAGCCTACTTTGGTAACCGGTAGACCAGTAAAACTTAGTTCAATAGATAATCATACAGTTTGAAATAGGTAAGCTTACAGTGATTAAAATTCATTAAGTAGGTACTTACGATATGCAACGAAATCATAACCAGTTGGGCGACGGCTGTCGCAATGGGACACTTATTTGATACCCCGTCATTCTTAGCGGGTATTAGGCAAAGGTCACAAGGTTTAATGTGTAATGTATTGCATGTTAATACATACCTACGTAATACAACCGTTAATCATAAATTGCACATTTACCTTTAAGTACCTACATAATCATACACCAGTGCCCACCACTGAGCAGTGCAAGTGCATTATATTTTTTTAATATTTCGACGTTGAATGTAGGTATAAAGAATAGCATGGCTGAAAAAAAGGTAGTCAGGGTACCTACATAACCTACTTGCTGCTTAAGTATTGTTAGCCCTTAGGTTAAAGCTGTGTCTGCTGCCCAAAATACTAACATAGTATTTGTTAGAAAACATAAATTAGTTACAAAACATTAGTTAGCCTAGCATGTTTTTAATCGGCAACACGTGTAGGCTACGCCCCTAATTTATATTTTCTAAGAATGATATGTTCTAAAACTGCCAAAGCAGACCCGGCTTAAAAATGTGAAAGAATGCGAACGGCTCATCTCTTGATTTTATTCACCATCGTTTCAAATTCGTTTAAAGAATATTGAGATTTTTTTGGCTTTGATTGCAAACTCACTTTTTTAAAGCAAGGAACACCAATCAAGCTCAATACCTACCTGAGCAGATGAGGGGCCTGAGTAGGTAGGTAAGTTCTTACTTTTTTTTAGGTCAGCATAATAAAAACACTTCAGAAAGGCATTGAACTTGTATGGCAAACAAGTTCATGGAGGTGCCTTTGCCAAAACCGCTCCTACCTAAATAAAAACTTAACTATACCTACTAAGTATTGAACATTCATTAATCATTTAATTAGTCAACAGATTGGACTCTATAGAGATTTAATCATGATTAGCCTACTGCACTGAATATAATCAACATAGTATGATGAGAATTATATAACAAAGAAAGGTAAAAATATCTAATTCATACTATAGGTACATAGTACCCAAGTGGGTACAGTAAAACCCCAATACTTAGATACTTAATGATCCAACAAACGTACTTCAGTCGTAAGTGGTTTCACTTTAAGATCGCCTTTATTGCAATGCAGTAAGATAGATATTCTCGCCTTCACTACAGACTTGCGGTCCATCGTAAAATGTATACCATACGTAAATTTAAAAAAATATAAAGGTACATGCAGGTCCTGTTCAAAACAAGGCAAGGTAACTAAAAATATTTAGGTTACGACCTCCGTGGTCGAGCGGCACCGGTTTTCAAGGTGTCGCCAGCTCAGAGGTCCCGGGTTCGATCCCTGGACGGGTCAATTTAGAAAACCACTTTTCTACATTGTCTCGGGTCTGGTTTATGGTACCTTCGTAGTCTCTGATTCCATAACACAAGTGCTTTAGCTACTTACTTTGGGTTCAGAGCAATGTACCTATGTGATGTTGTCCACATTTATTAATTAATTTAGGTACTTACAATAAATTCTGACCATCAGTCCTTTATAAAAGGTACCATGTAAAATAAAAAGTACCTACTAATATTCAACAGAATGCGTTTTGACTGGAAGCTATGTAGTTTGGGAAAAGGCAAAGCAAGTTATACTAAAAAAAAAAAAAAAAACTATTTGGACGAGGTAATTTTATTTCATGGAAGTAAAATTAGATTCGGTATCACAATTATTACATCTTATTAACTATTGTTGTGTGTTACGAATTATTTTTCTAGCGGCGCGTAATTGAGAAGTTTTTCAATTAAATCCACGTGTCCAAGTAGCATTCTTCTGCAACAATATCTCTTCAATCCGAGAGCATCGAGTGCATCACTGAAAAAAGACAAAAGTCGGTTTTAGTATTGATTGAAGAAAAATGTTCTGTAATTCTATTAAAATAAAGTTGAAAATCATATAGCATAAGATGTCTGGTGATGTTCATTTTTTGTTTGCAGGAAAAAAGAAAAAATACGTGTCTAATAAAATTAATTAATCTACAAGACGGACATTAAAATAAAAATAGGAAACATGCCTATTATACAAAATTTTGTAGCCATCAATAGCAAGACAGATACATAAATATAACACTATGTTTTAAAAATACAAGCAACGTATGTGTACCAATTCAATCTTTACCTACTTATAATATATTAAAGCTAAAGAGTATGTTTGTTTGTTCGCGCTAATTTCTGAAACTACAAGTCCGATTTAAAAAATCATTTTTTATTTGATTGCCAATTCTCGAGGAAGATTAGGTAATTTAAACTTAAATAAAACTTGCTTTGAAGGAAAAGCAAGGCGAGTGAAACCGCGGGACTCTGCTGGTATTTTGTAAAATGACGAGCATAACAAATTACTTCACTGCGAATAGGGTTGCCAGACGTCCGAATAAAGCCGGACACAGTCAGGCTTTTTGGTTGCGTATCCGGCCAAGTTAGACGGCGACCAACAAATGTCCGGTTTTTTAAGTTTGATTTATTCTGTCGTTTACTTAAATTTAAATTTCCTCAAGATTTTATAGTACATTTACTATAAAATTAAATTTTAAATTTTTAAAAAAGGAAATTTAAATTTTAAAGTAAAACCATCCTTGTTATCATTTAACAAGGATGGTTTAACTTAAAAAAAATGGTCGTGTTATGTAACTACTAAAACAAAAGGTTTCCGGTTTTAAGATCTGGCAACCCTAACTGCACATAGGTATAACACGAACAAATTTATTTAACAGGCAATAAATATTAATGAGTTTCAGAAATGACTGAAACAAATATCTCTGAAACTATGTATGTTAATGGATTCTAGAGAATCATCAAAGAGATAATTAGCATACATTACAGTTTTATTAAATGTATTGTAATAACACATTCACAAAGAAATAATACAAAGTAGCATTTTCTTGGAATAATTTTTTTCTATGGAAACTGACAGAAATAAAATGATTTGGAACCACTGATTGTTCTTCCAAAACCTTTGCCTGAACAGACCAACACAATTAATAATAATATCCCACTGCTCGGCAAAGCAGTATATATTTAATAATGTGGTGAAGAGCTAAGCAAAGTTAATGAGTATAATGATCTTTAAATGTAAAAATAAAAGCTGAAAATAAATGTCAGTGCTTAATAAAACAGGTAAACCTAGTTATCTACTCAGCCTTGCAAAACCTGATTAATTTACATATAACCTTAAACAGACTTAACTGAGTTCTCTAAGCTGTTTCCTTAGGATATCATTGGTTCCTTCACTTTGAGATAAGAGCTGTGATGAGTTTTACGACTATCTGTTAATTACAAGGTAGTATTATCTGTGATCGCAAAGTGGCTGGCAGTGGTTGGAAACAAAGAGCTGAAGATCCAGCTCACTGGCGTGCCATAGGAGAGGCCTATGTCCAGCAGTGGACGAAGATAGGCTGATGATGATGATGATTATCTGTATAAACTGTCATGGTTGACTTCTAGGTATTGTATAGTACTTGTAGGTAATAATACTTGTAGGTTTCATTAAGATATTACTTGGTGATCTAATAGTTTTATTCGAATAGTTAAATATAATCAGTCAGAATTATTATTTGCTTGAAATATCAAAAATGACTGTATTAATAGATGAGTTAGGTATAAAATGAAAATCTTTCAGCTTATAATGTAACTTTTGCAATTAGGTGTGAGTTGTAGAAAAATAAATTGATATTTTTGCCATTTTCATACTGTTCAATTATTACTTCTCAACATTTCTAGATACGTACTGGTCTTAACTAACCGTCAAAGAAATTCAAGAAGAAACAAAGTCTGAATACAATAACAAGAGATGTTCTCCAGAATTAAAATCATATTTTAAACGGAATGAGGCCAATAATAATAATAATGACGGATTGTGTTCATGATAATTATTTAAATCAAAACATTTCGACTTCAGTAATTTTATTAAAATTTGAATGTAAAAAGTACAAATAATAAGAAGTTTTGTATACTAACCCCTCCGTGTATTCTGCTTGTAATAATCCAAGGTATGCTTCCCATTTATTGCCAATAACCTTCCCACATGTGAAACAACGCACTGGTATTATCATTTTTGCTGTAAAATCTGCAAAGTTAGTTAAAACTCTACGAAGTTTTAGGTTAAGTACTAGAAAATTTTTTTGGTAAGTATTTTGTACGAACCGTGACACCAAAACTTTTAACAATTTATTTGTAGGCGTATTTTACAAGTAACTATTTTAGGCTATAGTAGTATCTAGAATTAAATTTACATATATTTCCCTTTTTATAATAAACACAAACAATACACGGACAGCGGAACACAAACACGCTGATACCACAGATTAATAATATGTAGGCTGATTGGCTGACGGTGACGGCCACGGCCACAGATATTAAATTTCACAGATTAGAGAGTCGAGAGACTCGAATTGAATGATTGATAAAGAATGACGGCGCGCGGCGAGTCGACAAACGAAATTGTGTTGCCAATTATTTTGCTTCTTTAACATTATTTGGAAAAATAACTTACAAAGTTTTTTTAACAAATGAATGGTATGGTCAATAGATTAAATAGCGCTTACATTGTTTCGTTTTGTTTGTTTCAGGAACACCACCCATATTCAAAATGACGCTGAGTATGGAACAATATCTCGCAACTGATAACAGCCAATCGGTTAGTTAAACCAGATATTAATATTAAGTATAATAGTTTTGATTATAAATATACCTGTCCATTATAGTCTAAGCTTTAGATACTTGTGTCGTTAGTGGTGCTTAGTCCCTTAGCTTAGTACGCTACATGACTGTACAATACATATATTGCATATAATACAGTTTTTGCGCTAGAGTATTTAATCCATGCATCGCGGGGGTTTAACAAACATTAAAATCGCACAAATAACACTCAGACTTGAAACAAAAAAAAACTTTTGTGGATCACACAAAATGTTTGTCTTATGCGGGGTTCGACCTCGCAGCAGCATGTGACGCACAGTGTTATACTTCATAAAATATAGCTTGATACCTGTGACGTTTGTCAGAATGACATTACTAGGGATGGGAGCGTCTTTCGTATTTTATCGATATCTTTGTCGTAATGAGTTTTATAAAAAATGACATTGTAACGACATTTAAAAAAAGAATGAAGAAAGAATAAAATTGAAGATGTACCTAAGTTTAAATCATAATAAGGTGAAAATATATGTTTTCTTTAGAAAACTCCCCACTATCGGTTTATTTTGCCATTCATTATTATTTCAAAAAAAGAGCAAAAGTAACCAAAATATTATTTAATAGTTAATTCGTCGCGTCGGCACTCGTACTGACTCAAAAAAGATGGCGCCCGCTTGTTTCCTGCACGCGAAACCATTATTGCCAGACTAAAAAAATACGAATCTATAGTAAAAACATTATTTTATTTAATAATTTTATCCATTTAAAACTAGTGAAATTTTCATATACTATTATTTTATCGATATTCGTCTGTCAGTCAGTTACACGTCCTTACCTGTCTTCAAAACGCGTTTATAAAATAAGCTAACAAACAAAAGAATATTTAAGAAAAATTAGAAATTATTTAAATTACCCTTGTTTTTACTGGTATCTTTATAATAACATGATTGTTTTTAAAAATGTGTTCTATTTTTATACACAAATGTCGTATTCATATTTAAAAACTTGAACTTTTTCAGAAATAAATTTAGTAAAGCTGTCTTTAAAACAGAGTCGCTAACGTCGCAGGTATCAAGCTATATTTTATGAAGTATAATTGTGACTTATACCAATCCACTAACAGTGCAGTCCACTGCAGTCTTACGATGATAAAGTTTAGTAGGAGTTCCAATACAAATCAGTTGCGAAATAATATTTGTTTTATGGATATTTATTCAATTATATTTTATTGTTTATCAAATTTTAATTTTCACTTAATTATTTTTACGAAAGCTTTCGGCGTGTATTATTTTTATTGAAAACTATTATTGGGGTTAACGCAGATTGTAGAGTGATACTAACATAGAGGCGTGCCATAGGAGAGGCCTATGTCCAGCAGTGGACGAAGATAGGCTGATGATGATGATGATGATGATGATGACTAACATAGAACACTTATAACCTAGACGGGGATACTAAGCGTTCCAATTCCAATTTCTGTATGACAGTAACATGACATGACAGTTGACTGACATTGACAGATCAGTTGCTTTAAACGACGTTCAGACTTCAGTCAGTTCACAAGTCAGTTGTTCGCCGTTTTGCTGTTGAGTTCGGTTCGGAACAGCTGTGAATTGTAAACTTTAGTAATAGTCGTAAAAATAAACCTTTTGCCGTTTACAGATGCGTTTAATAGCTGTGATAAATCAAATGGATCGTTTACTGGATAGTTGCGTTTGTTATTGCAGATATAAATATCATTTTCGTCTATGTTTAAAATAATTTGCCTTGTTTTGACCTTAAGTTACTACACATCCTCGTTAAAGTATTAAACAGAACAGTAGTAGTGCTATAACGTGTCCTAATTTTGCTTATCAGTGCTGTAAATATCGACATTATAAGAGTACAAAATGCTTAAGCATATCAAATTACACTATTATAGGTGTTTGTGACGAATGTTTCAATCACTTCTTTTGTATTGAATTTCTAGTTCATAATACAAATTAGTCATGTAAGTGATAGCAAATTATTTTAATGACTAAGTGAAGTGAATAGTTTTTAATAAATTAAGCATCTGTGTTAATAATAGACGGTAAACAATGGATTCAGAAGATGATGTCCAACCTCTTATTGACTACGAAAGTAGTTCTAGAGAATTGTATTTGGAACTCACTTGTCAACATCTTAATACTGAGCCTGAGTATGTAAAGGTAACTGTTTTAATTTTATTGCTATATTATAAAGCTTTTCTTTTTTATATTACAGTAGCAACCCGCCCCATGTCACTAGTTTAAAATAAATAAATAATAGCTATAATAAGACATTATTATACCTTACTCTGTAACTAGTTACGACCGTCACATTAAAACATCAAAAACAAATAAAAGGCTTAATCTTGTGTCAATATTTAATAGAAAACAAGATAAAGGTAACTTTAAATGCTATTTAGTAATATTTTCTTGCATAATTAAAGAGGTATTTGTATTTAATTATAAAGAAATAAGTTCAGTGTAATTAGATAAATATTTCTTGTGTTATTATAAACTATTATATGAATCCTGATATTGCTTTACAAACAATATTTAAGCGTTTGGTTAATATATTAATCAGTAATTATGAAGTATTTTTGTATCATTAATTCATTATATTAGGTTACATAAAACAATTGTTTTAATTAACTCTTATTATTATATTAGCTTATTCAGTAATTAAATAGTCAGATCAGTATATGTAGTTGTTTAGTTAGAAAAGATTTTATTTGCTAATATAAAACCATCTATGTTTTTATTATTATTATAATATTAGATGTTACTTCCCAGTAGACAAAGGATATTAGAACCTAATACTAGCTACCACAGATATCAGTATTGTAGGAAATAACCATATACAGCTATAGATATTATATTATAATAATTTGTTGATCCCTATTGGCACTTTTGGTAGTAAATAAAAAAAAATGCTATACAAAGTGTTTTTAAAAGGCCATTGATAAGTTTTGCATAAATTAAGAAATAAGAAATCAGAGTTAAGAAATAAAATATGAGAACTCTTTATTCTTTATGGCATATCTGTACCTAATAGGTCAATTTAACTCTATCTTCCATCGAACATCTTTGTAAAACAAATTAAAAGAAAATAGGTAGGTACCTATTATGTTTATTTCATGCATTTTTTATTAATTATTACTTATTATAGGTAGCATATCCTTATCAAAAGCTACGCAAAGTTATCCCATTGACTGGTTTATACTATATTTATCAATAACTGCAATTAATAATATTCATGTTATCAAAGAATGTATGAAATATGGGCGACAATAAATAATTAGGTAATTAATTTAATAAATTGATAATTATTACGTTACTCGATCACGTAATTGTTTGATAAGCCATAGGTAGTTCATTATTTATTTTGTAGTTGATAAATACATAATTGTTTGCATACATAAATGCGGCATTTCAAATGAATATGTCGTCGTGAGTTTTTGGTAACATAAAATAAGAAAAAATGTGTGTCTTAATTTTTTGAATAATATATAGGTATGACGGATATTAAAAAAGAATTAGGCACGCAGCTCATTGTTTGCGTTTTATTATTCAAAAAATGCCAGTGCAAAGCATTCTGTCTGTGAATACGAATGTTGAGGTGTAACTTTGACTGTATCTTCCAATATAGAATGTACCTACCAATTCTAACATTCCATATATGTCGCAGGTTGTATACGGTTACCGGAAGAGTAGATGGCGGACGGTGCTCACGCATATGTTCTCGTGCCTGTTCTGCGGGATCCCGTTCCTGGTGTTCCACTGGTACCCCACCTGGTTCCTCTACCTCACCTGCCTGAGGTGCTCCTTCCAGATTGCTGATCGTGTTCTAGTTGTTGTAAGTTTGAATTTATATAATATTTAGAATGTATACACAAAAAAGTTAGGTATTTTAAGTTATGATAGGTACATTTGAATGAAAAAAAAGTTGATATTAAAGTTAAGCATCATCGAGCACACATGTTAGAAACCTTTATAAGTACCTATGATACTATATATTATATAAGGTTAATTTATCTCTGAATATGGTTCGCGAACGGCCGAGTGCTACGGCGCAAGTTGGAAAAAGTTTATGCCCTGCTGGAGATCGCATTAAGATCAACGGAAAAAAATATCGATTATCAAGGCCTGAGCCTTGGACCTTAAACAAATGTTGTGAAATGACAATAAATGTCAATAATTATATCTTGGTACAACTCAAACACGGCCATCTGTTCCCGAATTAGGCAGAGCCTGTATTATGGAAACCAGACAACTGGTAAACATACTTATAGGTATATTTCTAAATACATTCTTATTATAATTAAATTACAACCAGACACAGAACAAATGATCATGTACAGATTATGTAAACAGTAAAATAGTTTCACCAAAAAAGATATTTATTAAAATATTTTATATTTAAATCTTTTCAGGAAACATATCAAAAGAAATGTCAAAGTTACTACATTCACCCAATATTACATAAAAATATAGCAGACACAAGGTAAGCGGATCTATTAAAATATTTGAATATTGGCTTCATGGACACTTCTTTGTGTCGAGTTTCATCTCGGCTGTCTGCCAAAAATATGACCAAAGTATTTTCTTTATGTGTACCAAGGAAACGACGACCCTTGATATAGGTAAGTTTCTAAAATAAAATAAAAAAATAATAATTTGCAGCAGTGTCAAACTCGTATTTTTATTATGTCCATCTAAAGAAAACATAAGGAAAACCGGCCAAATGTGAGTTGGACTCGTGCATGAAGGGTCTCGTACTATTTTATGGACCCTCAAAAATGGACCAAATTTTAAATTAAAAAAAAGAATTCAAAATTTAGCTATTCAGCTCTAGCTAGCTAGCGGTTCATGAGATACAGCCTGCTGGCAGACAGACGGATGGACTACGGAATACGAAATAGGGTCCTGTTGATACCCTTTCGGTGCGGAACCCTAAAAGACGGCTAAGTTGTTCCTAATAGATTTCTTTTTATGAGTTTTACCGCAGTTAGCCTGAGCTTTGACTGCTTCACCGGATTTTAAGTCCATAAAAGTCAATGTAAGGCACATTAAAACAGATATAGTCTAACTTATTGTTGAAAATGTTTTTTGTTTTCAGTGGACTTTTAAACGAGGGCTTCGACAGCGAGAACTCGAATGAAAAGGAACCAATAGAATCTGTGGACGCCATACACACTCCCATACACTTGGACGATGGAACCTCACTTAGTAAGTACATCATGAACATACAGTATAAATAAAAATACATTTATGGGCAATAAATAAAAGCACGATTAATACCTACTCGTCCACAAAAGTATAATAAAATTTATTATTGAATTAATAATCGAAAATTAATAAGTGAAAATTTCCAACAAAGTAATGATCAAAATAAATTTAAAAACCCTGTTTGTTTGTTAAACATTGGCAACAATGAATGAAGGCCGCTAGGAGATGCGCGGCACGCGGCGGCGCAACGGCCGTTCTTATTGTCATTTGACAATACGCGACGAAATTGCACAGTGGCAACGTCGCATTTCAAAATTCAAGGATTCAAGTTCTTTAGATAACTAAACTGGTGCTGCTGTTCTACATAGTGTTAAATTTTTTCAATTAAAACGCAAATTTTTTACTAAATTACTATACTGATTTCGTTCAGTGTTTGAATATCCCAAGGAAAGTCACAAACGTGTGATTTCAAGTATTGCCCATATGTCGAATCCGTACTGATTTTATATGTGTTTGGTCAAACATGTTTTTATTTCCAGTAGCTCCTAATTATTATCTTTATTTGGGAAAAGCAATTCCCAGATAATATGATATTCATGAGTATGCTAGTGTGTTATGAGTTATTTATATCCCAAAAATCCCCGTCGAGACATGTCGGCATTATCAAGCAACGGGATTTGCTGGTGCGTTCAATTCGCATGATAATAAATGAATCAGGTTTCCTCTGTAGGTATTGCTTTCAGGGAAGCCCCGTTACCAAGTATTGAACAATAACGCTTTGTATAGACAACTACGCTGTGTTTATGTTTTTAGAATTGGTACAATTATTTCGCGCTATCATCTTAAACAGGATGTAAACGATAGGATCAAACCTTTTAGAAATTTTAGTTTACAAATTTCAAGGCATGGCCAAATAATTGGAAAGTATTTATCTTGGGTTTGTATCATTTAATGTAATCTATACTAATGTTATAAAGAGGAAAGATTGTTGAAGACTGTTGGGAAGCTACACTATCCCCTGGTGACATAGGCTATATATTATATTTTTTTTTAATTTTGAAATTTTTGTTAAATACCCGTGTTAAGCCAGGTCGGGCTGCTAGTCTATAATATATATAGTCTATAATACCTAATGCCTTCAACTGTCACTGGGAAGCAATACCTTTCTCTGCGATAAGGAGGGAGTGATATGGATCGATGATATATTAATAGAATTCAGGGACCGCTTTCGGTTTAACTGAATCGGTTAACCGGTTTCGCTCTCTTCAACCAATACGGGCTGCGATGCTAAAACTAACGAGCCAAGTTTAGTATGATGGTCTGTGTGACAGCTACATATTAAACTCGCGAAACGTCATTCTACTCTACCAGTCGTCGTATAATCGCAGAATGTTTGCGACTATTTTTGTTTTGACGCATCCAAGCTTTGACAGTCAATCTAGACATATTTTTATAATCTACGAATACAGTATTAAAAACTTTATTAAATTATAAATAAGGTTTTAAATCAGATATTTTTTGTGGTACGTATAGACGTACAGAACTACAGGTACTTCCGTCATAAGAAGCAGACGCTGGTGTGGGACGCGGGGCGCGCGCAGTGGTCGCGGCTGGCCGGCATCGAGCGCGGGGCCACGTGCGCGCAGCTGCAGGCCATGGGCGCCAGCCCGCCCTCCAGCGAGAGGAGGGTTCGGATGTGAGTGACACAGTTCGTTATAGGAACCACAGGTACTTCCGTCATAAGAAGAAGACTGCACGGATAGCCGAGTGGTATCGGTCACCACGCCAATTGCCACAGTGTGCGGCGTGCTGCGGGTTCGATCCCCGCATGGGATAAGCATTTGTGTGATCCACAAACGCTAATTCTAAGTCTGGGTGAGTGTATAAATAAGTACTGTTTAATTTTCTTTAATGTTCTTCTTTGGAATCCACAAGATTTTCTGATCTAGTCTGGTAATATGCTTAATTAGACCGTGATAGGCCGAGTTAATGACTTACTTCTTTTTTTTTTTGTATAATAACTTTCGTGAGGAGTATTCATAATTATTTAAAACCAAACGGTTTACTCACGTATATTCTCGGGATCGCCCGACTAGTTTCAGACTCAATAGGAGTCAATAATCATGAGCTGACGCGGCGGCGGTGGTGTCAGTTCGACTCGCGACACCAGCGCAGTTTTTAATAATTAGTTTGTTTTAAATAATTACTTCTTTTCTCAAGGTTAATCATCTACGGCCTCAACGAGATCAACGTGCCAGTCCAGTCCATCATGACGCTGATCCTTCTGGAAGTCTTCAACCCGTTCTACGTGTTCCAGTTGTTCACAATAGCGGTCTGGCTGGCGGAGCCCTACTACTATTATTGTGTAGCCGTGGTACTTATGTCCACTTTTGGTGTCGCTACGTCAGTTATACAAACTAAGAAGGTATGTGTTGGTAAAAACCTTTTTGCGTATTATATAATATGTGTAGTTATGTAATTGTCAGTGAAATATAAAACGAAGTTAAGTTATTAACCGACGCCAGATATAAATAATAAACAGTAAGTAAGGAAGAATGTACACAATCGTAAGAAAGATAATCAAAATTTACATTGTCAGCAACGTTCACTAAGGGCACCCCCTGTAGGGTTCGGACCTCGACTTAGTGCGTTGCTAACAATCATAATAAGGCAAAAACAGCAAGGGAGGGCTGGAATGTAAAAGTCTAAAAACCTCGACCTTCGACGACCGCCGTGGTCTAGTGGCGTACACACCGGTTTTCAAGGTGTCGCCAGCTCTGAGGTACCGGGTTCGATCCCCGGACGGGTCAATGTACATAACTACTTTTCTACATTGTCTCTGGTCTGAGTGTTTATGGTACCTTCTTTATCTCTTATTCCATAACACAAGTGCTTTAGCTACTTACTTTGGGTACAGAGGAAAGTATGCGTTGCTGTCCACATAAAAAATATTGCCTCATGTAAAAATAAATAGGTAAATGACATCTGGTCTGATAGGGTAAGAGAAACCAAGGGGATAGGTAAACAGCTCCATGTTTACTCGGTGGTTAAATGGAGTAGAGCTAGATTTTTTTTTGTTTGTCCCTAGAACCAAACAAGTCTCCGTGCGACAGTCGAAGCACACGACACAGTAGAACTATGGGACGGAAGGCGAGTTGACAGCCGCTGCATATCTCCCGGGGACATCATAGTGTTGCCAGCGAGGGGGTGCACGCTGCACTTCGACGCCGCGCTACTCACGGGGGCCGCTGTGCTCAACGAGAGCATGCTCACCGGTAAGTTATAATAAATAATGTCCTCCTGACCGAATTTCGGTCACGGTGGCTTCTCTCAACAGAGATTAGCCATCAGCGCAGATATTTCAGTGCACGAGTATATGCGCGAACACAGTTGCATTGTCTATTCCTTCACTCTCATAGTCCGATGGGACGGCATCCGATACGACTGGAGAGAGATCAGGCGCAGGACCAACGCCTTTACGTTCTTTCCGAGGCACGGCGGTGTAAACACCAGCCAACATCCTGACTCCGAGCTGAGCTGTAGTGAATATTTCTAAACGAAAAACCCAGTAACTATTTTTGACTCGAGAATTCGTTACCACCAGAACAATATGGCAGTCAAGTAAGGTATATACAAGTGGCGACTTAGGCGAGAGTGGACAGCCGCTGTTTAACCCCCGGAGTCATTAAAGTACTGCCTAAAATATGCATTTAAGTACTTTACCTACATTCAGCAGACCTAAAATCCTGTTATAACATTTTTCAAGATATTTTGACGTGAATGTCTCGTATTCTAGGTGAATCGGTACCGGTGACGAAGACGGCGCTAATGCGGGTCGACAAGCCGTTCGACCCGAAGGAGCACGCGTCCAGCGTGCTGTTCTGCGGCACCAGGGTCATACAGACCAGATACTTCAACAACGAACCTGTCAAGTTAGTACTTATGTTGTTTATTTATAAGTAAAGATTTTTCATTTGTTATAAAACGCAAAAAAAAAGATTATTCATATTTCCATTGTAGGATATTAAAATTTCCTATCACATCACTTATGAGTATTGTAAAACGTTTTGAAAATAAAAATAAATACCAATGAATATTACCAATTTATTAACTTTTGTTTACTTACTATACTGAACCAGAACATGAGCTATTTCCATGGGGCAATTAGCTTACAATAACACGAAAAACCTATGGAGCCTCGTCTCTTTTCATTTAAAATAAAAATAATAATTTGTTTTTAAACTGAACCATCTTCAATTCACACAGACGTAAAATTTAATTCTTTCAATCGGATGCGCACTAGCATGTCTTTTTTGTTGTATATTTGTTACGCGATATCTCTGAATGAATGGTTGTTAACTCAGGATTAAATTTTTAGAGCGGCCAGCTAAAGTCGTTTAAAAACAAAACAAAAAATTATTTGGATTGTTTTAAAAAAAAAAATTGTCGTTGATCGGCTCCTTTTTAAGTATGTTAAGTGTAATCAATTATAATTTTCTCCATAGAGCTCTAGTCCTCCGTACTGGCTACAACACGAGCAAAGGCGAGCTGGTGCGGAGCATACTGTACCCGGTGCCCGCTGACTTCAAGTTCGACAGAGATTCCTACAAGTTTATCATCATACTTGCTTGCATTGCGATCATTGGACTAGCGTATACTGTCGCTCTTAAGGTATTTATCGTTATATTCATAGCGTTTCTATTTAAATCTTTATGCTCGGCGAAGTGATCTCTCTCCAGACGAGAACTCTCCATTTTAGGTGATTTTGTGCAGTTTTATGTTTTTTACTGTTTTAAATAGCAGTCTAGCCAAGATTGGCTGGACTGTGGGACGTTTAAAGGACTACTTGAAGCAGTTAAGTATCGGCTGCTAAAATAATACTTAATACAAAAGCGATAAGGTTAAAAACATGTTGACAAATTGCTGCTTACCCTATTTTAAAATTCGAAACAATTCCTGCAATCATATTTCAACTCTTGGAACACAGTTAGTTTGGAAACATGTGGAGTTGATGATTTGTTTTTTATAGTGAAGGTTTCGATGGGTATGCTATTTTATGGCATTTCATATTAGAAATAAAATAGAAAATATTTGTTATCCATCGCCTTACGTTTACCATTTGAATACTTAGTTTTTGCTTGTTGCCCGTTAAGTTTAACTTATCAAAATAGATTAAAAACCTTTTGGAATTCTTACATGGCTTATTAATGTCTTTTCCCCTTTCTTTCGGAAAAATAGATACCCATATTTTTCAAGTGCTAATCGGGCATCTAGTGTATCAATATGAGTGTGGTAACCGTGGCTGTGGTCCCTGGCAGGCGTACCGCGCGCTGAGCCCGGGCGACATCGCCCTCAAGGCGCTGGACATCATCACCATCGTGGTCCCGCCCGCGCTGCCGGCCGCCATGACGGTGGGGCGCCTGTACGCCGTGGGCCGGCTGCGGCGCGCGCGCATCGCCTGCCTCAACACGCGCGCCGTCAACGTGTCCGGCTCGCTCGACTGCGTCTGCTTCGACAAGGTACCTGACGTGCCATTGCTCCTTTAGTGTGCGTTTGTAAGAGTACAATGAAGAAAAAACAACGAGTGTGCTTTAGACAACACGACTGAAGTAAAACTCCTTTATATACGAAACGTAACTGGCTATGAGAGAAAGAGACGCATTTACTAGCTTACTCCCAAAGTCAAGCGTGCTCCTCCTCCTCCTTCCCGTTCTTCCCTTCCTTTCCCCTCTGCTCCTCCTTCCCGTCCTCCCCCTTCCTTTCCCCCCTCCTCCTTCCCGTCCTCTCCTTTCTCCTCCTTTCCGTCCTCTCCTTCCTCCTCCTTCCCGTCCCCCCTTTCTCCTCCTTCCCGTCCTCCCCTCCTCCTCCTTCCCGTCCTCCCTCTTCTCCTCCTTCCCGTCCTTCCCCTCCTTCCCGTTCTCCCCCTCCTCTTCCTGGTCCGCCTCTTCATCTTGCGTAAAGAAGTTTAGTTCAAAAACTGAATGATGTCCAATTTATACCTTTTTTTTTCCAAGAATTCCGCTTTTATAGTTTTGTCTTAATTATTCGTGTTGTTTCGATAACACATCGCAATTGTTCTTTTTTAGACTGGAACGTTAACGGAAGACGGGCTGGACATGTGGGGCGTGGTGTGCGTGAGCTCGGCGACGGTGCCCCCGCGGCTGGGCCGGCCGCAGCGGGACCCGCGCCTGCTCAACGAGCTGCACCCGCTCAAGCTGGCCATGGCCTCCTGCCACAGCCTCACGCTGCTGGACGGGGAGCTGGCTGGGGACCCGCTGGACCTTAAGGCACTGGCTTTACAATTCTATTATCTAATCTCATTATACGCACCTAAATCCCCGCCCCATCATCATATACATTTCTGCAAAATATATACACAAAAAGCGCATCTAAAAATTTTTACTGACAGCCTTTGAAAAGTGGAAGAAATTCTGTCAGTATCTTTACTTAACCTATTTATACAGATGTTTGAGTCCACCGGCTGGGTGTTAGAAGAGCCGGATATCCCGGAGCCCTCCAACTACGAGATCCTCACGCCCACTCTTGTGAAGCCGAAGAAAACCGCTAATATTGATGTCGACGATATACATGTAAGTATTTAGAAACAACTTATTATTTATTAGAAAATAGGTTTAAAAAGAATAGAAAAGCTCTGTTAAAAAAACTATTTTTTATTGTTTTTTTATTATTATAGATTTTAACAATGTTTTTCGTCCAAAAAGGTTTTTCCTTTTTTTATAATTAACCAATCCGAATAAGGAGATGTTTGTAACCTCTTCAAGCTATAATGGGTCAACAGGTTTCTCGTCATAATGTGACATAAATCGTTTTGGCTTGAATTAGTAATGATTCAGTTTGTTTATATGGATTAATGGATGGCGCTAGCTATACTCCGATCCACACAACATATAAAACTTTACATTCATGTTTAAAATCCAATAGTCAACAGTATGTATATTTTAAAAGAAAATAAAATACCCAATATAATATAAAACCACCGGGTACCACACAATACCAGCAATATACATGATTTCTACTCAATTTTGACGATCTCCGTGGTCTAGTGGCGTACACACCGGTTTTCAAGGTGTCGCTAGCTCTGAGGTCCCGGGTTTGATCCCCGGCCGGGTCAATGTCGAAAACCACTTTTCTACATTGTCTCGGGTCTGGGTGTTTGTGGTACCTTCGTTGTCTCTGAATTCCAAAACACAAGTGCTTTAGCTACTTACTTTGGGTTCAGAGCAATGTATGTGATGTTGTCCACATTTATTCATTTATTATTATTTACCCCCCAGTTACCCCTAGAGGTGGGTATCGTACAGCAGCACCAGTTCGTGTCGTCCCTGCAGCGAGCCTCCGTAGTGACGCGGGTGCTGGGCGAGGACGTGCTAAGAGTTCACACGAAAGGCGCGCCCGAAATGCTCAAGACGCTGTGTGTGCCTGAGACCGGTAAGCTACTGTCACTAGTTCTTCATATATTGACCTTATTATAACATTACTGCTATGCTACTTCGACTTCTATTAGCCATCACGGCTATAAGATTTCATAATTCCTCTATTAATAATAACATTATGCTTTTCTTTTCCTATCGACAAGATACCGTGCTATCCTAACCATTTTGGATGATGTATCCAATGTCTGTTAGATCAGAAGTCCGTTCTTGATATTAACTATTTTAACAGTCCTACTCTCCAACCTAACTCACAAATTGCTAGTTTGTCAATGGTCCGCCTATCTTGTCCAATATCGCCTCTTTTTAAAATCGCCATGTAACATTATGGACATTGGAGGTAATGCTTATTAGATTATCTGTTTAAGAGGGTTGTTTTTTTTTGTTTTAAGGACCTCGCGTGTGCCCCTGGCGGCGAATTTGAAAACGGCCCTCATTAATGAACGCACATTATGTGGCACGATTCATGAATTACCATTTAAAACGCTCAAACAGCTATATTAAAACAAATAATTTTTACCTGCAGTTCCTGACAATCTATTCGAGGTGTTGAACTCTTACGCTGAGAAGGGGTACAGAGTGATTGCTGTGGCCACCAGGGTATTGGAGGTTACCTTCAAACAGCTGCAGAAGATGACGAGAGAAGAGGTATGATTATATAAACATAACTAAATTATTAAACCAAGCAATGACGTTTACAAAGAGAAAAGTGTTACTCAGTGGCACAAATATATTGTAGGTGGAACGTGACTTGGAGTTCCTGGGTTTGGTAATCATGGAAAACAGGCTGAAGGCGGCCACTACAGGCATCATACGAGAGCTGAAAGAAGCCAACATACACGTCGTGATGATTACGGGTTAGTACAACCAAACAACAGTAATATGACTGATATTGAGAGCATCTTTATTCCAAAGCAGTAAGGTCGACTTTAGTCGTGCCTTGTTATCATTGCTATGCTCACACTCAGCAGTATTTTTTCAAACAATAACTTTTAAGTTCTTAATATTTTATTTCTTTACTGATATCTGTCTTTTTAGTGTGAATTGATAGTCTCGGTAATAAGGCCAACTAGATTTTATTCACGGAAAGATATACATGTATACAGTATGCAACAAAAACCCTGTCCGATCTAATGAAGGCGTATTCCTGGTTCTACATACGTACTAGAAAAAAATGTCTCGCTCAGGCGGCTTCTTTGATACAAAACTGTAGGTAGTACACGTGAACTTAGTCGAGCGATCAGTGTTGCCTTTGATCAGTTTTATTTTAATTTAATTTACCGCGGAAAAATAATACTGTACTTAATATACGTAACGTAACGTGTACGCAGTACGATGCCTAATAATACTTGGGGATAAGAATCGGACAGGAGTTTTGTTGCATGCTGTATTACAAAACAAAAAACTTGATCATAGCCTTTTTTTTAGTGTATTATGATCAAGGTGTTTTACTCTCGTATTGATGATTAAACGTCACTTTTTAAATGTCCAGCTCTAAACCACTCACAGTTGTGTGCGTGAGCTTAGAGCTTTATTTTCGAATGTCGGGCATGGCAGCAAATCTTAAGGGGTACGAGCTTACTTAATTAAAATTATTGGTTTTAATATGCTAAAGATCAAGTTAAACTAGTCTACATAACCTTCTTCTATATTGTTAAGGTGACAACGTGCTAACTGCAGTCAGCGTAGCCAAGGAATGTGGCATCCTACTGGGCGAGGAACGAGTGGTCATTCTCCACGCGGATACCGACGGGGCCACGCCCGTCATATACTGCGACAGTACGCTGCGCGGGGTGAGAGTAACTTCTGATTATATACATGTCTGTGGAATGGTGTGATAAGGGTATTAAAAATGTTTGTGATTTAAATCCAAACTTAAACTTAAATTAAGAAAATATGTTGAGGGCTGATTCACATAACAAACATAGAGAAAAATAAGTAAACTATAGAGTACGCATAACGAGTATGAACTGTAGACAATAGTATGAAAATTGTGTTAAAACAGAGCGCGCCGTTTTATTAACACTTTTCTCAAAACCTAATAATATCGAAACCATCGGTATTTTCGCATAAAAGACTCACGTCACGAGGAAAATTACTTAAATTAGTAAACGAGCGTAGTACTTAAAACAGACAAATTGCTTACGCTCGGCACAAAGAGCTACAAGCGAAGCGCGCACTCTCTGCTTGTCTATGGTTTACAGTTTGCATAATCAGAATTGCATAATCTGTACAGCAAGCAAGCAAAAACAATATATCCTTAAAAAAAACATGGCTTAGAAAAACAACCACCCATCTATTTCCATAAACTTTTGCGTTTACAATAAAACTAGAACTATTCACAAAGAAGTATTCAAATCATATTTAAAGTCTCTTTTGAGATAATTATAGCAACATTTAAATAATGGTTTTGGTTATAAGTTTGTGAACTTTTGTCTTTTTCTAGGCGCCAGTAGGTCGCCGCTGCCTGCTGGAGCGCTCGTGGCGCTCGGCCTCCGCGCCTGTATCCACCAGCTCCGAACCTGACGCCGAGGCCAGCACCGAGCCGCGGTATAAGATCGTCATGACCGGCGATACTTGGCGGGTGTGTACTTAAAAATTGATATCATCATCATCAGCCTATCTTCGTCCACTGCTGGACATAGGCCTCTCCTATGGCACGCCACTGAGCTCGATCTTCAGCTCTTCGTCTCTAACCACTGCCAGCCACCTTGCGGATGTCGTCGCTCCATCTAGCCCCCGGTCGTCCTACACTACGTTGATATATCATGTAAAGTAATCTTCCTGAAAAATCTCAATATCGAAAGAATTGAAAATCCATCTGTCAATTTCCACCAATCATAAGCCAGTAGCTTGTCTTTCATTGGTGTAAATTGGCAGATGGACCACCCTCATGGGTTTACTTGAATTATTATAGCTATAAATTCTCGATCAAGTCTCGTTTTAATCAGAAACATAGTTTATTTTATAACACAAGAGACAAGTCAAAAAAAGACACGACTATAATGTGCCATTGGGGTTAGGAAATGTATCTAAAGAAGTTTTTTGACTTTAGGAAACTTCGATTACTTTCACATTGGTAAAAAAATTATTTTACCATAAGGCCCAAGCAAAGTTGAAGGAAATACGTCTCAACTATCATAGCTTGCAAGTCTTTACATACTAAATATATATTTTACTAAACAAACTCGCTCCCGCTGTTTGTGCGCTTGATCTTTTGAACTACTATATTAAGAGAGAGATTGAGATTTTAATGCAGTTTTCAGCAATAGATAGCGGAAGATCCATTCAAGAGGAAAGTTTATATATATATAACATTGCACCTGTGCAAAGTCAGGCCGAGCTAACTATAAATGTAATCTTCGTAGGTTCTCCGCGAGCACTACCCGAGCGTGTTGCCGCGCGTGGTGGCTCGCGGCGCGGTGTTCGCGCGCATGACGTCCGACCAGAAGCAGCAGCTCGTCACCGAGTACCAGGCGCTAGGGTACTATGTCGGTGAGTTTATGTGCTTTTATTTTCACACTGAAGTTCTGCAAACCTGTGGCTTGTGTCGGATACAAGTCACCAGTGAATAATATTAATAATTACCCAACAAAAAGTGTTCGATAACTTGAAACTAGTTTCCAGTTATCGACATCTTAAGTATCGGTACGTATTGGCTGGTGTGCTGTGTCGGTAACCGGCAACAGGCAACTGTGTCGTACTGTCACCACCGGACACCTCAATAAGTGTTGAAACGGTTGTCCGGGCTCACCTAGCACATTGAAATCTAAAATTTATTCACGAATATTTAAACGTATCATAACTATAGCTTACTTAAAAATTTAATTATTGTTACTTTATACATTCACGTGCCAGAGACGTGATTTAACGACGACTTAAAATTGAGTTTCTGTTATTTAGGTCTAAGATACTGTAGGACAAGATAAAAATTTCCAAGTGTAGGTGTATATTTCCGCAAGCCTTAGTTTGGTGTTGCACCGCAGGCATGTGCGGCGACGGCGCGAACGACTGCGGGGCGCTGCGCGCGGCGCACACGGGCATCTCGCTGTCGGAGCTGGAGGCCAGCGTGGCCGCGCCCTTCACGTCGGCGGCGCCCGACATCGTGTGCGTGGCGCGCGTGCTGCGCGAGGGCCGGGCCGCGCTCGCCACCTCCTTCGGCGTCTTCAAGTTCATGGTAGCATACTCCCTCACTGAATTCTTCTCCGTAGCCTTCTTGTACTACTTCGACTCTAATCTCACCGACTTCCAGTTCCTATTCATAGATGTCGCTTTAATCGTCAATTTCGCGTTCTTCTTTGGCATGACACGAGCGTATACAGGAAAGCTTTGTAAGAGAGCGCATCTGACGTCGCTGCTCGGTTTGATTCCGCTATTTTCGTTGTTTGGACAACTGGTTTTAATTGGGGTTGGGCAGTATTTGAGTTATTATGCTTTAACGTTCTTCCCCTGGTACGAGAGACATACTTACGAAGGTGACGAAGAGAATGAGTGTTGGGAGAATTATGCTATATTCTCTGTTTCGATGTTCCAGTACATAACTCTAGCGATAGTTTTCAGTCACGGTTCGCCTTACAGAAAATCTGTGATAACTAATAAACAGTTGATGGTGAGCGTCTTTATAATGACTTGCATAGCTGTCTACATAGCTGTTTGGCCTGCAGATTGGATAGCAAAGTTCCTACAACTCAGGATGCCTAAAGATACTCTCCTCTCCTACATAATCCTAGCATTAGCTGCCTTCAACTTACTCTTCGCATTATTCTTTGAAAGAGTTATAATAGAGTATTTAATGGAGGCTAAAAATATAATACCGAGGTTCTTAAAGGAGAAACGAGTCCAGAAAACTCCTTATTTGATGATCAGACGGGAATTGACAGATATGGACTATCTTAATTGTGACACTATGATCAAATATGACAAGGAAACTAGCGATTCTAGTTTAGGCGCGTTACGCAAGGATAGCTGAGGCGAGCTTCTTAGATTTACTACATAATAAGACTCGAACATTTTTTATTTTTTTTAGGGGATCAATATGGTGTGATATATGTACCAAATTGTCTTTATATAAAAGTTCCAAAAGATTTGACATTTGGTCGAACTATATACAATACCATATCGTATTGTAAATAATTATATAAATTATCTTGCCTACTGATGATAGCTGTGCCATTGTCAAATAAATTATTGATTTCACAAATGCAGAACCTATTTTAATGCAATCAGATATGCTTTTTATTATGTATTAGAGATGTAGCATTATCGATAATATTGCGAGCAAGAAATATAACATTTTTTTTCTTGCGATTAATCATTCAAACTGTGGTATTATAATACCAGTATTTATTATATATACCTAACATTCGTGCAAATGATTCCAAGGACACATCTTTAGTATATTATTGAGTAGAAATTATCTCTTATCGACTCTAGACTCCACTACCTACTTTGCCGCGCTTTTGTATTGAACAATATATTATGAATTAAGATCTTAAGCATTTTTTCTACTTTACTTTTTATATTCTACAATAAGTATTATATTCATATTCTTTTTTAATTTAATGATTTAATTATAATTTTAAATACGGCACAACTTTAATATAAGTATTAGCATTATAAATAGTAAATATTTTGGAGACAGAAAACGCTATTATAATACAAAAAAATTAAGCTTTTATAAAAAATATCCCACTCCTGGGCACAGGCCTCTTCTTATATAAAGAAGGAAAGAGCATGGATCACCAATCTGACTCACTTGCGGGTTGGCGATTTCAGACTCCTGAGGAGAGAGAAGTTTTCCTTCGTTTAATTATAAATTCTTGTAAGCTTTATGAGCTAATTGCATGATTCAAAGGTATAAAAATATTGGATACTAGTTTCTTTTCAACTATGAGTCAAGAAGAAGCATTCCTTATCGCTTTTTATCATGTATATCGTTTTAAAGACTATTCTAACTATCTATGTCGTTTTTCTGTCTTCACATATCTATTACAGGTCGCGTGGTAGATTAAGATCGCTCGTCAAAAGTAGATGGGGCGTGCGCAGTAGTTATTTCGTAGGTGTATTTGGTGGGGCAGAGGAGTGACGCCGGCGACGGCGCTATGTTGGTAGACCAGTCCTTAGAGAAATAAGTAAACTATAGAGGGCGCATATCGAGTATGAACTGTAGGCTCTAGTATGAACAAGTAAAATTGTAAAATTTGTGTCAAAACAGAGCGCGCTGTTTTATAAAAAAACTATCTCAAAACCTAATATTACCCTAATAATTTCGGAGCCATCGATATTTTCGCATAAACGTCGCATGATAAATAACAATAACAAACTTAAAACAGTAAACGAGCGTAGTACTTACAACTAAAAATTTACTACTAGCTATGCGCTCTATTCTTATCTGTTTACTCTAAGGATCAGTCGCTCGTCACCTCTCGCGATTCGTCCACGCGTCTCGTGTCTCTTGGGTACTTGTGCGCAAATGTACACATGCGTCCATACGCCCCTCTAGTTTCGCGCGAGCGATCTTGAACCACCGCCCGACCTGTAGTTGACCGCCCTGTGTTTTGGTACAAAATGGCATCCTACCAAAATGCCAGTGCTTTTTAAATGCATTATGCATTTTTTTTATATCTTTCCAGTATTTTAGGTTCTCGAACCTATTTACCTATATTAGAGCAATTTTATTGATATTAAGCGTTTTACTTATGCACGTGTTTTAGACGCACTGCACGTTTTGCAGTTATTTCTTAGACAAAATCTATATTTTTATTAGGATATACTTTTGTATTTTTAAATGATGTAGACGTGTCTGCTTGAATTCTGTTTATAGTACAGAATCTGATCAATATGATATTTATATATGAATCTTAATACACGAGTATCAAAATTCATATTAAACTATGTACATATATGTAAAAAAATCAGGCCTATTTATTTGCAATATTTGATTATATCATAAAGCTTTATCTTTTTGTTAGTAAAGGTCAATTCATACTACAGCAGAGTCGAAGCAAATCAAAGAGTCAATCTGAAAACAATTTTAAGCAATATTAATATAGCAAATTCATCCTTAACTCAAAACGAAAGGCCAGATCTTTATCTCAGATTCAGAATAAGTATAAGCCTTACATTGTCGAGTTAACGATGAATTGCTGTAGTATGAATTGACCCTAAGATTTATTGCGCATCAAATTAATATTTTGTATTGACTTTATGTATTTTAAGAATTTAAGATATGAAACAATCATTTTCAAACATTTTTTTTAGATGTTTTAATAATAATTTTATGACATTATGACTTATGTTTTTTCTCTTATATATTGTTTACATATTATAATAAGCACATTGTGATAACAAAGTAGTGCCTTACTAGTAAGTGTAAACATTCCGATACGCTGGTGCTAAAAGTACCTAATATTTACATAATTTAACTTTAGCCTAATTGTATTAAAATATTTTGTGTTTATTTTTGCGATTGTGTAAGATTTTAATACTTCTGTTAGTGGTTATATAGCAGTTACTAAATTCTTACAATATCGTAATCGTAGTGAGACTCACAGTTACCATATTCACTGCAAGTTTAGAATAGACAGTGCTGTATTATTATAGAAATAGTTTAGAAAAAAGACCACTTAATATTGGTTTATTTAGTAAAATGTTGTTACCCGAAGATCAATATTTGAACAGGACCATTAATCCTCTATTTTATGCATTTGTTTACCTCTTTATATGCACTTCAAAATTCAAATAGTTGATAATTTTATATCTAGTAAAAAAATCGTTTTTTTTAATTTGCCGCTAGAATTATCTTGACCTCGGATTACAGATTACCTGTTACAATTATAAATTATTATGTTCCTGTTTTAACATGTAATTACAGTCGCTCCAAGAAATTAATATTTGACAAACTACAAAACAGGGATTACATTTAACAATTAAAACAAATGTGTATTAAGTTCTGAAAAACAGACTTTAGTAGGCGACTATACATTAAGTACAGTGACATCCACAAATATTGTATATGATATAATCAGTGGAATAGAAAATCGATTTAAAAAAAATCGAATTGAGTTTTTTTATTTTATTTAATTCTAAACTATTCCTAAGTATGTATCTAGTTATTAAGTTATCAAATCAGGAATCAAAATGTCTGACTTATTCCTATTCATATCAAAATGTATTAGTTAATTTATGAATTGATATTAGATATTTATGTACATTCTCCGAGTATTGTATAAAAGTTTAATAAATAATTTTTAATTAAGTATGATGTTTTTATTATTGACCCTTCCTTTTTGGCTTTGACATAGTTAAATTTTTGTAAACACTTAAAAGGTATTAAAATAAAAATACAGCATTTTTTTAATAAGTTTATTATTTACTAAAAAGCAATAAATATATTGAACATAGACTCTATCAATAAATTAACAAAATTGTATGTTAACTTTACACATAATCTTCATATTTGGCATCACAGTACTTTCGAAATGTTATGTAGGTATGCAGTTACACGCAAACTATATTATACATTACTTGATCATTATAACTTTTCAACCCATCAACTAGACGAATAACCCACTACAAACATTTGGCTCAAACATTTGCCCAACGTAAGCATGCAGGAAATAGAGCTATAATACTCTTGTTACAAACGTTGGTCAAATAGTGTTGGGGCCAATATTGAGTTGGTACATCAAAATTGTTATCAATCCCGTTCCTTATATACCCCAATCGTAGGTGTACCAAGATCTTAGAAATGTGCATTAACACTGGAAAAACGATCCAAGGGGAGAGAATAAGGTACAGTTTTCATTACCAACAATTTACATACCTACCGTCAATCGAAGACATTATTATTTTACCATTTCAAGAATTTAAACTACACATAGATAAAATTTCAAAGGATTAATAAACTATCGTTACTCAAATGTATATAAAATGCAATAAACATTATTAAATTCAACAATACAAAACATTTAGTGGTATGTATTTGAAACATTTTTTATTTAAAGCCGTGTACACACGGACACAATGGAAGTTACATGTTTGAAATCATCGGATAATAATTATTTATCGATTGAGATAAATATAAAAAAGGAACATATACATTTATAGTTTATAGTATATGTATATTTATGACTTCTGAATTCTATTGGCTATAATGCACGCATGTAACACGCGCTAATGTGTACACAGCTCAATACCTAAATATTAAAGTTTATCTATGTTCGTTACACTATAAAATGGTAAACCTTACATAAATAGTGCACATAATATGGTAGTGAAGTACGACGAAAATGTAACATTACCGATATCGATAGTTCATAACTTCACCAGCACCACTATTATATCGATATAATGTCATAGAGAACCAATGTAAGCTTTTATATAAAGTTTTATTAGGAAGAGACACGTCGAATGGAATTATTAAGATATTTCTTAATTTGTGTGACAATTATCACCTAGATTTGCAAGCCTTCGTAATCCATCTATTTTTTCTTTAATCATTTTTTACTTTCTCTATCCCTTACGTCATATAATAATAATTTTATCGTTTATTAATGTCTTCTATCGGGACAGCAAAATTGTCATTGTAAGCCCCGCAAATTGCTAATGCGATGGAACATAGTGTAATTAACAGCCACGTGACGTCATCCGCAACTCAAATCCGTACTCGCCAGCCAGCGATACTAACAGTACTGAATGTACGGTTACGTCATCAAAATGGCGGCCAGGCGCATTACCAATTTGCGGGGCTGTACCTATAGGTTGTTTTAATAACAATACTTTAATTTAACCACAAGCTATTTTTAATAGCAGTAGACAGATTGTGGATATTCTATATAGATTCTCTTTTCCACGCAGCGGTGGGGCAATTATATTGTACTTATACATTAAAATATTCGTGGCCACCATTATAAAAGCACCTCTAGATGTGGCTTGTATAGAAATACAAACTCAACTCAATATAGACACTTACCTAAATTATATTTTTTGAATTTTACATACGGATTAAAGAATTTACACCCATTACACAACATACCATTAAATACGTAATTAACAAATTTAGGAAAACTGTCAATGTATTTACAGCGTCTTACACAAAATATAGCGAGCGAATTATTGAAAGGACTTTTGCTTGTTCAAACGAAAGGTCAAAACTTCGCTCAAAATAACACTTTTAAAATTAGGGAGTTTAAATTTCGAAGAAATTTTGTAGTTTAATAACATATTTTAGAAATTGACAGTTTAAATTCTTATCGATGTTTTGTCTATGGATTATAACATACATGTAGTTTTACAGACAGCCTAAGATTAAGCATATATGTGACCTTCTAATTCAACAGCTATACTTTAAATTGAGACATTACATGTTGCATATCTTTAATAACGACCTCTGAACATACCGACATCTTAAACCTAATGTCACAATAGAAAAACATACAGAAAACCCACTACCACCATAAACTTAAAACTTATACATACACTTTGGTTTACATGAAAACGTCTCGAACCATTGTATCTGCGACATTTTCGATCCCTAAGCGCTGTATAAGTTTTGTGTGAAGTGGAACTTCTTGTATGGTTTTCTGTGTTAATGCTATATAGTGTTAGTTGAAGCGTAGTGTGGCTTCACCGGTGGTCTTCATGGATTGCGCCGAAGTTTCGCGAAAAAGCTGTAACACGCAGAATCATGTTAAAGATTTATACGATTATAAACAGTTTTTAATGTTTCATAAGCTCTTTTTGACGCTTAACTAGTTTTTGAATTGCAAATTTACCTACTTGTTAATAGAATTCATTTTACTAAAGCAAATATTATTTCAGTTTAATTAGCAAACAGCAAGTTTGAAACCATGTGTGTAAAAATAAAGTTAATATTAAATAACTGTCCTTTACAAATCCTTGAACCAAAGTTGTCAATTTTTTAAGTCAATGCTTGTTCTTTCTCTAAATGAGAACATGAGATGTTAATAGTGGTAAAATATCATATTTTTGTATAAAGTAGTCAAAGAGCTCATGAAACAAGCAACGTAAAACAAAATAATCATAGCAAATAAACTTACCACGAGAAGGTGCAGTGCAACATAAACGATGGCTTATGAATGGGTATAGTTGGGCTTGGCTCTTTACACAATGGCCCATGTTGGACTAAGTTCAAGTTAGATGGCGGATGGTAACAAGTTAGATTAATATGTACATCTACATTGTATATTTAGTTATGTGAACACTATAATAATTGTTCAAAATGAATTACATCTCTAGCTAGGATAAGTAACCAAACTAATCATCCAATTTTGTTGTTAAAACAAATACCTACTTTCCTATCAAAATATTTTGTTATCATCAATTAATGATAGACATACCAACATGGGCGATTGTGTATAGCCACACCGAGCCTATGGTGCGTAGTGTACACAGTGGATTGCAAATAAATAGGGTGATGACTAAATACAGACAACCGCACAACAGTAGCAACAGTTTGACAGCGCTTTATTTCAATGCAGTAAGGTCGAATTTTGAATTCCATTGTTACCATATCATGCGGCCAACTGTACTTTGTTAAACAGAAATTTACAGGGTTTTTATCGTGCTAAATATAGGCATGCACCGGTTTCTTGATAACTCAATTTGTTCTTTAGAAATAAGTTTCTTATAGTTAAAGCAAATAAAAAGACAAAATTGTTCGAGAATGTTCTCATATAATATCTTATATAAGTGTAACAACTTACAGAGATGCATCACAAGCTACAAGCTTAGCTTACTTCAGCTTGTGTCTAATGTGTTCGTTTGCCGTATTAATTACTATAAATGGATATCTGACTCTATATACTTTTAGAACAATATAACATTTTAAAACTACAATGTCGCTTTGTGACAGGCAGTTAGCACTAAAATCCTAATGATGCGCATACACGGGCGATTGAAATTTCTAAATATTAAGCAATATTTATTTGTCAGCCACATTAATTAAATTTACTACACAATAGCAATATTGGCCTACATAATATAAAGATACTGGATAGCCGACTAAATATTCAATATTTTAAATCAGCGACTTTTGGAATTTTGATGTAATATTGCTAAAAATGCTCCAAGTTAATTACTATTGCCCGAGTACGCGCGCCTAGCTACTCACATTCGCACGAATACGCAAACCCACAAGTGTAGGAGGACATTTGCAAATGATTGCATTTCCAAGCTGTGTCGGGTTTTTAACAGAAATCAAAGCGTAAACCTTGTTCGAAAGTTTGCACGCATGTGAGTGACCAGGGTTAGAAGTAGTGCTCTGGCGGGACTGACGTACCATACAACTAGCAGATCTATTCACTTTCTACACCGATCGTATAGGTCTCTACATAAAAAGCGTGTACTAACATGCTCGCGTGTGTCTGACTGTACAAAGCCCAGTAAACTCTACAAATAAAACACAATTAAAACAAAATAAATTATGCAACACGAAACACTGATCTAGAATCTACATTATAAATACTTAAACATTTATAATAAAATGCAAAATGTCACATTTTTTAAAAAAGTATAACAAGATTTCCATGTTGCAATAGAATTCGATTAAAATCAAAACAGATCTGTTGTAAAAATATTAAATTAAATTAATTTATTAAATTAATTATTAAAAAAATATATTGATTTAGGCAAGACATGATTAAGTTTACATAATATATTATCTTTATAAATTGTTAAACATTTAATAAATCTCGATTTTAAGATTACTGTAATAATTCAAGTCAATTCGTAAAGTAAGATCGAATACAAAAGTGATTTCTTTGAAAACTCGATTAGTTAAAGTGTAAAATATTTTTAATACACATAAATTGTACTCTAAGGTACGTCGAGACATTCAAACAGATAGACATACAATCTCTTATATATAGATCGAATAAACTCGATGGAACATTGTTCTTAATACATGTACAGTGCTGAAAGCGCGGCGACCGTTTAGACTACATGTTATAGCATATGGATATCTGTACAGGTTGAAATAATGGCTTTGTAATATATAATTACTCGTTATAATAAATAAATAAGAGATCAATGACTGTGTATGTGTAGTGAAGACGGTAGCCGCGTGTTCTTTGCAATAAATAATAATTAAACAACTATATCATACATCGTGATGTTCGCTCGTTCGCTGATTATTTCTTCCGCTTTAACTTCGGTATTCTGTAATGCGTGCATGTGGGTTAAGAGCAGGCACTTGTGTCATGTATTACAAAAACTGTGAAACTTTAATCCTAACTACTATTTTTCCCAAAACCTTTAAAATTTTATCATTTCTAAAGAGAAACAATATACAAATTGTACAGAGTATTTTACTATCACCATAGGCAGAAAGTAGGGTTAGCCTAATAAATACAGGCATGATACAACGGTCACCAATCCCCTAAGTGTAGTGATTTCGACCATAACCGTTTTAACAATTGAGCTGACCATAATTTATTGGCATATCAAACTTCATAATTAAAAACACTAATTTTATTGATGTATTTATTCGAAGTGTTTTGTCTTCGATTGTACTTTAAGTTTTTTTACCTCAGAAAAGTTGTCATTATATTTTGTTTCACAGTTTTAAATATTATTTTACAAATGATAGAATGCAGTGTATGTTTTTTCATAGAATACAGGATAATATGCCATAATGAGTTTATTTATTTTCCGTGAATTAGTCGGGTGTCGTTTGCGTGCTATTATTAACATTTTTATATATTTTATGGCTTGTTTCTAGTAATTAACTACGGAATAGTTTATTTTACAGTATATTTAAGGTAACTTACCCAGAACTCTTCTTGTGTGGGGAGGATTGTGACTTTTCCGACTCTAGTAACTTGGTGCTCGAATCCTTCATAAATCCTGGAAAATATCAATTATTTATAAAATTGTTGCTTTTAAAATTTTTGGTGGAGAATGAAAAGTTTACACGTATGCTGTTTAGTTTAATTTAAACGTATATTTCAATGTGTCTTTGCTTGGAATGGGCACACCAAAGATGGTCTACAATATAAAACATTACGTAATTTTTTTTAAGTTTTTCTTAAGGTATTGTGTTAGTCTACTTTTTCCAAGTACTATACAAAATTAACTTTGAAATATGCAACTCAACTAACAAACTTTTTTATCTAACATTATAATTTGAGTTGATTTATTTAGGTACCTTTTCCTGAAGATCCGAAGACAGAGCTGCCCAAATTATTGAGATTGCTAGTGAAGGAGTCTGCTTCCCGTGCCACAGCGTCCGCGGCCGCCTGCTCCGCCCCCCTCACGCCCTCCGCGACCTCTCCCAGCCTCTCCTCCGCCGATTCAACTCCCTCCTTAGCCGACCCTTTAATCTCCTCAAGTTTATTATCGGCCGACACTTGGAAACCCTCAAAATATCCTTTAGCGTCCCCAAACAACTGCTTCGAACTCTCCTCAACATTTTGCTGTGTATCTGACAGTACCATTTTTGCTGAATCATCTAAACTATCAAATGTATTCCCCGCTGAACTTTGGAAGGAATGAAGAGTGTCTTCAGCAGAACTGCCCAAACTGTGCACGTCATCTCTCATGGAGGCAAACGTATCCCTGGTAGAGCTTTGCATCTCATCCCATTTGTCCTTGGCGTCGCTCACTTTGTCCTTCGCCGAACTTTCGACCTTATCGAAAGAACTCAAGGTTGAATCTTGCACGTGATCGAACGCCTGTTTCGACGACCGTTGTAAGTCGCTTGCTTTGTCGGTGGCCGATTCCTGTAGGTATTCAAACTGTTCTTTGCCTGATTGTTGAAGTTCATCGAATTTGTTGCTCAAGTTTGTTTGGATTTCTCCTTTCTTGTTTGATGCTGAATTAATGGCGTCTTCAGCGGATTTCTTGATTTGTTCTGTTGTTATTTCAGCCTCTTGCCTTATCCTGTCCAGATCGCTTTGTGCTGCTTCTTTTTTGCTGTGAATTGCGTCTCCTAATTCGTTTGTTTTACTTTGTATGGCGCTATCAATTGCTTCTGTTTTCTCATGGACGGAATCTTTAAGATCGGCGGCTGTGCTTTCTACTGAGTCTTTAGCTTCCTGGCTCTTCTCGTGTGCTGTGTGTCCAAATCCGCTGAATGTATCATGAATAGCGTGGCCGATACCGCTGAAGGTATCTTTGATGGCATGGCCGAATCCACTGGCTTTTTCATGGACATCTTCGCTTATTTCGCCGGCTTTATCATGAATGGCGTCTTTAGTTTCAGTCGTTTTGTCTTGTATGGAATGGCCGACTTTACTGGCTTCGTCCTGAATAGAGTGTCCGATTTCATTTGCTTTGTCCTTCGCTTCACTGGTTTTGTTTTGTACAGTTTCTCCGACTTCGCTTGCAGTGTTGTGTATTGCGGCTCCAAAACCAGAGAATTTATCGTGAACCGCATTTCCAAATTCATTAGCCTTATTCTTAGCGTCAGTGGTTTTATCTTGTATGTTTTGTCCAATATCAGTTGCTGTATCGTGGATAGCGTTGCTTACATTATTTCCGAGCTCACTTGCCTTATCTTTCGCTTCGCTGGTTTTATCTTGGATAGATTGTCCAACTTTGCTGGCTTCATCTTGCAAACTTTGTCCAATTTGATTTACTTTTTCCTTAGCCTCTGATGTTTGGTCTTGCAAACTTTGTGCGACTTTGTTCGCTTCGTCATTTACTGCGTTTCCTACTTCGTTAGCTTTTTCTTTAGCTTGGCTGGTTTTATCATGGATAGCATCTCCAACTTTGTTTGCTTGTTCGCTAATTGCGTGACCAGTTTCAGTGATAGCCTCTTTGGCTTCACTGGTCTTCACCTGAATAGCTTGTCCAGCTTCGCTAACTTTATTTTGGACAGCATCTTTAGCCTCTGTAGCCTTATCTTGCGCGGCTACAGCTGCTTCTTTTACAGCATCCTTTATTTCACTGACTTTGCCTTCAACTGAAGCCTTGATTTCTCCAGATTTAGCATCCACTGCTTGCTTAGCCTCAGCAGTTTTGTCTTGAATGGACTTTTCGATTTCATTCTTTTTGTCGACAACAGCCTTTTCCGCTTGGTTTTTCTTATCTTCTACACTCTGTGCTAAAGCTTCAGCGCCATCTTTAAGTTCTTCTTGCTTCTTAGCTACGGAATCTTTAATTTCATCTTTCTTTGCTGATGCGTTATCTAACGCTTCGTTGGCTGACTCTTTGCCTTCAGCTACTTTGTTCTTCAACTCGTCTTCTAGTTTCTCTTTTTCTCCGAAAATGTTTTGAACTAGACCGGTGAAGAAGTTCTTGCCTTCTTTTGCCTTTTTCTTGGCTTCCTTAGCCTCTTTCTTTAATTCTTTCTTAGACTTTTCTTTGACACCTTCTAATGAGTCACCCATTGACTTAAGCTTGTCATTGGCCGAAGCCTTGGCGTTGTCGAGTGATTCTTTAGCATTTTCTTTAATATCTTGCGCCGTATTGCTCAGATTTTCTTTGGCATCGTGGATAGTTTCACTGACAGAATTGGCACCATCTTGCGCTTTATTTTTGATGTTTTCAGCAGCGTTTTCAGCGGCTTCTTTAATGTCTGCCGTTTTATCTTCTCCTCTAAGTTTAAGCTCTTCAGCCCTTTCCATGGCTGTGAAATTAAGAGCCATCGCTTTGCTATTGAGATTATCTTTGACTATTCCAACATTATGTATTACGTTGTCTACAGCATCATTAGCTGATAATTTAGCATCATTAACTTTAGCGTTCACGTCGTCTTTAAGTTTGTCAGCAGAGTCTGCAAGGTCATTTATCTTATCACGCGCCGAGTCTTCAATTTCATGTACTTTATCTTGAGCATCAAACTTTACCTTTTCATAATCATGAACAATATTGTCATTAGCTTCACCAGCCTTTTGTTTGATTTTATCTTTCTCCTCTTCAATGATACATAGTCCTTCCGCCATATTGTTATGGATATCATCCGATACATCATGCATTTTTTCATGGGCAGCAAAATGGACTTGTTCTATTCTATCGACAATGTTAGATGTTTCATCGTGTCTATGTTTCTGACCTGCCTTGTATTTGCCTTCGCAGCAGCCAACATAAAATTGGAAAGGATCTGTTTTCTTATTATACAAAGGCGTATCTACCGGCTGCATGAGTTCGTATTGCTCATACAGATTTTCTTCCACCGGTTTACGGTTTTCTTCATCTACAATTAATTTCGTGGTATAGACTTGATTGTTGGGGTCATCATCATCCTTCAAATGGGGTTTAGTTTTAAGGTCTTTGAACATATCATCGACTTTGCCTAAAAGGTCTTCGTTGATGAGTCTGGGGGCTGGTTTGGGAGGAGATTTCTCTTCTTTACTCTCTTTAGGTTTGGGTTGAGGCTTCGGAGAGGCTTCTTTGTCCTCTTTAGCCTCATGGTCGTCCTTTTCTTCCTCTTTATCCTCACCGTGTCCGAATACATTCATGACTTTATCGGCGAGGCCTCCGAGGAAGCCGACGCCTCCCTCTGGCTTCTTCTTGCCTTTCTCGAGGGTGTTCATTGGGGTCTTGTCTTCGTCTGAATCAAAGGTAGCTTTAGTTTTGTTTGAGTCTACGTGAAGCGTGTCGCCGTTTACTGTGAAAATAGATTAATGTATTTAATATTTATATAATATTTATATCTACGTAAGAACTTGTAATAAGTTCGTATTTCCTTTAATCTTACCATGAGGCTTAGTATCTTTGCCGTCATCGCTGTCCTTAGTCGAGTATTTGACGTCACCATTTGTGATTATCTTGTCCTAGAACGCACAAAAGTTTATTTATTTGTACACAAGACATCACACTGTTTTTTTATTTATCTTTATTATATAGAGATTTAAGTACTCATGGCATTGGCCCATAGACTTTGTGACAACTAAAAATATAAGAATACCTAAAATACAGACCGACCAATCTTGGGAAAACTTATTTTTATCACAAACTTCACAACTTAAACTATTCTCAAGAAATATTGTTAAGACCGGTTAGTTTAGGAGTTATTATACTCATATCAGCCAACAGTGCCGTCCACTGCTGAACGTAAGCCTCCCCTAAAGAACGCCAACCATCCCGGTCCTGAGCAGTCCGCAACCATCCGCTGCCAGCCACCTTCTTCAAATCATCGACCCATCGTGCCGCAGGGCGTCCTACACTACGCTTGCCCATACGTATAATATTATACTCACATGCCCGTTAAGCGTTCGGTCGTGTGAGTACGGCAGCGAGGCGGGTCCTAGGCTGTTGTTGTGGTCGCCGCCCCAGTGGAAGCTCAGCTCATCCTTCAGCGCGTCGAAACCTATAAAATATTGTGTATAAGTATATATTGATAACTCTATAATAACGAAATAACTCTCTCTATCTACTATATTCTTATTATCTATTCAAATGAAAACTAATCACACTTTTTATGAATTAATGACTCCAGATCCAAACCAAGAGTCAAAGATCCAGTAAAAAAATTAAATGATTGAACAGTGTTTAAAAAAGATACACTTTTACGGTGGATGTTGTCTCTCGCTTTTATAAATGACAGAACTTTAGCACATTAAAAGGGGGCGTCCATTTCCTTCGTTATGCCCAGTAGTAAGTTAAACCTGGCTGAAAATGATAGAGTATATCTAATGGAGTGGGGTATTTACACCTGAAATTATTTAGCTTTTCTAAGAGAAGACATAAAGATAATGTAATGATAAGTGAGTTCTGACCAGACTGGTCCAGGTTGAGGTAGTCGAGCTGGCTCTTGGCGGCGCGCGGCGCGATGCGCGCGGGCAGCTGCACGTCCAGCACGCACGCCGGCGTCTGCGACTGCTCGCCGCGGGGCACCTGAACCAAGTACTTATATAGAATACACTACATTTACAAGACCGAATAACATAAAACACTCAATAATATCACATAAAATCTAAGTGACCAAAAATATTTATATAAATATATATTTTTATGAACTGTTTATTTAACTCCTTTCATTCGTTTTAATATTTCCTGCCATGATACTTAGAAAAAAAAAAAAAATCGACACAAAAGCTGCTAATCATGCTACAGTTTTATTGGTAGGACATAGAGCTCTACTAAATGTTTTTAAGAACTTTTTATGTACACACAGCAAACTAGATAGGTTTGTAAGCCACACAACATTTTTAGGGTTCCGTACCTCAAAAGGTAAAAACGGAACCCTTATAGGATCACTTTGTTGTCCGTCTGTCTGTCTGTCTGTCTGTCTGTCAAGACCTTTTTTCTCAGGAACGCGTGGAGGTATCAAGCTGAAATTCATATCAAATACTCAAGTCTATGGTCTCTTGGAGCTGTGAAAAAATCAAACTTCTAAGTCAACGCGATCAAAAGATACTCCCGTTTATGCCGCAAATTTTCGACACTCGCAAGGGAATCAAAACCTACAGGGTACTTCCCGTGAACTCAGAATCTTGAAATTTGGTACGAAGCAACGTCTTATAACACAGATAAAGGAAAAATTGCGAAAAGCATAAATTTTTAGTTACATCATATAATAAAAATATTTTTAATAATTTTAAACTTATTACCCCTTTACTCATGAACGCGTAGTGGTATTATATTGAAATTCTTAACAAATACTCAAGTCTATAATATCTTTAAGCTGTAACAAAATCAAACTTCTACGTCAACGCAATCAAAAGATACAGCAATTAAAGCCGCATATTTTGAAACTCGCAACTACTCGCAAGGGAATCAAAACCTAAAGGATACTTCCAGACGACCTGGAATCTTGAAATTTGGCATGAAGCAACGTTATAAAGTACACATATAGGAAAAATTCCGAAAATCTTAAATTTTTAGTTACATCACATAGTACATTTTTTTTAATAATCATAAACTTACTAGCTGACCCAGCAAACGTTGTTCAGCGATTAAAAAAAAAAAACAGATGTTGGCCGATTCTCAGATTTAGCAATAAAAATACCATAACTTTTACTTATATACCTACAGGTTTGTACGGAACCCTCGGTGCGCGAGTCTGACTCGCACTTGGCCGGTTTTTTTATTATATTATACACAATATTTATTACATATATTCCGCTTACATAATATGTAATAAAAATGTTAGTGTATGACATAATATAAGATGTTAGTGTGACTTGCAAACCTATCTAGTTTGCTGTGTGTACCTATTTTTACAAATACAGATTATAAGACAATACATAGGCATCTTGTTGTCTTACCTTAGGTTCGTTCATAAAGTAGATCCTGCCAGAAGGATTCTCTTCGTGGTGCTTCACTCGCACGGTGAACTCCACGCGGTTGTCTTTGAATGCCTGTACAAACAAATCATTCACATTTATCAAATCTTTTGACATTCCTTAAAGTTGTAATAAATATTATATTCTTTGGAACTTAATGTAGGTTAATTTTGTGCCATGTATTATGCAGACTAGAATAGATCTGACAAAGCTATATGTTTAGACATTGCAATTTAAACATAATGTGCATCAAAATAAGGTTCATATTTGTGTACACGTACCTCGAAAGTGAACATAGGCTGGCTGCCGGACTTGGTGACGGGCACGAGGTTGCCGGAGAACTCCAGGTACACCTCCTTTGTGTCCAGGAATCGTACTGATGTGGAGTGAGCGACTTCAGAGTAATGCTCCTGCGAAGGGCGGGCGGTTAAAGTATTGTTGATAACGAACATGGTTTTTTATACTATGGCCTATATTGATATTATAAATGTAAAAGTAATTCTCGTCTATATGTCTATCTGTCTGTTACGCTTTTCGGCTAAACCGCTGAACCAATTTTGATGAAACTATAGGTTAAGCCTAGATGCTAAGAAAGGACAACGACAAATACACGGGCGGAGTCGCGGGCGACAGCTAGTAAGACATTATTTTATTTTTTTGTTATGCATTTTTAAGTTTAAGTTTATGATAGTTTGAAAGACTGTGTATTTTGTGCTGATTGTATTTAGAATTACTGCGTCTATTGAATTCGTTTTACCTGTGTATAATATAAATGAATAAAAACCACATGCTAAGCTAATTAAAACTATTCGCTACGCGCTTAATTCACAAATAACAAATATTTAATACAAATTTGCATTTAATTAGATTTCCATGTTAATTTAATGCCTACCTGTTGCAGCAGAGTCTCGTAAGCGTATCTATCGGTGATGTACATGACGAGCAGGCGTCCCTCCAGCGCGTCCAGTCGCTTGCCGAGCACTACGATACGCACCTCAAACGGTACTAGAAGCATCTCCCTGTAGAACGTTATTAGTGTTAAGTAAACGATAATGAATTTTATAGCTTTTTATAATAGTTTTAATGCCAAAATAACCTAAATATGGATAGGATTAAACATCATACCTTGATATTTTTTATCGATAAAAAATACTAATTATTTTAATTATGTAATTTAGTCAAGTAAGTGATTTGAAATGTATGTTTCTTGTTTGTGTAATAATTTTTATTATACCTAATAGGTTATATATTTGCATGCAGAACTAAGTAGGCAAAATATGAAGGACTGTTCTAATTTATAAGATCTGTAATTTTATATCTTTCAAAGAAAATAAATAATTCTATTATTCTTCTAATTCTATTTGAAATTAAATTTAGGCATAAAGGCAATTTCAATAGTAAACACCGCGTGACATGTCTCGGCTTTTTATATAACCTAAAAAAAGATTTATTATTATGTTTATTTCTTTACCTGTAAAGTTCGGTTGCCAATTTTGTGGCGTCGCTGACATTTTGGCAGTTCATCATCCAGAACCTAAAACAAAGTGGTTTTGTTAAGTATTTTAAATACACATTACATTTGTAAAGACTTCTGGATGGACCAGTATCTATTTTTAAACAATTTTTGACGTGATACTGGCTTATAAATCGATGAACGCCGGCTGCACGCACGAAAAACTGTCACGTTCCGCCTGAGCCGAGCGTGCAAGCGAGAGCGCGGAAAAAGCGATAGAGAGGCACGATCGGTCTTAGCGTTCTGCTCTTGACGTTACACGTAAAATTATCGTCTGTAAACCGACTTTACAGACAACCAATTTTTTTTACTTATATTGTTGCTTGGCTAATTCGTTTTCCAAAAAATATTATTCATGGTACAAGGTACACGACATACCTGGCTGAGACAGTGGTAGTGAACGAGGCACAGTCGTCGGTGACGGTGAGCGGCGTGGAGCCCGTCACGTCCTCCCACACGGCGCGAGCTTGCCCGCCCATTATAGAGCACAGCAGACGCAAGTTGCTGGTCGACGGCTTTTCTGTGCCACCCTGTATTAGAAACATAAAAATTTAATAAATAATGTAATAAGAAAAAATCGTCCTGACTGAATTCTAGTAATGGCGGCTTCACTCAGTAGAGATTTGTCATCTGCACGGGAGATATTACAGTGCACCAGTGTGTGCGCGTACACAGTTGCTCTCTATTCCTTCACTCTTCTAGATGGACCGGAGAAAGATCAGGTCAAAAGGCTTTACATGTTTTCCGAGGCACGGAAATAGAATAGAATCTTTAGGATAGATTGGGCTAGACCACTCGTACTTAGCCTTAACGCAATAATTTCCTAACAAACTTAAAGGAGTAGAAACTTAATATCAGCCGTACCTGATAGGCCGGCAGCGGCGCAGTGAGTGTGATAGAGCGATGGAACTTGCGCCTGCGGGGCTCCACCGTGAGCACGGGCGACACGGCGGCGTGGCGCGGGAGCACGCGGCGCGCCAGCGGCCCGCCCGCCGCGTGCGCCTGCAGCCCCACGCGGATGCGCTTCGTCAGCGCCGCGGCTGGGAACTGCGCCTGCACCTGGAGGGAACACATCAGTATTTAAGTTAATTGTGGTGATTATTGATTTATTACTAAGAGCCATATTCACTGAGAAATGAATCTCTTAAAAACTATCTTTGGAGATATGACAAAAAAAAGTTTGGTACAGTCATGTTTAGCACATGAAGGAACAAAAATGCATATAAATACATAAAAAGGACTAATAAATAAACGCGTATTCTTCAAAATATAAATGAAAAAGAACATGTAACGGCATTATGGTATCCCAATTTCAACTTAATTCTGTAAATATTTCCAAATTAAATCGTGCTATCGCTGTCTTTCACGTCTTTATTACCTGCGGGATGTGAGCGCTGGAGATGGTGCCTCCCTCGGGGCCAATGATGTGCACCTCCTGGCGCACGCGCGACACGCACGCGAGGTAGTGCGGGAAGTCGCACGTCACTATGCGGGTCACGCGCTCGCCGTTCTCGCGAACTGTTTCACTGCCGCCGAATTCTTGCTTCGAGCGTTGGAGCGCTTCCTGTAATGCATTAACTATTTAGTAACTGTTGCACAAAAATGCGTCCAACATTATAAACAACGCTCTAAGCACTATTTTTAATAGAAATATGTTTGTTATGATTTATAGCGTCGGATAATTGATGTTTCGCATCATTAAATATTCATTATTTAATGAAATCATTTTGAGCCGAAATTTTGTGAAAATGATTTTAAACCACATGTATTCTTCACCTCTTTTGGATAGATATAACCTTTCAGTAACACACTGTATAAAGGTAACCTATGAAAAAGGTACAAGAACGGGTAGTTTATTTATTTATTAAGGACTTCGATTTAGTTGTTACAAATGGGCCAGAATTAGAAAATAACAAAAGATATTTTTGTGCTGACCTGTATGAGCGGATTGTCGTTATTGTGCAGGTAGTGGTCCTGCCAGGTCTCGCCGGTGTCGGAGCGCAGGATCACGATCTCGCGCTCCTTGCACGATGACGTGTAGATTGGCACCTCGATTACTACTGGACTGTAACAATAAAAGACTTGTTAATAAAAAAAAACCGGCCAAGTGCGAGTCGGACTCGCGCACCGAGGGTTCCGTACACACCTGTAGGTATATAAGTAAAAGTTCACCCATCACTACGATCGAGTCATAGTTATGGTATGATAATTGCAAAATGAAAAAAAAAAAAAAAATCAGAAATATTTTTTTTTATATGATGTAACTAAAAATTTACGGTTTTCGCAATTTTTCCTTTATCTGTACTATAAGACGTTACTTCGTACCAAATTTCAAGATTCTGAGTTCACGGGAAGTACCCTGTAGGTTTTGATTCCCGTGCGAGTTTCGAAAATTTGCGGAATTTTGCGGCATAAACGGGAGTATCTTTTGATCGCGTTGACTTAGAAGTTTGATTTTTTCACAGCTCCAAGAGACCATAGACTTGAGTATTTGATATGAATTTCAGCTTGATACCTCCACGCGTTCCTGAGAAAAAAGGTCTTGACAGACAGACAGACAGACAGACGGACAACAAAGTGATCCTATAAGGGTTCCGTTTTTACCTTTTGAGGTACGGAACCCTAAAAAGAAAATTCAATGATTGGCGATTTGTTCAGTAGCTATGTGATTGAATTCTTCTATCATTTATTGTGGGTTAGATGTTTATATGGACATATTTAATTTAACATTTTTTTTTTTATTTGGCATGATATAAATCTATAAATGGAGCCCTGTTAATATTATAATCCTTTTGAATAGGACATAAATATGCCAAAATTTTCTCAGAATACATTATAGACATCGCAAAATGTATAGATCGAACTAGTACTACATTATGTATAGTATCAATGTATTGTCATACATCTATTAAAATAGAACCAAAAAGTCCTAAAACCGCAACGTCTAGTGACATTCAATTAACTTTGTAAACTTCACGAAAACTTAAGAAATTATTTACGTCAAGGTGTAAAGCATACAGTTATTTATCTAATAATACTTACGCCAAGAACTTAGCGCCCTGTGGCTGCAGCTCCAGCAGCCTGGAAGCGAGCGCCTCCCCCTCCATCAGAGGGGGAGGGGCCGCGGCCGGAGCTCGTCTCGTCGCCGCTCTGGAAACAAACCGATTGAATTATGATTTAAAGCGCGTGATTTAACTAATTAATTTATTTTGTATATAATATGTTGAAGTAATTATTTCCGCCAGTATGCATGCTCATTAAATAAAATGTATATGAATTATACATAGAAATCTTTCCCTTGAATCTCCATCCATTGGTGAAAACCATATGAAAATCCGTTTGGTAGTTTTGTTAATCGTGTTGAGCCAGACATACAGACAAGGCTGGCCACCTTACTGATTATACGTGTTGAAAGTTTATACATTAAAGTTTCGGGCAAGCCTTGTCTCCTGTAAAACGATAGAAAAAGCATCTCGGGATTTTAGCTGGTCTGCCACGTTCCTCCATCTTCCCTAGGGCGCAGGTATATGCGGATTTCCACCCGTTCCAAAAAAATGCCATTTGGGCCGATTTTTATGGTAAAAATTGTTGTGTAGTGTTGTGAGAGATGAAAGAAGAATTGATTTATCTTAGTACCGGCAGGTGACTCTAGTGGGCGCTGCGCAGGCGGCGGGCGGCACGATGACGCGCACGCCACCGCGACGTTTCGCCTTCATGGCCCCGCCGCGCGCGTCCACCACGAACGACACCAGGAAACTGAAATAATACACATCAAATTACTACTAAGTATTGAAAATACATAACCAGGATCTGATTTCGAAAGAGTTAATAATTATATTAATCTGCAGAAGAGATTAGTAAGGTTTAAGCCATCAAAGTGTTCTTTTTTTTTTAACTGTCTCCTACACTAAGGAATTTAATCCGTATATTGTGGGGGTTTCACAAACATTCAAATCACATAAGAATACCCAGACTAGAAAAGGTATTTGTTGATCACGCAAATGCTTGTTCCATGCGGGTATCTAACCCACAGCACGACGGGCGCAGTAGTAATTGGCGTGGTGACCTATGCCACTCGACCATCCATGCTGTCAAATTTGTCATTACTGACATGAAGAGACGGGTTTTTTTGGTCGCTAGAACTAGTACTGTTCTCAATCGTTATTATTATACAAGGGACACATTCTGGGACCTAGCTGTAGTCTAAGCTATGTTGGTATCAGCTTCTAGTCTTTTTAGACAGCAACTGCTTATTATTTTTGCTACAAACTATTTTTTGGGTTAAATGGTGCATGGAGAATGGCGATTTCATAAAAAAAAAAACATTCTAGTTAGTTTACAAGTGTCTTTCATAATTACATGATATCATAGTCCGCTATAAGACTCACTCAGAGATAAGGACACGTGTAAATTGCTTTGGCCATTATAGTGGCTTCCTTAAGCATATCTTTGATAGCTATTGACATTGGTAAGAAACAATGTAGTCCCGGCAGAGTCGATCGTGATTATATCAATATGTAATATCTAATTTCCTTAAACCAGTGTATAAACCTTGTTATACACTGGTTTAAGGACTATAGATTCATTCCAAATCAAGCATCATGTAGGATAGACCAACTTGTAAATGAGATTGGATGCAAAAATATGACATGTTAAAGAAAATGCTTTAGAAAATCTTTTAGACTGCGAAGTCTTTGATTGCGGGGATATAATATATTGAGATATATTCTCCATTGAGATTGCTCCAACATACTGATAGATATGTAATGATTTATCGTCGCGCGAGTTACATTTTTAACTAAAGACGCTGATAACAGTCGATTATAACTGGATCTTGGTTTTCGATTCGGTTTTGTTCGGGAGTACTGATTCCCAATCAAATCGAGAACCGAATCGAGTTCGAATCAAAATAAAAAACAGAACCAAACCAGTTTCAGGAGTCCTGCTGGTCTCTGGGAACGGAAAAGCATTTCGGTAGTTTTAACCTTCAGTAGTCCGGAACTCCACTCCGCCTTCGAAGGGCGGTAATAGCCCATGGACTTCTACAGGGTCAGATAACAAAAAGGTCTAGGTACTACTTACCCAATGTCAAGGGGCTGTCGATCAATGGTGGCGACTTTCTTGTCATTGTTGCTGGGCCACAGGTGTCCATCAGTGACAGTGTCCTCGAGCGGCTTGGCCCGGTGGAGGGTGCCCGCCTCGCTGTTCATGTAGCGGTATTGTTGCTGCTGCTGGATGGGGCACTCCACCTCGCCTGCAATGGATTGTGAAGTTAGCGGTGTTGTCGGTTTGAAGATTTTATGCTGCTGTTTAATTTAGATCTAAAAAAAATAAATGTGGACAAAATCACATACATTGCTCTGAACCCAAAGTAAGTAGCTAAAGCACTTGTGTTATGGAATTCAGAGACAACGAAGGTACCACAAACACCCAAAACCGAGACAATGTAGAAAAGGGGTTTTCTACATTGACCCGGCCGGGGATCGAACCCGGGACTTCAGAGTTGGCGACACTTTGAAAACCGGTGCGTACGCCACTCGACAACGGAGGTCGTCATCATTTAGATCTATACAAATATTTCGCTAATAGTCTACTTTGTCTGCTATGGATTGTTAAGTTGGCGATGTTATATTCAAGATAAGTTTATGTTATTGATCGAACACTCGAGATGACTTCTTAGACTTAGAGAACATTTTTACAAGTCCTAAAAAAGTTATACAGAATCAATTTAAGAATTTGTGACTTTTTATAAAACACTTTTGTAAGTATAGATTTTTATATTAAACTATTCGGCATGGCAGTGGTTTTAGTTACTAAAATAAGTGTTATTAAGGTTTTTAAATATAAACTACATTTAAGCAAATCTACTACTTTAATATAAATATTGAATACAAGGTTATGTTGATATTTGATTTGAGTCAAATGTTTAGACCGTAAGTTATTTCTAAAGTAAGAGATATTTAAAAATATAAAAAAACGGTAAATAACTAAAACAAACATTACGAATACCATCGCTGCATAAATATTCTATTAGATAAACAGATGTAACTCAAGATATGAGCACATTGTTACATCACTCAGTGGGTAGGTAGGTATCCCACATTTTTGAGCAATATACTTCATTCGCGAACGTGGGCTGGTATTAATAAAGCTTGGTTTAAACAACATGAAAAGAAAACTATACACCATTCCTGTTAGGTCTGCGAATTCCATTGATTCTGAGGTTAAAAGCTTTCTTCCAATTAATTGCAGAACTAGTCTGGTATTCCATAGTCTAGATTTATCATTAAATAGCTACAGATCTCGCTTCTGGCTAAAATATTAAAACCTGTTGTAAGTTTTCCAATTGATATGTTAATAAATCCTTACAGTGCCCTTACCCTTCAATTAGTTTTAATTCCAATACCAAATTAATTAAGCACCACGTGATCCAGTATTTTCGAAAACAAAAGAAATACTGTCAATGGAATGAACTCACTCGAACCTAAAAATCGAGAGTGTTTTTTTGGTACTGTGTTGTTTGTATGCCTGTTAAATTTATAACAATTTTGCATTCGCATTGTATTAGAATTAAAATTCATTCAAGAGTAATCCTCTGGTCCTATCGTAATACTGTACCTAATTGTAATCGTGTCCTACCAAAAATCTTTTAAATAACTTCAAATCTATCAATGGGCACCAAAACAAGTATCTAATGATCTTTGACCACGTTAACTTTTTACAGTTAATAACTTCTCTCGCTCTATAAATTCTCTCACACTTAATATATCTGTCTGGCATATGAAATCTAGCTTTACAGAAATTCAGCCGACCTTGGCAATGTATTAGACGTAGGTAACTTACCTCCTTCGTCTTCCGAGTCACTCATGAATGTATCCTGCATGAGCTCAGGCGCCGCCACTCTGTATTTGCCTTCTAAGCCGCCTGAAACAAAACAAAACAAAACATTAACATAATGTCTAAGAAATAAAGTACGTTCTTCGTATAGTGTCTCTACAAAGATACTTCGACTACTATTCTACTTAAAGTATGTACCTATAACTACGTTTAGAGGATTGTAAGCATGGTGATTTTTTTTTAAGTGATATAATTATTAAACCTTAAAGTCAGGTAGCGCCATCTATTATTACGATGAAATGGTTTACAGTTTTTAGAACACTTCGATTTCTTCACTTTGGGACTATTTGATTTCGGATTAAACTTATTAAACACTCAAAATATCTCTATAATATTAGTAGGTATAGATAGGTAAACCTTGTGTTGGGATTGACTTACTTAACTCAACTCCCACTCAAGTAGTTATGTTTTTAGATTCTTGCAAAATATGCCCATTGAGTAATCCTAATATGAATTGAACACAATTGTTTATAAGGTCGCCCAGTTGTTAACAGATCTGGCAGTGACATGGATTCTAAATATTTTCATGTCCTGTTAATATGCAAAACTTGATAGTTTCAATATTATATATCTAACAGTATCTTTTTTACACAATGTATACAGGATAGAGATTTTTATCGAAATATAATGAATAAGCACTTGAATAGGTGTTCATAGTTTCGAATTGTATTACAATATTTATTTTGTTATCTTTTAATGTAAACTTTCAAGTAAGCAAAAAATGTAGACTACTATTTTTCTGTGTTGAATATTCGGAGAGTTATTATTGAGACTGGAAGTCGACCCCAACAGAGCTTGAGAAAAAGCTAGGCAGAAGAAGTTTCTGTAATAAACTAGTTTTTATGTAGATTTTCTATTATCAGACAAAAAGTACTGTTGAACGCGCTCATTAATGAGTTATTTTTACTTGTTAAAAACAGACTTTAACAATGTATTCAACAAGTATAATCAGGAACAAAACAGAATTCTCACGGAGATAATAGCCTCAGTTGTTTTAAAGCGGAACATTGTAACGCGTGCCGCTAGACGTAATCCGTTCAACAAAATGTCGGATACACAAGACGTGTTAACTGATGCTGTCAGATACACAATATACAAGAAAGTAAAAGACATCGAATTTTACTCTATTTTTTAGAATTAAGCAATTGTTCAATATTTAATTGGCATTTGAATACAAAGAAGGAATAAGTTTTTAACGATTGACGTCTCCTAAGGTGCACCTTGGATAGAGAAATAACTACTATCCTTGTAGACTAGCCACTACAGCATGAGCTGGTAAATAAGCTGATATAAGCTCATACCGACACTACCAAAAACTCAAATAGAATATCAGAAACAAAACAGTGTAAAACCGTTGCTTATAGACGCGCTTGTGTCGTTTGTTTTGGTAAAACTGCGGAGCGCAGTTAGTTTACCACTGGCGCCGATTCCCTTATACGCTAACTAAATCAAAATTAAACCATTGCTATCTTTTACTAACATACAGCGGGAGAAAAGGACGGAAACAGATAATAACTAACTTAGAAATGTCAAACTAGTTTTCGCCTTGAACATCACGTTGTTTTAGTACCTACAAACGTTTCTGCGTGTCGGTAGATTTGCATGAGAATTTTAGTCAAAACTAAATTGGACAGCACTAATTTTCGTCAGTACTTTTCTAATTGTATACAAGTGAAAAAGATACCGATGGCCTAATATAAGTTTAGTGTGGGTTTAACAGAATCGGGGCCATTAGCTAAGCAACTAAATAAATAAGTTATTATATCTTTATATCTACACGTGTGTAGGGGAACAGGACAAGGAACTTTCCAAAGAAAGTGTGCGGGTAAGGAAGTCGGCCCATTAGAATAGCTGTTTGGTTCTGATGCAGGCGCGCATACCAAATGGGCGGCGACATTACGAATCTAGGTACATGTGATAGACAATTGTTTGTTTATGTGCATACTAGTGTTTGACCCTGGTTTTACTGAACACAATTGTGTTGATTTTTAATCGTGGAACGAAATTGACGTCTTACAGATTTTGTACTGAAGAACTGTCAAAGCTCAATATTATTTCCTCGGATGAAACTATCTGGCGTTAGAAAAATCCGCCCCCCCAGAAATATAGTTTTTTCAGTTATTTTACAGCCTAGATCTGTACACCAAACACTATACTTGTCTAGGCTATGAGTCGGTCTTAAGTTGCTGGCTAAATGGCCATACTCTTAAAATTTAATCGTAAAACAAGTAAGATGATACGTCATATGCGGTCGGACGTAAAAAGTTTTTATTATTAATTAAACAATAACGCCGGCAAAACAATTGAATACAAGAAAAAAAAAATTAAACCTCAGGCAGGACTCGAACCTGCGACTACTTGTTAATATGGTGCATGTAACCAGTAGTTGTAGGTTCGAATCCTGTCTGAGGTTTAAATTTTTGTCCTTTCTTCTATTCGCATTTAATTACGTATAAAGTTAATTGTAACCAGTTATTAATATGCAAAATTTTCTCCTATTTGATATGCTTTCGAAATTTATAAATTATTGTATTCCGCATAAGTTATTTTTATTCATAGGCGTATATTCGAGATATTTAACAAATTGTTTATTTTCAAACGTGTGCCGTACAGTAGGTTCCTATACAATATACATGCATACACAATGTTTTTTTTATATAGATGTGTTATCGTTTATGAGGTGACAATTGTATGCGTGTCGGTGCACAGTTTTGCATTTGTTAACTATTGTACAGTTAAGGTCAGTGACAGTTACACTAACTATTGACCAATGACTTCATTGATAAGTTAAAATTTAGAAAATTTACATGTTTCGCATCAACAAAGAACACCCAGACATAAATTACACAAATGCGGGGATCGAACCCGCAACACATCGCAACATTAAAGGCATGCCTTTATAGGTTTTGAAGTTGAAAAGTAAAAGTAAGATAGATCTTTAACAAACAAAAAAACACTTAAAATATAATAGCACTGTTCAGTTTCTGCATCAATCTTTATATATATAGTTCTATTGTAGGCGTCAAGTTATCAATGACCTACTTAGATTATATATTAACTCATAATAAATACCAAAATATTATCAATTTCAATACAATAATATCCTTTTCGAATTAACATCACATAAAAGAGGATTTCACGGTTCATTCTCCTCACATATTGAGGAAAAAACATTTACAAATTAATAATAAATTGAAAAATCGTATTTCAGGTCAATGTGTTTTATGAGTATGGTGAATCGTTAAGGCTGTGGTGCAATAGGTTTGTATATTGGTCACACATTGGTACTTTATAATGCATTCGTCGTAATAGGGTTTAGGTGTAAAGAAGTATAGTTGAGCTCTTTGTATGTGTGTCTTAATATTGTGCATATTTTTGCCTAAAAATATGCACAATATTAAGTAGAATTTCTCTATTTCTATAGGGATATATTTTGCAGGCCAGCGACCCTGATTGCTAAACCAGAGGTCGTGTGTTCGATTCCCACGCAGGACAAATCTTTGTGTGATGAGCATGATCATTTGTTCTGTCTGGGTGTAATTTATATACAATTATGTCTGTATTCAGAAATATATAAGTATGTTTATAACTGATCTGGTTGCCATAATACACCTACATTATAATATTAGTAACTAGCTGTCCGCTGCATTTATTTAAGCTTTTTTTTTTAATCTTGTTTAAGGAACATCATAAAAACAAGAATTATCCGATTTGGTTTAGTCGTTCGGCAGTTATGGCATGTCCAAGGGAAATCGGGATTCCTATCGGAAATCGGGATAATTATATTATAGATATAGAAGATTACGAGATTTGGATTAAGGAACACATTCAAAACATTAAGGAACCATTCAATCATTCGGAAAACTCGAAAACCAATTAACTTTGACCATGGACTGACCTTCGATCGATCTCATAAGGACCCCTGACACGCTCGCGTTGCATACTCAACGCTTACGTGATACGTCGTGTTGCATTTAGTAATTGGATTATTTGTATGTTTCTGCGTAGTTGTACGATACAACCATCTCTTTCCTGCACGATGATAATTGATCTTGGGAATCAATGATGTCATTTTGTATTGTTTCCTATTTAACTTGAAAATAATTCATAAACAAAATCAAACTATGTCATAGATTTCATAAATAAGAGTACTTGTAAATTCTTTAAGTTTTACTTAGAAAAGCAGGCGGGCAGAGTTCATTGATAAAAAATCAAGTTAAACCTAATTTGAGTAACCTTAGAAATGCTTCAAACAATGTCATATATCGTTAAAAGTTCCAGCATATAAAGATAGTACTTTAGTAACATCTTATTCCGACTGCAAACTCAATGGAGAACGACAACACGCGTGTCAACGTTTAATAACTCATTCGGTTATTACACAACCGCTAATTTATCACACGCGACGATGCGCAGGCACATCTGATGTCACCAGCTCCTGGCGCATGCGTGGGAGTGCACAAGGGCCAACTAATTGACTCCATGACTTTACACTCACCTGACTTCTGACACATCTAGGACTGTAATGACGAAACTATTGGTGTACCCTTTGTGGCCCAATTGACAATTAATCGTGATTGGCTATTAATCAATTTTAGATAGTGTCGCAAGATTTTGATTAAATTTTAGATTCATTTAATGATGTTATTATAGTAAGTATGATGCTACTATAATGGTTTATTAATTGAAGTTCAACTAGCTAGGTATGTATGAATGTTAAGGTCAATATGATTTATAGAACAATCCACTTAGAAAATAAATTCATCACGGAACGAAGTCTATTTTTAATCAAAGATTTATTGCTGAAGAGAAATAATTCCGAGCCCCGCCCGTCGTTCAAATCTCCGATTTCTTGGCCCAACCCAAGGCGATAAGGTCAGTAAAAAATATGGTCGATGTGAGTAATCAAATAAATAGTAAATGAAAACAGTAGCCGATGTTTTATAGATAGCCGTGACAAGACAAGGTCGCCTCCTCAAAATATAGAGCGATCATTATTTTTAAAAGCACGAAGTTACGTTAGCTGACAACCAATAATTACAAATCGACGTTTTATTTATGACGCAATCAGAACTAAGTGCTACCGGGATATTAGCATTGTTTTTTTTTTATGAATCAGATACAAGAATAGTGATGTTCTAATAATGTTGTAGGAGATGGCACTGAGGACGTACCTTTTTGCATTTAACTGTGTCCGAAATTATGTATGACACATGTTGGCAAGAGATCTGCATGAAAGTGTTACTATTGTGATTTTCAGTGTTTATCACGCCAAAATAAAATGATACAAGTATTTCCGAGCACATACCTACGTAGCTATGAAACAATTTGGTTGAATAGGGATGCGGACTATTACTTTTTATTTAGGTACAAGTCACATAGACTATTAAAAAATATTAGACACGTATTTCATTGTTTACTTAAACAAATAATGAGGAATAAGTATACAGTGAATCGAAATGTCGCGTGACGTCACTTGCAGCTACAATTTTTACCAACATAAGACGTCACAAGCCCCTTCTCCTGAACTTTAAAACGCTTTAACTTTGTCATTTTTTATTGAATTGATAAAAGAAAAAATACGAGTTTCTTTTTTTCTTTTATGTATCTGGCGGACTAAATGGATATTTCCTTTTCACCCCTATTGAAAGCTGTTAATGACTGTACTGTATTTACCTTTTTAAAGTAGGAATAAACAGGTGCCGTTCTAACGTACACAATAGTATCTATAATGTGTTTATTTTGGAAAAAGGTTGAATGTACTATAGTCGTAAACGATAGCCGGGGAGTCTATTGTTTATAATTTGAATGGCTACGTTCGCAACTTGATATAGGCTTGTATTGTGTAACAAACCAAAATAACTCTTTGAATTAAAGTCTGTAGTGTTACAGATGTTGTGCTCACTGAGCGAATTACAATGTTCCTGTTAATTAACTTAATTGCTTACTTCAATATTAAACAATAGTATACATTCACGAGTAGCTTTAAACAATAGTCTTATAGAAAAACATGACATCATATACATGGGTTTCCATTGATCTACAAATGGTCTAATAACACTAATTCGATATCACCAATGGGATTCTTGTGTAATGATTATACGAAGATTCTTCGATCTTTGAGCTTGTTGTTAATAAGATTAACAGCGTGATAAACGTTGCATTTACCCTAAATATCTATAATCCCTTTCGTCTCTTCCTATAAGACCGAAATAAACCAATCTACCAGCAGACGAGACCGCACGAAGCAATTTGCTTTTCGATCGTGTTTTGTTACTCTTATTTAATAATACTATCTTACGTTATTAACAATAATATATTTCGCAATTAGGTATTCGACAAGTTTTTTTTATTTCATTAAAAAATATATATTAAAAACTATGTCGAGTGGTAAAAACTGCAGATTAATTACTTTCATATTAAACTAGTTACAAGCATTTTAATATTTTATTTTATGGAATGTAATAAAGAATTGAATTTAAATTGAATTATTGCTAATAAGACAGAGAGAGCTATACCATCAGGTGACGTCACCTTAGTAATTCTTATAGTCCTCGTTTTGCGAAAAAGAGATAGAACATCGTCACCTGATAACTTTAAAAACTTATAACTTTTGTGTTCGTGTATATTTTTTTAATTTTATATTATTCGATAGTAGTCAAATACCCTATTACCTATTTATTTCATATTATAGTAATTAACAATTTAATTATTTTGTTACAAACAAAAGGCAATATTCTGCCAATCCCCTCCGTATAAAATCCTTACTAATATTATAAATGCGAAAGTAAATCTGTCTGTAGCGCTTTCAAGCCAAAAGTACTGAACCGATTTAAATTAAATTTGGTACACAGATAGTCTAGAGCCTGTGAAAGGACATAGGCTACTTTTTTTCACGATAACCGAGATCCACGCGGGTGGAGCCGCGGAAAACAACTAGTTTATTATAAATATTGGAATAATGCAATCAAAACAATTAATATACTATACTAATTAATATATTTACATTTTGATTCAGATTCATGCAACGATCTGACAGAAAACATACATAAAAATCATTGTTTTTAGCTAAAAGAAATCGTTTAGATAATAAAGCGTAGTGTGGGTGTATCTAAAGCAACTTTATTTACCAAAGGAGCGGTTGTAGTTGACATCATCGTTATAAAGGTCAGTCAATGCAACTCAATGGTTCTAAGTTTTCCCTAATGTTAATAGCTACGGTGTTAATTACGTGATTTATTTACTTGTGTACATTCATTAGTAGAGAATGGCTAATAAATAATGTGTAAGCTCACGCGCAAGACTTAAGGATTAATTATTTATTTTAAAATTAAAGTGTTACTTATATAGTTTTAGTGAGAAGAAAATTGCGTGTTTTATGATAGACTTAAATATAATTTTTGATTGACACAACTGCGAATGAATTTAATGTTGGTGTTTACCAAAAGCAATTTAAGTTGATACTTTAAAACATTGCAAGCTTTTCTTCAACTTGCCTGGGTAGAGTGTAGCATAATCTTGTAACTCAATTTTAGACGATTGTTTTAAACTTTGATATGAGTTGAAATGTTACATTTATATGTAAATCTGATGATAGTACAATAAGATGTCATAGAGCTGGACTGTGATGGAGCCGGAAAGTGACCATAGGAAGTGTGTTCCGAAAAGATGTAATGATGATGATATGAGTTAAGGCGCTTGATATTATAAATGTCCAAGTAATATTAATTTACAGATGTTTTTCAATAACTTTCGATACATTTTTATTATTATGCCTGGCAGTAATAAACAATTATTTATTACATTAAATTAAACTACTATGAAAAAAAAATCATGAAATCATTCATCGGAAAACATACGCAGTTGATGTTATCATACCCTTTCCATGAAAACTCTTCCATTTTACGATTGTATAATCAAACAATTTCTTATATAACAGGTGCTTACAGCTGTAATGAACTGTGAGCGCACTAATTAACATCTATTTAGGTTAGGAAACATTAATTAAGCGACCGTATATTACGCTAGTACAGGGATCAGTCCACCCGAGTGAAAAAAAAGAGTATGCAGTATGCTAATGTTTAGACGGAAATGTTACTATTTATAGCTCGACGTGTGCGCATTTATCATCGTGATTTTTCTTTGTTTCCGTAAAATAATTAATTGAGTAGCATATTCGAATTAACAATATAGACTAGTTTTTTCATGCCGTTACGCCTGCTAAGATTATAAAAAAAAAACAATATAAAATGTCTTGTTTTGTCAGACAAAGAATCAAAAGATCATCTTCTTTACATATTATACAAAATATCACCCGCTGTTTGTATGCTTAGATCTTTTAAACTACGCAACGGATTTTAATGCAGTTTTCAGCAATAAATAGAGTGATTCAAGAGGAAGATTTTTGTGTATAATTCATTAATTTGTTTACCAGTGCATAGTGGGGGCGGGTCGCTAGTTTACAAATAAACAAACTATTTTAGGCTAATCATCATTAGGTACATTGATTTTAAAATATATATCGAAATATATAGGTATTCAAATATCTTCGTACAGAATTTATTAATTACATACTAGAAAAAAAAACAAAAGAACCATAGCTAGTTTTTTGCAGAGCAGCAATGTAATGAAGCGGTCGGTTTTGAAGTATGCTTGGTGTTCAAACAATGCGATACCCAGTTGATCAAGCATCACATTCATCTGAAGTATACAGGAACAAAGAAGTACCGTTCTTTTATTGTTACGTAAGCAATTGAAATGCTTTATTTTAAACAAGCACGCAAATGTGCGATTCTACTTTAGCAAAACTTTTTATAGATAAGATCAAATTCTACCACTATCTAGAGTAAGTGAGTTGAGGTATTTTCTTTTTGCAACAACTATACTGATGAACATCGAATTTGTTCATTTGAGTTCATGAACATTCCTGATGTAATGTTCCATTGGATCAGTAGCAGGCGTCACTGACTGCGGGACTGACTTGAAAATATTTATTTGGGAATATTTGAGTCCGTACTAACTCGATCAATTTGAATGACGGCTGTATTGGGCCAGTATCTTTCTGCTATCTATGGAAAAACCACTTTCGTGTGCGTTCGCTTTGAGTTACGACTTTTTACAATTAACTGCCTCGAATGGGAAATCAGTACCTCAATATAAATTAACCTTTTTAAACTTGTCACATTTGCTATCTGTGTAACATTTGATTTGACCCTTACTTCCTGAAAACACATTTACATAGACATCCGAGAAAAATTCATTAGTTGACATCTAAATGTTAATAGTGTTATTTAGTTTTGTCCCCCATCTGAACATAATTGTGTAGATGTTTGCGATATTATACAAATGGTTTGTACACAACAATAAGGCATGTACATAAAGCATTATATTGTTTACATCGTAAAACACATGTGGAGTTTGATGGACATGTGTATTGCTTTTCATTGTCACAAATTATTCCATTGTCACGTCTGATCGTATCTACAAATGTTTTATCAGAAGCGTCTGTCGTTATACTAAATTAGCTGGCGATCATTACACCCAGGTAAATGAGAAATACTTTTGTTGTTTATTTGAAGTAATAAAAAAATATTCCCGTCCAAAATTTCCAACAATTATACCTACAAGATTTATTTATATAAACGCGTTGTTGACAATGACACAAATAATATTGCCGAGGTTCCTCAAATATTATGTTGTCAAGGAAAACTTTCAAGTTAGGTATAAGTAAAAAGCAAATAATAATGATACAGGATATGCCTAAAATTATGGATACTGGATTTATTTTCAAGTTTAATCAGGAAATAGAAAAATTGTTGAAGGGAAGCTATTTAATACAACAAAAAGTGCCTACGTGGTTGTCATATCAAACAGGAATGAAGTCAGTACAAAAACGCCAGTGGAAAGAACTGCATTAGTGACACCAAGAGCCAAGACATAAATTGAATATACAATGAATGTCCATGCAATTGAGGAAATGGATTATTTAGAATACGTTTGTAATGGCCGATGCGCCGAGCGGTCTCGCTTTATGAATAGCGAGGCAAATCCTAATCAATTAGGACTCCAATTTAGGACTGATTTCGTCCGTGACAATAGGATTAAGAGAATTCTACCGTTTTGGATGCTTTGAAACTCAGAACCTTCTTAGTATACATCTCAATGGAAAATTATTGTATGAGAAGGTAAACACCACACGAGGGACCTTTGGTCGTCTGTGGTAAACACATTTTTAGAAGTATATTACAATTAGTTTTCTGCACACTACTTCTGATGGAGAATCTATTACGAAGCCTAGGAATAGTTTTTCAAGTACCAGTATTCACATTAACACAAATAGAAGTATATCAGGTGCATTAAAGATAAATTATGTAACTCATATAATTAAATATATATTTGTTTTTTATTAATGAGAACCTACCAGCTATCTATCAGTAACAGGACGCAAGCCTGTCACATATAAACCTGTGGCCCTTTTGACAAATCATATATACATAAAATATAATTTATTATATTATCAAGTAGCTGCCCGCTCTGGCTTCGCACGAGTGATGAGAGATTTTCAAAACATTTCCACACGTATTATTTTTGTTTACTTAAAAAAAAATCTTCTCCTTACAAAAAGGAACATATCCAACAAAGAATTATCTGATTTGGTGTAGTCGTCCGGAAGTTATGGTGTGTCTAAAGGAAATCGGGTTTTTTTTTATATATAAAAAGAGCACTTTGTATATGAACACCGCCGATTCCGATATTAATTGTTTCATCAATTAAAATGACATTACGGTTTTAACGACATATTACAGAAATTATTAATGTTTCGGAATGCCGTTTTATTACTAAATAGGAAATAATGCTACTTTAGTCACCTTTAAGTTCAACTTTTAGACCTCTTTAATTTGAAAGGTCAATTAGACAGAAATTTAGTTGATTGCCTTATTGCATGACTGATTGATAATGTTAGAAGCTAGCAAATTACATTACAAACGATTGAACTAGTTGGAAATTCTTTTGTTGAATCCATTTTCTGACCAACATTTGTGCGTATATTTCTAATTTTATTATAATAGCATTACTAGTGTACCTACCAATTAAGATAACAATCACGACATTTGGAATATTTAAGAAAACCACAAAAGCTCTTGATTTAGAAATCTGTTCTTGTTACAGGCCAACTTTATGGTATATTTATGTAGATACCATGAATTACTTAGTTTTATATAGACCACAGTTTTATATACTCAGTATTCTAGATATCTGTAGGTATATCTAGATTTATTCACAACAATTTCTCATGAGCATTGTGTTCATATGATAAGGGTATATTTCTATTTATGGGAACCGTTCCAAAAACGAGACAACGCAAGAAATAAGCTTGATATTTATAGTCTATCAGAACACGCCCTAATCTTGGAGATGTTAAAAACATAATGAATCATTTTCCTTTTTTTCATACTAAGTTATGGAGGCTGAATTATAGCCAAAGTTGGTCACTGTAGCCATTAGTATAACGACAGAGACGGCACAAATGACACTTAGTATGCAAATAATCTTGGTCTACTCACTTTAGTATTTGGAAGTTTGACAATGAGCGAACAAAACAAATATGTATCTGAGTTCTTAACGAAGTATTGGGACACTGAAAAGTTGATAACACTACGGTATCGTGTTTGTTACAACCATGATCTCATCACGTACTTATATAACTGCGTAAATTAACGTTAAACTAGACATCCGTATACCAGCATTTACTATTTCTGCATATGATTCATAAGGAAATTTTTATGGGCATTTTAGATTTGATATGCTTCAATGTAAGCTCAAACAATCTACTGATATGGAAATGTTATGTGAAATTATTATAAACGACTTGCGGGAACTGCAATTTTTAGAGCCGTTATCTGAACATGCACGCGACAAAAGTAAACTTATTGTAGGGTAAAGTTATTAGGGAAAGCAAACTTATTTCCTGAAGTACACGCGAGAAATTGTAGCCTTCAGAATCGAGAAAAATTATTTCAAGTATCGAAGTGAAACGAAACAACATAAAGGACAGATTCATGAATATTCAACACGTTTTTGTCCAAAAAGTTACCAATTTTTTAACAATCTCGGCTTTGTTAACTTTAACAAGACTGTAAGTACTAAATTTTTTGTGCATGGTTGCTGTTTAGACCTGTCCACGGTCAGTCATCTGTGTCCTAATGCGGTAACGATGATGCAAACCAAAACACTCTGGTGACCTTGGCTTCGGGGCCTCTGCTTTATGATATGCCATTAACCGTGGGATACTAAAACTATGTTACTGTACGAAAAGAGGATTCTGTTTCTGGATGTTGAATATTAACGTTTTATGACGATCTTGAATAAGAAATATGGGGAGATGAATTCAGCGTGTCATCGATTTTTTGATCTTGTGAGGACAGTTGCCAAGTCTGTTTGTATAATCATGCAAGTATCCTCGAATGAGACTTTGTTTAGACAGTGTACTATTGCAAATCAAATTCTATATTCTATGTAAAGTTAATTTTCAAAAGAAATTAAACGTTTCCTTGCGACGGCATCGTGCTTGACAAAGAAGTATAAAAGACTTTTGTAAACACCAGGACGACGCTCGACTTAAGAATCGATATTAGATAGTTCACAGGTTACATAATACTCATATAAGAACTACAAGTATTTATGTAAACATTGTTTACTACTTGCACAATGAAATAGTAATAGAACTTTTGGTTATGATAAAACTCTTTATTTTAAGATTCCGGAACATCATTCACAGGCCCTATTATCGGTCATCGTATCACCTTATGTTTGACATAGGTCTCTTCTTGGTGTGCTTTTCGCTTTTTGATCCGATCCTGGATCACTTTGAACAAAATGATACCAAACTTCAATTTACGTAAAATTGAAGAGTTTCAAAGACGCCTTAAATATTTTGCCACAACTATACGTTATTAAAAAGCTTTTCCAGTGAGCTGCCTGTAGGGTTTATTCCCAAAATAAACGGTCCAGATACTCTGTACTTTAATGGGGTGATGTCAGTCGGGATGATTATCAAAACACATTTTAAAGATTGATTCCAGTTTTCAAATGTTACGAAATATTCTGGTTATGTGGGTCGCGAACAGGGAATGTGGGTTATGACGATAATACGCGCCTGTTCCAACGATCATAATCAGATCTGACAAGACTTGTTTATACGTCTTGTTTGTTTACGTTTTTTACGGTGGTGCAATCACGTTTGGGTGGTCAATGAAAGGGTATTTTTGTTGTTAATACAATGTAAACGTGTTGAACAAATTCTATAATCAAACGGGTTTTTTCAAACTTCCAAAATTGCTCTAAGCAAGAAGAAAACATGAACAAGATTTAGATTAAATAATATTGATAATTATATGATATTTAATATATCATATAATTATCAATATTATTTAATAAATGATAATCATAGTGTATTATGTTTGATTTAGAGATTAATTTAATACAGTTTTTTACATATATTGGGATTATTTTTATAGCTAGGTTGATCGTAATTTATACTAATTTATCCAGACTGGATATTTCAGCGGATAGAGGAACATGTCAGTAAGTTGCCTATTTATTAACTGCATTGCTAACTACGCGAGTTTAGCAACTCTTTCCGTTAACAGGCGGCAATGTTCACATAGGAAAAAAAATATAATAACATAAGTACCATCCTCTTTTCCAGGCTTGATGCACTGTAAACACGACACAAACTTTTTCTTTTTCACTTTTTTAACATCATTAGACTTTCCATTGGCCAATTCTTTCTTCACATCTTTTTTCGTTTTATTCTTATTTTGTTTCACGACACCCATTTTTCAGGAGTTAGGAAAGCGCGGGCTTTCTTTATTTTTATTTAGAAGGCGTTAGTAGCAGATGTGCGTTCAGGAACTAGTGCCAGTCTAGCAACGCTAACTGCATGCGCGTGCGGGCGAGGAAACACTGGCAGCCGTCAGCGAGCCTCTCTAATGAACACCAGTCGCGCCGCGCAGCACTAGCACCGAACACTACTGAGCAGCTCTCGGCTAGAGGTGCGGCGCGTGAGCTCACCCGCCGCCAAGTCGACCATCCCGATTGGGAATCAAGGCCAATTCGTGGATTAATATTCAGTGTGTGGTCACTTCCTAAATGTTATGATAATTTCACTTGATTAATATTTCGAATCCTCTGTGAAATTTTGAATAGTTCACCAATCACTGTTACGTGATATTTAAATAGAAAAATACTTTATTAAATTAAAAACACTCGTGGTTGGCGTTAAGTGCGCTTAAAATAGATTCTAATAGTTTTATTTTCTAAACTGTTACAGCTCAAAAGAATCTATTTCCGGCACGGTCGGTAATCAATAGTTTTCCATGGTACCGACATATAATTACGTTGGGCAGCGGTTTCAAGGGCGATCTTCTAATCTAGTACGAAGTCGAGTAGATTCGTGACTAGGCGCCATTACTGATACTGTGATAGTGACACATTTCACAATTGCAAAGAAGCAAAACTGATTTTCAACAAGATATTTAAAGAACAAGAACTTCAAACAAAGATAATTGTTAGTTGAAACACCATAGCTAAAGCAAAAAAAACGATGTTTCAGTTATTCTTCATTTGTTTCAGAAGATTAAACACAGTTTCATGGTTTTGTCGGAATTGTAACAAAAAGTGTGCCTAAATCAAGCTATTATGGGCGGCCATTATATTCATTATTTCGTTCAAGGACGCCAAAGTCGGATATTGAGGGAGCGCGAGGCTGGCAAGGTTCGGACCTTTGATTGTAAAAAAAGTAGGGAAATCTTTTACGATTGGAAAAGCGACTAGTTGAGATTTACGCTTGTAATAGTTAATGTTAGATGCAGGGGAAGTCGCGTGAGGTATTTACATGAACAAAATTGCTTTCAGATTAGTGGCGAGGCTACATTTACAACGGCCAACTATTGAGAGATTTAGTGCGTGGTTTATAAGTAAACATTATTATCAGTAGGTACTTATACAAACTTAATTGCTACACTTGGCGATTTTCAAGAGTTTCAGGTTCAGTTAAAAACAAAACAGCGACATTCAAAACGTGAAGAATCTCTACTAATGGTTAAAAGTCCGTAGTACCTAATTTCGCTGTATCAAAACTATAGTATTTTTGTGTATTTATTAATGAAGGTACCGCAGCAGCCAAAAAAAATATTTACACATTCATGTAGCAAAATAGCGCAAAGTTATCAAACATTTTATAGCTGTAATTTATTAGCACCTTGAAGTAACTTAATGTACATTTGGAAAGACGTAGACTTAGAAACTATTTTTACCAACAGACAAACTTTGGAAGAGAACTAACATCATTTAGAAACCTCTTTCGTAGACAGAGTGGCGCTTGCGAATCGATCCCATACAAATACGACACGATAGACCTATGTAAGAGACATACGTTATGCAAATGTCACTCTCTCGCCGGCGCGTGGGCACGCGTTTAAAAGCGCATTTGTCACGCTCGGGTTAAGTCGGTTATGTAGTAGCCTGCTTCCGCGCCGTATTCAATGTCACGGTAACATGCTGGTGATTCGAGCCACTGGGACTGATTACGTCAGGCTGTATCACAGAGTAATACTCTTCAGAGGGAGAACTTCAAGCAACACCGGGATAAACCACTTCAAATGTAGCTGCTTGTCAACTACCAAGCAAGATTAATGACGTCAGTTGACGACGTGTACACACAGCAAACAAGATAGGTTTGCAGGCCACACTACTACATTTCTTATTATATTAAATTAACATTTTATTACATAATATACTCCTTTTAAATAAGATAAATATAAAATGAAACAAAAATGTTAGTGTCTAATCTATACTAATATATAAAGCTGAAGAGTTTGTTTGAACACGTTAATCTCAGGAACTACTGGTCTGATTTGAAAAATTCTTTCAGTGTTGGATAGCCTATTTATTGCGAAAGGCTGTAAGCTATATAAGATTACGCTGCGACCAATAGGAGCGGAACATAAATGAAAAACCGTTGAAACTAAAACACGCGGACAAAGTCGCGGGGGACAGCTATATAATATAAAATATTAGTGTAACCTGCAAACCTATCTAGTTTGCTGTGTGTACATCAACGCGTTTTCTTAATTTCCTTGTTGAGGGCTAAATCCTCGTCCATTGCTCTGCTATGCAGGCATTATTCACGACGAATAAATCAATTCAATTAATTTATTCCGTAACTATATCATCAATTTAAAAAGTCATATTTTTGAGTTCGCTGGAGTCGACATTTCCAAACTAATCCTCCTAAACAAGTGGCATTTCTACAAGCGTTAACGCTGATGGAATCGTTGAAATGTATGAAGTGAGAAGTCGAACTCACGTGACTTATCCAAAAGAAATGTCATTTACATTCATTTGCGCGTATTCCATTATCGTTAACGCTTGTAGAAATGCCGAAAATATTTTTACATAATCTAATTGCATCAGCTGCTATGACATCATCTATTCTCAGGTATAAAGATATTTTGACCGAGTTGAATGAAGGTTTGCCTCTGTGGGGTAATTACTCTGTGACTTTAGGTATCATCGCCTACATAGTGTTTGCTTAACTTTGTTGGTACCGTATATATATTCGTACGGCAAGGACGTGTCGAAATAAAGTTTGAATTGTAAACATGAATACGGGTTTATTGAATGTTTTGTTGGTGTAATTGAAATATTATGTTTGATTTGCACTCGTTCATATTGTGTTAAGTTAGGGTATGTTAGTTCTTGGACATAGATATCTAATGTTAAGCATTACATTTAAACAAATACCATCTTGCTCTACGATTAAGATCATTTTGGCGAACAACATTGTTTTGGTGGAGTTTTCAAGACCCAAACATAAAGTAAAAGTTGTCAGTCTTTAGAAATAGATCTCTAGATAATAGACGATTATTATCTCAAAAAAATAGAAGTCTCTAGAAAATGAAAGATGAATTATCTAGGAAAAATAGCCGTGTTTGTAGATATACTTATAGAGTCGCTAACAATTAATAGGAATAATTATTATTTATATCTTGAATGATAAGAAGCACCCACGTCATGATTAAAATAGTCATATTACATATATTGTACCCTTCAGATGTAAAACATGCATGACTCATTAATAGAACGACATATAATGAAAACTGCATAAATTGTATTGTGTATTTGTGTTGTGATGACGCTGGCAGTGATTCACGCACTCAGTTTTTTGCTAAAATTAATTGTGGAGGTGAGACAACGTTGACAAACAATCTATTAATACGTTTAAGATGAATTGACGGAAACAAAGCGTCGCTATTAATGTTTCTTTGTATAACTTAAATTAAATATTGTTCGGATAATATTTTAAGCAATATAGTATCTATACTATAAGGCTCTGAAAGCAGGCGATTGACCACACGTTTGTCTGCTGTAGCCAGTGGACGCCACCGGCTACACGTGTGCAGCGTCTATACAAAATTTTGTAAATATATGAATGTTTTTTTAGCTGAATTCAAATAAACAAATGTCTGTCGCTGGCCTACAGTGGCTGTGGTCCGGTCGGCGGTGGACCGTTTGAGACGAGCCTAAGCCTTTCATATCAAAAGCATAAATCCAATTATAGGTTCTTATTTTCATTAAAAACTATGTACAAAACATCACAAACTATAGCATACGTTTCTTTTGTAAAATAATATAGTTCACGAAAATCACGAGTGATTCCAGTTAATTGTTGTACCTAAGTGATGTTTTTTTTTTTAATATATACAAGACATTGCATAAAAGTTTTATTGATAAACCTTCATACATCGTAGTAAATGTACATTCTTATAACAATCGCTAGAGGGAAACACGTATAAGCTAAAAATATATCTATTAAGCTAAATAATCGCAATAATCAACACACAACAGAGTTGCGAAACAACATAATATCTACATTATATTAAACATTGTTTTTTTTTGTTAAATACCAGTCATGGCGACCTTGTACCATATACTTTTTACACGTTATTTTAGTTGTTTACATTATTAAGGTCAGCTTTTGATTTCCCCAAGGGTCAGTTGAAGGGCTACACACAATTATATTTATTTTGTACAATTACATTCATTTATTAGTATTGATCGAAAATACCAAAATTCTTTTGTTTGGTTTGTCAATCTTTCTGTTAACTGTGAGAATGACAATTTGTGATCGAAATAAGACTAAAGCATGATCGTTACATATTAATTGCACAAGGGGTCTTTAGTGCGAGAGTCGTTAAAGAAGAAAAAAACACATTTAGATTCACTGCCAGAGATTTGAAGTAGATAGGCACTTACGATACAAGCTGCACCACAGCATAGCAGTTTTCTCTATGTCTTAAGTTTGAGGGTAGGGATGCCTGTCTGCAATGCACAAGGGTGTATAGCCTAAAGGTAACATAGAAAAAGCTCAATTTCGGATATAGATATTTATAAATCCCGTACATACGTAACGTACCGTACATATACGTATAAAAATATGTATGTATTGTCGTTTGTATATGCTAAACAGCATACAACAACGCAAACTATGTATGTACCATAATCCGTCTGCAGGTAAATAATTACTTAATACATGCGCTTTTTACCTTGTTATAAAAAGCTCATGCTGAAATATGCTTTATAAAAAAATATCTGCTTGCCTTTCTTCTAACCAAGCTTAAATGTATATATCAAAAATAAAATGTACTTAGTTCGGTAGGTTTATTTAGATATATAGTATAGGTACATTTAAAAAAAAACTAAAATGTTTTTAAAGGAAACAATTATTTTATCTAGCAAGCTTTAAGCATCCTATTGTGAAAGGGAATTTAGGATAAATATATCCATGTTACCAGTTACGAAGCTTGTTATTTTAGCTTTTTATAAGCACCATGCGCTTTTAGTTGACATACAAGTAACGCCATCTATACCAAACGACTGGAACTACGACGGTAGAGGGAACACCTGCGAGCTGCGGAGCTAGCGCTCTTGCGGCGAAACTGAGTATCAGTAACCGGCGAGAATATAAACAAACGTTGATATTATATATTACCTGATACAGTCTCCTTTAAATTATGAACCCTTTACAGAAATAAGTACATATTAAGGATATCTTACGACGTTTTCATTAAGTTGCTTCTTTACTAGAGGGCGCCATTAGATACAATAAAGGTTAGTTATAGGTATGTATGCCTCTTCTTTGATAATATGTGTAATCCTCCGTTCTGTGGACACATAGCTTATAATTTAGATCTCATGTATTTATTTTTTGACGTGATAACGTCTTTAAAATCGTTTTAGTCGGGTGACATGTTCAGAAACTTGTGTCACACCAAAACCTCACGAGCGCGATCGCAGGTATAACGAGAGAGAGACGGACCGATCTCCCGTCTCATCTCGAGCGCTGCCAGTCATTCCGTGAAACTTTTTATTTTTATTTTTATTTTTATTTTTATTTTTATTTTTATTTTTATTTTTATTTGGATTCGGTCCCCACGCTCAAGGCCCGCGTTAGAATCTATGCAATAGCTCAATAAGTAAAAAAATCACTAAGTTTAAAAAACTGAAATCTTGGTGACCCAGACCAGAACCAGCTCCTCCACGCTGGTGGCGCTGCAGTCACTCGAGATGTTATTGTTATTTTTTATTATGAGAATATCATGTAATCTTGATTTAATCTGAAATAAAACAAGGCTCCAACCTAATACATTCCACTGGATTCTTATCTGTGATAACGTCTTTAAAATCGTTTTAGTCGGGTGACATGTTCAGAAACTTGTGTCACACCAAAACCTCACGAGCGCGATCGCAGGTATAACGAGAGAGAGACGGACCGATCTCCCGTCTCATCTCGAGCGCTGCCAGTCATTCCGTGAAACTTGTCACGCGGAATCCTCAGGAGCGGAGGCTGGCATAGCGTTCGAGTGAGTGGACCGATCTTCCGTCTCTCTCACTCTAGCGGCATACAAACGAATGGAGATTTTCTCGTGCGGTTAAGTTTTCGTTGAATGTTTAACAGTGAAACAAACTATGAAAATTTGAAAAAAATTTTATCTTCATTAATTCCTTACTTCCCAAAAACTTATATCACCAATAAGACGTTATCACGTAAACATCTCGATCGTAAACCTACTTTACAAACAACCAATTTTTTAGTATTTTCGAAATGTTTACTTAAAAGTATTTAAATTTATTGATACTTAAATAAATATTTGTTTTGTTGAAGTAGGTATAGAATTTCCTTTATTACATTGTTTATTCCTGTTCAATAGATAATTGTAGGAAAATGCTTGTCTTAATATAAGCAATAACAGGAAAACGATTAATATTTCACAGCTAGGATAAATCAATATGTAAATGGGTAAAACTCAGTCAAGTACACAACAAATATAAAACGTTGTTGTTAAAATACAAGCCATTAAAAATTACTACATTTTTATATAGATATCAATTTGAACACTCGACGCAAAAAGAGGGATGTTATAAGTTTGACGTGTCTGTCTCAGGCATCGATCTCCCTGATGGTTCTTACGTTCTTAGCTATAATTTATGAAGATCTGTTCAAGGGTTTGATAATCATCAGCACGTGAATAGTTAGTATATTTTTATTTTTGTCACACATGGATAAGGCGGCCGGAAACCGAACGATAGTGAGTTTTATAAAATGCCTATTTTCCAAAACTCTCAGCATTTCCGAAATGTTTTGAAATAGATCTTCATATTTTGCGCGATCTAAACTGACAAACAATGCGCTTCAAAGCCTAGGTACCTACGTAATAACTAAATTCACATCAAAAAACATAGGTAAGTGTTCGGTATCATCAAAAACAACAAGCATCATGCATTTTCTTTATTGTATTTTTATAAAAGCTACGTTTTCAAGGACTTGGCAACAATATGAAACGAACACACGCTAAATAAATCGTAAGTTTATGAATGGTTGGATTGGTTGAACGATAAATAATGATAACATATTCGGGAACAAGCTATTATTTTGGAGACGCAGAAATAGTGATGAGTTCATCTGGCGACCCTCCAGGTGTTAGTCAGAGAAAAGGCGAGTTCAGACTAAGAAATAAAATGCAAATGAAAATTACACATGTCTGTTATGCTAACACAGCTAAACCATACACTCGATTTTGATAAACTTTGGTGTGGTGTTAGTTTGAGTTATGAAGAAAGCACATAGACTAGTTTTTGCCGCGATAACCGACGTTTACGTGGGCAGAACCGCGGGTAAAAGCTAATATAAGTAGTATGCAATGAGATAAAATAATCACAGTCACAGTACTACATCGTGAACCTTTTAATACACAATGTTTGTTGTGCTAAGAGTACAATTAGGTATACATAGTCTGAACTCGCCTTAATGAGAAGTACCTAAGTCTTTCTTGTTCTTTACGTGTCGATGGTAATTTTATTAACATTTGATAGCGCTCAGTAGTTAGTTACATTAAGTGCAGCGTCATTGGCGAGGTTAAATAAAATCCTCAACAGCCGTTTGGGCACTCCAACAAGTGCTACATTGTCTGGATGACCTCACTAGGACTGTGTATTCAAAGGGAATAGGGAAGGGTAAAACAGTGAATATATAAAGCTGAAACGCGCTAATCTCAGGAACTACTGGTTCGAATTGAAAAAATCTTTTTGTATTAGATAGTCCGTTTATAGAGGAAGGCTATAGGCTATATAACATCACGCTACGACCAATAGGAGCGGAGCATAAATGAAAAATGTTGCAAAAATGAAAAACCGTTGAAACTAAAACACGCAGACAAAGTCGCGGGGGACAGCTAGTTAGAGATATAGAGGGTCGCTTGTGCCCATAAATATCACTTTAACGATAAATTAAAAATCGATCAGGGCCTATCAATTAATAAGAACCCTTTAACTTTGAACTACATCACGTAACCTTTTAACAAGTTATATTTGGGAATTTCTTCATCACTGTGTAAAAATAATTAAGTAAATTATTTTGGGATGATCTTATCAACGCCAGGTATATTTGTCCAAGGGATAATTTTGAATTTTTGACAGTAGGTAATTCTAATAACGTCAGCGCGGGCCTGGCCATCGCTGCAAACCAGTGCTGGAGCCGAGCTTTAAAAAGAATCTCAGTAGGTACATGCTGAACGATGACCGTTTTGCACGGATGTGACGCATATTTTCTCGAACCTTTCAGTTTTTTTTATCTGTATTTTTTTATTTTATGCTTCGCACTTGGCGCGAATAAACGCTTTTTCTCTTTTTCTTATTTGCAGAATATAATTTTGTGAACGTAAACATTATTACTCAAGTACATTGTAACATTTATGTTTCATGTATGAAATAAAAGTATGTATATATGTAATATGTATGTAACATTGATCTCACAGTCAAAGATTCTAGTTCAGTATAGTTCATAAGGTTACTATCTATCTTCTAAAACATAAATGAATAATGTTTTTGTTTGAGAGATTTTTGCATAATAACTTGACTTCAATTGTTTTTTTTAATACTCTGAAGTCGTGACTTTTATTTAGGTTCAAATAATAATTTCGTTCACATAAAACCTACACATTGGCAACAGGCTAAGTTTCAAAAGCTGTGAAGCACAGGTCGTACATAATATTGGTTGTTTTATCTTCGCTCGCACTAATTGGAAAGTCAACCGGGGCGCGGTGTTTGCATACGATAAGCAGCCTAGTTGTAGGAAGCCATTTTATTAAAAATGCATTCAGATAAAGTTTCCATTAGATAGCGAGCTAGGAGTTAGGCTTTCGAATTATCTTTAACTTTGGGAAATACGTATTTTATATTACTTTTTTTGTTTAATGTGAAGGTATATTTATTTATTATTTGGAAGAGATTTTCTCCAGTTAGCTTGAGGGCAGACTTTGACTGCTTCACCGGACTTTTTGGCGAAACTATTTGTGATTCCGGCCAGAGAATTTGAAATACGGATTACGTCAGCAACGTTCAGCAAGAGCACCCTCTGCGGGTGTCAGACATCGTCTTAGTGCGTTGATAACCATCTTAATAAGGCATACATGAACGGAATGACTGGATCTAAATAAAACATATATTTAGGGACATATTTTTATTACTAGTTTGGCCGGCACGGGCCAGCTTGATCTAGGGACGGGGACGCTAAATTGTAAGCAAAAATTCGTCGGTTTCATGCGTTACCATTTCAATTAGAGCTGATCAACCATTGATTGTTTTGAAGTTATTTGGTTCACAGAACTAACAGAATTCGTAGGCAGTCGCATCATTATTTTAGACAATTAAATAATAGGTTACAATGTGATACAAGACATCAATATAAAGTACAGCTGTTTAAATTTTAGCTGAGACCTTACGTATACCTAAACTAGATCTCAAAAATAACTTAAATATTTAGTTAAAAACAGCTTTACTTTATTAGATAACAGGTCGAAAGATCACCAACAAATTTTATAAACAAAACGATTATAATTAACACTTGTTACTAACGTACCTAAGTACAAAATATTTTAACATAATCTAAACTACTTAAATGGTATAAAAACATTATGATTCATACAATGTTAAAAAAGCTAACCTCAGGGCAAGTGATTACTGCCGAACAGATGATTAACTAACGACATACAGAAAAAATCATCGTGATCTATTAAAATAATGATAGGAGCTATTTTGTTGCCTTCGCTTCGCACTTGTAGTCAACAGAGCAAACCGATGGTTGAAAACCTGACAAGTAAGGTCATTAACCGAATTAAAATAGTTTAGTAAAGATAATAAATAGTTGGTAGAGACTACAATTTACGGAGATATTTCATTTTATAAGATCTAGATCTAGACCTACTCTCTAATTTAATTTTTATTCTAATACAATGCCAATGCCAAATTGTTATTCATTTAGCAAGCACACAAACAGTACCAAAAAATACTCTCGAATGTTTAAATTCCAGTCAGTTCCTTCCATTGACTGATTTTTTTTTAAACGGACTAATCTGCCTGCTATACTTATATCAATTTTGCATTGGAATTGTATTAGAATTAAAATTAAATTGGAAATAAGGGCACAGTTTGTATTTGTGCAAATCTTTGGTGAACTTGACTTTGTTCGTGTAAATTGAATATTTGTGGAATCATGTACAGTGGGGTTAATTATTACTTAATACGTAAGATGTTTCATAAATACAATAAATAGACAATAACATAAAGAAAAAAAATACTAGCCTGCTGGTCTAGTGGTTAGTAACTTTGGATGCTAAACCGGAGGTTGTGGGTTCGATTCCCACCCAGACAAATCTTTGCGTAATAGCAAGATCATTTGTTCTTTGTCTGGGTGTAATTTACCTATAATATGTATGGATGTGGAAATATTTAAGTATGTTTATCAGTTTTCGGGTTGCCCTAACACAAGCTCTGCCTAGTTTAGGATCAGATAGCCGTGAGTCGGAGTGTTAGTCATCACAAGATATATTTATTATTATTATTATAAGGTATTATGATTAAACATAAGCGTAAAAAAAGGTAATTTGCAATCTAATTGCAATTAACTTCAACGAGATTGGAATCCCACCACAAAATAGCTTGGGAAAAGGCTAGATAGAGCAAAATATTACAATCAACTTAGACTTTATAAGGTTTATGGCTGAATACTAAAACATCAATCAGTTTAAAGTCGCCGTTAAGTCTCATGCTGTCTCTGTCTCTTTAAGGTGTAAAGAAGCGAAAGATATACATTAACGTCTTAAAGTTGAGTTGCGTTTCAGTTTTCGGAGGTTAGTGTTACAGTTGAAGGTTAAATTAAACCACGCTTTAGTTGTTAACTCTTATTGACCTTGATAAAGTAACTCTAGTTTATACGGTTAAATAAACAAATTGTAAATCAATTTATTGTTTAAATTGTCAACCTCTGACTAAATTGATTTAGAAACCATTACTATAAAATACTAGCGGCTTGTAACTGTTTAACTGTAGGGCAAAGGCCTCGAAGCATAACTATAGTTATCTAACTAGCATTTAGCAACAAATTTTAGTTGCAGTTTTTTTTATTTCAGAATAAAACTAGTTTTCTTTAAGGCGGCGGCGTCATCCTAGCCCGCGAAATTCAATTTATCATAAGTTTGGGCAATCCCATTGAATGAGTTTGTCATGAAATATCATTCAATGGGATTGCATGAACTAAGAGGGTTGGATTGATGATTTTAATTCTGTAAATACAAACGTATTACGGCTGAGAATTGTACTAAGTATAAAAAAACAGCCTGAAACTGACCAGCAAAGTGCAAAAAACGTAAGAAACGACCTTAAGATTATTTTTACTAAAAAACTTGGGAAAACGAACAAGGTTCCATATTTGTCGGAACTTTTTTTATCTTTTATGTATGTTCCCCGATTACTTTAAGACGCCTGGTCCGATTTGGAAAATTACAAGTGTAGGTACAGGTAAATCTAATAAAACCGTGTTAAAAATAATAGCGTTAGCAACAGTAATTGAACTTCTATGTGAACCGTACGTTAAACTGCTTACGTTACGGAGATTATACGTGCACTGATAAGGTTTCCTTAACCACTGCGCTATAATAACAAAAGCGTGTGCTCTACATTACATTAGCATCCACTCTTTGTTTTATTTGACCGACTATTTGTTTGTACGTCTGAGTCATCAATGCCAAGCCTATGTAGGTAGTTCATTTGCATTTATTAGTTAACTATGTAATTTTAAATAAGAAAAGCTTATGGAATCATTGGCAGAAGTTTAGAAATCGAAGTTTTGGAAGTAATTAGAGAATATTGGATTGAAATTTAAACTATATTTCTAATAAAACATAATCATGGGACAACTCACACACGGCTAACTGATTCCAAACTAGGCAGAGCCTGTATTATGGCAACCAGGCAATTGATTAACGTACTTATATATTTCTAAATAAATACCTACATATTTTTAAAATAAATAACACCCAGACACAGAACAAACGATCATGCTCATCACACAAAAATTTGTCCTGGGTGTGAATCGAAACTACGACCTCCGGTTTATTAGTCAGGGTCATTATACCAACAGGCTAATCGTTTATTAACCGACTTCCAATAAGGAGGAGGTTCTATGTTTCACTGTATCTATTTTATTTTTCATTCGTAATTCAGTCGTTCAGTCATTACATATAGATTGTATTATTTATTTTCTCATCGCGAGCAGCCCCCCTAGACATGTGACATTTCGACAAGCGATAACGCTGATCGAATCTTTCAAATGTTTGGAAGTGACAAGTCCAAGTCACGTGACTTATCAAAATGAAATGTCATTTCCATACATTTCATGTCATTTAAGCGATTTCTATCATCGTTAACGCTTGTCGAAATGCCACTTGTCTAGAGGCTCTGGTACCTACTAGAGAGAGAGGTTTTGTTTTTGTCAGAATACTAGTTACTGACTTTACTTACTTTCCAGCAAAGAGGTTTTTCATAGTTGGCAAGACTTATTTTCTTAAATGTAAAGTCGAAATTAAACAACAATCATACCGTTTGTTGAAATGCATACAAATTTATGTAGTACCTATATTTATGACCGCGTAAATTGAACTTTATATTTCCGGTATAATAAGGAATATGAGCCTCACTATTCCCGACCACCAGAGTTACTGTTACTTTGTTTGCAAAACAAACGAAAATACAGCAGCTCTTGAATTGATTTTCATACCAATATACCATGCATGCATGCTAATGCAGTAAATAGTCACGTTTTCAATAAAACAGAAACGATAACCTAAAGCTATATTGGGCTGGCGACTCATCTTTAAAACGTTTTCCTAGACAAGTGACATTTCGACAAGCGATACCACTGATCGAGTCGCTCAAATGTATGGAAGTGATAAGTCCAAGTCACGTGACAAGTCCAAGTCACGTGACTTATCGAAACTAAATGTCATTTCCATACATTTAATGTAATTAAAGCTATTTCTATCATCGTTAACGCTTGTCGAAATGCTACTTGTCTACCAACCCTACGTTGGTGATGTTGTCAGGTTATCGTTCTTACTTCGGTACTTAAAACGTTACGCCTATACATTAAGAAATAAAAACAAAAATATATTTATATTGAATAAAGTAGAAAAAATGTTAAAAGACTGTACACAAACATCAAGCAGACTTACCCCGAAACGGTTTGCTCCTGTTTTTTATTTAGATTCGAACTCGATTCGATCCTGAATTGGTACTCGCGAACAAAATCGAAACGAAAACGGAGATCCATTTATAACCGAGTGTTATAAGCGTCGTTAGCAATAGGTATAGGTACCTACATGTGATGAGGTCATAATAAAGTTTTAAGCCTTTAGTTTATTCAGTTTTAATCTTCAAACGTTTTCTGACGGATTTTCTCTAAGGTTATTCTCGTTCGAGCTTAGTTACAACTCGAACCACTGCACGATCTGGCGCTAGTGTCGGGTCCTGAAGTACCAACTAGATCTCAATCCGATTGAAACAGAACTCGAAGCAGTCGAGAGTAGGGCCTCAGTTCTAAGTCATCTTCCACGAATCAGTCTTATTGTTAGTTACAGGTTATTATTATGATCACTCCACTGCTTATTATAGGCTCCTCTCTTATGTGCGCCAACTGTTTTGATGTACGCTAATTTTATGCGAATACTTTCTAAATTTTTTATGTCATCAGACTACTTATAATCCTAAAGTAAATGTACTGTAACAGCTAAAGAGTTTAGGGCTAAAAAGGGATGGAAATTAATGACGGTATGAGCTAAAAATAACTTAAAACCAAATAGGTATATAGCTACCTATAGCTGAGCGAGCGCGCCGGTATGGTAATTTCTAAACGCTGCAAACTTAGCAAGATATTTATAGTGTTGGTAGCTTGGATCACGTAATCACAGGAGATAAGTTGTCACTTAGACAGGTTTAATGACGATGGAAAAGGGTTCACAGCTCTACATTAATATAACTACCTCCTACTAGTAATTGACCGAACTCAGCATATATTTATTAAATATTGTTAGGTTAGGTTATTTTTTATAATCCGTTGCCTTAAGCAAATGTCAAAAATCATAACTAATATTGTTATTCTTAATCCATAATAACTCTCTCTGTCTGTTAAACTTTTACGGCTAAACCAATGAACCGATTTTGATGGAACTTGGTATGGGGTAACCTTGGATCCTAAAAAAGGCAATACTATGCAAGCGGAGCGGCGGGCAACACCTAGTTATGCATAAATTGCAGGGTTTTCGGAACATATTTCGATGTTGTTATTCAAGATCGAAATAGAAAAATATTGGAATAATAGTAAACAGTAAAATTACGAAAACAACATTAAACAGGCAACGTGTAATACATTATCTAAGCTCCATAACAATTAAAATATAGACTAGCTTCACCCGCGGCTCCGCCCACGTTATGTCGCGGCAAAAAGTATCCAATGTCCTTTTTTATAATAATAATAATATCTTGGGACATCTCACACACGGACATCTGATCCCAAACTAGGCAGAGCCTGTGCTATGGCAACCAGACAACTGATAAACATACTTATGTATTTCTAAATACATACATATTATAGATAAATTACACCCAGACACAGAACAAATGATCGTGCTCATCACACAAAGATTCGTCCTGGGTGGGAATCGAACCCACGACCTCCGGTTTAGCAGTCAGGGTCACTAACCACTAGACCAACATGCCCGTCAATTTCCAATGTCCCTTTCTTAGAGTTCAAATTAACTACTTTCAAATTTTTATCAAAAACAGTTATGTATTTTGACCGTGAAAACGTAACAGACAGACAGACAGAGTTACTTTGACATTTATAATCTTAGTTTGGATAGTTAAAGTTTAATTACCTATTTATAATTCCAAGAATCCACTCACAACTCTTTTAATGCTGAGTGTAAGGTAAAACTGCTATAAAAAGCTAAAATTTTATAGAATGTCGAACCGACAGCTTCGTTGAAGTGTGTATCTCTATGATTGGAGTGTTACAACCTACATAAGAAACAGGTCCTATGAGATAACTCATACACCGACTGAGGTCAATTTGGCCGCATTACATCACTCGATAACTATCATAGCCCATAGTACTTGGCAACTCAATGCCGATGTTTTTAAATTCTGTGTTATTTACACATGAGTCTTGGACCATTTTGTTTTAGGTAAAATAAAATAAGCAGAGATGAAAGGACGATAGAGAGACCTTTGCTCTGCAGTGGGACAGCAATGGTTATTTTAGGTTTCAAAAAAGGTTTATTTTAGGATTGGTTTCTGGCAATTTAGCGGATTTCCTCTACGATATTTTCCTGGAGGAAAAACATTTGTAAAACAAACCAACCATTAGTAGTATTTATTTATATATTTACGATTATTTTATATAGCCTATTCATTTGTGGTTTTTACAAACACATTTCTATTAAATTTAGAGGAAAACTTTATATTAGCAATATAAAACAATACTAAAAACAATATACGACTAAATTAATACTAAATCTTTACATAGTATAAAATAAAGTCGCTCCCGCTGTCTGTGCGCTTAGATCTTTTAAACTACGCAACGGATTATAATGCAAATATTAGCAATAGATAGAGTGATCCACAAGAAAGGTTTAAATCTATACTAATATATAAGCTGAAATAAATGATTTTATTATTATTATCTCTCTTTTTTCACGGGCTATCCTCAGTATTGAGAATACCCGGTCCTTTGAAAGGCTTACGTGGGGACACAGGTCCAACACGCAGTGGCCTTGTTGAGAACTTTACTCTAAACTGGTATGGGGCATCTACTAGGGCCCATCCACCTCTGCTCTATGGAAGAACAGAGATGAATGGTCTAAAGTAGACACTGAGCTATTGTAAATTATGAATGGAAAGTAAAAATTTAGGCTATGTGTAGGTAAATGTTAGTGGATTGGTTATTAGAACTAAATCGGAAAACTATGGCACCTGCCTTCTAACACATATAAATGCAATCAAATAGGCAGGTGGTGACTCGCCAGCTCACCAGATGGGCCCCCCAACATAACCGCCACTAAAGGCAGCAGGAGGCAACACCAGTGCGAGCGGCTAGGGGTGTCGAGCGGTGCGGCCCCGATTTCGCCATCGCGGGTCACAGTAGCGGACCCGGAGCGGGTTTCCTCGCTATTACGCCATTAGACACTTCCACCCCCGAGCATATAGCTCTAGCGACCCCTCTCTAGCCAGCCAGTTAAGGCAAGAAAGAGCTGGGAGCCCTCCTAAGAAGTGACTCCCTGGGGCACTCAGGTCCGTTGTGTCGCTACTCACAAACAGCTCGCCACAAGCTGCCCTGCGGATTTATTATTATTATTATTATAAAGCTAAAGAGTTTGTTTGTTTGTTTGAATGCGCTAATCTCAGGAACTACTGGTCCGATTTGAAAAATTCTTTCAGTGTTGGATAGCCCATTTATTGAGGAAGGCTATAGGCTATATAATATTACGCTGCTACTAAAAGGAGCGGAGCATAAATGAAAAATGTTGCAAAAATGAAAAACCGTTGAAACTAAAACACGGGGACAAAGTCGCGGGGGACAGCTAGTGTATAATAAATTGCACCCGTGCGAAGCCAGGGCGGGTCCCTAGTGTACTTATTATATAATTTTAAAACACAGGCACAGGCCTCTTCTTGTATAGAGAAGGCACGAGCATTGATCACCTCTTTCTCACTTTCGTGTTGGCGACTTCAGATTTCAATTTCTGGAATCCACGTTTCCTCGCGATATTTTCCTTCACCGTTTGCTAATGTGCCTTAGAATGATTAAAACTATAAATATTATATAATTAATTGGCTAATATAACTAATTATTTGAGATTATATAATGAATTATCACCCAGCCCACTATTGATGAAAGACCATTTCTAACACGAAATAAAGTGAAACTCATCACTCTTGCCTGCCACTGAATGTTGGTGATTTCAAATTTACTGATTCCATGTTTTAAAAATATATACATTCAACGTTTGTCAGCGATATCTTAAAACTAAGTAAATTACAATTAAAAAGCATAAGTTCAGTGCATCAGACCAAGTATAAGTCACGATATTATTTATTTTACATATTCCGTAAGTCACAACTGGTAAACTTAAATTTAAACTAAAGACTATACTTTGACAGCATGTTTATTTATGGTGTTTGCCTTAGATTTAGGTAAACAACACCTACAGCTAGATGCCAGATCTAGACCGATTTGTTGACTAAGAATAAATCTATCGAATGTCTATTTAAAAACCTGTTTTTAAAAGATAATTATGCACGAATGAGGAAAATGTGCTAAGTTCAATTAACATTACACACTATCGCTGACACAGCGACAATTTTATACCTAATTAAAATATAAATCGTTTGTTTTGTATGAGTAATGAGGTCTGACAAATGCATAAATATATTATTGCATACATAAATACGACTGTTTTTAAGCTATCCGATAGTTTATGTATCAAAATTAATGACAGAACATCTGTTTAGAAATTTTTAGTTTAATTTGCAGTCATTAAACAAATATCACGCGTATCGGTCGCGAAAATAACCCGTTAGCTTGAGTAAAACTGAAGTTTCAGACACAAGTTTAATAATAAACGTTGGCTTTACGCCACAGACGGACCGGCAATGCAATACATACCGAAAAAAATAAATGATTAACAGTTATCAAGAAGATAATAAATTGGACGTACCAAAGTAGTTACGTATCCGCAATTATTGACACTTTAACACTTTCAGTTTCTTCCTAGAACACACTGTTTAGCCGAAGCTGATCACGAAACAAAGGCACCATACAGTCCACAGTTACATCATCGAATATTCGCGGAAATTAACAGCGGTGTACCGTAACAACACTATGAATTAGCATAAGCACACGAATTTAGGTAAACTGCGAGATTTTTGTCAGTACTGTTAGTACGGTAGAGCACGTCACTCCAGTGTCGTCCCCGGTTGTATGTGAATCGAATTAAGTTGATTGGTTAATTGAATGTTGTAGTGTTGTGCGTCGTGATAAGCGTCGAGAGGTCGCGGCGCGACTGCCCGCTCGCTGTATCATTGACGCCGGCTCACGTGCGTTCGCATGCAAAAAACAGACACAGACCACTAACTCTCACAGACAAATATTTTCTACGTAAATTGTTCACTCACGACTGGGTGCCGGTATTTCGGGACGCCATCTAATTTTGGGTGCAACACATTAATAATTTCATAGTCTATCGCTTACGTGAACATGAGAGGTTTCTAGTGAGTGTTATTCATAGGAATCGCTGGATATCGTTATCGGAACATGTTTTAGTTTATGTCACGTCCTATGTCTGCCCTATCGTCTAACTACGATATAAGTAGTTCGCCTCAAACTAAACTTATCAAACAATAAAGTTCGAAAGTAGCGCAAAGTATATTTGAAAATGTCAATGGTATTCTGTCTTCATTAAACAATGATGAGAAAAATTTATTTTCCCACGGAAAAAAAGAAAAGTGAATGTAGACTATGTAAAGTACATTTCTTCTTTGCTCTATGGTTTCGAATATTAAAATTATAAACAACCAAAATTACAGGTTCCAAACTATTTGCTGACTTAATGATGTATTACGTCACGACTAAAGCTAGCAGTTGTAGTTACATTGTAACACGTGTGTAGTATTTTTGTAAAATGATCTAATGGCGTCATTATTTCGCGGAAGAATATAATTTTATCGAGTTATAATGAATAGATTTCATCAACATTCCATTGTGGATACGGCTTGAGAGTCATCAGTATGTCACGAACATGAAACTTGAATGACTTTGTTTCGAAGAACAATGTATGATATTTATGGCTTGAAACACGAGTAAGTTACACGGTAAAGTTCCTACTGATTTAGATACCTAAAAACAGTAAACTCATGCTTTAAAATTTCAATCGACACGTAAAGACACATCCAAAAATACTTGTCATAATAATCAATAGAAGTATTGAAAACAATAAATCAATATTGATTCTAAAGTCCTTCACCCTGTGTTAGGACATTCTAAAAATAAGAGTAAGAGTACAATTTTCATAAATAATCGGCATGCCAGTTTCCACCTCGACCCGAGTTAGAATGTGAAAACAATGGCATACAGCCAAGTTGTGGCGTGACGCGCGAACTGTACCATCGCGGCATCGGCTCACTTTGATAGCCCCATAGTTATACGGCTCTAAAAACATGACGGAAATTTCACGCTTTTCAACATGATCTGGGGAAACTGTTGAATTGATTTAGTCGATAATGATCACAGTAACTACTAAACTCAAATAAACAACCTGAAAATGGAAGCTGAAATCATCGATTGAAACATTTCATGTAAATAAATAATATTTTATGGAGCGTTAAGTAAACAAAATTGGGCGCAATATCAGAATTTTTTCTAGAAACCTCTCATACACCTTTGAAATTTTGTATGTTTATTACCTTTTTACCAGAACGACATTGCGAATTGTGATGAAAAACACACAGCTGTCGCCAAACACCGAATTTTATCCCAGTTATATATTCCAAAGGGTTGCTATTTCACTTTGCACGGACAAAGCCGTGAGCTAGTAGTTGTAATAAACCTATAGGAGTATAATATCTGCAGTCAGGTTAGATAGTATATAACGTAACTATATTTAACTGTGTAAGTCCAAAAATCAACCGCGTGAATCTTTATTAGGTCGTGTTGTGTCAAGGTGCAGCCATGCACCGCTTGCACGTTACCTAATCAGAATACTAGATCAGGAACGACTCACGACGCATCAACAAACTATATTATAATAAAGAAAAAATACTTTCATAAAAGTAAGCAGTCCCTTAAATGAATTTAGGGCAGTATCAAATATCAGCCCTTCGAGACTGGTCTCCAGACTAATTCCAGTTTCTAAAAAGGCTGATCAATTTAATCTGTTCTCAAATCAACTGATAACGAATGTGATTGACCAAAAGACTAACAACCAATCACAGCGCTTAACATGAGGTTTGACAGGATATTAACAAATTTTTGTGTTAATCAGCCTTTTAGAAACCGGGGGTTAGACTACAAAAAAGGAACTCCAATTTGGGATTCTTTCGCAATTTTTCGTTGACCTTAAAAGATTATTCTCAACGATCGCAGAGTATCCTAAGACCGAATAATTAACGTAATAATAGTATAATAACGAATAATGCAAGATTTGGTGTACCTCAATGTTAACAGGTAAAACATTATCCTATATACTTCCAGGGAATAGAAGTCCAGTATTTTAATCTGTTGCTGTTTTTTATAACATGACAAAGGTACCAATGGTGTTTTAAGGACTCTCAACTGCTTTAGAGCCGCCGTGGTCTAGCTAGAAAGTTTAAGAAAGTTCCAAATGATCTTGGCACATCTGCAGAATTAAGACAGTCATAGACAGTTTGCCAGCACTGTACACCAGCTGGCGGAAATGGTATGTTGTCTATGTAGGCGAGATCCGGGTTTAGTTCATGTGTACGATCAACTGATTTGTTATTGTGTACATTACGATCAATCTAAAACATTTTACAAGTATTGCGTACATGTGTGTGTTGTGTTTAAACAAATGAAAATCACGTAAATACGAATGTAGGTGAAGCTTTGTTTTCATTCAAACTCATCTCAATTACATCTTCAACTTTGATACGACCAAACTCCCAAATGTCAAATAGCAAACTTCATAACTTTAAGAACATATTGTCTAGGACAGGGATGGCGAATCTATGGCACGCGACACAATATTTTAGGCACGGTTTGCATTTTAGTTTTAAATAACAACATTTAAAAAATATAATTTATTTAAATATATATATATATAAATATAATATACAATACGAGTATATAGTATCTCGTGTATAGTAGTCACCCTCATGTAACTTTATTTTAATTACACGGATAAATATTACATTTATTACAATACAGAGCAAAATGCAGTACCTATTTGGTTGTAAAGTCAACATATTTTGACGGCACGCCTATGGCCTCCTTAAATAAATATTTAAAATTAATGGCACGTAAATCCATTAAGGTTCGCCACCCCTGTTCTAGGACCTTGCTCTTCGTTATCATAATCTAACGACTAACCAGTCACACAAATAATAACCCTGCATAACGGGATCAAATAGCATTCACAGCAACAATCAGATGCACTTGACTACACAACAATGTTGGGCATCTCTGTAGTGCAGGGCGTGTTAACTCGAACTCGGAACTCGCACAGACTGACAGGCATTGTGCATTGATTAGATAACGATGGTACACCAGTTGCGCAGGGCATACGATATACATGAACTAAATAGAAATATTAACACCATATTATGGGATATTTTGGGATAGTGCCAATTTTAAGTATAATCCTTTTTCAGTCAATTTAGTTTGTTAAAAATCTTGTTAGTTGGTGGTTTAGAAAAAGAGGTTGCTGTATATATTTTTACTTAAGTAGGCCTTCTTTTCGGGCACTATCAAAACGTTCTATGATTGTCGTTGGTGGTTCCAAAATGTCATTCCTATGCAGAAGAATCGGCAAGAAACTCCATAATGTGTCTAACATCCCGTGGCATGGATACCAGTTCGGATTTGTGCCTCATGTCGTCTGCTTTTATTACACGTATAAATCAGATTCTAATACATTTTTCTGAACTAATGCAATAAAGCCACGCAAGACAAGACCAAGAAAGGATTAGAAAAGAAGATAGCCAATCAACGGGACCAGTTTAATTTAAAAAGACCATCTACATAGGCGCTGGTATTTTACCAACCAAATATCGACGACAAACTTATATTGAAGTGTCCAATCCAGTTAAATTATACAATTTTAAATGTTCGACATGCTCTAGATTCTCGAAATCTATTTACTCAGTCTGCCATAATTCCACGCATTAATAACTAATAAACTGACATTTACAACTAACACGAAACGTATATCGTTAAAACTAATTTTAATTATTAAATGTACTAGGTACTAGGTTTAGAATTTAGGTCATCTGATTCGCCTTTTCCTAATTATCTAGGGGTTGACTTCTAGTTTCACAAAATAGCTAAATACCAGTAATTCCTATTAGGCATGGCTTGTAGCGACGGTAGGGTAAAACAATTGGAGTTTTGTCGTTTGGCAGTGCTGTTCGAAGCTGATGGTAGAGAATAACACCAGATGTCTACAACCCATTTACTAGTCATTGTGATATTCCTTGGTAAGACGTAAGTAACGACTGTCAAAGATATATAATTATATGCCAATGGAATCGACAGCTTATCGTGCTCCCTGACGCATGAAACGCATATAATTTGGACATCCTGTTAAAATCGCACAATAATATCTAAGAAGATTAGAAATCTATGGACTATACGACGCTTTAAAATTTGGACGATAATGATGATATTATTTTCCCACATACAAAATAAACCGCGATAGAATCCGTTCAAACTAGTTTTATTTCAATGTCTAATATTCGCGTAAACCTCAGAAAGCAATATGTATACCACGAGTAGCTCTAATTAAGTATAACTTGTACACCTTGAAACCGGTGACATTTAAAAAGTGACGCAGTTCGTTCGATATAAATTTAGACAATGATCTTAATAGAGTTGGATGACCAGTACAAATCTTTTAATAGCTTGAATTTATCATAAAACAAAAAAATATATAGTAAAAACTGTTTTGTCTTCACATACGCTGACAGATGAAAACAAAAATAGCCTTGACTCATATAGGTTGAATTAAGATGGCGTAAAAGGAAAATGGTGACCGAATGGTGGCCAAGGTTAGGCAAAAGAAGCGTCAGTCGTCCGGAAGCAAGATTGGTCGACGACATAACTAAAGTTTCGGATCAAAACTGGATGAGACTAGCACAGGACCAGAGAGAATGGCACGTGAAAGGAGAGGCCTATGCCCAGCACTGGGATGACAAAGGCTGTGGATGATAATGATAATGATGAAAAGGAAAAGATTTTTTTTTCGGTACATACATTTCATCTATTAGTAACCAAAACAAGCTCTAGAATCTAGTCTAGATTGTACAGATGAACCAGGTGGCCAATACTTAATCAAAGTGTTAAGAATATGACGCAGGTGAATATTCTAGATAAGATTTCTAATCTTAATAATAAAATATACGTTATCGAAGTGTTGAATACGATGATAGTTAAAAAAATAATAACGTTTTATAGATTTTGCAATTTACGATTAAATAGGGAAATATATATCAAACGCCCACTTAGTTAAACTTATCAAATTTTGCGGTTTTTAGTTCACATAGATTACGAAAAAAAAAATACGAATACGCGGAATTTATTCATCAGGCAAGCGATTAAATACTAGTTATTGTGATAATCCAACGATGCGCGACCAGCAGACTCATTTGACAAATTCATTCGGGAATAGAATCATGGTCACTGCGCAATGACAAATAGCTTGTGTGCAGGCCTACGGTGCATCCAACAATATGTGCAATAAAAGAACGACTACGTATGAATTATGAATTGTATTGTAAACATTACATTGTGAGCAAATATTGATTGATTTGCTTACAATGGATGTTAGGATAGGTAGAATGTAACTACTAAATTGAACTAATATGGGTATTGTTGTCTGTTTGTGTGATTGCGTAAGTTTTAAGGTTAGACTAACCAGAATAGGTTAGATTTTCATTTATATATTGCATTATCCGTGGTCGACTGACGTACCTACACACCGGTTTTGAAGGTGTCGCCAGCTCTGAGGTCCCGGGTTCGATCCCCTGCCGGGTCAATGTAGAAAACCACTTTTCTACATTGTCTCGGGTCTGGGTGTTTGTGCTACCTTCGTTGTCTCTGAATTCCATAACACAAGTGCTATAGCTACTTACTTTGGGTTCAGCGCAATGTATGTGATGTTGTCCACATTTAATATTTATTTATTTATTTAGTGAAGAATTTACCATAACATGTTGACACACGGAATTTTACATCTAAAAATAAAGCTGAATTTTTTAGGTACGACATTGAATTAGTCATTATAACAATTAAGAATAGATATTTAATGAAGCGTTCTTTCAAAATGTTGGCACTGGAATAGAATGTTGTCCATACAAGAGCGAGCGGAGAAAAGGTCAATTGAACGTACAATGTCAAGTAAAATTATTTAAAGCGCAACGAAGCCATATGTGAATTGCACTTGATTTGATCTCATTGAAACAGGGGCGTATGTGATTTTATCTCTTCGTGCAGACTACATAATGTATAATACATATCATAAACTGTGTATCGCTTTCAACTCACAGAATTTTTAATGAGGACTGGTAGACAAAAGAGCAAAGACATATAAAGCAAGATATATAGAGCAAAGATATCCTTAATGCGAACTTTAACCTAAAGTAGTATTCAGAAATTGTCACCCGAATGTGGTTATTTCAATGTTCATATTTTCTACTGGAAACCCGCCCACGGGTAGACAAATCATTAATAAATTGTACACAAAAACCTTCCTCTTGAATCACTCTATCTATTGCTGCTTTAAATTCCGTCGCGTAGTTTAAAAGATCTAAGCGCACAAACAGCAGAATTGACTTTGTGAAAAGCGGAAAGACTTTTAAACTATGGCCATTATATGTGATAGTCTCAGTCCAGTATATAAACACTGATCTACTATAAATTACTTTTTAATCACATCAAGATATTTATTTACCACAATATCCGTTCGATATATCATGATTTCAATAAATTACATGTAATAAAGTTCAAGAAAACACGTGTTACCAATTCAATGGTCATCAATAATCATAATAACTATGACGTGTATGGAATTATGGATCTGCTAAATACAATACAAACAAGTTATGTGTTACTCATAACATCTCGTGAACAATCGTATGCCGTATAGATAGAGTAGTACATAAGATATAACACTACATGTATAAGGCTCTGTTCTGATAGTACGGGTCAGCAGCCGATAGTAAGCAGGTCTATTGAACCCCCACCGGAGCCCCGCCGAGCATGTTTTAGCGAACCCGGGACTCCGGCAAAGGCAAGGACGGGACCGGGGTGTTTTTAGTCGGTGCAATTCCGACATATCCCCACGTCGTGCCCTCGGCGTGGGTTGAAATCATTAGAGTTTCACCCCGTAACAAAAAAAAAGAAAAAGGCCTATAGAACCCGTATTTGAACGTAACACTGTATTAACGTCAATACCCAGAAGATTTTAGTTACCAGCAGATATTTTTTAGCATTGTGCTCTGCACAAAGGTAAACTTGCTCCTACTACAGTGCAGTTTGTTCAAGCTACTTCTTCTTCAGTCAAACCCGGTTTCTGAAATGCGGATCAACATATCTGGGGGCACGGTAGTGCCCCCGCCAAGACGAGCCAAGCGAAGCGCACGGGCACTACCTACCTTTTCTCGAAGCGCTTCGTCGTTTTTTTGAACCCTCATAACTTGGGTTTGGATTATGCTAGATCAACAAAATTTTCGGGATATATTGTCAATAGCGGACTTATTGAACATATTAAGTTTTAATTACATTAGCTTTTATACTTCAGATTTTATTTATATCTAAAAAACGCTAATTTCGTCACTGACTCACTGATGATCATCAAAATTCTTAAGGTATTTCCTAATGTCCTAGAAAGCTGAAATTTTGTATGTAAGCTAGTATTAGCACACAAACAACAAAAAAATTATAAAACTTGTAACTTTCATCCCCCAACCCCTTAAACTAGGGGATGGGAGTTTGTATGAGACCTGTAATTTTAAATTAAATTTTGATGACGCTAGAGGTCTAATCTAATAATCTAAAACTTGGTTCCCCTAGATATATATATGTATAGGTACTCCTTGTAAAAAAAAAAAAAAAAAAAAAAAAAATTGTTACAAACAACTTACAAAAAGAAATGAAATCCCACCAAAAACATTTTCATGTAAAATGTTGCCAAGACGAGCCCATATGACTTGCACTGTCAAAAAGTTATCAGATCTCATGTAGAGCCAAGCTTCTAACACTACACGCCCTAACTCTACAAGGCCTAACTTCACAAACTCTACACCTTAGTCAAAATATGTGGCTTGGCCGTTCGTTACTACAAGAACTATTGTATAACACAAAAGTAATGAACAGTGAATTAATTTTTCACCTTACGCCGATGTGAATGTAGCGAAATGGCCAAGCCACATTTTGTGAAGTTAGGCCTTGTAGAGGAGTTAGGGCGTGTAGTGTTAGAAGCTTGGCTCTACATGAGATCTGATAACTTTTTGACAGTGCAAGTCATATGGGCTCGTCTTGGCAACATTTTACATGAAAATGTTTTTGGTGGGATTTCATAAAATTTGTCTATCACCTGTCAAACCTCACGTTAAGCTCTGTGATTGGTTGATATTCTTTTGGTCAATCTTGATGATTAATTCTATCAGGCTTTCAGAAACCGAGGGTAAGGTATTGTCGGTTCAGTGAAAACGTAAAATTTATGTATGAGATACACAGTGTTAAGTTATCAAAACTGAGTATAAATACTAGAACTCATAGTTAGCGGCAGGAACGTTTGGTGTGAACGAGGCCTAATGTTTTTAATTCCGGTCATTTGGTCAGCATGCCTTTAGAACGATGACTAATAGGCCTTGAGCATATGTTTTTAAATGTGTAATGACGTTGTAGCAATATGTAAAGACAATAATATACCTTTTCTTTACGAAGTAAATAATCCGTTGCTAATAGCAACGTAATAATGCTAATAATTTGTTCGCCAAGTGTGGTAATTAACAGCAATTATAGTAGCTTCGTTTAAGAAACTTTTGTAGTTAAGTAGTGAATATTTTTTGTTAATTCAAAGCTTTGTGTAATTAATAAAGTATGTGTATGTCTCGAAATAATTAGGTTTTTTGTTTGGTGTAATCCATATGAGATTATATAACTAAGATAAAATATATTTTAGAAATGTAATAATCAATCAGTATTCTATGAATTTAAGAAACACAGCATCATCAACACTTGTGCTTACCATATTGTTCCACAGTTATCATCATAAAAATAATGATAAAAAATCATTCATCAAAGAAAGTATGTTTTTGTTAGTAAAAGCTACACCTGCTACTATTTTTATGTCATCCATTTGTATTCTGTATTTGTCATCAACACAATTACAGATAATTGTTACATGGAAAGTAACAATAGCGACGATTCATACTTTTTACTAGTACAACAACAATGGGCTGTGTGTGAGCTGTTAGTTAATCATATTGTACACCACCTCATAAATCAGTCTGTGTCTGTTTGTCTGTGCGGCCTTAATACCAAAATCCTTGGCCCGATTTCGATTAATCTTTACTGATGTAAAGATTTCACTATTAGAGGTGACTTAGGGCATTTATATAACAACTAGCTTGTCTGTGGCTTCGCTCGCTTGGTTGTCAGTTATCGTGGCAAAAAGCAGTTATGTCCTTTCTTGGGATCAGAGCATACCCCATGCCACGTTTAATTAAAATCGGTTCAGCGGTTTAGCCGTGAAAGAGTAACAGACATTTCGCAATTATAATATTTGTATGGATATAATAAATATAGTAATAGTATAGTCTATAAAAATTAAATAAATTTGTTTAGATTTTCTACAAATTTTATTTTTTGGCAATCTTCATGAAGTACTTTGCAGGTAGGTATAAGACAGCAACGTTACGGAATGCTTAGTTGATTTGCCTTAAATGTCATTTAATGCACAATAGGTAGATAGTATGTACAATAAAAATAAAGAGAACTTAGTTGGTATGACCTCACCTTATCCTATTTTGTAAACATCTGTTTTTAAATCGTGTCAATTCACTAAAATCCTTACTTTATTGTTTACCACTCGAAACGGTCTTGGGTTGACTAATACAATATTGAAATGTCGACAAAATCCATGCAGATGTTCATATGATACAAATAATTGATGAGTGCAGACTGTAACGAGTGGAATGGCCTGCTTTTAATGGGACGATTATGGCTGAAATATGTTAGAATTATATTAAAAATATTTGCTGTAATTATTGGTAGCTCTGGAAACAAACTAACCCCCACTTTCTGTAAGGCAGATAAATTTAATCTGTTGTCAAATCTACTGATCACGACTGTGATTGGTTGAACAAAAGACTAAAAGCCTTTACACACGTTCCTTATAACAGTGGCAATATCGGGAGAATGGTGGAGAGCGTCCTTGATCGTCTCATGTGTAGGCAAATCGGCATCATTGTTATTATTCCGCCTAGCTCTGCAATCGGGTCGGGTTAAACCACGATTTAGAAGCGAATATCGCGCCACCACCACTCTCCCGATATTGCTACTGATTTTAGTAAAGTGTGTAGGGGCTTTAACAACCAACCACAGCGCTTAACATGAGATTTAACAGTTGATTTACTAATTATTGTGTTCATCAACGTTTTACAGGGGTTTGTAATATCAATTCGGTAAAACACTAAGAAAAAGATTTTAAATATATCCGGACATCAATGCAATTCTATTGTTCTTAATTAGTGCAGTAGTTTTAAAGCTTAACCCGAGCAGACAGACTTTAGAAGAAACATAGACAAGCATAGAGTACGCACACCGCTAGTAGCCCCTTGTCCGAGCGTAAGCAAATTTTTAGTTAACGAGCGTCGTACTGACGCTCGTTAACTGATTTAAGTGATTTTTCGGGCGTCGACAGACGTTTAGGAAAAAATATCAATGTCTTCGATATTATTAAGTTAATTAGAATTTTAGATACTATTGAAAATTAATAATAATTATTTAATGAAACAGCGTGCTTTGTTTTGACACAAACTTTACGTCTACAGTTCATACTTGTTTGGCGCACTCTATACCTACTTTACTTATTTTTTACTCTAAGAAACAGACACACATGTAGAGGAAAATAATTTTGCTAGAAATTATATTCTACTACACAGGTTTTCATCTTGTATGATTGTAAATTACAGCCTATGGTTTTAAAATCAGGAACTCCAAAATCCATAAGGTTATAAGGCACTAAATATTTTACAAGTATAGCAACATTTATTACTAACTATTATTGTGTAGTTGTGGGTGTTAACAGAATCACAAATAGGGAATGGGGGTTTTATTACATATCAGTTTCGTTCCACTAAATGATATTTTACTATCTTAGGAGTCTTTATTACTTTATGAAACACTAGCTGTTGCCCGCGGCTACAACCGCGTGGGTTTCGGTTATTGTGGCAGAAAGAAGCCAATGTATCAGTTTATGGGTAAGCTTACGGGATTTAAGGTTTATCTAAGCTCACCCCATACCAAGTTTCATCAAAATTGGTTTAGCAGTTCAGCCGTGAAAACGTAACAGACATACAGAAAGACTTGCCTTGTATACCTTATAAAGGTACAAAAGTCTAACATGTAAATATTAGACTTCTTCACCTTTGTCATATGTCTTTGAGCACACTTTGCTAAAATTACAAGAAAATTTAATAGTAAGGTTAAATTACCTTGCCATATTTAAAAAAAAACACACTGAAATGCTGAGTGCATATAATTACAAAATCACACCATTTCACTCTTAACGCGGTAAAAAATATTATTTTTATCGACAGCATTACCTAACTATGTTGCTGACCTTACACAAACTTGCCGATGATGTCATACCGAGAAACGGGTTACCGTGCCGCGTTAGTTGCAAGTACTTATCGATTTAGTTAACTAGTATTCATATTTACAGATAAGCGTAGGATTAAAGTCGACGGGAAAAGTTGCCACTTAGAAAAATAAAAAGAATTTATATACAAATAAATGTAAATTACTTGTTGACTATACTATTGCCCTTACTCTTCAATTAAATTTTAATTCTAATACAATGCCAATGCAAAATTGTTATTCATTTAGCAGGCACACGAACAACACACAGTACAAAAAAATACTCTCAATGTTTATATTCAAGTCAGTTCTTTCCATTGACAGCATTTTTTCCAAGAAAACTAACTTATATATCAATTTTGCATTGGCATTGTATTAGAATTCAAGTTAATTTGGAGAGTAAGGGCACATATCCTACATGAGGTGATTAAATGAATATTAAAAAAAAAAAACACAGAACAGTGAAAAAAAAACACTGAGAATAAAATATTTTATTGGAAGACAAAACCTGAATGATGGTTGACCATACCCTTTACAGACAGCCAGAAAACATCTTGCACATCGAGAGAAACCTTGAAATCATGGTCTTAAATATACTTAGGTTTATTTTATCTACATCCACATTTTTATAGGCAATTATTAACAGGCGACCTTACACTATTCTAAATTGAGGTTATTTTTCAATAACCAATATTATTTTTTACAACCAAATTAGCAAATTACATCAATAACAATTTTACACACCACTGAATTTAACTACATTTGTATAGCCTATCTAATTTTGCAATGTTCTTTGGTAATTTTTGTAATGCCAAATATAATATTAATAACTAAAATGGCGGTGTCTCTTGTAAATATTTATGTAGATTAACGCTTGCACCCAATTGGCACACATCCAAATGTTTGTTTTACGTATGTTTTGACGAAAATCGTTATATTTTGCTGCGCAAGCGACCGCGCTGCGTGCGCGCTAATTTAGATCAAAGTTCCGACCGACTGCAATGTGTCACTGCAGTGTAAATAATAGAGATTGAGTACGTAAAACCGAGATTCAATAAGATGAAACAACAACATGCAATATTTTTGCATCGATTAATGCGTAAATAATATAATAAAAAAGTATTTTTTAAATAACGTCACGATGTTACAAATAATGTACGACATCGTGTCGTCATGCGACATTTCAAATAAATGTATCGTCGTTAGTTTTTGGATACAAAAAAAAAGAAAAAATACGCGTCTAATATTTTTTACTAATCTACCTGACGGGCTTTAAATTAATCCTATTAGACACATGTTTACATTACAATAGGTAGGTATAAATAGTTGGGTAATAAAGTATTTTTCCATGTAAAAACAAACCATTATTTTTAGATCTTATTTTACCCAACTTATTGTGAATCCGCTCCGCAATTAGTAAAATAATTGACACTTGAACTATACAAATTATTCTTATACTTATTTTTACCAGGAAAATTTCATTTTGTTTCAGTGTATTTTACCTATAAAGTGCAATCAATACCATAAGCATATCCTTAGAATCGGGAGAACTCCTTAAAATCTCCTATATTTACTGACAATAAACTTATAATGCAAAAAAATACATATTTAAACAACTTACCGGTATCCCCCACAGCTTGGCTGAGCGTGTTTTCGGTGACGGGGCGGAGAGCTTCGACGGCGCTGATGTAGCCGAGACGGTCGGCGATCGCGCACGCCGTCTGTCCATTCTGTAGGACATGTTTCATGTTAATGCACAATTTAGGATACTGAAAATCTCTTTAAAATGGACAGAAAAGAGAAGACAGAAAGATTACAAATTTGCATTGGCGTCAACATTTTTAGGGCGAGAGTTGGGACTGTCTTTGGAATTGACCGGCGAGTGTCGGTTTTATCAAAGGAATCTGTACCAACCCTCGCTATACATCCACACGTTGCTGCCAACGTAAGTCTTGGTTCTGTTGTTGTAATACGTATCTAGTATGTACCTACATCGAACGAAAATCATCCTCATCCACAAAATTGCCATCTGCATGGGCAATTAAAAATATAGAATTTTACCAAGCTCCTCCAATAGTATGAGATCTGTATTGGACGACTTTACGTTACTTTGGCTTGATGCGACTGAAGTAGTACAGTAGCCAACGTGTGGACAACTAACTAAATTTTTTGACCAACATAACGTAACTGGTACGATCATTGGCACCAACGTATGGGCCCGGTGTAAAACATCGAAGTAAATAAGTATTACATGCAATCCATATATTCATAACCCTTTAATTTTTAGGGATTTTGTTTAATCCGGTCTTTTTAAAATGAGGACAACGAATCTCCAACAAGAATAACAGACAATCGCAATTTGTGTCTTTAAACAATTAAATGATAAGGAACAAGTACTTGATTTTATAAAGTGTCGGTACTTTACAAGTCGGTCTCGTGTTGTAAGATTATGATATCATGTGTGCAACGCATGTCTATATTAGTAAATAAATATTCATGAGTAATTGCAAAGATACGTACGAAAAGTTAATAACTAAATAAAGAATATTGAATAAGTTTTCTCCATATTTATAGACATGTTTTACTGTAATATTGTTTGTCTGTAATAGAGTAATTAAAATGATAAATTATATTATGTATAACTTCATTATTAACACTTCTGTTTTTAAGCGATATTAATTTAATAAATGTCTTCATTCATCAAGTCCATTGCTAGACATCTCTATTAGGCTAACATTATTTATGGCCTAAACCAAGTTTTTAATAAAGTGGCGTACCGAAACTTGTAAAATATGACTTATTATTGAATTTCAGTCATATAATGTTTTAATTTTTAACGTTTTAAGGAAATGGATAATAAATATTTCATATACTTACAGCAGACAGCGCGTTAGGATCAGCATTCTGTTTTAATAACAACTGAAGTATGAGCGTGTGGCCCTGCTGTGCCGCTTGATGCAGCGGCGTGAATCTAAGAAAATAAATGTTTACGTATTACAAAAAAAAATATCATAATTTAAAACCTTAGAGAATAAATAAGTAAACTATAGAGCGCGCATATTGACTAAGTATGAACTGCAAGCACTAGTATGAACAAGTAAAATCTTAAAAATAGTGTCAAAACAGAGCGCGCCGATTTATTCAAACTATCTCGAAACCTAATATTACCCTAATAATATCGGATTCATCGATATTTTTGCATAAAAGTCTGTCGTCGCATCATCAATTCATCAAAGTCATTGAAATCAGTAAACGAGCGTAGTACTTACAGCAAAAAACTTGCTTACGCTCCGCACAACCTGCTATTATTATATTATATTCTATGCTTGATAATGTATGCGTTAAGATATAAACGTTTTAAATATGTGTGTGTATGACCGTTTTTTGATCCAATGGGAATCTTCATAAATATCCTTCAATTTTGGAAAGACGGGTGAGTGCCAAATTCGTACCAGCTAAAACCAACGAAATGCTTCTCCCTTTTCTGAACTACCGTTTCCAGCGTACTCACCCGTGAGCCGCCCTAGCAGTGACGTCAGCGTCGGCGGCGAGTAAGGCGCGCGCGGCTGCGTGGTGCCCGTGGTGTGCGGCGGCGTGTAGGGGCGTGTAGCCGTCGCGCGTGCGGGCGTTCACCTGCCCACCAGCTGCCATTAAGGCCTTCAGGACGCCTGTGCGACCTTCCGAAGCCGCTAGGTGGACTGGGGTTAGACCTGAAGGCAAATATAGTTGAATAATGTCTTGAAATAGTATCCTTTACTAACTACCTGGTTTCTGAAAGGCCAATCAACATCAAAATTTTCAATTTTCTTCATCAACTATCAAACTTTTAAAATAAAAGTTTAGCACGAACTTAGATTGGTTGTTAGTCTTGGCAAATTAAACACAAGTTATCAAAAAAAGCACCTTAATGAAACCAGGAGAAGTAGTGCATTATTTTTAAATACAAATTAATTAGACATTAGAAACACAGTACGAATTTGAAGATAAAAATCGAGACAGATCCGTGGATAAAGCAGTGTTTTATACAGTCAGGATGCATATTCCATATGATTATGTTTTTTTATGACGATACTGTTATATGGGTAATAGCACTGGGCAGATGTCCAACTTTGGACTGGTTCAGGGTGTGGTGTGTTCAGTGGTTCTATTCCAAAACCCTTATATTTCTTTCGACGGGCCTGTTGGTGTAGTGGTTAGTGACCCTGACTGCTAAACCGGAGGTCGTGGGTTCGATTCCTACTCAGGACGAATCTTTGTGCACGATCATTTGTTCTGTGTCTGGGTGTAATTTATCTATAATATGTATGTATTTAGAAATACATAAGTATGTTTATCAGTTGTCTGGTTGCCATAGCACAGGCTCTGCCTAGTTTGGGATCAGATGACCGTGTGTGAGATGTCCCAAGATATTATATTATATTTCTCGCTAAGCCTACACTGGTACACAAAGTATTTACTTACCATTATTAGCGGGTACGTTGACGTCAGCGCCGCGTTCAATAAGCATCTCGACGCAGTCTTCGTGGCCTTCCTGCGCCGCCATGTGTAGCGGTGTGAAGCCGGCCTTCGATTTGACACTGGGGTCCGCATCTATGTAGAAAATGTACTGTTTATGCAGTTCATAACCAAGGCTATTCTCTCCAAGGGCTAAACATTGTAGAACATTAAAAAAGCTACTGCTACAACAATCATAAAAGTCACTTTACCACACAAGAGACTTTAAGAAGGTGGAAGAGTTCACCAAGTAGGTTAAAATTCCTCTCTAAAATATCGATAAAAGTAATGGTTGAGTGATACTTTAATAGTAATAACGATATTTTATTGACGACCTCCGTAGTCGAGTGGCGTACACACCGGTTTTCAAGGTGTCGCCAGCTCTGAGGTCCCGAGTTCGATCCCAAGCCAGGTCAATGTAGAAAAACCACTTTTCTACATTTTCTCGGTTTGAATAGTTTACAAAATGTTAAAAGGAGAAAAAGATATACTTAAAAATACCTAACTAAGTCATTACGGCCTTACTATAGGAAACAATGAGTTACAAATATTAAAAAAAATACATTGTTTACTTAACTTTTAATGTACAACTACTACGTGTAATGTTATATCTGTTTTTATTTGTGTAAATGGAAACTCACCATGTTCAAGTAATGCGAATGCGATGTCGGGATGGTTGTGCCGGCAAGCGATGTGCAGCGCTGAGTGGCCGTTCTTCGCGAGCGAGTGCGGCGAGGCACCTAGAATACATACTCTAGCTTACTTACGATACACTAGCAACTACTTAAATACCTAGAAAGTATATAGGTACAATTTGTCAACAGTATTTAAAAAGCGAAATTAATGATTTGTTGGTCTATTTTGTCAGGTGATTTAATGAAATACAAATACCTTTAAAAGTCCTTTTGAAGTCAGAACTACAGTTAGAATTACGTATTAGAGCCTTCATAATGCTATCTATATTATTCTACATAAAGAGCGACGATTAACAACCTTAACTGTAAAATGAAATCAGTAAATCATTGTAACAATTTAAAAAAAATATATATAATGTTGAGAATTTAATAAGCACATTTAGAATTAAGAAAGCGGGGTCCATTCGTTCGGTATTGGGCTATGAGGTAACAAACTTCTTACTATCCGTACTTAGCTAGTGTTACCCCCATACTTAGCCAGTGTAACCCCCATACTTATTCAGTGTTGCCCCCATACTTAGCCAGTGTTTGTTACCCCATACTCAAACAGTGTTACCCCGTCCTGTCCTCACATCGCAGGCGTTACTTTTGTCGAGCAGCAGCAGCGCGATGTCGGGGTGTCCGTAGTAGGTGGCCATGTGTAGCGGCGTGACGTGCGAGCGGCCGGGCGCCGTACTTAGCCAGTGTTACCCCGTCCTGTCCCCACAAGGCGGCGTTACCTTTGTCGAGCAGCAGCAGCGCGATGTCGGGGTGTCCGTAGTAGGTGGCCATGTGTACGGGCGTGATGTGCGAGCGGCCGGGCGCCGTACTTAGCCAGTGTTACCCCGTCCTGTCCCCACAAGGCGGCGTTACCTTTGTCGAGCAGCAGCAGCGCGATGTCGGGGTGTCCGTAGTAGGTGGCCATGTGTAGCGGCGTGATGTGCGAGCGGCCGGGCGCCGTACTTAGCCAGTGTTACCCCGTCCTGTCCCCACAAGGCGGCGTTACCTTTGTCGAGCAGCAGCAGCGCGATGTCGGGGTGTCCGTAGTAGGTGGCCATGTGTAGCGGCGTGATGTGCGAGCGGCCGGGCGCCGTACTTAGCCAGTGTTACCCCGTCCTGTCCCCACAAGGCGGCGTTACCTTTGTCGAGCAGCAGCAGCGCGATGTCGGGGTGTCCGTAGTAGGTGGCCATGTGTAGCGGCGTGATGTGCGAGCGGCCGGGCGCCGTACTTAGCCAGTGTTACCCCGTCCTGTCCCCACAAGGCGGCGTTACCTTTGTCGAGCAGCAGCAGCGCGATGTCGGGGTGTCCGTAGTAGGTGGCCATGTGTAGCGGCGTGATGTGCGAGCGGCCGGGCGCGTGGGGCGCGGCGCCGCGGGCCAGCAGCAGGCGCGCCACGTTGGTGTCGCCGTACTTGGCGGCCAGGTGCAGCGGGGTGAAGCCCTTGCGAGTCTCGGCTTCGATAGGCGCGTTGTTGTCGAGCAGGATCGCTGCTACCTCCTCTTTGCCTAATAAGAAAATTGTACGAATTAAAATTCAGTCAAATACAAAAAATAAAATTGTTTAGCTGAACATGTAAAAAGATAATCTAACAAACAAAAAACCACGCATGACATTGGTTTCCGTGGGCAAGTTGAACGCGGAAACCAGAGAAGCTTTGCATTCGCGGCCAGTATGAAGACGGCAACCAATGGCTTTGCGCGATAATTTCTGTCGACGCGCAAATTGGACGTAACAGCATGCGCGGTTATGATGCTGCCTTCACTGGCTTATATCATAAACTTTTAAGTATTGTGTCACTGCTGGTGGCTTTGTGATGCCATCTACAAAGTTATGAAAGGGAGATATATAGGACAGGCCTCAACTTAGTATTTAAATAAGACTCCAGATCTCTCACAAACTTCTTGCAAAGATTTCCTGTCAACTGTTTTTTTTTTTATGGAAGAGTTTTACTCAGTTAGCCTGAGCGCAGGCTTTGACTGCTTTCCGGACGGACTTTTCCTGTCAACTGTATATTATAAATATAAAATGATGTAATTTGTGGAGATGAAATAAACATTTTTATTTATTTATTTAATTTATCCATATTCTACGCACGCTGCCTATAGTATACTTAGCACCTAAAGGTTATGACAATCTTACCTTCCTTAGCAGCGATGTGTAGCGGTGTGTATCGGTCCTTAGTGGTGGCAGCGACGTCCGCGCCGTGTTGCAACAGCAAGGCCGCGATGTCCGCGTGTCCTATGCGAGCTGCGACGTGCAACGGAGTCTGTTCCTCGCGAGCTCGAGCGTCCACCTTCATGGGAATTTGATAAGTCATTAATCTTCTGCTTAGCCTTTTCCCAAGCTATGTTGGAGTCGGCTTCCAGTCTAAAGGGATTCAGCTCAATAGAGTATTTTACATGTAGCGACTGCCTATCTGACACAGTAACCCATGGTAAGACAAGTTGTCAGAATTGTAATGACTTAACGACAATCAAATATCAACGTATGACAGTCAGGACCAACGGGTTAACCTCCCTCCTTTCTGAGGCACGGAGGGGTCCCGGTATGTTTACAAATTCCATGGTGGTGATGGTCACCCATCCACGGACTAACCGCAGCAACCGCGGCTTAACCTTTACTATCGGTATGTACGGATGACACTAAGCTACGAGCCTCTTTTAAATTTTTTTAAGTTATACAATTTTGTTAAAAATGTATCAGTTTTAAAACATCGCCGTCGTCGATTTAAAAACGGTCTTTTATAATAAAAAAAAAAGCAAACAATTTAGATGCAAGAAAAAAGAACTTAGATTATAGAAAGTATACTAAAAATTACACTCTGTTCCCCTATCAACCAGGTGAGAAAATTTCTGAAACATATTTTTTTCTGGGTGGAGTTTTCTGTTATGATATATAAAAAAGTATAAGTTTGCTATACCTTGGCATTGTTCCTCAGCAGCACCCTAACAAGATCAGTCTGGTGTGCCCTGGCGGCGAGATGCAAGGGCGTCTCTCCCCGGGCGGTGGCCGCGTCTTTAGAAGCCCCCGCGCCGATCAGCACCAGCGCGATGTTCATGCAGCCCATGAAAGACGCCACGTGCAGGGGAGTGAGCCCTGATTCTGTTGTTGCTGACTTGCCTGGCGGACGAAATAACAAGAAAATCAGACACACACCAGGGTCCTATAACATGATTTGCCAGGGGAGAAAGAATAAGAATTAAATCAACAGCTTGACAGCGTCTATATCTATACTATAATATTATAAAGCTGAAGAGTTTGTTTGTTTGTTTATTTGAACGCGCTAATCTCAGGAACTACTGGTTCGAATTGAAAAAATCTTTTTGTATTGGATTGTCCGTTTATTGAGGAAGGCTATAGGCTATATAACATCACGCTACGACCAATAAGAGCGGAGCATACATGAAAAATGTTGCAAAAATGAAAAACCGTTCAAACTAAAACACGCGAACAAAGTCGCGGGGGACAGCTAGTCTGCTATATAGCCTGAATCAAATGAGAACAAATTCAGATTAAAATCAGATGGATTTCAGGGTTCTTTATTTGCTAATAGCCCATATTAACAGATCTATGAATGGTTTTTTATAGTAGAGGCAGAAATTAGGAGGATTGCATGTCTTAATCAGTAGCTTAGCTTGGGGACCACTGAAATACATTTATGTTAAACAGAATTTGCAACAATTTATATCTATTTTTAAGATAACATTTTAATAAGTAAAGTGAAGCCAATTTATTCTTATTATAGTACTTACTGGCACCATATTTGAGTAACAACTCGACAACTTTGAGCCTGTTCTTCTTGCAAGCAATGTGTAGGGGAGTAAATCCGTTCAGAGCACGCGCATTCGCGTCCGCATTTCTATCTACAAGGAGTTTAGCAACCTGAAAATAAAATATATATTAAATTAACATGTCAAATAAAATAAAGAGAGGTGAATATACATTTGTATTTGGCCTAAAATAACGAACATTAAGCGAATATTAATATCTACTGTTATGTCGATGTTAACGTTATGACGTCCGAAAACCATGATAGCTCTAGTGACAGATAAGGATAAAATTAAGTGCCACCATCACTTAATAGGGATTCAGACTGGGTATAAAAAGTAAAAGAAAAGAAGAAATACATGGTCTCATATTTTTTTATCTACATAACGGACATTAATAAAATAATTATAGTAAATATCCCTATTTAATCGTTGCACTAAGACAGCCTTAATACGTAATCGTTTAAAGTTATTGATTTCAGTTTAGAGAACTAATTTCCATAACATATTTGTTTTGTACAAATTTGCTTTTCCGAATTAATTAATAGCCGCGTACTGATTGAGCGAGCAGCCTCGCGAGGCTGCCTCGCGAGGCAAATCCTCGGTCGGTCAAGACGTGCCTCGCCCGAGGCAAACGCACGCGCTGCCTCGCCCGAGCGTGCCGCGGCCCGAGCCGAGCTTTGTCGGTTTTTGTCGATGCTCAAAGGCGCCTCAGTACGTTTGCCGCGCTCACTCATCACTGAGCGTCGATGCTCACGGTGGCTCGACCTTGCCGCGCGCGGCAGCCTCGGATAAAGGTGTGTCCAAACATAAAGCGGCATTCGAGCGCGGCTGCCGCGCGCGGCTTGCCGCGCTATGATTGGACGATTGCCGCGCGCGGCAGCCGCGAGCTACCTGCCGCGCGCGACGATCGCCGCGAACGGTGTTAGTGTGGTTCGCCAGTGGTTGTGCGTGGACGGACGTATTTTATCAAATAAAATGGATAATGAAACAGCAATTCGTCTTATTGAAATTTATGGCTCCCATAGTCCATTATGGGACACTAGACGTAAAGAATATCACAATAATAATGTGAGAGAAGATCTATGGGATGAAATAGCAAAAACATTCGTACAACCAAAAGCAGCTTTAAAATTGAAAATGAAAAGTCTTTTGAGTTCTTATAGAAGGGAGAGAAACAGAGAAAAAACAAGTAATGTCACCGGTTGTGGTAAGTTTAATCTTATTACATTTTATAACAGTAGGTACTTATTAATAAATCTCTGGCTGTTTACATTTTCACTATACTAATTCTTAATTATCTCTAAACGCGTGGACCGAGTTACATGATTCAAACTGATAAAATGGTTTTAGACCTAGACCTTTTATTTGACACCATAATCGTTAAGATATCTCAACAAACAAAAAATCTAATTTTCAAGTTACCCTCGCGATTATCCAACATGTATGAAATGCGTAATTCAATTCTTTAATAAGACACAAAATCAGCTTATGTTTTAGTTGTTATAATGTTCTTTTTTCTGTTGCAGGTAGAAACAAGGCCTATAAATCTAAATGGTTTGCTTATGAAGCATTTAGTTTTTTACATGACAGGAATAACCCTATTGATGCAGTGGTAAGTACCTATTTCTTTTATATTTTTATTAGACTATAGCTTTCCGCCAGCGGCTTCGCCCGCGTGGTCTGGTTGTTTTTTATAAATTATAACCTAATGTTACTCAGTGAAGATGTAGCTTTGTAATAGTAAAAAAAAAATCAAAATCGGTCCAGTAGTTTTTGAGTTAAATCGTAACAAACAAAAAAATCTTTCCTCTTTTTAATATTACTTTAGATGTAACGGCCATATTATACATACAGCCCGCATACTGCAAAATCTATGAGATCAAATAATGCTAAGGGGCTGTTTATTAATTTTGGCCATTTTTAACCTAAGGTTATGCAATTATTTAATATCTTTCTTGCCAATCAATTGATCCGTTTGTCATAAAATATCTTGACAAAAAAATACGAATATCAGAAGGAGTGGTAATAAATTTATTTGGAGTAAAGGTAGCTGTTTCAATCGTCGAATCATTTGTTTTTTTTAATAAAGAGTCTCTGCGAAGAAAGTTATGCAAGTGAACAGTAGCTAGAACTATGGTTTTGGCTGATTTTGGGCTTAAAATCATTGTACTTCTCAATACTCTAAATTTTGCCGACATGATTCCAAAAGCATTTTCTACTACTCGGCGTGCTCTTGATAGTCTATAGTTGAAAATCCTTTCTTTTGACCCTTTTGGATGAATTCCTGCAAATGGTGTCATCAAATGTGTGCTTAATGCAAAAGCTTGATCTCCTAATATTACATATGGTATTTTAGTTATGTAGGGTATTTGTAAAATTTCTGGCGCTGGTACATTAAGTTGATTATTTTCTACCTTTCGATACAATTCGGAATGTTTATAAACTCCTCCATCTAAAATTCGACCTTGGCTTCCTATGTTAACATACATAAAATTGTAGTTTGCGTCTACTAATGCTAATAGCACGATACTAAAGAACTTTTTATAATTAAAATATTCAGTGCCGCTACGAAAAGGAGCTTGAATAGTTATGTGTTTTCCATCTAACGCCCCAATAGTGTGCGGAAAATTCCATTTTTCCTCGAAGTCTTTAGATACTGCTTTCCAATCTTGCTCTGACACTGGTAGCTGAAGAAAAAATTAATAACGTTTTATTTATTTTGTTTCAGGATTGTGGCTCACCCTCAGAGCCGGGTAATACAGAACAAGCTATTCCGGTACAAGGCATTTCAGAACAAGGCACTTCAGAACCAGGAACTTCGGAACCAGGAACTTCGGAACAAGGCACTCGAGACCAAGATACAAATACCAAGAAGCCAAGAAAAGAAATGCCCGCTAACAAGAGGACATATCAAGAGTCAGAGTATGATGCTGAAAATCAAATGATAGAAGAAGCATTAGAAGTAATGCGAAAACAAAATGACAGTAGTAATGATCCTTACGTTGCTTTTGGCATGCACATAGCAGCCGAACTAAGAAAATATGATGCCACTATGTTTACGAGAGTCAAACATTCAATAAATACTATACTATACGAAGCTGATATGGAGCTCCTCAATCAATCATCAACACAAGAATATAACGCTGAAAACAGACGAGGATATTTCACTTCACAGTTTACCGATCTTGACTCATCATCTTCTAGTAACATGGGTACTGGCCTTACACAATTGATTCGCGATTTAGACACGGAAGTAGATTAATATTGTGAATTAGTTGAGAACAACTGTGATTGACGTATGATGATTGTGTTGTATTTAATTACTACTTAATTATGAAAATAAATAAATAAAAAATATAAATAAAAAATCTGTAGTTTAAAATATTTCACCAAATAATAAAAATAATATAAGTAATAAAGTTCATAATAATTTACCTGTACCATGTCCTTAAGAGCTCTCACTATGGCATCGCACACTTCTGGAATTATTGTTGATATTGTTTGCTTTGATACGTGAAACGTGTATTGTAGGCTGGAATAGGAGTCTCCTGTAGCCAAATAACGTAACGTTATTGCAAGTCTCTCCTTCGACGTTATTGCCGTTCGCCAGTGAGTATCCATTTTTTTAATAAATGGTTCTACCAATGTATGTATGTGTTCGAATTCTTCCAAAGATAATCTTAAAAACTGTGGCGTTCGGTAGTTGATTTCGTAATAGATCCCTTCCAGATTCTTTGTCCTTTGTTGAAAGAGTGGTCGCATCCAACACTGCCTTTTTTTAATACACTTTCTTTTATTCCTTCTTCTACGTAATTTACGAATAATAAGCACAGCAACAACACACGCGGCCGCTTTCATTGTAGTTTGAATACGAAATAAAGAGCGCGGCGTGTCTCGGACATGCCGCGCATCACTGCCGCGCAGAAGGTTTAAACTAGGCGCGCGGCAAATTTGTGTCCCGCGAATGCCGCGCGTAGCTGCCGCGCTCCTTGCACGCCGTGTTTGGACACACCTTTAGAAAACTTACAGACCGAGGCCGCCTCGCGCTGCATGCGTACCGCGGCAAATGTCCGAGGCTACCTCGCGAGGCTGCTCGCTTGGTCAGTACGCGGCAATTAACATATTTAAAAAATTAAAAATGAAAATCAACATTATTAATAAAGAGTTTTAAAATTAGCAAACGACTAATATTATTTACTTGGTAAATCAACATGTACGAGTTAATAATATCTTCATCAATGTTGTTGATATAATCTTAATGTATCTTTGTGCCAAATTAATGGTCCGTAACACTAATACATCATTCTGTAACTTTGACAACTTATTAATCGTTGTAAAAACCTTCATTTATCTTTTGTTTTTGTATTCAATCTTAGATGAGCTCTATGCCTTAGCAAAATGGAATGAGGTTTTCGCGATTAAAAAATCCGCTAGGTTCGCTAGTCTGGCTTGCGGTCCATCTGTCAGTTTCCACCAATGAGGGACAAGCTACTGGCTCGTAATTGGTGGAAATTGAAATATGAATTTTCATTATAGCATGTAATTTGATTCAACAAATCTTTTATTGATTAAACCTCTTCATATAAATGATCTTTGTTAGCATGAATCTTAAATCTCTTATCGTGAGTGCAACAAGGTGTCATTTACCAAAGGGCCATAGTACTCTTTACCAGAAAATACATGAGTGAAACGCCCAATCGAAGAAAATCTTAAAAGCTAACTTAATTAATAGATATCATTTAAAAAGATTTTGTAATAAAATATAATAAATAAACTGATCAATCGACGAACAAAATAATAACTAATTTGTTTTAAAGGCCATAAGGTATAAATTACCTGAAGTTATCAACATTAGGTGTGTTACGTTTATCCCTCCACTACTCATTCTACCCATCAATCTAAAAGCTACCTTATTCTAAACACAATAGGGTAACATTTACCTTGACGTGTCCGCAGTGCGCGGCGACGTGCAGCGCGGTGAGGTAGTCGACGGTGACGTCATCGATGGGCGCGCCCTCCGACAGCAGCACCTTGGCCGTCTCCACGTGTTCGCCTTGCACGGACATGTGGAGAGGGGTCAAGCCGTTCTGCGGACACAACTACACTATTACATATCGATGATACTAATTTTAAAGAATAATGTGCGACATTTTTTAGGGGAACGCAAAACTTTGGATCTCAACCTAATTTGTACACTTGTGCGAAAGAAAAGAGGAGAGGTGCAGAGAGACTCCCAGTCTGTGTTAATGGATAAGCAGCCTAACCCCCGGTTTCTCAAAGGCTGATCAATTCAATCTGTTGTCAAATCACGACTTTGATAGGTTGAACAATAGACTAACCAATCACAGCGCTTAAAATGGTGATTGGTGATTAAGTAATTATTATGATATGTCTTTCAGAAAGCGGGTAGACTAAGCTTTTTTTGACAAAAAAAACGTTTTTTTAATGTAAGCTTCACATCTGTTGTAAGCCTAGCAGTCTTAATTGTTATGCATTAGTTTTGTTTCTATCTTTTAATGTTATCAAAACAGGCCCTTTCTAATCTCTCTCTTTCTCTCTACTTAGAGCTGTGATGAACCTTATGTTTTGCTGTTTAAAAACAATATGAGCATGTGAGTTGTGTGGTAGACAGTGGTAGAGTAGCGTGCGTGCCTTGGTCTTGCTGGTGATGGGCGCGCCGTGCTGCAGCAGGCGCGCGACCACGTTCCCGTGGCCCGAGCGCGCCGCGCAGTGCAGCGGCGTCAGCCCGTCGCGCGTCACCGCCGCTATGTTCGCTCCTGCAGGGAAATGCATGATTTATATTACTTTTAATTACTACTAATTCTCACCCTAAAAGCGTAACCCTTCTTACATTAAAAGCGTAGCCATGCTCCTTTGTTTCCGTTCAGTTTAGCTTTCGGAATCGCGTAAACGGCAGCTTACCGATTCCGCACTGACAAATCAGAAAGCGGCCTAAGGTGCCTATGTATCTTTTCGTCATCGCTGATAGGAAAAAATGTTTTTTTTATTAGTAATTAATTAACAATGCGATATAAATATCTTTTCTAAATTAACGCATTGCAGGAATGTGGGAAGCAGAAACTGTGTTCTTCCTACCGTCGTTCATTATTGACTTATTATAGTATTTATTGCTGAAATTTGTTTTATAAAAATAGCGGAATTTAACTCGTAAAAACTAAAGAACAATTTTTCAACCTAAACATTGCACGGCAGTGACTTCACGCGAGACAAATTGCCAAATTATCGCGAAATTCTCCTTTATTATTATCTGTCAATGTCTGCAACTGTCAAATATAAGTTGTTAAAGTGATGTTTGATTGACAGCGTATCGTGAAGACCAGCCAATTAAACAAGAAATTCCAACTTATATGATATTTCAATCGTACGAAATGTAATTAGTTGGCAGCGTGCGGTTTAAAAAATATGAACATTTATGTAATTATAGAGTCGTACCGATGAAAATATTATGTTTGATTTATTGTTGTTAAAATTGTGCATTGTTTTTTTTTTGTTCCCTAATAATTGTAATTATTCGCTAAACTTTAGCGTTCACTTAACAATTCGTAATATTTCTTCGCAAATTTAGTGGAATCCCAAACAGTTCATCAGCCAGCTACCAACGTTTATAAAATAATTTTATGATGACAGCACGACGGTTTTGATAAATGCTTTAATAAATGAGAAAATATTTTTTCAACGTTTGTGCAAATAATATGGTAAGCTTAGAGGTAAATCGTATCGCATACTGGAAACAGTCTTAATTCGCGTGGTTTTGGTCATTACTGCGGTTGATATTTTTCTTACTGTTATTAAGTTACCTATATTTGCAAACGAATAAATAAATAAATTATTAAGGCGATACACATTTTTTTTGCAATTTTCAAATAGTTTTTACTTAGTAACTATAAGACTTGTTGACTTGAAATTTGGTTTCTATATAGAAGAGGATATGATGAAAGTAAATGTCGATCACTTACATGATTAAACAAACTTTTGCTCGATAGTTTAATTTTTTTAAATCAGCTTTACAAAAGCTTTTTTTAGCTTTATCCACCCAAACTATTCAACTTATTAATATTTTTTTCATACTATTTGATGCATAATCATAATATCTAGATTAATGTCGATTGATTTTTTATTCCATCTGATAGATTTCGATTAATATGAGATTTTCCATTTTGTCATAAATAGTATGTAATAAATAAATAAATAAATAAATAAATAGACTGCGCCTACTCGCAAACGAAATAATTATTCGTATGTGTAGCGCCTTGAATTATAGTTATTGTCGTACCGTTCTCGACGAGCAGGTCCAGCATGGCCAGCTGCCCCCACTTGCTGGCCACGTGCAGCGGCGTGATGTTGTGCTTGGCGGCCCTCCCGGCGTCCGCGCCCGCCGCCAGCAGCGCGCGCGCCACGCCCGCGTTCCCGTAGTGCGCCGCGATGTGCAGCGGCGTGAAGCCCGACTTCGAGCACGCGTCGGGGTTGTGCTCGTTCTGGGACGGAAAACACTTTTGAATTTTATGAAATTAGGAACACAGGTGGAGGATTTCACCAGAGAATAAAGAAGGTAGTAAATTTCAGCCTTCACTCAACAGTGGCACCAATGGAGCAGCTCGACGTCAAGTAGGCAGTAAATATAATGGCAAACCAATTATTTTGCAGACACCCACCCGTTTTTGGAATTATCTCCACATAGAGAAGGTTTAGGTATAGAAATATCAACTAATATAATATAATATTGTATAATATATAATATAATATTGATTAGATACTATTAATTGCTATTAATTCTAAATTCATCAACAAATATACCTCTAGCAGTAGAGTTGCAGCTTTCACGTCATTCTTCTTGGCGGCTATGTGCAGTGCCGGCAGTCGAACTTTGCCTCTCGTGTCGGATTCCAGTAGCTCTGCGACTACTCGGTCGTGGCCCTGCTGCATCGCCACTGCTAGCGGTGTGAAGCCATCCTGAAAAAGTAATATACCAATCAGTATACAAGAAATTCTGAAAGCTTACCGGCCACGTGAAATAGTGTTTTAAATGTTTTAATATACTTTTTTAACAATGCCAAAAACGCAATCTATTTTTGATCGTTCGGGACTAAAGTGCTGTTAATATTTCATTAAAGTTAAAGTACATTTTCATACGAAGGCATTGTCGTGATTTTAAAAGAGTTATAAAATTATATACTATTTAGGAGATGTACAACATGTGTCAAGATACAATAACAAAAAGTTTTATTATTGTGTAGAAAGATACATACATAGTGTTTTATTAGATATCGCGTGTCAAAATTCTACCAGTACCCAAACATTTCGACCAGATTCGGTTAGATAGGCATAATGTAAAACTGCCGCGGGTCGAACTCTTGTCTAAAGAGCTGGCAGATTAAAACTACTTGGGCAATGCTGAGTTTATGCCTAAACTGTCCCCTTAGTAGATAGGTAAGTAGTATTGTGGTAATAATAATCTTAGGATTTGAGGATTGAACATTTATTTCTTTCCCTACCTCTGTAGCGAGGGTCTGGCTGGCCCCCGCAGATAGCAGCATCTTGACGCAGCCGGCGTGGTTCTCCTGCGCCGCCATGTAGAGCGGCGTGAAGCCGGCCGCGGACTGCGCGTCGGCCTTCGCCCCCGCGCCCAGCAGCGCCTGCGCCACCGCCTCCTGCCCCGCGAGACATGCTATGTGGAGGGCTGTGTTGCCTGCATCATGAGATAGACCAAGTTAGCAACTTTAACTATGTTTACATTAATTAGGAAAGCCTTCTGGCAAGTCCACCTATGTACACAGTGCATAAAGCATTAAATAAATAGAATAATTAATTATGCTATGTGGATCCCTGCAAATTGTAAAAGATCAAATTGGCTAGATTTGTTGCGCTCGAATGAATAATATAATTAATCTAAATGCACTGTAACGATAGTTCTAACAAAAAACACCTACGACAGAACGGAGAAGGTGTAATTATGCGTTTGGGGTGAGAGGTTGTCTAAATAGCTAGTAACAAGTACCTAGGTACCTAATATTTTTTTAAGTATCCCACTGGTGATCATAAACCTCCTTAATCGTCACTGCTTTCAGTTTAGAACTCTACAATATAGCAGGGCAAACAATTACTTCCTTAAGGTACCTTTAGTCGTTTTGCTGTTAAGGACATCATAAAAATAGTGTAAAAACTACAAGGGTCTAGCTAACAAACTAAACAAAATAGAAAAACAAACTTTTAGTGCTTTGACTTAATTACCTTTTTTAGTGGCGGCGTCTACTGTGGCGCCTCGCTTGAGCAGCTCCTCGACCACCGAGATGTGCCCATCTTTGGCTGCGAGGTGTAGAGCGTTCAGTCCGTTCTGAAAACATAAAAAAAAAGCATTCTTACTTTAATTTCCTTTGATATTTGAAATACATAAATACAAGTAAGTAAGAGAAGAAATGTCAAAATTCATGGGTCGCAGCCTTTTTTAAAGACAATTATTTTAATTTAATATTGTGTTAATAAATGCAGGGTAATTTCTGGACTGGCCAATATTCTACTATGGGTATAGATAAACGATTTGTAAATTATATAGAACTCAAACCACAATCACCTTCAACTATTCCATTTTTAATTCGACTCCCGCACTAAGGAATTTAATCCTTGTGTCAAGGTTTCAGAAATATTCAAATCACATGTACATACAAAGAACACCGACATAGAATAAGCATTTTTGAATCAACACACACTTCGATTAAAAGCTTTCGTGCGGTTACTACACTCCACCTATACCAAGACGATAACACACACGCTGTGATTTAAATAATAAAGTAAAGGCAATGAAATGAAGTTCAATGAACTGCAGAAAATAAATAGCTTAGTTTGCAAAATAGCGATTAAGAAATCTGTTTTTAATCGCGATATGTAATAGGTCACTTTTTTGAGAGTGTCAAAATCAGAAAAGTAAGGAAAATAATGCGGTTTAAAATTATATCTACGTACAAAATTGTAAGTTTTAATTAATTGTGTAGTAGATTCTGTTCTTCATAGCAACCTTCAATGGCCTTGACAAGCTTACACGCTTCGATCAGAACGATCTTAAACACGTCATTTCGTTTCAAATAATTTTCCAAGTATGTAATTAATCTTCGCTATGTAAATAACGTTACAATTCTATCAGAAAATACGCTAGGCCTTAGTAATTGTGCGGAACAATTAAAATAGCATTCCGAGTTGCGAGCAAACATTCGCGATGTATTTATTCAAATGAGTCTAATGATCGCACGTATTAACATCTCGATTATTATGGGTAAATATATCGATTATTCGCACGCATTATCGATTAAAAGTCTTGTAGCTATCCCCAATCTTGATTGAAATGCAAAAAATTTCAAGTAATTTCTTAATTCACGTTAATAACATATAATAACTGTCTGATAATCAATGTTTGTCGATTTTGTTATAAAAAAATTAAAATATCTGTTATATTAAAATGCTAGAATGTTAAATATGAAATAAAACTACTTTTAATAAGATTCTATCGCGGTTTATTTAGATTTTAGTTGCCGTCGTTTCAACGTCTTTGCAGGTGTCATGGTCAGACTGAAGTGGTATTCGTCTTGACAGCAGATGTTGCTCGTTCTACCTTCATATATTAATTAATTATTTGTATTCCGACCTAAAATCTAGATATTTAACTATAACATATGTTGATAGTGTCCAAAACTTCTAAAATGTAATGTAATATTGTACCAAGACATTTTGATTTCGGTTCTTTAATAACATAATTTTATATACACAACAATCTTCTTCCTTCAATATAGCCCAAAAATGTCTGTGCTAAACATTCATTTATATTCAGTACCCTTCTACGCAGTGAAAATTTGTATGAAAGCCGAGATGGTTTTGTAAAAACCTCAACAATAACAAGGAAAATTGGTGTATAACTTTTTCTTTATTCAAGTTTTTTTCCAAAAAAATGTAGATGAAAATTTAACGAAGACAAAAGTTTACTTAGTTATAATACGATATTGTGTTATTCTCATTAAAGTGTCATTTTTAATGCATCATATTCCAAATTTTAGTAAGGTCACAGAATTATTGCATTACCAGAAAACATCATTGATTTTAGAATACGTCAAACTCATTCAACATCGCAATTCTTCCAAACCAAAAGGTTGTATTGTAACCGCGTTTAAAAATCTGCACATATACCTACCTATATTTCGAAAACGATTGCAAAGCGAAGCAATGACCATTTGAAGGCATCCATGATATCTTCTCACTATGTTCACTCGAATTTAGGCTAATAAGTATTTTCAAAACATATATATATAGGTATTTTTATGGAAAATTTCTAGCCCTACGACAGTCTATGGCTATCGGACGTCGGATGTAACGTGACTAAAACGATCCTTACCTAGTAAGCAGCGATGCGGAACTCAGACCAAAGGCCATTCACTGACAATGCATAATATTTATAATATATTTTTTAACCACTGGTCGATGTTCGCCACGAATTTAATTTTGATACTATTTTATAAATTTCCTCTTCTTGGAACACAACTCACACACGGCCATGTGATCCCAAACTAGGCAGAGCCTGTATTATGGCAACCAGACAACTGATAAACATACTTATATTTCTAAATACATACATATTATAGATAAACAATTTGTAAAGTAATTCTGATCAGTATGGTGAACTCTTAAAACAGTGCTGTTGCCGTTGTAGGATACTAGTACCTACATAAAACTAAACTGACTCCAGGAAAGTGCAGTTTCCTCGTTACGGCTTGAGTTAAACTAAGTATAAAGAACATAATATTTCACATAACATTATGGTTGGTTCGTATCGCTATGCGCTGCAGTGACCTTATTAATAATAATTACACTGTAGGTCTCTCGTTTCGTTACCCTTAATTAAAATTACGATACACGCGTTTTATAACCGACATAAAGAACATGAAAAACATATAAGTTACATACACTTGTTTCAGGAGGTCCATATTTTTCATAATTTCAGTTATGATGCAATGTTATAGGAATACATTTTGGTTAAGTAAAAAAAGCAGTGAATAAACACAGGTATCAATTTCAATAAATTAAAAAGGCAACTGCATAAATATTTATAGGGGAAGGCAGAAAACTTTTCCGTCTGCTAGTTGTGTTAAGTTTAATTTGAGAGAGGCCTATCTACTTTCATCACTGGACTTTTTATGGAACACCTTAAGCTTAACCTTGGTAAGAGGCCACACTACCGGGCGTTGTTTCCATATAAAGGTACTCCGCTGTTTTATTGGTAAAAAATGCTTCTGGAGCAACGATTTTTCCCACTGGTTTAAATAAACAGAAATAAATCCTGTTTTACCGTCACGGATCTCTTTATTTTGGAGAAGAAAGCAAAGGAATGCAAAACGTCTTTTGGTCAAGAATTTTGTATGTATAATTAGCCTGAGCTGTAGTTGTCCCTTACGTACTTCACGGGAGGAGGTCGGGTTTAGCGCGACGGCAATAGTTTCTTCAAATAGCTATTCTCCGAGGATCCACATTAAAACCTCTCACTTTTAAAAGTCCTATTCAAACAACACATTATGTTCAAGAAACGCCTTTAAATGCAAGAATTTCATATATTGTAATGTTGATTTTAAAACCACCCTATTTTTAGGTTACGCAATCAATCAGTAGCATAACTATTTTACATTTACGTAGATATTTAGCCATTTCCCATACAGAGGCACAGATTTTATTGTTGCCCCATGACATATATCAACAAAAGCTTTTACAACAGTAATGCCGACCATGAAATGTATAATACGGATAGATGCAACGAATAGTTATCTATTTTTATGATGATGATTACCCCACCTGGCAGGATGTCCTCAATGTATCAGTGTATCTGATGGTACCTAGGGCTGCCATGTATAAATAAACTACCACCAATTTATTGCGAAAAAAAAACGTGTATTATTTTTGAGGCACTTTGAATATGTTTAATGCTTTTGAAACCCCTTGCCAGGCCTGCATGCTTACTTATATAAATAATTTCGTTGAGCAGGCATCGTTAGTAAAGACATCCTATTTATAATTAACTTTTATTGTCCTTTTACTGTCATTGACATCTTATTACTGGATATCACACTCAGCATTACTCAATAAAACGTACAAACTACACACGCCCCGGCTTCACACGGGTAAAGAACAAAAATTTCAAAATTAAAGAATATAATATAGCCTATGTCACCCGGGAATAGTGTAGCTTCCCAACAGTGAAAGAATTTTTCAAATCGGTTCAGTAGTTTCGAAACCTATTCAATACAAACAATCAAATCTTTTCTTGTTATAATATTAGTAAAGATAATTGTCTATTTTTTACGCTCTTTTTGGTCACCCTATTCAACTTGATAAATCTGGTTCTCAATTAGTTTGTACCTACAAATATGTTCGCGATATCTTTTATACCTATTATGAGACTGAAATTGAACGATTCTTTTTTTATATTGATAAGGGTTTGCTCTCCGTGTGGTCTCACATTAATCGCCGTAATCTCTTAAAGCAGCGGTCGGCAACCCGCGGCCCGCGGGCCGCTTGCGGCCCGCGGGCGTCTTACTTGCGGCCCTTGAAAGTTTTGTAAATCCATACTAATCTTTTATAATATACGCGAAAGTTAGTAAGGATGTATGGATGATTGTTACTCTTTTACAATAAAGCTACTGTAGTATAGTTTTTCTTTATTTAGAATTAAGAAACTATAGTTAAGTTTCTTATTTTTCTTGATATTCTTAATGTGAGAATTTATAGGCGTTAAGATATTTTAATAAACGTATGAGATATACGTGTTTAAAATTTGATGCCACCGAAATGAATCAGTCGGACACCGAAATCAAATAACTTACTTTGAACCTATCCACTGAAATTAAAATCTACTGAAAATGTATGTACTTATACATAGGTATAAGTACATACATTTTCATTTCATTTATTTAGGTAAGCCTGTCTGTTATAGAACAGACAGGCTTACCTTAATAAATATATAAAATTGAATGACTGTTTGTAGTACCAAAAATAAATAAATAAATGTGGTGCTTGGGCAATGCAGCGCTAGAAACTTGCTTTAGTGCCTCCGTGGGCCTCTTTAATGAACCAAATGGGTGTAAACTGTATTTTCTCCCTCACTTCAAAGAAATGAGACCGCCGTAGTTAGCAACTAAACTAACCGCCTGGTAAAGTGTAGAGACAAGTACTCCGGTGGTTTTAGCCGGTAAGAACCATGCTCCTGCCTTCCCCAGGGTGGAAAGCCCATACAAATTCCCACCAGGAAAAAAAACTCCAGCTGGCCTGTATTTACACCAAAATGAAACAATTACCAACCGAAATGATATAATTATGCACCGAAATGGGATTTTTTGTCACTCCGGTGGACTTTTTATCATTTCGGTGAACAAAACTGTCCACCAAGTCAACGAAATGATATCACAGAAATGAAAAAACAAGGACATTAATTAGAATTACAAGAAAACCATTTATAATAGGGTGTAATGAATACTACACAAATAAACATAGTATTATTAGGCACGCGTTCACGAGTATTTTGTAATTTTATTTACAACCACTTATTTGCAACCAAGTTATATCTATAAACGGAAATGAGAAATATGTTGTTTCATGACACCGAACTGATAAATTTAAATTGTTGGCGGGAACACGCAGGCAGCTGCGCACTTCATTCTACTACGAACACTTAGGTGGCACTGGTGCGTACCTTCAAAGCGCACGAAAGGCGAGCTCGATAGGTTCTATGAAAAAATATTGGCGTTAAACATTTAGCCACCGAAAGTCGCAAGGTTTTTCTGGGACAGACGTATTTAAACTTACCAGTTATTTACCTGGGTAGATAAAAATATATAATCACTTCGTGATAATACTATCACTATTCAGGGTTTAAATAAAAGTTACTATTTAGCTACACTAACAATAGTTCTTTTTGTACGAGGCAGTTCACATTGACAAGAAATTAGGACAGCCACCGAAATTAAAAAAATGTGTTTTAACGTTTTTTTCCGTAATCAACTGTCATATTAATGAAGAAATATTTAATGCGTCAAATAGGTAACTACCTCTCCTACCTTGAAAAAAATATTGTATAGCTTAGTTTCGAGGGTTTATATCACAAGTGCGGCCCGCGTTTGGTTTAGTTAGCCACTTTGTGGCCCTTGCCTGCCAAAAGGTTGCCGACCGCTGTCTTAAAGCAATTCAGATATTGTGAATGAAACACTTTATAGGATTAAGTGGTACTCGCGACGGCAACGCTTTTTTATTTAGACACTAACGAGGTATCTTTTTAATATATTCTTTTTATAGATTTTTGTTTCTTTTGAATAAAATTTTACATAGGAACGCGTGAAGTGGCTAAATCTAGAGTTAAATGGAAAAGACCTTTGCCCAGCACTGGGACTGGAAATAGGTAAAAAAAAAAAGGAAAGCACATCTGACAAAGATTTTGCGCCAAGCCTCTCCGCTGGGCGCAAAATCGATCTGGAAACCGACACAGAGAACCGGGTGTTATAAACTACCTATCTAAAGGAAAGTCGACATCCAGCCATTGAAAATATGACTGTTACTTCTAAACTTGTAACGGAATAATACTGAATAATAATACCAGCCTATAAATGTCCCAGTGCTGGACACAGGCCTCTTCTCATATAGAGAAGGAACGAGCATTGATTGCCTCGATTGCTCATTGCGGGTTGGCGATTTCAGATTCAAATTTTTGGAATCCACGGTTCCTCACGATGTTTTCCTTTACTTATTATCAATGATGTCTTAGATTAATTAAGAAAGTACATATAACTTTGAAAATGCCACATTCTAACTTGGGTGTAAAGGATTCGAACCTGCAACCTTGTGTGCACAAATCCGTTAATTGAACCACTAGGCCTCCACATTCATATACCTACTGCATATATATGTAGAAAATAATTATAAGAAACTTATAATAAAAATGTTAAGTGGAAGAATCATTAAGTCTTAGAAATGATAACTCTCTAGGATACGAAAGGGACATTTATATTCACCAGTATTTACTATTAATTATAGCAATTACATGTAAATTAAGGTTAGCTATAATCTAAACGCAATATTTTATCTGCTGGCAGATGCTTCCGTTGTTTTCACACGAGATGAAGGCGGAATTAGACTATAAGTCAAGATGGTGATCTAAAGAAATTGAAGGAAAAAGAATAACAAATAATTTGATTTCATCTCCGTGTGAACAAATAATTTGTTATTATTTTTCATATTTTTTTTTGTTTTTTTTCAAAAACATTAATTCGTTTTTTTTTAGGCATGAGTTTTTGATTTCACAACGTGGTGCAAATAGTTCTTTATAGGTTTCTGGGCTTGGCTCTCCATGAGGTCTACGTAGCGCCACATTTTTAGTCCAATAAAGCAGTAAAAGCCTCCCTTGACCTCTAACAGTGGCAAAAAAAACAAATTTTGGCTACCAGTTATTCATCTAAGGTTCTCGTTAAACTTTTTTTTGTACGATAGAGTTGAAATCTTTACCTAGATTTAGCGATAATTTCCTCGATAAACTTCAAGTTCGTATACACCACCTCATTAATAGATAGTTCATTAGACAGTAACATTCTTTAAATTGCGTCTGCTCTAGACCTAGGTCATTACCTAGGGCTGCTCCTTTAAACTAGACTACACGACAGCATTGAAATTAGGATCAAATACTAGGGTCAACAAGGAATATGTCTATTTTATGTATATTGAATAAAGTGTTACCAATACCTATGTATGTATATCTATCTATAAAGGGTGAAGAATACATCGGATATAGAGTCAGTTTACAAAATTCAGCTCAAATAGTTAATTATATAATTGAAATACTATTTTTCATCAATTATTCGACACCAAAAATTATAAAAAACGTGTCGGCGCAGTACGAGGGTCAATATCTTATTACGTCACTCGTTAAATGTTAAGATATATCGGTTTAGCTGTCTGGTAATGATTTTTAATGTCGAATAATAGATAATTAACTTATTTTGAGCTAAGATTTTGTTAACTGACTATACCAGATGTAGTCGTCACCCCTTTTGGATAGATATATCCTTTTGGTAACACCCCGTATACTCCTGTTCAACAAAATACATATATTTGAATTGAATTTAAGTACGTAATAGTTATTTGCAGTTGCTAGGTAGGTAGCTCTACGTAAAATATTTATTTACGTCTTTTCTAATTATAATCTTAAATATCTAATTATTCAAGCGATTTCCATTACGATACCATTAGTCAGCGACTTCCGCCAGCCCTGACCGTGACTACCTATCTGTTACAGTACAGACTAAAGGTCCGTTTACACAGCCCGGGTCGGAGAGGAGAGTACATTTTTTTATCGCGTCTAAAAAAGAGTTTTGAGTAATAGGAATAAGGTAGATTTTTACAATTCACTGAGAGCGTTAGACGTTCTAATTTGAAAAGAAGTGAAATGTAAAAATGTACCTTATTTTAATGTCACACAACTGGCGCATCAAGCCAGTAGTCGTAAGTTCGAGTCCTGCCTAAAGTTTTAGTTTATTTTCCACTATTTGTATTTGGTCACAAAACTCTTTTCGAAACGCGATAAAAAAATATACTTTCCCCTCCGACCCGGTCTGTGTGTACGGACCCTAAATGCGTGCGCGCATTTCATTCAATTTGTGTCGTTACCGTTGCAAACAATCAACTCCCGAGAGATTAAAGTAAGGGTAACACGGTTTTCAAATCACTCGGGGCTCGGCAACTCGGCACACACCATTCCGTAATGTATATTATTTGCGATATTTCTAGAAACAGCAGACAATTAACTTTGTTAACTACCTTTCTCTCGTCTAATAAAGAAAAGCAGAAAGTCCGACTCTAGATATTTCTTGTTTCCTTAGCCCACTTATTTCCTATAAACTTTATAACCCTAATTCAAGATCATTTAAAAAAATAACAGTACCGTAAATGCTGATAACATAATTTTCTATTGAACATTATAATTTGAAAGCGCTTTTATACCTACATAGTCATTATAAAAAATGAATCGACAATAGTACATTATTAAGATAACGACAACTTAAAAAAGACCGAGATTGAAATTATGTTACGAAACACATTATGAATGGGAAACTCCCAAATGAATGGTGAGTAAACAAATAAATTAACCTTTTAAATTACTTTAAAATAACCATCAATTACATTTAATGACCTTCATTACAAATACGCGTAATCAAGTAGGACAATCAAATCTAATTACATGTTTACATAAAAAAAGAAATCATTGCTCCACATTAGTAAACCTCTATTAAATTATTAAGAATAAACCTTGGACTTGACCACATGTAAAATGTAAAGCAAATTTCTCTTAATGCTCAAACTAATAGCTATAAGTTACCTTTGATGGAATCAAACATTGTTTACACACTCATTACTTGGTTGTACGAATGTAAATTACTGAGAATTATACTTTAAGTGAACATAAAGACCGCTTAATCTTCAAATACAGTCATAAACTAGAAACAAAGCGGTACTTGACAGCAGTAATGATCGAATACTATCAGAGTATCCATAGTAAACATTAGATTAATTAGCAGCATTGCTGACTGACATAGACTGAACGGTGTTACACTCAAATACAGCGGTTTGTTTAAACTTTAACGTTCTAGAAAATTAAGTGCGAGTGTTCATCATTATTGATTGGTAGTTGTTACTATACTAGTTTTTGACCTAAGCCTTATTCTTCACGAGAAGGTAAACTAGTGTTTGATCGTTTTAGCGCTACAAACCACAATGACATACTTTAAGCTCATTTTAGACTACACTATAATATACTAGCATTATGGCATATAGTTCATAACACAACAATATCGCTCACCATACATTTAACACGGAACAAGTTCACACTTAGCTATTATATATATATACTAGCTGTCCCCCGCAACTTTGTTCGCGTGTTTTAGTTTTAACGGTTTTTCATTTTTGCAACATTTTTCATTTATGCTCTGCTCCTATTGGTCGTAGCGTGATGTTATATAGCCTATAGCCTTCCTCAATAAACGGACTATCCAATACAAAAATAATTTTTCAATTCGAACCAGTAGTTCCTGAGATTAGCGCGTTCAAACAAACAAACAAACAAACTCTTCAGCTTTATAATATTAAGTATAGATTACCTATATAAATGAAAGTCCGGTGAAGCAGTCAAAGCCTGCGCTCAGGCAACTGCGTAAATCTCTTCCAAAAAAAAATCCTATATAAATGTAATAGTATGTAGTAGTGTAGTCTGAAATGAGCTTTACTTAACCTAATATTTCGTATTGATTAACGTGAGCAAAATGTTAATTTCTTGGTATTAAAGTGAACTGCCTAGTTAACACAAAAACATTATGGATGATTTTGTTATATCGTAGTAGGTAACAAGGATCATAGTCATGTGTAGACTATGGTAGAAACTACCGCTTTTCAGGCGAATATATATTTAAATAAAAATTGGCGATAAAACACATATACTCTACTTACCGAATTACATGTGTTAATATCTTTGACTGCGCCGGAGTCGAGCAGGTCGACTACTGTGTCGAGCTGGCCTGCGCGCGCCGCTCGTAAGAATGCTGTGTTTGGTTCTATCTGTAAATAACAAAACACTTATGTTACTTTCATATAACAGAGAGGTAGCTAATTAATTCGTCCACATATTTAGTTCATGATAATATTTTCAACCATTTCCATGTCCGATTTTTCAGAAGATCGGGACAACGAAGATAATCTGTACGATTTGCAAACGTAATAAAAAAAATTAAACGCATGTCTTAATCGCGCATACAAACACGTATCTTTAAATAGTAGAGGCCTAAATGCCTTATATCTTTGGTTTTCCTCATTAAAGTTTTATTTTAGAATTTTCCGAAAAGCACCAATAAGCTAGTGCCAAAAGAAATGATAATAAAAAAAACAGGGCTATAGTAGGTAATAAACCGGTTATTATTTATTAGAAAGATTAAAAAATGTGATAGGAGTTTATCATCTCTTTGTATAAGAAAATCCGTGAATATATTTTATATATAAAATTAGATATAATAAGACAAATGGCGACGACGGACATCCAGGATCTCCAAACCCGATAGTAAACCACCGAGAGAGATACTGCGGGCCAACGTTGACTGACAGAAACAGATAAACGATCTTATTGTAGTTCTATGATCGTGAGGGATTCTCTGGATGTGACGAAATAAGCTGACATAGGTAATAGTAAGTGACGAATGTTGTACTTAAAAATATTTAAATTACTAGAGTAATTTTCTAAGTAAGGCCGGCTAGGCAGATAATGGAACAATTCACTAATCAATGCTTGAATATTATCAGAAATTATTTTAGCCACATGATTAATAAAATAATTCTCTTAAAATGCTAAACACGTTTAAGAAATAAATGAACGAAACATTTTACCCTGTGTAAATGTCTTAAAAACCAGCGCCAAAATATGCGTTAAAATCAAGGCACATCAAATGAATGTGAAGTTCATTCGTTGATTAACTCAAAAAGAAAAACTTATTTGAAGGCACACAGTAGAAACAGTGATAGTTATATGATAACGTACAATAAACAAAGCAATAACAGCTCGCGTATTGACAAATTGTACCAATTGTTGCTTAAACAGTCAACATAAACGTAAGTATTGAAAGTGGATCAAATATTCATTCAGTTTACCCAGCCTGGTCACCGGCACTGCCCACTACAACCACGTTGAATATTTCAGTATCAATTCATGTTATTGCGGTAAAGTTCAAGCTTTCCATCAAAGAACTACCACATTCTTTATTCTATAAATGTTTACTTTGCTTTTTGCATTGTTCATTTGTTTCGTTAATGTCGATACGACACTGGCAGGAAATCATTATAAGGTATCTTGACTAAAATGAACAAATTGCTTTCAATAAGTAATTAGCTCTTTGACATTTAATTTCATCATCGCTTATTTCTGGTCATACCAAGTTAAATAACAATTGATTATTGTCTATCATAAGATCTATGTTATAAAGGAGTTGGAGAGTTCACTTTAGTTCAAAAGAAAAATAAAGTGATCTAACACGTCTAGAGCTGAAGAGCAGGCTTTAAGTACTCCCTAAGGCATTTCAGGCGTTACATTACCGACTTTATGAACTTAAGCTTTCGCTAAGAATTCTACCACCTTAAAAAATAAAACTACCAACAACTTTGTCAACCGATCATAAAGCTGTTTATTTGATATATGGTGAAAAAAATTAAAAGACCAATACACGTCTCATAGTCTTTCTTGCTTTCTTGAAATTTCATTTCTCGCACTATCGCATAAATGTCAATTAAAACGGGAATATTTCTAAACTAAAGCAAGAAACATTTATATCAGACAACTTCAATCCAAAACGTTCCTAAATCGGAGCCAATACAAAACTTCCCATTTAAGAAAGTCTAACTACTGCCTAACGTCTAACAGACGTCGACACTGACAGTTCATCAATGAGAATAAGCTGAGAAACACCCACTTTCGGCCCACGCCAGTGTTAAAACAAAACCCGAACTTGGTAGTGCACCACTATCTTCAAATAAATTACGTTCGTAAACTGTCGTGACAGGACAGGTCCTAACTTGTTCCAGAACTTTCTACCGATGCTAATACACTATTGAAACATTCAAAGACTCTAAAACGATTACAGCGGGTTTGGATTGTCGATTTCACTAACGATTAACCAGATGTTTAAGGGGAGACCCTTTCAGCTCGTATATCGGCAAATGCCTGATAGAACGTCAGCTAAGTGAAAGCAAATAAATATAGCTCTTTCGAATTGAATAGATAGTTATGATGGAATGAATTAGTCCTACATAAACGAATCAATTTTGAAACCATAAATATGTTTTATTCATCAAGATATAGATTCTAAAGACAACTATATCACTTTTGCCGGCAATATAAATTTTATACTGAAATTTATAAAACTTTCCATTTTAGTACTTACTTTACTTATTAAGGTTAATACTTGCCAAACTTCCATAACTTTGAATGAAAACGCAAAGTTTTATTAGAAAACTCCGTAACAAAAATCGTGTTAAAAATCAATGGTGTATAATGCAGATTTATCGAGATTCAGTCGTGCCCTAAGATTTCACGGTCCGATCGACGACCCGTTGGCGGATAGCTAATTCGTCAGTTGGTAGAAAAAATCTCATTTTTCGCTCTATTTCCTTCACACGAAGGGCCAACAAATGTACCTACTTTATCTGTCAATAAGGTTGACGATCACGATATTGGTTGAGGTTTAATAGAAATGTCGTTTTGGATCTAATACAGTGTTACGGACTGGCCAGTTGATATCGTTTTATACTGTTAAAGTAAACTAGTAAGCAGCATTTTATGTGTCCACATAACATTTCTAGAGTATCAAGCTATTTAAAGCGAAATATAGACTAGCTTAATAGTACAATAAATATGAATCTAGGTGCAGATCTTAGAGAAACGATTACGGCCTTAATTAGCAGCAAATACCGTAAATATCGAGATAAAATCTTTCAGTGTCTATTAAATTACGTAAATACTGTTTTCATAAATTAATATCTGTTTTGAATTTAAGATTAACTATGGCTTATTTTATCGCTTTCCTGTAGGTTAGAAACGTCCTACGAGATTGTCACGGGCCCGAAAAGTATATACATAAAAAGAAAGGCCTATGCCCAGCTGTGGGATGACAAGGGTACTAGAATGTTGAATTTTTAGCTAGAAAATAGGCAAAACTACACTTACCGAGAATATCTTGATCGTTGTAATTGATTATTTGTTACGAGATTCATATACAAATTTGTAGTCATACATACGTTACAAAGTTGCGATTTAATAAAAAAAAAAACGCTAATCGTGTGCACATTAAATAGGTACATAATACATTTCAAGGTAAGGCTAATTTACCTTAAAATAAAAACAATGCAAAATATACAAACACGAAGGAAATTTCACACACTTAACAAAACTTTATCAGCATTCGAGTATTTATTTTGCCGGAAGAAACATACAATTATATATTTAAAGACAAAAGCCGAGCGCTTTTAATTGTCAATTTACTTGAAAGCTAAGTGCTGCAATGAAATGATTTCACTAGAACACTTAGACAAATTAAATTGGAGCCATTGAAATCAATGGACGAACAGTTAAGGATAAAGTAATATGGAATTCTATTGTTTTCTAGCATATCGTGAACACTACGATAAGTAAACACCAAGATAACAAACATTTACATACATTATTCGCGTTCCCATATCTAAAAATTGTTATTTACTTTGATCAAATGACCAGATAATTACATACGCTTTACTGTAATTGCTACTACAAAAACTGTTCTTGAATTGGCATTAGCTGTTTTTACAACATAATTAAGAGAACAAGAACATAATTAAATCTGTAAACATGATTGTTAGACACTGATATAGTATATTAACATGTCTTTTTGTGCACGCAACTGCAAGTAAAAGTATAAAGAAAGAAAGGGATACTGTATGCTACTGATATTAAATGTTAAATGTAAAAGTTTGGCTGGATAGGTGTCAGTTATTCTATTACGCAAAAACTACTTAACGGATTCAAATGAAATTTTGCACACAAATAGTTTATAATGCAAATTAACACATAAGATACTTTTCATACCGATAAGTCCAGAACGAGAATTACGCAGGTAGAACCGCGGGGCATAGATAGTTATAAAATAAAATCTACTAATGTAATAAAACTATAACTAAACTTAGATTAAACTAGACTTTGTGAACTTACTAACCATCTATGAAAGTATCAGTTGGATTTAAAAAAAAAGCCTAGTGACCAATTGATAATGAATTACCTACTTAGTGCATAGTTATATTGTGAAGATCAGAGATAGGTAACTTTACGTATTGGGCTAAATCTGGTGCCTCTCATATAGGAATGGTAAATACAGCATCCTGACTGAAATTATAGATAATACCTACCTAATTAATACAGAAAAAAACCCAATTTACAAAATTGTAAAGACGTATACACGAACAATAGAATAACCGATAGACAATATTTCAATCACCGCTATTTAAATCAAGATAAAATACAATTTATAAATGAAGCTACTTCTGTACGCCTCAAGATTCGTAGATAATTTGCTTCGTGACCGTAACTTTGGTCGCTAGATCTAATCGAATTCTCAGACTTTGCTGACTTGAGTGATAGAGATTATCTTTAATACTTATTTTGTATTAGGAACTTTTCTAAATCTTATTGCTGACTTGAGTGAAAAATATTATCTTTAATACGACTTATTTTCCATTAGGAACTTTTATAAATCTTATATTTGATTCCACACTTAATATTGTGTCGTTAATACAAAGTATGTAATAAGTGTTTTTTGAAGGATTAACTTCTTTAGGCGTATTCGGCATTTTAGAGATGGGAAAAAACAATTGAACTCGCGACACTGTTAACTTTACCAACACCTCTGTACCACAAGTGTCTACATATGTTGTAATTGTTCAAGTTTTCATTTTTCTGTCGGCACTGTTTTTTTTTTAATTTCCTATGATTTTAAACAATAATTAGCTTGTTATAAAGCGGGAACTTCATATTTCATCGCATTTATAGTGGGAACGAAACTTTTCATTACACAGCGAAGCAGTTTTAATTACTGCACATGTAGGGATTAAAATGCGGTATACGTTTTTAGAAGAGTAGTAATGTAGGCTGACTATTGTATAGATTGTATTTATTATTTTATAGATAGATACAAAAGCTTTATAACTCTATAATAAAATGTATGTTAAAAAAACTACAGACTACAGACTGAACGCTCCTATTTAGGGTTCCGTACTCAAAGAGTGCTAACAGGACCCTATTACGTACTAACGCTGTCCGTCCATCCATCTGTCCGTCAGCGGGACGTATCTAATGAACCGCAATAGGTGTTTTATAGTTTTTTTTTTGTTTTTAAATTTCCCATGACTAAGTTTATTTTTTATGTAGTCTTCGTATCGTCGGAACAGATTTTACTTTTTCGGAATATTTGATAACAGCAAACCTCTTTCCTTTAAGTTAAAATCTTAGTTTCCTAACTTCTGAACACTTTTATGGGCTTAAAAATTTTCTGATATTTCGTAACCCTACTAAAAAAAAACAAAATAAATCTTAATTAAGGTTCCCTTAAACAAACACGGTAATGCAGATCGAGCACATCAACAAAATGCACTTTACACAAACTGACACGCAATCATTTGACATCAAATGGTCGAAAAATATTGACATGAACGCACCACAAGCGTGATGGAGTAGACGCGTCGTTCGAGCGGCAGAATGCGCGCGCCGCACCACACCGCCATGGCGGCACTGGCTGCGCGGGCGCAGGCGTCACGCGCGGACGACCGCACCAGACGACAACGACAACACTGATAGGCTAGGCTACACCAACTAGACCAAGCACGGAAACTTATAACCCATATTAAAACTTAAGCCCACAAACACACCGTAACAGCAAAATTAATTTAAGAAAACGTAAATTACCCACTATCCCTCAAGTGTTTAACTGTTGGGTATTCCGGACGCATAAATACTGTAGACTTCCAGTTTATTGACTAATACTACCCAAGGATACACTTAGCTGATCATTTTATTACCTTTCCAGAAGCTCTAAAAGTTTCCTAACTTTTAAGACTGCAAAAAGCTATAAATTTCAATGCCACTTAATAATAAGCTCATGTAATATCAATATAAAATTTGATAGACGAAATCTGTTATATCATTGGTATAAAAACTAAAATGCAACTCATACCTAAGGTCTAGATATAAATTGCTGCGCTGTATGGTAAAAAATTGTCCAAGGTTGAACCAGTGGTGTAATTGTGTCGGCGATCTGTATCAGAGCTGGCGTTATAACGGACATCCCATCGTTTTGTGCTACGTGCACGGTAAACTGCGTCCAACGGGACGAATTAACGGGAGCGCCGGAGTTATGAAACATCTGCACATCTTCCTTAGATAGTTACATAATTCTGGGACCGTAAATACTAAAAAACCAAGGTTTTGAAATTTAAAATAGACCTAGTACTAGCGATAAGCAAAATGAGCTCTGCAATCTGACATTTAATACCGTTACTTAAGTGCAAAGAGGCTTAAGTTAAGAATTAGATCTAATTCCAGTTCCAAGATAAAGGGCAATGATAACGTGAAACGTTAACTCATTCAAATAGGTTAATTATAGGTATCAGGCCAATTATATTATAGGTATTGTAAAGTAATAGCCTAGATCATAATTTCTTGGCGAAATAATCAAGAGGACATTAACCGCAGCTTTATATTACAGAGCTTTTTCGACAACACACCGAAAATTGCACGCTTCTTTAGCTACGGAACTCTGTTTACTCACTTTTTGCCCCCGAGACCAAAAAATATATTCGGAACTACCAAAACAAAAGCAATTTCAGATTCGTCACAGAGACTCGAGTGTTATAACAATTCTCAATTACTTGTACCTATTTACAAAAGATTGCATGTGGCCACGCGGCTCGGAACATCTTGGTGTAAGAAAAATTTGTAATTTGGTACAATAAGTGTCATTATAGTAGGAGAACAGTGTGTGCCGTTAGAAAGCAGCGTAATAAGAGAGACACGGGTCGCTGGCGTCGGCGATTGTACATTGATGGATGCATGGGGCAAAATTATTGAGAATATTAGCCAATCATTGTATGAAAATCATTCGGAATCTCCACACCAACCTACATTTTTTCATCGACAATGACATCAAAATGATTGATATCACAGCTTGAATTATAAGAAGATCTAACTTTAAATACGACTATAAGTAATTCATTAATTGTTGTTTCTTTTGATGTAATTAATCTAACAGTCAATTCAACTAATGTTTGTCTAAATTACAAATGAACACAAATGCCTGTGTTTGCATCAGTGCGTACATTGCGTACGCAATTAGACTAGTTGATTATATTTTTTACGCTCAACGTGTCGTGAGTTGTAACTGACATTAAACAAAATTACATAGGTAAGTGAACAAATATTCGGAGAATCTGGACTGTTGGTAAAACCCAAACATTTGTCAAAAGCAGAACTGATTTGAAATTGGATTGATTATATTAATATAAATGCTTTGATACAATAGGCATGTTTCCTATTTTTTTTTTAATGGCCGTCTTGTAGATTAATGAATTTTATTGGACACGTATTTTTTCTTTTTTCCTGCAAATAAAAAATGATCAAAATACAGAGAACGGAAATTACGCGTGACGTCACTCCTCGCTACGATTTTTAGCGAGGCGTGGCATCATAAGCCCCCACTTCAAAACTTTAAAGCGGTGTATCTTTGTATTTTTTTATTGTTTTGATAAAAGAAAAAATACGTATCTAATATTTTTTCATTATCTAACTGACGGACTAAATAGATTTTAACTTTTCATACCCAGGAAAAATCCCTATTGTATTATCCGTAAGTACCAATCTACTCGTAGTTTAGAACAATTTTTACACTTTAGAATAAAGTACCTATATAAAGCTTAAGTGTTTGAGTTGCACTTAGCACCCTAGTACAATAATGAGTTTTAAGTATTAGGGGTGAATTTTTAGCAGAATCGTCTAGTCCCTTATTTCGAAACAAAGTAACGATTGAAAGAATGGACAATAGTTTTATTAAACCCAAAAAGGAACCTCATGTATAGCCATATTTTAAAGTACGAATCAAACGGTCTATTCAACAAAAATTACAAACGAAAAAAAAGGGCACGGATAAGGCCGATCTCAAAGGGTCTAGAAAAGAGAGAGGCGGAATCTGTGCGTCATTTAACAGTTAAGGCGCACTGTGCTACAAAAAATCAATTCAATTTGAAATGCAATCACGGCCCTTGTCGCTTAGTGAAGCTAGCAGACTTGTACAATGTACTTACTGCTTCAAGTGACATTTTGAATGCTTTGTCATTGTTTGATATACTTTTATGGGAACTGGTGCTTAGCAGTGAACATTTTAAGACGACCGTTTTGTTCTTTTTAATTGTCGTTCCTAAAATGCCACAAAAGTGTGTTTATTAGACTTTACATAAACATTGTCATTTGTTTTTAAATACATCATTGATTCCAATTCATTGTATCTTTATACTAATCCAATCGTTACATTTGACACCCACGAGAGTGTAGCTTTATTTGATGAACCAGTGTTGCATTTACAAATGCGTGAAAATAATTGTCAATAAGCTATTCATGAGCAATGGTCAACTATACCATACAGTCAAAGGCGTAATTACAAATATGTCACTGTGCTTTCAATACAGAAACCCGAAAATTATTAAAACGGCTTGAATGTCCAAGTCTATGAAACTTCATTTCCATCCTGTCATTCACACACAGTCGTTGTTAATAACACGAGCAGCGTGTGACCAAACTAGTGCTGTCCGCTGTAGGTGAAGTTTCTTAATTAAGTTCCATGAGTTCAACAAATCTGCTAACAATCGGGTAGATGACGGTATGAAAAGTCAAAATGAAATTAGTCCTTCAGTTAGATAATTAAAAAACATTAGACACTTATTTCTTGCTTTTTCAAAATAAGAAAACACTGAATAGATAAAGAAAATCAATGTTCAGGAGTGGGGTCTTATGACGCCATGCTTGCGTACAAAGTTCACGAAGTTGTGACGTCATGTGACATGTCAAATAAATGTGTCACCGTAAGTAATCTGACGGACATTAAAAAGAACTACTCATCTTCACCATTACACCAAACTAGTAGTATTATTTTAAGTATAAGTATACCTACTATTAGAAAATCGTTAATTAGAAAAACCTGCACGCTACGTGACAAAGAATCGTAATTTCAAATCAAATCTAACAAAAAAAAATTACTAAGAACTTTTTCTTCGATTTAATTAACAAATAAGCCAAATGCGTAGGTTTATGAAAACTTATGAATAAAATGAAGATAGCGCGTGGGCCAGCAACGACTAATTAAAACCGTCGTTTTTCGAATCCAATTAACATCTACATAACGTTTGTAATTTGAACTGATATTGGATTTCCATATTCAGCTTTGACGTCGAGGGATACGTTATTAAATTACTGTTGAACAATAATTAATAATATCTCAGTAATAAACAATTGTACAGACGAGATTATTGGAAGAAATGAGCCGGGAACGCGTTTGCCATTCGAAATTAAAAGTGTAGCGAAGCGGAATCATCGTAAGCAGTTATTACATGTATACTGATTACTAAAGTAATTAAGTCAGCCGTAGTTTCACTGCTTGAACTGTTATTATTGTCGCCAATTAACGTTCCCAGTTTTTTACAAATATCTGCTTCGGATATTTCGGATACATCGCTCGATGAAACCCTGACAGCCTAGAGAAGTTGATGGTAGGGCAGGTCGATGGGAGATCACGCGGTAGCTCGAAAAACCCACTGATCAAACCTAATAAAGACGCTCACTGGACTTACAATAATTATTATGGCTATTAATACCGGCAAGGACAGGAATACGTGGAGAAACATAGTGCATCGAGTGATCAACATTTCAAGCTAGACATGAGCTTCAGCAATAAAGACACCGACTAAGAAGCAAAGAAGGTCAAATATTGTCAACCTTGTACACACTCGTGGTATACACTTGTACAGGTGACGGCTGTCTGTAAAAAAAAATACAAAGTTAATGCCTTGACATGGTAGGTATTGTGAATTAAATTTGCAAATCTTGACTAATTATTTAATCTGGATCACAGCTACGAAAACCTATTTGCCATTAGACAATATTAAGTTAAATTAACACAGGCGAAAACGCAGGGAGGAACTGGACGCCTACAAGAAGAAGTGGCAACGAATAGCGATCAACAGAAACGTGCAGGCTTTAAAATAATATAAAATGAAAAATTATTCGCCCGAAACTGGCTCCTATATTACTCAAACAATGGCCTACCCGAATGTAGCTACCGCGATTCATTATCGTTATAAATATTATTTGATCTACATACGTCGTACTGAAAATGAGTTTAACAAGGTGTTGGAATGAACTTTCGTGGAAATATATAATGATCTCCAGGTCATTAGCGCTGTAAGAGTTATTGCTTCACCTAGTACTACACCTGTGGGAGTCTGAGTTCTCTTTACTTTTTGCTAGGCGGTCAATTAACTGTACTTTTGCATTAACCTTAGATGGTATTACTAAAGTAGTTTAGATTAATGTGAATATTTAATAGTGTACTTTTGTCTGTTTAACATTATTAGGATAATAATAATACCAGCCTATAAATGTCCCACTGCTGGGCACAGGCCTCTTCCCATATAGAGAAGGCACGAGCATTTATCACCACGCCTGCTCATTGCGGGTTGGCGATTTCGGATTCTTATTTTTGGAATCCAGGTTGCCTCACGATGTTGTCCTTCACCGATTGCCAGCGGTGTCTTAGAATAAAAAAATAATAGAAAAAGTCACATTGGTACTTGCCTGTAATGGTTTCGAACCTGCAACCTTTGTGCACACAAATCCGTTCATTGAACCTCTAGGCCACCACACTTTTTAAATTTAACGACACAATTTGACAATTATTAGGATACTTACTGCTAGTAAAGTAGGTAGTCTTTTGTTTTTACCTATTTATGAAGAAAATTATATTTTAAATTGTCTATTTTCTTTATAAGATACGAACTTTGTGGTATTTGTGCCTTAACTTTCCAGTTTCATTCAATCTTATCGAAATCATTTATCCTTAAATGACAACGCAATAACTTCTCACCGGATAGAGGTGTTTAGTGTACCATTCAAAATCACTGAACAGTCAGCCACCCCAACTAGTTCTGCAAGTGCGAATAATTACGTAACAACGGACCTCCCACGCGACCAATCTGAGATTCGTACAATAGATTCTGCAGTGAACCACAGTTCAAGGAAACAATCAGGCAATTGGATAAATACGCTAAAGCGACAAGTGAGCAGTTGACCTACTAATGTGTGTCATTCTCGATCTTATCTTAGAAATCATTACGTGAATCGTCAAGCTCTTTTCGGTTTATTCTGTAACAGCTGTTAACGCAAGAACAGAAAAAATTGTCACGATAATCATCCATATTTATATTTATATTATAAATGCAAAAGTAACCCTGTCTGTCTGCCTGCTAAACCGCTAAATTGATTTTGATGAAACTTGGATCTCACTACTAGGGTAAGCTTGGATCCTATAAAAGAATGTACTTTTTACCGCGATAATCGACACCCACGCGGGCGAAACCTACTATAAATACTATACTGATACCGAAGAGAATTAGTTACTTACCAGCCGAAACAAACAGAATAGCGTGACGATTTTAATGAGTTACGACAAGTTATTACCTCATACACTACAATCATAATGACAACCTGACAGACGAAAAAACTTAATGAAAGACAATAAGAATTAGACCGACTCTCCCTCGTCCAATAAGTCCGTTCAATTTGGACCATACGACGCAGCTGTCGGAATGAAATATCTGAATGATTTCCTATTCGATGCGAAAAATGTGAATCTGGCACGTGTTTCATCTCAATAGGAATTCTCGGAGCAGCAATCAGTAAAAAGTATTTCTAGCATTTACTGCTGGTACCTACAGGATTAATAATTTAAGGTACTTTTATCGATTGAAATCAGTATTAAACCCGACTGGCACAGCTAAATAAAAAGCACACCAGTTTTGAAGCAACTGAAAGGCTTTTGAAATTTCAGCGGAAAATTGTTTATGCTGTACAATAGCTTATTACAGCTGATTATACACCTCCTTTTTGCATCTTGCCAGTCGTTTTCAGCATATTCTACCATTGTTTTAGTAACTTATTCATTGGCTCAGAATGTGACTTAATATGTTACATAGCCTCAAAATTGTAAAATAACATTGCTTATGGGTTTATATGCATAACTTGTCTGGAGCAGGTAATATTTAGTCTGACAATATCGGATGCATATGTCCTGAATATGAATGTGTCCCAGATTCGAAATGTATGGCTCGTGCTATCTACTATCTGCGGTTTTGAATTAATTGGATGGAAATGCAATCCCAGAGACACAGTTTCATGTTGATATACCTCTTCATATTTAACTTGAACCAAAATAATGACTGCTAAATGCAGGCAAATTTTCAGACTGACTTTTAGGTGAGTGGATTTAGCTATGTTTAATCAAACTTAAGTGGGTAAAATTCCTTTTTATGATGACAAATTAATGTACTTATACTTTTAGCATGAGCTTCGGGATTAAGATCTGATTGAAAGCATTGTGCAACTATGTTCATGGCATATGAAAGATGAAATATTGACTTTTCCAATTTATTTTATCAGCCCGCACTACTGTCCCCGGCAATGTCGTAACGATTTTATTCAGAAGTAGGTCAGCATTGATTATCTGTGTAAACAAATTTACCTTCAACATTGATCAAAGCTAATTCCTGGAAAAGAATTAACAAGCACTCTGCATGGGCGATGGATCTTGTTTACTAAATTTATAAATAAATATAGCTACAGAGGAGGTACGATACCTCAGGGATTAATGGACTAACTACTTAATAACTTTAAAAAGATTATAGGTACCATACGCTTTGCAATGAAGAAATAAAATGAACCAAGAGGTCTTTGCCCCACAGCAGCCCTATGGGACCCAAATAGATACATAACTAAATTAAATATGTAAGTAGTTTTATTTTACAAATACAAGGATTACAGCTTCTATCGATAACGATATGAATGGATGTCTATAAAAGTAGAGGCTTAGCAAATATAATATAGCCTAAGATATTATAATCTAAGGATGCGGACGAGTGGCGGGGTCAACGTGGTCGAGGCAGCATCGAGTTACCTCCCATGGGTATCGATACCACCTGCAGGTGTCCGGTAACAACAAGCTTCCACGGATCAATTGGATTTCGCAATCCATATGGACTGAAGTTTCAATTAAATATGATTATGCAATAATTAACAATACGTTCTAATTACAAGATGAAATATCAAGTCTGAATGGAAAAATCTAATGTTAATAGAAAAAAAGAAAACCAGAGACATCAATATTGAAGAAAGGACGGTTAGGTAATCAGAGAGTACCTACAGTAAAATTTCGGCAAATCTAAAATCATCTCTAACTTCTTTTTTTTTTTAATTAAAAGTTCGAACTGCACAACTGTGTTTTCTAGAAAATTATCATTTATCATTTTCTTGCCCTGTTCCTAATTATTTGAGGTCGGCGCAATGCGTATTCTGCTTCCATTCATCTCTCCTTTTTCTAGAAATGACCAATTATAAAAACAAAACAGAAAATAGCAACCTCGGGATAAGAAGATTGCTTCAATATGGGTTTATTATCCGAATCTGCTTTACAAATTTGCATAAGTACAAGTATTAGACTATTTGGTTTCCTAATTGCGACAATTCCAACAGTATCTGAAATACTACCCCTCTAATTAAATACTCTTTGAATAAATACTAACATCTACAGAACCTACTTAGTGAACTAACAAATTGCTAACGAACATAAATACCTTGATTCGGTAAAAAATTTGAAAATACTTGATACACAGTTCGTGCATGTGAGTTTAAAAATAAAACAACTCATTTCATCGGCAATCGTTTTGCAATTGATAAAATTCCAAGAATTTACTCCAAACGTATTGTGCAACTAGGTACTTTTTATTTGAACATCTGGATTTTAACTTTATCTGTAAAAGATTGCCTGCAGTATTGCAAGTGAGAATAAACAGTACCCACATTCTGTTTTATACATACCTATATTCAGATAAAAGATGCTGTATTTAATCATTAAAATTGTTATTATTAGTAGAGGCGTATTTTAACGTGTAAAATATAATTTATAGCATCTACACTAAAAGTGGATATAAAAACACAATAAAGTCAGCCAAGTTCTAAAAATCACTAAAATTCATGGAATAGTTACAAACTACCGCTAAAATAAAAACCACTCTAAAATTCCTTGAATCAGTATTTGAAATTCGTACTCATATAAGACGTCTTTTGGAAAATTTGCTTTATTTTATACATTTCATGGCGAAACTTGCAAACATATAAGTTATTGCAGTTGTTACATCTTAGCGAAAAAAAGTCCATTAAATAAAGGAAAAAACATACTGACTTGCCATAGTATTGTTTTATTTTATCAATAAACTACACAGTTCAGTCACACCTTGTATGATCTAATTTCACAACATTCTAATTAAATTAGATCGCAGCGCCTGCAGAATATCACTATGGTGCAGTGCGGCTGAATCTCGTTGCTCGTAATATTTTCTCAGGCGCTCGGTAACGAAGCTAATAGTATTATGAAAACTCGACTAGCGATACATTTTATAGGCGTTTCACATCAAAAGACGGCAAAATGTAACTTCGAGACTTGGTAGATAGTTACATTACTAACTGAATATCATAAAATCATGTCTCAATTGCTGAGTTAGGGTAAGTAGGTACTCGTATTAGGTTATTATAGATACAGAAATTGCTTGAGATAATGATGGGATAAATAATGTTTTATTGCTTTTATATGCAGCGGAATTGGAGTGTACCCTGCGATTGATAGTGCTGTGAAAGTTTTATTTGTTGCACTAGCTTATATACAATAAAGCTATATAGAAAGCTCTGCCTCCAGTACAGAACATTTTCGATAGAGATCTCTTCACAGTTTTTGCTCTAGCTCGTAGTTTGCTCATCTTCGCCTTTCCTTTCCAGTTTCTCGTTGAAATATAGCCAGTGATTTTTCACAAGACCTAGATAAGAACGACATGTTCTAAATGGGTTTTCTTGAACTAAACGGCTTCAGACTTAATTCAATATAAAACATACCTCGGTCTTTGAATATGATCGAAGGTGATATAGCATGCAGTTTAGAATTCTAATTTTATAACCACTCATACATTACATATTTCTTTTATGATTCATACAAGTTTTTCCTTATACACAAAGATTGATTATTAATTCCGACATAATCTTAGCATGCAGTTGATGTACAATATACGTGTATGCTTAATACAGGATATCAGACCTATATTTATAGAGCATATCGTGTAAACTTAGATAATTTAGCTGTGGAAAACGCTATAGCATAAATTATTGGATCGATTATCGATATACGATGTAGTTAAGATGACGATCTTAAGTGTTTCCAGTGCGTTAATACAACTCGTGGTTGGAAGGAAAGCTGTGTAATTGGGTCAGGTCATGCAGACAGAGCGCCTGGGATTTATTGCCTTTGAGCTTGCCCATTCGCCAGTTTGTCGACTTTCATCCGCAATTTACCGAGAGATTAGATAGTAATTACACGTTAAGATTAGTCGTCTAACATATGGAAATTCGTTGATCTTACCTTTAACATGTTGAGGTACGAATTCACTTGTGAATTTTTGAAATTGATTAGAATTATCTAGAAATTTACATTGTTTTTGTCACCCTTGAACACCGTTTTAGGTACTGGCAATAAAGTAGGTTTGATACTTTGCTTTATGAAAATAAGAAAAATATATTTTTAAAAATATAATTCAATCTTTCTATAAAGGGTGAATAAAATATCTTCTGTGCATCCACTTATGATCAGCAAAAAGTTCAACTGAGAACTAAAATCATTAAACCTTTAATACATACAAGATTATCACTTCCACATTTTCCTTATCTATAGGATTTCCCAGAACTAAGTTGACAAAACAACCGCAGACACGCAAACTTTACCATCTTAATCAGATATATTTGTCGTGATCCGTTCTGAGCCCGTAAAACAGAAGTTTATTCCACAAGTTTGCACCTTAGCGATTTCTCAGCACATTTTGTATCCCGACGGTCGTATTTTAACCTTTAAATTACCATTTCTATTGCGATCACAATACGTGGTCGACATGTTTTGGTTTTCTAAACACGGCAGGTCCTTGTGTTCTGATTACGTCATTCGAGTTGGTTGTGAACACATTTTGTGATTTAAATAAGTCCCCTCACAGGAGTCTTTATGATTTATAAACTAAGGAAGTACCTACCAGCTTCTTGCCATTTGTAAATATTATAAACAGTTCTCTTAATTGTTCAGTTTTGTTCTAAAGTTTCTAAAAGCTTTCTTAGAAGATTCGAAACCATGTAATTATTAAGTTCAAAGAAATGTTTTCGAGAATCCTTTCACTTTAATTCTTACACACATAATATCGATCTCATTGATCTTGTGGTCGCAATCGTGACCGTGTTTAATTGAGGTCTGGGAATCAATTACAGGTCAGGGAACTGATAATGGAATCTACACTAATATATAAAGCTGAAGAGTTTGTTTGTTTGAACGCACTAATCTCAGGAACTACTGGTCCGATTTGAAAAATTCTTTCAGTGTTGGATTGCCCATTCATTGAGGAAGGCTATAAACTATATAAAATTACGCTGCGACCAAAAGAAGCAGAGCATAAATGAAAAACCGTTGAAACTAAAACACGCGGACAAAGTCGCGGGCGACAGCTAGTCATAAATAAAATTAAGATATTTTTGAAAATACCCTTAGAGTTTAAAGAAATTTGAACAGCATGTACGGCTAGCTATGCTTTTTAAATACATAATAAAACAATACATAAATATTGTACATAAATAAATAAATAAATAAATAAATAAATAAATAAATAAATAAAGACTAGCTGCATCTACTATCTCAATTCATTAAAAATCCCGAAAGATATCCTAACCTCTAAGGAGCACTTAGCACAAAAATAACTCAAATATGTATGAATGATGTAAGTGCATACGTAATTATAATCCTTTAAGAGTTCAAGCCGCTCGTTGACCAGAGCTCCATTTAGATCCGCTCTGGAAATAACTGCAGCACTTGAGCTGGCTTCATAATGAAGTTGGCACTTACAGTACATGCATCATTGACGTCAAATGCTTCCATGAATTATGCTTTTAGATGTACACTGTTTATGCATTTATATTTAGGTTGATTGAATGAATGGTTATCGATTTTAAGATTTAAATAGATATAAGGTTATATTTAGACATTATTATAACGAGCCGTTAACGTCCCTTGGCAGGGCACAGGCCTTCTCTTCCTTCCCTCTCTTCACTTTGACTCTGTAAGGTTAAATACTAAATATCTCACGTAAATGTTTGTTAGTTTACCTGAAATAAAAAGATTTAATAATTTACAAACAATGTATTCATTTTGTGTAATGCAAAAGAAACGTGATCATAATTCAAATCAAATCAAAAGTTTTGTATTTCTTATAAACCTCAAAAAGGTGCTTAAGAAACGTCAAAGTTACAGAACTAAATGACTCTAGGTGCGTAAGTAATTAAAATAGCAGTCCATATTCTTAAAACACATAGTTTCTAGTTCAAGTCATTAATGTAACCTATGATACCAAATCAAGCATTTTTATAACATACTTATCACATAAGTAAAAGAGTAAGTAAGAACTTTGTCTCCACAATCTGATCGAACGGCCGTCGTCCTTGGCAATGACACAGTGAGTTTGTTCGACACATTACGACAACAGTATGTTAGGTAAGCGCAATTAGATAATATGAGTCAGAGACGCAACAAACCACAACACAACAGGGGTTATTAGTTTAAGTGATGTTATATAACTTGAAGAATTAAACTTGATTGGGTTTGATTTCTCTATAAGAATGTTGGTTGGTAGGTACCACCAGAAACCTGCCCTTTCTAAAAAAATATAAGAAATGGAGCAAAGTGGTTCGTCTTTCGATTAATTAATGAAAAGACTCCTAGAGCAGACTTTTACCCTTTATTTTTAACCGACTTCAAAATTTCCCAATTCCAAAAAGTAAAAAAAAAAATTGTCCCATATAAATTTTATTGAAGTCGTTTCCTTTTTACATATACTTATGTGTATTTATTATTTATGCTTATATTTCAAAATAATATTGCATCGATCTTATTTTGTCCTTCATTGGAGATTTTCTCGTTGCTGCTATAATTATGAACCAAGTAGAACCCTTAACACTTCTTATATTTACCTTATATGAGCCCTACACTAGAACCAACACTTCATATCCTTGTTATAGCGCTTCTATGAGGCTTTTTAAAGGTCAATGTAATGAAAGTCCAATTCGTTTTTAGGATTTCCATTTGATTAAAGTCGTACAATAGCTGCAATTTGCATATATTATAGACATAGGTTATAAAAACATTAACACGTATTAAGTGTGCCTAAATTAGTGGCGAGTAAAAATCGATTACCTACATTATGGGCAACAATAACACAACTGCAACTTAAACTGTTCAATATTCATGTCTTGTACTTTGGTGGCTGTTTTGAGATGTTTTGCATATTTAGTAGTTAGTTAGTCATTCACCTTTGGGAAAACCTTTGTCCATTATTGACGTTTTGTGCTTTAAATATACTGCCCTACAATGTACTCTAATAACTCTCTTGTTGTGGTTGCGTTTAAAGAAGGAAAAATCTTAATATATATTCTCAAATACCTGTATACAAATAGCTATATTTCTGTGGGTCACACAAATATATTTGTCCCATGAGGTATGTATATAAACCTTGAATCCTTTGAAAGCCTAATGCTTATCCACTGAGAAAATTGGGTAGTCAATTTGAGCAGGACCAGTTCAATTTCAGCTCGTAAAGTTTTGGTTAAGAAAATGGTTTGTAGAAACAGAATTGCAATAATATACACTTTTATGATTGAACATGGTGTAAATTGGATCTCTTTGTAATCATAATCTTGCGTATGTTTTTAATTACACCCATGATAACAAATTAGGTTCTTCTTATCCTTGTTTACGTAAGATGATCTTACTGATACGGACGCATTTGTCTGAGTTGAATTTCTAAGAAAATTATTCAAATAGAAGGGGACGCCTACAGGCGGACTTTCCGCGCTATCTGTATTTGCAGGTAAATCGCATTAGGTTTTCAACACAATTCTGAGCTCATCAAAGATCTATAAACGTGGAAATTCAAATCGCTAGAATGCACCTACTTATGAAATTTACACATACGAAGCACATACTAATGCATATATTATAACATGATACGAACGACGACGATTGTAAACATTGATGTACGAACTATTACTAAACGGTTTAATTTGCTGAGAATCTAATATGTACCTAATGCAAAAAGCTTGTAAACTGCTTGACAACTTGCTTTAATAATAGAAGCTTTAATAGTTACAATGCGTTTAAAACCGGTATAGAGATGCTGGATATAACAACACTTATTTATAGTTATACAGTGTCTAACGATACTGCAGTAACAATAACAAATATTTTCTCAGCTAGTCGAAGTATAGGGAGTATTGACTACCCGCAAGTAATGAAAAAAGAAATGTGGAAAAAATAAGACAATGGAAACGCCTACGTCCATTTACTGGCATCCTACACACAGCCCACTTGCAAGTACGGTCGGAAATGAGAACTTACATAATATTGAACAGTAAATACTTGGACAGATGATTAGAAACTTGAAGGAGCTGCATTCGGAACTGGGGCAAAGCGAGACGTAGTTTTGAATTGCGGTGACGCGCCGCAGACTGTGTTCCGTTCTGCACTGAGCTTAAAGCATTTAACTTGTACTTCAAAAACTGTTAAATACTTGTCTCTCCAATCCGCAGTGGAAATACAGCCGGCCTACATTTTATGCTACAGCGAAATAAAACTAGCATTTCTGAAACATAATGGCTGAGCTTGCACAAAAAAAAACATTACAGAAAGAAAAAAGAAGTTAGGAAAATTAAATGCTCGCCAAACATCGTTTGTTAAGGAGGTAACTTGAGGTAAGCATTTTTCATTGGAATTTCATTGGAAGGACAAAACATTACATTATTCTAAGTACTGTTTCTGAAGGATTAATTTTAAATCGTTCATTACTGTGCCTAAAATTGTTTATGGATTAATTTGTTCAGTGACTTAATAAAGCCGACCTAAAGTTCTCTCTTTGTTAAACAAGACCTAATTACACGATACGCGTGTAAGAGTAAAATTAGCAATGTCTTGGATAATCAATATAATTTTAGAAACTTACATTATGATAAATCTTAGTTATTTTCTTAGTACGCTAGGTAGATAACCTCGGTGGACAGCTCACAAAGTCACAATAATGCCGTCGAAAATCTCCAGCCATAAAAATACTTTTCCATAGAAAGAACACGAGGAAAATCTTTGATATTGTTTTATACCCACCGAGAGAGAAGAGTACCTACGTCGGCCATGATCTTAACATTAGGGTGTTACAAGTTACAACTGATTACGTAATACTCGATCTTTACTACGTACCCGTGTAGTTACGTTTACGATTATCCGTAACGATAGGGTGACCTTTTGCATTTGTTCAAAGTCTATATTTAGTTTCTTTATACTCCTGAAATATAATGAAGCTTGGTGGGTATAATATACATACATAGGTATACCCACCAAGCTTAGGAGTCAGGGTTTTTATGCCACAGTTTGGTCCATAAATAAGTTTGTGTTGTGGCATTACGTAGGTACCCATAGTGGCTTTGAAAGAATACTAAATAGATAAAGAGTTCCTAGTTATTTTCCCTTTTATATCCTATTTTTCTGGAGTAGCCTTTATGCTTATTACAGTCCTGTACTCTTTAGAAAGAAAAATTAAACTAAGAAAGAATCTTGACGATTGAATATCAAGCGAATACCTGTTATAAATGACTATATAACGTGAATGCAAGTGTTATGTACTTACTACTAACACAGAATCTCTCGATAGGACGTGAAATGTAACACGGTCGAAAATTACCTTTACAAACCAACATGGAGGTAGGGAGGTACCTCCTATAACTCTTTTGATTTACTCTTTCCTATTGTGAAACTAGTCTGTTTCTTGTAAAACCCAAAAATGCAGCCTATTTAAAGCGATAAAATACGATAAGATACAATAATGAATACCAATTTGTCAAATAGGTATTTTTGGCGACAATCTCTTGGTCGATGTTAGCCTCACTTGTACAAAGTCTAGTTATTCATCTTTTCTAGAAAACCTATAAATTACGGTTTAACAGCTGTGATATGTAAAAGCGTACCAAAGGCGTAGTTTCTCTGTTTACATTAAATCTCACCTCAATACCGACGTGACCATCCATCAACACAGATTGTGATACGCCAGGGATTTGTACCGCGATAAATGAATGATTTAACGACCCTTATTATCGTAAATAATATATTATTAAACAAAGCGAAAGCGGTCAGGATAATGACAAGTGGAAATCCGTGTTCTCCGTTTATCTTTGTAGAGGAAGTATTTTGTAGTCTGTCTCAATTATGTCAGAAACCCGCGCAAGTACGAAGCGTTTTTGAGTGGTGTAGGTACCTAAGCTCACACTAGGTAACCTGATTTGTTGATAGAACAATCTCTACTCAGAAAGAGTAAATTAGAACAGTAAAACATAATTTCTGTGCTTCTACGATTAGTACTTACGGATCTTAATTAAATGACCACTAAAACATAAGGTTTAAACACCCACATAAAGATAGGATTTCAATTTTAATAAGCGTTAAGCTATAAAACTTACGGAAAGCCGGCAAAGTTATAAAGCTAATAAAGTTCCCAAAGTTTTCTATAAATAACTGATATTATATTTAAACTACTATATTAAACATAATTAGAAAAATAATCGTAAGTAAGTATAATTGATATGAATACATTTTAAACTTCTCATCTAAACATATCTGCCAAAATCTGAAATGGAACACAAGATTTATATCTCAAACATAAATAAAACCTTTTCAGAAATCCAATTACTGCCTATTATTTTCAACAATAGCACCCTATTAAAACTGGCGTTGCAATACAAAGTAGGATGCAAATTTCATTCCTGACTTGCAGCTTTAACTCAAATCAGAAAGAATTAAACCGCATTGTCTCACTAAATGGTTCAGATTCCAGGCACATAATAGCTCTCTTAAAGGATTAAAAAAGACTGGGATGCATTATTCTCTTTTTGTAGGGCTTAATAGTCGAGCCACATTGACGCAACGAACAATAACGTGAAATTTCTAAAGATTCATTTTAATTGCCTCACAAAATACAATTAGTGAGAGATTTATAATTAACAATAATTTCTTTAATATACTTTTTTTTACATTTTAATATTTTACGGTAATTTGGAGGGTAGTTAAACACGCCCAACGCGTCCCTAAAAAGCTATAAAAATCTTCTTGTTTGGTATGCAAGTCAATTATGAAATATAAGAATGTTCTGATTACTTCATTTAATTACTACAAATTAATTAAGTATGTTTATATTAATTGGCCTTTAAATATTTGTGACCACTGTTGGTTACTAATTTTTTTAATTACGAGTGAGTAGGATTTAAAGTTGACTGTAGGTGAGTAGGTACCTTTTATAAGTAACGCTTTGAAATTGACAGCACCTTTATTAAGCAAAACAATAACGGCATTTCTAATGCAATTTAATCTTACGACTAAAGATTACCTTACCTATATGAAGTTTCCTTAAGGAACTTTTTAGTTTAATATAGGTACTTCTATAGGCGAGATGATATCGATCGCTCTTTGCTGAATTAAAGGAGGATGACGGAGGAAGCGGCTCCAGACTGTAGACCCTAGGGCAAATTAGGGGAGACATTTGCCTAGCAGTAGGGTACCTAAAGGGTTATTAAAAAAAAGGATAACACCTTTCACCTAAGAGGTATTTTATTATTTAAAATTCTAGGAGAGTCCTATAATAAATGAAAAGAGGTGATAATTCCTAACCTCAAGGATGAGCTCATAAAACTTGAGCATCACAACAACTAAAACGGTTTCGCTGCAACCCACCACTTGCACTGAGCTTTCGTCCTAGCGGTGCATGCGCTTGCCCGTCAACAAAACCGGTTCGAGCGCGCATTTCACCCGCCCACACCGATACATATAGCTTTGATGCTTCCTTACCATTCACGTGGCTAAGCTTTGATGCCGCTCTTAGATTTAAAATGCTTTGGTATATCAGGTTTTATTGTTCCGGATACAAAGCTTTTACTTCCTCATTGATTAGTTTACGACTATTTTATTGATACTTAATTAAGTACATTAAAGTTCTGTACAATTATCTCAAATCGGTTTAGAGTTTTTTTTCCTTAAATTGCAGCAATAAGACTATAAGATATAGGCAGTCGCACAAACATTAACTTGATACATTACCCACACAGTTTTATAAGACAAATGCTTGTTTAAATTAAGCGTCATCTCGTAAACTAGATAGAGTATAAAATTACATATTATTCGATGTGATTAGGAGGCCTTAGCTGAGTCACTGTTCCACAAGACCTGTCTACCCACACAGACGGTTGGGGCTAAGATGGCTGATGGCTATTTGCGTTAATACCTGTTATGTTCGTCAATCCTTATGAAGCAAACAGATAAGTCTCGTGAAGATTAAGAAGACCGGATTTCTGTATTTGTTTATGTATTTCTTGTTTCCTTTTTTTTGTGTTAAAGCAAAACATTTAGAAAATGGTGGAACCCTCCTTATTGATCGCTGCTCTCGCTGTCAACGAGCTTGTTTGTTATTCGACAGTGGACATCGTCGAGCTGACGAGTCGGATTCGAGCGACATACATGCTGTCAGCTTATATTAAGTAAACAGCACACTCAGGTGACAGTTCTATTTTTAAAACCAGCCTAATAATATCATTCTTGCATCTGACGATGACTTGATTATGCAACAATGTTTCGTATTAATTTACAGTTCGACTGTTTTTTTAAACTACCAACAATAATGTCCATATTATGTCAAGTGAATTACTGTTAGTTTCCTTAACATTTTTGCTTTGGGGCCGTCCATATATTACGTCATTCTAAATTAGGGGGGGGGGTTGGTCTGCGGATGACGGCAAATGATAGATGGGGGGAGGGGGTGTTTCAAAATTGACGTCATTCTTATTTATTTATTTATAGTTTATTGTTCACGTACAAAAAGATTATTTCTAAAAAGAAATTTCTTCCAGCACACCTAGTAAGTGAGACTGCAAATGTGAGAGGCGGCTAAGGCGCGTACAGTACTAAAATAACTGATAATAAACATACATAATGCAACATAGATGTACACAAATACAGTAATAACTACAGATAAAATACTCTAACAATAATATTACATATAATACTAGCTGCCCGCCCCGGCTTCGCCCGTTGTACTTACATGTATTATACATATAAACCTTCCTTAAGAATCACTCTATCTATTAAAAAAAACCGCATCAAAATCCGTTGCGTAGTTTTAAAGATCTAAGCATCCAAAGAAAAGTAAAAAATAGGGAATAATAATATATAATATTATTATTCCCTATTTTTTACTTTTATATTATACTAGCTGTCCCCCGCGACTTTGTTCGCGTGTTTTAGTTTCAACGGTTTTTCATTTTTGCAACATTTTTCATTTATGCTCCGCTCCTATTGGTCGTAGCGTGATGTTATATAGCCTATAGCCTTCCTCAATAAACGGACTATCCAATACAAAAAGAATTTTTCAATTCGAACCAGTAGTTCCTGAGATTAGCGCGTTCAAACAAACAAATAAACAAACAAACAAACAAACAAACAAACTCTTCAGCTTTATAATATTACTAGCTGTCCCCCGCGACTTTGTTCGCGTGTTTCAGTTTCAACGGTTTTTCATTTTTGCAACATTTTTCATCTATGCTCCGCTCCTATTGGTCGTAGCGTGATGTTATATAGCCTATAGCCTTCCTCAATAGACGGACTATCCAATACAAAAAGAATTTTTCAATTCGAACCAGTAGTTCCTGAGATTAGCGCGTTCAAACAAACAAACAAACAAACAAACAAACAAACAAACTCTTCAGCTTTATAATATTAGTATAGATTTATGCTCCGCTCCTATTGGTCGTAGCGTGATGTTATATAGCCTATAGCCTTCCTCAATAAACGGACTATCCAATACAAAAAGAATTTTTCAATTCGAACCAGTAGTTCCTGAGATTAGCGCGTTCAAACAAACAAATAAACAAACAAACAAACAAACTCTTCAGCTTTATAATATTATAGTATAGATTATACCAATGATTATTGCCAAAGTAAAAATAATAAAAGGTGATTCTATAATCAAGTGTTTTAATCATTAATACCCTATTTTTCTCAAATCTGCAATGTTTTAATTTTGTCAAACTGGTAATGACGTCAATTTTGGGAGAAGGGCGGGGGGTCATTAAGAAATGACGATAGGATGATTGTAGGGGGGGGGGTCTAAAATCTGAAAAAATCGATGACGTAATTTATGGACGGCCCCTTTCCATTATAAACCAAACAATCTTGTCAACAAGAAATTCTATTTCATATCACCAGAAACTGTAATGACGACGAAAAATGCGGAACTCAATTTTAAAAAGCACCAATAAATTATACACTTAGTCGACACCATGACATTCCAATCCAGCTTCAGTCAGCGGTTAGGCCGCTCTCAATCATCAGGATGAGACCATAAAATGAAAAAGGGACACGTCGAGTGTCGGAGTGGCGTGACGCCGCGAACGTCCAAATAGCCCTTAAAAATGAAAGGGCTTGACGCGACACGGACATACACCATAATGGATCCCATTTGGACTCAAATTAACTCGGACGAGTGTGAACCATAAACGAAATAGTTTCGTGTTTCTTGTTGATTAAGATTAAAATATGAGAGTCGGCCGGATTAAATGAGCTCGCGAATAGCAGTTACTGTCGGGAAAGAATTAGCGCCTACGTTAATCATGTGATCCGTTCTTAGAAAATATAACAATGTAAAAATTGTTGAGATACTTAACTACATATAAGCTAAAACAGAAGTTTTAGAATTGTGGCTGAATCAAGTAGAAAGAAATGAGTTTACTGTTTATTAGCGGTAACAAAAAGCACCTCCACTTTAAAGATATAAGGTCGCTTTTCATAATTTATTAATGGTACTAACATGCATTCAACCTTCATGTAAGTGCAAGCTGTTGTAAAATGCATTTAATTTACTTTCTTGAAACTACGCAATGATTATTTTAATTGTTTTGTAATTTTTCTAGGTTTAAACATTACAACATTACTTAAAACATATTCATAGCTCGCAAATTGATAAAAGCTTAAGTACAAGTGTTCATTCTATATGTCTTGCAAAACAAAGATGTCAAGCACTATTTAAAAAAACTATGACGTCAGACGACCTTGAGCCGTTTATGGTAAGTAACTACTGCTCATTATGTGGTTTCGAGCAATTTTATGACGAGGCTTTCAAGTTTTAATGGTGTAGGAACTTTGTTCTAGTGGTGCTAAGTTCTGAAGATCAAAAGGTCATATTAGTTCAAGAGAGTAAACATAGACAAGCATAGACCGTGCATATCGTGCGCTAGTAGTATCCCCTTATGTAAAGCGCATATTTTTAGCTAAATTTACTGCACTCTTTTACTGATTTATGTGATTTTCCGTGCAACGACAGACGTTTGCATGCGAAAATATCAACGGTTCCGATATTATTAGGGTATTATATTATTGAGATAGTTTTAATAAAACGGTGCGCTCTGTTTTGACACCAATTTTTCGATTTTACATGTTCATACCAGTGTCAACAGTTCATACTCGATAAGCACACTCTATAGTTTACTTATTTATTCGTCCAAGTTCAAGCCACTTACCTCCAGCTCCAGTAAACTCAACTATCTTGCATGCATGTTTAGTTTAATTGGAAGGGTTATTAATATGCACCTCACATTACTTATTATTCAGTTAAGACGAAAGCCTTTTCTCCGCATGTATAAAAGACTAATTACTTTTTAGGGTTTCGAACCTCAACAGGAAAAACGGAAATATATATACATAGGCTCACTCATGTCCGTTCGTCTCTTGCTCCAAAACGTCTAAACCGATTGAGTTGAAATTTGGTACACAATTGTGTAAGTCGGTGACCTAACGACGGACGTGTAAGGTAAACAAATGAATTTTAAACCCAGATTTAGAACACCACTGGGACAAATTACGAAAATCTGTAAAATATCTATTGCAAATTATATTGTGTGTAACCTATCAAACTTCATAATTTATTATATTTTTTAAAAAATAGTTTTAAACTCATTTAAGAAAATAGCCGAAAATTTACCATCCTCTCGCAAATCTTCAGAGCCTAAATTTTTAAAAAAATACATAATATCGATCTTTAGTAGAAGTATGTGGTATTTAAAGTACGGAACCCTCTCCCCGCGAGTTAAAATCGCACTTTAAGTATCACACCGTTCTTTTTTAAGTTTCTCCTGTGTTTGCGACGGATGTCCGATGTCCTAGCTCCAATCTACTTCGGACTGGTTGTATTCAAGTCATAGATCCACCTCTGGACACGCCCTGGTTGATGACGCATGACATTAACTACAGTATACATATCGATTTAAATTATATTATGCCATTTGAAATTAGTTTACTTCGTAACGTCATAAAATCCCTTTTATATATTTATTTAATACTTCATGCACAGTGTACATATGCGGACTTAATGTCAAAAGGCATTCTCTACCAGTCGACCTTTTAGTAATGCAGAAACAAACGTGGTAGATGCACTGAAAATTGTGGTATCTTTCAGATATCCTTTTCAATATTTATATAAATTTTTATACTATTATTTCATCTTTCCAGTATTGGTATCTTTCAAAACCCAACAAATTGTCATGTCGATAAGAGAATTGGTTTGTTTACGAATTGTTAAGTTCTCTAGAGATTTGTTCAACACCGAATATCATCTCATCGCTTTTCAGAATTGACAAGAGAAGCCACATTCCCAAGTACCTAAATCGTTTGAATAACTTGTTTTATCAGCTCTATGAAATTAAACAATTACGACCAAGTAAACGATTGCTTTTATTGTGTAATATACGTCTTCGACGCTTTACCTTGCAATTCAATTATATTATCGACACATCGTCCCTACACTCATTAAATATTTATTCGAGTAACGTACCTTCGTAGAGGCAAGAAAATCCGTACGTTTTTCTATGAATACATTGTTGGAGGTAACTGTACGTAATTGCTTGTTTTTATTTATCGACAACAGGTGGTAATGACGCACATATGTATCTTAGAAATTCTAATAGCCTTATCGATTGCAACGAATATTGTGGTATGAACGTGTAATCATAATCTAGTAATAGTAACAAGACCTTGACCTGCTCTCACAATTAAAATATGGTATTATGAGTCACGCAAACTGTAATTATATTAGCGTCCTGTCCCGCTGTCCGTCGTGTTCCAGTGAATGGCATTCAAATTAGCATATTCATACGTACAACCTCATACCATAAAATAATAATTAAAAGTTAAATTGCATACTCACATGTTGGTAAGTAAACTATTGTTGTTACAAGACCAAGTATTACAAAAGCTTTACAAATGAACCATTTCTTAGTATACCCGCCCACTAAAGTAATGTAAAGCTTTCTAATTATCTAACAAGTAGAGGCTAAATAATTAAAACAGACTCCGATCATAGCGGTTTAATACAAATAACATTTTAGATAAAGCATCTTAGTAGAATTATACATAATTTATCTTATAACATGTAACATCCTTTGGTCTAAATACGTTTTGATGGCTAAGCGTCAATATGTAAAAATAGTTATAAAATATAAAAGTGTCCTTCACTTATTTATATCGGAGGTGAGCTTACCTCGGTTTTTAAATTACATCACACTTATTCAGCATTTATTACGATGGTGAGTAATCACACATCGCCACGTAATTAAAGATAAATACTATTTATTTATATTTATGCATTAACTTTTTTACCTTAAATAATACTTATTTGAATAAGGTATTTATTATTTTTGCAAACTTTAAAATCTTGTAATATTTTCCTGTCATCGTGTGACTGTCACTGTGAGTATAATAGTGGGACAGATGTTTAGTGAGTTAGTATTCCGGCTAGAGCTGTTAATTCAATTGGTCAGTTGAATTTCACCTGAAGTTTCAACGTGCCATTCGTGATTCACTCTACGTTCCGTAAACCTGACTGAAAGCTCATCTTCACAGAGAAATTTAACACGTAATTTGATCAGAATGCCTATTCAGAATAGTATTCAAGTATTTGACGTCCCTTTTAATTCAGAAATGAATCTGAAAGACTTTAAAGAAACTAAGATAAATATTCCAATCGTGGTTTCTAATTAATGAATCGGTATGAAGCTAAATCAGTATCAAATGTCAGTCAGGCCTTAAAGCTCTTAACGAAACAATCACGTTCCTACCCACACAATATTACAAATTTTACAAACTTTCACTTGTATCGACCTTAATTAGAAACGAAGCTTTAATTAATAATTCTAAACACATCGTGCACAGTTACTTGTTGATAAAACAAACAATGGGCACGAGTTACTGAGGAGGAAATGTCATGTATGTAAACAGTGGGTAGTCTACGATACGGTGCGGTGCTGTCACTTGTCACATCAGCACGTAACTGTACCCAATACCTTTCCTTACAATGATAGTGGTTGAGTACAGTCGCACGGATGGCTTGCCACCTAATATGGTGGTATAATATTGCAATAACGCAGCGTCTAAGGTGCGAGAGCGACGCCCCGCAAAGAACTATTCATGAGCTTTTTTTATTTCAATAAATCTGTCTCGTCAATGCGAAAATATATGAACTTTCGAAGAATTTGCATCTTTGTTTATATGCTATGATTTGTTTATTTGTTTATATGCTTACTTAAGGTTGAAACTTGTAATTGAAAGAAGGTCATATTAATTTAACATAGAATATCGACGATAAATACTTCGCAATTAACAATATGACATGTAGTGACGCAAGTGGTGTCACACCGATATCATAGCCACAGATTGGACCAGACAGCTACTAAAACGATTTTCCAATATTCATGTTTTTTTCGTAAATAAAATTCGTGCTTTTCTTTTTGATATCATAGCTTAATTGACTGTTAGGAAACCTACAATAAAGCAGCAAAGGTGATCTATCATTTGTCAATTACCAGTCGGCATGTACAAAGAGTGATTAAACGCAATTAGTCATAGGAACGCCTGCCGCAATTAATTGAATACTGTTAAGATGGTTCACATGTATCTTCCATTAGCTTGATTGCAAGTTATTGGAGACAGATGATCAGTCGATATTCAATACTGGCAAAGGATGCGAGTAAAATAGGCTCTACAAACTCATACTGTCTTATATAGCAGACGATTACGGCCATGAATCCCTCTTTGGGATTTATCTACAGCTGCGAAAAGAATTGATTGATTGATTAAGACGTTTAAGGAAAACTTGATAAGTGATACTAAATGCCTTACAAATAAGTCGTTATGTGGCAATCCATGGAAGACTGAACTACAGCGCAATGACTAGTGAAGTGAATCACGCACTGTTATTATACATCGGAGTGAAGGCGAAAGTGTTCAGCGAAAGTGCTTCACGTTTTTTTGTAGTACGAGCTTGCAAGCGCTATCTGTCTGACAATTATGAAAAGGTCGAATTTCACTGACATTTCATTTTAAAATGCATACGAAGAATATTATTACCAGGTACACCACTAGTTTGTTATGTAAGATTTATGGCAGTAAACAACGTGAATTTGTATTATTTTGAAGTTTGTCACGCATGCTATAGGGAGGTGACACACGAACGTGTCACTGGCCAGCCCTTCTAATGGATTAATTCCTAACATCCATTTTGTTTCATTAGCTTCGTATTTTAATTGAGTTGTGAAATAAACAAAGATACGCTAATTTCATTGGCACACAATTTCCATTGGATTTATGGTACGAGTTGGGTTTCTTTAAAGATGAATTTATTATTACAGTGGTATCAAATCGGTTGCATCTAGAATGCTGTATGATTCATAAAACTATGTAGAACAAAATAAAACAATTCGCTTTTTTTTTCAATATTTGTATCTCAATTTCTGCCTAACCTATGTACCTTTGAATGTTTTATTTTATACGCTTTTTATGTACATAGACTTACCAGGTTTTGAAACTACATATTACCAACCATCTCGAATAGTAGCCTAGTCTATCAAGGCACAAAAGTAAGACCCTACAGTGACATTTACGACTCGAGGCGAACAAAACCGTTTCTATACTAACTTAGATTCCAGTGGCGCTAACAATTGGCAAAAACAGTCGGCCTACATCATCTAGATCTAGATCAGTGGTTCTAAACCAGTGGTTTGCAGACTTTTCGAGCTGAAAGAAAAAGCGGTTTCTTTTTTTTATTTTATACAACAATTATCGTAACACCAATTGGAAATCATTTCTCGCAAAACCGTCGCGATGTGAGCACATGATGATTAAGGATCCCGATCGAAATGGACCTTTTATATTCAGACATTAAAATACTTCATAAAAATAACCTTTGTATGTGACAAGGCAAAACAATAATCACAAAGACTTAAAACCCCTGATCTAGATAGGGTAGTTGACTGTTGACAGCTGATTTCTTGCTTAGATTAATCAACAATAAAGAGAAAGGACCTAATTGTCAACATGAAAGTGCAAACCATGGTTTGCAATAACAATTTATCATGTTTATCTGATGGGACTCCTTGTAATGAAACATGATGTTATGGAGAAAGTAAATGCAGCCGTTGTAACACAAATTCTTGCGGTATATATATTTCGTATACAAGTAACTGCCATAATTATCCTGTCACTTTATGTAGCCGATATTGGTAGAAAAATTGGTTGGTAAATGATTGATTGCTGATACACTTATCTCTTTGATGTTATTAAATTCCCATGTCAGGCAAAGTGTTATTAGATTTTACTTGAAGGAAATTTTCTTTTATGCAGATGTGATATGATTCGTCACGTAGATAGTAGATGTACCAACTTTCAACGGAATATAACTGGAAAAAAAAATACATTTACTTACGTTAGCTTTAAAAATAGCGTAGGAGGAAGTGCGATCTACTAAATCAGCTAACACAGTTACAACTTTCAACCTAATCTAGAACATCCTGTCCTTTTACCTTATAATGCAAGCGTCTTATCAATATGCAGTGGAAAGCGATCCTCCGATGCAGTTTGCATGACAATGTACCACCCGCAACGCACGCGTGCCCGTCAAGACGACAGGGTTAGTGTGACGTCACACTTCACAGATTACGGAGACGAACGGGGTATTATCCAGGTAAGTATTGTATATTCCGAAGTATTTTTAATTTATTTTTAGGCCTGAACTGACTCACTGCTGGGCGAAGGGCTCCCTTTTCTCTTTCCACGTTTGTGTTGACCGCTATATGCTCCTTTTAATCGTATTTTAGTCAATAAAAACACAGTATTATTAATAGATAGGTACCTACTGTAAATTTATGTAATCAGAAAATAATAATACGTAATAATAATATTTATTTTGATATGATATATTTCATATAGAAGAACAATTATACAATAAAACGTCGTTATAATTACCAGCAGTAATAAAAGTTTTACTATCCATTTTACAACGCATATTTTCTTCAAGAAACCGCCTGCGTGTGCGCATCAACCTACATTCGGACTCGGCGGGCATGTTCTGTGAGCATTGCCATAAAAGATCTTACCGTTTCGTCCCAACACGCATTAGTAAAAATGGTCAGTAAACTATCAGTAAACGGGATTCTTTTAACCGACGTTCAATACTCCACAAATACACGAAAAAATAAAAATTTATACTTCAAGGTCATATAGTATTAAATGCAATGGTATAATAAAAATGCAACAGTCAGCTATATCAATTGCCATACGAGATTAAACTTATAAAATTATGAATAGTTCAAAAGCCAAACTTGTTTAATTTACTCTAACATAATAAGCGCCATTAATTTTTATTAGGACATTGTGTGCTCAAAGTATATAAAATATAGTCCCCATCAAAGTATATAAAATAACAAATGAAGTAGTATTTTCCAAACGCAGAATATACATATTTGAGCTCTTTTAGTGTATTCATAAAATACGGCCATTGCCTTATACGAAAACAACAAAAGGTGACCTAACCCTAAGTTTCGGACCAAAAAAACACTCCGGCGAAAACACAAATAGTAATAAATAACTCAGAACTGCCAAAGGCAAAGCCGTTTCTTTCGCTCGCCATAAACATGCAGGCAGTCACAACAATATTGTATGTACATATAGGTACTATACGTTCAGTATACCTACATAAGTATGAAATGTTTAATAACTTTGACTACATAATTTATACATACTAAGGAGAAAGAGATATTAAGTATTAGATATCTAGAGATACTAAAGAGAGAGCAGAGCAAAACAAAACCATTTTTTTTTTGTTGTTAAATTTATAATAACTTATTTTACCTCGTCGTTTTCAAGACAGGTACTTAATTTCATATTTTATACGTAGGTATAGATTAGAAGTCATTGACCTTCATAGAACTAACAAAAATGTTTTGCCTGATCGCTGATCGTGCCCACGCATTGTATTTCAAATTGCAATATATGTACATAAAAATATGAATTCCGTAAGGTTTTAAAAAAACTAAGATCGTGAATTAAGTTTCCAAATGGTTCTGACAAATATTTTTTTAAAATGATTTATTTTTGTCGATTAGTGAACATTTAATATTACATACTACATCTCATTCCTGCTTTGGCGGTGTGAATGCTTGAGTAATGTCATTTAATGACGGCCATATGTCCGTGAAATATTTCCAGCACAACGTGTGGGAAATAAAAATAGGACAAAACATGCAGAGCTTATGTGAATTGATATTCTCTCTCGTCCCTTTGTCTGTGATATTCGACATAATTAAGAGCTTAAGTTCATTATAAAGTGTAATGTATAGTACCAACGGTAAGCTCACCATTATCCTCTTGTTCTTTGCCCATAATTACCTACGGAAGGGACCGCTAAGTCCTAATTATACAACACGTGTTGACCTACTTACTACATTCCAGTAGATGATTTATTTGAAAATATATTAAAGGCATATTTATCTTAGTCTTGTTAACTCAAACCAAGTGACGGAAGTAAAAAACAAAATTTATGAACCCATACTAAAAAACGAAAACATGGACCGTCTGCTCGAATCTTTATTAACATGAGCTTAGATTCGTAAGAAAGAACGGACGTATTTTTCTATTCGTTTTAATATCTGCGTATCCCCAATTTGCCATAACACAATACCAATAAAAGGTAAGTTATCGTTTGCGATCAGAAAACGCTAACGATTAAACCAATAAAGAAACTTGAATTACCATTAAAATATCTATCTTTCAAGTTTTACTTAAATATATTACGTTTAAAGGTAATAAAAACTAGCTTCAACCAACAGTTTAGCTCGTGTAGGAATTAGGTAAGTATGTGTCTTTGAATTACAAAAATATTGCAAACTTTATTCAAACAAAAGTAATAAAAATGGTTTAGTATAATTAGTTTTAACTATTAATCAATATCGTTATAATAAATAAGTCCATAAAACAAGTACCACAGCAGGTTTTGAAGACCATCTGACGAACGATTGACAGGCGACGTAAATCAAATCTCGGAGCTCTCTTGAAAGCCATCGAGTCAGCCTCAAGCCTCTTGAAATTAGGCCTGTCTTCAAAGCGTTCAAGCGCAGTCGACATCTTCGAAGGCCGAGATAAAAAAGTAGGTTAAAATATATTCTGTATCTTGCCATTCATCCAGATACCTACTACACAACCATATAGTAGGTAGATTTATAAAGATAGAACAAGCATGTTCCGCATAACATGTTAACGCATTCATAGAATAAAACAATTATCTGGATCTTCCCACGGAGCCAGTCCCCTTTAGTGACCCCCCAATTACAATGGAAACGACGAATTGGGAGCAGTTTTAATTTTAGATCTGCATACTTATCTGATTGATTAATGTTCGTTCGTGTTTATATTGCGTTAAGAAAGGAAATAAATATTCAACGACCAGAACATTGGCTGAGAAAAATTCACATTCCTGCATCTGTATATCTCGGAAGCGAAAATTCGTCTAGATGAGGTAAACGGTGCGTGCGTATATTTACACTCTATTGTTAGATCTGAACTAAACTGACTCAGACCAGACACCTGCCGGACACGAGTACCTAATACAATGTAGTACGACTTCGGAAGTAGTCGAGAAAGTGTAGGCAATGGGAAACATTGTGCGGATCAATGGGAGAAATGAACATTCATTTCAGTTCGTTCAGACTTTCGGTGGTCTGAACGAACGGAGAAATGAACGCGTTAGTGAATGAATTTCTGAAAGCATACTAATGTAATTCAGAAAGCTTATTTATTTGCAATATGATACAAATCTATAATGATATGCTAAACAGTTAATCTATTCAACATCGTTTTCAACGCCCCAGTTATACAAGATGTCGTCTGACCCAATAAATCCCCTGACAAACGTTCGGTAAATAATAGCGTGCGTGCATTAGACTGTGACAAACATATATTCAATATTCAATTCTTTTGCATGGAACAATGAAGACTCAATGCAACTGTCGCAGCTGTCACGCTACATTGCCCCACGTATGTGAATAAAAACTGCCGTACCTAGTAACTATAAATTAATATGCAATAGATAATTGCATCTTAACGAATCTTTGACTTCACAGCTTTATAATCCGTCACATGTTAAAATACATTTCGACTACTGTATATAAAATTGATTACATCATAAACCTTGAACAATTTCCGTTACAAAAGGATATAATATTAACAAGTCTTCAAAAAGAGTTTGCTAATCGGATAATTAACTGCATGTTATATATAAGAGTAGTATGTAACGCTAAATCAAATTGCTTTGATGGCAGTACAGCAGACTGCACATTAGTAATATCACTGTGACTCTGGTAATTCATCATATCGCCAATTTTGGCACCCGACATTCCGTACATACCCATAAATGGTTGAAGACAATAAACCCTTCCAAAATAATCGAAAGATATTATTTCTGAATTACATTCTATAGAAAATTTCGTCTTGCTGGCCACTTAAACATGTAAATCCGCATCATAACGCCATTACATTACTGTGTCCGAAACAACCGGTTATGTTAAAATGTTTACATCATTCGCTCGAAATACATATTGTTATGCCACACATAGCTGTATGTGTATACACCGCTGTTCTTTAAAACTAAAATCGCACACGTTAAACGGTATTTACGAATGTTAGGAAATACTCCACTTAGCAATAGACGAATGCAATACTTTTCAATGGCGCCCCAATGGAACGAGTGGGCGACCTTGTTAGTTATCTTAATTTATTCAAATTCGCATATACCGTCTACAGGCCAGAAAAAAAACATGTTTTATAATCCGAGTACAAACTTATCAAATTCTTTAAACATACCGAGTACCTATCGATATGTTTTCCTTACTCATTCTACAATACTCCGAGGTCGACCTACATGATTCAACCTAATATTGGTAGATGCCAAAAATATTTTACAAGTTTATCTATTAGGTAGGCAAGCATTTATAAGTTCTAAATGTGTATTGCATCACAGGTTTATTTGTGGACTTGACACGGCCGAAATGTTACTGATTGGACTGGGCAGACCGCTAGTCATAAACGATTATAATAATAAAGTTCACATCATCACGTGCAAAAGTCAATTTCGACTGCAAATTTTGTATTAACTAGGTATAATCAATATGTTGTAACCTAAAAGTTCCTCAGTACTTTGACGCCTTTATATGGGCATCGAAAACCCATATTTTGTGTAGTAATTATATTTTAAAAGTCAGTAGGCAATGATTTTTTATATTCATTTATTAGTTCTATCCAGCCGCATTTTATTTGGCTGACATCGATGATAAGCAGTTCACAAAGAAATCAGGAAAGTTTTACAATTTAAGTTAAAATAAATTAAAGATGTCTATCACTATTAAGACATTCACAAAAATGCAGAAAAACAGTCTAACGCGTCCGAGACCTGAAGAAATCAATGTCGAAAAAAATCATTTGCATCTTTATAAGTCTCAGCATTGCAGCGTGATAATATCCGTTCCTTGATTAAACTCTGATTGGATGACACATGACGTCAGATAGATGCTTTATTGCTTGTGTTTGGAACGAAATTAATAACCCTAAATACCTAGCTAAACTCATCTATACGATAGAATAAAATAATGTACCTACTCATAAATATCTCGAAAGATCTGAGCGTACTTGCCACGAAGTTGTTTACAGCCACTGTATAAATTGAAATTATTCCGAGTCTGTGAAGAGCAAAGTACACTGGCAAACAATTTTACATTAAAGTGCAAACGGAGACTTCACTCGGAGAGAGGGACTAGTGAGTAATAAAACAAATGACAAAATTGTGCGGACCACGATTGTCCGGGTAACAGGATGAAATAATTTTTCTTATGATCGAGCACACGATGGGGTCGATTTATTGTCCTCCCACTCCGGTGCTTTTCGTTAATTTCCGGCCAAATCTAGACCACTTTATTGTGAATAACTGTCGCATTCCCAGCAAGTTAGGAGTTACCCCCTTACCCGTTTCAATGACTGCATTGTTAAGGGCGACGGCTCACCGCAGCGAGATTTATAAAATTAAAATGCATTTTGCTTCCATTGTTATGCAAATCGAGTTGGTGAGCTTTTATTCTATTCGAATTTATAAAAGCGTGATACAGTTTTGTCAAATCTGGATGCTGTGGCTACGTGTCCAGGCATGGTGGGCGATTATTAGTGATCTTTAATTTGTTGTATCTTTGAGTCCATGCTTATACGAAACTTTAAATTAGATGCAGGGTCACGGACGTCATGCAATAAAAATGTATCGTAAATCATCGAAAACGCCTAATCAATTCAAGCTGTCAATGTCATCAACAATCTTCTTTATTAATAAACAAAATTAATCATACTCATAAAAATGTAATCAGGATGTCTTCACTAATGTACCACATTTTGGCATAATGGAGCTTTATCCTCGGATCATTTATAAAAGAGCAAGAAGCGATTCATACTACTGCATACTTAAACTTCCTACTACATCCTTGTCTAAGGAAAAACAACGTCTTAGAATTCTGGGACTCTGACCCTGCCAAAATAACTGATGTCATGGCCAAATTGAACGACGTCATTTTGGTACGGTACTAGAACATGTTTTGTAGTCTACGAGCTTAATCTTGTCACCTTCACAGCCCATTTATGGTATGCTTTGATGTATGTAGTTGAAGGGCGACATTGCTGTTACAAATCTTAATTTGTACTTTTGCACACGTAATGGGAGTGACATCCATTATATTTATGACGCAATTAGTATGATTAAAATAAACAGACAGTCATTAAAAGCTTGCTTTCCAGTGTTTTCGTTAAAATACAAGACTGCTTTATGAGAAAATTGAGCCTCGTTTATTTTTAATGTTTATGCTTAGAATGTTCTTTCTGATTAGCTGCGGTGACAAAACAAACAGTGTGAAATCATGTGCGCTGCAACGGTAAAGTTCTATTAGCGGAGACCGGAAAGCATTACGTGACCGGTGCTGCCAGTAGCCGTCTCAATGCACTCTCTGAGGATGATTTGGCTTGCAATATTAGCTTACAGTCACTATGCGACACTTCCGCAATGCTGTGAAATGGAACTCAACTGAAAATGCCATCTCTGAACTGTGAAAATCGAGAATCAAAATAAAACAACGGATGTCGTTAATGGGTAACAAATCCAAAATACCTTTGATGTTGCATACATAAGTCACTGAAGTGCAAAATTTTATGGCTAGTAAAGTTTGATTAGTTTGAGCCTTGAAAATGTGTTAACTTCCTATTTATTAAACTACCAATATATACCTATCGAATTCAGATACAATTTGGCATTTAAAAGATGTCTGCAAGCCCAGTAGGTTAGCAAGGGGCGTTGATAAATATTCGACCAGTGTCTAGTTCTACACCGAAAATACTACAAATGTGAGTTTATGCGTGCGATTACAGGCAACCACAAATAAGCTTGCACGCTGAATAGTTTGAACCGAACCTTGAGACCAAAAATGGAGTCAAAACATAAAACAACGAACATAACTCTTTGAATGTTAAAAACTCGGTTTAAAAAACAACTGCGAGCAGTCCATGGCATGGGGCCGGTAACCATGGTGTATTGTTTTATTTCCACTTGGCTGGCTATCTGATGACGTCACGCGCTGCCACCTTCCGTTGCATCAAGTGTAGACCACGGATGTGGTCACTAACAGAAAAGAGAGCATGGTTTTACATTGAAATAACGAATTGTGTTTCTTTGTGAACCTTAAACCTATCTTACTTGCATCAAAACTATATTTAACTATGGACCATGTTTAGGTCACTTTTATCGTTATGGAATTATGCCTTTTTGTACCATTTTACTCTTTTACGAAGATTTGAACACTAATTTATTGAAGACATGGTTTGGTGATAACCTCTTACATTTTGTGTTGATTTTTAGGCTATGTTTACCTTGCCTCAAAATATACAATAGAGCCGTTAGCCATGAACGTTCCGAGCTAACGCCCTCATTTGGCATTGCTCGTAAATAGCAACCATCTGTCTAGCAAAGGACGACTAACATCTATATATTAGTCTAGAGTCTAGACCTAACGGCGTACAGGTTGGAAAATATAAAGCTATAACACGTTATCAAGAGTTTATTTGCTCCTTTTATTACATCATTTTTGTAAGGTGCAATAATATAATACAACATGACGAATTCTGAATGAGAGTCGCAAGGATTTGAGGATCTAACTTCTTTATTTAAAGTATCCAACTCTACATTTTTATAGTTTGAAAGACGATAATTATAAGGATTAATGCTAAAATGACCAGCAAAGATATATAAACCAAAAAAAGACATACACATGCGTAAACCCAAATTATTGGGTATAGGGCAAAAAAACGGAAATTACAAGTACTCTACAATTAAGAAAAATACAATCGTAATGTTATAATGATTGATCATGTTTGTTTATCGTTCTCGGGAGAAAGTCAGGTTAGATTGACATTAATAGGCCAGTAAACCTGATACAGGTCTATAAAATTGAGAACGAACATTAAATGTCAATTTCAGTAGTTCGGGCACCTAACGTTTATTTATACCCCACTAAAGAATAGTACATGGTCTACTCGTATAAAGTTACACGAAAATATAGATGATCTAACAAGTTAGGACGTCTAAACGGCCAATTAATATTTGTCTCTATTTGTCATGTAATAAAACAGGCTGAAATGTAACTTCTTGGTAGCCATTAATATAACAAACTGCACAAAGAACGCGTTAAATCGATAGTAGGTCAGTAGACAAACTATTCCCCTCATGTAAAAATGTAAACAAAACGGTCGTAAAGAAACTAAATTAGCCAGGCACGGCCATTACCGACGATACCAAGTTCTCAACTTGCCAACCCAGATTACACTTTCAAGAGTCGTGAAAACAAATGTGAATTTAAGGAAACCGGATTACAGTTGTTGGTAGACATAATAGTTCTTTTAGTTGAGTACTCTGTCACTTAAGTATCATTCGTAGTCACGCATGCATTTCCATCACGAAACGGTATTTATACAACGTATGATATAAAAAAGGTAGTTATTAGATAAGAGTTTTCGTGATTTTTGTACGATGACAGAAACAAGTAAAGTGCGATTAAGATCAAGTTATATCGGAAAGCGTGGCGTGTTTAGATAACACTACCAAAATAGCCGCCACTTGTTGTGCTCGGGTACGGCTATTGGTAGAAGATCGATTATTTTCTATGTACTTTGTAGTACGTCATGGAATTTTTGCCTTCATTACAATTATGCATGGAAAAGCTAACGGTTTCACCGATAGGGTTCTGTGAAGAAAACATATTGCCGTATCGGGTCCGCAACGTGCAATATATATTATTATTGATTTCACATGGCCTTTAGAGTGCGCTATCTAGTCGAGCTATAGTTATATGTATAGGTATGTATACATGACATACGACAGAATACTAAACACATTTACTGAGTAAGCAAATACGCTCGCGTTCTATAAATGTCATTGTTAATCTGCTCCACCTTTTTACTTTCATTAAGTACTAAAATAAACTGCCAGCGAGCCGACAATAACGAAATGTCAGAGTAGATACACTTTCACTCGAAGCGAAATATTAGCTAGAACAACAGACAATGTTAAACAGACAAATAAATTAAAAGGTAGAAAGAGGCCGAATTGAATAGATGCCTTTATTGGCTGGTATAATGAAATAAAGACGAGAAAGTTTGTAAAAGAAAAACTCTCCTTGAATGTTGCTTATCTTTTATCGTCTTTTACAATATTCACGTTTACGTTTTCTTGTTTACATTGACAGGTATCAGATAAGGTTGTAACAAATTCATTAACAACAAAACAGATGACAGATAACGTTATCGGATGCGCCGGCGACGCCGACGGCGCGATCTAGTAGTTTGTCAACAATAGCTCTACTATCGATTAGAGTGCTGTAACATACTCGTTACGGATTGAATGGATCAATTGATATGCATAACCTCTCCGCATCTCGGTCGTATGTACTACATTGTCGACCGCTCGCACAATTGGAACTAGTTCGTCATAAATATTGTAATTTATTGTTTAAATTGCACTTATTACTTTCTTGTACATGATTTAATTTTAAAGTGTAATTACGGTAGTCGCCCGGTTAATATTCAGCATGATTGGCGCATTACAGAAGGGTGTTGGGAGCTCTTGTGGAATAATCCAATTCATTCACGCTACGTTCTTCCGTTGTAGGGTATTTATAAGCTCGCCAATACTCTACACTTCCACGGCGTTAGTAAACAACTGACACGATTATAAAGGATAATTAGGTGGTTCCTTTCCGTGTAACTTTAACCACTATACCACACCACGGTGTACTACAAAACGATAGCTACGTAAGGCTTCACGGCATCAAATTTCGAAGAACAAACTTTTAATTTCCTTTTTACGGGGAACGCGAATCCAATTTCGCTATGATGATCCTACATCAGTCGTTTTCACTGTTAGTAAGTACTTATAACAAAGACTGCACGAAACGAGTGGATTCGCCCTCTATACTTACCAGACTGCATTAATCTTTTTCAGGCTAGTAGGCAATTTCTGTTTATGGCAACCATTCTCACATGGCCTCCCCTGCATTGTCAGTTCTTTATGAATTATACACGCACGATATTATTCGCTATCATTGTGGTGGCTCTTCAGTTGTCGGATAGTACCAGGGAATGGTACTTTTGTTACATGTTCGATCCACCCTCCTGGGGGTGACGTCACGTCAAGCTGAGAAACCCCTCAAGGTCGCTCGACTTGTTTTGATTCCGTAAAGGCGTTGAAAATATTCAGAGAAAAACATTTTAATTTCCAAAATACTTAAACTGACTTATAGGGAAACTTTTTTATTATAAAATAACAATAATTCTTCCTTCCAGATATTTTGTAACGACAGTTTTATGTAGGTAATATCGCAATTTAGATGGATATAAAGTTAATAGTTCTGACATGATTAGAATAACGATTTTCTACTAAATAAAACCGCAAGGTGGGTCGACCACGCCCCGAGGGTACCCACAGTATCTAATAGGTAACATAACGACATGGATCTGCGCCGTCGACCTTGACCGTTGTTGAATCATAACAATAACTGAGAAAATTAAGGAAATAATCATTTAAGTAATGTCGTACTACTTACTACATCCTATACTACATACCTAACTGATTCACCTAAGCTAAGGTAAACAAAAAATATACCTATGTAGATCATATAAAAAACTATTGCTTTAGATCAGCCTTTCCCAAAGTGGGCGATAACACCCCTTTTTGGGGCTGCAAGCCTAGATGGTGAGACGCAGAAAAAAATCGAATCTCCGCTGAATAGCTCATAATAATTAATTTAATTTTAAAGTTTTTAAGAAGGTGGAAAAATGGGGGCGCTAACAAATTATTTATTCTCAAAGTGAGAACTTTAGATTATAATAATATAGTTAGAGCTTTAGATTATTTCAAATGTAGACATAAAAATTATGTACTTAGCTATCACAATTTAGTTTCTTACATTATTTCTCCTGTTAGCTTGTATTGTTCTGTATCTATAGTAACATTAATGTTAGTCTAAAATGTAAACGGGATGCAGATTGATCTAGATATTAGTCGTCTGCAGAACATCCGCGAATAATAAACAAGCAGCTAGATGTAATAAATTTTCGCGTCCAACTGCTACTGTGTACAGGCGATCACAAATTTGTGACACGGTATTTACAGCGGTCAGCGCCTTTATTTCAAAGGTTCATTTTTATATTAATAATGGTTTAAAAAACATTAACTGACGAAGTGTGGTCAACAGTACCTCAACGTTCTTTCAAAGACATGATTATTATTTGTTACGACATACGACCGAGTTTTCGATTTGCTGGGTTACATACATTTGTAACATTAAAGCTTCATTCATTGAAGTCTGTGAAGGATATTTGCCTCTACATCGTATGAATGGAAAATAAATACGAGATCGTGTATTAGGGCGACCCAGATTGCGACATTACGCGCATTGTGTAATTAATAATGCAGCAGATGTTATGTATTTTGGACAAAAAAAATACTTTGCCGCCCTTCTGACGTCATCCTGCGGTAACCGTTCTATTTTTTTTTCTCACAGCTTTTTGTTCAATTTGTTTTTATAAAGAATTCCCGTACTTCTACCGTAGTTTAACTTCGGAGATGGGAGTCAATCTACGTATTAAAAAAGTTGAGTTTTTGAGTTGATTTATTTTCTTTATGGAAACCAAGAACCGCATAATGATTTAAAATAGGGATCGCCGAGATATTTTAGCGACTACCATCTCTACATAAATCACGATATATTTTACGATTACCTAGAGGTATTTATAGACAGCTATAATTCAGAAATCTTATTATTTTCGTACTGAAACCAGTGAAATCATAGGTTATGACAATGATGCTATAATTAAGTATTACTGCAATAATAGCAAGGACCATCGCCATGAATGCTGGCAAGCCTTCACAAGTGATGTCATGCTGGTTATAAACTACACATCAAAGTATGTGTTTTCTAAAGGTATGACAACATGAATTCACAACTAAAATAAGATTTGAGACATACCTACAAACTGTATTTAATAATGTCTTAGTAGAACTCTACATTTTAAAAAGTGGAATATGAAATGAAAATATTGTTATGAAATGTTTAAGAATATGAACAAGGCATGAATATCAGGTCTCCAATGATGATGTATCAGGCAGAGAAACAAAGCAATCTTATTGCCTTACTAAGTAGAGAATAGACAAAAAATCTCTTTTTTAAACCTGATGTTCAGAATATTTTTTTAAGGATGGTGTCTAGATAAAGTATAAGATAAATTATAGGTACTATTGCATAGTGACTAATAAAAATGTTTATTTTCCTGTTGTAGAATTACATATTGTTGCACAATGTAACCGTAATATTAATCTAATCTGATTAAAAGATTTAACTGTCAGTTGTCCTGATATTACATATTTGATTCTTAATATATTTATATATAGTATAAGATTGTGCCTAAAAATTATTTCTTGTACCATTGAGATGGTCCATAGTAATAATTGGGTCGGCAGACTGGGTCAATTAATATGGCCTTTTTAGCACATGCCTCATATTCTTCTTAATTTGCTATAATAATGCTTAATAATTCGATTCTAGATTCATAGACCTTATTATAAGACTCTACATATTAACAAAACTTAATTTTACCTAGCATATCGTACCTAGCAATTCTTATCACACTTTATACATGCATTTACTGTGTAACAAATTGTATGAGCCTGACTTTGACATCTTTTATAGGTACCTAACTGTTATTTTTATTTAGTAAAATTTTACAGTAATATGTTATTTATTATCTACTTACTCACATTTTACTTAACAAACTGTTAGGTATTATGCTAATTTTTCAAACAATATGAGCAGCCTTGATATCCTCAAGCAGAACATTAATGATTCAAGGTCATCTGCAGATAAGTAGATGTTATCAATGGGAGCATATCATTGACATGTGACAGACAATAAATTGTAGAGATGAATAATCAAGGTAGATAAACAAGAACAATGTATCAATGACATATTTATCAAGTAACATACAGAATCGCAAAGGCATTCAACAACTACTCTGATCGATGTTTAAAAACATGAGCCTATAGAGTTCATTAGATGTCTCGAAACTACAAGCAGTTTCGATTCAATATTCACGTGTGTTCGCAATGACATCATTATTTTCACGCAAATCGACAGTAACCCAGAAAAAAACACCGCATAGTTGCGCGTAAAATAGGTCATATCCCCGTTTAGAGTGACCACCTATCCAGAGCACCCCAGTCTCACACATGATGCGCGAATACACCCTTGCTTTTCGCACCGCCCGTTTAACCGGCATTATTACTCAATACGAACGATACAACACCATTAAAAAAAAACAAATACATCCTACGGGCTTCTCTGATGCTGCAGTCAAACTCTAAGACCAAAGAATGTGATAATTCACAACGAAAAAAATAAATAAAAAGTGATATCAGTACCTGTTTACTTTTGTTGTCGATCCCGTTCGCCTTGCCGTCTGGTACGTTGCCGTTGTTTTCCTCACTTTTTTCACTTTTCACACCCTCCAACGCCATATTCAAACGCTTATTTTATTCACTGTCATGCGAGATATGTAATAATTTCCCTTAATTCACTGTACATGAAATATTTTGTCACAAATTCGATACGAGCAAGCACTCCCATAGACAACGGGCTGTCACAACCCACAACGCGTCGCAGCAGCGGACGCATTGAGCGCGAATGAAAAATGAAACGGATTCGCTACGGGAGAGAGAGAGCGAGCCAATCATGGAACCGGGGATTCGACCAACCGTCGCATTTTGCCAAACCCGAAGACAAAATCAAATCGAAATTAATAAGTTGAAATCATTAAATAAAATCTGTTAATTATGGTAAGAACTTACTTACTCTAAGCCCGTTACATTGTTTCATTCAAGCAATATAAGTACCTAGTGGTTATTATGTGAATAAAAACCTTGCAGTTATTTCTATATAGCTAATCAAACAAATAATAAAAATAGTATGCCTAATAAATTAATACATTGATATGAGTTTCATGTGATTTTATAAATTTAAAATAATTTAACAATTGTAAAAGCTATTTACCCATTTGTTGTGCAAGACAATATTCTTTAAACTGCTCAATTATTAAAGGAAATTCCCGCCCAGCTAATAAATTAATTAAAGATAACTCACGTTATGGGAAATAAAATATTTAAATTCGCGCCATTTGAAAAGATTTTTAGAATTGACATTTAATTACCACAGACAATAAAATACAATAATGATGAAATAATAATATTTAAACTAACATTTTTATATAAAATTGTTTGTGTAGTAAACTATGAACATTTTTATACATAAAATAATGATATGAATAACCGACAAATATATATAATATTATGGTATTATGCGAGACCGAATAACCTAGCGCCATCTACTAGCCACTTCCTTAAAGTAGTGAGCAATGAGTTACCGTTCTATCGCGAGATGGCGTTATAATGTCATACCTTGATTTTTAACAGTCGTAAGTCATTACAATTAACTGTTAATTTTAATTATAATGTAATTAACCGTTGTTATATAGGACGCTCTATCGATACATACACACAAATATCTACATGTACAATCACACAAACGAGCTAACCTACTCTAAGTCAGTGTTTTCTTCAATAATAATAAAAATAAAATTTTATTTGATGAACAAAATTTAATTATTTTGTTTTATTTGATGGTAAAATAATAAATGTTGTTTGCTATGTTCTACCTATTAGGCATGTAAAAATGTTATGATGCAAAATTTAGCAAGGTGGCTAAATACCAGACTAAACTTAATTTATATAAACATAAAACAAAATAAAAAAATATAAAAGAAAAAACAAAAAAAGACTATTAATTACTTAACAAATTTATTATTAAAGAATTTAGCAATACTATTAAAACAGTGTTATTTAGTTATAACTATAGGTATTTATTTTTAATTCTTATGTTAATTTTGTAGTAATTATAATTTTATCACTAGTTTTAACACTGTTATTTAAATGTAAAACTTGGTTTTGTAATCTAGAGTCACAAGATAAAAGCAAAGCTTAGTTTGTGACTCAACGAAATTGTGATATTTTTAATGTGTTCTCTGAATAAATAAATATTTTTATCTCTTATTTTCCTCAGTAGTATAATACTCGGTCCTTTGAAAGGCTTATGTGGGGATACAGGTCTAATAAAAATTTAGGCTATATAATATGTTAGTGGATTGATTTGGAACTAAATCGGAAAACTCGGATTCACCATCGCGGGTCACGGTAGCGGACCCGGAGCGGCTTTCTTCGCTATTACGCCTACACTACACACTTCCACCCAAAACATATAGCTAGCGACCCCACTCTAACCAGCCAGTCAAGGCAAAAAAGAGTTGGTAGCTTTCCTAAGGGGTGACTCGATGGGGCACTCAGGTCCGGTGTGTCGCTACTCACAAACAGCTCGCCACAAGCTGCCCTGCGAATGTATCATTTTTTATTTTTATCTCAATGTTGAAAAATTAACTTGATTTTTCAATAATGTTGTTGTTTTTCAATAATATGCCCTCAGGTATTGCGCTATTCTCATGATGAGGTAACGGCTTCGCCCGAGGGGCAATAATTCTGTCAATCTTACTATGGTATACCGTAGGGTATACCCTATTACCCTAAAATGGGTTGCGGAGGTCAGATAGGCAGTCGCTCCATATAAAATACGATATTAATCTGATCTGGTACTACTGGAAGCCCCCACATAGCTTGGAAAAAGTCTAGGCAGAAGAAGAAGAAAAAGAGACAGTGCGTTGTTTTTTTTTGGTATATACGTGACACCAACGAATAAACCTGGAGTCAGCAGCTGTATCAAACAACCTCATGACATATTTAGACATTGTTTTGAATGTCATATTTACACTACGGCTCACAGCTATCAGTTTACGAGTGTTGTTCGAAGGATTTGTTTGTAGATACATTTACTTACATCTCCGTTGACAGCAAATAGAAGTCGGCTGCTACTTTACATACCCACAATCTTCAAATTACGCAACATATCATCATCATTATCACGTAGCTGCGGCGTATTTAGTAAAATGGTTACTACATTGCCACACATTAGAATTATTATTTGACTTTTGCTCTGCAATATCCCTCACAAGGCAATCTATCATCTCTATCCTTTGGAGGTGTGTAAATGTTTTTCCGATAACCGAGTGTCCTACTCAATAACAGTGTCCTATTGGACTTACCTTAGGTGCGATTTCACCAGTTACTTTTAAACACTGCTATCCAATCAAGCCAAACTAAGTTCAAATGTGAATCATATTTAAACTAAGGTATTGAACTCAGTTTTAGCTACCTACCTTCGGTAAAATCCATAAACCGATGTTTTGATTTAACTTCGTAAAATCAGGTCTTAATTTATATATTTTCTCTTTTTCGTAGGTACAAGAAGTTACTCTTTTTTTTTTTGGTGTTAATGACTTCAGCACGAGGAAACGGCGTAGGGATATGTCGGACTTGCACTGACTAAAAACACCCCGGTCCTGTCCTTGTCTTTGCCTTAGCCTTGCCGCAGCCGTGGCAGCCGTGGGGTCTCTTTCGCAAGCTCTGCGCGGCCTCGGCAGGCTTCGGTTATTACAAGACCCCTTCTAGAGGGGAGGGTGTAAAGACGTGTCCACCCTCGCTCCTTTCGAGGACGGACGCGTAGGCCTTCGCGTCCGTAGAATGCTACATTATACCTGAGTAATATAGGCTATATATTATGTTTGTTTATATAGCATAGGCTATAATGCCACGATAAATCAGACTTGTTTATATTATTAGCAATATGTATAGGTACATACTTTTACTTAATTAATATTGATCTCTGTATTTTCACTAATTAATTGATAGATAGAGCTATTTTATTAATTCTGTTGTGATATGTATTTTTATTAAACCATACTGGCATAAAAAAAATGCAAAAGTAACCAAATCTGTCTGTTCGTTACATTTAAAAGGCAAAGTCCGGTGAAGCAATCAAAGCCTGCGCTCAGGCTAACTGCGTAAATCTCTTCGAAAAAAAAAAACATTTAAAAGGCTTAACCAAAAAACCGATTTTTTTAAAATATTGTTAACACGCTGACGGGATTGGGAAAGTATGACAAGAGTATAAACGAATTCTATAATCAACTAAATATTAACCGAAACAAAGATTTTAATATACGAATATAAAAAAAAAAGATACATTTATAATGTCTAACATAGACTCTCAGACTTTTTGGAAGTTGTCGGTTCAAAATGAAAGAAAAGTTTATAAATTGTAAACAAACAAGTAGCTTGATACCAAATAGTGTCAATGACCTTCCCAAACATTATCGATTGTATCAAAACATACAATACATCATACATGTAATAAAATTATTGTAATCCAGGTAAAAGTCCACGTTATCATTACTGATAAGAACGGCCTGGGTGACTGATAGGGGTCATGTCCACAGGACGCACAGGACTGATACCAGACGACATTATCATTGGTACACTTACAGAAATAACGTTTATAGTATGATTAGGCTTAGAATAAATCAGTTATTAGAAAATAGAAAATAAAAACTAGACATTGGCACATACCATAACTAATAATTAATATTACGTGCCTACATACATTGCTATATTTTTACGAACAGGAATGATTTTTCTGACTATTAAATAAATTTGTTTTTGTCGCTTCGGTATAGGCCTGATTTTCAGCAAAAATGCAACATCGCCCTGGTGGTGACTACGTCAGTGACCCAGACGGGGTGTCAATGGGCGCGTCTTAACAAGATCTACAAAAACAAAAGAAAAATGTGGTCGTTTTTCGCCCGGTTTCAGAAAAAATATCATCCTGAAAAATGATTTTGGTCTACTACATCATTTAAAAAAGTATTGGGAGTGCGTATGAGCGTATCACTGATATTCAGAAGTTGTGACATAAATCATAATAAAAAGTTAACTTAGTTTATTTGGCAGATTAATTTTCAATGTACGCAAAGGCCGTGGGCGTCTGGCAGACACGAGATCTATGATTTTTCCTATAAGTAGGTAAGTGCAATTTATATTGACTGCAGGCTCGCCATTGACAAATATTGGGGAAAAAAATGACCATAGATTTTTTGTACAGAGCAGTACCTATCTTAATAAGTCTTCGAAAAATTCCGATAAAAACAGTATCTAAGTTCAAAATTACAGTCAACAAAAAAATAACTACGATAAGTACATACTTAGTGATGTATTTTTTATAAATTCTTTGATTAGTCATCATTGAAGATCGTCTTTTAGAATTAACAATAAAAAGATTAAAAAGCAGACTAGTAGGTAACAATAAAAGATCGCTCATAAAATGACGAACACAAAAGCGAGAACAATCCATTTACCTTCCTAATTTAATATTGCCATAAACAAATCGTGACAAATATGATTACCTAAGTATTTAAATAACTATTTATTTATTTATCCTCTTACGATATTTTCCCCGTCTGTACTTTATTATCACACTGGCCAGACCTGGCGATGCGTGCGTTTAGTTACCAATGCACGCGCCATGATAACACTGCCTTCTCAATAAACAGTTTTTATTAGAATTTGTGCCAGAGCGCAAATGGTGAATTAAAAAAAAAAGTAAAAGTGTTTATGAAGTGACAAAAGTGCGGCGGGATTTTTAAGTTTAAAAAAATTGTAAATTGCAATTTAAAAAATGATTAAAGGTAAGAAAGTTATTTTAATTATCTTTATATTTATTTAATTACATTTCGTTTGAATAAAGTTACTATTTTTTTAAAGTGTACCAAGTTATTTTTGTTGAATTTTAAAATCAAGATTCATTTCACTTTTAATTTATGATTATCTAATGTCATAAAAATTTAAAAATAAATGTATTACACTAATTAAATTGTAAAGCGTTAGTATCTAGATATTTATATTTATTGCTAATACATTAAAATTTAACTTAGAGACATTGCAATATGGAACAAAAAGTGTTTAGTACTTATTGCAAAGTTATGTTAAGTTAGTTTGTAAGTTTCCATTAATTAAACGATTTCACTTTATCTTAGGTCCGTACTTTATTACGCCTTATTAGAATGTTCTTTTAAAAAGTTTTCTAGTCATAAGTACATAAATATTACCCAATCATACCAGGCAATTTACATAAAATTACTATTTCAATGATTTTGAATCGGCAGGCATTACAGCTTAGATTTAGTAAGATATTTGAAAAGGAATGATCAAAATTGACGAAATATCCAAGCAAATCTTAATTGTAGTAAATATAAAACTTCTTTGTTACCTAGGTACTTAATATACCTAAGATAGAACATCTTTGCTGTCCGGTGTGGTTTAATAGGTATTTTATGTAAATCGATATTCCATAGTTTATATTATGCTTCTTGTTTGTTCCTATTATGTCAGTGCATAGACTATGCATATCGTTTACTCGAGTGATCAAGGTCCAAAGACGGCAAGATACGAGAAAATTATTTATTACACTAGGTAGCTGGTAGTCGACTCGTTCAAATAACATTATCATTGTAGATAATATCTAACGTAACGGAAGAAAAACAAATAAAAACACTTATTTGAATTTTGAAATTAGAGCGTAGGTACACAACGCACATTAAGTAGGTAAAGAATGTACGAATGAATTACAAAATAAAAAAGTAAACTGTAGGTATATTGTCTCTTTGTGAAAAAAAACTAGACAAAAATCTTTAGATGGTGTCCTGCGCTCTCAAAATATAGCTCAAAGTTAAAAAGGGTGCTAAAATAAATAATATACAGAGAGTAAGTACACTGGTAGAGTCAAGATAGAGAAGTATGAAAGGAGCTGCATTTACAAGCTATCTCTTAAATTAATCACGACTATGACAGAATTGAGTACAATATCAGATCAAAAGTACAGGATTATTTTGAACAAATTACCTCCTTAGTTAAATCGGAAATTAAAAGACCTTATTGCTCTTATAAGCGCTAAACAACGAAACCCAACTTCTATCGAAAAAAAAACATCTGTCAGTAGGATTGAAATTGGTGTTTGTATTTTTATTAGTTTCCTAAACATTCAAATATAATAAAGAATGTATGATACTACTCCTGACCTCATCATAGCTCTGTTGTTCTTTTGTTTAATAGGTACGTGATTTGTTATGTTTAAGCACGCAACGTGACCGTTATCAATTAATTTTTAATTATTAAAATAAGGTCGAGTTATCATTTGCATTACTAAGCGGGGTAATCTTTTCGGTAAGTAAATTGTTTTTATTCAAGACTGTATGACCCCACTGACGGCAATTGACGTCTATTTTTTCTATTTTATTTTATAGATACTTAGGTTTTATTTATACTTATATGTACTGTAAAAAGCTATGTACTCATTTACCTGATTATAACTAAAGGCCAACCTAAAACCACAAATGATTATAGTACTTATTGTTTTGTTGTAAAATGTCTGCATGGCACATAAAGAACTCTGTATCGGCGATGATCGATAAACAAACACATTATGAGATTACCACAGAAACAAAGAGTAATCACTATTTTCTCATAAACTAGTTAAAATGGTAATTAGTTAACTAGATAGACAGGTACATTGTTTTTCTTTTCCTTGTAGAAAGGGATTTTGGTTGACATTAAAAAAGAGTCCAAACAAATTAAAAACAAAAATCTTGCGTTGTTTTATTAGGGTGTTTTTAAATAGGTCTTCGTCTATCAGATTTATCTATATCACGAGAGTTAAAAAAAAACAATAGAGAACACCCTGACTCGAAACATTGGTAAGTAAGTAGGTACATTCAATAATTTATATTATACAGTATACCTACATTCGTGAACACAAATGACCTAGGTTAGGTATATTCTGATTGAAATTTAGACTAGACTGCCATAAGATACGAAAAAAACACGGGGTAGGTAAAACTGGGTTGGGTTGGTTGGTTGCTGGACTTCCGAATAAAGCCGGACACAGGCTTTTTGGTTGCGTGTTCGGCCAAATTAGAAGCGACCAACGGAATGTCCAGCTTTTTAAATTTGATTATTTGTTTTTGTTTCCTCACTTACTTTTCCTCAACATATTATAGTAAAAGATTAAAAGGATAGTTTTCCTTAAAAAATATATTAACTACTAAGTATATCAAAAAAATTAAGCGTGTCTGGCCTTTTGGCCCAAACGTCCGGCAAAACCGGTTATTCTGTCCGGCTTTTTGATTTCATGATCTGGCAACCCTAAACACACGTCTTTAATCTCAAACATCGTGGAATATAACTTAAGCATAATGGACACATAACGCGTTCATTTAGTATAATGTTTAGAACAAATAAGTCGTTTACTATCATCAGTTGCAGTACTTGTTGTAGTGTAAACTGTCCACAAGGCTATGTCATCGACTAATTGAGCCAATCGACGGCGACGTAGTCATTATTTATTTACGCTGGGCAAATAGGTACCTGTAGCATAAAACTTGTCCCTAGCATTGTACCTATATAAGTAGGTACATAATATTTAATGTGGTAACCGCACGGATAGTCCAATGTTCTTTCGTAAATAGTTACCAACACTTGAAAAATTATTAGCAAAACCACGGAATATATAAAAGCAAAACAATGGGACATAACTTTTGTGATACTAATACCTACCGTACCTACGTACAAATCCCACACGATACGTACAATAAATATTACACAGATCTTTCTACTTGTACCGATTTCAGATAATTAATAATTTCAGGTGTCCTATTGTATAAATTAAAGGTACACAAATAATATTTTGTTCTACTCCGCTAATTTGGCAAAGGATGTTACTGACTAAAACCATTTATCTACTTATTTAGGTAGCACAAATTTCATTTCAAGGCTATCTGGACAAGCCTTTATAAAATCTAGAGTTAACCACCAATTGAACTCGTTTATGGACTCCCACTCCAGACCACAAACAATTATTATGCATCAATACTCATTAATCACGGTCAATTGATGGTAACTGTGTATAAAATTATAAATACATCACACAATATGTCGCGACATTATATAATAATGTCCTTCTGACCGAATTTCGATCACAGAGACTTCGATCATCAGGGGTTATTTCAGTGTACGCACCTATATTGTATATATGTGCGCAAACACAGTAGTACTCTATGAGAGTCCAGCTTCTGGCCTGTGATTAGTGAAAATTGACAGATAGACCCGAATTAATACTAGCGACCCTAACGGATTTTTGGCTTGCGATAGCCCTCGTCCTTCATTCTCATAGTCCGATCTGTGAAAGAATGGCGAACAAACATTTGTGGCGCAAACAAATGCTTGTTCTATGCAAGGATCGAACCCGCAGCACGTCGCGCACTGTGGTAATTGGCGTGGTAAACTAGTCGACTATCCGTGGAGTCAAACTAAAAGGAATAAACAAAAAAGGAATTACTAGGTAGGTTCATAAGGAATCGTAGTAATCAAGTCGATGTCTAAATTTCCGATCTTCTCACAAAAACAGCGATATCACCTTAATTATTGACCCCTACACAGTACTCAACTCTAAGCGTTGTTCTGTATTGATCGTACTGTTTGTGTTGATAGCTGTTGTGATAAGAGTTAAGAGTTGTGATAAGACACGTAACCCCGCCGTCTTGGTCTTAGTCGGCATCTGTGCCTCTGTTCAGACGCACGTCGGCGTCGTCGGAAAAATCATCTAATTCGTCAATCTTTACGTCAGCAAACGTGAGTTTCATAATAATTTATTTATAGAACACATTTTCATGACAAACACTTTTTCCGTTGATTTTTTTAATTTCCAGTGTACTTACAGTAAACTTCATAATTAATATCATATTTACAGTTATTAGTAAAATCTAAAAGAATTAAATCAGCGTGCTTAATGTTTTGTTGATATTAATATGCTTAACAGAATCCTATTAGTTTTCCTTGCTTCAGGTAACAGTTAATGTACTTTTATGTTTCTAAACACTTCATGGTGATTGCAATCGTATCTAAGTACCTAATACTAATAATTAAGTTTGAGGAGAGATTAGTTTATTTCTCTCGTATGTAAATTACGTAAGAAGTTACCAAGTTAATATCACGCAACACTCAATAATAATTTAGAAGCCTATAAGACATTGTCAGTTTCAGTCTTGTTTACACATGAATAAGTGCTATAAATTTTAAATTTCCATCTTATAATATAACGTTTTTGGCACTATTTGTAACAGAATACATAGCAAGAAACGATCTACTGTAAGTTTCTTTCACCATTCCGTTCTTAGCTCATCTTAGACTCAGTAAGTAGATAAGTATTGCCAGCCAAACTAGATAGTCTCCAAAAATATCTAATTATTCGAAAGATATTCAACTTAGTCAGTTTTATTTAAGCCATAAATATATACATATCTGTGTGACGTTAAGCCCGAATTATCAATGAAATTTTTCATAATCCTAGTACACCTATGTACCTACCTATTTGGTCAAAACATAACATAATCAGTTACTTTTTGCTTTGGTCAACCTATTGGCTGATCTTTGTCGCCAAATAGTACATAACAAATAACAATTTCATCATAGTTTACTATTATCTTTATCACACTCGTTTTTTAATAGCTGTAAGTACTAACAAAAAAGACTTAAATGTCAGATAAAGCATTAAACATATTTAGTCACAAGGCATAGATTTTAAACGAGAAATCATTACTATTTCTTAGTAGATTGGCAGAAGAGACAAATTTATTTTTTAAATTTAATTTAATTTGTTAATCCGATATATCTATGTTTATGCCATTTCACTAACATGTCCAGCACGTCGATTCTGTAAAATTCGAACAACAACTCGAATCTCACTTCGCTATTCACTCTCACTTCGCATAAGGTTTAAAATGACCTTGATTTTTGCATTCTGTAAGCATCACCTAGTCACTTGCGAAGTGAAGTGAGCTTCGAATCGACCAATATTGTAGGATCGTGCGTATGACATTAGACAAACCGTTCCTTTACACTAATGAATAGTTTAGTAATCAAACTGATCGTAAATAATTTCGGAATAAAATACTAAATCATTGGTAACACAACTAAATTAAATCATTTTTAACAAAATTTTACTCATTTATGGTGTATATATTATGAAATAAGTTTAAAACGTTTTCAAGCGATGTTAATCTTTATGCATGTAACGTAATGTCATGGATTTTTTTAGAGATGGGAATTTACTGCTACGAAATTCTCGATAATCATATTTTACACTAAATTTTTTGTTATTACTAAAACTTATGTTAACTTTTTGTGTGTCAAACTAATTCCTATAGGTTAATTACTGTAAATAATGCATGTACAGTGTAATGTGTGTATACCTTTAGATTCATATTATTAACTGCATTATAATATAGGTTTATGGTTTATTATGAACATGCACAGAGTATTCATCATTTGTATTTTATATTATACTAGCTGACCCGTGCCCACTTCGTTGGGCATAATGTTAATAATCCTTTTTTAGTACATATGACCTAACGATTTAAATTATTTTATTAATATTAAAAATTTAACTATCTACACTAATATTAAAAAAACTACTTTTTGTAACTTAAATATAAAAGTAAGACATATGCTGTCGTTGACTTTTTCAAGCTTCACTTCTTTTCTCTAGAACTCAAAAATATATCTTTCATAGTTAAGGCAGCGTTCGTAAGAAACGCTTTCATTCGACCGTTTTTTCTCCGATTCACTTTGCAAAACGGACTACCACGTAAAAGCCTTTTTATTTTTCGGTTTTTTATATAACCTATGACACTCAGCAATAATGTGGCTTTCTATTGGTGAAAGAATTTTTAAAATCGGTTCAGTAGGTCCCGAGATTACCCCTTACAATTTAACAAACACACAAACTTTACATCTTTATAATATTATTATAGATTATAGATAAAAGGATAATTAAACAAGAGGTTAATAAGCGATCAATAAAAAATACATGATATTAAAAAAAGGTCGATGTAACTATTTTATTTTATTATTTTATCGATAGCACCGTTCGAATAGTGCCACTTCCCTAGTCGTCTCATACTGACAGCTGTCATACGCACGAAATAGGATTATTTTTTTAAGGAATTTGAAGTACCTAATACAAAAATGCTAATAAAAAAATAAAACAGAACTCTATAATTAATAATATAATATAATTTTAAATTCGTGCTATAAATATATTCCCTTATGAAAAAGAAAAACATGTCGTTTCGAAAATAATGATGAAGTAAGTTTCATATTTTGTGGTTGTAAAGTTTAAAAATTACATTAATTAAAATAGTATTTATTTTGTTTGCTTATCCAACATTAATGTTTCAGTCCAAATGAGATACGTCCCTTGCACCCATCGTCTTGTCTCATCTCGGCTCAGGTTTAACTCTAGCGGAGGGTTCCTTGAGAACTCAAAATGCCAGAGAGCGAAGTCGACGCCAGTTGGACGAACTACCGCCGTGCGTCTAAATAATATAGGTGGCACAATCACAAATTACAAACAGTGGACCAAGGTTAGCATCGCTTTTTATTACTACGTGTTAGTTAGAACCACATAGCATTCTGCAAAGCAAACCACTTAAACTGTGCGACGAATCTTGGTTTAAAGAGGAGAGCCTTGGTTTGTACAAAATAAAACTTACCAATAAAATTTTATTTATCACACAAACAACGACGGAAAGCTGCTTTTATTTTTTTTTTATTTACGCATCATAGTAATCAGTGTTATTATTTCAGCATCATGTCATAACGAGCATAATCCTCCACCACTACTGAGAGATTTCTGAGGGTGGAAGAACAGCAGCTGGAGATACAACAACTAAATGCACGAATCCGGTAGTCCTTTTTGGAGAGAAGTGTGGAAAGGAAATGGGCATGGATAAAAGTAGTGCAGAGAGAGATAAGATCATAGCTGAAGCTGTGCCTGCAGTAGGAAAAGGGCGGCAAGCATTGGCAAAGGCTAAGAATAGAGATAGGGTGGAGTAATATGACGACCTCCGTGGTTGAGTGGCGTACACACCGGTTTTCAAGGTGTCTCGAGATTCCGGGTTTCGATCCCCAGACGGGGCAACTACTTACATAGCTACTCACTTTGGGTTCAGAGCAATTTGTGATGTTGTCACATATTTAATATAAGTAATAAAGTCTAAAACTACCCACTAGTGCTGTAAGCGTTATTTCTGCACAATTATTGTAATTGCATTATTGTTATAATTTGTTTTTGCATCGTATCATATTGTACACAATGTTTGTGTATTGCTTGTATTATAAGGATAAACAGTGTAACAATTGTAGATAGGCTTATAATTAAATAAATAAATAATACAAGTTAATGTAATATATAATAAATAAAACACTTTTAAACGGATACTAGAGCGGTTTTATTGAAAGTCCATTGGTGATTAGTTTGGATTTGATTTTATACAATTCCTGACTAAAAATAAAAATCTATTGAATCTACCACCATTTCACATATTAACCAATCACTCCGCTGAGGAATGTAACGCCTCACACCGCAGAATATAAAATTGTATAACGACACCACCAATAAATTAATTATGATGTGAAGGCCTATTTATTAAGTTTCGCTTATGTAATTGCCCTAGCTAGAGCTAAATCGGCGTTACATGGCAAACCCTTTGAACTTCAGCAATTGTTTAGAGCTCTTCTAGTATCTCTTCTTCTAAAATTGCACCTAAATCATCCTTTTAGAAGAACAATAATTGTCTGTGATAAATATGTCCTTCTACTTTATTATTTTCTGATAACTGCCATTAGCCAAGAATGACAAGGTGCATAATATCTGTGAAACAATAAATCAATAAAACAATTAAGTAATCTAGATCTAGTCAAAACAAAATAGGAACCAATTTGGTTATTTTGTGCATAATAATAATACCTCTATTATAACTATAAATATGGGGTCCTTAGAATTACAGGACAACATAGGTAGCAGGGAAACAACCTAAAGGGAATACTTCTTATTATGAAGTGTTTTAATTTGTGTTTTAAGCGATAAATTATGTTTGTGTGCTTGGTTACACATCAATCAGGTATTATAAACTATGTAAATACTTACCAAAGTAACTATATACTTAGTAAGATGAAGCACTTACTCAAACGAGTTGAAAGTCCTCGACTTTTTGTGGGCTTTATCAGAGGCGTTAACTCAAGTTCCTTTGACTATCTATATACGCTAACATAGTCGTCATCTCGGATTAATAAAGATAAACTTCGAATTTGGTTAGATTGTTGACTCTTTTCTAGTTTATCCAAAGTATGAGCCTCTTCTAATAAAGATTTAAACTAAAACATTTCTGCCATCGTTATCGCTTAAGTATTCACTTTACACAAAAGCCCAAATATAAGACTAACCACAAATTATATAGTTATTGTACTAATTTTTAACAATGTGATATAAAAATATTATTTTAACATTATTTATAAAGGATTTCTTATATTGTTATTCGTCAAATTGATGCTATTTATTTGACATTTTGAATCGGGTTCGAGTGCGAAGTGAGCGTTTTATTTATTACCTTACTGAATACCACTTCTTACGTCATCTCATACTTTATCAGTCAAAATCTCACGGTTAATTTAGTTCAACTCGCTGACACACTCGCAAGTGTAGCGCTAGTGTAAATTCGAATGTCAATCAAACAACTCACGGCGGTTTCAGATTCGAAGTCACGAACGAGTTCTTACAGAATCGCACCCCAGTACAACTTACTTGGTTAAAACGTAAGAAAGACTTTTGGTTACCACCCCACGTTCTTGGTTTTCTATTGCTCTGGCTGGAGACTCAAACCAAAAACCAAAAGGTTTCGTCATAAAGTCCAGTGAACCAGTCAAACCCTTAGGATAACCGCAGTAGACTATTTAAGAAAAACAAAGACTTTCGGTGATCTGTGATTCGAACCGACTGGTTTGAAAACTTAAGCTCAAAATGGCTCAAGCTTAAGAAAACTATCAAATTACCTATTCAAAGACCAATTAAGTTATTAAAAAATCCACGACTTAGATTATAAATATGTCTAGATGGACTGTCAAGTCAATGCTGTGGATGCGTCTAATAAAATAGTCGCAAACTGTCGATTATACAACGCACACTGGTAAAGTAGAATGACGTTTCGCAAGTGTAATATGTAGCTGTCACGCACACCAGCATACTAAAGTTAGCTTGTTTGTTGAGCGACACTCTATCTAGACATATTTATTATCAAAGGTCCACGTATTTGTAATATTGTTGTATTTTGTTATAGCATCATTAAGCCAAGCCATGAAGATCGGCTTCATCGGTGGCGGCAAACTGGCGTTTGCCCTGGCCAATGGATTTATTTCAGCAGGTAAATATTTGCACCCACGATTCAAGAGCTAGTCACACTTTAATCAAAGTGTGTTAAATCGTTATCTACTTAGTAAAAGTCTGTGAGACTAATTTGCAATAAGTTAATATTAATTAGGTAGGTATAATTGAAACATGATTTGTTAATTATTTTTTTATTTTCTTCTCAGAGCTGCTCCTAATTAAAGTTGTGTTAGTAAAAATTAATGAAGGTAATTATCTTATAGGCTAAATTACAAAAAGATAAAAATGTTATGGTAAAAGTTGCTACAAATCAATGCCAAATGCGGAACAAAAGATCCCTCGTCGTCTTTTAGAAAAGTTATCAGCTGATGTTTAATTTATAAATACTGTCTAGACAGTGGATAGGTACCTACTAGTTCTAATATTATTACTACAGAGTATTACTTACTATCAACTAATTTCTATTTTTTTTTGCAAGGTTTGGCAAAACCCGATGAGATCACGGCGAGCGTCCATCCTGCCGATGTGGTCAGCGCAGAAGCATTTAAGGTAAATAACATGTAACTATAACCCCCCATATTTATTAATTACTTAGGTACTTACTAGGTTAGGTCGCATAATAATTGTGGATAGGAGAAATTTTTCCTATTACAAATACATTTTACATCAACATGTTCAATTACGAATACATTTTATATTAAAAAAATTAGGTATCAATAAGTCATTTTAACCTGAAGTTTTGTAAACCGATTGTATACCAGGATGTACTCTTCACCCCTTTTGGATTCTTATGACCTTTCGGTAACACCCTTTATATTGTTGCTTCTTCTTTATTATTCTTAATTTAAAATTGCATCATTGTCACCCAACATTTGATTTCTTAGGGTTGTCGAAAATAACTCGTCAGGTGTGGCTTGCTTGCTTTTTATATTTAAACATCGTGAAATTATTTTGGTTTATATTTTGATGTATGGCCAGACGCGGATTGATCGTATACGTTTTTAAACGAAATGGTCAGTTTTAGCTGACCATATAATAAAGCAACTCAATTTCATGAAAAGGTCAGCCATCATGAAATTAACAAATTTACGATTTCGCCACGACATATATTATAAATAATATCATCATCTATGGGAAGTTGTTAATTACCTATATTATACCACAGGTTCAATCAAATAGCTTATTATACATGTAGGTATGGTGTTATTTATAGAAAGGCATACATTATCCATGTTATCTATATATTAAGTACCTAAAGCGCAATTTATTGTCATGATATAACACTCAATATAGCACTTATCCTAGATTGATAAAACCTCCAAGTGTGGCTTCAGATTCTACGTAAATCTAGGTAAAGTATGAAGTAGGTATGTAAGTTTTGATGAACGATATAATCTTAGAAACCACTCATAAATAAATCCGCTTTCAACAAGACAACAAAACGAAAGACAAGTCTACAGAATAATAGATTTTAGACATTTCATTGTATATGGAACCAAACGACGACGATAAGACTGCATAAATAAAGAAAAAACATTCATTTTAAATAGAACAATTAAGTATAATGTTTAAAATGTAGACACAATTATTATAGAACTCATGGTCAATAGAGTAATTTGCTACTTCAGTATTCATAGTAAAGAACAGATATTTCACGTCACCTTTTAAGATGGGACTGGATCTTTCTCCATACAAACTTATTCCGCAGTTTTCTTCGTGGAATATGCTTCAAGATCCAGGTTTACTCAATGCATGCCCCTATTGTTTCGATTTTTCCGAAACAAATAGATAAATTAGACGATGCTTTTTGCTTTTAACATTTAAAAAAAGAGATCAACCGCAGTTAGCCTCGATGGAATGGAGGCTTTTACTGCTTCATTGGCAATAATCGGCATGCATTTACATCTCTATTGGAATTAAGATTCTACAGTTTGGAAATGTGCCATTAATGCCATTCTACACTATATTTTCGAATACCAATTATTTACATGTGAGTGTAGCATCTTCCCTCAAACAATGGCCTACTTAATAAGCTGTCCAGCATGCCCTACCACCTGCACTCGCGAGGACCTGTACAAGGCCACGGACAACGCTGTTTGCGTGGCTGAGTACTGGTTGGGGAAAATTGACTGCCATTGATCGACTCGCTAAGAAGAAGAAGGAGTCATCATGAATTTCTTCTTTCAGAAATTAGGAGCAACAGCAGTCTTCGAGAACAAGCCAGTGGTGGAGCGATCAGAAGTGGTGATAGTGTCGGTGAAGCCAGATGTGGTAGTGTCAGCTCTGAAGGAGGTCAGGGATCTGCAGGCTTCCAAGAACAAGCTCTTCATCTCCGTTGCTATGGGAGTCAGCACTTCTTCTATTGAGAAGGTAAAGTTTCCATTTATCCTACTGCCTTTTGCCAAGCTATGTTGGGGTCAGCTGCCAGTCTTACTGGATTCACCAGACTACGTTATTTTACGTGGAGCGACTGCACAACCCACTTTCCTGGGTAACATAGATCAAAAATACTGTAAAGGTCAAGCTAGGAATAAGACAAGAGAAAAGATAAAAAGCCAAGCAAAAAATACTCCTTGCTTGGTTTTTTTATCTGATATCAAGTACTAGATACAACGTATACGACTTATGATCCAATTTCACTGACAGTACCTATTGCATCTAAAGTCTATTACTATACTGATATCAAAAATTTCTCGATTTTCCTTCTTTGGAAAAAACTTGGTTCCTTATTTTGATAAGTGATCAAAATGAAAATATAGAGGTTTTTTGATAAGTTTAGAAAAAAAAGTCGCTATGTTCATAGGTATCTATTTTCTATTGACGTATATATTCTGGGAAATGAGATCTATGAACTTCTAGTGAAAGTTTGTGTCACGATTGAAAGATAATCTTTTACAAGAAATAAAAATGAAGATGTAAAATATAATAAACGAGCATTTTTATTGCAACTATAAAATATATGTTAATATGCGACGTCAGACTTCTTCTTATACCAGTTGACGGTTGACACTAATGATAATGACGAACGTTTCTTATGTAAAGTGCTACAGTTGTGATTGATCGCTCTACCTAGCTGCTGGTTGCCAGTAATTAGGTTTCCAGGCAATCCTGGCAACCTAATTACTTACACTTCTTGTTTAGTGACAGTAGTAGTTGACAATCTAACGATTGCTGTCACTAAACAAAAAGTGTATGCCAGTCTTCTGCAAAACTGGGATCGGGAGATAAATAAATAAGACGCAAACAAGTTTTGCTAAGAGATTACGTTACTGAAATTACTTACTTGACAAAAAGTGATAGTACTTAGTTTTGTATTTTAAACATTTTCCTGTACTGTGAGTCACATAATGAACATTTACATTGTTTAACTATTGTGCCTACTGTACTGGCTAACTAGTGTGTTGTAAACTAAATTTTTTGATACTTTGACGACACAACAGTAAATTTATTGTGTGTCGGTCACCGGTGACCGATGCTGTGTTCAAGGTCGTAACTTACCTAATCTTGATTAGCCAAAACAAACAGTATACTATTGAAAGCTCTGAATTGATAATACTATCTTATAAAATTGATTTAATTCAAGTAGGTAAATCAACGAAAATTATTGTATATTAAAGTTATGTTTCTTTTCATAAATGAAGCACTGTTAAACTCCTTATCACTGCTTGTTAATTGTTAGCTTTTAATTAATCTTAAAACAATCAATAAAGTTAATAACCATCAATCGATTGATGTTAACGAAACAACATTGAATCACTTATACGCATTTGAGATGCCCAAGTACCTAATTGCAATTAAAACGATAAGTATTGCTTATTGCGAAGTGTCTATTTTTTAAAGTATAAATTTATTGTACTACTTACTATACAGCTATATCTATTTACAAGTTCTTGCTATAAGTCTGCGACTTATTCTTTGCAAAGTCATTTGCAAATGTCGTCCTACACTTGTGGGTTTGCGTATTCGTGCGAATGTGAGTGACCGACATTAGAGCACTGTTGCCGTCGTGTGAGCGAGACGCTGTTATAGTACGCCGCCGGCCGTCTCGCTTTCACAACGGCAACAGGAATTCATGGTACAGGTACAGCGGTACAGGAGTTTTAACACTATTCATTATTCTGTGGTTTTAACAGATATTAGAAGCATATAGGCTTAGGACTTGAGTCAGTGTTTCAATGAATAAACTACGTAATAGGTATATGGCGCCTCTTCTGGGGTTTACTCTACGGAAAACGTAATGAAGTAGTAAAACTATAAATGTATTATTGTTATCTTGAGCTCTATAAAGATATGATCGAGATTATTTTTTGTTGTAATTAAACTGTTACACAAGATACTTTAAACAAACAGTCAGATTAAGGGGTCATGCAATCTATGTCATTTGCTTAACACTAAAAATAGAAACAACTAAAAATACCTGTAAAATATACAATCTATCTATTTAACTTTTTTTAATTGATATTTTGATTTTTTAAAATACGTTTAGATACTTTTCATATTTTTTTAACTAGTGGTCTGTTTTGGTAACGTAATGCACGTGAGTGAACCGGCTATCAATGGGGGCTACCAGGAATAAAAAATCCGCTTGTACTTATTGCTAGTCTCGCATTGGGTCTACCTGTTAATTTCTACCTATCACAATCTTGTAAGTATTTTATGCCCCCGTTCTACGGTGCAATCGAGAAAATAAATTATTTAAACATAGGGTTGAATGTGATGTATATTTAATATACACAAAGTAACTGTGTCAGTCTTATCAAGATTGGTTCGTTTTAGGCGGTATTATACAAGGTCACAAGGGTCATCGGTTAGGTCATTGCCTTGTACCTTGTACAAGCCAATTTTTAAAGAGATATCTGGCAGTAAGCCAGCTTTTTCCTAGAAACTAAGGTGCAATGGAGATACATGGACATCTAGAATGTTGTTGAATAGTTCAAATAAAAAGTGATAAAGTTGTCAACATTTTTATTATATTTTAAATGCGGCCATAATAATTATCTTCTCTTATTTTCCAAGCTAAAATAAAAAAAGAGGGAATGCCTCTTTTTAATAAAATTTACTCTTACATATTCATATTTACCATTTTCAGGTCCTTCCATCAGAGGCCCGTGTAATCCGAGTGATGCCAAACACCCCGGCCCTCGTGCAGCACGGGGCCGCTGCCCTAAGCCGAGGCTCCAAGGCCACGGCCGACGACGCCAAGCTCACCAGCCAGCTGTTCAAAGCTGTTGGTACCTGTGATGAGGTGCCAGAGTATCAGATGGATGCTGTTACTGCTTTGAGCGGAAGTGGGCCGGCTTATGTGAGTAGTTACTTTAGTTAAGTAATCGCAAACGGGTATAGAGAGAGATATCAAATGCTTTTAAGTTTTTTAAAAACCTAACATATTCATTCAAATATTTTCCAGGTATACATGATGATCGAGTCCCTTGCGGACGGCGGCGTCCGCTGCGGCTTGCCCCGCGACCTGGCGCTCCGTCTCGCCGCACAGACCACGCTCGGATCCGCCGCAATGCTGCAGACCGGCGCACATCCCGCTATGCTTAAGGATAATGTAACTAGTCCCGCGGGATCCACTGCCGATGGGACCTATCACTTGGAACAGAATGGTAAGCTTATAGAGAAGATAGGATCTACCGTCACATCACCTTTCTGAGTTACATTAAAAACACATTTTTACGTACTAACCAGTAGTTTCCTACTAAGTTACTAACATACATTTAGCTATCGAAATATGAAAATAAGGAAGTGCTTGAATTGGCAGGGGCATTTCCGTATCTATAGAAATGCGCCATTGTATAGTAATCAGCTCAAAGGGTTTTGGTAACATATTACTGTAGGGTCCTAGGCTCCTAGGATTATAAATGCATCAGGTGTCATTCCAGATCTTAACAAACTTTTCCTCTTGTCAGGTTTCCGGTCAGCTGTGATAGGAGCAGTGTCAGCTGCAGCCGATAGATGTAAAGTGGTCAACAGCCAACTGAACAATACGCCATAGTGTTATTTTATTCTTGCTAATCGCTTATTTTAATGTAATAAACACAAATTATATTATTTTAAGAAGAAACTTAAATAAATGTTATTCTCGTACTTGAAATACTTTTTTTATTTATCATTTCTTATCCAGTATGTTTTAGGAATTGTTAGAAAAATTCTGTAATGTGGAACCTCTGACCCAAATAAATAGAACTGGATTAAATCTGGGGAGAAGATTAGTAAATTCAATGAAATGTTACTATACTGAGAAGAGAATTTTTAGAAGTAAGAAAGAGGCTGCAGTTGCGTAAATATGGTAAGCAACGTAGTTAACATGTGATGTATAAAAAAGAAAGAATTTATTATTAAGTGTAAACGAAAGAATAACGATGCATTTTGCTGTTGATCTCAATACAGTCATTGACTGTTGGAGAATATTGACTCTCAATGTATGATTCTGCCTACCTACTCCAATAACAATACATGTTTCTACCATAAACGACGCTAGTAGGGTCATCTGGTTTTATAAAAAGTAAACGGTGTGCCATAGACAATTAGGTCTTCCATAATACCTTTTACCAGTACTTTAATAAACTGAATAGTAGATGGCGTTTATCTCAATTCATTTTTGACAGAAAATATTCCATTCCTTATCTGTGAAGAGTTAAAAACGAAACGAGTTTATTGTCTTTCGTTTTGTTCCCAACGGCTAGTGAATTTAACAAAATGAAACGTCACTCGAAATAGAGTGGACAGGACTGAATTGAATTAAATTGCATTGGCTGAACGTGAATTCGCGACCTTGTATCGCCACAACCAATAACATAGTGACTGCTCTGTTGTTCTTGATACGGCCGGTGCTTCTGTTTACATCTTATCAAACGTACAGACAGTGTAATTCAGTCCTATGAGTACCGCGGTAGTCGGCGTATGCCTATTAGAAATACAGGAATAGAATATAAATGTCGCGTTGTAGTGCGAAGGCTCCGTGTATTCGGTGCGAGCTGAGCTGACCTTACTTCTGAGTAAAGAAATCGACCCACGCCGATTAATAAAGAGACTCCTACGCGCCACACTCGAGGATACGAACTGCGCCGTCTAAACACTAGAATGAGCGAAATTATGAAAAATACCAACAGTACGGTGTCGTTGTTGTTTGCTGTGCAAGTTTAATTATAGGTTGAAAGTGTTATTTTAAATAAATCTGTGAATGTAATGCGTCCGTACAAAAAGGCGTTGTTGCATCGTGTGAGCTGCCAAAACTTCCAAATTCCGTCAACAATCAAGGCTACTGTTTAGAGAAACTTGCTTTTCTTCAACAACTGTGCAAACTGGTGCGTAACACGTATTAATATTTTTTTCTCTATCTCAGATGCCTGTTTTTTTCCTTAGAATCAGAATATTATTTTTTTCTTGATTTGCCTAGTAGTTTTCGCCTTTTTTTACTACAGCACAAACCCCAAAGCTGTTTCAACAGTCTGCAATACTAAATTTTATAACATAAACAGTAAAAATTACATTAATATTTAAAAAAACCAAAAAAACAAAACTCATTCCATCATCACATATCCTGTTTGTTATTAGAATATATCTTCAATAAGTTAAGTAACAAAATAGTGGTTTATCTTTTAGCCTTGACTCTTAATTTTGTTATTCAAACACATAAGCTTACTATTTATATTTGCAGACCTTGTAAAGTTTAACTATTGTCATATATTGGGTATTTCAACCTTGACCATAGTTATTCAATTACAGCTACTTGTTATTCTAAGACCATCAGTCTTTTATTCTAAAAAACATAGTATTATCTATGAGAAAAAAATAGAATAATAATAATGTTTACTAAGTAACATTTAACTTAAAAAACAATAATAAGGATGGTTCTGTTTAAAATTGTTCCAATGTTTATCCAACTAGTTAATATTTTATCGGAAACTAGAACCATTTGTAGAAATACTTCATTTCCAAGATTTTATATTTTACTATTTTTTATTTCAGTGTAGTATTAAACACACTCTTTAAATCCATTCTTAACAATATAAATGCAAATGTTACTCTGTCTGTTAAACTTTAATGTGTAGACCCCTGAAACGGTTTTGATAAAATTTTGTCTGAGATAAGCTTGCATGCCAAGAAAGGCCATAGGCTACATTTTGCCGTGATAACTGTCACCCATGCGGAATCAAGGTAGTCTAACATAAATGTTATAATATGGTTCTAATAAGTACCTAATCTAATAAGAATTATTAACTATTATGATCTTAAGTTGATTACATTTTGTCACAATATTGAGTAACAAATATCTCAACTCAATAAACATGTTCAGGTATTACACAACAGTTAATCTAGACAGTAATTAACAGATTGGCTAACTTTCTAACTTGTTGACTATTTAGGAAAGTTACTGTAACCATGTGGATATGGTTTGGTTCTATAAAAAGTTGTGTATTTGCTTGTATAATCTCCGTAAAGGATACGGAGTTTTTGTTGCATTTTACCAGAATAATCTAATGTTATCCTATGTTATGTTTCAATATTAACTTTAGATTTGGTCAGTTTTCTGTTTGTCCTAAAAAATAAAAGCCTTATGAAACCCGTAACGTTAAAAGATGAGATGCACTTGCTGTATGTAATGAGACTAGAATCTAACTTCATCACAGTAAAACAAAACCCAGAGACCAAAGATGAGTTATGATTCCACGTATTTATGAGAGCTAATACAATTTATGTGCAACACCTATGTTTTAGATCTATCTGCTACGAATTTTCAATTAGTCTATATTTTCTGTTTGACTGATTTTAAAGACGTACAGACATAAAACTTATCATTGTTGCCCTAAATCTTCAATTTACCTCAATTTAGAGTTTGAGATATATGATAAAAAAAATAGGTCACATTTGATAAATAACCTCATTGTTAGAAATAAAATGTAGGCTAACTCAATCTGGTTTACTATAGCTTGTTTGCCACACAACAGACAAATTTGTTTGTAGTTTAGTAGTCATCACACAAGTAGCCAATCTTCTTTCTTGGGACCCAAGATATCATACCAATTTTAATCAAAATCGGTCCAGCATTTTAGCCATGAAAGTGTAATAGACAGAGTTACTTTCGCATTTATAATGTTAGCATAGATTAGTTGGTCTATGCGTAAAACACTAATTTGTTTAATAAACGAAAATTAGATCTTTCTATTTCCAAATCCAATTTTCATTAGTAGAATTCAGGCCAGAACAATTAAGAAAGAATTTAATTTGTTATTGAGTCTATTGACATCTGTTTCTTGCTATTTATTTATTTTCAGATTTGTGTGCACAAGTGGGCACTATTTACTCCAGACAATTACTAATATGACATTCTCAATGTCATGTGCAATTCATTTGTTAGTTCATAAATCTGTTCTTGATTAATAGATAAAGTTTCATCCTTTTACGAGACTTGTATTTCATTTTTAATTGTGTCTTTTTTATGGTATAGAGGGACACTTTCAGGTTGATATAATTACAAAACAGATTCGGTATTTTATGTAAATTTGCAAATAGTTAAAACATTACTACGCTATTTTATGCCATTAAAACCTATATCTTATTACAAAAAACGATTTATCTAAAAACCAAGTTTGAACCTTTATACTATGGAGTTTATGGAGGTTAAAACCTGTAATACTGACACTGTAATACTGACTGATAAAAATAAATATTATTGTAAGGTGAAATAATGTGGACTTATACCTACCCTTTCATATTATATTACTACTAGGGAGTACATAGGTAATATAACACATATGTGTGTTATGTCCATTGAATGAGAATACATTAGCTTAGATCACTTCAGTCTGTCCTAATAATTAATTGCTTTATTAGTTTCTTAGTTATATCTAAGAACAGTGTTTTGTTATGTAGTAAATAATGCCTTCTACTTGTATATAAATAAAGATGATGAACAACAAACGTTAACAAGTGTTAGGTCAGCACTTAAAAATGCATTTAGTTTCCAAGAACAATATTATAATGTAAAATTGCAATAATCACCAGTTTCATGTGAAATCTTTTAAAAATGTTGTTACATCATTTTGCGTTTATTATTTTGACTGTGTGTGGTTTACATACATAGGTATGTGGTAATAGGTTTGTTAGTTTAATAAATTAATGTATTTTTATAGGCTTTTATGTTTTTTTAATATAGTTTTTATTTTGGTTTTAATCAAAAGATTTACGTTTTTCCTGTAATCTATTTATGATGACTTCTTTTTTTTTATTTTTAAGTTCCATAATTTACGTCAGGTTTTTATCTTCATAATTTAAGACATCCTAAGAAAATGAAATGACCGAATAACGGGCCAGAATAACGATTTAAATCTACTAAAATATGTATTCCTCACACACAGTACAACAATTACGACATCAATGTGTTCAAATATAAAGGATATGAAGTAATTAGGTATATCATGATAATTAGGTTAATATTAATAGTTTTATTTGGTTTCACTTATGAAAAACGTAATTAAGTAGTAGTAAAGGTAATTAATTAATAATGACAAATGGATGTTTACTCATATTAATAAAGAACTATTTTAACTTGAAAGTTACGATATCTTAGACAAGCAGTGCCCTGCGGTTTCACCCGCGTACTGCCCGTTCCCGAAAGAAATCTTTTTTTACGTGACTTTTTGCGATGTTTTTATTGTATTCTGCTCATCAGGATAGAAGCAAATCCCACTAATCAAAATCATTATAATTGGTTCAAACATTCTTAAGTGGCGTAATTATAATGTATGGTGGATATTAATGTATGTAAATAGGTTAAGAAAATGATAAAATTGACTTGGTACCTAGGTATATTATGCTATAAGTAAATTTTAAATATACAAGGAACCCTATTGCTATTATTACCCTGTACATATTCATTTAAAAGATCTAGCCTTAGATTAATTCGCATTTATTAAATGCATTTCGTATATATTTTACACTTCACTAACTAAAAGTTAAAAATATAAAATAAAATTAAAACTTATCTAAAGTTTAAACTTTTAATACTTTTCGTTGATTGTTACAGATGCAGCTAAACACATACCCTCCTACGATCTTATACACTACATCTTACAAAATGGCAATAAAGTACGCTAGATAATCAATAAGTACAATTAAAAAAGAAATGCCCCATCTTTATTAAGAAACCTTCAAAATAAAGTCATCAGCACTGTTGTGCTACAGAGCGAGGATGGATGAGAGTGACGTCATCATATCATCCACAGAGATCATAAAAGGTGAGCACAGTCATACACACCACCACACTTGTCTACTAAAAATGTCTTACGAAATTCAATCTTAACACATTGACATAAAGACCATGTTAATGCCGAAGTTTTAGTATGCGATCGGATCTATATTTGAGATTTTGCGATATGACTACCCACGTACAAAATAGGGAAACCCGCTAAATGCCCGTTTGACGCAATAATTAAAGGAGGATTTACCCAAATTAGTACCTACTTGGTATTAAATGAAAGGTAATACATGTATTCGAAAGGGATTAAGGTCTAAGGTCAGTCTATATTTATTTTTTGCGGTACTTGTGGCACTTTTTGTACTAGTTGAGGTTAATAATCATATCTTACACTGAAGTAGACCAGGTTCCCGCTTGATGACCCAAATTAGGAATGAAGAGGTACCGGTATTCAATGGTTTATCTTGTATTTGTTTATATTTTAATGGGGTATATGACGGTATGAAAAGTCAAAATCGGTTTATTTCATCATCATTTAGATATTAATATAAAAATATTAAACGCTTACTTCTTGCTTTTTCTAAATAAGAAACCACTAAGTAGATAAAGCTTGCGAACAAAAAGCACGAAATTGTGATGTCATGCGACATTTCAAATCGATGTATCGTCGTGAGTTTTTGATTAAAATTAAAAACTATCTCAAAGCGATCTTAAACATAAAAAATACTATTAACTAATTAAAACCTAACAATTATACTTATATAAAATAAAGCATGAAAAATTCGTCTACATCGCTGTTTGTTTTAGGTTACGTAAAATAAAAAAAATATGTGTAATATTTTATATAATATGAAAGAAGAAGAATAGCAAGATACAGTTTATTCGCGTCAAATGCGACGTATAAAATTATAAAAATACAAATAACTAAAGTTTTAAATCACGGACATTAAAAAATTGTCATCTACCCCAATACCTGGAGCAGAGAAGTCTTTGAGGAAATCCATTGTGTTAAAAACACGTACATATTCCCATTACCAAAGCATTATCATCACAAATACCTATATCCCAGTTGCTAAGCGGATTTGTCCAACAAATATAATAAATATCCGTATTACCATTTTCATTCTCGTCATTTCGCTCTAACAAGAGATTTGGCAAACGGTCGAACAGAAAGTTCGCTAATTAAGAGTTTGTAGGCCGAACGAATCCCAGTTTGAGAGGAAGTGTCGCCCGAACAACTCCCACTTGACTCATTTAAATAATTGAATAATAAATATCACTGAATATTTTTGCTACCAAATACGCTGACCATCTGGTCGAGCAGTAGTCTAAGTGTTAACTTTGAAGTAGTTGATACTTTTAGTATCATTATTTTTATATTAAGGTAACAAGGTGACGAAAATAATTCAGTTAAAGTTTAATATTTTTCACACCGGCTATCCACATTCTGGAATATCCAGGAAAGTCAGGGATATATCCCTGATTTTTTCCACTTTTTTCTTCAATCGCTGGGATGCTGACGGAATTTTCTTTTGAAAAAAAAAAGCTCCAACTTTTTATCTTTCTTACTGATGTTATTGCTTCTATGATTAGTGTAGGTATATTGATTGCTAAATAAGTAAATATATCAATCAGCCTTAAGGTTGATTCAAAAATCCTTCCGCCAAGATTCACACATCAATCTGAACAAAATACTTTACATATTAAACACCGGAACCCTTCCATTTCCCCTACAAGCTACAATTACTGTCGTCTTATTAAGTTATAAATAAAGGCATATAGTGTCAGCGTAGGCGCTGTCCGGAATGACGTAGGCTAACATTGTATCTGCTGGCTCCGAGCAGTCTGACCTTCGTAGATTGATCCGCACTTACTGCGTATTGGTTCATAACTACATTAATTTTACGACCTTCTAAATATATGACATCCTCTTAATAGAGTTTTGTGTTTTGTTTACACTATGAGCAATAGAAACATCAACAAAATTACAATATTATTTACTAAGAAATAAGTTCTGTGTTGCCCTTAACCACAACGCAAATAAATCTTAGTTTCTTAGAAGAAGTGCAGTGCAAAAGCAGCTTGGAATAATATTTGTCAATAGTATGCAAATTTGTTCATCCTTTACTTTGTAACTCCACAACTACGAACTTCTAGTTTTCTTTAGCAAGTTTGCATTACTTTTTAATGAGGTTCTTATCCGTAAACTTGTGTGTTGTTGGGAGACACTTAAAACCTTTAAAGTATTACATGATCCAAAGTCAATAAATGTACCAGACTAGAAGAAACATTTTACGAACGCAAATTTCTTATGTGCGAATATTAAGACTGTTGTTAGTTACCACCGAATTTAAAAAAATTAATAAAAACAAAATTAATGGAAATTGTAATATCTTACAACAATTTAAATTACCATCTGCTCACTTTATATGCGGTCCAAACATACAAATCTATGGGCCTATCACATACGTATTACGTACAGAAATTTTCAGTTCGATTTTTTTTCTGATTCCTAATTCCGAAAATAATATAAAGATAAAGAAATAGCCTAGAGCGTTCGGAATACATTTTGGAAAAAAAGGGAGTCCATTTAATTTCAGCAACCTATTCCATATTGAATTTGTCAGAAAAATTGTCGCGATATCTGCGCGACTCTAATTAGACACTTTATAGTTTATAGCATACACATAGCATCACATTAACTTTATTTTTTTTCCGAACGGATATCAAAACGTAAGTATGTGTGTAATGCATTTATATTCCGATATTTCGAATCGGAGTTCCGAATCGGAATTCCGTATGTGGCCGCCTTAAATTGTATCACAACATTTTTCCTACCACTTTTCAAGGATAAATCTTTAATACCCACGTAACCTAACTGAAAAACACTAGTTTCATAATTGAGTTCCGAAGTTTTTCAAGAGAAACCAAAAAGTAAATAAATAAATAAATAAATAATACAGCTATAGAAGAATGTGCTACAGTTTTATGTGGCACGAGATTGCAGCGCGTGTATGTTCAAGTATGTTGTTACAATACTCGGCTCAGTTCTAAGCGACCTTGGTTCAAATCACTGGTCCGTTAAGTTATTACGTCTTAAAGCTGATTTGTTTTTACTCTTGTAATCAAAACAAATATTAAGTTAATGTTATGGAAACCATTGTGTTTTATGGTTGTTAGTTTTTCTTTGATCTTTCTGCTGTGTTTTAGTTCTTGTTTAGTACCTATTTCTTTTCATTATCGATTTTTGTACGTCAATGCTTTCACAATAGCTAAAAAATTCAGCATTTGTTTGGAGATGACTCAGTTTCTGTCACTGAATTTATACTCGTAAATCTTATAGCAACAAATAGAAAAAGATATAGTATTCATCGATTTTATTTATAGTCTGTAGGTGTGTCTGAGTCCTGAATAGTACATTCCGAATTTGGTTAGTGTGAAACCTCAGCCTTGTATTTTTAGGTTATTAATCACTAAATAATTCCTTAATGTATTGTCTACCCGTGCGAAGTGGGGGCGGGCCGCTATTATTGTATACGATAGTTATTTTTAACCGACATCAAAAAGAGGAGGTTCTCAATTCGACGTGGTTTTTGTATGATATCGCCGGCAATTTTGGATCGATTTCCAAAATTCTTTTTGTCATCTATCTCAACAGGTGTATCCCATATAAATTTTCTTTAAGTCGGTTCCTATAAACATTTATGTATAATCAATTATGATGAGATGAGTTACAGGTATATCTTGTTAAAACAGTTTTTTTTTTAATATAATAAGACTAAATTGAGTGACACGTGTATAGGCATGTATTGTATCTTCAAACCACAAACGATTTTCAATTAAAGTTGTGGTTTAAACATGAGTCGATTCTGTTTGTTATTGACTGAATGAATGGCATTTCAGTATGTGTATAAGAAGAAACCAGAATTATAAATTATTACGATTCAAAATGCTGTAATTATACGTAAAGTCTGGTAAAAGTCATGTCTAATATCTCTGGCAGATAGTATCATCCGAATAAGGGTTCACACACTACACAAACCCCCCCGTCCCTAGATCAAGCTAGCCCGAGCCGGCCAAACTAGCAATAAAAATATGTCCTTAAATAATAAAAACTTAGATCCAGCCCTCCCCTGCTGTTTTTGCCTTATTAAGATTGTTAGCAACGCACTAAGTCGAGGTCCGAACCCCACAGGGGTGATCTTAGTGAACGTTGCTGACGTAGTTAGTTTTTCTATTGCTCTGGCTGGAGGCCCTTAAGGTTCTCGCTAAAAGTCCGGTGAAGCTGTCAAAGCCTGCGCTCAGGCTAACTGCGAAAATCGCTACAAAAAAAAACATCTATAAGCCTAAATATAAATTAACAGACGTGATATACTTGAATTTTGCATCCTAAAAATCATAAAATTTTCTGTTATGAGAAAAGTTTATCCGACAATGGCAGATACAAGCCCCGTTCAGTATTTGCAAAACGATTACCCTAACCCAAATAATTACATATTTAACTCAGTAATGACCTCGCTACTACCCGTTATACTAAATTACTTAACGTTCAAACCTCCAAACAATACAATGCCCAGTGTTGCTAGCATTACAAACAAAAATGTCATTCAGAAAGAACCCATTTGGAACAAATTTGATTACGCGACACAATATGGACCATATAGGTTTTATTTCTATTGTTGGAACCGTATTTGCGGCCCTGGCCTTTATACCTGATTAAATAAATATAACGTATAGCGGTTCTTCTCACTTGTATACTAACTTTATGATAAGGTTACGATTTTTTTGGTAGTAGATCGAATTAATTGCGAATGTGTAGTTTTATATTTATTCCTTGCCTAAGAGACTTCACGGATTTGAATACTATCTATACGTATTATAAAACAAAGTCCCCCGCCGCGTCTGTTTGTCTGAACCCGATCTCAAAAGCTACCGATCGGATTTTTAAATGATTTTCACCAATGGATAGAGTGGTTCAAGAGGCAGGTTTACAGTTCATTAATGTTTTGTCTACTCGTCTAAAAAACCCGGAGCGGTTCGCTAGTTACTTAATGATTTAGTTAATTTTCAATTAATATCAAGTCATTTTTAAATTCCTGAGACTGCTGTCCCTGCAGAGGGTAGAGTAGTAAGAGGTATGTTTGACTCTTGACGACTAAAACCTTTTTTTCTTCTTCCTCAAACAGGTATCAGGCTGAAACGCATTGGCAATAAAAACACTAAACCTACTTCCGCGGCAAACAACAAACAGTTCATAACCTAGATTATCATAGTATTATTTTTATTTCAGTTGCATTTTCATCTGACAAATTCAGTGGTTATATTCTGTGCGGGTGAAGTCTCTTGCAAAAATAAATAATAGCAGATGGAATATTCTTTACTGCGGTATTAACCTAAAGGTAGTATCCTCTCAGAAAGCTTAACTAAAGCCTTCTTATACAAGCGCCTTATATCCGCTAGATATACTTGTGTTCAAGGCTTTACAAAATGTTGTAGATTTTTCAGTTCATCGCTTCCCTGATGGTAGAGTTCGCAACTATATCTATTCTGCTATTTTCCCTCGATAAACATTGAGCTTTATATTTGTGTTATTTTCTGAATGGATTCTGTATTGCATACTCTTTTCTCAAAGTTGCGGAGGTTTTTTTGTACGAAAGTCTACTTAAAATAGCAATAATTAATGAGACATACCTTCATGTAAAAAGACGACTTTAATTTAAAAAAAAAACAAGACTATTGAATCGATTTTGATGAAACGTACCTATATAGGATCACCCCAAACGATAAAAAAAAGAATTTGCCACAATTACCTGAGATCTCTATATCTCATAACAAAAATAAAAAAAAAGAACTTTTGAAACCGGTTAAAAATACTACAGATATTTTACCGTAAACTACGTACTGTTTTTATAAATAGCCAAAATGAAATTGAGATTTAACCTTGAGTAAACCTACACTTAAGTAATGTCACGCCCTTGGATAGCAAGGGCAGTTCGGATAAGGTTTTGATAAGTATCATGAAACCGAAATGTTTAAAAGTCGATGGTTTTGTCGCCGTACAAGGACCTTTCTCAATCTCGTAGTTTAATGGAGTACGTTACTTGATAAGGGTAAAAGTGGATAAGAAACATCACTCAAGACTATTCCTTTGTTAAAGTAACCCTGACTTAAGTTGTTTCAGTATTGTGTCACTTCACAGCACCTTCACCTGACGTTATAGTACACAGAGTGTTACTGGAAGGTTATATATATTCAAAAGGGGTGATGAGTACATTATGTATGCAAACAGTTTACAAAATTTCAGCTCATAATTAGTAGATTACATGTTTAATATCCTTTTTTTGCATCAATTCTAAAACAGGAAAACATAGCGCTAGCTTATCATAGAACTAGAAAAATTTGCCTTGAGCAAAACCTATGTAATTATAAATTTGAAAGGAACCAGTTGACCTTACTTCATTTACCAAAATTCTTCTAGTATTCCAATTTCCAAAATGCAATCTAAAACGCTTTTAAATTAATGACCAGTAATAAACAACCATCAAAGTAATTTCACAAATCCCCCGTAATCGTTCCAATGCCCATTTAAATGTCATTACTTAATCCTTCAATATTGAAAGAACTTGGAGGTCAACCCTTCGTCCACCCCTCTAGAGGAATTATGTGCACCACATTAATTTAAAGTCGGCGATTGCCTTATGGAATACCTGCACGGAAAACTTTATACTGCTTTATTACTTGCGTTGCTTATAAACAGCCTGTTTGAATTTATTTAAGGTTTGTTGCGGATTTGTGATGTCATAGGGAAAATAACTGACCGGGGATTTCTGAATTAACAAAATAATTTGACCTAGGTGGCGAAAAAATACTGAATAAAAATTGGACGGATCTCGTGAAATATGTGTCTGAACAAAGATGAAAATATGGGAAAAACTTAATTCTCTTACCTTAAACTAAGATGCTTTGACCAATTTTAATCACGCGCCTACAAAACCAGCCGACATCAATCGACATTAATTTGACAGCACATCCATATTCCGTTTGTGCCCACATTAAATTTAACTCGCAGTGCTACGATACATTACGACCTACTCAAAAAGAACATTAACCTGGCAAACAATCGGAACAAATAACATTAAAAACGCTTAAAATCCAAGAAAAACGTGTCTGCCATATTTAGGCGATGTTAGCGTGGGGTTGTAACGACAGTTTAGTCGCGGGGGCAAGGCCCCACACTCCGTTATGTATGCAAACACACCTTAATTCCTGCTTGTACTAAAATCACTACTTTAACAGCAACGGAAGTTGTTTTATCAAACCATAAATGATCATTGACTAACAAAGACAAGTTTGGGGCATCTTAGGGTTAATTGGTCGATGGAATAATTAATTGGTAATAACCAAACACGTTAGTGATCGTCTTTTGTTTTATCACAAAATTATTAACCATCTTATCCACTTATAGGTTACGTTATAGACTATAATCTATAATGTTTCATAAAACGAATCAAAGGTACGACTAGACGACTAGACCCATTCCAGGAGTTAGCATTTCTTAGACGAATGAAAAAAATCAAACCTACTTGCTACTTACGTTATTTATTACAACTTAAATATTAACAGCAAACTAACTGCAAATAATAAATGCAGGGAAAATTGAAATACCTTTTTTCATACTACAAGGGAACTAACATACTTTAATAAATCATCATGCTAGTTCATTGAGGGTTAGCATTTGCTATATGAATTTATTTATCTACCCTAGTCATGTGGCATTTACAGGTCAAAAGGTTACACTTCCCACAAATTCATGACTTGGAAATACTACAGGTTACATCTTGTATTACCACATAAAAGTCGGGTTTGGAGTAGCTTATGCTATTTACATGTTATTTACATTATCACTCTCTCGTTTTCACATATTTCATTTGCTGTTTTTAGTTTTCCTTGACGAAAATTTGTTTTTTTCTTTCAAAAATTAAATTAGACTTTTGCGGTGTTTAAGATTCTAATTTAAAGTCGCGGAACATACGTGGGGGTGATTCGGATACTTCTAAGTATCCTCTACCTCTGGACACCCGATCGTCAATGCTTTCTGGGACACCCCGTATGTAATTATTAACTTGTAATCAAAATCAATATTTAAAAAAAAAAAAAACATACTGTTAATATACTTGTCGCTGAATCGTCCGCATTTCTTTTTATAAAGCTTAAGTTAAGATATTTCTGTATAATTAATGCGAACACTGATTAATTGGATTATGTCGTGTGTTAATTCCTTTGTACCGTCATGTATGCTAATTATTTCGTAGTTTATGTTTTAATTTAAGGCTTACTACACGCGTAGGTGTTTTCCTACATTAAACCTATTTAGAAGTATCGGAAGAACTTTAAACAGCAAAGTGCATTTGCTCAAACCTGCTTATGGTAGCAACTTTAAATATAACGTTTTGGACAAGTGACAATTAACTTTAGTCCTTATCTGGTGATGGGTTAAATCTCTGAGGGACTTGAAATTCAAGTGCTTTAAATAATTACATCAATTATTGTGAATTTTTGATAAGTATACATTATCGTCTGTAAAAGATACTTGATATGTAGTTCCTTAATCAAAACTAGTTGAAAATAAGACGGTTCCATAAGACTGACTTAGCAACAAAACTGTTTTTTTTTTTCCATTATATTATTCTAACGTAATTTCTGAAGCATCTGACAAAAAAGCCTTAACATCTCTATGTTAAGGTAAAAAGCCTTGTCATAAAGTAATATCTGAACAGACGACCGAAGCAAAACCCACTACATAAATACTAGCCCTAAGTATAACCTAACCTTTTTGGATATCAATTTCGTGAGTATACATTAGGATTCCAGTTTCTCAAGCCTCCAATCTTTTCTCAATATCCTAAAGGTCAAATGAAATCGATATCTAATTATTGTAACTTCGTTTCTTGCTTCCATCCATTTGGATCAAATTGAAATCCCTTAAGAACGCGTCTGCTTAGAAATATGTTTTATTAGTTAGGTTGTGGGAAACCAATCCAATGCCAAAACTTTCCTCCAGCTGGTGTCCCGAATGTTACGTTCCATTTGTTACAGAAATGTTGCTCCTAATATGAGATGAGTATTAGATTGGAGTTAGGTACTTGATTGAATAGGTGGTTGATTTATCAGTAACAATTTAATAGATTTATACCATATATTTATTACCCGACGACAACGAAGCGTTATGTTTTTCGCGCATATTTTGTGTTTGTAAATTTCTTTATTATGTCATATCTCCAAACGGCTTGATGGATATCGACAGTTAAGGTATGTTTGAATTTGTCTCAAACACCGAAGATCCTAAAACAAAGATTTGAAAAAAATATTAAAATGGCCGAAATATTGTAAGTCGTTAATATATTGTTTTTAAACAGTAGGTAATCAAAACAAATGGTTAACATAAGTATAAGCAACTTGTATGAATTATTAAATTTAATATGGAATGTGAAATGCTAAAACAAATTATGTTTCTGTGTTCAATTTGTACCAGACCAAATCACAAAGAAGGACATCAAGTCGGCATTTTTGCAGTTAATCTTTTTTTATCCAATCACTAGATTCTTGTGTCTAGTATTTTGTACTATAATGTCAACGTGGGGTCTTAGGACTTTAACCTATTCCATGACCTGTTCACGCAGCCGTTGTAACTTGCAAAAACATGTAAACTACCATCGTTTACAAGACAGTTCACGTAAATTGACTTTTAAAACGAAATATGAGCTCACTTGCATTTTTATGAACATATCTTTGGGTTGACCTTCGCAATTGATTGTTATCAAAACTGTTTTCAGTCGAAGCACCCATAAATACATATTAAAGCGGCTCCATACGGTTTTTTGATTTATTACATCTTCTTTTGGAGCACGCACTATGATTATTCGATTGGATTTATTTGTATGGACATATCAGCGATAAAATCATCATAAAATACTTTGATTGCTTTAATAAGGGGTTTAGCACGGACCACCGAAAGTCACTGGTCGAGTATTGGCTGCAGACATTTTCCGATTATGTGTTTAAATTTCTATTTTATGGAAAAAAGCTCTTTCATAATTTTTCGAGAAAAACAAATCCAAATAGTCTATCGGTCTGAATCTCTATACTTTGGCTGTCTTCCTTCAAATCGCAGGGGTTGTGAAATAGATAATAAAGTAAAACATAAATTGTTTCATTTTAAACCTAACTATAGCTATATGAAATAGTAGTATATACATAACAATACAGAAACTTTATCGTCCACTTAAAAGGCACATGTATAAAAGTGTAGAAAAATTTATGTAATCTCGCTAGAGTTAGGTACCTACATGAATGCGTTGAGCATAATCTGCATATTTCAGTCTTTGCATAAATAGCGGCGATGCATTGCACGCTCACCGCTCGACTTAGAAATATAATGCCGTAGAACGCGTATTTTCCACCCTTGTACATTTGCTATTTAAATATTTATGTTCGTGTTTGTTTGTTTACTAGTATACAAATTAGATAACAGAAACAGAAGACCCTGAGGGATGATTCGTATGAAACTATGTCCGGCACGCCCTGTTTCAAACTTTGTAATATGCTTATTAATATTTTATTTTGTAAAACGTGCACGAAAACCTATAAATTATAAGCATACATGGTTAACGTGTCTCCATTTATTTGTAATTCTAAAACTTTTCACGAGTTTATTCAAAATCCCTAATAATAAACATAGAGCTGACAAGTTTTATTTATTGCTAGCAGATTTTGGACATTTTCATATTTATGTCGAGGTCTTTGAATTTATGTAAAACGTGCATAATATTTAAAGTGTTGATACTTAATACTGAGTCAAACTGTACGGTAGACCGCAGGCCACTGGTTACAACAACTTTTAAAAATGAACTTTATCTGTCTGTACAGGTGGTGCTAAGTACTATCACTGAGTGAGTCTATAGTGTGATGAACTGTACCTTCATACATTCATAAAACCATTAGATGACGGTCGCTAGTCGTAAAAATCATAAAAGTCGGTAACATTTAGATTTATGTCCGCATCTTTGACTCACTTTAAACGTGGAGAGTTCAGTATATTCCTTATACTATGTATTTTAGACCAATTCAGTGTTTTGTTACTCGTTGATTACAACAGCCTTCAATGTAAATTAAGATAAATATTTAATTGCTTGTTTCAGTTTTGAAGGCGTATGTGTTCGATTGTTGTGTTGTTTTCAGGCACCACCAGTTACATAAATTTAATTGTCGTGATAATTTCGTTTCTATTAGGTGGGACTTTATAAGGTGTAATGTTCCTTTGCCTACAACTTTGGATTCGAGGCAGGAACCAATTTAGCAAGGATCATCCAGATCTCTTAGATTAACTAAACGCATGATCTTTAAACCCAAAAAAAATTTAAACCAGCAACGCCTAGAATTTAGGTAAATACTATGTTGATTAAAACCTAAGCCCTAAAACTTGGAGACGTTTCATCAGACCTCCGGTCTAAAGACGCTAACTGGAACAACCTTTTTTGATTAAAGTAATAAATTTGTCACGTAATAGGCTCCTAATGAACGTAGTGGGTTTGAGGCTCAGGTGAATCATGCTAATTTGATGATAAGTTCAGATTTGGACATGGTTTTTATGAAGATTTCGGCAAGATCTTAGAGCATTTTAAAGACCATGCATACTTATTTAACCAAGAAAAAACATCAGTGACCAAAATTGGCATAAACCTTCACTCAAGTCTCTGCAATTCAAAATAATTTATGTTTCCAGTAAATTTGACGAGAAAGCAGAATTGTTGTCTTCCTCTTCTTTAAAGTAAAAAATGGAATTGTTTTCTTGCTCTTTAAATGCCTATATAGCATTAGGTTGTATTTGTATAGCAGAGTCTTTCTTCTTAAAAAAGCATGAAGCGGAACAACTATTCGTTACAGGAAGTGCCCGTCCAATTCCGGACGTTACGCAGCTACAAGTTCTTCCTCTGCCTTTTTTTTTCTTGCAACGTGACGTATTCCGTTATCAGTACCAGCTTATTTCCAGTAAATACTAAAATTTTCGGAATCACTCAACCTTAAAATACGTTTTCCTGACACCTTCACGTACCGACATTAACGTCTAATTTTCCACGTCGCAATTATCATTTAGGAGGGTAGAAGGACCTTCAGGCAATAACCATAAGTTTATTACGTTTCGTTTACATTTAAATAATATGACATTTTATCTCCTGTTCGCAGGACGGAAGGTTTACCATTAGATCTACATATTTTTCCTACTTTGAGTTTGGTTAAATTATATAACGTCGTAAGAGAAAAATATTAAATTACAGTTCACTTTTTGAACAGCCGGAAATACTAAGCATATTTACTCGTGTTTCGTTCAACTGCCTATTTTCACATCATTCGCTATTAAATGAACGATCAACTTCGAAAAAAACTCCAAAAGGTTTTTTATTGCGACTTTTTCCGTGTTTCGTGCCTGTGAAACTCATTAAATTCTTCGTTACTTTTTGCTTTAATGCCGACAGTTTGACGCAATCCCTGCTGGAAGTTTCAAGGTTGCTCATCGCTCAGTTTCAAGTGGCTACGTACAAACTACCCTGGCTAGACCACTGAAATTGCTGTAATTTCCTATTCAAGAGCTCCACATGCAATAAAGGTGCGGCGCGAGTGTCAGCGTGACCTTGGCGATGGGTTACGTAAGTGTATGCAAACTTGGGGTGTGGTCCAAGGACGAGCGCGCGCGATTTTGTTCATTACCATCGCAGTTTATTTATATTTTTTGTAGGCGTCACTTAGTAAAATCTTATGGATAGGTGTTAAAAGTTGTCAATGGTTTTTTAAATATGTACCAATGACTAACATAATGGCTTGACTCAATAGCATAGCGTTGCGGGACCTTAAACTTTCTGTATCTCTAACCATTTTCATATGACAACATTTTATTTCTCCAAACTACCTTTTATCATATAAAACACAACATCATCGCCGCTATCCGGAAGTGGTCAACTGACCGCCAATCTATTTTGGATACAGTAATTGGTGACATTGCTCATGTGTCCGTATTATTACTTTTGCTTCTTAAACTTACACATCATTTATAACTCTTTAGTGTGCATGTTATTGCAATTTGACATGCCTGGCATTATGTCAGCATTACGTAACCTTTGAAACAATTTTTTATCCTGAGGTTTGCCATGATGACATCAACCTTTACCTGGTAAGCTACATCATCATCATTAGCGATCAGTGTAGTCAAGGTATGAATGTTATCAGATCTTTTATCCTCTGCATCTTATGACTGGGGCTGCATGCACGGTCTAGAGGCAATTACATCCACTTGACGTGACCGTCCATGTTAGGTTTTATAGTGCAACTAAAATAAACCACCACTTGTTTTTACGCGAACCTTTCCTGCAAGGTTTAAAACAAAGCTCGCTATAAATTGTATGAGATTACCATTTTTTTAATTGGAAGTGTCTTAATGTTGAGCTTGTTAACGAAATCCCAGTTTTGGCTATTTTACTTCGCTTTATTTTCGTGTTTTGTCCAAAATGTATAGTGTGCTACGGTTTTTTTTTAGGAGCAAGGACCAAATAACTATCGCGAAGCGTGGAGAGTTTTGGATTTCAGGAAAAGAGTCACATTAGAGTACATTTTTAGCAGTTTACCTATGACTTTCTATTAATATAATAAATGTCTAAATAATGCATGTCATCTAACTATCAAGGGTCTAACATACAATCTAATTAAATAGATTCAAATCTATTATCCTTTAGAAAACTTAACAAAAGCTTTACGACTCCGTTACGTAGCTCGCATCGCAAACGAGATCTTTTCTGATTTATTTGTTTAATCAAAGTTCCACGGGTTTGTAAGATGTTCTTCAAAGTACTCGTATATTGTTTGTGAGGTATATTGTTATGTAGGTTCTGTTTTAAATTCTAGACAAAGGATGCTTGCACCCGTATTGATTTGATGTTTTGATAGCCAATTATAGTCTTCTACTTTAATAATTATAAGTGATTTATTTTCGGGGTAGTATATTTCTCTATTCTCTTTTTCTGTTCCTCTCTTTTGACTTCTTGTTAGTGATACTTGGATTCAAATCTTCGTCTTTTATTAGCTTCTGTTTTATACTTATAGAAGTAAAAATAAAATATGTTATTTATCCTTCAGCAACTTCTCTTACATCGAATTTAAGACTACTTTTACGTATTTAGAAGCACAACACCTTAATTTAAAACAAAAAAGCTACTTGAAAAAGATAGTAAACTTAAATAATTTGATTACATATTTTTATAACCTGTATAAAGCTAATTGGATTATGTACTTTTGCCTAGATCCACTTATTTACCGTTATTATCCACGTTCCGTCCGTAAACAAGAAAACTTTTTAGATATACGACGAACTGAACTAACTAGCTTTGCCTTATCTAATATTAGCACTATTCTATAAATACCGACAGTTGCTGCTAATATCGGAATCACTAGGAATCCACGTACACTGTTTCGCACATCTTACTTTGTAAAACAAAAATAGTATGTATTGCGAAAATAAAACTGAAATGGTCTACGCGATATCTATGATTTTTTCGAGCTAAATACTTCTTCATAAAAAGTTAAAAAATCTTTATGAAAATAATAGTTGGCACGCTCGGTAAGAATAGTAACAACTGCTTTTTAACATGCGATACTATTACAACCTTGTCACTCCACGTTGTATGATATTTAATTTTTATTCTCACGATCTTTCACTATTAATTTTACGTAAAACTGTCTAAAGAAAGTTGCCCATAATCGCTATAAGACAGTAAAATAATACTTTATTAATTACTTTTCAAATGTAGACAGTTCTCTTTTCTGCTTAGTTTCATTAAATGCTTGGAAATTGTCGAAGTTTATGGATATTAAGAGGACTTAGTCATTATATTTTGTCTTAACATTTGTTGGATACTTCCTGAAATTGAACTTTATGGTGCCATAAATTGTTTGTTGTCTAAAACTTAACTAGCGAATTCTTTGTGTTGAACTTGGGCTGCGGGCAGAATCTCATTTATCTTAAATTATATCTGCGGTTAACGTTTAAGTACGCCGTTTTGTATTATAGTCCCAAATATTAAAATAATGTCTAGAGAAAACAATAGGATAAAGTATGTATTTGTACAAATTGTTATGATATTTTCCTTCTTTGATTTGGAATAAAATCAAAAGAAATTGGTTGCTTGTATACAAATCCTATTTTTTTCTTTTGCTTAACCTTTTTTCCTAATTATGTGTGAGGTCGGCTTCCAGTCTTACCGGATTCAGCTGAATACTGTAGTTTACATAGAGCTTTTGTCTATCTGAACTCAATAAATACAATACAAGAAATACAGTATCCAATAGTAAGACTGGTTGTCAAAATTCTAATGACCTTATGACTGCCAAAGATCAACGTATGACAGTTGGGACCAACGGATAAACGTGCTGTCCAAGGCATGGAGGGATCTCAGTATGCTTACAAATGGTCACCCATCAACTCGCAGCTTAACCTTTGTTATCGGTGAAACCGTACGGCTTACACTTACCCACGAGGCTAAGTGTAAGCGTTGGTTGAAGTATTAATTGAAGACAAATACATAGTTACTGCCCAAATAAAATGGGTTAAGAACAAGAAATTTACGATTTCTATTTGCTTAACATTACATGAAATATACATTTCGTTCATAAGCTATCCTTGAATAGTACTATTGCAATTCAAGAGTATTAGCCCATAGATTAAGATTAGGATTTCAAGAATAGATTCGTGATTTGCTTAGACAACGTGCCTGTCAAGACTGTATTGTTAACTTATATAACTTCATGAAGTTATTGAGTCGTTTCGACTAATCTATTACATCTAGCATTGAATAATTTCTAAGAATTTGATTTTCTCGCGTTTCTTCAGGTCTTCTTAGTAAGTAATCGCTTATGAGGAAATATGGGTGGTATTTTCTTCATACAAACGCTCTCGCTCTCTCCTATATTGATCGCTGTTTTCAGAGACGTAGTGTACCTACCAATTGGACAACTTGATCAAAAAAGAAAAAACATAGGGGCATAGTCTATATTCTTCTTATTCAGTAGGTATATGTAATATCAGTATTTGGAAAGGAAATAGCGGAAAGCCAAACTTTGAATTATTACCTACTTATTTACGGTCCCATCTGCAGTTGTCATTGGATATAAGACCAGACGCCGTGCGACAGCGATAGTTTCTTCAAATACCTTATTCTCAAAAGTCTTTCCGACCGCCTTTCCTCTTAGTGATCTGTTATTCACAAATGGCCTTATTTAAAAAAATCTCGACGGTGTTAAGCTATTGCTTGGAAAGATCTTAATTCAAACTCTCTTTGAAAAATTGAAGTAAGAATCTTCTAATCAATTGCTAACCATCCTCAAGATTTTTATAAATAAACAATATTGCTACTGTCCAATCGTCATACAACAATTCTTTCTATTAATTATGTTACAGCGAACTCGCTTTAAGTAGGGACTTCAACTTTTACAGACAATATTTCCGAATTCGTAATAAGTTCGATCAGACTATAAGTTTGTTTTGTCATAATATCGTAAATAACCTGAAATTAGGTTTCCGATCACGCAAACTATTTACTAGGCTAGACAAAAAACTGCATAATGCCAATAGTTCTGCACATTTTATATCAGTGCCTAGTTTATGGTAAAGTCTAAGTATAAATATGGTAAATCTAGCCATCCAGATTGTCGATTTAAATAGTGGTTGTATTTTTATTTAAGTGGAACTGGGCCGGACACATTTGCCGCATGTCTGATGATTGTTGGGCAAAAGTAACAACGTTGTGGCCCCAGAGAACATCAAAATACCTCGTATCAGGCCCAGAAGGAAATATCGAGACGAGCTTGACTCAGTCTTAAGATTTTTTATGTTAATAGCACACAACCGCATCAAATGGAAGGAGTAAAGGAAGGTCTTTGCCCTGCAGTGCGTATTTTTTATCGAGAAGACATACAGAACTTGACTTGAGCGTCAGGGGTTTATAGGAATTTAAAGTTATATGCAAAATTTAAACACTAGATCAGTAAAAGAAGACTTTGAATACAGGAAGTAGTAATTCGTTAAGCGTTTTGCAGGTGGCTTCAATAGTACAGGACAAAATATTTGTCTGACATCTTTTTGTCAAAATCTATAATTAAACAATTGTTAGGAATTTGAAAAAATATACTCGAAATTATTTATTTGTATAAGATATGGTTACGGTGCAAAGGCTGTTGTGTTAAAGTAGTCCTTAACAAAATCTTGGGCAATGGTATTTTAGTTGCGTGCAAACTGTCAGAACGACCAAGTTCCGACATAACAACTTTGTCGGCGACGTACAAATCGTTTTACAGAAAGTTGACATGGAGGATCGAAAATTAAACAAAAAAAATCGTAACTGCAATCTATTAATCATCATGCTACTGTAAAACAAATTGAATAAAGCTCATTTACTTCAAAAAATTAAAAAGGCAAGCTTTCCTGTCATCCAGCAACTTACCGTGCCAGTTTATCTGCATGCAATGCGGACGTTAACCGGGCAATACCAACATTAAACTAGTAAACAAAACTAAACATTATACCTTTATATTATTTCCAGACAGGCTGTACTTCGCGACTCTGAAGACCGGTTATAAGCCGAAGCCAACTCGAAACAGCAAATACTTCCACATAGAAGATGAAATCGTCTATGAGAATTTCTACTTCGACTTCGGGCCATACCATCTGTGCCACCTGTACCAGTTCTGCAATAAGCTTAATGAGGAATTGGAGAAAAACCCGAAAAAGAAGATCGTCTTCTACACGAGTAACAATGAGACTCTGAGACTCAACGCTGCGTATCTTATTGGAAGCTATCAGGTATTGTATTGTACGTATGGAAGGTAGGGAGTTAGGTACTGCTACTTTGGTTTGAAAATGTAGGTAGAATCACGTAAAAAAGAATAGCTACTATTTTCAAGAAGTTATTCTCAAAATAGTTAAATGCCAAACATGCGTTTAATTTTATCCCGTTGATGTTATAAAGCACTTAGGTTCTAACCTACTTGTAAAATCATTGCGTAAACAATGATATTTTCAGCAAAAACTGTTTTTAAAATTAACTTTTTCTGATGCTTCAAATCAGTCATCTTTATTGAATAAACACACAGCGCCGCACCATTAAATATTATTCATCGGCGCGGTAAAAAATATAAAAATATTCCACTATCTGAAATACAACGTGATCGAAATTCATGTAGATCGTTTTGCTCACCCATCCGATAAAATAATCCGTTAGTCGCGTCTTACATCACCGTACTGAACCATCATACGGTGTATCGGTTTCTGATACGATTACTACAATTCGCAGAAAATACAGCCTTCCGTTTTTTCTCGCCAGGAAGACTTAGAAGTTCAAGGTTTTGTTACACATCTAGGTAATAGATCTCGTTAGGTACTACGTAATTAGAATGTTGTTCTAATACATTCTAGACTGTGGTAGGAACTCTACAAATATTTGATCAAAAACATGTTTTAAAACTAGAGGATCAAATTATGGTTCGAACTTATTTTTAGGGTAGGCTTCCAAATAATTTTACAGTTAAATGGAATTTTCAATGGTCTTTCTACTTTCTCAAACATACACTACCAGTAAAGTGGATGAAAATCAACAAATCCTACACCATAACGGTCTTATGTAATATTGGAACAGTTTAAAACGCCTACCAATGTTATGTAACACCATTTAATCAGTTGAAAATACATCGTATACTGCCACTGGAAATAAAAGCCGTCCTGTAATTAAGGGTTACCGGCTTCGTTCCCACGGCCACAATTATTCAATGATACGCTACACCGACAATACTAAGATTGTCTGGATGTAGGCGAGGCCATTCGAATGATCATTGTCTTAAAATAACCGAAGGATTCTGCCAGGATTCTGTTACCACTTACAATTGACGCCAAATAAACTGCTGTAGTCATGTCGCAGACTTTCAGCAAGCTTATCGGTCGCTTTTCGGCTCTTTTCAATGCATTCGGAGTAAAACGGAAGTATTGAAACGGGCACTGAAATTGTCGAATCTGATATAGTAAAAAAACCATGTAGTGTCAAATTGTACCCAGTGTAAAACTTACAGGAGAGTGGAAGGATAGACACAATACAGTTCAGTACGAGATTTAAATTAGAATCATATTTTATTTTTTCTTTACATTAATATTGAAACAAAGAAAGGCCTTTGCAAGGGCTTCGGCTCAAAATAATTATAATATGTTAATATCATACCGTTTTAAATTCTATTTTTTTTATGACACTTCCTGTCTTTTATCACGTCCTGTAGCCCGGATCCCTGTTAAACTTTATGATAGGATTTAAAGAGGACCTAAGCGGACTTTACGACAGGATATAAAATAGAAATAAACTGGCACATAATTTGCAACAAAAGGTTCTTGAAATATATGACGCTGACATTTTATCAGGAGTACTATTATTCAAATCAACTGGCTTGGTTTGAACTTTTTTTTTTTGTTTTATTTTATGTTAAAATAAAGGTATTATCTTCATTTTTCCCGCCTTCGTAGAAAATCGTACTTATTTACTTCGTAGACGTTCAAAGTATCGTTACGATAAAAATACATGAGTTTTTCTACCATTTTTTTTGTACTTTTCGCATATTATGACGTTTTTTAGATCGCTACATTTACTTTTACGACATCGTTGGCTTTATAAGTAGATAATGTAACCTTTTTACAACCTTGATAGGGTTTTAGGTATTTGCTTATAATATAGTCTAAGATTAAGGATTCAAAAAGGCCTTTATCAAGTTTTTTTCCTTTAATTCCTAGTCTTCGAACCAGTCCATTTCTAACCAAAACTGAATCAGAGCTTTTTAGAGAAATTTCGTGCAGAAATAACATCTAATTGTATATCAAACTCCTTTCTCCTGCTTTGTAATGTTTTAAGATCTGGCTCGAATATTATAGAATATTTTCCTTCCACAGATCATATACCTGGACACAAGTCCATCAGCAGTGTACAAGCAGCTGACGGATGGCTCGGAATGGTCCCTCCTGACCTTCCGGGACGCGTCGGGAGGGCCGCCCCTCTTCGACATATCGTTGTTGGACGTGCTGCAGGGGATAAAAGTGGCTCATGATGCAAGGTTCTTTGACTTTGATCACTTTGATGCGGAGCAGTACCTGTTCTATGAGGTAAGGAATCAAACTGGGTCTTTATTGTATGGAACTTTTTTTTTTATCTGGAAGGAAAACTCTTTGAGTAACTGCTTAGAAATAATTAATAAGCTGAGTTCTAACTTCATTTTCTTTTATCAGTATTTATTGTAATTTTTGAGTGCCATTACAGTACAGTAAATTATGTTCCATCTGTAACCAACTTAACGTCATGAAAACAGGACATACATACTGCTACAAATGTTTTGCAAATAATATACGCAACTATATACCTAGAAACAACTCGTATGTAACAAAAAACGTTCTATCTTTCAGAAAGTTGAAAACGGCGATCTAAACTGGATAGTTCCCGGCAAAATGCTCGCATTCTCGGGCCCCCACCACCGGTCCCGCCTCGACCGCGGCTACCCCCTCCACAGCCCCGAACACTACCACGACTACTTCCGAACGCACCACGTGACCACCATCGTACGACTGAATAAGAAGTCTTATGACGCGCGTCAGTTCACTGCGCATGGCTTTGAGCATAGGGAGCTGTTCTTCGTGGATGGGTCCGTCCCTTCGGACCTCATAGTGAACCGATTTATAAGGATCGCTGAGGCTGCGAAAGGCGCTGTCGCTGTTCATTGTAAAGGTATTATTATTGTTTTTGTTTATGTAGGGACCCATTCATTAGAGATTTTTAGATTTTTTTATAATTTGTGACTGGCTTCTAGAATACATAATATATTAAGCTTTTTAATTACAAAGCATTTTCACCGACTGACATGGTCCATTATAGTCGTATGTTACATTATGGTAAGACATTAAAATTTAATTTATAATTACATACTAATAACCAAAAGTTTCAATGTTGTTTCCAAAAATGTGCATAATAGACTCATTCTTCCATATATTCAAAATTTTACGCGTTTGACAAATCATCATCATTTGAATACATCTGTGCTTGTCACTTTCTCGTTCTAACTTACATTATGACGTCACATCACATCCACAGCGGGTCTCGGTCGCACGGGCACGTTGATCGCGTGCTACCTCATGAAGCACTACGCGTTCACTGCGCGGGAGTCGATAGCGTGGCTGCGTATCTGTCGCCCTGGCTCCGTTATAGGACACCAGCAGTGGTTCCTTGAGAAGTAAGTAATGATATTCTGAATAGTATTAGCTACCGTCTTCAGACTTTTTATTATTTTTTATTTTTAGGATACGATGAAAATTATTTTTTTACTAGATTATACACTTTTTTACTAGACAAATAGTAAATGACTTATAAGTTTAAGCGTGAATTGTCGTGCCTATTTTAGTTTGTAACTTATTGATTTACGTAATTAGATACTAAGTCTTTAAAGTACTTTAAATGCTTTATTGACCGAAGCATCGGTCACCGGTGACCGACAAAGAGGAGATATCTCGTTCGCAAGCATTTTTTTTAACTTCATATTCCTTTTAAAATAATACTTTATCATCATACATCCAGCGTCCAGCCGCGAATGCACGCAGAAGGCGAGTCGTACCGCCGCCGGCACAACATCACCTCACTGCCCGTGTGTTCCCGCGGCATCTACAGCGACGAGCCCGAGACAGATGATAACGTGGACGCTAACAACAAACCCGTGTCGCTGCAGGCCATACTGCATACCTCCAAGATTACAAACAATAAGGTAAATATTTAATGACATATAATATGTCGTTAAACAGATTACGTAGGTCACATAGGTTGGATTTAGTTCGCAATATTGAGAAAGTTCGATTGGTAACTAAAAGCAAATACAACCAGAATGTCCTCAGAATGTGCTTAGGGTGCATTCCCATCACTGAAAGTTGACAGTCAAATATTTGCGCAGATATAGCCTTCCTAAACAATTTTTAATTCGGGCATACATCAATTTGCGGAGAGGTACACGGTTCCTTGATGTTGATCAATCGAGATTTTTTTTTTGTTTATCTTTACCACGATATAGGAACTTCTTATAAATTATGTAATATAAAATATACTTTACAGCAGTTGGACAACGCACACGTGCTTAACGCGAACGAGACTGATTCAGAGAACAACGTGACTTCAGTGATTGGCAAGTACAAGACCACAGCGACGCCTATGCTGCCCACTAAGACCGTATTCGCGCCCAAGATGAACTACATGATGCCAACCAACAACATACGGAACGCTAACAATTCCAATTTAAAACAACCTCCTCGCATCATTAACTCCACGCTGAAGTCTCATTACGCCTCTAAAACTTCCACCTTCCCCCCCACACGAAGTGCCAACTCTCAAGCCAACAAACTAACTGGCAGTGTCAAGCCGTTTACCGGCAAGAGCAGCTTCCACGGCCAGCGAGCCAACCTGGCCAGACCAGCTCTAGGCTACACGCACGGCGCTAGCCCTCTCAAAACTTTTACCAGAAAAACAGTCACCGTCAGCAAGATCGGAAACAATGACAGCGCAGTCGTCACCACCCTCAATAACGTCACTTCCACATTATCAGCACTCACGGAAAACTGCCATCTCAATGGTAAAAACCGTCTCCCGTCAGAGCCAAACCTCAAATCCGCAGCGCAGACCAAACAAACCACCACCAATAACATGAACACCCGCAAGAAGTTAATAGTCAGATCCAATTCCAGTTCACGGAAAAAGCTAACTAAGAGTAATCTCCCAAAAACTGGTCTAGAAGCTACTCAAGATCTGTCTTCCAGCGATACAAACGTGACGAACATCTCCGCAGACTCTCTGGAGACCCCGTTCAGGTTCCGACGGAAAAGGGACAAGTCCAGCAGTCCTGAGCCCATGGACTGTATTACGAACTCGGTGATCACTGCTGATGTCACGCCAGACAACTACGAGGAGACAAACAACTCTCAAGGAAACAAGCTTTACAAGATAAAGGCTCTGAGGAAGAAGTGCCCAGCGTTTGGTGTCAGTCTTCTGAAAAAAGATGGCGTCCAGACCCGCTCGAGTAGTTGTGCCAGCAGTTCCACCGTCAAGAAGAAATGATCTCTGTGAACTCGCTCGGTAGTTGTTAGTTTCCTCTCTACGTCTAGATGTTTAGAGTTTTTAACGATGTGCATAGCACACGACGATGTTGTCCCCTACCTGTAATTTTTACGTTTGATAAATTTGTTCAGACGCTTCCTAACAATTTTTTAACAATCGACTGAAATTTTTTATTGGACTCATATCAAGTGTAAAGTTATCCGCATAAAAGACATGTCTAAACAAATTTATCAATGTTTTTGATGTATAGTTGTTTAAAGCTACTTGTGAACCCCGCGTGGACGCGAGCCTACTATAATATAATCTCATTAGTTACTATTGTCAGTACAGTTAGAGTAGTCGATTGATTGGCTAATGATGTGTGGCTGGTTACATATAGAGCCATATCCGTCGATGTACTTATGTTATTACGTTATGTGTGTTAACTGTAGTTCACTACGTCCGTCGCGATATCGTGAGCTGTTGTGCACGCAAACAGTGTTCAATACCAATAGGGATGCTGACTAACAATATTTTTAATGACCGTAGTAGTATAAAATATCAGACCCGTTTTTTTTTTTTACATAAACAAAACGTTATGACTATCCATTGTGTGAAAGGTCGCATTACGTCACGATGTCGTACGTTTTGTGTAACATCGTGACGTAATTAGCCCCCACTCCTGAACTTTGATTCACGTTGTCTCCTTAGCTTTAGTAAATTTTTTTTTCAGTTAAAAATACTTGGTTTATATTTTTTTATTATCTAACTTACGGACTAAATAGATTTTTACTTTTCATACCCAGTCAACATCCCTATTATACACATATTAAAGCAATAGATGAATACTTTTTTTATAAGTAATTAAAAAATATATCTGTTGTCGTCAGTACGATCTCTTTTTCTTGCTTTGCATTTATAAAGTGACAATTGACGTACATATATGATAATAAGATGATTCCTATGACATTAGACAATCAGTTGATCATTATAGTATTGTAAGGAGAAATATTTTTGTAGTTTAAACTTATAAGTGATTACAAAACGCCATTTTCTTTAGCTTTTATTGAGCTTCTTGTTGTTTAGATGTATCGAATAATCGGTTGATTTTGTTATCTTGTAGTGATCATTATCATTTTATATACACATACATATATAGTTATGTTTATATATTAATTCTCAGATGTTTTATTAATGCTTGATGTACACTGAGACTTGGTTTGTGCAATATGTTTTATGTAACTAGTGGATGTATGACCTGATATCGGCCTTGGATATATTTACTACATATACTGCGACGAGTCTTAAGTATACACTTTATAGTTTTTACTATTATAGTCTATGATACATATACAATAGCATAATTATAATACACTCTTGGACACCTAAATTGCGCCACACTTTTTCATTACATAACTATTCACCCTTATTCTTATTATATCCTTATTTTTCTCCTTCCAGATAATATTTAATATGATCTTGACTCTAGACTGTAGACCAATATAAAACATGCAGGGTGGCTCAATTTATTTGCTTGGGAGTGAAGGTATATGTTACCGGCAATCTGTATAGTCCGGTATTCTATAAAATATCTAGGCAATATATAGAATACCTAAAACGTTAAGGTAATTTATGAAATATTATTCATTTTATACTTTACCTAAGTTTTGAAAAGAAGTGTCGGGCAAATGCACTTATAAAAACAAAATAAAACGCATTTGTCAAACATTTTAAGGATGGTATGGCACCTACTTTCATAACATTTAAAAATACAAATCAAAGCTACTTATTTTACACTTTGCCGGTAGACTAGTCGTTACTCTATAGCTATACAATTCCTAGGAATTGTATACATTACCTAGTAAAGTATGTTTAGGCGCGTCAAGTATTCTACAAATTACCTACGTATTTTGAATGCCTGAATTATACAAATTGCCGGTAGCATATACAATAGTATAATTTTATACAGCATGGTTATATTTCTTAGTGTGCATTAAGTACCAGACTAAATTACGAGGGTTATGTTTGAAACTTGTCACAAAGTTGTGAAGAGGTAGCTTATTGACGTGTTAAAATTAGTTGTAGATGTGTAAAGTGTTTATATGTACCTAGGTGGAATATTAAGCCTTTTTTGTCACAAAAATTGACAGTTATAATGATAATGTTATGTGCCTTCACCTAACCTTTGCGTTTTGTAAATGTTACGGTTAGAAGTCGCGTTCTTGTTGTATATTTTATTGCGATATGTATATTTAAAAATATTTTCGAACATCAGATTTTAAACAGATTTTTTTATGAATTCTTGTCTACTTCTGTTTAATATACGTTAATTTACTTGTTTAATTAAAAATAGTTTTATTAATTCTTATTTTGATATAACATTATCATCATAACTGAATTAACGAGCCTATCAAAAGTTCCGTAAAACTGTACGAATTTACAGTGTCATATCAGATTTATGAATGCTTTTGTGTTGTGGGCGGTGCGCTGTCTTGTCAGTTATTAACACTGATGCTTACAAATACTACATACATGCTAACTAGTGTTACTTAATACAAAGGAGAATGATGTGCACATGGCAAAGTAGATAGGTTTGCAGGCTACAGTAACACTTTATATTATTTTATACTCTAACATTTTTATTACATGTTATAATCTGCTTACATAAGCTAAATATAATGTGTAATGAAAATGTTAGTGTATAAAATAATATAATATAAAATGTTAGTGTGGCCTGCAAACCTATCTAGTTTGTTGTGTGTACCTAAAATAACAGTAAGATAAAATTCAAAATTTGTTGTATCCTTCATAATGTCCTGTTTTTAAATAGTTTTACATTTAAACCTGTGTAAAATACTGTCTGAATGAGATTGGAGCACTATACTGCGTTTGCGATTATGTGCCAAACATGTACAGAAACACGAGTTTTAGGAAACACAACTGTAATGCTTACTTATAAGGTTCAGTTTGCGTTACAACATCAAATTTTTATGACCTTTTCAGCTGTACTAGTCAGTCTAAAATGTAGTTTATTTACACTTGCATAAAGTTGATGTTTGTTTAAGTGTAAATAACATCAAATGACACAAGAATTTAAATAGGCTATATGTCATTTTGAGTATTGCAGTAACGAGTTTAATTGTTCAATGAACTAATTTTTAGTTATTATTGCAGAATTTAGTCCATTTTATTAAAAGATTTATGTTTCTTATATAGTCATTTGTAAGCATTGAGTGTTAATATAAATAATTACTTCATTACTGTTGAATGTTGTGAAGACTGTTGTCTATGCCATTTATTGTAATAGTATTATTTAAATATCCTGTACTTACAGTTTAATTATTATATACGCTTGTTAACGCTTTGACTAGAATATTTTATATAAACTAATGTTATTTAAATTTGTTTTTATTAGCTCATGTTTTATTTGTTATTTTTACAGCATTAAGTCGAATTTTTCGACTACTGTCTTATAGATTGTCTGTGCCATTTATATGTCAAACTAGCTGTCCCCCGCGACTTTGTTCGCGTGTTTTAGTTTCAGCGGTTTTTTATTTTTGCAACATTTTTATTTATGCTCCGCTCCTATTGGTCGTAGCGTGATGTTATATAGCCTATAGCCTTCCTCAATAAATGAGCTATCCAACACTGAAAGATTTTTTCAAATCGGACCAGTAGTTCCTGAGATTAGCGCGTTCAAACAAACAAACAAACTCTTCAGCTTTATAATATTAGTATAGATTAAATTGTAAGTACAGTGTGCGTACGCTTTAGTGGTGCGGCAGCTGAGAAAGGTTAATACTTTATACTGTTATCGATAAATTTATAGTCGATTTATCGATGTTTGTGGTACTGCTATTTACTTCTAGTAATTTTACTTTGATTTCAATATTGATTAATTCCTAGTTTGAATGATAATACTTTTTTTTAAACACATTTTTCTGTTTTCTTTCTTTGAATAATTTTTATACATATTTTTTTAGTAAAATGCAGTATCATAATCATAGGGTTCGTAATATATTTATAACGGATTTTATTTTACACATAAATTTTTGATTATTTTTTTGTTTATTCATTAATTTTATAATTCAAAATTTAATTACTGTTGTAAGGTCGCAAATATCGTTGTAGCAACTTAAATATGTTTAAAAAAAATCAAATGGTTCTCCATTTTTAATTGTTCTTTTTTCTAAGTAACATTTTAAGGTTACATATAATAAAATATTAAAAAAGGACATATGTATGCAGAAAAACCCTTTTCCCGTACGGGTCAATATGATCTGTAAATAAAACAAATATAAAATTATTTTTGCGACCTTATGACTTCGGAGACGATTCAGTTGAGCTGTAAATGTCCGAAATATGTTTTTGGAAAACGTTATTTTTTTCTATCATTTGCAATAACGTCTAGTTCATAGGTTGATAGACGCATTTGATATACTACTTATATACTACAAGTAGCATATTTTTATTTTTTAGAGCAATTTATTTTACTCGTGTTCTGTCCTGACTTTATTTAATCATCTCCTCCTCCCGTTCGTATATTTTTTTTATATTATTTTACTATCTTGCCTGCTATCGGGAAAGCGAAATTATTCGTTATTTATCTTCTTTTAAAAAGTGCGTCTATTGATCTAGTAACAAATCAAATTGACAACAAATAATTTTTATTTTTTTAAGAGTATATTTTTATATTACATAATATGTTGGTGCGCAGGAGTGGATCGGATTAAGGGACCAGAGCGTTGTAGTGATACATTTTGTATTGTAATTGTTTTGCATCTGTTGTCTAGATATAGTTTAAAATATTAATTATGTTGTGATCATGAGATCTAATCAGTTACTAATGTAATGCACTATTACCTATAGGTATATGTATATAACCGAGGTAACACCGTGACGTCACGGTGTACAAATGCTTGTGCTTAATAAAATTAAAAAGATATATTCCAATTTATGGCACTGTTTTATTTACAATGTCTTTGTGAAAGTGGGTACAAAATATGGTGGAAATTATATACCTTTAAATTAAGATCCGCCATCTTAATTTAAAGGTATATAAATACCAAATAAAGTACAAATATTAAGTAGGTAGTCACTAATTACATATCGAGACACAAACAACGACAATCTTCATTACAAAATAAGCAAATCTTATAAAACTAATGAGTTGGCGCTATTTCAGTTTATTATCTACATGAATCTTAAAATCTATTGAAAATAAAGCATTTTCAGCATGGGTTCTAAAACGACAGAAAATAATAAAACACTACACATTAATTAAAATCAAACTATCTTGAATCTTCATATTGTCTTCAAGGCAGAAATAAAAAAAAAGTGATCAACAGAAAGGACCATGACTTTTCCATAGCTCTATAGATAGATAACACCATCTATTTTACGATGACAAACTTTTGAACGCCAAACTTTTTGCTCAAACCTTAACTTAGTGAAAAATATATAATATAATATAAAAAGCACTGCACGTTTTTTTCTCTATATTAAATAGTCATTTTTACTAGAAATTGTATTGTGAGACGATTACGACCAGCCTGGCGACCGCGCTACCCGCGAACATGGAGCGCTGGTATAGCGACATGGTCAACTCCAGCTCCACGACTTGCGGTCCCTCTAGTGAACATAGGAGAGAGATCACGCAGATGTTGCCTGATGGCCGCATGCTGGAACACGAATATAAGTAATGTTTCTGTGACTTCATCATCATCATCCACAGCCTTTGTCATCCCATGCTGGGCATAGGCCTCTTCTTTCATGTGCCAATCTCTCCGGTCCTGTGCCAGTCTCATCTAGATTATGTGTGTTACAAACTTTTATTTGCTTCTCTCCCAATGTTACCTAGATCAAGACATGCTAGATCTGATTAGTCCAGTGAGTCTTAATCAGTCCAATTTTACTTTACCAGAACCCAAAAGGTTCCAATCTTTCAGCCAGATTTACTTCTTGAGTAGGGAAAGGGCATTTAAGAATTCTTTCTTAATTTACATATTATTTGAAATGACATCAAAGGGTCAAAAAACAACAGTAAGTACGTACTCAAAACATCTGAAGTCGGCTGGGTTTACTCCCGGCGAGGCCTGCACGGCCACCATTCTCATCTCGAAGCTCACCACCGACTCCCTCCACGACGGACCTCGCATCGTAAACAGGTCCACCTGAACATACCCTTATATTAAGACCACAGACTTCACTTAGTAATCTAAATCTATCTATATATATAAACTTTATATATTAGATACCTACATAGTAAACTTAATATCTTGTATAAGTAATAATATCTTGGCTTTATCTAAATTTATGTATTGCGTTAAAAATATTAAATACCTAACCTAACCTTTTAATACCTTAATAAAAACAATGAGAGGCTTATGTAATCTAAATGTTGATAATACTCACACTGCCCGAAGGCAAGTAGATGTTAGCAACGAAAGTTATAAAGTTGTAGCTGTAAGTGCTGGGCTGCTGCAGACACGTCCAGTCACCGATCTGGCACGTGCGCTGGACGCGGGTACAACGACTGGGAAAAAAAATAATAAAGTCAAGATTAATATTGAGAATCCGCTGAACTCAAGTTGATCGGGAACAAACACATTTAAGTCAAACGCCGAAACTTTTAATAATTTCTTAAATTTTTTATTGTTTATTATTTAAGATAGGGTGCAAATCAAATAAACAGGGCACGTGTTTTGTAGATGCAAATCCTTTTTAACGATGGAAATTTTTAAGTCATCATAAGGCTCCAGCCAGAATTGCGCCCGACTCTAAGCGGCCACAAAAAATACTCCAATTTCTTTTTCAGTCTGACTTTGTTAGTCCAAATGGTAATTAGTAACTCTGAGTAGAACTGTACTCACTGCTTAGACTCCAGCTTGTACCCCGGCGGGCAGTCGATGTGGTGGCAGTGGTAGCTGCCTCTGGTGTTCTGGCACACGTAGCCCTCGTCGCTGCTGTGTGCGCACCGAGCTTCGCCGGTCTCACACTCGTCGATATCTGCGAGTGTTTCAAAGAACGTAAATCCAATATTAACCCATTTGTCTGTTCATACAAATATACTCTAGTCACGAAGAAATCTAGGGTTTTTGGATAGGAGCTAACGCTATCGTAGACAACACAATGTCCAAACTAACTCCATCTAACTGTTGTCAAAATCATACAGCGTTGAAAAAAATGAGATTTTTTTTTCTTGGTTAGATGCTGTTTTTGGTAGATCCCATTAGGCTTTAGGTTTGAGGGAGTCGGGTTTAACAAAGTTAAGTTGTACTTACCGACACAGCTCCTGCTGTCTTCAGACAGTCTGTAGCCCGCGGGACAGGCGCACCGGTAGCTGCCGGGCTCGTTGATGCACTCGCCGCCACACAAGCTGCCACGCAGCCGCACCGCGGAGAACTCCTCACACTCGTTCACGTCCACGCAAGTCCTGAATTATGACGTAAAGATTAGAAAGCTAGTGAACTATATAAGGTATTCGAAATTGCTATAATGCCTTTTTTGCCTGTTTAGTCCATAGGGTAGATTATGTTGAAGAGATCATAAAGGGAACTATATTTTCTATCACCAAAATTTATATTTGTCATCAAGTTGTATCACCTAATAAATAGATCTATCGCCACGAAATATTTTCGTTCTCAGATAAACAAAAATTGTTCCCAGGTATGAATTATCAAATTAATGTTAATATATGTGTAAAATAAGAGATCGATAACCAATAAAATTATATTGCATTACATGAATATAAACTTCGTTCTTATAATAACAATTTTGTTACTTAAATAATAGCTCTGTGCTCAGAATGGTAGATCTGTCACCAAATAAATCGATTATCGATCCCTGACTGCGACTCCTTTTTATTTGATATTTTGTCACCAATACAGTAGTAACATTTTATTTCGTTCAGATATTAAATTAATAGTATTCGTTACCAATTTAATACATCAATTTATAATTTTAATGAAAAAATGATCAAAGGGGAGGAGACAAATTGGCGCGCTTTAAAAATTGACCAATCCGGCCTCAACGATGGGTTGTAGGTAACTAGGTTCGATCACACGATGCGCGACGCGGGCGGGTGCGCCAAAGTTCACCTAAAATTTCAACTCCGATAATTGGAAATCCGAAAATGTTCTTCCTAACAATCACAATTCCTAACTACTCTGTCTCTAATGTTCATAATTCCGAAGCATTTAACTTCATAATGTCAGTAGCAATAAACATCTATTATACTTTTATTTGTTTTCCTACATTTTCTCAACATAACCATCTTTTACACTATTATTCAAAGTCATATCTTTTTTGTTTAGATTTCTTTTTATTCATAATAATCAGTAGCTTAGAATCGACTTTGCCAACCCCGACACATTTGGTTAGGTTGGTAGGTATTTTTTTTTTCTGACCCTTAGAACTGACTTTGCCAACCCCGACACATTTGGTTAGGTTGGTAGGTATTTTTTTTTTCTGACCCTTAGTACCGACTTTGCCAACATGCAATGCAATTTTCTAGTAACATAATATGATTTATTGGTGATCTCTTTAAATTAGTTTGCTTAAATACTTATTAGGACACACCTATTATAATACATACAAAAACATTTATTTGGTACTAGACCTTATATCTCAGGATTTTAGGTGATTTATTGTGGAACTGATTTTGCATTGTTTGGTGACTACATTTTGGTGACAGATCTACTATTTTGAGACAAAAACATTTATTTGGTACTAGACCTTATATCTCAGGATTTTAGGTGATTTATTGTGGAACTGATTTTGCATTGTTTGGTGACTACATTTTGGTGACAGATCTACTATTTTGAGGACAAACCCTATTATTTAAGAAACACAAAACTAATTAAATTGGTGATAGCTTAAATGATACCCGATCATAAAATGTAAGTCTAGCTATAAAAAAGATTGAGTTTCAAAAAGAAGATTTAAGTACTTATTTTTATAATATATTACTTCCAAGGGAAAAAAGTTATGCTATTATGAACTGCTACACTTTATGTGCCTCATTTATAATAAATATTCTCGAGTGTGTTTTGCAACTAATGAGCAGATTCTTATTTCAATATTTCTCTTTTTCATTTTGAATTTAAAACCAAGAAGTTAATAATCACCGCCCAGATTTTTATAAATGGCCAATGATGCTGATAGTCTTTAAGCGTTTGCGGTTTCTAAATTTGTCGAACTGATCAACTAACAGAGCCAGGCATATAGTTAAACATCACTAGGAACATTTTCACGATCATTCTAGACAACGTGTAAATTCTCGTCGAAAAGTGTTCACAAAGATGTGACAGAACACAGAAATTGCTCGACTCACCAAAGCACTGTTGCTTCGCTAGAATGCTCTTGCTTATTTTGTGTATAATGTAACATTCACTAGAATGCTTATTACAAGTCTAGCAGCACCTTCACAACATTAACTCACTTGTTATCATCATCGAGGCGGTACCCCTTCCTGCAGTAGCAGCGGTAGCTGCCCCAGGCGTTGGAGCAGCCCTGCGAGCACACGCGCGTGTCGGAGCACTCGTCCACGTCCACGCACACCTTGTCGTTGGAGGGCGCGTTCCGGAACCCTGCGCGGCACACGCACTGGTACGAACCCCACGTGTTCACGCATTCCGCGTTGTAGGCGCAAGGCTGGATGTAAAATTTGTGATGTTTTACCACACTGAGACATTGGGAGTCTACATTTTGTCAAGCTTTTTAATATGATAGGTATATCTCAAGGTTTTATTGGTTACCTTCAGGATTAATTACAAATAAAAAAATGTTGCTTGACTTGAGATGGAGAAGTAAGTAGTACACATTATGGTTGTCCAAGAAAAGCTAAAGGCTCTACTCACATTCCCGTGCATGCACTCGTTGATATCCTCGCACTGGTTCCGGCCGACCAGGCGGTGTCCCGCCGGGCACTGACACGAGTACCCTCCGTAGAAGTTCTCGCAGCGCTGATCCGGACCGCATTCGGAGATATTGCGAGCGCATTCATCGATGTCTAATAATGTTTAAAAATACTTATAAATTAGTTTTGAAGATCACACACATACAGTATACAAGAAAGTCGGGAAACAGAAACGGCATATAAGTTCCTCAACAACAGTCTGAAGTAAATAAAAAAACATTACGTTTTGGATATCGAATTAATGAAGTAGGTATAAGCTAAAAAGATTATGATGTTATGAAAAATATGAAAAAAAGAACAGACATTGTCGATGATCTTTTTTACCGTAGCATGTTATCCGGTGTCACCTTGTAACCCCAAGGACGGGCAGGCAACTAACGCCCCCACATTTGAGACCCAGGTGTAGGTAGGTCTTGGGGGGTAAGGTTCTCGCTGGCTTACCATCAAGACATGTTAGACATACCGTAGCATCTCTTATCAGGTGTCAGCTTGTACCCCCAAGGGCAGGCGGCCGCGACCGCGCCTACATCAGGCACTCTTGTGTACGTCGGTCTTGGGGAGTAAGGTCCGCGCTGGCCGTACTGCGCGCCCACCGTGATGACGTTGCGACCCTCGTTGGAAGGTGACGGAGAAGGACGGGCTGTCGTCGTTATTGGAGCAGGACCTGATACAGATTTTAGGTTATATTGGTTTAATATTGCTGAGATAAAACTATACTTGAAGTTTGAACTAGTCAAGGCTTAAAGAAGACTTGATTTAACTACTTTGTATTACACTAGCGATCCACCCCGGCTTCAGACGGTTAGCACAGCAATATAGCCTATGAGACTCAGGGATTTTATAGCATTCTAATGGTGAAAGAATTTTTTAAATCGGTCCAGATGTTTTTGAGTTTATTTGTTACAAACATAAAAATGGATGAGACTGGCGCAGGACCGGAGAGAATAGCACATGAAAGGAGAGGCCTATGCCCAGCAGTGGGATGACAAAGACTGTGGATGATGATGATGATAAAACAATACAAATCTTTCCTCTTTATAATATTTGTATGAACAGGATTATGTTAACTTACTGTAGTTAGGTTTGTCTCCCTCACCGCGACACCTCCTGCCGCATTCACACCTGAATCCTCCTTCGATGTTAACGCAGTCCTCACGGTCTGAACACGTGGCCTTGTTCGTAGCACATTCATCGATATCTGTTAGTGGAAAAAGTACGTAAAAAGAAAATGGTTTTTTAGTTGTTTAAGATAACAATGGCACAGATTCCCTTGTACCTACGCTAACAAAATTAAACTGTTACTCACATACAGCGTGAGAAAAGGACGGCAACAGATAACAACTAACTTAAAAATGTCAAACTAGTTTTCGCTTTGAACATCACTGTGTTTTAGTGCACACGTTTCTGCGTGTCGGTAGATTTGTATGAGAATTTTAATCGAAACTAAATTTGGCAGCTGTAACTTTGGTCTGTCCTTTTCTAATTGTGTACAAGTGAAAAAGATACCGATGGTTTCAATAGTTTAGTGTGGGTTTAACAGAATCGGGGCCAGTATTTCTTTCGTTTTTATTTAACTGTTCATGATAATTTATTTTATTTCCGTACAGTACGGTATAATTGACCGCAAATAAGTTATTAATTAATCGAATTATACAATACCAAAATTAATAACAAATACCTAGTATTATAAACTTACCAACGCATTTGCCACGTCTGGTATCGTAAGAAAAGCCCAGCTCACAAGTGGGTGGGTACCTGCGACCAGCTCCCACCGGGGTGTATGCCCAAGTAGGTGTGAACTCAGGCGACGTTACTGCAATGTTACACAAATTACATGTCATGGTCCATGGAGTACCCGCAGTATTAAGTATAATCAGTATTAAACTATCGGGATTGTTTAAGGGATTACAAAAATAAAATGGTGTAAGTAAATGCGATTAAGGTGGAAGAAATTCAATTTTTCTTACGTTTTTTTGCACTTTACCGATCAGTTTCAGGCCTTTTTTTAACAAATTAAAATTCGCAGCCTTAATACGTTTGTATTTACAGAATTATAATCATTAAAATCATTAACCAACTCTAAGCTAAGTTCATGCAATCCCATTTAATGACACACCAGCTTAATGTAAAAAAAAAGAAACAGGAATTGGATGTTTTTTTTACGTTTTTTTTTATTAGTTTTAGGTACTTATCTAAAAATAATCACATAAAAGGAAGAATTCTTGATTAAGAATATCGATTGTCCAGATTGTCCAGGGTGCGTTGACTTTAGTATTTACATCTATTTAAGTAGCCATTAAAGCAACTAGAGTCAGGCAACGTTTTGAAAGTGCCTGAAAAGGCCTAATTTAAATAAAAATATTTTGATTTTGATTTGATCCATTCAACGTGACTTTTGAAAGATCACTGAAAAAGTTACATTAAGACACTCTTAGGGAAAACCTGGAAAAGTAACAAAGGATTATGACACTCTTAGACTTAAAAGGATGATCAAAAGTAATGACTTCAAGGTCAAGAAAACTTACACGCACTTTCAGTAGTAGTACTAGTAGTGGTACTAGTACTGGTACTGGTACTGGTAACCCTAGCTGCGGTGGGTGTGGTTATGACGTTGCAGTACCCTGATGCGTCTCGACGGAACCCGGCCATGCACTCGCAGATGTAGCCTCCGGGCTTGTTCACACATATCTCTGTGTTTTTACAAGCATGCTGGCCGGCCAAACACTCGTCCGCATCTAAAAAGGAAGAAACCCAAATTTGATTTCGTTAACCTTATGATGACTGAATTTAGTTTAAAAGATGGACAAGTAAGTAAAATCTTATTTTAATGCAAGAAATTTTAAAGAAACCTAAGTTATTAATGGTGTGATAAATTGCTTGCTGGTCGAAAACAATTTAAACGCTATTTAACATTATGCAATTAAATTTTCGGTCGGGATTCTTAATAAAGGTAAGTTATGCTATGGTGAGCTAAAAATATATTCTTTGTGTCTCGAATTGAATATTGAAAATAAATCCTTTATCATAAAAGATGTTTAAAGACCAAATCGAACATATTTCTGCCGCCATAAAAAAACATATATATTAAATACTTACCAACACAATTTCCTTCAGCATCCTTCTCATAACCATCCAGACAATGTAAGTCAGTGACATCAAAATCAGGATTTTCAAACGGTTTGTCTCCACCTATTTCATTAGTCCTCCTATCATCAGGTACTTCTGGCACTGGACGCCCTGGTCTACGAGGTGGCTCTGTTGTTACTTCTGGCCTAGGAACGGGTGCGTCTGGTCTGGGATATTCAGGTCTTCTAGGATAACTATGTGGTCTACGGGGATTTACTGGTCTACGAGGGTAAGGATATTCTGGCCTTCTTTCTGTAGTGGTTCGTATTGTTGTGGACGTGGTAGGATATCTAGGTCTGTCATAGTATGGTGGGTAGGGGTAGTTTCTGCTCGGTCGAATTGTGGTAGAAGTGGTGGTAGGTCTGGGTGTGGTAGTGGTAGTGGTGGTGCTGGTGGATGTGGTGGTGGGTCGCTGTGTTGTAGTCGTGGACGTTGATGTCGTTGGGATTGTTGGTACAGTCTCTGCGTAGTCGCTGTCTGTTGTTGAATTCTCTTCACTGTAAAAAAGAACTTCACATAGAACTTTGACCTGCTACTGAAATATTGTTATTTTTGTATAATTATTGTGTATGTATTTTTCTAGATATATAATCTTATCTTTTTTAAACCTTAATCGATCTAGATCGAATAAGGTTATATGTAAAAAATAATCGAATGAAAATAATCGATTATATTTAGATGATATTGCTTTAATATTTATCAAAATTTAATGTGCTTTATTTTATTCGTTTTAATTTCAAGATTAACTATTTCCTGTGCTAGAATGGACCATTCTTGTTAGTAGTAGTCTTCCTTCCGGCCATCCCAGCACAGGAGTTCCATGTAAAGAGAAAGGGAGGCCTTCGCCCTGCAGTACATTACTTAGATTCGATGGTATAATCTGTTCATTGCGCTTAATTTTAGTTGAAATGCCTTCTAAACTCTTCAAATTTCCGGTTGACTTACTCCGAGTCGTAGTACTCGTACTCATAGAGCGGCAGGCTGGTGGTGGAGCTGGTGGTGGGCGCGCGGCGCGTGCAGGTGAAGGTCCCCAGCAGGTTCAAGCAGTGCTGCCCGCCGCCACAGTTAGCCATGTTTAAGGCACACTCGTCGATGTCTGAGTAAAAGTAAGTATTTTTGCATAGCACAAAACGCTTAGTAAACTAAGTACCTATATCTTTTCAAATTTACTAGATCGAGACGTTATGAAAATAGTTTAAGACATTGGATATTTACTGGTCTTTTTTAAACTAATCACATAGATAATCTCTATAGAGTGTCATTCATTACATGAGGACAACCGTTAGCAATTTCGCAGCCAAGGGCGTTAGTCGCATGCGATGTCCTAAATGTCAAATTCCATACTTTGTTGGTGGGCTTTGACAGCGGACGCGCCAGTGGCGCCAACTGGTGAGTGCAATAACAATAGCCAGTGTAAAATCATATTATCATCAGTGTAAATATATATTTTTGTTATATTAAAAGCATAAATGTTGGAATTTTAAAGATTACTGACCAACACATGATCCTGACGCGGAATCCAGCGAGAACCCATCCTTGCAGCGACACTCGTGTCCTCCGAACGTGTTGATGCAGTTCTGGAACTGGTCGCACAGGTGCGTGCCCTCGCGGCATTCATCTATGTCTGATACAGAAAGCCTAACGTAGGTAACCTAGCAATAAACTAAATTACTGTACCCTCTAGCCAAGTGACATTTCTTCACCATGTCTACAAGCTTAACACTAATCGAATCCTTATGTATGGAAGTGACAAGTTTAAATTTTTGACGGGCCTGTTGGTCTAGTGGTTAGTGACCCTGACTGCTAAACCGGAGGTCGTGGGTTCGATTCCTACGCAGGACAAATCTTTGTGTGATGAGCACGATCACTTGTTCTGTGTCTGGGTGTAATTTACTTATAATATGTATTTATTTAAAAAATATATATCAGTTGTCTGGTTACCATAATACAGGCGCTGTCTAGTTTGGGATCAGATGGCCGTGTGTGAGTTGTCAAAAAAAAAAACCTGACTTATCGAAATGAAATGTCATTTCCATACATTGATTGTCATTTAAGCGATTTCTATCATCCTTAACGTATGTAAATTCTAAAGGGGACTGGTTTGAAACTGAGTTCGATGATTAACTAAAAGTTTGCATCCTACCCTTTTACTTTCAGTAGCAGTACTTAGTAACTGTTACGTTCTTTATGTACATTGAAGTATTTAAACATAATGACTCACCTTCACAAATGGAACCACCAGGACGAACTCTCGTGCCTTCCTGACATGTTTTCGTTGCTAGCCTGAAAATTAAAGATCATGACATAATTCCATTTATGTTAATTTTCCTATATTTCTTGTTTAAAGCTACAAATACTTTCAGTAACTTACTTTGGCAGAGTGCTAATTTTAGATTTACAGTTGTACGCTCCAGGCAGATTGATGCACAGCTCATGGCGCTTGCAAACCTCAGAACTCTCCTCACACTCGTCGATATCTGTAAAAATACAGAGTTGTAACAACTTTTTATGTTGTGTAAAACAAGAGAAAAATATTCCTTCTCGGTTGGGAGGCCAAGAGTCAAGCTTCACTTCAAGCCGCTCCACTGTCATAGGGAGATTGTTCGTTATTTTTTAGTGGTTATATTATCATAAAATTTTTTGGAAGACAATTTAGGAATGAATCTGCATTTTCAGCGATGCTATAATATGTCCTACGAGTTAAATTCATCATATACTTAGAGTAAACATAGTTCTGCACGTCGATTCTGTAAAGTTCAAACAACAACTCGCTTCTCACATCGCTATTCACTCTCACTTCGCATAAGGTTCGAAATGACCTTGATTTCGATCGGATTCGAGTGCGAAGTGAGCGTCGAAGTGACAAGAAAATTACCTTACTGAATCCCACTTCTTATGTCATCTCATACTTTATCAGTCAAAATCTCACGACAAATTAGTACAACTCGCTGACACGCTCGCAAGTGTGGCGCTAGTGTACATTCGAATTATCATCCGAGTTTTTGGAATGCCAATCAAGAAACTCACAGCGGATTCAGATTCGAAGTTTAGAATGAGGTCTTACAGAATCACACCGAAGCAGAGAGTGCGCGCATCACTAGTAGCTCCTTGTGCCAAGCGTTAACACATTTTTTTATTTTAATCTAAAAATACTACGCTCGTTTACTGATTATAATTATTTTCCTTGCGACGACAGAGTTTATGCGAAAATATCGATGGTTCCGTTACTATGTATATTATAGGTTTTGAGATAGTTTTAATAAAACGGCGCGCTCTGTTTTGACACAAATTTTACGATTTTACTTGTTCATACTTGTGCCTACAGTTCATACTCGATAAGTGCGCTGTATAGCTTACTTACTAATTTTTTTATCTAAAACTGCACGACTTTTCTACCTTCACAAATACCAGTGGCGCTGTTGACCTTGAAGCCAGGAGCACATCTCTTGGAGACGTGGTCCTGACAGAAGAAGCTGCCGTGCGTGTTAATGCAGTGCTGCGACAGGTGCTGGCAGTCGTCAAGGCTCTCCACACACTCGTCTATGTCTGAAATGACAAAAGAGGCTCTCTTTTATAATTGTTTTTTTTACGTATCCCCACAGTAGGTACAGTTTAAGGAGGCAAAAAAGGACATAATTTTATAAAAAAAAACATAATAAGACGTCTCTTACCCATACACTCATCGTCAGGTCCAGCCCTGAATCCTGGAGGGCAGATATCATTCTTGGGTGCAGTAGCAGGAGTAACAGCAGGTTCGGTGACCGCTCCTGGCACAGCCTCCGTGAACGGCTTGCCCATCTTCCCGGCGCACTTGTAACCGCCAATGGTGTTCTCACAGAGGTACTTAGGACATGGGGGACGGGGAAGCTGGCATTCGTTGATATCTGTAAAAGTAAGTATGAAATTGTTATTTTATTTGGTGATATACAAACTTTTCAAATATTCATATGGCCCAAACGTCAATCAGTTTTAAGTCTCCGTTAACTCTCATGCTATCTTTGTCACTTTAAGGTGTAAAGTAGGGAAAGATAGATATTTGAGTACGTCTTAAAGTTGAGTGTGTATAAGTATTCCGGGGTTAGCGAGCTCGCATTGATCTCACTCAATGCGAGCAGGCTATGAATATTGTGTGAAGCTTCCCAAAAAAACTACTCAAATCATCTTCACGTTGGAATTTTCACTCCGTTCAAATAGAATTTCTGTTTTCATTAGTTAATTGAAATTTAAATACAAGTCTGCCAAAGGTACCGCCTTACAGTATCTATTGTTCATAAGAATATCAACCAAAAGACAAGACTAAACTCTTAACTAATAAAATCTTAAAAAAATAGCGTCAAAAAATTCATCCACATCGCTGTCGTGTGGAAGTGTACCGAAAAGGCTGGCGGCATTGCCACGTTGTATGGCAAAGCTTATTCTTTGTCAAGCCAAAAAGCCAGCCTTTGAGTCACGCAAGGAGTCAACAAGACGTTTTTCTAGATCTTTAAATTAGGTATGTGTTTTTAAGAGACAAGAAGTACCTAGTTTATAATATCTACTTACCATCGCAGACCTGGTTGACTAGATTCCTCTTGAATCCAGGCGGGCAGCTCAGGCCCAGGTCCCTCTTCTTGATGGGCACGCACTTGAACGCGCCAGCCGTGTTATGGCACACGGTTTCCTCCGCTGTACATAAATCATCAGTCGCTTCCGCACACTCATTTATATCTACAACAACATCACGCCTAGTAATAGAATTGGGAATGGCAGAGTGCCCACAAGCAATGAACTAATTAGGTCCCAGGATAGTATGATTTCACACGGAATATGTGATTAGTGCTATATTTCTAAATTTAGTAAAGTCTAAATCCCAAATTCCAATTCCGAATAATACTATGAGTTTTCTGAATTTCGAGATAGACTATGATACTACGGTGAACTTAATGATTTTCCAATATATAAAGTACACTAAGATCTCGTTATATGAAATACAATGAGGCCTTCCTAATTGTGTTATCCTCAGTATGTGCTATTTTCATGCCTTTTAACCATGTGTAAACTATTAAATTTGTATTTTTTATTCCCTAACCCTAAAGTATATCTACCTATACAGGATTTCTTATCAGCCTGCAGCCGGTACCCCTCGTGGCAGGAACACCTCACCACGCCGCCTTCATCATCACACTCGTGCTGACAGGAGTCCTTCGTGCAAGTCTTCTTGACTGTCGTGGTCTCAACTCTCTTTGCCGTTGTAGTTTGCACTATCTTCGGCGTCGTGGTCTCTGGTTTCTTCGTTGTAGTCGTCTCTGGAGTGTCTGCTGCTTTCTATAAAGGAAGAAACATTATTTGAGTTACATGTTGGGAAAATACAGATTTAAAATGATAGTACATAATTGACACAAAATTTTGTCTAATTTCAGTAATTTACCTATGTACGATTATAATAACGGTAACAAAATTATGCAAAAAAAAAAAAAAAAAAAACATTGTTCATACGTTCACAAATATTTTTCGTTTCGGCTTGAACAGGTGATGGATTTGTGTCAGCAGACTTATTTAAACAGCCGCTTAAACATACTCATCTGACTTACTTCCTGCCTTAACGATATATTTTCTTGAATAAATTTCAAAACAGATAAGTACAGAAAGGGGTAATTACAGAATGGTTGATACAGCACGTCGATTCTGTAAAGTTCAAACAACAACTCGCTTCTCATATCGCTATTCACTCTCACTTCGCATAAGGTTCAAAATGACCTTGATTTCGATCGGATTCGAGTGCGAAGTGAGCGTCGAAGTGACAAGAAAATTACCTTACTGAATCCCACTTCTTATGTCATCTCATACTTTATCAGTCAAAATCTAACGTCAAATTAGTTCAACTCGCTGACACGCTCGCAAGTGTAGCGCTACTGTACATTCGAATTATCAACCGAGTTTTACGGAATGCCAATCAAGAAACTCACAGCGGATTCAGATTCGAAGTTTAGAATGAGGTCTTACAGAATCACACCGCTGGTAGACTTTTTGCCATAAGGTATTCAGTGACAGTCAATATTCGTGATATTTTTAGGTATCTTATGCCCAGCACTGGGATTACAAGGGTTATGGATGGTGATGATCCAGTTAAAACTGAATTCCAACGGACTTACCACGCAACATTCGTGGAAGGCCTTCTTCCTTAGCGCAGTGGAGGGGCTGACGCCTTCCGGTGACGGTGGCAGGCCACACGCCTGCTTGCCCTGGGCTTGTCCAGTCAATTTGCCGAATGAACATTCCTCGCAACATGACTGTAAAAATAAACCAAAGATTGTAAACGAACGTTGTCGTCTTATAATTTTATGGTCAAAATTACTTACTACCGAATTCAGGAATAAATCTTTCCTTAAAATAGGGGAGCGGACAGGGTATGTAAAGGAAATTTCTATTTGGTCCACCAGATTGATAAAAAAAAAGAAAAAAACTTTTTCTTTTTATCATATCAATGAAAAAAATTGTAGCCACAAATGACGTTACGCGACATTTCCATTCACTGTACCTTTCTTATCGTTTGTTTAATTAAAAAAGAAAAAAATAATATTTATTCAATATCTATGTGACGCGTAAATAAAAAAAAATTGTCCGATCCCCTGTTGTGTTCCGTAAGGAATCTGAAAGCATAATCACAAAGCGTTTCTTATATTGATTTAAAATCCATATTACCTTCCCAATGTCGGAATCTGGAGTGTTACAAGCCTTCGAATCGGCTAACTTTATTCCTGCTGAACAAGAATCCTTTTGTCTGAAAAACAACACATCAAATCATGAGTGCATTACTAGGTAAGTAGACGCATCGGGTTTTCTTTCTTTTGATATTTGTCATGGTAAATACATTATGTATTGACGACCTCCGTGGTCGAGTGGCGTACACACCGGTTGCAAGGTGTCGCCAGCTCTGAGGTCCCGGGTTCGATCCCCGGCCGGGTCAATGTAGAAAACAACTTTTCTACATTGTCTCGGGTCTGGGTGTTTGTGGTACCTTCGTTGTCTCTGAATTCCATAACACAAGTGCTTTAGCTACTTACTTTGGGTTCAGAGAAATGTATGTGATGTTGTCCACATTTATTTATTTATTATTTATAATTACTAGCATATCTCACGTATTTATGTAACATTCTTCGGCCAGGTGTATCTGTATTGGTGTCTAGCGGAGTAAGAGGATGAGAATATGTGTGTTATGTATGGGAGGGTATGGGTGTATGTGTGGGTGTATATGGGAATGTTTCCTTTACTTACAACATAATACGTAATAGTTAACATCATTCCAAAATTAAGTAACTTTAGATTCAGGTTCCCGGATATTTATTATAAACTATTTGTCACTTCCTACAATGTGATGAAAGTGTGTCAGATATGAGTCAACTACCACATAATTTTAATCACTGCTTCTGCCTATAGAAAGAAACAACTTTCTTCAAAAAAGTATTAATTTTTTCTAAGTTTTGTACGGTAAGGCCAATTTTTTGGGCAGAGGAGTTGACCTCTTAAGCTGAGATGAAAGAGACCTCAATCTACACATGATATAAAGATTTCCATTTAAGTCCTTAATCCTTACTTGAACTGCTGTTCGCAACAGCTAGCGATAGCAGCCACGCATGGGCCCAGCTGTTCCGCCTCGATGTCTTCCGGGGGTGCGATAGCTGCGCAGGAGTCGGCTGTCAGCGCCTCGCTCTCACCGTGCGAGCAGCACGAGTCCGTGATGTCGGCTTCCTCGGACGAGGATAGGGCTGTGGGAATAATTTGACTAATATTACTATGCAACAAAATAGACGAATCTGATAGCTCATTGATCTATTTTTGCTTAAATTTTTCGATTATATTTAAAAAAAACAAGCAACAAATAAATGCTACTATAATGCTGCCGACAATTTAAATGATATACTTTAGATCTTTTCACTATTATCTGTTTCTCTTATTTCACACGGGTTATCCTCAGTAACGAGAATACCTGGTCCTTTGAAAGGCTTACATGGGGACACAGGTCGAACACTCAGCGGCCTTGTTGAGAACTTTACTCTAATATGAAATGGGGCAACTAATAGGCGCCATCCACCCCTGCTCTATAGAAGAACAGACATGACCGCATGAACAGCCCAAAGCAGGACTATTGTAAATTATGCGGTATAAGAAAAATACATGGGCTATTGATTGGAAAGGGTTATGTGGATAACTTCCATAAATTCTTCCTTTTCGGCGGCGGCGGTGACGCAAGTCGAACTGTTTAAGTTCCAGTTCGCCTCGCGACACCACCGCCGCCGCGTCAGATCATGATTAGGGACTCCTATTGAGTCTGAAACTGGTCGGGCAATGCCGAGACTGTACGTGAGTAAACCGTTAATATTTCTAAATAATTATGAATACTCTATATTTTTTCTAAGTTAGGAGCAACCTAGTTATTGTTGCTGTAAGATGAAACTAGAGTAAATAAAACCTATATTTAATCTTTGTATAATAACTTTCGTGAGGAGTATTCATAATTATTTAAGACAAACGGTTTACTCACTTATATTCTCGGGATCGCTTTTATTTAATCTTAATCAGTGAATAAGAGTGATGAGCACTCCTTGTTACTTTCATGCATATGACCTAAGCATCCAAACCTTGCCTTATGAATGTTCTAAGAATAATATAACTTGCTATGATTAGACATTGCGAAGGTAAGTATTCCCGGACGTACTAAACATTGTCGATCATGATAACTCCCGCCTCCGCCTATCTTACCGCACACACTCGGGAATTAGATAATAATCCTCACCTACTGCACGTGAAATGCACTCAAGTAACAATTTGTATTAAACTAGCGAACTACCTTTGATGCGTCTGTCTTATTATTGAATTAGGTAAGATTTGATATTTATCCTTACTATCCTTATTATAAATTCGAAAGTAACTCTGTCTGTCCGTCTTTCGCGTTTTCACGCCAAAACCATTCTACCGATTTAAATGAAATTTGGTACACAGATAGTCTATAGCCTGAGAAAGGAAATAGGCTACTTTTTGCCGCGACAACCGACATCCACGCGGGAAACAGCTAGTCTCAGAATAAAATTCGCACCACCAAAGGGAAAATCATTATTTTTTTGCTATTATTTGTACTCTAGTGTGTTATTTAATAGATAACATATTACGTAGCTACTTAAAAGTCTTTGTTTTTAGTGCGAGTCTGACTCGCACTAAGGGTTCCGTATAAATTGTGCTGATCGTCACGGTTAATTCTTCGAAAACGAACATAGCTTTGCGATTGTAAAAATGCTCTCTCGTACATGACACTATCAAATTCCAACTGTAAATATAAGTTTGTAATCGCACAAACAAATTTTTATGTTAAAAAACTACAAATTTACAGTTCAAATTTTTTCAAATGATGGTTTGCTTGTGACATTAGACAAATAATACCTAGACCGTATTTGACATTTACTTTAAAATTATACCACCTTATTCCTGAAAAAAAATCGACTCGACACAGTGTGACAAGAGTGATTTTAAACGGGTTCCTTTTTATCTTTGAAGGTACTGAAAACTAAACACTAGTTATACTCGAGAAGAAATGTTCGTTTACTCATAAATACATACAATACATTCATCTAATTCCCGCTCCAAAATGAAACTTTCAATATTTTTAATACAAAGAAATAAGCCGAAAATCCTAACCAAAGCATGAAAATGGCTTAATTTCACGGAGAGTGTATAGTAACCAGAAATTATTCAGTATTGTAGTGAGGCATGCGGGATCAGTGTAACCAAGTTAGGTTAGTTAGAGTTATTAAATATTTCATTAAACCGTCGCCATGGCAACGCCGGCTCCGGATTTACAGCCAAATGGAATAACGTAGACCGCCGCCGTTCTGAATTAATAACACTATGTCTATGCAACTACTGTTTTACTATAATACTCTTTAACCCGTGTTGTTAATGCTTAAGCTTATGCCTAACTTAATGAGGATACCTGTCATTTGAATCCGTTCTAATATCTTTTAAATAAAATCAATTCTCGTGCTTCAGTCAACTATCAACTACGATTCACAAAGTACTCTTATGATTAGTGCTAGGATTTTTTCACTCTTACGTCCCTAAGGAAATTACATAGTTTTTCATTTAATTACAAATTCTTGTAAGGGTAGCTTTAACATCATCGCAGATGTTTAGTCCATTGAAACATAAATATCAACGATACTGCATTATAATCTGTGGCTGAGGTTACAGGGATTATCGTAAGAAAATTATAAACAAGATGAATTATGTTGAAGACGATTGATTCTAATCAACGCTAATTTTGTTTGTTTAACAAGTATTTTGTAGCCTTGGACATATTAATATACATACGATATGATTCTGTACTTAGAGAAAAAAATAAGCAAACTATAGAGAGCGAATATCGAGCATGAACTGTAGGCATTAGTATGAACAAGTAAAATCGTAAAATTAGTGTCAAAACAAAGCACGCCGTTTTATTAAAACTATCTTAAAACCAAATGTTACCCTAATAATATCGTATATTTTCGTAAAACGTTTGTAATCGCACCGAAAATCACTTAAAAGAGTAAACAAGCGCAATACAAATAGCTATAAATTTGCTTACGTTCAGCACGAGGCGAGGTTCTACTAGCGCTGCGCGCGCTCTATGCTGGTCTATATTGACTCTAAGATTCTATGTACATATCTATATGAGGTTCACGCAAATGTCACATATTGAAATAAAACCATTTCTATCGGATTCCATCGCGATTTGTCGCGGTCGTATCGAACTGTATGATACATACTGTATGTGACTTTATGATACATCCCTGGGGAAGCACGTATTTACGAGTAGTTCATCTACTAAATAAATCTATTATAAATAATTAATTACGTGATGACATCATCGAGAAGTCTTGTATTGAACGTAAATTACTTGGTAGTCGCAAAATCAAACTTGGCCTGTTTAGTTTATCACATGCATGAGTTTGATAAAATACAAGTTTTTTATAAAAACTAAAGAAGGTATGGAAAAACATCATACTTATACTTTTAATAAACCACCTAATTAAATAATCCAAAAAAAAACAAATCTCTAAGTGCATCGCGAGTAGTTACAACTTACACTGATTATTAACAGTGTATCAATAAAGATGTGATCATTAACCCAGTGTTAGTCCATTCATACCATTATTGATGTGACAAGCAACATGCTACATTCGACCTGACTTTATCAATAATTAGATAATTCGTAAACGCAACTCACTGTTAGGATAAATATCAAATTTAAATAATTTTAAATAATCAAGAAGGCAGTTTATTTTAAAGAATCTGCAAAGGATAAACATGTATCTGTGTACAATAATTGATTGCAAGTAAATATACAATAAATAAAACTACATATAACACTTGATTTTTAAATAAGCGGGCTAAGTGCGAGTCGGACTCGAGCTTGAAGAGTTGCCTCCTATTTTATGAAAACGTTGTTGCTATGGCAGCAACAAAGATCTTCTTGTGATGACATTGTACATTATCATCATCATCATCATTTCAGCCATTAGACGCCCACAGCTGGGCATAGGCCTCCCCCAAAGATCTCCACAAGGATCGGTCCTGCGCTACACGCCTCCAGCCGGTTCCCGCAGCCCGTACAAGGTCATCACTCCACCTTGTAGGAGGCCTGCCCACGCTGCGTCTTCCTGTACGCGGTCGCCACTCCAAAACATTGTACATGATACACCAGTTTTTACAAAAGGCTACGTCTTAAAGGAAACATAGGCAAGCATAGTGCGCGCACATCGCTAGTAGCCCCTTTTGCCGACCATAAGCAAATTTTTTGGCTAAATGTACTACGGTTGTTTACTGATTTAAGTGATTTTATGTGCGACGACAGACGTATACGAACATATAGGGTAATATTAGGTTTTGAGATAGTTTTAATTAAACGGCGCACTCTGTTTTGACGCTAATTTCACGATTTTACTTGTTCACAATAGTGCCAACAGTTCATACTCGACATGCGCGCTCTATAGTTTAGTTTTTTTTTTCTCTAAGGCTACGGTAGATTCTACCGTACGGCCGGTATGTACTGTGGTCGAGGGGAACGTCAGCATATGGCATCTCCCGTTTTCAAAGCTCTAAGATAAGAACCGCCATTTACAACGCAGAGATATTTTTGCCACTTCGCAGTGATTTAACTTGGTGATCACCCCTCAATTCTTCATACAAAGAGACCGTTGTTTTTGTCCTACAGTGAGTTTATTTCAGGCTGATAATATTCTGTCGCTGAACTCATGTCTCGTAATAACAATACTTTTTTCCTTTCTCCATCAAAGAGAGAAAGCAGAGGCAAAGGGATTTGTTCTACCGGAGCCCCGCCGAGCATGCTTCATGCGAACCCGGGACTCCAAAGGGCAAAGGCAAGGACGGGACCGGGGTGTTTTTAGTCGGTGCAAGTCCGACATATCCCCACGTCGTGCCCTCGGCGCGGGTTGAAGTCATTAGATTTTCACCCCGTAACAAAATAAAGAAGGATTTGTTCTACAGTATGGCAATATACAAGTTCGTGTTATTCTTAAAGAAGAATTTGTTTCAATTTTATTACTTAAGCCGGCTTACAAATGAAACACCCCGCTACCGTTCAGTTTCTAAGAAGTAGATAAGTGCCAGATAAGTGTTTGATAAGTAATTAAGTAAGTACCTAATGTCTGGTTAAGCGTTAACCGAGGGATTAGCGGTAATGTGACACACACACAATAGTTACTATGGGTTCAAATGACCCGGTTATCTGTAGCACGACGTTCAAGATTAGCAAAGTAACTATAATCTTCAGTTATTTCTTGGTTTTATTACTTACTTATATTCTTCCTGAGATAGATTTTCATCGATACTTAACTTATTAAGTATTAGTTAGAATGATGCCTTTGATTTTTGAAAATAGATTCAACCAACGGAATTTCTGTCAAATTTTACCCTTCCAAAAAAAACTGTATACCAACACTGTTTAAAGAAATAGATAAAGAACCCAAGACTTTATATTTTATCTTTTGTAACGGTTTATGCTTCTTCGGGTAACCATGTGTAAATATAGTTTTGCCCGACATGGTAATCAAACCCCAAACCTACGACTATAGGAAGATTTTTATTGGCTATACATTTTTTTTTAAACTAATATTTTTTGCGCTACATAATGTTCGATGTTTCTCATTAAATAATACCCGTACATGTGTAACATATACTATAAGAACTGGGAAAACCATAACCTTATTGATTTATTAAGAACCTACATAATAATTATACATCTACTGACTTTTATACCTCAAGATGAACAACCCTTTGGAGATACCCAATCGGCAAATGGAAATGCATTATAAAAACATGCGGACCTATGATAAATCTTAGTAAGAACTAAGAAGGCCAAATGAAATATTAGCTAATGTAAGTTTTGAAACATAAGTATTGCTCGGAGTGATGCATAAGTTATCGAGAGATCAAACTTTGTTCTAAATCGGACGCCTGGAGGTTTTACTAGCGGTACAACTTACAAGAACTTTACATTTATCTCACAATCATTTATAATTTATCCTAAACTACTTAAAAATAGTTTTATAATTTCCTTAAAAAAATCTATTATTAAATACCTACTTATTCTTACATTTAAAATTATGCGATTGCATATTTCACTTCGTAGAAAATTTCATTCATATTAAAGTAACACAATATTTAAAATGCATAAAAACTTACCATCGACTAAACGCGCCGAAATTAAACACAACACTATATTTAGCACAATTAAAACCTTCATTTTGAAAATGGAATAAAAAAATCACATAAAAACTAAACAAATAGAGTCTTCACTATAGTATATTTTGTATTTGGAACAATCATAGTTTGTTTAGTACGGAGGTTGGTTGTGGGAGCAAAGAGTCCGCTTGCTTTGGCACTGTCTTACTGAGTAATGATAGGCAGCGCAGGTCAGCATGCTGATAAGATTTCTGCGCATGACACAAGTCGGCGGGTCATAGTTCAACAGAGAAAACTTTTGAAAAACAATGTTTTATAAACAGGATGTATGGAGCAAAATAGGAAGTAGGTACCTAAGTAGAATAAAAATATTTTCCATAGAAAACTAAGTTGACTAATATACTACGCATAGAGCTGAAAAGTGGTACAAGTCTTATCTACAATTATAAACAAATTGAAAAAAAACAAGGGCGAAAGTGAAGAATAGCGGATAATCCCACCCTTGCAAAAAAAAATGTAAGGTAAAAATATTTTTTTTTTTATATTGGTATATCTTTTTCATAAACATTGAGAGCTAGCGAAAAAATTGCTTGACTATGTTGTAGTCTAGATCTTTCAATTATATCTATATTTCTTCACTTTAAACCACAATTTTTATGAGATATCGCCATTTCTGACGCCGAAATTACTTTTATTTAACTTAAACGGCTATGGAAGTTATCGGACGTTTTAAATAATAAGTAAATATATCGCTTTCTTTGTATTACACTAACATACCGATATAATTCGATAATCAGGGTATAAATACTAAATATAACAATTCGCAAGTTTTCTCTCGAATAGGACTAAATGAAGATTGAACTCATAAGGGTCAAACTCCACTTCAATGCAATACCGATCGCTAATTATTACTGCACACGTTAGAGATAGTTCTCAAGAGGCATGCTACCTGCATGCCTTGAACTACCCCTAGGAATAACTATCCACCAGTAATTAGTTACTAATTAACGGCATGTTCTGTTTGTATCTATAACTATGTGCTATAATGTTACCGACAAAACGGGGTTGAATACTTTCTGATTTACTGAGTGCGTCTTGGACTTTTTTTGTGTTGTCTGCTGACTATAAAAGAGCTACCTACTTATTTTAAAATATAATTAAGTAGGTAGGTATATGATTATAATTTTGGTGGCCAGAATTAAAAGATATAAATATAGGGTCTCATCCTAAATGCGTTATATGTATATATGCTTACATTTAATATTTACCATTTTGTAATTTCTAAAATATTTAAGGTTAAACAATTTTGTAGAAGTAAACAAAATTTAGTGTAACACCACAATTTTGACACAAAATGTAACACATGTTTCATGCAAATAAATGCATCTTGATCTTTATCTGACACTAGCTGTCCCCCGCGACTTTGTTCGCGTGTTTTAGTTTCAACGGTTTTTCATTTTTGCAACATTTTTCATTTATGCTCCGCTCCTATTGGTCCTAGCGTGATGTTATATAGCCTATAGCCTTCCTCAATAAACGGACTATCCAATACAAAAATAATTTTTCAATTCGAACCAGTAGTTCCTGAGATTAGCGCGTTCAAACAAACAAACAAACAAACTCTTCAGCTTTATAATATTAGTATAGATTACAATTAAATGTAACAGCATAGTACCTATGTATGCAACTGAATTCAGTTTAGTTTATATTTAATAGTTTTCCCTTACATCTCTTACAAACGGAATTGTCCTGCTTAGACCCTTATAAATCGCTACCTGTGCTCCATGGTTTCATTCGCTTCGCTTTTCTCTCAAGACAAGTAACAAGATGTTAAATAGCCTAAAACCTTCCTCGAAAATTGGGCTATCGAATGCAATTATTTTTTTCAAATCTGATTTGTAGTATAATTCGATTCAAACTTAATGGTGGCTGTGGACACGAGTCGAGTCGCTGCGCAGTACCAAACTTATGCGCCAGCGGGGGTGCGGGGCGAGGTACTGCGCAGCGTTTAGCTAACTTCACAGCCGCCATTAAGTTTGAATCGAACTATATAAGAGGTTAGAGCGTTCAAACAAAAAAAAATGTTTGGTTTTAAGTATTATATGTATTATATTCGTTGATATCATTATATACAATAGTTGTTTTAAGCTAAATATTTCCGAGAAGTAGTAGGTATGTCTCCAATCGCATTTCGTAATAACAATTATTGTTTATGTTATTTTGTTCGTTAACCTAATGTTATCTTACGTATTACGTATGGTATTAACCAATTTTATGAATAAATCAAACAAAATAAGAAATATTTAGTTAAACGACACATTTTATGCAAAATGCAAAAAAATAAAAAAAAACAAAGAAGCACTTGTCTGTGTTTGTTTTAATAAATAAAGGTTGAACCACAAAGTTGTGCGAAGATTCTTTTTAAAGTCAATATTAAATAAACTATCAGTACTTAGACTTGAAATAAACTTTAACGAAGAAAAAGGTTTAGTTTATTGATAAACTATTTAATTTAGCGTGGGTCAATAACAGAATTTTCTTAAAACGAAGAATCATTCTTCGTTGAAAAGAAAATACAAAACAGACCACAAAGCCTTCCTAATTTTAACGAAAGTGAAATTCTTTTATCAGCTCTAATTAGAAATTTCGTAACTGGTCAGTAACATTTACAGAGCTATTAGTACAAACCTTGGAGTAAACATAGACAAGCATAGAGCGTGCGCATCGTTAGTAGCCGAGCGTAAGCACATTTTAATCTTAATTTATCACGCTCGTTTAATGATTTAAGTGATTTTCCGTGCTACGACAAACGTTTATGCGAAGATATCAACGGTTCCGATATAATTAGGGTAATATTAAGTTTTGAGATAGTTTTAATAAACCGATGCGCTCGGTTTTGACACTAATTTTACATGTTCATACTAGTGCCAACAGTTCATACTCGATATGTGCGCTTTATAGTTTGTTATTTATTCCTCTATGGTACATAGACAGTATACATTAAAAACGTGAGCTAGCACTCGCAGAGCGGGCATCCAAATTGAGCACGGCCAATGGGTCAAGTGCGGCCGATAACACAACTTACCCAATCATATAATTAGGATTCTAATACCACGCTTCAATTATAACTTAATTAAATTAGAACAAAGATTTATCCATGTTATCTATTCTACTGATAAATATGTCAAGCGTCCCTGACTATGATAGCTCTCAAATGATTATGATCTGACTAACAAGACATTTACTTAGTATGCAAAACAATTTATAAAATGTTCACATATGAGTATACAATCATACATGCTATAATATCAACCAGTGGTTACAACATCGCATCCTATTTTGAATAACTAATGTTGTTACATTAACTTTGTACATATGTTGTAGGTATTCTGTCATACACTGATGATCTCAGTAAGCTGAACTAAAGATAAATCATGGCATGATCTGTATAAAATTAAGCTCTTCCACTCTTTCAACTAAACGACGAGATCCATATAAACTAGTGTTAAATGATTTGCCTAGACTGTCTAAATACAATAGTAACTGCTTGGCAATGTGTGTGTGTATTTATAATAAAATACCCAGGCATTTCAAAGCTTTAAATACAAAATTATTTAAAATTAAATTTCATAAGTGGTTACTCGAGTGTAGTTTTTATAGTTTAAAAGAATTTATAGATAAAAATGTTGATGTGTTTTAAAAATTTTGCATGCTATGTTTTATCCTAGCTAAACATTCTTGTGCCTCAACTTGTATTTAACACCCTTATATACCATGTTTTACGCAAATAAATATTACTATTATTAAATAGTAACATTTTGGCTAATTTTCCTTCAAATAATTTCAGGAATATTTTTTTTTATTTGTCTTCTTCGTAATGAACAATGTATTTTATTAAGAAAAAGTTGTGTAAATATATTAAATACCCTTTTGGCATTTTGTACAAATAAAATTTTATATATTTCGCTGCGACAAAAAGTCGAATATATCACCCTAAAAGCTTTGCTAAGCGACCTAAAAATAATTTTGCCTAACAACTCACATTCACATCCCATCGCATTTTCACGCCACTTCTAACAGCTCTAAGTGGTCGGCTTGATGAAGGCCAATACTTCTCAGGCCCATTGAGCGATACGCATAATGTCCAAGCAGACGGTTTCATAGACGGCCATTTTGCAGCTCCCCCGTCTATGTCCAAGGCCGCTAAAATGGTATTTTCGCAGAATCATACCATGAATAAATTTGATGGTCAAGTTGAAATGCATATCATATCATACTATTTATTTTTATACTTATCCATTTAACTTTGTTAAAGATCATATTATTAATCATCATATTTATACCGGCCTATAATTATACCACTGCTGGGTAAAGGCCTTTTCCGATTTCCTATATTGAAAGAATGAGCATTGATCACCACAAGTGGTGTCTTAGAATAAATAAAAAAGTAGGTATATTTGACTTAAAATAAAAAGTCACATAAATACTAACCTGGGTTCGAATAAAAAGTCGCATAAATACTAACCTGGGTTCGAAGTTGCAACCACATGCCTACGAATTGAAACACTAGGCCACAATGACACTTCATATTTAGGTATGAACTATCAAAATTGGGCAATTATTTTATGAAATAAATGATGATTCTTCAAAATGACCATTTTAGTCACCCTATTTTGTAGCGTGATAATGAGGTTGAAAATGTTCTTGAATAATCATAATATTGTTGCCATTTCCACGGGAAACCTGATAGCCGTGTTGTCGAATGTTAATGTGAGCTTTGAAATGTCAGGCAATAACGGTGTTCGAAACCTTTTTCTTTTTCAAGGTGCCAATGTTACCCCTCCGATATTATATATTTCTCTTTCATACAACTACATATATAACTTCAAGGTTGCAACAAAAAGCAAGATTTTAATGAAGGGCGCTAAATCTACATTTTTAACATAGGTAATTTAGCATTAGGGACAAATAATTTGCTATTAAATAAAAACATATTTTATTATTGTCGTATAAAAAATATTTATTCACTTAACATTGTAAATGTTTAAAAAACCATATTTATCTAAATTTAGAGTTTATTTTCTCTTCGAACCTCTAATATCTAACCTAAACCTATCCGTTAATAGTTTTCCAAAATCTATGATAATAAAAAACGCTATTTTTTTTTTAATAAGAAAACACTAATTATATAAGGCGAATCACAGTTCAAGGGGGCTAATAATGTCACGATTGTGTACAAAATGTACAAAATCGTGACGTCTTGTGACATTTCAAATCTATGTATCGTCGCGTCGTGAGTTTTTAATTACGTAAAAAAACGAAAAAGTACTTGTAGAGTAGTAAAAGAAAAATGTCATCTATCCTTATCTACGGATCGGTTATTTATATTGGCCTTTAGACCTTTACTTTCTACCTTTTTTCTTAGTCTTTTATCTTCTTTTAGTGGAGAAGGAGACATTACTTCCTAACACTTCTATTTACCTTCCCGTAAATTTCGGGGAAGGCTTCCTTGCAGTATGGCAGGGAATCTCGGACCTTCTCATACAAGGTGTGGTCGAACATCTGCCTGAACTCATCTCGTGTCAGGTAGGTGTCGGCGTACAGCATTTGGAAGCCATCGTGTTCGGTGACGAACTTTTCGATGCGACGGGTTGACGGTACCTTAAGTAAAAGAAATTTCTATTAGTCATTGGAAGAGCAAGGTAGAGTTAAAGAAAAGCTGAACGGCAGCAATATGGGCCTATTAGGAGGGAATACAGAAATACTCATTGTTTATATTAATTCTTTAAATGTCTTAGTCAAACGTTAATGAAAGAGGTTTAGAAAATGTATACGAATTATGAGAATATCTTCGTTTAACAGCACCATAGAAAAAAGTGAATTAATACTTAAACAACCCGTAATTTCGAGTGAAACCATGTAAAATATCTATAAGATATTGAAAACAAGGTAGGTTGAATATAAGCAAATAATTCATAAACAAAGGAAAGGCGACAAGGCATAAGAAGGATTTGCTCCGTCATTCAGATAATAACAAATATTAGACACGTATTGTTTGCTTTGTCGAGATAATAAACTACTTATATAAAGCAATTAGCAGCGTGCTCCATCACAATTTTGTACAAAACGTACGAAATTATGACGTCATGCGACATTAAATCGTCGTTTTTTGGATAACGTAAAAAAAGTGTCTAATGTTTTGCATTTCACTGGGTACCGGACAATTATACGGATCAAGTATTTAAGCATTAGTGTAGCATATTCATAAATCTTAATCAGGATATAGTCTGCATATTTTAATATCAGATTGTTTTCAATATAAGAAGGTAAGAAGAACTTACAGTTTCATAGTGTTTAGCCTTAGGAACCCCATAGACACCGATGTCGACAAACATCTGCGAACCAGCTGTCGTCTTGATCTTCAGCTGGCCAGGGTGGTTGAACACCCTGAATGGACACAACCAGATCGGGTATACCTGGAAGATAGTTATAAAAAGATTGGAACATAATGAACCTTTTTAAAAGATCCGATACTCTGACCTAATTAACAGTTAGTTTTATAAATCATGTGTCGGTTATCCGTGCAGTCTTTAATATATATCTATAAATCCGATTTTGTCGCGATCTATTTATCGAGTAAGTAATTAATTATTGCCTGTGTTTACTTAGTAATAGCATCGAAATAATTTAGCTAATATTATAATACTTCTTTTTCTACTTCCTTATACATTTTCACTATGAAATTTACATACTTACTATCCAAACTTAACTTACGTATCACTCACTCATACTTTTAAAGTTAACCAACCTCGAACTCCTTATGGAAGGTATCGATAGCCTCCTCCAGATGCACTACGGGAACCAGCATGTCCTGAATGACGTGCGCCTTCTCGTACAGCTTCGCGACGGCTTCTGGCTGCGTCAGCTTCAGCAGTGACACCTCTGGCGGCATCAGCCAGCCCAACAGGTAGCGGAAGATGGGGTTGTTGCCGAAGGGAATGATATCCTGTTTAAGTGACGTAAGGGTAATTCTTAGAATCGTAATTTATTATTAAAGGCTTTGTACTTCATTAACCTTTGGTATACTTCGTTTCCTATAGCTATTGTCACTTAGACCCATGTTCTGTAAAAACTGTCGATAAAAACCCTTTGGACCCTTTCTTCTGATGAAGCTACATACATGATATTATTGACAGGAGACCCTACCTGTTGCTCCCAGAACAGGCTCCTGGTATGCCTGTGGTAGTAGTCCCTCAGAGGTATGTACTCCACAATCGTCCTGTTGTTCTTCAGATGGCGCTGCACTTGGGTGAAGAACCATTCCGAGTACCACTTGCCGATGGGATTTAACTGAAATGAGTGATTTAGGTTACTTGAGCACATTGAGTACCTATTTCTCTGATCCACAAATCGAATATGAAAATATTCCTTAACTAGTGTGTCTATTTCAAGAAAAGCAAAGTTGTCAATATAATATAACGTACAACATATAATGTCTACTGTAAAAAGAAGACTATGTTTATCATCCAATATGGTCTTAAAAATCATATAACTGGGATTGGCACTAGAACGGAAAGAGTTCAAGAGTCAAAGAAGTACCTATTATCCATTTAAATAACTATATATTATAATAGTCTATAAATAATGTATGCAAAAGTTAATAAAGCCCTCTTCTACTTTTGTAATTTAATTTTGCTGTGCCAACATGGGGACAAGTCACAGGGTCCATAATTGTTACTTTTATAAATGTTTTCTTACCACCTTAACTGTGTAATTGTGGAATGGCGGATAATGAATGACTATTGAAGTGGCATTTTTTCCGGCAGCATGACAAGGGTTGTGATGATGAGAAGGCCTATAATCATTCAATTGTCATACAGAAAATACGACGCACAAACGAAGAACGTAATTTGGAAGACTCATTCCAAATAACGTTCTTCTATTTAACAATAGATATCAGAAGGCCCAAATCTTACTTTCCCATCGGTTCCAATCTCGTCCACCATGTCTCCCGTCATCAGTACTCCAGCCTCCTTGGTGTACAGCAAGGCCTCTATGAACTCATGAGGTTTGGCGCTCTCAGACTCCTTTCTGAAGTGGTCGGCTAGTTCCGATAGTTTATGGTGAGGTTGGTATTGTAGGCGGATGTATCTGGAGATATAATAATATCTTAATAATAATAATATCTTTAGACAAATCACACGTTGCCATCTGAAACCAAACTAGGCAGAGCCTGTATTATGGCACCCAGACAACTGGTAAACATACTTATATATTTCTAAATACATACTTACATATTATAAATAAATTACACCCAGACACAGAACAAATGATCGTGCTCATCACACAAAGATTTGTCCTGGGCGGAAATCGATCGCACGAGCTCCGGTTTAGCAATCAGGGTCACTAACCGCAAGACCAACAGGCCCGCCAATATATAGATTGATTTTGAAGTTTAGGCTATAAGCTTTGCTAATATACATACTTAGCAAAACATTGATATATGTTTTACCAACATTAAGTAGTTTATAAAATAGCATAGTAGAAATTTTATTATTAGAATATGGAATTAAAATAAAAGACATAGGATAGTAAAGTTACAAAATTCTGGCTATAGCTTCACGATCACAGAACATAACATATATTCTTTTTTATTAATTGTACGAGTATCTGTGATGTAAATTAATGCTACTTACTTTTTGGCAGGCACTAATTTGATGACGACAGAAGTCAGGAAGCCAAAAGTACCGTACGACCAAGGAACAGCATAAAATAAGTCGGGATTATCCTCCTAGAAATATGTACAAAATGCTTTAATATTCAAGTAATTCGTAAGCTAATTTGACTCATTATGTAAATCTAACAATCATACAACTGAGGCAAGTCCACTGCTGGATATTTGCCTTCTCTCCGCCTTCGAAAACAAGGGTACCCTTCTTCAGGTCATAAGTCCTCATAAATATCTCTATTAATATCATAAACTCCTCAAAATAGACTTTCAACGCACCTTACTACACGTAACAACAGATCCATCAGCAAGCACCAGTTCATACTTTAGACAGATGTGCTGGAAGAGTCCGTGGATGTGAGAGGAGGACTCCACTCCGGTGCCCATTACCAGGCCACCAACCGTCAGCTGGTCAAGCTCCGGGACCACTGCTAGCGCCAGGCCTAGTGGTTCTAGTGTTCTGGAGAGCTGGCCCATTGTTACGAGAGGCTCGCAGCGTACTGTCTGAAAATTAACACTCATTTTTAATGCCAGAACATGTGTGATAAATGCATAATATTAATTTAGATATGTAGTTTTATGGCAAATAGGCGGGTATCTATCCAAAATTGACTTAGGTATCAGATTTGTTTATGTATTTCATTTGAATACTTCGAATGATGACGATGGTGTTTGTCTGAATGTTTAGTAGGGTACTTATTTGGGATTCCATGTTCCCGCGCGTCAACGCATTATTAAACGACTGGAATATTTTTGGGAGTAACGGTAATATCAATTATTTTAATAAATACATACTCGATGTGTCCTGGAATAGCAACAGAACAGAGAATATTAATATTTTTGAATATCTTGGGAAAACTCACACACGGGCATCTAATCCCAAACTATGGATAATGGCAACCAGACAACTGATAAACATAGTATATTTCTAAATACATACATATAATAGATAAATTATAGCCAAACAAACGACATGCTTATCACACAAACATTTTCTTCATTTCCTGGGTGGGAATCGAACCCAGTTTAGCAGTCAGGGTCACTAACCACTAAACCAACACGCCTGTCGAAGAGATGTGTTACTGAATGTCTAGGAACCTTGATAAGATTTTGTAATGATCTCTTGCCGGTGTCATGGTATAAAGTAAAAAGGAATTAATACATTTTCACATTGACATAGCAAATTCTTACAAAAAAAAGTATTTACTTAATTCGTTTATTATATTTAATGATAGCTTACACATACTTAGTATACATACCAAGTTTTCAGCATCAACTTCCAATATGTCAACGAAATTGAGTTTGATGTTGGTGAAGGTCTTCTTGTAGACGCTGTGCCGGTAGGACATGGTCTGCCAGGTCGGCCGCGCTGTGCATAGTCTAGTGCTGCGGTCTCCTGATAGCCATGACTTGATCTGAAAGGTACAGAAAAGATGATTCTTCCTAGATTGAGAAGCTAATTTGTGTGTACCAATAAAGAAAACCTTCATAACATTTGATCGTCAAAACCAACCCCTCGAACGAATTTTTATATTTAGATAGCAAATCTCAACGGAGATTTACAAACCGATATGCAATAGTCATCATCGCCAACTTATTAAAAAGCTTAATAAATCATTCTAGGATAAGGCACCTCCCTTGTAAAGGAGAAACACTTTCGACTATTCCAGGGCTACGATACTACATAAGAATTTGCAAAAGGTGAAAAAATAGATTTAAAACCATAACCTCTTAATTACCACCCATAAAGTATCTTCTAACAAGACAGTCATCATTACACATATTAGAAGCATCATCAAAGAGAATTAGTGGTATCATGGCATGACTTTACACGTGCTTATCAATCTCACCTGTCTTTGCACATCCTTGACTTTCCTGTCGTGCATCTTCGGTGCACTATTCAGCTTGAAGACCACATAATTCCTGAAGGTGGACCAGACCTTCCACACCAAAGATATGGGCAGCAGCGCCGTCAGCACCACTATCCAGCGGTGCTCCACCAGAATGTACTCTAGGAAGTTCTCCGGTTCTACCACCACCATCTTGATTTCTGGACTAAATGGATAATAAATAATATGTAAGGATTTTAATAAGTTCATAAAATACAAATTTCCTTATTTTAAACTTTCTGCGACTGGTTTGTATGACTTCATAGCGTGTTTGTCGTTTTTGTCAACAGTTTTTAATATGGCGAGAATGATTATATTAATATATTATACACGAATATTCCATTTACGACCAAGATTGTTATCGTAGTAAAATATTCCATTTATTATGACTTAAAAACCGCATTATTATTTTTTCTGGAAGCAAACAATATAAAATATGCATAATACTGGTTTAATTTGTTTACTAAAATTTAATTAAATGATAATTGTTTTTTTTGCAATTATTATTAATAATATTCATTAAATATGTGACCAATTTATATGGGAGGCATTTATAAAACCAAAAAAGAATTCGATCGAGCAGAAAAGATATCGAAATCGGTTCACGATCGTCGGAGGTAACGCGTAACAAACACAAAGAATTGAGATCCTCCTCCTTTTGAACTTGGTTAAAAATGTATTTTAATTAAAATAAATTACTTTAACGATTACTGTCTGCTTTACCCACTATAGTAAGGTTAAGTCTTCAGAGAAATATAATTAAGTAATAATATTAATATCCTCCTGACCGAATTTCGGCCACGGCGGCTTCTTTTTCCACCCAGGAAAAATTGTGTTAAAAAATGAGCACGATAATTCGTAATATAAGTATGTATTAGAAATATATAAGTATGTTTATCAGTTGTCTGGTTGCAATAATACAAGGCTCAGACTAGTTTGTGGTCTAATGACGATGATCCTGTGCGAATTTTCCCAAGATATTAGGTATGTACCTATTGCATACCAGTGTAATATAATTAAGTAATAAATATTTATACATATTATGTGAAGATTTAAGCTCTATTAAACCGGGAATTCTGGCATCGCTGCTACCGACGCAACAGCATAACAATATAATATGCATAAAACGTGTTTACAATTTGTTTAAGTACCATAGTTTTTAACTGGTTTTCATTGTAGGTACTCTTAACTTTTTTAACGTGTGTTTTTTATGTGTTTGTTCTAAATTTTGATGGAAATATGGTCCGTTGCTAAAGCAATTTTTTCTCGTCGCTCCGCTCGGTTTATACTTCCTGCCCTGTTCTAAATTATTTGGGGTCGAGACAATGTTTATTGCACATTACAAATTGAATTGGCAATTGTTTTAAAGTCAGCCTCTCTCTAACACATCCTGAAATGATTTTGTGGTAGATTACCGCATATTTTAGCAGCTGTAGAAAAATCTACTAACAGTGTTAACATAACCATAATGCAATAAAACATTCCTTTACTTATTGATAAATAAACAAGCTACCTACTCAGGTTTTTGCCACTTAGAAGTTCTAAGTGGCAAAAACCCGAGTAGCTGTGTGTGTGTGTGTGTGTGTGTTCTAAGTTAGAACACACACACACACGCACACACACACAGCCACGCACTCACGCATGCGCCAACATGTTAAAATGTTGTTGAAATAGTGATGATTATCTTTTTTTTGTCTTTTTATTATTTGCATTCGATATGCGTGTAGTTTAACTTAGCTAACTCACATTTAAGAGGTAGCCTTTATAAATAATATTGTCATAAAATAAAAAATCCTTTCATGAAACAAATGGACACTAGCGCAGGAGAGAATTCTAGATACAATTTGTGCAATGTATTTATGCGTATAAAGATAAATTATTATTATTTCGAGTTGGACCTTACTCGCCATGACTCCTTAACGATTTTGATTTTTGAGTTTTCTGTCTCATAGAGTTACAGACCAATGAGGTGTTCAAGACCAAGGTCCATTTCCCCAAAGGAGGCCCATTTCCTCAGTAGTATAGATAGATATTACTTATATCGCAAATAAAAAAAAATGTCTGTTTGTAGTAAAAGAACTTACATACTTAAAAAAAAAACATTTTTAGAATGTCTGTCTGTGCTTGTTCGGCATAGTCTTCAAAACAGTTAGATCAATATTGACGGAACGTTCTCTGGCAGAAAGCTGTTATTAGAACTAACTTGGCTTGTTTTATCTAAGAAAATGAATGCGGGTTTCTTGCAAAACCGCATTCGCACGCAGTTGCACGACTCGCAGATAACATCTAGATACGAATATCACCTATAATAATAATATAGGTAATAAAACGATATGAGCTAAAATTTTAATATTTTACACGTGAAACGTATTAAAAAAGTCCAGTACATTCTACAAATACAGATTTAAACCAAAGAATTAAGATTACGTGATGAAAGACGATAATACATATCTATCAGTTACCAACACAGGCGCTTGTATGGTTATCACAAGGTCTTTGTACTTCATGAGAATTAAAAATCAATTAAAAGTCAATATCATTGCACGAATAGCCGAGTGATATTATTTTATTGATTTATTAACGACCCGCTCGGCTTTGCACGGTAAATGTTTTAACATTACAATAGGGATGTTTCCTGGGTATGAAAAGTTAAAATATATTCAGTCCGTCAGTTCGATAAAAAAAATAATTAAACAATAAAAAATTACATAGATACAGCGCTTTAAAGTTTCGGAATGGGGGCTTATGACGCCACGCCTTGGTAAAAATTGTAGCGAGGAGTGACGTCACGCGTAATTTCCGTTCTCTGTATTTTGATCATTTTTTGTTTGCAGGAAAAAAGAAAAAATACGTGTCCAATAAAATTCATTAATCTACCAGGCGGACATTAAAAAAAAAATAGGGAACATGCCTATTCTGTTAATTTCTCGGCTGTTCTTTACTATAATATGCATATATTATACATGTAAACCTTCCTCTTAAATCACCTCTATCTACCGCTGAACTACATTAAAATCCGTTGCGTAGTTTAAAAGATCGAAGCGTACAAACACCGGGAGCGACTTTGTTTTATACTATGTAAAGATTACATAGGTAAGAATAGTAGCAAGTTTAAATAGTTACGCACTAAAATATATTCTAGAATTTTTAAAAGGAACAGCCCCCCTAGACCAGTGTCATTTCGGCAAGCGATAATGCTGATCGAATCGTTCAAATTTATGCAAGTGATAAGTCCAAGTCACGTGACTTATCGAAACGAACTGTCATTCCCATACATTTACTTTCATTTAAGCGGTTTCTATAATCGTTAACACTTGTCGAAATGCCACTTGTCTAGGGGGCAGTTCCGTCATAGATGATTTCTGCGTAACTTTCCCCATTGACGCAGAGCACGCAACGGAAGCTCCCAAAGATAATAATTTTTCCGTTATTGCATTTTTTTTTAACCTATTGGTCATAGCGTGATGTTATATAGCCAAGAGCCCAACTTATCAAACGTTAATTATATCGAAACATCAATATTCTAAACAATTATTACTTGTTTATTTTTGAACTTATACATTTTTATTTTACAAATTTTTTTATGAAAGATATTTATAAAAATAAAGTAACCACAAACGTGCATCTAAGTAAAAAAAACATAAAATTGACTATAAAAAAATGTTTTAATGTTTGTTATAGGGATGATTACCTATGCTTTTAAAGGTTGGAAACCATTAAGTACTATAAAAAAGCAAATAAACATTCGAAACGTTGGACGTCGAATTCGATATTTTGAACACTTGTTGCATTGAGTGTCCGACATAATGTGCATTCGATTTAATAAGCATCCTTTTATATTTATTTACATATATATCTACATTTAGGTACGTAAATAACTATATACAAATGCTTATTAAATTAGTATTTTCTATAATATGAAACAATGTCCAACAAAACCATAAGTAAGTAGGTACACATAGTTTTTATATTGGATCACAATAAAATGTTATATACGACATATATGATATAACATAATAAATGAAATACCTTTTAAGGGGTCATTGTACTCATTAGTATAAATAACTTTCACTCTGGGACTATCAACGAAATCGCGAAAAAAAAATCGACTGTCCCATTATGAATGTCACAAAATGTACTGAACAGCTGATATTTTTTTTGCGATTTTGGGTTTAGGCCCATAGTAAAAGTGGTTCATTATAATGAGTACAATGACTCCTTATAATCAATTGCGTTTATTCTGTTACACGTTGTATAAGTATTAAATTTTGTGGTTTTATTTTGAATGTTCGAATATTCGATTTTACGTAGAAACCCTTAAATCACATCATTCTTGGACGGCCTATAATGTAACTAAGTATCTACTTATCCCACTGCAAAGGAACGACATCGATATGTATTAATTAAACGTCTTATTAATAACTATAAAATGAATTAATGTTCCATTTCTAATAATATTTTAAGTGTGGGGTTAAGAGGTATGTACTCATATAATAATACCTAATAATAAATTCCAAAGTTTTAACTATAAATATTTATATATACTATAACAATCTACGTTTAAAATAAAACTGAACTAATTGTGCAAGTTTAAACTAAAAAAAAATATTTCTAAGCACTAACATATAAAACACTGATCACTGTTGTAAATGCGTTTCAAAATCGTTGAACCCGATTCGTATAATTATGTTTTATGACAGATTAGAAACTGATCATCAGAAAAGTCGAAAAATCCGTAAATTACAAAGGTTTAATATTGTAAGTCGGTAAAAACTAACTTGATTATTTATAAACCTCTCTTCAGAATAAAATCTTAAATGTACAAACCTTTTCACTAAATGATGTTGGAAGTGTTGGAGCACAGCGCGGAGTCTGCCTCACTGCGGATCCACCGGCAAACTGAAGTCAAGGACACGGACCAACGATATTAACATTATTTCTCTGAACAATCAAACTTACAAGCAAAAATAGACCTTAATACCATTAGCATTAAGATATATCAGTGTTATAAAATCAGATGATAAATTAAAAATGTTATCAAATAGGATTACTACATGATTACTACCTAATCGATTGAGGACTATCTTTATCTAAATCCTGAAGAATGCTTTGATTAATTGCTTTGTTGCTAAGTTTACTTTAAGGTAATTAATTAGGTAATGAAACGAAGACGATTCCCCTTTATAAATAAGTTTTTTTAAGACTAAATAGTATCTTTATTGAAAATAATAACAGATATCCCAATTATAAATAATGTCCAAGAAAACCGTGTAAACAGTTTGCCTGTAAAGTGTCCTATGTCTTAAAATTACAATGAAGTAGGTATCTACTTAGGTAGGTAGGTACTTAGTGACAGAAAAATATACAAGCGCGAGTCGGACTCGATCATAAAGGGTTCCATACCATCGTACAAGACTGATGCCGTTAAAATCGAGCAAGCAAAAACGCCAAAAAATAAACGTGTCTCTTTTGGGGAGCTATTTTTTTTCTATGAATATTTGTTGTATAATGTATATGTATTACAGACAGACGGACAGCGAAGGCTTAGTAATAGGATCCTGTTGGCACCTTTTAGATATGGAACCCTAAAAAATATCATGTCGCCATTACGATATTTTTTTCTTAACTACCTATTGAAGACTGAGGACATCAAGAGGTCCCTTTAAATAGTTTAGATAGATAAGTAAAAAGACAAAAATGGTTCGATATAGTACCTACATGTAGTTATGACTTGCAACTAAGATACCTTCTTCTGATAAGTAGGTAATCTCAGGTAAATCTAATCTTTAATCTCACAATACAGATAATGAGATAACAATAATTGTGGGACGAAATAAACCAACACTCTGTATCAATAAATTTAATATCACAACTCAATAAAACCTACCTGAAAACAAAAAATTAAAACATAATAAGTATTACCATGTCCTTTTAGAACAAAAAAAAAACAATCAAGTTCAAAAGTAATGTAAAGATACAAGATCCAAACAAAAGATCAAAGTTTAGACTTTGATTTTGAGCTCTCATGCTTAACAGGGATCACAATGTCCTTCTTAATCACTTTTAGCCGCGGAACCGTGATGATCAGCTGACCATCAGCCGTCAGCCTTGACTTGACTTCCTCTATCCGACATCCTTCTGGTATTTGGTATCTTCTGATGAACTGGCGAGCAATGTAACCATAGTCATCTTGTTTTTCCTCGTGTTTCCCCTCCACCACCACAAATCCGTCGGCAGTCTTCACAGATATTTCCTCCGGAGCATATTCTTTGACTTGTAAACGTATTTCAAACCTATCCTCTTCTTTCTTCACGTGATTTTCATGTCTCATCGGGAAACTCTCTAGCCATTCTATAGACCGCAACAAAGAGTCATCCCCAAACACGGGTGGTCTGTATATTGTTGGCAGCTGCAGCATTACGTCAAATATTATTCTAGAAATATCATGAATTAACACTACGCTTCACACAAACCGAACGGTCCAATCGCGTTACATTAACTCGCACGTTAACCCACTTTCAATGAACAAATACAACCTGTTCTATTGAGTTAAATAGTTTGTTTATTCAAATAAAGATGGCGCTTTTTGAAGTATTGCCAATAACCAGTGACGCACTATCAAAGAAAATGTGTGGTTATCTGAATTTTAACGTGATGTCAAATGTCAAGGATAAAACATGTACACTGAACAGACAATGTAAAACATTCCATCAGCATCATACTATGTAATAAAGATAAATTTTACGACTTTTGCTACTATGTACTATCATAAAATAGTAGAATGTTTACGTCGTAGTGAATGAGGTTATGTTGTTATTTGCTTTTCACCTGTCACGACTTACGATGGCGTTGTCAATGAAACATATGTTGTTGCAGCTGCGTACATTGTAGTAGTAGTTTATTGTATTTACTTAGTTAGATGTTTATCTTATCAGATTGAAAGTTTAACGAATAATATTAAAGCTATTTATCTACTTAGGTTAGTTAGTACATATTATGTTGTCCTTGCCCATAATTATAAACAACATTGCTACACATGAGTTCTTTCGTAGTTTCTGCCATCAAAGCCCTTACTTTCTGCTACGAACCTTTTTTTTTCGTAAATTTTTAGGGGTTTTCGATCCATGTTTCCTAAAGCCTAGAGGCTACATGGATGGACAGTAGACTAGAGGCCCGGCAGGTTAATTTGCTATACAGCGGTTGCCAACTAAAGCGATAATCGCTTTATAAAAAACAGTAGCACTCCGGGAGTGCCGCCAGAAGGATACTTATGTACAGAGGTGTTAGTAATGGTAGCGGTGTCATGATATTAATTGCTTTTTCACATTAAAAAAAAGCAATTTCTATGACTTCACTTGACTTGACATGACTTGACTTCACTTGATTTGACTTGACCTGACAAGCCTTGAACAATTACAATATAATGTAGATACTTATATGTATACAAAGGTGTTAGTCGCGGTAACTGTAACTGTGTCGCGAATGGTTTTTTTCCTTCACAAAAATGATCAGCAAAAAAAGTTTTCACTTCAAAACACTGTGAAAACAGATTTTGTATCGTCTAACGTCGATTACCAACTAGATCTACAACAACGTAGTTGGTCACCGACGTTAGCTGATACCAAATTAGGGTTTTTTTTTACCCTTATTGTTATCCAGTGAAAAAAGCTTTGGTTGTCAACTGGAGATAGCAAATAAGGCTCCAGGTACCTATGTAAAATGTCTATGGCATATTTTAAAAGTGATAGCCAACATCCTGTCCCTTCACTTATATACTCCAATAATTACCGTAATAGAACGTTCATTGTACCAAATCACACGGCTACGTATGATTTACATTCTATTCAAAGCAATACTTGATATGGTATGAAAATTCTGGATCAATCTCGAAGTTATTCTTTATGTTGAAACTACCTGCAAGGCCTTTGCCACTGAGTGGTCAGACGAAGATTGAATTTGTAGTAACATAATAATATGTACCTCTACCTAATGGTAAAATAATCACACTCTAGAGAAGACTTCACTTAGGTACTTAAAAGTTACCCCAATACTGACAGGACCATTATTAAAGTTTTCAATCTTAATGTATCAGTTTAACGCCATCAGTCTGCTGTAGTGTGGTTTAATGCTCCCTTATTGCAACACATTACAACTTGCTTGTGCAATGTCGTATTGAGATTTTCTATTGATTTGATTAATATGTAAGAATTGGGCGTAGTGCGATTGGACATCGTACTGACATATACAATCATGACTGGCATAGAGCTATCAGAAATGCAGATGATTACGTCTGCAATTTAAATTTAATGTAGGAAACTTCGTGTTTACATCTTTAAACTAAACGATTCCTTGCACTATACACGATACATTCTATTCATATACTTAGATTATATACTATAGATAGGTTGGTTAATAATGAGTAACCGTTGTCAGTTTGAAACAAATGGCCGCTGGATCACTTTCCGCGTAAACAACTTGAACTATTGAACGTTTTCTTAGTATTTTTGGGTTATTATGCCAAAAATTGACGGTAGTCCTACGATATTGGGTTTTTTTTGTGTGTTGGTTGGTGTTTACTAGTTATTCGGCCGCCATTTCCTAAATCTCCCTTCTGACTCACTTTGCGAATTTGGTAAGTACTTCTTACATTATTCGCTTTTTATTAATATTTACTTAAAAAATATTAAATTATTTTAGGTACGAGTGTAACTAAGTAATTTCTAAACAGTTATAAAATTAAAATGTTAGCTATTGGCATCATATTGCGAAAATATTCGTGTTTTACCTACGCGCAATTAAATGTGATCAGAATCTTTCCTTAACTTTATTTTTCAGATGTTAATTCAAATGTTTTTATTTATTTTTATTAGAAAGATGTAGAGTATAGGCAATAGAACTGTTTTAAACTATTTACAGTGGTTGGTTAGAACTTTAATCGATAGATGTCTAGGCTAGCTCACTGCAAGTTGGCGGTATCAGACATTAAATTGAGGCGCCATCGCCAATTCGTTTTAATTTAATTAACCCTTTGTGCGTAGGTACTGGTTTACCAAGTCTCAATGAATCATAAAATTTAGAAGTTTATGTGGCATTAAAAATGTTTCATGAAATAATTTTACACTTAATAACACAAGTGGACACGTGTCCACTTTGGCAAGTCGCATGTAGCGTCCTATGCCATAATAGTCGAAAGTTATGTACTTAATCTAACTATATAAAAGTCCATATTCCAATTATCACTGTAATCTTTGTTCGTGAGACACAAATGGATATTTATATCCCGGTCTTTATGTAGTTAAAGATAATGCTATCAAGTTTACTGAATGATCAATGTCAGTTATTTTTGTTGTTGTCATTTCTAGACGAAGATAAAACAACGATGTCGCAAAGTAAAGTAGCAATCGTTACAGGAGCAAATAAAGGACTTGGCTACGCAATAGCCAAAAAACTGTGTGAGAAATATAAAGGAAAAGTTTATCTGACATCCCGAGATGAAGTACAAGGAAGGAACGCATGTGAAGAACTCATATCGTTAGGATTAAACCCAACGTTTTACCAACTTGACGTTACTGAAAACGAAAGTGTAAAGAAGTTTGTAACGCATATCCATGACAATGAAGAAGAAGTCGAAATATTAATCAATAACGCTGGAGTTCTTTTCTTGAGTGACGCACCAGAACCCAGGTTCATACAAACCCAGCGAACTATTTCTGTGAACTTTACGTCACTGGTTTTCCTCACTGAAGCCATCTTGCCTTTCATGAAAAGTGGCGCGAAAATCGTTAATATTTCGAGTTCTTCTGGCCATTTGTCTAGAATACCCTCTGAGGAGTTGAGAAAGAAATTCAGTAATGAGAAACTGACGTTGGATGAATTGAAGAGTCTGGTCAGCAGTTATGTAGAAGACGTGAAAGAAGATAGAGATTTAAGGAATGGGTGGGGGGACTCGCCGTACGTGGTGTCAAAAGTTGCTGTCAATGCTTACACTTTTATGTTGCACCGCAAGCTGGCATCGCAGGGTAATGCATTTCAATATTATAATATTCCTACCTACGTAGGTAACCTGTGTGTAGATGGGAAGATAGATTAGTAGATGTAATTGTTGGTATAAACAAGTGTGCAATGTCGTCGAAGTGTGGGTGTATAAAAGTGTATATATGTATATAGTGTTATTGTGGGTAAGTTCTAAAATATATCAATTGATTTATGTCCTAAGTATTTCACAAATAAGAAGCGAAGGCGCACCTATACCGTGACATTTTGGTCACGGTATATCTCGCCACAGACAGTGACAGTGCCTTTGTAATCTTATTACCAGTATAACCTCGAATCCCCAAATAAAAAAGGCTTATGTAATAATAATAAATGTGGACAACATCACACACATTGCTCTGAACCCAAAGTACGTAGCTAAAGCACTTGCAGTACAAACACCCAGATCAGAGACAATGTAGAAATGTGGTTTTCTACATTAACGCGTCCGGGGTTCGAACCTGGGACCTCGGAGCTGGCAACACCTTGAAAACTTGTGTATACGCCACTTGACGTTTGAGGTCGTCTAAATGTTAAATAATTATTGTTTGTTAAGTTTAACAACCACACACTACACATGGATTATCCCTATCGCAATATTTTTTTTGACATTTTATTTTCAAAGTAACAAAATTTCGTTGACGTATCAACACGCCAGTGGCAACAACGGTTTACGAAAGTCAACTTAGATTTTTTTTTTTTTTTTTTTTTGACGGGGGGAAATCCTCATGGACTTCCTCCGCCTGGGGAGAGGCGGAGGGGCGTGCCGGACTCTTACCGGCTAAAACCCCCCGGTGTCTCCTCGCACGTGCGCGCGGGGCCGCGGGAATCAAATTCTTCCGCAGCCCCGCACTAGTGCCGGCCCGGTCTGCCCGGGCCTCGTCTCCTGCACGGGGTAGTGAGGTGTTAACTACCCCGTGCATCGTCTCAGAGGCGCGCGCCGACACCCGCGCGCGCCTCCGCCTCGGGTCCATCGAATACGGGGCGGGGACTTCCCCAAGTCCCTCGCCCCTGGACCCATTTATGGGGGGCGGAAAAGGGCGTTATCCGCCCTTCCCCTGCGCCCGGTGCGCCTTCTGCGGCCCGGGAAGGGAGTCGAGATCTCCCTTTCCCGTTCCGCAGCTTCCTTCTGCGACATCACGTCCTCGCAGAAGGACACCACCGCGTCCCACGACTCTGCGCTGCCGACCATCCTCCGTACTACGGCCGGAGATTTTATTTTCCTAGGGCAACTCACGCACGGCCATTTGATCCCAAACTAGACAGAGCTTATATATTTATATATATAGTTAGATAGTTATTTATATAGTTACTTATGTATTTCTAATTACCTACATAGTTAAATTATATCCAGACACAGAACAAATAATTATGCTCATCACTTAAAAGATTTGTCCTAGATGGGAATCGAACCCACAACCTCCGCGGTTTAGCATTCAGGGTCACTAACCTCTAGACTAACAGGCCAGTAAATTGATTTAGAGGTGCTGTCAATGTCAGACTTAACGGGGAATCGAACTCTGAACATTGAGCAGTCGTTTCGAACCAACCATTTTACGTCAGATACCTACTTATAATACTAAATCATAACAGTATGATTTTATTTGACTATTAATATATACCTACTTAACTATATATACATATACACAAGAATTAAAATAATAACCTGAAACATAGCATCAAAAAATTCGTCCACATCGCTGTCTACTGGGAGTGTTCTCAAAAGGCTGGCTACACCTACAATTTTTTTTTTACAAATAATTGTAATTTGCAATTTATATATTACACACTTAACTGTAAAGGTATACCTACACTTAAAACAAAACTAAACTGTAACTAATAAAAAACGCTAAAACATGGCATCAAAAATTCATTCACATCGCTGTCCACCGGAAATGTAGGTACTCTAAAAAATGGCGGCATTTTACTACTTTACCTATTTACGCTCAATAAATTACAAACTTGTCCAATTTATAGAATAAGTTGTCTACCTACTCTACCTACCACGTCCTTAGTGATATTAAAAAGAGGTTTATTTATCTTAAATTTGGTGTAAGTATGTACTACCTACTTAATTTTATTATAATGTCATTCATTAGGTAATCCTTTTGTAAACTTGAAACTAGTTGTTTCAAGTTTACAAAAGGATTACCTACTTAATGCCAAAATGTTATTTAATTAGCTAGAAATATACCCGGCACTCGAAATCCCAGTATATTATAAGTCCCGCAAAATAATAAATTAATAGTATGTACATACTACTCTCTTATACCTACCTAGGTACTTATTTGTGCTTTATAGGTTTCAGCGTACTTATGTTGGCCCGTACGGATCTGGGACTTTTTCCCACGGTGTTGTAGATGACCAAAAAGCAGAATGTCGCATTTCTTCTTCTTTCTATCGGTTAACGCGCGTACAAAACCGAATTTATTTATGAATGAGTGGTGTTTGTTTCAAGTTTCTGTATTATCCAATAAATGTCAAAAATCTTGTTGATGAAAAAACAAACATTTTGTTGTACCTATATTTATTTCTTATGTAGGTACTTAATCATTTAATTACGTACCTGGCAAATTTTCGTCAGGGTTTTGGTACCTGTACTAGGATGTGTTCGTTTTTGTTCTGCCATTTCTAACTCTAAAATAATCTCTAAACAGGAATAACAGTAAACTGCGTGCACCCAGGCTATGTAAAGTCTGACATGACGCATGGCGCCGGCAATGTTGTGCCAATGGTGGCAGCGAATGTTCCCGTGCAGCTGGCTCTTAACCCGCGGGTAACGGGGCAATTTGTTTGGCACAATGGCAGCGCTGTGCCCTGGGGCGGACGGGATCCCCGCGCCTTTATCGACGGACGACACGTCTAGGCCTAATAAGACCAACCCAACAACACGGCCGAAATAAATAAACGATACTTAGTAGGCATATACCTACGTAATTGTTTTGGTAACTTAAATTTTCAAGTGCTAAATATTTCCTTTTTTTTTTTTTTCGATCTTTACGAAGTCATACTACTGAGTACCGGTTGTTTATCTCTGCCTAAGATTTACACGAAGACTGAAATTTTGAGATACCTAATGTAGACATAAAATGTGTTCATGACTCGTGAGATTTATATACATGTAAGTTTTTTGTAATACGACGCAAAATGATAAACACACAAAATGTCAAACAAGGGAACTTTTCTTTTTATATTTTTTTATTATAACATTGCCGTTTGCCATTACGTGTGTTTACTATTTCGCGATACTTGTAACTCAGTCTTATAGTATATCTGTTGTTTGTAGCTATATACTTACCATGTAGGTACCTACGTTTTGTTGCCGCATAGTACATTCTCGAAGGTCTCTCTCGAATCTGATTAATTTGTATGAATTAAATGAAATTATTTAATGTTAACTAACAGTCGATTGACTTTTTACGTGTGGAATTTTGAGCATGTGTATTGCTTTTACTATTGATAGTTTTTCATTAATATTTTTCTAAACAATCTATTTACATGACGTAGGTAGTTAGAATTAATTTGTTTTTCGTTCATTAAGAGTGAGGAATCAACAGTAGTTAGTAGGTACCTACTACATTTGTCAAGAATTTTTATTTTATGTCTTCATTTAGAGTTAGACTATATCACAACTGCTTGTGCTTATTGTGACCTCTTCCTTATAATGTGATCTCATTCCTATTTCAGTCAAATTATTTTTTTATGCAACCTGTTTGTTGGGTTAATAAAGTTGAGTGTCCTACCATTTGTTTTTATTTATGTCGACCCAAGATGTTGCTTGCACAAATAACAATTTTGGTTTGTCCCTTTAGCGCTGTTTGTTATGAAAAGGTATGTCATTAAAAGAGTGAAGTATAATTTCTTTGCTTTAATTTTAATGATCTTTCTCATGGTTAATGGCTCAATAAGGTACAAATGGAACAGCGAGTAATTGGCATTTCATTTTAATATAGAAAATATAATCTGTCATAACAGGGATATGATTCTAATAAATATATAATATATAACGAATATACATATATTATGCTCAGCGAAACGCAGTAAAGAACGAAAAACAATTCACTCTAAGAAATATGATAAGTCATCACCGGGGAGCGAGCCGAGACCGAACGAACATAAATAAATCAAACTTTAAATAAAACAAATAGGTTAATTTATTTTACAAATTCCTTTGTTATCATATTTCTCTCGTTAAAATATGCTCTTTCTTAATACAAAGATTTTTCGATCACTTCACCAACGGAAAGAAACAATAATATTACTGAATAGAAAATATAAGGTGGGCGCGGGCTACTTGGCGTCGATGCACTCGGCGGGGCGCTGCGCGGGCTTGGCGGGCGCGAAGCCGGGCGGCAGCGACACGCCGCCGAACGCCACGCCGCCCCAGCCCAGCTTGTGGCCCCAGCCCGCGCCCGCGCCCACCGACGTCGACACGATGGCCGGGTCCATCTGAGTCCAGTCTGAGAACATGGCGCTATTTGAGTTATAACCTGCAAGGAATGTACGAAACGACGTCAGTGGAGATGCAGCACAGGGAAGCCGTTACTGATCTTACTACGATCGACGCTACTGACGCGCGAGAGGCTGCGACCAACTAGCTTCATACGAATGACTATTGCAACCCTACTAACCCAGTTTGTAACATTCCATTTCAACAATATTTTATACTTATAAAAAACTAATATTTATCAGCATTAGGTTAAGTAATACATATTTAAAACTAAGTTAATATGTATAAGAAATGAATATCAATTACTTTGATGGTGTGTCTGTTGTGGGCGGGGTGCTGCTGCGAACGCGTTCATATGACTGAAGCCGGGTGGTGCGAGGCGGGAACGACGTACACGGTCCATATTGTCACTGTAACAAAACCAAAATCATGCAATTAGTATTAATTTAAAAAATATATAAAAATAGATAAATAAAATCGTTATACTCTCGAAATGAATAAGCGATCCATTTAAGTACACACAATAGTGTCAAAAATCAAAATACATACAGTATGGATATGACATATAGGAAATAAAAAAACCACATACTTGTTTTCGTTTTTGTCGAAAAAAATGCGAAATTGGTGCAGGGTTTACGTCAAAAAGTAGAGTTGTCATTTTGAACAAATTCAACAAATTGGTCTTTTATCTTATGAATTTAAATACTTGGTCATTAAAAAGCAATGTAGCCATGAATCAAAGAATATCATTATTTACTCTAATTATTATGTTATTATTATTTTAAGTTAAAATTAAATTGCGTTTATTAACTTAACCCATTTGTTACCAGCGTCCTTTTAAAAGGTCCACACATAAACATCAATAATCATTAACTGAAGGTACAAATAACTGAATTTCATAGCTATCTGGCAAAAAAAGTGTATTCAATAACGTGAAAGTGGGTTAAAATTAATATTTTTTGCTTGTATGGATATGTACTAATTACTACTATAATGTGGTTTTACTTATTGCCTGTTATACATGTATAAAATTACCTACTACGTATAAGTATACCCTTACCCGCTGGAAACTGTGTTTTGCATCATCTCTGTCTCCATGAGCTCTGCGAACGCCTTCTGCGTCTCCTTGAAGGGGTCGAAGTCAAGGTCGTCGTCTCCGTCGCCGGCCGCTCGACCACCGTTGCCTTCGTTAACGCGTATATTGTTCATTCTGGAATGTTCATTTCATGTTTTAATGATTACTTAAATCAACCACAACACTTTTAAATACTGACCTCTAACTTTTGATAATATTGGATTTCTTTAATTAAATATATACATCAAAATTTATTGCCCCTATGATGGAGCATGACTTAAGAACGGCTGGAGCGATTTGGCTGTTTTTGTATGTAATTAACAGAACTACGTGTATGTTGTATGAACTAAAATGTGCGGAAAATCCATTTTAAAAATTTAGATTTATATTTTTGTATAGATTGATAAGACAATGACTCCGGTCCGGTCAGCTGAGATTTATATTTGAGATAAATGTCAACAAGGCTTTAATCATCAATGTTTTTCTCAATAGATTTCCCAGTAACCAACAGCAAGCAGCTGCAGCAGTGGGAATTAAACACTTTGTGAATAGTTGTAAGCTATGATTAATTTAAGTATTTTAATGTGTAAATAAAATCAATTCTTGGCCAACTTAGACTAATATTGGCACATTTCGCATTCAGTTCAGTGATAAAGATTGTGTATTGCATTAAAACACTAACAACTGTTATCTACCGAAGACATTCGCGATGCCGACTACTTTCGGAATTGAACGGTGCCCCTACAAAATACCTCATCAAGTTATTTTGATCTCCCGATAGTTATAATACAAATAGTCGTCTATATACCTCTGTTTGTGTTCCATTTCGAGTCTCTCAGCGCTGAGCATGTTCTGCGGATAGTGGTGGTGGTCGTGGTACCGGCGCTCGTCGGCGCGCGCCAGCTGCAGCCGCATCTGCTGAGCCTTGTGGAAGTCCGTGAAGAACTTGTCCATGTTCTCCGCCAGGTACCGGACTTCGTTCTGTTGGGGTGGCATACAATACTTTAATTAAGACACCTAACCTTTAAATTATGCATAGATATAACATATTTTTTCATGATAAACATAAATAAAGGACACAAAATTTTATGTGTAAATTTTGCGTAAATGAAATAGGCTATCCTCAGTCCGTCTCAACAATTGAATTATTAATGAAACTGAGAGTATAATACGGGAAAATTACACATGATTCAGATTCAATCTCATTACAAAACATGTTTAAAGTATGAAATGATACGATACTAGACTCACCGCCGACTGTGGTATATCGAATCCGTTGACAAGGCCAGTCTGTTGCATTTGTGGCTGACTTTGCTGCATCAGCTGCTGACTGTGCATCATGTAGCCGCCGCCCATAGAGTTGCCCAGTGAGCTCGCAGACAGCGAGCTACCGCCCATGGAATTGTCTACGCGCATACCGAACGGTGGAAGCATATTTGGATTTGGATGAAAATTAGCACCTGCACAAAGATCTCAGCTGTTAATAGCCCCCCGCGAGTTACAACACAAGTCATACTTATCGTGATTATCGAGGATACCTTACCTAATATTTCACTAGCTGACTCGAGTCCTATACTAGACGAAGGCATATAGTGTTTAGGCTCAACCATAACGTTGTGTTGCCTCGCCATTAACTCATTTTGTCTCATAAGCATTTCGCTTTGGCTGCGTTCCCGTAATAAGAGTTCCTTCTGGTCCATGAGACCTTGTGTAATTTGGCTAATCTGTCGGGTGTCGTTTGCTCGGTACGGGAGGGTGTCGCGCTCCAGCAGGTAGCCGTTGAGCGGCGGGTCTCTGGCCAGCAGCGGGTGGTCGTGGTCCAGCAGGCTGTGCTGGCTGCTGTCCAGCAGGTCGTGGTTCTCCAGAAGGCTGTGCCGGTCCGACTCCAGTTCGTCGATGTCGTTGGATAGGAAGCTCTGCGTATCGCTCTCGAACACTGACGTATGCGTTGTCTGCGTGCTATTGTATTGTTTGGTATCTAATGTTTCGGTTTCGTTATTATCATTATTAATACTATTGCTAGACTTTTGTTTAGATTTGTTGTCAGGTTTACTTTTCTTGCTACTTTGGCCGTTTGTGCTGTTTGTTTCCTTGCTTCTATTTGTTTTGCTGTCTGTGTGTGTGTCTTTACTCTGTTTTGTTTGAGCCTGATGTATCTGTTGTGTGGGACTGGAAGATTCTGATGTGCCGTTTTCTTGTGACTTAACTGCAACAATTCCCAAACTATTAAAACCGTAATTTATTGTCGGTGTGTCTGATCAACTACAACCAATACCGGTAGAAAAACCCAATAATAAAGTGTATTAAAATAGTAGAAATATTAGGCGAGTCGTGTTATACGTACCCTGCGAGTGTAGTGGTTTGGGACTAGTCTGTTTCCTTGCGGGGCTGTCGGCGGGCGGCGAGGCGCCGAGGCTGGGCCAGGCCTCCTTGCCGCCGCTGCCGCTGCCGCCGCTGCTGCTGCTGCTCGACCCACTGTTGCCATTTACAGATTCTTTTTTATTAGATCTGTAAGTTACAAACGTGATAGTAAAAATTGGCTCTAGAAAGTCCAAGTTTTTGCTAAGGGACAACTTTGTATGGAATAGCAGGCGACATTGCTGCGCATATTTTGGTAAGCCTATTAATATTATTATTTAATATAGGCCTTAACACATAAATTATATTGGAAATGTTTAACTTTCGTTTGCCAGTTTAGAACAATTAATGTAAAAAATCAAATTATTTTCAATAAGATTCTTTACATTATTCGTAAACTGTGATAATAAAAAATGTAATTTATTAAAATAATACAAACAAATGGGACAGCAATGGCAGGACCTCTTCTTATAGACAGAAACATTGAATACATGCTTACTTGTTAGCGATAAAGAATTTTTATTATATTTACTTAATTTTTTGCTCAAAAATGGATTTTCATTTAATACACTGCAGTTTGGTATATTAAAAATCTATTGCCAACAAGGTTAACATTTTAAATCATATTAACACAACTCTTGTTATCAAAATGAATGATAACATTTTTACTATTCATATGTTTGCTGCGAGCTATTCCTTACAAATATAAAGCCCCTAAGGACGAATACAGCTAGTGTCTATTTTAAAAGTATAAGTGTAGTGATAAAATTGTGCGTGAAATGAATCAGGTCGTGATTATTCAGGAAACGAGGGTTATGGTAGCTACATATAGAAGTTGTTTCTCAGCTGTATGCGCCCGTAAGCCAGTCGTGTTAAACGGTACTCACTTAGAAGAATTGACTACGTTTATATGTGACGATGTGACCACTGTTGTCGGTATAAAGTTCGATTGATTACCTGAAATTTTAAAAACAATATATTAGAAATTTCTAGAACACTTCTATTCAATGTTTTGTATTGATAAACTCTGGTATACTTACCATCTTTTGAACTGCTTTTTTCTGCATTCGTACTAGAATTACCTGTAAATAAAATTACGTTTAGCGATTAGTAAACAACTACGAATTAATATCACTGATATGAATGAAAACCCTTTCTAGCCCTGTATCTTACCTAGTAGGCTTAAACTTAGTACTACTACGACTGGGTATGGTCAGTAGAAAACAGTAAAAGTTAAAGTTTTTGTGACTGTCTTGAAATTTATTATTACAACATATAGTATTAGTAAACAAGTATGTTGTCTGAGTAGTATTACTTGTGAAGTCTTACAAGACTTAAAGGCCCCGTAATGGATGTTATTACTTTTATTAGTCATTTTTTCGAGAGGAAGCGTACAAGACTCCTATTTAAACAAGATTGAGCAAGTTTATCCAATATATTTAGCGTGTCGATCAAATTTTCCCGGATAAAGTACATAAGTTATGAAATATGTATAAATACCTGAACTATTGCTGTGTTTGTCGTCTGGTTTATCCCGCTGCGCCTGCAACAGCTGATTGTGAAGCTTGCGCTCGTACACCTGGTGCAGGCCCGCGTGCATCTCCTCTTTCGTGAACGACGCTTTTGGATCACCTGAACATGTTAAATACGATATTATGAAGTTATTACATGTATAGTATAGCGGCAGAGGTATGAACGGCAGGTGCATACGATGCGTTGCCGAGCGTACACGTTATACACAGCGAGAGTGGCTGCCTCATCACTACAGCATTGCCGCGGGTACTCTGAAAGTGCGCACTGTGTGCGTCCGACACAACGCATCACGTACGCGAAGTCTGGTCGTGAGACAGTGGAGTTATGGAGAAGACGGCGCAAGTACAAAGAACTATTTAGCGTCACGCAGTTCACGCAGATATAATACATAGCACATGTGTTACCTAGCTCGTGCAGATACATGCAGTCTGGCTTGGGACAGGGCTGGTTCTTCATGAAGTTGGCGCAGTACTTGGTGGTGCCGAGCGAGCCCTTGAGCACGCGCCCGTCCAGCGTCACGTTGTTCACGCCCTGGATGGCGCGCAACGCGTCGGCCGGCGACACGTACGTCACGTACGCCGACGCCGACGGACCCTGCAACATGCATATACGTGTTACATACTAAAACACATGCGCGCTTTCCGGCACCGCGAAAAACAAGTATTATATGAGATTTCTAGTTTACCATACTATGTCGCCAAAGAGCGCTGTCAGGTCGCTTAAAGGTGCGAGTCTAATAGTATGAAAGCGACAAGCGCGATATTATAAAATGTATATTATGCGACACACTATCTAGCGATTACATATAGTATTTTGGTATTATATTTAACGAAGGGGATTTCCGTCATGCATTTAATAACCGGAAAATAGGATGAGTTCATCAGAGATTATTATTTTTTATATGAGAATGTGTGTGGAGTTCTTTTACAAAATAAATTAAAACCCTGTATGTATCTTACCTGTGACCCCGCATACGTGGTACTCTGGTTTATAACTACTTTGTGAATTTTGCCATATTTGCCAAAGTACTCTTGCCGTTTGAGGATCTGAAATTTATAAACGGGAGCTACTTTATTGATTAGTATAATACACATTTTGAACAAATTAGATCAAATAAGGCACTCATGGTTTATACTAAAACTTTTATCGTAAAAATAAATAAACAATTCTGGAGCGCAGCATGCTGCAAGATTCCACCAGTGCGGACCTCGGCAACGTAGGCTTGGTTCAAAGGTACTCAACGAGAATACTAAAGCTCTTAAATAATTAACTAACCATCTGTATTATATTCAATCAAAGCTTGTAAATTGACATAATATATTGTCCTTTTAATCAAATTTATTTTTCTAAAATTAAAAGCCAGTAGTTAGAAGGGTTGTATTTTCAATCCGAAATTGGAAGTTGACATAAATTGGATAGGCTTAGTGTCAGATAAGTATTTGTAGGGTGAATCCTGACCTCTGGGTCTGCGAGCCGCACGGGCAGGCCGACCACGAACACGAGGTTGTTCTGCACGACGCGCACGTTGGCGAGCGCGCGCCGCGACTCCAGCGTCTTGTTCCGCCGCTTCTGCTCGCGCGCCTTTTTCTCCGTCTTTATTGCTGCAACCTGCATACAAAACATAATTTAAATGATATATTTTATACCCTGGTCACTCACGTGCGCGCGAACATTCGAACAAGTTTCGCACGCTTTGATGTCGGTTAAAAAACCGAAAGAGCTAGGAAATTAAATCATTTGCAAATGTCGTCCTACACGTGTGGGTTTGCGTATTCTTGCGAATGTGACTGACCGCCAGCCATTATACAGGAATATGCTCATTAAGGATTTCAATTTGATGACCACGTTATAATAAATTAAGCAAAAAAATAGTTGTATCATACGAACGTCAAGAACATCAATCTAATGACTCCTCACACTTGAAAATCGGTCCAGCCGTTTAGGTTACAGGAGATTAAAATAGAACTGACATCCAAACATATATACGCGCAAAAAAAATTACAATCCTTCTGGGACAGTCGGGTAAAAAAAATGCTAGTTAATTATGTCCCCACTGGTATTACAATTTGATAGTACATTTTGTATAGTTAAGTTACCTGCTCTTGACTGAGCGGAGTGAAGTCTGCCGGGTTCTCCGGGTAGGCTTTCCGACACGCCGGACATAAACCGTTCTCGCCTTCCCGAATTCGATTCCAGCAAAACCGGCATATCTGTAATGTTTAAAGTTTTCTTATAAACAACAAATTATAACAATTGTGTTAAAAAAACTCATACACATTGTGAGTGCATGATTAAGGGTCTGATACTGGTCGGGCATTTTAGATGTACTAGCGAGAATAATCGAATTTTTATCTCACAATAGTTATTTATAATTATTTTAACACATTTATTTACATAATTATTTATTTTAAAAAATTAAATTATATTAAAAGAATTTTAAATCGTAATAAATGCAGTTTAGTGATTCCCTAAATTCTAAACATGTCAAATTAATAAGAAACGTGCTTTAATATTTACACAAGAGTCCATATTTGTTTACTTGACGTTATCAACTCTCTTATCAGTAAGATAATCAAGGAGTACCGTAAATGTAGTACCGTTACTTCCAAATATCGAGTTTTTAAGGTCAAATGTCAAACACTAATATCTAAATACAACACAAATGCATCATTGTCAACATAGTCTAACTTAAACTTTAACACAAAGTTTTGTTGTAGTTTTATAGACATTTATCACAAACGTCCATTGTTTACAATTTCTTTATCTTATTGATAACGACTAGTTTCAAAACTTTTCTGTTGACGAAAACGTCGATTGATAAAGTATTACAACGTAGTTTTATTTTTAATTCTTAAAATCATGTTAGCTTTTTTTTACACGTGTATTAATTATCGTATCGTCGATAAATACTGGTTTCCCTTTGTATTAATAAGCTTGGGGCAGGTCGGAACTAATATGGACATTGTAGCTTGTTCGAACGAGTGATGTCAAACATTCGTTCCAATAGTATATGACTAATTTTGAATCGACTAATAATTTAGAACTAGCTAAGTGTCTACGAAATACAATTGATGTTGTTACATATTTGATTTATATTATGATGATATTTTTAGATATGACTGCACGGATAGCCGATTGGTATAGCTCACCACGTCAATTAATACGCGCGACGTGCCGAGGTTCGATCCCCGCGTGGGACAAAAATTTGTGTGATCCATAATTGCTTGTTTCAAGTCTGGGTGTTCTTTGTGTATGTGAATTAAATATTTGTGCAATTAGTTGCGATACAGTGATTAAATTCACTAGTGGGACCCGTTTTTTTTTTCAAAACTAAAAGTCAAAGCAAAAAGGAATCGACTTATACAACACAAAATATCGTATCCTACATTATTTTGTTGTTTGATCAAAAAGATTATTTTGTTGAATGAAAATGAGTAGCTTGTCTTGCAGTTCATAATCAGATTATTTTATGTAATAATAATTAGCGATACAATGTTTTATCTTTTCTATTAAGCCAATTTAAACGAGTTTGATATTTTTTTTGTAATACCGATTTAGACACGTTTTTGCATTTTGTTTTTTTTTTATGAATGAAATGGTGAAATATAGTTTAGTAAATAATAATTAAAGAACCTACTTGGTATCCACATGTGCACGGGTAGAAGTGGAGATCGTCCACCTCCAAAGGTTCCATACACAGGGGACATTCCACCTGGAAAAAATAAGGAACTCGTTAAATAAATGTACACGATTCTGAAACTGAAGGTTTTTTTTTATACCTATATTGTATGTATCCGTTCACCGTGTTTCATAATTATTAGTACATTTTTTTAACTATGGTAAAGAGAAAAAATAAACGATCGACTGCATGGATAGCCGAGTGGTATAAGTCACCACGGCAATTACCACTGCGCAACGTGCTGCGGGTTCGATTCTCGCAAGGAACAATCATTTGTGTGATCCACAAATGCTTGTTCCAAGTGTGGTTGTTCTTTGTGCATGTGAAATGAACGTTTGTACAACCTCCCGAGACACAAGGATTTATTAAATAGGGCGGGTGTCGTTAAAAAAAATATGTTTGCACTGGATAATTTTTAATTTTCAGTTTTTCATAAATGTCCTGCCTATGTACCTACTTATTACAAACATTAATTCTAAGTAGGCGTATCATTGAATTTATGTATTAAATAGGTGATAAAATCATCACGTTTTTAATGGGCCATCCTAATGATATATTACCGTACCTACTTTCAAGTAGTTTCATTTCTTTCATAAGAAATACTTGCTATAGCTACAGGTTTTTTCTGTCAAAGTCAAATAAAAATTTAAGGATTAACCTGCTCTTCTCCACTCTGATTCAGCACTGACATCCTAGCCCCAAGAGCCAATGATTCTGTTCCCTCCTGCTAACGACGAGCGAGCTCCAGTGTACACTAGAAAACCCTCTACTGCAACCTGGAAAACAAAACATTACATTAAATACATTTACGTGGAAATGTGGGATAGAGAATGCTTTACTCAGAAGTGGGACAGCAAAGAAACAGTTCAAAATACTTGAGAGATATGTATAAGCTCATAACAAGTAATAAGTAGTACTACGTATAGAAGGTTCTCTTCGCGAAAAAAATATTATAAATATAGACTTTAGCTGATCATCTTAAAGAGTTTGAGATATGTTTCAACAAAAATTCTCAAGCTTTATAACCTTCGTGTAGTAGAAGTAGAGTTGTTTTAATATAATTTTTGTGTCGGCCCCAGATTGAAAAATAACATAATCATAAAATAAACAGTTAATTTAAATTTAACTAATTTATTTTATTTAACTAAAAAAATACAGTTAATAGTGTTCAAAGAAATGAAATTTCATAGTTTAATTATCTTTACGCTAATTACCGTAATCACAATAAAAAAATAGACATTACTGTATCAAGCTTTTTCTAGATATCATTTGCGTTTTATGTTTTAGAATTTGCAGTATATAAATATTACTTTATTATTTGATTTCAGATCATATTAGGTCAAGAACAACTAAATTGCAAGATCGTTAAAAAGAGAAAGTTCAAAACTTGCTATATAAACAAATACTTTTTTTTACAAATTCCATAACCGGTTTTATTTGCACTTCTAGTATCGTTTTTAAGTTTTATAATACTATTAGACGCGTCAATTTCGAATGCAAATAGCTTACGAGCGACTAACTATAGATAGGTATTATGGTCTGTGCAATAATTAAGTTCATCAATCACTTGATCTTACGCGACAATAGGCATGTTGACTAGCTATAAAAAATAGAAATTTATTTAGTCCGTAATTTAGATAATAAAAAAATAATAAACACGTATTTTTTGCTTTGTCGAAAAAACGAAAACTATTTAAATAAAGCGAATTAAAATTATGGAGTGAGCTCGATAGTGACGTCATGCGACACTTCAAATCAACGTATAGTTGTATTTGATTACGTGATTACGTAAGAAAGAAAAAACAAATACTTGTCCAATATTTTTCATTAATCGTCCTGACAGACATTAAAAAAACTTGCCAACATCTCTCTTAGGCTTACGAAATACAAAGATATTGTTTTCATTTGTTTTTATATAACTAGTTTTTCCTACTACTTTGCCCGAATAATTATAAAATCTACGACATTAAGTACAGCATTAAAGCAATTAAGTATATAGATACTTAATTGCTCGGTTAGTAATTATTTTTTAATCGATTTATAATTTTTACCTAGATAACTTTTTACACACAAACTTTACTTTTTATAATATTACTTTAGATGCAAAAAAGACAAACCACGCGTTCTTTAAAGTATCGATTGTCTTAATGCTATCATCACAATCTAGATTACGATAACACACAGATTTCTTACAGCACCGATGTCTTTTTGTCAAAATATTAAACGGATTGTGTAAATAAGTGTTTGAATATCATTAAATATTTACGTCCAGTGTATTGGAAACTGTATGGAAAACAATGTCTATAGTTATATCCTAGTAATACAATTGAACACTGAAGCTATAGTTAGGTAGAATACACTTAAAATGGTGTGAATTAAAATGACAGTTTGAATCAAGACTGTATTTAAAAACATAAATCCCTTGAATATAGTGAAATTTGTTAATAAGATCGTATTTAAAAAAAAACAGTAAGCTATAACACATTAGTACAATTCTACCCTAAAAATTTTAAATACTTCTAACATTAAGTCTTGATTTGCGCCATTTACATATACAATATTCCTAAAATTCCCTCTACAAAGTCAGACACATAAAAAATGTGTTACAAACGTCAGGAATGCATAATGCCTCGTTAAACTAAAAGCGGTTGATAACAGGGCAATGATCGACTGATGATGAAATTATGCAATCCCCTATTAGAAAGGCAGATTGTATACTGAGGTCATCATATTTCGTTTTTACTCTATTACTACATATTATTTACCTGCACAATATGCGTATAAGTTACAATAATAGTTACTTAAACCGAGTTACTATAAAATCATTTGTTCGTTTGAAACTCGAACCATTTCATCTTACATCTTTCCATATTCGGATGCGCAGGATTGTTTTTGCTAAAGACGTGCGCTTGCGCCGATAAGATGCGTTGTTAGTTAATGCATTACAAAACTTATTTAGTGAAAGGTGTCCGTTTATGAACACCGTGAGTTTACTGCTGTCTCTCTCTATTTGCGTAAAAATAATATAAAAGAGTAATATTAAAATAAAGAGAATTATCCTTTTAATTAATTTAACAATATATATTTTAAAAACTATTTAACACGACGTATTTAAAAAGTGATAAATCATCCTTGTTAAGTATATGAACACTTCAAAAAACAAAGTAATGTACCTACTCTTGTATAATAACTATCGTGAGGAGTATTCATAATTATTTAAAACAAAACGGTTTACTCACGCATATTCTCGGGATCGCCCGACTAGTTTCAGACTCAATAGGAGTCCCTAATCATGAGCTCATGATTAGGGATCCGTTTTGTTTTAAATAAGTACCTACTCTTGTATTTAAGTTCTTATTTAGACTGGCTAGTAAGTCTCAATATATTTGAATATAAACTTAGCTACACTAAATATCATTATCTAAGTATCCTCGAGCAATTCATAATAAGTCACGTAATTTCCTCATACTGAGATGTTCTTCGATCGCAGGCATCTTGTTACTACACATATAAACATATATTAAGGTTAATAATTCCATATATCCAGCTCCTACATTTATAATATCAAATTATGACACATGATAATTACGCGCATAGAAAGTTACAAACAATTAGTGACAATAGGACGGAGGTATTTATGATGTTGCAAATATATAATGTGTTTCAAGTGGTTACTTGTTGGATTTAAGTCCCGTATATCAATAAATCTTATTGGAATGACCTTCAATAGAAGACGGAGGATTATCGACCAGTACCTATGTCGAAAATCGCGAAAGCGATGACAAAAGAATTAAAGTATTAAACAATTAATACACAGAAAAGTAGTTAAACAACTGTCACCTATTTAAATAAGTCACTATCAATTAATTTTGTGTTTATTAAAATTCAATAACATTTCTTATATTATGCAAACACTTGATAACGCAAATCGTCACTGATATAAACGAGATATATGTATCGATGAATTTGTGCACGAATTAAGAAAACGATAAATTAATGTATTTTGTTGTGCCGTGAGTAAGAAAGCTTTATCTGTATGTACCAATACAGACGAAATCCAGGAAGACCGAGTATGAGATGGGCCTAATGATCCTGATTTAAAGAAGATATCATGAGAGACAGGGGAGAGTGACATAAACAAAGGGAGGCCTATGCCCAGCAGTGGGTTATAAAGGGCTGAAGATGATGATGATATACCCAAATTATTTCCATTTACTAAACTAATCCCAATAACTCAAAATATTATTATGTAAAACTCTGTATCTCTGTTACACTTACGACTTAACAACTGAACCATTTTTGATGAATCTTGGTGGGGGCAAGATGGGATCTTAAGAAAGGACAAAGGCTCTTTGATGTGGAGTCATAATAGAATAATTTTGTTTATTAAATAAGTTTGTGTAACTAAAAAATGTGTTTATACTTTTGGTAGTCAATAAATTAAGTCAAATATTTAACTAAACAAACATAAAATGAGAGATAGATGAGCTCCAAATAAGTAGTATTCTATTCTATTTTACCATACTGTACAAAAGTATTAAACAAAACTATTAAAATTTTATAATCAAATCTGTTTTTAAATTATTGCAATCTTTTAATCATCTTTATTTTAAAATACAGTTAAACCAACAATCTCAATCAAAAATAAGGCTAACAAAGGACAATATTATTAACATAGAAATGACAAGAAATAATACTGTTCAACAAACTGTCAAATCGCACCTGTTTACTGCACAGATCAGTAGCTGTCAGTTAAAATCACCTGTTGATCATCACACAGGTGATCCATTCACCTTCAACAGCTTTTGTTCCCTTATTCTATTTTAGGGTCACATTTAAAATCAAAAGGGTTGTAAATCTGTGTCAGCCACTTGCATTGCATTCTTATTTGTGCTTATAAGTGCTCTTCTTTTATTTTCATATTTAACAAATACTATAAATGATTATACGAATACTACTTAAAAAATCATAATAGAAATATTTGTAGAAAGTAACTGAAGAATGTCTACAGTTATCAAATCACTGAAACTAAGTTTAAGTGTGATAAACCAATAAATTAAAATATACCCTTAAAATTCTAGCTATATTCTCATAGTCAGATAGTTTTCATTATATATGAAATAACAAGTAAAATATATAAACACATTGTTTTCCTGGTATGCTAGTGTAGGCAATCCTATTCATCTCATTTTGGAAGTTAACTACTCAATTTATCAATATCTTTTTGGAGTTACTAATCTAGTTGAACTAACTAATCAGCTATATAAATAAAAATCAATTGGCTTTACGGATTTGGCAATTTTTTTATTTGTTTGTAATTGTTATAACAAGGTTAGTCCAGACGAAAATTTGCCAAAAATCGTCTGGAATGGTCGAAAATTGTCTGGACAACAACTGTCAGGTCAGCCAGTATTAAATAAAACATTGTAATATTCTTCAATGAAAAATATCATTTCAATTAAAGATGAAGTCATTCATCAATTTAGTCAATACTTTAACACAGAATCTAAATTGTCAAATAAAATTATATATCTTTTGCCTGTAAAATAACATAATTGACAGTTAACTTGTAGTGGAAAAACAAGCACACTGAATAAAAAATATACTGGTTCTTTATTCTGGAATAGCATAGTATAATATGGTATGTGCTATAACTAATTACAACTAATTTTGAATATGAATTACTAACTATATAAACACATAGTCAATTTCTAAATATGTATTGTAGCCTATAAATGATAAACTTATAACATGCAATGTATTATTCTAATACAATAGTGATAAAAATAAAAGAAATAACAGACATTATGTTAATGTCCCCATAGTCATCGTCATTTGTAAGAAATCATATAAGAAAATGTGTTGTTTCAAGGAATACTATTTATGAAAGTTCATGATGTCTATGTGTCAATTTGGCCAATTTGCCAGTATTATTTCTGCCCTATATTGTTCCTAACTGTATCCTATAAACAATTTTCTTTCTTTAATGTTTATTTTATTGATAATTAATTTTCAAAGTAATTAAGGTTTGATAAAAACTCTAAATGACAACTTCTTTTTACTGTCTAGATATGTAATCACACTGATCTCTGTTTTGTTTAATATTTAGCAAACAATACTTTAGAAACACACAGACCATATGCTGTTGGTCTAACGGTCTTACTAACTAGAACTAAAAAAACAAGTTTATGCAAAATGGGGACAGTGTTTTCCACATCAAATGTATGGTATTTTACATTAGATACATTTTACTATATTTTTTAAGTTTTCTTTTTAATAAATAAGGTTTTTCTGTAGAGCATTACTTTTGCAGCTGTAGCATAATTGTGTGGGTCAAAAGCTTATAATATTACACTATTTTAAAGTACCCCTAATTATAGTTTGTACAGTTTACCTACATTATTTAATTGTGAAATGGGTATATCATTATTTTAAGGTTACATAAATGTATGATTTCTTATGAGAATAGCATTACAAAGTCATTTCATGCAGAGAATATTACAGTTAAAACAATGACAAAAGTTGGATTGTAGTTCTTATGATTGAAAAAGACGTATGTTAGTAATAAGCCTTTTGTTGTAGATTATGTGATTCATTTATAATAGGTATTGAACAAAAGACATGAATACTTACAATGTTTTACGCAAAAAGTTTGTTCTACACACAAACTGAATGAAAACAACTGAATTTATAACAAATTAAACATGTTTCACAGTCAATAGCCACGAATAAATAATTATTTATTGGGGTAAACAGTGTAAATAGGTCTTCAACAATAAGTTAGGGCGATAAATGGATCGCAACAATGACTCAACCCAGCTTTGACAAGTTCACAATTTGACATTTTACCAAAGAAAAAACAATTCAATCTACTGCTTTCGTAAGCGCTTTGAAACCACTTTGAACCAACAATCGTCAACAGATTTTTGAAAATAATACGTTTACAAGCTCACAACACAGTTTACGTTGCATATTATGTACCTACTCTCGTAACTAGGTGTACGTCGGTCAGCTGCCATTCAAAAGAATATGTGGCAAAAGTCAAACTTTCATTTCGTACAAGGATACACTAAAAATACTTTATAAACACTCAATATACTACCACTTGCGTATAGGAATATGTAATCTTTACTTTCATTACACGATTCCATTTTAGGAGAAAAAAATTAAAATCGATGTTTACCTTACGTCTCCTCTCAATGCAAATCTTTTCTATTGCAGAACCGAGACTGCTAACCCTTCCGCTAGAGTCGACGATGAATCCTTTCCAATGGACCTACAATGCGGTTCACGAATCAATTTAAAATAAAATGCAAAGCTGAAATAAATACAACTGTCCCGAAGATATTTTCTGCGAGTTACTATACATTTGTTTTATGAAATGGCCTAATCTTTTACAAGATTCCGTTCTGTATTTCCATAGACAAATTCATATACTTTTTAATTTCGAATAATGAATGAGTATTTTTCCACTTGAGTCAAGGATATAACTTTCTCCCTTTCTTATTATTTTAGATTAAGTCCATAATAAGATTAAATTTATTGAAAACTAAGAATAGGTTATAAATTTATTAAAACTCTAAAAGATGGTATAATTATTTTGATACACATAGCTGCAAATCATAGTGGTCCAAGAGGCAAAGGCTGCCATATCAAATTTCCGATTGGGTAACGACGTAAGACCAAAGACAAATTTATGTCTGATAACCAATCACAGTCCTCGAATAGTTTGTTGACGTCGCCATCATGCATGGACTTTTACTTGATTGAAGTTTGTACGTAGGTACATTATTTTAGGTTCTAATTTAATGTAAGATGGATATTTTATTATATATTTAATTATTCATTTAAAATTGTAACATGGTATTATGAACTACAATATTTTTTAAATATTTAATTTTTTTCATTGCTTTGCAAAAAAATTAAATTCTTTTTTGAGTTTGTGGTACTCTGTGGGGAATTTTTTGTATCTTGTATCCTTTGAAAATAGCGGGAAATCCGAATATTCAAAACACTAGACTGAAAGGAAAACAATGTCGTAACTTTACTAAATAATTAAAAAAACCATTAACGTGACTTACAAACTAACACTGTTCTGTCATGTCACTTCAATATTAAAACCACAAAAAAACCATAACAAAGGGAAGGATAGGCAAATAAAAAACAACGTCCAAGGTATAAAAAAAATGAGGTAATTTTGATTTATGATTATTTACATACCTGCCAATCATAGCTCAAAGAATTCAAAGACCGTTAGTGTAAGGTAAACTTTATATTTTTCCATAGGTGTAGACACAGTTATTTTTATATATATGGATCGTAGGCAAACACGAACAATACAGACGACAATTATGGACATGCTACGACATTCTTCTTTCAGCCCTTTCCTAATCATTTGCGGTCCGCAAAATTTGCATTTTCAATACATTCATCATCATGCCGAATACTCGTCATTATCTTTTACACAATCCATCCATTGCTTTTTCAGTCTACCTCTGCGTGTATTCACTGTCATATTCCACGTGTTACGATCTATAAAATATCTGCATACCTACCTACTAAAGAATCTACTATCATTGCGGATTTGTTTGACATTCATGCACATTTTCATTCATAGCGCGCATGCGTGCTACAGCGTGAGTACGATTACTACGCACATGAACTTTGAAGGACACTACTTTTAAGGTCAGGGTATTTCAAGGTACATTTTTGTACAATAAGGGTCAAAAGAGCATGCACATGATGCATATCTGATAGTAAGTAGGCAGCGCAGCAGCATTAAAACTCTTCAACGTGCGATGCTGACCTTTGCTTATGCCTTATGGAAAAACGTTATGTCTTTTATCATAGACCTGAATGAACGGTCCGAAACTAGCTTGAAAGAATTTAGTGTAGGTATCTAGTGTTTAAATGTATTCAACTGGAGATGTAGCTTAAATCTTCAATAACTGTACCTTATAATTTAAGGGATAAAAGTAGGTACATAGTTTTTTAAATAAAAAGGTAAAAATAAAACATGTATGTACAAGCATATTATATATTTTTTTTATAATAATTAAGAATAAATTCTTACATCACGAGTTATAAAATAAATACATTTATTGCCTTAAATTAAGTCCAAAAGTACTCTGTACAATTATTGTTAGCGATGTACAAACGAGAACGACAAGTAAAAAATATTCAAAAAACAAAAAATAAAAATTAAAGGGCCTTATCGTGAAGTCAGTATATTTCCACAATTCTCCGTGTGACAAATCTACGAACAACTTAACAAATTGTGTCAGAATCACAACCAATAGTTTGCATCTTAATTTCATCTCTTATCAATATTACACAAACTATTTTATATCATTGCTCTTTGCTTATTACTAAAACAAGAACCATTCTTTACCTTACATTATAATTACAATTAAATTAAGACTATCTAATTGCTAGCGGGTGTTTCTTACTGGACTTTTGTGCTGTTTCTCACAATTACTCCATGCCCTTTGTAATCTCGAGATCTGGAGCTGAGTGCAGACTGCTTTACGTTGAGCTCACACCGCGGCTAACACCGTTTATTATATTTCGTTGGAACGCGCTTCGTGTCTCCGAGACTATTTATTCGACGTGTTACGTCACCCAACGATACTTGGCAATTGGCACAAAGCACTAAATGAGATCACGGGAGTACTGGACTAGTATCGTTATGATGCTCAAATTTAGCTTTAGTCCTTAGGTTAAACACTATTTTTTAAGTCCCGAATAATACGATATTTACTCTCGAGGAGTAACTACAACAACATTAATACAAAGCGTATAATATCGGTGTCAATGGTCATTTGACACGGTTCCCGACCTTATTTAATTAAAAATGGAGATCATTATTGCTATATTTTTGTCAAACGCCACGAGGAATTTAGATGCCGATATTATTTTAAGATGTCTATTCTAACTAGTTTGATACTATTTTAAACGTAAGGCTAATTTCGGTTTTTTATTTCCGGCGCACAAATTAGCTTGTGACGTTTTGAAATCCGTAAGATAAGAATTGGAATTAGAGACACAGATAATATAATATAATTCGATGATTTGTTGGGATTTTGTACAAGTTATGATGAATGTGTAGTGCAGTCTGCACACAGGTCCGGTAAGTGATCGCTCCTCGCGCACTCCGCATCCGCCGGGGTTCATTGCTTTATAAACAAGGCATTACTTAACCAAGGCCACTGTGTCATCCACAATGTGCGACTACTAGCCTAGCATATTAATATGCCCTATGTACTATGATTAAAACAAAAACTTTTGCGTTCAGATAATCTTGGCATTGTTCATACAGAATTACAGACAATAATAAATTAAATAAGACGGTTAAAAATATCACGAAATTAAATTCATGTGGCAAATAATATGGCATCAGATTTTAAGTACTTTTAATTATTAAAAGTAAAGACTACTAGCACTTGCATTGTGCAAGTTATAGCTTTTAGCAGAGTATAGAAGTAGCTATACTCGTAACTAGCTGTATTGTAATATTAAGAGTTTAGTATAGGTATTGGAAGACAGAAAAAACATTGCTATCAGATCGAAAACGAAACAGTCTTAAAAACTGATACATTAATTTTCAATTTTTACTGACCATATAAGCCAAATAATTAAAATAAACCAATTTTACTAATTAAAGATTAATTAATATAAAACTAAAATGGACAAAACATATAAAAATTATGTACTTCTGTGTTATTAAAGTAACCAAAGTGCGGATTCAATAGTTTAAGATTACGTTTTAACACAGGGTTGGGCTCCATTAATTTCAAAATTGACTAGATATCTGTGTGCATAGGAATCATATATAAAAAATAGCTAAGTAAAGGAACCGATACACTGAAATTCTGGCATGTCTGTGTAAAAAACCATCTAAAACTAATTTATTGCCATAAGCAAAAAATTACGTCTAAAACTGTACTTTTAATTATGTAGAGTACACAATAACACGTCTAAAATTTGTACAATTTGTACAAACGCATCTGCATTCACTAACATAAAATTCATGCTCAGTCAAGAAACCTAGAGTAATGACCTAAAACAAAACCGATACGCTAATAAACATAATAAAATTAGTTTGAAAAAACTTCACAACATCGAAAAATCTCACAATAATACGCGGACTAACGAAAATCACTAACAAAATATTTGATCTCTCATTTCACTGGTGTACAATTTATTAAGTACGGTCGCGTTTCTCGCCAACGAAAAACACAAACTACCACCGATCAGTCTGCAATACAAAAGAACGAACGTCGCTAAAACTGAACAGCGTCGACAGGCCGTATCGTAGAGCGGGTCAGGTCCGGCCAGCCATCACTTGGACGGCTGGTAGGGCGGGTAGGCCTGGTGCGGCTGCGCGGCGCGCGAGCCCGTCGCGTACAGCTGCTGCTGGAAGTTGTGGAACTGCGCCGCGTACGTGGGGTCCGCCGTGGACGGCACGGCGAAGCCCTGGCCCTTGAAGCCCGGGCCCGGCCCGCCCATGGACGGCGGCAGCGGCTGCGCGGAGCCCATGCGCACGTTGCCGGGGCCCATGCCCGCCTTCACGCCGCGGAAGCTGGGCCCGCACATGGGGTTAGGCCCAGGCCCGCCGAACGGGTCGGGCATCTTGGGCGGCGAGTTGAACCCGGCGGGGTAGTGGTGCGGCATACGCAGCATGCCGGGCGCGCGCATGACGCCGCGCATGCCGGCCTCCATGTCCAGCCCGCGCCCGCCCGGGAAGTACGCCGGCCCGCCCTTGCCGCTCTCCATCTGCATCTGCGGGTTCGTCACTCGCTGCAGGAAGTCCAGGCTGGGCGGGCCCCGCGGGCCCGAGTTGCAAGGCATCTGAGGCCTCGTGGGCAGGTACTGTATCGTGTTGGGCGCGCTGGCTTTTACTTGCACGTTAGCTCCGTTGAAGGGAGGCATCTTCCCGGCGCCACCCATTCTAGGTCCCATCATAGACGCGTCAGGCCCCATTGGTCCCATCGGTCCACCCATGGGCCCACCACCCATTTTCGGACTTAGATTCATATCTGGAGGGAAGTCGCCGCCACCCATCATACCTTCCATGGGTCCTCCCATTCCTGGGCCTCCCATATTGTCCATGTGGCATCCTATTATCAAATTTTAAGGATTAAGCGTTGGTATACATACTGTTATATTAAATTATATATATTATTAGAAACTTCATTCTCAATAAAAACATACATAATGTGTCACTTGCTTGAGAACATACTAATCTTAGCTAAGTTATAAACTTTTCATCATCAGTAATAATTACCTATGCTATGCATTATTGTTTGTTTTCTTACCTAAATCGTTCATCATCATGTGTGGATGTCCATGTGGATGCATTGAGTGGTGATGTTGCATGTGGTGTGGTCCCGAGCCGAAAGGTCCCATGTTGCCGCCGTTGGGCCCCATAGGTCCGCCGGGTCCAGGCCCGCCGCCGCCCACCGTGTTGGTGAGTTGCTGCGACATCTGCGCGAGCGACGAGATGGGATCGAAGGAAGACGTGGAAGTCATGGGCCCGTTAGGCCCTTGATTAGGGTTGATGGGAATGTTGTCTGGCCTGTTCATACTGCACGGTCCGGGGAAAGGTCCGGGCAGACTCGTGCTGTTTGGACCACCCGATAGCGTTGTCTGCGAGGTAAATAATATGGAGAAATTAATTAATTTAAATTTGAATGCTTGAAATTCAATTTTATATCAGACTTTTAGCCCACAACCAACCCTAACAGACATTACCATTATGAACTATAGAGATATAATTTTCACACTAATATCAGCTGCATTTGTAGAAGTAAAAAATCAAATAAAAAATAATTAAAAAAGAATTGAAGGCAACTTACTCTAACCTCATTATTCCCCGCCATGGAGTCGTCCATGGTGCCACTGGCGGTGGTGACGGCGCCGCTGGACGCGATGCTGCAACTGCTCTTGACGCTGCCGGCGCAAGACGAGGCGGAGGAGGCCGGCGCGTACGGACCTTGGCTCAAGTTCCCCGTGTCTCGTTGAGGCGTTTTTGATGCGCTGTCTTGACTTGATCGGTTTGATGATGGACTTGGCCTTGATTTTTCATCTAATAAAATATTATAAATAAATTATAATTATGACGTATTTGTTTTATGGCCTGGTCAATTTATACGTATTAATATTTCGAAATCTTTCTACTACAAAAATAAAGTGTTATCAATATATCAATAGCCAATATGATAATGTTTAACAACAATAATTAAAATTGTTTACTGACCCTGGCACTTGGTGTTGGCAGCGGAGGTGGGTGTCTGTGGATTGTTGAAGCCGGGGCTCTGCTCCAGCGAGAAGCGGCCGGAGCGCGCCTCCGATAGCGACCCGTGCGGCTCGGGAGTGCCCGGCATCATGCTGGCAAAAATAAACACAAAATTAATATTATTAAGGAAACGTAATTTACCAAACATTTTATGTGATACTTGTTCTTTATAATTATTCTTCGAATATTATAAGTTACAGTCAAAAACTTGTGAATTATAAGAATTTCTTTATAAGCGGTCTAAAGTAGTTTAACACAACCAAGTTCACAATTTGCTATATTCAGAAATGATTAAAAACAATTATTGAGAGGATACAAAGCTACACACATATTTAGACTTAATAATTAGTAGTATTATTAGACAAACATACCCGGCAGGTGATTTCTGATTAGAATTAGATTGTGGCGTCTGCCCTCCACTGTTTGAAGGCGGCCCGTTGTCTTTTAACGACGTGTTCGGCTGTTTCTGTATCGTTAACTCTTGACCTGTCGTAATCCAACATTTAAATATGTTAACAACATGTAATAGACAAACAAATATTAATTCGGACGAACAATGTAGAATGAAAGAACAAATTAGCCATAGAGTATGAAAGTACATTATGTTAGCACATTTTCACCAACCACCACCAAATAAAATGAAAACATACAGAAAACACACAAACACTACTATGAAAAATATGATACGATCACAATATACAATAACAAGGTATCTACACAGATTATTTACTATTTCGTATGTTAATAAAATGTGTAACTACCCTACATAGACCAAACATTATAAGATGACAGATATTTCAGTAGTTGAATATATTTTTATTCGGTTATCTTATAAAGTTAACGGAGAAAACATTAAAAGCGTAATAAAATGCAGTCTTGATTAGAGACACAAGCAGAAATAATACGACGGTAGTTGAAACATTAGCCTGGGGTTACACTCGATTTTTTAAACATAGTAAGTGTCTAAAACTAAATACACAAACCCAACATGAAGTAACTGTATTTGAATTGCGTAATAGTAATGAAGATTTCTGCGTATTATTTTTGTAAGATGAGTTAGTGTGATCCCGGGCCTTTGATTATTTCTGTGGTCGTCCAATCAAGCTAGTTACCTTCGAACTGGTTGAGATAAGATATTTGCTGCGGCGATGGCACGGGCATCAAACTCGGCTCCTTGCCGTGCGAGCTACCCTGTTGGTTCTTCTGCTGTTGCGCCGCCAAACATTGGAGAGTACGGACAAACACCCCTTCGTCTAGCTTCTCTAGTATTTCTTATGTGGCCAATTTTTGATCCATTATTTGAATTTTCAATTAGATGTTAGGGCCACATATCGTATGTTTGGGTTTAGTCCAGTTTAGGGTGTCAGGGGTGTTCCACATTGTGTAGGATTTTATGTTATTCGTTGTTATTCATCACACGGTGGGATTTCAAGCGTCAAGCGTTTTGCGGGGGAAGGGAGGGAAAACAAAAAATACGCATTACAACTACAGAAAACAAAAAAAAAACAAAAGTAATCACAATTCTCATCAATTGTTCGATGCTAATTATGATAAAAAAAAATCTGCCGTGGTTGGGAAAATGTCTAACACAAATAAAAAATATGAGCATGCTCTACTACTTCTATGGCTTGATTTTATGTATATTAACTTTTCATGCGACTTTTATAAACTTACCCAATTTACGTATAAATCAAAAGGACAGTATAACAACCAAAATCCCTCTTTTAACAAAGTGTCTGGCTCAAAATTTTCCAATAATGCTGTCTTGTTTATCCACGGGAATAGCAGCATAATTCTATGTGTTTGTGACCATTTAAACACATTAAATTATACTATGCATGCTGCAAATTTCTCTACTGAGTACACACTAAAGGAAATGTATAATCTCTACTTTAATTCATAATAGTACTTAAGTTAACATTTTTTCATTTCTACAAAGATTGTATTACAGACAAATACACATTTCCGTTACGTGACACATTAGTTTACAAATACATTTTCTAATGCACTTTCAAGTAGCTATACACGTCCTTATGTCCTTTGAATTCATTTTTCTTTTAATATAAGTACAAAGCTGGTTGTGTACCAACCTGGGGCATCGTTCTTAGGCCCGGGCTTGCAGTGCGCGGGACTGTTGAGGCCCGACCCAGCCCGGGACGCTTCCGCCGACATCGGCATCTGCACCGAGCCGTGGCCTGGCGACTGTGTCGCTGCGGACCGGGAATAACGATCATCTATGTAACATATAAACACATTTCCTTACCAAATGGTTCATACACACAAGAGCAATAGACAAATGAAGGCATGAAATTATGTGTAAATAGATTTGTATAGAAGCTTGAACACATCACAGCAAAGGAGTTACTTGGTCGACTAAATAGTAATAACTTCAATAACTATCGTGCATAAATTGTTTTAAGCATAAATTAGTCTCAGTCAGGCTCAAAATAATTTTTATAGAACAAAAAATCGCATTTTTTGTTCTATAAGAATATCCAAAGAAGCTCAATATTTAAAAGTCTTGAAGTGGACCTTATAATAATTTATTTGTAGTAGTTAAGTATATAAGTTTATTATTAGATAACTTACCTATAGGCACGGAGGCAGAACGGTGTAAGGGAGAGGCCCCGTAGGGCGGCGGCGGTAAACACCCGCCTCTTTCCGAGCAAGGTGACTTTACTTGTGTGCCTGAAAACATTTCTACTGTTAATTAGGCCATATTGCCAACATATAATTATGTAGTTTATTTTGCTGGCCTGTTTCCTAACTTATTCTTTTGATTGGGCCATTATTATGTGAAGATTAAGTACACACTGACTCTTATTAAGCTGAATGTACGACACCTTAGCACTCTTTTTAATAAAGGCATTTAAAATATAATTAGACATCTACCACAAGTGTAATTTAACTAAAATTCGTATGTTCTATGAACATTATCAACAATCATCATTCTTGTTACAATTGCTGATGCAATAGGATAAATTATAAGGTCACTTTTAAAAACATTTATTATACTCATTAATTGTCTTATGAACCTTACTTCAGGTAAAAAAGTAAGGTTTCCTTTTAAGGTTATTGTGCATAAATTAGACTTGTAAGATTTGTTCTCCAGTTTAATATGTATGTACTTAGCATAATTTATGCAATAAAATCATTTACTATGATTATTAGTTGTATAGAACAAGTACTGTAAGTTAAAAAATAACACGACTTACTCATATCATTGTCCATAGATTTGGGGTCGTCGAAGAACTGGTGGTGTATCTTCTGCCAGTCGATGTCTGCGGAGGCGGGGCTCTTGGGGCTGCGTAGCCCCGCCTTGTGCCCGCCGGGGCCCAGCCCGCCGGGGTCGCCTGGACCCATCTGTGGTGGAGAAAAGTAAGGTACAATTTATTTCATAATTCAAACGTGTTTTTTGTAGACAAGTTTCAACAACAAGAGGCAGGTTTTTGAAAAAGCTATTTAATGTAATCTCTTGTCACTTGTTAATTCTAGTACCAACTAGGTAATGCGTTTGGTTGATTAAGAGACTAACAACCAATTTTTAAACTTGACTTAAAGTTTGACGAAGGATGTACAAATATTGAGGTTAATTAATCTTAGTCCCATGTTTATAATTATAAATATATGTACTTTACAATTAGGAGATGCTATAGATCCAACAATGACTAGCTGGTGCTCTTTGCTTGACCTAAATCTACAATTCGACTTATGGTTCATAAGATAAAAATTACTGCCACCAGCGCCTCCTATCCGACAATAACATAACCATGTTCGTCGGAGTGGGCATGTCGCCCTTTATATCTGTGCAAAGTTATATATCAATTAGGCTAAAGGTTCTCGAGTTTTAGGTAAACATACATACATTATCTTTTATATAATATATAGATAGAAGTTAGATTAACCGTTTTATATATGCATAGTATTTATACTATGCCTTATCATGTAACCCAGAAGTGTGTACTACTTACAATAAGTAAATGAAATGAAACTCACATTTCTTCCTCGGCCATACTCGTCGCACATGGGCCCGTTGACTGACATCCCGTGGTGGTCGGGCCCGCAGTCGCCGTGCACCATGCCACCCATCATGCCATCCATCATGATGCCGCCTGGAAGACGCGGCACTTTGTACCATCCAACAATGTGAAGTCAGTAACGTATGCGCAACTAGCGCTTGAAAGTTTTTGCATGCAGAGATATTTTGTACCATCGAAAGTGATAGTCAGTAAGGGACGCAGAATTCGCGCATTAATTTGGAGAGTGTTGGTGCATGCAGTGAAATATGAAGGTAGCAACAAAATATTGTGAAATAAGAATAAAACTTAACTAAAGATCACATATTAAACATTGAACAATGTAAACGCCAAGTCAGTAATGGACGCGGAAATCACCAAGGGTCAAGATGGGAATTTTTTGTGCATGCATAGAAATAAATATAACGGTATTTAGAAATTCGGAGAATAAGAATAAAACTTAACTGAAGGATGGAGAAGAAAATATGTGAAATCACATTTAAATGTAGATGGCGCTGTTAGCGTATTTAGAGTAAAAAAAAGTAGCTTGTTATTAGTATTTTTGGATAATCCTTGTGAATATTAACCGGTTTTAAAGCACTGTATCCTCTTACCGTTCATTGCGTTCATATTAGGACCTGGCATCATTCTAGGTCCCATGTGTGGTCCGCCCATCATACACTGTTTAGGCCCTCCCATACCGCCCATTGGATTTGGCATTCGCTAAAATAATACATAATGACTCATGAGTAAAATGTCTTTTATATTGCTTACGAAAGTAGTTTATGCATATTTTTGTTACATTGCAAAAGTTTTGTAATTCGGTTATACTATAATTTAATGAATGCGTATTTTATAGTATGTTAGGCAAACATTATAATTTATTATGAACTTACCCCCATAGGTCCTCCACAACCTCTTCCCATGTGTATATCTGTGCACATTCCTGTTTTCATATCAGGACCTCCACAGGGACCTCTGATACCTTTCATTCCACAAGGGCCCATCGGACCCATAGGACCATTAGGACCTAGGCCCGACATCATTGGTCCGTTGGGACCCATCATGCCATTAGGTCCCATAGAACCGTGCCCACCCATCCCCATACCGCCTGGACCACCCATACCTCCCATTGGTCCGCCCATAGGACCATTTGGACCCATCGGACCCCCAGGGCCCATTGGACCACCCATTGGTCCATTGGGTCCCATTGGGCCTGACATAGTGCAGCTTGGACCGGAGTTCATGCTGTTGGACATGGAAACCATCGGGCCGTTAGGGCCGGAGCCCATAGGGCCGTTCGGACCCATCGACATGGGTGGAAAGGGAGACATATTCATGTTAGCAGAAGAGTTGGGTGGGTTGATGTCATTGGGGGCTTGTGAACCATCATTAGGGCCTTGGTTGGGGTTGTTACCACCACTTTCTGGAAACAACATCTGTTGCATTTTACGTATCGTGGCCAATTGCTCTTCACGGTGTGCGCGCTGCTGTGGAGTTAAGTTCTCATCTGGTATTTTTACACCTGCAATGAATATTGAAATTAATATTTCTATTATATCACATACGACGCACGCATTAAGCTAGAAATAAAAGATTTCTCGTTACATTGTTGTAATAAAAACGCCATAAAATCAAAGATGTAACTGATAAGATATTATATAACATAATAGACTTTCTATTGACGCAATTAGATTTCAATATTGAATATTCAACCAAAATCCTATTTATTCTTATATCAAGAAAATTATGAAACCATAACGGTGTTATTTCAAACTTTTTTTGTTTCCTTAAGTTACGAATTATTTCATATTTGCCTTATTTAACTTATATTGTCACATATAGAAATGTAATATGTAGATGTTACCTTTAGGTCCAGTTTGGCAGGGTTGATCAGGGCCCGAATCCGACGAGGCTTGGCTGGTGGGTGCATCTTGTGGTGCGGGACCCGCCTCGGAGCATGCGGGCAGCGAACCCGGCCCGTTTGCCATTCCATTCGACATTACAGAGGGGTTTTTCTGGAATAGCGTAGAAACCATGAACACAAGACATGCTATAAATTTACCTGTTCTAAATTAGGCGAGAGTAACAAGTAAGTAATAACTTACGGTGTCCCAGGGCATTTCACCATCAGCACCGAGGCCGTCCATGACACCACAGGACGGGGTGCCCCCTGGAAACCCATCCATAGGGCCCATCCCTGGTCCCATTTGACCCATTTGTCCCGGTCCACCTTTCATCATCATCATTTGACTGCCCGGCCCACCCATCCTGTTGGGACCCATCATATTTGGCCCCATATGTCCCATTCCGCCGTGACCCATCGGGCCCATATTGGGACCCATGGGCCCGCCCATCATGTGTCCCATTTGGTTGGGCCCACCCATCATGTTAGGCCCGCCGCGCATGCCTCCCCTGGTTTTAGCCATGGCGAGATTGTTAAGCCACTGTGCAGGACTCTGTTTGTTGAACTGCCCCATTTTTAAAGGGTGTTTCTGTAATTTGAAAATATTTCAGATATTATTAGGACACAAAAAAGTTTTACTTACTTAGGTAAGAGAAGTTTTAGTTACCTCTAGGTATTTCTTGGTTCCCGGTTGTGCGCAGTGATATGCAATGATAGAGTGATGTTGTCCTGAGATTACGGCCTCTGCTCCCTTATTTGCCAATAGCGTCGAGAAAACGAAGATTTGACTTTGCTGCTGGGAATACATCCAGTATTTAATATATATTTTGTTTTGAAAGCACATGCACAAATTATTACATTATTTTATAAAGTAATTTTGGGTACATATTAAGTTAATCTAAACTTTACTAACTGATTTTTGTTTTGATATAATAAAATAATATTTTACGAAGCTATGTAGTTACCTCCATACTGCCAGCCTGCTTGCTAATCACATTTGATGGCAGTGTCTGTGCTTCACTTGCCGACATAGGGCCCATTGAGACCCCTGGACCCATTGGGCCTCCACCGCCTCCCATGCGACACGATCCCATATTTTCTGGACCTCCGTTTGGGTTGCGACAACTTTGATTTCCATCCTAAAGACATAAAAAATACATTTAATAAATTCTGGTTAGATTATGTAACCAAAAAATTTTACTTGGGATTAAATCGTTACTGGTATAGTTTCATTACTACGTTTTTACCTGGAGATTACTTGATGGGCCCCTTAGGCCTGTTTGTGGGTCTAATATATCATTCGAGTCTGACGACAGGCGCTCCGACTTTAGAGAGCCTGGCCCGCCCAACTCACACGACGGGGATTTTGTGGGGTCACCTGAATCGAAATTAATGATTTTTATGAATTAGTTAGAGAAATAATTGTTTCTAAAAAAATATACATGTTTGTTAACTTTTTGTAGCCTTTATGTCCCATTGCAGAGGCAAAGGCGTTCCTTTTTTTCCTTGATACATATTTTACGCCGACCCTAAGTTTCAGGTAGATTTTATTGATCCTTTAATTTTATTACTCAATATTTTAAAACAAAATTATAAAAAGAAACTGTACTTCTGCAAAGCAAAAATTACCTCTTATATATATTTTTCTAAAATGTGTTATATATTGAAAATGTCGATCACTTACTAAACTTACCGTCACTATCCATAAGGCCGTCGATTTCAGTCTTGATGCCGTCTACGCCGAGGTCCGCGGCGGAGTCTTCGCCGGACTGACTGTGGGGCTCTAGCTTGACCCTGTGTGGGGGCTCGTCTGGCTCTTTCTTCAGCGCCGCCGGGGTCGGCAGCGACGCTGATGGCGGGCGCGACCCATGACCTGAATAATACGGGAAAGAATAACGTACAGGAATCACAATTGTAATTTTTATGTTTGACAAACCTAAATTTTTGGATAAAACAAAATAAAAGTGTATAATAAAAATTGCTATATTAAGTCATTCAGATTAATTTTAGTGAAAATTAAGATATATGTTTTAAACGATGTGTTGCAATGTTACTTTCATTGAATAGTAATGTTAAGGCAGCAAAAAATCTCTATGTTGAATTCTCGAATTAATCTGTAATAATTACGATTTTTTTTTTATCAACAAATGAGCTACATTGTATTAATGACTGCATTATGCCTGTGAAAAGCAGCAATTTTACAATTTTATAGTATATCTGGATTGTTAATTATGTGTGTGGGTGATAAACATAGCTTCAGCAGTTAATAAATTAGATGAATAAATTATGTGCATCAGTGTGCACACTGCCTATGCTTTCACCATGCTCCACTGGTTTTATATAGTGGATTAATCCAGTTGTATGTCTAATCTTACATTTGTTATTGTTCATATAAAATTTTAAAATGTTATCATTTAAATTATATTATTCTCACTTAAATAATTGAACAAATTGTATGATTTAAATGAGTAGAATGAAATCTTTTGTGTATAGTTTTATTTATAATATTATAATCGCACCTCTGTTGCAACACTATCAAACAAATTTTGAAAAATGAGTAAATTATGTATTTGGGGACCACTGAAATACCTCTACACTTGGTGCAGCTATGTGGCTAGTGTAGTGTTATAGTTTCCATTTTATAAAGAGCTTAGTGTTGCTGTAGTTTTGTCATAAATTAAACAGACTGAAAATTTGCTGTGACAGACTGACAGACAAACACACAAGTGATACTATAAGGGTTCCTTTTCCCTTTGAGGAATAAAAGCCTAAAAAAACTAAAGTAATTTATGTATTATAAAAATAAATGTACAATGTAAAACTATATCATATTGAGCATGTCACAAGTTATTTAAAGTTTACAATTGTGGAAGTTCCACATGTTTAAAGCAATAAAATCTTATTTAAATTTTTCTTTATTAAATAGCTTAAAGTATCTGTTAGAATATAACATATGAATGTCACCTAAATCAGGAAGTATTATTATTTTATGGACTACCAAATCATAAAATGCATTTCCCAAAAAGTTTTGTAAAAGTTCCACTGTTGCACCAGAGGTGCATAACATGTTAAGTAATTATATTCATTCATGGAACATTCTTAGTACTTATAATATATTACACAATTGAAATAAACAAACAAACTATTGTGGGGAGATATTTAAGCAATATTAAATACATACCGGGCTCAGCAGGATCGCTGGGCTCGTCCTTGAGACGGGCACCTCCGCCCTTCTCCTTCTCCTTAATCATACCCCTGCGTGCCTTCGCCAACTTGACTGTACACACAATGTAACAAATTATTGTATTTATCTTGGGTACTTTATTTCAATTAAAATATTATACAATTTTGGTAAATATATTTATTAAAATATAAATATATTATTAATAAATAATTATACCTTTTTGTCAGTAAATATTTTGCATAAGATTTATAACACGGATGTTGACCAGGGTAAATAATAATCACTGCAGCCGGGTCCGAAAGGTTCCATTCTGTTGACTACACTCATAATATAATTAAACTTCCTGAATGTTGATCACAAACTTGTGGCTTACAAACGCGGTCTTTGACAAATCAGCAGAGGTCCACGCTCGGGTTTAGGAATACAATAATCCATTCTACCACAAAAATCTCTAACATCACTCAGAAAGCTGCCACGCTAAAATGGAACTGGCCTTGACATATCTGCCGCATGTCAGATGATCAGTAGGCCAAACTAACAACCCAATGGCCCAGACAAGCTAGACTCCTTTGACAGGAATAGGAACAGCACAGCCCTAAGCAGAGAGAGATGGCGGGAGGATAGCCCTTTGCCATGCAGTGGGACCGAAATGGTTATTAAAAAAAAATATATGTAGACATGGGTATTTTTTAACATAACAAAATCAAAATGTAGTTCATAAACTTATTTTGTTATTTTTACCTACAGTAGAAAATGTAAGATAATGATAACAAGTGATTAAGAAACTCAGTATTTTAGTGTAATGAAATTTAAAAAAATTAAATTAATCATTAATTAAATATGAAACTGTAAATATATCATTAAAATCTATTCAACAGTAATTCTTAAATCTTTATATATTAATGTAGATGGCAATGTATAATCTGTGTTACAATCTTACATACTAATATTCCGAATACAAAATATTAATATAAAATGAACACAAACAAATATATTATTAGTTTGTTTATTATAAACATCTTGTATTAACATTTTGATCATTTAATATTGCAAGACCTTGATTGTATGCATATTAAGCACAATAGCTATCATGAATAAATTATGGAACACAATTTACTATGTTATTTTTATAGCAAGCTAATTATTCATCTGACTCTTAATTATTGTTTTGATTGTTAATTAAAAAACTTAAGTGAATATACCTGCTTGTCCACTAATCTGATAAGTAACACATCTACTGGAGATTACCACATTCAAACAGTCCCTGTGTTTGAGTTAGTGTAAGATCATGACTATGAACAACACTGAGTGAAATAATTCCATGTGATATCCATGTAAGCCACAAACAGCAATGTTGTGCATTTGTATACATACAAAACTAATCCGCGGCGCGTTTCGTCACGGGCACAATAATTGGCACATGTCCCACAAATCCACAGAACGGCACTTCATTACAAGAATGTCATTATGCTGCACCAAATGATCGAGAGATTATTATAAATAGAGATCACTAAAAACCTTGGCGGTCGGGGGGACGCCGACGGCGCGGACCGACCCCGCCGTCACTACCAGTCGCCACAATCCCCTGATTGTTTCCAGATATTCAATTAAAACGAGAATACATCGCAAATCCCCATAAAAATTCCTGGTTTATTCTCCATACATAAACAATGAGATAGGTCGGGTGTCGACGGGCGCGAGCACACGAAACGCACGTTTACTATGGCCGATTTATTGCCTCGGGAACGCTGTTTGAACGAGATGATACCACGGGAGAAAGCGTCTAACATTATTTTATATCATTCGTGTGATCTAATTAAGGTATAACGATGGGTATGCAGCAAGAAACAAAAAATCGGGATCGCTGACATTTTTGTTTATGGTACATCGACGAGATCCAGAATCCACAAATAGCGAAAGAACGTACACGATTACCGCCTCCCGACGGATTCACTAGCACTTGATAACACAAAACACTGTGTTTCTTCACATTTATGTAAGTTTCATCGTCAAAATATACCTGATTTTATTTAATTTCTTTCTATCAGCATTAACACAAATCACCACGCACACACAACACAACATACATATATGTGCACAACACTAGAGCGATGAGCCGAATATCATATCCATTTTTACAAAATAGATTAGTCGATAAATATTTTATCGATTTGTTATTTCCTTTTTTTTAAACAAATCTATTTGCCTAGCCTAGTCTTTTCCCAAACGTCAGCTTCTAGTCTTTATTTTAAAACAAGTCTATATTAATAAAAAAACAAAGTTCAATCGACATATTAGGTACAATTTCACGCAAAGAATTCAATCCATACTGAATTTTTAAATCTTTTTGGAATAAGATTAAAATTAAATTACTGTTGATGTTGTTACACATAAAATTTATAGTTTTATATAATGGAATAAAAATGTACTTTAGTGTATTCAATAAATTTTACAAAATATGACAAGGACACACGTGTTACGGTTATTTGAAATAATTTATTAGCCCGTAAAGTAGTAAAAAAATTTCAACACTGTTATGAATTTCTTTTTCTTTCTCTTTGCCCTTTTCTCAATTAAAATTATTTTAGGCGATAATTTAAATATTTAGTCGACTAATAAATCGATATTACTAATAATGAAAATTGGGCTTCACTATTAGATAGAAATAAAAAAAATCGGATATATTTACCAAAGGCAATTCACAGATTATTTATTGCTTTGCTATTATTTCCACCTCGTTCTACTAAAATGGTTAAGAAAGAGATGCAAGCAGGTACTTATGTCATTAAAATAGAAATATGTAAATGGTAGAAAATGAAACTTGATTATTTTATTCATACAAATTCTTAGCTAACTAAATTATTTAGATCAATATTTGGACAATAGCCTTGTGTTAATTACAAGTTGGGTTGAAGAATTAAACTAAATATTGTATTTTAACAATATCACAAAAAATACTGTATATTGTACAGAATATTCAGAGATAAATCTAGCAATGCTTTTTGTTAGTATCTAAAGAAAAAAAATAAAAATCTGACTTGGCTGAATGCGGTTGTCGTTGCCCAAGCAAAGTCAATCCCACGAAAAATATATTTGTCTATGATTCATTTACGGTGAAGGGAGGAGGGACGATTTCGCTTCGTTGTCGCCTAAATTATAATTTCATGGTGATTTGTGATAAGATCTTCGTATGTGGATTGAAATAAGTGACGTTGTTTGGTGCTTTAATTGTGTGTAAGTGTGTATATAACACCCATATGGTTACTGGTTTATCAGAAAAGATTACATTCTGACCGCTCCCTAGGCGTAGAATAGTACGTCAGTCGTCAAGTATTTTTCATGCCTGTTTGTACTACTTGCTTTAGTAGGGGCCGTAATAGTAAAAGCTGTTGGAAAGTGCAATCGTACGGGAAACCGATGGTGTAAAAAAGTATCTCACGTTCCATTTATGAGGCATTCGCCGTGTTGGTGCATTTGTAAAGTTTGTAGCCATTTTCGGTGAGTCTTCATACATTTCGCTATTTACGTGTCGATGCCGACTTGAATGTGTATTACGTGAGGATTGACAGCGAATATTGTGATAGAGGTTCTTTTGATAACAGTGCTGCATAGATTAATGTCTTAGGTCAATAGATATGTCGATATTCTTATAAGTCTTATTCATTGAAGTAGCCTACAGTGTTAATTTGCCATGTTTTCTCGTAAATTCCAAAGTGGGCAGTGTAAATTATGCTAAAAAGTGTGTCAATTTGTTTGAGAAAAGTCCCAGTTTATAGTGTGTCACACAAAACTTGTGATTTAATCTAAGGTAAAATGAAATCAATTATTAATTCTTGTTCTATTTACTGTAAGCCACATTGCTCATTGATAAGACAACATTATATTAGTGTTTGATATAAATTATGATTTATAGCTTAATATTGCATAAATGTTAAGCTAATTGATTCAATTTAGTTCAAAAATTATGAATACATTTAGGCTACAACAAACTACAAAACAGAAATAGTTAAAATAAAAACAAAATTGCCATTTATTATAGTGTTATATTTTTGCATACTAGTTTACAAAATTTATATAATATAATAATTATAATATTAAATACTCAACATAGAAATAATACTGAATTCAAGATATTCTCTTTAGACAACTCGCAGAGGCTAGGTACATCAAATAGAATATGAATAAAAAAATGACAGTATTTAATTAGATAAATCAATAATCTCGAAAACTATGTTTACAAAAGTATTATTTTCCTACGTTACTACAGTTATTAAATTAATATTGTTACTTATAATTTGATTCATTCACAAAATTTCATGTTTTATACCTATTTGCACACAATTCTGTCCTCTTTTAAACATCATGATTGTTAGTGATGTGTGACTAATCAATTTGTTACTTAACAATAAAATTGTAGGATGTCCTAGACCAGCCCTACTTTGTGTATTGTTAGTTAATCTGTAGGTATGTATGTAGTATGTTCATGATTCATGTTTTTACATCTAAATAGATTGAAGCTTGGTATATGGTTGGTACTTGGCACTCACATGTAATCAAACATGGAAATTATAGTTTCTTTATTGTTTGTTCTATGCATGAAACTTACAAATTTGTATTATTATATGTCACTAAATATTATTAGTAGTAATAGGACAGCAGACTTAATGACTGATCAATTGTGATCTTCCAAACCCGGTCACAGTATCTCTGGTGCTTTAGTGCCATTTTTTAAAACACCAACCTTATACAAATAAATGTGTAAAATGTTTTTATATTAAAGGTAACTTAAGTCAGTATGACTGACTCCTAATCACAAGCTTTTGCCCGCGGTTCCTCCCGCGCGTGTGTTGGGTTATCGCGTCAAATAGTAGCATATATCCTTTTTTAGTATCCAATCTTACCCTATACCTAGTTTCATTCAACTCAGTTTACCAGTTCGGCCCTGAAATCGAAACAGACAGACCAACAGAAAGCCTGACACATAAATTAACTTTATTATATTAGTGTGGTCTGTATTGTGTACTCTGCTGTAATCCTTCAAGCATTACAAAAAGGCTAAGCTATCTTTTATGTAGGATAGAATAACTATATATAAGTAATTTTTGATAGCCATGATTACTAGGTACCAAAACTAAGTGCAATGAAAATAGATTGCAAAATACTAGATATAAACAAAAAGTATAAATTTAAAATATAGTAGGTCACTTCAAAACCATCTAGAGAACACTTTCAGTTTCACTTTGAATAATTACAATAGATTATAACATTAACATAATTTCCCACAAAATTTTAAGCAGTACATGTATTATTTTGTGTTCCACTATTGTACAGCATTCACATAGAATGCAAAACATCTAACTAAACTTTCACTGAATAATTTAAATATTTTAAAAATTATACTGCAAATCATAATGTTGCCTTGAAATAACAAAAGAATCTCATTTCTGATGATTAAGGTTTTTTTACAAATTTACAAAAATACAATTGTAAAAAAAAAATACAATCTAAAACAATTTTTTTATAAGGTTAAGAGGCGTCTTCGCCTACGTAAATCTATGTAGCCTCTGTTTTAATAAGGTCGACAAAATAATTTAATTCATATTTGTGTCTTCTTCATTATGACAAAAAATCTATAGTGAAATGGCCTAATCTTCAAAGCAAGTACAGAGTTTTAATAAGATTTGTTATCATATAGATTCGGCTATTTCAAGATAGTTCTAAAAACATAAAAACCAAGCAAAAGTTAATGTTATGCATCTGTCTAGTTCCATTGTATTATATTCTCATTTTCATTTTCCTATTTGGTTCTCTTTATTGCAATGATCTGCCGACACAATGTTCACGCGTTTTGTTACATTAATATCTATAAATTTGACTTGTTTAAAAAATTATATAAAATAGAAAGTAAAGAACATTGATCTTACACAGTATTAATAAAGTATTTCTAATTTAAATTTAAAAAGCAAAAACTATTTCTAATTCAAACGGATTTCTATTACCTACGTATCTTTTTAAATGAATAATAAATTTGAAATTGGATCTAATGCATTTACAAGCTCCTATAAAATGAAAGCCATTTTAATGAGTTCGTAAAACTAAAATTATAGACTAAATTGAATTGATGACATAATTTAGATCATAACAGTCGAAATGCGAAGTTTTTTCAGGCGTGAACTTGGTACGACGCTTACGTACGTTTTCGCAAAAAAAACGAATGCAAAACCGTGGGGTTATCACGGCGAAAATGTCCTGTAGAATTAATAAAAATGAGAAATTTCCAAATGAGAATATTTTAGGGAGGAAATGTTTTGTTATGGAAAAAGCAACATAAATTGTATTTTACAATTGCGTTGGCATTGAATTATCGATAGCATAATTAATTTCGTAGAACAGAGCACCAACACGCGTCGTTAAAAAAAAGTATCTTGACAAACAGACAGACGGACAACAAAGTAATTCTATAAGGGTTCCCTTTTTCCTTTGAGGTACTGACATCTAGAAAAGCTTTTTTTTTCTGTAGAATTGTCCGCGGCGGTTTTAACGCGCAGCATCGGATGTCCTATCATAAATATTTTGAGACACCTTCCTACTCCTCAGCTAATTGCCTCGGCAATTAACCCCGTTATGAGCAAGTACTGTAAATGCACCAAACGGCAACTATGTCTTCACCGTATTAACAATGGACTATTGAGCTTTCTTTTATTGCCGCGTTATGTTTATTTCTTTCATAAATTGAACTTAATTCATATGTTGGAGCGCACTTTTTTTGATTTGCAGTCGCAAGAAAGTGTAGGAAATTAAAAAGTCAGCTCGTCTTTGTTTTAAAGTGGCTTGTGAGAAGAGTGATGGCGATAAAGTAACCCCAATAGTTTGGTAACGAACGAAAATAGAATATTTCCTTTTAATATCACGTGAAAGGTCAAATAAAAAGACACATTGTAATTGGGTTCCCTTTTGCGTAACATCGCTTTCCCTTTTTATAACATGTACCTACACAGTTTGCCTCCTTTTTTATAGGTCTTAATATACTTGGTATTCGCAAAAGAGTACACACTCTTTATTTATAAACCGGCCAAGTGCGAGTCGGTCTCACGCTTAAATGGTTTTGTACCATCCCATAAAATCAAGCAAAAAATCTCCATAAAACACGTCTTTTGAATCGCCCATTTATTTTAATTATTTGTTGTTATAGCGGCAATAAACTACGCGCTCTGTAAAATTTCATTTTCAACTGTCTGCCTATTACGGTTCATGAGATCCAGCCGACTGACAGACAGACGGACCTACAGCGTTGGTTTAGAAATAGGGTCCCGTTGGCAACTTGGCACCCTTTCGGTAAGGAACCCTAAAAATGATCAAGCCAGCGGCAATACGAATAGTTCGAGGCGTGGCTCAAATGCACTACGAATTCTCTAAAACGTCGGATTAATAAATTATACAAACTAAACATAATAATTCACCCCTAAAGCTGTCCACTGAAGTAAATATTTAAGTGTAGGCTTATCAGAAAACAAGTATCCAGATTCCATTCTCGTTGTAATTTGTGCTTGTTTGTTTGTCTTGTAACAAACTTTGCTCAGTGTTTAACGTTTTAACGAAGAGGGGATTTGCGGCCAAAAATAATTACGTATTCGTAAAGTTATTACGTTATAATCTCACGTAGTTTTATTGGTTATGTAACGCGTTGGTTGACGCTTTCTCTCAGTGAATTTGTACTTCTTGCATTGTGATTTTCATTAAACCAAACTTGCTTGCGATTCTTCCTCAGAGTAGTTGGGTATCCCATGGGAATCTATAAAATGAAGCCTATGTTCTTCAGTTCCCAACCGATTTCTTCTCCAACTTATATTAAGTTCTGTTCAGTGGATTTGTTATAAAGTGGTAACAAACAGACAGACACGCTTGCTTTTTTAATATTTGTGAAAATGCCTACTAAGGATTAGGTAGAGGTGAGCTTGCAGCTTACTGCGATGGTCGTTATTACATCCAATGTAATAGAGGCCGACTTTATTGTCATTTATCGGGCACACTTCCAAAACCGGGATTGCTGCTGAGATTTTTTTTTTTGAGAAACCTTGACTACGTGCTGGATAGATGCGTTTGTATTTTCGACTAACGAGGATGATACTTTGTGGCTTAAATTAATAAAAATAAAATATATAATAAATAAACATAATATAATATAAGTAATATAAAATAAATAAATATTTATCATGTCCTATTAAAAGTCCACAGAGTTAAAGTAATCAGACGACTATAAATATGAAAACGATTTAGCTTTACAGATTTTTTAGTTATGACCTAAATTACATAGTCCAATTAACGCCTGCAATCAAAGGTCATTAATATTGATATAGGATCATCGGAATGGTAATCCTAAATCTAGACTAATTGGTTTATGGAATTATTATGGGTTTTATAAACGAGGCCATATTGTAATTTAGAACCATAATAATTGTTCTTGACAATTTGGGTTGAAGTTATACAATTAGAAAGCACCATTTTCTACAATGTAATAATTTTGGCACGCTTTATAATACGGCTCCGGGAACTAAAACAAACTTAAAATGTCTTTAAAGGCCGAGAAATGTGATTTTAAGTTAAGTAAACGGCAAAAAATGCTCCGTTGTTTGCTTGTTCTCGGACTCAAAGATTTTGAAGGCGCGGTAAGGTCAGTTTTCGTAAGCACGGCTTATTTTACAAGCTGTGTCAACTTCGGTAATCTTCGTTTGTTTTCGGATAATCTCGGTTATCCCTCTAATGTTAATTTAAACACGGGTTCAGTTTTTGGTGGTAGAGCATGCAATTTTAGGTATATTACAGATGTACAAGATTTGTCTGATCAATTGGTATAACGCGCTAATCCTTTTTCATATTCAATGTTATAAATGCGAAAGTAACTCTGTCTGTCTGTCCAAAACTACTGAACCAATTTAAATGAAATTTCGTACACATAAAGTCTAGAGCCTGAGAAAAGAAATTGACTATTATTGTCACGATAACTGACATCCACGAGGGTGGAGCCGCGGGAAACAGTACTTAATTATAATATCGACTAATGCCATAAATTAAAATAGTCATAATGTAAAACTACTAAACTAGATTGACACAATATGACTACTGATAAAATCTTCTCAGAGATTTTCTTCTAATATAGAAATTTTCATATTTTAAATTTGCTCCTTGTAGCTCTTAAAACCAGAATATTGTATTCTGAAGTAGCGACCTTTACTTGAGTGTCGCCCAAATTTCGTTACATTATGTCTAGTCAGGCGACCGTTCTAAAATTCCTAAAATATTATCAAGACGCTAGAAATTAAACACACTGGTTTCGCAACTATACTGGCTAGTTTATTACTGGCTGGCTTAATCGAAAATCCTTATTCAAGTGACAGTAGAGTTGCATATTAAATAACTATCAGTTTTTGCCTCTAATGAAAGTTTCACCGATTTGCATTGGTAATCCCTGGATAATTTTAATCCTTATGCAAAGGACGCATACTGTGTGCAAGCAATTTACGCCTTTCTTGGGTCCGTTATTCTTAATTATGATGTAGAGGTCATAATTTAGGTTAATTTGATGCCCTGATAATTCTAGTTTGACTTTTTATCTTAGTAGAATGAACATATCTGAATCTATACATATAAAATACTTTGTCCTGAATGACTGACTGACAGATCAACGCACAGCCTAAACCGCTGATCGAAGAGACCTGAAACTTAATAGGTGTGTTCTTTGTATCACGTAGGCATCTGATAAGAAAGGTTTTTTCGAAATTCAACTCTTCATCATCATCATCATCATTTAGCCTTTCGTAGTCCACTGCTGGACATAGGCCTCTCCCAATTTGCGCCACAACACCCGGTCCTCCGCCTTTCGCATCAAGTCCCCTCCAGCGACCTTCTTCAATTCAACTCTTAAGGTGGTGAAAAAGGGTTTTAATTTAAATTGTTATTATATTAAAATTCATGCATTTTGCTTCAAAAATCAGATAGTTCTAAACAGCTATTTATCTCTTTGGTAAAACTAAGGGCGAGCGAAGCCGCGGGAAATATTTAGTGATTTATAAATGAGTTTGGTCTTTCTCTAAGAAATCATCGTCTTTATTATTTTTACGAAAGGGTTATTGAATAAAAAAATTCTATTTATCGTATATTTTGGTTGAATTATGTAAATTAATTATAATTATAACTCGTATCACAAGTAAACATACCAAGTAAACTACATGTTTATTATATTGTACATCAATTCGATACTTACCTAAATTAATATTACAATTTAATGTTACATTACATATTAAAAGTATTGGTTAAAGATATTTAAATCTATTGTGTTGAGTAGTGACTCAATAGAATAACATAAACACTACTTATCCAACCTCTAACCACAAAGAAATATGCAAGCTACATATAAACAAAACGTGTATAGATAAACATTAACTGACCTACTTAGAACTTGTTTTTATGTTTTAATTTCGATTACACTTTTAATGTGTTATATGTGGTACACATATACATTCATGATTAACTTTTCTTTAATGTTTTCACTGTGTGTCTGCCTAGCCTTTTCCCAATCTTTGTTGTGGTCGGCCACCAGTTTTACCGGCTTCAGTTGAATACCGTATTTGACATGGAGCGACTGCCTATCTGACCTCCACAACCCATTTTTACTGGGTAACAAAGTATCCCAAAGTATGACCGGTTGTCAGAATTCTAATGACATAACGACTGCCAAAGATCAACATAGGATAGTCGGAACCAACAGCTTAACGTGCTAGGCTATATTTATTACTGTTTATAAAATAAAAGTCTACCCGTGCAAAGCCGGGATGGGCCACTAGTCAAAAATACTGTTTTACAATGAAGAATGTGTTTTACAAATGACTGTCCAGTCACTTCAAATTATATTATCTATTTCCTATAACTCAGTTTGATATCCAAATCGGCTTACACATTAAGACCTCCTTACGTTAAATCATTACCCTCCTTCTGACCGTCGATGAAGCGATAAAAATCAAATTAAGAATATTTCGTATAACAGACTTAAAACTAGATACTAATTTATTAATAACTATTATTGGCCTAGTCGGCGAAGAAAAAGCATCTAACACCTTAGTAAACCCATGTTACCTAAACATCAGTAGAATCTCATCATAAAGGACAACTAATACTTTCAACCTTAAAATGTGGTTGTGCCCTAGTTTTTCCTTGATCTCATTGTAAAGAACAGGCATACAGGCATTTAGTTGTTACAGAAAATGTATAAAACCGCAAACTGCTCCCGTAAATGCCAAACTTAATATAGTTATTAAATATTTACTCGCGTGTAATGGACAAGACCTAGTTTTCAAGTTGTTTTTGAAAGTTATATTATTGTTTGTTGCAGGAATTGAATCAACATCAGTATCATCGGAGTTCATAATGAAATTACGTTGTAATACATTAAGTAGCCATTAGGGCATCTACGGCTGAGTTTATAATGATAAGGAGACCACAGCAGACATGGACGGAGTGAAGAAAATACATTCGGGAACACTGTACCGGTAAGTGCTAATTTTTATTCCTAGTGCCGAATTATGACGTATTTAACTATCATTGTACTATTATCAGAAATAGTGTTTATGACTGTCAATATTTGTAGATTTATAACCTTCCTTCTCTCTAGAACAATCAGGGTTTTAAAGTCATGATAATTTGCATTTAATAAGGACTTTCCGAAATGTAATTTACTACCGTATCTAAGAATTAAGTGCAACTAATTAATCCATTAAATCATCTGATACATAGCACGTCACTAGTCACCTAGTTGTTAATGTGATTTAGATTTTTATTTATGTAAGTCTAAAATTTGCGATTTAACGTTTATAGACAGTAGTTCATTTCACAAAATAATGTTTTATTTCCAGTACTCTTCTGAGTGTAGTTAAAATTAACACTGATGTTACTGTTCCATTTGGCTATGCCGTTTGCAATTTGCATCCTAGTGTACATTGACAAGTTGGATTCTATTTAGACCATCTGGCCTCAACTAAAGCTCTATTAATCACCAGCTTGAGAAAGCCGGAAGTTCTGTAGCCCTCGTCGACTTTTTACTAACTTGTTAAGATCGAATCTCAAAGAAACATGATAAAGGGAAAGCCACTGGACTTACGCGTTGGATCTTATCTTAAATGAAATCTGATTTAGTAAATCCTTCATGATTTACGTTTATATATAGACAGGGCCCGACCTTCCAAGCGTCCACAATCATTTGACCTCCGAGGTCATTATTTTTATTAGGATTATGAAGAAATCTTCATGTTTTCGTGTCACCTGTTAATAGATTATTCTATTTGTGAAGTTGATCTGTTTACTGTGATTCAATTCTTCGGATTCGAATTCTCCATTTGCTCGTTTCTAGTTTTATACGATTGACAATCAATGAAGCCGTAGGATATCGGTATCCGACTGTAATTGGGTTACGAATGTAGGATGACTACCGTTGTCTCTAGTGTCTGTACTTAGGTACAGGTCAGACAGAAATTGGAAGCTGATGTCGATATAATTGGACACAGATAGGATTATGACATGTTTTCTCACTTCTTTTTATAAGAAACTGTTTTATATCTGTAGAATAAGTACTGTTACGCCTATATATTAAAATAATATCCATTGTACTTTAAGGCTTTTGATTTCTATATTTTGTAGCACTTTTATTATATAGAAAGGCAACGCATTACATCTGTTAAAGAATATTATTTTTCTCTGGAAAAGGACTGGAACGCGAGAGACTAGATTTTCTCATACTTTTCGCATTCAATAGCAGTAATGGCATTTTCGGTTTCCTTTTTTACAGCAAAAGCTTTCAACGTTTCTGTAAGAATGTTGATATTTATACTCTTCAAAGGTAGTACTTACATAGTTAGATACATTTATTCATAGTACTAACATTGTTATGAGATAAAACTTTCATATTCACCGACTACTGTTTCTCAGTTTTCCTTGGTTTTGTAATTTAGTTCTCAACTAGTAACTAAGTCTGATGCAGTTCCTTAAACGTCACTCACAGAATCTCATTTCTATAGTCCATTTAATTTGTTTACGTTAAAAGGAAAATATACATTTTTATAAACCTTAACCTTTTTGTTGACGAGAATATCTTAACATTTTCGGTCGCGATAAAACGATTTAGTTAGGTTTCAACTAAGGAAAACTCATTTTAAGGGTCAAATAGGTGATCGAAAAAATGTGTTTGTAAGAAAAAGCTCACTTTTCCCTCATCTCAGCCTAGATAATGGGAATATTATTATCTTGATATTTTCTTGGTGCTTGCCATTTTTTTTTGCTTGTGTTTTTAAATGGCTACGCATTATCGTCCTGGCCTCTTTTCATTTCTTGGAAGGAGTCACTTGTCTATATTTTCCTTCCTTTTATAGGTTGTAGCCTGCTATAATTATTTGTACGCAAGTTTCTACTAATGTATTCTCTCTTATTTCTGATAATATTTAAAGCTAGTCTAATGTTCAGATTTTCTAGTTATATTAAACCGTAATCTTATCCCTGCTTATGTACACTACTAAACATTGTCAAATTTCCATCAGTCAAGTCGGGTATATATTAATGGAATACCTGGAAACTATACAGTTGTTCCTGAATTATACAGTAACCGCTGAAAGCTCGGGCATTTCAATAGACGTCGTGTATGTCCGCCTTGTCACTGGCTCACTATGTCTGGCTTTCTGAACCTCACTACTATACGTACTATCTGTTGTAACAATATAATCACTGTTTACGTTTGCAGCTAGTTTTAATTAGGAACCAACTTTGGAAGTGTAGCTAACGGGGAATTTAGGGAAGTTACACAATATCTACTGCTCCGAATTCGGTGTTGTTAATTCCGTATTTGACGGGATGTCCGAGAATCTCAATTTATTTACTTAAGGCCTCCTTCATGTTCAAGTCATTACGTTTCTCAAGTGTTTGAAGACAACTTTGATGTTATTGTGTTTGCACAATTTTGTCAGTGTTAGGATTCTGCGTCTCGAAACCTATATAGAGGAAATTCGATCCCGCTTTAATTAAAATTTAGATACCAAGCAGGAATGACACGAACTCATTTCCATACTTAGATTTTGCAAAGAGTCAGTATGCAGATTTGGCCATTGCTATTTTCCGGTCTCGATAACTTTGTGACACAGACTATTAGACTAATATTGCAAATATTGCAATACGTTTTGAAGCTCTAAGATATCCATCGAATGAAATCTACAAGATTAAGGCTGCGTTTATGTGGGTTGGTTTTGTCGATCCTGGGTAGAAAAAATATGTAATGTATTTTATAAAGAAGCAACAAATTTCCTTTTTATAAATTAACTTGAAATAAACTCCTAATAAGTTATCGCTGGTGTTCCCAAACTGTCAAACACACTTGTACTAAATTATTGGAAATCTGATCTAAAATCGTTAACTGTCTTTATTTTTTATTAAAGTAGACGGCTCAATGGTCTAGTGAATTTGCGAAACTTTTTATATAATTATCTTGAGCTTTAAACAATCGCCTTATGCTTGAAATCGATATTAATGGGTAGCGAAAGAATTCTTTTTTTAATATCGGCCAAAGGAAAATCGGAAGCATAATATTTTCCGTCATATTTAAACTGTTATCCAATTATTTATTCCAACCATATCCTAGGGTAGCCAACGAACAAATGGTCCTTCCAAATAGATCTAACAATAAACTCGGACCTTCTCAAAATCCTTTAACCCGTCGGACAAATCGCCCATTGAGTTGGCTCAAGTGATCCATTACGTATTTGTGAACCATTTCCACTAACGCAATATTAAAAACAGCCGCTTAGTGATTCGTTCGAAAAACTACAGTGGATTATTTAATTGTGGTACTACATATGTCGCTTGTAGTGTGTGAAACAATAACTGACCGCATAGATAGGTGGTGTTCCAGCCAATCTCGTGTTGTGAGATCACTTTGTAAATAACACGACGCCATTTTAGCCCGATGCTGATATTGGCTCTTTAAACTCGGCAACACAATATTGTTTGTAGTTGACACAACGATTTATACTTGTAATTATACAGATTATTATTTCCTAAGTTATCTAAATTTTGCGTTGTGGAATTTAGTCTATGGCGCATAATTTCTTTCGTGTCCGCTCCTGGCATTTGAATTTGATTAGTACAATAGTTGTGATTCTATATTTATTCCACGATGCCTTACATATTTTTTATTTTGCAGCTAAGTAATTGATATGTCTCGAGAGCCACAAAAAAAAACGTATGTGTCAACAATAAGTAACAAAATAGCGTTTGTTTTCGGAACGTATCATTTCCACTTCCACAGAGTACAAGGTTAACCACTCCAAATTCACAGCATTCGTCCTTACAGGGATTTATTTTACAGAAGTGGCGTATATGCTACAAAAGTTTGGAATCACAACGAGTTTTTCCTATTCGTACGTATTTTTTTTCGTTTCTCGCTATTATACGCAATTCGCTGAGAAAGCAGCCACGTATTTCTAAATTACAATATTACCGAAAATAGCACGGCGGTCTAAAAATGGCCACTTCGTTATGAAGAAGTTTGCAACTGTTCGCAATTTTGCGGTGTGCTCGTACAACGCGAATGAAGAAATCAAAAAATTAAAAAAAAACCTGTTGTATACAGATGAAGCCCCAAGTGGAGGCGGCGGCACAACTAAACGTGCGAAATGTACCTATTTCTGGCTTTTTTATTTTACCTTTGGCGGTCGTATGTCTAACAGCGTGACTGACTTATCCCATTCCCCATACGGTCCTACGACCATACTTCTTTCAATGTAAACTATTGCTCTCATTTAGGACATCTCTTTCCATTGCAAATACATTTAACTCCGATACAAAAAGCCAATGGAACGCGATTCCCTTTGAAAAAAACAAAACGGGACATTGTTCTTACCAGAATACAATTAAAGGAATAACGATCAGTGGGTTTGGATTAGGTTTGTGGGCAGTTTCTCCATTTGTGGTTATGATGTAATTAGATCCTGTTTCAAATGACTTGAAAGCGTTCCAAAAAAATATCTGGGTCTAACACAAAATTTCGCTACAGAAGTTTCACATAACATTTTTCATTCTATTGTTTCCTGTTGTTTTCATAAATTTTATTGGTGATAATGACGGCTGGGTAATGAATTGTGCGACGAAATTAGATTTTTTCCGGTTTTTACATCCGTGCCGTAAACCAACGTATTGTTATTCAGTATGCATATTTTACGTTGTTGATATTATTTTGGTCAGGCATCGTGGGAATTCTATCTGAATTTTAATAAACTGGCGCGGTGTTACTGTCTCATACATAGATATCATTGATTTTATGATTTCGGTTCAGGATTCATAAAATGTGAAGTCGATTTCATTACATTAGGGTTTGAATATTGAGTACCTAAGTATTGGGATTGGAAATTGTTCCATTATTTGCTAAGTGTCTTAGTGTTATTGCATTTACTAGGTTATTACTATAAACGAGTCTATTTTAAATAAAATCTATATCAGTCTTTTCAAAACTTTCTACAAATGATACGTCTGCATTTGTTAGACATGCAGCTTTGTGTTCTTCCACTTTGTCTGTCAAGGTCTGCGGCAAAAAAAGAGTCAAGGGATTCAAGAGAGCTGGTGCAAGTTTGTTTTTTTAACGTTTCAAAGAACATATGCCTCAACCTTTAAGATGTATCACAAATTCACACTATATTTCTGTTCGTGTCGACGCGCGTACCCTTTTTCTTGTAATGTTTACATCGGCGTCACATAAATTCTTCTTTTCACATACTCTTAATAGAAAACGGTATTGATGTGTGCTCTTGTGGTTCCCGGAAAATTCTTATGTAATCTGCGTAGTGGAAAATAGATTTTTTCGTCGGTTAAAAACGTACAGTATTGATGTTGTTTGTTGTACGCAAAATTTGTTATATTGTAGTAAATAAAGTAATGATAAGACAATATATTGGGATCAGTTTATGCAGTTATTTGAGAGATATTTTTTTATACTTTTTTTATCATTTCATTGGTTTTCTGTAGAGCTGTTCTCAAGATGCAAATCTTTACTATTATTATAAATGCGAAAGTAACTCTGTCGCGCTTTTACGCCAAAACTACTGAACCGATTAAAATGAAATTTGGTATACAGATAGTCTAGAGCTTGAGAACGGACATAGGTTACTTTTTGCCGCGATTACCGACATCCGCGCGGGCGGACCCGCGGGCAGCTAGCTAGCTTACTATAATTCTATATATCGCTGTTGTCTATTAGTTAAGTTTCCGTAAAGAAGTAATCACCAATTATTTTTAATATTTATTTTTAGAATTTACTTGTGTACACTTTACGCCAGAATACATTGTGTGTACCTAATCCATTTTCATCTGATTGATTCTGAAGTAGAGATACTCACCGCAAGTTAAGCACAGTCTCGTAAACGGATTAGCAATCGAGTTAAGGTGTAAATCAGTATGTATAGAATACGAACCAGTACGGGAGCCGCATTGAAATTGGCAGAGCGAATGGAATCGATATCTCAATACTTGTCTATTTCTTACCCGTACATAGCGTACGTAATTAGTTGTGTTTGTTTCACGTAATGTCACGTAATATTGAGTCGTTCAATTCCTATTACGTTAAATGTATTGCGTGTATTACGTGTTCTCAATGGCTATTGCCATCTCCCGATAACACTGATATTGCATCGATATTTTTATGCGTCGATAAGATTAAGTGCGACACTTATGGACTTGAATTCCATATTTATTTTGCGACAGTTTTAAGAATTTTTGAGGCAGTCTACCAGTCCTTGAAAGTCCTTGCTGAATGTCAGACACAGCTTCTATAAAAATAAGATTGTACCTTCATTGTGATATAGTCCCTTAATCAAGCTCGGTTACAACAAATTTCTTTACAAGGGACATAACAATTTAGTGAAAGTTATCTGACAATTTCGTACATCACTTAGAACAGTCTTGATTGTGAGTTTTTGTTCTTTTATTTTCTGTTTTATTTCTTGTGTTTGTTAGTAAATGTTTCATTATTGCTTTTACCTGTACCAAAATGTTTCTCCTAGGTATTTCGTCTTTTGAGTCGCTTTACGATGCTGTCAGGCGTGGATGCACAAAGCAGTGGATTTCTGTCATTTGCAGTCTTCTCGTTTCCAAATTGCTCCTTTAGAGCTAAATTCATCTTGTATTTCTACTTAGTTGGTATTTAGAAATGCTTAGTCTTCTACACTATACTATGTTTTGGGAAGAATATACTTGACAAAAAGTGAGCGATTTTTAGACGTGTAAAAAAACATCTTATGTAATTGATTGTTCCTTGTTCCTATTACACTTTTGCTCGTCGATAGCTTTCTATGATTACGTCCAATGAGACTTTTTACGTTTCACATATACCTAACTAGCTGTTTCCCGCGGCTCCGCCCGCGTGAATGTCGGTTATCGCGGCAAAAAGTGGCCTATGTCCTTTTTCTGGCTCTAGACTGTGTACCAGTCAGACAGAGTAACTTTCGTATTTATAATGTTATTAAGGATTATTATTTACCCCTTCCGAAATTACCATCGTAATGATATACTATAATAACATGGTAAATATTAGTTACCATACTACTAAATCTACTATCATCGCATTTACATACCATCCAAAATATAGAAACGTTGTAAAAACAAACTTAAACGAATGAGTTTTCTCAAATAACGAACGTATTCAAATTCTTGTGCACACAAGTACAAGAAACTAACCTCGATATTTAAATGAGACGCGTTTTATCTACATCTCATTATGCACCTACATTATATACGCAATATGAGCCTTCATGTTATCGCACCTACATAATAATATATGCATTTTGTTTGAACTGGACGCACTGGATGAGAACTATGCTTTATAATGCTATATATTTTAGATTTATTTTTATATTTCACGTTTGTAATATATTTTAAACAAATAGACATGGTTACTTTTAGTATTTAAACATGACATCAGTGGCAAACTTTTGACATTGATATCTAGTAAGGTTAAGGTAATATTATTGTCTCGGTTCATTGTGCGGTAAACTAGCGGGCGACTGAAAATCTTTAACGAGCCCCTATAAATTTTATTTCATAATTCCCACGACTACGTCTGCGTGGAATTTAACAAAAAAGTTATATAGTTTTTCTTTTCGTTTTTTAATTTTTGTTACAATTATTATTTGTATAACTAATCTTAGAATTTTTCTATAATAGAAGTAGCCTAAGTTCTATCTGCCAGTAAAGTCCCGTCAAAATCGGTCCAGTCGTTCCAGAGATTAACCGGAACAAACAGATAGACAGACAAAAATTATAAAAAAAAATATTGTTGTATATATATATACATGTGTATATACATTAATATGCATGTAGTAAAAAGAGGTTATTAAAATATTACAAACATACACTTAAATTTATTTTTATTGATGTGAATTATACAAGATCGAGATTTATAATACCTACGAAATTTTCTCTATTCATGCGTATGTAATGCGGAAAACAGCTAGTACTTTATAATATTATTAAGTTAAATTATAATGGCTTCTTGTAAACGTTAGCTTAGTCAAGTATAACAAGTGGAATGTAAGTCTCTAAACGTTAAGCTAGAATGAATAAAAATAACGATTGAAAATCAGTCCCGAGAGTGTCGCAATTTATCTTTATTTATGCACTAATGCGGTATAAACTCAATATAAAGTTGCATCTCTTGCGAATTTGTTAAATTGAATTCTAATATATGAGAATTGTTTTCATTATTTAAGAATTTACTGGCTGTGTTTCTTTTATTTATACGTTTTATTTAAATAAACGTCATATGTAGTATGTTTGTTATTCATCATGCTTTTGTACACGTTATGAATAGTAATTTAATTATATTATGGATTCAATTTAATAAATAACACTGTTAATCAAAAAAAATCTTCCATCGAACACTGATTATATTTTATTTTTAGTCTTCTCTCAATTAAGATAAACTGATTTATTTCTGTTACCGATTTATTTTATTCGAAAACCTGGAAATTAGAACAATTTTAAACCTGGTTTTACCTCTTTTTTATTTAACAAAGATTTAGAAAATACTTTCGTGGTTTCCTACACCGAAGAGTTACTTACTGCAACAAAATTGATCACTGTCTAATGCTAGACATACTTGTGTGGGAACACCGTTCACGTCTAACCCATACCTAAGATCATAAAGTATTCCCTAAAGATTTTTCTTCACAGTACATTACATGATGATAAGAAACCATTTGACAGGTTGCTCATTCAACCCCCTATCTACACGTTCTATAGGTCAATAACCGTTCCCTAAGGTCAACGCTTACGACTTGCATGATAACAGATTACACAATTGGCGAACTGACTGAGACCTTCGCTTTCAAAGATGAAGATAGATTTCTTGTAAGTCGGGTTCAATCACCGTCCAGAAATAATGTTTGTATTGTCTTCGTTGTTTATACGACTTTTACTATGAATGTCTGTTACGATGCAGGAGATTTTAAAAATATACCAAAGATTTCTTGTATTATTTTAAACATTCATTTGTTTGTTGAAACATTCATTCATTCATTTGACGACCTCCATGGTCGAGTGGCGTACACACCGGTTTTCAAGGTGTCGCCAGCTCTGAGGTCCCGGGTTCGATCCCCGGCCGGGTCAATGTAGATCCACTTTTCTACATTGTCTCGGGTCTGGGTGTTTGTGGTACCTTCGTTATCTCTGAATTCCATAACAAAAGTGCTTTAGCTGCTTACTTTGGGTTCAGAGCAATGTATGTGATGTTGTCCACATTTATTACATTATATTCACTGCAGTAGTCTAGGGTAGACCATAAAAAATACTTATTTCAAATGCAAATGCGAATACAAAACAGAAGTCGGGAACGTTTTAAAAGTTTCCTGTGGGGGCAGAAGATTCCAAAATTAGATAGCGCGATCTGAAGCCGAGGTATCTGAAGATTGCCCGTTGATCTCGGCCAGTTAAAGCTATACGGGCGAATATTTACCCGGACTTTTATGACAGTGATTACAACCGACCGGTCATAATGAGAAACCGGGCACAAAGGTCACAAGAACCTCCAAAAACCAAAAAGGTTTTACTTCTAAAGAAAGTACATAACATATTTTGTATCAAAAAGGATTATAATGTATACAACAAACAGCACAAAATACCCAAAGTTTGATATTTATGCTCACATTAAAAAAAAAAGGTAATTATTTCATCCGCCATTTTATTTTCTCGATGTTTCGTATTTTTTGGACCGAGGCTGGAATAAAGGTTCTTACAGTACGTTTATCTGTAAACATTTGCTTTTTAAATAATTAAACAGTGAATGCGAATTAATTTGGAATTTATTTCGGTTGTTTAAATACGTGTAATAAGCCCAAATATGTGTACACGTTATCTAATTAAAAAATATTGTATTAAATAATATTGTGTGGTACACGATTTGCGATTTAAAAGCGGCGGATATCTTCTGCTGGCATTGTTTTCGGGTCTGTTTAATGCTGGAAGTGGTCACAATAGTTTAAATAAACAGGTATTGGCTGTTTTAAACCTTTATCCCTCTCTTGTCTCAGGAACAATCATGGAAATAAAAAATACTGACCACTTTGAACCCCAATAAAAAAATTCTTACTATTTTTCTAAAACCACAATAGAAGTAGCTCCTAGAGTATACAATTATACATATAGTAGGAGAGCTGGCACGCATTTTTGGGTAGGTATTTGAGGCAAGCTGAAAACTTGTCCTATAACTTTTCAGACACACCCCAACACGGAACTGCAGACCTGGCTGGCGGGTAGCGGGTCTAAACCAACCCCTAAATTTTTGAATTTTTTTTTTTTTTTAACTAAAAAATATATTTGAGGCAAGCTGAAATTTTAATATGTTGTAGTTTAATGTTTATACAATACAAAAAAAAAAAGACAGGCGATTCTGTCGGGTCTTTAGCACTGCCAGGCGTGTGCAAAAATATTTTGCAAAAAATTCGAAAAAATGTATTTGAGGCAACTTGAAATTTTGACCGAATATTATTTACAATTAAAAAAAAATATTCCCAAAAAGACAGGCGATTTCGTCGGGTCCTTCTACCTGCCAGGTGATCAAATACATTTTGTATAGGTGCGAGTGCGTAGCACTATTCACAAGCTGTAGTGTGAGAGAGAGCGTTTATCGGCAGCTGTCTGCGTCTTTGCTCGCTGCGTTACTATTGGCTCCGGCGAGGTCACGTGACTTACAGCAGCCACGAGGCTGGCAGTTGGAATTTTGGAGTCGTTATTATTCTCAGTCGCATTATTGTGAAATTAGTGCTACACGTTTGACAAATTTTAATAATTGAAAAATGTCTGGTGAAAAATTAGTTTGTGTGATTTGCAAAAAAACTCATAATAAAGTGATTGCGTTTACAGACAAAACTCTCAAAAAAAGCCATGAGGTTTTACAGATACGTAAGCATTACGGATTAAAATATAAAGACATTGTTTTGCCAGTGCTTCCTAACCTAACAGAAGGTTATCATGTGAATTGTTACAAGAATTTCTATGATAAATTAAATAAACCCAAATATATTTCTTTTTGCAGATCATGAAGAGGTAGCCGAATCTGATATAGATGAGTTAGAAACAGATTCTGATTGTTCTTATGATGAAACATCGACAGACGATGATTAATAATGAGTCTTAAAGCAAATTAAATAAATTTTGTATTTTTATATTTATTATAAATCTGTTCTTGTAGTATTATTTTATGTTAATACATCTATTTTTTTAAAATTATATTTTTGTTATTTATGAACTTTCTTAACACGTTAAGCATTATCAATTTTAATAGTAAAAAATTAATCAATTTCTGAATGATTTGTAAATTAGAATACTGTAAAAAAAAAAAAAAATTTTCTTTAATTTCCAGTTAAGTGGCAAAAATATTAATTCCATGCAAAAAATTTTAATAAAAAAGTTTTACGGAAATTAATTTTTTTCCAAAATTTTGAAAATTTATTACGTTCTGAGTTTCATTAAAATTGAATATATAACCAATTTTTTATAATACAAAACAATTACACAGTAAATATTTCCATTTAACAAATAAAAAACAACACAATTATAATAATGTAAGCAGGTTTCCATATAAGTTTACGAAATTTTATATTTTTTACTCCAAAATTCCAACTGCCAGCCTCGTGGCTGCTGTAAGTCACGTGACCTCGCCGGAGCCAATAGTAACGCAGCGAGCAAAGACGCAGACAGCTGCCGATAAACGCTCTCTCTCACACTACAGCTTGTGAATAGTGCTACGCACTCGCACCTATACAAAATGTATTTGATCACCTGGCAGGTAGAAGGACCCGACGAAATCGCCTGTCTTTTTGGGAATATTTTTTTTTAATTGAAAATAATATTCGGTCAAAATTTCAAGTTGCCTCAAATACATTTTTTCGAATTTTTTGCAAAATATTTTTGCACACGCCTGGCAGTACTAAAGACCCGACAGAATCGCCTGTCTTTTTTTTTTTTGTATTGTATAAACATTAAACTACAACATATCAAAATTTCAGCTTGCCTCAAATATATTTTTTAGTTAAAAAAAAAAAAAAAATCAAAAATTTAGGGGTTGGTTTAGACCCGCTACCCGCCAGCCAGGTCTGCAGTTCCGTGTTGGGGTGTGTCTGAAAAGTTATAGGACAAGTTTTCAGCTTGCCTCAAATACCTACCCAAAAATGCGTGCCAGCTCTTGGACTAATAGAAAGGCATAGAGTCCGCACATCGCTAGCGCTCCCGTCGTTATGCCGAGCGTAATCAAATTTTTAACTATAAGTATTACGCTTGTTTACTGGTTTAATTGATTTTCCTTGCGACGACAGACGTTTATACGATAATGTCGAGTTTCGATATTTTTAGGGTAATATTAGGTTTTGAGATAGTTTTAATAAAACGGTGTGCTCAGTTTTGACTATAATTTTACGATTTTACTTGTCTAATGCTCACAGTTCATACTTTCTATGATGTACTCTATAGTTTACTTATTTTTACTTTAAGAAGTAGCTATTAAAAAAATGGAGTATTTTATAAGCGCAGAAAATTATTCCAAGCTACTAAGTTCTTAACAGAGTATCAAGACCGTTACAATTCTTAACCGTTAGTAAGTACTAGGTACCAAGGTATCCTGTTTATTTTAACTGTTATTACAGTATCCATGTGTCAACACTGATATTACCGACTTATACGTTATCAGTGCAATGCCGAAACTAATTTATATTGATATTTGTATATACTGTTGACATAACACATGGATCCGTGAGTAGTATTGGTACATCATTGTATTTCGACTAAAAGTATTTGTTTTAGCTAGTTACATAAATAGATTCTGAGATATAAGTATCTAGAATTATAAAAGAAAATGATTGATTATTTTTTCCTAGTGACAGCTACTTTACCATAAATATTATTTACTAGCGACCCGCCTCTGCTCCGTGCGGGTAGCACAGCAATAGCATATGTTACTTAGGGATAATGTAGCACTCTACTGGTAAAATAAATTTAAAAACGATCCAGTTGTTTGAGAGTTAATGCGTTACAAACATACAAAAATACTAATCTTTTCTATTTATTATATTGGTGTAGATTATATACATCTTCTTATAGTGCGTCTCTAATTCTTCTTTAAAGGTGAGTCGGCTCCACATAATATTATCATTATCTCTTTTGGTCTTTAGAATGGTTGAAAGATTTCGTAGCGAGTTCTTCATATTCCGACATTATGTAACAAGGATCCTTAATAATTATAATAATGCATAGTATTATTTTTATATAGGTATGATGCACCTAGCATAATTAAAAAAAAGTTAAGAATAAAAGAGAAATAAAATAAAGGTGCTTTTGGCAATCAATACACAATTATATTGTCAAGAGTTTCATGTCAGAAGTCCATGCAAAGTAGTTAAAAAAACGATAATTGAACATTATCCTTTAGTTTCGATAAGAAAACAGGATCTTTTGTGATATAAAACGAATACCGATTTCTTACTATTTTTTTCTATAGCAATGTTTCACAGGTAGAAGTTGCTTTTAATAAAAGTATTACTAGTTTTAATTAATCAATGTATTTTAATTTTTATTATATTAGCTTGAAAGCGGACGAGCCAATAATAAACAATTAAAAGTAACGCGCGGTCGATGCGCCGCGACTCGTGACGTCATAATTTAGGAATGCGTCCGTCCGCAGATTGCAATGCTGTGCGGCAAGGATACGATCTGATGACGTCATATCATGTCGTCCTTTTTCCTCAATTTTTAGATACTCCGGAAATAGTTATAATCGTCCGGATCACTGCTCATTATATAGGGTCGTCAGCACACACATACATTTATATTTATGCCTGTGGTCGTGAGCTTTCACCTATAGCAGCTTCTGTTCATATTATTGAGATCAAATTTATCAGCCAATGAGGTATGTATGTGCCTTGAATATATTAAAGTGAAGACACATCCTTCGTTATCTCAACCTTTAATTTTAGTAGGACTAACAACGCAAGGGCTTTGTTTAGGTATGAGAAGCTATCATATTACCTACTGACGTACTGATCATACAAGTATAGATCTTTGAACATGGTGAAAGGCGATAATCATAAAGACAAATTAATATAATTAAGTTAAATTTCGTTCAAAAGAATGTCTACCACAAAGTAGAAAGACAGAAATTAATTATCCACCCCTCGGAGGTCGGGGGTACTCACCCTTTGGTCACGAAACTGCGGAATCTACAAAGAAATAAATCTTCAGATATTGAAATTAATGAAACCAAAATATACGGATGATTGATCCTTATTAAACCAATAAACAAATTGGGATTTGGGAAAGGTCGACTTGGGCATAAATAGGTTTACTTTGTCGGAACATGGTCGGTCGGAACTGACGTATTTACTTAACAAGTATCTAATAAAGTTAATAATTACTTTTTTATTAGTCTAACCTTTTTGGAACTCTTGGCCCACACTAAAAAGTTTGCATTGAACAAAATCACCTTATGTATTTATAACAGAAAAATTTCGATATTATGCTAAATAAAATATATATATATATATTATAGTAGAAGCACCTTTCTTTGACTGAAGACTAAGTTTCTTAAAAACTGGTAATAAGAAAATCTAAATAATAAATTAAGATGAAGATTCTTGAGCATTATGTAAACCTAAGTTTTATATGGAAAAATATATAAAAGACCTTTGAAAATTGCTGTAAGTGTCTCTAATTCTAGTACTTTTTACATTTCTCAGCATTGGCCCGTGTCAATACAGCTCTTTCCTATCTAGAGCAATTGAGAAATCCGATTGAAATTAATTTAAGTCCTTTTGGACTGTCAAAAGGTGTCTCACGGAGACGTGTCTTATAATAATATTAATTTACTAAAACTCAAATACTTTTCATGTCAATTAACCACTTGTATAATTCGATTAATCATTACATTCCTTGTCCAAGAGCATAACGATACCGATGTCTCGTCTAGTCTAAAATTACATCGCACACACAATTAGACGTCATGCATGTGAGACGGCTAATATAAGGCTAAAGTTTACGGTACTTTAAGTACCTACGTAGTGTGTCAGTTATTGAAAAAAGTACCGTGTTGTAGACGACCGACCCGTAGGGCATCTGTGGCTTATTGGAGAAGCTAATATTTATAAGTAGAACTTTTGACACAGCAAGTAATACATTGTATATTAATCGTAGCAAGTTTGTCTGTCTGTTTTTGCTAAATTTGATTTATAAATAGCTGTTTATTTATAGTTTGTGAAAGATGCCCCTAGATGCTACTTTCAAAGATTTCGCTACTAATGCTAAGAAATCTTTACCGAATTTTGAGAGAAAAATGCTGGGAATTTCATAATATTCGGCGCAAGAAAACAATGTTGTTTTCCATTACCGATTAAATTTACTTTTACTGCTTAATTTTGTTACACTTGCAGTCATCGTCTTTAACACTACTACTAGTTTCGGTGTTTATTTCCAACGGGTTTGCACTCCGAGAAAATCTCAGAATCAAATCAAATTTAGGTTACAATGATGCACGTAAAGCGTCTAATTTGAAACTAAAGAGCTTTGTACGTTGGCTGCCCGCGGCAGACGTTACTGATTGCATTGATTCCATTGATTTGAAATTGCATTAAATCGGGGCCATCTCGCCTACCCGACGTTTAACAGTAAAACATTTCCTTCCAGAACATTCCAGAACTGCAAACATATTTAATTAAAATGAATAATTACTTTATTCTTTGCGTCGTTATAAGGATTCACATTAATTACGTCGATCGCAGCGTTTTAATCGAGTTTGCCGTTTCCCGTTCTGAAACGTTAGCTCAGACTCAATCATAGTAATGCATTGAACTACAAACAACAAACTACATTGAACAAATTAGACTAGTTTGACACACGCAGGACAATATGCGGATCAATACCTACATAATACATTTGATATCGTTGCTTAAGCCACTTAAATTGTTTACGAAACGGGATTAACAGTATTAATGAAGCACACTGTTTTTTTAATGCCTTCGATATACGGTTACATTTTCAGTAAGGATAAACTTCCCAATGTACTTAGGTACATTTTGTTTTTCGAAGGAGGTAAAACTCATTCCTTCGAAATACTGGGCTCTTCTTATTAAGTAGAATTGTTAAACAGAAATAATTTACTCCGCATAATTTCCTAAATGTGCCCATAAAACTTTCAATGTACCTACATAAGCTCTATTTCTCTGAAATAATACATGATAAAATCCGAGCAACTTTCAATGCTATGATAGAAATTAGTTGTCGTGGGCGTCCGTCTCATAATCTGCGACAACTCTTGCCACTATCTTATAATTCAGCGGTTTATCACAAACTTTGAACATCTAATCGGTCACCACAATTTCTGCTACAATCTTAATTAAATCAGCGCAGCCCAACTACATAAAGGGTACTGCACTATTTTATACGCGATCAGATTCAATTTAGTTACAGTTCGTTGCCCTCGTAGTACGTCTGGCTGACAACAATAAGGTTATTGATTGATTTATTTTTAAATCAGATCAACGGACCATGCAGTTTTATCAATGAGTTTAGGTGGTATCGTGTCATCTGACGTCACAAATTTGATGTATCTACGTACGTGCTAATTGGGCCATTAGTGATGTAAATTGACATAAATGTATTAAGCACTCTATTAATTTTGTAAAACGTAATGCGGAACGATCGCATGTTCAACTCGCGTTCGTAATTTTTTTTTTGAATTCTGTGTTACTCCTGGCGGTTTTTGGAATTGGTTAAAAAAAACATTTTCGTGAATGGTCTTCATATTTATTTCATACTTCATTCTCAAAGGACTCTATTGATAAATGGTCGTGCCCGCGGTCATAAATTAGCTCACGATCATTATATTTACATACAATCATTTTACTATCAATTTCATCGCTATTAAATCTCGTTAACTTAACTGCTATGATAATTTTTTGATATTTTTTGATTTTGATATTTGCTGACGATAGTACAATTATATTTACTGGAAGAGATAAAGGCCAAATGGAAATAGAGATAAATAATACTTTAAATAATATTGTTAAATGGCTAATTTCAAATAATTTAAAAATTAATTTAAGCAAAACAAAATTGATGACGTTTAGAAATAGGGTTGATGCTTTAAAAGAAATCGACATAAGTTACTTAGACACAAAAATTGAACAAGTAAATGTAACAAGATTCTTGGGAGTAAACATTGATTCTCAGTTAAATTGGAAACCACATATAGAAATGTTATGCAAAAAACTAAATTAATATTCGTATGCAATTTACATGCTATCAAAAACTGTTAATACACCCACACTTCTCACAGCCTATCATGGGTACGTTACCCCTCTTTTGATGTATGGTGTTATGTTCTGGGGCAACTCTGCAGATAAAGAAATGGTGTTCAGAGCGCAAAAGAAATGCGTTAGAGCGATGTTTAGGATGCAGCAGACAGAAAGCTGTAGACCAATATTCCCTAAAATTAAAGTTTTAACACTTCCCTGTTTATATATATTGGATATGATTGTGTTTGTCAGAAATAACAGCAACTTTTTTGTTAAACTAAAAAGCAAGAGGCACCAATTTAAAATAAGCTTAATTTCTAACAGAACTGGTCTTTTGAATAATAGTGTGTTTTGCATGATTCCTAGAGTTTACAACCATTTACCAAACTCATTACTCAAAATATCAAATAATAATATTTTTAAAAATCAAGTAAAGAAAATACTTATAGACAAATCATATTATTCAGTAAAAGAATTTCTTGATGATAAATTATAAAAATCTGTTAATATGAATATTAATTTATTTATTTTAACATTCCTGAAATATTACGAAAGAAATATAGTACAATATACATATTAATATTTAAAATTCTCTAGTGACTATTTCTGCTCTTTGTTTGACATTATGTATTGTTTTGTATTTTTTTCATTAAGATTAATAACTAAATGTATTGTTATTATTGTAAGATTGACATTTTAACTAATTGTATGGACTATTTTTCTCGATATGTCTGCATGATACTGTGTTTAATTCGTCTGTACCTAATTTGTATTTAAATTTGCATGGCGTGAGCCTGATTATGGCGATTTATAATTTCATTCAAGAACATCTTGTAAACTTACCCATATACTGCAAATAAAGAATTTGAATTTGAATTTGAATTTGAATTTTTATGTACCTACCATAGAAACCAGATAGAAAATGTTGGTAGCTAGTTGACTAAAGGAATTCTTTAGCAATCTTAGCGAACATATAACCAACAATGGCGATTGTATATGTGTACAAGTACGCAAGAAACCTCAAATTAAGCCTTAGAACATCGCAGACATACGAGATTTCCTTTTGATGTTTCTCTGTGCCGTCTCATCCCCGTTAGATAATAATCTGTTATCCTCTCGGATTTTGTAAAGGGATATCTTGGCCCTTACACATATTTCTATCGAGATTAATATATACCGAGTTATTGTTTGATATATTAACAAGCGTTTCAAATAAAGGTCATGAAGGTTGTTGCTTGGAGTTTCCAAATCCTTCGTTTTCGAGACAAGAATATTGAGCATTGGATTTTAGTAACTTGACGCGTGGGTCACCTTATTCATTATTGATTAATGGTCTCTCACAAGCTGAGCTTCGATTGGTTACGAATTCGAAATTGTATCACAATATGCGAAAGTTTTTACGTACAATACATGTCAGTATTTATCTTAGCACAAAAGTACTTGTAGTTCCCTTTTCCACATACTTCAAGTTGATCTAGGTCTAGGGTGGGTTTCTTATCTTCTAACATACGTTGTGACCTTGTTAAAACGTAGACTTGTTCGTTTTGGATAGCACCTATACACAATCTTTGGAATTTCAATGCGAAAGCGTTCGCAAAGATAGTGTACCTTTGGCCTAGCTTTATTAAGACAAGTTTTCGCTTTTGTCAATTATGTTCTGGCCAGCATTTTGAACATTATTAGATTTGTATGTAGAAAGTGATCTTTGATCAAAGTACGAACTATAAACCATTATCTTCTAAAACCTGGTTTTACGATATACAGTATGCAAAAAAAACCCTGTCTGATCCTTATGAGTATTAATCGGCATCGTACTGCGTATACATATATACGTAACTATTGAATGGATATGAGATTATTATTTTTCCCCCGTGAATATAGGTAATTAAATTAAAATAAAACTGATCAAAGGCAACACTGATCGCTCGACGAAGTTCACGTGTACTACCTACAGGTATCAAAGAAGCCGCCTGAGCGAGACATTTTTTTCTAGTATTTATGTTGAACCAGGAATACAGGGTTTTTGTTACATACTGTATAAGCAGAACCAAATAATGTTGTATGTAACAAATAAGTACGTAATACTTTGTCGTTAAATATTACCCAACCTTATCAACATATTGCGTTTTGTACATCTTTAGGCTCGCTTTGAAATTGTCACCGATGTATATAAATACTGATATCATTCATAGAAACCGTAGAGTGAACTATATTGAATTCTATTAAGACTTGTTGTTCAATATTACTTGTCAATGGTGCAGAACTTTGTCACAATAGTGTTTCTATTGAAAGTGTTCGAGCGAAATCATTATTGAAGTGTTCTTGTGTTTCTCTGGACTTTTTACTCTCAATGTGTAATAAATAGGTTTAAAATTGTGTTCAATGTTGGGTATTCGGTATAGCCAAGCCTGGACAATTAGACGCCATAATGATAGAAGGCGCTACTGTATTTATCAACCCTATACCACGGAATATGTTAGGTAAATTAATGCCGGGTTCCTATTTTCAAGATACGATTTGTTTTGCTTACGATAGGTAGAATCTTCTAAGAAAAAAACGGAGAAAATTCTACCGACCCTATGTAAAACAAATTGTTTTTTGAATATAGGAATAAGAAAGCATTATAACTTTTACGATTCTGATTTTCATTTTAAGTTTAAATACAGATGTTTAATATTATTATTGTGAACTATTTATTAATGTATCGTGTACCTTGTTACAGCAACGGGCCTGTGGAGGGCGCGTACGGTTCGCAACACAGCCCGGTGTCGCGATCCGACGCCTCCACGGAAGACGCCGAGCTGTCGGCGGCATTAGCCCATCAGCACCATCTAGCTATGCAGGTTCGTACAATACACACTGTTAGGACCATAATGGATCAGTAGTTGTATAAAAAAAAAAATTCGTCCGTAAACTTGAAAATACTTATAATCATAATAACATAGTTCTTTTTTGTTTGATGCTACTACAATTCGTTTTTATTTTCGTAACCCTCTACTGTCAAACTTCTGTGCAACTGGATTTGTGGTTCTATAAATGCTTTACGAACTTTTTACGACAATACGAAATAAAAACTTTTGATTCGATTTTTTGGACAAAGGTCGACACAGAATACGACTGGAGTTATGTATTCTTATTTAAACTTCAAACTTTCAAATTCGTGTGTGGTCTGTAAATTTTTGGTAATAAAAAAGTAGTTGTACGGTCCCAACGTGAGGAGTTACAAGTAAATACGAGAATGATCCTTATTACTTAGTGATAAGGTCGCTGACGATGTCAAAGTGTTTACCTGTGTTGTGAGGTCCACTGTATGTTCTTAGAATCAACCGACCGTTTGACCTTTAATCCTGATCTCTAGTATAATGAGATCATCATCGTAAAGATAATTGCTTGTATTGTATGTTGTACAATTTTTAGCACGATTATTACCATGCAAGCCAGGGGGTTATTAAAGGAAGTTGTTTTCTTTGCTTACTTAATATGATTGCGTTGATGTTTTAAAGATTCTATTCCTTATTTGGCGGTAGATTTTATTTATAGAGATAATAAAATGTAGATGTCTTTCTGTCTGTAATTGTAGAAGAAGAAAATTGGAATGTATAAAGTATAAACAATGTATGTTTAAAAAAAAAAATTGAACCTTAAATACCACTTATATAATGTGTTTATACTAGGACGAAATAACACCAAGGCCTTGTATTTTCTTTTCTCGATCCCTATTTAATGCACTTACGCACATTACAACGCGTTGCAGTCAAAGTATGTAGGAGATATATTATAACACAATTATATAAATGAAAAATCCAATAAAACTCAGGTAGCATGTTCTCGTCCTACGACATCCAATTCAACTAAACAATGTCTCTTGGCAGTAGCAGACTCCATCTATAGCCGTCCAAAATGTTAGTAAATGATTTCTGTTCACTTTGTAATTAATTGCTAAATAATTTTTAATTCTTTATTTTTTTCACAGGCTGGTGAATACCCGGTAGTTGGTGCGGGCGTAGAGCTCGACTACGGGCAGTATGTGTCATCGCCGGCGGCTCACTACAACCACATGGGACACCTCACCATGGCGCCATCACAGAAATACCCTCACGTGAGTTATCTAGGCTTTACGTCCAGCTCTACAAGAAGATTATGGTCTTTATCAGAAGAAGACTATATATGAGTCTTTTTGTACTACTAATGTAGGCTATCATATTGTAGATTTTACTATGAAACCCATAATCTATACTAATATTATAAAGCTGAAGAGTTTGTTTGTTTGTTTGTTTGTTTGTTTATTTGTTTGTTTGAACGCGCTAATCTCAGGAACTACTGGTTCGAATTGAAAAATTCTTTTTGTATTGGATAGTCCGTTTATTGAGGAAGGCTATAGGCTATATAACATCACGCTACGACCAATAGGAGCGGAGCATAAATGAAAAATGTTGCAAAAATGAAAAACCGTTGAAACTAAAACACGCGAACAAAGTCGCGGGGGACAGCTAGTGTATTATATAACTTTCGTTGTTAATAAGTATCACTTATTTAGGAATTTTACCATAACTGGCTCTAATGTCGTTTTGTAAAAGGTTTTACAGAGAAGTTCTGATTTAATATCAGTTTTCTCTTTGCATTTCTTCTCATAGATAGAGGACTAACGTAAGGCTAAAAATACAATAAAAATACCATATTATTTTTCCAAACTGTCTTGGTAAGACAATAAAAAAAGTCATTATTATATGACTTGATTCCATATTTAACCCATATCAATACGCTCGATTTTCCCCTATATATATTACTAGCTGTCCCCCGCGACTTTGTCCGCGTGTTTTAGTTTCAAAGGTTTTTCATTTTTGCGACATTTTTCATTTATGCTCCGCTCCTATTGGTCGTAGCGTGATGTTATATAGCCTATAGCCTTCCTCAATAAATGAGCTATCCAACACTGAAAGAATTTTTCAAATCGGACCAGTAGTTCCTGAGATTAGCGCGTTCAAACAAACAAACAAACAAACAAACAAACAAACAAACAAACAAACAAACTCTTCAGCTTTATAATATTAGTATAGATTTAGCTTTATTTGTTCATACAATTTTAAGTTACATTTCTAAATAGTTAAAAATTAATAATTTTATTGTATGACCTATAGGGTAAAAGCCTCCTTCATTATTTTCCATTTTTTCCTATTTTGAGCTCTGCACATCCAGTTATCCCAGCTATTTTTATGATATCGTCGACCCATCTTTTCCTATATATCACACCAATTTCCATCAAAAATGACTAATCACAACTCTACACAGGTAATGGACTCGGTCTCAGTAAGCGGCGGTGGTAGCTACGCGGGCGCGGGCGGTGCGGGGCACTACGGCACCTACAGCCACTACGGCACCGCGGCCTACCAGCCGCAGACTGCCTACATGGTCGAGACTACGCAAGTGCCGCAGTACATGAGTCAGGTGTGTACCTTGTGGTTATAGGAATAAGTTATTTTTCGCGTGAGTGGACTCAAGATTCAGTTGCTACGAACCTACAAACACTACGGCACCGTGGACTACCGTGGGTTTTTGCGCGAACGAAATAAAACGAACCACAATAAAAATCATCAGTATAAGAACCAGGTTTGTACCTTATTAGCATATAAATAAAGTTGATTTTTGCGTACCACAGTCAATTTTTTTTAATATTGTAAACCTTCATATGTATCATGATGCTGTAGTGACTTTATTAGACAATTGTTTGGAATGGTGTGGAATAGTGAAAGAAGTGAGGAAACAAGAAAACTTATCAAGAAAATAATTGTGGATAATCTACCAATTACCACAAAACCAAACTGTTTTAGACCAGCTTGACCATTTTCATGATGGTAAGAGGATGTTACCTGCAGTAGAAAAGAAAAAGGCTGTGTTTTGTTATGTTTCTTATAGTCATGTTGTAAAGTTTATTTTTGTGTGACAAGTACTTATTTACATTTTTGTATTCAGGTTGGACATTACGGTACTGCAGCCGACCAACAACAGAACACGTATGCAGTGGATACAAGCCAAGTACCTCAGTACATTGGGCAGGTGTGTATTCTATTGCTTTGTAAATAAGGCTTATTTTTGCAAGCCTGCTAGTATACTTTTGTAAGATTATTCAGTTTATATGAATCTTTACACAAGGCTCAATTTTGAGCTATAACATTTGATGTAACAAACTTAAACAAGTGTTTTTAAGCTGCTTTCTAGTGTAAGAAAGGGTACAAAAACTGTTCTTAAAAGTGTTCTTGTATCATAAAAATAATGATTACTTGCATTCGTAGCTTTAACTATTGCGTTGTTCTCAGGAATACGGTGAAGGCGGCGGCAGTGCGTCTCCGCGGAGTGCGTCCCCCGGTGCCTTGCCGCAGCACAATTTACATTTACAACAGAGGTATGTAGTACTGTGTGCATCCAATATAAAGGTGTAGGATGTAGGTACAAATACTTGAGACCTTGTGACGGTGTTTGCATTTCCCTCTGTTAATATGGCCATAAAAACATTAAATTAATCTTTTTGCCTCAAGAGAACTTATCTGGATAGAATAAGATATTTGAAAATTATCAATTGGAAAAAGTCAGCAATTTTTAAATGTGAATGCATTTTACCGGTTGTAACCAAGCTCTCCCATCTTTTCAAGGGCCAAGATTTAAAAAGTCTATATTTTAGATAGTAAACATTCCTAAATTATATTTATGTATAGTACTAGCTGGTTCCCGCGGCTTCGTCCGCGTGGACTTCGGTTATCGCGGGAAAAAGTAGCCTATGTCCTTTCTCAGGCTCTTAAACTATCTGTGTACTAAATTTAATTTAAATCGGTTTAGTAGTTTTGTCGCAAAAGCGCGACAGACAGACAGACAGAGTTACTTTCGCATTTATATTATTAGTAAGGATGAAGGTACTATCAGAATATCAACGCTATCTTTCGCACGACGCTCATACGCTCATCGGAGCCGATTCTGTTTAGGTGTGAAATTTCTGTTGATCTATATAATTTTCAACAAATTATTTACTGCTTTTTGTAAAAGAATAAATATGTTAAAACCCTTGAAGTGAAATAATCAAAACCTCGATTTACCAAGAAGACTGCGGTAATATTTGTGTATTTTACTATTCACCTTAGACACTCGTTTCAATAATTAATTATGTTTTGAAGAGCTATCGCATTCAACGCGGGTTCAACAATAGATGTGTCAGTATTTTAAATGATAGAGATCAAAACAATCTTTGGATGCCTCTCTACTCTATATTCCTCTCAGTTTAATAGAGTTTTCCGTGAAAAATATACGTTTCTTGAATTGAATTTGACAAACGATTAGTTTTTTTTTGTGGGTTTCCCTAGTTTGTGACTTGGGATATAAACTGAAATCCTTTTTACTGTGTATTAAACTGTGTTTGTGAAGTGTATTTTATAATATATTTGACTTTTATGTTTTATTTGTAACTAGCAGTTGTCCGCGGCCCTGGCCGCGTACGTGTCGGTTGTCGCGGCAAAAAGTAGCCTTTATCCTTTCTTAGGATCCAATCTTACCCCGTATCAAGTTTCTTCCAAATCAGTTTATCGGTTTAGCCGTAAAGAAAGCTTATTAAATTGTAATAAAATAAAAACTTATATCAGAATTGGAAGAAAGAGGAATTGATTAATGAGTTTAAATTAATCATAATCATACATATATCTTTCACGGTTTGTTATAGTATTTGCAATATACTCTAATGTCATGTGACGTATATGCAGGTACGACTCCGCGTCTCTAGAGCAGCTGGGTCGGCATTACTGCGTGACGTCACCGCGCGGCGAGTACGCGCCAGACGCGTACGGTTACCAGCACTATCCCGCCGCGTACGAACCGCCACATCAACCGCCGCCGTTTAAGGTAAATGCAGTATTAATTATATAATAATTAATATTACTCGTCTATAAATGTCCCACTGCTGGGCACAGGCCTCTTCTCAAACAGCGAGGAACGATCATTGATCACCACGCTTGCTTAGATCCCAATTTTTTGGAATCCAGGTTTCCTCATTATATTTTCCTTTACCGATTGTCAATTATGTCTTAGAATAATTAAGAAAGCACAATTATAACTTTGAAAGTCCGGTGAAGCAGTTAAAGTAAAAGTGAAACAGTAAATCTCTTCCAAAAAAAAAAAAAAAACAAGTTTGAAAATAAAACAATAACTTTAAAAAAGTTAAATATGTTTTGCGCCGACCCCAAATAAATTGACTTGGACAGGAAAAAGGAGAAAAGAAGTACTTGCCTGAAATGGTGTCGAACGTGCAACCTTGTGAACACTAATCCATTCATTGAACGACGTCATTTTGCCGCGGCGTTAATAATCTTCCCGACTTCCGGGTTCTTTCATATACAGATTCATTCAAATATAACAGTAAAACTTGTGAAGCATAATTTAGATTAAAATTTTACTAAAAAAGTTTATTTTTGCTACAGGATTCTCAAAATGGATTAAGTCTAGGAAGCGCTGGTGGACAGTCAATGTATGGAGACGACGAAGAGTTACAAAAACAGATGGCCAATATGGCGCTAGGTGAGTGCAAGTGAACATAACCCCAAATCTGACTTAACTTTTAAGATGTAGATGTGTGTTTTTTAAGTTACAAATATTTGAAATTTATGTGTCAACCATTAATATGACATGATGTTATTTTAAAGTTATTAGTACGAACTACACCTGCAAATGTCGCGTATTAACAACAAAGAAAAAAGGTTTATTATAAAAAGATTTTTCTAGATATCGAATCCATTCTTGGATTTACTCATTCTTTTACATGATATTGTTTTTTTAAATCTCAAAATATCTTTATTTCCAGTTCACGGCAGCGTAGGCGGTCGCGAAGAGACCGTCGGGCTCCAATGGCGCGACCCCAACCTGCCCGAAGTAATCGGCTTCCTCAACTCCCCCTCCGACGTCGTGAAGGCTAACGCGGCGGCTTACCTGCAGCACCTTACATACATGGACGATCCTAATAAACAGAAGACCAGGAACTTAGGTAATGTGGCACTTATTATTCGAAGTATAAGGTTTGAAATCGGTGGTAAGCGTGAAGCGAATTTTTCAGCTTCTGTTTTTCCGGCTGGTCTAGTGGTTAGTGACCCTGACTGCTAAACCGGAGGTCGTGGGTTCGATTCCCACCCAGGACAAATGTTTGTGTAATGAGCATGATCATTTGTTCGGCTGTATTTTATCTATAATATGTATGTACATATGTTTATCAGCTTTCTGGTTGCCATAATACAGGCTCTGCCTAGTTTGGGATCAGACGAGCGTGTGTAAGTTGTCCCAAATATGATGATATAATGAATATTGTTGCACAGGAGGCATCCCGCCGCTGGTGCGGCTGGTGTCGCACGACACGCCCGAGGTGTGCCGCAACGCGTGCGGCGCGCTGCGCAACCTGTCGTACGGGCGCCAGAACGACGAGAACAAGCGCGCCATCCGCGACGCCGCCGGCATCCCCGCGCTCATGGCGCTGCTCTGCCGGGCCACCGACATGGAGGTCCCCACTACTGACTACCTACCCTATTTACCCTACTATACCTTCTACCTATTTTCTTCTTATTTTTAAACCTTCCCTGTATTCTGGCGAACAAAACAAAAAAAATATTATACAAATCGGTCCAGCCGTTCTCTAGTTTTAGCGAGACTAACGAACAGCAATTCATTTTTATATATAAGATAAACCTGTCCCACTGCAGGGCAAAGGCCCTCTTCGATAGGAGTCAATTTGATCTATCCACCTTCTTCTCGGTCTGCCTAGGGCCCCGGGTATATTTATTGACAAAAATATTGTTTAAGAACATCTGCAAGCACCTTAGGTCCGGTGGATGTTGTTTAAGCCCGCGGGGTGAGGTTTAGGCCTGCCGCTGCAGTTACGCGCAACACTGCGTTGCGTCGTGTATCGTGTAGCGTAACTTTGCGCAACATGTCGTGTGAGACACGAACGAGACTGAAGAGAAGTTGCTTTACTAGAGTGCCATGCAGAACGATCATTATGTTACATTCAAGTGCGGTAAAAAACCTCACCTGAAACCATTTGCAGTACTAATTGCATTCAAACTCCAAATTTGCAGTCGGATTGCAGTTGAAATACAGTCCGTCTGTCTAGAGTCTAAGACAACTAATACGATTTTGCAATAGCAAGAATATTCGTCTTTTTAAAATGCAATGCAAGTTCTAAAATGACATCCTATTGAAACCTACGTCAGACAATGTAACGTTTTTAACTTATTTTTTACACTTACAGGTTAAAGAGTTAGTAACGGGCGTTATATGGAACATGTCGTCGTGCGAAGACCTGAAGCAGTCGATCATCGACGACGCCGCTCAAGTGATAGTCAACAAGGTCATCATCCCGCACTCCGGGTGGCATCCCACCAACCCTGGAGATACTTACTGGTCCACTGGTAAATAGAACTTGGTCTTTTATCATCAGGTTAACAGTATTTTCTCAGCCAGAATTGATAAGACGGCCTAAAAGTGTTAATTAGTTTCTGCTTGAATTTTATAGAAAACATTTATATTATCGTGTTATATAGTAGGTATAGACGAGACCGGTATCTTGTGACGGTATTAAAGTTAGTTCAGAGTTCTCTAGAATTGTCACTATCAACTGTGACTAACTGTGTCAAGTTCTAGAAAAAAGGTTTAGGGATGATTTTTAAATATTTTGTATCGATCTAATGAATATAATGCTAACTTCTGATATTTGTGGTGAAAAAGATAAACAAGCTATTTATCGGGGAAGTTAATTGTGTTTGTCGGTTTAGGTAAATTGTAGGTTATATATTGTAAATGTCATGTGGTAAGGCCCCGTATATAAGGCATGTCCCTGCCCGCGCAGTGTTCCGCAACGCGTCGGGCGTGCTGCGCAACGCGTCGTCGGCGGGCGAGTACGCGCGCCGGCGCCTGCGCGCGCTGGCCGGGCTGGCCGAGGCGCTGCTGCACGCCGTGCGCGCCGCGCTCGTGGCCAACGCCATCGGCACCAAGATCGTCGAGAACTGCGTCTGCGTGCTCCGGAACCTCTCCTACAGGTACAGCTATACCTATACAATACTTTCTATCCCGATAACTCCACAGAAACGAGAACCACGCGATCGGAAGTTTCTGCTATTAACGATAAATATACTTCAAATTTGTAGCTATCTTACTACAACCTACATAAGATGATAAACCTATATTAAAAACCTCAAATTTTGTCGTTGAAATAATAATAAACATTGTTCGCTACCCTCTTTCTTGTAACTTGATACTTAGAAATGTAAATTAAAATCAATATTGTTTAATTTTGATTGCAATCTTGAGTGTTTGTTACAACATTACGACCTTTATTATACGTGGACTGATGTCGTTAACAGGTGTCAAGAAATCGAAGACCCGCTATACGACACAAGAGCGCCCCCAACACAGTCATCTGGACAGGCGAGGATACAAGCGAGCGCTTCCAAAGGTATTTTTTTTAACTTAAAAAAAAATCTCAAACAATACTACGTACTTATTTCTCTAAATGCATTTATCAGACATAAAATGCTATGGTTACAGCAAACATTTTCTAAAATAGCTCTATCAACAGAAAAACCGTTAATAATTTTAGTATTCTTCTTTATAGGTTGTCGATTAATCGCAATGTATTTTTACCAGACAGTTTTACCAACCATTTTCGCTCAAATTATAACAAATTTCAACATTCAAATGTACAGGCGAAAACCTCGGCTGTTTCGGCGGCAGTAAAAAGAAGAAGGAAGGATCATCGTCTTCAAACTCCACCAGTCCTCTCGGCAAGAGCGAGCCCGAATCGCAGCCGCTGGGCGAGACCGGCCCTACACAGCTAGGCTACTCCGTGCCCAAGGGGACCGAGATGCTGTGGTCGCCAGAGGTCAGCCAATATCCTGCACCACCTTTGGTTGACTGGTAGAGAATGCCTAAGGCATTATTAAGTCCGCCTTTGTACCTATTTTGCGCAAAAAGTTAAAATAAATTAATAAATATCTAATTAATTTGGCGGTCCTCAAAATTAGTTTTGGTTCTTCGTATCTTCCACTAACTCCAACAAAACGTAAAGAAACGGATCTACTTCTTCGTTATGAAGTAAGATGGAGGTAGGCAACCTATAGCCAGCTAAACCAATTGAATACTTTGCTATACATACGCAATACGGTTCATGAGATACATGAGCCCTCTGACAGACAGACGGACAAACAAACGCACGTAATAGTAATAGGGACCCGTTTTAAATTTGTCAGGGTACTTATAAATTATATATTTTGTTACCATGCCAACTGATATTTAAATAACTTTACTCGTAAATCCAGGTGGTCCCCCTCTACATGGCACTTCTCCAGACCTGTTCCAACCCTGAGACTTTAGAAGCAGCCGCGGGCGCGCTGCAGAACCTCGCCGCCTGCTACTGGCAGCCCTCCATCGATATCAGAGCCGCTGTTAGGAAAGAAAAAGGTTTGTTCTGTAGTTAATTGTGTTTATATTGTGTGCGTTTTTATTTTTGTATTTAAATCATTTTTCTCATGTATTTATCGGGTATTTTGTCTGTCTTTTTGGTGCTTTAATTTTTTTCTGCAATTATAATATTATGTTTGTTTGATCAGTGTTCTTTTCGTGTAGTTTTGTATTTAGACTATCTCATGTATGCATCTGTTTTTCTATGTATTTGGTACATACTTTAAATATCTCTGGTGGTTTGTGGTGAAATAGGTGGTATTTATAGCGTCAGTCAATATTATATGTAGCGGAACTAGTTTATTAACTGTGTGCATACAGAATCATGCCATTGTTCTAACGTGAAGTCACTTACACTTAAATATGACTTTCATATTGTCGTAGTTAGCTATTATCGACAAAATATGTCATACCAAAAAGGGTGAAAGGTACATCAGGTATAGAGTTAATAACAATCTGAATATATACCATATATTTTTTTAATTTATACTTACAATTTATTGTTGTTTCTTATAAATAATTTAATTAGTTCTATCTATTAATTTGTATCTCTGGCTGTGGCTATTTTCTGGGAGCGTCCTTATGCATGAACAAAACACTTCAAAGTAAATTCTCTATATTTATTTATTTATTTATTTGCTTAACATCAGTAGTTGAGATTGTAAAGCCACGCCAAGAAATAGACAGTGTACAACTCTAATGGAGCAGAGATTTCAGGTCTACCGATATTAGTAGAGCTGTTGCGTATGGAGGTGGACCGCGTGGTGTGTGCGGTTGCCACGGCGCTGCGCAACCTGGCTATTGATCAGAGGAATAAGGAGTTGATCGGGAAGTACGCCATGCGGGACCTCGTGCAGAAGCTGCCTAGCGGGAACCATCAACATGATCAGGTCAGAATCAATGAACAGTTGCCACAGCTACAGGAAGTTCTTGAGAATTTGTTTATATTTTGAATCTTATATGTATGTTTGTATGTAGTAGAAACAAATGATAAAAATGTGAGTAAAGGTAGAATACATTGTCAAAAAACATAAAATGTACAATATAGTATGTTGAAATATGACATAAAGTTAGTATTATCTATGCAATTTATGTAGTTCTGTTGACTGCACTTTGGCTAATGAATAGTTTATTTTTGTAACTAGGATAAATAATCATCATTTTTACATGAATTTTTTTTTTGAGCTTGTTCAATTCAATTTTTTCTCACTGGCTACCCTGAGAAGAAATATCGAAACAAACTTAGGGGACACAGTCAACACTTTGAAATCGATAGCACTTTAATATAAAGGTCGTTAATGGTTGTTTGTTATAATTCAATCGCAAATGCCAATGAGTGGCTGTTACTACTTGGTAATGTGTTTGGTTTTCGGTATGTGCCTAGGTGCATATCAAATTAGGTGGAAACGAAACTTAAGCTAGAGGTAGGACTAAACAATAATAAAATAATAAATTAAATGTAATTAGGCGAGCTTAACTCAAAATTGAGTCCTCTAACAGCAAACCTTTAAGTGGTAGAGTGATTAGAATATCAAATAGGAAGAAGTCTACAATCACAATTAAAAATTAATCTTACAATACAATAAATATGTGCATCGTTTAAAATCCAGCAGGGTACATCGGACGACACGATAGCCGCCGTGCTGGCGACCCTTAACGAGGTCATAAAGAAGAGCGGCGAGTTCTCTCGCTCGCTCCTCGAGGCCGGCGGAGTGGAGAGGCTGCTCAACCTCACCAAGCAGCGGCACCGACACACTCCCAGGGTTCTCAAGTTCGCAGGTAGGAAGACAAACTATTGAGTGATTTATGTTAGATCTTTAACAGGCGTCAGTGGCAAGGAAAACAGATGTTTTTCTAGCCTAGCTTTCAGTCTCATGAGATACAGTCGGATATAATTTTTACATAGAGCTACTGCCTATCTGATTTTCGCAACCCATATACTGGGAAATTCTGTATCGAAAGTACGAGGTAAACTGTTCGACTACAAATATTCAATCGGGAATATTTAAGTCAGCACTGCTGCGACTAATTTATGCGATGACAGTGTTGGGTCAGCACTGACTTGCCTTAAATGTAGAGTCATATTCAATGTAAATCAGTTGAGAGTGGAGTTTTGGTTAAGGTGTTCTGAAAAACATTTTTACCAAAAGGCATTGCTCTCAAAAAAAAAAGAAGCATATTGCATAGCCGACTTGACTAACTAGACAGATAATCTATTATTAATCGGTCATCGGTGACTGACCGACGGATAATTTATTATTAGTCGGTCACCGGTGACTGACAAACTTAGTTTGATTGTAGTATTTGAACTAAATATGTTCCATATCATCAGGTCAAGTGCTGATGACGATGTGGTCCCACGCGGAACTACGCGAGGTGTACCGCAAGCACGGCTGGCGCGAGGCCGACTTCCTCACGCCCGCGCGCGCAGCGCAGCCGCGAGCTCCCTCCACGGCCAGCGGTAAGTATTATATACCTACCATTTAAATTATACCTCTTCTCTACTTCTCATAGTTCTATCATATCCCTCTCTTAAAGACTTTCTAATGTAACCTCTTTAAGACTTTAAATAATTGTGTACTTATTGTTATAAATTGTAAATATCCCAACTGTGTATATTTGTGTATAATGTATGTGATGTGTACAGCTGTGTATCATTGTCATAACGCTATGTGAATCTCACGCTAACAGTGCTATGGCTACACTATTGGGTTTTAATAAAGATTGATAAAATATTTCAGTACTCAAATAATATTATAAAAAAAAAAATATATAAAGTTGCCTCTGTAATTTTCGTTTCGCATTTAATAAGTTAAAAACTTTAATAAATCAAAAAATATTCGATTAATCTTCAGTAAAGCCCAAATGTGTTGCCATAGCATATAAAATCTAATAGACACAACTAATAGCCGACTAATAGTCACTTACTAAATGTTACATCGTACATTTCATGTGAACACGCTTTATAACTAAGCAATTTAAATATACGTCATCGTATTAGTGTAGAAGTAAATAATTTTTATCTTTTATAAAATATAATGATTAAAATCCGGCCAAATGCGAGTCGGACTCGCAAATTAACGGCGTGCCATCCTAAAAGATGAATTGCTCTTTTTTATATTTTTTGTTATAGCAATATATAGAAATACATACTTTGTGAAAATTTCAACTCTGACAGACAGACGGATAGACGGAAGGACCGATAGCGGAGGCTTAGTAATAAGGGGCCCGTTGGCCAAAAAAATGCTACGCTGGAAACCCTAAAAAGCAATTCTTCATCTTTAATTCTACGAACTCGTAATAAAATTCCGTATTAAGACAAAATTATGATTATTTTAAATATCTGAAATCTGCATCGCATTTATTTACTAATAATTAAATAAATATTCTGAAACTCGTAACAGACAATAAAAATAACTAAAAAAAAAACAACAACACGTAATAAATTAGCCAAATACTATTCGTGTTAAATTATTGATTAGTATTCGTCGTTTCTAAGATTAAAATTTGCATACGGACATACTAGAAAGGATACAGGTAGAACAAAAATAAAAAAAACCTATAGGACTCAGTTCTCTTTATCAGTAAAAAATAGCAAGTGTTTTACATATTAATCGAAATCGAAACCCAAAATCGAAAATCGGTGACATAAAAAATTCACGAAGGTAGACCCCGTCCTTTTCAAAGTCGGTAAAAATGAAGTTAGCGTTGAGATTGTCACACAAACGCTTACGGTATGGGCTCAGGCCAGGGCACGCCGTCGTCGGGCGCGGGCGCGCCGCACTCGCCCAGCAACGCCAACAGCACGCTCAGCCGGCCCATGGCCTCCACCGGCGGAACGCGCTACGAGGATCGCACTATCCGCAGGCATCGCGAGGTAACACACTGATAACTATACCTTGGCCATTCGTTTATTTTCTCTTCGACAGTTCGAAATTAGTGACGCTCACACACGTTACCGATTCGATTTGAAATTATAATCGATTTTATTTACATATTTTTAGTAAAACCATTAATTATTCGTTTATTCGTTTTTTTTACTAATAAATGAATGTTCAGAGTTATTGTTCTTTACTCTTGGTTCAAATTAAAATTACAAGATTTCGACTTAATTGCTTGCAAATAATTAATCATAGAGTCATAGATCCTAGTTTTATTTACTTTTTTTTTATTAAATTTACAGAAACTACTTACATAAAGTCAAATTATTTTTTCATATGATCGATTTATTGATTATCGAGATTTGTGGTTGTTTGTAATGAACAGGGAACCTCACTAAGTGGGCGTTACCCGTCAATAAAGTTTGACAGTATTGTAGTACAATATTTCGAAAATTGAAAACGGTAATTCATAGGCGTGAGCTGTCAAAAAGAAAATAAACGAATGGACAGAGTATATTGCACATACATAATTTAACAACTCATTTCAGGTCTTAAAATACTAATTATAATTAAATCAATCATTTACTTAAATGTTTAGGGTTTTTTTTCTTTTTTGCACATAGGTGTTCTGTTGTCAATAATAATTTTATTTTTCAATCTTGCTAAGGATAGGCTGAAAGACAAAAATATTTCGTTCAAGAATAAAGACGCTTGAGAACATGAAACTACATGAGATTGTCTTTACTCCTGTTGTAAGTTACGGAGGTCAGTCAATCAGTTGTTCCGTGTAACTTGGTTACTGGCCAGTAAAGATTGCTGTATTGAAATGACATAGTTACAACAAGCCAAAACAATTCTAAACTAGTATAAAACACTGTAAATATGTACTTTGGTTTGTTTTTGTGTGTGTTTTTTGGCAGGAAGGCAAAATAAGCCAGCAAAATTTAATAGCAGTAATTTATAGTAGCACAGAATTTTTCTTAGTTATGTGTTTTTTGTTTTAATTTTAATGTTTTTGTTTTTTTTATTGCTTTTTTCACGAGACTGTATATAATTATACAAACACGACTGCTATTATTTAGTATTGTAAAATATTTGTATTGCACAACTGCTAGATCATTGTCACGGGATGCTTCATACTGAAATCCTCCAAAATATTAAACACAATTCGTATCGTTTTGTATTATACACGTAAATGCTTAAGCAAGGTAAGTATGTATAATGATGATTTTAGTCTTTATCGTTCCTAGATGACCTACTTATGACTATGACCTACTTATGACTCTAGAAATGTATGCTCTGCTGTCAAATTTTTACTCGGGATCATCCAATCCACTCAGCCGATATCGGTTCACTGTTAGACATGTTGGCGTCTCCCAAGTTGCAGTCTGATCACTTTTCATGTTGATACAGAGTATAGTCGTTCAATCGATATATTCTAACCTTGGAGTCTTCTGATAAATAAACGAGAAAAAAATATGTAAATAGAACAGCACTGCTTAGCCCATGTAAAAAAAAGGCTATGTTATTTAAATGTATTTTTTCACCACATTTTATTCTACACACTGTCTTGAAGTCTAGAATTAGGTTAAAAATTTCGTCTTTCCCCAACAGAACGATGACATGCCAGCGATGGACAACAACTACCACGATGGCTTAGGCATGGGGAATCCCAACGGCAGGCCTATGAACCTCCAGGGCGTACAGGCTCAGATGCCGCCGCCGAGCAGTCGTTAGCAAGCGGAGAGCACAGTTAATGTACTTGTCTGATGGAAAGTAAATACTGCATGCTACCCTTTTCTAAACAAAAAAGATTTTAAACGTCCTAAAGATATCTTTTATCGCTGATTTGGAAGTAAAGAGGTGGCAACCTTTTCTGATGAAAAAAATGTAACTCTGTTTGCAAGAAAATGTAGGTTATGCAGGTTACGCTGTATTGTAAAGAGGTGGTATGTTCTTTTGCAGAAAAAAGGTGTTATACTTTTTTTGAAGTAACGAGACGCTACAATTTTTTTTGTAAAGAACTGGTTACGCTTCTTTTTGCAGAAAAGGTTTGTGACGCTTTTGCGATCAAAAAGATACGATATGATTTTCTTCTTCTTTCCTTAGAGTGGTGAATATGAGACAAGAAAAATACTAATCTTTTTTAATTAGAAAAGGATGGCTAAATAAAAGTGTTTACGTAATTTTCATCGGCATGTGATATTCAAAAAACTTCATAGTAATGTTACAGTTATATGAGTCAATAATATATTGTGCTACGTTTTCAAAGGATTTCAAATAAAATTGTTTTAATATGTCTCTATATCCAATAGTAGTCGTATATTATCGGCTAGTATCGGAAATGTTCGGCTTTGAGTAACGAACGTTAGTGTTACAAGTAAAGCCCGTTGAAATTAAAAATTTTAAACATTCAAATAAATTGTCATTTTTCTTTTCTAACATATAATTGGAACTAGCTGAGTATAAATGACTGTCTCTTTCTTTTGGTAATAGCAGACATCTCGAAGGGCTTGTCAAGTCAACTACCTTAATTCGACTTATGTGGGGTAACTGCATTGCAAAAATGAACCTTATTACTTTGACATAAAGTCGATTGTCTTTATGAACGTAGCATGATATAAAATTTCGTGAAGATATACAATATCTAATCCACTGTGCTTGGAGGTATGACTTTGTGAGAATTTTAAAATTTTTGAGAAGTTTATTTATATTTTACAATGGCAAGCTTTAGGTTGTGTACCATTTTTGTATTTAAAATTAAGAACAGTATTATCGTTGTTGTGACAAAACTTTTTTAATCAGATTAAAATCAATTTTGATGTTTTTTTTTATCAAATTCTCATAAAGTCATGGTATGGAGTATATTTATTAGTATGAGAGTTTACATGCACAAGCATTTATGTTAAATAATCATTAAAATGTAGCGAACGCTCGTTGAATGTGGTATACGCTATTTCAACGTTCATTTTGTACAGTCATCGACAATTAACGTTATAATGTATAGATTTTTCAAAGTTATACAACTTCTGTTAATATATTTGTTATTCTAAACACTCTGCAATAGTTAAATGATTCTTTTAATAGATAAAATATGTTATAACTGCAAACTTTTATACGCTGTTTTCTGTCTGAAAATATTGTAGTAAGTACTTACATATTTAAATAAATAAACTATATGATTAATTAATGGTATCTTATGCCCTAAATCAGATTTATTATAAAACAAAAAATCATTGTATTTGTTGAATATCTTTGATTTCATAGAACAAGATTTCATACTACACTAATTAATTTTATAAAGATACTTTGAAAGAGATCTTTTAAAAATAGTTTATTTTTTATTTTTGGTGTTCGTTGTGATTGACTGTACATTACATTAGTTTGCCTTAAGGCCTAAACTCTAATCATCGCATTTGGATGTACGTTTTATACAATTATTGCCATTTTGATTTGTAAAGATATCATGTCAATTCCCTATGTAAATAGTCTTGCCATTTCTGTATTTATAATAAAATAAATCTTATAAGGGGTTTCCTGTAGGTGTTGTATTTTCTATTTAAAATTTGAGGCTCACCGTCATTCGATAGATATTGTTCTGTTGTACAGTTGAAATACGAATGTAACAAAGAGTAAAATAAATTTTGGCTGAATGTAAAGCCTTAAAAGTTGTGTATACACGGCAAACTAGATAGGATTGCAGGCTACACTAACATTTTTTATTATATTATATTATACACAAACATTTTTATGAATATAATAAAAATAAAATATTTTAAGTAATAAAAATGTTAGTGTATAATATTATATAAAATGTAAGTGTGGCCTGCAAACCTATTTAGTTTGCCGTGTGTACACAAGTATGTATAATCAAGCGAGAACTGTTATGATAAATTCATTGTTATATTATGTATTTTCTTAGTTATTCTAAGAAAGTACATTTGAGTGCAGCTAATACTGAGAGTTTACTCAAAAGTGAAGATGCAATTATAGTACTCCTTTTATTCAATTATTAGAATAGTTCGAGATATCTTTTCGATATATAAAGAACAAAGTTACAATGTAACATTCAATTGTACAACAAACAATTCAATATGATATATCCTAATATAACCATTTATACTAAAAAAGTCGACTCAAACGTTTACATTGATAAAACATTTCAAATATTCGGGATTTGAATATTATTGTTATTATTTATAATGATTAGTTTAGACAGACGGCCGTTTTACACGAAAAATTATTGATGATTTTGTTGTAAAACGGTTTTATAGTATTTAATGGTAATTATAGAAGTTTTGTAATATTTTGTATCCATTCCAAGCCCTCTATGGTAATGTAATTATAGGCGTCTATTGTCCTCTGTATATGTAAGTAATATCCGTCTTGTATTTAGCGTTAAGAAGCGTAATGGAAAGTTCGCGTTGCTATTGTTTTTACGGATTTTTTTTAAATTACTAAGTCGTTGTGACGTGACATCTCTGTGATTAACAAATGACTCATATGTACGACACTGACAGAAACCGCTGTAAATGTCAACAGCTTGCCATATTAAAAAAAAATCAAAGAAATCCTTACCTTTACGTTACTTAAACCTAGGCGTTGACGCCAGATAATTTTATCCGAGGAATACTTTTCAATTTGAAACAGTTCTTCCATATAACATCTGTCAGACGTGTATTTTATTCCACGAATAAAAATTATTTGGCGTTGGAATAATCATCCAAAAGACAAAGTACTGAGGTGTTTTACATACATCTGTGTTATTAATTATGGCTTTTGTTGAAATATATATAGAAGGAAATATGTCTGGGTAAATGGGTAAATTAGTAAAACATATTTTACGAGTCTGTTTTCAATGATACAGATGTCACCCTCACACTTGACGAGACGGTTACTGCCAAGTCAGATAATGACGAAGTTATAAATGATTTGTAGATAAATTATAATATTTTCAGTTTCTGTAGACGAGGAATGCTAATGAGTCCTCATAAATATTCACGGACTACACAGAATTAATCGGAAGAGAAGTATATTACCACAAAATAATAGACTTTATCTCTATACAGCTAAGGGCAGTTATCGCGTGATCAGCGGTCCAAGCGATCGTTTTACCACGTGGATTGTTGAAGACGGCAGCTTTAAAATATATTTTTTTCGGTTGATTTCCCTCCGTTTATGATTTTAATTGTTAGTGTAACTATTTATTTTATATTAAATCATAAGATTATATTTATAGGGTTAATGTTATTTAAGGGGTTTTGTGCGAAAAAGGATTTTTTATTTGGAACATATTTTATGCACAATAATGCATTTCTACGTCCGCGACAGGATATTGTTGACTGACTACCCTGGTACAAAGGTAACCTCATCCAGTGCATTATAATGATTTAAGTACCCATGTATGTAAGTTTTGTATAATATTTTCTATTATAAAAATGTAAGCGAATGTACAAGAATGTTTTTATTACGATATGCTTGCCACGGCGTTGCCGCTTCTATGAAGCGAACATTTTATATTCCCGCATAAAAAGCTTACGTTAAAAATTGTGTTCGGTTTGTCTAGATGTAAGTATATTATTTACGCATGATTTCATATATTTTATTTATCGTGTCTCTAGACGGAAACATTAGTAAATTGTAGGCATTATTAGATATATTGTTTATATTATATATCTATTAATATTAATGTCTATATTAAATTTTATAGGAATCCTTACTTAGGCTTTGTATAGTTGTATTTTACTTTATGGGCTGTCTAATATCGTTTATGTACTTCCACTTCACAGTAAAAGATCTCTTGATGTTTCCAAATTTTATTTTTAAGACGTATAGTTTCACCATTATGTCGAGGGTCTTAGCGCTGTTCCTTACTGAACTATGGTGTCATCAACATACGCAGCCAAATGACGTCACATGACAATGATTAGAAAGTTAGTGTGTTTATGACGTCATATGACAGTAAACAGCGGGACCTAGTGTTAAACCACAAGTAAAATATATAAAAATCTATGGTCAACCATAGTTTATAGTTGTTGGAACAGTAATACTCGATTATTTATATTTTATTTAAAAAAATTATATTGAGAAAGTAATTAATATTTAACGAGATCGTCTGCTGCGTTTGTCGTTGCGACAGTTTAGTAGCTAAATATAATGATAGTTTGTCTTATGCCACGTTGTATGTAGTTTAATAGAGCATTATTCTCTTACATAAAGATACCTTATCATTAAACAAATTATAATATTATCAAAGAGAATTAAACGAATGATTTTTTTATATTTTGTTTTTTTTTTGTTTCCTTTTTTCCTTTATTTACATTTTTTAGCGGCCATTATTTTGAATGTTGGTTGTAGTCGTAGATTTTTATGCGCTGGTAATTAATAAAACGAACTTTATTTCTAAGTCAATAGAGTATGGATTTGTGTACCACTGTACGAGACTTTGTAAAGGAATTAAAACGTTTTGTAAACATTTACAACTTTTGCAATATTTAGGGAATAATTTCTGATGTGACCTTCCATCATTTAATTTTTTGTAACTTGTAAGAATTTGTTTTCTCAATAATTTGACTTTTATTTTTTCATATTTAGTCGTCATTTTGTCAATAAATAGTGGATAATTGTTTTTGTTTTGATTATGTTTGAAAAGTTCTGTCGAAACGAAATATGTTTGAAATGACGGACAAAAGTTGAAAAATATGAATTTGTAATTCATGTGAAGTCTAAAATCTGGTTGTTTCTGACTATAGCGTGCTGTTCTCAAATCGTATTATTCAAGGATTATGGATTGCTCGTTTTTAGTCTAGCGCCCGAAACCTTTCTACGGTATATTTTTTCTCCACTAGCGATAGGAACTTGATTTATTATTTGTATGGCGCTAATGTCAAATTTCTATCTCTGGTAGAGCAAAACAATAGATTGGGTTATTGAAATCGGTCGTTAAAACAACCAGATTAAAAGTTAAGACTTTCTATATTGTTAAGTGAAGTCTCCTATCTGTATGAATGCTCACGTTTTTATATTTATCAGTAGTGTCCTTAACATATTGGGAAATACATCAGTTATTGAATTTATAGGTGTAATAGACGCATAGTTAATGAAATTGTAATGAATTATTGTAAGTTGCATATTAGGTGCGCGCACGGTTAACGGTGATGAACGATCTTTTTTTACTTAAACGTTTAATACCACTTATTGTTAACGTGGGTGACCCGCGGTTAAACACCGCGGTAATAATATTCCACAACAGTATTATTCAGTAATCTTATGTACCAATGTTGCTAATACACATACATACATTTAAATAAATTTAGCAGTTTTATTTCTGAATCCTCTTCCAACTTAAGTTTGGTGCAAGTTATTATAAAATTACAAACATCACAACGCACGAGCCTAGCCTATATCTAGACAGGTATGTACCTAAGGTTTTATTGCCTATACTGAGATACAAATCATTAACTCGACTGGATTTTAACTTATAAATAAATGTGGACAACATCACATACATTTCTCTGAGCTCAAAGAAAGTGGCTAAATAACTTGTTTTATTGAATCAGAGACAACGAAGGTAGACAGAAATACTCGTACATACCCGACATAATGTAGAAAAGTGGTATTCCTATATATCCGTCCGGGGATCGAACCCAGAACCTTAGAGCTGGCGACACGTACACCACTCGACCACAGAGGTCGTCAAATAAAGCTTTTTTTTTTGTTTGATCACTGATCGCGCTCATCTCTGAAACTACCCGTCGGATGCGAAAAATTTTATTGGAATTTGATAAGCATTTTAAGGCTATGAAGAGTTTGTATCTATAGGTACAGTTGATATGATATATTGTATCATGTACCTACCACCAGTAAGTAGAGGGGGTAGCCGCCATTTGGTAGTTTGGCGTTAGACGCGGTGCGGGGACGTGCGCTTGCGCTCGGATCTGGGGGTAGTAGTGAGCCAGTGAAACATTCATATTTATAGTGTCGTGATAGTCATCACTACAAGTGGGGACGAGGTTAAAGGTGAGTAGATAAAATTCATCTAATCAAAGGGAAGAGACCCGTTAATTGTTAAGTAATGTTATTTACGGAACAAAAATCTAATTCGTCGTTAATTTCATTTCCTTTTACATTCGGGTGGATTTTCAAGAAAATAAATCATGTAATCCTTACTTCCTTACTAACTCTCTCTGTATGTCTGTCGCACTTTCACGCCAAAACTACTGAACCGAACTTAATGAAATTTGGTACACAGTCTAGAGATAGTCTACAGATAGCCTGAGACAGGACGTAGGCTACTTTTTGCTGCGATAACCGACATCCACGCGGGCGGGTCGCAGGAAACGTTAAACTGTTTTAGTGCAGATTAATATCGAACATTTCAATACTTTTCTATTTGGTAAAGAGTTTGATTTGATAACGGATGACAAGCCTAGCATTTCTGTTTATTCCAAAATCTAAACCGAGTGCCCGTATGGTAAGGTGGGTGTTACGTCTTCAGGAGTATCGCTATAACAAAAAAATTGGTATTTAGGTACATCAGATAGTTAAACTCGCAAGACCTTGTGCAATTTCAACGCAGCAAATAATAAGTCAAAGAATCGGAAAGCGATCAAGAAATTACCCATTATATTGTGTTTTTATGAGCACATTCTATTAAGGGGCTCATAAATGCAGGCCAGTATGGTGGCTATGCAAAGTCGCCTTCGAAGGTCTGGTGGCCTAGGATTGATAAGGACGTCGAGATGTTGTTAAAGAGCTGCAAGGGATGCACCCTGGTTAGCTTACCAAATCCTCCAACAATAATGAAACGTTAAGAACTTCTATATAAAGTCAGGATTGATATAAACTGACACTGTGATAGTGTCTGTGGGTTGCAATTATTGTTCCACACTCTGATAATCGTGTAGCAACACTGACTGAATGTATGGTGTAGGTATAGGGTTTTGGTGTAAACGCTACATGCTCCTACGTGCAAAATAGCGTTGAATCTTACATTTCAATAAAACAATATTGTCCTTATGACTGTTTAAATAACAACTGTTTTTATTTAAGCTAGCAATTGTCTAATGCAAACAAACAACAACTGGAAAAGCATCTTGAAGCTAGCATTTGTGGGTCTGCGTGGGTGGTGTTAAAGGTCACAGGGTAAGGGTCAGAGGTACCTAGTTGTTCTTAGTTTTAATGAAAAACTAAAGAGAATTTATTAACTTACTTCTTTAGGTTATGAGATCCTTAATGCGATTTTAGGATCTATTTATTCTTCTAACTTAGGTACTTTATCGAAGTTCAAACTGTAGGGTTGGAAAGCCTACCTATCTAACCGTCTGTAAAATAATGAAGGTAGGTGGTGAGATAATTAATTTAAATAATATTATTGCCGTCACACACTTTCAGTCCAGACAATCGCGTCCCATCTTAAATGGCTGTACATCTATACTTAATATAAAGCTGAAGAGTTTGTTTGTTTTTTAGAACGCGCTAATCTCAGGAACTACTCGTCCGATTTGAAAAATTATTTTATTGTTGGATAGCCCATTCATTGAGGAAGGCTATAAGTTATATAACATTACGCTGCGACCAAAAGGAGCGGAGCATAAATGATGAAATGTTGCAAAAATGAAAAACCGTTAAAACTAAAACGTATAAGTATAGTATAGGTACCTAAGGATATTCACTCGTGAACAGATGAAAGAATCTTTAATCATCACAAAATCAAATCATTTATTGCGTTTATGCATCTAGAGCAAATTTCAAATAGATTCTCTACAATTTTATGACTTGTTTCTCAAATACAGATTAAAGTTTAGAGTATTCATAGACAAGCATAGAGTGCGCGCATCGCTATCGCTGTACCGAGCGTAAGCAAATTACTATACTGATTTAAGTGATTTTCCGAGCCACAGTAGACGTTTATGCGAAAATGTCGATGGTTCCGATATTATTAGGGTAATATTGTGTTTTAGAGAGTTTTAATAAAACGGCGCGCTCTATTTTGACACTAATTTCTAGTTTTACGCTGTTGCCTACAGTTCATACTCGCGCACGCTGTAGTTTACTTATTTTTTCTGTAATGTTTAGTGATATTCTGTGCTCGAATATGTCAGAAAGCTGATTACAAGCTCATTAACCGTTTACCTAAGCATCTTAACTGTATATACTTAGCAATAAACGCCAGCAAACAGCTTTTCTAATCCCAAATTAGTATGCGAGCCATATTAAACCAACTGAATATGTGGTACACAAACCTTTGCGATTTGCGAAACATAATTTATATCTCAGAACATTACTTAAGCATTAAATCAAGTCAATGCATAAGATTGCCGCTCTAAAACTGCTAGGTAGATATGTCAGTCGTTAGGTACTTATGTTCATTAGCGGAATAAACGTTCGATGTTGTTTCTAAACGCTTTGATTTAACACAAGAAACGTGTGGTTAGATCGTGGATCGTGTAATTTTATAATGATATGCTTTACTGTGTAAGTTATGTACGAGTGTAGGCACAGGTATTAGGCGCATGTAATCAGGATTGTGAAATCGCGGTTTGTATAGTTCGCCGAGTTATGTCGGGTCTTGTTGTGATTTATATTTGTCTTGTAAGTTCTAAGTAATGAATTAGTATGAGAATTAATAATCTTCAAGACAGTTTATTGGTCAGATTCGCACGGTTTTGGGAATTGAATTATATTACAGAATAATAAATTAATATGACTTACCTATAACATATAAATCTCAATTTATACCTATAAAGATTCAGAGTAATTGAGTACGGCGTTGAAAACAACAAAAAATTAGTAGGTTGGGTTTGAATTTAAATCTCTAATTTGCTTTGTACTATTTGGTAAACAGCTTTTCTTTAAGCCGGCCATAATTGGGGTATATAAATGAATTCTTACTAACGTACTTAGGTTCTTAAATGTGTAAAAGATAAATCGCCTAGATGAAAATCATAAAAATAAAAACTGCCAAGTTCCATGTAAGTATCATCTTACAAGAAATATGCCGAGTAAATTCAGCATAAAACTACAAAAAAGACGTCTCGTCTCTCTTGACAAGACCCCTTTGATTGTTTTATATTTTGCTAGCTGACCCTGCGGTTTTTAATTTTTGCCACATTTTGCATTTATACTCCGCTCCTAGTGGTCGCAGCGTAATGTTATATAGCTTATAACTTTCCTAAATAAATGGGCTATCCAACACTGAAAGAATTTTTCAAATCGGACGAGTAGTTCCTGAGATTAGCGCGTTCAAACGAACAAACTCTTCAGCTTTACATTTTAGTATAGATTATTATTTGTTATAGCGGCAACAGCTATTACACACTCTGCAAAAATGTCACCTGTTTACCTATTACCTTTTTTTTTTGTGTTACGAGGTGATAATCTAATGAATTCAACCCACGCGAGGGCACGACGCGACGTGGGGATATGTCGGACTTGCACCGACTAAAAACACCCCGATCTCGTCCTTGCCTTTGCCGGAGTCCCGGGTTCGCTATAGCATGCTCGGCGGGGCTCCGGTGGGCCTCGGTCCTTGTAAGTCCCCTACTAGAGGGGTAGATGTACAGTGCCTACCCCTTACTCCTTCCAAAGACGGACACGTGAGACTTCGTGTCCGTATCCTCCAGGGCCTGTCAGCTGATCGGGTGAGGAGGTGCCCTCCTCGTCACCCACAGGCCCGACCTCAGGGTGGTCCATTAGGTTCATGAGATAGATACAGCCCGCTGACAGACAGATGGACGGACAGCGGAGGCTTAGTTATAGGTCCCGTTGGCACCCTTTAGGTACGGTATCCTAAAAAAGAGAGATCCTGTAGGATTTTTTTTAAAAAACCTCTTCAATAATCCAGATTGAATCTAACAAAAATTCAAGCACTTAAATTAACATTCCGCCACAGTTTTGCCACATTCAGATACACACGTAAGCCTGTAGGTACAAAGCTGGTATTTACGCTACACAGTCATTTCGCCACAGTGAGTGTGATCAAGATCTGCAGGTCACAGAACCGCCATTATTAGTAATAGAGGCCTTGTCGGCTATTAGACACGTTAAAATTACACCTCTACTGTAACTGCAATGGTTTGAGATGTTTAGAGTTGACGGGACGGTGACGACACGGGAATTCTTCGTATTAGACGTAGGTAACAGAATTGTTGGTATTTTTAACGAGTCTCTTTTGTTGCAACTAAAATAATTTAACTATAGGTGGATAAGTAGGTAAATAAATAAATAAAATGAAATTTTCTTCATTCATCTGTCTTGTTCTCAGCTATTTTTAATACACTAGCTGTGTCACGTGGTTTCACTCGCCTGGCTTTACTCTCCACGCAAATAAAGTGATGTTAAGTAGCTTATAGCCTTCCTCGAGAATTGGGCTATGAAACGCAAAAAAGATTTTTTAAAATCAGTCTAGTAGTTTTCGAGATTTGCGCTTTCAAACAATTTTTTACTATATCTATAATTATGTAATTCATAACTATAATGTATAGATTATTATTACTATAGAATTATTAGTATAGATATGCATATATGTACACTTACATTATATTTATTCTATTATAATTTAATTATGTGCCCAGATTAATTTCTAAAGAGGCATTACGGTAGTTTATACCTTTACGACACTGGCACACCTCTCAGCCTTCTTCAGGGCACAAAAAGTCTATGACTATTTCACCAGCCAAAATAATAACATTTCCCTCAGTAGGACTACCCTTAATTTCTTTTAATATCTTATTTAATTCGTAAAAAAATGCTTTTTTTACATAATTTTTTGTACGAGTCGGTGTTGCGTGATATGTAAAAGTTAAAGTAAGTAGAAAGGATATACCAAGAAGTGTAGGCGTGAGATAATTTTGTCGTAACTTAGACTCGATTGCGATGCTAAAACTGATATAGGTTCCAGTAAGTGACAAACTGATGTAAAATGGTTTAACGATTATAGACAAGTCTTACGCAATAGAACGAGGTACATTTCCTACAAGCTTACTGGGAGAAGATTAAATAATTTGATATTTACTGTAATATGGTATTTAGTCCTTCATATTTCTAACTGTAAAAGAAATAATATACCTACTTAGGTTTTTTTTTTATGAGTTTATGTACACTTTACATGCAATCACCATTTTTTGATGGCGAGGATCTTTTATTGTAGATACCTAACTGTTATCATTGGATAAGCTGACCGACCGACCGACAGACATGTAATGTGCTTATGCGATACTAATATGCTGAAAATCTTAAAATATCGAAGGATTGAAAAAGAATCCAGTAAAAAACCCAGTACTTGAGCGGTTAGCTTTTGAGTTATAATTGCATACATATAAAAATAAATGTTTACTTTTATTTTTCTCGTACAGTATGAAAGGGTAGCGGTGATTGGTCGATAGAGGGCTACAAAATGATTTATTGACGTATTATGTGACTGGCGACGTCTTAATTAGGCGCACGATACTTTGTTATAAGGTAAAAGGAAAAACTACCTTTCACGACGTAATTTTATAAAAGAAAGTTAAATGGTTCGTGTATTAAATTGCAGGTTCAAATCCTTCGTGGATTTAACTGTGAAAGTATGTAAATCGTTTTTTTTAGCGGGAAATCCAATTTTTTTGTTGATTGCTAGGAATTGGCTTTTATACTTTTTCTAATATGATATGATTTTTTGACGTGACAACGTCTTATAAATTGGTTTGCCGGGTGACACTTCAAGAAACTGGGTAACGCTCCGCTCACGTTATGCGCTCACAATGAGAGCGAGTGAGAGGCACGCGTCCCTTCCACTCGGGCATGGTTAGCCCGCCTAAGAGCGAGAGAGACAGACATTGACATTGACAGTCGTTGTCACGTAAAACTTTCGCCCGTATACCGACTTTACAGGCAACCAACGATTTTTTATTCACCTATGTAAGATTTAATGTAAAAATTAAACGTATCTGTATTTTTTTTTACCGCAATGACTGGATGATACACCATTCAGACAAAGTATTAGTTATACTTTAGTGGGTTCTGGTTGTAACAATAACGGACGCTTACCTATATTAATTATTTTATCATCTTATCCACATTTCTACTGTATATTATGACATATAATTACACATGTATAGGTGACCTGCTTATACGTCACATAGGAAACTGCTATAACAGTACCTTAGAGTGAGATAATATCACTATAATCACATTAAGTGTTGTCCAGACAAAGGAAAATGACAGGAAAACTATCTACTTCAGTTATGAAATATGGTTGGCTACCATTAATCTTGTTTTACATACCCTTGTCACATGAATAACTTGCTTAATATAACACAACAAGCTTTTTGCGTGAAGTGTCTTCTTAGATAACTTAACTCCTGTAGATTTACCTATTTACGTGACTTATTTCTTTTAGATTAGATAGATAGATTTGGAAGATTTATACGTAGGCGAAACATAGAAAATTTGAATACAAAGCTACACAACTAGTGAAATAAAAGCTTGCAGTTAAGTATCGGTGTTAAAACAAAAGAATAGAAGGTTTTAGACTCAGAGTAAACGTCTACATGCATAGAGTGCGTGTAGACATTTATAGGTCGGTATTATTATTGTTATAGGATCGAATTTACAATGTTTTTTTGACATATCAATGGGGCAAATTTTGGGTATATCTCAGAGGTATATCCATATAAAATTCATATATTTTTTTTATAATTACGTGTTATTAAATACGTCAACTGTTTACAATAACTTGCTAAGAAAATACTATTGTTTCGAGCAATCGCCATAATATCTAAGTAAATGGAGCCATTTGCAAAGGTCTAAACGGGCCTAGAACGGCCGCACGGCCTTATAAGGAACCCCTCAAACCGAGGAGTATCTATCAGTGCCGATAATATCGGAATGTTAAAGAAAATGTATTTTGATAATAATAATTAGTTTTTTGATACAAAATATACTTAGGTCTTATTTTACTGAAAAATAACAGCCCTTTCTTATTATTGAGAATAAACAATTAATTGTGTGCATGCTTGTTTCGAGATTGTCGATATCTATTCCAATATTTGATCTTTTAAATACAGGTGAGTTAAATTTTTATGCAGTTTTGTGCCCATATACCTACTTATAAAATGACTGTAAACTATACATATATTCTACACTAGCTGTCCCCCGCGACTTTGTTCGCGTGTTTTAGTTTCAATGGTTTTTCATTTTTGCAAAATTTTTCATTTCCGCTCCTATTGGTCGTAGCGTGATGTTATATAGCCTATAGCCTTCTTCAATAAACGGACTATCCAATACAAAAAGAATGTTTCAATTCGAACCAGTAGTTCCTGAGATTAGCGCGTTCAAACAAACAAACAAACTCTTCAGCTTTATAATATTAGTATAGATTAAAACTTAGAACTTGTGAGTTCTTCCTAAACATTAGGTAAACGTCAAACTCTACGCTGAATACAATGTCGAAATATCAAAAGGTATAAATATCTAAATTTTTATACTTCTACTAGTATAGAAATTTAGATATTTATAATTATCTTCTTAATAAGGCCTGTTTCCTATTTTTTTTTTAATGTCCGTCTTGTAGATAAATGAATTTTATTGGACACGTATTTTTCCTTTTTTCCTGCAAACAAAAAATGATCAAAATACAGAGAACTGAAGTTACGCGTGACGTCACTCCTCGCTACGATTTTTAGCGAGGCGTAGCGTCATAAGCCCCCACTCCGAAACTTTAAAGCGGTGTATCTTTTAATTTTTTTATTGTTTTGATAAAAGAAAAAATACGTGTCTAATATTTTTTTATTATTTAACTGACGGACTAAATAGATTTTAACTTTTCATACCCAGGAAACATCCCTATTGTCTTATTATAATTAAACTACGATAAGATAAAAAAATCCAATAATCAGCTATGAGGAAAAAAAAAACTATTTAGAATTTCAAAACACAAAATATGTTATACTGGTCACCCTAACATCTAGTACCTGACAAAGTTACCTAGAATATGGTATTAATTATGAGCTCTTTCTATCTCCTGTCACCAACAAACTATTTTCAGTTCCTTGAACCCAGTTACATTTTACACATAGGTATCTACTTGCAGCTCTAATTTACGATTATAAAACCCGGGATTGAATTGGAAAAGTTATTTTGCAAACGGCAAAAGATGTTGATACAATATACTTTTCGTATATTTCGCTTTGAAACATTATTATTTATTCAAGATTTTGGGGTTACATTTTTGTCGAAAAAATAATTGAAATATCTGTAAATTGATAGATAGGTTTCATTACATTGCAAATTTGTCCTGAAAACGGTCAAATTGTGTCAAAGTCAAAGTAAAAGTAGATCTAGACACAATATAATATTCTTACATGTTATATTAGTTAGTGGCTTTGAAACTAAGATTAAGAAATCGTTCTTAAATGTTATAAGCCACAATTACCACGAAATTGGAGCTAATGCCAAATAAATTAATCAATGAAGCATTAATAATGGCGCCGTGTCGTGCAATTATTCCAAAACGTGTGAAATATCGTCTTAAGACTTCAAGATGGCGTTATTGAAATAATAATATAATTTGAATAAGGCAAACGCAAAGCCGTGTCAAACAATGTGTTCTAAGGATTAATATTATTATGTTTATAATATAATATTATGCTTAATTGTTTGGCATGTTTAATCTGTGCATGTTATTGTTAGGCTGTTGTGTTTTTGCATGCTTTAAATTGCTTATTTGTGAAGATATATTGAGAACTATAAAATAAATATTGAATGCCTCAAAGTAAATTTACACACAAAAAAAATGTTGAAAACACTTCTGGAATTCGAAATTGAAACAAAAAACCTCATTATTTTAACCTTCGTGAAACCACAAGGCTTTATAATATTCGGTCAATCGATATGTGGTAAGCAGATAAATTCTAGTAAAACCACGAACATAACCACCCCCCTATATTATCCATTAAAAAAATACAAGTAGGTATACCTATTAAATGAAATTAAATTACAGTTTACTTAGGAATCTATACAACATAGTTACGAGTGTCCTGGAGTTGGTCGACAGCATAAACTGCATGGACGCTCTCGGCCGTGGCAACAATTTAGCTGGAATTAGGGAATTGGGTCAACACCATGGAGAAGTAAGCGCGTGGAGTGATCACGTGTGGGACATGTTTTTTTTTTTCATGTAGTTAAGGTACATATAATTACTATAATTTGCAAAAAATATTTTTACGATTATTATTATGTACCTACACGTAGCTATAAAACTGTATTTGATGTTTTTTATTTTATATTTAACAAAAAAAGTATATTAATATCTAAAATCATAAGAATATCATAGTATAATTTTTATCATATACCGTTCATCTTCTATCGAAGGACATGGGCAAAAATATTGTAGATTGGTGAAAATAAAACGTTTCGTCTTGCTTGATTAAAACATCAACGGATACGGAAAATCTCTAAAAGTTTATAGCTGTCTAAACTATTTCTTACCTTAATTTCTATTTCAGAAACTTAAATACACAATATGTATATCGCTTTAATCTACTTTAAATACTAAAGCTATATTCTGTTTTTGAGTTTCTGACTATATCAATCATCCCACAAAGTATTACAAACACTCCATTCGCTCCATACTCTGTGGCGCACGACCGGACATAAACTCAGCAGCTTTAGTTGTAACGTAAGATAAGCTGTAAAAAAGTAATGGCTTTATTCATAAATTCTGTAAGAGCGGTCAATATAAAATGCTGCTACTTATAACTGCTTTCTTTTATTGAAGTGTAAAAGGTAAAACTTTATTATATCTAATTAAAAGATAAAGAAATAAGCCCGTAAATGCTTAATTATAAAATACTGCAAGGATGAAGTTATTAGTTTATCAGGTTAGGTTTTGTACGGAAAAATACTTCTTTAAATTAATATAATAACCTTAATAATTTTAAATGGTTTCTATTCGTAAGTTTTAGCTGGTCTGAGTCCAAACTGCCCGTATTTCGTCTTCTCCAGGACGGATGAAACCCTAGAGCTTTTTACGGGGCCAAAAACTTAGTAGATATTTATTTTCCATTCGGGACTAGTCGAGTTTACTAATAAAAATAAGTTACATGCAAGAGTATATTTCTTAAAAAAAAACGGGTCCCGCATTAAGAAAATTTCATCCTTGTGTCGCAGGGAGTTTTACAAACATTCAAATCACGACGAAAGAAGACCCAGACTTAGAACAAGCATTTGTGGATCACGCACAATGCGGGGATTGAACTCGTAGCACGTCGGTAATTGGCGTGGTCACCTATACTACTCGGCTATCCGTGCAGTCGACTTTGATCCAACACAAAGACCAAAAATATTACCTTCTTAAAATACCATAATTGTTATTTGCCATCAAAATTACTATAAAAATAAAATATTATAAACTAGCTGTGCCCGCGGCTTCGCTCCCGTCAACTGACTTTCTCCCTACCCTACCTACCTACCTATGTACCTACCTACCTACCTTCCTACCAACCTATTTTCTCATTCACTCACTCAATTTTCGTATTATAAGATTAAAAACAATATTGTCCTTTTTTTTCTTTTATAGAAACCTTGTTCGACAATAACGAATATAAAAAAATCGTTAGAAAGTTATGCACGTAAATACATTTTAGCGATTCATTTTTATATTTATATAGATATTACCTACATAGTTTTTTCATTTTGTGTCTTAGAACTACGTCTTAAGCTACGAAATCAAAATGCAGCTTTCAAGTCTTCAGAGGGTTTAGATTGGTCTATAGGAGTGACTTGGTATTTCACGGGCGGGTTAAGCCTGGATTCCCGTTAGTAACATTCAAAAGTAGGTATATACACAAGGGTCTAAAAGCTTTTAACCTTAGACACTTAGTTTGATTAATTTGTATTTAAATGTCAACGTAAGATAGGGAATCAGGTACCTATATTGGTTGACAAGGATTGATAGGTTTAAAGAATACCATGGCTAAGGAAATGCGGGAAATGCCAAAGTGGGATGTTGACAATGTTTTTTAATATATCCGTCTTTAAGTTAATAACAAAATATTAGACACACATTTATCAAAACACATATTTATCAAAACAATAAAAGTTAACAAAAAAATAAATAAGTAGAAGGCAAAATTTAAACTTCTAGGCAGTTACCTCGGTTGCTTAGTTGGTAAAGCGACTGGCGCGTCAAGCCAGTAGTCGCAGGTTCGAGTCCTGTCTGAGGTTTAAGTTTTTCTTTCTGCTATTTGTATATTTTAATTACAAAAGTAACAAAGTTAAAATACGTCAATATTTGGCTAAAATTGGTCGTATATTTCCTTCTTATAGAAACTATAGGCATATCGCAATAAACAGAGTTTTTTAATACTAATTAGTACCTACAGAAAGCAATCTCATTTAGTCAACACCTTCCTTAGTAGCATCAGCAAAGAACACAAATAAACCTACAATCATAAAACATTATGCAACAATTTCCACAACAACGATATTCCAAAATCTTTTGTTATTAACAATGTCAGGTTATGCATAAACTTGTAGACTACAGGCGAAGTCAGGGGGCGCTAAACTGCGTGGAGCCGCGGCTGCAAATCGACCATTCTACCGCGTAACTGCTTCGACATCGCCGTCGAGTGGTGGCCATGGATCCTGATGAAGTAAGGATAGTTTTAACATTCAGAAAATTTTATATTAAAAAAATAATATTCTAACAGATTGGAATCTTAGATATACTATTTATTGTCGGATGATAGTAATTATTTTAGGTTATAAGATGAATGGACCCATGTCCTAAAAAAATTTACTGAGTCAGACTGAATGCGAAAGGCGAAGGACTTGGTGGTGTGGTGCTACTTGGAAGAGGCATATGTCCAGCAGTGGACCTAGGTAAGCTGAATATTTGAAATGAGACAATGCAAAACTTTGCATCAATGAAGTAGTTGTTGTACTTCTTAGAATAAAGCAGCGGTTTCCTTAAAAAAAAAGAAAAACACAGTTCAATTTATAGTAGCTTGTATTAAAACCCAAGTTTTAAATCAGCTAGGCTCACCGTACAAGTAAAGAAAAATCGAACAAGCTCAAAAACGGTAGGATTTCGGTGTTTTGTAACAGAGTTCCTATTCCCACCTCTTAGGCTCCATCATCAGACCGGCTCGAAAGTATCATAATATCTAATATATACCACAGTGAAATGCAAAGTAAATAAGCAGGACATTCTCCTTAAAACCAAACCCATGGTCACCCGTGGCGTTGTAACAAAAGCTATTACCTGGCCGGCGCGCGGCGACTCGCTAACTTGTATAGCGCGTCGCCTTCGCAGCTTCGCCGGGATTATCCCTGTTCGCGCCGCAAGTATGCTCACACTAGTTCACTTGCGACTTAGACTTGTTAAGTTTTACAAACTGTTGGACAAAGAATCTTAATTAATTGATCGGTTTTTTAATTATTGTTTCTAAAAGCTATTTCTTTTTTGTTAATTTATTGTGCTAAACAAATAGTCGTGTGTTCTAGTATTTTTTTTTCGATTCCATGCACATATAAAAAGAAAGACAGACATTATTTACTTATAGCTACCTCTATGTACTTTACTTACGACGTATACTCTCTTCAATGATTATAATCATGTTTTTAAAGAGCTAAAGTTAAAAACATACAACCTACCGACGCAATATCTTCTTAAAAGAAGAATAAAGACGTTTGATTAAAAACACTTCGTGATTCAGATGTTTTAATGTATTAGCACAGACTAATGAATAGTACTGTGTCTATCATATCTAAAAACAGACAAACAGTAAAATCTTAACTGGTATTAATCATTACGTCTTATAAATATCGATTTTAAGTTCATCGGATTTCTCAAATTAAACACACAAAAAAGTAATTTAATTATCAAGTTATCTAAGTTATGATTCACAATAAATATAAGTTATTTATTAGGCAATAATAGTAAATAATTATTTGTAACATAATACCCATATCTAATCAGTATTCGATAAAAGGTAATATTGTAATCAATAATGAATATAAACGACTTATTTTGTTTAAACTATAGTTAGTTAGGTGCTTAGAACATCTTAATTTGTTAATATATTACAGTAATAAACAATAAATGGTTACACATATATATATTAAAAAGATATTTAAAGATATTTAGACAAGCATGCGTATGGATTACATTTTAATATGATATAAAAATCATATTTAAATGAGACAAATAAGAAATCAAATATTAACTCATTATAGAATCGCCTTGTATAATAAATAAATAAAATACAAATATTTTGTATTTGTATTTTATCAACATAAAACAAATAATATATATGTAGGATCAGGAGTGCCGAGAGGTATAGCGTCAGGGTTAGGAGTTCCCATTTTATTGGGATAAACAAAAGGAATCAACTCTTAAAGTAATTACAGGGTTTTTATTAACACAATTAACACACAATACAAAATAAAAGGTAAAACAGTTAGGCGAACAGACCTTTAAGGTCACAGTTCGTACAGTGGCCAAACCACCCAATTACACAGAGTACAAAATATACAGCAGCGCTGTACCAGTAAACCGACAGTTTTGTCGGGAGCAGGGGAGCTCTTAATCGAGTCGAATCCGAAGACCGACTGACTACATTATCGAGTGCACGCTCTTTTATAAGACGATGCCCCACTTTGCAATCCCTCCACGACAACTCTGTCCAATGGCGCACGGAAGTACGTCACGTGTTTACTTGATACAAAATGTGCAACAAAATCTAATACGATTTACATTACATTACAAAGTAATCAAATAATAAAAGAATAATTGTCGTAAATAAACAATGGTGAATTTACAGAGTAAATCATTTTAAAATAAAAGCAACATATCGTCATTAATTGTTTTGAACAAAAATATCGGTCACACTTATCGAAATAAGTTGCCAAAAATAATTTAGTGGGATTTAATAAATTATGTTTCGATTTATTAGACAATAATTGATACAAAAAAAAACATTTAAATTAATAATAATAAAATCAACTCATAACAAAAAGGTGACTACCCACAATTGTGATTGACAATCAACTCCGACATATATATATTTTTTACTTTATATCCGTTAGGCACAAAGATATTATAAACGCTTTTGTTGTCTAAGTGTATTTAAAGGCTTAACGCTTATTAGACTGCCCGATATTCAATCTGTCTTATTAAGACCACGTATATCTAACATGAGAAGGACTAATTAGACAGTAAACGTGCTTTCGGCCGCGCTTACTGTCTTATGACGTACGCCTTGTGAATGAGTTAACATGCGATATTCCGCGCTTGAATAGCATATTAATTATTCTGTGATAATAGCGATTTTGTCTTATTAGTTAGTAAGACAGACTAGTTAGTCGAGACTGAATATCGCGTAGTTCAAAAAGTGCTTAACCGGGGCTAAGAATTATCTCAACCGAAATATCTCTATCTCGATAAAAAATGAATTTTGAGTCCTTCGTAGTACACACATACTTAACACATAACAATGAAAGCTCTGTCTTATAATATCCATGTTTCAATAGAACTGGGATATTTACCTATTTTTCATCTGTTTCTTTTAATAACCTTAAAAGATTTTTAAGTACTTACATTATGTAAACTTTGGTTGTGATGTGACATACCACGTAAAATTTATGAGACGTAAGTTAAATGCGAACGAGATATAAATATTCTATTCATATAGGGCCTCTAAATGTCACCCAAAACAATAGAAAGTGACAAGTCAAATCCGAAATGAAATAATAATACAAAAATAATGTCAGAATTTAGCATAAAACAATACTTACGCGTTTGCGAAATACTGTGTGATCGATGGATTGTGGGTGACAGAATAAGCGGCCTATTATCGAAATCGCGCGATTTATTCCAAAACATTGCTCGTAAAATTCTTTCTTTATAAATTGTAAATGTATGTTTATTCCGATGGAGATATAATATTTTATATTATTGCGATTTTACTCACAAAGGTTTGTTTCTTCTTATTCGCTTTTGTTTTATCTTTCGTTCTGCGATATTTTGTGACACCGAGTGATTTAAGTCGCGCTTAAGGATTTTCTTAAGCGAAACACATAACATTAGAATTAATATATGTTTAGTACTTTTTATTTTATTCTGAATAGATACGGGCAATGGGCCTTACCTATTTAAGCAGCTATTAAAAAGTTAAACCTATGTAGGAATTATTAAAATGAATAGGGCTAGGGTAATTACTTTACGTATTTACTGTTAAATAACTGTCAATGTTCAAAAGTTAAATAACTGTAAGTTTGTATAATAACTTTCGTGAGGAGTATTCATATTTATTTAAAAACAAACGGTTTACTCACGTATATTCTCAGGATCGCCCGACTAGTTTCAGACTCAATAGGAGTCCCTAATCATGAGCTGATTTTTAAATAAACTGTAAGTTATAATTCATACAAAATTCGGAACCAAATAATCTCATGTAATAAAAAAATCATCGATTTTGTTAGGTATGAGGCGTGGTTCACATTACGTGTTTGCTTAGGAATTTCGTCTGTGCAGTACTCAAACATTTAATCTCGTTGAAAGATGGAGCTAATAACAGTAGATATCTGTTAAAACCTTACAGAAATAAATCACTCACTCTTTACAACATGACAAACAGTTTTATAAACAATACCATTTACACCCGGCCATTGTTGAGAATAACCGCCGTATATCCCGGATTAACGTCGCGAAAGATTACAGCGGTCGCACGCATGATTTATACAATTTAACAAACCGCCCGGATTACCCGGCTAGATAATGGATACATTCATTTACCCGGTAACCAATGCATATTGACCGGGTAAGTTGAAGTTTCGTATTTTTACAAATGTAGCATGTATACATAGTACTTACTTATTTAATTACTAGCTGTCCCCCGCGACTTTGTCCGCGTGTTTTAGTTTTAACAGTTTTTCATTTTTGTAGTATTTTTCATTTATGCTCCGCTCCTTTTGGTCGCCGCGTGATGTTATATAGCCTATAGCCTTCCTCAATAAATGAGCTATCCAACACTGAAAGATTTTTTCAAATCGGACCAGTAGTTCCTGAGATTAGCGCGTTCAAACAAACAAACAAACAAACAAACAAACAAACAAACAAACAAACTCTTCAGCTTTATAATATTAAATAGTATAGATTTATAAATGTAGTACTTACTTATTTAATTATTTATATAGTACTCGATTTTTTATCCCGATATTTCGCAGAATCACTAAAGCTTTTATGTACTTAGTACGTTGTAAAAGATTATTGTGAAAAATTTATGAGTACTGGTAGTTTGTTGTTCTGATTTCCGCGAATTTTACATATTGCTGCCTATTAGTAGATTAAAATTTTCGATCTCTTTCAAATATACATATATAAGTATATATAGATTTATATATAATATGGCAATGCAAAAGTGGTTAAGCAATATTAGTTGTGTTGGGAAGAGATTCAGTTTTCTTAAAAAAAATGCTGTCCATGGAAGGAACTGACTGGAATCTAAACATTAAGAGTATTTTTATGTACTGTGCGTTGTTTGTGTGCCTGCTTAATTAATACCAATTTTGCAATGACATTGTATTAGAATAAAAATTAAATTGGAGAGTAAGGGCACAAGACAAGGTTAGGTTAAAAAGAAAATTAGTGAAAAACCGAGGGAAATATCGAAAAAATAAAAAAAAAATAACATCGTATTTTTGTATAGATTGACTGGATAACGACTGTCGGGTCAGCTAGATAAATATAAAGTTTAAAAGTCTAAATTATGGTGACAGAAATAGTCTAAGAGATTTCATTACTAAAATTGCTTTGGCGTCAGAATTAGGTGAACGAACGCACAGAACGCGTTGCATTCGAGATAGGTTAAAGATCAAGACTGCATAATATCTAACTTGTATCTAGGTATCTAAGAGAACGAGAGAAAATAGGAAATGTTATTTGATAAGTTATTGGTTTATTGAAATACTTGGAGTATTTACTTCACACTTAACTGAAGTGTTTTGTTTATAATTTCTAAAAAACTCGATAAATTAAATTATTATCGATTATTTTTGGAGAATAATGTTTTGATGGGTATCTACCTGTAGGTAGTTTTACAATATAATATTGTTATATTTTTTATTTAGTGCGCGTTTAACAGGTCAATCCGTTTACCTGAGTTGATGGCACTAACACTTAAAAAATATGGATTCCTTTGGTAATGAGCTATGGCAACACTATAAAAGTTGGGTTATAATTTTAGCCTGTAACTGTAAAATGTAGTTGTTTAAATACAATTGAAGCCACCGTTAAGCAGTATGTTGTTTTAATTTTTCAAACTAAGTATTGGAATTACTTTAAAACTAACTATTATCCTAAATATATATACCTATATATAAAAAAGTCGGGGTAGTTACACCATTTATATATACACGAGAACGGGTGGACAGATTTTCACGATCTTTGATTAGTTAGGTTCGTCTCTAGCAGAATAACTATTAAAACATATAAATATATATGTCTTATGGGAACGGGGACTACTTACGCGGGTGAAACCGCGGGGCACCGCTAGTGACACCATAAAATACACATAAGTAAATGGTGCCAGGTACTTTTTAGAATTTGAATACGCAATCTTGAAGTTAATGTGACATTTTTGACGCTAAAAACTAGTGTTTTCATTGAACATAGGTTCATTTAATAAACATAATAAATTGAGTATACAAAATAACTAGTAAAATAAACACTCCATCAATAACAAATTAATAAACCAAACATTAACTGGACTTCAATTTGTAGCAACTAAATAAATTATTACATAAAGATTAACGAGTTGCCAATAACTTCGACATATGGCCGTTAAGTTATTCTCCGCAATCAATAACTAGTTAAAACTAATAAGTATAAATTGGTAGCGATTGAAGTTTGTCTATTATCCTGTCGGTTCATCTGGCGACAACTGGTTAACGACTGGTTCATTCCGAAGGTGGAATCTGGCTACTGTTGCCCTTAACGTGATTACCGTTAATATATGAGGTATGTTTGTGAAATTACTGGTCGTTATGCGTATCTAAATAATAAGTGAAAATGTATGCAGGATCCATTTGTGTGTTTGTTACTTTGTAAAAATCTTCAGAACAGAAAAGCCACTGATAATTCCACACTTATATCGCCATTACATACATTACCTTGAAGACCTCCGTGGTCAAGTGGCGTACACACCGATTTTCAAGGTATCGCCAGCTCTCAGGTCCCGGTTTCGATCCCCGGCCGGGTCTATGTAGAAAACCACTTTTCTACATTGTCTCGGGTCTGAGTGTTTGTGGTACCTTCGTTGTCTCTGAATTCCATAACACAAGTGCTTTAGCTTTTGAGTTAAGAGTAATGTGTGTCATGTAGTCGACATTTATTATTTATTTATTACAACGTCCCGAGAAGAAGTCAACTGCGCTAGACTTCTTAAAAAAATGTTTTACTTTTTCTGTCATTGTTGTTAGCATAACTGCCTCTCTAGCCAAGTGGCATTTCTCCAAGCATTAAAGCTGATGAAATCGCCCAAATTTATGGCAGTGACAAGTCTAAGTCACGTGACTTATCGAAATTAAATGTCATTTACATACATTTAATGTCATTTAAGCGATAAATATCATCGTTGACGCTTGTAGATACGTCTATAGGATAGGTGTTCGAAATTGGGAACATGTCGAAATTTCGACAGTTAATTAAGTGTTTATTATGTATTGGGAACTTACTGATAACATGGTATGTATCAGGTTGTATTTTTTTTTCGAATTTTAATATTCAAAGTAGCTTATAAAATCATAGTTAAACTAAGTATGTTACTGTAACTAATTACATCTTTATATGAGCGTTTAAATTCCGCTACCTGACGTCACATTACAATTTCATCTCGTCCATTGTAATTTGGACAGTGCACGTGTAAACTGGGGCGCGTTTCCCGCGATGACGTCACACGTTATAACATGGCGGCGTTAATCTCCGGTCAATCATTGACGCGGTTTATTAGCGATAGTTATATCAAACCACAGGATAGGGACAGAAGTTTCACTCTTCATAATGATTGTACTCATCATCATCATTATTTCAGACCGGAATCACCCACTGCCAAGAATATAATACCAGCCTATAAATTGTCCCACTGCTGGGCACAGGCCTATTCTCAAATAGAGAAGGAACGAGGATTGATCACCACGCTTGCTCATTGCGGGTTTCACGATGTTTTTCTTAATTTTCACAATAATTAAGAAAGTACATATAACTTTGAAAAAGTCACATTGGTACTTGCCTGTAATGGGTTCAAACCTGCACAACCTTGTGCACACAAATCCGATCATTAAATCACTAGGCCACTACGACACTGCTGAGGAGAATAGGCGTCCCCTTATTGCTGCCATTTTTGTCTGTTTTGCGCCACCCAACGCAACCCAACGTGCTCTCGGTCGTCCCTGACTCCTTCGACCTGTCTACAGACGGCCGATGGAGTCGTACAGTGACTGAATGATTGTGCTGCATGTAAAAAGTCAAATCTTGAAATACAAAATGACTGCATGATTGGTGGTAAAGCAGTTATGGTAAAGAGTTCACAATAAGAGACGTTGTGGGAAGCAAAAAATGTTATCCTACATGTAATAATCCAAGTCAAAGCCTGAATAAACTTCTTGTATCTTAATAGTCTTGAAACTGATGGTTAGTTTTTGTGTGGGTATTGTAATTTGTTAGATAAAATAAAACATGACATGCTTGGTCAACATACATTGTTGCCATTAGTGAACGTTGCTAACATAGTTTTTTCTATTGCTCTCACTGGAGGCCCTTATGTTTTCGCCAAAAGTTCGGTGAAGCAGTCAAAGCCTGAGCTCAGACTAACTGCGGTAGATCTCTTCCAAAAAAATACATCAACTGCACCAGTCATATAAAGTTATACTTCTGCATGAATCTTCATTGTTACCTGTTAGATCCATACATGGCTGTCGCTTTACGGGATTGAAAATCAGTGCCTGATCATTGTGATGGTAAAACTACAGATAATAATTAAACAGCGCTTGATATTGTCTGCAACCGATGCAACTGCTATTAACTAAGCGAGCTATTGTATCAACATTTTCATAGTAATTAAACGTTTGACCAATTCAGTGGAGTTAATTTTCGATGACTTATTAGTGTTGTTAGCGAGAGTTTGGGGAATATTTGTGGTTCTTTCCACGAATAACTATTATGACCAATCTTCTCTTTCGCAGCTTTTAAAGGCTTTCCTTTCGTTTTTCTTATTACTTATTATTCGACAAGTTAAATATTAGATACGTATTTTTTACTTTTTGAAAATAACTAAAAACTAAGGAAAAGAAGAGAATTAAAATTCAGGGGTGGGGGCTCATTACGTCACGATGTAACACAAAACGTACGACATCGTGACGTCATGTGACAATTCAACAAGCGCGTAAAGCATGTCTATTCAGAAATCAAGCATTTTAAGGGTTTTTCCAAGGTTGCGCCTTCTACATATCCATGTATTTCAAGAAATATCATTTAGTTACGATTATATTATAGGTATTATTATGATATTACTATATCACTATCATAATCTATGCACAATTTGACAATCAGATTAACAGTTTCATAGAAAATTACATTCATATCAATTTCCTCTGAACCTGATAATCAGATTTTTTATGGTTTAGGATTGTGTGTCAAACATATAACTCCTTGAAGTTGGTAAATCATTTGTACGTTGAATAATCTTTTCCATTCGTCACCGGAGATTGTCATTAATACCGGAAGCTGTTAATTTAAACAAGTGGTATTTACTGCGTATTTATGTACCTTAGGTTATGAAGGTTTGTCTCCGAACAATATTAATGGGTCCCGGAAACCCTAAGATCTATTGGCAAAATGATATACGTCTGCTCTTAGCTTTGTTTATGAGAAAATGATTTGCAAGAATTTCATTTTGTAGATTAGAATTTCAATCAATAATATGCTATTATATATACCTGTAATAATTGAAAATCTGGAATATTTTTCTAAGAGTACACGCTATATTTGTTGCGTCGCTAAAAACAATAAAATAAAGATGATTTTTGGTATAAAATAGAACTATTTCATGAAAAAGTCGGCCACATCACTTAGTGACCATTGCCCTTACTCTCCAATTCAATTTTAATTCTAATACAATGCCAATGCAAAATTGATATTAGTTTAGTAAGCAGAAGATTCAGTTCTCTTTATAAAAATGCTGTCTATGAAACAACTGACTGAAATCTCAACATTTGCAAATAAATATATTTTGTATGCATCATAATAGTCATAGTTTTTTGTTTCAAACGTTTCAAATGAAGCTAGCTTTAGTTCTAGAATGTACTAAGCAGTATAGTTTTGTAAATGGCAAAGCTAGCGATTGGTTTTAAGTGCCTATTACCTTCACAGTGCGTAATCGACGTAAAATCTCAGCCCGTTGCCCTACGGCCCACATTTATAATTCTAACCGATACGTTCCCGCCAATTTATTGTTGATCTCGTCTCAAATTATGTGCTTATTTAGTCGGAAAACATGCGGCATAACTACGTATTTCTATGATTTGTTTAAACTCTATTGGCCTTATTAATAAAAACCTCGACTGCGATTAGCGATAGCTTAGCAGATTTTTTATTCAATTTTTCGATGGAGAATTTAAAATTAGAATTTGTTAATCCGTTGTTAAGCTCCATCGCGACTTTTATTATAAGTATTGTGTTGTTTGTCTCAAAATACAATGATTTAAAAAACTAAATTTATTAATTAAGGTAAACAAGAGATTAGTATATATGATTTAAGACATTTTCGACAAAATAAGCAAGTATATTAACTTGAAAAACCTGCTAAGTGCGAGTTGGACTCGCTCATGAAGGATTCCGTACCATCTTACAAAATGTATGCCAGCAAAAAACTATAAAAATACACGTCTTATGTATGTGGACCCCTTTCGTTTTTTTATATTACTATTTGTTGTTTTAGCGGCAATAGACATACACTCTCTGTGAAAATTTCAGCCGTCTACCTATTAAGGTTTATGAAAAACAGCCCGCTGCCAGACAGACGGACGGACGTACGGCCAGAGGAGGTAACTGGGTCCTGTTGGCACACTTTTCATACGGAACTCTTAAAATCATTCAATATATCTGTAATAGGGATGTTTCCTGGGTATGAAAAGTTAAAATCTATTTAGTCCGTCAGTTAGATAGTAAAAAAATATTAGACACGTATTTTTTCTTTTATCAAAACAATAAAAACTTATAAAGATACAGCGCTTTAAAGTTTTGAAGTGGGGGCTTATGACGCCACGCTTTGGTAAAAATTGTAGCGAGGAGTGACGTCACGCGTAATTTGCGTTCTCTGTATTTTGATCATTTTTTGTTTGTAAGAAAAAAGAAAATATACGTGTCCAATAAAATTCATTAATCTACCAGGCGGACATTAAAAAATAATTAGGAAACATGCCTATTCTTAAACGATTCGTTCAATGAGACATGCCTCCATTTTAGTACGGAATACGTAAACTATTCAAGCTAAACTATACAATCGTCGACACAGCTGACTATTGTCTTAAATGATTTTTGGACTTTATTATCGACGAATAAGGAATATTTTGTAATGATAATTATCAAGACAATGCATTTTGTTAAATTGATACAAAGATTTAATTTGAGGCCATGAAATTAGCGAGTTATTATGTTATGCGGTTATGTTTTCGAGTATATTTATGTATGTATGTATGTATGTAAATTTCTTTGTCACGCTCTGTAGCCTGAACGGCTTGATGAGGTTTACCTTGAGAGGTACCGGTATCGTATAAATAAAAAAATAACATGGCCCATTTTTGAGCTTTATTAGGTACCTAGGTATTAAGTATGCTATATTTAAGCTAACTTTATTTTTCATCATTTATCATCATTATTATCAGCACATCCAAATTTTATGTAAATTGATTGAAAAATGTGTAAATAAAAAATAGGAGTCGGTTTTTTAATTTTTATAACTTTACTAACTGTCGCCTGCGGCTCCGCCCGTGGATGTTATCTTCTATAAATACCAGAAGCCATAGAAGTATTTAGTTTGATATATGAATCAATTTGTTACTAACAAATGTGCATTAGAAATAAATAATCAATTTTGTTGTATTTATGGTTCACTATTTTGGCCATAATGGCTTACACATAAAAGTTAGATATATATGCTGTTGCGGGCTTTTTTAAGACTATTTAAGATAAAAATTTCCAATATACATTACATAATTTATTAAATAGATGAACATTTTTAAATCATTTACAAAGCTCTAGAGCGCAGGAGCTTTTTGTTGTTTAAAAATGTTTATCTGAACGTAAATCGCGTATTTAAAGTCCCCAACATAAATTCTCAAACTGCCTACATCGACCTTTGTCTCGATCCGCCTACTTATTTAAATTATTGCCAAAGTTTGCCAAACTGTTGGCAAACTAATGAGTTAAGCAAGAGGTGTTATGGTCACAAGTACCTTTGATTTGTGACGGTTCATACAGAGTCTGATAATATATACCATAAATCCTATATTTGCATTTGAAGTCTATAATTTTTGGTCGTTGCACGTTTGGTTTTATATTTATTGGTAAGTTTCTTGCGTAGAAAGGATAAGTTATTGTGGATTTATAGTTACTATTTGCTGTTCGTTCTTGTGCTCTAAGTATTTACCGGAACAGAACCATATTGAAATCAAAACATTGCGACGATGATTGTCAATATTAGAGATGTTGACTGGGTATGAAAAGTAAAAATCTACAGATCCTATTTTGAAATTCTTTCGTTAGAAATAAGCTACAAATTCCTGAGCGCTATAGGTTATATTGCAGTCTATCTATCTGAAGCCGGGGCAGGTCGCTAGTTTTAAATATTATGCGCAATAGCTTAGGAAAGAACCACCTATAAATACACTTTAACATCCCAAGGAATCGATCCTAGAACATTCAGAATTCCCATAATATGCCAAGAAAACAACCAGGCTACACAATATGTATTATTATATCTAATAGCAACATTAACAACAAACTACACTTTCTAAAGTAGTGTAGCAAGTAATCTTAACATCGGTTTTGAACTAATGATGCAAATCATTAGTCGCAAAAAGATGTAAAGATTACTTTAATTCCATAATGGACTCAGAGCCTACCATTACAGCAGTTACAGCAGTAAGCAAGCCGACAGATGTCAATCACGAATATTTTAACCGCATTTAGCTAACGACTGGTTTTGCATTACAATTGCACCGGTGTGTCGCACGTATCGTAAATGCGCATCGACTCCTGCGCAGGTTGCGGCAATGAGAAAAGTAATCCCCCATCCCTCTCTTACGCGTTATAAAACATAATGCGTGAGCAAGATAGTGATGTTATTATTGCGCAATGTGCATCGGATAGCCATCAAAATGTCAACACACGGTACAGGGCGGGGTACATGAAACACTTCGGGACAAAATAATACATTTCAATTTATATTTAACAAGTGAAGATTGTTTTCTTAAAAATGTATTGTACATTTACATAATAAGTATGTGGTATGCATGGAAAAGGTCTGCTTGAATAGTTGTGTCCTAGATATTGTTCCTTGCTCTCAAACATTCCCGTACTTATCTATGTTATAGAATAAATTTCGTAGGAAATTCAATTGGGTTAAATGTATTTTTCTTAGAATGCTGATGTAAACAGTCTAGTTTTCTTGCAAATTGACTGTTCTGTCATGTATGTATTCTACTAGTGATGATCAAAAGATACAAAAATGCTTATCAAGGATATTATTTATTTTGGCACAAAAGCAGTTTTCTTTAATACGATGTCAAAAACAATATCGCTGATAAAAATTTCAAATCTTAGTCATCCATGTCCTAGCTCCTTATAACCAAACAAACACCTAATTGGCTATTTATATAATACAATTAGCAGTACAACAGTCTGTAAAAGTCACTTTAATAGCATTATAAGCGCATCATTCACTGTATACCTTTCGATTCTTATGGCTACATTCGGCCACACAAAGCACGAGTCCCATTGAATAGAATTGACTGTTCCCTTATTTTGCCCGGAAGTGTACACTTTGACGATCGGAATTAGATTGTAGCGGGATTATTTCTGTATTGGGCATAAGACCGATTCAAAAGGATTGTTGGCCAACAAATCGTAGATACAAATGTAATAATTAAGATATTGTTTGCATAATTAGCGGGGACATTTTGATTTAGTTTGCGCGGTTATGGAAAGCGGCTCGCTTTAAAGTCAAGTAATTATCTGAGATAGGTAATAAAGTAAAGTTCTGTTGTAGGCAAAGTATTTGCTTGACACCGTGGTATCGAAATAGCTTTACTCAAATATTTCAATTTGTTGTATGTGATTAGTCGTTGAAAGGAAATGCATTTTGTAATTCCTCGATTAAGTCAATAAGTAATTTCTATGATTTAGTTTTAATAATATAACAGCGATTTATGGTAATTATTAAGGCTGTCAGTGAACCTATTATTACTTATTTATATGAGAGAGGAGGTGTTTGTAAATGTAAACAGGAAAATTTTATATTTTCTACCAAGCCTTTTCCCAAGCTATGTTGGGGTCGGCTTTCAGTGTTACCGGATTGAACTATACCGTATTGCACATGGAGCTACTGCCTATCAGACCTTCACAACCCATTTTTCTAGGTAACACACAGTATCCCAAAGTAAGACTGGTTGTCAGAATTGTAATGACTTAACGACTGCCAAAGATCAACGTATGACAGTCAGGACCAACAGTTTAACGTGCTTTTCAAGGCACGAAGGGGTCTCGGTACGTTTTCAAATGGCCACCCATCCGCGGACCAACCGCGGTGAGCGCGGCTTAACCTTTATTATTGGTCAAAATTGGCACGGCTTACACTTAACCATGCACCACTCCGACAGAAAAATCAGGTCAGTAAAATTTTATATGTATTATTTTTATTGCATTTTGCTATACTTAGGTACGCCTACCTACAAGTAACAACCAATCCACACCCATCTTCTTATTTGAATTCTATTTTGTAAATGTTTACTCGTAGTACATAAACCATTCACAGAGTTCATATAATTAGTAAACACAGGATGTTATCTCATTAATTAAGGAAAGCGTGACGGGGAAGAACTTGGTGTTTTATATTTAATTTCTAATGTTTGAGTTTTTCATAAAAGCACAGTTTTGAAAGTGTAAACTAGGTTTTAAGTAATAAGATGGCGGTTAGTGACGCAGATAACAAAATTTAATTATTTTACGGTTTAAAGAAAACATGTTACGAAAAACATCACTTTAGTTTATGTAGTGTTATGTCTATGTACAGCTAAATATAACAGCGTTTTAGGAAAAAAATGCAGCGCTATAAAACAATACTCAATTCATTAGTACTTTATTCAATGTTTACAAAAAAACTTTATTTAGAATTTTAAAATTACATTCTAAACATACTAAACATGAACTCGTTAAAGACATCAGAGATCTTAGATTATACATAGAAAAACATAGAGCGCGCGTATCGCTAGTATCCCTTACGGCGAGCGTAATAATTTTTTTACCTAAATGTACTACGCTCGTTTACTGATTTAAATGATTTTCCGATGACCAAACGTTTACGCGAAAATATAGACGGTTCCGATATTATTAGGGTAATATTAGGTTTAGAGATGGTTTCAATAAATCGGCGCGCTCCGTTTTGGCACAAATTTTTCGATTTTACATGACGGACTAAGACTAACCCTCGAATACTGAAACACAACTCAACGTTGATACGTTCTCAAATCTCAAAGTGACAGAGACAGCATGAGAGTCAACGGCGACTTAAGGCTAAACAAACTTAGCCTACAAACCTGAGGCGTCTTTATACGCACGTCATTGATTTAATCAAACAGTCGCTATTTAGCAGTAAGATTGAATTCTTTAGTTTATTTAGCAATCTAAAGATTAAGCAACCCATGCAAAGCAGTCCCATTATCGTCACCGATGTTAGTATCGGTTGCGACAGCTTCGATTCCCGGTCGGTATCAGATTCAAGACAGCGACTAGACACTTGCGCGGTCTAATGATATTGTTGTGACATCATGACCTGGGATGGTGTAAATGTTTGCACATTCTTCTTACGTACAGTTAGAGTCGAAAGTACTGGCTAAAAATGTTGAAATAAATTAGATCTAAGGAATCCTTAAATTTGGACGCTACGTGCGGTGCCGCAGCGGTGCGGTAGTCGACCGGCGCACGGACGATCGTCGTTTTTCATACAAAGCCTATAGGTACTCAGCAGCGGGTGATTAAGGGCTGAATTGATGATGATGATGTCAAATAAATAGCTCTTTTGATATTCACAATGTTTTATTGTGACTTTCAGCAGTGTTTTTTATCGAACTCCTTTGAAACGCTCGACCAGTTTTTATTATTTTTTTAATTATATACAGTAGGTCTGAGAATAGGTCGTATGCTATTTTTTGTACCCCCAGATGATATGGGTGGCCTTGGCAAAACAACGATTGTCGGGTCAGCTAGTAGATATTATAAAAAATTCCAAACCGGCCAAAGTAAATCTTCTTGTCAATTCTCCCTTTCAAATCGATAATTTTCCCACAATTATGATTTCAAACACAAATTATACATATACTGGATATTACACAATTTAAAGGAAATCCTGGCTATAATTAATAACTGACTTTCTATTCGTTTGAATTTAACTGCAGGACTGTACCGGTTACCTAACTGAGAAGTTACAACCAAGGAGTAATTAAACTTTATCTAAACTCGTTCATTAATTTTATAACAGCCATAATATATTAACTAAGAAACAGTTCTCTTGCTAAATTCCTATAAGATATATGTTATTGCTTTTGCATATTAAATGTAAACAATAATTTAAGTAATTAAATTCTTCTGGTTATTCTGTTTGTCGATGATGCAAAACTTTGTCTAACTTTAGAAAATGTTTAAATCAGTTGCTGCACTGTCACTTGTAAGCAATGTGGAAGGAGGAACTGCAACATATAATTTTTGTGTCAGACATCGTTTATGGTAACCAGACATTGTTAAATTCACACCAAAAAAAAATCTGAGTTCGTAAAACAATCTCGTTCCATTTAACATGGGTTTTTTTTTTGGATAAGAAAAGAGAGAAAACTGCATAAGTATATTCCTGTTGCAAACTCATGTTTGTAATTCAATGCAGTAATGAGATTGACCTTTTGATGTGTTTGCATTCTAACTATTCATTAAAACTCATATGTAACCTATAAGGTACCCTATTAAACCTATTTAGACCCTGTATTAGGACCTCGAGACATGATTCGGAAAACATAGATATTTTAAGATAAAACGCAACGATTAAGTGATTTCTAAAGAGAATTCATTAAAAAATATATAACTGCTTCATATTAGTGTAGTTCTAATTCTCATTTTTAATTTACTTCAGTTTAAAAGCAGTATCTACTAATGTGTAGGCACCATAACGAATGCTGCCTAAAATGCTATTGTAAAGAGAAGTGTTTAATCTATCTATATATCTAAAAGAGAATGTATGTGGGTATGTATGTTCACTTAAAACTCGAGAACCGTAAGTCCAATTGATATGAAACTTTGCAAACCTATAAAGAGCGTCATGACCACTCCGACGAACACAGTTACGTTAGTGCCGGATAGGTAGTGCTGGTGGCAGTGATTGTGTCTTTTAAACCATATGTAAAATTTTAGATTTTTTTAGTTGAAGCGGACACAGGTCTCCTAGTCATATATTTATATATTATGATATAGGTACATAACATATTTTATTCCTTAGGTGCAAATGACTAAAATGGCTCACTGTATGTTTTTTAGCCTATACAGTCCTACAGCTTGTCAAAATTTAGTAGTGAACTTCTTCAAATTGTTTTAAACACCTTGAATTTGTTGCATACACACAAAACAAAATGAACTTTATTCTCTATTAAAAGGCACTACTGAATGCACTCGGCTATCTAAATATGGTTGGTCCAGTAATCTAATCTGACACTGGCCATAAAGGTCGCATTATATGGTGTTCGGTCCAATGCAGATCTTATGTCAGATAGAATTGAGATGATTTTGATGTTGGTTTAAGTGCCTGATAGTCTAGAGTTCTGAGTTTGGACTACAATAAGATGGCTATCTTTGTTGGTTACTTTAAAGTTAGGTTTTCTTTGATAACCGTTTAAATGAAATCGATATTGGGATATAATCGTACCTATTAGTTGAGTAAGTGAGTTTATGTGAGTGATTTTAAAGTTTTCTGTTATACGGCAGCCATTACTATTAGACAGCAAATGGAAAATGGTGACAATAAAATTAATAAATACGTGTTAAATGGACGTGTTAGATGGAGTTGGATATAAGTTTTAAACTCTACTGTTAATATTAGCCCTTGTATTTTCTTTGTACGTCGTAATGTCAATTGCTAGTTTTTTTTTAAATAAACGACTCTCGCACTGAGGAATTTAATCATCGTCTCGCGGAGCGTTTTAAAAACACTCAAATCACATGCACGAAGAACACTCAGACTTAGAATAAGCATTTGTGGATCACATAAATGCTTGGCCCTTGCGGGAATCGAACCCGCAGCTCGTCGCGCACAGTGGTAAATGGCGCAGTGTGGTGACTTATACCAGTCGCCTATCCGTGTAGTCAGATTATACTCGAATATTTTACAAAACTACTAAGTCCTGCCTGTTTGATTAAGGGTCAATCTTGTAGATTCGATTAGAGAATCGACCAAATTGTAGAGACAAATAATTTTGTAAGTAGGTATATCTGTCACGACATGGAACATACCTAGTATCTATACATGTTATAAAACAATGCCCCCGCCGCGTATGTCTGTCTGCCTGAACACGATAAACTAAAAAACTACCAAAAGGATTTTCATATTGTTTTCAACATTAGATATCTAGAGTGATTCAAAAGAAAGATTTGTGTGTAAAAATCATTACCGTTTCATCATTACAATCACTGTTATCTCAAGCAAATGGAGTGCTGAACATACATAAACACTCATAGCACATAGGTTTAAGTATATTTATAGCGCGAACTACAAAGAGAACACAATAACAGTTAATCTTAATATCGTAAAAGTACGCGCATTGATAGCGCTAGGAATTAAACGCGTAGATAAATTACATGGCCGGGTCAGCGCTTGTACAATGTACGCTGAGCTGCGCGGGCGCAGGCTTCTAGTAAATGTTGAATGTCGACGCTTACTTGTTTTGAAGGGACTGAATTGTTGTTATGTTGGTAATAGTTTTATTGTTTTGAATTCTATTTGGTTCGCAATAGTGTTTTGGGATATAATTGGTGTGAATTATTATTTTATTTCTTATTTTTCAAATGTATTTCTTGTTACTATTATTCACTTAGAAATTCATTTGTGGAAAAGAAGAGAAATGAATACCAATATATATTTTATACTTACCCTATTAGATTATGTGAGAGATTTATGTACACTATTTACTGCCCTTTCCATGGTTCCATCTTACAACCAGTGGTTTGTTTGATAGATTTTTGCAAAAAGTCAACCATTACAATACTTTTGTGTACCTACCATATAAATATTTTCGGTGAACACTAAATTTCTTAACGGCCAAAGATCAACAATTAGTAAAAACACCTGCATTTCTGACTCATTTTCGTCGACAAAACACCTGCCAACCCTATTTCGCTACAGTGCATGTTTGGTCCTCAGCCAGCGATTGTACTAACTTAGATAGCCCGATAGGCCTCAGCTTTATGTGTGCTCACCTTTATGTGGATAAAGGCCGCGTTTGAGACCGTTGCCATGGTAACGGCCGTGATTGATACGTTGAAGATGCTTTTATCACACTTTTAGTCTAGACGCTTATGGAGAAGGGTTCTAATTTATTGTTGATTTGAACAGTTCTATTGTGTGCATTTTTTATTTATTTTATGATTTAAAACAGAATATATTATGCATAAAATGTATAGCAATGAAGAAGTTATAACTTCGTTCCATTTCAATTTTAGGGTTCCATACTCCAAAAAGAAAAAGGATATAGGATCACTTTGTTGTCTGTCAATTAGACATTATTTTCTCAGGAACGCGTGGTGGTATTATTTTGAAATTAATATCAAGTACTCAAATCTACAAACTCTTGATGCAATAAAAAAATCATTCAATGTCAACTCGTTTAAAAAATACAGCAACTTTTATACTGTTTTTCCCATACATTATCGAGAAATTAAAGACCTATGGAGTACTTTCTTCAGTTATAAATGGTGTAACCAACCCAAATTTGTTTTATATATGTAGGTAAAATGATTTAGGTGTTCACAGAAATCCTATAGTGTTGTAATCCCGATAACTTAGGTATCATTATGACATATTATTGGTAGCATCGTAACTTAGAAGGTAGTTGTTGCGTACAGCATACGATCTTTGGCCTCGCCCACCGTAGGGAGTGTGCAGCTCAAAGATCATGCAGATCCTGCTTAATCATTCGTAATGAGGTACATGATAGTTAGGTGCGGTTACTATCAAACTGTTGGACAATAATCAAAGTTTATTCGGATATACGGACATTGTTTAAGGTATTTTTAGCCAACCTACTTATTTACATGACTAGATTTTTTTTCTATAGATAAAAAAAAGATAAATTAACGTTTAATTGTTTAAAATATGAGTAAGCACACACGTACAAGGTTAAGAAATACAATTAGGAACTATCATGTTATGCCTATGAGGCGTACAAATATTAAAAGTTGTGTATAATATAAAAAAAAAACACTTAAATAACAATTTAGCAACAATAAATCATTATTATTAAGAAACATAACTACAATTTAACTTACATTTTAAGCATAGTACATACAGTATAATAAAAATAAAAAATGTAATTTTCTATCCTTTTTTTTTTAAAGATTCTCCCGCACTATGGAATTAGAACCTTGTGTCGCGGGAGGTTTTACAAACATTCAAATCACAAGCACAAAGAACACCCAGACCTGGAACGAGCATTTGTAGGTCACACAAACCTAGTCCCATGCGGGGATCGAACCCGCGGCACGTTGCCACAGTGGTAATTGGCGCGGTGGCTTATACTGCCGTGTCACCGAAAAAGGGCACAACTATCATTTTTTGTCAAAATGAGTTATATATATATTCTGAATCAGGAAGAAAAGGCCTATCTGCCTGGTTTTTTGTTTCTCAACATTTAGAAAATGTTAGTTGTGCCTTTTTTAATAACGACGGCAGTATACCACTCGGCTATCCGTGATGTCATTAAAATCCTTGAGAAGACCTTTCAAATATTAACTTATGTCTTTGGTATTCAAGATGAGATATTTTTTGCAAATAGACGTAAGTTTAAATATTCCAGTTTTGATTTATATAGAGTCTATTGATATCTTGCTCTATTGTTTGAGAAAAAGTTAATAACTTTAAACTACTAACAGGCGATTAATTTCAGTGGTTATAACGCCTTTATTCTAATTTTTAACCTACTATTAGGTTAAAATACTACTAATTTTCAATCGCTCTTACACATAGATAAGCTTGCACGTAACTCCACTTTCACAAATTTTTTTTTAACTATTTAAATCTGTTCTTTAGTCGTCAATGACTATTGGTCTCTAAACCATTTCTTTGATACGCCTAAGATAAGTACCGCAACTGACCCGTGACGTCACGTCTGCAGGCATAGATAACTGATAACATCCACCTAACTGTGCGCACACGCAGCTTACGACAGAGAATTACGAGTAAATCCTAAGGTTTATTGATCCTTTCAATTGTATTATTTAAAGACGAGGAAATCTATTACATTTTATTGCGTTGTTGACAGATTGGTGTCTCGTTAAGAACTGATTGGCCTTTTCCGTAAGGTGTTGCGTTCGATTCTCATGATGGAAAATGTTAGTGTAATCTGCTTCGTTAGGTAGACAGACAATATTTGATCATTTAAATTGTCATTTATGCTTACGGCGATACAATAGGAAAATAAATTACTTTTATGTAATCTTGATTTATTTAAACATGTGTTTATTGAACACAGGCAAAACCTACAGAAAGTGAAAAGTGCTGTGGTGGCCTAGTGGTTTAATGAATGGATTTGTGTGCAAAAGGTTGCAGGTTCAAACCCATTGCAGGCAACCAATGTCACCTTTTTAAAGTTATATGAACTTTCTTAATTATTCTAAGATATCATTGACAATCGGTGCAGGTAAAACATCATAAGAAAACCTGGATTCCTAAAATTGGAATCCGAAATCGCCAACCCGCAATGAACAAGCGTGGTGATCAATGCTCGTTCCTTCTCTATGGGAGAAGAGGCCTGTGCCCAGCAGCGGACATTTATAGCCTGGTATTATGTCAACAAACTGCTTTGCAGTTTGGCAGAAGTATTAATTGATGTAAACGATATCGTTATATGTATAAACGCTTTTTCATTTTTCATTTTTCATGACCACAGATAATTAGATAAGTTGCAACTACAGAAACGTTGATGGATCAAGCTAAACTCTAACGAAAAGTACATAAAAATAAATAATTGCATATGTTATCAGTTATATGACTCTTTAGACTGTAAGTGACTTCTGCAAAGTGTGCGCCAATAATTTGTTATCTTTTGTACCAGAAAAATCTTTTTATGACCTAAACATTTCATCTGATAGTAGTCACTTTCCAAATAGCCACGCCACGTAGGTACACATTTTTTTTTTGTTTTCTGGGTTTAACATAGTGGAGTGACATCTATTCAACCTCACCTGATCATCGCTTTACCAGCTTACAAAGGCCTGTGAACAAGTATACCCTATTAATTATCAAGAGTGATGGGCTCCTGTCCTATCCTTAGTGAAACTCTTAACAAGCCTTAACGAGAGTTAAGGCGTCGCATTGTGTTGATGTCGTTCCGTGATCGTCTCGTCGATGTAACACGCGATAGTGTCGCGCCAAACTGCGCAGGCGCATGTTGTGTACCAGATATATGTGCAGCTGTATGTACTTTTAGTGGATATGTGAATAATCTGTAGTATTTTATCAGGATAGTGCGAATACAGATGGTATTTTGTCTAATGGATAGGTGGTTAACAGAACATTCATAATAATATTTATTATGTATGCTCATTATATTGCTTAAAGAGACTCAGTAGGGTAGATGACTAGGTATGAAAAAACGAAATCTATTTAGTTCGTCAGATAGACAATTAAAAAGCATTGGACACTGACGTTACGCGATTTTTTGCTTTTCCAAAATAAAAAATAAATAAATAGATGAAGCAAATAAAAGTTCAGGAGTTGAGGTCAATGACGTCATGCTTTCGCATAAAAAGTACAAAACCGTGACGTCATGCGACATTTCTAATAGAATTTATGGTTACGTTGTTCCTAATATACATTCAGTATAAAATTACAGTAATATATATAAAAAAAAAAAACAATACATAATTATTAACTTTTTAACTATCACGCTGCATGTTTATAATACTATTCTAATAAAACGGGAATTAGAGCGAAACATTTATAATAATAATAATAATAATAATAACTCTTTATTTCGAGTGACCAGGACTCATAGTGTTAGTAACAATATTTACTTAAAGCTATGTTAGTAATACAGTGATGTGGTTTATTTTAAAATGTTTTGATAAAATATAATTATGAATCATTGCTTCAGAATTCCGGCTGAAATTCTGGAGCAACGATTCACAACACAGCAGTCCAGCCTATCGGCAATCATGCCCAGTACGCTGTTGGAGCTGGCCCGCACGCGGCGCACCAAGGATGCACATCTTTTTCGCATTATTGCGAAAAAGCAATCAACTTGCATTTCTGCAAACATCCCCGATGCGCTACAGAAGCGAGGCAGCCCCATCAGCACCCTGAAAGCATTATTGTACTGGACGCGGAGGGCGCCATACGATTTCTGCGTAAAATGCACCCACAGGCTACAGGTATAAAATGACGTACAGTAGGCTCTGAAAAGTGTTGTTTTAACATTTTCAGAGGCTCGGGCGAACCTGCGGGCAATCATATTCGCTCTCACCGACAGCGCCCTCCGCTCCCTTTCAATGTCGTCATCATCCCTAAGGCCAGTGGTCAATACGTGCCCAAGGTACTTGAAAATGTGTACCCTAGCTAAGGGTACATTGTTCAGTTTGATAGGTGGCATCGTTTCAGGGTATTTTCCACCAGCCCCAAAAACCATGACGACACTTTTTGTACAATTATACAAAAGTCCGTGCAAAGCAGCATAATTTTCACACGTTTTAACTAGTCTCCTCAAACCACACACTGATGCACTGAGCAGCACCATGTCGTCTGCATAGCTTAAGTTGTTGACACATATGCCGTCAATATAGCATCCAACTCTAGTGCTGCTCAGCTCTCGTATCAATGTGTCTATATACAAATTGAAAAGTGTGGGTGAACTTAAGCCCCCCTGTCTCACCCCACATTCCAACCTGTACGGACTAGAATATGCTTCGTCCCATCGAATGCTGTTGATCTGGTTCCCATACCAATATTTAAAAATATTAATAACTTCAGGTGGTACGTTAGCATCGGTAAGTTTCTTCCACAGAATGTCATAGGAAACCAGATCAAAAGCACTCGACAAGTCGAGGAAACAAGCGAAAACAGGCGTACTGCGGTCTGTATAATATCTAACAGCGTGCTTAAAGCCCAATATCGCACTGTCAGTGGACAAACCTCGTCGAAATCCAAATTGATTATCATGCAATTCAATATGCTTATTTAATTGCGCATTAAGCACGCCGTCCAACACCTTAGAGATCACAGTAGCCAGTGATATTGGCCTATAATTATTCCTATCAGTTAGGATACCAGTCTTATTTTTAACTACGGGCACTACTATTGTTTTTAACATTTCATGGGGTAAATAAGCATGACTCATACATAGATTGTAGAACAAGGACAAGACACGATGCAAGTGGGGGCCCGCATACCGAAGATGCTCAATGCTGAGCCCATCGTGGCCAGGAGACTTACCTCTTGACATCGACTGTATGCTAGACTTGACGTCTTTCGCAGAGATTTTAACTCCTAATACCTCTTTAGGCTCAACATTGATCGACAACTGCGAAGTACCCAACGGGGACTTGACTTCGAATTTTTCTTTGAAATGTTCCGCTATTTCCTGAGCATTACTCACGCCATCGACGCACACAGGTAGGCCAGGTTTATAATTAGATTTGTTAGTACATTTCCAAAATCCACGAAAGTCCTTACTCAGATGTTTAGACGCAAGGATATCCATTTTTATCTTCTCTTCCCGAACTTGGCACCACTTTAACCGAGATTTAAAAATTCTTTTCGATTCGCACATTTCTTCATAATACGGACCAGAGGAAGGGCTACCGTACCATGACCAGATTAGAAATTTATTTCTAGCAACCCTGTGCGCGTCGGCAACGTGAGTGTTCCACCCAGTGACAACTCTTTTTTTACATTTTGTATCTCGGCCCGCCACCGAAGATTCACTTAAAGCCCGAACGATTTGATTATACATTCGGTCAATAAGATTTCGATGATTGAAATCGGTACATGTATAATCACAACAACGTTGGAACTCGACTGGAAAATCTATTAACCTAAGTCGTTTATGACATTCCGTGTTATACAAATTAATTTGTGCCAAGTCTCTTTCTCCCCAGATAATCCTGTTTTTAACATGAATACTAGACATACATTTCTTAGGTATAATAACATCAAGATTACATTCTATAATCATCGGGAAATGGTCAGACCAAACGACATCGTATTGCACAAATATCTTTTTAACAGTATGTGCAGCAGCCTGGGTTACTACACAGTGGTCAAGCCATCTTGTCGACCCGTGAGCCTGACTTATAAATGTGTACGTGTTAGATGTAATACCTAATTGTTCAGTGTCAATACACAACCAGTCTTGTTCACTACAAAAATCTAGCAGTTCAATGTAAAAACACTCTGATGGGTGAGCGTTAAAATCCCCCAGTAAATAAACACAATCAGTACTGTTAGAATCAATAATAGCACTCACCGCGCTGAGGACGTCTGTGAAGTCCGCTAAATTACATACCACATCAGTTGGCATATAAATGCTAAACACTAAAACTGTTTTATCCTGAAGCACTATTTGAATTGCACTTATTCGCGGGTTACCACACGGAATAACAGATACGTTTCTATAAACATTCCGCCTCCACATCAACGCCACTCCCCCATGAGGCCTTCCTCGTAGCATTCCATCAGAAGAGTCCACGGCTGACGTTCCCGTACAACTAAATTCGTCACTTATCGAGTTTAGGAACGATATCTCATGAGATAATAGCCAGGTTTCTTGTAATGCTATGATGTCCGTATATTTACACAAGTGTCGTATATTATCAATAGACCGTTTGACGTTCTTACAATTAAATGTTGCAAATCTGTGCAGCTTACTATCCATTAGTAGTTGTTATGGAAGGGCCGTCTGTGGAGCCTACATTAGGTCCATTCGTAGGTTTTTGTCGAAAGTGCACGAATCGTCTGAAGATAATTCCTTGCGGCCATATTTCATTGTTTAAGAAAACTTGCTCATTATGTTTTAATACAAAGAACTTGTATGCATTGTAGTTAGTTTGTTTTTTCAAATTGATTTTTTCTAACTTAATATTTAATGCCGTTTTTCTTTGAATATAACTACTAATATCCTCTTCTGTAGTGTTTTTATTCACATTAGTAATGAAAATGGGTACTTGCCGCTCCGCCGCTCTAAACTTTTCGTCAGTGTCAACAATACTTTTGCCAATTTTGCCCATAAAACGTTCCTTAAAACGTTGTTTTCGACTCTGCACTAAGGTCCACTCACCGTCTTGACATAATTTTCCTTCATTCTCTGCAAGACATTGTTGCCTGGCCTTATTTGCAAAAGTTTGTTTACTTTGCGCTTGCACTGAGTCGCTCAGGTGATCATTCATATCTATAGCTATTGCCTGCGATGAGTATGACTCATTTGTTGCAACGCTCCGTCCTATATCGGCGCGCAGCTGCGAGCTCGGTAACGGGTTTTTATTCTCGGCGGCTACATAGTCGTTTCTACCCACAGCATGAATTTTGTAAAAATTTGAATCGCCAGCACCGTTGCTATTATCACTCAGCATTAGCAGTGAACTATCAATATTTTCGCAGTGCTCCGTCATACCGCTTGTATGTGATAACAATAGCTGTTCACTATCTCGATGCGCTCCTCTTTTCATGTTGATGTTATGGGGTGAGACAGAAACAGACATAGTTTTGATGTCTTTTTTGAGGTCCTCTATTTGGTTCAAAGTTGCATACGATGACTTGATGTCTTTGATTTCCGTTTGCAACAGAATGATATCTTTTAATAACTTTGAAACATCCAAGTGATCGAATGTTATAGGAGGTAGTTTTTCTAAATCACGGGCCACAAACACAGGCATCACATCAGGCTCGGTAACCTTAAACACACTAATAATATCATTTAAAACTCGATTGTCTTTGCCTTGTCCTTTCCTTGCCGGTTTACGAAGATCCGATGGTAAGGATTCAAACAATAAACATTTAGATTTTTCAATCTGCACACTCGTGAACGTTGACAAACATATTTTTACTAAACTGTCTTCATCTATTATTGACAACTTGTTTTGCACATAGGACAACATCTCGTCAACGACAAGATTACAATTATTACACTTTAGTGTAGACGTCATTGCAGAAGAGAATAAATCAACAACGCAACCAAGAGACACACGACACGTACGGATGAAGTGCGCGAAGTGTACGCGTATAAATACGTACGTATAAATACCAATTTATAATTATCAAGCGTAAAGGTATTTATAAATGTTTCGCGCTAATTCCCGTTTTATTAAAGTAGTATTATAATACATAATTAATAAACCTAGTTATATAAAATCCTTGTTGCTTTCTGAGGTTTACGCGAATATTAGACATTGAAATAAAACTAGTTTGAACGGATTCTATCGCGGTTTATTTTAGATAGCTTTTGCCAGCGACTTCGTCCGCGTTTCCGTCGTTTTTCGTAAAAAAGTAGCATATGTCCTTCCTTACTGTTCACTGGTTTTGATGTAACAGACAGATTAACTTTCGTATTTTAGTAGGGAAATATAATATATCACGTTACACAAAAATAATCCTTATAGCATGATTCAGTATTCACGCGCGACGGCGCGATGGCTTATTATCGTATTTCATGTATAAGTTTGGTGTTTCTATACCGATTTCTATGATTCTTTTTTTATTGAATAGGTAATAATGTTAACTTTTTTTAATTAGGGATGAGTGAGAGTATTATAAACGTAAGAGTAAACAAATATAATCAGAAATCTCCGAACTGCTAAGCTATCGGGAGTTACACGTGTTATTGTGAGTCAACCATAAAAGATAGACATATGCTGTTGTGGGATATTTTTTAGATAATTTTATGTAGAACATTTTCGTCATACATGATTTCTATGTAGCTTTAACCATTAAGGCTGCATACGCGACGGAAGCTTAAAAAATACCGTTTTCCCAACATTTCCCTTCACTGCTCTGCTCCTATTGATTGTAGCGTGATGAAAAGTATACTATAACCTGCCCAGGAGTATGAAGAATAATTGTACCAAGTTTCGTTAAAATCCGTCGAGTAGTTTTCGTTTCTATAAGGAACATACAGACAGACAGACAGACAGACAGACAGACAGACAGACAGACAGACAGACAGACAGACAGACAAAAATTTTACTGATTGCATTTTTGGCATCAGTATCGATCACTAATCACCCCCTGATAGTTATTTTGAAAATATATTTGATGTACAGAATTGACCTCTCTACAGATTTATTATAAGTATAGATAGATTTTTGTTCCCGACGTTTCGACGCCTTTGCAGGTGTCATGGTCACGGGCAGACTGAGGTGGTATTCGTCTTGACAGGTGATGTTGCTCGTTCTACCTTCATATTTTAATTAATTGTTTGTATTCCGACCTACGCAATATGAGCTCACTGTGTCTTGAAGTCTTGCAGCGCTGCTCTTGGGTTTGGTTTTAAGTTTGTGTATTATTGGGTCCCAAGTAGGTGATATCTTCCAGCCGTCTTCTCTATTGAAATTAGGATGTTTTTTAATTTCAATAGCCTCACGAAACATCCTAGGTAGGAATTTGTGTTCTTTAGCGAGGATCTGTGGTTTGTCAAATCTAATATAATGACACCGATCATTCATTCATACAGACAGATACCTGAACGGTGAATCTCACCACCACCCGAAACAGTTAGCTACCGTGGGTAAATCTTTGTTTCAGAGAGCACACGGAATCTGTGATGACAGACACCTTGCCGCTGAGCTTCAACATGTCAAGCAAGTACTGCGAGACAACAAGCTCCAAATTCCACGGCCCCGTCACAGAAACCGAGTGAAGCCAACCACAGTCGACCGTTTACCTGCTGTACTACCATATGTCAGAGGAGTCACAGACAAGATTGGCTACATCCTGAAGCGCGCTTCAATTAAAACATATTTTAAGCCGCCCAAGAAGATTAGTCAGTCCTTACCACCTGTCAAGTGTCACATACCTCTACAAGATGCAGGAGTATATAAACTAGATTGTGACTGCGGTCTCTCTTACATCGGTCAAACAAAGCGCAGCACAGATCCTCGCTAAAGAACACAAATTCCTACCTAGGATGTTTCGTGAGGCTATTGAAATTAAAAAACATCCTAATTTCAATAGAGAAGACGGCTGGAAGATATCACCTACTTGGGACCCAATAATACACAAACTTAAAACCAAACCCAAGAGCAGCGCTGCAAGACTTCAAGACACAGTGAGCTCATATTGCGTAGGTCGGAATACAAACAATTAATTAAAATATGAAGGTAGAACGAGCAACATCACCTGTCAAGACGAATACCACCTCAGTCTGCCCGTGACCATGACACCTGCAAAGGCGTCGAAACGTCGGGAACAAAAATCTAAAATAAACCGCGATAGAATCCGTTCAAACTAGTTTTATTTCAATAAAATCCTTGTATTGGAGAAAAAACAAGAACCGGAAAGATTTTGTATAAATTATTTAATTCCGTGTAAACAAAAACAGCCCATGCGTGTGGGCTAACAAACAAATGTACAGTCGTGTACCCTGTACAGTCAAGTACAGTTGAGTACACAAAGTGCGTAGGTTACGTCTCGTTAGACTTATCGGTCGTCACGTGGTCGTCTCGTCGACGTGAGATAACGTCGCGCACTGCGCACGCGCAGGGTCAGTGTAAACCCGCCAGTTACAGTGTTTATTGATTTACCGGATTATATTGTGCGGTCGTATATAGTAGTTTATATGATTTTAAACTGTAATGTTACTAATAGGGGTGCGGAGCGGGTATGAAAAGGAAACATCCATTTAGTCCGCCAGATAGAAAAAAAAGGAGTATTTTTTCTTTTATCACATCAATAAAACATTACAAGGTAAAAGCACTTTAAAGTTCAGTAGAAGGGGCTTGTGACGTCAAATGTGGGTAAAAATTGTAGCTACAAGTGACGTCACGCGACATTTCTATTCACTGTATCTTCCTCATTGTATAAGTAAAAAAATAAAAAATACGTGTCTAATATTTTTAATAGTCTATGTGACAAGTAAATAAAAAAAAAGTGCGTAAAAAAGTCCTATTAAGTTATTTTTTAATCACTTACAATTAAATGAATAATTATAAAAGCAGTCTCCAAAAAGCTTTAAGTAAATTTAAGTAAATACCGTTTGGGATGGATTACAGTAATTTCAGTTGCTAAATGCCAAATCTCAGCAGTGACATGTAATAAATGTGACTAACATTGATATCCTGACTAAGTTTTTGTCAGGAGATATCCAAACCAATTTTACCAGCTGGTAATGAATCTTCAAGACCTGTTTTTATGGAGACAGTATTTCAATGGGCAACAGAGACTCGCTAGCCCCTTTGTAGCCCGTAAAAGAAAAATATGGGAAGTAGGATTTTCTTAGGACTACGGTTTTGCTCTTAATTTTCTCTTAATATTTTTTTAAAAGAAAATTGCTCTTAATAATTTTTTAAGTCTAAGTTTTCATAATTATTTGAAACAGAACGTTTTTACTCACGCATATTCTCGGGATAGCCCGACTAGTTTCAGACTCAATAGGAGTCCCTAATCATGAGCTGACGCGGCGGCGATGGTGTCGCGAGTCGATGTGAATTTGTTAGTCTAAGTTTTCAGCCACAATTTCATAGTTTGATAAAACAGAAACCCTGATAACATTGGAAGAATATTTTTGCTTTAAGAAACGACAATAACTTCTCGTTAGGTGAAAACTTAAAATATACTTGTAGATGCCACCATTACGGCACCGAACCTAAAGTGCAGACATTCGACCTTTCCCTCGTGACTACTTACTTAATATAATGCTTAACCTGTTCAAAAACGACCATATTTAGCTCATAATGGTATCCCACACCAAAGATCATAGTAGTTTAGGTAATTTAATACATAACTTAGTTGTAACTCCAAAAATATCGATATTGCAAAATAGAAAACTTTAAATTAATTTGATAATTATAGATATTATAACAATAACTAGTGGAACATGGTAATAACATTAATATCAAAGCTAAATATCAAACACTAAATCAAAGTTAAAAAAAAAATAATACCGATTTCCTTTGGTCACGGCTGGAACGACTGCACCAAAAGAAAAAAAACTTTTTTTGTTATGTTCCTTATTATAAGTACAAGGTTTTTATTATTATTATTATAAATAAAGCCTGTACTGTTCCAAAGCGGTTCTAAGGCATTCCTCCATTCTTTATAACGATCCCGCTCCATCGAATCTTCTTGCCATTTCCCAAGGAAGGTATTCAGTTCCTCCCGTCATCGCTTTCGTGGTCTGCCGCGGCCCCATCTAGCTGTTGTAGGGCGCTAATCCTGAGCTCTACAAGACCATTGCCCATTTGGCATGCCGCAGACTTACCCATCTCAGACCCATTTAAGTTAAAAACGTATGGAAATGTTTTGAAAATTTCAAACCACCTGTCAAAAGCCGGGGCGGGCCGGCAGTCTAATATATACTTAAGCAAACATTGTATAATATGCAGCTATGTTTGATCGGATTCACATACCAGATAATATTAACAATAAGATAATCCCTTTATTAGTTTATTCTATAATTTACAACTCAATCTTATTAATCATTTAAGCCATCTGAGGTATTTCTGCAGTTTATTAAGCAATAAAATTATTTTATTGTACGATCGTTATAAATGATGTCTTAATACTCTTAGTGTAAGAACAATTAAAATTATATTTATTTGTTATTTTCATGACTTTGTTGTTTTATATTGGTATTTTTATTACCTATTCTCTTGTACAATTGACATTTAACCACCTATATTAAACTTCATGAATCATAATGTTTATATCGTTTCAGTGTAGGGTTATGTCTGACATTAATATCTTTCAAAGCATAAGATTTTTGATTATTCAATTCGATGCAGTTGTTTGGTATTTATGAGCGTACAATCATTTTGGAGATTTTTTTATATATTTAGATATTTTTTGGTTGAATACTTCGGGGACATCTTTTTTTTTTCTACAATTGATTTCAGATCTTTTTTTGCGATGGCACTTATGGCGGAACATACATAAGGTATTTTCGGATAGGTATGAGGAATCATTTTTTTATTGACCTGATATTTGGTCCACCCTTTATATTGTATAGTTTCCATGAGACTATTTCATAAAGGTTTTATTAAGTATACATCTAAGTAATGTGACTTATATAGGAATAGATTCTATTAAATTTGCACAGAGTCAATCACTCAGCCGCTAATCAAATCTTCAAAATCATTGGGTATGTGGTGATTACTCTTTTTGGGGCCCACTTAAGACGGAATGGAATTTCGAAGCGGCAAACACAAAGGGAATGAATAATTTCATGATAGTCATAAACAACAATAAAGTTTGCACTGACTCTTTATTATTTATATTCATTACTCTCGTTTTAGCTTGAGGGCACGATAAAACATAGGTTATGACGAACTCAGTGGTGTAACAAGATTTAGTGTATTAGTTGCAAATGTAAAGGCAGCTTGTTAAAAAATTCAACCTTTTTAAACGAGTTCAATTGTTTTTTTTTATTTTGCCAATGTTTTAAAGTTATTATTTAGACATTTATGGCCAATGCTAAGAAACTTCTAAAACTCTCTATAAAAAAAATGAAATAAGAATCTGCTAATCAATTGCTGATCATCGATCGTCGACATTTTTACAAACAATGCCATTAAGCAATAATTAATAGTTAACTTTTTATTTAAAAAAATATATATACTTGTCTAAGTAAACCTAATAGTATATAGTATAGTGTAGTCAATGGGATAAATATATACAATACTTAATCCTTTATTGATATTCAATGTATAGGTATCCTTAAGTGGTAAGTTAACATTTTTATTTCCGACGACCTCCGTGGTCGAGTGGCGTACACACCGGTTTTAAGGTGTCGCCAGCTCTGAGGTCCCGGGTTCGATCCCCGGCCGGGTCAATGTACAAAACAACTTTTCTACATTGTCTTGGGTCTGGGTGTTTGTGGTACCTTCGTTGTCTCTGAATTCCATAACACAAGTGCTTTAGCTACTTACTTTGGGTTCAGAGCAATGTATGTGATGTTGTCCACATTTATTTATAAAGTAACAATTATGGACCCTGTCGGGGACAGTAAATAAAATAACAAAGATAGAGGCCTCCTTTACTTATTATCTACTTAACTTAATCTTAATAAAGTGCAAACGTGGTTCACATACATTTAAGAAATATCTTTTATTTTACATTAAACTACTTACATTTAATATTTTTATCGTTTTAATATTTATTAATATTATAGTAACATATTATATCTAGTATTTTTTTAATTAATTTGTATATATATGGTGTTAGCATAAAGCCTTCTGTTTACTACCTTTCTTTACCCAAGTTATGTTGAGGTCAGCTGCGGCCAGTTGTTTAGCATTCACTTAAATTACTTTTGCTTGCAGTGAAACATTATAATACAAAGATACTTTTTTATGTTGGTCGCTCATTTTTATTTATACACCACATATAATATATACAAACACAAAACTTAAGAGCTATATTAAAATTAAAACTTATAACGTTTATAAAATAAAGTAACTAAATAACTAAAGAGCGTTATAGGTATTTTTATTTTATTGTAATACTTAAATATGTTTCATACAAATATTTCGGAAAATAAATTATCAAGAAACTCGTATTTAAAGACATTCTTACTTCGATAGATATTCAAAATGATTCTCGCAATAATAAGAAATACCTATATACCACTCAGTTCCCTTCACTTAAGACTCTACTTATATTTAATTGTCCTATAATGCATTCTCTTCTATCTTTACCATAACATTATAAATTCTCCAAGACTTTATGTGACTTTATCAACCCTGTAATACGTAGATAACTATCTAGTATCTGGTACACTTAGATGATAACGGTTGTGCCCCATTCGCGGGAATTATGCCCCGTGTAGTGGGTTCGATGCCGTGGTAGACATTCTTTACAGTTACTTTATATCACACTTATATATGTATATATGTATATAATGTATTTAATGAGGTCGGAATAGGGCTGGCGTTAAGAATAGTTTAGCATCGCCTTATATGGTGGTTAAGGTTATTAATAAAAGTTATTAAGCTTGTTAATGACGGTTTAAGTGTGTTTTGTAGTTACTTAGTTTTGTTTAGTTAACTATTGTTTTGATTGTAAGTAGGAACAATATGGCAAATGGTTGTTTTATCGAGTGTTAATTTTAATAAAATTTTAAGGTATTATTTTAGTATCTAGTTACGGGGTCTATTATATTGTGTTATTTATTAGGTTTAGTTATGTATAACCATAGATAGAATATATTTTGATAACTATTTTGTCTTGGTGTAAACTGTAAGGCATATAACTGATAGATTATATTATAGAGATCAGGCGCAGGTGCTTTCCAAGGCACGAGGGTGTAAACACCACCTAACTTTCAGACTCCAAACTGAGCTGTACTGAGTATTTCTAAACGCAAAACCTAGTAATTATTTTAGACTTCACCCGGGATTCGAACCCAAGACCTCGTGCACTACCACTAGACCAACGAGAAAGTCAAAATAAGTATACATAAAATGGATACGTTACATCAACAACCTTTAATATAGATATACAAGCAATAGTTCCATTGTTTTGAAACCAACTTAGCTATAGCTTAACTTAGGTTAAGGCCAGCACTGTCTATGCACTTAAAACTATCTTACACGACAAAAATAATGTCCAAGACAATACAAATAACCCCAAAGCTTTTAACTTAACGACAATAAGTAAACGATACAATATTAACACTTTTAAGGCAAAAACAACGAAATCATTTGGAGACCTCTGAAGAGGATTATCCGCCTTCAAAGTATTTACTGCATGGTCCATCTATAAAGTGTTTGTGAGAATTATCTTAACAATAAGATGCTGTAATCTGGAGTCAAAGAGCACGCAGGTTTCCCTGCCATAGGTTTAACTAAGGCGTCAAGTGTTTTGTGATTACGATAGGTATTTGGCTTAGTACCTAATCATGAAAGATGGATGGTTTGTGTATGATTATTGTCATAAAGTTTTATAATGAAGTACTTACGAATGATCTCAAAGATTTATTATTTTAACGTTAGAAGTTCGGAAAGAAAGTGAACTCTAAGATAACTAAAAAAAAAATATAGTACATATTATATTTATTATATACTAGCTGCCCGCCCTGTCTTTGCACGGGTGGTGTTAGATTTTCAAAACATTTCCATACGTTTTATTTCCATTTCTTTTGTAAAAACTTTGTCTTTACAATAAGGAATATAACAAAAAAAGAATTATCCGATTAAGTACAGTCGTTCGGAAATCGGGATTCATTTTCATATATGTACCTATATAGATATTCATGTATGTATATTATATTATAAATACATACTTCAATAAATTCCTGAAGAAACAAAAGAAATGTAATTAGTTTAACGTATGTATGTATCTGTATACCTATTATACTGGTCAAATCATTTATTGATTTACAACGAAATACTAGCAAGATTTTTTTAGTGAAATATCTGATTTGTTTTATTCTTAAACGGGAAACAAATCATTATCTTTTCGCCTTACAACCATTTACAAAAGCAGACAAAGAGCACTAATAGCTAGATATCTTTACATGTAGACTTAAAGCAGGAACTAAGAAACCTGTTTCCACTACTTACCTTTAAATATATCGTGAGTATGAATGTATGTATGTACGTAATTAGAATGTCCGTGCCATAACTTAGAGCGCAATAAACGGCATTAGATTTAGCGCTAATGTTGCCCACAACAAATCAAATGCCCCGCACTATGTTATCTACTGGACAATATTGCTTTTGGATAAGGAAACCTATTCATTAAATACGATTAAATTGTTGTTTAGATGTAAAAAAAGAAGATGGTGAATAATTTTATATTCGAAAGTATTTAAACTCTTGGAGAATTTATTATATACAGAATACACAATTATAATATAGAAAATAATAGTACGCCACTATCGAAGCCTGTAGACTGAATTATAAATTATCAAAAAGTAATCACTGGAATTAATATTCATCGCATCAATAAATATTGCGATAATAAACAATAAATAAATATTGTGTCAATATTAGCCCGCTTTATAACTCAAAGGAATATTCTCAAGTCATTGTAGCACAAATATTATCAATATTAAACAAAACATAAACTAAGTAAACGTTTCATTACGCATCAATAATTCATAAACACTTAATTTTATTTAAATTAAGTACCTAACTACAATCTTTCTGCATAATTTCGCACGAAATAGAAGCGATTACAACTCGAATGGAATATTAAAACAGCTATCAAAAATCTTATTTAGAGCGATATTTATTTGAGACAACAATCCCATTTGCATGCAAACTGATCGCTGGGGAGTATTTTAGTTTGGAATAGTCGTCGATAAGTCGCTGTGTTGTCGCACCGTGAATGGGAGGATAAAGCCCGCGGGAGAGTGCAGGTCGCGATGCATTCTCGCAGATCGGAACACGATTAATGGAGTCGACTGTGATTGAGATTGTTTTATCAGATTTTTTGTAAAGACAACTGAATTAGAAATTATTAATATTAATTTATATTTGTAAATGGACTGATTAATTTGAATTTTAGTATGACAACTGATAATTAAAGTAATATCACGTCTATCTTCAACCGGAAATAGCTTAATAATCTAAATATATTTTATGTTAAAAAATAATTATAAAAAAAGACTTAAAACATTTATGTACCTTTTTATTTCAACTTAAACACACTGCAATAATATTAACTAATATGTCATTTTATCACATTTCAAATATTCATATCGAATAACTTATTCAAAGATAAAACATGGTACTTACTAACAAATGATGGTTTTATTTACAAAAATATCGACAGTGTTACGCATCTGCTTAGCAGATTCTAAATTATAATTATCGATAGAAAACGTGAATTAAGAATCGGCTAAACATTTGCGAAGCACCATCGAGATTTTTATAAACAAGGCCATGAAATCTTCAACACAAAATAGTGGGAGGAAAATTAAATATTATTGTCATAAAAGAAAATTAGTCAGTGAAATTATAAACTCAGTAATTATATCTTGTTTCATAAAGATGGCCTCTAGGACTTCTCTATGTAAATAGATGTCATTTCAGAAGGCCATGTTTATTTTATGGAGAATATTTCTACGTACATTTACATCTTTATGTTTTACTTGAATTGCTATAGATTTAGATGTCTCTAGAGCACTTGAAGACTAAAAATACTTTTAGTGTTGGTAAGGTTCTTTAATTACGTGCTTAGGTGTGTGGGTTACACGTTTAGTATCTTTTAAGTTATTATATTGTTTAATAATAAGTTAAAATATGTAACTGTTTTATGTCCCGAATAAATAAATAAAGAGGTAAGAAGGATTTTAATGTTTATTGATAATTCTGTATGCTAAGGTCTATTTCTTCAATGAAGTTGCAAAATTTAATCTGTGCTGATAGATTAAAAGTAATCACAAAGTTACCTTATAATATAAGTTATGTTTTGACTAGCTGCTGCTTCGCAAGGGTGGTATAACATTTTCAAAAAAAATCCATACCCTTAGTTTTTTTCTATTTTTTTTTTATATAAATCCTTGTCTTTACAATAAGATTCCTTAGTCGTTTGGAAGTTAAGGCGCGACCAAGAGAAATCGGGATTTCCTTTTTACATATTTAGGAGGTTCAAAATTACCAGCGTCATGAAAAGCAAATTCTATACGACACAATGCTATGTTCTACAATTAACAATGTTAGGTTTTGTATTGAAAGACGGTTCCGACAGAATTCTTCGGATATTTTTCCGATAAGACTACATTTACTTTTTATTTATTTCTATGTATAGCAGAATGGTAAACTTATTTTTATGTAAAGAAGAATGGTATATAACCATTTGACTGGCCATTTCCAAGGAGAGAAATACCCCGATCCTTGTTTCAGTTTGTACTTTCAAGCGTCCTACTTTTAATGAGCTTCTGTTAAGCTACACTTAAATCTTTAAGACCCACTTCATTATAATTATCTAGATTTTTTGCGATACCTCCTTTGCCGTAATTAAGATACTTTGGACGTCTTTAAACTTTTATTTTAGGTTGTTTTATTAGTCGTTTTTAATGTTTGTGAGATATTCTTGTTCAAGTGGATTCCGAAAGAAAATATAAGCAGATGTAACTACATTATACTTTCTAGAGTTAGTCTAAAGTTTTGAGTGATAGTTTTCTGTGTCCTCAAACAGGATAATATGTCGGAACTTACATATCGCATTATACATAAGACAGGCTTAAGCTCTTTTGTATAGTGTTCTTCTTCTTCCTAGCGAGTCGATCAATAGCAGTCAAATTTTCCCAGACCAGTACTCAGCCACACAAACAGCGCTCTCCGTGGCCTTGTACAGGTGCTTGCGAGTGCAGGTGGTAGGGCATGCTGGGCAGCTCATTAAATGGGCCATTGTTTGGGGGAAGAAGCCACACTCGCATAGCTCAGGTGTACTGTAACCCCACCGATTACTTCGACCGACTTGGGTCTATTTAAAGTCTTCCTCGTCGGCCATGGTAAGCTGTGGCCAGGGAGAAGTTTTTCGGCTATTGGGACGGTGCATAGTGTTGAATTAAGCGTACTCTTGTTAGTCTCAAAAAAAATGACCATGTTTTTTCATTTTGAAACTAAGTTACAAAGTATACCAAAATTTAATAGGTACCATAGTCTACCCATTTTAATTATTATAATAATAATTAAAATTGTACTTTACAAGAGTAAACACAGAAATATATTGAATAGGCAAAGCCAGCACTTAGTAACCGATTAAAGGTGGGCAAATCAGGGTGCTTTCCATTGTATTATTGACATTTGAAAAGTCCTATTTTTAGGCTCTTTTAGATAAATAAGTTTTACATTAAGTAACCTTTAACTGCAGGTACTACTGCATAACACTTTAATCTCTTTTTCCTAGAATATCCGGTTAACAAAATATTTTTATACCATAGATATTCTATTTTGGTGAACGTTATTACATAGTGAACAAAACAAATTATTCTTCGTAGAATCGAAAACTAACAAAAAAGGTTATTTTGGGCGATATATTCTAGGGGAAAATTAAATTTGCCCAGAAGCGAACTTTGTTAAAGGGTTATAGTATTGGATTTTAGGCTTTAACAAAGCTCACAAAAACAGAGGCTTGTGCTGTGAACTGTTTCAGAGAAAGAGAGGGATAGAGTTATATAAACAAATATCACCATCTCTTTTTAACGGAACACATTTCAATGCGGCCTCAGGTCTACTGTTATATATTGCTTGCTGTATGTTATCTTTTTGAAAATGAAAACCCAGATAAGAGCTAAGTTACTTTAATATGATAAATGTCCAATGTTCATAAAATAAATTAAAGTCATGGCTTGTATGTATTGTTTATCACCAATGATTTTATACAAAAGATATTTTACCTTCATAGTTAACGAAGTTTAAAATCTGATCGCACTGGTATATATCAAAATGTTGTCAAGTTGCACTAATGAATAGTACAAAAGATAGGATAAGCACGTATGTAAAAGAGATAGCTATCATTGAAAACTTCATAATTGGGAGGGTTTTGAGTCCTGAAAATGCGAGCGCTAATACATATCTGCTTTATTTTTACACATAATATCATTGTTTATGACTAAAATATTGAATCGACTAAGTAATTCAGTTTGCATATAGAATGCACTATCCATCTACTTTCCGTTAAGTATAAATGCACTTACTTTTTATCAGAACTACTCCTTGCATTCCGTGTGTGCAGTTTGCAAAACTTATTTATATTATATTCATTACTATAACTTTAAATCGACGCGCGGTAAACCTTGGAACGTGACTCGGGTCTCTCGCTCGCACAATAACGCTGTCTCATCCATACATTCTGATCGTGTGATAGATGCGATTGCGCAGATTTTAGTTCTTCGAAAGAAATTTGATATTTTTCCGTGGATGTGCAACGATTTCTTTTAGCGTTGTGGCCCTAAAATTCTATAGGTCAACACTTTAATATAAGATATAGGTATCTTATACGAAAAATCAAAGTTTGTTTTTTTAGTTTTGTGATCAGAAACATCACTAAACTAATAATAATTTATTGAAAATAGTAGACATTAAAATATTCTACGTCTATCATATTTTTTATTTCGAAATAATACTATCCAGTCAATGTAATTTAATGATTTATAAGTACTTAGTTTTGATAACATGAATGCAGCGTTTACATAACTTACAGTTACAGCAAAAAAAGTTATGAATTCTATAATATATTTGTCTGAAATCGACAACAATGCGTGGAGGTCAATGCTCTTTCCTTCGGTTTCTTTAAGATCAACTTTCTTGTAATAAATTATGTGTTAAGTTATTGGACTGAGAATTAAAAGGACAGGAATTGAATTGATGCGACTGACAAAAGACAGACGGAACTGTTGAATACTTCGTTTTTAACAATGCCCTTATGACAATTCAGTAACATAAGTTTTCGTGTGTCCTGTATATCCTTACCTAATATTATAAATGCAAAAGTAACTCTGTCTGTCTGTCTGGTACGCTTGCCCAGTTAATCTAAACAAGTGAATTTATAGAATAGCGCCGTTTGACCACCGTTGCCGTCACCGGGTCGTCAACGTAACCGAGATGACGCGCTAAATAATCTCATTCTTTTTGAAATGTCGGTAACGGCAGTGATGGACAAACGGTCTCTGCTTGAACTCAAAAGAAAAGAAATGGGTTACTTATGGCATCAAAAGTTTGTTCATAATAACTGGAACATATTTATACAAATCGCCCGAAATTCTTTTACACCAATCGTTTATAGGTACATCAGATTAATGAATCATACCAAAATTCAAGAAATCACAAATTTCACTTATGAGTCAGGCAACAGGAAGTAATATGCGGGCCGGAGAGCGGGCTTGAGTTAAGCGACGGGGTCCTAGGTTCGAATCGAACACGGCAAGGGCGGTGCACCAGTGAAGTCAGAAACCGTCATTGCAAGGGTTAAGGTACTTGTTTAATCATGTTAAGGTACCGTAAGCTTAACGATGTACTATTGACACCTTAGTTAGGTGTACGTATTGGCTTAAACGTTGGTCCCAATATTTGTATCAATGTGTGAACCAAAGACATGTCTTTGAATTCCAATACGTGTGCACTAAAATGACGACTATCATTTATAACCTGAAATCAAATAATTAAAAACAATTATACAATAAATTATAACCTGGTTGTTATCTATACTTAATATATAAAGCTGAAAAGTTTGCTTCTTTGTTTGTTTGTTTGAACGCTCTAATCTCAGGAACTACTAGTCCGATTTGAAAAAATATTTTTGTGTTGGATAGCTCATTTATTGAGGAAGGCTATATAACATTACGCTGCGACTAAAAGGAGCGGACAATAAATAAAAAATCCGTTGAAACTAAAACACGCGGACAAAGTCGCGGGGTACAGTTAGTATTGTATATAAAGATAGCCGATAAAAGCAAACCACTTTCAAATAAAAGGCGGCCAATGTACGGTACCTAGCTATACAATACAGTATGGCAAGTGACGTCACCAAAGAGTCCAATAAAAAACGATCGGACGCAATAAATTTGCGTATCAGCGAGTTGAGGCAAAGATGCAAGATATATGAAATTAATATCTGAGTTCTTTGCGATCTTATATCTGTATGTGTTGAGGGATTTATCGCGATTTATTTAAATATAACTTTGAGAATGTTTTGGTGCGCGTAAGTTATGGGAAGGTGGGCTTTACAGGACCGGATAATGGTTTTTGCTCTAAAATTTTTCTTGTATCGTTGGAAAGGACTGAGAAGGGATTTTTGAGGATATTTACAGTTCTTCGTTTTAAATCAATAGATTGATTTTACGTAAAGTTTACTCCGAATGATGCTGCATAAGTTTGTCTTGCGTAAGCTAGCAGTTTAGATGCCACTTCTATGCTACAAAATGATGTAATTAACCATTTATTAGCACGATAAATAATATAATTTTTGATGGTTCATCAAACCGTCAAGTGCAAACTGTAAGTCGTTTATCAGGAGTCTAACCATATATCCAATATGGATACAAATAATGGTTTTTAAAAGATAAAAAAAATCTATGCATAATATACTTTTGATTATAGCTATTCTATATTTCTCAATAAAAAATATAAATCATTTTATTTTGTAACTTGGATAAAAATCAACACTTTTACATGTCCTATAATTGGTTTGAGCTCGCCGGTTTCTACATTCACACATCTCATTTACATGAGAAGAAATGTTGAAACAAACTCAGGAGTCACTGCCTCTTTTAAAGTCCAGACAATCGTTGTAATATAAATATAGTGTTTAAAAGTCTTTGGATTTTAAATTTATTTCCTAATTCTGGAAATATGCACTCGCAGAAGTTAATATCAATAAGTATATATAGATACCTACTATTTAAAGTAAAAAACACGCGGCCAGAGGTCAAATCTTTAAGTATAAACAGCACAATAGTAATTTTGAGTCTTAAACAGTATTTTATGATGACATTTGCCATTGAGTCATTACACACAATTTTAAATTAGCCACGGTCCACCGATGATTAAATGAGTTTAGCTTTAAAACGATTACCGTCAAGTCTTTAAAGGTACACTCAACCGCAAATCAATTGCTACACTTTGATCTTAAAAACGCCCAATTTTAAAGCTTTAAGGTTCATATTTGTATGGTTTTGTTACCTTAATTGTGCCGTTCAGTGTATCTTGACTGCCGTTAAGGATTCGTTAAACAATTTATGTGAACTTAAATTTATTAGTTGATGTTTTTGCGGAGAATTCTTTTGTTGCTGACCTGTTTTTTCGTATGGAAATAAGTATTTTGGTTCCTTATTCGGAAAATTACTGCTTGAAAAAGTATTTGAATCAATCGAAAATTACGAATGTATATTAGTGTATAGCGGGCAGAGTTATAACAAGCGGTTAAGTTAAACTTAAGTCACGTACTGACTTAAGTTTAACAAATAAGAAAGTGGGAGACATTTATCTATCCCCTATTTCTATATCTGTATAATTTAAGGCTTTAGTCGCCATTAAAATTGTACTTTCCGATATAGAATAAACAGTCTGAATAATTTAAGGCTCCAGTCGCCTTTAATAGTGTCAATTCCGATATAGACAAAAAGACTAAATTTTTATTAACTCAGTAAATGGTTTTTGATCAGACCACATGAGATGGTTATCCGTAAATGGACCACAGAAAACGGAAAATATAGGAGTTTTGTTTACTAAAGAAACTGCAGTGTTTTTGCGAGACAACAAAGCATCTATCATACATCTGTATGATTTTAAAAATGTATCTACAAGCGATGTAATGCACACCAACATCACAAATATTTCACAGAATATTGAACAAAAGGTCTGATTGATTGTTATAGACAGCTCTGAAAAGATATCAATAAAAAGAAACAATAGTATCTTTTTTTATTAAAATTTATTATTTTCTTTATTAAAATATCTTTTGAGATGTAAACAGAGAAAGCGAATTGAAAACAAAAGAAAATCTTTATTTACAATGCTCGTGTTGATTAGTTCATTCACACCAATTCTCGTGAAAATAAATATTTTCTAAATTCTTCTGTTTATTAAGAGTGTCTTGTTATATTTTACGTTCAGTCTATGTAAGGGATCTGTACCCGAGGGGTGCCAACGGGAATAACAGGACCCTATTACTAAACCTCCGATATCTGTCCGTCCGTCTGTCAGTGGCCTGTATCTCATAAACCGTAATAGTTAGAGAGTTGAAATTTTCACAAATTGAGTATTTCTGTTGCCGCTATAACAACAAATAATAAAAATAAATTGAATTTAAAAGGGAATGTTTATCTGTAGGAGCTCCATAAAATGATACGGAAGCCTTAATTCTCGAACCCGACTCGCACTTGGTCGGTTTTATTCTTATTTTACGTATCACTTATGTTTAGGAAAAGATTAATAGAAGTCAAGGGTTGTAACATCTTTCGTAGAATCTAAAAAAAAAGGTCAAACTAATGACGACTACTTATCTTTTTCAATAATTTTCCGGAACTCAATGTAATGAAACTACTAGCGTTTTATTGAAAAATTACATAAAGATAGGCGAATTGGTTAGACGCTAAGACTGGAAATATTTTCGCTTTAAGATACGTAATATTGTAATGCTAGGTTAAAGATATACAGTCACTATATGCTGAAGTGAGTATAAAAGTTAAATCGAGGTTCAATAGAGGTTTTTCTTTCGTGTCGATGGTTGTCTTTAGATCTGACCAGCCCAAGCCGGCAAACATAGCCAGATCGATTTATCTTTGATTAGCCTCTTCTATATCTTCTGCTGTGGTGCTAACTGTGGTACTGGGGCAACACAGCAGGTGGTCCATTGTTTGGGGGACATAACAGTAAAAACCCATTTTTTTGTTATTTTTAACCCTTTTTTTATAAATAAATAAATGTGGACAACATCATATACATTTATCAAAACTTAAAGTAAGTGGCTAAAGCTCTTGTGTTATAGAATTCAGAGACAACGAAGGTACCACAAACACCCAGACCTGAGACAATGTAAAAAATGGTTTTCTACATTGACCCGGCCGGGGATCGAACGCCCTTAGAGCTGGCGACACCTTAAAAACCGGTGTGTACGGCACTCGACCATTGATAGAGGTGATCAATTCAAAACTTTCAATTCCAAATATAGGCCTGCACGACACTACCCTTTTTCTTGCTTCAAATAGGTAAGTAATTGCATGCAATTAAATCCAGTTTGCGTTGGATATTTATCACATGAAAAAAAAACTCATATGAAAATGTAGTATGTACTAAATGCATGTTTAGGCATTATGTGGTAAACGCCATTAAATAAATTATGTTTATTTATTAGGCTCGACAATCTATTAGCTCCACAAGGTTATCGTAATTAATGTTTCTAGAAAATTAATGGAAATACCGAAGTATTTCTAAAAAAAACTATTTACCGATAATATTATATTATTACAAAGTATTTCAAAGATAAATGAATGAACATTTTATTAGCTACGCAATTATAGCTAATTAAATATTCATACAGTCAAAATAAGTTCTACTTATCGGGGACATCACTAAAGTCTGCAATTCAACTATCAATGTTTTAAATCAGTCGATACGCCCCCCAACTGGCGCTTCACTAAATAATATTTTTTATAATGTTAATTATTTTTTGTTGTAGAAACAATGTGCACTCAATTTTATAAGAACTTTATTTAGTTATTTTTCAATATGAATATACGTAAAAACTTTTATGTCAACAATAGGTAATATTACATGGGCATTATTAAAATCAACTTGTCAATATAGACTTTATTAAATTATCTAACGATCGCACCACAATATTTTGTTGCAATAGATAATCACGGCATTAAGTCTTACAGGAAAAAAACATGTTTTGAAATGGTTTATCCCAAACTAACGACCTGGCTTCGCGCTATAATATGCATGTATTATACTTATAAACCTCCCTATTGAATCTCTCTATTTATTGCTGAAAACTAAAATCCGTTGCGTAGTTTAAAAGATCTAAGCGGGGCGACTTTCTTTTATACTATGTAAAGACTAGCTGTCCCCCGCGACTTTGTTCGCGTGTTTTAGTTTCAACGGTTTTTAATTTTTGCAACATTTTTCATTTATGCTCCGCTCCTATTGGTCGTAGCGTGATGTTATATAGCCTATAGCCTTCCTCAATAAACGGACTATCCAATACAAAAAGAATTTTTCAATTCGAACCAGTAGTTCCTGAGATTAGCGCGTTCAAACAAACAAACAAACTCTTCAGCTTTATAATATTAGTATAGATAAAAACAGATGGATTTAATGCACGTCCTACAATGTTTTTGCAAGTAGATATCTATTATACCTAATATGTACCTGTCATCATTCTCTTAGTATATTTTTTTCTATATTTTTTTTAATTTTATTATTGACTAATTAGGTTTACAGCAGCACGGTAACATTGCACGCCAGTTGCAATAAAAAATCAACCCTAATCCCTTGGAATAAAGACTATCAATATCAAAGAGTTACTTGAAGTGGTAGTCTTAGTGATAATTATGGGGCTCATTAATCCCATACTCCACTTGTACAGACAGGACCGGTGTAGAAGTGAGAAGTTAATTAGTTTGACTTAAAAGGGAACTAAGCGTCACAGACTATACTCTCATAGACAGCTCGTTATGTAAGCGGGTCTAGATGACAGCTTGACTAATGACTACAATTATCCAGTAATTGCCATAAAATATAGGAAAACAGGGATTCTTATAATATTCTGAATGTCTAGTGGCAAGGATAAAGCTTCTTATGAAAGACGAGAGAAATAAACGAAATAAAATTGTGTATGAAAAATAATTTATTTAATTAACATGAGCAAGTTTAAGTTAACAAATATTTTTTTTTGTGCATTAGTTAAATCCAAAAAGATCTGCAGAAGGTTAATAAATAGTAAACTTAACTGTACCTTTTCACATGCAGGCAAAAATCTTTTTTTAAACTTATTTTTTCTATAAAGCTGTTATGGTCCCATTAATAAATATCGCGACGGAGTTTAGCAACGGATTAACAGATTCTGAATGAAAATAGAAAATGTGAATTTAGAATCTGCTAATTGCCGTCGAGATTTTTATAAATAAGACCGTTTATAAATAATTAGTTAATATAAGGATTTTTATAAATAATAATGTTAATTTTGTAAAAGTAGCAGGAATATTAAAATTTTAAGATAACAATTCATGCAATTCACTAGGACTTTATAACATAAATCTCAGTTCTACCTAGGAATCCCTCTCTCAACCAAAATCATTTTCTTTTTATTAACGTCGACGACAGTTCAAAGGGATTTCTGTTAAGCAAGCGACCACACAATACCGTAAATCTGGTTTAGGCGATTTTTTGTGGAGATAAATCATTCGGTGACGGTGATCGGCGTATTTTAATCAAATTTTATTATTTATGCGTTTCGTCGGGCGCCGGCCCCGTGGAATTTATGATTTCTAAATCTTTTAGTCGAGTATACATACTTTAATCTGGTTTTCTTTTAATGTTTACCTACTCCGTTTACTTATTGTTGAGGGTTGATAAGAATTACTGATGTTTGATTTGGGGATGAATATAATATAATAATAATATAATATCTTGGGACATCTCACACACGGTCATCTGATCCCAAACTAGGCAAAGCCTGTGCTATGGCAACCAGACAACTGATAAACATACTTATATATTTCTAAATACATACATATTATAGATAAATTACACCCAGACACAGAACAAATGATCGTGCTCATCACACAAAGATTCGTCCTGGGTGGGAATCGAACCCACGACCTCTGGTTTAGCAGTCAGGGTCACTAACCACTAGACCAACAGTAACCTATATAGATGAAAATTACGAATCACGATTCTTCTTTCTTCTGCTTAGCTGTTGTATTACGGACAAACTCCAGTCTTATCGGATCCTGCTGAATACCAGCATATCACCTATTAACCGTTTATTGGGTTGCACGGTATCTCTTGGTATCACTGTTATGTCTATGTATATTCTATGCCAAACTTTTTTTATTTATGGTATTATCACAATCCGTCATAAAATCACTGCTACGTATTAGATGAATAAATATTAGGTATAAGTATTTCTCTTAAGCAGTATTCTTGGAAACTAAGTTCCAGGTACATTTGGTACTCCCGGTTTGGTGCCTCTACCAAACCGGGAGTACCAAATGTACCTGGAACTTAGTTTCCAAGAATACTGCTGACAAAAACAGAATATTCTTTTATAAAATTATACGTCACTTTCTAACCTCAAATCGAGTACAGGAAATATCCACTATTCACAACAGCAAAGAGACTAATGAGCTTGTCCCTCTTGTCTTTTACACAACAGCATTACAGCGCTACCTCGATCAATCGTTTTATAATAATTATTATAATGACCATGTTTCAACCATAAACTGTAAAACAGAAATTTACTAAAACGCGTTCTAATGACTGATATATAGACTCTGACAACCACTCATTCAGCCTACAACATTAATACAAAACAACACTAGTTTCTCAACTAATAAATAAACTAAAAACACTCGATAAATTACAAATAGGTACATTTTATTGTCTCGATCCAGATGTCGCCAACATTTATAACGATCGATACATTTATTGGGACACAATTAATACAATACATTCATTTAGTAAGTTTTTGCTAGTGCGGTCCAATTAGGTGATTTCTCGAGTCGCTGCTGATATGAATATGAATTAAAGATGTCGTCTGATGAGGCAATAAATCTTTGACGAGTGACAGTCAAGTAGTGTCTCGTTACTAATGCATGGGATGGGAAATGGCTTATCGATGTCAGGATTAGTTAGTTTATTTTATTTGTAGTCTTTATTTCTTACAAATAACTTTATCGTGATGTAACAAGGTCTTATAGTGGAACATTTCTTTTTTCGGCGTGCTAAAGTAGTGGTATTGTAATAATTTAAATGTATATGTATTAATTATCGTTTGCTAAGAGACTGAAGTCTTCTTGACCGGGAGAGTATAGAGTTGTTTAAATATTTAGGTTATGTCGAATAGTTTATTTTATACATAATAATATTATGTAGTTGTTATACTGAACTGTATAACAAACATTAAGAAAGTTAAAAGATAAATTATTAGTTTTTTATCGATACTTGTGTGGACGCGTGACAACACTATCGATCTCATCTAGTGTTCATCTCATGTAAATGAAGGCTGTAGAGATGTACCGAGCGGATTAATATCTGACTGGCCGTTTTATCGTCTTGTATTGCAAGTTAATTACATTAATATTAAAGTGGCTGGATTTCTAGGTTTTTTTTTATTATATTAATACGTCTATTACTATCATCATTTATCATTTAGTTGGCTTGTTTATTGTCTTTTTTCACATCATTGGCAATTGAATTGTTTTTCATTAAGTCTGGCATGATGTTTATGTTTATATATACTATATAGAGTTAGTAATACATTGCTAACGTTACTTTTTCAGAATTACTTACCTTTGTTTTATTGACTTACCCGATAACTTTAAAAACCCATACTAATATTATAAATGCGACAGTAACTCTGTCTGTCTGTCTGTCTGTCTGTCTGTTACGCTTTCATACCTAAACCGCTTAACCGATTTTGATGAAACTTGGTAGTCTTGGCTGTCAAGAAAGGACAGGCTATTTTTTGCCGCGATAAATTACATCCAGTAGGCGGTTGGAGCCGCGGGCAAGAGGTTTATTAATGTTTGTACGTAATCGCATATTCGAGAATAATGTGAAATTACGTTACTTAGATTCATAATTATAATAATTATTTAATGGAATTTATCACTTAGTTTTTAACATACGAAAACTAACAAAACTTTTTACATACCGACGCGTATCTCTACATTCTCCATATATTATCTAGGCGACAAAAACATATATTATGTCACACACCCACTTGCAGACATTTTTATAAAAGTTAACATTGTGTAAAAATTTAATTAAAAACGTACTCGTCCTGAATTTTTAGGGTTTGGCTGCAAAGTTGATTGCGTTAAACTAATTTGTGTTGTAAAAGTAAAGTTTATCGCGCTATCCCTTGTGGGCTCAGCAGAAGTGCTAATAAACCGTCACTCATCTTTCCTTTTATGTTAAAATATCTAAATTGAATCCTCTTTTGACCCAGATTGATGTTATTTTAGATTGCATTAACATTAAAAAATGATTTTTTATGACCTTGTTCCATATTTAGATATCCTGCTAAACTGTTGGATGTTTGTATTTTTTTTTATCTTTTGTTTTTAAACTACTCCCGCACTAGGGAATTTAATCCCTATATTATCGCGGGGGGTTTCACAACAGACGTTACCATGCCTCGGAAAGCACGTTAAGCCGTTGGACCCGACGGTCATACGTTGATCTTTGGCAGTCGTTATGTCATTACAATTCTGGCAACCAGTCCATGAGATACTGTGTTACCCAGTAAAATGGGTTGTGGAGGTCAGATAGGTAGTCGCTCCGCGTAAAATACGGTATTCTGAATCTGGTAAGACTGGAAGCCGAACCTAACAAAGCATGGAAAAAAGGCTAGGCAGAAAATAGCGGGGGATTTTCACAAACATTCAAATCATTTTTGAATTCATTCCAATTCTAATTTAATGCTAATGCATTCACACAAACAACACACAGTACAAAAAAATACTGTCAATGTTTAGATTCCAGTTAGTTTCTTCCATTGACAGTATTTTTTTTAAGTAAACTGAATTTCTTGTCCGCTGAACTAGTATCAATTTTGCATTGGCATTGTATTGGAATTATTTGAAGAGTAAGGGCACTGAACCGTGTGGAATTTCACGTTTCGTCCTAACAAGTAAGAAACAATGTCGTACCTAACGCAGTAAAATTAAATACACAAAATATTTAACTAGCTCCGGTACAAAAACGTCAAAATTTCAAAAGATATCACGACATCAAATAGGTATTTTTTTTTGTTCATTGTTTCGACAAATATTTCGAATATGCGCACATTTTTCACGAAAGCTCGTCGTTGGTATCACTGTTTTCATAAGTGTACGTGGGTGGACAAATTTATAGCGAGAGGATAAGAATCTTGAACAAAATGCTTGTAATTTTAGCAATTTTTCTTTTTAAGTGGACTCTGTTTGTTATGCGAGCATTGCGGGGTTAGTAACACCAGTGAATAAACATTGTAGTGATGTGAATTAGTATTGTTTTAAATGTTTAGTGGTGTGTTAAAATTATTTGAAAAAGGTGTAAGATATATTAAATTAGGGACCTAATTGTACTAATATAATGTTATGTTTTATATTTAAGCCATTTTTTCTTTATAAAATATTCTGATTCGCCAAGATAAGATACTTGATTCCCGGAAATTCATTTCCTCCTTTTTTCTTTTTTTTTAATATGTTGATAGAAACGGTCTTTATCTACGTGTACTTAGGTCTACATAATAACGTATTCCATGTACCATACATCCAAAATCCACAATTCCTTTTAAGAAAACCAACTTACAATATAGGTACAGTAAAAGTTCTATAGAACCGTTTAAACAGTTATACGCGTAACTAATTGGTGTACCTAAGATGTTTGCCAACTCATACCCTAGCTACACCTGAAGATTAGCAGCGGATTCGCATACCGTTGCATTTAACAACGATTACGATTATTATCATGAAAAACGGCCCCTTTGTCTCTCTATGTGTTATTTAGTAATTCTCGATTTAGATTTTCCCTTCACTAGGTCACTTGTTACTGGTTGTTTATTTGTAGATGCCTTATTAGAATTAAATATCTTATATTGGAATTCTTAAATTAAATACCTTATAATATTCATCTATTTCAGTTTTTATTTAATACAATTATGTAGTAAATTTTTTAAATAAAAACTTCTTTCATTTGCTTTTATTTATTTAACTTTTTTATCCGGCGTTTAAAGTACGAACTGATTATTATTCGACATTTAAAAGTGTTAAACGAATAATTCAAAAATGGAAGCTTGTACCGCCCCCGATCTGCAAACGAACGCAAATAAAAATTCTGAAGTTGTAACAAATGTCGTCCAATCAAAATTTCACGACGCACATCGTTGAAAACCATAATTAAATTATACATTCATGCATAAAATAGCCGTTACTGTGTTATGGCGGGCCGTGCGTGCGATTAACAGATTACACGATCCCATCCCGACTAAATCTGTGTTGTATATACATTTAAATGTATTCTTTGCATTAAAATGGCCAGATACATCTGTTAAAATCTTGGCAATCATTTCTTATTTTAAGTGGTGGTGAAGTAACATATATTAAAAAGGTTTCGGGTTTTAATGGCTGTTATTATTTTTGTTTAATTTTGTTTGCATGCGCTTTTATTTAATAAGATGCGGTGCCCTGTTTGTCTTTTCCTTTAATGAAAAATGACATAGGTATTTACTATTTATGTAACTACCTACTCAATGACTTTTTAAGAAAACATAAGATTGTGCTCTTGTTCGATATTCAAAACGCCATAAACTGACCTTTGACCAAAAATTCCACAGATAACAAAAGATTTATGAGCGACATATGAACGAATGGTTAATAAGAACAAAACTATATTGCATTTCCTTTCTCAGGTGGGGCGTGTAACAAAATTACAATTAACATGATTTACAAACTGCATAAATAACTTGTAAAATTATTAAATACGACGCCTCGAGACATAACACCAGTTGTACCGTTTCCCCAGTGTTGCTAATGTTCAAGTCGAGAATTCCCCAAATTTTATTGTGATATCGTGTCGCAACAATTTAAACAGACCAATGCATACTGATCGATGTATTTCTCCAACAGACATTAATTTTTAATTTTTTTTTTGCTCTTCGTTGAACATGCATCAGTTTTTTCGTCGAATTAGGATGCTTAACAGGTTTATATTACCAATAAATGATGGTAAAATTTCACTGTAGCAACATGGAGCCTATTAAAATGTCGCTAAACATTGTAATTTATATTTTTGCAATATCAAACCGGTGTAACAGAGACTATGGCTATCCCTTTCTTAAAGTTATTGGTTTGTTAAAGATTATCTCGACAGTGAAGAGTGCATTCGATATTGCTTGTTTTACATTGAATATTAATTCATTTAAAGTGTAAGGACTGAACAAAGTGCTGAGTTAATGCAATAAGAGAATTTAGTGATTTTAACTATTCAAATGAGTGTTTTATTATAGAATGTATCTTCAATAAATATTGCACAATTCACTTAGTACGCCTACGCTTTTCAATAAAGGAAAGAAAAAAAAATACAGTAGATATATTTTATTCCTCTAGCCGTATATTTTAATACCATCACATTCAACTACTTGGCTTGTTTTATCTCTATCTGTACCCACTCGATTATAAGTATTTTAAACGTAATCGATACAACATATCAGAAACTTTGAATCATTAATCGCCTACACTTTATCGGATGGCGCGAAAAAGTACACAAATCACACCTCTCGAACGCGCGCATTTTACTTTTTTTTTTCGTGAACCCAACGCACTGAGAACGCGTTATTCCAGCCGGGCCTTTTTTCCCGCGCATTTGTTTTTTTTTCGTGTAGAGCCTGTTAATGCCGTTTAGGATGGTAAATGTCTTAAGTGCATTGTGGATGGTAATTTTCTATGGCCGGGTTTATTCGTTTTAGTTAAGTTAAATACATTTTCATGGCATTTATAAGTTGTAATTTGGTCTGAGTATTTTTTGTAGTGGACTACAGTTTCGTCAGTTGTACAACGAATTTGGACCTTACTGCATTGGCATATGGGCGCTGACTATACCAAAGTGTTGCCATTGCTTATAATTAGCTGTCGATTTTACATTCGTAAAATTTATAAAATTAGCTTGATCATTGTTATTAACTCTACCTTATTCATTATTTAGATCTAGAGAAACGAGAATTATTTATTTTTAAATGCGTTAGTGGTTTTTCACAATGGCGGTTATGGTCTTTCGCTTTCATAGATTATAAAGGTTTATCTTGTCTATAAAACTGGTTAAAACGTAGCTAAACATGTGTTTTTTTGCAATTAGCAATAGGTTGAATATAAATTTAATTATGACCGCGGGCAATTAGCTTTTGTGTATTGACATGTATGACAAAACTTCAAAATTTATAGATTTAAGTAATGTGATAAAAAAAAGCATTTAGTAGTAATTGGAATGCTAAGAATAATTAATGTTTTATTCGATTAAGTTTTTGTGGCCAATTCTTAATACCATTTCAATTAATATTTTATTAAGTAAGACATTAAAAATATAAATAATACGCGGTTCGTGTGTTATTCTTACCTATTTCTATCTAGCTTGCTGGTAATAATATCGGCCTTAATGTCCCACTGCTGGGCAAAAGATTATTATTCTCACACAGAGAAAAAACAGAGCATTCATCACCACGATTGCGTTCTGCTGTCACGGCTGTTTGACTGCCCATAAAGCGTCACCACTAAAAACAAACGTACTTTCAATCCAGACAAACCGAAAGGATAAGACGGACAGACACTATCAACGTGAAAATGAGGCAGTAATGGCCATAAACATAGACCTATAAACTGGTAGACGCTCCATTGTTTCAGAATGATACGGAAAAAAATAGAATGCTAACTAATATATGGAGTCGATCGCGTTTTTTTTTATATTCACTTATTTTTTGTCTTAGAGCAACGGTTGGCATACATAGGAACTTTTCCAAGCCAGTTTCCCGGGAAAGGTAGCACACTAATAAAATGTACACAAACTATTCCAAAACGAAAATGTATCCTGACAGCGGTGTGATTCTGTAAGACCTCATTCTAAACTTCGAATCTGAATCCGCTGTGAGTTTCTTGATTGGCATTCCAAAAACTCGGTTGATAATTCGAATGTACAGTAGCGCTACACTTGCGAGCGTGTCAGCGAGTTGAACTAATTTGACGTGAGATTTTGACTGATAAAGTATGAGATGACATAAGAAGTGGGATTCAGTAAGGTAATTTTCTTGTCACTTCGACGCTCACTTCGCACTCGAATCCGAAATCAAGGTCATTTTGAACCTTATGCGAAGTGAGAGTGAATAGCGATATGAGAAGCGAGTTGTTGTTTGAACTTTACAGAATCGACGTGCTGATCTAATTGCGACACACAAACGTCATTATACACGATACGTCAGTTTTCACAAAAGGCTACGGGAGATTCTACCTTAATGTCGGTATTGCATCGCCCGCTTGGGTTGTCAACTTGAGATAGCAAATAAGCACACTGGTCTGTGGCAATAAATTATGTATTTATGCGATTCTTACACGTAAGTATGGACGGATGGTCTGCTATCGTGCGTGCATCGGGTGACGGTTTAGCATTAACCGAGTCATTATGCCACCAGATCGGGTTGCTCTGATGTTTTGTTATGTCGGTAATGTGAGGTAGCCATGTCTTGAAGAGAAATTGATTTAAACTTTAAATAATTTAATAATTAAATTGAAAAAAGGCCCCTGAAACTTCATTTCCGAGGAGTTAAAAAAGTTTTTTAGGTTGGATTTGATTTTTTTCATAATCACTTCACCCTTATATAAAGAATCTTAATCTGTTATCCTACGGGTTGCAGACTGGTAATAGCTGTCTGTTTCTTTCTAGGCATGGCGGATAAGAATTATGGATGGACAGGAGAATGCGAAGATTTTTGTAGGTAAGTACCAAAATTTTTTTTTAAGAATAACGAATAAGTGTATTACAAATGTGTGTAACAAATAACTTAGTCATTTATTTGCCGAAAATGATATCCTCTTATCTTTAGAGATACAAGTTTATCTTAGGTACTAATTATAGTAACGTCATATAAAGCTCAGTGGGTACTTGCAAAAAAGTGGTCCAGTACTCGCAACATACACAAATTCCGTAAAGTGGGTAGCGAACAAAAGTAAGTGTTTCATTACGTATCCATACTTAACGGCAAATTCTATGTGTATAATTACATTGTTTATAATATTATAATATACATTTATGTTAGTAATAATAACAATCACACTCAATATTAGTAAAAAATCCACTAGCATCTAACCCCAGTAGATTGATGATAACCGAATCTATTATCCTTCCATTTTCAATTTCATTCAACTTTTGGAAACAGTGCTACCAACTTCTGAACACAAAAATTACAAGTGTCCCCAAGGCACAACATTTAAAAGAAACAAAAGATATTACGTTCGGAAGCTGAAAGTCGGCAAACTAGTTTGCATTTTCAATTTTAAGACGATTTAAGTTTTTAAGTTCACTTTGGAGTCGTTAAAGATTTCACTGGGAAGGGATTTATCGTTAAATTGTTTTCTACGGTCATGAAAGAAGGTTTGTTGTAGTATATCGGTTTATTTTACTTAACTAGCTTGTACTTTCGTGGTAATTATAATAAAGCAATTTGTCTGTACATGTCAAAGGACCAATTTCACTACTTAGGCTTTTATGAAACTGACGTTCTTTAATTTAACAGCGACTTGAAATGAATGAGGGTTTGAGGATAAATAAAATTGGCAGTCGCATTATAAGTGGATTCCTACTAGCATCCAATGAGGCTGAAATCCAACCCCAATATAGATCAGACAATGGTATCGAACAATAACAGCCATAATTGTACTAACTGTAGCCCGCGTCTCTGCCCGCGTGGGGTTCGAATATCGCAGCAAAAAGCCTATGTTCTTTCTTAGGATCCAAGCTTACCCCATACCAAATTTCATCAAAACCGGTTCAGTGGTTTAATCGTAACAGTGTAACAGACAAAGATATAGAGTTACTTTCGCTTTTATAATATTGGTGGATATAAATAACATATCAAATACAAACTTATAAAAAGGTTTTTCTAAACATGAACCTATAATTATAATTAAAGCTTGGTTACACTACTTATTCAGAAGCCATTGCTTGTCCCAGATTAGTGCGATCTCGAGTAAAACAAACAGCCATCATAACTTTTAAGCAATAAAAATAAATACTGTCAATAAACACTCGCATATCGATTGGATAACTCCCAATGTTTTTTCATAAATTAATATTTATCATACGATGGTAATGAGAAATTTCTGTAATAGGAATTCCTTATGTTATACAGTTATTTATTGCTATTGCGATACGTTATGGGATACTTTGCGAAGTATTCCCGTTTTTAATTCATTAAACGATGTTTAACGCAAACGGTATCTATCTATCAAGGCTTCCGCTTGGATGGGTGACCAAAGAGCAGACAACCATTTATTTGAATCCTAGTAATCGCATTGTCAACTGCGATAAGATATTTGGCAACGTATCTAAGTATAATCTCATTGGTGTATTTGTTCTTGTGTGTGACGTCACGCGCGTTATTTCGCGCCATTTCAGAAACATAGTTTTTGCGGCGGTTTTAGAAATATAAGTGATTAATTTTTAAAGATAAATAGATCTGATTTCTCCGGAATATTAATGTAGTACCTATGCATAATTATAACATATGTATAGAATAACTAGCTGTCCCCCGCGACTTTGTTCACGTGTTTTAGTTTCAACGGTTTTTCATTTTTTGCAACATTTTTCATTTACGCTCCGCTCCTATGGGTCGCAGCGTGATGTTATATAGCCTATAGTCTTCCTCAATAAACGGACTATCCAATACAAAAAGAATGTTTCAATTCGAACCAGTAGTTCCTGAGATTAGCGCGTTCAAACAAACAAACTCTCCAGCTTTATAATATTAAAGTATAGATTTAAAACGACTTTCTGAAATAAGTTAAATAGCCTATTAAACCGCATAAAAGCAGAAAATATAAAACATATTTATAGTGATGAAAATATCTTTCGTTTCTAGCCCTCATTACTTAGCACCATCAAAGGTCAGAAATGTCGTCACAGAAAACGGTTACTTAATTGCTTCTAATTTTAAAAAATGAACAATAAACATACAAAGAACTTTTTATAAACAGTTTTTGACATTGGCGCACTTTTTTCATTTCTTAATTCAAACTAATAAAACAATTTATAAATTGTTGTCTGGGCGCAATAATTAAAAAAAAACCAAACAAGTGCGAATTTCGCGCTGAGTTTTCCTTACAAAGCTTACTGATCGTCACAGTTACTTCTCTAAAAACAAACTTAATTGTGCGGTTGAAAAAATGTTCTCTCATACATCGATGTGTGACACTATCAAATTTCCAACTGTAAATATAAATTTGTAATCGCAAAAACGTATTTTTTATGTTACAAAACTATCATGACAAAGTAATCTAAACACGCGTCAAACACGACCTAACAGCATTTCTTTCGCGCAATCTGCCATCTTTATTATGTCCATTTAACCCTCCAATAGCTGCTAGGTTTGAGGGCTACACGAAACTGCCTTGTAACATGCGAGTAAATGTTGAGGTGTCGGGAATGTGGTATGCCTGCCAATTAGCCGCTCAATGGGACCGGTCCCGGTGGCCGATTTTATGTAGCGACGCTGTTGAGTTGGGCTGGCCGCGGTGGTAGGGTTATTTTTAGATATCGATTTTTAAATTTTAGCGATGAATATAGTGTCCATGTTTTTTTCTAATAATCGCAGATGGTGTTCTATTTTGCTGTTCGTAAACTTTAAAGATTTTTTTATAGCTATTTATTAAGTAGTTAGCGGTAAGTACTACGCTCGTTTATTGATTTAAGTGATTTTCACAGACGTTTACGCAAAAATATCTAAATAATATGGTTCCGAAATAATTAGGGTAATATTAGAGTTTGAGTTAGTTTTAATTAAACGGCGCGCTCTGTTTAGATACTAATTTTAGGATTTTACTTGTTCATACTAGTGCCTACAGTTCATACTCGACATGCGCACTCTATACTTTACTTATTTTTACACTAAGGCATAAGAGGACACTTACTTCTTTGCTTCTATTACTTAACCGACCTCATTACGACATTGCATAGGATATGTTAGGAACAGGTTAAACTTCCAGAGAAATCCCGGAGTTATCCTTTAATTTAATGCCTTATTAATGAGCTCCTCTTAAGTTAATCACAGTAATTACAACAATTAACATCAGGGTCGATGTGAATTGTTTTATAAGTAATAAAAAGATTGAGAATGTTTTAGAAATTTGACGACTTTCATACTTTTGAACGATTTAGTTAGTAAGTACTTATTATGGTTAAGGTTCCGATATACGAAACCCTCTGGAAAACACCCTAAAAATTTCATCTTATTCAACAAAGCTTGCTTAAATTAATTTTCGGAACTATGGTTGTTCTAGTAACAGACAAAAGAAGTATAGTCAGAAGAATATATAACACCATCTTTTTTTGTAAATAGCATTTTTTTTTATGAGGGCACAGTCTTGAATGCCCACTTCTACGTAATCGTTTAAGGTTGGGTTGTTTCAAATCGTCTGTTATTGTAAGTCAGTTCGTCAACGTTAATTCAGTATGAAATTCTCATATAAGCGGCCATATTAAACGAACAGACATGTCAAAGTTTATTGAAGCAACTAACCCTAATTCTATAGCGAAAGAAAAGAAAAGTCTTTAATTTTAAGAGGAAGAGGTTATTTAACATCTAAAACCTATGGAACTCTTTTGCGCCCGGTATTAAACAAACTTGCTTGGGTATTTTTCGCCGTTAGCTGTAAAAGACAATGGCTGAATTAAAACTTCTGGTCTTTATAATAAGTATTACAGTGCTTTTATTATAGTAGGTAGTTCTTAATTATTAAGACACGGCTTTATAAGAACATCGTACTATTATAGTACGATGTTCTTATAAAGCCGTGTCTGCAGCGCCATTTTTTTCACAGAACAGTTTTGGTAAATACAAGTGTCGCCTTACTTGTTTGACTGTTTTTATTCGTAAAAACCTTTAGGCAACACCGCTTATTTATGTATTCTAACAATATTTTATTGTAAGACTGGTGCAGCACACCCGATTTAATATTACGAAGTAAAACATTGACAATACAACTTCTTTCAAAACTTGTGGAAACAACGGTATATTTGGGAGACTTAATAAATGATTCTAGCAATTAATCGTTACGTAAAGTATATTTTAAAATTATAAATCAAATCAAAGTAATGCCAATCAACAAATTGCAAAAGAATCCATGAATTCAAACGTTTTCGCGCCTAATTTTGACAGCTGTCAGTTGTTGATTGACATTTAATAATAGGATCTTTTAATAGAAGTGCAAATTACTTTAAAAATATAACAAAGCGAAGAGTATATGAATGTATTCGACACAATAGATTAATTTATATGAGAAACTGTGTCAATCTATGGAAATCATCTTTAGAATGAGCAATCATTGGTATGATGTTAAACTTTCTATTTCATTTGTCGAACATTGCGTTACTACCAGTACTTACAATGGCTAGTCTACTTCCTAATTCATATTTTGACTCTTATACCAATAGTCAAAAGGTGTAAAATCGCAGTTACTTAAAGAACCATTTAAAAAGTTAGTTAATATGACATTAAGTACATTCATGTCAATTTGATCTTTCCTTTCAACAAGTGTTATTTAAAATGTGCTTTATTAAAAATGGTTGCGCCATCATTTAATTTGTTATACATTGTAATTTGCGTAACATTTTCTCTGCTGGCAACAAATAATCGCTTGTAATGTTTAAGTTTTACTTTTGATAACGATTTAAATGAAGTTGTTATTATTTAAATTACAAATCGGTTTTAGATTGCGTCTGTAGATTGTAACTCTTTATTATTATCTCTACATTTTTTTGTTTAAAATGTGCATTTTTGTCTTTACTTTTTAAATCACTTTTTCACTATTTAATTCCGAAGAGATTTATGGACGTAGCCTTGTGCACTGTGAATCTAAAAAAGTTTGTCACTATTCAAATAGGTAATCTAGGTCATAGGTGCCGATTAGTAGAAGTATTTCCTATATTTAATAAAATATAAAACAAGTTTCTCTTTTGGCCACCCATCCTTTTACCGATCTGCGCGCGGTGCTTTAGTATGTGAAACATTTAAAAGTAATAAATATTAAAACGTATTTGATTACAAAACGAGTTGTCATCAATTTTAAATTTCGAACACAACAAAACAAATTTAAATTTCGATTTATCGAATGCAAGCTGGATTGGATGAGCAATATTGCCAGAACAAGATTATTCCCTCAATATTGGCAACAAATAAAGAATTTGATGTAGTTTCGTGTGAGATATTTAAGACTTTATAAAATACAAGTAGTATACAGTAATAAAAAAATATTAATCAGGTAAAGTTATATTTACTTAATCCCAAAACTTTTACTGCAAAACGAGGCATAGGTACAGTAGAAATATACTAAACAAGTAAACTATGAAAACTACAAGAGTACCTTACATTAAAACACTAAAATATAAAAGACATCATAATCTAATGATATTGAATGTTTCATTACATTCAATATTCAACAGTTTTTAATTTCAACACGCTTTAATATTCAACAGTTTCTCATAACAAGGACTTTAAAATGTATTACCTGGTAACCCCAAATAAAATGGATGGCCAAGATGACAGCGAATAAAGTGTCGCCAACATCGTTTGTTTAGTATTTGCATATTTTTGCAGCGTCTGATATTCGATACACAAAATATTTTGCGTGGGGGATTATTTTGGTTTACTTCGATAAATTTTATTTTAAAAAATGATTTTGATTTGTTACTTCAAAAGTGTTGTGATCCAAAAAGGTTTTTATGTGTCGTTTAAAAATTTTATTATTCGTCCAGTAGTATTTTTGGCTTTAAAGTTTAGCTACCTTCGTTTAGCGTAAAATTGATTCGGAGAAACCATAAACAAGGAATTAGGACTGTGTCAACAGATGTAAATTAAATTAATTCATTCTTTTATATTTTTTACTGGTATATATTCCCTTCTTAAAAATCGGTTCAAAAATAAAGTGTGTATTATGTTAAAGCGCCTACACACGTTCCTAATATCAGTAGCAGTATTTATAGAATGGTGGTGGCGATAATCGCTCCTAAATCGTGGGTTAACCCGACCTGATTGCAGAGCTAGGGGGGAATAATAATAATGACACTCGATGTGCCTACACATGAGATGATTAAGAGAGTGATCTAGAACGCTCTTCACCACTTATATTAGGAACGTGTGTAGGCGCTTTTATTACCTGTGTTACACATACTATGCATTATTATACGTTATTTCCTGTTATGTCTTTCACTGATTTGTATATTCTTTAAACTTTATCTTTACGGATGGAAACCCGTTGAGGTTCAAAGACATTAAGAAAGTAGGATCAAGATATATAGAAGTACCTTAATGCTGAACAAAAGAGAGTCATGTCATGTTCGGGATATTTCATATGGCATATAGCCTAGCAGTAAGTAAACATTGTAGGTATGAATAGATGATAAGCATAAAATCCATGTTAGGCTTTCACGGCTAAACATCTGAACCGATTTTGATAAAACTTGGTATAGTAAACTTGGATCACTAAAAAGGGAAGGCTACTTTTTGACGACATAACCGACACTAACGAGGGCAGAGCTGCGAGCATCAGCTATTTAAATATAAATTGCAATATAAAAAAAATGGTTTCGTTAATGCGTAGGCCGAGATCGAATGACAAACATCGTTACAGACAAGATATCTATTACTACACATTCAAATTACATCGAACACATAAAATTAACATTCATACAATTTGTATGTATGTAATTGCCAATATATTGCCATCTTATTGTCAAAAAAACATGGCGGATCGCTCCGTATACGTTACATATTAATATATTCAAACAGATAATGTAAATCAATTATAAATTGATCTGAAATGCAAACGACCGAACTTATCTTTTTCAAGTTAAAATCTTTGGGGTTCCTTAAAATATTCCGATTGTGTACAAAAAGTCGAAAGCAAATTTAAAGAGTTTTATTTTGTAACTTTTATGTACATTGCAGAATATGTAGATACCTATCTATTTTTTTTAACAGGTACTTTGTATATCTATATATTAATATATAAAGCTGAAGAGTTTGTTTGTTTGAACGCGCTAATCTCAGGAACTACGGTCCGATATGAAAAAATATTCATCAGTGTTGAAGGATAGCCCATTTATTGAGGTATGCTTTAAGCCATATGACATTACGCTGCGAACAAAAGGAGCGGAGCATAAATAAAAAAATGTTGCAAAAATGGAAAACCATTGAAACACGCGGACAAAGTCGTGGGGGACAGCTAGTAATAGACTAATATCAGTAAAGTAAGCAGAATTACATTATTCTAAAAATCTCTTGTAGTGTTGCAATTTATTTAGAAAAGCTCACCTTTATTTTTAATAAAGAAATATAATAGTTATCAGTTAATATTTGTATATAATAGTTATCGCGGCAAAAAGTAGACTATGTCCTTGTTTGGGTAACAAAAAAAAATATGTACGGAACTCCATGTTAACGTCAACCCACGGCTCGTATTTAACATATTTGGTACACCGACTTATCTAAGTCGCTTTATCGACTATCACTTGTTTCAGTTCGACAGACGCATCTCGGTACCAAAAGGTGATTATACTGGTACTTTAGTGATACTCTGACACATAAATTGTCACTAACGGGGTCTTTTACCTCGTCTTAAGAAAACGAGAGTGAATGCAAGAATGCGCGATGGGCCATATGTTGAAAAATGACCTGTCCTGTTTGTCTAAAAATCTATTTAGTCCGTACATTATATAATAAAAAAATATTCGACAAGTATTTTTTACTTTTTCAAAATAGGTAAATTTTAAGGTGATAAAGAAAATCAAAGTTCAGGAGTGGGGGTTAATTATGTCACGCGTCACGACGTCGCTCGTACGCCTTTTCAAACCAATGTGTCGGTGTAAGTTTTTGGTTGTGTAAAAAAAGAAAAAATACGTGTCTAATATTTTTTACTAAGTAGTCTACCAGACAAATTTAAAAAAATCTATCTTATTAAGTAATAAAATTATATTCATTTGTTTTTATCCACACTGAATATAACACGTATCATTAATATTTTTTAAGTTTTTATTAATTAAATCAGAGGACAAGGATAAGATTTTGAGCACGTTATATTTGACATTTCCTAACTGGCTACCCTGAAAAGAAATATCGAAACAAACGGGATAGAAACCTATTTAAAAGTCCAGAAAATCGTTGTAATTTTAATATTGTGTAATAAATGCTTCGTTTTTTCTGGCCTGGCCCACATCCGTTACATACATAAGTGTTAAATTGAGAGGCTCCTTTTTTTAAGTTGCTTAATAAAACTATAGATAAGGCGGCTAAAAGCCAGGTAATTTAGACATTTTTAATTCATTCTACCAATTTTATGGTACTGTAATTGACTGCAAAGATATGAGAATGTTTATAAAGACACATCTTTTAATTTTATTTCTGAATTCATTGGCAAAATGGACGAAAAAATATCCCAATAAAATTTTATGTTTTTAGATTGCAATTCTTAGTAAATTCAATGAATTGGTGATAAAAAATAAATTACCTCGCATTTTATAACAGCGAATTAATTAATAATTTAATTATAGATCAGGTTTCATCAATCTTGTTTTAATATGGCGTGTAATTGTATTATTTAAAACGAAATTAACTATATTTAATCTTTTATTTTTAAGAATTTATGTATTCTAGGCTTTTGCTTATTACTTTCTGTAATAGGGTATTTGACTACTATCGAATTGTTTATTTATTACAAATATTTCTAATAAAAGTATTGAATTAAAGCAGATCTGCGAAATAATATAAAAAAATATACACGAATACAAAAGTTATAAGCTTTTAAAGTTAGTAAATGACCCATGTAGAAAACATGCATCATTTACTAAACTAAACTTCTAACTTCTAACTTTTTTCGCAAAACGACGTCTTGTACGGGGCAGCCCCAGATGAGTATGGAGAATTATGGAGGTGACGTCACCTGATTGTATAGCTCTCTCTGTTTAATTAGAAATATTAAAATGGTTGTAACTAGTTAAAAATTAAAGTAATTAATCTGCCGTTTTTACAACTCGACATAGTTTATTTAAAACATACGGTTTACTCACGTATATTCTCGGGATCGCCCGACTAGTTTCAGACTCAATAGGAGTCCCTAATCATGAGCTGACGCGGCGGCGGTGGTGTCGCGAGTCGAACTGAGTGTCGCAGCTATCCCGAGAATATACCTGAGTAAACCGTTTGTTTTAAATAATTATGAATACTCCTCACGAAAGTTATTCGACATAGTTTGTAACATATCTTATTTAAATAAAAAAAATGTTGTTTTTTTTTTTTGTTTTTTTTTTTTTTTTTTTTGGAAGTGATTTACGCAGTTAGCCTGAGCGCAGGCTTTGACTGCTTCACCGGACTTTAAAAATCTTGTCAAATACCCCATTCTGCTAGTGATATCTGAAAGCTTTTATTTTTCAGTCTCTTCGATTGCATGTTTAAATGTCTTTAGTGCTTCTGATTCCAACCAATGCAGCTATACCCGATTATCTTAAGTACGTACTCCTTACCATACTTTTTAAGGTATGTCAAAGTTTAAGTTAATTAATCTAAGAGTTCCTTAGCGACGAATATAATTATGTAATGGCCAAATACTGAAATGTCAATTAGTTTTAAGACGTCGTGAAGTCTGATGCTGTCTCCGTCACAAATAGAAATTTAAGCACGTCTTAAAGTTAAGTTACGTTTCTGCATTCGGAGGTTAAATCTGCTTAATTTAAGTTAGGATACCAAAGTAATCGTTATTTCTCCAGCAGCAATAAAAACACATACCGAGTGAACCATTTATAAAAAAAAACAAATGTTGTATGCTCGACATATTTGCTATTCATTCGTTCAAAAACTATTTATTAATTAAAACTATAAGCTTTACTTACGACTTTAGTTAAAATAATGACCATAGAATGAGTGTCAGTGTGTCGTTTTATTACAGTGTCGGACAAATTTAATGACTGCTTTAGGGCTGCCACGCGACTGATGTAAGAAAGAGGAAATAAATTAGTGATGATTTATTTGGATCGTGTAATCTATACTTAATATAATAAAGGACTTTGTTTGGTTGAACGCGTTAACCTCTAATCTTTTTGCATTTGATAGCTCCATTCTTAAGGTAAGCTATTTAAAAGTAGGGAAATAATCAAGGCGAGTGAAACCGCAGGGCGTTACATGTTCTAGCTTCATAGGCTAGGTATATTTGTTTTATTTCAAAACTTAGGTACTCCAAAATGAAGTGGAGCGGTACTACATACCTAATCTGTAACCTTAAGTCGATCCCATAAACATTTGTTTACCATTGCGTCAATTTGGTAACCAATATCTAGAATCCAAATGGATTAAATAATATTTAAGCCATTAATTGTTCCACTAAGACTAGGGCCTCCTCTCAAACGCTTGCTCACTTGCAAGTTGATTCTTACACCAGCATTATTTTTTCTAAAATTTCGACAGCCCTATTCTATTACCATTATTACCATAAGATTATCTATTACTCATAGCAAACTATAAAACGCAATATTTCGTTGTTACCGCTCCCTAATCCTACCAAAGTGGCGCGCTCTGGTGACCCTACGCGTAACTAATCTTACACAATTAATGGCGGACTGATCGCGCGACTAATCGCTATACCGGTTGTTAGACTGAAGTGCAAATTAATTGGCACATAGTTTTAAGTTTAAGAGGACAAGTGAAGATTTAGTTCTTAATGGATTTCTTTAGAATATTTCCAAAGAATTATTTTATATATTAATTCGATGTTATGCTGGGTACCTTTCAAATTTTTAATGAACAAATGATTTATATCAAATTCTCATCACAATGTTACCATATTTTAAGGTAAATGACAAAGGGTTAGTAGTGTTCTAACATTGTTCTTTAATGCGTACTAGACAGTTGAAATATTAACTACATATCTTATATCTCTTTCTAACGTCAAAATTTACCAAACGGATTTTCCAACGGTTTTCACCAATATACAGAGTGACTGAAGAGGAATAAACTGTGTATAATTCATTAATGTTTTGTCTACCCTTGCGAAGGCGGGCGCGACACTAGTGGTCTCCACAATAGTAGGTACCTATAGAAGTGCATTCCTGATCTAAAGCTAAGAATTATGTAGGTAATCATAAGGATTTTTGCGTAATAATTAATTAATTACGTCAATGTTTTAAAGCACTTAATAAAAGCAACTTTTAAAAACTTTCTTACTTTTTCTTAAAATCCATTTTACCTATTTTGGTTAAATATTTTACATAAACATTAGAAAATTTAATACCGTCATACTAAAGCCAAGTTTTATAACCCTCAGTCAAAGTCCGGTCAAGCAGTCAAAGCCTGCACTCAGGCTAACTGCGTAAATCTATTAAAAAAAAACAACTATTAGTTTTTTGTAACACTATAAATACGTTTAATACTTGAAACCTTTTAACAATTTGCCAGCTTATACATATATATATACATAATATGTAATTATTGTGTATAGTAAAGTACCTCATTCATTGACATTTATTGATTTTAAATTGAAATTAAATCAGTGAATTTCGATACCAATGGCCTGCTGTTTTTACATTGGTATTTTTGTCACAAGTGTGTGTAAACAGTCTAGAAAATACGCCAAATATCGTGAAACTTAATACGATTGTCGTAACATGAACTTATAGATCTATAAACATAAAAATACTTTTAATGTTCCCGTGTGTCTCTGCGGGGAGACCAAATAATTGGTTAAATCACTTAGTCGAGTGACTTTTATATCAGTGTACCAGCTTTATAGACGTAGCCGGTATTGTTGCGGGTTTGGTGCTTGTTTGATGCATTCTTTTCTATAACTCCACAGAAAAATATTTTTGGATGCAACAGATTTTTTGTTTCTGCATCACCCTAAGGTTGACTGGCAAAAAAATGCCTTCAGGCATTGCCACCTTTGTGCTACATTGTGCAAAAAGAATTAACTAAATAAATAAATATAATACCTACCAATTCCCAAAGATTGGTAATTTTTGCTCAAGCTTTTATGTTTTTCAAATGAGTGTTGTCTGCTATAAATGGCGTTTGACGTTTAAACAGCAGTTAAAATAATTTATCCTAAAAATCTCCCACAAAATAGGTAAGCGTATTACTGTTTATTAGTAACAAAGCCAAATTAGTCACTGTGAACAAGTATACATTGATTTTGTATAATAACTTTCGTGAGGAGTATTCATGCTTGTGTCGTATTTTATACAAACAAATGTACAAATGTAACTTTATTTTGAATACTTTTTGTTATATACAGACCTCATTGCAAAACCTTAAATCCTTTAATACATAGAGCGCAACACGCATCGCGTGCGTAGCGGCACTTTAGCGCTCCGGGGCCGCTAATCTGTCGCCACAGCATCGTATTAGCTCGTTTCCCTCATTTGATACTTACAACTTGTTACTTGATAAGAGCGATACCTGTGTTTTTAGAATTACTTTTTAGTGCAATTAATTGTAGAGCTTAACCGATTTTGGAAAGGAGTGTTCGGTTAATGTCTTTATTTGTAGTTACTAAATAGTCACTGTGTTTGAGTTTCAGAACAGATGTGGTAGATGACAATATTTTTGAAGTCTTCAGGTAGATTATAAAAAAATATTAGAGACATGTTTTTTCTTATTGTACGTTACCTAAAACACACGACTTTACATTGATTTGAAGTGTCATGTATTTAATCACTTTTCTAAACCCAAGGATAAGGTCTTAAACCACCTTCGACCAACGAATACCACCTTACCAATTGTTTAGATAGTATGTACAGTACCTACATGTAAAATCGTAATGTCCTTTGTAATGACCAGTAAATCATGGTACTCAAAGCTTTATCCATTGAAAGGTCTGATGAAGCACTTTATAGCCTTCTGTCAACGGTCAAGGTCAAGCCACCTAAGGACATCAATAAATGAGTGACGCTTGTGAATACTGTAGACGTAGATTTATCGTTAAAGTAAAAAAAGGGATGTTGACTGTGTATAAAAAGTTGAAATCTAGTAAATCCGTAAATAAGATGATGAAAGAATATTAAGACACTTATTTTTTACTTTGTTAAAATAATTAATAACTAAGGAGTCTTTACTCTAAATTACTTTTATCAGTATCTTCCACTTTAGTTTATATGAGTTTTATGTTCAGTTTCAAAATTTTTATTTTCTCGCATAGTATTGAGTAAGTTAGTTTACCTTAATGTCTGAAGGTATAGACTGTGATCTCCTTTAATTGAAGGAGCACAACTCAAATGTACTGTACTTTTGTCCAATAATGTATCTTGTGTTTTCTTCGTTGGAGATCCATAGATAAATAAATAAATGATGTAACTCTCATGATTTACAATAAAGAATATTCTATCTATCTATCTAAACTTTCGAAAACAGTTTCTGATGTCAAGTCCTGTGATGAAACTTGGGATGTTTCCTTAATAGGTTTAAAGGTCAAAGTACGGGATTAAGGTCAATGGCCAACAATGTAACCCTATTGGCTTACTCTTAGTAAGCTTGATTGCCGATCATAAGATCTTACGATCTGAACTAAGCTTGTCTTTGGTTAACGACTTCTGTATAGAACAATTAAAAACAAGTTTATTTTATTTAAGGAATGATCTATTTTAAATTTAATTAGATCAAAATTTAATAGTTGTAAAAGTAAATGATAAGAAAAAAATGATATGTTATTCTATGAATTTTAAAACTACTATTTTTAAATTGTCTAGGATCTAGGAAACCTACAATCAAACCTACAATTCATAATCCCTTGAACAGTAGCCATCAGATCGAAATCTCAACTGCAGCTGACCACTTTATGAACACAAATAGCTTCAAAAACCGAACCGAACTATCATTCTAACAACCAGACAAACGATCATTCACCATTCACTTCCACCATTCATTTGCTCACTTATCACGTCATTGGAGGATCGAAGCCATTCTTCGTTCTTCACCACATTTCTCCAAACCACGACCGACGTAACTTGGAGCGTCTAAAAAGAGCTGCAAGACAGTTTGAGTGAGATGCAAGTACACAAAAACAATGAGTGAAAAAGAGACGGCGATATCTTGTCTCTCTTTTTAGACGCGTCAAGTTACATCGGCTGGACTGAACGAGACCAGAGTTTATCGTTTCTTAGCCATAGCTTTGCGTAATAGCCCTTAATGAGTTTAGACGCGGCAGACTCCGTTTTATCGTTGTAATTAAACTTGTGTTATCTAAGGATCCTGGATCCTAGAGTGAATGGCTGTGTGAATTGATTTTTCTATTCCAAATTACGTTGTTAAGATATTGAAAGGAAACCCAGAATTGCATTAAGATTTTTAAGCTACGCTTGTTTCAGTGACAGATAAGAATTTCGTTAAAGCAATTCCTTTTTAGGGTTCTGTAACCGAAGAGTAAAAATGGGACCCTATTACTAAGCTTCTACTGTCTGTTCCTCTGTCTGTCTTTCTATCAGCCGGCTGCATATCAAAAATCGTAAAAGCTAGAAAGTTGAAATTTTCACAAAATATATAATTCTGTTAATCGCTAAAAAATAAAATAAAAAAAGGGTCTCCACATAATGGTACAGAACACTTTATCCACGAGTCCGACTCGCACTTGACCTATTTTTTTTTCTATCTTTTATACCTACTATACAGACACAACAACATAAACCCTAATTGTATTTGTAAACATTATTTATTAAAGTTACTTAACTAACAAATAAAGAATAAAAAAAAAAGATAATTATGTGCGCGGTAGCAAAAATTAAATATATATTAATATCTTTTTTTTACAACTATAATATTGTTGTCTAGCTACTTGGTTTAAATAGTTAAGTTATTTTTTATTTAAAAAGATATTTTAGATAGATAGTACTATAGTAACTTACTATACTCAAAGCTATCTTTTTTTAACACTAAATTCTCTGAGAAAACCTCTAATAGATGTTTATGAGGCTTGAGATCTTTGGACCCTTGACCCAACATTAAAGTCAGCAACTAATTACTGACGCAGGGTTATAAAACAAAGGAGTATTTATCTCAAACCTTTATTTTGCTTTACGATCCGGATTTGTAATAAAATCGGTGTATATTCAATACTCAATAAGTTTATTGCATTTCATGAAGTTCAATTTGAGGTCTTTAAAATTAGATATATTTTTTATTAGAATATTTTTTTAGAGGAATAATTACGGTTCCGCGCAAAACTTCCTAATGAACTAAAAAGTCGCAGGGCACAGATAGTCTATAATATAACACCCATACATTTCAAGGATCGATAATTGTAATCAGCATTTATTTTCTTTTTTCAACAGTAGTTGGATAAGAAATAACAGATTAGATATTCTATTATGCATAATTGACGGGTAGTTTTTTTACATCTCTAAGAAATTACAAAGTTTTTCCTTTTGAAAAATTACAATAAATACATTTAAAATAAAATTGGTTATAATAAAACTTTTGAAACTTAGTTTTACTACCAGTCAGAACTAATGCATATGAATCCGATCTGCAAACCATTCCAACACGGTCGCACATGAAATATTTTTGTAAATATGAATCCTACCAAGGTCCAATACTTATAAAAGTATAAAACAGAAGTATGCCTTACAAAATATCAATTGGGGTTGGTTGTCGTTTTTTATAGTGAACTTTGTAAAACATGGTTGTAGCGTGTGTAACCATCTTATAGCGCCTTGTCACGCGAGGTACACTCCAAACAAAAAGTGATTTAGGTAATTTTTTCTGCCAGTTTCCTATTACCAAGTAATATGTGCCATTTGCTAGCTACCTACGGTTTTATGTTTCCCTTTACATTTAATGTTATGTGCTTAAATGGCGAAATTGTTCAGATATTTCGTTCGACCCCAATTTTAGTGAGTTTGTTTCGTTAATTTCTTATTTTTTCACGTGAAAATGGACGAATTTTTGTTTTGTTATTTAGTGGTACATTTTTTTTTATAATGTCATGTTTGTAGCTATTACTAAAACACTTTAAGGTGCTTGATTTTATTTTTTATTATCCTACAAAAGTTTATGGTCAGGTACTCATAAACGTCCACAAAATCGTGCCATTTGGCATAATTATCTTAAATTCTTATTAAAACAATATATTCAAAATAAGTAGTTCTTTTCAATCATTATTACATTTAAGTTAATAACCTCAAACATACTAAATAGATATTACTATCGATATTAGTTTAATAGATAATTTGTGCCATATAGATTGCCAATAAAGAGCACTAACTACTCGTCAATCGCTAGGAGAAAAGGAGTGTTGCTTAAAATAACTTATTTAAAATCTATCTTAAAATTAATGTAATAACTGAAAGCGTGACTAAATAGCTAATGATAATCCCTGTCTTAAAAGGTTTGTCACCACTGCTTGACCACTGAAACGTCAACGCACTTTATTGCCAATCTATATGGCACAAACCATTGTTAAATATCTTATTTTCCTTTATTAATCTGCAGTAATTAATAAAGCATTAAAAACCAGTTAAGCAGATATATTTACTTTAGTATCAATTAAGTAAAAAAATATAATTATCTTCTCTCCATTAATACCAAGAATTAAAAACAATTAGCCATGAGATAAGCACATCAATTAACTTTAAAACATTTTTCCATAGGTATCAAAAGTTTACTACCTATGCATATAATTTAAACAATAAAAAAACGAAAACCTACCAAAATTGTAAAGTGGCGTTAAAGAGCTGAAATACTGGCTGGCAACATCATGCCATTATGAGTTACGATGTCTCGGTAAATTGTTCAAAAAACAAAAACATATAAGTACATTTTTGGTAATATTTATTTTTTCTGTGTGCGTCTTTTCTGTGTTTAAATACTAAATACTTTTTCTTTCTTTCAAATACGTTCATATGTACTATAAAAAACATAGTCATATGGAAGGATTCTAAAGATAAAAAAGATAGTCATATGGAAGGATTCTAAAGATAACTTTATTTAAAAACTATGAAAGACTTACAGCTAACATTTACAGAATAAAAATAGTACATGAAACTGACAGTCAATTATTCCAGCCAGTCTTCACTTATAGGAAGCAGATTAATGAGGAATGAGTGTGAACAACATAGCACTTATGGTGGAATAAACAAACATACATAAAACATACCTACATGAAATCTTAAAACATTGAACTCCTTGCATTTTTTGGGCAGTCGCTTAATTAGTCATTTTACTTGTCACTTGTCTCTCTGACAGTACAAGTAACTTTTATATTTTTAAAGCAACATCGAGTCGACCGCGAATGATCGAACGGTTTGTTACTATGTTTTACATTTAAACTTATCCGATTGTAAGAAGTAATTTGTTAACTAGTATTTTTGAACTGGATCCCAATTATATAAACAAATATGGGAAGTTAATGGGGTCACAATGTGGTATGTAAGTTTAAAAGCGATTCAGTGAAGTTCTTGACATAATGTTTTTTAAGTTGGAATATATATTTTTATATCAATACAATTAAAGTAAACTTAATGTTAAATAGTAAAAGTTTGTAGCAGAATACGAATTTTTAACCGACTTTAAAATGCAAAGGTTATCAATTCGACAGTATGTTTGTAACGCTATATATCCGGTAATTGTGTATCTTCAAAAAATATTTTTGTGACAGACAGGGACGCAAAGACGGTCGCCTAAAAAAGATAATAAAATCGATTCAGTGGTTTGTTTTATGAAGTGAAAACTTTTTTAGCCATGCTCATGAAAGTTTTGGCTTCTATCAGCTGTCCCATAACTGACAACTTTTTTTTATTGAAGCTTTTTTCTCATTTAGGTATGTCATCAATTATGATTAAGCACGATTATGGCAAGATTTTTACAAGCTAAAGTGCCATGACAAGACAATGGGTATATTCAGAAGATACTCAATTCGTAGATTCCTTGTTGCATGTCATAAAATATAACTTCAACATAAGTAGTTTATTTTTAACAGAGAAACTAAGGAATTTTACCGGTAGAGTTAAACTCTTATTTCCTTGAGCTTTGTGTGCGTGACTTACAGTTCAATTACATTTGTCCGGCAAACAGACCGGACGTACACCGTATACGGTTCACAAGAATTTTAACTAAACTGTCATTGTTACTGTTAAGGTAATTGTTACAATGTCCGCAGAAATGTGCAGCAAATATAATAAGCTAGCGGTGCCCCGCGGTTTAACCCGCGTAATTAGTCCCCGTTCCAACTTTTTCGATATTTTTATAGTTGTTATTCTGCTATTCGGAGTGGAGACAAATTCAACAAATCGAAGATCATGAAAATCGGTCCACCCGTTCTTGAGTTATAAAATGACTTTGTTTTATATTGACATAGACAAGATGAAGAGAAAAAGGTTGTATTTTTGTTCGACGGCAAGGTATAAATGCTTGCCTCTCATACACTCAAGCACAATTAATCAACGCGCATGCTCAGTTGCGAGTTCGTTATTTCCTAATTTTTTTTCGTAATCCAGGTTTTCTTATAATGGTTATAATTTCCTTATAATCCTTCACAAAACCATTAGTATGAAACTGGTGTCTTAGAAAAATAGACCTGTCAAGTGCAAGTTGAACTCGCACACAAAGGGCTCCGTACCATCTTAAAATATGTGACAAATTGCCTGTTTTTATTATTTGTTTTTAAAGCGCCAATAGGTACACACCCTATGTAAATTTCAACTCTCTACATATTACGGTTCATACGCTAAATCCCGCTGGCAGACAAACGAACGGAGGCTTAGTAATTTGGTCCCATTGGCCACATTTCAGTACGGAATTTTGAATATGTCGCATTTGGTACATAACTACATCATCATCATCATCATCATCATCAGCCTATCTTCGTCCACTGCTGGACATAGGCCTCTCCTATGGCACGCCACTGAGCTCTACATAACTACATACTGGGTTCGAACCTTCAACCCCGTGATTCATGTTATTTGGATAAAAATACCTATTTATAAACTAAAGAGGTGGTATACTAAATCAAAGTGCCTATAACAGCTGCATGTATTAGTGTTATCAAACAAATAATTTCAATGGTTAATTAATTACAAATTTCTCTGAAAACCTTCACATGCCGATGTGGTATAAAATTAAAAGTGCAATTTAACACCACGGTATGTCGTGTTGGGCCAACATAACACACCAAGAAGGTTTTAAAACTAATTATTTTTATTTAATTTTATTTATTGAGAGATCCGACACGCGAGAATCGAACCCGCTCAGGGCGGGAGTCGCCAAACCTGTTAAGCGTAATAAAGGCAAAAATTTTAATTTATGCATTTATAATCCTTTCAAAGGAACATCCCTTTTCTTCTTTTCAAAATATGGTCGAAATTCCCTTGTCACTGTCATTAGTTTGTGAGTTAGTATCTATCTTAGAAAATGTATGTAGTTTTAATTACATACCATAGGTTTTTATCTATACTAATATTATAAAGCTGAAGAGTTTGTTTGTTTGTTTGTTTGTTTGAACGCGCTAATCTCAGGAACTACTGGTTCGAATTGAAAAATTCTTTTTGTATTGGATAGTCCGTTTATTGAGGAAGGCTATAGGCTATATAACATCACGCTACGACCAATAGGAGCGGAGCATAAATGAAAAACCGTTAAAACTAAAACACGCGAACAAAGTCGCGGGGGACAGCTAGTTATTAATATAAATTATGTTTTAATGGGTTTATTGTAAACTATGGGATGTTGTTTCGAGTGCAATATGTTTGGCCTTGCGCTGTTAATTGTGCTGTTTAATAGCGAAAGTTTAGTTCTAATTCAAGTTATTTTATTGTGCTGATAATGTTAGTTGTGTGAATTAGTATGTTTTCAGTTTCTCTTATGATGTTAATTATTTTTGATATTTGGAAACAAACAAAAGATCAAAGGATCAAAAAACCTAACATTTCAGTAAATGGGCTACTAAATTATAATTTGTTAATTAAGGCAAACATCTATCAATATGACCAAATGTCAAAGAAATCTTCTTTTACGTGTTTAATGTGTGGGTAGTTAAAGCAAGAACACATATACAATAAGTTTTTGTTTTTGTAAAAAATAAAAATAAGTCTATAATCCTTAGTAATATTATAAATGCGAAAGTAACTGTCTGTCAGTCTGTTGCGCTTTCACGCCGAAACTATTGAACCAATTTAAATGAAATTTGGTACACTGATAGTCTCGAGTCCAGTCAACATCTCTATTCTGATATCAATTAATTACGTACCGTTAATTAATTGGTATCAGAAGCGTAAAAGTGACAAATATAAATGACTACTATAATTTCACATATTAAACTGTCATGCACTAAAAGAGGGTTACCTTTGTATTAAAGAGTAAGTATTCTTATTACCCTTACATTGTTAGACACGTCCTCGATGCAGCTGCTCATTAAGAAAACCATGTTTCACATGCTTTTATGGGCTTTTATAATATTTTCACCTATAACACTTAGTTCCAAAGGGTATTATTAAGTTAAAATTACATGGCTCACACTGCACAAAGAGTTTTATAATCTTCTGATTGCATTCCTGGAATAGGAGAAAAGTTATTAAGTCTTTGTGTGATGTTAATTAACTAAGCGATCTTAAGTTCATCACTATTGGTTAATATCTAATAAAACTTTACCCGTTTTTCAACCGAGTTTGTATCATACCCCATAGACCTGAAAGTATTATTTCAGAAGATTTATGGCATAATTTCTGATAGTCGAATACTGAAATGTCAATCAGTTTTAAGTCGCCGTTAAGTCTCATGCTGTCTCTGTCACTTTAAGATGTTAAGTAGCGACAGATAGACATTTAAGAACGTCTCAAAGTTAAGTGGCATTTCAGTATTGGGGGTGTGAGGCACAGGTTCTGAGGGTTAAAAAAATAATTATATTTATATTTTCAGAAAGTCGTGGTGGCCTAGTGGTTTAATGAACGGATTTGTGTGCACAAGGTTGCAAGTTCGAACCCACTACAGGCAAGTACCAACGTGCCATTTTCCAAGTTATATGTACTTTATTAATTATTCTAATCTAATCTACATCATGGACAATCGGTGAAGGTTAACGTAAAGAAACCTGGATTCAAAAAAAATAAATCTGAAATTGCCAACTCACAATGAGCAAGCGTGGTGATCAATGCTCGTTCCTTTTCTATGTGAGAAGAGGCCTGTGCCCAGCAGTAGGACATTTATAGGCTGGTATTATTATATAGTTTTAGAAAAACAAATTGTTTTATGAATATTTTTTTATTTTATCAGCATTGAAATTTATATTCTTAAATCAAAGTTATAACTACCCAAGCAAAGCCTTAGTTCGTTAGTGAAGCTAGAATAGAAGTACGGAACCGTCCTTTAAAACTGGAGTACAGTAATACTCCAGAGAGACTCGATCCAAAGACCTAAACCATTTCGGGAATTACTGACTGATGTATATTCAGAGACAAGTCAAGTTCCAAACTTTGTCGTGACTTGGTTAGGATATATCAAAAATAGATAGGATTAGTTTAAGTCTGGTAGAGCTAGACCGAACTGTGCAAGGTGACTGTTTCATTTTGGGATTCTCTTGTTGTCAATTACAAATATTTTAAATCAAATACATGATATAAATTGATGGTGTCATATACCTATTTTAATGATTATATAAAAAAAATTATGTTTAAGTTCAAAAAAAAAGTGTAACTAATAATAGGTGTGTACCCAGATAATTACATTATATTACCTGCACAGTTGCACAAATGCAAATTTGTGTAAAAAATGTGAAAAAGAGTGTAAGAATAGTAAATTATTACTGATAATTACATTTTTAAATTGGATGTAAATAGGTCCGTTATTCAAGGCCCAAAATACAAATCAAATCAAATCAAAACTCATTTATTTAAATTAGGCTACAAAGTAGCACTTTTTAAACGTCAAAATAATAAAATAGACAGCACCCGATTTGCCCACCCTACACCGCTTCCTAAGTGCTCGTACACTTAAATTAATCACTGCCCTTCCTCTTAAATTAATTTTAATTCCAATACAATGCCAATGCAAAATTGATATTAGCTTGACAGACACGTGACTCAGTTTTCTTAAAAAAAAATACTGTCAATAGAAGAAACTAACTGGAATCTTAACATTAAGAGTATTTTTTGTACTGTGTGTTGTTTGTGTGCCTGCTAAATGGATAACAATTTTACATGGATATTAAAATTGAAATTCATTCAAGAATAAACACCCAGTTCGTTAATGCAACCTATTACCAAAGCTCATGCAGTAAGGGATTTGAGATATAACTATAGTTAAAATCGAGACCATCTTCAAAGGTACACATGCACTATAAAACGTAGGTATACATACATTCTGATAAATTTATCTTTCCACGATCTATATTAGCGTTGTTCTTGGAACCTCGTGAGCGATACCCTCTATATATATATGAATGTTAGTATGTACGTATGTACGTATGTTGTAACGAATCGGAGCCGGCGGCGCGCGGCGAGCACAGTTGAAAAGCGGCTTCCTATGGACACGGCACCAGTTGCGAAGATTGTGGAGCTCTGAAGATGATTGGAGGAGATAACTGTTAATTTTAAAAACTCCGGAAGAACCGACAGAAGTGTAAACTTTAACAATTACATTTTTTTGGTGACCGGTGTATCATGTAATAAAACAAAAGAAGTTGTATTTTGTAAATGTTATATTGTAATAATCTGTACACGTAATAAACAATAACAAAGTAAAAAAAAATACATTAAAATGTACCTACATACAAATATACAGAGGTGTCGGTAACGGTAACAGTGTTGCGAGTTCAATTGTTTTTCCCATCTCAAAAAATGCCCAATGCGCCTCAAGAAGTATTCACTTCAAAAATGTTTTTGTTTTGTAAACAAAAACCATAATTGCATAATTGGCCGATGATTTAGTATCTTTAATTTAATACTTTAAATAAATTAAACATCACACATTTTAAGTCACTTTTGACGTGTCTAGAGGGTTCATAAGCTTTACAGAAGCCACCTCTCATTACCATATTTACGCGTGTCACGAACTTAGGTAGCCGACAAGCCAAATAATCCAAAAAATAATACGAATGTAATTAAATACAAATAGTAGAAAGTAAAAATTTAAACCTCAAGCAGGACTCGAAACTGCAACTACTGGTTCAACGCACCATTCGCTTTGCCAACTAAACTACAGAGGTCACCGACAGATGTTTAAACTCCTACTTTTTACGTCTTAAAAGGCGACATATACGACACACTTTAAAAAAACTTCCCATATCTAAAATAAATATCTAATTTGTAAATCGCTAAACCTAACAACCAAGCATTTTTCTAAGCACGTATTTCTCTCGTTTTGAATTATATATTGAAGGTTGCCGCATCAAGTCATTGTTGGCTCCTGATTGGCATTACCGATCGGCTACGCGCGACGGCTCCAGCCTCCCAATAATAGCATTACGCTAATTACGATAATGCCTGCATGTGTACGCTTTTATCCCTCGGGTGTACACCTCCAGACAAATGTGGCTCTTTAGGGAAAGAAGTAAAGAAGGCTCTTAGTTAGGATAAGTTAGTGTTATATTAAGGTTTTTTGAGGAGATAGGAAGAGGTAATGATTTTTAAAGTCAATGTACTGGACTAGTTTAACTAATTGTTTTAACATTGTAGAACGCAATATTCCAATCTACTTCTTAAAAGGGGAATTGAAATCTTTACAGTTAGATTAATTATTTTATTTTATTAAATTAAGTATTAATTTATTCAAATAACCTATACAATCATAACTATTAGACGAGCATTACGATAATTTTAATAGAGTAATTACTTATTACCTTTTTTTTTGATGATCTTATCAGATATGTACCTACCTACGTGGCCAGAAATCGCAAAAGACAGAGGTTTTGAAAATGAAAAGGGAGGCCTTTGCCCAGCAGTGGGATCTAATTTAGGCTCAAAAAAAAACTTATTTTAATAGGTAGACTGTGTTTTTCTCTGCGGAGACCAGACACAAATCCTTTTTTTTATTATTTTTGGTATTTTAAATACTTAAGATATATAAAAAGTGTCGTGTTAATAATCTTCTCACGAGAACCCTCAATAGTATCTAATTATATCGTCAGTTGTCACATACAAATTCTTGCAAAAATAAAATTGTCTTTGTTCCGCCATACCGCCTGGGGTGTGACACAATAAGGCCGCTCGAACATTCCCTAAGTAAAAAATGTCGACTGTGGGACAGGCCGAGTTCACCTAATTTTCTGTAAATAAAACAAGCATGTTTGTATGGAAAACGATTTTAATGTTCATCTATACTAATACATAAAGCTGAAGAGTTTGTTTGTTTGAACGCGCTAACCTCAGGAACTACGGGTCAGATTTGAAAAATTATTTCAGTATTGGATAGCCTATTTATTGAGGAAGGCTATAAGCATATAAAAGGCTATAATATAACATTACGCTGCGACCAAAAGGAACTGAGCATAAATGAAAAATGTTGCAAAAATGAAAAACCGTTTAAACTAAAATACGCGGACAAAGTCGCGGGGGACAGCTAGTTTGTTATAAAATAAAATAAAAATGTCTTAATCTCCCTTTTCCTTATAGCTAGTTAATGTAATTATGCATCTTAAGAAAAATCGCATTGGTTAGCACAATAGGTATTTTTTTAAAGGAGCATATAAATGAAGATTGCTTCCGGTCAGTGAACCATTAGGTTAACATTTCTAACATAAAACAACAGACTACATATATTTTAGCAGTACAAAATATTTTAAAATTATTGACCTACTTGTTTCTTTCATGTAGTAAATAAATTCATTAAAAGTTTACGAGAATAAAGAACAATAAAGAACGGATAGAACATTAAACGGGTATTACGTGGTTGTGATATGCATAAAGTGGCCAGTAGGGTAATAATTTGCACCTGCGCGGTAAAAATATGATTTTAGATTTAGGTTTATGAGTATAAAGTTGTTAAGTTACGGTTTAAAATGTTTATTATGTAAATAAAATATAATAAATATTATAAAAATAAATAAAATTGAAGTGTCTGTTTGTAATACTAAAATAACGGTTTTTTTCTACATGCTAATGAATGTATATGGTACATATGCCAAAATATTATTTTTTTCAATTTTTGTCTGTCTGTCGGTCTATTTGTTCCGGCTAATCTCTTGAACGGCTGGACCGATGACGGGATTTTCACTGGCAGATAGCTGATGTAATAAGGAGTAACTTAGGCTACGTCTATTTTAGACAAATTCTTCGCGGAAGAAGTTGCCGGCGCAACTAGTGATAAATATTAGAGGCTTACTCTAGCAATAGAACCAACATTTGTCAGTCTTAATGCACATAACATAGAAGTTACAAGCCAGTGCTTCGTCAAATCGTACTTAGACCCTTATTACGAAAAAAAAAACAATGCCTAAAATAAGTCTAGACATTATCATACTATTTATTAGTTCCTTAAATGATAAACAGTTACTTTTTTTTTTTTAGTTTCCTATACTGTCCCACTGCTGGGCAAAAGCCTCTCCCAAGTCCTTCCATAGTTCCCTATTTTGCGCCACCTCGAACCAACACTCACAGTGTGACTGTAGGTCATCCTGCCACCTTTTTCTGGGCCGGCCTTGGCGGCGTCGCCCATCTTCAGGGACCCATTATGTTGTAATTTTTGCCCAGCTGCACATACGGCTCGCGTGACCCACCCAATCCCGTTTGAGCCTGGCAGCCTTTTTGCCTACATCCATTATGCCCGTTCTGGAACAGTCCTGATAAATTAAAACTTCTTTGTATGATAAGAGATAGCTAATTGCTATTTTTATTAACCACATCTCAAAGTTAAAGCAGCCAGTAGATAAATCTTTCTAATCCACTAACGAAACTATACAAAACCATGTAAATAACAACATATCTTTTAAGATATTCTGGTTACTATCAGTGTCGGAACTATGGACGCTACACCATTTAACTCATGGTTTTACACAATGGGAACAGAATTGCTGTGTCCGCGGGTCAAGATGGAATGCCTAATTAATTGCTACTAGGAACTAAACAATGGTAGTCGAAGAAACAAAGCTGTAGGGATGGTACACATGACAATAAATACAAAAATGTATATTTACTGTTAATTTTGGACCTAGGAGTAATAAAAAAGAGTTCAAAAAATTCGTTATTTATATCGCGCGACGAGACAGAAAATAAACACGTTTACGAGTCACTAGCATTAATTTATTTGTGTAGAATAATTAAAAGTATACGTACTAAATTAAGAATACTTCTTGCCGATGACCGCGGTAACTATTTAATAAAATCTGTAATATAATAATAATATAATAATAATACCTTGAAACAGCTCACACACGGCCATCTGATCCCACACTAGGCAGAGCCTGTATTATGGCAACCAGACAACTGATAAACTTACTTATATATTTCTAAATACATACATAATTATCTATACTAATATTATAAATCTGAAGAGTTTGTTTGTTTGTTTGTTTGTTTAAACGAGCTAATCTCAGGAACTACTAGTTCGAATTGAAAAATTCTTTTTGTATTGGATAGTCCGTTTATTGAGGAAGGCTATAGGCTATATAACATCACGCTATGACCAATAGGAGCGGAGCATAAATGAAAAATGTTGCAAAAATGAAAAACTGTTTAAACTAAAATACGCGGACAAAGTCGCGGGGGACAGCTAGTTATAGATAAAATTACATCCAGACACACAACAAATGATCGTGCTCATCACACAAAGATTTGTCCATAAAATTGTACTTAGTTTACCCTGCTTTGACTAGACGACCTTACCTTTAAACAGAAGACGAATTGATTAATATAATACCTATAATCATAATTAAGTAGCTACAAGGCCCGGGTTCGCACGGAGGCTGTGATATTTTCAAAATATTTCCATACGTTTTTTAATATTTTTATTAAATATGAAAAATCTTTAAAAAAGATATGCTCCGTTAAAATTTACTCATTGACTAAGATTAATTCTTAGGTAATAAATAGAGGAATACAAAACGTCTTTTGGTCAACGATTTTGTAGATATAATCAGCCTGAGCTGCAGTTGTCCCTTACACACTTTACGGGGAAGGTTGGAGGTATGAGACAGTAATATACTTTTTCTTTAAATACCTATTTTTATATTACCTATTCCTCGGGAGTAGTGCCCTCTTAAACGCGGATTAGCAAATAAATATTTCTATAACCTTTACACGACCATGTTCTAAGACCTGCTTGGAGCAATATGCAGTAATAAAGTTATAGTTTAATGGCTGCAATAACACATAAACTTCGAGTACTCGACCCTAACCTGGACCATAACACCATAGTTTTACCATTAGAATCACTATTACACCAATTCTTAGTTAGGTTTCGTAATTATTTGTATTTAAATTAAATTTATCCTACTTCTGATCTTTAAATTTAGGTGATAATAATTTAAAACTATTCAAATAATTGTTATTCTGAGCTCGCGGGGGCTAAGTGTAAGCCGTACGGTTTGACCAATAATACAGGATAAGCCGTGCTCTCCGTGGTTGGTCCGTGGATGGGTGACCATTTGTAAACATACCGAGACCCCCCCTCGTGCTTCGAAAAGCACGTTAAGCTGTTGGTCGAGACTGTTATACGTTGATCTTTGACAGTCGTTAAGTCATTACAATTCTGACAGCCAGTCTTACTTTGGGATACTGTGTTACCCAGTAAAATGGGTTGTGGAAGTCATATAGGTAATCGCTCTATGTAAAATACGGTATTCAGCTGAATCCGGTAAGAGTGGAAGCGAACTCAACAGAGCTTGAAAAAAAGGCTCTGCATAAGAAGAATACTGAGATCAATTTGCTACTATTTGAAATTTTAATGGGAATATGGAAATTATCTTTATATTTTGAACTTATAAAATAATTCATATTTCACAGACTAGTCTGCCAATAACATTTTGTCAAATGATAGGAAGAGTCGCAATTCTTTTGTAGGATATAACAAAACTAGCTGTTGCCCGCGGCTCCGCCAGCGCGAGTATCAGTTATCGCGGCAAAAAGAAACTTAAGACCTTTGTTAGGATCCAAGTTTTTTCAAAATCGGTTTAGCGGTTTAGCCGGGAAGCGTAACATCAAGATGTATGTATTTATTATGAAAATAAACTCTACTGAAGGTATGTGTGTGGAATATATGTATAAAGTACCTATCACAAAACGTCTAGACTTGAAACTTGTTCTAAAGATCCTGTAGATATTTTGTCTCGAAAGGAAATTGAACCCGAGACTCTTAGTGCAAGGGAACTTGCAATAAAAAATAAAGTATAAGTAGGTATACCTACAGACTTTCCATGTTTCATCCTTACTAATAATATAAATGCGAAAGTAACTCTGTCCGTCTGTCTGTCGCGCTTTCACGCCAAAACTACTGAACCGATTTAAATTAAATTTGGTACACAGATAGTCTAGAGCCTGAGAAAGGATATAGGCTTCATGCCGCGATAACCGACATCCACGCGGGTGGAGCCGCGGGAAACGGCTAGTAAAATATGTATTGAATGTAAGTATGTAACATTGTATGTTGTACGTGTGCCTACCATTCGTATCTTAGAACTAAATTAAAATGTGTGCCACTGCAGTGCAAATTTACATATCCCTGTTTACAGCTCTTTTGATAAAATTATACAAACGTGTACTATTTCATACACCTATTTGTTTTGACGACCTCCGTGGTTGACTGGCATACACGCCGATATCAGGTCCCGGGTTCGATCCCCGGATGGTTTAATGTAGAAAACCACTTTACTACAATGTCTCGAGTCTGGGTGTTTGTGGTACCTTCGTTGTCATTCATAACACAAGTACTTTACCTACTTACAAGTCATCGTCGCGTGCGCTCGGCGACCGGCTGTGTCGTGCAATTCCCGGAAATTAGATTGTTTATTTTATTTTTTTGCGAACGTTTGGTATAAAGTTAGCGACAATGGTGCAATGTAAAAAATGCAATAAGTTTGTGTCATTGGCGAAAGAGGAAACTGTAAAATGTAAAGGGACATGTGAAGCAGTGTTTCATAAAAAATGTGTAACAAAAACAACCTTAAAAAACGAAAAATGTGAGGATTGTGTGTCCACGCTCAACTCGCCTAGTCTTGACGAGTCCAATATTAAAAGCATCCTGGCTGATATGAATAGAAAAATGGATATCATGTTCAATATGGAGAAAAAGTTAAGCGAGTTGACCGATTTGGTCGATTTTATATCGGATAAATACGACAAGTTGTGTGAGCACCAATTAACAAACGAAAAAAAGATGAAAGCTTTAGAAAACAAGAACGCATTCTTAGAAAAATGTAATAAATCCCTAGAAGAACGGGTGAACGAGTTAGAAGAGAAGGAGAAGGAGAAAAAGGTGGAGATAGCTGGCTTAGAGAAGAAGCAAGACGAGGATACATTAAAGGTGGTGGCCCAAATTGCTCAAAAACTCCAGCTGAACACCAGTGCGATCGAGCATGCAGAGAGGGTAGGCCGAGAAAAACCTGAATCAGAAAAACCGCAGCCAGTGGTCATAACTCTTAAAACAAAAGCGGCTCGTAACGAATGGATTGAAAAACGTAAAACATACTTGACCAATGGGCAAATTTACAATACAAATAACGACAACCGTGTTTACATTAACGAGAACTTAACCAGATATAAGAGGAGTTTACTTTGGGCTACAAAAATCCAGCTAAAAAAAACCTACAAATATATATGGGTTCAAGATAATAAAATACTTATAAGAAAAAGTGACGATCAGAAAAAAATTATGTCCATTCGTAACGAAAGCGATATACAAAAAATTGTAAACATTGAGGCATAAATACCTACAGCGCACTTGTAGCGCGGAGTGCACACTGCTTGATCACAACAACAAATAAAAATGGATCGTTACGATGCAATAGTTACTTTGGAGTGTGAATATGACCATTTCACAAGTATAAATACATGGAATGAATATATATCGAGAAAAGTAAATTACTTTAGTGTAGTGCATTTAAATATTCGTTCACTGAGAAAGCATTTTAATGAACTACTTGTCCTATTAAAATACAGTTCACAAAATATAAATATGTTGGTGTTGTCTGAGGTTAATATCAAAGCAGATGAACTGTGCTTATATAATATAGAAGGATACAGTTTGTTTTCACTTACAAGAAAGAACAGAAGAGGAGGAGGATTAATTATTTACGTGAAAAAAGACCTTACTTTTTATGAAAAAAAAAACCAGATTAATTCAGCAGAAGTATTGCATGGTTTACTGACTGTTGAAAACAAGATTTTAAATATTGTCGCAGTGTACAGGCCGCCAAACACAAACAAGCTATTATTTATTTCGGAAATAGAAAAGCTAATCAGAAATATCCCAGAAAACGAAATTGTTATTATCTTAGGCGACATCAACATAAATTTATCAGGAGTGAGTGACATACGTTATGTAAACAAATATAAAGACAGCTTGTGTGAACTAGGCCTACAGTGTGTAATACCGGACAGCGAGGTGACGCGCGAGGCGATCGTCGCCGGTGAGAGGGAGACGTCGTGCATCGACCACGTGTGGGTGCGAGCGAGACGGCTGCGGGACTGCGCGTCGTACGTAATTGAATGTTATTTATCGGATCATCATATTATTGGCGTGTCAATTCCATTAGGTGATAAAACAGGTATGCAAACGTCGAATTCACGATGTATAATTGATAATAAATTAGTGTATAAAAAGATCTGTGATTATAACTGGGCTCAGCTGTTGTCGGTTGAGTGTCCGTTACAATTATATGATAAGTTAAATAGTATATTTAGTGAGATTTATAGTAAAAGTAAGAAGATATTGCCAAAAACTAAAAAAAGGGAAAAACAACCATGGGTAGGAGAAGTTTTAAATAATATGTTATTGCGCAGGGATCAATTATTTAGAGAATGGAAAGAAATGCCTAAGAACAATACTAGAAGATTAGAGTACACACGATATAGAAATATGGTTAATAAAGCAATATATAAAGAAAAGAATAAGTATAGACAGGAAGAAATAAAAAAATGTAATGGTGATCCTAAAAAGATTTGGGAAAAAATTAATAGTTGGATAGGTAAAAATAGAGCTAGTATAGACGATATAATTAAGAAATACTTAGGAAATAAGGATACGATGTATAACATATGTAATAAGTTTGCGGATACATTTACGGAAGAAATTACTAATATAAAGCATAATTGTGATATAAAGTTCCTAGATAGATCTCAGTATGTTAAGCCTAGTAATGTATCATTTCGTTTTAAGCCAGCTACCAGTGAGTCAGTATGTAAAGTTATAGATAAACTTAGCAATGAAAAGGCGCCAGGAATAGACGGCATTCGAATTATAGACATAAAGGCAATAAAAAACCAAATTTCACCAGTTTTGGCGCACTTTGTCAATATGTGTCTTTCAGGGGGTCAATACCCTAGCCTACTTAAAAAAGCTATAATTAGACCTATATACAAACAAGGAGATCACACCGATTATACAAACTACAGACCGATTGCTATATTAACCGTCATTAATAAAATTATAGAAAAAATTGTGGTAAGTCAGGTTAGCGAATTCTTAGAGCAGAATCATATATTAACTGACACCCAGCATGGTTTCAGGCGCGGCCGTAGTACTGCAACAGCGCTGTCTAGTTTTTCGGAGTTTGTGAATGACAGTCTGGATCTGGGTCACCAGGTCTTGGCGTTATTTATAGACTACAAGAAAGCATTTGACACCTTGGACCATGAGATACTGTTGCAGGCTATGGATGAATGTGGAATTCGGGGTCCAACTAATAAGTGGTTCCGTAGTTACTTAAGTGACAGAACTCTTCAGTCTAGCATAGCAGGTGTCACTGGGAGGGAAGCTGCAGTTACCCTAGGCGTACCGACCGGCTCTGTATATGGACCAGTTGGTTACATCATGCATGTAAATAGCGTCACTAACGTGGTTAAAAATTGTCGAGTGTATATGTATGCCGACGATATGTGCTTACTGTATTCTTCCAGAAATATACAAGAGGCGAGAGCCATAATACAAGCAGACTTTGATAACATCAATAAGTGGGCACACGATAATGGTATCATACTAAATATCAACAAAACTAAAATAATGCACATTCATTCACCACATAATCTAGTAGCAAAGAATATCGCTAGCACAGATATAAGTATACGGGGTCACACATTTGAGTGCTTGCACTCGATGAATACTGACTGTGTCTGCCGAAACTTAGACTACGTCAAAACATTTAAGTACCTAGGTCTATGGGTGGATTGTAATGCTAACTGGAAGACGCATGTTGATACAGTGTGCACAAAGCTCAGAACAGTACTTAGTAAGTTTTATACATTAAAGGCGCCATTAAATAGGAAAACATTACGTGTTGTTTACTTCGCTTTAGTCGAGTCTATAATAAGTTATGGACTATGTGTATATGGTCGTACATTTAAGACTTATTTAAATAATATTAGGTCATTACAAACCCGCTTTATGAAATACCTTGTTTCCCCTAAGACAAAACGCACATGTAAAGATAATTATGAAAAACTGTTTCTGTTATGTAAAATACTTCCTGTCCACGAAAGGGTCAAGTACTTAGTGGTTCTTGAACAATTTTACAATGATACCAATAAAACAATAGTACAAAATATTTACAATACAAGACGTGTACGAGAACAGAAAGTGGTCCGTCAACCAATAAAGAATTATTATGGTGAGAGAACCAATAAGTATATGATGCCCACGTTATATAATAGTAATGATTGGCTAAGGAAAATAACAAATAAAACAAGTAAACTAACCTTAAAAAATAAGTTAAAAAAGATGCTACTTTCCAATATGGATTTAAATGGATAACCGTTATAATTTTACCTATTAAGTTGATACCAGTTGTTGTTTAATTGTTCTCTGTTATGTTCACCGTATAGATATATAAATATTAAGAACTGTTTACCGAACCGAATGTTTAACGAGCGCTATTCCCGCCGACAAACTGACACACAGTTTGGTGGGATTAATTACAATGTTATATGTGTTTTTTATTCAATAAATGCTTTAATTATTATTATTATTACTTGGTTCAGAGCAATGTATGCGATGTTGCCCACATTTTTTTCATTTGTGCCCTGTTCAAATTACAATTACTTCGACATGTAATGATAAATTGATTTCAGTCCTATTCGTTTCCTTATTAAATATATATTATACAAATTTTAAATAAAATTACCATCATAATTTAACGACAACCCTACCAATTATTCGCGAAGGGTGTATTGTAATGGGGATTCTAACAAAACTGAGGGTATTTACGAAATATTTGGCGGACATTAGTGTCTGTTCGGCGGAAGAATGTCGGTCTTCTCATATTGATTAGAATCGAAAGGTTTTTCCCGCCAGTAATTTGGTTTGATGCGTTCTGCATAATAATTTAACTGATGAGATTGAAATTTCGATAAAACATTCGCTTTTATTATATTTTTTTGAGGATTTTGAGCTTAAATGCAATGATTCAATAGACTTATTAAAATGTTCTATGCAGACAATTTTTATTATTATGTTATGTGTCGAATTAAAAAAAAAAACTTTCCCGAGAGGTAGACATACATATCAATAGCAATAAGTAATTAAGGGCTGATTGTTCCAACGCCAGATAACTTTATCCAAGGAATAATTTTGTATTTTTTGACTGTCCTTCCTTTCTTTGTACAAAATCTGTCAAACGTAAATTTTATTCCACGAATAAAAATTATGTATCTGGCGTAAGAAAAATTAGCCCTAATTAGTTTAAGTTAAGTATCCTTTAAATATAATAATAAATATAGTATGCTAATTTTATACATACACTTTCTTGCATTCACCCTTTAAACGTGTGAATGTCATCACAATTCATCTTTAAAGTAACATAATTCATTCACCCTTCCATTCACATTATTTGCACCTGTACAAGTCGCGTTCGACACATCATCATCCATTACTACATCTGAATGGAATTCTTACATCAACATGGTAACAAACTCTTCGATGTAACGCTAAATGACGACCCTTCTCAATACCAACAGGTGCGTATAAGTTTCAAGAACTGTGAAGTCTTTGGACTGAATGATTGATACGTTGAACGATCGATCGATCAAAGTGAACGAGTGAACTAACGAGATCTCGATGTCTTGTTCCGAAGGTAAAAACTCATACATAAACATGAGAACGTTTCTAAATGATAGCTGTAGATGGTGAAAAAGACGGTGAATATTTAGTATTGCAATATTTACAAACTACATATAACGTGTCGTTTAGCATTCTCGTCGAATTTCAGGAGGCTGGTATGAAAGACATATTAAATCAAATAAAATTACGATATCTGCTCAATAATTAATACCTACATACTTGTTTTTTAGTTATTTAAGTTAGAGAGTATTTGAGAATACTTAAAAAAAACAGAATTGCCCCGTTGCATGCGGTAGGCAGTTTATTAATGTGAGTGTGTAAAAGAGCAGTTACAGTGCGGTATCACACGGACCGCGATTCAAAATGCTTGTTCCATACAAGCCGATTTCCAAAAAAAAAGAAAAAAAATACCTACCTTTTATATTATTGATTGTGTCGAGAATTATTAGCATAGTTACGTCCTTAAATTTGACGAGAATGCAAAACGACACGTTGTATAGTTATCTGATGTAAATTCGAGTCGAAACTTAACAAAAATCAGTTAGGTTTTGCTTTTAAAGTGGAATATCAACAACAACTCAAAAACAAAACCATTATAAAACTTTTTACCCGCCACTTTATCATAATCAATCTATTAATATACAATTTCTTATTCGTCAACCGTAAAATCAAACAACAATGGCCGCCATTTACGTTCTTGTTCGTCCAACATTCGTTCTCGTGTGTGGCTTTTTTTGTGTTGGTCGCATTTCGTGAATAACTGCAATGTACCAGGGTGCCCCAGCGACTAATTAGTACTAAAAATAACTCAGAAATAACTTTGTCTTGACCAGATCCTGTTATCTCCGGTATTTAGTGGATTAAACCTGTAGTTATTTTTGTATACAATGTGGTGTAAAGTAATGAAGGTGTTTAAGTATTTTTTTTAATTTTGAACTTTTTTCGATGTTGACATTAGAACAGTTTTTGTATGGTTTTTAGAATGATATAATAATATAATATAATAATATAATAATAATATCTTGGGACATCTCACACATGGTCATCTGATCCCAAACTAGGCAGAGCCTGTGCGATGGCAACCAGACAACTGATAAACATACTTATATATTTCTAAATACATACATATTATAGATAAATAAAACCCAGACACAGAACAAATGATCGTGCTCATCACACAAAGATTCGTCCTGGGTGGGAATCGAACCCACGACCTCCGGTTTACCAGTCAGGGTCACTAACCACTAGACCAACAGGCCCGACAAATCCGTCAATATCCAGGTTAAGTATGCAAAGGAATCTTCTGCCTACCTTGTTTCCACAACCCATTTTGATTCTGACCTCCACAAACTATTTTACTGGGTAAGACAGTATCTCATGGTAAGACTTGTTGTCAGAATTGAAATAACGATTGGCAAACACTACATATCACAGTCGGGAACAACGGCGTAACGTGCTTTCCGAGGCACGTAGGGGTATCGGTATGTTTACAAATGGTCACCCATCCACGGACCAACCGCGGCGAGTGCGGCTTAACTTTTTGTTGTCGGTGAAACCTAGCTAAGCTAGAAAGCCCCACCTAGCTAAGGATGCTAAGGAATATTAGTTAAATTTACTATTGTACGTTACCTTCGTTCAAATATAATTATACACAGTATCTTTGATCGAACTACGCTACATTTAAAGAGGGTCAAAGAGCTAGCTAGATTATTTTTATTGATCAGTTAATAACCATGCCTTATTAAATACACCAGTGTGTACTATACTTTATGTCATTTCACGAACATTCATTAATACAAATAAATTAATAAATAACTAGTCATATTTAGAGTAAAAATTAAATCCAAAATTCCACATTGCACAAAAATTATTATAATCTATTGAAACGCGGAAATATTTGATCATCTTATTTGTGTATTTCATTCAAATGATACCAAATAATAATATGTAGAAAAACTCGTTCGAGACAGTAATTTCCTTCGTTACTCGCATAATAAACGCTGCGACTATCTTTCGTCTGATTTGAATCTAATTTGGATCCCCGCTCCGCTATGTCTGTATAGACTGATTTGATATAATGGCGTTTCAGACAAGCCTGATATGATAATCATAATTAATTTGCATAAAACACGAATTTACACTTAAAGCGATATACGTTTTTGTAGTTGTGCTCTTATTATGCTATTATTTTTAATTATTTGTTACACTTTAACGTATGCGGAGAGAATATTTGTAATTAAATACAAATCGTAGAAAGAAAAACTGAAACCTCAGGCAAGATCGAACCTGCGACTAGCTTGACGCGCCAGTCGCTTTACCAACTAAGCTACCGAAGTCACTGCCTGGAAGTTTAAATTCTATTATTTATTATTAAAATAGTTATTAGTAGAGTTAACTATACATTAATTGATCAGTGGTAACTCTTTCATATTGCTAATGTATCTATTCCAATTTTTCGTGTCATTTGACTTTTTGTACATAATGTACGAAATTTATATTGCAAATTAGATCGCACATAGTCGTATATTTAATTACAGCCTGTAAGGTATTCACCTACAAATATTTAGCTTTCGGTGAAATGATCCAGAACCCTGTTTAACGCGAAATTCTTAATAGAAACACATGATAATAAATAACAGTATTAAGTACAAAACATAAGTATATTTTTACTTAATAAAATATAAAATATTCTGAATTTAAAAATATTGCAAAATGAATAATAACATGCATACTATTTCCATTTAATTTTCATTATCTACAATAATAAAGTAAAATTCAGTGCAATTGCCTCTGATTAAACAAAAATAAATGGATTTGTTTTCCAATTTATATGAACAAATATACTGCATACCAGGAACTGACAACATTGGTGTTTATATAAAGTACAATATACGAGCTACAATTAATCAGTAAAGCAGTCGAATTTAATTAAAACAGACCCAAAATTTTGGTAGGCCGCTGAAGAAACGTGAAATTTTATGCGCCATAGTTTAAATAATAAAACCTATTTACTACATTAAAAAGGAAAATTCATAGCTATTTTCGGAGTTAACTGCAGTTTCAACAACAAAATCTTTATTAAAACTAAACATATTGGATTAAAAAAGCATGAAAAATGTGATGTTAGTGGCAATAAATTTTGTATACAAAAAAATAATCAATAAATTTTGTTATTAAAACACAATCATATTATTTTCATAATAGGGTTTTTACAATACTGGTTCTCTCTAAAATTTCGATATGACAAAAAAAAACAAAAAACTGCTACCTAATCTAAATTAATTGATTTTAAATAATACTTAAAGCGAAATAAACAATATTAGTTAGTATAAATAATAGTAGTTGGCTATTTGTTTTTCATTTTTTTTTTACCACTCAAGAGAGAACAAACTTGTTTACAGTTAAACTAAACCTAAGTTAGTCGTTGCGTGTCGCAGAGTTCGTGTGGGAACGACTTAAGAGTCAGACAGACGACGTCGGGATCGATCAAATTGCTCGCTGTAACGTGAGCGGGGCTTAATACGAGCTATAGTTATCATAGCATTTCGTTTTATGCATATGTTGTATCTTATAGCTTACAGAACAAATAAGTAAACTATGAGTTAAAGTTAAAAAAATTCTAGCAGATAAAACTTATTATAGAATATGACTTCTTGAGTGAACATTTTTTTACTGACATTTAATGAGAATTCATTAAATGTCACAACACATAATTTTAATAATGTCATTTGTTCCAAAATATTTGTATGCCATTGAATAAGGCAAACATGATGAATCTATATGTGCCTACATTATTTTACATCTTGCATGCTGATTGTATGTGTACTCATGTTTGAACAAATAAAGTTATCTTCTTATAGAGTGCGCATATCGGAAATATCGAGTGTGAACTGTAGGCACTAGTATGAACAAGTAAAATCGGAAAATTAGTTTCAAAACAGAGCGCGCCGTTTTTAGTTTTTTTGTTTGTTTGTTTGTTTGAACGCGCTAATCTCAGGAACTACTGGTTCGAATTGAAAAAATCTTTCTGTATTGGATAGTCCGTTTATAGAGGAAGGCTATAGGCTATACAACATCACGCTACGACCAATAGGAGCGGAGCATAAATGATATATGTTGCAAAAATGAAAAACCGTTGAAAATTAAACACGCGAACAAAGTCGCGGGGGACAGCTAGTTTTCAATAAAAACTAAAATAGTAACCATAACAAATACATAACTTAGTTTAACAAAATTAAACCATAAATCATCTTAAACCAACATCTCTTTTAGACTAATCCTGAAGATTAATAAGAGCGGTCTAACAAAGACTATTGTGTGAACAGTTCTATTTTAACCAAACCCCAATATGATCCATAAGTAATAACGTGAATCAGTTAAGGGGATGACTGACTCCTGTTTCTAACCGACTGTGTTCAAGAGGGTTATGTGTTTTGCGCATATGTGTGTAATTTTTTTAGACGCATACTGACTCCGATTCTTTTTAAATCGACACTAAATTTTAGGCCGTCGGTATATTTTCACTTAGAATAGAATAGAATGCTTTCACTTGTACACAATTAGAAAAGGACAGACGAAAATTAGAACTCTCAAATTAAGTTTGGACTAAAATTCTTATACAAATCTACCGACACGCAGAAACGTGTGCACTAAAACGCAGTGATGTTCTAGGCGAAGACTGGTTTGACATTTTTAAGTTAGTACAGTTTGAAATTTTTTCCTCCACTCCTTATTATCAATACTTCAGGGCCTAAAATTAAAATAATATACAGTAAAAAGTTTTTTATCTATAGATTACAAGAAAACCTATAGTCTGTTGTATTTAAAGTAACTGGAAATTTTCGAATCGTACGGAACAATCTCTGCGCGAGTTTAATTCACACTTGTCTATTTTTTTTAATTAGAAACCTTTAGTTCCATTAAAATGAGCCAATACAGTTGCTTGAAATATTCAACCTACTAAATAGCGACTCAATATAAGTATGGGGGTATATTTTCAGTATTTATAGACGTATATCGATACCTAGCCTAAAATAAAACGTTTTTTAATTTGATCTAGTAAATTCGTAAAATTCCAATCAAACCAGTGGGATAACAGCTTTATTTGCTAAACATGTTTTAAAACTTTTTATCTTAGGAGCAGCACCTTAAACAACGCCCGACAGGTCTGTTGTCTGGGCGCATTCACCCCAAATGGCTTTTTGTAATCGCGACACAAAAAAAGGGAACTTTTCTTTCTTTTTCTTTTAAAAGGAATCCTATCGGGCACTTTCTCTTCATTCGTTTTGTCAAAGCCAGCAATTTCGTCCAGGAGACATTTTGACCCACTGTGCAATTACAGTTTCAATGGCTTGACGTAAATCAACGTGTGCAAGGATCGTTTATGAAGTTTTCTTGCTTTAGCGCACTGTGCAATGTCTGATTAGAGACTGTTTTTTATTCATTTTTACTGTTTTGTGGATGGATAATGTCATTGTCTATTTTTGAAAAATATTTGAAAATTATATTTTTTGTACAAAAATGATATATTTAAAAAAAACTATATGAAATAAGCATTAGGTGTATCCATAAAGTTTTAGTTAAGTAGGTACTTTATTTTCAGTGACCCTATAGATGTCCCAAAAAGAATGACTAATGACTTTAATTCAATCGACAGACCTCATCATAACACAAAACAATAGATCTAAAAAACACCAACAAAATTAAAACCAAATAAAAATCCAAAACAAAATCAAAGATCCTACTTTCTCAGCTAATGAAACACTTAAAGATTCATTACACTCATTATTCGCACGAGGTGTGAATAGACCCTTACTATCGAGCGTCAGAACACGTCCCTACGCCATTTAACCCGATTGATGACGTCACTACTTCGCCACATTTCGGGTACGTGAGCTATCCCCTGTGTATGTACCCCCTGCCTGTGTATTCTGGACATAAATAAGGCACATAAATACACAACTGTGTATTTATGTAGGTCTTCGTTTATTTTCAAAAGGAATTTAGGCTCTTAGGTACGGCTATTGGGTCTAGTTATTTAGTGTCTTTTTTATCGACTTTGCTATCTATTTTCTAAGTGGGTCTTCTTCGTTCTTTTTACGGCATTTATTGACTATTTCGACGATCTAACGTTAAAAGCTTACGATTACCGTCACATGTGTGATTCTTCCTAATTTTTATATTGAACTAATCCTAAAACTTTATTAACTTACCTTTCAAAGCCTGAACATATTAATATGAAATTTTATTATTATTCAGTGAATTTTTTAAAAACAAATTCTCTCTCTTGTTCTTTTATTAGTGATTCGTATTTGCCCATCAGAACTAAATAAATGTGGAATATTATATACAGCAAAAAAAATATCTGAATTTGATAAGCATATCCCTAAATAAGGCCCCTATTTATGGAGAATGATAACAGTAGTAACAAAAACACTAGAATTAATATAAGTATATAGGATTCATTTTATGATTAAATCAAGAAATTCTAAGCCTAGATAAATTTCCAGAGAAAGTGTGAGCTCTTACATACACCTAGATTTCTAGAATTGAAATAACAAAGGTCTACTCTACAAGATTAGTCTAGATTATATTTGACATAGTACTATATAGCTACAAAGCTAGCCACGAGTTAAGCAATGAATTTATGGATTTAAATTAAACTTATACTTAGAATTTAGGTTACTTTGGGGTGAAAGGTCTCTCTTGTTTGCTAATGTTATAAAAATGTTTTGCTTTGGATAAATTATTAGGGAAACATGAAATTTGTACAGTTATAGTTAATAAACTTTTTGCGAACACAATGTTTTTTAACTCTCAAAATTTATACTATCAGTATTTAATGTTATCAAATCTCCTTTCTACATTTAAAATCTATTAATTTGATTGAGAAGTCTGCCACAGTTAGTCTGAGCCAAGCTTTGACAGCTTCTCCAGACTTTTTGGCGAAATCATAAGGGCCCCAGCCAGAGCAAAAGAAAAACTAACTACGTTAGAATTGTTCACTAATGGTACCCCTTGTGGGTTTCGGACCTCGACTTAGTGCGTTGCTAACAATCTTAATAAGGCAAAAACAGCAAGGGAGGGCTGGACCTAAGTTTTTATTATTTTGGGACATATTTTTATTGCTCTTTTGGCGGTTCGGGCCAACTTGTTCTAGGGACGGGGGGATAAACTAACAATCTATATTATAAAAATGTATAAGATTCTCAAATAAAATCTATATTTTCTGTTGTACAAAGAATTTAAATCCCAACAATCTTCAGCATACATGCAAACCGCAAACATGTAAATACCATCAAACAATAACCTCTAACATATAGTGTAAGGAACAAATCCGATGAAGATGCCAGCATAGCAAACAGTGAACAGATTGGCTCCACCAACACTAACATCTGTGACTTGACCACAGAATAAACAATTACAGAAGCACTGGGCTGAACAGTTTCTATGCACAACTTCAAGAAAACATAACAGCCATGGATACAGCTTAAGGCGATGACTTTGGCTTTAGAAACCGAGAATGCCTTAAATACAGTACAATTAACATGTTTAAGTTTAAGTTAAAAGGGAGAAAGTTAGTATGGTCGTCCTCTATTCAGATTCAGAAATATGATTTAGATTTTCAATTCTTAAAGTAATGAAGAAACAGAAAACAAAACATCTAGATTTGGGCAAAGACTTCCAAAGTTATGAAGATTATTAAATCATCTCTTAACTATGAGCTCATTATGACGACCTCCGTGATCAAGTGGCGTACACACCGGTTTTCAATATGTGGCTAGCTTTGAGCTCCCGAGATCGATACCCGGCGGGTCAATGAAAAAATACACTTTTCTACATAGACTGGAGTCTGGGTGTTTGTGATACTTTTGTTGTCTCTGATTCCATAACTCGAGTGCTTTAGCTACTTATTTTGGCTTCAGAGCATGTTTGTGATGTTGTCCACATTTATAACGCGTCAATGTTGGGCATTTAAACTGTAGCTTGTAATTAGCTCATGGTTTGATAAGGTCTTCGTTAGGGCCTGAAACTATTTCGGTAACATGAAATAAGTACAGTCATTGCAGTTCTTTCAACAGTAACATGTCTCACAAAAGCTTACAAAAATACGAAGACCCTTCTAAGATTTATTAATCTTTGTCGATACCTCACGGGACAAAACGTTCTGTCGTCCAAAACAAACATCTCGTGACACGTTTATCTGTAGAAGTACTGTTCCCCTATGGAAATGCTGGAGCGTGTCGTAAGACAAAACTGTCTAATTTATCAAGAAAACGATACCGTGTTATGTAAATGTCGTTTTGCACTTATCTACATACTAGCTGTATAGAAAAAATTACATAGTTGAGAAATATTAAGGCATGTTAAATAGTAGAGAAACAATTGAAGACAGGGGTACTTTTATACTCACCTCTTACGACGTAGATGAAATCATAAGAACATTCTCATATAGTACCATTTTTTTTACTATAAAAATTATATTTGTAGTGTACTAATTTGTGAGAAATATAATTTTAATTTATTTAAAATGGCTTCAAAGTAGGACTTTTCAAAATAATAAAATTGGCTGCACCTTGATTCGGCTACCCTACACCGCTTCCTAAGTACTCTAGCTGTGGAGAAGAAACGGCGGAACAAAGTCCACAGCAGCAACAATATACAATCTACAACCAGATTACATATAAAGGCGTAACCTGATGCTGCTGATGGAAAAGTAATACATTTAATTAACAATAACTTGAGTAAACACAAAAATTGGGGCATGTACTAAATCTTTAAAATATAACGTTAGAAAAAAACCCTTCCACTTCAGCGAAGTAACATTTTTGCAAGCGTTAACACTAAACGTATCGCTCAAATGTATAGAAGTGACAGGTCTAAGTCACGTGACTTATCGAAGTGAAATGTCATTTCCATACATTTAATGTCATTTAAGCGATTTCTATCATCGTTAACGCTTGTCACTTGGCTACAGGGGTTGGTGAGTAACCTTTATATTTCGATACAAAATGTAAAACTTTTTTGTTTTTGTTTGTTGTAGATTCCTAGAAGTAAGTAAACTAATTTTTTGTCTTCATCATTAGCGAGCTTGAGTTTTCAAGAGTCCCTTCACTGTAAAACAAACCCTTTTCTATCAGTTTTTATTTAACAATGTTTGTCCCTGCTTCTCTCAAATTGACTAAGTTAACGTTTAAAAGCCAGAAAATAAAATTGTTCCTACTAAGTGCACTCATTTCCCTGGCTCCGTTACTTTGAGCATTGAGTTTTATGCGGTCCTCTACTCGCATTTTTATTTTTTCCTAGTCTGAAGATGGTTTATATTAAGAGAACATAATAGGGTAGACGACTGCGTATGAAAAGTCAAATAATAATTAAGACAGTCAGTTGGACAATAAAAAAAAAACATGACAGGTATTTTTCGCTTTTTCAAAATAAGAAAACACTAATTAGATAAAATGGGGGGTAGTGACATCATGCTTCATCATACCAGCCTATAAATGTCCCACTGCTGGGCACAGGCCTCTTCTCATATAGAGAAGGAACGAGCATTGATCACCATGCTTGCTCATTGCGGGTTGGCGATTTCAGATTCCAATTGTTGGAATCTAGTTTCCTCAAAATGTTATCCTTCACCGTTTGTCAATGATGTCTTAGAATAATTAAGAAATTACATATAACTTTGAAAAAGTCACATTAGTACTTGCCTGTAGTGGGTTCGAACCTGCAACCTTGTGCACACAATTCCGTTCATTGAACCACTAGGCCACCACGACCATGCTTTACTACCTACAAAAGGAATAAAGTGTGACGTCATGCAATTTCAAATTAATGTATCGTCGCAAGTTTTTAGTTACGTAAAATAAGAAAAAAATACGCGTCTAATATTTTTTTATAATCTATTCGTCGGACATTATTAATATAGTCATCTAGCCCATTCATTCATCATCATCATATCAGACAATTGCCGTCCACTGCTGAACGTAAGCCTCCCCTAAAGAACGCCAACCATCCCAGTCCTGAGCAGTCCGCATCCATCCGCTGCCAGCCACCTTCTTCAAATCATCGACCCATCGTGCCGCAGGGCGTCCTGCACTACGTTTGCCCATACGCGGTCTCCACTCTTACACATGTCTGCTCCATCGACCGTCTGTCCGTCTACAGACACGGCCCATTCATTATTATGTTTTAATTAACTTAACTTACAAAAAAACGAAAAAAAAAAAAAAGATTTTTCCATACCGGTAGTAGCTATTATGGAGATACCATGTAATAAGGATTTAATACTTCCCATTTACCACGCTTACATAATTTATAAGTAAGAAGAAAAAGGTTTAATAGGACCTATTTAATAACTAGTTAATTAAAATGAAACTTAAAACCTTAATCACTGTTTAAACATACTTATTTAATTTGAGTTTTCTCATAACAATTCAATCTTTTTATACCAACATTAGGTTTTTACATTTCTGCCATATTGTTTGCTGTGGAATTTTGAACTTAAATCCGCCACAGAAGTTATGAATGATATTTATTATTCTGTGAAATACGTACAAAGTAAGCTCCCAAGAAAAAGTGAACATAATAATTTTATGGACTTTTAAAATAACGTCTAAGTGACATTCATTGTTCGTCAGTCGGAAGTTAGTAATTTGTTTAGTAAATTGTCAATATTTCCTCACATAATTGTAGAAAATTACCTTACTTCGTATTAATAATAGTAATAACCCCCACTTTGTTACGTGGTCAATGTTTCGTGATGTTTGTTATTTGTCCCCATATAATAAAAAAAGATTTTAATGTTAGTTAAGTGTATCTTACTGCGCATTTAAAGACATGAACACAACGTGGATTCCTAAAATTGGATTCGAAAATCTCCAACATCGCCAAGAGGCTTGTACCCAACAGTGGGACATTTATAAGCCGTATTATTATGTGCAAAACGTTACCTGAATTTCCTATCTCATTACAATTTGCCTCCAGGTATAAAAAATATATATTACAAAAAAAAATTTTCCAAAACTATTAAAACAAAACTTATTAATGAATCTTTAAATTTTAACATACCCACCTAAGTTTTTAGTTAGTTTAGTCATTAGTAATACCGTGCTATTATCATCTTCATCTTCACACCCATTGTCAAACTCTGTAAACGGATTTATGGGCCATTGCGTTAGTACATAAGGCTTTTTGTAAAATAATAAAAAAATTATAATAAACACACAAAACCTTACATAAACCACAAAATCTCACTTAAATCGAAGCGTCCCAATCGAAACACATAATATAAGTTTTCATTTGTTTTTGAACCAGTTGACTTTAAATGAATTTTCAGATAACAAGGACCTTGCAAGTTCCAATGATAAAGATAAAATATATGAGTCAGGTTTTCAGAAGTTAAGTTGTTTGGTACATAAACATAGCAACAGACCAGGGTAGGCTTAACAAAGGATAAGATAGATTGAAGCATATTTTCTTACCTTTGCGTTTGAATGAGACAAAGTAAGGACACGGGTCTGGTTGGTGAATTGTTTCCGTAGATTTGTCCTAACGATGCTTAAAATTTTTTTTGTCTCTATAGTTACTGTACCACAATAATATAATATCTTGAGACAACTCACACACTACCATCTGATCCCAAACAGGGCAGTTAGGTAGGCAGAGCCTGTATTATGGCAACCAGACAACTGATAAACATACTTACATATTTCTAAAGGCATGCATATAATAGATATGCATATATTACACCCAGAAACAGAATAAATAATCATGCTCATCATATAAAGATTTGTCCTGGGTGGGAATCGTACCCACGACCCTCGGTTTAGCAGTCAGGGTCACTTGTCGGCGTTAAACACATCAAAACCGATTGGTTATGATGCCTTCCGGGATTCAAAATAGGTAATTAGATAAACACATAAAAAAAACTTTAACATGACTCGGGAATGCACGAATATTTTAGTATGGGCTCCTTCAGTATTTTTGTTATGGTTTGAATTGCTCACAGCTAAATACTTATATGTCCCAATAATAAACGATTACCTATTTACAACAACTTAAAAACATGTAGTTCAAGCTTAGTTGGTAAAGTGACTGGTGCGGTGAACGGTGAACCAGTAGTCGCAAGTTCAAGTCCTGCCTGAGGTTTAAATTTTTTCTTTCCTATTTTTATTTATACATAAATATTTAGTTTTAGTTGCTTTTAACGTAGTTGTTCTGATACCAGTGCCTCGTCTGATAAATTCTCAAATGAAACACAATCTATTGTCCCAAAGAAATCTAGTGTAATTGTTAAAATTTCACACCGTGAAACTCCGGACCTTATTCAAATGCTATACCTAATTCTAAGCTTTGAAGTTTTCACGTAAATCCTCTGTTTTGTTTCACTCACTTGTAAGTTGGACGTTGACAGATAAAGTTGAGATTTGTTTTAAAATTTATTCCCCTGGATGCCACACTGTTTCCTCTTACGTCCGTTGTTTGAATTCTAAATGGGCAGAAAGTTTTGTATGTCGTCGTCTTTTTGTCGAAAAAAGTTGGTCCTAATGGCTTCGGAAATTAAATTTTTGGTGAATTGATATACATAATGAGTTTTTATGAAGATCTGCGTAATTTAGAGTTCTACGGATTTTTTTGTTGCTCGTTTCTTATGTTAAGTACCTATGGAACTGTTTTTCAGATTCGTCTGTTTGGATTTTGGCTCTTAAAGGTACCTAGTCGTGTATGAAAAGTGGTGTTAGACCCGTCGCTATTTTTATCTATAGATCTATCACCTACATCATTTTATACATATTATATAACTATCGTGAGGAGTATTCATAATTATTTAAAACAAAACGGTTTACTCACGTACATTCTCGAGGTCGCTCAACTAGTTTCAGACTCAATAGGAGTCCCTAATCATGAGCTGACGCGGCGGCGGTGGTGTTGCGAGTCGAACTGACGCGGGACTCCTAATATATTTACTATATATAATAGCAGTATATATATATTACTATATATATATATTACTATGTAGTCTGAAACTAGTTGGGCGTCCCCGAGAATGTACGTGAGAAAAACCGTTTTGTTTAATTTTTCTTTTTAATTATTTATTTTGTTTTGTTTCGTTCTTTATTACCGCGAAGTTATTGAAATTGTTATTTATTTGCATTTCTCATTTAAGTGTTAAAATGTTATTCTTTATGAGTAAATAAATGATCTTAAACCCTTTTAACTGTGAGATGTGAATCAAAAATAATCTAAGAACTGATGTGAAATTAGTTGTTTATTAATATAATTATGATAATTCGCTTTAAAGCTTATTATATAAAGTAGTTTTATTAATATTAGAGATGTGTTTTCCTTAATCCAAGTACTTAGTATTGAACACACAATACCAATTCTTCATACAAATTGAATAAAACCGTCTCGTGATCTCGTAATGCATTTACTATTATTAAATCGTAATTGTGTAAAGGATGATATATCTTGCCAAGTTTTGCCTCCCCTATACTAAGAGTTAATGCCAAATATTCAACTCCCACTTAGGAATTCAATTTCAAAAATTAAATCCGTGGCTATAACCTTGTTTTGTTTTTTTTTTTTCTTAAAAAAAGACGTATTTAAGGCATTCATTGTTCAGTTATTACAATATATAACTTATATTTGCAATAGAAGTTACTTTTTTTTAACGTCTCATTACTACGGAGATCCATCCATACATCCTTGTGTCGTGGGGGGTTTCACAAACAATCAAATCACACGCTCAAAAATCAACCAGACTTAGAACAAGCATTTGTGTCACACAAATGCTTGTCTCTTACGGGGATCGAACCCGTAGTACGTCGCGCGCAGTGGTAGTCTATTTGTTTATTTTTATATTAACTTAAATTTATCATTATGAGCGTGATGAACTCGGCTATCCAAGTGGTATACCTCACCACGCTAACCTTAAATATATTTTTTTAAGAAGACTATTTCACAATAAGCGTTTAATATACTTTTATTAATACATTTATATATAATAATAATAATACCAGCCTATAAATGTCCCACTGTTGGCCACAGGCCTCTTCTCATATAGAGAAGGAACGAGCATTGATCACCACGCTTGCTCAGTGCGGGTTGGCGATTTCAGATTCCAAATTTTGGAATCCAGGTTTCCTCACGATGTTTTCCTTCACCGATTGTCAGTGATGTCTTAGAATAATTAAGAAAGTACATATAACTTTGAAAAAGTCACATTGGTACTTGCCTATAGTAGGTTCGAACCTGTAACCTTGTGCACACAAATCCGTTCATTGAACCACTAGGCCACCACGACATTAATACATTTGAAGCAATTAAAAAAAGAAACAACAAAATTCTTTATATCGATATATTTTTATTTCTAGATTTAACCAATCACAAACTCTTCATAACATAGCATTGTTATAAATATCATGTTATTTATGTTATTATGGCGAGTGCTTATTCTTGTAACACGTCAGTCGACAGCACATGTCTAGGTATATTCCTTGCACACGATATAAAAATGTATTCTTGCTTTTGTTTTCATTGTTGCTTTTTGAAAGTTAGTTATAATTCGTGTTTCTTTAGAATAGAATATTATTTATTTCTCAGTACATGGAAATTACAGATGTTACAATAATTATAGAATGGTTCACATATATTAATATTACAATTGTGATTGCTAGCGATGCGTGTACTCTATGCTTGTATATTTTTACTCTAAAGTTATCGCCTCTGCCTAAAATTACAAAGTAGACCTTGCTAATGATTAACGAAGCTTATTTAAAAAAAGACAGGAGACGAACCTTCTGATTGACAGTTTGTTGTAAATTTTTGTGTATAAATTATTAGTGTTTTGTCTACCCATATTACTAATAAAGCTATTACTATAAATATATGCATAGTATTTTCCAAAACTGTCTAGTTCTTTTGATCTCTATTCCTCTGTCCATCTGCATAGCGGCCGACTGTTAGCGGTAACCATTGTCAAGTCGCAGTCTGCTATCAACTGTTTCGTTGATGATTAGAGTAGTGGAGAATATACGGGAGAATATTGCGTCAAGCATGAATGTTTACGATATTTAAAGTTATAGGCTTTAGGCGTCCTGCTATCAATTTAATATCCATTTAAAAAACGATTTGTTGTATGAAAATACCAAGTTTTTACGTAAACACATGAAAGTTTAAATAAAACTATGGCTTTTCTGTCTCACTGTCTGTTTGTTTCGATTAAACTCTGAAACGACTCGACCTATTTTGAAATAACTTTCACTGACAGATAGGTGATATTATAGAGAGTAACTGAGGTTTAATACAATAATACTAGCTATGGCCCTGTACCCCTTTTGTAAGGATAAAAAATTACCCCATACTAAGTTTCATCAAAATCGGTTTAGCGGTTTAGTCGTGAAAGCATAACAGACAGAGTTACTTTCGCATGTATAATATTAGTATCTATGGATTCGTGTTTGGTGCAAAAATTGTGAGTTACGTTTCCATGATATTACAATCAAATACAATTTACAAATTAAACATGAACTTCATCAAAATTGTTTCATAATTTGAATGATGATTTATTTTGTTTAGAGATAAGAACCTTTTTTCAGAAGAAAATTTTAACTGCCATATAAGATATTCAACACGAATAAAATTATTAAAACTATTTAAAATAGAAACTGCAGAATAAATTGCAGAAACCATTAATCTATACTAATATTATAAAGCTGAAGAGTTTGTTTGTTTGTTTGTTTGTTTGTTTGTTTGAACGCGCTAATCTCGAGAACTACTGGTTCGAATTGAATTTTTTTTTTGTATTAGATAGTCCGTTTATTGAGGAAGGCTATAGGCTATATAACATCACGCTACGACCAATAGGAGCGGTGCATAAATGAAAAATGTTGCAAAAATGGAAAACCGTTGAAACTAAAACACGCGGACAAAGTCGCGGGGGACAGCTAGTTCTTTATAAAAACTAATAGCACTAGAATTTATTTTGCTTTAATATCATTCATCTTACCTTGGGTGGGCATTGCAATAAGATATACTGATATGGCTTGGTCGACCTAGGGCGTGTGACCGCGGCTTACCTACTTTCAAATAAATTACTAACAAGAATTAGGTATTTAAGGTATAAAGGATTGAAATTCCAAATGGTTGAGTGTAAATTATAAACCTATACTTAATTCATATGTACTGTTGTTAGGTACTGCTAAAATGATTAAAATACATTAAGTATTTAACTATTTTGACGACCTCCGTGGGCGAGTGGCGTACACACCTGTTTTCAAGGTGTCGCCAGCTTTGAGGTTCCGGGTTTGATCCCCGGCCGGGTCAATGTAGAAAACCACTTTTCTACAGTGTCTCGGGTCTGGGTGTATGTGGTACCTTCGTTGTCTCTGAATTCCATAACACAAGTGCTTTAGCTACTTACTTTGGGTTCAGAGCAATGTATGTGATGTCCGCATTTATTAATCTATTTATTTAACTATGCATGATGAAACACTGAATTACGTCATTCTTGAAAAATTAACAAGATAAGATGAGATATCTAAATATAATACTTGTTTTTTCAATACTTGTTTATTTAATTACTAAGCCTTCGCTGTCCGTCCGATCGCTTGTCAGTCGGCGCGCTGTATCTCATAAACCACAATAGCTAGAGAGTTGAAATTTACTCCGCGTATTTTTGTTGTCTTTAAAATGGTACCTACGGAACCCTTCATGCGCGAGTCCGACTCGTACTTAGCAGGTTTATATAAATCAATTAGTAGATAAGTGTGTAGTTATAAACTGTCTTCTTTATTTATTTAATCATTTTAGTTATTACTTAGTTAATGGTCTTTTTCCAAAAATTTTAATATCACACTGCTCTGTATATGATTATTAAAAAAATCCAGCACAGACAATTTGGTCCCCCACAATATACCCCCGTATATCCCCACATTCGAAGCCCCCTCATAACATGTTATTGCCGAGACGGGAGTCGTACCTGCGACCGAGCATTGTTGCCGCGATGCCTTTTTTAAAAGCACAACAAAGCCACAAGGCATGCATCGTATACAGGGTGCGGCGATTTTACACATTTTTGTTTGGGATATAATGTTGATTATATATTTTCTATTGATTTTTTTTCTAAGTATTAAAATTTTCAAGTTCGATTTGAGTTATGAGGAATTACTTAGATACTTATTTTGTAAGACAATTATGCATCATACATTTATAAAATAGTTGGCATTATATTATAAATTATAATCGCTTAGGTACATATCGCCTAATGAATGTAAAAAATCAGCTTTGTTACGTTTTAAGATAACATCATAATTATCATTAAGTTTGATATCTAATTACACAAAACAAATTAATTATTAAAAAATAATATTAACAATAACGAACATTATCACAGCAATAAATCACTTACCAAAAAACAAAACACAAAAAAAGAACACTTCTTTTTCATAATATTCGAAATTAAAAAATCCCCTATATTTTCTCATCGAGAGATTATCACCGGCCTGTATGCAGCAATAAGGCAGAGTGCAGACAGCTTTGTGTCGCCTACCGACGCACGGGTGTACACTACTGTTTACGTCATTTGTGCTTAATTACTAGAGTACGAATGTAATGGAGTGATGTGTTTACTCGTCATTTTTGTGTTATGCTGTAATTATGTGATTCTTTTATCAGAATGGGGTGGGTTTTTCTTTTTTCATATTTATATGAAATATCGCACTAACTTATAAGCTCTCAGATTAATACATATTGATGAAACTTAGGTACCTACATGAGAATTAAGGCAGCATGAACTGTGTTTGTTAGATATGGGAAATGCGACACATAACTATCTATGTATTTATATATAGAGACTGGATAATTATGTCATTAAAGATCAAAAAGCAAGATATTTTTTGTGTCAACATCATTAAATAATATGATGATTTCGCAGGCAGCGCAGGTTCTACTCTGTTTAGAAAAATGATACCTACTTCAGCACTTTTTAAGAATATAAGCAAATTATTATAAAATATGTACAATTTTATAAAATAACGGTTAAAAAACATATAATTATCTTTTTTGTACTACGTGCCTAACTTTTCAAAATAGTCCAATCCGACAGACAGCCATTATAATAAGCAATTCCAATTTTAAAAACAAAAGAAATACGTACAATCCGCGAAATCTCTCCCCACTTAAAACGGACCAATAGGACAATAAACATTCGAAAATCAAATAGATAGAAATCCGCGCGTTTCAACCGTTTTTACCCGTTTTCTCACAGAGGTCGCCACTAACGCGCTGTTTGCGGATTTTAAGCGGTAACCAATGGCCGGACGAAACTCTGGCTTTGTTTTCACTTATCCGGAATACCCGGGTTGCTCGTTACTCAAATAGGCGAGCGATGCATGTATTGTTAAGGCTTTACCCGGTTTTAAACGGCAAGTGTTTGTATTTACATAAGTAGGACGATTAAATTGTATTGGTTTTGGGTGAGTCACTTTTATTGTTGTAAAACAGCGTACACACCGGTTTTCAAGGTGTCTTAAGCTCTCAGATCCCGGGTTCGCTTCCCGAAAGGGTCAATGTAGAAAACCAGTTTTCTACATGGTTTCGGATCTGGCTATTTGTGGTGCCTTCGTTGTCTCTGATTCCATAACACAAGCTTTTGCTTCTTACTTTGGATTTAGAGTATCTAATGTACGAGATGTTGTCCATGTTTATTAAAAAAAAATATTGACTTTATAAACGGAATTAAATTTTTGAGGGTAGGTCTTAATTGTTGTGTTTTTATTCAGCTGTAATACGGTAGGTAGCTCTTAATCTGAACAGATACGGTTTAATATCAGTATGTTATAAGGTCCAACTGACCTCCAAAAATCATTTACCGCGTAATACGGATTCCTTTAATATTAAAACCGACTTGAAGAAAAACCAAGTTCTGAATTTCTCTGTTTATCATTTACTAGCTGTCCCCCGCGACTTTGTCCGCGTGTTTTAGTTTCAACGGTTTTTCATTTTTGCAACATTTTTCATTTATGCTCCGCTCCTATTAGTCGTAGCGTGAATAGCCTATAGCCTTCCTCAATAAATGAGCTATCCAACACTGAAATAATTTTTCAAATCGGACCAGTAGTTCCTGAGATTAGCGAGTTCAAACAAACAAACAAACAAACAAACTCTTCAGCTTTATAATATTAGTATAGATGTTCCCCGGTTATTCGAAGACGCCTGAAGCCTGGACCTATTTGAAAAACTCTCTTATCGTTTGAAAGGGTGTACCTACTGCCAAGGTAGTACCATGGTGGTCAGGTCAGAATCTGATGATGGGATTTCAGGGAAATCAAGGGACACGCATCATTTTTATAGGCACTTATTACGTTGTTCAAGTGTTCATTGATTCTCTTCAAATTTGAAAGGATTATCAGTTTTTTACTTTTTTCTGTCTAGCCTTTTCCCAAGCTATATTGGGGTCAGCTTGCAGTCTTGCCGGATTCAGCTAAATACCGAATTTTACATGGAACGACTGCCTATCTGACCTCCACAACCCATTTTACTGGGTAATACAGTATCCTAAAGTAAGACTGGTTGTCAGCATTGTAATGATGTAACGACTGTCAAAGATTAACGCATGACGGTCGGGACCATGTGAAGGAGTCTTTATATATATTTACAAATGGTCACCCATCCGCAGATCAACCGCGGCGAGCGGGGCTTAACCTGTAATATAGGTCAAACTGTACGGCTTATACTTAGTCCCCTAAAGTCGTTATTTTTTTTACATTTTTGTGTAACCAATTTATGTCAACTTCAGACACCTTATAGCAGCTATCTCAGTGGTTAATCCAACAATAAAAACTTTGTCCTCTACCACAATTGAGTACCAGAAAACAACAACCTCCAGGTACCTTTTATTTGCAACATTATCGAAAAACCGACATATATTTATCGCAACACGTCACCGGCTGATTGGACATGTCCAGCGCGTCTGGTCCATTGTTGAAACATGTTCTGCCGCGTCAATATTACTAGACAACGCTTAAATGTTACATTCGTGTTGATAAAATTGTTTTGATACTTAATTTAATATTTAATTATAATAGTTTGTTTAATTACAAAATCATAACTAAACCAAGCCTTTTTTGTTAATTATTTTACTACTGAAACTAAAATACAATGTTAGTTAGACTTTTGTTTTACATCTGTTTATAATATTTTACATCTGTCTGTACGTATATGGAGCATTAACAATGGGAGGCAACATAGATCATCAAACGTAGAAAGATTTGGTTAAGATTTGGTTGCAAGTTTTTGCGGTGGGCGAGGTAGCACACTAATAAAATATACACACCATTGCAAAACAAAAATGTATCCTGACAGACGCTTACTGCTGCTGCTTGCTTACTGATTCCGACACATAAACAAAAAATACGCACACTTTTATAGATTTGCTTGTAATGACATTATTTATACACGTTGCGTCAGTTTTCACAAAAGGCTACGGTAGATTGTACCGTACGGCCGGTATGTACTTTGGTCAAGGGGAACGTCAGCTTATGGCATCTCCCGTTCTCAATGATCTAAGATCTATATAGATAGAAGAGATAGTAATAATATAATTAAAATAATCCACAGTTAATTATCCTTGTATAGGCATGTAGTTTGAATGTATTTAAAACTATAGTGGCACAGCGAATAGATTACCTAATACGTAAATAGTTATATCAGTTAATAAATATGTAGTTATAACCAAAAACATTACCATCTTAAACATAACAAAATACTTAATTATGTTAATTTAATTATGTTCAAATTAACTCCTCGATTGAAACATTTACAAATATGGTTTTAATGGTCGAAATCAAATTAACGTAACATATCCATTAAGCTTAATCACAACTCAACGAAATCTTAAAGTTACGATATCTGTATGTTTGTATAATAATAATAAATTGTATAGATAAGTATAGTTTCCCGATACGCCCACTCACGCATTCAGATCACGGGCAAAAGCAATAGTGATTTTAAGTTACATTTACACTAGGACACAGAGGGCAGATTTCACTAGCTACATTCAAAACTGAGTTCTTATGAACTAAGCTCTCTGTAATCGAGAATAGGGTACATGACTGGGCTGACAACATCAATTTATTCCGCCGGTTAAATCTTCTATACTTATAATAAATCTGTAGAGAGGTCAATTCTGTACATCAAATATATTTTCAAAATAACTATCAGGGGGTGATTAGTGATCGATACTGATGCCAAAAATGCAATCAGTAAAATTTTTGTGTCTGTCTGTCTGTCTGTATGTTCCTTATAGAAACGAAAACTACTCGACGGATTTTAACGAAACTTGGTACAATTATTTTTCATACTCCTGGGCAGGTTATAGTATACTTTTCATCACGCTACAATCAATAGGAGCAGAGCAGTGAAGGGAAATGTTGGGAAAACCGGAGAAGTTACTCCATTTTTTAAGCTTCCATCGCGTATGCAGCCTTAATGGTTAAAGCTACATAGAAATCATGTATGACGGAAATGTTCTACATAAAATTATCTAAAAAATATCCGACAACAGCATATGTCTATCTTTTATGGTTGACTCACAATAACACGTGTAACTCCCGATAGCTTAGCAGTTCGGAGATTTCTGATTATATTTGTTTACTCTTACGTTTATAATACTCTCACTCATCCCTAATTAAAAAAAGTTAATATTATAACCTATTCAATAAAAAAAGAATCATAGAAATCTGTATAGAAACACCAAACTTATACATGAAATACGATAATAAGCCATCGCGCCGACGCGCGTGAATACTGAATCATGCTTTAAGGATTATTTTTGTGTAACGTGACATATTATATTTCCCTACTAAAATACGAAAGTTAATCTGTCTGTTACATCAAAACCACTGAACAGTGAGGAAGGACATATGCTACTTTTTTACGAAAACGACGGAAACGCGGACAAAGTCGCTGGCAAAAGCTAGTATTAAATAAAATTTAAGACACGTATTTTTTGCTTTTTCAGTATAAGAAAGAGCGAAGTAGATAAAGTTTAGTCAAAGCTTATGACGTCACAATTTCATACAAAATATAAAAAATTGTAACGTCATTCGAAATTACGTAGTGAGATTTTAGTTACGTATAAAAACAAAGAATAAGACGGACAGGAGACATAATATTAAAAAATATTAATAATCTACTCCCTTAATGTCCATGTCGAAATTGAGCCTGAAATACGTTCAGTTCAGTTTATGTAAGTAAATAAAAGCAATCTACTACACATTTTTACCGCTCTGTAAACAAAGAAAATTTCGTACTCTGAACAGTCAAGAAAGTATCCGACATTACTGTCTCCATAAAGGCAATTTTCACGGGTTTACATGAACGCGATCAATTGAACTCAGATTAACTCAATTAAGCGCGACAACTGAGATAGGTGCTTACTATTCTTAGTTTGGAAATTATCTGTTTGTCGCAATAAATGTTCCACACTCGGACACTCTTGCTCACACACGTAGGTACTCTGAGTGGTATACTGATCCCCGGTTTCTGAAATGCTGATCGACACAAAAATTAGTTAACCACCTGTCAAACCACATGTTAAGCTGTGATTAGTTGTTAGTCTTTTGGTCAACCGATCACAGTCGTGATCAGTTGATTTGAGATTAAATTTAATAGATCAGCCTTTCAGAAACCGGATATGAGTGAATGATGATTAGATTGGTCCGAATGTCAGTCGTCAATTAGTTTTAAGTTACCGTTAAGTCTCCTGCTGTCCTTGTCACTTCAAGGTATAAAGTAGCGACAGAAAGACATTTAAAAATATCTTAGACTTAGAATATACATAGACAAGAGTAGAGGGCGCGCATCGCTAGTAGCCCGTTGTGCCGAACGAAACCAAATATTTAGCTGTGGGTACTACGCTCGTTTACTTATTTTATGATTTTTCGTACGAACACAGACGTTTATGCGAAAATATCGATGGTTCCAAATTTATTATGTTAATATTAGCTTCTGAAATAGTTTTAATAAAACGGCGCGCTCTGTTTTGACACATATTTAACGATTTTACTTGTTCATACTAGTGCCTACAGTTCATACTTGATATGCGCACTCTATAGTTTACTTATTTCTTCTAAGATTTAAAGTTAATTTGCGTTACAGTGTTCGGAGGTTAGTGTCATAGTGTAAGCGTAACATTATACTCTATTTTAGCTGCGTGGGCATCACACGAATTTGTTGACATTTTATGGTATTTTCGTTCTAATATCATGTCGCTTTTATTAGGTTAACTTGATATTTATTTGTTGTATTTTACGTTACACCTACTGTTGGGAATATTTTTTGTATTCGTTTTAAAGTGATCTTGGAAAAGTAATGTATAATACTATACTTATTGTGGTACACAACCATAAACTAAAGCAAAAATGTATTTTCTGGGAAAAAAGAATTTAGTGGAAGTGATAGTTTGAAAAAGGCATTATAAGATATTTGTTTCATATTGGGAAAGCCCCGCAAGATTTTTTTGATGGCAGCGAGGTCTATTTTATCTATTATCATATATTTTTAGTTTTTTTTTTTACGAATTTTTCTTATGAATTTAGCCTTTCTAACATAGCTAAATTATGTAAACTTTGTACATTGTTAACTAGTGTAGCTAATACCAAATTAGTTTTTTGCAAGAACACCCCATTGTCCAAATTATTTAATTGACATTACGTCACAACATTAATCAGCATTACTATTTCATAAATACTCTTCTTGGTTTTGCAAAGTAGCCTATCATTATGTAAACGTAATCATCATTATTATTAGCCGGAAGGCGTCCTCTGTTAAACAAGGGCCTCCCCTATAGAACGCCATAACCAACGACAAGTTGCCGCTTGCATCCACCAGTTACCCGCGACCTTGACAATGTCGTCGGACCACCAGGACCTGGAACCCTAGACAAGTGGCATGTCGACAAGCGTTAACAATGATAGAAATCGTTTAAATGACATTAAATGTATGGAAGTGACATTTCGTTTCGATAAGTCACGTGACTTGGACTTGTCACTTCCATACATTTGGACGATTCGATCAGCGTTATCGCTTGTCGAAATGTCACTTGTCTAGGAGGGCTGGTGGGAGGCCTGCCAACACTGCGTCTTCGGGTTCGTAGTCGCCACTCGAGAACCTTTCTTCCCCATGAAGTATCGGTACTTCGAGAGATGTGGTCTACCCATTGCTATTGACTTGCATATTCTGAGAGCTATGTCGATGACCTTAGTTCTTCGGCTGATTTCCTATAAACGTAGTGCACAATATAAATTATATAAATATACATAATAAAATGTACAACACCAGCAAGAAAAGGGAAAAAATATGACATATAATTTAATTTGTAACAATAACATGAATGGAAATTAATATAATTATTATTAGAGAAGGGTAGTTTAAGTGAAATCGTTATCATTTGAAGCCGGTAACACTTACTTAGCTACTGAATCTTCTTTGATACTGGACACCGCCTTTACTGAGCTGTTTAGTATGGAGAGGGAATCTTTCTTATAGTAACGATAATTTTATTTATAAAAGACATTCAAATGTTACAATGCTAAGTTAACACAAAAAAAAATATATATTATCTTACTTTGTCTTGTTGTGTCTAAATTTTATGCGTCGCAAGTTTTTTATCTTTATCTTCGTTAAGTTGAAATCAAAATAAGCAGGAAAAAGAATTGTAATTTTGTATTTTAATTATTTACGTTAAAGCATTAATTATCATTTGTCGTATGAAAGAAACAAAATATTTTTTACTGTTCGATTCAGAAGATAAAATTCTCACAGAAAATACATTTATTATTGAATCTAAACTTAAAAAAAATAAAAACCAAAAACTAGGAAAAAGTACGTGAGAATCGCATCCGCAAACTTTAGCTCGGAAACTAAACTAAACCACATTTATGTTTTCAATCCATATTATAATATATTAATTCTCATATGTGTAATATACAAAAACTATTACAGATATAGACATTAGAAAAACTTAATTTCCTCGTAAGCTTAATTGACTAAAAACAGTAAGTCAAAAAAACTGAGATAATGTCAGTCATACAGTAAACTCATTAATATTAATTACACATAATAACCGCAATGTTTTGATTGCAGTAGATTAAATTAAATTGTATGATTTAATACACTCTTGAGTGTAAATTAATCATAATGAAACATAATCATAGATTTATTGGATATTAATAACTTTGCGGATCTGTGGTTATTAGAAAAATAAAACTGGCTCTACGGATTGTATGTCGAACAAGTTGTTTTGGTGTTTATAATACTCACATTGCATGCTAAATATTAGAAACTCATTGTTTCTTGTTACATTTATTTGAAATATCACATAACGTCACAATTTCGTACATTTTGCACGCAACCATAATGTCATCATTTGCTTAATTTACTTATAATACTTACTCACACATTTTTATTATCTAACTGACGGACTAGTTACATTTTTATTTTTCATACCCAGTCTCAACGTTCCCCATTAAAAAAAAAAATCTATTCTCAAATTGTAAGCAAAGGAGAATTAAGAAGCCTTCTCCACAAAACCTTACCCTACCCAAGCGCTGTAATTGAAATCGTCTGCCGAGAAACGTAACGTACAATAGATATTTTACAAATGGAAATAAGAGCAGCATTGCACTTGTAATTTTTGTCCGTCCGTCCTTATACACAGCTAAATTGGTTTTTAAATAAAACTGCTCGGAACCTGTGACTATGGAATATGTCTTTTTATGTCCATTGTTGTTTCCTGAAATTGTTTTTTTTTTAAATAAAAGACATTTGCTTTATGATTTCCAGGACTTTGTAATGTATGTATTAACAGACAAACGTTAAAAATATAAAATTAATTATGACTTTTTGTGCTTAGTACAATGTTCGTTGTAAATATGCAGAAATGGGGTCTAAGATGCGCAAATGTCGGTCTGAATTTGGGATTTAGGGTTGTTTTAAAAATTAACCAATAATAATAATAAGGATCTTTTACTGCAACACATTAGCAACAAGATTTCAACCCTTTCTGTATATAATACTAGCTGTTTCCCGCAGCTCCGCCCGCGTGGATGTCGGTCATCGCGGCAAACGCCCACGTGGATGTCGGTCATCGCGGCAAAAAGTAGCCTCATTTTCAGGCTTTAGACTATCTGTGTACCAAATTTAATTTAAATCGGTTCAGTCGCTTTGGCATGAAAGCGTGACAGACAGACAGACAAAGTTACTTTCGCATTAAAATATTAGTAAGCATAAAACGAAGAAAATAATCCTTTCATCTCAAAGACTTTTTAACCATTACAAATAGCCTTCCCTTTTAACAAATATTTAAATTTGGAGATTATGTTATCTATTATGTAGGCACATTTGTTTAATTATAAAATCAATTTTCTGTTCTTCATAAAGCATTTCAACTTATTTTAAATCCCAACTCAAAACTGATAATGATGGTGTCTACGTGACTACGTTTATAGGCGTTTCATGAACGTAGGTAATGCGACAGCCTCCTGAATAGACAATAAGAGGGCAAGTTTTAACATTCCTGCTTGCCCCCCAATACTTAAATATTGGGGAATGTTAAATGACCTCAAGACCGAATTTACGATTGCGTGTCGTACATTGAAAAAAAAACTATACCAAATAGATCAGAATAAAAAAGAATAACACTTAGTTAAAAAAATAAAAATACGTTTTTTTTTTCAATGGCTTCTATCAAATTCAATTTTTATAAACAATTAATATAAATAGCCATTAATTGTCATGAAAACTAAACATGTGTGCTTTATTGGAAACTGGGAAGTAAATTAAAGTTAAAACATCAAGTTTATTTTACATTATTACAGATAAAGCTAAAAAACTTGTTAAAAAAGTTTCAAAACTTTTATAAATAACAATGGTAATAAATAATACCTATTTAGAAAACAGCGATCCTTTACAGCAAACTAATCTTAACCAATGCTCAAATTAGAGAGTTCCTCATTTGTTTTATACTCAAACCAAATCCATTAGTCAGTTAACTGTCGACATAACTCTGATTAACAAACATATATCGAAAGTTTTGCATGTGTGATGTAGTTTAAGTGATCCCATTAATATTGTATTTTACGAGCTAATGTATTATGCACCTATAATTAAAGTAAACAAAGTTTACTATTAGCTTAATAGAGCCTAATTAGCGGGCTATTTTAGAACAAGGTTGGATTAGTACAAATTAAGCAAATATACCTCTATTTTTGTTCATACATCGTTTTGGTACGTTTGATTTAATGATTATTATTAGGCTCGGCGCAAACGGGCGACCACATCCACCAGTGGCCAGCTACACACTTTTTCATATATTTATAGTAGCAAGTGTCGCTCATTATGAAAAAGTATGACCCTGGCCGCCGGTGGATTTCTGAGACCCTTATAATATAAAAAGGTACCATAAATACTTATTTAATTAGGTACTTACCTACTTAATCAAATCCATTTATTCGTTTGCATATATTGGAACAAAAAAGTTCTAACATTCTTTTTTTACAACATCACTTACATTTCCATAAAGCCAAAGTAAGTAGCTAAAGCACTTATAATCTGGAATTCAGAGACAATGAAGGTACCACAAACACCCAGACGCGAGACACTGTAGAAAACTGGTTTTCTATATTGACCCGTCTGGGGATCGAACCCGGGGGTCGAGGGGAATCTGGGACCGGGACCGCGGTCCCAGATTCCCCTTTTGAATTTAATATTTATTTTTGAGTGGTAAGTTGGGACCGCAAAAAACAAAAAACAAATCTGTATCGGGCAAGTACGGTTAGCACAAAATTTTTAGGAATAGTAATTAAATTAAAAATAATTTTATACATAAACAAGGGGGTGCTTTTTTGCTCAATGACTTCTATCATTCAGGGTAGACAAACACACAGAGTTTCAAGCGCGAATAACTTTGTATATACTTACACACATATGCATTATACATAAGTATTGAATTTTTCGATGATTTTTTTAGTATTATATACGTATGTAATATATTACATACTAAAAAAAGTCATCGAGAGACCCAATACTTATGTATAATGCACCCCCTTGTTGTAGCAGTCACTAAAAATATATTTTATTGGAAAGGTGTAAGTTATTCGTTTATAGCTTTAATGTTATTATTTAATGTGTACCTAGATATTGATTTCTAAACTATCAAAAAAAGCCTTAATAATTGTATCATAATGTATAAATGTATTTTTTATTTACTTATTATTCCTAAAAATTTTGAGCTAACCGTACTTGCCCGATACAGATTTGTCTTTTGTTTTTTGCGGTCCCAACTTACCACTTAAAAATAAATATTAAATTCAAAAGGGGAATCTGGGACCGCGGTCCCGGTCCCAGATTCCCCTCGACCCGAACCCGGGACCTCAGAGAGCTGGCGACACCTTGTAAACCGGTGTGTACGCCACTCGACCACGGAGGTCGTCTAACATATAGACATAATAATATAGATGATTGAAGATCTTAATAACCATTGTCTTAGCCTAAAGAAACTGTGTTTATGTATCTTTACAATTATATTGGCCTTGGTTGTCCAATTTACTATCGCTTTGGTATCAGTTTCATCGATTCCAGCTCGATATGAAGCCTTTCCCTATCACCGGAAAAAAGAAATGCTAGGATCGACGCAATAAGTAATTTAATTATGCGTTTAGATAAACATAAGCTGCACGATCGTTTTCAGCGTTATTTTGAAACCTTACCTTGTAATGGTATCACACAATATTCATTAAGGGCTGATTTGACCAACGCCAGATATTTTTTATTCTTGAAATATAATTGACGTTTGACAGATTTTGTATGGACGAACAATTCAAAATCATGAAAAAAAACAGCCATAAATATAATTTTTTAACTATTCTCTCTGTTGTCTAAACAACAAATATTATTATTTTAATTTATGTTGCGCATTAACGCATGCGGAGCGAATATTTGTAATATAATACAAACAGTAGAAAGAAAAACTTAAACCTCAGGCAGGACTCGAACCTGCGACCACTGGCTTAACGCGCTAGTTTTAATTGTGTTTAAATTACAACAAATATTAGTTCTGAGTACCTATATTACATGTAAGAAAAGTGAATTAAAATGAGTTACATGAACTCCAATTAGATACCATGCTTTACTTACAATCTATACGATCAAAGCCAGGTGCGAAAACTAGTGCATGAACGCGTTTTATAATAAAAGTTTTATACGATAATGCAATGTAAATGTCTCGGTTACTGTAATCCGGTATAAGTTGTTGTTATTTATTACAATTTTACAAGGAAATTGCTTTTTACAAAGAAGAGAACCTTAAGGTGTTGGGCTAATAACTCATTTCAGGAGCTAGTGATGCGACTGATTTAATATCGATAGAAATCCGAAATTAAGTAATTTTCCATTGTTTAAAAATTCATCATGACTTAGTGGATTTATTGGTTATTAGCGGATTCTTAGATTGGGTTTTCAATAAACACTGTTGCCATAATCAATACTCAGACACAGCTTTTAAAAAATCGATCTTTATTTTCAATTTACAATGTTACTCTTAGATGTTAACTTAAATATACAGATTTAGTTTACCAATACCTTTTATATCGTCAATTATTTACATTAAACCTACTTTATATAACATTTTAAAGCTCCTATCTTTCTGTTTTCTAATACGCAGTAAAACGCTGACATACTAAAGCGTTAAATAATGAACTTATGTACTTACGTTGTGGAAGCTTTTGCCTGAATATGCATATTTAAAGTATATAAAGTGACATAAATTAGTAGCGTACAAGCCAGCATTATATAAGATATTTTACCTAACTCATCGCCTAAAAACACTGCTGTGACCTAAATTCTCGAGTGTAGTTTAATTTCTTGTGAAAACAAGATAGGTATACACTTATATATATCTCTTTGTTCTTAGTCTTTGCCAACGTTTTACATCTGTTTAATTTAGAATTATGTTAAAAGCCTTTACGTAGATAGGTAAGTATGTTGTTTAATAACTGTCGACCCACCTTCCTGTTGAGTCACTCTATCCATTGGTGAAAACCATATAAAAATCCATTTGGCAATTTTTGAGTATTTCGCGTTCAGAAACACGCGTGACTTTGTTTTATAATATGTATAAAGATATCGATGTACTTTTACTTATATAACTATGATTTTTAATTACTTATGAAGGAACTTAAGAAGAGCTTTATTGATTTAATCTCAGTCGAATTTAATTATTTTCCTTCAGGATAAATGGTTATTTGAAAATTGTATATACATTGGTAAAATACTAAATATCAACCATATCAAAATTCACTATCGATCTTTTTTGAACACGATAATAAGATTCAACCATCGCATATAAAGTAATATGATAGGTAATCTCGTTCCTAATTGTTAGTCAATAAAACACTGTCATTTTGTCAAAACCTCCGTGGCTATTTTTCAATTCTATCGATATGTACGAGTCACATCACTACCCCGTAAAAATAAAGCTGTTAGTTTTAGGGTGGGGCTATTTCGCAATCGTAAAGCGTTCGAGCCGAACGCGTCGGCGTAGCTTATCCTCAGCCTAATGACCTCCAACATTGTATGTAACGAGCTGTTATGCTGCTAACAAATAGCTGTTCTTTCGGTAACTGTTATTCTTTTCTTAACGAGAGGTTTAGTAAAGGATAGCGAGATAATTAGTAATTGTTTACTCTATTACAGTGCAACATTGATACAACGAAACTGAAGGAACCTAGAAATAATTCGTTATATCAAGTCATTTGAGTACAGATATTAGGTTGGTCTACGATTCGTTATAACAAGGTGAATAAAATGAATACGAAAAATTTAACAAGTTTGAACCTGTCGTGACATGAATTATTGTGAATTTGAATGTAATTATAAGTTGACGATATTTGTTAAATAGAGGTAAATAATACTTTCTATGTATATTTTGCAATGATTGAAAATTCGTTAAAAAAAGGTTTTTGGCAAATGTATTCGTAATGTAAAGGTAGATTATCCATTAACTCTGACGGGCAGTTCTAGGGGATTTCGAAAAAAGTCGTTTAATTAAGGAAATCGTTATATTAAGGTTATATATACTAATACAACTAATCTATCCATACAAATATTATAAATGTGAAAGTAATGTAAGCTTGTGGTAAGCTTGCACGGCTAAACCGCTGCACCGATTTTAATGAAACTTGGTATGAGGTAAGCTTGAATCCCGAGAAAGAGCATAGGCAACTTGTTACCCCACGCGGGCGCAGCCGCGGGCAAAAGCTAGTTACAAAAAAAAGTCGTACTAAAGTTTTGATATGTCATATCACCATTAGGTTAAGCAGCGCTCGACACGGTTGATCGGTGGATGGGTGACCATTTGTAAAATATACCGAGACCCCTCCCTGCCTCTGTCTTACGTTGGTAAGTCGCACATAACAAGCATTTGTGTGATCCACAAATTCTTATTTCAAGTCTGGGTGTTCTTTGTGCATGTGAATTGAATGTTTGTGAAACTCCCCGCGACACAAGGATAAAATTCCTTAGTGCGGGAGCCGTTTAAAAAAAAAAAAAATATTGTTGTCTTTATTCATGTCACGACGAGCCAAGTATTTTCCGAATGTAAACCTTATTTCTTGTATATTATTAGACAAAGATGCCATAATAATTAATGAACTACCAATCTAAAGTACTAGGCTAACATAACTTCAAGGCATTTAACTACTGCTTATCATCGAGCATCATAACTTATTTGTAACACAAGTCTATCGCGTGTTGTACTATTTTATTTAGCTATAAGCGAGTGAAATGCAAACCCTAACTAGGGCTAGCATTAAAAATGTAATGATTCAATCGTTATTCTAGGAACAGGTCTATTGGTTCGGCACGAGATAGTGCCCTTACTATTAAAAGACAGAATTAATTCAAACTAAAATGGTACTGGAAAGAGAACATTGTTTTAAAAATGTAGGTATTTACAAAGAAATAAAATTGATTGTAATATCAAATAACCGTTTTTTACTACATGCATATGAATATATATATACGGTACATATACCAATATAACATTTTTTTCAATTTTTGTCTGTCTGTTTGTTCCGGCTAATCTGTGGAACGGCTGGACCGATTTTGACGGGAATTTCACTGGCAGATAGCTGATTTAATAAGGAGTAATGTAGGCTACTACGAAAACGAAAAAAAAAAACGGAATAACTTTTTTGTTACATTCGCGGACTAAGTCGCGGGCACAGCTAGTCTAACATAAAATTAGGGAAACATTTGTTTTTAGACTGCTAGCGTCATTTTTTTTCTATAATTCACACCTTCATTAACAAAATTACACATTTTTTATGAGAAGAACAGTTACAAATTGTAAAAAAAAAATAAACACGAAATTAAGCATTCTAATATAATATTAAAAACAATGCAATTGGCTTTCATGGTAGTGGTGATAGCGTGACTGAACCCCACAAGATGGCGTGAGCTACCTTAATAGTTTGACACCACCTTATACAATGCTGATTGCATTCAAAACATGCGCTTGATAATATTTTCACATGCAGTTCGAAATCTTGGAACACGTTGGATCAAATTGCAAGGAATTTTATACGATGCAAAAATTAATGAGAAACAAACACTAACTTACATTAAGAAATTGGTGATTTTCGTGAAATTTGTAGATACCTAATTATTATCAATAAGGGATATTCAATGTAGTTATTTATTATTATTAAGTTGTGTGTTTAGGTCAACGCGTCTATCCTTGATTTTAATTACGTCCTTAATAAAACAGGTTTCGTAATTAAAAATACTTAAACTGCATTTATGAATTTTGAAACTTAACTTAAGAAAAAAAAATATAGTTGTCAAAAACTTCATAACATTTTCAACTATTTTCTTTATCCTAGCGTGTCTACATGACAACCTAGACATTCATATTTCTAGGTAATCCGAAAGAACTAAGTGTTTCTAGAAAAGCGTTCAGCTTACGCTTCAATCCCGTGCATTAGTTATGGCTATACCAGGAAATCTAACTAAATGCCGTTAACACACAGAATATTAGATATATTTTGTTCTTTAAAACACTTTATTAAAGTTGTTTACTTTTGTGAACATTTAGTTAGACAAACTTCATAAAAGCAAGGATTTTACACGATGTAACTTGATACGTTTAAACATGAATTTTTAAACACAAAAGTTAAAAACTCTTGTGAATGGTGTGGACCTATCATTAGCTATCTCTTTCTTGAGCAATATATATATATATATCAACTAAACTGGAATTTAACAAAAAAGTTATTTATATTTTTTTGTTTTCGAAGTAGCCTAAGTGACTCGTTATTATATCAGTTATCTGCCAGTAAAACTCTCGGTCCAGCCGTTCCAGAGATGAGCCGGAACCAACAGACAGACCGACAAAAATGGTAAAAATAAATATTTTGGTATATGTACCGTATATACCTAAATTCATATGCATGTAATAAAAAGCGGTTATTTTGATATTACAAACAGACACTTCAATTTTATTTATTTGTATAGATAACATCAATTTCGTTGTTGATTATTTATGTCTTTCATAACAGCCTCCTGAAATTTGACGAGAATGCAAAACGACACGTTGTATATAGGTACCTAATATGATACACCCCACGACGACTCAACAAAATACTTTCAAGAAATTTTCAACAATCAGCACTTGATTATTTTTATTGGGAAGATGTCTCATTCGGTTTCTGCCGGTGACTCACTGTCTGCCATCAAGCTGTTTTCTCCGCGGGTGGTCAAATCACCACCATGTCTCGACCTCCCATATCCCTCTCTGTACCACAATATCAGTCCAACAGTCGAAGTTCAAGCTACACTGGTAACGCGAAACTTTTGTTCTTGGTTCATGGAGTGCGATCTGTCAGCATGTTTTTGCTCCACGATTTGAAACTCTATGTGGTTAAAAATAAGGAGGTATTAAATTTTTGTTGCAGTTTCTTAGAATTTATTTAGTTGGATAATTATTACGTTTGACCCGCTACCGTGAGATGTTTTGATTTAAGGTTACTTGGTTCATTTGTCATTGAAAGTGTACAAACAGGATGCTATTCGTTTTGAAGAAATAGTATATTGCAGTGCCGGATAACTTGTATGTCTTTGATAAATGAGTATGTTGTGGACAATACTATCGATTTACCTCAGCTTTTGCAAGTATCTATTTAAGGAAGGAAGAGTGATTTTGCTGTTGACTGCGGTTGATCTAAAACATATTATGACATCACGCCGTAGTACCCGAAAGAGTGGACAGACCACCTGTTTTTGCATTTTTCATATTGCGAAGTCTCTTAATAAATATTCATCACCACGTCAAAGTTTGTTTTAAAAAATTAAATATAATGCCATTAATTTGATAACGGTCAATTGTCATCTAGTTAAATAAAATCGAGAATATGTTTAATATTATTGTATTGCTGTGCCTGCAAAGGGCTACTGAGTTGATAAGTGCAACAAAATTGTTATGAAAGACCAAATGTACACTTGGTATGCAATAAAACTTTGACTTTAAATTAAGTTTATGTTATATTGACTATAATGTAATAATATCTTTGGACAACTCACACACGGCCACCTGATCCCAAACTAGACAAAGCCTGAATTATGGAAACCAGACTACTAATAAACATACTTAAGTACCTACATATTTCTAAATACATGCATATTATAGATAAATTACTCCCAAAATCGGTACAAATGATCTTACTTATCACAGAAAGTTTTATCCTGGGTAGGAATCGAACTCTCGACCTCCGGTTCGGCAGTCGGGGTCACTAACCACAAGACCAATAAGTCAGTCCTAATAATAGAACGTTTCCCAAGTTTCCACCTCTTTTACAGTGAAATAACGTGGAAAAACTCAAACACAACAATATTTCCAGTAACAAAAAAACACAATAGTCGGAACTAATGTATATTTCTTCAGTTAAAGTGGGTTAACCCATCGATGGTGGTGCATATCAAATACGTCTGTGTATACCAAGATATACCTACATTATTAACGGATCAATAACGATGCAGACCGTTGAACGGAACTTATACATGTATCTACTAGTTGTTGCTCGCGGCTCCGCCCGCGTAGGTGTCGGTTGTCGCGGCAAAAAGTAGCTATGTCCTTTCTTAGGATACAAGCTTACCTCGTACCAAGTTTCATTCAAATCGGTCCCGTGAAAGCGCAACAAACAGAACGACAGACAGAGTTACTTTCGCATTTATAGTATTACTAGTTGTCCCCCGCGACTTTGTTCGCGTGTTTTAGTTTCAACGGTTTTTTATTTTTGCAACATTTTTCATTTATGCTTCGCTCCTATTGGTCGTAGCGTGATTTTATATAGCCTATAGCCTTCCTCAATAAACGGACTATCCAATACAAAAATAATTTTTTAATTCGAACCAGTAGTTCCTGAAATTAGCGCGTTCAAACAAACAAACAAACAAACAAACAAACAAACAAACTCTTCAGCTCTATAATATTAGTATAGACTAGCTGTCCCCCGCGACTTTGTTCGCGTGTTATAGTTTCAACGGTTTTTCATTTTTGCAACATTTTTCATTTATGCTTCGCTCCTATTGGTCGCAGCGTGATGTTATATAGCCTATAGCCTTCCTCAATAAACGGACTATCCAATACAAAAAGAATTTTTCAATTCGAACCAGTAGTTCCTGAGATTAGCGCGTTCAAACAAACAAATAAACAATCAAACAAACAAACAAACTCTTCAGCTTTATAATATTAGTATAGATAAGTAAATAAGTAATATAAGTAATAAGTGTAAGTATAAGTATAGATAGTATGAATTAAATTATAATATGTAGGTACAGGAAAAGTATGTAGTTTGGTATACAGTGGCGTGCATTGGTTTTCCGACCAGGTAGGCAGAAATTAGGCAAATCGAGCAAAATAAAATACCTACTACTATAAATAACGAAACAAATGTAAAAAACTATTTTCTACTTACTTTTTTAAAGTTTCGTATTTCTTATTCTGTGGTTCGGATGTTATCCTACAAATCTACTACTTCATTAATTTGTTTTGTCAACAAATGAAAACTTTATTAAACTTCTTGAAGGGGTTTGCACGTAATTTATCCATACAGATTGTATTTTCAAAACACAAACAAACTACGCACTGTAACTTTTCCATATTTATACAGACACAACAATTTCTGTTAACTTTACAAAACCACAATAAGTCAATAACACACAAAACAAATAATTACGAAAATAATGCAAACTACAACAAGTAAACAAACTACAACAGATTAAAAATAACAAAAAGACGAGCAAGTTGCAACAGATAAAAGAAAATAAAAATCATTTATTGCAACTAAAACATGTTTACATTATTAATTATGTAGTTGTTAACTTTAAAAAAAAACTATATTCAATTTACAAGTTATTAGTATTTTATAATATTAGTTAGATATATAAAAAATATAATAATAACTAGAATTTATATATTTTTTATTTGTTGAGCTGTATGGTCAATGCCTTTGCTACAGAGTAGGCATGCCTACTATAGTTCTGGGAAATTGCGAAGGTCAAATGTCAGGGCGCTGTGCATGTCAAACAGATATTTTTTGCTTTCACCGTATTATAAATTTGAGAAAAAAGTAGCTTATTATGAAGTGTGCGTGCGTATATGAATACGCCAAAATGGTTTGAGTGTGTGAGTGTAAAGTAGGCACTGGCGCGAGTGCCTACTTCGCGACGTATTGTGAAATTGTGTTGAATGTGACGTCATTTTTTATTTGTTTTGTAATGAAATGTTTGGTTATAAGTTTTATTATTTGTAGTTTAATTAATGAGTATGATGGGTGTTGACTGATTTATTATATTTATATCGTAATAATTAAGGATAGTTAGTTGGATCTTAGGAGGTAGGCACTGCCTAATTGCCTATATGGTATGCACGCCACTGTTGGTATACCAAAAATTTGTAATAGAATATTTTTATAGTTCCTTATTATAACAACTAAGTGACTATACAGGGTGTAACCGAAAGGATATATCTATCCAAATGGGATGAAGAGTACACCTGGTATAGTCAGTTTACAATATTTCAGCTCAAAAGTAATTAATGAAATAATTGATATCCAATTTTTTCACCAAATATCATAGCCGGACCGCTGAAGCGATGTATCTTAGTTATGATTTTTGGCGTCGAATAATTTATGCGAAAAAATTGGAAATCCAATAAATCAATTAACTAATTTTGAGCTGAAATTTTGTAAACAGACTGTTTACCAGATGTACTCTTCACCCCTTTTGGATAGATATAACCTTACGGTAACACCCTGTAACACCAGTTAGTTGTTATAATAAGGAACTATAACACCTATATAAATGTGGACAACATCAAATACATTGCTCTGAACCCAAAGTAAGTAGCTAAAGCACTTGTGTTATGGAATTCAGAGACAACGAAGGTACCACAAACACCCAGACCCGAGACAATGTAGAAAAGTAGTTTTTCTACATTGACCCAGCCGGGGATCGAACCCGGGACCTCAGAGCTGGCGACACCTTGAAAACCGGTGTGTACGCCACTCGACCACGGAGGTCGTCAAAACATTATACATTTCGCAGAGCTCTCGACATACTATCTAACACATAAAACACAACATTACTCCTTTATATAACAACGAAACTCTACAAAAATAGTTAACAACAATAGACATTCTTACTAGACGAAACGGTTAGGAAAGGCTTTCATGAGGCCCAAAATCATGCGACCTTGAGGCCTCGTAAGGCCAATGCGCTGGCCTGTGAATGATTTATGCCCTGTTTTATTCTTCATACAGTCTGAAGGTAAACTTTAGCAAAACTGTTCATTGTTCCCAACTTGTGATCGAGTTACTTTCGTGATTTCCCGAGATTTAATTTTCGGATATTTTTTTCGATTTTCGCCAGAAATTCGAATGTTTCAAGTGGGACTACATAGAATGTTTATTTTGGGCTGTTCAAAGAAATTCTTGTAGAAGTTTTTCGATTATCAGATTTTTCTTTACATCCCATTTCACAAGCTCAAGAGTACTTAGGTCTATTTTCCTGAACTCCTTTGCTTAACCTCAAGGTTTCTATTGTAATTTATTTGATAAGGTTTCAGGATTCGGCTTACTACTGAGAATCATGTCTATTGAGAAACAGCTTTCCTCTTTTTCCATTATTTGTCAGTAATGGTAATTTTCAATTAAATGCTGAAGATCCTAACATTTCAATAAGCAGTTGTGTTGTCTATGCCTATATTTCTATCTGTATGTTTTATCTATTGCTAAAGACATTAAACGCTTATTTTATTCCGGTCTTTATCTTAAAGTACTTTCGAAATATTCCTTCGAAATCGACCACGCACTGTAGTTCTCCCATCTCATTCAATGGTCTACATGACTAAGAGAGAACCGATTCAATTTTATTTGGAAACAATAACCTAAACCTCCTACATCGTCTGCAAAATATAGCCTTACCCGGATATTTCTTGTAATACGAGCATACTATACAAGATATCACTGAAGCGTGGAGAAATGCCTACAATGACCAGCTATACCAAATAAAAATAATAAATGCGCTATTCTTTACTTCTGGCTGTAAAACTGTCGGGCGCACGTGCCCTTGGGCGACCTCTACCCTTGCCAATTGATGTAGGGTAGAAGGACTGAACGTTTTGGTTTGTGATGACCGAAATTTGTAATGTTGCTGCTTTTTTAATATTTTTCAATTTATCTTCCTTTTTTGTCTAGAGAAAGTCCTTGGAGGGAATAAATCGGAGAATGTTTAGTACGAAATCTGACCAGAATTTAGTTGTATTTTAAACTAGCCTGCCCCGGATTCGCACGGGTAGTGTGAGATTTTCAAAACATTTCCATACGTTTTGTTTTATTTTCTTTTATTAAAACTTTGTCATTGCAGTAAGGAACATAACAAAAAAATAATTATCCGATTTTGTATAGTAGTTCAAAAGTTATGGAGGATATCGGGATTCATTTATATTTATACAGACAAGGAATTAGGTAAAAAGGTTTGACCTAATCAATATTATTAATTAAAACAAACATGGTCGCAATTTAGTTGAACCATGGATTGGTCCTATTGGTGATGTTTCACGGTATCATCACGATGCATCACGCTTTTATTATCTATCTTTCAACCAAGGGTGTTTGACAAAGAAACTGTATTTATTTAGTTCTTTTTTAATATACTAGTGAACTTCCCCGGCTTTGCACGGGTGCAATATGCATGTATTATAAATATAAATCATCCTCTTGAATCACTCTATCTATTGCTGATAACTGCATTCAAATCCGTTGCGTAGTTTAAAAGATCTAAGCGTGCAGACAGCGGGAGTGACTTTGGTTTATCTATACTAATATTAATAACTAAAACCGTTGAAACTAAAACACGCGGACAAAGTCGCGGGGGACAGCTAGTTAATTGATAAACTATAATGAATTATACGTAACTTTCTTTATTAAACTTATAGAGATAATACGTATTTTATCTAAAAATATGAGTGCTCATCTCCTGGCTATTGTCCTGATGACATCCAAATAACTTATCCTTAGAAGCATTTTCTTTTGTGTTCTAAAACCTTTCATAGTATAAATTACGCATTTTCGAACACCCAAAGCCTAGATTAAAATCGTTGAAGGTAACCTTGACTTACAGTCTTTGATCGTAAATAATTGGGTCGTCTACCAATTGAGGTTTCTCATACAAAGCGTCTTTATAATTTGAAAATGTAATTCTTGATCCGTGATTGACACGAAATACCTACCCATGATTTACTTAATACAGATACTGAACCAAAAAACATGTTAAATGGAGCGCTCGTTGATTTTTTTTTATTTTTATAGTAGCGATGTTGTCTGCCCAGACCTTAGAGTATAAAATGTAAATTATAAAGTGTGCCTATTAGAGTATGAACTGTGAGCACCAATATGAACAAGCGTCGTCGTAAAATTAGTGTTAAATCAAACAGAGTGAGTCAAATCAGAGTGCACTCTATGCTTGTTTATATATACTCTAAGGCCCAGACATACAAGGCTTTAATCTTTATACAGTAATATATTTAATAGACTATCATCATGAATGTATTTCCCAAAGACAAGCATTGCTAGACCTTATTATCGCACACCTACAGTTAAACTAGAGTAAGTAGTTATAATAACACTAGCTGTCCTCCGCGACTTTGTTCGCGTGTTTTAGTTTCAACGGTTTTTCATTTTTGCAACATTTTTTATTTATGCTCCGCTCCTATTGGTCGTAGCGTGATGTTATATAGCCTATAGCCTTCCTCAATAAACGGACTATCCAATACTAAAAGAATTTTTCAATTCGAACCAGTAGTTCCTGAGATTAGCGCGTTCAAACAAACAAACAAACAAACAAACAAACAAACTCTTCAGCTTTATAATATTAAGTATAGATGAAATCGAGGTCTCTGCCTACCTACTTAATAAATGGAGGCGAGAGCAAAACGTATTATAGTATATTTTATACTATTACACATAAACCACTAAACCTACAAAAAGTTTGGCCAAGAAAAAGCATTAAACCATACATTTATTATGATCCAAATGTTCCATCGTAAAAATGACCATAAAATTATCGTTGACTTGGCTAGTCTACTTACCCCCGTTGTAGGCGGGTGTTATAGCGTCCCATGTCTATTGACCAAGAGTATAAGTAAAATTAATTAATTAATACATTTAATTATTCGTATTAATGGGTACTACGGGTGACGTAGTGGCCTAGCGGTTTATCGGCGGGGCCCGTATCCGCAAAGCTGCAGATTCGATCCCAGGATAAAAAATATAATTTTTTTCAAAGTTATGTACTTGGAATTTGTGTATATATGTACTTGATTAGTTATTATGACCTAAGACTCTATGATTAACGGTACAGGCAAAATCGGATAGAAACCTGGATCCCGATAGCATAATTTATAATCATTATGTAATATGTAAGTACTATGCCTATGTAAGTACGTATTCAAGCTATGTGTTGAAGAATTAACAAGCTATATTTAATAGCACAATGCCAATAATACCGGCCTATAAATGCCCCACTGCTCGTCACAGGCCTCTTTTCATATAGAGAAGACACGAGCATTGATCACCACGCTTGCACATTGCGGGTTGGCGATTTCAGATTTCAAATTTTGGAATCCCGGTTTCCTCACGATGTGTTCCTTCACCGATTGCCAATGGTGTCTTAGAATAATTAAGAAAATAGGCACATATAACTTTGAAAAAGTCACATTGGTACTTTGCCCATTGTGGTTTCGAACATGTAACCTTGTGCATACAAATACGATCTACTGAACCGCTAGGTCACCACGATTTCATGCCATTGTATTAAAGAATGATTTCAAAAATTATTTATGCCAATACTCATCTGATAACCTTCGTTCATAACATTGGCCTTTCAAACTACAATACCCAAACGCCAAAACCTTTCACAAAAACCTTTGCATATTAAGAACACCATCTATCAATAATGTTTGACGCTAAGAAAACCATTTTCACATTCTTAGAAACGGCCTAATCTGTCTCCCCCGGGAGTCGAACTCTGGAACTTTGGAACAAGGCTCCCAAGTCGCGTGTCTCGCTAAACGTAAATAGGACGGATGGTACCTATCACTCAATTTGTTGAGAGTGCTTCGTTGAAACAAGATTTTAAGACTGTCTGTCTTGCATAAAGACTTTTTGCAAGATTGTGAAATTTTGAAATCTTTGAATTTGTTGCGTAATTTCGTTGCTTTGTTATTAAAATATTGATTCATGTTGTAATTCATTAGATTGTCGATGTCTTAACTCTTTATATCGATAATGGTTTTTTTTATATACTTGTTTGCTTAAGTATGTGTCTATTCGTATTGAAAATTAAGCATTTTCTCAAGGTTCTCCTGATTATATTCCGCATGTAGGTACCAATCTATATATCTATCTCTATCTGAACATTGTTTGTAACCAAACTCCTCCGTAACGGGTTGACTGATTTTTATGAAATTTTTCTTGTATATTCGGTAGGTCTGAGAATAGATCGTAAACTATTTTTATAATCCTTTTTTATATGGCAATACGATAAAAATCGTGACCTGACCTTAACTTGTAATTTATTTAATTGCAACGTCTTAAAAAACATAGCTGTATATTCCATACTTTCAAATCTTAATACAAATTATATTTGAGATACTCTATTCTTATATGCAACTGCTTTAAATAAATCATTTAATAAACAATTCTAAACTCTACATTCATTGACTATCCAACCAGCAAAAATCAAAAACATAACCCAGTATCATACAATGAGCAGAGATATTACAGTGTCAGTGGCAGATACAATGTTTTAATAGAATTACTGTGATGCGGCATTTGGCTCGCCGATCGCAATTTACATGTTAATATCGCATTAACTCTACCTTTCACGAATAAATTATTGATGGTAATAACATTACCTTCATATTACATTGTTTTCAAAGGCGGAATGGATTGAAAAAAAAAGAATTTATTAAAACCGAAAAAAAGACAACGGAAAACGTTTGTGAATAAAATAAAAGACGCAAAAAAAGGTTTTTTTCAATTTTTGGTATGTACCTAAGTTAGTCGAGTGGGGGCTCGTCAAATATAATTATTATCATGAAATAAGACAACACAATACAGGGTGTATTATAAGGAGGAATCGTTAGACAAGACATACTTAAACTCAATTTTATTTTTGACCTTAAGTTGACGGTTTTAATATAATACCTCACTGTATGTTTGTATAAATAAATTCTTGTTGACGACCTCCGTTGTCGAGTGGCGTACACACCGGTTTTCAAGGTGTCGCCAGCTCTGAGGTCCCGGGTTCAATCCCCGGCCGGGTAAATGTAGAAAACCACTTTTCTACATTGTCTCGGGTCTGGGTGTTGGTGGTACCTTCGTTATCTTTGAATTCCATAACACAAGTGCTTTAGCTAGTTACTTTGGGTTCAGAGCAATGTATGTGATGTTTTCCACATTTATTTATTATTTTATTCTTGTCTAGTTATTTGATATATTTGAAGGTATAATCTGATCAGTTAATAATACTTTGCATAGCTTGGTGATTGAACCCGAATCTCTCAGTTTCGAGACTTCGACCAATTAAAAGTTTCTTCTTAAGATTTAGTCAGCCGTAAATAACTAAGTATATTGAGTGTATAGGATTTCTATGTAGTCTAGAACACTAAGAATAACTAGGACCAATCAAACTTTGCTAAAATCTTATTACTTATTATATAAAGCTGAAGAGTTTGTTTGTTTGTTTGCACACGGTTTAATAGTTGTAGTTGTATAAATATAATAACTCTCATATATATATGAGAGTTTTCCAACAAGGCCCTGTAGCTAAGCGACATTTCTAAAGGTTTTAACAATAGAAATCGCTTAAATTATAAAAATGTATGGAAATGACAATTATTTCGATAAGTCACGTGACTTAGACTTATCACTTTCATACATTTGAGCGATTTAATTAGCGTTAACGCTTGTAGAACCACTTGACTAAAGGGGCTGGTGTCAATGAATCAATGTAACTATCACCTACACTTCTGCTGACACTTAAAAAAAAGGTTTCATAATAACAAAGAGTTAAAGTACGCCAGAACTCAACAAAATTGGATTGTTAGTCAATCAAAATGTTTGTAAACTCGCGTTTCGCGCTTGGCCGACCACTGAAACCCTTTCAGAGGGCGACTGTCTGTCAGCATAGCGTGTGACGTCATACTCTGCGTCTGACGGCCGCGTAATTGCCACATTGCAGGATAAATATGATGTTGCTTATTTTTGAGTGTAACTTGGAAGGTTAGGAGGTCACTGTATATTATGTATTTTTTTGATATTTCAGTTGTTTATTTATGTTAATGTTGCTGGAATAGGCGATGTACTGGCATGAAAAGGAAATATCTATTTAGTCCACCAGATATATAAAAAAATAAATCAAGACTCGTATTTTTTCTTTTATCAAATCAATGAAAAATTACAAAGTTAAAGCGCTTTAAAGTTCTGGAGTGGGGGCTTCTGATGTCACGTGTGGGTAAAAATTGTACCCACAAGTGACGTCACGCGACATTTTCATTCACTGTACCTTCCTCATCGTTTGCTTAATTAAAAAAAGAAAAAATACGTGTCTAATATTTTTTTAATATCGATGTGTCGTATATAAAAAAGAATAGTCCGATCCCCTATTGTAACCGTATTCTAAAAATCATATCTACACAATTTTCAAGGTTTTAATATTATTTAACGGGAATAAACGCGTCATGCATAAATACCTTTAAAAGTTAGTATTTTAAAGGGATTTTTTGTGGTAGTTTGAAAATCCAGACTACAAATGCCTACTGCAGATAATACTTTTCGTAGAAAAAGATACGATTAAACTAGAGGTTGACATTTCAATTTCTACAAATAAAAAATAACACGTTTGTCTTAAAATTATGTTTGAAATATTTGTATATTTCTTTTTAGAATAACTATACCTTCGTAAATAACTCCACACTTTCGTTTCAAGTTACAATGGGATCCAAACACAATATCTAGGTGTGAGGTCAGTGGGGCAACACCATAAACTGTAATAAATCCAGCACTTGACTTTGACAAATGGTGGTGGTGATACCACCAAACCACGGCAAGACCACAAAGGAAAATATTATGGTATAGTTTAGCATTTGGTTACGAAAATTATGGACGCAATTAATTTTGTTTAATAGGATTTATGATTAGATTGGAAAAATATAAAAGATTAAAATAAAACTGCATTATTAGTTTTAAGTGCAATTTCCTTGAAATATTGTTGAGACACTTTTAATACATAAACTGTAAATTTTTTATTCCTTCTTTGAAAAAGGTTTTAAGTACAAATTATTTTTGCACAAAAACTTACATTATTTTACTATTGAAAAATGCGGCCTCGACCCAGTATGATCTAATGCAATGGCGCTGATTTTCTTTACGCAAACTAAATTAAACCCTTGCTATCTTTTACAACACACAGCGTGAGAAAAGGATGGCAATAGATAACAACTAACTTAGAAAAGTCTAATCAGTTTTCATCATCACTGTGTTTTTAGAGCACACGTTTCTGCGTGTCGGCCAATTTATGTGGGAGTTTTAGTTGGAACTAAATTTGCTGTAATTTTCGTCTGTCCTTTTCTAATTGTGTACAAGGGAAAAAGACTCCGATGACCAACAAAATAGGGGTAATTTTAACGTTTTTGTTATATATGTTTAACCTAATGGAGGTCCAAAATAAATACTTTCACTACATAAATTACATCAAACATTTTATACATTGAATCGAACCCGCACCCCCTGCTCTTCAACATTCCTCTCCCATATTATTTGGGTCGTCAAATCCACTTAATTTTTATCAGCTATCCTCATAATTGCTTTTATGAATACCGCGATTAGGGATCTGTGAATTGGAGACAATTAGCGTTCTTTTATGGTCCAACAATATCGTCTGAATTCCAATTAATTTAAAAAGTAGATGTGTAAAATGGGCCTAAACATTTTGTACTTAACAGAACTGAAACCAAAAAAAAAACGCATTTAAGTAATATTCACAGGTCTTGAGAATATATTATAATTACTAGTTGTTGTACGCGGCTTCGCCCGCGTGGGTGTCGGTTGTCGTGGCAAAAAGTAGACTATGTTTTTTCTCGGGATTTTTTCAGCTTGCCACATACCAAGTTTCATTAAAATCCGTTCAGCGGTAAATAGTTTTTAATAGCTATAAAAAATTAAAAAGTAAATTATATGAAATAAAATCATATAACATTATTATTTTTAAGAAATACATAGATATCACTCAAAATAACATCTAGGTAGGTATTCAAATTTCATTGTGATTAAGTTTCATTGAGGGCTGTCGTTATTATGCTTACCAGTTGACGCCACTGCCGCGTCAACTGTCAAAACCCACCAACAAACTATAGAATTTGACATTTCGGACATCACGAGCAAGTAGCGCCTCTCGCGGCGAAATTGCTAAGCGTAGCCCTCATTTGAAGCTATTAATTTAAAATCTGGTACAAAATACACAGAAACTAAGAGATAACGATAAAAAGTCTTTATCTCACATCTAGATTTAAAAAAAGGTCCTCCCAATTTAATCCCTCTTATATTATGGGAAAGCCGAAAATAATTTGAACCCTCTTCAACCCTTACCTATTTTATTCCCGTATCGTACGTATAATACATTTTTAATAGAATATATTTAAGTATTCACATGTTATAAAAAAAAAACTTGTTTTTTTAGCAATTTTTTGTAATATATTTTGATTAAATGAGAAAAAATAAAAAAACATATAAAGTTATAAATTTAACATAAAAAACACTGTTTATTTGATTAAGTAGTTTCTATTTCGTAAACAGTGCTAATGTTCTTTCTTTTTATCGGTATTATTTTTATTATAATCCGAGTTCACGACTGGTATTTTGAATCTCTTAAAGCAAAGCGACAGCGAAATTTTTAAAGTTTTTATTACGTATCGCGATAGCGTATTGTAGAGTAGGTAGAGACGTATTGGAGAAGTAGGTACCTAGTATTACTCTATTATTGTGAAAAACAATTAATCTAGTAATTTGATCGTGATTTTGGTGAAATGTAAAGCATTTGTTGATTTACCTTTTAAGCAAATGAAAGCTACCTGAATTGCTAGTATTTTTTCAATTTACATCACCGTAACACACAGGTCCGTTTGACCCGATTAGCGGATCGTAAAAAGCTTGTTGACTTTGTCCGGACAAAGCTGTTAAACGAACTTACTCGGATAAATACAGTTTTAACTGTTAAATTAGCAAAAACAAAGGCTGATTGGTTCAATAGCGTTTGAGAGTACAGTTTGATTTGGTGAATTTAATTTATATCTTTTAAGTGTTTGCGATTGTGAAAAAGAGATAGTAGATCATCAATGTATGTATAAATTTTATCCCGGACCGTTTCTTGAACTTACATAATTTATTTGTTAATACAGAGTTTATATATTAAATTCATGGTCGAGTGTCGCCAGTTCTGAGGTCCCGGGTTTGATCCCCGGCCGGGTAAATCTAACTAACCCCTATTCTACATTGTCCCGGGTCTGGGTGTTTGTGGTACCTTCGTTGTCTCTGAATTCCATAACACAAGTGCTTTAGCTTCTTACTTTAGGTTCAGAGCAATGTATGTGATGTTGTCCACATTTATTTTATTTAATTCATTTATATAATATCTAGTATTTTTCATCGAGTAAAGATTTTTCTGGAGTGAAGAATAAACCCAGAACATTTTTAACGACCGATCCTGTTTGATGCATGAGATTAAAACATTGTCACTTTTATCTTAAAATCTAAAGTAAATAATAATTATTTATTTTTCTCTCGATACATTTAACCATTCGCGTATTTATTAAACAAAAGAATATAAATTTACAATAAATTAAATATAATATAAATAAAATTAACTTTACCTACAGTATGTTCATTCATTTAAAATGTTAATTCAAATATTTAGAACAGATATTGCTATATTACACACAGCAATATTGCGATATCTACTTAAATAGTGCATTTGCGCAAACTGCCACAAAAAATCTAGCAAAATAATAAATAGACGATAAAGTGTGGCCATAAAATCCGCGGTAGTGTGGCATTTAAAATTCTACGTTTTTATTACATCAGTAAAATGTTTATATGTATTTTATTAGGGAACTGAATTTAGAAACACCTTGTGTATAAATTTTGTATATATTGTATGGAATTTGTGACTCCTTTGTCCTACCTAGTTCTATTTATGCTATCAATAGCATGAATTAAAGAAGTAGGTACGTATAATATTGACTGTAGCCCTACAGTGTGATTCTGTAAGACCTCATTGTAAACTTCGAATCTGAATCCGCTGTGAGTTTCTTGATTGGCATTCCAAAAACTCGGTTAATAATTCGAATTTACTACCCTTGCGAGCATGTCAGCGAGGTTTATATGCTATACCGATTGTCAACTAAAGCGATAATCGCTTTACAAAAAACACTGTGAAAACACAAATTTCGTATCATCTAACGTCGATGACCAACTAGAACTATTACATTGCCGTTGGTCACCGATGTGACGCAAATTTTAAATCTACTAGATATAAAATTTGCGTTGCTACCGTTGTTTTTATCCAGTGATCATCGCTTAGGTTGTCAACTGGTCGCACCTTTAATAACAAAAAAGCATCAAGTACCTATGTTTTGACGAAAATATTGATTAGTGCTATTAAAAATTATTTTAAATGTGTTAAAATTGTTAAAATAAACAATTGAAGCTTTGTAAAAGAAAACATTGAATTATTAAGGCTGTCATTAAAACAACCCTTAAGGTTGATCAAAGGACGATCAAGCTTATGACGTTTTGACATCAGCAGAAAGACTGTCAAAGGTATATCATAGGTATATATATTTACACGTAAAGTTACACGTGGTCTATATATTTTGTTAACTATGCTATCTACTATACTAAAGACTATCTCTTATACTAAATAAAGTATAAGAGATAGTCACTCCCGCTGTTTGTATGCTTAGATCTTTCAAACTACGCAACGAATTTTAATGCAGTTTTCAGTAATAAATAGAGTGATTCAAGAGGAAGATTTATGTGATGATGATTACTAATGCGAAGCTGGGGCAAATCGCTAGTTAGTGAACATGAGATAGTTAAACCGTTTTTTTTTTCATAGTGGTCATCTAAAAAAACTAAATGATAAAAAGTACTTACTTTATCTATCACAGTTTTCAATGTAACCCTCTATTCTTTAATGAAGTCTGATAATATTTAGTCGTTAAATGGGTTTGGTCAGTAAACTACTCATATTTGCAAACTGCACATAACTACATTTAAAAACCTTCCAGCTACAGCTTAATTATCTAGAACCTTCTTAACGTCTGACTATCCTATAAAAAACAATAGTAGCAAGGGTTAATATAGGGACTAGCCCACCACACATGCCCATCATTGCAACTCCTGTAAGCCAGGATCTACAATGATAACCAATGAATACTACCGAAACAGTTACGCTCGGTGTGTCCCAGGGAAACGATTTACTGTCTTGGAACCCGCAACAAAATTAATCAGAAGAGGAATAGGAAAAAATTAGTAAGGCTTACTTATAAACAAGCAATACTTTTCACAATAGTCTTCGTATATTGTTACTTCTATATAAATTTGTGTATTTACGAGTCAATAATTTAACCAATAACTCTTTTAACACTGCAACCTTTCTACCCCTTAATTCAAGTGACTTATTTTAACTACCAAGTAAAAAGGAAGGTTTGCGTATTTTTCAAAGCGCTTTCTTACAATCTTTCTTTGTCTTCACTATCTGGGACGCTCTCTCTAAGAACTAAAAAGATATTCCAGTAAGGCTGAGGATATAGTAAGTTTTGAACAGCGATTTCAAAAAAAAACTGTGTGTAAAATTAATTTGAAGACCGTGGTCGAGTGGTGTAAACACCAATTATTAAAGTGTCGCTAGCTCTGAGGACCCGGGTTCTATATCTGGTCAATGTAGAAAACCAATTTTTTACATTTTTTTTACAGTCGCAGGTGTTGGTGTTTGTGGTGCCTTCGTTGTCTCTGATTGCATAACACAAGTGCAATCTATCTTATATAGACATAAAAAATAATGTTTGTATGTTTGTCCTCTATGCGTTTCTAAACTAATGATCAGAATGTGATGAAACTTTAGGAACCCAAGCAACACAAAATGTGCTACTAAACACTAAGTATTACTTAACGTGGCATTGCAACGCAGCCGAGTGCAGTTAGTTAATTATATAAAAGTTATGTCTAAATTTAATAAATTACACAAAGATAAAACTTAATTAAAACATAGTTTGTAGATTATTTATAGTGTTGGATATTGAAATAAATTTATATTTCTGCCATTTTAACGTTGAAAACTAGAGTATACATAGACAAACACAGAGTGCGCGCATCGTTCGTGACCCGTAGTGCAGAAAATAATAAATTTTTAGCTGTAAGTACTACGCTCGTTTACTGATATTAGTGTTTTTTTAGGCCACGAAAGACGTTTATGCGAAAATATTAAGAGTTCCGATATAATTAGTATTACTTTAATACTACGGTGCGCTCTGTTTTGCCACAAATTTTACGATTTTACTTGTCCATACTAGCGCTCACAGTTCATACTCAGTTAAGCGCACTCTTTAGTTTACTAATATTAACTCTAATGTTGGAAACGACGCTAATATTTAAATAAACCCCCCGTCCCTAGATCAAGCTGGCCCGAGCCGGCCAAACTAACAATAAAAATGTCCTTAAATAATTAACACTTAGATCCAGCCCTCCCTTGCTGTTTATGCCTTATTAAGATTGTTAGCAACGCACTAAGTCGAGGTCCGAACCCCACAGGGGGTGCCCTTAGTGAACGTTGCTGACGTAGTTAGTTTTTCTATTGCTCTGGCTGGAGGCCCTTAAGGTTCTCGCCAAAAGTCCGGTGAAGCAGTCAAAGCCTGCGCTCAGGCTAACTGCGTAAATCTCTTCCAATTTTTTTTTAATATTTAAAGAATAGCGTGGTTGTACGCTACTCTCAGTCCGCTGCCTTTCCTGTCTTCTGGAAAACGTATCGCTCGGGGATATTTTCTTTAAATTAAACTAAGGACATAATCTGTTCCTAAAACCTGTGATTACGATGAAGGTGTTTTTATTAGTTATAATGAAGTACAGCACCTACTATTACATATAAACCTTTTTAAAAATAATAATAATAATAAAACCTTTTTAAATGTATGTTTTTCTTTTTTAATGTATATTTAAAAATGTATTTTACATGTTTATAAACTGAATAAAGGAAATAATAATAAGTTTATTTCATAAAAAAAGAGATTTTAGTACATGAAAAATAAAGCCATCAAACACTTTTTATGCTTACAACATTGTAACAAATCCTTACTAATATTATAAATGTAAAGTAACTCTCTCGCTCTTTCACGCCAAAACTGCTGAACCGATATATATGAAATTTGGTACACAGATAGTCTAGTTCTAGAACCTAAGAAAGGACATAGGCTACTTTTGCGATAACCGACATCCACGCGGTGGGATCCGCGGGAAACAGCTAGTTATATATATGTCTTATATCAAACTGTTAATTTAGATTTAGTGTAGAGCCCTAATAGTGCTTTTTATATTTCTTAATTCTCATAAAATGATTTCTAAAATTACGTAGCTATTATTAATTTTACCCGTAGAAATGAAATAAATATATTGTTGGAGTTAAAAAAATAAATTATTCTGTTTTGGAAACGATAGATATCGTCTATAATTTCTTATTTCTCCTGATCTGGAGAAATAAGATGTACTAAGATCAAAAATTAAACATACATTGTAAAAGAATTGGATAATCGATATTACATAAGACACTAAATTTATAAACAGATACAGCCATACTATAATAAACTCTATGACCTACATTACAAAGATCAAAGTATTATACTTTTATCTGGTCACGACCTTATCCATTAGGCTTCAGGCTATTTACATATGTAACTTATTTTAGATGCTGTTCATGTTTCTGAAATAGATATAACATGTTAAAACTAATACTTGTACTTATTTAATACTAGCTGTCCCCCGCGCCTTCGTCCGCGTGTTTTACTTTCATGGGTTAAGTGTGTTTTGCGCGAAACCCTTATTCTTTTTCTAAACTATATATATATATGAATAATATAATCTCAGCCCATAACCTCCGAAGTAAATAATATTTTACCCGTTTTTGCAACATTTTTCATTGATGCTCCGCTTCTATTGGTCGTAGCGTGATGGTATATAGCCTTTCTCAATTAACGGACTATCCAAAACAACTTTTTTTTTAATTCGAACAAGTAGTTCCTGAGATTAGCGCGTTCAAACAAACAAACTTTTCAGCTTTATAATATTAGTATAGATGATGACATTACGACATTGATAAGTAGGTCGCCGTAGTCATTCACTTTTTTCGGGACATCTAGACATTTTAACGTCATAATATATATAGTCTGCTTAAAAACATAGCGATGTCGACATTTTATTTTAATGTCTCTCTTTAAAATATAAAAAAAATATTTAAACAAATATATTTCCTTGTCTAAAGAATAAAAATTGACAAGGATAATGTTCACTGTAAAGTTCAAGTGTGGAGGCTTGTGACGCAAAATTTTGGCTTATATTTATATAATATAGGCTAGTAAGTGACGTCACGCGAAGTTTCCATTCATTGAATATTTGTGTTTTCGATACAAAAGAAAAAATAGAGAAATGAATAGGTAACATTTTTATTGATTCTGACTCTGTGATTGGCGACTTTGACAAAACAAACTATTGATTATAACAGTACATTTTTTTTATTTTTTGTCAAATTCTCAATATAAGTGACTATTAATTTAACATTATGCAATACAAATCATAGAGGAGAGTAAAAGTACATCAAAATAAAAATACTAAAAAGTTTTCTATTTCAAAAAATTGACCTACGTTTTGTGTTTTTTTTAATCATAGCTAATCATTGTCATCAGATTCACAAAAAGACACAGTTACAGGTTACTTATTACCAATAGAAATTGTGTTAGGTATACGTACTCATATTACATTATTAATGCGTTACTGCCCGACCTCAGATTAACGATTAATTAAACCAATAATTGTTCAATTTAGCGGGAAAATAGGTCGGCCTCATTAATTCACTTTTTCTATTTTAATAAAGAAGCTGATACTTTGATTGAAATTTTCTCTAATCATTATAATCGGTTCGATGCTATTTGCAACTGCAATGTTATATCATAATTGGTTTTAATATTTAGATCTTTACTTAAATGCTAAATACAAGTGTGATTTTTGACAATATTTCAGCGTTTTTTAGTAAATGAACGTATTTTAATAGATCTTTTATAAATAATTTAAAGATAGGTGATAAAAACGGACCAAAATTAAAAACTCTTTCGCCCAAGGAATTACTTTTCAGAAACCATCTCCATTGCGAAAAATTTCGTCGAAAAACTGCGAATTTTCAACCCTAAGTACGCAAAATCGTAATACGAAAATCTACCTAAGTAGCTTTGAAATAAGGGTCTTGTCTGTGTTTCTTGTTGCCAGCCAATTGAGGTAGATTGTACAACGAATCTTTAAAATAGTTAGTTAATTACGTTTTTAGTATAATTTGTGATTGATTCACATTTCTCGTTGATTGCGTTTCGGAATCTGATCTAATTCTTGGCTGGACAGATGGAGCATGTTTTTTTTGTTTCTTTTTATTTCATTGATGTTAATTCCAGATGTTTGTAAGAAAAAGCGGTTTTGTTTTCAAAACATGTGACCAATTAACTGTATGTGTGTGTATTAAACCTTTTTCTCATCTCCTTCACCTGGGGAGGGAAAAACCTGGAGGAAACGAAATGATATCACTTCAACCAGCTAAAACTCTAGAGGTCCTTTACCGTAGACTAAACTGAAATAAACTCTCGAGCATACGTAATAAAAAAAAACTGTGGCACTCCGGGAGGGTCGACAGAAGTGAAAACTTGAACAATTACAATATACTTATGTAGATACTAATATATAAAGGTAACGGTAACGGTAACAGTGTTGCGCGTTCAATTGTTTTTTTCTCATCTCAAAAATGCCCAACGCGCAGAAAGAAGTTTTCACTTCAAAATTATTTTTTTAACAAGTTCTAGATTTGAATGTAAATCTAAACGCCATTCGATTTTCAACTAGAGAACTAGTTATGTACCTACTAGCTGTTTTCCGCGGCTCCGCCCGCGTGGGTGTCGGTTATCGCGACAAAAGTAGCCTGTCCTTTCTCAGGCTCTAGACTATCTGTGTACCAAATTTCATTCAAATCGGATCATTAGTTTTGGCGTGAAAGCGCGACAGACAGACAGACAGAGTTACTTTCGCATTTATAATAATAGTAAGGATATATGAAATCCATAACAAATCTTGTTTCCAAATAGGTACTATAGTTATTCAGTGAAACTAACGACTAATTAGTTAACTGAACGGCCTAATTTACTTAAGTAGGTAATTACCGCGCCCATTGTTTCCGCGATCAGATTATGAGTAATCTGAACCAAAACTGCCTTTATGATATTTGATGATGGATGGCTTCGGAAGGAAAAAAGCTCATCTGTGCAGATCTTTTTGTTTTTATTTTTATAAGCATACCTACTTAATGCGGTTGGTGGTTGTAAAATGAGATCGTGTATAAAATTTTATTGATAAAATTCTGTTTTATAGTTAGGTCTTTTATCCCTTAATTTTTTAAAGTTAACCTTATCAAATCGTATTTTTATAAAATAGTAGCATTTAATTACTTCTACTACTAGTCTAATGTTTCTTCTATATCTATATCTGTATCGTTATCTATCTTCTATAATCCATAATGTTATAAAACAATGTCCCCCACCGCACTTGTCTGTATGAACGCGATAAACTCAAAAACTACCGAACGGATTTTCATATAGTTTTCACTAATGGATAGAGTGATTCAAGAGAAAAGTTTACGTTTCTACCCATGCCTACCGAAACTGGGATTGTCGCTAGTTTAATTAAAAAACAAATTCCCAAAATTTCTCAATAGCCGCGTACTGATTGAGCGGGCAGCCTCGCGAGACTGCTTCGCGAGGCAAATCCTCGGTCGGTCAAGACGTGCCTCGCCCGAGGCAAACGCACGCGCTGCCTCGCTCGAGCGTGCCGCGGCCCGAGCCGAGCGTTGTCGGTTTTTATCGATGCTCAAAGGCGCCTCAGTACGTTTGCCGCGCTCACTCAAGACGGTAGTGTTTTGCCTCTATTCGACTTCAAGTTTATTAGTTAAACTGAGCGTCGATGCTGCCGCCTCGCGCGGCATGCATACTGCGGCAAATATCCGAGGCTGCCTCGCGAAGCCGCTCGCTTGGTCAGTACGCGCCTAATGACGCATTTTTTTTATCTCAATGTATTATTATCTAGTCTAGATGCCTACCTATTATATGTTTGTTTTTCCAATTTAGGTATAGGTGATATTTATTTATATTCATTTTATCATAAGAATCAACGCTAATATTAATTGATATTAAAATCCAGACATTTAATACTAAAACTAGCAATTTTACAACAAAAAATAAAACAAAAGAAATTTAATACAAAATCTTAATAAAGTCTTATACATTTTGTGCGTTCAATGCGATTTTTATTACAAGGGCCCTTGAGGGCCGGAGGGTATTTAGGACTGACCCTCTATTACCGCTAGGTAAGATTATATCTTGTAAACGTTTCATTTATAATAAAATCGCTTTTATGTAGAGTTTTCAAAATACTTGATTTTTATGGGGGTTGACTGTACGGTTAAAAGAAATGGGAAAAAGAACCTTAATTTTTGGTATAGGTGACAATATCATTGAAATAAATCTAGTTTTTTAACGGATTGGTGGGAAGCGGCCTCAGACAGAAGATCCTGGAGCAAATTGGGGGAGACCTTTGCCCAGCAGTGGGACACCTAAAAGGTTATATAAAAAAAACGGTTTTTATAGCGGTTTGTTAATATTTTTGTTCCCGACGTTTCGACGCCTTTGCAGGTGTCATGGTCACGGGCAGACTGAGGTGGTGCTCGTCATGACAGTTGATGTCGCTCGTTCTACCTTCATATTTTAATTAATTATTTGTATTCCGACCTACGCAATATGAGTTCACTGTCTTGAGGTCTTGCGGAAGAAGCCTCTTCATTTAAATACTTGGAATCCCTTACAATCTATAGCTTGAAAACCACTAAACTGATTTTGGTAAAACTTGCAATCTTTCTTAAGTTGGTAAATGTAAGCGAATAAAAATGGTCCAGATTGAATTGGTACCTATTTATCAATGAAAAATGAAATTCTTTTTTTTTGGTAAACTGTACCTAGGCTTTAAGTTTCTAATAAAAAAAATATTAACTTGAAATAATTGAAATTGTTGCCTTGGATTTATGAATACTTTTGTGCTTTTAAAAAGTTTTACGAATTTATTCTTGTTTAACTAGGTTTTAAGAGCACCTAAAGACCTCAGCCAAACCAGTCAGTAAAATATTTTTATTGCCTAACTTAAAATACCTAGGGATAAGACAACTAGGTATTTAAAATTGAGTACTTCTATTTATTCAACGTGGCGTTTTGCTTTCTCGTCAAATTCAAGGAGGTAATTATGCTAATGATTCTCGACACGAATCAGTAATAAAATAAGTAGGTATTTTTTTTCTTGTTTCTAATTTTCGAAATGCATTTCGGCATGTGTGGGACAAGCATTTAAAAACGCAGCCCGTGTGATGCCGCACTGTAACTGCTCTATTATACACACATAAAGACACTGCCTACCGCATACGCAACGGGGCGATTCTGTTTTTTGAAAGTGGTGTATTCTGAAATTCTTCAAACTTAACTAAAAAAACAAGTATGTATTACTTATTGAGCAGATATCGTCATTTTATTTGATTAATTATGTCTTTCATAACAGCCTCCTGAAATTTGACGAAAATGCAAAACGACACGTTGTATACTCATGTACATATTACTAACTAAAAGATATAGATATGAAAAGGTTTTAACTACAATTCTGTGCTGGTTTCAATATCTGTTGTACTCCTAATGAGTCAAACCTAGTAAATTAAAACGTGATAGCCCTTTGAGCCCTTTAGCCAAGAACATTGCACTATTACAGAATTAATTTAACAAACCTTTGCACTATACCAATTTATTCATTGATATGTATATTTGTTTAATACATAAATGTACGTAAGTAGTTTGCTAGGGATGGGGTAAGTTTTCAAGCGTATATGTATACACGTGTATGATTAAAATAAATGTAGGTCCATAGTTTTCCTAGTTGCTGCAGACACTGTACTTAACCCGACATGTATATATACCCTATATTAGTTGCTTAAGAGCAATATTAGGTATAAATTAAGAAAAAATTATAAAATTAAATATTTTGGTATGCTCCGTAGTAAGTAAATAAGATTATGTTTTAGGCGCAAAACTACGCGAAACATTAATAGTGAAACGCTGAAAACAGAGTAACTAAATTAAATGTAAATTTAATTTTAACAAACAAATGTCCAAAAAGATAAAAAATCCATTTAAAAGAACAACCAATCTCAATTACAATGACATTACAAAACCATTTCACATTAATCTTTATTAAAACATCGATAATCCGTTTAATAATCACCTCCCATCACTATTTGAAATAAAATATTTAACGTAGGTAAATATTATGGAACATTTTCTGTGAGTCAGCGTGAAAATTAAATTGCTGGCAAAGGTCGGTGGAAAACAGTCGAATCATTATATACCAATATCTTACTGGGATTTTGTTTAAATTTTTAATCTGGCAACAAGGGGCCTGCTGGAATCCATTTGTATCAGTTTGAGATATTGTTTTTGGATTTGTGTCGTGAAAAATTGGTTGGGACTAATAGTTTGTATGTTAGTGTTGTGCTTTGTCGATATTTTCTTTATTTGTCTATAGATTTTTTGATGAGAATGATTGATGAGTCATTGATGAGATGAGAATGCCTCAGGCATTCATTCCCCAAATTTACTTTATGTACATAAAGCATTAAATAAATAAATAAATTATTGAATATACCTTGCCTTTTATGTATAGTTATTAACGTTTTGTCCTTATTATTTACTGAAGGTGTAATTGATAGTTTAATTTAGTTTAGCCTGTTGGTTTAGTGGTTAGTGACCGTGATTGCTAATCCAGAGATCGTGAGTTCGATTTCCACCCAGGCCAATGTGATGAGCATGATCATTTGTTCTGTGTCTGGGTGTAATTTATGTATTATATGTATGTATATATTTAGAAGTATAAAAGTATGTTTATCAGTTTTCTGGTTGCTATAATACTGGCTCTGCCTTTTTTGGGATTAGATGACCGTGTGCGAATTGTCCCAAGATATTATATTATAATTACTTTCTAAATACATTACGCAAAACTGCTTTCATAACCAATCTAAAGCTAATCGATGAAAGTCACCTTATTTGCAATTTGATTTGACCTTTAAAGTGTCATGTCAGATGAACCCAATTGCCAAACCTTTGAAGAGGATTCGTTCACCTGTGTATAGTAATTTGAGAATCAAATCATTAGAATATCTTCTTACTAAACCCACCGTAGTCGTAGTTCTTTCTTAGAAAATAAATAAAAGGTCTAATACCAAACAAATGCTATCTTCATTAAACGTCAAGCCAGTAGTCGCAGGTTCTAGTCCTGCCTGAGGTTTAAGTTTTTCTTTACACTATTCTTCTTCTTATTCTCGTGTCAAATGACTCAAACTCTTTCCGACCAAAAAGTTGCCACCTGAAGGGCCCTGTCGTTGGCCGATCCATTACGTCTATTATTTCCACTATTTGTATTTAATTACATCTTCATTAGTCTTAGTAATAAAAAGCCTTATTTAGCAGCGGTAATGAATAGAAATACAAAAGATCTAACAATCATCCCTTACAATGGTCACGTAATCTCGTAAAAACTCGACTTGTCCGGTTCTGTGGGTGTATCTTGTAAATTACAACTGGTTGTTGAATTATCTTAACTTTTAATTATGAACAAAAAATAAATTTAATTGTCAATTGAAATCTTAAAGATGTCTAATTTAGATTTTATTTTTTAGTTAGACCCTGAGAAATACGTTTGAGTAAATTGTTAATGATAAAAATATATAAATCCTCCTCACGAAAGTTATTATGCTGTTGATTTAAATTGTAATACAGCTTATTTTTTATTTTCTCAAGTAACTAATATTCAAGGTTCAAGCGAATCATTAATCATTACTCAAAAATCAATCATAACAAGTTAATATCATTAAAAATTGCAAAGCAACCGGTAGCCGTTGCAAATTACATAATAACCCCCTCAGTAACACAATGAGTCAACCGTCGAAAATTTAATTCGTTTCAAAGTTGCCAGCCTAATTCGTTTACCCATTCGGGAAATTAAATAGATGGGTAATATAGCAACCCCATTACGTACGGGTTTAAATTGAGAACCTAGGGTGAAACTACGGCCAGATTTATTGGAGGGTTCAAAATTTATTCAAAATGTTGGGCTGGACCGATTATACTTAGTATTGTCATGAGCTTGTTAGATATTTTATGTGTTTTCTGAAGTTACGACGGGGTTTGGTCAATGATTTTATTTGTTGAAGTTTGTTTGATCTATAATTTTTTTTACTGACAAATTTTTGACTTATCATGTTTTATAGCCGAGGAGTTGACAGATACAAGTTTAGTTTTGTTACTGTTAAGTCAGTGTGTGAACTGATACTGGCAGTGGTTATAACTTGCGATAGCAAAGCGATGGGTCTTAAATCAAAAGTTTTACTTTATTTTTTCGACTCCCGCACTTAGTCATTTAATCCTTGTGTCGCGGGGAGTTTTACAAACATTCTACAGTTCACAATTATTTGTGGAACACACAAGTCAGGTACATACCGGTATATACCGTCTTTAAGAAAATTTGGCCTACCTTAGGTAATACAAAATATTTCTGTTACAATTTGCCTATAATTAAAAACACTTATTAGTTACGCGCACGCACAAACTAGCTGGACCGGGTCCTAGGAAAATCCAACTACTTCCCTAAAATATAAAGGTTGTGATGGCCCAAAAAGTATCTACGTATTCTGCATTAAACAAAAAAAAAACAAAATACATTTTCTGGTGTTCCAGTCGAAAGCAAACAAGTCAGAAATAATCAGCTTAGCGCCAATATATCAGGGTGCAATCCGCTGAGTACCTTCAAATGAAGTTACCCCTGGTAATGCGTTTTATCCATGTTTTAAATACATTGCTCGCAAATAAAGTTTTTTGCGTCCCTCACATTGAAAGCGTTAATGGAGATGAATAGGATCTGGCGAGAAGCCAGTCACTGTTTGGATTTGACTCCTACTCTAGAAACTCGAAGGGATTTAGGCATCATCTCACTTGTATAGTAGCGGTGAGAAATGCTTTCGCCATTGGCCATGGTAGTCCCATGGCCATTGGCGATGCTATTGGCCTGGGAAATATAAACACACAAAAAAAAAGATTTTTCCTAATCTGTCCAGGCGTCAGGCGTCTTTGTGTAATCGGGAAAATGTATAATAAAAAAAAATAAAGATTTCGACGAATTGAGATACTAGTTTTTTTTTTTTAAATCGGAACGATTGTAGACAGTTTCACTATAATTCCGTCTAAAACAAATAGTAAGGGATAATTTCTTTTATGTTTTTGTTGGGGGAGAGCTTGTTAAATAATTTTATGTGCCGCTACTCACATCCTGTAAAACGGAGTTTTCCAAAATGGCCAATTAAATCAAATCATGTCTAGACTGAAAATAATACACAACGCAACCAAGGCAACTTTAAACGCTATTTATTCATTGTTTTATTCTAAAGTTTTAGTTAATAAACTGACTGAATGGATGTCGTTACATATTGGCCGATTAATAAATACTATTCGATTTCTAAGATAACTTAAAAATAAAAAAAGGCTATTGGGATGCAATGTTTTTTTTTAACTTGTTTTTTTTTTAGGAATATTATATACCAGAATTATTCATTTTAGATTTTTTTTTTAATATTCTGTCAAATAAAAAAATCACAAATTTACGTCAGGCACGTAACTTAGGTCTGTTTTAGATCTAAAACTAAGGTAACATAACCTAGCTTTGGACGTAGAAAGGTTAATCACATTAACATTTTTGACTCGACGGTTAAACTTTAACAAAACACCATGTATGTATATGTACCTACATTTTTATTCGCTTTTTTTACAAGTCAAAGAAATAATAAACAGCACCTACGTAAAATTTACTGCACTAAAATTGTTAACCTAGCCTACTTTTATCCATGATAGTTATTTCGTTGCGGCAGTTTAAATTAACAATTTTTGTTTAACTAAACCGGGAAGTTTAACATATAACCCTGAGCTACATAAATTACCGGCTTGGCTAACTGAAATTTGTTTTTATTCGGAGTATTCGGACGAAATTTGGTGAACTGTGACGTCAAAATTTCTACACTGCTCATATTGTTTTATTTATTCATGTCTGATGTTTTGTTTAAACTAATTTAGTGGGAAGTTTTAAATTTTACCACAAATCTACAGTTTGATGTTATGCTGCGGGTTTGATCTTTGATCCCAGCATAGGAGAAGCATTTCTGTGATCCACAAATACTTGTTCTAAGTCTGGGTGTTCTTTGTGTGCATGTGACTTGAATGTTTGTGAAACCCTTCGCGAAACACGGATTACATTACTGCATGAGGGAGTCCATTTAAAAAATACTGACAATATGTTTCTAATTACTGCAATGGTGTAAGTAATAAGAACCTCTAATGTAGTTTCCTAATTTAATGAGCACCTTAGTCAACTTACATTTCGTGAATGACAGTATGACGGCTAATAGAGTACAATGGAAGGAGAAAACATTGTGCGCCGACCACAAATAAATTGGGAAAAGGGCAGGAAGAAGAAGTCAACTTAGATTTCGAATGATGTTGAAATTTCTCCCAAATAATTAAAATAAACACCAAATATTATTGGGTAATTTCATTTTTTTGTAATATAAGATGGCGTCTATTTCAAAAACAGTTTAGTCCCTCTAGGTATTAACCATTCAACTCTCTGATAAGCAATTTATATTCACGAAGTTTAAATAACTATATTGTGTAATAATTGATGTACAACATAACACTCTGACACGGCAATAGTAAACCGTCAAATACTATCATTGAGAGAATTTAATAATTCACACAATATTCAGAATTCAGTCGGCCATGTCCGACAGAGGGTAACTGCGATTCATCAGAATTAGCGCTGATTGGCGGGGAAACTGATGACGTCATCAATATGCAGCCAACCAGACGCGAGAGTTTATTGAGTCACTAAACGATTCCAAATTTAAAAATAACGAATTATGTATGTTTTTTTATGCGCAAGCGTGGCGATCAATGGTGTTCTCTGTATGAGAAGAAGCTACTTAGCAGTGGGAAAATTACAGGCTTCTTCTTCTGCCTAGCCCTTTTCCAAGCTATATTAAGGCTTCCAGTTTTACAGGACTCAGCTGAATACCGTATTTTACGCAGAGCGACTGAAAATTACGGGCTGATTATTATTATTCTTAAGGATGATTTTCCAACGCCAGATAATTTTATCCGAGGAATTATTTTGAATTTTTGACAGTTCTTCCATACAAAATATGTCAGACGTCAATTTTACTCTACGAATAAATATTATTTGTCGATTGAAAAATATTTTTTCTTTTGTTTTTATGTGATTACATGTGACGTGTAATAAAAGTGAAATTGTCTTTGTATCTTGTTTTATTGGGAAATTTTCAAAGCGATAAAGATACATTATTGATGATCCCGAAAACCGTTTGTCGTCGGGCCATCAAATGGGTTCCGACCTCCCTTAATACCGCATCGGCTTTGCCAAAATATAACAGGCTATACTCTCTTATGTGTTTTAAATAAGAATAGAAATTACTTGCCGCAAAAAGTATGTTTTAGTAAACAAAATATCTCTTTAACATTTTTTAATATTTAATCTCAGTTATGAAGTCCTTAAAAATCTAGATACATGGTGTTACCAAAACGGTATATATATCCAAAAAGAGGTTACGAGTATATCTGGTATTGAGTCAGTTTACAAAACTACAGATCAAAATGAGTTAATCAAATAATTAATATCAAAAATTTCGGGTCAATTATTTGACACCACGCTGAACGAATCGCTCAAATGTATGGAAGTGACAAGTCTTTAGTCACGTGACTTATCGAACTAAAATGTCATTACCATACATTTAAATGTCATATCTATTTCTATTATTGTTAATGCTTGTAGAAGTGGCTACAGGGGCTGATTTAGAGGGTTTAGCTCTACAATCGTAATTACTAGGGATGCTTCCATAAACATGAATGAATGTGCTTGCAATGATTAATTCACATCATTAGCTTGAAATGGTCAGCTCACTACAAAAGCGTCAAGTACAATAGCACGCGCAATTGATTCCTTTCATAGGTACTATTTGGGAGCCAAGCTGGACGTTTGATCTAATTTTGTTTAGTCTGTATTACAAGTTGCATAATTTTAACTTAATCTTAAGTCATAGATATCTAGAGATATTTTTTGTAGAAAAGTGGTTTCCTACGTTGACCTGTCCGGGGATCAAACCCGGGACCACAGACCTAGCGACACTTTGAAAACCTGTGTGTACGCCACTCGACCACGGAGGTCGACAAATTTGTTCCAGTTTTTTATGGCATAATATTAATTAATATTATAATATACTCTTATGAACGTCATAATTAAGGAGGCACAAGCATTGAATCAGTCCGTCTATTGCTGGAAACTGCATTAAATCCGTTGCATAGTTTAAAAGATTTAAGCGTACAAACACCAGTAGCGACTTTGTTTTATACTATGTAAAGATTTATACAGCTTCCTAAAACTAAACACACAGCCACCGTACCAAACTAATTCATCTCTCTATTAACGGTCATCCCTTTAGCACTTCAGTTTCGAACGTAACGGACACGTTACAAATTCGAATTTGGAACTAATCTAAAACTGAAATCAGTTTAGCGGGCGCGAGCACGGATTGGCGCGCTGAATGATGACGTCATCAATTGCTGTCGGCCGACCAACCGCAGCCCGTAGTACCTATTGAGCCACGAAACTAACATGAGTTATTTAGCAATAATTAGTTACTAACATGAACTAACCTTTTTGGTACCTACAATGAACTAAACTACGATTTTATTTGGTACAAGCTGACCTAACAGACGTTGTCCTGTCGCAGCTATGAATATTTATGGTAATATTAGGTTTTAAGATTCATTTAAAATAAACATAACTATTTTTACATACACAAAATAAATAAACTAATCTAATTAAACATAAACCTAAAATATGGCATCAAAAAATTCGTCCACATCGCTGTCCACTGTGTTCCCAAAAGGCTAGCGGCATTGCCACGTTGCATGGGAATGCTTAACCTCTGTCCAAGGTAAAAGCCAGCCCATGGGTCGCGCGAAGTGACAACGAGGCGTTTGGCTAGATCTTTAAAAAGCATATGTTTTAGCTATGAATATTAAATTCAAACAGCCATTTTTTTTTGTAACTATATTTATTGAAAAATAATAACAGCTCTCTGGTAAATTTACATTCATCAAACGCACGAACTGTCAACGTGGTTGAAAAAATATTATAAATATTTTTATTTAAATTAGAATTCAACATTAGATTAATAACGAAATTAATTCAAGATCAATCATAATAATATAAAATTCTCGCTACCAAATTTACATCAAGACCTTTAAGAATTATTATTAGATTAGCCCACCAAAAACTTTAAGTATATTTTTACATTAAATATATCATACATGTGAAAATGTAAATTATTTGCTCTTATAATGTTGCCCGCAAAAAATAAATTCTACGATTAAATATCAGTTTGACAGACTTGTAAGGCTAATTTTGGTGTCTAAGCAGTTGTCAAATTGTAATTCTAATATGGTGCTGTAGGTACTTTTAGTGAGTAATGTTAATCAAATTTTATAAAAAATAATAATAATTTTATACAAAAATAGATACTTACTTCGATATTTATTTATTCTCATATTGAAGTACCATTTACATTTTCGACACTTCCTGCGGCTTTTTTGAAAATTTTCGTTCATTCAAAACTTGTCCTGACAATTACAAACACAACAAAAAAAAACAGCCAAATCGGTCAAGCCATTCATAAGTGAGGCTCCATATAGATGTAAAGTATTTTTGTGAGTAGCAGTTTTCATATAATATAATATTAGATATATTTTTTGTAGTGGTATATCACAAACATAACTATACATTCACAGCATCTAACATCACAAATCTACAAAGTACCAATCGAAATTATCTAACAAATTATGTGTATTGCGATAGTAACCACAAAAACTTCATAATTATGTGTTTCATAAAGACGCGTACAGAAACTTGGAAACATTCGAAATTCTAAGCGGCTTACGTTGGCAACAACTGTTAAGTTGACTTTTCATTTAGATTTTAATAATTGCTATTTAATATGACCTTTTTATATAACTACATTTTTATACTTTTATTTTTTATATTTTATTATTTATTTGTATGTAATTTTAATTTTATTGTTATTCGTTAACTATATTTGTAAATTCCTACATTGTGTGCAATTAATAAATGAATAAAATAAATAAATTATACATTTTAAATATTATATTGTGTACGTTTATTAAATGTGTAATAAACAATTATTTTTTATCTGAGAAGGTCCTTTACCTGGGAGCAGACGGGAAATGCTATGTCTGGTCCCACCTTGACAAAACTTTTAGGGTTGTTCGTTAGCATTCATATTTATAATTCAAGGATAGAAAATGGCATTGGTATGTCTAGACGGTTACTTACTCGTGGTCCCCATAAATTTGCCATCATAACGACAATCTAGGGAGGCCTTGCTTTTTTGTAAATTCTGATACTTCCTGCTAATTTGTTCTAAGTCGAAGTAATTTATGTGTGATAGGTGAATGTTTATAAAATTCTACAGCATTTAAAATACAAATATGTTTTAAAGGACTACGATAGATAGATAAAACTGTAGTTATTTTAGCTATTCTACAGGCGTCTAGCTGGCGCCGGCGACTCTGTCCACGTGGGTGTCGGTTATCGCGGCAAAAAGTAGCTTATATCCTTGCTTGAAATCCAATCTTACCCCATACCAAGTTTTACCAAAATCGGTTGAGTGGTTTGCGATGAAAGCGTAACAGACAGACAGCGTTACTTTCGCATTTATAAAACATATTAGTATGGATTTAATTACCCATAGGTACTTCTTCCTCCTCTCTTTGGAGGGTAAAACATGTTGTTTAGATATAGTATGAATAATTTCCTGTCACGACGCTTTTTAACACCAAATACCGAAAACATATGAAAAATAATTAAACCCTAGTTCAAACAGAGGTTTAAACATTTAAATATTGTAACATGAAACTAACAGACCAACAAAGGCATAGAGCGAACAGTAATCTAAATGTAAGTAGTAATCACGGGAAATGGACGCGTCTAATTAAGATGCTTGTTACGCCATGAATCTGGCGCGACGGAGCCTGATGCCAACATTGCCAACACGGGGGATTTATACCTGCCTAGATTATTCCAGTTGAATTACATGTAGGTTAATTTAATTCAAAAAGATGTATTTTTCCAGTCTAGATATGTAACTACATATCTAACTTAACTTAAATTAATATATTCTTAAATAATTACACTAATAATATTATGAATGCGAAAGTAAGTCTGTCTGTCTGTATGTTACGTTTTCACGACTAAACCGCTGAACCGATTTGCATGAAACTTAGTATGGGGAATTTATATTGCGTAGGTCGGAATACAAATAATTAATTAAAATATGAAGGTAGAACGAATAACATCTACTGTCATGACGAATACCACCTCAGTCTGCCCGTGACCATGACACCTGCAAAGGCGTCAAAACGTCGGGAACTAAAATCTAAATACAAACCGCGATAAAATCTGTTCCAAGTAGTTTTATTTCAAATCTCACCTGTAACAAATACTTTACAAATCGACACCGAAAACCTATCTTCCTATTGAAAACATTATACACCGTAGCAAATCTTATTACTTAAACCTTGCGACTATACAACACAAATAAATTGTATTTTGTAAGTTTAACTAACCCTTAATTTTTATTTATATCATCACTGTTAGATAAAGCATATAGCATCATAATACAAGATCATATCGTCTAAACAACGCCAACACTACATAGAATCTTAGAGTATACATAGACAAGTATAGCGCGCATTGCTAGAAGCCCGTTGTGCTGAGCGTAAGCAAATTTTCAGCTGTAAGTACCACGCTCGATTATGATTTAAGTGATTTTCTGTACGACGACAGATGTATATGCGAAAATATCGATAGTTCCAATATTTACGGCAACATTAGGTTTTGAGATAGTTTTTAATAAAACGGCGCGCTTTTTTTGACACTAATTGTACAATTTTACTTGTTCATACTAGTGCCTATTGTTTATACTCGATATGCGCATTCTATAGTTTATTTATTTTTCTCTAAGATAGAAATATACAGAAACCACAAAAAATCCTACCTTTATCCCAAAGTTATCCGAACAAGAAAAAGGATTTACGCAAGACCATTCCTTTCATTCCCGAATAAACTGCACACATGGTATAAATCGTCATTACGAAATACAGTACCTTATAATAAGTACATTAAAACAAATGATTTCATTTACTGCTAAATATATTCCACTCATTTTCACAGGGTCTTGGGTAACGACGCGGAAAAAGTTTTACCCGACCTTAGAAAGAGATGAATAGACAATTTTCTGAAGGTTCGAGAAGGACGGATGTATTTTTCATGTGTGTGCTTTCGAACAAAGGGCTAACCTTGTTCTGAATAGCTTATTGATGTCATACATTGTTCTTAAATGCGTAGCAGATGTTTCGTGTGTTGCTCTTAACTTTGTCGAAACGTTGTTTTGCAGGAATCACGTTCTTCGATAAATCTGAAGGAATTTTTAAAATGGATGTCGAATTTTCTATGTATTTACCTTTTAGCCACGTAGAAAGTATTTGTGTATTCTATTTCTTAAGGCACTAGGTATATAGGTAGTATTTAGAAAATCGGAAAATATAGAAAAATCGTGAATTACACTACAGAAAAATTCAAAAAAAAAATTGAAACAAATATGAAAATTAAAAAACGTCTGAGTCTAAGTTCAAATAAACTGAACGTAGTTAAAGTGTCGTATAGAAAATATTTACCTTAAAACAATTACATTAAAAATCTTTTTCCACTTTTCCCACCAAAATACGTAAAAGCAGCCAGTTTCAAATAACCAACCATTCTACAAAAGGGCAACCCTTAAAACTAACAACACAAAAAATATATAATATAAAAAAGCAGTCTAGCTTCGGAACGCTTCTCTCCGCTTCGGTACCTACGGTTCGCTTCGCTCCGAACGGCTCAAATTAATGACGATGCGGCGAAGTGTCATCGAAATAATTGACATGTTTCCGAAGCGAGTGTCTCCTTTGAAAAAATCCATCGATTTGTTACTGCCCCGCTTGTTACGCGCGTATTGTAAGCTGAATCAGGCTATTATTAATACGGGGTAAGTAAGGCGACCTTAATGAGAACCTAATATTTGACGACCTCCGTGGTCGAGTGGCGTACACACCGGTTTTCAAGGTGTCGCCAGCTCTGAGGTCCCGGGTTCGATTCCCGGCCGGGTCAATGTAGAAAATTACTTTTTTACATTGTGTCGGGTCTGGGTGTTTGTGGTTCCTTCGTTGACTCTGAATTCCATAACACAAGTGCTTTAGCTACTTACTTGGGTTCAGAGCAATGTATGTGATGTTGCCTATTTTTTTTTATTTTTTTTTATCTAACATGACCCACAAGACACGTTTCTGCAATTAGTAAGTGATAGATTTTTGTTTGATGAAAATAACTACCAAACTCCGCTAGCAAAGTGACATTTCCACAAGCGTAAGTGACAAGTCTAAGTTACGTGACTCATCAAAATGAAATATCATTTCCGTACATTTAATGTCATTTAAGCGATATCTATCATCTTAGAGGTCACTTGAATACTGGAGCTAATCATCGAGAGAGTCTCTTTATAGCTACTTATTATTTTGCAATATGTGTCACCCATAGAGTAAACCTAGACGAACGCATCGCTAGTAGCCCCTTATGTCAAGCGTAAGCACATTTTTAGCTAAATGTACTACGCTCGTTTACTTGATTTATGTGATTTTCCGTGCGACGACAGACGTTTATGCGACAATATCGACGGTTCCGATATTGTTACGGAAATATTAGGTTTTGAGATAGTAATAATAAAACGGTGCGCTCTGTTTTGACACTAATTTTACGATTTTACATGTTCATATTATTGCAATAGTTCATACTCGAAATGCGCTCTATAGTTTACTTATTCATTCCTCTAAGGTGTCACATCAATCCTCTTGGTGTCTTTTTGTGTCGCCATAATGTCAATTTTTATACTAGCAGCACACTATGTGGACTAAATACTAAATAGTATCATCTATCAGTCAACTTTTGATTAAATAAATATTATCCTGGGCCAATAAAATTATGTATTTTAAATCTTGTTCGTGTTAAATTAACCAATTTCTTTACTCGTTCCCCTCAGAATATTTTTTTTATCTTTTGAGTAAAACAAAGCATTTTTTTCAGTTTACAGCCCAATAAAAGCAAACAGCAGTAGATATCGCGTTAACACACTTTTCCGATCATAAAACATGAGTAATCATTTTCGACACTCCAAGGAAAAATACGTTTTTGGACGTGAGGGTAGGTCGTTTTTTCTATCTCTGGCGTTCGGTAGCGCAGCTGCGCCATTGTTAAGGGCTCACTACATCAATAAGCCATTCTGGGAGACGGCCGTAAGGGGTTGCTCACACAGGCTCCTAGAAAGAAGGGATACGTAGGGATATAAAGACACCTATCTCTTGATAGGTGTCTTTAGAACAATAATGCTTGGTATGGTAGTTAAAGTTAGAATGCTCAAACTTGAGAGGTAGAATTTCAGTTTATAAAGCCGTTTCACAATCCTTTCATTACTTGCCATTGAATTAATACAATGTGTCTTTACACACTAGGGCATTCTACACACAAGAACAACACCACTACAACAGAAAAGACTTATAATACCAACCAATAAATGTCCCACTGCTGGGCACCAGCCTCTTCTTATGTAGAGAAGGTACAAATATTGATCACCATGCTTGCTCACTTGCGATTTCAAATTTAAATTTTTGGAATCCAGGTTTCCTCACGATGTTTTCCTACATCGTTTGCCAATTGTGTCTTAGAATAATTAAGAAAGTACGTATAAGTAAAATTGGTTGCATGTAGTGGGTTCGAATCTGCAACCTTATGCATACAAATCCGTTCGTTGAACCGCTAAGCCACCACGACATTAAAAAACTACTAGGATACCGGACTCTGTCTTCTCAAGTAATCTCAAAACGACAAATCTGCTTAATCAAGTAAGTACATGAAGCAGTTCCATACTACTAACAATTCAATCCAAGATGCAATATTGTATAAACATCCCACGATGCAACAAATCTCTTTCAAACCGCCTCCTTAAGAATATTGTACCATTTGTACTGACTACCCACATATGTATCTCATATATACATGTATGTAGCCAACAATAGGAATAAAGCCCAAGTGTTTGTCGCAAATCACCAAGCATTGTGTACGTTCCCTAAATTTTCTTCGTATGTTTATTTATAGGGCATTAGAAAAGACGAATACTTGCTTCTCCGGAACCTTTTTGTAAGGCAGTTAACTTCAGTAAGAAAATGTACAATTTTCACACGATACTTCCTCCCTATATCTTTATATTTATCTAACATGATCTAATTTGAGGAATATATGCGCGTTTTTTAAGGATATGGGTCGTGGAGGTCAAATGACTTATGTACTGTTTTCATTTTACCAGGAAAACCAGTAGGCTTATTTACTATCTCCAGTTGACAACCCAAGCGATGTTCGCTGGATGAAAATAACTGTAAAACGCAAATTTTGTATCGGGTAGCGTCAGTGAACAACTACGTTGTAGTAGATCTAGTTGGTCTTCGACGTTAGATGATTCAAAATTTGTGTTTACGCAGTTTTTTTTGAAGCGATTATCGCTTGTGTTGACAACCACCCTAGCAAATAACCCTACTGAAGACATATCATGTGCTTGCCACCTATGCCCAAACAAATCATAGAAGAAATTTCAGTATCTCAGACAGTGATCTCTGTAGCTTAGTTGGTAAAGTAACTGGTGCGTCAAATCAGTAGTCGCGGGTTTGAGTCCTGTCAGGTTTCAAATTATTTCTTTCAACTATTCGTATTTAATTAAAACAGAAGTTTCGAAAAGGGATAATAGAAAGAGATAATGTGTAGTTTAACGGGGTGATAAAGATTCGTGCACTCACAATATTAAATGACCAGTAATTGCTCGTAAGTGATGTCTTCTACAACTAAGAAAAACTTGACTTTGAACAGGCCAAAATCAAGGCACAAAATTAGTTCATGTCTTTAATTTTTAGGTAATGTTAAATCATAATTCGTCAAGACCTTGAAGAAGAAAATGTAAACCTTTAACAGAAGGTTGTCCGTCGATATTTATATAAATATTTAGAACGAGAATCGAACACCGTATAGCTTCATTTAACCAGGCAACAGTATCGAACTGACGTAAAAAAACGCATAATAGTACGTCTGGCGCATAAACTTGATAGACGCAGGGCATTGCAAATCTTGTTGACGGGAAAGTCCGTGTAAAAGAAATGTAGGTCAGTTATAAAAGGTTGACTTTCTGCAAGGACGCAAGGCTGTTTGACATACCAGGGGGTTACTCTTGGATGAATTTTAATTCTAATACAATGCTAATGCAAAATTATTATTCATTTAGCAGGCACACAAACAACAAAATACAGTCAATGTTTAGATTCCAGTTAGTTCCTTCCACTGACAGTATGAGGCAAAAAGATACTTAATAACTCACTCTTTATGCACACACACCTAAGCATATTTTTTATTCTCAGCTATCATGAAATTGACAGAAGTTATCGCCTTAAATATTTCTGGTGACCAATAGGAATGTATATTTAGATAGACTTGACATGTACCTGAATATTGTATTCTTAGCACTATCATCAACATCGTCATCATATTACCATAATTAACAATTGTACTTAAAAACGAATACAGTTTGATTCAAAGGCCTGGTCACACAGTTCCTAAACTTTTAGTCACATAAATGAATCCAAGACAATATGTTGTATATTGTCTCCGAAGGGATAAAATGATGATGGAGACGATTAACCTAGATCCCTTCCGAAGCCATAATACTGACAGTAAATTACTATGCAGCCCGTTTGACGACCCAATGATGTAATGTCTAAGCGATTGCCTTACTTTGTAGAGTTTATTTTACCCTGCAAAAAGTTTTGTGACATGTCACATTTTGGTTCTGTCTTACTTAGAAAAGGAAAACACAGTATATATGTATAAGTAAATCATATTGGTATCTTAAAGCGTAGTTTACAAAATTGTAGTAACCATGCATATTTGGATTGATTTTCAATTTTCTTGATTGAAAAATTTAATACATTTATGTAATTAGTCTGATTTTTTTAAATTAGAAGTCGCAATGACGATAAAAGTTGTCCTTCATCGTGATTGCGACTTCTAATTCAACAAATATTTAGCAAATTCTTTATCAATTTTACTGCCAGAGGCGCTGTCGCACATGATTTCCAAAAATGTCAAAATCCATAGTTTGTTGGTGGGATTTGACAGCTGACACGCTAGTGGCGCTAACTGGTGAGCGGAATAACGGCCCTCATTCGCGACATTGTTATTCTTTTGTCTATTCTCCATAATTTTTCAACTTGTTATTTTGCCATACAAATTTAATTGCCACCAAAACTTTAAATAGAAAATTGCTTTCATAAATAACAGTGCACTTCAGCTATAAATATAATTACTCCAACGAAGTACTCGAACGAAAGAGTATTTAATGTAAAACCCTTTTACTTAAAGAGAATTTTAAATGCCTCTTAGTCATTATGAAATAAGTATAGTTAAACACAATTAATGGGAGGTTATTAAACATGTATATACTTAACTCAATGTTTTCAATTCTTCTCCACAGAATTATGCCAAAGTATGTTGCGGTAGATTTTTAACCTCACCGGAAGCTCCATACCAGAATTTTCAGATCTCCATTACCCATTGAGCTGAGCATGACATATAAGCAGGCGCGATGACGGTAGGTGGAGCCGAGCGGTACCTAACAGAATAGTGGTCAAGACTTGGACGGTGAAATCCAGGAGTACTGAGGATGAGATGGGTAGATGATTTAAGGAAGATCGCAGGATAGGATGGATGCGACTGACAAGAGACAGAGTAGAATGGCATAAACAAAGGGAGGTCTATGCCCAGCTGTGGGTTATACAGGGCCTAAGAATATGGTGATTACCTATTGACTGAGTATACACATGCAGGTCAAACAGTATCCCTTGGCAAAAGGTTTAGCCGTGCAACGTAACAGACAGAAAGACAGAAACACAGAGTTTTCGCATTTGTAATATTAGTATGGACTACGGATTTGTGCGAGAATTTAACCACTATGTTAATTATTCCCCAGTGGTCGCTTGTTTTGTTATCTTCCCCGTTAAATTATAATCAGCACAGCTTATCAAACAGACCAGGATCTGGTTATTAGTTGTTATATACATAAAAGGTAGTGGTTATGGACAGAAGGCTTTTAAAGGCAAAATTAGTAGTGATTTCTGTGGTTAACGCAAATATTTCAGATTAAAATTAATCTATCTTCAAGGTATTTTAACGATAATTGTCTAGGCCGATTATTATTATCTGTGCCAAAAGGCAAAAACCACAAGCCAAAAAACGAAGGAAAGAAACGGAACGCAGGAGGGGGCGAGAGCGCTTGAGAACCGGCGAGAAGACACATTAATGTCAAACTAAAATATTTTATATTATAACTTTAAACTGTAATAAAAGTTGTGCAATTAACAAATCAAGTGTCTGTATCTCATTGTCAACCTCAAACAAATGACCTGCGCCCTCAATAATTATTGTCAACTACCTACCAGTCCCCGCTTTGCACAGATGGTGTGATTTATGAAAACGTTTCCATGCGTTTTCTTATTATTTTATTTTATAAAAACCTAGTCCTTACAAAAACAAACATGACAAAAAAATCATTATCCAATTTGGTGCAGTCGTTTGGAAGTTATGTCGTGGCCATTGGAAATAGGGATTAATTTTTATATATACCTATAGATTTGACATTCCTTATATTCTAAAATCGTTTAAGGGATTGGTACATAGTGTCTTTCCATAAAAAAACACATCACGAATGTAAAACCAAGAATTAATTACAAAGCAAACCAGTACAGATTCTCTGTACTTACAAGTTTTTAAAGTTGTTTTATATACTACTAGCTGACCCGTGCCCACTTCGTTGGGCATAATGTTAATAATCCTTTTTTAGTACATATGACCTAACGATTTAAATTTAATTTATTAATATTTAAAATTAAATTATCTATACTAATATTAAAAAAACTACTTTTTGTAACTTAAATATAAAAGATAGACATATGCTGTCCTTGACTTTTTTGTAGGCATTTTCAAGCTCCACATCTTTTCTCTAGAACTCAAAAATATATCTTTCATAGTTAAGGCAGCGTTCGTGAGAATCGCTTTCATTCGACCGTTTTTTCTCCGATTCACTTTGCAAAACGGACTACCACGTAAAAGCCTTTTTATTTTTCGGTTTTTTATATAGCCTATGACACTCAGCGATAATGTGGCTTTCTATTGGTGAAGGAATTTTTAAAATCGGTTTAGTAGATCCCGAGATTACCCCTTACAATTTAACAAACACACAAACTTTACTTCTTTATAATATTGGTATAGATAATTCAATGGTAAATAACGAACTATAATAATTACGTGAATATCCAATTTAGCGAATTATTTTGAAAAAGCTTATGTATATTATATTTTAATAGGTTATTTAAGATTAAAAGAGTAATTGGAATTTCTTATCGATTCTTCTCCATTATGAATGACATATTAGAAACCGCGCAACTAGAGACATTTAAGTTTCAAGTTTTAAGTGCCTGAAAAGGCTTACTTGAAAACTTTTTGTTTTTTTTTTAATTTCTATTCTTTAAAACTTACATTAATATTCTATAGCTACAGCATAATTCAAAATTACACTTTACCAACTCAACATCACCAAAATAATATCTCCATAAAAATAATAATATCGCCATTTTAAATCAGCTACACCAATAACCCAATTCATATTAATTCACAACGATAACAATGAACAGTAAAATTAAAATAATTAACAATATTAATCAGCAGTGGGCTCGTGGGCAACCACGACCGGTATGAGACCGCAACTGGTTGCTGTCGCGCGACCGCAACACAGACGGAATTCCAGACATTTCTGGTAATATAACTAACTTAATAGAAATGTGATATAGTATTGTGTAATGAGGCAGGTGAATTACCGGTGTGTTTTTGGTCAGTGAACATCGTGACATATTCTCACGCCGTGCCGTCTGCGTGGGTTGAAGCTATAAGCTTTTCATCCCGAAAAATAAAAAAAAAAAGGTGAATTAGATACAAAGAAAATATAAATAACGTCTTTAAAAAAATATAAATAACAATAAAATATAATAATTTCAACTCGGTAGTATATAGATAGAAATTTTTGATAGAAAAATCGCGAGTTTTAAGAATATGCTTCGGGCATATCTTTATTATTTTCCTGCCTAACCCCCGTATACTTAAGAGGAAATGTAGGTGGTATTTTCTTCATATAAACGCTCTCGCCTGTTTTCTTCGTGGTTTACATAAATCAGTTGGTTTTCTTAGTTGCTAACTCGAGGTTAAATTGACAATATTGTAAGACAAACTGTTAATTTAACCTCGTATTAACATTTAACTCGGAGTTTAAAGGATAACCCGGGTTGGTGCAAGTAAGCCTTAAAGGTTTAAAAACTATGATTTTTGTTAGTAAAGTAATATAATTATTAACCTGTTGTACATATGCCTCTCTATTTTCCTTTTGGATGATACATCATTTTTAAAACCACAAGAACTTAGAAAAATCTCAAAAATGCCTATTTCGCTGTCAACAGAGGCGTAGTGTACAAATATTAATGAAAAAAGAAAAACATAGGGACATAGTCTATATTTTTCTTGTTCAGTTTATGAAATATCTTTTTAATTGGTCCAATATTGGAGGAGGAAATAGGTGAGAGCTAAACCTTAGAATTATAACTTTTGACATTAGTTATTCAATTTTATCAACGGTTATCCTTGTCACACGTGGATAGGGAGGACTACCATTCGCCTGCCCGAGAGGCGCGCCAGCCAAACTACCTTAACAGCGAAGTGAAACCCAAAACCAACTTTACCTACAAAACAAACACACGAGTACATACAGCTAGTCAAAAATAAAAGTTTTACAGTGCCAACAGTAGTGTAATTAAAATTTCTTGGATCGAGCGACTGAAGTGTAGAAAATATTTCATTAAGCAAAGTGTTAAGTGAAACTTAGCGAAGGGGAAGGCACGTGCACTCTGCGCCCGACGCTCGCCGTGAACGGACGTGCCGCTCTGCGACTCGCCCGCTGACGTCATCCGTCTCGCTACCTGTTACGCTCGCGTAACACTCTGCGTAGCCCCGCCTACGCTAACCGATCGATCTAAAGCTGCCTTTTTCAAGGCGGCGGCAGATCAACCTCTGTTTCTTAGCTCGCGAATTAAATTCACTTGGTCCCTTCAGGATAAAACCGCAGTTTCGCGGTCCTCGGTGGAAACCATTCGGTGCCAACGAAGCCGAGGGGGTGTTGACCCAATCACACCCGCTGAGCCCCTTTAGGGCAAAGCAGTCAATTGGACGGGAACTAGATTACCGGCCTTGGGGGGTCTCCTAGTCGGCTCTAGTCTCTGGCTTCCCTTTCAGCTACACACCTAGTGTCGGTCGGGTTTGTCTACACCCTTCGCACTAGACTGGTCAGGGCCCCGTTCGCACAATAAGACTGGCGACGGGTACACCACAGCTTAAGGCACACCTTAGGTACTCACCTCCCTGCTTACACCCAGCAGGGAGGGTCACACATCCCCGGGCGTACCCACCCGGGGAGTTAGTTATTAGTTAGGGTATTTGTTGTAGGCGCGCCCTCCCTCTACCCATGTTAGGCTTTTAGCTTCTCTTTTTTAATTAAAAAGTGTCTCTCGTTTTCTCGAGAAGAATGGACGCCCTCTGGCCCCGCTTTATCGAGGAGATGAAGGACTCTCGGGTCTTCCAAGACCTCTTCAAGGCTTGGGCCCGCAAATTAGACCCTTCCGACTTAGCGGAATTCGATAGCTCGCTATCGCCGATCGGCGCCGACAGAGGCGTTATCTCGTGCCCGCGCCCCATTGTTTCGACGGCTTCGTCGAAAGTCATTGTTTCCCCGGCTATTGTTCCGGCCTCTAAGCCGAATTCCAACGCCAAATCCGCTTCGCCGAGCCTCACACCTGCGCGTGACGCATCTCCGGCCCCTTCCCCCCGCCCTCGCTCTGTCTCACCGTCCCCGGTAGACATCGAAATGGAAATTGTTTCCAACGATTCCGGTGATGCTTTAACAGCATCGGACTCGTCTTCCTCCACCGACGGCTTTACTGAAGTTGTTGGCAAGGGCAAGAAGCGCACCCGTAGGACCAAGTCACAACAGGTGCCTTCTAAAGCCGCCAAGACTGGCGCTTCGCCTCCTTCCGTCGACGCTTCGGCGTCCCAGCCCGCTGCTGAGCCCGCGGCCTCGCCCGCGCCCACTACCACCCCACAGGTGTCCAACACCATGCCCCAAGATTCGTCAGCCCCTAAGAAGGGCGGCTCGGTCCCTCCTCCAATCTTCCTTCAAGAGAAAGGAAAGTGGACCGAGGTCTCCAAGTGGTGCACGCAGCACCAAGTTAATTACTTCCATGCCCGCTCTGTCAAGGACGGCATCAAAATAGTTGTACCCACAGCGGCCGACTTTCGGTCGCTCACCCGTATGCTGCAGGAGAGAGCCCTGCCGTACCATACGTTTACCCTCCCGGAGGAGCGGGTCCTCCGGGTCGTCATTAAGTCTGTCCCTGCGGACATAGGCTCTAGGGAGATCCTAGACGACCTCCGAGCGCAGGGTATCCCTGCCCTAGAGGTACACCGTATGTACCGCGGGCGGGGTAAGTCACCCTACGAAATGGTACTCGTCGTTGCTGAGAGATCAGCGGACGGCAAGTCCATATTTAATATCAAAACCGTATGCCAACTCTCTGGCATAAAAGTCGAGGTGCCGTACAAGCGCGCCGACGTTGGCCAATGCCACCGGTGTCAAATGTACGGCCACTCGCAACGTAATTGTTTCGCGCGCCCTCGCTGCGTGAAGTGCCTCGGCGAGCACGGAACGCCCGATTGCCCACGGCCCAAGGACCGCACCCAGTGCGCTGAGCCCCCTAGCTGCGTTCTCTGCGGCGAACAGGGTCACCCAGCCAACTACCGCGGCTGTCCGAAGGCCCCGAAAACGAAAACCGTCGCGAAACGGCCCGTCGCCCGTGCGCCGGCCCCCGCGCAAAACCCCGCGTCCGCTCCGCCGCGTCTCAGCCCGCAACGCCCAACCGGGGCCTGCTGGAACATGGAAACGCACGCGCGCGCGTTCCCTGCCCTCGCTTCTCCTCCTAAAGGGGCTGCGTCTCTCCTCGCTTTACAGGGACCCGCTGTCCCTCGCATCCCACTTACCGCATTTAAACCCGCGCTTCTACCAAGACCCGCGCTCGCGTCACCGTCGGCCGCGGCCCCTCTGGCCCCGACGCTTCCGGCCGATATCACAGCGTCGGTCAAGAATTACATAGAGGTGTATGAGTCGTTTGACTTTAATCGCATCCGTCTTATGGCGGAGGCGATTAGAGCCAACCCCAACCCTCTGCACGCCCCTTTCATTAGGGAGCAGTTCAGCGATGTGTTCGCCGCATACAAAGCCGCCGCGTTCTAATGGCTACTAACACCGGTAAACTCAAACCCCGATCCCTTAAACTAGGATACTTTAACGCGCATAGCATTAATAAAAAACGCGACGAAATTGCTACTTTTCTCCGTGATCATCAACTCGACGTTTTTCTTGTACAGGAGACCTTTCTTAAACCGTCTCATAAAAACCCGCGAATCGCGAATTACAACTTAATCCGTAACGATCGTACCAGAGCCGTAGGCGGCGGCACGCTCATTTACTTTAAAAGGTCACTGTACTGCGTTCCGATGGATCCACCCTCGCTGTCGCACATCGAAGCCTCCATCTGTCGTCTTGGCATGACCGGGCATCGACCTTTGTATTTAGTTTCAATATATATTCCTCCGTCATCAGAGAGGGTCGACTTACGACATGACCTGCGAGCTCTTCTAGCTCTAGGCGACTCCGTCCTTATGGCGGGCGACCTAAACGCGAAACACGAGGCGTGGAATTGCCACACTCGTAACAACCGAGGTAGACATCTTGATCTTCTTAGCTCCGAATTAAACTTCGATATCATCGCTCCGATGAATCCCACTCACTTTCCCGCGAACGTCAACCACCGCCCCGACATACTAGATATAGCTTTACTCAAAAACGTCAACCTAGCGCTTCGGTCCATTGAAGTTATTCATGAATTAGATTCTGACCACCGACCAGTGATCATGTCCTTTAGTCCGCGAGTAGGTCCTCCAGACGCTGGTCAACCCATCCCCACTAAGATAGTTACGAACTGGACAAAACTTGGGACTCGCCTTAAGTCAGTCCAATCCGCGCACCTAGACTCGATACCGGACAATGTAGAATCCGCGACAGACGCTATAGGCGCGATCGACTCCCTCACTGAGCACGTGCAGTCCCTGGTGAACGAGTGTTCGCGGTCGGTACCGGTGACAGAAGACTCTCGCTGGCTCCTACCGGACGACGCCCGTGCCCTATTGACGGAGAAAAACGCGGCTATACGCGCCTACGACACCTATCCCAACGACTCCAATCGCGCCCGTATGCGTTCTCTACAGCGCGCTGTTAAGAAACGCATAAGGGCTCTGCGTGAGGATCGGTGGGATAGGTTTCTCGACCAATTAGAACCTAACCATCACGCGTTTTGGAACCTTCAACGTAGATTACGTAGTTGCGAAGAAGCGGTCATGCCCCCGTTGAATCGTCCGAATCAGAGCCTCGCCTTTGAAGACGACGAGAAAGCGGAATGCCTGGCCGACAGCCTGGAGGCTCAATGTACGCCCAGTAACCTTCCGGTCGACCCGGCCCACCTCGCCAGAGTTGACGCCGAAGTCGAACGTAAGGCCTCGATTCCTCCTTCAGAGGACCCGGAACACCCTCTCGCGCCGGTAACAGTAGACGAAGTACGTTCTCTTATCAAGGACCTACACCCTCGTAAAGCGCCCGGTTCAGACGGAGTCACCAATAAGGTGATTAAACTCTTCCCTCCAGCATTAGTTATCCTCTTGACAGGCATCTTCAATGCAGCATTAGGCAACAATCTCTTTCCACAGCAGTGGAAAGAGGCGATAGTCATCGGCATCCACAAACCCGGTAAACCGAAGTCTGAGCCAACTAGTTATCGCCCTATCAGCTTACTCAAGGTCCTTGGGAAGCTATACGAGCGAATCATCTACTCCCGTTTAATGGATTATGCCGAGTCCAGGAGTCTGATACCCGACGAGCAGTTTGGTTTTAGAACCGAACACTCGTGCGTCCAACAAGTCCACCGCATAGTCGAGCATATAAGCGCTGGTTTTCAGCGTGGACGGATCACCGGTGTGCTCTTTTTCGATATAGCGAAGGCCTTCGACAAGGTCTGGCACAACGGCTTGATCTACAAGCTGTACCAACTCGAAGTGCCAGATCGTCTCGTGCACATCATCCGTGACTTCTTGTCGAATCGCTCCTTTCGCTATCGCGTTGAAGGCACACTCTCTTCCCCTCACCCGATCCTCGCCGGAGTCCCGCAAGGCTCCGTCCTCTCTCCACTCCTCTTCTCGCTGTATTCCAGCGACATTCCACGCGGTGGCAAGCCCCAAGTAGCTCTGTACGCCGACGACACGGCCATTTATTATTCAGGTACCAGCCCCTTAGCGATAGGTCGAACTCTCCAGACCGCGGTCACGGCCCTCGGGAAGTGGTTCAAGAAATGGAGAATCGAAGTCAACCCTACCAAAAGCGCAGCCGTACTATTTAGTAGAAAACGGCGGCTTCCCGCTCCCGCTCCACCCATAACCCTCTTCGGTAAGCCTATCCCTTGGGAGCAGCAAGCCAAATACCTGGGTGTGATCCTTGATCAGAAGCTTAGCTTCGTACCTCATATCAAAGCGGCACGCGCGCGAGCCGCCTTCGCCCTCGGCCGACTTCATTGTATGTTGAACAAGCGCAGTAAACTCTCTCTTGCTTGCAAGAAGAGAATTTACACTGCGTGCGTCAGACCTATCATGACTTACGGCAGCGTCGTATTCTCTCACGTACCCGATTATCGACTCAAACGAATGCAAACTCTCCAAAACCTTTTCATGCGTAGAGCCACGGGCGCTCCAGGTTACGTTCGTAACTTGCAGCTGCACTGTGACTTAAAGCTGCCCACAATCAAGCAGTTCATGAAACGCGCCGCGACCCGTTTCTTCGACACCGCCGAAACCCACCGTAACCCGCTAATCGTAGCGGCCGCGCGATACCGACCTTCAGTCATCTCCAAGATAAAACGTCCTAGACACACTCTCTCCTATCCCGACGATAAGACAACGCTTCTACAAGAAGCATTCGACTTAGCTAGCAGTAGCAATACAAAACACAACCGCCGTATACTACGTCCTCGCCGGCGAGGCCCGTCGCGTATTATAAATAATATAATAGTAACGTAAATGTTACCCCCCCGTCCCTAGATCAAGCTGGCCCGAGCCGGCCAAACTAGCAATAAAAATATGTCCCTAAATAATAATAACTCAGATCCAGCCATCCCTTGCTGTTTTTGCCTTATTAAGATAGTCAGCAACGCACTAAGTCGAGGTCCGAATCCCGCAGGGGGTGCCCTTAGTGAACGTTGCTGACGTAGTTAGTTTATTTTACTTGCTCTGGCTGGAGGCCTTACGGTTCTCGCCAAAAGTCCGGTGAAGCAGTCAAAGCCTGCGCTCAGGCTAACTGCAGTAGACCTCTTCCAAAAAAAAAAAAAAAAAAAAAAAAAAAAAGGGAAGGCACGTGCCGTCCAGACTATTGAATAACAGATGACCCGCGCTAACTTGAGCTGGTGACGTCTAAAGGGTTTGAGATATAAAGATGTTTATTAATAACGACACGTGTAAACAAGTAAATGATCAATCCAAAGATGACAACCGACTGCATGAAAAAACGTAGACTTAAAATTATCGAAAGTATTTTAAGAAAAATACCCTGCGTCGTTCTCACAATTTGAGACGAATCTAACGACAGTTCTTAAGCTAAAATCCGTCAAGCTGTTTAAGCTATAGAGCATGACAAATATATATATAATAGTATATACAAACGCTCAAAAATAAACCCTTTTGGTGCAGTCGGGTAAAAACTGGTAAATAATAAAATACTTACAATGAGTATATCAATGAAAAATAACAGATAACCCTTGCAACATGAGCTGGTGACGTTTTGAGTGCAGAAGAAGATATAAACACAATAAATAGTACTTTTAGCGGACCTAAAAAGAGGAGTTTATCAATTTGGTAGGGATAATGTTGATTTGTAATATGTTCACGCCTGATAATCAATGACGAAAGAACTTAACTAACCTTTCTAGGTGTGTTTTACATGTGGGTTTTTTTAGGTTGCAAACATACAAAAACCCACATGCAAGTTGGTCTACACAAATCTCCTATATTTTTACCATTCTTCTCCGTACCCGTACCAGGGTTCCGTACCCGTAGGCTGCCGACGGGACCCTATTACTAAGGCGCCGCTGTCCGTCCGTCCGTTTGTAAGCTGTCTGTATCTTATAAACCGTAATAGCTAGATGAAATTTACAGTGTGTATTTCTGTTGCTCCTGTAACATCAAATAATAAAATAAATTAAGAAAAAAAAGGGTACTATCTATACTTTAATATTATAAAGCTGAAGAATTTTTTTGTTTGTTTGAACGCGCTAATCTCAGGAACTACTGGTTCGAATTGAAAAATTCTTTTTGTTTTGGATAGTCCGTTTATTGAGGAAGGCTATAGGCTATATAACATCATGCTACGACCAATAGGAGCGGAGCATAAATGAAAAATGTTGCAAAAATGAAAAACCGTTGAAACTAAAACACGCGAACAAAGTCGCGGGAGACAGCTAGTAAAATATATAAGGAACCCTTGATACTCGCACGACTTTTTTGTTTATTGGCATATATTTACTTGAACTTAAGGAACAGGGCAAGTTTATTTATAATTGGTTTAATTGTGATTAATGAAGAAGGGATATAAATCGGTTTAATTTAGTTATAAATTATTTATTTGTTGTAAAAGAAATATAAAAAAAAAATCTTTACATATTTCATACATAAATAAATATATTTCATATTATTAAATTAAATGAGAATGTTAAAATAAGCTATTCTTTTGAGATTATACCTGAACGAAAAGAGATGATTATTACCTATTTGCCATGAAATGAAAGTCGAATAAACACAGACAAGACATTTATAAAAAAAATTAACGACTCACTTCGCAATTATTTCGATTTTAACAGAAACTTGCATTTTCTGCTTAAACCAAATCGTTCTTCAATTATGTTCGATAATAAACGATAAATTACTGCAGTTAAATTAACATTAACGAGTATCAACAGTCTTTCGTTAATCAGTAGCTGGTATTTATTTTTATGGTTTTTTAAATTCTATGAAATTACAATTCAGTAAAAACTGGTTGAGTGAGAGTTTGACCTGAGCCCAAAGGATTCCGCACCTTCGATATACAAACTTAGTACTTTTTAAATACATTCTCAAAATATTTTTTTTTAAATAAAATGAATAATTAAAATTTCACATGACGTCACTCCGTGCTAACACAGCGTGATGTCATCACCCCTCCTGAACTTTAAAGCGCAGTATCTTTGTAATTTTTTATTGTTTTGATAAAAGAAAAACTGTGTCTAATAATTATGTTTTTATTGTCTAATTAATGGACTTAAACGACTTTTAATTTTTATACCCCGTTAACATTCCTTTAGCCACTTATAGCTCCATCTATCTTTATAATCGGCCTACAGTAGTTGCCCAAATTCCATGCCTGAGTAATGACTATCATTTACAGGAGTTTCGTCAACACAAACTGTTTATATTCTAAATAAAAGTAATACTACAAAAGTTTATTTTAGTACGTAATGTTGGAGAACGTTGTAAATTTGTCACTGTGGAAGCGAGACAGTGCTACACTGTGCGTAGCGGCGTCTCGCCTCCACAACAGCAACAGAAGTTCATAGTAACCGCGCAAAGTGCTTATCCACAAAATTAATAAATAACTTTTTAACAAAAGAGGTCAAACATCCAATGCAACTCTTTTCACACATAAAATACTATATTTACATCTTCAAACACATTTCATCAAACATTTTTATCAAAAAATCTTTATTTCGTATATGAATACAAAGTTATGTTAATAAAAAACAGCAGTATTCTCATAATAACGTAACATGGCAAGGCAAGACTAAAAGTTTGGCAGTCTACACTTTGAGCAAGATATTTGGGATTCAACGCGCGACATTGTGATAATACAAGATATTGTATGTTATATGTTACCCTTATTATATGGAACAATGATCTTTGTATTCAAGAAACGTGATTGTAGACATATAAAACTCGAGCTTGTACTAATTTATACCAAAAAATATTTTCTTCCTCCAATAAAAAATAGATTATGTACTGTATATAGCCAGATTGTTAATTCTTAGTTTTCCACTAGTTCAGGGTTTAGTTTATTACATTAAAAAACCTCAAAATGTCGTGGAGATATCCTGCATTTTTAATTTGAATCTAAAATCATTGACTCACAACAGAGCAAGTGTTGATTAATTCACTAAGACAATTACCGGCTGAGGAAACTAGCTTACGATGCTAAAAAATAAATTTATTATCTCTTGAACAATAAATTTGTTTTCGTATTTTTGGATATTATTATTTAATTAATCCCAACTTGATTATAAGCTATTATATTCAAAAAAAATATTAAAATCCTTCTGTAGGTTTCTTTTATAATGTAGACAGGATCTGATTATTAGAATTGAACCTCTATCTAAAGGTGCGCATACACGGGCAACTAAAATTGGGCAATTCTTAGCAATTACTAGAAAAATGTTGTATTTCATACATTGCTAGATGCTGCCTGTACATTATTTTAATCAAAATTGCTAATAATAGCGCAAGTAATTGGCCGTGTAAGCACACTGTAACCTTTGTCAATTTGTTGACTTAACAATCTATAAAGTAGACATAAATTAGCATCTTACATTAAAATCATTAAAAAAGGTAAATAAGTAGAAGTTGTCCAAAAAACTATTCTATTTATTTAATTCCCAAATAAAAACTTGTGTGCAGTGGCTCTCTTAGCGAGCGTTTTAAAGCGGACTGAGGCAATAGCCTCCTGACTCACTCTTGCAATTTATCACGTGATAATAGTTGTCTAGGTTTTATCTTCTTTTTGTTTACTGTTTATAATATAGGTGGGAAACAGAAGGTTAAAACTGTATGACTTTTTAAAAACTATGGCCGCACAAGGACTGCTCATACTGCCAACCACTTCAAGGCGTTCCGTGCGAGGTCCGCCGCTTGCTTTTTGAAAACAGTCGAAACAAAAGCAATCGCTTCGAGCAGTCCGTCTGCGGCCTGCCATAAAAGTCTTAATAGTTCACCATGCAGTCGCAGCTTGAAGTACTTCGTGTGTGCGCGGCCTAAGGCTATTTTTCAATGTTAGATATTAAATTCATTTTCGCTGTGTTTTTTATAATGTCAAAATCAAGCGCTTTTTTTACCAACATAACCTAGTGTTTGTTTAATTATTAGATAAAGAATCCATTCATATCATTGTTTTAACTTAAGTAACGGACGTAATGGAGGCCAACGACATTGCCATTCAGGTGGCAACTTTTTGGTCGGAATGAGTTTGAAAGTCATTTGACACGAGAAGAAGAAGAAGAGCTTAAGTAATAGGTAAGTTATACATCATAGGATTAAGTACATTACATTTAAAATCATCTTCAGTAATGGCAAAACTTTTCACTTTCTACATAAATAAGAATTGCTAAAATGACTTATTTATGTAGAAAGTGAAAAGTTATCGAAAACCTTATTTTTTCTTTTTAAAAAGCGACTCCCGTACTAAAGAATTTAGTCCTTGCGTCGTAGGGGGTTTTACAAAACATTCAAATCACATGCACAAAGAACACCCAGACTTGAAACAAGCATTTGTGGGTCACACAAATGCTTGTCCCATGCGGGGATCGAAACCGCGGCACGTCGCGCACAGAGGTAATTGGCGTGGTGACCTATACCACTCGGCTATCCGTGCAGACAAACGTTATGTATTATTTTTTTCTTTTAGTTATACTTCTGCCATTTTCCTATACAATGTGTTTCTGTGTAACATCTCCCGGTTTCCCTGGAACTGTGTCTGCAGCAGCTGATTAAGTGCATAAAGCTTCGTGTACATTATTCGTATTATTTAAAAGCTTCTAATGCCAGCCCCTTGCCAGATCTTTAAGTGGAATATCAGTAATTGCTAGTTGAATCACAGATTACTTAATAGGTCGAATGAAGAAGGTTGAATGAGTTTTTCTTATTTGTTTTTGAGTTATGAAATTAGTGGCTGTCAGTTCGCATCAGAATAAATTTTTACCTCAGAGTATACATAGACAAGCATAGACAGGGCGCATCGCTAGTAGCCCGTTGTGCCGAGCGTAAGCAAATTTTAGCTGTACCTAAGTACGTAGTACTTACAGCTCTTTTACTGATTGAAATAATTTTCCGTGTGACGACAGACGTTTACGCAAAAATATCTATGTTTCTAATATTATTAGGATAATATTAGATACTAGCTGTCCCCCGCGACTTTGTTCGCGTGTTTTAGTTTCAAAGGTTTTTCATTTTTGCAACATTTTTCATTTATGCTCCGCTTCTTTTGGTCGCACCGTAATGTTGTATAGCTTATAGCCTTCCTCAATAAATGCGCTATCCAACACTGAAAGAATTTTTCAAATCGGACCAGTAGTTCCTGAGATTAGCGCGTTCAAAAAAACAAACAAATAAACAAACAAACAAACAAACTCTTCAGCTTTATATATTAGTATAGATTAGGGTAAGACTGGTTATCAGAATGGTCATGACTTAATGACTGCCAAAGATCAACGTATGATAGTCGGGACCAACGGCTTAACGTCCTTTCCGAGGCACGGAGGGTTCTCGGTATGTGGTCACCCATCCATGGACCGACCGCGGTGAGCACGGCTTAACCTTTATTATCTGTCAAACCGTGCAGCTTATACTTAGCCATGAGCTTCTATATAATACGTATTGTCAATGATAGGTAAAGACCTACAATCTGACCCCATATACCTATGCAAGCACTTTTCTTCACGTCCTATACATATCCAGGATGTACCAGACTATCTATTTTCTTGTTTTACAGTGACTTAAATAAAAGTGTTTTTAATCGATTGTATTTTATGTACGTATTCACGCCATTAAGTCGGCGCCGGCGCTGGCGCGAATAAACTGATTTGTAGATTTCCTTTTTTCATCCAAAGTGAATTCTAAAGCAGTGGTTCCGTAACTTCATTAAAATGAAATATTATTAAAGATATTTAACTAAACGCTAGTTTTTGATTTTTTATATCATGAGTACCTAATAAAAAGATTGGAACCCAAGATATTTAGATAGGTACTTCAAATCAGACAAATATTGAAGCCTACAAAACTAAATATTTAAACGTATAGGAGTGTACATGGGATATCTTTAAAAAAGAAGCAAGATAAATATCTAGATAATAGGCTCTTGCGTCCCAGTCCAGAAGGAAAAAAATAAACTCTAATAAACTACATACCTATCAGGCAAATTCCACAGCACGTAAATCATTTGCTTATATCTCTATGATTTTTTAGTTATCGTCTAATTTTTCAGTGGAGAGTAACTGTGAAATTGAACAACTTTCTCCAAAGGAACATGGGTACACAATAGTCAGCTAATCAGCAACTCAGCAAAAAAAAAATTTTTTTTTCATGTTGCGGCCCATCTTCTGGGTGAATGAAAATTTGGACGGTGACTAAAATATCGCCCTGTATATTCAGAATAATATACATACAAACAATTTTACCTAGCTGTTAAGTACACTGCTCACCCATTAAAATATATCTTCACGAACACTCCCAAGACATTAGCAGCTTTTGCATTAAAAACAGCACTTGAATTTGAATCGACCACGTTTTATTAGCTATGCACAATCCCGTTTTTAATTTACTTTTTAATGAAACTATAAAAAGGCATTAGTAACGGACGCTGAAAATACTTCGGTATCAGATTCGATTGGGTTTACATATAAATCTCTCGAATAATAAATAAATAAATAAATGTGGATCACATGCAATGTGATGTTGTCCACATTTATTTATCTGAACCCAAAGTAAGTAGCTAAAGCACTTGTGTTATGGAATCAAAGACAACGAAGGTACCACAAACACCCAGACCCGAGACAATGTAGAAAATCGGTTTTCTACATTGACTCGTCCGGGGATCGAACCCGGGACCTCAGAGCTAGCGACACCTTGAAAACCGGTGTGTTCGCCACTCGACCACGGAGGTCGTCGTATTTATTATGTTTATATGGGTTTATTGGTTTGTCCATTATGCATCGCCTTCTAAAATTTGAGGGACCAGGACACAATTAAAGGTTTCCTGATAACATTTTTATTCGTCTACGTAATGGTGGGTCCACACGATGCAGACTTTAATTAACTTGTAAAGAATTTGGTCTGTCAACAATGGTATCGATGTACCAAAAAGTCGAAAGTCTGCATGTATGTCTGCGTATTTGTCGAAACCAAATAAGTAATTATAAAATTAATTAATTTTATGAAAAAAAATAAGTCGACACAGGACGTCTGGGAGATGTGAAACATCGAAATTATTTTGTAAAATTATCTGCATAAAAGAACAGATTACCACAGGAACTAAATATGGCCTAATAAAAAAATAAAATATTACGTTCTTTTTTTTTACAAAAATGACAAAATCAAAACATGTCAGCTGGGAGAAATGGCTTAGCCATACTTTTGAAGTCGCGAAGGGTTCATGTAAGTAGATGGTCTGTTTGGGCCGTAAACTTAAACGTCAATGAGTTTAAAGTTCAGTTAAGTCTCGTGCTGTCTCTGTCACTTTTAGGAGTAAAATAGTCATAGATAAACATTTAAGAACGTCTCAAAGTTAATTTTATTATTCAAGGGTTATTCCCTGAACAACCTCAGCAAGTGTGACTTGACCTTTATATTCGATCAATGCAGTTTTCATTCAGCAAGAAGCCTCTTCATATTAATCTATACTTAATATTATAAAGCTGAAGAGTTTGTTTGTTTGTTTGTTTGAACGCGCTAATCTCAGGAACTACTGGTTCGAATTGAAAAATTATTTTTGTATTGGATAGTCCGTTTATTGAGGAAGGCTATAGGCTATATAACATCACGCTACGACCAATAGGAGCGGAGCATAAATGAAAAATGTTGCAAAAATGAAAACCGTTGAAACTAAAACACGCGAACAAAGTCGCGGGGGACAGCTAGTTTATTATAATATTAATTGTATTTTAGTATCCTGATTTACATTTGAGCTCTTTGTCTTAAGGTCTTGCACTACTGCGCTCGGATTCGAATTTAATTAAATGTACTGGATCCCAAGTACGTGACATCTTATACCTCGGTCCACCTGAAACTTTCATCTTAGTAAAGTATTTAAAGCGTCGGGAATATTTAAGTTGTAAAACAATTTCAAAGTAGTTTTGAATCAGTTTCAGAAGAATATTTGCCTATCTTCTAAAGGTATTAATAAAAAACAATTTACACATTTATTTGACATTATCACTTAAGAACGCCGACCGATTTGGCTGTTTCTTGTGTTGTTTTATAATTGATAGGACAAAATTTGTATGATAAAAAAATAAAAAAAATCGAGGAAAATGTCGAAAATTTAAATTGTTCTATAATAAAAAAATATTACTGTCATATCTTTTTTTTATAAATAGACAGAACAACCGCGACTGTCGGGTCAGCTAGTTTTCTAAAAATCATTTTTTTTACACTATGTTTTTTTTTTCTGGATAGTTGGACAAGCGTCATACCTGATAGTTCAGCCCTTGGACATCTCCAAACATAGGTTACGGAGATTATTCTATATATATTATTATTATATTACGGATACTGCCAGCCTATCAAATACACAAACAAACATCCAACGTCTACTTTCGATATTTTCTTACAATATTTGGAAACACGGTTAACAAAGAAAAAGTAACCGGTATGCCAAGCCAAGAAAATTTCATTTATATTTATAAATTACTAGTTGTTTTCCGCGGCTCCGCCCGCGTGGACGTCGCTCGTGTTAAAGTCGCTCTAAACTATCTGTGTACCTACCAAATTTCATTTAAATCTGTTCAGTACTTTTGGCGCAAAAGCGCGACAGACAGACAGAGTTACTTCATTTATAATATTAATAAAGATAAACTCAAACAATAAAGATTTTAAACACGCTACCACGGATTACTATTGTATATGACAAACATTCGACCACAAAAGTAGGATATATGTATGTATGCTTGTATTTACTTGGATGGGGTTCTCTCCCCCGAGAACATGAGATATTGATTGCAGTTTTCCCGCTGTTTTCAATACTTTATTATCTTTCCCCCATAGGCTGAACACCTATTGTCTTTGCCGAGATTGAGCTGTGCTATCGATGATAAACTTTTTGTTTTTCTTTATATTTACGGCCACTCCATTTCAAATAGAAATGTAATGAAGAATTGGTGTGTAGGGATTGTAAATACGATGTTTTGTTTTACATTTAGATAGTATCTATACTATAGTAGTTATTACTGTCTTATATTTAGACTTGTTGATTTCAATTTAAGTACTTATTACTCTACGCAATATTTAGTTCAAGCTCGCTATTACACCGCGCTGAATATAGCACGCTAGCTCATACTCAAGGCGTAAGTCCCAGTTGTCTCCGTTGTTGAAGCTTTCGATGCACCATAAACTGACTGAACTTGAACGCGGTAAGCATTTGGTAAGCCACCGAACACACTTTTGTTGTCTAATTAGCCTTGCTAACTGGCTTAATCTTAATACTGGTGTGTATGTGTAATAAGCGCGTAGAATTTTGGCGAAACCGATATTGTGAGCACTATTAAAGAGTGTTTAATGGCGTTTTTATCTATATTTACGATGAGCCTGTTGGTATAGTAGTTAGTGACCCTGTCTGCTAAACCGGAGGTCGTCGGTTCGATTCTTACCCAGAACAAATCTTTGTGTGATGAACACGATCATTTGTTTTGTGACTATGCAGATTTATTTCGTTATTTATTACTTTATACACAAAACAGTACATAGGCGGACTTAGTAGTACTAGATGCACTAAGCTCCTATATTGAACAGATATAACAAATGATTATTTATGGCATTGTTCCTTAACCTAAGACGTATGTATCTGGAATAACTAAGCACTAACCGAAGATGTCAATGAGGCCTGAAAAAACATTTCCATAATTCAAATCTACAAACCATATATTGCATACGTATTTTAAAACCAGTTTATCTACAAGCAGACACCTACGGCATCAGAGATCTATAGAACATGGAGGTAACCGCAATATTGTGAAGTGTACGCTCTTGGTCGTAATCCTATTAAAAGCAATTCAGACATCCTGTCATACATTCAATCAGGAATGTAGGTTAGGGAGAGGAAGTAATCCCATGGTGATGGGGAATTGGTGATAGCTGTTCAAGTACCAACCGAGGTAGGAAATAAACAATGTATATTATTCTTTTATTTTGGTGTACAATATTATTTAAATTTGTTTTAGAAAATGTATTTTAAGGCCCTAAGAATATTGAATACCGTAATATAACTCTTTTAAAAATAATACCTAATTAATTAGGTCGATCCTTGGGCAACTTAAACAGTATTTAAGTCCTTATATATAACATGTTCTTTTGTTTAAAGTATCAATATAATTTTTTTCTAAACTACGGCATTTTTAATTACATCAATCGCGGCAAGTAAAAAATATTCCACAAATACTTAATATTATTTGCAAATATGTTAGCGTATCCCACTGCATATTTTGTACCCTACCTTTCCAAACTTCTTGCACACAACAAACATACAATTTACATTACTAGATCCATAATTAAATTATTAAAACACAAAATATCCCAAATAAGGGAGAATTTAGTCAGAAGGCACAAAATCGTGTAATGCAACTAATTAGTTATACTATACAACATTCGTGGCTACATGTGAGATGTAACGTCGAGTAGCGATGATGGCGTTCCTGGCATTCCTGAGAGATCAGCCAGGTGGAGACAATAATAACAATTAGCGACTAGGGGTTGCGCTAATTTCGCGGTCTAATGACCGACATACCGGAGTCAGAGGTGGGACGGATTTGAGACGTCATTTTGGGATTAAGAATTTATTTTTTGTAAAAATATTATGTGGTTTGTTTTTCGTGGTCATTTTGACAGATATTTTGTTTATAAAATTTTATTAAAATTATAATCAGATAGCAGTATAGCAGTAGCAGTATATAAGCTGGTAGGGTGGTATCAGTTGATAATTGCGCAACTCTAGAGCAGTTCTTTTTTCGCACTTTTTTTTTTGTACTTTGTAATTTGTTTTTTTAATTTATTTTGTACCAAATATAAAATAAGTATTAAAAAAGGTTAGTAAATTACAATTTTTAATCGATTTAAAAATTTTGGAACTTCTCAGCGCAACGGTATTTTTTTATTATTGTTATTTTGTAAGTGAGTTACGCGATATTTCGAATTGATCGATTCGATAGATCGAGTTCAAAGTTTTTTGTAATCGATAAACCTAAGCGGTGGTACCATATACTTCTAAATTTAATTGAGGTCAGTTCCTTTTTACATTGAAGTGTAATCAACTATTAACCTCTATTAAGACATGATGATAGTATTTTTATTGTATATAGAGGCGGCTAGAATATTTAATCCATCCTTTATTTACATACTAACATTGCAGGTGTGCAAGTCTGTGTAGAAATAAATTACACGTGTAGTTCCTATCCTGTGAGTGACAGAAATATATGGAGTGCGAAGTTTACTTCCCGCGAAAATACAAATTGAAAGTTTTACTTGGGGGATGCAAGTAATAGGTCGACTATTTATCATTTTCTTTATGAAGGTACATTGACTTCATCAACATATGGAGTAGGTATGTGTTACGTTTTATCGAAACCATATATACGATATATTTACAATAATGTATATAAAATATTAAAAAGTAAATAAAAAGTATAAAATAAATTCATCTTCTCATATGAATTTATAAAACATAAAGAAATAAAAGTATTACTTAGTATTTTTTTATCTAAAAATAATAGGAGCTAGACTTCTAGAACGAATAGACTGCGGACTGTGTTTAATTAATAATAATAACGGGCCCTATTAGATGCCCCATCCCAGTTTAGAGTAAAGTTCTCAACAAGGCCACTGCGTGTTGGACCTGTGTCCCCACGTAAGCCTTTCAAAGGACCGGGTATTCTTAATACTGAGGATAGCCCGTGAAAAAAGAGAGATACAAATAATAATAATATTTACTGAACTGAGAATTATTCACCCCAATTTCAAAGCGTTTATAAAAACCGTTTTATTACTATCAGAATTTTAGTCTTCAGTACTTAATGAAAGTGCACAGAATCCCTCTAATTAAGCAGATCACTCAACAATCCAAACCCATCAGCCGAATCTCCAATCTTCATAGACATACGATCTCAAATAAACATCATCTGTTTGCAAGCTCGATCTATGAGTCGGCTATTTTGCCGAGCCAAATTAACACGTTACGGGCCGAAATCATTGACCTATATACATGTTTGCTGTAGTCATTGATTGAATGTAATAGCTACGAATGTAATCGAGCAGGGGAGTTATAGACTGAGGTTTGGTTTGTTTTGTATTGAATGAGAATATTACGATTGAAATAAGTATGGAATAAGCTTTATAAAAGAAGCTTTCCTGGAATTCTGCATGCAGAAGCCCAAAACAAATCGGAGCGGTTTCTGTATGAGGAAATTTATGCGCAGCTGTGGGTAATATGATGTTAATAAATAAATGTCACTTTATTTATTTAGTTATCATTAAAATACTTACATACTTAAATAAATTATAAATAAAAAAAAATGATGTATAGGCATATCAATCATTTTTTTATTGATTTATAACTTTAATGAAATATTTAGCAGCTCAACACTGTCATAAATATCTTTAGAATCATGCAATCTTGATAAGTTAATAAATAGTGTAAAACTAAAAACATCCTCTCGTGACATTAAAAAACCGATTCCCGTATTTCATTCCCTAACATTTATAAATATATATATTCCCTTTTGTCTGACACAGATTCCTCTGTAAGTTTCATGTTACAGTTTCCAACGTAAACGAGAGCTGTAGAATCCTGTAAAGCGAGCCCCAATTCGTTTATCTTCAACAATATAAAATAGTTCAGTCTATTTTTAAAGAATTCTCATCAATCTACCAACTAAAACGAATAAATCGAGCCAAAAGTGATAAATGGATTGTGACTGATGCTTTTTTAGGAAAAAGTAGGTTTATCTCACGGCTAGCGACAGTTTTTGTCAGTAAAAGGTATTCTTTGTGTTGATATGCTATTAAATACTGAGTAATCGCTTAAAAAGGACGCTCGTTGAATATAAGACATATTGAATACAATTATTTGAGTAATGGTCTATAAATTACGATGCTTTCAAAAATCGCTCACAAATTGAAAAAAATTTTTACTACACAACTAAAATTTTATTATTGTTTGGTAGAAATTGAACTAATTCTTATATTGCGCGTTACAATATGGACTATTAAAATAAAAAAAGAACATTATGATACATAATTCTAGAGCTAATTTATTAAAAATCAACTAGTTAAGTATGTGTTTTGTCATCAGTAAATTAGTAAAGCTCCAAAACAGTGTGGTAAATCTTTTTTTATTATATTGAGGTCTTATACCAAAATTCAAAACCGCTAACACATAAATATCTATATTATGTTTATTCCGCATATATAAAAGCATCTACAAAATTTTAAATCATATATTTGTCATCCAAATCCGTCCCTGCTAATCGTCGCGCAGGGTTGCCGTCTACGTTTAATTAATTTTAAATTTACATGTAAGGGTTGAAAAAGATATATAAGTATTAAGGTTTAGTACCGCAGAGAGGCTTGTTATTTAATTACCCACATTTGCATGAAGTAGCCCTTCAGATCTGATTCGATTTTGATTGAAACCTTGAATAATTTACGGGTAATATATATTAATTTTATAATCAGTATAAATTATATCAGTTAATTCTATATATCCATTAATATGGTGTATCTATTTAGACAACATCACATACATTGATCTGAACCCAAAGTACGTAGCTAAAGCACTCGTGGTATGGAATCAGCGACCATTAAAGTACCTCAAACTCCCAGGCCCGAGATAATGTAAAAAATGGTTTTCTTCTTTGACCCGTCCGGTGATCGAACCCGGGACCTCAAAGTTGGCGACACCTTAAAGACCGGTGTGAACTCCACTCGACCACAGAGGTCGAGAATGGATGAGGATGGTCCCTGGTAGATACCCCATCCCATATTGGATTAAAGTTCACAACAATGCCGCTGCGTGTTAGACCTGTGTCCCCACGCAAGCTTTTCAAAATATTGGGTATTCTTGTCACTGAGGATAACCCGTGAAAAATAATAGATACAATATAATATTACAGTGTGCTTACACGGGCAATTAATAGGGGAGCGGACTGGGTATGAAAAGATAATATCTATTTAGTCCACTAGATAGATAAAAAACAAAAAATAAACTCGTATTTTTTTCTTTTATCAAATCAATGAAAAATAACAAAGTTAAAGCGCTTTAAAGTTCCGGAGTGGGAGCTTGTGATGTCACCTGCGGGGAAAAGAAATCCATTCCTCATCGTTCCGCATCATATCTTCCTCATCGTTTGCTTAATTAAAAAAAGAGAAATACGTATCTAATTTGCTTTTTTATCTATTTGACGTGTAATATAGGAAAAGTAGTCCGCTCCCCTATTGCGCAATGATTGGCAATTTTGTCTATAAATGAGATCCCGGCAAAACCTAGCAAAGTATGGCAAAACCAAAATAATATAGAAATTGCCAAGAATTGCCCAATTTTTGTTACCCGTGTAAGCGGACCTATACAACACTCAGGTGCAAGAGAAACGCAACTATTTATACAAGCAATATGACGCACCCTTGGCAATCAACCGTTTGACTCATCTCTTCTATTTATTACAAATCCGGTCGCTTATTTTTGCACGAAAACACATAGAAAACATTAGAAAATTATTATGCAAAATTTGCGTGCTTTTCCAGGCTGTGACATTTAAGCCGAGTTTGCGATCGAATGTAGGTAACTTTAAACATAACAACCTAAGTGTAGTTGACGGGCCTGTTGGTCTAGTGGTTAGTGACCCTGACTGCTAAACCGAAAGTCGTGGGTTCGATTCCCACCCAGGACGAATCTTTGTGTGATGAGCACGATCATTTGTTCTGTGTCTGGGTGTAATTTATCTATAATACTTATGTATTTAGAAATATATTAGTAAGTTTATCAGTTGTCTGGTTGCCATAGCACAGGCTCAGCCTAGTTTGGGATCAGATGACCGTGTGTGAGATGTCCCAAGTTAAGTCATTAGAATAACCTATTGTCAAATTTGTAATCATTGTAATTACACCCACAGACGAACTGTATAAACGGTTTTGTGGGGTATTGTATTAATATAAGGCTTATTGTAAATCCTTAATAAATAAAAAATATAAAAAAAAACGGTCACTTTTAGACAAAAAAATATTACCAATCTAGGAATACCTTAATCGATTAACTTGTATCTGTATTACTAAGCCACGAGTGTGCAAGTCTTTAAACAAATAATATTAACACTACTAGTTTTTAGAAAAAGGTAAATACTAAATACACTTTTGTAGTGATACGTTTGCACTTAAAGCAACGTAGCGTACAAATGAATTATTGTTATAGTTGCAGCTAACTGTCAAAGAATAGTTTAATTGTTCAGGGACGTTTGAAATTTGAATGCAGGTTTGCAATGGCCGGATCTCCTGTAAGTGGAATTTATCTTTGTTTCGTTCAGTTACTATGAGCGCTAATAGCAGAACTCTTGCCGCTGTGGAGGCGAGACGCCGCTACGTGCAGTGTAGTGCGCCGTCTCGCTTACACAACGGGAACAGCCCTGTTTCGAGAGCTTATGGAACATGGTTCTCGTTTAGACTTCTACACAGTACCATCGTATAAAACGTTTATCTTGAAATACTTTGTAAATATTTTAGTTCAATAAGGGGTCGGATTGGGTGTGAAAAGGAAATATCCATTTAGTCCGCTAGATACATAAAAAATAAACTTTTATCTAATTAATAAAAAATACTAAGTTTATAGCACTTTAAAGTTTAGGAGAAGGGGCTTGTGACGTCACTTGTGTGATATGGGTGAACATTGTAGCTACAAGTGACGTCACGCGACATTTCCATTTACTGTATCTTCCTCATTGTTTGTTTAAGTAAAAAAAGAAAAAAATCGTGTCTAATATTTTTTAATAATCTATGTGAGAAGTAAATAAAAAGAATAGTCCGGTCCAATATTGTAGTGGAATAATAAAATCACAGCAAATTGTTGTTAAGAATAAATACAATAATTTTTATACGTAGTTTTTAGAACATCTTTTTACAATTAAACTTATTAAACTATTCATATTACATAGTACACATAACTCAAATAACATTTTTCTTTTATAACGAGCTTGATTAAGATTAACTGATTTTGGTCCGTCGAGTATTCCTAAAAATCATGTTTTTGATCCAAACAATACCAAGAAATAAAAAATGTACAAAATACTATAACCATTATCACACGTCAAGTATCAAAATGATGACACTGCGGCCCTTTAAGTAAACTATAATAGGGCCTAACAATGTTTAGACAGTCAACACTTTTATTAGTTCATAAAAACTAATTTGTATTAACACCGTCTTTGGAGGGTCACTTTGGGTTGACGTCGCAGGACATTGATATGCGTATATTATTCTGTAAAATTTGTTGTAACATGACACTGTAATCAAATGAATAAGCATTAAATACCTACAAATAATTAAAAATCTTAGAGTAAAAATAGACAAACATAGAGTGTGCGCATCGCTAGTAACGTTGTGCTGAGCGTAAGCAAATTTTTAGCTAACCTTACTACGCTCGTTTACTAATTTAAGTGATTTACCGTGCGACAACAATCGTTTATGTAAAAATATCGACGGTTCAGATATTACTAGAGTAATGTTAGGTTTTGAGATAGTTTTAATAAAACGGCGCGCTCTATTTTCAGACTCATTTTACGATTTTACTTGTGCAATTCATACTAGGGCCTACAGTTCATACTAGTGCCTATAGTTTAGTTATTTTTATCTCATTAAATAAAGAATATAATATAACATCATTTGTTGAAAATCGATGAAAAAGTAAGAACACACACTGCAAACTATGTATATGATAGGTTTGCAGGTCACTAACATATTATATTATATTCTATTAGCTTACATAAGCTAAATATAATCTATACTAATACTTACTAATATTATAAAGCTGAAGAGTTTGTTTGTTTGTTTGTTTGTTTGAACGCGCTAATCTCAGGAACTACTGGTTCGAATTGAATAATTATTTTTGTGTTGGATAGTCCGTTTATTGAGCAAGGCTATAGGCTATATAACATCACGCTACGACCAATAGGAGCGAAGCACAAACATAAAATGTTGCAAAAATGAAAAACCGTTGAAACTCAAACACGCGAACAAAGTCGCGGGGGACAGCTAGTATAATATAATATAAATTGTTAGTGTGACTAGCAACCTATTTTAATGTGTTCATATTTTAAAATACGCTTCCTCTTATCAGTGGACAAATTTTTAGTACAAGCCCTTAAGTATTAATTAAGACTAATTTTTACTATCAAATAGTATGTAGCAAGGGCTCGGCTGCCATAAATTTCCTAAACAAGAATTAAACAATCGTTTTTATTGTTCGAGGGGTGAGGACGATGACCCTATGTCTCATAGTGTCAAGTACAATGTTTGGATTAAACATACGATCGACAAAGTAGATCCCACCTTTTTTTTATGATAATATGTTTCAAAGTACCTACCAAGTAGCTCATTTAAAGTATAGGTAGATAGGTTCAACACAAGAGTTACTATATATAATTACTAGCTGTTTCCCAGCGGCTCCGCCCGCGTGGTTGTCGGTTATCGCGGCAAAAAGTAGCCTATGTCCTTTCTCAGGCTCTATACTATCTGTGTACCAAATTTCATTTAAATCGGTTAAGTAGTTTTGGCGTGAAAGCGCGACAGACAGATAGAGTTACTTTCGCATTTACAATATTAGTAAGGATATATAGGTATTCTTTTATTTGAATTAAAAAAAATATTGAATACTTAAACGTAAATCAGTTTTAAGTCACCGTTAAGTCTTGTGCTGTCTCTGTCATTGTAAGGTAGGTAGTAGCGACAGATGGACGTTTAAGATCGTCTTAAAGTTAAATACCGTTTCAATATTCGGGGGTTAGACGTAAAAGTAGCAACAGATAGGCATTTAAGAACGTCTTAAAGTAAAGTAGCTTTTCATTATTCGGGGGTATATCTTGTAAACAAACACTCAAATAAAAGCAGTCGGCACTTAACGGTTTAAAATGCTTTTTATGCTTCTGTCATATTCCAAACACATTTTCTTTAATTACAGCTTTAATTGACGGATTAACTAAACGAATTAGCAAGAGAATAAAGTTGTAAAATACTTAAATAAGGGTACAGTCATAGTTAATTAGGGGAGGGCAATTCATTTACCGATTTTATAGTTCAATAAATTTTATGGGCGAATGCAACCGATTCATTAAACATAATTAAGATTATTTTTATATTCGCACGTAGATTGGAATACGAGTTCAATTTAATGAGATGATTGGACCTTTGCGTCGGAATTTATAAATTTATTTTAAGTGTTATTTTAATATGCATAGCATATACAAAAATGCCGACTAGATCAAGCCTACTTAATCCAAATTTTATTTATACTTAATATTATAAAGCTGAAAAGTTTGTTTGTTTGTTTGAACGCGCTAATCTCAGGATCTACTGGTTCGAATTAAAAATTTCTTTTTGTGCTGGATAGTGTAGTTATCGAGGAAGGCTTAAAGCTATATAACATCACGCTGAGACCAATAGGAGCGAAGAATCAGTGGAAAATGTGGAAAAAACGGGGAAAAAACGCAACATCATTTGTCGGACCTAATATGACGTCAGGGAACGTTCTTCATAAGTGTTATTGTTCCCGTTGACATCGACTCTGACGTAATTTTGACGTCACCATCTTTTAATCAATGGCCGATATATATAGCCCGTTTCAAATACTATAATTCTTATGTCAGAATTAATGGCTATTTTGACATCGTACATATTTTCTAGTGATAAGAAGGTGTAACCAGAAAATTAAGAACGAATAAAATCGTGCATATTCCCTATTCTCGAGTTATATCAGTACATATACCTAAGTATTTTATAAAGTTAGCATTGAAGATAGCTATATCTCGAAATGAATATTAAATAACATTTTGACACTAAAATATTACCTAGACCTGAACTCGTCTCTTCAGACCGAAAGCAAGCAACTTTTTATTACCTAAATATAATCTTCATATACACCCTATCATTATAATATCCACATCAAAAGAATAGCTCAGATTACAGAGCAGACAAAAATTACTTGGAAAAACTCTTCGTCAGCAGAATTGCCGAGCCCTCGCGCCCTTCTGAGGGCCATTGAGGAATATTAAATCAAATTAAGTGGTGTTTCATGGACAGTTATAGCAATGAAAAGATTGTTCGAGAATATTTTCTACTCTGGTAACATGTAGGCAGATAGTAGTATCGTTTATTCTTAAAAGAATAAGCAATAGTCTTATCCACGAACACTTAAACGTAACTTAACTTTGAGACGTACTTAAATGTCTATCTGAAGAACCGGCAAGGAACTTTAAATTACACGTGGCAAAAAGACAGAAAATGTATTAGTAATTTTTAAAATCATATTTATTTCGGTTAACTGTTTATTTTACTTGTTAGACTTACAATTACTGTTACAGTTACTGTATATAACTCAAGAGTCCACCTTTTGGGCTGGTAATTTTTAAAATATGACGGTTAACCATTTTTATTTTATTCATGTATTTATATTGAGGTATACCATCCACACGGAATGACTGAAAATGGAAAATTTACACTTATATATACCTCAATATTAATAAATACAGTTCTTTCGCTACGCTAACTTTTAATTTATTTGGCTTTTACAACATATTTAAGCCAATTGAAAGCTCTAAAGCAATACACTTATTTTTTTTTCCACCTTCAAGAATTGCCCAATTTTTTTCTTCCAAATCGGATTGTAGAATACTTATAGTGATAGTCTATTAAGACCAGCAGTGGGCAGTGGGCACACCCCAAAGTCGGCTATTTAAAGCTAACAGAAACAGTTTAACGTAATGAGATGGGACCGAGTGCGCGTGACGTGCCCACTTTATTATTTTGTAAGCCTTGTTGCACACTGCAGATGAGATTTGATTTGTAATTAATTTAATTAGCAGTAAAAGAGGAGTAAACTCAAGCTACACGTACATAGAATGAATTAAAATAGGCTCCAACAGTCAAAATAAGGCGTGTGGAAAGAAAAACACATATCCATTTAGTCCACCAGATACATAAAAAAAAGAAAACAAAACTCGTATTTTTTCATATTCAATCAATAAAAAATTACAAAGTTTTAAGCGCTTTAAAGTTCAGGACATGACGTCACAAGCCCCCTTGTGACGTCATGTCTTGGTTTGCCTTTCACTGTATCTTCCTCATTATGTGTAAGTAAAAAATACGTGTTTAATATTTTTTAATAGTCTATACAATGAATAAATAAAAAAAAATAGTCTACATCCCTATTGTTTTATATTCCCTTAATATTTGCTGCAATAACGGCAATATGAAAGTTAATTATGGATCTAAAAATTTCCATATTATAACAGTATCAGTTATTATATTAAAGTTATGAAATGAAAGTCTTTATAGTGAACTATTAACATTAGGTTAGTTTGCAGTATAAAGTTCAGAGTATTTTAATATATAGTACACTAGTAACATAGTTATGAACCTTGCTTTATGTCAGTTTCGTTACAATAATGCACTGTTTAATTTTGTATCAGTTTTGTAAAAAAATCATAATGTACACTTTTTCTGAGTTTGGCTTTTATGGGGTCCCGAAATGATTAACATTACTCTATTAATTCAAAACATTATGTACAAATAAGGTGAACTTAATGCCTCAAGGCATTAATTGCCTTTAACCTTTGGGTATGAAGTGCATATTGATTTTCATTCGGCTATGTACCTACAGACATAAAAAACAACAGACACATCACTTTCAAAGATACTTATATTACCTAATCAAACAATTCTCTAATTTTTAGGGTCCCATACATCAAAAGGAAAAAGATAGAAACCCTAAAAGAATCACTTTGATTTCCGTCCGTCCGTCTGTCCGTCAAGTTTTTTTTTTTTTCTCAGGAACGGATGGTGGAATAATTTTGAAGTTAATATAAAATACTCAAGTCTACGATATCTTTAATAAAGAATTAAGTGTGACGATCAGCCAAATTTGTACGGGACCATCGTTGCGCGAGTCAAACTTGAACCTAAAAAGCTGCTGTAATATTTTCAGCATTGCTAGCACTGTACAATAGCTTTAGCTCTCCGGGCACGTGAACACACGTGGTCACAATATTTACTTCACGAACGCACTCTGCATATTTCCCTCCTTATTAAGCCGCTTATTATATAGCTTTCAGTGTGAGACAGCCTGTGATAAATGTGCAGAGGATTTTGTAACGTTTTAAAGTTTTTAAAATGGGTACAGTAAAGTTGTGTGGGTGATAAGTTACACTGTTGAACCAACTACTTACATTAGTGTTTATTTACCTACGATCAGGGCAACCGCTTGTGATTTTATCATGATCGATATCTATCAAATAACAAGTTTTATTAGTAAAAAAAAACACATTATAAACATAACGATTTGCTAAGGCAGGGCTTTTTCTAATAATATTCATTTATGTAGCATTTCTAATTCCAAACTACATTTACACATAAAAGTTGAATCATATTTTTATAAACCATTTATAAAACCCATTATTTTGATAAACTAGCTTCAGCCCTACTCTACGTCATACAAAGAACTCGCCCTCCAAGTTTCAGGTCTCTACGATCAGCGGTTTAGACTGTGCGTTGATCCGTCAGTCATTCAGGACAAAGCATTTTATATATAGGTATAACAGATTACTCAAAATGTTTGGTAAAAAAAAAATTAAACGACATTAAACGCAAAAAGTCTCCCAACTTTTTATTTACACTTTTTTAAAGACAACTATATATTTAACCGTCGAAATCCGTCTAGCCATTTGTAAGATACGAGGTAATAAAGAAATTATACAAACATAGAAATGTTTTGTGGAAATAATCATACAAGATACGCGCGAAAAACGTAACGCTTCGATAGCAGTCGGGTAAAAGAAACACTTTTCAAAAACATAATTTAAAATCATGAATGTCATCTCTCAGAAAAAGAAACGAGCCTTCAATACCACGCTTGCAAATGAGGGTTTGTTTATTTTACTAAATTTATTTTGAGTACTAGTACTAGGTACCTAGTTTTTTTAGAAAGTTTGTTGAAATTGATTTCTATTTGTACTTAACATAGCAACTGCTTTATTTGACCTTCACAACCGGTTTCTAGGTAATCTGATACCTCATGTTAATCCATACAGTACTAAGATTTCCAAAAAAAGGGAACGGTTATTTTGCGGTATTTGTGAAACCCCCTAAACTTAACTAACCGCGGTTGTGATCTTTTCTCCAGCGAATTTAGTGAAGGTCTTCTTTTTTTGCTATATTTTTGATATTAAAATACAAAAGTAACGCTCTAAGTAGTGAAATAAATTTTAAGTTATACACAACGGACGGAGCCGCGCGCATAGGCTAGTGATAGATAAAAGATAGTCTTTTGTTTTGAAAGGTCTTTGTTCTTACAGCGTATGAAGAACACCTAAACATTTTGCTAACACAATATACGATTATTACTTTAAAACAGTCGGTATTTTATTTAATAAAACCTTTCACATTATATTGAACACCCTTTATGTACCCCGACCTCTACAACAGCTGAGCCTTCATGTATCGCTTATAAAACGTGTTGTTTATTTCGAAATTTATGTGCAATCGCTGTACACATAGTTTATTTGAAGACTGAGTGGAATATTGGTAAAATTCTGAAAATAGTTAATAATTTTATTTAAAGACCAAACGCAGACTCAATTTTCAAAAAAAAATACTTAACTTGCTAAGTTGTAAATGTATTTTTTTTGGTCAAATCTTACAAGCTTAATTAGTACCACTTATTGACATCATATGGAGATTAATTTTTGCATACTAAAGTTCGATTGCAATACAATACTATGATACTTTCGAGATGATCTGATTATGGAGCCTGAAGCTGGGCAAAGGAACTCTGTAAAGAAACGACGCAATCTCATAATATTTGGGCTTCTTTGATTCGTCTTCACAAGTACTCTGAACCTAGAATCCTAGATGATTTAAAAGCCTGTGTTCAAAAATACATTTTTAATAAAAAAATATTATTATTTCGGTACAATGACCAGGTAGAACTTCTTTCTATCTCTTCTAAGTTTTTACCACAAATTATATTGCTTATTTTTCCGCAGATACAAGAACTTCAAATAAAGGCTTTGGCTATGAAGGAATTCACACCAGGTAAGTATATAATAATGAGAGAAAACGTACAAGTGTATGACTTATCTGCCTCTTACAAGCCGATTAGTAACGGATTAGAACAGTTGGTTTTATTTAACAGACGTAGTTCGTTCTGTAACAGTAATAGAGTTTAATTATACGTAATATTATGACTTAGATATAACACTGAAACATTAGTACTGACTATTACAACTAACCTTTTAAAATCTGTATACAGATTTTTGTTAAAGCATTATTCATTTATTGAAAGACTAAATCTAATCAAAATTAAAAAGTTTTTATTTCAAGTGAACTTTTTCAGGCATGTTTTGAAACGTTAATGACTCTAGTTGCGCGGTTTCAAAATAATATTCCTATGGAAAAGAAACGGCAAAAATCTCCATAGGTTACTGCTTTTACTGACGAGTATTTAATTCTGACAGAGCTTCGCCGTACAAGTAATCAACATGAATTTACTCTACGAATAAATGAACATTTTGCTTATATACCTAATTCAAATAAAGCTACAACTACGACTTTTAAGTTTGAAGATTACTATTTTTAAGTCTTAAAATAAATCGAATTAAACATTAAATAAATTATTCTAATGAATTAATTAAATTAAAATATTGGAAAATAATTATTTGTAACTAGCTGTCCCCCGCGACTTTGTTCGCGTGTTTTAGTTCAAACGGTTTTGCATTTTTACAGCATTTTTCATTTTCATTTATGCTCCGCTCCTTTTGGTCGCCGCGTAATGTTATACAGCTTATAGCCTTCCTCAATAAATGGGCTATCCAACACTGAAAGAAATTTTCAAATCGGACCAATAGTTCCTGAGATTAGCGCGTTCAAACAAACAAACTCTTCAGCTTTATATATTAGTATATATAGATTTAAATTAGGTAAAGTGGCGGTAGTGTCGGTTTTAGTAGTGTGGTGAATATACGGTATTTACCAGTTGTGACATAACGATGCCGGGAGTGGATGATAACAATATGAAACCTAAACAACACATCAAATCGATAATCTTTAGTTAAACCTAAGTATTTCCACGCATTGAGAATTAGGTACCTATTAACGAAATAATCACCTAAATTCCCTTAAAATCGACGTTCCATTACTCTATTTGACTTAGGCTGAAGCAATCTCAATAAGCTATAACGATAATGATAGCGATAGGCTAGGTAACTCGATACAATAACAATACAAGCTCCCCTATGTAAAGTGAAACCGTCTGACACAGTGGGGCCACTAAACCAGCGTTAACTGTAAATACATTCGTAGAGCAAGAAGGTTGATATATTATGTTATTGGCCCCCGATTTTGTTAAACCCACATTAAACTTATTTTAGTCCATCGGCATCTTTTTCACTTGTACACAATTAGAAAAGGATAGACGAAAATTAGTGTACAAATCTACCGACACGCAGAAACGTTTTACTAAAATACATAAATATTCAAGGCGCAAACTGGTTTGACATTTCTAAGTTAGTAGTTAGCTGTGTCTTTTTCTCACGATATATGTTAGTAAAAAAAAGCAATAGTTTAATTTGGATTTAGTTAGCGTACAGAGTATTGGGCGCCATTATTGTATTAAGTTAAAGACATCATCTGTATAATAAACTAGCTGTCCCCCGCGACTTTGTTCGCGTGTTTTTAGTTTCAACTGTTTTTCATTTTTGCAGCATTTTTCATTTATGCTCTGCTCTTATTGGTCGTAGCGTGATGTTATATAGCCTATAGCCTTCCTCAATAAACGGACTACCCAATAAAAAATAATTTTTCAATTCGAACCAGTAGTTCTTGAGATTAGCGCGTTCAAACAAACAAACTCTTCAGCTTTATAATATTAGTATAGATGTTGTCCTGACTGAATTTTGGTCACGGCGCCTTCTCTCAACAGAGATTCATCATCACACGACCAGAGAGAGATTACCAGGCATGACGGTGTAAACACTACCCCCACATTTCCTTAGAAGTACTCCGAGCAGTACTGAGTATTTCTAAGTTCTTTTGCTAGGTAAAGAAGGTGCTGGTCATATTAACAAATCCCCCGCGACTTTGTTCGCGTGTTTTAGTTTCAACGGTTTTTCATTTTTGCAACATTTTTCATTTATGCTCCGCACCTATTGGTCGTAGCGTGATGTTATATAGCCTATAGCCTTCCTCAATAAACGGACTATCCAATACAAAAATAATTTTTCTATTCGAACCAGTACTTCCTGAGATTAGCGCGTTCAAACAAACAAACAAACAAACAAACAAACTCTTCAGCTTTATAATATTAGTATAGATTATTAGATGCAATATCTTTTTTAGCGTTGATTTATTTGTATATCTGATGTGGGTATTTCAATAGCCAAACAGAGAATGCAATTGGACATAAACCTTTTTCCTTTATTTTATATATCTTACTAATTTCTTTTTGACAGTTTGGTTAACTAAATATTAATTTTATCTTTGTTTTATGATTATTTAAAACAAAACGGTTTACTCACGTATATTCTCGGGATCGCCCGACTAGTTTCAGACTCGATAGGAGTCCCTAATCATGAGCTGACGCGGCGGCGGTGGTGTCGCGAGTTGTTTTATGATTCCAAAATGTTTAAGTTTTTAAGTACGTACTTAGTAATACTCCAAATTTGGATTAAAACAATGGCATGTATTTAATTCGCGAACTTAATGGCCTCCCGTCACTATATAATATGCAGTAATCACTCGGAGGTCAACGACCAGTCGACAAATATTTTGCTCCTGAATTATTAAGACGAAAAGTTCAACAACCCACGCTTACACGCTAAAAAATTAAAATTCATAAACATGGATAAATATTTTAATAACTTAGACAAAGTTATAGCCCACAATAATATGTTATTGAAAGTATTAGTGAAAAAATACAAAAGAAGTTCTTATTACTGTAAAAACTCATTTTAATGGTAACATATGCCACTGAAAAATAATCTTCTTTTATACAGCATGTAACCAAAACCCTGTCCGATCCTTATGAGTATTATTCGGCATCGTACTGCGTACACATATACGTAACTATTGAATGGATTTAAGATTATTACTTTCCCAGGTGAATATAATATTAAATTAAAATAAAACTGATCAAAGGCAACACTGATCGCTCAACAAAGTTCAAGTGTACCTACAGTATTGTATCAAAGAAGCCGCCTGAGCGAGACATTTTTTTGTAGTATGTATGTTGAACCAGGAATACGCCTTTATTAGATCGGACGAGTTTTGTTATTACTGTATAAAAATCTCGCGTCATAATGTTTGTTATTAAACTCCTCCAAAACGGCTTGACCGATTTTTATGTTTTTTTTTTTTTGTGTATATTTGCTAGGTCTATTTTTTCGCCTACGTGAGACGGTTGGCCCTGGAAAAACAACGTTTGCCGGGTTAACGAGATCTATAATATAGCATAACTGTGTAATCTAACTGCCAGTCTCCTATCATGTCATGTTTTCCATTTAATGAAACCTTATTGAAAAGATAAATATAATGATATACCTGCGTCAATATTTGTGGAATCATTAGCTAGGCGTCATTACAGCCTACGCGACGCCCACGCAACGACCTGCCAGCGATATATAGCCGAGACTTAGTGCTTGTAAAGAGATTAAGTGCTAAAGACACTATTTGATAAGCCAACGATTTGTTTCATTCATTAAAATGTAAGTGTCATTGAAGGAATCAAATTTATATTATTTACTAGCTTTTCCCCGCGACTTTGTTCGCGTGTTTTAGTTTCAACGGTTTTTCATTTTTGCAACATTTTTCATTTATGCTCCGCTCCTATTGGTCGTAGCGTGATGTTATATAGCCTATAGTCTTCCTCAATAAACGGACTATCCAATACAAAAAGATTTTTTCAACGTTCGAACCAGTAGTTCCTGAGATTAGCGCGTTCAAAAAAACAAACAAACAAACTCTTCAGCTTTATAATATTAGTATAGATTAGTTTTTATTTTCAACTAGTTTGATAGCTTCACTAGTTAACTTTATACAGAAACAAAAGCTATTAATAGTTGACTTTAAACAATAATAGCAATAATATTTATAATTAAGCAATGCAATTGCACTGTTAGCGGAACTAAAGGTGCAGGTACCTACATATATATGCTAAATTTCAGTTTAATCGGATATTAAGAAGTGGTTTTTATAATCGTTATATATTAAAGCTTCCATTTTCAGCTTCCATTTTATCTGAAATATTAAAAAGTTTTGACTAAGTTTTATTAAAATAGTCAATGTTATTCTTTAATAAATTCCAATTCTAATACAATGCCAATGCACAATTGTTATTCATCTAACAGGCACACAAAGAACACAATACAAAAAAATACTGTCAATATATTTTTTAAGAAAACTGAGTCACGTGTCTCTTAACTGATATGAATTTTGCATTGGCATTGTATTGGAATTAAAAAAATATTGAAGAGTAAGATCACCGGTAATTTAATTTACTAAATATAATATTACTGAATATTAAGTACTATTTATTTAGTAAATATGTTATAAAATGTAAACATTTTCTCCTTTTTAGACAATATAAGTAACTTTAATTACTACAATCGGTACTTAAACCGATTCCAAGCGAAAACGTACAATATAATATCTAGGCACTTAAAATACAATTAAAGATCAAGCTTCTAACAATCGTAGTTCGTGATCAGATACAAATAATTAAAAATTAGAAGTACTCTTAAAACCTTAGGGTATTGAAAGGACAAAGTTACGTTACTACGAAGTTGTGATTAGCATTAACTAGATGTCGCTACTATCTGAAATAATTATTATCATCATTTTAAGATACGACGATATAGTTTCTATGCATTAAAGTAGAAGTACATACGCAAAATTAAGGCCCAAGACATACTCTCTCTTACCCCGACGACAAAACAACGCTTCTTTAGGAAGCAGTAGCAAAACAAACCACAACAGACGTTAAATAATAGTAACGTAAATGTTATTGCTCTAGCTAGAGGCCCTTATAGTTTCGCCAAAAGTCCGGTGCAGTCAAAGCCTGCGCTCAGGCTAACTGTGGTATTTCTCACCCAAAAATATACATAGAAACAAGAAATTTTCAATAACTAAATAATTATAAATACCTTTTGCACAGTATTGTTTAAACTATCACTAATTTGTTTCTTTTCTAAACATTAAAATATTAAACGATACAATATCAAACGAAACATTTTAATATTATTGGAATATGTAAACCTGATTACTATAAGCATGCTTTTTTTTAATAAATAACAGTATTAAAAAAATCTAGATTCAATCAAATTTAGTTATTTCATTTTACTTTTCTACAGTATGTTTCATCTTTTGCCTACAATTTTTATTTAAACCTTGTCTAATTCATACGCTACGGCTTCATCTATTGAGACGAGGAGGACGCCCAGGTAGAACGTGACCGGTCGATCGCATCGGTCGAATCGATCGTCGATAAATCATCTCAGTTCGAACTGACCGGAACTACACACAGATGTAGAGATAATAAACGTGGTTAAAATACCATTTGATTTGTGATTTGAGTTGATCTAATAATTATAACAATTGAGCATCGATCTGTGATATAAAATTACTTATTTAAATTAGATTATACATATATCACTATAAGTACTTAAAACAAAAAATATTAACTCAAAACCAGGAAAATCTTTTGAGAAAGATCAATTGAAATAGGTATAGTTACTCAAAGAAAGTTATACTTCGTATATTTTTAACAATTGCATCATATCGTTGTTTTTAATATGCCCGTAAATTCCTACTCGGTTCCGGCCAGTAAAAAATAACCAGGGAATATAATACAGGCTACTGCGGAAGCTGCTATTGAAAAAACAAATCGTAAACAAAAAAATATTTTATTATATTATTATTTGTTGTTATAGCGGAAACAAACACACTAAAAATTTCAACTCTCTACCTATTATTGTTCATGAGATACATTCGTTCATGTATATGTTCATGAGATACATCATGCCTGTTGGCAGACAGACGGACGGACAATCGAGGCTAAGTAATAGGGTCCCGTTGACACCTTTCGAGTACGGAACAAGAAAGGAACTTTCCTTTATGATTATTGGAGTAAAATTTATATCAAATACAGAATTATAAGTTTTGTAAAATTTTGGTATCATTATATTAGACATCGGACTATTTTTTTTTATTTACACGTCATATATATATTTAAAAAATATTAGACACGTATTTCTTCTTTTTTTAATTTAACTAACGATGTCGAAGATACAGTGAATGGAAATGTAGCGTGACGTCACTTGGGGCTACAATTTTTACCTACAAGTGAGGTCACAAGCCCCCACTCCAGAACTTTAATGCGATTTAACTTCGTCATTTTTCATTGATTTGATAAAAGAGAAGATACGAGTTTTTTTTTCTTTTTTTATCTATCTGGTGGATTAAATAGATATTCTCTTTTCATACCCAGTCCGCTCCCTATTATCGTGCCACATCTAGTAACACTACATCTTAGCGGCAAGAGAATGACATCACCATCACAAAGGAGGTTATAACAAATGATCTGTAAGAATTAAACGCACTTCAATACCATTAAATACCTTTATATTTCGTAATATAACTCAAGAATGCTTGATTTGTAAACATCTTAAAGATTAATTATAACCCTGTATCTGAAAGAAAAAAGTTTTGAACGAACATCACGGCGCATTCATGTTATGTGCGATTTCACACCAATAAATAAATATTATAAATTGTTTGCATTATTATAACGAGAATTTATTTTTGGACAAGTTTTATTGGACTTAGAAAAGAGGTTTACAATAATTTTAGCTCTATTTTTGCTCTGCGAAAAATGAATTTCGAAAAATAATCAAAATCGATTTTTCCATTTGGGAGCTTCGATATCAAAGAAAGATAACGAACAAACTGTATAGTAAGTAGGTATAATAAGTGGTGGTGACCTAACGGTTCAACGAACGGATTTCTCTCTACAAGGTTGCAGGTTCGAATTCACTAGGCAAGTAACAATGACAATTTTTAAAAGTTAATATGTATTTTCTTAATTATTTAGACAATTGGCAAACGGTGAAGGATCATCAATCAATTTTTTTGGAATCCAGGTTTCCAAACGTTATTTACGTTTGGAAACCTGGATTCCAAAAAAAAATAATCTTAAATCGCCAAACCAAGTGCGCAAGCGTGGTGATTAATGCTTGTGCCTTCTCTACATGAGAAGGGGCCTGTGCCAGCATTGGGACATTTATAGGCCGGTATTTTTATACAAATACATGATGTAGGAATTCAAAAAGAATCAAAATTAAGTCGTTTTATTTTACATTACAAGTTCTTTAGACTTTAATAACTAGGTAAGTTCAGTGTTAAAGAAATATATATAAAATATTAAACTAGCTACATGGATGTTAACTTTTTAAAAGCATTTCTTGTTGTATCTTTCCGCTATTTAAACTCTACAAAGACGGCAACATTTTTTCCAATGTCGTACAAGCTACGGTCTCAAGACAAACACTGGACCACTTCTATCTAGAAATCTAGGTCGCAGGAAACCAGACTACAAGTGTAAGTAAGGCTTACTTGTTAACTAATGTTTACAGGAAAGTCGTATTTAAGTATTGCGGAATAAAGAAGAGGTTTCTGTGCAAGTTTGTAAATTGACTAGTGAGGGATGAAAAATGTATATACTTTGTATTGCAACAGTATTTTCCATAGTTGATAATGTTATTTAATTTAATATACAGTAATTTTTGTTAGACCAATTAGGAGAAAGCACATTTTACCAACTATACAATTTTTTTTTTAACCGTACTAAAAATGAGGAGGTTCTCAATTCAGCTGTCTATTTAGATATTCGTTAATATATATATATTATACGTAATATTTACGACATTTAAAAACCGATTAAAATAAATGGCTTTTTATGTCTCCGTGGTGATTCCATACATTATTATTTTTTCAACTCGATGCTCGATGCTCGATGATCGGTTTTTTTAAATCAAAATAAAGTAAAGAATATCATTCCGGTAAAAGAAATTGAGTATATTTCTAAAAACCTTTAAATAGAACCTTTAAATAGGTTATATATAGGTACACATCAGTATTTATTTTTGTGGTTATACTAACTTTGAAGTCGGCTTTTTTACATTTATGTGTAAATAATTAATTCGTTCAGAATTTAGTATATATTATGTTTAGATCCCTTTATATTTGTTTTTCTGTAAGTATATATATTTAAGTACTTATATCTATCATTAAAACTGAACTGGATGTCAGTACACCTGCCACACTTACTTCTACACCACCCTTGGTTATCTGGTACAGAATGCTTAAGGCATCCGCCATTGTACCTTTTTTTGTGCATAAAGTTTAAATAAATAAATAAAAGTTGTAATCAGGAGCAAAAAGCAATTATCGAAAACTGGCTATTGCTATCATAAAAAGCCACCAATATGTTCATAAAATTAACGCGGTATTTAATAAATTGTTAAACTAAAAAAAGAGAAAAGTTAAAGTTAAACAGTCTCTGATTGATTATCTAAATCATTATGGTATTACGAATTCCTAATGTCTTGTAGGTACATACTAAGTTAAATATGAAACTTAGACAGTCAACGTAGATACACCGAAGTCGGTCAGACTTACTTTTTATGTAAATAAGAGTCAGCATTGCGTGTCTTGTTACACTCTGTTTTATTTAAAAACATCAGCAGTTTATGTTTCAACAAAAATAAACCTACCATTTTTCCTGGTCTCTAACTTTCCCAGGGTAGGTACGGAAAATCTATAAGAATTTCCACAAGTTGAAAATAACACAAAGGCGACACGTCTAAAATAGATATACCAAAATAACAAAAAAGACTGAAGAATTAATTACATAGTCAAATGTCAATCTATTTATGAACGCCCACAGGACTAACCTTAAAAATGTTATAAGAAATTTAATAAACTAAGTAAAGCTTCGTCAAAAACCTACAACAATTTTCCAGTTGCCTCCCGGAAGATAAAATAATAACATTAAAATAGATAAACCAAGTTAACCTTCGAGACTTAATCTAATAACTTCGAAGGTAGCAAAAAAGTCTATAAAAATTATAAAATCGTGTCTAAAGATTAAAATGCTGTTTAAAATGATACTACAATGTAAGGATATTGATGATATAAATCACAATCGGACAATAATTAAGTCAGCCACAATGCCTAATGACATCAGCAAAAAATATACTTGAATGCTAGTCGATTGTAGAAAAAAAAATGGTTGGTCATAGATCAGTCAACGACACATATACAGAAAGTCCAACGGATGTTTTATGCCATCAGGTGTATTTTTAGTAATGTATCTTTTTATTTTAATAAAATTTACTGATTTTATTTATTATTGCGCAAATTGGGCATAAAGCAAAGACGCACATTTTGTACTGCGATCTGCGAGCCAAAGCCGTGACTAAATACCAGGTAGCAAAGGTTTATAACCCAACCTACAAAAAAAAAACGATAAATATTAACTCATCTATATATATAAAAATGAAACCCGTTTTCCTTGGTCACGGCATCACGCGTGAATGGCTGGACCGATTTCACTAATTCTTTTTTTGTTGTATTTGTTATTATTAGGAGAAGGTTCTTACGGAAAAAAATATTAAGAAAATCTCTCAGAAATATTGAAAAACATACATTTAATTTTGCATATTTAAAAAAACGCGCGTAACGAATGTCAATGTCATTCACAGCCATAGACTATACTGAAAGAGCATTGTTTGTTCGGAAACGTGGTTACTTAATTAAATTCTAATTAATTTTTGAAAATAACTCGCCACGGAATAGTTATGTATAGATAAATCAAAATAAAGTAGTGCATCATTGCTACGCTAAGGCGGTACGAAGTTCGCCGGGTCAGCTAGTAAAAAAATAAATGTGGACAACATCACATATATCGCTATGAACCCAAAGTAAGTAGCTATAGCACTTGTGTTATGGAATTAAAGATAATGAAGCTACCACAAAAACCCAGACCCGAGACAATGTAGAACAGTGGTTTCTATATTTTCTATTTTAGGAAACTAGTTGAAAAAAAAGAATACCTACTACCAGTATTAGAGTACTGGTAGTAGGTATTTTTTTTTTTTATAAGTTCATGTTAATTCCAGTAAAACCCAATACTCTGCAAAGCTTGAACAATTTTAGTCTATGGCTCGATTAATCTACAAAAACTTTGATTTTATATAGCTGGGTTGCAGAGTAGATGACTATACTATTTTTAATAACATTGTGTAGTTAGTAGTTACCGTAAAATGGTTTAAGAGTCTATACTTATAACAGCAATGTCTAGTCAATATCTAAATTTTCCAAGTGTAATTAATATTTTTATTTACTCATTTATTTGCTAAGATTTTTTTATGGTTATGTCTAACTTTGGAAAGCTCAATAGGGATGCTGATTAGGTATCAAAACTAAACATTTTGTCCGTAAATTAGATAACAAAAAATATTAAACGTGTTTTTACATTTTCAAATTAAAGAAAAACTAAGGAGATAAAGTCTATCAAAGTTCAGAAGTGGGAGTTAATTACGTCACGATGTAACACAAAACGTACGTCATCGTATCGTCATGCGACATTTCAAATCAATGTAGATATCGTAAGTTTTTGGTTAAATAAAATAAAAATAAATACGTGTATTTTTTTTTCTAATCTACCTGAAGGACTTAAAAAAAAAGTTAGACATCATCTCTATTTCTTTTTCAACCCAGCAGGTAGGATTTATTTCCCTAATACATATCTGCATTCTTTCTCAATTTGCCAGACTTAACGAACGAACGAATCTTATTCAAGATATCGAGTCTATTTTAAATAATTCGATAAAGCAAAATTATTTATAACACTAATAAATTAGGTGCTATTGTGAAACTGATGTTTTTATGATTAGATACAATTTACACATCTAATGATAATTTATTGGACATAACTGGTTGTTTACGAATGAAGTCTAATCTAGTCTGTTAATTAAATCTAGACCTTAATGTTTTTCGATAAATAAATTACGATTATAAGAAACGATTGGTTTAGTTGAGCTGTACCTACATTAAAATAAATCGTGCTATTTAGATTGTGTGTAAAAAGTAAACTTGAATTTCAAAACTGTAGCCGTAAGAATTTTACGATATTTTTAAGATATTTTTTTTTTTGTTATTTGTTTAATTTTTGATACCAATCGTTTTTATAACCGATATAGAGGTCCTAGTTTTCGTTTGTACAACTACAAAAAAACTCACCTTGCATAGCTATAAAGCTGAAGAGTTTGTTTGTTCGTTTGTTTGTTTGTTTGTTTGAACGCGCTAATCTCAGGAACTACTGGTTCGAATTGAAAAATTATTTTTGTATTGGATAGTCCGTTTATTGAGGAAGGCTATAGGCTATATAACATCACGCTACGACGAATAGGAGCGGAGCATAAATGAAAAATGTTGCAAAAATGAAAAACCGTTGAAAATAAAACACGCGAACAAAGTCGCGGGGGACAGCTAGTAAGTTATATAATTATTTATTTTATTTTATTTATGTGTCATTTTTAAAATGATTTTGTTGTTTACTTGGCTTATTCGTAATACGGACCACTTTTAACATTTATATAGGCGTACTTCATTCAGTGTTTGGAAAAAAACAACTTGAAAGTCGTGTCAAAACATCCATCATTCTATAAATATCAACTAAGTATATTAACTTATCAGTAAATAAAGGTCAGTACGAAAATAAACAGAATATTTAAAGACGATATATCTCAAATATGACCCAATTCTTATCGCTGTTGACAGTAACAGTATTTTGACAAGCCGTGGGAAATACTGATAAAAATATCTATGTAAGGTTGACCGCAAATTCCTTGTAATAATTTGATATGAATATCATCTTTATTTCAAAGTATCAAGATTGAGTTTTGTTTTTTTTTATTGGTACAGACGTGCGTTCAACTGTACACTTTATTAGGCTGTAGATAACGATATATGATCAAGGGGATCTATTAGGTTACAAGCAATGGGTAGATAGTATAAAAACAAATGTGAGTAAGCAATAGGAATATGCGAAATTTTCCAATTTTTAGAATCCAGCTTTCATCACGATGTTTTCCTTCACCGTTTGCTTTCTTTTTTGTTATCTTTTTATAATTTTGATGTCACATTGGTACTTACTTACTTGCTTTTTGTGGGTTTGAACATGCAACCTTGTGCATACAAAATCGTTCATTGAACCGCTAGGCCACCACACCATCATTATTAACATGTTTTACTCATTTAGCACAAATTAGTCAATTAATAAAAGTATTGCGTGCATATACAGGATAGTACTAATTTCAAGACAGAGTTTGTTTTGCGAGTTTTCCTACTAAATTATTTACTATCTATTTTGCAAAAACGAATCCGCATTCTTTAACTTTGTATTTTTGTTTACCTGTTGGCGATGAGTGTAGCATAATAATACTGTACATGTAATAGTACTCAATAGTATGCTATTATCTTCGTTACAGAGGGTGAGCAGACTGCCTTTGCTACTAAGTTGTATGACTCATGGTTGCAGTATTTTAAAGATTTTAAAATTATTCAATTTGTTAAGATAGACACTAGTAGTCAGTCAAGACTTCGAATGCATGTGTCTTTATTAATTAAAAAGTTTTCGGGTCCGGCGTTATCCGGGGAAATAACTTAAATAACATGATGATATTGTAAATTCCATACAAAAATCATACCATCCAAATTGTTAGAAGAATCTTCGTTAAAACTTCTTTCTTTAGTCCATCACGTTCTCCAATAAGGTCTATGGCGAACATTAATTTATACCTACTAAACAATACATATTAATTACTTGCTGTTATTTATTATTTATCGTACAACTTTTCATAAGAATCGGGCTATCAAATCCAGAGTTTTTTTTCAAACTTGACCGAATTATCAAATGTAAAGTTTTTTTAAGCCCGAATGTTAGTTTCATAGATTAGTGTCTCTACCATGAGTTTTTAACAAACGTACTCGCTAGCGACGGCGTAAACGATTTCTATGGCAAATTTGTACAGCGCCACTAGCGGACACTTCAAGAATTAAAATGAGTAGTATGAGACGATAGGTAAAAAACCTATCGAAATCTAATCGCTAGCGACTAACGTTTTTAGCCATTACACATGAAATTCGGTACCACGAGTCACAAATTTGATAGATGTCATCGAGAAATACCGTATCGACAGTAGTATGTCATGGTACAAGTTATTGAAAACTATTCGATGCTCCTTTAGTCGCTAGCGACTGAAGTAAGTTTTCGATAGCAACTCATGGTAGAGACACTGGTGTGTGTAAACAAAACTCTTCAGTTTTATTAAATTTGTACCTATAAATACAGATACTATTAATAAAGGAAAATATTTCGCTTACTATCTTGTACGTATACTTGAATCTTTATAACACGATGAGACTGAGTCCCATATCACACAAAACATTGCAAAAATACGCTGACTCAAAACAATACGTGACACACATTTCGTGCCGCGTTCCTAATGAATGACTTAAAAGTTGTTTATTCAAGTAACATTAAGAACAATAGTTAAATATCTTTCGGTGGAATGCAACAGATCAAACGGTTGTTAAATAAAATGTCCCGCTTTAGTACAAACTAACGAGGCATTTAGAATGCAATTTATGTCAAATAAACTAACACGTGGTAGGACAATAAATAGATCTGTGTCGAGTGCTGTGGTCTGGGTATTGTGGAGAGCGGAGTGGGAGAGATTTGCGGATTAAACATTAACTTTTTTTCTGTCAAATAAACAGAAAAACAAATGTCAGAATAAGGATTTTTTCTATTGCTATTTTCACACCGTTGGCTCCTTTAAAGACCTTTATTCAGATCTACTAAAATAAATTATTCTTCTTACTTCTAAAGAAATAAGCGATGATTAAGTTATGTAAATGTTCTAATTTTTTTCTGAAAAAAAAAATTTAGTAATAATAAAAAATGCCATTGATCGACACGCTAGAAGATTTTTTTCTTGTTTAATCTTTTTTTTAATAAAATACAATACAGAATGGTTGGGTACAACTTTGGCCACTAGTTTGGCCAACAATAAAAACTACACTGATACTATAAAAGATTGGTGTTTAATGGTGTAAGTAAACCAAATTTCAAATTTTTAAACATGTACCTACCTTCGACGACCTCCGTGGTCGAGTGGCGTACATACCGGTTTTCAAGGTGTCGCCAGCTCTGAGGTCCTGGGTTCGATCCCCGGCAGGGTATGTAGAAAACCCCTTTTCTACGTTGTCTCGGGTCTGGCTGTTTGTGGTAACTTCGTTGTCTCAGAATTCCATAACACAAGTGCTTTAGCTACTTACTTTGGGTTTAGAGTAGTGTATGTGATGTTGTCCACATTTATTTAATTACATATTTACTTACGTGGCCGTACTTACATAAATAAGCGTCGTATATAGAAAACATGAATCTTAAACTGTCTTCGCTTATCTCTCCGCTAATCACTAAGATCGCACCCTACAAGTAAGCAAACGGTCAACAGCTGCCATCACAAAACGAATAAAACAATTGATTAATTCAAGTTCTCTAACTGAATGGGTATTCTGGACGCCTTCCAGGTGTCTCCAGGCCTGGTTCGTGTAAGAAGAGTATCTTTGTGTTGACTCTAATCTACTACCATGATTAAAGTGTCTAGCCAAGTGGCGATGGGTGAATCCTCACTTGGCTAAAGTGTGTGGCAATGTAATGTTTTTGTATTACATTTTTAGTGGTTCCATATTGTAATCACGGTTGTCAAAGTTCGATTCGTTCTCTTATAGGAAAAGGCGTTTGCCCTATAGTGGATCAATTGTAGACTAAAATTATATGTAGGTACCTACTTGCCCACATTTTAAGAAGTACAAATTTTGCAGAATTGTCACTTGGCTAAGTGTACAACACGGTTTGTATAGTGTCTTCTGTAGATAAATGTAATTATTACCTAGTTTTCTAATGTGTGTGTGGCTTTTTGTGACTCGATTACAGATCCTAGGACTAATGGAGGGTTATTTCGAGATCATTAAATACTTTGTGGAATTACCGTTCTCTTCCTCAGCATGTTATAGGCCACTGCTGAACATATTCCTCTTGCATGGCTCTCCAAAATACTACTTACGTATCTGTGTAACAAATGGATTGTTAAACTGTCTCTTTATGGCCGAGAAAAAATAGAAGAAAATGTATAATAAGTTAATACTACTACTGTGACTGTACTATCTAGACAAGTCTAGGTCTGTGCAACTGAAAGCCGCTATTATTGGATAGAATTAAGCTCTTCAGCGTAATGCAATGGCGACTGACCAATCAGATGATCCGACCGCATGCATTAACCAATCAGAAATCGCTATACGTCAACGTAAGTTAAATTAACTGTATCACAGGCGTTATTTAATTTGTCGAGTTGATTAATTCGATAGGCTTGATACTAATGCGTTTCGAATAATACCATCTAGTGGTATTTAGCTTTGAATATGTGGCCGTGTGATTGCAAACACAATACAATAACTAAAGGAACATATACCATGTATATTGTGAAAAATTACAATATTACAGATCACTTTTTTCGTGTTTATTTGTGTGATTATACACCCCAACTCCGATCGGCTGTTGTCAACTAAAACGATTATTGCTATACTACCCTAAAAAACAGTGAAAACACAAAATTCGTATCGTCTTTTTTACCGTTATTTTTTCCAGGTTGTCAACTAGAGATGCAAATAAGCCTGCAGGTTAGGTTCAATTACAAACTCCCCATTATTCCCTTCGAGTTAGTTTACCTTAGACCTCACGGCTCTCGCACAAAGTCTTCTGATTCACTATTTTTTGTCAGTTTATAATATCGCTAGACTTATTATAACCTGACTATGTTCACAATCATTGGGCAGCATACACTGAGTACACATTTGACGCATCGGGTACGCTTCCAGGAATGACAAACTGCTTTATCTGTTGGTTCTATTACCGAACATATACAGGGTGTTACTAAAAGGTTATATCAATCCAAAAGGGGTGAAAAGTACATCAGCCCCTATAGACAAATGACATATCGACAAGCGATAACGCTGATCGAATCTTTTAAATGTATGGAAGTGACAACTCTAAGTCACGTGACTTATCGAAACGAAATGTCATTTCCATACATTTAATGTCATTTAAGCGATTTCTGTCATCGTTAACGCTTGTCGAAATGGCACTTGTCTAGGTGGGCTGGTATAGAGTCAGCTTACAAAATTTCTGAATAACTGAGTTAGTTAATTACTGGCTATACAATTTTTCGCATTAATTATTGATGATGTATCTGAACGTTTAGCGAGTGACGTAATAGGATATTGACCCTGGAGCGCGGTTAAACGTTAATTATATCATTGGTGTCGAATAATTAGAAATTAATAGATATCAATTATTTAATTAACTCATTTTGAGCTGAAATTTTGTAACCTGACTCCATAACAGATGTACTCTCCACCACTTTTGGATAAATATTCCCTTTCAGTTACACCCTGTATATGTGTACTGTAGGTCTGAACTAAAGTTTACTAAACTCAGTGATTGCGCTTTGGTCATTTCAAACTATTGTCATTTATCTTAACAGCCTAGTTACCTTGTGTGTTATTACGGGTGCAATAGCAGATAACACCAGTTTATTTTATTCAATGTAATCGATATCCCTATTTACTTACATACTACCGTAGTATTATTGATTACTTATTCAGTTGTTACACTTAGACCAAGTCGTAGTATTAAGATAAAATATTATTGTATTATAATACATAAAAAATATTATATAACATAAAAATTATGGCAAAAAAGTTATCCAAAACGTTTTCTTTAACCTAAATTACAGAGAAACTGAAAATCTGCTCAAACCGTTAGGATCGTGTTTAGTCATACAAAATCAATGATGCACTCTCACTCTTACATACTCTTACACATTCTTACACACACTTATACACTTACATCTACACACATTCACACATTACAAAGACATAGCTTTAATTTAATTTTGTTTAGTTATTCTTAATTTCTTGTTATAATTATGTTACTTCTGTAAATTTGAATTAGTAAGGCACCTGTGATACAATGGAATTCTCATTAGTACAGTTTTTATTGTTCCCGTTTTTCTGCTATGTACTTATCTGAAAATAAAATTATTATCTCTCAATTGGTTAGCTATCATCACATATTGTCTTCTTGGTTTGAACTTTCGGTATGGTGTATATAAAGCTTAATTTTTAATAACTGTAGTGGAAATAACATATTTATAATGTAAATCCTTACTAATATTATAAATGCGAAAGTAACTCTGTCTGTCTGTCGCGCTTTCACGCCATAACTACTGAACCGATTTAAATGAAATTTGGTACACAGAGGGCCTAGAGCCTGAGAAAGGACATACTAACCGTCACCGACATCCACGCGGGCGGAGTCGCGGGATAAAGATATTAAAAAAATATATAAATATATAGAGCGCATTTAGGCTTAGTATATAGCTATCTACCTAAGTCTAAGTCTTATTTATGATTTAGACTTTATTACACGACTGAGAATAACAATATTAAATTATTGTCTCTTGGAATTACTTCTTAAATAATTTGGTAGAATATCAAAAACAAAAGTGATTTGTATAAGTAGGCAGGTCGTAGAGGTGCTGTTTTATATAAAAACATACATAAATAATGCAAACTATTCAGTCTAGACAGGAAGACGTCAAGCAATTAAGAACAAAAGATCAAGTCAGTTTTACTACGAAAATATTTAACACTGTATTCGTTCACAGAAAATCAGAGCATGAAGTGGTTATAAGAGCAGTTTGATGGTAAATAGATAGTTTATATTATATAATAAGCCACTTCTGGATTTCCTTTGTTTAATGTAATTCGCACTGTGACTTTATGTAAATGGTCACTAATAAAACAATGATTAAAACCGCGGCTGTCTATTCCAAGATGTGTTTTCTATTTCGGCAAATGAACCAAAATGTCCGTCAAGTAACTTGTAGTTGTCTAAGTAAGTTAGTATTAGTAAGATTTTTTTTAGTAAGGTTTTATTTTAATTTTAGTAAATATTAAAATAATAGTAAAATTTATTAATAAAAATGCAAAGCAAATGACATTTAACCTTCTGGATGTCTTCATTTTATTGTAACTGTCTTGAACCTTTAATAGGATTAGGCAAGACAGCTGATATTAAGACCTTCTTAGTCCGTTTAGCTGGACTATCCAAAGGATACTAACTACACGTCCAATAACTATCCATTTATTGGACAGTCTTTGTTACAGAATGTTGTAAACCTTTTGTTCAGAACTTGGACATTGAAAATGGATAATCATCGTCATCATCAGCCCGTATCAGTCCACTCTTGGATATACGCTTCTCTCATGGCACGCCACGGATCTCAATCTTCTGTTCTCCTCTACTAGATTGCTACGCTTGCCGACGCAAATTAGAAAGTAAGTCGATTTTCAATTGTTTCAGTTTTTATTCGGCGATCCTTAGGGGAGGCCTATGTTCAGCAGTGGACGCCTTCCGGCTGATATGATAATGTCGATTATTGTTAAGTTTTTTTTTATAGGATTAGGGATTTTGATCTTATGACGCCAGGTCGTAGTGTGCCTATTCTGACAGATCGAAATAATAAAAAATTTAGGCGAGAAAATAAACCTAACAAGGCAAACTATTTTTATCCTAGATTTACTTAAATTCTGCCTTGACTCCTACTTATCTAGCATTCATAAAGTTATCCTACCGTCTAGAAATGCGTTATTAATTCAAATTTATAACCTAAAACGTGCCAAATAGCAACAAATGTTCCTTTTTGACGGTAATATTACGACTTATGTTTCCAAGGTCGGGGGCAGGCAGAAAAATATGGGTATCTGCCAAATCTAAGGATGAGTCACTTAATGGCTACAGTAAGAAGTGTGGCAATAATTCTTAATGTATGTGAAGTTTTTGTACTGTAACGAAGTTATACTGTATTCTAAATAATGATATTATCGCCAAAGAGATTTAATCTAATGGTACCTACTTCCCTCGATTGCTTTCTTCAATCTATATCACCTATGCAAACAGTATAAAACAAATTGGCTTTCACGTCTGTCTATTTATCCGCTGACTTAGGAGTTACACGATGAAATTTGATATCTACGGTTCAAAATCAGATGTGTCAAGTAATTGTGTTGCAAGCCTTTAATAGACTAAAACGCAATCCATTTAGGTTATAGCAATAATCTTCCAGTCTAAAATAAAGTGTTGTTTATTTCCATAAACTCGTCGTAACCAAAATTCACTCAAAAGGACTTTCTGCGTCTTGTACCGAGAGTCTTATCAAAATGACAATTATTGACTAAAACTTTAGACAAAATTATTATAGAAGAGGTCAATAAAGTTATTCACAGACCTTTCAACAAGTTCGCTGACCAAAATACCTTACAAATAACGTCAGTTATAACAGATCGATTAGATAAAAACACTGTTAGTACTGCGAACCCTAACAATACAGTATAGAACTGTCTCAATAATCTTGTGAACAATAGTGTCAGTCTGCTGACCTTATCAGAACGACCTAGGTGCCCTAATGTGGTAATAAAGTACGTATTGTCGTGTAGTTAGATAAATTACTAGAGGTTGTCTAAAGGACGACTAACAAAAGATATTACGATCATATTATGTTAAGCCGTAGTATCAGATTAAAATACCTACAGGTAACGTAGATCTTCTGATTAATATTGAAAGGGTTTTTGCGTAGGTACTAGAGGGTTCCTTTAAAGGGATTTTGGTGACGCAAAAAGTGAGTCTGATAACATGAAATGAAAACTTGTAACTTGGGAGCTTATGTCTAACGGTTAATCGTTTAGGCTCAGTTAATTAATTGCCTTATAAATAGCATACAATATATATTAATGTCATAGTTTGACTGTACTTTTTCCGCAATTAGCCTCTAGATTGGGCCATTGTGCAATTAGGGCAATTAATGTCATACGATTGTACGCTGAAAAAAATATTCAAATAATTCCGCGGGCAATTTGAAAATAAAAAGTAAATATCTAAAAGGAGTTATCGTAACTTACTTCAAATGACTTACAAAAAAAAGAGAATTCTATTATAAAGACAGAGTTTCAAGGATACAATTATAACACCTACAACTAAACTGTCCCTTTTAATAGTACCTCCAATAACATTCTTAAAGATAGACCCCTACACACCCCTCGGGAACAACGTGACATTTATGTAATGAATAACTAAATTGAATTCACAAGTCATACTTCTGCTCACGAAGTTACTTGAGTTTGACAATCGCGTCTAAAATAATAATTTATTTTCAAAGTCTGTGTCAAAATTTATAATCGGTATATTAGGCACAGGCAGTATTCAAAGCCTACCGAAAGTCTTTTGTTCTCAATACCATAGAGAAACTTTAATTAGCTTTTGAAGTGCAAAAGGTAATTCATTGGGTCTTTGATTAAATAATAGATATGGTTTATATGGTCATCAAATTAACCTACGTTAACCCTATTAGTTTTTGGGCTGGACATATGTTTAGTAGATTTTAATTATTTACTGACACGAACAGACTAACTCAAATAAATATAGTTCAATAGATTTCATTTTTATAAAATGGTTATGGTATGGTATCTTAGCTTGTTTGACAGTTTTAGAATTATATTAGATTTCTATAAATGTACTAGCCACTCTTATCACCCAGGGGTATAAAAAGTAACCTACGACCCATTCTCAGACTTACCAAAGGTATACAAAAAAAACATAAAAATCGGTCAAGTGGTTTCAGAGGAGTTCGACTACAAGCATTCCATGCGAGATTTTTATATATTAAATAACACTTCATAATGTGCTGGGTAGAGAGACTAGAGAGCAAAGCAGTGGGAATCTGGTTTTTTTTTATTTATCTTAGAAATCAAAAACGTACACAGGTACAGACAACAACTAAAGTTAATTATGAATTAATATAATTAATTAAAGAGTATGTGTGCTTAAATAAACAGTATTCCATTTATCTAACCTTGGTAAACACTGAACTAGTTAATAATATTCTAATTACTAAAGCGTAGTAACCAATGTTGAATTGGAATCTAATGAACAAGCACCTGATTGATAATATTCCACTGCAAATGAGGAAATCTTATACTGCCTTCATTAATATTAATGTATATTGCAAATAACAGAGATTGTTATTGTTAATATGTCAAGGAATTCACTATAATAATAGTAATACTGTTTTAATGTATAATTAATTAGCGATCCACCCAGCTTCGCACGGGTGCAATGAATATACATATAAACCTTGCTCTTCGACCTATCTATTGCTGAAAACTGCATTAAAATCCGTTGCGTAGTTTAAAAGATCTAAGCGCCCAAACAGCGGGAACGACTTTGTATTATATTTTATAAGGTTAAGTTTATTCTGTTTCTGATTTCTGCAAAAATGTAGCTCCCGGAAAATAGGTATTCATGATTTTTAATGTATCTTATTTTTCATTAAATACTGCATAAGTTTTATTATATTTACCAGATTGACAGTCAAAATACTCAGGATATAAGCACGGCCAGTAGAACCAGGTCAAATTAATCCATGAAAAACTATATCAAGTATCAAAACAAATTTTGTATAAATCATTTAACGCAATTGTCTTAAAAATATAAATTATATATTTTATTTGGACACAAAAGACTTCACGTAAAACCCGAAGGCAGTCAGGGTTTGTATGTTTTTTGCAAAGAAACACACTATTCAAGTGATAGGTTCATCAGTATCGGTATAACCGTGAATATTCTAACAGTAACATAATATACCTTTCTCAAACTATAAACGGATATTGGAGCAACTTTATTTGATAGTTGTAAAATTAAACTAAAAAATATTGATTTACTACTAAATTAAAATTTCTCAGAACCATTGTTTGTGAAAAATATATTCCATATTCCACTAACAAGTTAATTTAGAATCTATTTTCGCATCTTATATTTGAACTTTGCATAAACGACCGCCTACTGGGCTGTTAAATTAAATAGTAATAAAGTGGGAGGACCAACAATGTAATTTTATTTCATTACGCTTTTATCAATATTTTTTCTTATCAGCGCATTTTAATAATGACTTGTTTAAATTATATTTCAATTCCATATAAATCACAGATACATAGATAGACTTCGATGACGCAAGAATATCTATTTCGCGTACCACTTCGTGTGCTCGGCTTAAGCATAATATGCTTAACGTGGCGACTGTCGGGCTCAGTCTGCATCGCAAATCTGCAACAGGCATTATAGACAAATCTACATCATTTTGAGTTGTTTTCTAGTTTGAAATCATCACTAAATAGTGTCTGTGGTGTTAAAAAATGGCGCACTTAGTTTTGATACAGATCGTTAAGCTTGCGTTATCCATGTCTTTCTATATACATATGTGGTATAAATGCTTTCTAATGAAATATTAAAGTACATAACTTACATAGTTGTGCATTATGAAGTTGTAATTTGAGTATAGAATAAAAAGTTTCTTTGGTGGATGACTTAATTTCATTAATTTTTGTCTTCTACCACCGCAGTTTTGATACAGATCGTTAAGCTTGCGTTATCCATGTCTTTCTATATACATATGTGGTATAAATGCTTTCTAATGAAATATTAAAGTACATAACTTACATAGTTGTGTATTATGAAGTTGTAACTTGAGTATAGAATAAAAAGTTTCTTTGGTGGATGACTAAATTTCATTAATTTTTGTCTTCTACCACCGCAAGAGGTGCATATATAATGTCATAATTTCAGAATTAGGGCGCGAGAAACATTTGCTAAATGTACTGAATCAGATCAACGCTCGTTACTTCGTTCTATCTATACTATCTATACTAATATTACAAAGCTGAAGAGTTTGTTTGTTTGTTTGTTTGTTTGAACGCGCTAATCTCAGGAACTACTGGTTCGAATTGAAAAATTCTTTTTGTATTGGATAGTCCGTTTATTGAGGAAGGCTATAGGCTATATAACATCACGCTACGATCAATAGGAGCGGAGCATAAATGAAAAATGTTGCAAAAATGAAAAACCGTTGAAACTAAAACACGCGACCAAAGTCGCGGGGGACAGCTATTAACAGATAAAGCTTCTATAAAAACATTTTTATCACTTGTGGGATTAAAAGTACTTCCAAATTAGGAACACAAGTTTCAATAATTAATAACGTTGTGTAAATCTCGGCAATCTTTACGAATATTTACCTTCCAGTGTTACCACTTACTTATATTGAGGATGTTGAAAAAGTAAAACAAAAATACGAAGGTTCCGTGAATTTTGGCCAGGTAATTGTTACATTCCTTGAAATGGAAAAAAAAATAATGTTTACCTATCGCTGTACCGGCAAGCAAGTTACATAAACCTTATAACTCAGCAGTTTATCAGTTTTCCGTGTCAACGGTTCTATGTCCGAATTCACGATATTAAAGTTTTATAGACATTTTACGATTTACGTTATTCGAGCGATATTGAATCTCTGGCGGTTCAGAAAACACTCTAGGCTATGAAAAAGGTTTTTTTTTTTAAATGGTCTCTGCTGACCTTGGCTGACTTGCTTTTTTATCGAATGCTTAGCCAGAGTGGCTACTAAGTGGTTTAAAGAAAGGTATTGCAACTTTGTTTTCTGCTATTTAAGTGCGACTTTGTAGGTATTTCACTTGCAAGCTTGGAAGAACATACTTATGATACTTTATGAGTGTGCAAAAATAGTGTTGCGGATGTGTTGTGCTTAAAAGCTTATCGATAAAATCAATACCAGGTTTAGTAAAAAAGATATCAATATTTAGTGCTGATATGATTGAAACAAAAGTACCTACTTAAAAAAATAAGTTTAATTTGATTTGTGGCGTTACCAACTATGAAGCCCGATTTGATCATTAACTATATCCATAGTAATGAAAAAAATAACTATAATATTATTTTTTTTAAATTATTAAAATAAATATATGATAATTATTATTATTTAGCTTAAAATTAATATGTCCCAGAATTTAATAATATCGTTCATAAGTAAGTAGGTTTCAAATATTTTTATATATTTCGTTTTATAATACATGTGTTATTGTTGCTACTGATATCGAATATTGCTTTAGTTTTTAAGTTTAAAACTATATTTGCTCATAAATAATGTAACTAGTGAAGTATGCGAGTATCGATAAATTACAATTCAGTAAATGATGTAAGTAATGCCTCTGTGTTTTGCCGATAACAACAACAAACCTTAAGCTGCGTATAAACTAAGCGCGGCAAACCATCGAACATTGGCGCGCGCGGCGGCCGCGCGCTATGTAGACGGGGTTGGCGCGCGCGGCGACTCGAGCATTGCCGCGCTCGAACGTGCCGCGGGGCGATCCGCTTGCTGTCGGTTTTTGAGACCGCATCAAAGGAGCTCCAGTCGTTCGCTCGCGCGCAGTGGGGACGGTGTAGTTTTGGTGATTTGGCTCGCGCGGCAAATACATAAAAATGGACAACGAAAAGTGCCGTCCACTAATTCAATTGTATGGCGCTAATGACTTGTTGTGGAATAGCAAATCCTAACACTACCACAATAAATCGTTGAGGCATGATGCGTGGGTACAAATAATTAAAAAAATGGATATACCTATTCCTGACTTAAAAAGGAAAATAACTACACTTTTGGCGTCATATAGAAGAATCCAGAATAGCTAAAAGTTTACAAGTTTTTTTTTTAGTTTACAAGAATGAACTGGTCTGGCTCTCCGCCGCGGGGTGTTCGACCTGGATCGCCTGCCGCGCGCGGCAGCCGCGTTCTACGAAATTTTATTTCTACATTTTGGCTCGCGCGCCAATAAACGACAACTCTGGTCGAACATTGGCTCGCGCGGCTGCCGCGCTTAATTTATACGCAGCTTAAGCTTAGAAAATAGTAATAATATCATTAAACTTATGAGAAATTGCTATTTTTCTAAGAACTACATATCCTTTGTGAAGAGATCTAAGTAGTTAGCCTGAGCGCAGGCTTTGACTGCTTCTCCGGACTTTCGGACTTCATATACTAGACAATATTTTACGACTGGTAATGACCTTATGATCTATAATACTATATCTGTTTAAGTACCTAAGTTGTGGATAAGTGAAACTGTTTGGACTTCTTAAAAGAAATATCTTTAAACTTTGCCTCAAGTATTATAGCGTCAAATAACCCCGACACCGCACCAAAACATGATATTTTAAAACATAAAATTACTAAGATTTTGCATCTTTTTGATGGACATTCTTATAGCCATTTCGGACACAAGCGTGCATTTGTCTACAAGGCCCATCAATAAACATGTATCCCTAACATAAAATCATATTTATAAATATTTACGCTTCAAAAACCCGTTCATCCCTCTATATCCGGAAAAGTATGCCAAAATATCGTCGCTACATATTCCCTTTGTTGTTCAAGAACATTGTATGGTATTTTTTACGACATATTTCGATCCACACTGAACTTTACGATGAAGCAAACGCCCAAAGTTTTAATTCTGAATAAAGACTCGGAATACTAAAATGAAATTGACTTTGCCAAGTGAAATTATATTAAGTCCTCATTTTATGATTACTGGATGAGCTTTGTTCGTCTTTAATTTGGGTACGCAAAATATACGCGTGATTAAATTTTATTGGTAAGTAGGGTAATTGGTTTGTTTTTAAAAGTTTGATTGTGAGGGTTTTATTCTGAAATTCAGGAACAAATGTATTCGAAATACTTATAAAATGTAAAGCTATAAAATGTCTGCTTTTAAAAGCTTTAAAAATATAAACGAAAAGAAAGAGGATTTAGACATTGAAGCACCATAAATGTTGAATATTGCACTACTATTCATACAATTATTGCAGTTACATCATCAACCATACACATAAACAAGTTACAACGCAGTACCGGAGGCGTGAAACACTAAAACCCATCATACAACCTGCATATGCAATAACGAACAAAACTAATAACGAACGAACCAATTCGATTTTCGAGTTTTTGACGACCCACTCGACGTCGTCTCGACGCCCCGACGACGTCACTCACCACGCCAGTTGTAATTACACGGCCGGCCGAGAGGCGGCGCTAGTTGCGACAACAGCAACACGCAACCAACGCCGCCTGACCTCTCCGACCCTCACTCACACATACACACACCTACCGACGCACGGAGCTCAAAGTATCCCAGCCGAGAAAGTACGCTCAAATTGTTCACGGTAAACATTTACATACAAACACACTCAGTGAACGAAAGGAGGTATCTCCTGTAACGGTGAACCCAAATCCAGGGATTAACTTCAAAGGGCCACACGGCGATTCTGAAAATGCGTTTTTATAGAAATACCCGCTTTGACTACAAAGATTTTGTCAGCGGAATGCAAATAGCTGAGTTACAGCGGATCAGCCGATCTTGTTTCTGAAGGTAGGTCATTTCGAGTTTCATAGGATAAACGTAAGACAGTTGAAAGAAAGTCATTATCGTAAAGCGCTTTAAAAGATTTGGCGAGCAGGTGGAGCGTATGTCTCAAATCATTTTATTGTTGGAACCCTTATCTTGCAAATTGCGACAAGACTAGATATCTCCATCAAAGACATAATGAGAACCCTTTGTATCATTACAATTAAAAAACTAAACATGAAATAACTCTAAGAAGTAAAACATATTCCAGGAGTAATAAGAATTCAAAACCAATATTTTGAATTAAAGCATGTACAGTGCACCTGTCGGTTTCGCTTGTAATAAATAGCGTACATGTGCATTATTTAAATACTTACTGCACAAAGGTAGAACATGAATTCTTATATCCTGAATGCATCGAATATATTTATTGTGGGTGAATGCTTCACGTTTCAATCATGTTGCACGTCGTGCTATTGTTAATATTTTATCCATAAATTGGGGCCAATCGCGACCATTTACTGACATGATGTAATTCATAAATTAAATGCTGCGCTATCTTAAAAGATGTTAGAATAAAATACGACGTGGTGTTTTTTTTTCATGATTCAGAATTGATGACTTAACTGCTAAAAATATATTGAGATTTCCTCGTGATTTTTTTTAATCAGCATTTTTAACTGGGGTGTAATTTTTGCAATCGTCAGTTATCATTTATGTACTGCAATTACTGATGTAGCTAGACCAAATAAGTATTTTTAAACACTAAGGGAGGAACGTAACAAAGGTAATTGGGTAATAGGTATTAACTTGACATTTTTTTCTTTATGAAGGTCCATTTTATTCTCTTTTCTATTTGTTGCAATTTACAATTCATGTACCTATCAATCTTTGAATAGTTTTAAGAAAATAGGATTGTCCATAAGTTCTTTCTTTTTCTTGTTACCTATTGGTAGCAATTTAAAATGTCCAGTAAACGCCGTCCATAATTCAGAATTACCGGCTAGCGCCATCTTGTCTGCCTAATAGAGGTTTATTAATATCGTAATACTCCTAGCTTGCCCCTTTAGCGGGCATTTTGCTTTTAAATTAACGTCCAAAGCGTATTGAGTTTAATCCTTGCTAGCATGTGAAGTCAGCAAAAATCTACCATGGAGAGGATACTTCATCTAGATTACAGACTGTTATGCAACTTAATTGCATTATATGCTGATGAGATGTTTATACACCCAACAATCTTAAAACTTAAAGTTTACATGTAGATATAAAATTATCGGGTAATAAATTTTAATACAGTACATATCTACCTACTTATAAACCTTTTATGTTGCGAAAATAAGTCATAAATCTACTTAATCACCATAAAAACTTAATATTCACTTAAAAGCTTATTTAAACAAAACATTTATAGCCTACTTAAACCCACTGTCAATAGCAAGACAATTGTAAAGCTGTCAACGTTATTCCAATAAAACAGAATAGTAAATCGTAGCTACAAACAAAACCTAACCCGCGACCTAGCTAGGGCATTGCTCTGATCAACTGAATTATAGATGCAATATCCTTTCAAAGATACAATAATGAAGGTACGATACGAAATGTAATATCGAACGAGTAGCAATCCGTTGTAAATTTGATTGTAGATAGAAGTGCAACGTGTACTAAGCCCTGGGCCTGCAGTCTCGACACAAATCGTTACGACTTAACAACCGAAAATTGTCGTTAAGTCATAACAATCAAATTTCATCGATATTTGGTAGTCTCGACTGACTGACATAACGATTGTCATCGCAATCATATCTATTTATCGATACGGTAAGACGCTATGATATCGTCTAATTTTGACAGCCCGCTACGTCTCTCCGACAATATCGTTATAAACATTATATTGTAATTTGGTGATACAATTTTAATATTATGGCAGAAGCTTATTTAGCTTGGGACTTAGTGACTCTAGAGCACAGGCAGAACATGGTTGTGCAAAGAAAAGTCGCACGCAACCGGCGACAAAGTGAAAACCCGTTGAACTTGGAAGATAGTCAATTTCTATCTCAATTCAGAATTTCTAAAAATATGTTTGCCGATCTCGTAGATGAACTACAGCCATCTCTTCAAAGACAACGGCCTTATGGACTATCTGTCGAGTCCCAAGTAAGTTTTATTGAGAAATTATTCATAAATTGAAAGAAATGTAATATACGTGATAAAAAAACTTGCTCATTTCCACATCCTTTTAAATAGGTACTGACGGCGCTTCGATTTTACGCAAGTGGCTGTTACCAACAACCTGTGGGTCTGCAGTGGGGTTGCAGTATGAGTCAGAAGTCAGTAAGCCGAGTAATACATGCTGTAACCACTGCTATAAATGAAAGGTTATTGCGGAAATACGTAAAATTCCCAATGACGCCGGAAGAACGACAAGCAGCCAAAATTAAATTTATAAATGCTCCACAACCATTTCCCGACACAATTGGAGCAATCGACTGCACACACATAAAAATTATTGCACCCAAGTTCCATGAAGAAGCATATGTCAGTGGTCACCATGAGGGACACTCTTTGAATGTACAAGCTGTAAGTTTACTTTTACTATTTTTTACTATATTTTTTAATTTATGTAGGTACCCAATTAACGTTTCAAAATATAAACGGACACTGTTTAAAATAATAACAGTAGTAACACATACACTACTTATTATTACAATGTTATGTAATTATACCCATTACAGGTGTGTGACCCTGACCTATTAATATTAAATATTAATGCGAGATGGCCAGGGGCCCGGCATGACGCTCACATATGGGCAAACTCACCAGTGCGCACAAACATGAAGCGACACTTTGATAATGGTGACCGCCATTCATGGTTACTTGGTTAGTCTCAAAATATATTTATATATTATTTTTGTAAAGTTCACTATCTGCATTATAATAAATATAGAAAAATATTTAGATGTAGAATATAAATAAAGATTTCATCTTTTAGGTGATGATGGATATCCCTTAGAACCATGGTTAATGACCCCATTAAAAAACCAATGCCCTGGGACCCCAGAACGTGCATATACTGATGCACACTGCTCTGCCAGAAATATCATTGAACGATGTTTTGGCGTACTTAAATCAGTATTTAGGTGCCTCTCGAGTCAACGTCAACTGATGTATGACGCCACAACTGCTGGCCTTATTGTCAACGCATGTGCAGTATTACACAATATGCGGATAAAATACCAACTACTCGAAGATACAACCACAAGTTTTGACAATGAATACGGAGTCAATTATGATGATCTAGAAGGTAATCATTTTGACTGACTAGGTTGTTTATGAATAAAATAATACATATGCATTCAAACCTAATTATTGTTACAGAACTCATATCTGGCACTGGGCGCGCTGTAGCGGAGCGCATACAACGTCGTCTTATTCAGAGGAGTTTTTCTTAAAACATTTTTATTTTTATTATATTTATAATATAATATATGATTATTATAATTTGTGTTTAATTCATTTAAAACTAACTGTTGGAATTCAAGTAAAACAATGAAAAACTTATTACTTTGTCATAGATTTATTTATAGCCTCAGCTAGAGTATTGGCCGCCTGAGCAAATAACAAAAATGCCTCTGTTTGGCCTTTGGTTGCTTCAACTTGGGCTTTCGTTGCCTCAACTTGGGCTTTAGCTGCCTCCGCCTGCATTTTAGTTGCCGCAGCCAGTATCTGCAATATAAACAAAAATATTATATTTTATGCTTATCAATTTTCCTTAACTTCAAATATTGTTTTTAGATTTTATGCTAATACTTACTCTCATCGATTCCGCATTAGTTTGAGCAATTATTTTAAAATCCCTGCGGGCAGAATTATATTGCTCGGCTACGCTTTGGCGAGGGTTAAGATCTGAGAAAAACATAAAATAACATACTTTTAAACCTTGTTTCACTATAATTATGGTTACGCATCATTTGGTTATTAAAAGGTACACTTACTTCTATTTCTAACTCGTCGATTTTGTACCCTACGTGCCGGAGACGATGGTGTAGATATAGCCGTTTGGCTCTCACTCTCTTCTGAAATAATGAAATCATTATATATATCTAAGAGTGTTTTATTTTCATGCTAGTAGTAACTTTATCAAACAATATCATCAAAAGTGAACTACAGCAAAATTTACCATTTTGAGGTGGTAGTGCCTCTTCTGTATGTGCAGTTGGCAGTTGGGTAGTAGACTCTTGTTGGTGACACTGTGGTGGTATCACTTGTAAACTATCTGCAATAACAAATCATTTTAAATGAAGTAGCTATGGAGTAAATTTAAAATGAAAACATATTATCCATGAAAGTTACCTTGAGAACTAGAAATTATAATAATTTCTTCCACATTCACTCCAGCTTCTTGTTGTTGTTGTACAGTCTGAAACAAAAATGTAATGACTATAGGTTCTACCTATATAACAGTATTGGTAAAGGTTATGATACTCATTACTTCATTTGTCATATATAAGTAAAATATGACACATTTTGAAACACAAATAATAAGTAGACTCACATCTTCCTCTGGCATTGAGTCTGGGCATTCTGTACCCAAAGTGTACTCCACACCAACAAGAGAAATTATTCTTTTCTCCATCTCTGTAAGAGGAGCAGTGGTGACGCCGCGATTGCCAGTCTGCACCTTTTCTTTTCTCAATTTTGCAGCCTTGCTACACGCCCGGCTCTTCATATCCCTCCAAACCTATAAATAAAATTTACATTTCAGTAATTATAATGTAAAAATGCACTGACGCTGCACATGTCTATTTATTAGTTTTCGCTGAACAAAGTTATAATAACAAAACTTAACTGTTATCCACTGCTCGGGTGTCTTACAAGACCCGTTGGGAACGTTATTCAGTTCCGTCGTCGCCTCCCTCCAGCCAACGTCAAAGTTCTCCCGGCCTTGGAGTCCGGTAAAACGTCTGGTGAACAAAAATGGGCGGACCTCCAGCAATCCCAAAAGCACCTCTATTTGACTGTTCGTCACTTTTGCGCTTCGCTTACGCCTAAAATATTAGGGAAATACACAAATAAATATTCATTAACATATTAAACAAACTTCATCAACAAAAATGAAAACACAAATTCAAAAACTGTTTTATTTACCTGCCGCTGCTCGGGCCGGGGCGTGGGTCAAACTGTTCGACCATATCAGGATTTTTTTATTTGCTTTTTTCATACACTTTTTGCATCCACTAACAAAACAAATCGACAAAACGTTGACAAGACGTTGTTTGTCAGTTAGTTATCAGAGTTGTCAGCACGCAAGACTTTTTACCCTTAATAATATATAATTATTTTCAAAATCTATTTACCACTTAGTTGTTCTAACTGTAATGTTCCGTTATTTTCAAGTTTTTATTAAGAAATGTGTTTTTAAAACAAAGTTTATGTAATATATGTTTAATTTTCAATAACTATTATTTGTTTTAATCATATGTGGCCCATAAATTTCTCCCCTAAATCTAGGGGATTTTTTTAGCTGGTAAAATTATTCTACAAAAATACAGGACTATGAATACAATTGTCGTAGGCGTATCGATATCAACAAGACAAGAGTTTGCACGCTATCTTGGCTGTAGAGACTTGCATTCATAGCGATCATCGATACTGCAAACATATTTTGTCGTTAAGACATAACGATCGGTACGTTGCGAATTCATAACGATTCATGTCGAGACTGCAGGCCCTGGTAAGTTCAGCCTTTATCGAATGGAAAGCGTAGGCAAGAGACAAAGACCTCACATCTCGATTCTCTCGGCGCTCGGAAGTGTCCACTACAACACGTCGGATATTTTTACTATCGTTTATCTATCGCAGCGTACACTGCACTTCAATCAAAGATCCGAGGCCGCTCTAGGCCGACGCACTCGCCGACATAACACGTGCATTACTCACGAAATATTTTCATAAAACCGAACCAAACCAAACGCACCCGTCCTCTCCCCCCCGCGACCCCGCGTCCCCAGTAAAACCAGTTCAGTTCGTGCCCGGCTGCCGTGCGCGTCGGTTGTTTCGCGGAGAGAGTGTATTCGCCGCGCTGTGTTACGAAAAAACATCTTTTGTACCAAAACCAACCAGTGCTGTGGATTTCTATTATTATAGTGTTCTTGTGAGATTGTGCCATTTCATATTGTGATGTTGCCTGTACGAGATGTCATAGTGAAGGATTTCTCTTGAAAACTGTGGAACGGGTTCCGCCTGCCGCCGCCGGACGCCTTTTCTCTCCGATCTCGGGATATCATTAAGGTATTTATTGTTACACCGGCTCATTGTTGTAAGCAATTCTTTCTACGTCCCTCGTATAGAGTTAAATCGATAGTCTTGATTCGGTCTCGTATGCGAGTGAGGAAGCTCACCGCGTTGTAATGCGTCGATATTGAATCGCAGATTGTGGACGGTGTTTGTGGATTTGCATTGTAGATGCGCGCGGCTTGCAATGTGCAGTAAACACAGTGGCCCTCGGAACGGGTTCGAGTCCAGCCGAGGCTCGAGTGGGCGAGTATTAATTAGGCGACTTGCTGTAACGGTACAACTTGATGGTACCGGCTCCACTTAACGATCATTTGATAACTTTTGTTGTTGGCTTTTCGTAGATTTGATTATAATTGTGTTAATAACATTTTTTATGGTCGTATGAACATTATAAATAGTTACATCGACGGATCGGAATACCTAGATAAGATTAGTAGCGATGGCCAAGCTTTTTCAGTCGCAGGAAAGCTTAATATCAAAATAATAACATGACAAGTATGAAAACACAATTTACACTCGTTATCATTAGTTAAAACTTGTTTTTTTACAAGAGTAAGAAAAAAACCAAAGAGGGTTAGAGTAACAAACAAACCTCGTTTATACTCCTTTACACACCATTTCTACAATAACTGTGGTGAAATCTAAAGACGTCGGTAAAATAACAACACAAAACCACTTTGCAAATTCGCCGAAATGTGTTTTGTTGTAAGTTGGATTCATTCACCCGCCCGGTAGATGGCGTAACTAGTGGCAAAACAATGAGCTTTCACCACAGCAGGCACGATCAAACGTTTTGGGGCGAATCTTTACTGCTAATTATACGAAACAACATAATAGATAGCTTTGTTAACCCGATTTCACTGAAACAAGCAATCACAAACATTTTGTACACTAATTTCACGTTACGGCATTAAAACGGCACGCAATTTACATCACAAACAACCCATTAAACTTTCCGTGAACAATAAATGATTGTTTAAACGAATTATGCAAAAATATGTATTGATAAAGTACCGATTTTAATCTGCACATTTATTCACTTCGACCATGTTAACCGCTTCGTTTCGTGGTTAATTTATATTACACAGCACAAGTCACTATCATCCGAATAACCACTATAGGAACAATAAATGAATTCTGTACGATGGATGACATTTAAAATGGCGCGATTTTTTTAGAGTTTACTTATGGTTCTATAAGGATGTGCAGGCCTACTTTTCCGTAAAACCGTAAAATCGAGTGTTCAATTTATGAAATCGATAAGTTGTAAGGAACTTCTTCGCATTCTGGTTAAATTACAAAAGTAACAGTGGTTTAAAGTTCAGTTTTATTACCTAAATTTGAATACTTACATCGGATAACATAATTTTATAGACAATTTAAGGGTTACATTTTACAAGATGATGCCGTTGATTTACTCGTAAAACAAGTCGTAAAGCCGGTATTGATGGCAGTTATAGGTATATGCAAGATACAGTTGTAGATAGTCAATTCAAAAAGTAAGTAGGTAGGTACCCTACCTATTGAAAAAAAAAACTGATATTGTGAAAACTTATTACCGAACTTTTTGTAAATATCTAATTAAAAGTGAATCCATATTATGAGGTAAAAAAGGTATGAAAGTATTTCATGCGTATTCACTATTTAGGTACTTATTATATTTTACTTATAAAAAAACTAAGCTTTTTAAATTGCAGAGTTAACTTAAGTACCTTTCTGCCTACGTATAACGCATGGCTAAATAATGATCGCAAGCATTATATTTCTTGGCTCACAATGCTCTAAAAAACAATACCCCTGGATTTATTACTGTTCATTTAGGGTGTTTGAACGCACGTGTCACGGGATTTTCGAGTATGCCTCGGAGCGTTAATTTACCACAAAAAAAAACTAAGTCCGGAAACGTGTGTCACATCGGTAGTTGTAGAACAGATGTTGACATGTGTCGCCTGGCTGTATGGTGCGCTGCCGTGAGCTAATTGAGTACGGAAAAAACGTGAGCTGCGTTCCATCCTACATTTACGCGGGAAATGTCTAGGCACGATGGATGTGACTTGACGTTTTTATTCTGTGGTTCCTTTTTCGATAATTGACGGTTTTTTAAATTCGTATTTTAAGCATTTTGATAGGTTTTGTTAATGTAGATAAATTGTAATAAATAATCGTATTGTGATAATAATAATGTTCTGTAATAGTACTTAAGTAGTTCGCAGTTATAAAATATATGAGCTACAAATACATATACATATAGGTAGCTAACTAAAACTAACTGAAAACACAAATGAAATATTCTTTATTTACCTTTATTACGATCTAAATCTTTTCTTTACAATCATTTAATAAAGCGTAGACGTGTAAAATTTACGGCTGTTCAATTTGGGTAGGATTTTGATTTATAAGATTTTTCTTTGCTAAGTTGACTGAATCTAAATTACAGTGGCGTCTAGCGGTCAAATAAGGGCGAAATTAAATGTTTGTACGTTTCTTCGTATGTTTGTCATGCAATAAGCTTCTAGTGCCTTAAAATAAAATAAAATTATCCACTGTATTTTAATTACTTACCTTATAATTTTTTTTTTTTAATATTAGGTAGGTAGGTATGTACTATTTTAATTGATGTTGTCGTTACAAAGTTTTAATAAAATGAGTTAGAATGTACTAAAAATTATTCTCTGGTAGAATATAGGTGTTAATTTTATTAAAATAACAAATCGTAATAATGGGTAATGTTACTTAGGTATAAAAATAGTTTAATCTTGATTTTGTAATCATAGTATTTCAAACCCACCTATCTGCAAAAGTGTTCTTATCTTTTAAGTATAAAATTGTCTTGAAAAATAAATTATTACAGGTATTTTTGAACTCAAACAAAGTTTTGTATGACGTCAAACGTAAAAAAGTCAAAGTTAAACAACTGCTCAAAATATCGATGTACATACGACGTCTACCTTATCTCCATTACTCTCGACCCTATAATGTACAAAAATAATGTCAAAAGACGCGTGGGCACTTACAAACAAGATCTAAATAAACCATCATCTTATCTTCGACATTTAACCGTAAAAAATTCTGGCCCAGCGCGTACCGTTACGTGGTCAGTGCGACCATAGATAATAACTAGCCCATAGACTATGTCTCCGCCATATTTGATCTTGACGGATTAATTAAATTTGACAGGCCATTGTGACATGGCATCATGATGAAAATTACTGTTAGTGCGAGCAATGAGTTGTAATCTCGTCTTGTGTCGTTTAGTCGTACCCTGAGTTTTATGGCCTTGCATCAATCATTCAAACGTGTTTGGAGTCAAGTCTGTTCTGTTCGCGTGATCGGAATCGATTGACAATTCACATCAAACGGTTCTATAATGATTTAAGATGGCCGCGCTGTCGAATGCGACGTAATATTCAAATTCACATGAAATGTGTAAATTATGGTTGGAAGACTGTTTTGATTGCAGTTTTAATAAAGCTATTTATGTGTCATATATTACCCTGCTCTAATAGGTCAATTCACTATTTAATATTGTCAGAGCCTATTTCTGGATTAGTCAACTTCTTTTTTCACACTGAATAAACTATGCCATACAAATAACATAGGTAATCACGTTAAAAAAGATCCGTTGTGTTAATTTAGTCATTTAGATTAACTCACGATGTAAAATACCACACAGAACCAGACTTACCAATAGTTTTTTTAATTTATTTTCCTTGTTACTCCATAAGTTACTATTTCTTCCTCGGTAACTTTTAAATGTGTCTTTGAAATATGAAAGCTTTTAAACCAAAAAGCTAACGGTCATTTCGAGGGTCAAAATAATCGTTATTTGTAGAGTGTACAATAGTTTTGTTTGACTCATCACCCTTTTTCGTTTATGAGAATTATATTTACGGTGTTTGTAAAAAGATCTTTAAAGTTTAAAGCTACCACGTCAATGAAGAGGAACGCTTAAAAAATCCGCTACGTTCACAAGTCTTGCATGTGATATAGGTATCTGTCTGTCAATTTCTACCAATTAAAACCAAACTACTGGCTCGAAATTGGTCAAAATTGACAGATAGACCACCAGACATACGAGACTACCAAATCTAGCAGATTTTTAAATCGCGAACACTCTCATTTTTGGTTTTATTCTTATATTTCTTGGTTAGTAAGTAAATACTAAATAGTCTTGAAGGTAATAACATTTTGATCATCTTTAATTTGAAACCTACACTGAAGTACAATAAAAAGCTAAGAAAGTTAAAAGTTCGTTACTCTGCTATGATAAAAATAAAAATTGTAAATACCAAGTACTGTTATTTAATTATTTTAGTACGGACTTAAGTTAGGTAACTTAGCTTCGTAATTTGGAAACTAAAATTTAATAATCAATTGCCTATAATTAAAACTTTAAATTTTCACGAACTTTGAAAGTTTTGATGGAATTTCTCCGTTTACGAAACTGCTAATGAAAATTTATAGCCTATGATATAAAATAAAAACTTCACTTTCTAATACTCAGTATTACTTTGATGTTAAGATTAACCTAATTTAATTTCTTTGAATATTGACTAAAGTGTACTCAAGATTGTTTTCAAATTATTGACATGTTTACGTAACATTTTTTATTCTACGCATTTCCAAGAAGTTTATGTCAAAACATCTTGGAGGCGTTAGTAATTAAGTAAAATGCCCACTAAAAGCTTTTAGTTTTTAACTAGAATCATCTTTTTGATGTTCCCTTACTTTTTACAGTTATTTCACATGCTCAATCTTGAGAAGCGTAAAATCCATAACATTTAAACCAAATTTCGTGCATAACTTTTTATTTTCAAAGAGATTTAATTTTAACTAAGACATAAAAGTGTCTTCTTTATAGACCTTTTTAATAAAAGTATTTAACCACTAATGGCACTCAATGGCGATTCGGAAACATTAAAATGGCCGTAGGAGAAACGATTTAAAAATGTTCTACGTATTCCACTGAATTATCTTCCACATTCATTTGAATGGTCTAAGTCGTGTTCTGGTGTAGCATTAGCTTAGGTCTTAGGGAAAAAATAAGTTAACTATAGAGTGCACCTAACAGTAAAATCGTAAAAGATGTGTCAAAAGAGCGCGCAGTTTTATTAAAAATATCTCAAAACTTAAAAAATCGATATTTTCGCAGAAACGTCATCGCACATTCTAAAAATTTGCTTACGCTTGCACAACGGGCTACTAGCGATGCCCGCACTAGTACCTCCATGTAGGTATATTTAGCCTTAGGTTATTCTTTTGATTACTTCAACAATCAACATTATAAAAGCAGTCATTAAATCACTTGATGCCCCTGGAAGCGACGCGTAAAGTTATTTAACCCCGTCAACTATACTTAACTGCGTTACCTAGACTTAACTTGTAAAGTTATAGCAGAGTGAACAGCTGCTTATTTTTTCCCACCTTGAGATGTTAAGAACAGTAATCCTAGGAGTTTTGCAACATTTTATTGTTTTATTACGCTCGGGTTCTGCCGGAGCGCGTAAGGAAGTTACGTACATTACGGGATAGCCCCAAGGCGGAATGGTTATAAGAAAGCTATTTTACTGTCTCGCAGGCTCGCCTTGGAAATAATTTCGGTTGCCGTTAGGATCTCAAGTTGAAAGTTTATTGTGGACCGCAATTGTTTCGGAATTATAGACTTTCGGCCTTTCGAATCTATTGTCAATGAATCCGCTAACACTTGCATGATAAACTGGTAATAAAAAGTTTGCGAGAATTTTTAGAACTCGGTTGTGTAGGCCATAAGCTGATGAGATTACAGAGCAAAAAGCGAGCTTTTCTATCTAGCAATCAGCTGAACAAACGATCGATTTATGTAACGCCGCTTTACGAGTTGCTCCCTACCAAAATTCTATAGTAACAAGCCGACGATTTTGCTCACCCAGAAACCTGCAGCGTACTGAGTTCTCCTTTTATAAATTCTGCGGGATTTGCGTGTAGAAGGAGAAATGTAACGATAACAGCGACAGGATCATTCATTTATGTTAGATTACAGAATGGTGGTGAGTCGAGAGTCTCGCTAGGGTTTTACGAGTTTCGTATGACTCCCGAATCGGCTCCGAGGCAGTTTCCCAGAACTCATTTGAGAAGTTTGGCGTCATCAAAAGTGGAAATCCGTGCGCCGTAAGACCGCGATTCCCTTGCTACCACTCGTATTAAACGTATAAAAACTGTAGTTACAACGAATCTATGAATAATGTCTTCATTGAAGCTAAAATTGCTACTTTGATATGTAATTCGATAAAATAAAAAGTCAAAACATTGACGTGACCTTTTATTTATAGAATTACTGCCCCATTTAGGTAGTTGTGTGAAAGTATATTGGAGCCGACGTCACTCATAAAATCCTATAAAGAGTCATCAGGGTATAATAACATTAGGATATTTCAAAAGTGTCGCACACATTCGGAACCCTTGTAATACCACTGTCAACGTTAGTAATAACATCAGGTAAAAATTGGACGCCGAACTTGTCCCTTCGAATCGGAAAGGGGATATCGGTTCTCTCTTTCATTAATTGGTTCGAGAGGATAGAATAACTCGAGCTCGAGAAAGCCGAAGCAGATGGATCACGAAGCATTTGTCATTTAAAAACGTTCGACTGGAATCCAAACGCTCGGGCCAGCGATAAAAATTAGGCGCGCCTAAAATAATTGAACTCTTTTATTTGGGTCGTAACTCCGAACATTTGAGATACTTTGAACGCAATCAAGTTCGCCTCCACTGCTTCGGAGTTAAATTGAGACATTGAATGTTTGCCATTTTCTTTTCCTTCCAATTTCGCGCCAATAGCAAAAGTAAAAAGGCTCGCCGATACCACCAACATGGAAGGCGATATACGACCTCGCCGGAGAGAACCATTTCCTTTAATGTTTTCATGAGTCTCGAGAACTAAAGAGCGTGTAACAACGTATCTGTTCGGTGCCTTTTAATAGCCCAAGAGCGAACAAACTGCCAAGTATTAAGTTTTATCAACCATCTGCACGAATGTCACGTCTTTATTACTACTTATTCTTTGTCCTCATGAATGCAGCGGCCGCGGGACAGAGATGGGACTATACGCGTGTCCCGCTTTAGACTTGTGGTTTTTGCTGCGCATGAAAAGGTAGGGAAACGAGCGTCCCTTTCGGGCATAGGTGTTCAATTCAATAAAAAATGGCGTACCTGAACCGGTCTCCTGACATGTTTATACATTTTTCTTACTGTTGTGTAGAGGATTTTTTTGTTACGTATTTTTCGATTGAGATTGAATCCGGAGCGTTATTAAAAAAGTTTGTGGCGTAATTCTCGCGGTGATTTTTACACTGTGCTCGCAGATTTTTAGCGAATTCTCATTTTGTTTTAACGCGGATCGAGAATCGTTGTGACTTTGATTTATTACCTAAGTATTTGCATCACGTGTTGGACAGGATTTAAATTTGATGTTATTAGTGTGGGTCTGGGTACCTGCTAATTAAATATTAATTTATGCTGTAAAAAAGGGTACGGCGTCCGGCTGGGTTTTGTTTTATAAATCTTGAATGTTGTGAATATCAGTTTAAACATTATATTATAACGTTGTTATTTGAGAGACTGGGGTGTTTAGATGGCTTCGCAAATAAAATTCATGACGTAGCGACCTTGAACAGTCCCACATTCAATATTAATTTTACTAACTATTGTGAAGCTTTGTTATTTAATCATTAGTTCCAGAAACCAGTAGTTAAGATTGCCCGAAACAGTGGGTTATGTTATTATTCCCTGTGTAAATGGATACAAGGTAGCTGGTTATTTATTAACCGAGGGATCGCCTTGTTCTGTTTCGGCACACATCTTTTTCTTTTATTAACCTCTCCGTAAATAAAGATGATATTTTACGAAGCAATCTACGGAATACTTACACACTAATGAATAACAATAAGTGTAAGTGCCAATTAAATAAATGAATAAAGTAATAAACAAGCTGTTTATGTTCCCAAAGACAATTTGCGAATACTCCCAAACAGCCAAAAGCTAATGAAATAAAAACAAAGTATCCGATCTCAATCGAATCGTTTGTCTATGCACGCAGTTTAAAAAATAAAAATCCAATATGGCGGGTGCTAGCACTCACAACTGAGTCAGCGCACCTTACGATGGTCGATGCCGTCCGTTGCTTTGTCCCGATGCCTTTTGCTAAGCGTTATCCGACTGTTACCTTCATTTTATCATTTGGAAAGCATTGGCGCCAAAGTATTGGTACCCATTTGAAAAAAAAAAGATGAATACCTTACTATCTTAACTCGTAAATACGATTTTGCATCGCTCCCCATTTACTATATTATATTGTAACCTATCGTAATAAATATGCTTTATTTTAGTTAATAGGTGTTTTCAAGAAATTTATGATAAATAAATATTGATTTATTGCAAACATTGCACTAGCATAAAAAGTGCTTACACAGTCATTAAACGAAGCGCTAACTTCAAGAAATATATCTATTAGTCATATTAGAAATAATTGTGAGAAGTTTGTATTAAGCAAGTAAGTTGTTTCTTTAGAGGAACAATTTTGTAAGTAATTATAACAACAACATAATAATAAACAAGCAACTTGTCCCACTGTTACCTTCAAAATTAAAAAAAACATGTTGCGATTTGCGAAGAAGCGTCTTAAAAATTTCCAAGCTGCTGCTATCCATAGACAATTCGTTTCGACCTATTTGAATACTTTGCCCGTCTTTCCACATACTCTGAACAATTGCACTACTGTATTATTCTATTCACAAAGGCATGGGTTCGATTCTAAGATAAGACATTCTCCTTTCTATTATATGACTTCTCCGCACTTAAAGTATTGCGTACACTTAACATGGTCATTTATATTGTTCTGATTTTATTCGACGAGTCGTGAAATATACGTTTATTATGTAATAATTAGTGTCATTTTACCTAGCGCAAAATTGTAACTTCAAAACTAAATTACGTTTTATTTATCGCTAAGCAACGCCCTAAGTTATGTCGAAATCTAAAGAAAACCCCATAGTAAGAATTGAAGTAAGATTAATATTAATATTTACTTTCAAAAAATTTGGTACTGGCCTTATTTTAAATTAGTCTAAATTAAAAAAAAAACTTCGAAAAAAAAAAGTTCTAAATTTGACACTTGAGACACTTGAGAAACGGCGTGTTATAAGTTTTCTAACCTATAAATGAGACAAACTGAACAAGTGAACAACTATAAATTTATTTTATTGTTAGTATTATTGTATAACTCAATAACAAGACACTATTATAGTAAAATTTCCAAAACTTGTATACGTAGGCAGCCATTTTAAATCATATTCGTATAACTAAGTTGATACCTCGTAAATTGGATACAATATTTTTAATATCATTGAACTTTGACATTGATACTTGACTTCTGTTATGAAGGCGATATAGCTTTTAATATTATGGTAAGTATGCTATTATGTCACTGATTTGAGATACAACATATTAAAATACGAATAAATGACTTTACTTGATAAAACTAATAATGTTACTTATTGTGATAACGTAAAATTAAAATTTTGGGCTGGTAACACACGACAGAGCAGCAGATAAGCAAGTTAGTAGCTAGTAATACGAATAAAAACAGTATACAGTCTGATAAAAAAAAATAGTTTAACTATTAAGTAAGTAATATAAAAAAATTAAAACTTTATATTTTAATTTGATCTTTTATTATCCTTTTAGTATTCGTAATTTTGTAAAAGGAATGTATGGTATTGAATTGTAACTTCATACTTATTCTGGTATGTTTTATAGAAAATGACAATCAGTTTTGATTCTAATTTCGACACTATTTTACCTTCTACACTTAAAAATAGATCCTCTATCGTTAGTTTAATATCTATTAAAATCGACACTTAAAATATAGGTACCAATAATTACTTTACAAATTATCCTTTTGAAGTAACGTCGTCAAAATGACCTTGACTTTTATTTCCCGTTCATAACGCGTTGTTATAAATGAACGCGTTGTTTTTTAAACGCATTTGAAACTAAGTAGGTATTTATAAATAATGTGGTGACATGCATTTATATTGAATACAATGCTTCATTGTACTATGAGTCATGTTGACATTAAGATATGCAAGCAGAAATGTTTGTTTTTTGTTATTCGGTCAGTCTTTGTTACAGTTATTGTCACTCAAAAAATGAAGAAAGATATTATCTAGACACGCATACGTACTTAAATATAAATAGGTTTTATTGATCTTTATCTGTTTCTGATACCTGGCCGTATGGAATAAATTGTGTTCCAGTGTCATATTGCTAAAAAACAATAACTTTTAAATTTTTATTTCTTTTTCCACAATATTTGAATTGTAATTCGAATTTTATAGATCCGTGTGCCAGTTCTTTTGTTAAGTTAAACGTGTTATTTGACAGTCAATCCGTCATAATGAATGACATTTTAAGATTACATTCGTATGAGGCGTGCTTCGCACTTTATCCTGTAATTCGTGTCATTATATCATTCAGGCCATCTTGGGCATTGCAGTTTTAAAAGTGTTGAGTCATTGGATGTGTAACAATGAGATCATCGGTAATTTGCTTGGTTTTTAACTTTTAAGTAAGTTTTACTACGATTTAATTATTCTAATTAATATATTGAATAGTTATAATTTTACGAAAGACTTGTTTGTGAATTAATATAGTCTCTTTAATTAATAACTAGTAAAACGAACTACTCTAATAGCGATCCAATGACGTTTATGTTGTTTAATTAGTGTTATTCATAGTCGGCTGAATGATGTTTATTCCTTTGCCTGTTATAGTACACACACATAACAAAAATACAAGTCAACAAAAGAGTCGTTGTTGTTATGCAGATTATTTTTCTATAATCTGCTTCACATCTAAATATGTCACACCATTCAAATTGAAATGGTTGTATTTCTCAATCGACACAATTGTCAATTGTCATGTAGATTTCGTCTTTGGGTAAATATAATGTGTGACAATATAGTTCACACCGTTCATAGTGAAATTAATGTTGCATAATCCAATAATTATATTATGTAAGTTATGTTACCACTAATTAATCACTATTAAATACTTAATACAGTTTGAGTTCTTTTTAAATCGGCTTAATGTGTTTAAAATGTTTTATGTTCTATACAAATTATTATATTTTCAACTGTAGCAATACACATCGAATTTGTTCCCATTTTAAATTGTCACATTTTTTCTCTAGGTTGGTTTTACAGAGTGCAAATATTTGCGAAAAGTATTAAATTATGGAGACAGAATTAATTGCACTACTAATTAAATTACATTAGGTAATTTGTACAAATGCATACCAAGATTTCGTAATCTAGACGGTAGCACAATTATAAGGGACTTTAGCTATTTATTGCTACTCTAGCGTAGATTCCATTCCTAACCCTGTGAAATTCCTGGAACTTTCACAAAGTTCAACCAAAGTACCACTAAATAGCGGCTGTCTCGTTTTCTCATTGCCATATTTTCAAGCGGAAAAGAGAAGGGCATAGTGGGCATAATTCACGCAGCTTTTAGTGAAGTAGTCGTAAATCTTTGTAGTCAGCTCGCATTGATCGTTTGCGCCGACGCAAAAAGATATGCCGCTGTCTTTAGATAATTTTGACATGAAAACCGTTGAAATTGTCTATGATTTGTGTACAATCGTCTGTTAATTTAGTTGTTCAAATTTAGAATGATGATAAAACGATTTTTAGATTCGTTGAGAATAGAATAGAATTTTGTATTAGGTACCATCTTAGTTCTTATAGATTTTTTTTTATTTTCAATTAATGGTCTTTTGGGTCAAAACAAAATATTTTTATCAAATTGAAAGTTGTCGAAATCTAACCGGTGCCGTGAGCAGATTTGGAAATTAGGTCAAACGTGCTATTTCGCCCTTCCTATCTGCACTGCACGGATCTGCCAAACATGCCAATAAATCTGATAACAACAACTAGTTACAATATTAGTTTCGATACTAAAAACCTGTTTTATTGATATTAAACAGTCAAGTATTTGCATAAAATATTTGTTTCTAATATTGCCGTTTTGTTTCCGGGATAGGCCGCCATTTTATTGTAAGTGTCATGGCGAAATGCAAAATGGCGGGATGAGCAACGACACTGCGATTATTATTCCTTTGTAAATGATTTTAGTTAATCTAAAAAGGATGAACAATAACTTTCTCAAATATTTTGTCAAATTAAATCTCATCTTGTAGGCTTACTGAATTTATAAGCTTATCTAACCACATTAAAGGGTGTAGGTACCTAGGTAGCCTACAGTATACAAAACTTGATAGCTACCTAGATACTTGCTACCTAAAAGACAATGCTAAAGTATTTGTATTAGTTAGGGCTTCTAATCTAACGCTATTCAGACTTCAGAGGTTCTCTCGACTTGTATAGTTACCATTTGCTTAGGCTTCCAGCACAGGTAGGTATCCTTGTTTCGTCCTATATTTTCTAAACTAGGTCAAATAGAACATCCGGTTTCGTTTATGTAAGGTACTGGATACCAGTATAAAAGAGACGTTAACTACTGTCAAAGATCAACATATGACTGCCGTGATCAATGAGGACTCGGTACTTGTGTATGGTAACCCATCTGATTCTGATTCTTGGTAAATGTTGCTTAACCTTTTATGTTCTGTTCGCCTTTTTGCTTAAGCTTTAGTTAAACGAAGATTAATGATGTTAATTATGCAACTGGTTAGAAAGCCAGTGAGACGTAAAGATGTATGAATCTCGTAATGATAGGGATGTGCAAAAGTTCAGATGTTATGCCGAGATTATCTACCATCGGTTACACAATAGTTACCAGCGAGTATGTGTTTGGTACAAGGTATAAGAAATTAGAAGCGTTACGATTTGCATGTCAGACATTCAAAAGATTAAAAAGAAATTGTGAGTAGGTTGCATTTCAAATTCTATAAAAAATACCGCAATTAATTATTTTTTTTAGGTCTAGGACGAAACACTGAGCTATTTATGTAGCGCAAACCAACTAACTTCATTTATCCTATAGCTTACGTCTTAAGTCATCCATATTTTGCTACAAAAGTTACTGTTCATTCGCGTAACAGGTTTTATTTAATTACTGGCATCAACTGTTCATAGCTTGGACCATAAAAAAGTTGAGTAGACAACACTAGCGCCTCACAGTTTCGGATCATTAATTTGACACTTGAAATAGCTCAGAAGTGTTACAATGGCACTGCAGGCCCGCCCACTAAACGCTTACGGGTTAAAGGTTGGCGATCTTTTTAAATGTAGCTCGAAACGAAACGGTTAAGCAACCCTGCTTTTGTTAATGGAATTGTAATGAGTAAGAGTGAAAGAGTGAAGGCTGGTCGAATGGGCCCCGTCTTTTATAATTGGGGTGCTGGATCGCAGCGGTTCCGGGTTAGAAATTCGAATAGAAAAATGGAACGTGAAGATTAAACGTCGGATATACGAGTGATTTGAAAATAGAACGGAATTGTGCACATTTGAAATAAGAGCTCTCATTGGTGATTTTTAGGTCGACGTATTGTTTGTGCTATATTAAATCCAAAATGGCTGTTTGTTTTGTTTTTAAATGGTAATATGTTGACGTTGAAAAACATGGCGTTGAAAATCTGGTGTGTTTAAATAATAAACAAGTTATTAAAATAAACCGCAGTTAGTTAGTTTTATCCCGTATAACCTTCAAATATGGCCATCCTCGTAATTGGATGGCCTTGGTCAGATAGAACTCGCTTTGTGGAAAATACTGATATTTTACCGCGTCTCGTCTGACTGAAAGTCGCATTTATTAGACTTGGTTTAATCTAGACGAGAAAATTTGTTAATTTAATACTAAACAAATTTTTTACGTATACCTATTCTTAGTTTTTTTGCTATTGGGACTAATCTCCTAATTTAAGTGTTAACTGGAAACCGACCCTATATTTCTGGAAGTATTAAGCTGAATCATACGTCTGCCTAGCTTTTCTCCTTCTGTTACCTTCTTACCTCCTTCAGCCGAATACCATAATTTATACGAAGCCACTGCCTATCTGACCTTCACAACCCAATTACTAGGTAATAATTATTATGCCTTGGTAAGACTAGGATATAAAAACCGACTTTAATAAATTCTTTAGTGTACATAAACTTATGGTATTCCAGCGTGACCAAATACCATAAAACATAAAAATCTTCGATTCTTCCTGAGATTTACGACAATATTTTATATCGATACCGAAGCAGTGTTTGTGCCTAGATTTAGTGACTTGAGTTTGGATCTTTATTAGCCTGTGATGGCTCTCTTATAAAACATGTAGGTATTTTGTTAGTTATAGATTAGCAATTGTTTTGGCTTCTGTAGCTGGCTTCCTACGGTGCGCGCTATCAAGGATCAGACTTCAGATTTTAGTTAATTAAGTGGATAAATCATATTACCAAGTACGTTAATCTTCTTCTTCTGCATAGCCTTTTCCCAAGCTATGATTTGTAGACTTCCAGTCTTACTGGTTTCAGCTGAATACCGTATTTTGTATGGAGCGACTGCCTATCTGACCTCCACAACCCATTTAACTGGGTAACACAGTATCCCACCCAGGGTAAGACTGGTTGTCAGAATTGTAATGACTTAACGACTACCAAAGATCAACGTATGAAAATCTGGACCAACGGACGTGCTTTCCGAGGCAGGGATCTATCTATTATATTATCTATAATAGTTACAAGATTCATGTATGTATTCCACATACATGAATGTTACTTGCCCATTTTTTTGCCCGTGGCCTACAAGAGTTTTTTTATGTTCTGTAAAATCTCCATTTATCTAAAACGATGCGTAAGAAATACTATTGGGAGATTTTTAGTCATGTTGCGCGTGCTTCATAATGTGGTAAATTCCCTTTTTTCTTTGTTTCATCTATTGACTCATTTCAATGCTAAATAAGTGACAGTTATTATTGTGTACACAATTGGCCAGACTGATTAGTCAGATATACATACCTACTAATTACAAAAACAATATCATATAGTTTTCTAAACATTATTGTCAGTCATTAGGTCATATTGTTAGACTGTTTTGGTCAGCAACGTGGTACCTAAAATGCTGTCATCAATAAACATTGTAGAAGACACGTGTCAGTGGCATCATTACGATATTGAACTGTACTACTTTTTGACTTAAAGTCGCTGTTGCTGTCTAGGAGTTACTACTGATGTGCTGTCTTATGTATATTGTGTCATTATAACATTCCTCATTGCCTTTAGGTGCTCAATAACGCGACCTACACTTTCCAATACCAAATCCAACCAAAGAGTTTGCACGTCCTTAGCATTGTAACCATAGACAACAAAAGTCATTCGATCAAAGTTGTTGAGAAACAAAAACCATTACTTATAGTATAGTAAGTAGGTAATGAAAGAGGAAATGGGCCCAGAATATCTAACCCTGCGAAAACTAAGGGTATCGCTTGAAGGACTTGGGAAGTCGATCAAACTGGGATTTGTGCTGAGATCCGTACGGAACTCCGCAGCGGAGGGTTGGGTCGCAAATTGAAATTTTGTTTTTGTTTATTCAGATTGTCAGGTGAGATTTGGCGGGTTGGATCCGGCATTGTGTATGTAAAATGTGTATGAAATATACATACTTATAGACTGTATTATCCCTTGTATTATTCGGAATAGCATCAAGGATGAAACTAAATAATATTTTCGTATTATCCCTGTTCATGTTACCTAAGGAAAATATCAAAATATAGTAATTAAATTGGTTTCCAATCTTCAACCTCCAGTGATAAACCCTGATAAATTTTACTTACACTCTGTTGTAAAAATATATACCTACCTAATGAAATAAATATTTTTTTAGCAGATGTGCAGGTAAATTTAGCGTACCTTTTACTATAAAATATATTACAAGAATATATGAGACGTCATAACTTAAATAAATACGAACCGCATCGTAAAACAAGAAACACTATTTAAATGCAAATCTCAGCAACAAAGTCGCTCCTAAGTTGAATCCTTGCTTCTAACTTAGAATTATATGCTCCAAGTTAAACGACAATGATTTGGCAACCCTGTCAGTTTAATACACCTCATCTTAAAACTTAAATCCTTAAGTTGCAGCCCTAATCTTTCACGTCGATAGCTTAGCATACAGACTTAGGGTTGGTACACATGAAACGATGACAAGACACAAGATTTTCTTTTCAAAATTACTTCATAAAGAGGTTAAGTTAGCTTCAAGACTATTTAGGTATATTATTTTTCTAATGTTAATATCATTAGTTATTTTCCAATATCTTGCACTGTCGCTTCTACTTAGCCTTTTCCCAAGATACGTTAAGGTCAGTAATTCAGTGTCCCTTGGTAAAACTGCTTATCAGAATTGTAATGAGTTTGACTGTCAAAACTAACGCGTGACAGTCAGGATCAACGGTTTATTGCCGGTTTCGGTCAGTAGAATGTTCTTCGTTTCGCTTTGAAAATGGTACAGTCCTTTAGCAAAACGAGTTGTTTCTTGAATGTAGCAGGCATTAATGTGTTTGCCAAAGCACGGAGTGGTCTCAGTAGGTTCTTAGATGGTCGCCCATCCACAGACTAACCGCTGCGAGTACGGCTTAACTTTTAAGGTCTGTCAATACGTGCGGCTTCTACCTAGCCATGAGTCCTCTCCTTAGTACATCCAAGGAGAGAGCTCGAGAGGCTGGCTGGCGTTTTGAATAATTATTTATGTAACTTAAATTTACAATAAATACAAAGTCGTTACCTGTCGCACTACCAGTGTGTGCTATCCCTTATTGTTTTGCTAGCGTGCCTTCATTTACATAAGTATTGTGTCTAGAGAGAGCCTAGTTCATGAACTGCTTAGTAAGGATCTTGTTTCGTCGATTGCATTATAATTAGATGTTTATTTACGCAGACATTTTGGTGACTTAGAGTTGTTTTAGTTTTGATGGAGGGTGGGAAATCTAGGCATTATAAACTATGTATTAAATAAGCTATTCTGGAATTCGTTATCCTTGTATTTTATGATTCTATGAGCAGAAAAAGGCCTTGGTGTGAAATGTATTAATTATAATTACTTACATGCATAAGACGGGTTGCCATTAGTCATGAAACTAGTTAAGATCGATAATGTCCATTATATTATCGAATCACTTAATTGAGACGAGGGACTTATTAAGTACTAGGGACCCGCTTCGCACACGTAGACAAAACATCAATGAATTATACTGAAACCTTCCTCAGGAATCACTCTATCTATTGTTGAAAACTACATTAAAATCCGTTGTGTAGTTTAAAAGATATAGGCGTACAAACAGCGGTAGCGACTTTGTTTTATACTATGTTAAGTATATACCTTAACAATTTCCCATACACATTTAGTGGTTCCAATTTTAAAAGGTAACATGTCCCCTTATAATGTATTTAAAGTGTCCAACCGACCAACAGTTTATGTAACTTCCTTTTAATCCACAAAACGTCCTCAATACCTGTTCTTCAACCTAATTAAGTCCTCATTACGGCCTTGTCTTTAACTTTTTAACAAAAAGTAACTAAGCCATACATTTTCAGAAATCTTGCGAATTGTACGCCAATTTTAATTAAGGATATTTGCTTAAGGAAATACAATTCTTTTTAACTAATTTAAGGAGGAAAAACTGCATTAAATTAGGACAATTTATGTGTGGTATCCTTGATTTGGGTACGAGTTGTTTGGATAACGATTTAGTAGCATATCAACTGCAAAACGATTTAATCTTTAAACGGAATTCAAATACGGTCTTGTCGTACAGGTTTTATTGAAGTTTTGACATTTTATAGCCGCCATTTTGGTTACTGCGCGTTCTGTATTTTAAGATTTCAATGGATAAATTAAACGTATAAATTTATCTTTATGAAGACGTTTGTATCTACCAATGTATAGGAAAATGTGTTTAAAAAAAAATATCCTGTCTAATAGCTATCACTAGTAAAAAAAGCTAAGATATCACTTTTAATTTTATGCTTGTATAAAATATACATTTTTATTAAACAGATTCAAAAACATTACATTTGGTTAACAATACCAGAGGATTTTACGTTAATTTCAATACTACTTAATTAATTTCCTTGTTACGACCTAGTTAGTTTACAGACGCAATGATTTTACGATAAAATACAGGACTTCTCAGTAACTAAATGACATTTCCAGTATTACAATACCATAGCATTCGGTATAATAAGAGCTATATCACAAATCTGACAATAGTATAAATTCCAATTCAATTGCCACTCACAATTAAGTGGTACAATCTTTGATTGAATTTAACACCTATTTATAAACACTTACTAATGTTTAGGTGTTTTATGGTTTCCAGTCTGGTTTTAAAGGCTGTAAATATTCGTAATTTAATGACAGCTGTATTTTTAGATTTAGTGATTATTCAAGTTTATTATAAAAGACAGATTTAAGAGTAAGTTTGTTTTAAATATTGGTAATTAATTCATTCAGTATCTTACGCAAAAATACCTATTTACTTTTCAATCAGAATTGGGATTAACTAAGGAAAATAGTGTAATTAATTTACTACTGTATTTTATAAGTGTAGATCGCAGCTTTATAAGTCGGTTTTAATATAATTTTGAAACAGATATTTAATTGCTTCAATAGAACGACTAATTTCAAACATGCTATTGTTATATTATCGACAACGTACTCATTTTTAAGTAGATACGTATTATAAGACTACGCTTCTAAAATTAGAGCCTTTTAAAAACTATTTAAACCAAACAAAACAAGTGACGATCCATTTATTTGAGCAGTCCATCGTCATAGCTTGTCTCCTCTCGTCCTCAATTTGTTACACTTGGGCAGCATCCCGTTTTGAAACAAAACCTCTTAATGTCCATCAGCAGGCCCTATAAACCAATCCTCTTCATATATTTTGTTAACTAGACTACCATGTGGCCGCCATCGACGATGTTTACAACCAAAATTGACAGCTACTCCCTTGATATACAGTTTAGAATTGTTTGTTCATGCCTGTCAAATTGAATTGTGTTGTGCAAAGTTATTGTTTGCTGTTCGTTTGATGTTTTGACACTCGATTAAGGGCTTTATTGCGTTGGTTTAAGGTCGTTGTGTATGTTTTGAAAGTTATAAATTTAACGTTGTAATCGTGCTGTTGTTTGCATATTGACAGACAAGAAACACCCGAACAAAATAGTTGGGGTGTAAGATGTTTTTTTATATTATTTTTCGTTTGTTAATCTATCAAGTTTTTGGGTAACAAGCTGCATGACAGTTGGTGGAATGTATCACGTCTATTTTGCTTAGGGATGTTATCAAAATAATGTCGGAATCGAGTTGGGAGTTAATCAAAATGTTGAATTTGAGAATCTTGTATATCTTGTGATGAAAGTTTAAAAGCATGAAAGACCAAAGTAATAAACCTCCAAGATACCTTTAAATAAACTTCTTCAAAACATAAGAAGCCACAAATATAACGCACCTACATTTTTTACATCATTTTTGGCGCAAAAACTCTATTCCATGACAAAAAGGCACTCGGTCAGGAGAGCACTTGAAAAAAAAAAGTAAAAAAAAAGCGCGGTATCCTACCGGAAGTCGAGCGGCGGAAGTCGCTAGGCTTCCCGGAAGTGCTAGAGGGCACTCGGGAGCGGCCCAAATTGTATTTAATCACAGTATATTGCAACCTCAGAGGATGAAAATCGGCACGTTTCGCGTGGACATCAAATTATTAAAAATTTAAGAGCTACCCTCCATTTTACGTCCGATAAATGTACGACCCTTCAGTTAGGTTTAATGTGCCTAATTTTTTATTTATTTATCGCTCGTAAGTTAGATTATAAACGGGGTTTAACTTTAATTTAGAATTTAATTTTTAACTGTAAGTATGTAGATTACGATCTTCGGACCGACTTTTAAGACTATCTATTTTGATTACTGTTGATTTATAATTTAAGAGTAGAGTAAACTTGACATAGAGTAGAGTAAATTTGACATAGAGTAGAGTAAATTTGACATTTCTCCATCATGTTAAAAAGGGATATTATAGCTGTATTATGTATTATTTATTCTTGGAAACTAGCCCCATAAATAGACTGAGTTGATTGATTGATGAGACTGTTCTGGAAAGCCAGTTAATATGAGCATACAATAAAGAAATACATACAGTAGAACATAGAAACTCCTCCTTTTTGGACGTCGGATAAATAAGAAAATTTATCGTAGAAATATCTGTGTAGGTAACAATGGAAGACAAGACATCTGTCTGGTACCAGAAAGATCCTAATAGGTTAATTCCACCAAATCGTCTTCTAAGGAAATATGGGCAAAACTTATTTACGTTAAGCGTTCCCTTTCTTTGACCCCACGTAATTACCACACTTTACTTAGTACTCGTACTTTGTCATTGACAAAGTCCTTAACACAAGGCTGTAAGGTTCATTTTTGCAATTCGTTTGTGAGTCTACTAACTGCAGTACCAACATTAAGAAACTTTTTTCCCTAAGGACTTGACAAAGGCGGCTTGTGGTGGAAGAGTAACTAGGAGTATATATCTAGATATATATTGTCTGTAATGTTAGAAATATAAAACAAAGTAGAATTTGTTACATTTGTAAGTCAAGAACGGGTGGCCCGATTTTCATGATCTTTGATTTGTTGGATTCGTCTCTACTCCGAATAGCAGAATAATTATAAACACATCAGAAATATCGGGAACGGGGACTATTTACGTGGCACCGCTAGTACTGTTTATTTAATAAGGAGAAAATTTAAAAAAGTAGATTTGGAAATTTTTGAATTTTTTTAAAGAATATCGCTTCATTATTGTCACATTTCAGTGGTTGTAAGAATCAAGATCAGATTTCAGATTAGGATTAATCAAATCTGAGCGAGTTTCAGGATAAAATAATTCTTAATATTGTATAAATAATGCAGAAAATACTAAAGGACAGTCAAGATACCAACAAAATTCAATTGCAACTGAAACTTATATATAATTAAATAAAGCAAGCAAAGCTCCCGTCTGAACTTCGCATTTTCCCCACAGAGTACTTCTAAATACTGGTCCAAATAAAGCTAAGTACAGATATTAAGTCTTGTAAGTACTTGTCATAACTGAAGTTGTAAATTGTTAACTTTAAAAGTCTTCGGTCATTTTGAGGTTAGATGGAGATTAAAAAAAAATGTTATTAGTAAAGTTTTGTGTGAAGAAATTGCTCCAGTTTATTTCGTTATCTTGATAATTGACATAATCTCAGATAGAAAGTAAATGTTTTTGCTTATTATTAAATTAATTATTGGTTGAAGATTGTTTTTGAAAAGAAAAACAAAAGAAATATTTTATCGTCTAGTGGTTTCTTGATTAACCTGAAGAAAAAAATATATAAAAATAAAACATTTTGCCGATAACATTTCGCGTCAAAACATAATTAATCGAAAATGAAAACAAAAAAACACCTCTAAATTCTTAAACAAACAACCAATCCCTATAAAAGTTCACGTCACATCTAATCTTATACTACTGAAACCTTAGAGGAATAAATAAGTAAACTATAGAGTGCGCATATCGAGTATAAAAAGTAAGCACTATCGTAAAATTAGTACCAAAACTGAGCGCACCGTTTTATTCAAACTATTTTAAAAACCTAATATTACCCTAATAATATCGGAACCGTCGATATTTTCGCTTAAACGTCGTCGCACGATCAGTAAACGGGCGTAGTACAGTTAGCTAAATATGTGCTTACGCTTAGCATAAGGGGCGACTAGCGATGTGCACGCTCTATGCTTGTCTATGATTACACTAAGACTAAAAAATAACAAAACACGTTGTATTGCATGTTCGTATTTATTATTTTTGTTTGGCCGTCAGATGCAAGGCGCGATCTATCATTACAGACCGCCTGGCTTCCAGCCAAGCAAACTATTTCCAACAAATACGAACATTCGGGAAACCCTGTTAATAGTTTTACAGAAGCTTAGTAATTAATATCGTATAGATTTTTGATGACAGAAATACAATTTATTGTTGGTTTGGTCTTGTCGCAAACAGAACAGTCTGTAGCAAAGATCCTGAATTTCGATTTCAAGTAGGAACAAGAAAACTATTTAAGGATTTTAAAAATTAAAAAGAAAACCTGTTTTTTCATCATCGTGTGCCTGTCATCTATAACCCACTACTGGGCATAGAACTTCTTTTGGTTTTTTATTCTATTCTACTTTTTGCCAGCTGCTTGGCTTGCTAGATACATATATTACAAATAATTAAAAAACCATACAATTTTGAATACTTAAAAGTACCAAAAAACAATTTACTATGCTTCTACCCACATGGTATGGTTAACATTAAAAAATGTTGTAGATTATTTTTTACAAACTAACACCTATGTGTGAGTTCTTATTTAGGAAGTGATTTCTCACGATGTTGCTAATAAGGCCATGCGATAATGAAAAGGGGGTCATAAGGACCCCTATGTGCAAAAAAGATCCACTTGAATCATGGTCGGTATCTAAGTGGTTTATTTATATTCTCACGATTTTCTTTTCTTACTATAATAAGACTTTAAACCTTGATTAAATAATGTGACTTTTTCTAAAAGGTTTACATTTTAATAAAACTGGTAGGTACATGTCTTATTTTCGGTTTCTTTTGTATTTCACATATTCCTGACAAAATTTTAACCAATAAAAGGTCTAAAAATGTTACATAGATTAGCATTATCCATCAAAGAAACATAAGTAAGTAGTTACTTGTAAAAGTTCTTACCAGCAAATAAAAATCGTCAATGAAAATCGTCACATGAGTTATGACGTCACAGTTACCACCTAATGAGGAGGTGAGTGACCTGTAGAGAGTGAATTTTGCAACCGCAGCGGCTCCCCAGTCCTCTTGTATTGAGGGCTGCCCTATTCTTCCCGCTAGGCTCTTTTTGATTCCAAATAGTATAACTAGAAAAAAAAATATTTTTGCCACGGAAACAACTACAATAGTGGTTCAAGATTACTTAAAAATTAAAGGAAACTTTACCTCCAATTGTATTAAATCACATCTTCAACGTAGTATAAGATCAAATCCAAAACATTACAACACGGAGATAAGATTCTTTATTTCCTGAGTGACACTAAATTGAGTTTAGGGGTCAAGGTTTCTCTTATAGCCAGTCATTTCTCAACATACAATATTGTGAGAGCAATGTAAGGAAAACCTTTGAGGAAAGATGAGGAAAGCGCTAAGAAGGTTTGATTCAACATGTCTTACACCATAAGACGCATAAATCAATCATCTCGAAGGAATTTCCTTCCTGGTAATATATTTTATTAGTCGCTGAAGGTAGCTTGATGATCTTCGAGGCATATTGCCAAAAGATGAGGTAAATGTTTTATTTATTCCATCGAAACTTTCTGATACGTACTTAATTCTTTTATTATATGTTGTGTAGTATCTCTCCTTGTAACCATGCGTGTCAAACCATTTGCTGATGCGAGTATTTGTTCAAAACCCTCAATGAATATTTGCGTATAAGAATTCATACAGGCGTTACAAAATAAATTCTTTAACTATTTAAACTGGCCCTGCTGCTCAAAAACGTAAAGGCGATGTTTAAAAAATATTCAAAATTTTGTTAAGTTTTACTAAGAATTAATCCAAAAAAATGTTTTCTTACCTATTACAAATAGACCTGCTATTTTAATCAACAAAACCATAGCACAAGTTGAACATAACACTTGAACTGTGTTCCATCCATTCATCCGTGTATTTGGTTGAACCGCAAACGTTCAAATTAATATTCACGGCAACGAAAGATTGATTAGTGGAAGCGTTGCCAGCCTTGACCTGATTCTGCCGACCCCTGTAACATATGACAGCTCTAATGCTAACTCAGTTTCGTATTAAATTCGAAGAATTTGTTTAGTAATTTGTCATCTTTAGGTACAAATGTTCAACATGAATACTTGTCTTAGTTTTGATTGAGTGTACTAAACACCAGAGATTTATCTATGACTGGTCTCACGAAAATTACATATTTTGGATTAGGAGGTTAAAACAATAAGTACCTACCAATAGATTCCTTACTTCTTCTGTTACAATTAATAGAATAATAAGCAAGTCAAGAAACTCGGAAGTATTTATCTTTTCCTTAAATTAAATCATGATCATAGATTAAGTATCTTAATTGCTATACATCAAGAAAAACACAAAGTTACGTGCGAAATGTGTATAAATCTGCTCAAACTGAAAGATCTTCATAAAATATAAGCCATGCATGATGAAAATACGACAAACAATAAGCTTAACTTCTCCATTATTTTCGACACTCATCTTGCAATTTCTAAAATAATCCCATGTTTAGTTTGTGTGCTTTGAACTCGACGCCCCATCAGGCTGGATCAAGTGTCAATCAACACAGATAGAATCAATTATCCGTTTTGATCCAAAACAAACCAGAGATCACACGCACGACAGATGCGAAAAAATGCCTCGTCTAATCCAAGCACTTAATTTAAGCTAGGAATAAAGTTAAAATATCTATCGTTAATAGAAAACGTGATACAATGGCTCCCATTTTAGTAATTAAAATGAAATTATGAAAGACATGGATTGAATTCATAAAGCTTTGGTACCTAATAGCAGTTATAAGACATGCTTCGCGCATCCTGGCGCGTCTACCAGGCAAGAATACTGATTTAAGTGTGCTTTCGCTTTGTCCGTTATAAGGAAGCAAAAGTCCATCTTTTGTTCCATATTTTTGTTAAAAATATGCTCGCCTGTAGTGTAGTATTTCGTTTAGAATAAGGAACATACTCTCCTCCACCGTCTCGACTACGCATCTGCTCAATAACCTTATATTTTAAGTGTTATTCTTCTATTCGTGTTTGAGCTGAAAATGCTTTTTCACTCCATTTTGTTCAGAGTTTTATATTATATTTGTATTTTCTGTTAAGTTGTCATTTTATTTTTCATCATCATTCGTTTAGACTTCGTTAATGAACGATTGTGTAAATAAAATCCCATTATAAATGTTAGCACCACCTGGTAGTTGTTAAAATACGATCTGTAAACAGCTACTGTCTCCACATCTATTTCCTTAAGTAGCTTTTTGTATCGTATACTTTTTAAGACCCTCGTAACTTTGAGAGGAAGCGTTCATTTTGATTACGTTCATATTGAAACTAAAAATAAAACACCGTTATCCATTAGGAGCGTTGACAACCCTGTCGTCCAATATCTGAAGAGCTTTCATCGGTTCTTACAAATCGCTTTCGTCCCTCACCCCTTGTAAGGACGGCGAAAACTGCTGCCAACACTGGCCTCTTGTTTTAAGGCAAAAATTATGGGTTGTACTGTCGCCCCGTCGCTTTTTATTTGGCATCCTGTATGCTACGTTTTTGGCGGCATAACTTCGAGACATTTGGACCGCTCAATTCACAGTGATCATTCAAAACCTTTTGAGGAATGTTTATTGTAAGTCTTGCGAATATTTTTCTCACCAATAAAAACTCGTCGATATTTTTTGTTCAAGCACTAAAGAGGTGTCGACTATATTTTCAGTTTACAAGGATGGATTTTCTATAGGTGAGGTTATTGTTTGATAAAATCGAATCCTCGACAAAGCTGGGTATTCTGTAGGGACAAAGTAATTTGCTAAAGTGGTAATGCCTCCCTTTTCGCCCCTGCCACCCCCCAACGGGCGTATGTCGCCTATCTACTAAAGCTTAGGTACTTAGTGGTATTCTTTCTATCTTTTCTTTTTATAAATATGATCTATTGTTCTTGTTTTTTTGTGTCCGGTAAATTAATGGATCGAATTATGTTGCTATATAAATCTGTACGTGTTATTTTGTCTAGATATTTACTAGAACTATTATACTAATCCGTAATCCTACCTGAGTTTTATATTATCTGAATATCTACTTATACTGTACCTAAAACATAATTCTTTACAGCAGCATAACTCATAATTTATATTTCATAATCTTCGAAGCCCGTCGCACGTAAATTCCTTTAAAATTTTATCACGTTTTATCGTCAATATGTAGTAATTTATCTCACCGCTTTTAGTGAACATCAGTTTAAAAATAAGCTGCTGGAGTGATGTGAAGCTGTTTTATGTTATGTAGCTTGTTAACGTGTAACACTTTAATATAGGAAAGGTATTTCGCAGAATTATGGCCTTATTACGACGCTCTAAAGGGTTGTGTGTGACAGATATATTTTCAATGTATGCTTTTATAGAGTGTATTCGATTTCTCGGTTTTCTCGGCTGCAGAGTGTTTTAAGATGCAGTAAATGATCAAATCATGTTCTAGTACAATAGAATTCAATAACAAATGTTAAGAAAATCATGCTTAATAAGAAATACAAAAATTTCGGGTTTTTGTAACCTAGTGTTTCTCTTTCTTCCTTCCATAATCATGTAATGTTTGTTTGTCCAGCCTCTATTTAAATCTAAAGTATACTAACGCTAGCTAACCAGGCAAACGTGGTTTTGCCAGGGCCACGGTTATCACTTAGGGGTATAAATAAAAGATAGCCTATGACCTATTTCCAAAAAAAAAAACATTAAAATTGGTCAAGCCGATTCGGAGGAGTTCGATAACAAACACTGTGACAAGAGATTTTTATACATTAGAAAAAATAAAAAATAAAATCGACTACATTAACCTACATCAGTGTTCTTTTACTACGAAACAGTAAGGTTAAAACACCTGCATCAATACAAATAAACGTAGTTCAACTATTTTTAATAGTAGTAAGTCAATCTTCCTATCGGCCATGACCGATTTTATTTTTTACTTGTACTGTTTAGTATTAATAGTCGTCGTTTTAATAAAAAAAAGTTTATAGCAATTAATTTTAATTACTTGCAGTTTTTGATCAACAAAAACAAGGGAGGTGACAAACAGAAATAAGCTTTCAATTAAATATAATTAATTATTCGTAATAAAATTTACATCCGAATCGATGCTGACGTAGAGTTAATTTTCTTTAAGGTAAATTAATTTCACATATTAAAGAAATAGTAGTAGCAAAGAAAAAAGTATCATTGATCTTCTTCTTTTTTTTGTGGTTTGATTTGAAACTAAGTTGAAGAATAGATGACGTCACGTAAGTACGTAACTTAACTTTGATATAAAACTTGTTGTCAAACTTCCATCAGGTTGCTTTTATTTTGAGTGCAGGTTAAAACAGTGCCGGCAAGAGGAGCATCACAAAATTAGGTTAAGGCCTCGCACCGAAATTCCGATACGAATTCTTCGTTTGAGTGCTTCGTTAACTGACGAAATTGCGAATAATTATGAAAATTTTCGTAATACCCTCCATAATTACGTTTAGAAACGCTATCTCGATTCCTGAGTGATCGTCTTCGTTGTTTACCTATCTAAAATATAATTAAACGTTTTTGAAAAAAAAAAAAAATGAATTTTGGATTGCAACGATTCGTGTAAGCTAATCGATATCGTATTAATAAAATATTCGATTATTAAATAAATATTCGTTAAAATAACATCTATGTTTTTTCTCATAAGTTAGGCGCATCCGTGTCTAAACTACAAGATAAATTTTATAATAATATTATTGTTTTCGTAAGATTACATTATTATTTAGTTTATAGTTCAGACCACAGCTGGTACGGTGGCTGTGAACTCCATGTTTCATATGCTCTCAGACACATAAAATAACATAAAACATATTATTCATGATACAAATCTGCTTCATATAAACGATATAGGTAATAAATGTTTTATACATTATTAAATATATCCTTACAGTTCAATTAAGTTCCTTATGTATATTTTTTGTATAATCTATATACTAATATATAAAGCTGAAAAGTTAGTTTGTTTGTTTGAACGCGCTAATCTCAAGAACTACTGGTCCGATTTGAAAAATTATTTCAGTGTTGGATAGCCCATTTATTGAGGAAGGCTATAAGCTACATAACATTACGCTGTGACCAAAAGGAGCGAAGCATAAATGAAACATGTTGCAAAAATGAAAAACCGTTGAAACTAAAACACGCGGCCAAAGTCGCGGGGAACAGCTAGTGTATAATAATTTACTCTAATTGTGTAAATTTCAAAAAAATATTATACACTTCCTCTTATTGCGGATTCCACCATGCCTAAATAAAGTGCTAAAAACAATACGAGTTTATTCTTCATGAAAGAATTTTTCTTTATAGATTCTGAAGTGAAAATCTTCTATAACTAAATTGATCGTTATAAAATTGTTAGGGCTCCCCGAGTCGTGACAAACATCCAACAATTTGATGTTATAAAGTTAGTAGAAAAAATAAAGGCGTTTACTTAAGATATGGTCAGGTGATCGTTGAGTGGTAGACAAACAGAACTGTTTACTCTCTAGATTGGAGGATTATAGCGAAGCGGCAAAAATAGTGTTATCACGTAGGGCTGGGACCGAAGTTAAGGAAAAAAATTATAATAGAAGTAAAGACGTATTTTGTAAAATAACTTTCGTGAGGAGTATTCGCGAGTTCGACTCGCGACACCACCGCCGCGTCAGCTCATGATTAGGGACTCCTATTGAGTCTGAAACTAGTCGGGCGATCCCGAGAATATGCGTGAGTAAACCGTTGTTTTTAAATAAAAAAAACTCTTCAATTTTATAATATTAGTAAGTATAGATATATATTAGGTATACGTTAAGTAAGTTGACTTTGATTACGTGTTGTAAGTTCTTCTTATGGTTGTTGATGTAAAATTTACTGTTCTAACAATAAATCTATACGAATATTATAAAGCTGAAGAGTTTGTTTGTTTGTTTGTTTGTTTGTTTGTTTGAACGCGCTAATCTCAGGAACTACTGGTCCGATTTGAAAAATTCTTTCAGTGTTAGATAGCTCATTTATTGAGGAAGGCTATAGGCTATATAGCATCACGCTACGACCAAAAGGAGCGGAGCATAAATGAAAAATGTTGCAAAAATGAAAAACCTTTGAAACTAAAACATGCGAACAAAGTCGCGGGGAAAGCTAGTAGATAATATAAATTAGAACGTTAAGTAAGTTAGCATTACATAGGTCTCGTCTTCTTATCGATGTTGATGTAATATAACTTTTTTTATGATCATATTTTTTTAAAGAGTTTACGGCTTTGATATCGTGATTGTTTATAAATTTCTTACGACTCTATACATTTAAACGCTTGATAATTTTACTAAAACGTATAAAATAAGTAAACAATAAGTATGGCTTGACATATAGTTTCGAAATGCCTTAAACATTTGCAAAAAAAAAACTTAAAAAAACACATTTCTCAACATCGTAGTTCTTGGTATAAAAATATGAAACGAACTCTTCAAATTGCGAATAAACCATACAAAACTATAATAAATCTGTATCAGTACTCGGAAATTTAAAATGTGATACTTTAAGTGTAATACCGTTGAGTTGTATCCATTACACGGTGATATAAAACGATCGTCGTTTATTGCCTCAGTTTTGTATCGAAGGATATGTTACATCATTTCTTGGAACGGAATGTATAGAGATAACATATTCTGAGATATTACACTTATTCGTTGCTGATATTATTTAATAACAAATTAATTGTGAACGAATGAGCTCTGGTCACTATTTTTTTCGGTATAGAAAAAAAAAGAACTGCATATGAACTAGAAATAGAATAATAGCTTAAAGGAGGTCATTAACTAAATCTTTAAAATAATACAATAATTACAGTAACTGTGTCAGTCTCTTACACTATCACGGCTAAACCGCTGAACCGATTTGGATGAAACTTAGTATGGGTTAAGGTTGCATACTGAGAGAGGACATAGGCTGCGATAACTTAACACCCACGCAGGCGGAGCCGCGGGCAACTAGCTAGATTTATAATTTTAAAAGTCAATACATTATTGCGAAATAGAATCGTTCAAAACTAAAGCAAAAAATTTCAATTGTTTTGTAAAATAAATTAATAAAAGCAAAAAGTTATTTATCAAAGTACATACCTACGTCACTTCGAAGATTAAAAAATAAATCAGTCTTTATCTATGGTCAATGGTATCCTATATTCAAAATGAACTGTCAACGCGTGGTTATTCTATAAAACTATGAGATATGCTCCGTGTGTGGTCGCTTAATACCATAGAGTCATGGTATCTTATCTTTGGTCTTGGGGACTTCCTGAGGTCCAAGGGTGTGGTCAAAGGCGCGTTAACTTGTTAATGACGTGATTGGGTGCTTAAGTTATGGATTTGAATGTGGGTGGGTGAAATATACTTTAATTTGTTAATTTTGTGAAGATATTTAAAATTGTATTGTTTTTGTTGAATTAATTAAATTAATTGAATCGTTGGCGGGAATTGTCTATTGCGTCTAGTTCAGAGTTTTCTTTTGGTGTTTCTTAGTAGAGTGGAGTTCGTAGAAACCGTTGAATACGAGTAAAATCTCGGCTATTTTATACAGTTTTTTATTTGTTGTAATTGAGAACTGCTGCTGTAAATACACGTGCCGATAAAGCAATTTGAGAAGCAACAACAATTTTGCAAACAATTTAAAATATACTTTTTAATTCTACAAATCGCAGTTCAGTGTTGAGTTTCCTGAAAGACTGATTCGACCCGATGATATCAATTTAGTATCGTGTCGCCGATCGGGTAATATAAATCTAATGTTACATTTACACATGACGATACCCTATACACTCAGCCCCGGTTTCTGGAAGACTGATCGATTAAATACAGCATGCTTCAAAAACCCTGTCTGATCCTTCAGAGTATTATTCGGCATCGTACTGTGTACACATATACGTAACTATTGGATTTGAGATTATTATTTTTCCCCGGTGAATATAATAATTTAAAATAACACTGATCGCTCGACAAAGTTCACGTGTAGTACCTACAGTTTGGTATCAAAGTAGCCGCCTGAGCGAGACATTTTTTTCTAGTACGTATTTTGAACCAGGAATGCGAATTTATTGGATCGGACGAGGTTCCTGTTACATTCTGTATATTCTCAAACCTACTGATGACTGAAAACCGGGGGTCAGTGTCCCCCACTTTGCACCTGTGTGTGGAAAATTTATTGCGACACAAGACACTATCTAGATAATGAAGTGTCAACAACACGTGTGGACGTTCAAGAAATTTGTGTCCGACATTTGTGTGTCAATAAGTGTCGTCGTTTAACCCGTTTAGTTAAGACCACTCAGGTGAGTGCATTGCGACGCTGACGGCGCAATCTATTGATTGTCCGAATTGAGATGTAGGATACATATTGTCGTGGAGTTTGGAAAGCTAAGATTGATATTGTTTAGCTCAGGTTCTTCCATTGTTTTAAATATAAATGTATGTAATCTGCTTGTCATCTATGTATATAATTGTACCTTTAATTTAAAGTATGCAAGATAGTATAAGTACCAGCTATTAAAAAAGCAAGACTGGCGGAATATGCATAGTGGCAAAGCGCTTATTACAATATCCTAAATTCATCCTAGTTTAGAAACTGAATTAGGAAGCCTCAGTGTCTATTTAAGTATTTGTTTTGTTCGCATTAAGGAAATCTGAATGCGAATACTCCTTCATAAATTCAGTACCGATTTCATTAAGAATCCTACATTTAAAATAGTGCGCACCTTGTGTTCAATTTTTGATTACATTAAATGTGAATAAATATATAAATAAAAGAAAAATGTATCAGGCTTTCCGTTTATAGTCAGATATCATCTCATAATTTTGTGTTTTTAAAATTCAAACTTCCACCACATAAAAACACATCATTTAATCGCCAAAAATCCCAAATTCTCACATTTAATACACGAAAAATTCCATCAACGTTATTAAAAAGCTGCGTTAAAAAAAAAACGCTCACCGATTCCATAAAAAGGGTATTTTATCCTCGAAAGTGGGTCAACGACTAATCATAGTGTTTGAGTAGACTATACAAGAATATTTAATCCCTTGGGAAGGGAGATTTGTAATAGATGAGTTCCGAAGCTATGCGATACCTTAAATAGAGTTTTTATTCATTGGTTTAGAAAATATTCCCTTTTGTTGGAAGAATTGGACTGAACCGTTGGGCTTTCAGATTTTTCTTAAGATTGTATATTTAATTTTGGTGTATTTAAGGAAAGAAACCTTTAGATATTTGAGAAGATATTTGTCGAATATTTTTCTAAGGTGTCGCCAGCTCTGAGGTTCGAGTTTCGATGTTTGTGGTAGCTTCGTTGTCTCTGAATTCCATAACACAGGTTCTTTAGCTACTTTGGGTTCAGAGCAATATATGTGATGTTGTCCAAATTTATTTATTTGTTTTATTTATAAATGAATGGTTTGAATTTACACATTTGAAGCAGTTACATTCACGGATATAATTCGCATCAAAATTGATTTGATACGTTTGTTACGTAATTTTCTGCATATTACACACGTTATGAACATGATGTTTTGTAGTTATGTGTTTATGTGTACCTTCCTTAAATGCCTTACTAACAAAATAAACTGTGTTGAGCACTTTTTTATTTATATTAGGGTCTTTATTGCATTATGTATTTATTTATTTATTTACATGTTCTTTGTTAAGATAACTGTAAATTTTTAAGTACGTATCGTCGACCATTTTAGAGACCAGTGTGTCACAAGACAGTTGTGACATTTAGGGTCACTTTAAAGGCATTATCCCTTAGAACCCCTGATTTCAACTGCCCCTGTGTTAGGGACAAAGGGGTCCTAATAAGTACTTCTTGGAAATCAACTTGTGAAGCTTTTTTATTCATGGATAAAGGGCGATTTGTTTTTATTTAAGTGTCTTCTTGAAGGTTATCTATAGGTAGGGACCTACATACTTTAAAGGGTGTTTTTTTTCTAATGTATTTTTTTTTCATTTTTTCAGGTAATTTTTGAAACATGTATGCTGCGTCAGTCGCGCTAGCTAAATCAAAGGTATTTGTTTGATATCAATAATAAATCTTTGTTAATAATGGCCCCGATTCTGTTAAACACACACTAAGCTTATTTAAACCATCAGTATCTTTTTCACTTGTACACAATCTATAAAAGGACAGACGAAAATTAGAGCTGTCAAATTTAGTTTCGATTAAAATTCTCATACAAATCTACCGACACGCGGAAACATGTGCGCTAAAACAAAGCGATGTTCAAGGCGAAAACTAGTTTGACATTTCCAAGTTAGTTGTTATCTGTTGCTGTCCTTTTCTCACGCTGTATGTTAGTTAAAAATATCAATGGGTTAATTTTGGCTTAGTTAGCGTACAAGGGAATCGGCGCCAATGTATTACTAAAGCACGTTTATAACTAAAAGCGTGTCAGATTTTTGATCAAAAATTAACGTATTTATGACTTTTACTTTTTTTTTCCTAGATAAACGGACTTTAACAACTAGATCACAATTAACGGGTGACGGCCAACAATAACTGTAATGTGTCTATTGCTGCGCAGGAGTTCACACGACGTCCGAATTAAAAACACATCAGAAACGTATTACTATAATACATTACCACCTGCATAGACCTTTGTACATACCCGCACAATATTAGACTCAACTTTAACTATAGGCCATACCAAGAACTCAATCAAACTACGCACCCAAATTGCAACCTTATTTCTGAACCTATAGGTTTATAACTCAATGGCAAATGACCCCGGAAATAGGGATGGGACTCGGTAGAAACCAGTTTTATTCTCGTTTCTTTTTCTAGAGAGTTCTAAAGAATTAAGTAATGTAAGCAAAACCAAACTCGAAAGGGTTCACAGGACTTAAATAAACAGTTCTGTTTTAATTGTGTTATCGTGATATTTGAAGGCAATAATGTGGGGAAAAGAATCTAATTATTTTGTCGTTGTATGTAGATGGTATAGCCTTAGAGGAATAAAAAAGTAAACTATAGAGCGCGCTTATCAAGTATGAACTGTTGGCACTAGTGTAAACATTAAAATCATAAAATTATTTTAGCGCCCCGTTTTATTAAAGCTATCTAATATTACCCTAATAATATCGGAAAGTATATATTTTCCCATAAACGTCTGTCGTCGCACGGAAAATCGAATAAATCCGTTAACAAGCGTAGTACATTTAGCTAAAAATATTATGCTTACGCTGGGCATAAGGGGCTTCTAGCGATGCGCAAGTTCTATGCTTTTTGATTGATCAAATTTTGTTACAACAATTGATTATTTGATATCACTTTGTCAAACAAGTAACTAACGTATAGTGAGACTTATCATTATGAAAATCTGGCAAATGCAAATTGTGCATATTCCTTTTTACTTAAAGTATGTAACATAAGAATAGTGATCAATCCCTGTTCCTTTTCTATGTGAGAGGAGATCTTTGCATTACATGCAACACAGATGGAAATATTTTCTTGGATATCTAATACACTAATTTGCTAATCAATAGCTAAAAAAATATATTCCATAAAACATGGTTTAAAAAAAAATGAATTCAAGTGGTTTACTTAAATTTTATTTAAATAAGTGTGTCCCTACGTTTACTCTTAATGGTAACTCAAAGAATTAATTTTAGGGACCCTTCTATCAGACGAACATTTTTAAATCCGTTCCACATTATCATCAAGGGATTGTTATCTTATTGAGTTTCTAGTTAATAATCTGACGTACGGAACTAATTTATAATTCGATAGTATTGTTACTTTCTTAGTCAAACGATTTTTTCATGGGAACGTCATGGTATGTATCCTAACAAGCATAATTATAGCTTTATTAGGTACACATGAATACTTTATTTTATCTTTTTTAATAGAGATATCTGTTAGAGTATTTGTCGGAAAAAATTAACCTTTTTTTTTTCTCTAACCTACTCATTTTTATTATCTTAAAGACAACCTTAGACCGTAGATGACGTTTAAGACGCACGACTGTCCTAGTGCTAGAAGGGGATGCCGCTATACATAAAGATATTACCATCTCTTTCACTCAATAGAGGTTTCTTCTTAGCGTGTCGATCAATGACAGTAGATTTTTTTTCTGTACCAGTGGTCAGCTACGCGGATGCCATTATCTCTAGTGTTGTACAGGTCCTCGCGTGTACAGGTGGCAGGACACGCTGGGCAGCACATCAAGTGAATAAAGCTATGATAGGTCTAATCAAACCGCTGGCCCTAAATAATCCTTACTAATATTATAAATGCGAAAGAAGCTCTGTCTGTCTGTCCGTCGCGCTTTTACGCCAAAACTACTGAACCGATTTAAATGAAATTTGGTACACAGATAGTCTAGAGCCTGAGAAAGGACAAAGTATATTTTTTGCCTCGATAACCGACAACCACGCGTGCAGAGCCACAGGAAACCACTAGTTCAAAATAAAAAAAGGACGTTCTATAACATATTATTTTAGAACAAAAAATTGTCGCTGAGTTATATCTTGTAACAGATAAATTTATAATCAGTGAAACAAAAAACGAATACTTTATTTATTTACTCGGATAAGTAAATACGCGATCAATCAAAACATGTCTCAACTGAACTCCATCGATCTAGTTATAAGGATTGACACGAGTAATCTGTTGTAAACTCGTGTACAAGTTTGTGGAAGATGAAGTGTGCCCTCAAATATTTGTTTTCGCGAACAACTTTGATAGGCCGACGACACGCCGACGAAGTCTCATGAAACCTTGTAGCTCTCAATAAAGTGACAATCATTTTGTTAACAATGTGGAAAATAACAAGACCTTTCTTGCGTAATAACTTTCGTATGATAAAATATACTAATCTAGAACTGTTGAAAGCACTAAACGTCTGTATTGACGCGACTATTTTGGATATGCTTTACTAATTTCTGGCCTTAAAGAAGCCTTTAATCATAAGCATATAGCGTTTATCCGATATCAACACATAAGTACATTTGTTTCCTGTTATTTAAAATATTAAAATACTTTTTACTTGAATGAGACCAAGCCAAAAAAGGGGGTATGACAGTTTGACCTATATGTATGCTTTTCCGTTTCTGTGTCCGCTCGTAAGTACTCAACGAATCAACCGTTTTTGATAAATAATAAGTCATTAGATTCGTCGTAATAGCGTGAGTGACGCTGGGTATATAAAATTCATAAATAAAAAACAAAAATAGTGGAAAAGATATAAAAAAGAAACTTTGATTGGAGGTACCAAAATAAAGGATATTAACAGGCAGTACGTAAATATAATTAATTTAAATAAAATAGTCAATATGGCGACATATGGCCCCATTATAATATTAACCATTGAGTAAAATATAGAGATATATATATAGCTCTCTTTATTGTCTATATTCACAGGCCATATGTAGTTCAAAAACTATAACCCGATTAATTTAGTTCCAACTTCCAACAAAAAGGACGAGAGCCAACCAATCCTCAAGTTTAAATGCAAAACATATATTCGGAATAGTAAAAAGTTTTTAAATAAAAATGGCTCATATTTATTAGAACTTTTGCGTTTACGCTTTCAGAGATCGTTGACCCGCTGCATTTTTTTATTTGTCGAACAATAAATCAGTTTGCAGTTTAATTCGACTTCGTTTATTAAGATATAACAAAGTAAGATGACATAACCCGATAGGTTCTGATATTCAACAAAAAAACAATGCTACTTAACATTAGAAACATAAAAGCTTTATCTTTTTTATTCAAATTAGTGAAACACAATACCTTTAGCCTCGAAATATATTTACAACAACAATAAATGTGGGAACGCCGCCAGCCTTGTATAATTTAGCTAAAATATTTCTTCTATTATTTTATATTATCACCTACACGTATAAAAAATGACAGGTGTGAATTCTACAATGATAGTTTGATAAATACAGACAGGGTGATATAGTGACAGGGTGATATAGATAAAACCGATGTCCTACTTGCTCATGTAACGTAGAATTTGAAACGAATGCGGTCGCTCTGTGTAGAAATTAAACTCGCGACCTTTGCCCTTTGAATCAAGCGAGCTGTAGCGGCAGTTATTATAGTCGACAAATACTTGATTTTAGTCTTGCATAAGATTGTACTATCCTATTATTAAACGTACGTATTTCTTTTGTTTCTTTCATACATGATTATTCACTCTATATTTAAGTATATGCACGTCATGAATATATTTCTATTCTCAACAAAATCATGACATATTGAGGTGACAAGCGGAGATTAAAGTTTTTTTTTTGTAATTCTCAGAAACAGCAACAAAATATACAGCAAAATATAAAATATTATGCTGCCCATTTCATGAAATAAAATAAAAAATACTAATCCTTAAATACAGATGTGTAATAGGTATATTAACAAGTCTCTGGACTTTGTAAATGTATGCCACCCTACTCGTCCAGGTTCTCAACGTGCAACGATGAATGTATACAACCTCTTTTACTAGATTTTGTATTGTGGTTGTCTCCTGAATTCCAAAGAGTTATGTTCATCATTATTTCCTGTTTTATGTGGCACGCTTGCCTATAGATTGTTCAGTAAAACATTGTTTTGAGATTTTACGGAGAAGATGGATTTAAGACGCATCTTTTTTTTTTTTTTTTTTTTTTTTTTTTTTATTTATTTCAGAACTTTGTCGCTTAGCAACAATAACGTTCTATAAAATCTACACACATATACTCATACACCAAACAAAAATAAATACTTACAAAAACTAAATAAGCTAAGTATAAAAACCAATAACTGCTAGCCTGTACAGAACTTTAGCCTCAACGGAGAAAGGGGAGGCCAAAATACTGTTTACAAAACCTACATCTGAATTACTCTTCAGCTGTTGCCGCCTAAAAGCCTCGGTCCGAACACACTCCATCAAGATGTGTTGCACATCATCTAAGGTATCACAATCAGGGCAGTTGGGAGAGGAAACTTTTCTCATTAAAAAAGCAAACTTCTTAGATGGAATGTGTCCCGATCGAAGCCTAAGGGCGACAGTCAAAGAGTTCCTGTGGATGGAATTACATTCTATCCACGGAACAAGCGATATCTGCGGATTAATGGTCCGGTACCACAAACCTTTATTGTTTGAACAATTATCAAAATATTCCTGCCACAAACTCAAACAATGACACCTAAGGTCCGAAATAAAATCCGAAAATAAGGGCTGAATAAGTAGAGGAATTCCGTCAGACATAGCCTGTTTCGCCAGAAGATCTACCTCTTCATTCTCTTTGACCAGAATATGTGACGGAATCCACTGTAAACAAATTTTCTTCAAAGACTTTAAATCCAAAATTAATTTATAAATTTCATAAGCTATTGGCGAGCCACCAGCGTGAGAAGTATGTCTGGATAGGTGTTGCAAGGCGCTTTTAGAATCTGTCAGAATGACAAACTTATCATAATCAATGGAACTAACATAAGAAAGGGCCCTAGCTATTGCCACTAACTCAATATGCATTATAGATAAATTTGAACTAATTTTGAATTTAGCACTGACACCAACCATTGAATCCAAAAATGCACAACCACCCATAGACTGTTCTTTAGAACCATCAGTGAATATCTTATAAAAATCTAAATAACTGTCATTAATGAAGGATTCACAAATAAGTTTTAAATGGTGTTGATTATAACTACGCTTAGGACGGTCGATAGAAGGAATATTCGGATAAATTACCTCATGTAAATCTATATTACTGGTCCATGTATCTAGGGAAAACATTTTGATCTGATTACTAGAGTAAACGGAGATGTTATTATAATGGGATACAAAAGAAGAAACAAGTAAAGGAAGCTTTTTGTTTGCCCAGTAACTAGACTGACATTGAGTTGAAAGATCATTTAGTACTCGAACAGTTTTGTTATTAGTTATTGATTTAGACTTGAGAATAAATTTACCTGCTAAGAACCTACGACGAATAAACAGAGGAGGGATACACAGCTCACTTTCCATAACATGAATAGGGGTGCTTCGTATAAAACCACCAACAACTCGTAACACTTGATTTTGTACTTTATCTAACTTACCAATTTTACATTTACTGCAATTGTCGTATAAGAAACTACCATAATCAATCCTGCTGCGGATTATAGAAATGTATAAACGCCTTAAATGTTTTTGGTGAAGCCCCCATCCCGAACCAGCTAAAACTTTGACAAGATTAACATATTTAAGAACCTTTTGCACTGTTTCATTTACATGTTTACCCCACTTTAAAGATCTATCTAACCACATGCCCAAGTATTTAATATTGTCAACAAAGCTTATACATTGATTATTTATTGAAAGACTAACGCTATCCATAAACCGACCTTTTTTAAAAACACATGCTTTAGATTTTGTTGGCGAAATAGAGAGTCCCAAATCACTTATTATATTATTGAACTCGAGTAAAGCTAGCTGGATGTAATTTGCAGCAGAGTGGACATTAACACTGGAAGCATAGAGAACAAAATCATCAGCATATTGAGAAATACTAACATTTTGAATATTTTTGCCAATTTGAATAGTAACAATATTAAATAAAAGTGGAGATAAAGGATCTCCTTGAGCCAAGCCACGATCAGTAGACCGACATAATTCACCTGCATAGGTACATACCTTCAGATTCCGGTGACCAAGAAATGACCATAAATAATTACAAAAATTTGAACCAGCTCCTAAGCGATCTAATATATGCAACAAACAAGAAATGTCAACATTATTATAAGCACCATCAATGTCAATAAAACTAGCGACTGTTACCAAACTTTTAGAGAACCCTAATTGAATATGTGAAACAAGCCTTACTAAACTATCAAGGCATGATTGCCCTTTACGGAAACCCACAACATCTTCAGAAAACATACAATTTCTTTCAAAATACCATTCCAATCTTTTATTTAAGATGGAGTGAAAAATTTTACAAATGCAAGAAATAAGGGATATTGGGCGCAGCAAACGACCATTACCTCCCTGTTTAGGAATAGGAATCACTTTAATATCACGCCATTGAAATGGAACAAACCCCAAAGAAAAACACTTATTATAAATAGAGAGTAAAAGGTTTTTGGCATTTAAAGGGAGATGAACAACCATTGAAAAGGATATTTCATCACAACCCGGAGCAGTATCCTTTTTCTTAAGACAATTTTCAAACTCTTGCATAGAAATTTCAGCCTCCAGCTGATTATTACTGGATGAAAATAAAGGGGGAGGACGACTCACCGAATCAGGAGTAAGAGATTGAAGAAGGTTCTCAGCCATATCTTTATCAACAGTAAAATTGCCATTCCGTTGACCCTTTAACCACCGCATCTTTCGCCACATTTCCGACGAAGAAGTGGTCTCATCAATAGACTGACAGAAATCTTGCCAGGATTTACACTTTGCTGCCCGAATAAGCTTTTGAGCAATACGAATTTTTTCTTTAAGGACATCTAAATTAGATGCCGAAGGACATCGTCTTAAATTTGCCAGAGCCAATCTACGTTCAGCAACAGCTTTAGATAAATCAGAAGACCAATAGGGTTTAGGAGAAAAATTAGCACAAATATTTTTTGGAGATTTTACGTAAGGAATGTGATTTCTAGCAGCTTTTTGCATGGAATCTAGCAAAACATCATACATTCTCTGCGGGTTTTCAAGAATAATACCTTTAGATAAATAACTTCTAACAAAGGCCGTATAAGAAGGCCAGTCGGCTTTTTTAAAATTCCTTTTCCTAGTAAATTCTTGATCTGAAAGAAATTTACACGATAATTTAAGTACCAAGTGATCACTGCCCAAGGATTCGTTTGTCGTTACCCATGAAAATAACAAGGCTAAATCAGAAGATACAAAAGAAATATCAGGAGAAGACTGTTGCAAAACTCCACCAACCATCTTAACTCTAGTGGGACGGCCATCATTAAGATAAATAAAATTGGAGTCTAACAAAGAATCATAAATTTGACTTCCTCTAAAATCAGTCTTGCACGACCAGCTAGAGTGATGGCCATTAAAGTCCCCTAAGATCAGAGACTTTGAGTTAGCTAAAGAAAAAATAAAATCCCAATCATTCTGAGTAGTATGAGTACTAGATGAGCAATATATAGAAAAAATGTTCTCGACATGCCGACAATTTAAAATCTTTATATGTAATAGTTCGATACCAGGATTGCAACTTTGAGTAGAGCACAAAATAGACTGAACAGAATTATGAGCTAGTATGGCTACACCACCATAACCATCAGCTCTGTCCAGACGGAATGTTTGATATCCACGAATCCTAAAAGCAGAATCGTTCTTAAGCCAAGTTTCGGAAAGAACAGCTAAGTGAACCTTTTCTTGCGCAAGGAATTGCTCTAAAGAATGAGATTTAGGTCTCACACTTTGACAATTCCACTGAATTATTGACAGATTTAAAAGAACCCTATCCATTATTTACAACAAGACCTTTAAACGTAAACTCTGACAAAAAACTTAATAACTTGGGAATCCATTCCACACATATCAAAAACAATGAATTAATTTTGTCTTTAAAAGATTCTTCACCTAAAAGTAAATTCCTTAACTTAAAAAATAACTGAGAAAATCCATATGAAACCTTAGCGTCCTTGTTATGCCCCTTTTTAGGAGGAGACTTCGGTGGTGGAGTAGAATCGACCGAACACTCCGACTGAGACGTCAAAAAATTATCCCAATTCGCTTCTACTCCAACAATGGGTGCTCGTGTAGCGTTTTTCTGAGTAGCCTTTTTCCTCTTCAGAACAGGTTTACTGGGTGCAGGCACAGACCGGACCACTTCGCTATAAGTCTGCCGGGAATCAATCGGCAAGTGGTTGTTAGGTACAGCAGACGAAGGATCCTGATTACTATCAATAAGCACATCACACATAGCTTCACGCATATCGGACTCCTTTGCTTTGATTCCTTTAGTCGGTCTCAATACTGATTCGGTATAAATTGTAAGCGCTTTCCTGAATGTACAATTATTTTCTGCCATTATCTCACGAGTCCTATTCTCTTTTTTATATACTGGACAACTTCTGTCGAGTGCCATATGATCTCCGGAACAATTTACGCATTTATATGACTTAGTCACACAATTCTCGTGATTTCCAGAACACTTCGGACAGATAATGTTTTTGGACTGACATACTTTTAATAAATGCCCAAACTTCCAACATCTTGAGCATTGAGACACCGGAAACTTGAAGGGTTCTACCTTTACCTTTAAATCATATATATAGACATAGGCAGGAATTAAACCGCCTTTGAAGCCAATACGTATTGATTCACTTGGAACCCAATTTGCGTCTGACTTGTCATTACTATTGCTTCGCCTGTTCAGCCTCTTAACGCCAACGATTTTAATGTCAAATTCACAAGATAAATTTTGCCGCAACTCTTCCTCTGAAATGTCTAATTCGATCCCTTTAATAATACCAAAAGACAGCCCTACCTCTGACGTCTTTTGACATAGCCAATCCATGCTCGACCAGACTTCACAATTAATGAACTGATCAGCACTAATCTCGTCCTTAAATGTAACAAGCATTCTGTGCTTATGGGAGTACTTTACTTGCAGGATATTTACTATTCTGTTCTCCTTAAATAGTCGAGCCAAACTAAATTGTTTCGGTAAAGGACTCTTACTGGAAACACTTACTTGAATCTTACTTTCCTTAACAGCTTCAACAGACTTCCGTCCTACTTTATTACGTCGAATCGTGTTCCAACTATCATCCGAAAAGTTGTCTTCCCGGATTCTCTTCTTTCCCTTAGAACTCTCAACCTCATCCATATCCTCTTCCTGAGCATATTCTTCAAACAAATCGCAACTTGAATCATGTTTACTTGTACTAGCTTGATTCAAACTCATCTCAATCCGGCCGCGGCCCCGACCACACAGTCAGGTCCGCCGGCTTGAAATAATTATGTCCGCAAAATAAACGCAAAAAATCGGATCCACTGCCGAGACCACACGTAACAAGAACTAAGAAAAATAATTACAATGAAAAATAATTATTTTCACAATTTTTTCACTGTTATTCGGTAACCATGGCCACGCCAATCATCAAGACGCATCTTGAATGTGTATGAGTGAAATAATAAATGTCGTCCGTAAATCTAGTGTGAAGATCTTTAAATGTTTTTAAAACATCAAAGGGTGAGTCAGGATTTTTTATTATTTAGGTATCTATTATAGCTCGTGACGCAAAATTCTGATGTTTTGTAAAAAATATCGCAGAAATAGCTAGACTTTTTATGATAGTGTGTTTTTAAAGTTGTATTTCATGTATCCAATATAATTTTCTTCTTTTAAAGCTTTTCTTAATATAATTTTAAGATTTTATATATAATCTAGCGGTGTCCTCGAGTTTTACCCGCGTTAGAAGCCCCTGTTCCTGTAAGAAAATATTATTTTGTTTGTCTTTTTTTGTGTTGTTTGTATATTTGATATCAAAGATCATGGAAATCGGTCCACCCGTTCTTGAGTTATGGTGTAACTAACTCAACTTTGTTTTAGCATCCTTTTGCGTACTACAAAGTTTGATCGATCATCTTCCTTGACAATCAATTAACGCTGAGCACAGAAGATGCCAATCTTTAATAATTATGTAAAAGGTTTACTTAAAAGTTACTTGGTTTCATTAAGCTAATAAGTAAGTGGAAAGTAAGATTTATTATCGCACTCAGAGACGTTAATGGTTACTTAAGGGATTTCTTATTATAGATTTAAGTTAGCCAATACTAAATATTGAACTCATAAAGTTGCTTCGGCTTGGGTGTCCAATCTAGATGCAAAAAAATATATTAACATACAACTCAGGCAGATACAGAAATAATCATATTTTAGTCTATTTTATCTACAACTCAGTGGTCAAGTGTGAGTCGTGCTTTATAATTTAGTGTTCAGTATTTGTATACCAACACTACCTTTGTTAATTGTTAATTTTCCTATCTAAATATTAGCATAGTCTTTGAATATATATTTTTGTAGGTACATTTTTGTTATTGTATTAATAACAGGGTTTTTTTGATTACAACACGAACCCCAAAACCACTTAAAAATATTCAAATTTTCTAACATCCATATAAGTGCATAAACCAATGTAAACGTGCGGCTAACATATATAACATTTATATACAAATTAGTGAACAGAACGGTTTTATTAACATATTTCTGTCGTTCTTTATGCGGAACCATTGATGCGATTTCCACTTGACTATAAATAAGACGAGACGGCTAGGCTTGTAAAATGCTTTTTTATGCAAAATACGAAGAAACTAATTCTGTTCGCGTTCCACTCTTGTATATTTTAACAATGTCTTATTTTGCGAGTTACGTCGTGATTTTTAGGCAGGAAATTTAGTATTAAATTGTTTTAGCAACTTTATATCTTGTACGATCAAGGTTAAGCAACAGTTTCTGAGGTCAGTTTTTGGATTAATCACAAAAAATCGTAAAGTTGGGTATCCTGCGCCGGATCTCTTTATGGTGTTGTCTATTGCCCTTTACGTCATGAGAGCTAAGAAATAGAGGGAAAATCTTCTGTTCCTGTTAGCTTCTGAATATCTTTTTTTCTTTCTCCAAGGGAAGGCACAGGGGTATATTAGACTCCTAACGGTTCAAACTGTCGCCAGTGCTTCTCCATTTTTCCTTGCGACCATGTTAGAACACATTACGATCGTCTGTTCTTCATACATTTGACGACCTCCGTGGTCGTGTGGCGTACACACCGGTTTTTAAGGTGTCGCTAGTTCTGAGGTCTCGGGTTCGATTCCCGGACGAGTAATGTCGAAAACCACTTTTCTACATCGTCTCGGGTCTGGGTGTTTGTGGTACCTTCCTTGTCTCTGATTCCATAACACAAGTGCTATAGCTACTTACTTTGGGTTCAGAGCAATGTATGTGATGTTGTCCACATTTATTTATTTATTATTTATTATTTATACATCCTTGTCATCATCATCAGCCGTATATCATTAGCCCAATAGAACGCCACAACTAAGCATACATCCTTGTAGGAAGACATTATTACTTAAGACACAATAGTATACTCTCATTGGTTTTAATAACATAGCACAATATCAACGTCACTAGCAGTTCTGTACTGCAATCATGTATGTTGATTACAATTAGCTCACGAACTGTCGAAGCTTGATACCAAGCTTAGCTGTTTGACCTATATCTAGGTAAAGCTGTAACCTCCTATATCTGCCTTAACATATTTTGTGGAGGAATTGTACTGCTGAGGCCGTTATAATGTTAAATCATCGTTCTAATGGTGTATTATTAAGTCCTATTGATTAATTAGGTTGAGTAAAATACATATATTTAGTCTGTATAGATTTGACGGGTTTTTAGTGTATGGAGGTCGTGGGTTCGATTCCTGCTCAGGATAAATCTTCGTGTGATGAGTATGAATGTTTGTTCTGTCTCGGTGGTATTTATCTATAATATATATGTGTTTAGAAATATATAAGTATGTTTATTAGTTGTCTTGTTGCCATAATACAGGCTCTGCCAAGTTTGGGATTAGATGGCCGTGTGTGAGTTTTCGCAAGATATTATTATGTTATAGATTTTTATTCTGTCCATGTTTTTAAAAAGTTATAAAACGGTTACTTTGAAATTAAGTATTTAAAATTTGGAACATCTTTTAGACGATTCTTATTTCGATCTTTGTCAGGAGTTCCTATTTTTAGTAGTAAAATAGAATTAGAATATTTACCGACATTTTGTAGAACTTTTAAGCACTCATCGTCCGCGATATCTACATAAAAAAGTTGCTTCACTTTGCGATGATCAAAAACAGAAATATAAAATCATAAATTCATCCATTAACATGTACATAAAAATATATATGCACACATCTTATCATCACTAAAAAATAAAATCCATTATAGTATCCGCATAATTTATGTTTTTATCTTTCGTATTAGCATATTATGCAAAGAAATATAGGACTGTTTCAGTGCGTGGACACATTAGCATATACCCAAATATATGTTAGAAAGAGATATGGCGAACCTAATTGTGTTTTTAATGTAAAGGAGACACGTGTTTTCTAAAATAAGTAGACTTTTTTGTTTCATAATGTGTGGTGAATTTATTTTTCTTGCTAATGGGTTGAATATGTTAAAATGGCGGCTCTGAGGATAGGATATAGTCCTAGTAGACCACCAAATAGGTGGACTGTGGACAATAATTGGTGTACAGAGCAAGTACTGAATTTAGAGGTAAGGTTTGGAGAATTATTAACGTTGAAGAAAAATAGCATAAGAAAACCTGTACCTATGTTAAAAACTCAACGATCAAAGTTAGTTATCTATGCTTCTATAGTAAAGAAGAGTGGAAAGATTTTTATTTCTGTATGTTTGTGACGAATGTATTCAAAAGCTACTGGACCTATTTTAAATATACTTCTACCATTTGAAGGCTACATTATCCCTAAGTAACATAGGTTATATTGCTGTGCTAACCGTGCAAAACCAGGGCGGCTCATTAGTTTCTCCAGAAGAGGAGTTTGTTTTGTGGCAAAGTCACAGTCTGGTATTATTACTACCTTTTTTTACTTTTAATTAAAGTTCGATATCAAAACGGTAGCAATTTTGGTTACAAGACTAATGATTTGATCCAGACAGACTTGAGATAAAGAAGTAAGGTTAATAACCACAATTAAGAACTGAGCCTTAAATTTGCAGACATTTGCATATCGCTGACTCAAACAAATATGCTTTTAGATCGATACGTGATTAACAAATAAATGGTTTTTTAAATTAAAATAATGATCTTAGTTATCTGGTCGATAAGGCCTGTTTTGAAACTCAATATTTTATTTAAAGTGTGCGCTTCTGTTGAGTATAAATGTGTATTTAAAAGTCTTTTTATCTTAATAAATACATTATTGGTCCGGATTTTTATACTTGTTATGTGTAACTTCAGGTAAATATATTATAGTGCTTTTTAAGTGAGTTAAATGTCACGCCACGTGACACTTAATGGTCTGTATAAACATAACGTAAGTATGGCGACATTTTTGCTTTGTCTAATTTATTTATTTTGATATAGTATATATATACTTAAAAAACCACTACTTACTAATATATATCAGAAAACTGTGCTTTGCAGTTTTATTCCTTCTCTAATATATTAATACTCGTGTTTGTAGGGTTATTTTTGAAATAATCTTTTTATTTCTCATGTAAGCTCATTAATATTTAAATGTCCTACCTCTAATAACCCAATAATACCTAAGTAAAACACCAAACCACCTTAAAACAATCAGTTCAAAGGGTCACTGTACCCAACGAAACCACTACAAAACTAAACAGTTTCCGAAAAAAATAAAAGCGAATCGAAATTCTACTGAACAAAAGGTAATCTAAGATGGCGGCATAAAAAAACAATAGAAAACAAACAAAGTCGCCTCCCTTTGCGCGAGATTTAAATTAATTAAGTACAAGTGCTTTTGCGAGTTGAATTTTCGCGAACATTCTTTTAAAACAGGCTATAGCTGGTATGTTGAGTGCGGAGATTTTTAAGAAAAGTAGTACTACCTTGAAGTTTAGTAGAATGTAGTAGGTTTTAGTAGGTTTTCTTACTCGTTTTAGATCACAAATTAATAAACTGTACATTCTTGAACAAAGATAGGAATTTATATGACATTAATATCTTCAATAGTAGATATATAACAAACTAGCTGTCCCCCGCGACTTTGTCCGCGTGTTTTAGTTTCAACGGTTTTTCATTTTTGCAACATTTTTCATTTATGCTCCGCTCCTTTTGGTCGCAGCGTAATGTTATATAGCTTATAGCCTTCCTCAATAAATGGGCTATCCAACACTGAAATTTTTTTTTAAATCGGACCAGTGGTTCCTGAGATTAGCGCGTTCAAACAAACAAACAAACTCATCAGCTTTATATATTTATAACAAAATATCAATAATTGATTGTTTGGAACTCTTCAGCCTAGCCTTTTCCCAAGCTATGTTGGGGTCGGCTTCCAGTCTTACCGGATTCAGCTGAATACCGTATTTTACATGAAGCCTATCTGACCTCCACAACCCGTTTTACTGGGTAACACAGTATCCCATAGTAAGACTAGTCCATATAATGTAACTAATTTAATTAAAAATAGTGACTGAATTTCAACAATAATGACACAATAGTGATTGTGTAGTGAGTGTTTCTTACTTCGTCTTTAAAAGAAATACTCTTACCTATATCAATTAGTATATATTCCTAGAACAAGAAATGGACCTATATTTGAACCTAGTTAGTCTTAAAACAAAGGCGCTTTATTGCAGGTATAAGGGTGCGGTCCCAGTGTAACATTGTAGCGTTTTAATGTTGACACGGAGTGCACGTAAAGTGTTACTTCATTTAATAGCTGTTTCTAGTTGCGATAACGAAGATGTATGGCGTATTTTACAACTAGTTTCCTGATGGAATACGTTATTTCATAGATGAAATATAATATTATTACTTACGTATATTGTATGGAGACTGGGTCGGCTTCTTATGATAATAATATAATATTTCGAAATTCATTGCGCTTGCGATTTTTTTTTTTCTATTTCTTGCACTCGAACATAACATCATAGTAGGGTTTTAAATAGCATATATAATGGCACAATTTATTGGTTATTAAGTTGGTACCCTTGCTAAGAGCAAGAAGCGTTTTTTTTATGTTCATAGGTACTTTATGGCGTCCAGTCTTTCTAACTACAAATTTTCAAAATTTAAAGAAAAAAACCTTTTAAAAATCAACTTTACTTGTAACAATTTATAAACAGCGTTTCCTATTGTTTTATTTTGAAAGTGTTAAAATAAGCTACTTAGACATCGGGGAAGTGGTGAACAAATAAATATAAAGATTTTAAGTGTTTTCGAGTAACACGGGAAAACGGTAAGTGGGGCTATAAATTGTACGAGGAATTGTTGAAAAACATCGTTGGCTAGCGTTACTGTCTAATTTCTTTAGCCTATTTTTCCCTTTCTTAACTTTGTTTGTAAGATATACATATATAATATCTACTTAAGTAGACAGATTTACGCCCAGTTTCTGAAAGACTGGTCAATACACGTCTGTTAAGCTAGAAAGGTCAAGTCGGCAGAATCACTCGTTTCATATCTCAAAATTTAGTGCTCATTTAGTGCTAATTTAGTGCTGATAACAGATATTTGGTGCTGTGATAGGGGGACAAAAAATGAGAACACTGCTAACTTTTCATTAAGCTAGCAGTGTACCATGCGTGACCGTGCTATGATGCAGTTGGAGCGAGAGGCACATCGGCTAATAATTTAGTGCTCAATTAGTGCTGCCTGTACAAGCAAACAGATTTTTCAAAAAAACATTTTTTCAATTTTTAAGTATAGATAACTGCTGACATAACGATACGAGCAATCATAGAGCTGGAAGATGACTTTAAAATCGGTATTGGTGAAATTGAAAAGAGTTACTAATTAGTGCTAAATTAATGCTACCGGTGAACCCAGAATTTTTTTTAGAAAAATCATTTTTCAACTGCCCGCTAAAAAAATCGGAGATTTTCAATAATCGAAAAGTTATAGGTATTATTCTGTATTGCAAGTATCGAGTATATCTCAAAATTTAGTGCTTATTTAGTGCTAATTTAGTGCTGATAACAGATATTTGGTGCTGTGATAGGGGGACTAAAAATGAGAACACTGCTAACTTTTCATTAAGCTAGCAGTGTACCATGCGTGACCGTGCTATGATGCAGTTGGAGCGAGAGGCACATCGGCTAATAATTTAGTGCTCAATTAGTGCTGCCTGTACGCGCAAACAGATTTTTCAAAAAAACATTTTTTCAATTTTTAAGTATAGATAACTGCTGACATAACGATACGAGCAAGGCAGAATCACTCGTTTTATATCTCAAAATTTAGTGCTCATTTAGTGCTAATTTAGTGCTGATAACAGATATTTGGTGCTGTGATAGGGGGACTAAAAATGAGAACACTGCTAACTTTTCATTAAGCTAGCAGTGTACCATGCGTGACCGTGCTATGATGCAGTTGGAGCGAGAGGCACATCGGCTAATAATTTAGTGCTCAATTAGTGCTGCCTGTACAAGCAAACAGATTTTTCAAAAAAACATTTTTTCAATTTTTAAGTATAGATAACTGCTGACATAACGATACGAGCAATCATAGAGCTGGAAGATGACTTTAAAATCGGTATTGGTGAAATTGAAAAGAGTTACTAATTAGTGCTAAATTAATGCTACCGGTGAACCCAGAATTTTTTTTAGAAAAATCATTTTTCAACTGCCCGCTAAAAAAATCGGAGATTTTCAATAATCGAAAAGTTATAGGTATTATCCTGTATTGCAAGTATCGAGTATATCTCAAAATTTAGTGCTTATTTAGTGCTAATTTAGTGCTGATAACAGATATTTGGTGCTGTGATAGGGGGACTAAAAATGAGAACACTGCTAACTTTTCATTAAGCTAGCTGCAGTGTACCATGCGTGACCGTGCTATGATGCAGTTGGAGCGAGAGGCACATCGGCTAATAATTTAGTGCTCAATTAGTGCTGCCTGTACGCGCAAACAGATTTTTCAAAAAAAAATTTTTCAATTTTTAAGTATAGATAACTGCTGACAAAATGATTTTTTGAAAAATCTGTTTGCTTGTACAGGCAGCACTAATTGAGCACTAAATTATTAGCCGATGTGCCTCTCGCTCCAACTGCATCATAGCACGGTCACGCATGGTACACTGCTAGCTTAATGAAAAGTTAGCAGTGTTCTCATTTTTAGTTCCCCTATCACAGCACCAAATATCTGTTATCAGCACTAAATTAGCACTAAATGAGCACTAAATTTTGAGATATACTCGATACTTGCAATACAGAATAATACCTATAACTTTTCGATTATTGAAAATCTCCGATTTTTCTGGGTTCACCGGTAGCATTAATTTAGCACTAATTAGTAACTCTTTTCAATTTCACCAATACCGATTTTAAAGTCATCTTCCAGCTCTATGATTGCTCGTATCGTTATGTCAGCAGTTATCTATACTTAAAAATTGAAAAAATGTTTTTTTGAAAAATCTGTTTGCGCGTACAGGCAGCACTAATTGAGCACTAAATTATTAGCCGATGTGCCTCTCGCTCCAACTGCATCATAGCACGGTCACGCATGGTACACTGCAGCTAGCTTTATGAAAAGTTAGCAGTGTTCTCATTTTTAGTACCCCTATCACAGCACCAAATATCTGTTATCACCACTAAATTAGCACTAAATGAGCACTAAATTTTGAGATATAAAACGAGTGATTCTGCCTTGCTCGTATCGTTATGTCAGCAGTTATCTATACTTAAAAATTGAAAAAATGTTTTTTTGAAAAATCTGTTTGCGCGTGCAGGCAGCACTAATTGAGCACTAAATTATTAGCCGATGTGCCTCTCGCTCCAACTGCATCATAGCACGGTCACGCATGGTACACTGCAGCTAGCTTAATGAAAAGTTAGCAGTGTTCTCATTTTTAGTCCCCCTATCACAGCACCAAATATCTGTTATCAGCACTAAATTAGCACTAAATGAGCACTAGATTTTGAGATATAAAACGAGTGATTCTGCCTTGCTCGTATCGTTATGTCAGCAGTTATCTATACTTAAAAATTGAAAAAATGTTTTTTTGAAAAATCTGTTTGCGCGTACAGGCAGCACTAATTGAGCACTAAATTATTAGCCGATGTGCCTCTCGCTCCAACTGCATCATAGCACGGTCACGCATGGTACACTGCTAGCTTAATGAAAAGTTAGCAGTGTTCTCATTTTTAGTCCCCCTATCACAGCACCAAATATCTGTTATCAGCACTAAATTAGCACTAAATAAGCACTAAATTTTGAGATATACTCGATACTTGCAATACAGAATAATACCTATAACTTTTCGATTATTGAAAATCTCCGATTTTTTTAGCGGGCAGTTGAAAAATGATTTTTCTAAAAAAAATTCTGGGTTCACCGGTAGCATTAATTTAGCACTAATTAGTAACTCTTTTCAATTTCACCAATACCGATTTTAAAGTCATCTTCCAGCTCTATGATTGCTCGTATCGTTATGTCAGCAGTTATCTATACTTAAAAATTGAAAAAATGTTTTTTTGAAAAATCTGTTTGCTTGTACAGGCAGCACTAATTGAGCACTAAATTATTAGCCGATGTGCCTCTCGCTCCAACTGCATCATAGCACGGTCACGCATGGTACACTGCTAGCTTAATGAAAAGTTAGCAGTGTTCTCATTTTTTGTCCCCCTATCACAGCACCAAATATCTGTTATCAGCACTAAATTAGCACTAAATGAGCACTAAATTTTGAGATATGAAACGAGTGATTCTGCCGACTTGACCTTTCTAGCTTAACAGACGTGGTCAATACAAAATGTGTAAATCACCTGTCAAATCTCATGTTAAGTGCTGTGATTGGTTGTTAGTCTTTGGTCAACCAATCACAGTCGTGATCAGTTGATTTGACAACAGATTAAGTGAGTGCTAAATTTAATTAGGGACCTGATTTGAATGGGTTTGTAATAATGCATATATATACCTACGTTATATTTTTTATTTAGAAGGTAATAGATAGTAGTATAAGTATGTAATGATTAATAACTAAAGAAGAAGTATTTATCAAAATAAATGTTTTATCAGTAGGTATTTATTCAGGATTAAGCTGTATATTGAATAAAAATAATTTCGTGTCTTAAAAGAAAAATCTTTTTTTTTTTCTTTTTTTTAATTACTTTTACGGTTACTAGCAATGTGGATGGAATTCACATTACTAGCATTGTACCTATATAGCTACAGAAAATCCATAACTCTTATTGAATAAAGCCGCGAAAACATAATGATTGAAACCTAGATTAAGTCTAGCAAACTTAGTGATCATACATATAACACACGCTTGTATTATAAGATATGAACCTTAGACCTTACATGCCACAATAACTACTGGACTATAGCTGCATTGACCTTTTGATTCGTTTAACTCACATAACTTATCTAGAATTCAACAAAACATGACTTTAATATAACCATAAATCTAATCTTGGTTAAGTCATGGCTTTGCGAAGATTAAATATATTAAGCATTGGTTATTACCTATAGAATCGAGTTTTCTAGGAATCGGAAACGCAATAAATAGTACAATAATTTTGATTTACTAAACTATAACTAAACACAATTTGTTAATTTATTACGTCGAATATAATTTATAAATACCGGTTTATTGTACCTACCTACACTCTTTGGAATATTTTAAAAACGTACCATAAATGTTTTACATAGGTATTAAAAAATACCAGGTACTATTTAATATACATTATTAATACATTACTAAATTACATAAATACATGAATACATTACTCCGTTAAACACCTCTATACCTAAATAATAAAAAATAGACACCTTAAATAAATCTAGACAAGTATAAATTAATTAATTTAAAATAACAAATTAATTACTATCAAATTGTTTGTTGTTGTTATTACGAAATATTTTGTTTTCGGTAATAAATCAAAATAAAAATAAAAAGTCAATTATAATTTTAATACTATTTTAAAATCAGAACGTTTGATGACGTCATTATAAACGTAATATCACTCCCAAAAGTCCTACATCGGAAAACGGTATTACCTACAATTTTTATGAGTTTAATTTATCAAATTCAATATGAATTATGAATCGGATTTGTCGTGTATCGATTTAAATGATATTTAATATGAATACGTCCTCATGGGAAATCATTCGTTATTATAATAAATGGAATATATTACTGAAAAAATATTTTATTGTGGACATTTCTGTGTGATTGTACTTTTGCTGTCTCTAATTGGATTGTGTAATTTGTTTGAATTTATATTTGTTTGGTTTTGAATAATTTATGTGTTTCAGGTATTTTTGTATAATAATATTATCTATTTTTAATAGGACTACGATAAAATATTGATGTCTACAATTATGATAACTTATTTAATTACATACTTGTGAGTGTTTTTATACGAGTCAATCCATACTTGCCTTACGTACTAAAAATAACTCAGTCATTTTTTCTGTTTTTTGACGACCTTCGTGGTCGAGTGGCGTACACACAGGTTTTAGTAGGTAGCAACACCAGCTCTGAGGTCCCGGGTTGCATCCCATACATTGTCTCGGGTCTTGGTATTTGTGGTACTTTCGTTGTCTCTGATTAATACATAACACAAGTACTTCAGCTACTTACTTTGGGTTAAGACAGACCAGTGTAAGTGATGACTTTTCTATTTATAAGAAATAATTAAACAGATTCTTATTATCACTATAGCAACTCCAAGAATATCTTGATCATCCATTTAACATAAGGTAGAATTTTCACATGAAATAAGTGTGACCTTTTCTTTACGGGGCGAATTCTATTATCTTTTTCGACCTTCAAACCCAGCTTTCTAACAAAAATCTAGATCTCAGCTTTCGATAGTTACCAAAGGTCTATATTTTAATATAATAAGAATATCTCATACCCTTTTGGATGTGAAAAATAAAATACAAAAAGAAAATAATGGCATTGCGGTAAGGATTTAGATTTCCACACAAAAAAGTCGTTTATTGGAAAAGTTTTTTAGTAAGGAATAATAGTTGCCAAGCGCTACGTGTGGCCACGAAACTAGTGGATAAAATATTATAACGATATTGTTTTTGTTTTTTTCGTTAAATCGTAAGTAAGAAATACATTTTTTATTTCAAAATGGTTAAGTAAATTATTGCTAACGAACAACAAATTACTTTCTCGTAAATTTGTTTTTTTTTTTTTTTTTTTTTTTTATTTGCAGCGTTTGATAGTTATTATGTACCATTAATTCGTCTATTCATACCGAAATATTAGTTCTCCAGCAGTATTTGTTAATACCATTTTACCAGACGCCCGTAAGCGCCTGTAAAGAGTTAAAATGAAATTCTTCTTACATTTAATTGCAGATATTTTGTCCGTAATTACATTTTAACAGCTTGTAATAAAATTAAATATTGTGGACGTGCTCATTTACAATGAATCTACTTTAAATTTATGGTCGTTTTTAAGTAATATTAGTGACTAAAGTGTATTCTTTCGATTTTATATTTTCACTTGCTTCGATCAATCTACGAAGAGAATTATCTTTAATCGGTTTCTAGGTACAAGAAACGATTCTCTTTGGTTACGGCCTTTAGAAGTTTCTTCCGTTTACTTATAAAATTTTACGGCCCGTAAGCAAAACGATCGTTTCTTAAATATAGGAACTGGGATTAATCGAACGTTGCATGTAACTTGCAAAAAAAAATGCTTGTCATTACAATAAATCTTTTGTTTTACTTGTTTGTTCTATCTTTACCTTTGTCTAACTCTACCTTGGTTTGTTTTAGCCTCTTTTTGTTTCAAAGATATATTTTTAACCGACTTTTGAAAAGGAGGAAGTTCTCAATTTGACAGTTTTTTTTGTTTGTATGTTACGCGATTTCTGTGGTAATTATGGATAGATTTCAGAATTGTTTATCTCATTGATAGAGTTATCTTAGAGGTGGGCCCATATAAATTAAATTGATGTCGGTTTCTTTTGACATTTATGTGTTGTGTATTTATTGTTATACCAACAGCTTTGGAAGTAAATGTCTGTCGGTCTTTACACTTTCACTCCTATACAACACAACCGATTTTGATATAATTTGATATGGACTTAGCTTGAACTCCATAAAACGACATGCTGCTTTTGCCGCCATAATCGACATCGACAGTTTCATACGGGCACAGTCGGCGAAACATAGTAAAGTATACAACTACTGTCCTAAAATGTTTAACACATATTTTTAAACCTCTTACTTAACCCGCTGTCTTTTAACCAACAAATATTTTAGGCTTTCTATTTTTCGCTGGTTTCCTAGCCACACAAATAGTGAGAAAACATTCAAGCGACCTAACATTGACCAACTTCAGGGAGACCATTCCCAAAGGCGGCCATCTTTGCCTCTCCCATATCCGCTTCCGGGCATTTGGCTAATCGTTTATTGTCAATGGATTCTTTTTGTGATATACTGTGGCGATTTTATTGTATTCCCGTGGTCTATTCTCACTTAAATTCGAGTTTGTTGCGCCATTACTTTTTGGAAGTAGAAAATTCCTTTGTCTATGATAATTTATGGCTTACATGTTTGTTACACGTGATGATGATTATATCGGCTTGTAGATGTCACTATGCTGGATAAATACCTCTATTTCAACACAAAATGACACCCACTTTTGACCGCGATAAGAAAAGCAATAGTCATAATAATCTTAACTTTAAAAAATACATTTAGGGTTATCTAAGCGAAAAAAAAGATATAAAAAATAGGTAGGTATGTACGACGATAAAAAAACATTAATCCAACATCTTGTAAACATTCTCTGTTTAAAGATTTTGTAGTAAACATAAGTGTTACATAGAAACGTAATTTTTACTATTGTTTACGTAATCTGTCTACGAAGAGCTAGTTTAGCTGCTAAATAATAATATAATATAATAAACAAATAATAACAAAAAATATAATAAACAAAATAACATAATATGCCAAACTAAATCTTAATAATGAACAACACTATATAATTTCTCTAAAAGATATTACTTTATGTAAAAACATATTGTGTTTTGTTTTTTAGGGTTTCAAAATTGTCTTGAATTAAAAAGACGTTTTTTTTTTGTTTTATTAAATGGGAGCATAAATATATAACCAATTTTTTCTTTTGTTACAAAACTCGCAACTATGAAATCTGGTCTATTCCAAATAGTTCCCATATTTCAAACATTGATAGCCAAATTGTGTAGCCACACTAGTCGATATCTGTTTACTACTCGAAATCGAACTACAAATCGTCGAACAACTTTCCGAAATATCCCCCCGTGTATAACGACTTGCACTGAACAGTTGACTATTGATTACTGGCTTATGTTTGTAGTATTGACTATCTAGTATGCCTTTGTTGGTATTTTAAGGCATTTAAGCTTGGTTTAAAATTCTTAAATGAATTGACCGATTTTGATGCAGTTTTTTTTGTAAGCTTGTTAATATTTAACTAATGCTGTACGCTAACATACGAGTAGAAGAAAAACATATTAGTAAAAGAGGTATAAAATGTTGGTTGCACCGGGCAATAGAAGTTATGAAAAAAAAAATGCTTACAGGGCGTTATTTTAGTAAAACTTAAAAAAAACGGTAAATAGCAACTTAGCATTATATAGTATTATAGTAACTAGAAACGATGTTCAAAAGTACATAACTGCAGCTAACCAAATCAATACGAGGTTCACTTACCGTCAAACTGAAAGATTAAGTCAAAAACTTAGCGCAAAATGTTTGCCAGTTTAGCTGAAACCGTGAAACAGCAAAAGGGAACGAAATGTTTAAACTACGTTTAACGAGAGTTTAATGTTGTACACTCGAGTACAAAGAGTTTGGTATTTACAGAACTACATTTGAGAAGTACTCAATAGATTTGAGATTTTCCAGTAAGTAGGTATAATATTCTAAGTGCATTCTAAATCAAGTGAATGTAATAAAAAAATACGATTGACAGACTAATTTATGTACCTACAAATATTTTTTCTAGATGCTGATTTTTAAGGTCAAATTTTTTATTGAATTTTATTTTGTTTGTAGCCTGCTCCGGTTTTGCACAGGTAAACAAAACATTAATGAATTATACACACAAACCTTCCGCTTGAATCACTCTATCCATTGGTGAAAACCCTATGAAAATCCGTTCGATAGTTTTTGAGTTTATTGCGTTCAGACAAACACACAGACGCGGCGTGTAACTTTGTTTTATAACATGTATAGATTATTAGATTTTGACATCATATGAACAACGAAACCATTGAAAAGTTGGTATCATTAAATATCTGGATCATGATTTATGAAAAAAGCTTTTTTTATTAAATCGCGTACTTATTTCTAACATTTTTGCACTTGACTGTACAACAAAAATGGTGTTTTGTGAAGCAGAATAGATTAAGCCTTTATGAGATCTAAACTGGTAGTGAAAAACTAAACGAGACAATGTGTTGTCTTATACTCTCTCTCGAATAGTTTGGATATTGTTTAGTTTTCTGGAAACAAAAGATTTCATTAGTGTAGTTTTTAAATGATAAGAAACCGAGTTTTTATTTAAACTTTTTCGAGATAGATGGATGGGATATAACATGCCTTCGCTGTTTGAAAAAGTACGCGTTTTAATGGTTTCCGAAAACATATATTCGCATAAATTACCTATCATAAACACTTTTTCAAAGCAGCAATTATTTCAGCAATTACCCATGGAACAAGCGACATTTTAATTATTTCAAAGAGTTATTGAAATGAAGGTATATTATTTCTTAACAGGATCTCAAACCAAATGCTTTCGTTCCAAATAGAAGAAAATCTTTAGTTATATATATTTATCTAAATAACTAAACTAAACCCAGGAAAAGCACTGAATATCCGTATTTACGTTACTATGAAAAGAATCCTATTGTAAACACGGACTTAGGTAATAGGATTTGTTTAAGCTCATTATTTAGTATATAGCATGAAGAGTATCTGACGTAGAATGCTCAATCATTATTATTGCAAAATACCTAGCAATGTTTTTTTTGTTTGTTTTTGAAAACGACTCCCGCGCTAAGGAAAATTATATTTTTGTTTTTATTTTTATATTTTGTCGTAGGGCGTTTCACAGGCACAAAGAACACCCGGACTTAAAGCAAGCATTTGCGAGTCACATAAATGCTTATGCACAGTGGTAGTTAACGTGGTGACCTATACAAAAAAGAAAAAGAAAAGTACCCTTAATAGGATCAATTTTTCTATTAAGCGTCTTGCAATAATTTAACTAAGGAAACCAACCATTTTAAGTGTGAGTAAATACTGAATAAACCTAGTGCATTCTAGGTCTGAATAAAATATAATAAGTTAATTAATTGACTGGATACAACAAGCTTTTTGGGATGCGATAAAGAAACATGAGGACTATATGAAACTTTGGTATAAAAATATCTCAACATGAATAATCAAACTTCCATCCAATTAACTAAAATCCAAAAACTCTTAAGTTATACTCAATTGTGGTTTTGTCAAATCATTAAGCAACACTCAAAAAAATTCATAATCTGAATTTCTCAACGTCACTCCGCCATTAACTTATACGGGGACAGAATTTTGAAGTCTACTCAACCGTCCTTTATTTGAGTGTCGTTATTTAATTATCTCTTACGTTTTCTAAGTAATTACGCGAGTGATTTCATGCTGAAATTTCTTGAGAACTCTTTGAATGTTACAGTCTAGGTACCTACATAAGATTTATTTTACCAATGTATCTTAAAAAAAATTACTTTAACTTAAAAATAAAGTTATATTTTGGAAGCCATGAATTTCGGTTATAGGCACCTATACTAATCTAAACCACGCCAATGCTGGAAAAACGTCTCTTTGGCAAGTTTATTTATTTTTTAGACTTAATGGACTCGAGGTCCATTGAGTCTAAAAATAACTATAAACTCCTTACTTCACAACCGTTAATTACAAAAATAAAACTGGTTAAAAAACAGAACTATTTAATCTCCATCTCATTCTCTTTCCTTCATTTGTGATCGTCTTTTATAGTCAGACAAAAAACCCGCACTGACAGTTGTCACTCCGTTTTTGTGTACCCAAGTTAGGTATGTTTTATTCTGTATGGCAACACTCTAAAAAGAGCACAGAGTTGCCAGTATTTAAAACCGAAACGGCAGTGTATTGAGTGCAATGCTATGTTCAGTGACTGTTAAGACTTCTGAGTCCTGACCCTATAAGGCAAATGACCGCAAATATCTGTTCGGCATACGATGTCAATTTGTTTCTTTCAATGCAAATCAAGTTCTATTCAAAACATAATGCCTTAATAGTTTATAATTCATTTATAGACCCGACAACGTTATTTATGAACTGTCTTGAATTTTAAATAATATAACAATTTATTATCTATGCTTTTTAGATCGTAAATAACCTCTTTTCTAAATTTGATTTTGATTAAAATGAATAATAACAAGTCATGTGACGAACTTTTTTTTAAATGATTCGTTATTTGAATTTGGTTCAAGAATAAAAATCCTTGGTCTTATTAACTTTTTTAGTAGCTCATAGTAACTTTCGTACAAAAACGTTTAATGAGACCGTAATTAAACACAATTATGAAAGTTATTTTCCACGGACTAATTATCCTTATTGTGAAATAATATGTCAAGGTCTGGTCAATTATGATAGGACATTCGTCCGACAAATTGTAAGAACTATAAAGATACAAGTTTGTGAAAACTTTTATAGAAATTGTGTAACACAGATTTTACTAAACGGCTTACTACAGAGTTTCTTAACCTCTGGGAACTGGACTTGTGCCAACATTATCAAATAATAAAAAAAATATAGATCTTTCTCAATGGAAACACGTATCTATACGATTGCTCTATGAATAACTTAACGTTTTTGGTTTTAAATGGAATTTCTTTTGGTGATAAATATAAATATGTTAAATTCTTTCGTTGTATAGTTTTCTTTATTATGTTCTTTTGTTTATAGTAAATATATTTTCCATGTATAATTACATTTTGTCTTTGTTTCCTGACCATGAATACTAGATGAATTTAGTAAAGATTGCAAGATTATGACAGTTTATTATGTTCTTTCATCACTAGCTTTATTTTCAATTCTAATATTTCCAATCGCCGATCATGAAAATAAATAATAATAATCGCGCCATAAATTTTATTAGCCGTATATAATCTTTTACTAAAGCCATTTTAAAATTAAAAGCCGGCCCCAAATACTTTTAAGACACACTAGAATCCATTTTAAAATCTTCAGTGTTGCAGCACCTAAGGCTTGTGATGGCCTAATCTTTGGCAGGATTACACTCCCTAAATAAATCAGCTGCTTATCGGCCCACGCAAATTGTCCTAAGTAAGATTAAACACGGAGGGAACATGATTACATTCTTTCTAACCTTGGAACCAAAAAGATTTATGTTAAAGGTTAGATTTTTGAAAGTACTTACATATTCCTTAAGAAAATTTCATCATCTATTTTGTGGATGTATATTATAGCATACATTTGCCTTCGGATGAAGATAAAAAAAATTGTTTGAAAGATCGATGACAGATGACAGGTGAATAAAACGACTTTAAAATCAACTCAACGTACAAACAAAATATTAACTTTATAAAGAGTTCTTAAACGTTATGAGATCTCAAAAAAAGGTCGAAAAAACACACAAATAAGACCCGAAACATCAACATTTTATGCAAAATCAAACAAAACCTCTTCAAACAAAACACTTGGAAGTCTGAAAGTGATACTAGGCTTCAATTCGCCTCTCGAAAGGCTAAAAGGATTGAATCAGTCTAGTCTAGACTCAATGGTAGTTATTATAAAAGTTCGCACCAACTTTTTAATGAATAGTTTTGCTGGAAACGAGACGGTATTCTTTCATTGTCCCGACTCAAGATGGCTCTTAACTTTTTTATTGGAGATTTTGATAAGGTTTTTTTAAGATTCAAATAATGGGAATTTTCCGTTTATTTTTTGGTTCTTAAAAAAATCTAGACTATTACAATATGACTTAAATCTCGATTGTGTGTCATTAAAGGTTATCTATTCATAATTGTTATTAATCTTGTATTTCATTTCGTTGTTTTATCATTGAATATAATTAATATGTGCAAGGTGTGTTTAATTTTAAACAAAAAGTGATATAGTAGGTACCTTGCCTAATTAGTTTACCTTCTATATTGACAAACTTTTCATGAATAAATTACACTATTATTCCACTATAATATATTCGCTAAAAGTTATACTATTTTGCACATGCTCATAAATATAAAGTTTTGCCGCAAAATTCATATTAAACCTACACTGTATTGCTTCTATTACAATTTCAAATCACTTTAATTTGCTAATAACAAAGTTTATTGACCATAAACGTTCAGACTATGAAATCTATGAATGAATCTGTTTATTACAAACAATGTACTGAATGAAGCAATCATGGCAGCCATGAGACGTCCAATAACATTGTACTAGCTATTTCAAAGCTATCATAAAACATTTGCGGTTAACCAAACGATTTTCTCTAATTCTGTTTTAATTTCAATAAAAACACGCAGCGCGCCTTTTTTAACAAAATGGCTTCCACCTGTTACAGCCAAATTATATGCTTGGGTTTAAAATTCGAAACAAAAATAAAAAAAACTCTGGTTTGGCCATAGAGTGTGCTAATGGCCAGCCATATGATTCTGTTTTTAAAAATAATTTTGCGGTTTGTTGACTTTCGTGTCCTTTTTGCTTGTATTATTAAAAAGGCGTTATGCTCACGTGTAAAACGATTAAAATAATATATTTTTGTATGTAAATTATCTAGATTTACTTCCTAATATAAAAATTATAATAGGTGTACGTAATTCGACGGTCAACATTTTGTTATGTAGGTACATTATGTAAATGTAAATTAAAAGGTATTTTCCCTAACAGAAATATTCTAATTAAAACAGATTTATGAGGTAAACTAGAAAGAAAAATAGATTTTTATCGTATAACTAAAAGCAACCCAACCATAATCATTTTAGCGTTTCAAATTAACTACAGAATCCTAATTTAAAAATGGCGAATTTTAATTTGTTTGAACGTACGGGAATACGCAGTCAGTGGTCCAATGTGTTTACATGTTTAAGCTACGTTTGGTTTGGTCTTTTGCCGGGTTGCCAGTGTTGCCACCGTGCAGAATCCCCGGATACAGTGTTTTTTGCCCAACCTTTAAGTGCAAGCCAAACATAAGCTGAGTGTGTTTTCACAGCCAGGAACTTTTTGCACCAATTTCGAATTTGGAGTTAATTTTGCTGTCACATTGCTGCCATATGGTCGCTTAAGTTGAGGTAATGATGGCAAAGAATTCTTAAAATATAGTTTCAAAAAAATAGTCAATTATGCCTTATTTATTATATTTACTTTAGGTAATTGCCTTGTATGATCCGCTTTAAAAAGAAGGTACTTTAAAGCGAAATGGAGATAAAAATAAAAATAGCATTAAGAATTTGTTGCCATATAAAAATATAAAACGGTTCTTGGTTTTTGTTAACATAACGAAGTAACTGTACAATTATTTTTGCCTATTACAAGAAATTCTAATTTGATACAGATGACGCAAAACGCCGATAAAAACAGCGAAAACTTATCCCCACTGGGCAAAGTGGCGGTTTATGTGGACAAAAACGAATTGACTTTTTTTACTAAGGCCTTTAATGGTGGTAATCGTGCACCTTATTCATTTCGCCTCAATCGATGTTCTTTGTTGCTAAATTGAGGTTTTCCACGACCTTGTGACATAAAAAAATGCTTTAGAATAAAGTAGATTACTTTCCCTTTGAAGTTTTAAGTGTCTGTTCCGAAACTTGAAGCTATTTGGATTCGTAATTAAAATTGGAAACTTTTTTACATAGTGTCTGTTTTAACTTCGGAATGTTTTTCCTTCTGAATTGTACAAATAATTTGATACAGTTTATTTCGTTTTTAATTAAATGATTATAAAGACAGTTGTTTAGATAATCTTCGTATCATGACCGGACGTTGTTTGTTTCATCAACAATCGTATATTTACAAAACAATTTAAGTTGATTGTCCTCAACAAAAAATGTTGACGCACCAAATCCCGGTTCAATCAATAGGTTAACCTAAATACTTAATTATCGTTAGCTGAACTAAGAATAACGGAAAATAATGTTAGTCACGTTTTTATCTCATTAATGGTTGAGAGCTATTTATCTCGTGTCGTCTATGTAACCATTAATACATGTCAAAACGGACTTTGTCGTCGTTTCTCAAGGGATTTTAGTATTTCGTTTTGTCCACAACGTTTCGATTTCGAAACACTGTGTATTGTCTTTTTGTATGGTATGTCTTTTGTGGGATTTTGGGATTATGACGTTCTGTTTTGTTAGTGATAATGAATGTTTGTTGATAATTGTTTGTGGTACTTATTGTTTTTTTTCTTTTTGCAGGTATGTTGCGGCTTATTTTGGCTGTGTTTTCTATTGGAATACAAGTAAGATTTTTATTGATAATGTTAATTATGAGCTGTCCTATGATTAAGATGGATTTTTTTGTCTGTAACTTATTTATTAATGCAAGTATTTCTTGTCGCTATTCTAAATGTGTAAGTTACGAAGAGTGTCATTTTTATCCCCCCGCCCCAAGATCAAGCTGGCCCGAGCCGGCCAAAAAAGCAATAACAATTTGTCCTTAAATAATAAAAACTTAGATACAGTCCTTCCTTGCTGTCTTTGACTTATTAAAATTGTTAGCAACGCACTAAGTCGAGGTCTGAACCCCACAGGGGTGCCCTTAGTGAACGTTGCTGACGTAGTTAGTGTTTCTATTGCTCTGGCTATAGGCCCTTAAGGTTCTCGCCAGTCCGGTGAAGCAGTCAAAGCCTGCGCTCTAGCTAACCACGTAGATCACTTCCAAAAAAACAAGTCATATTTATAACATAAAATTAAGACACGTCATTAGAATCCAAGTTAAATATTTCGACAAGTGTATGTAATTATTGCGTGGGCCACATTGATATTAAAAGGCGTACTTAATAATAAAAAACATCTAAATATAATTCCTTACGAAACAGGTTACACTGCCTAGGGGTAGTAATTAAAGCATTGAAGTCTTTATAATGTACGTGGGTTCGACGCCGTGGTGGCACTATAACGGTCGCTCTTATCTACATTTAAGATCTATTTTAGACTCACACTTAGGACCGGATTTTATTATTTTACCTGTGCATAACGCTTGCGCATTTAAACTGCTTATATTTAGTGTTTTTAATGTAGGTACGATCATTTTGAAAACAGGTTGTTGAAAAGAGGTTTTACTTTTTAAACGGAAGCCATAAACCGAGAATAAGGTTCACTGGATTGGTTTTAAGTTGTCATAAAATTAAATTAAGTTCTTTGATGAAGTTATTTCAACAAATTGTTAATTACTTTTAATATACTTGTAGGTACCGTTTACATGTTTACTGGCATGATATAAATGCCATACAAGACGGCAAACGGAACAGCAATATTGTCATTTATAAAAAAAAATACTTTAGTGTTTGAGGATATAAGTAACGTTCTATATGTCTAAAACCACGATTCATTATATTCAAAGACACATAAAATTTGATAAACGTAACCAAAGTTAATTAACAATCAAATTTAAATAAAAATCTAATAATTAATCTCCACTCCGGAGGTCGCAAAAAAAAGGTTTAGGTACTTAAAAATTCGCATTTCATTCCCGGACAATAGATAAACTATAAATCTATAATTAAAACATCTAAATGGTTATTTGTGATGAGTACATGTAAATTAAAACATAGGTAAGCCCGCACACGGTCGTGCGTGGCGTAGAATTTAAAATCTTGTCATCTGCATACTCCGGAGATGTGGCCAGAATTTATACCTGTCTATTGAGGGGCCAGAAAATACGATATTATACATTGGTAACAGATAACAACAGAAAATAAAGAAATCATAAAGATTTTTTTTTTTGCATTTTTATGTAAAGAATGTTGGGCTAAAATGCATATAATGTATTTGGTGTTGTTTCAAGGCCGGATTATGATACGTATTTACGATATTTTGGATAGGTAGATAAAAATATTAAATATATACTCACCTATTTATACATATTATAAAACAAAAGGCTGCCGCCGCGTCTGGCTGACTGATCCCGATAAACTCATAAAGTACCCGAACGGATTTTCATATGGTTTTCACCAATAGATAGAATGATACAAGAGGAAGGTTTTTGTGTATAATTCATAAATGTTTTCTCTACCCGTGCGAAACCGAGGTGGGTCACTAGTCATTATACCAAAGCTTAAGAATTTCTTTTTACAACTTTGTTTTGATCATAATATCTAGAACTACAAGACAAAAAGAGAAAAGAGAAAAATGATTTTGAGTTTTATAGCACTGTGCTTGAATACGGTTTTAACATCATCAGATAATAAAAAAAGTTTCACCAATCTATATCTAAATATATAAAACAATTTCGGGTTAGTTACCTACACCATTTATATCTCAAGAACGGGTGATCCGATTTTCATGATATTTGATTAGTTAATCGTTTTCACCACGAATAGCAGAAAAACTAAAAAAAACGTGAGAAAATTATGAAAAAAAAAAAAATACGGGAACTACTTACGTGGGTATAACCGCAGGACACAGCTAGTATAAATCCAAATAATAACAATACTTTTACAAGTTTTCAAGTTATTAAAAGTATTTGTACTGCAGGATATAACAGCTTTAGTTAAATATGGGGTAGACAAAACCTGTGCTATCTATAATCTATGCTCTTAACTTTTTAACGTGGTTTATCTTTAGGTATCTATATGTGGGGTCGGAGTGACCATCTGCTGTATAAAGTTGAACAAGGTTAAATAAGTGTTATAAATCAAATATAGTTATCAGCACTTAGTGTATTTACCTACTGGCAAACCTAAAGTAATGGTTGGGAATTGTGGAGAGTTTCAGTTTGGATGAATTTAGGTTATTTATTCAAAGTTTATTTTTTGGGATAATTCCAAACCATTTTTATATACGTAAGTAATAGGCATAATATACACTTACTTATGAGCATGTTATTGAATTTGATAATAATTCAATTTAATTCTAAGAAACTTAACTATATACACACAAAACAAATAAAACCTAAAATAAAGCATCAAAAAATTCATCTACATCGCTGTCCACTGGGAATATATGGCAATGCTTATCCTGTTCAGTTTTATTTATAATTTGTAATAACATCTCAAGATCGTAATGAGTATCTTCGTTCTGACATATAGGTACGTAAACTCGCTGTCATTGTTGATCGCTGTCTTGTCAACCGAGTGTCATTCCATAGAGAAGCCGGTCGAAAATCACCAAACACATTTTAAAGTTTTTTAAAAGGAAAGCAAAAACCAATTTCCAACAAATTACAAAAAAACGAACTACATAAATCACAGTGACTTAAACACTTTGAACCAGTGCAAGCTAAGCTCGGACGTGAAGAGCGATAAAATATAGCGTCATTAAACACAGAAATCGTCTATCTATGCACAATGGCGGCCAGGTGTCACCGGCAACCAACTAAATCTATCATACTGCTATCAAGCAGCTCCCATTGGCGGGAAAAAGTTAAGTATATGCACACTTACCTGTTGAGGTTCCGTATAAATAGGTGACTTTATTTCTAGTAAAATATAAAAAATATTAAATGTTTAAAATGTTATTAAGGTACTAGTTTTTTTTAAATAACATTGAAAGAAGGCGGTTAAAAACTAACGAGGGTTACACTTACAATGGGTCTGCTCGTATTATGACATTTCATCCAAAAATAAGGTTTAGTTGTAAGGCCAACTGAAAATGGAAAGAAAACTAAGACATAACTTTTCAGCCATTGTTAAGATTTAAAATTTTAAAAGCATTTCTTTAATATGCAATGTATGTATGTAAGTATGCATGTATGTACTTACTTTGTTTGTTAAGGTCAAATCTTTTAAGCTAAATAGAACCACTTGTTCACATCCGATTGAGATGAAATTTTGTATACTTATAAAAATTTAGTGAAGGTGACCATAGGATCTCTGTAACGAATGGACGCAATCCCGTCTTGTTTGGTCTTGTTTGATTTGTCTTCACTAGTAGGTACTGTGAGCCTAGCTGAATAAAAGCTTGTGTTTAAAAATTATTTGTTGGTAGAAACTTAAGAACTCTTGAGTTCTATTTCACAATTTTCTTTGTTTTCAGGTTTCTCGATATTATTTTTTTGTTTATTGCACTTGATGATCGCGCGCACAATATTTGGCGTTATTGATAGCAATATCATTTTTTTTAAAGAATCGTTAGTAATAATAATAAATTACTCAGAAATAAACAGTAAAAACTTAGTATTCGCGTTACGATTGCGCTATGCTAAGTTATTGTATTGCCATTATGTAAATATAATTTCAAGGTTATAATTATTCGCTGTCACCGTAACTTTGATTTGTGCTTGTATTATTAAATGTACTTAAACTGCCATTATTATTAGTAACGTGTTGTACTTGAATAGTTAGCGTTAAAACATTTAAATACAAATGTTATTTATGTATTGTATGTTAATATTTTGTGAACAGAATTCGTGAATACCTATCGCGCCTTTGAACAAATGCTTAATGATTGCAATTTATTTGTCTTTTAGAAATATTACATACAATTACATCAATTAAATCAACATTGCTATAGACCATACATCATTAGTAACATTTTAACAATGAATGCGACCGTATCTCAAAGTGATAAGGTTCATTTTTTTTATTAATACTTTCTTATGTAGTGTACATCAACCTCCCTCGTGCAAATAAAACTCTAGGATTTCATATAAAAAAAAAACTTTTTTTCACTTTATTTTCACCTCGCCCCACCCTAAATTATGTTTAGCTGCAGGGCAAGTAGCAATAAAAAGCATTAAGTTTGCAGAAATGCCTCCACACTTTAGAGTCTTAAGGGTTCTTTCTTGTGAGGAACCCTAAAAATCCCTCCTGCTCTATAACAGATAAGATGTAAATTACTTCAGAGGGGTGTTTAAACGAATTTACTGAAGCTCTCTTGAATAAAATTGATGTTTTAGAAGATGATCGAAGATCGGTCAGGTGATTTACCTATCTAACAGCTAACAACGATGCAATAAAATACGATAAATTACTTCATTTTGCTGGTAAAAGTCAAATGTAATTAAAAAGGTAAAGCTGTTTAAAATTTTGTACAAAAAATATTTAAGAATTCAATAAAAAACAAAAAAATATATATTAAAAACGTTTGTACTTTTCACACATTAAAACATTAAAAACTCGAAATTGTTTGTTTCTGTATTAATTTATGCCAGACTTTAATTAATATTTTCACAAGAACACGAAATTTTACGTTGCACAAAAAAGCACTATGTACGATAATTTATAGCTCAACAAATTTTTATGTACTTATTACATCTACATAGGTACGTCAACTACGTACAATATATACAGTGACTTCAATAATGAAGATTTAACTTAAATAAGTCTTTAAAACGATTTTATTATTATAAGATTTACTTAGCTATCAAAATACCTATAGTTGAGACCTTAAAGCATTAGATCGAGCTAAGCTACAAGCAACGCTTCGATACCATCAACAATAGTCTCTTTGTTCGCTATCGATCGCACAGTGGGACACATTGTGCCGAGGGTGGACAAAATGGACATTTGTGAACGACGACATTATTTTATATAGATATAATAGATATGATACACGGAACTAGAGGAATAGGGCCTTTGTGTTCAATTCAATCATCCATGAAACATAAATTATTATTTTACTATTATTAATTATTTAAAAGAAATAAAAGAAAGAAAATACATTTATTTTCACGCCAAAGAACGCACACTACGACTTATTAACTGAATGTAACATAATAATAACTAAATAAATATTAATACAAAAAACAATAACAAAAATATAAAATAAAATAAAAAAAAACAGATTTTAGCATTTACATAATAATATAACATCATTGTACACTTGACTTGCATTTGCCTTTTCCTAACGCAATCTGTCGATGACTGTCCCACAGCTAGGCATACGATCTACAAGTCAAGTTAAAGTTTAGTAGGTTTTTAAGATTTTATTCGAATATGCGTTACAGTTTATAGCTATAATAAAGATGACCATTGGTGACGTAATTTAGTCTCGTGATTAGAAAAAAAAACTATTAGTCAAATCTTACATTATAGTTTAGATAACGATAGAATCAAACTATTGTCTTATATAATAGTTATATTGACGACCTCCGTGGTCGAGTGGCGACCACACCGGTTTCCGAGGTGTCGCCAGCTCTGAGGTCCCGGGTTCGATCCCCGGCCGGGTCAATGAAGAAAACCACTTTTCTACATTGTCTCGGATCTGGGTGTTTGTGATACCTTTGTTGTCTATGAATTCCATAACGCAAGTGTTTTAGCTACTTACTTTGGGTTCAGAGCAATATATGTGATGTTGTCCACATTTATATTATAACGCAATTTGATATCAGATCCTGTAATTGCTATAGCATATTGATCTCTATTAATACGTGGACATCTAATAAGTATTATTGTAAATGATTGCTACATATATATAGAGTTATTATGTATTGTAATTGCTATTAAAGCAGACATATACCTACTAATTTGTGTAAATTATCTGCTCTCTAATTTAGCCAACATATGATATCATTATTGACTCATGTTTCAATAATTCAATCGCTCTGAGGTTCAGTTAATGATCCATTCGTAATTACCTTTAAGTTACTCTAGTCCAGGCTTGTCTGAGGATTGGTAACGTTTACTTATGTAACTAGGAGCTAATATTGCCAACCCCAAATAATTTTATCCGAGGAATAATTTTGAATTTTTGATTTCTTCCGTACTATAATGTCGGACGTAAATTTTATTCCACGATTAAAAATTATCTGTTATGGGTAAAATCAGCCCTATGGCATTTACGTACCTCGGAAAATATGTTATGTGTTATGCATTGAAACAAAGTAGTTTAATCACAAAAATAAATAGTATTTCTGAAATAAAACTTCATTATGCAGGCTTGACTTGGGGAGTAAGCTGGTTAATGCGTTACGAAAAGTGTGATCAAGGTGAACTAAAGTTGAGAGGAATTAGTTAGTGAAGATAGAAAGAGTTATGTATCGTATAAAACTGTAGGGGCAAAAGGGATTTGCGAGCACACATTTTCTTTCTCTCTTTCTCTCTTTCTCTCATAGCCAGTTACGTTTCGTATATAAAAAGGTTTTATTTCAGCCGTGTTTAAAGCACTCTCGTTCTTTTTTTTGTGATTTTGTGACAATCAGATTCGCTGCAGAGACGGAAAGATAGTTTAAGAACTTAGTTGGGAGAAGTATGGACATAGGAACTATAAATCAATAGACTTCGGCAAAATATTTTTGCGTTTGTTGTGATGTTTCAAGGTTAAACTTGTGTTGCTGACGCAGGTTACTGGTTAGTTACCTAAGGCACTCTAACTAAATTACTTTGGCTACTCTGTACCAAATTTATTTGGAAACTTCTACGTTACACGGTGAATGATTAAACAAGTGAACAACTTGCGTTAATAAAACTGCTCGTTCTGAATTGTTGGAGTTCGTTCGGGGAAGTTTCTTAAGAATTTTCAGCTTAGTAGATAAAATAAACGTTACATGCAAACATTTACCGTTAATGTACGTCGAGTTTTAATTATATTAAAAAAAACACCAAAGAAAATTGCAGCTCGATAGAGTAACAAAGGCAAAGTTACAGTTCAGGATACCTGATTAACTTACAAAGGAGCTGTAGATTAATTGTATTAAAAGCAATTCTGAGGTGTCAAGTAAATATTCTCTTAAGAAATGTTTGCGGTTTCCTTTTATGCTGAATTTTTACCAAAAATTCTTTAAGAAAGTCAATAAACGACAAGTGGGTCTACGTCTAAATATATGTCTAGGTGCTACCGGCGCACTGTGGGTGCAAACAGCCGATAGCGTGGACAAAAAGATTCCACCGCATTGTGGCGGCGACACAATGGCACGCCGCGAGAAACGAGAACTTGTAATTACTATTTTCCTACGGGCGCCTTTTCACGAGGTTTATATTTCAGAAAAATGGAATATACGTGAGGCGCGCCACTTCTTTGTTGGACCATCTCATATCTTCAGAACACATCACCAGCAGATGCACGAAAGCTCACTATACGCTAATCTCACTTACGTGCTCCGCCTCGCATTTTATTGTTAATCTCCTTTACAAATTTGGAAACAACATCAAATGCAAAAAGATACAAAATAAAGCGGACGGCTAGAATACTTATGTGACATTTACTGCCTAATTAAGCAAACATAACGATCTGCTTGACAAATAACTTTAATGTTGTCAACTCATAACGTTTTGTTAAACAAATATTCTTTGATTTCAAGATATGTTAATCATTATTTATTAACGGATAAAACTAGATTTATAAGATAAAGACATTAAATTATGTAACCCCAGTTGGTCAGATTATAAGCTATCGAAATCTTCTCGGACGCCATATTATTATAGAAATTGCTAGGTATAAGCTATTAGCATCGAACATAATGGTCATTGGTCGATGTAATCTCATAAAAGGATCTACCACAAATGTAGTCGGAGAGCCCCTCAATATTTACTAGAATAAAGTGTTCTTCAAAGAGCAAATGACAGGAATGAGCCGATGTTAGGAGCGAGTGAGAGCCAACTCAGGCTATTTACCTCGATGGCACATCTGTAATTACTGTATAGCGTATACGCGAGTTAAAATATCCCGTCGCTTTACTTGGAATTTTGTCCGCGACGCTCCGGCGTAAGTGCCACCGGGCGACGGGCGATTATCAACTGTATTCTGAACCTGTATTCTGAACCGCGGCCGCGCTCGCCGTGCCGTTAAGAAACTTTTCATAGTTAAACTAACTAGTTTCAAGAGAAAATTAAATACAAAGCGTTGAAGCGAAACCTTTGAGATTTTCAACGACCTTTTGTTTCTATGAATGAGAGAGGTCAGCATATTCGGGCCTACTGGGGCACAAAAAACGTCGGCCGGACTACTTAATACCAATAAAGTTTCGAGAGAACTCCTTAGTGGCATTTAAGTGTCAGTCAACTGGTGTTTATGCCGTTTCGCGTTCGGAGGTGTGCGACCGGCCCGAGGCGGACTGGTTTTCGCCGAAGCCGGTTGGACAAAGTGTAGCGACTTAGTAAGTCGGTATGGATACTCCTTTGTGGGCGCATTCCGATAGATACGGGGCCCGCCACACTGAAATGCGGATAATGAAGAGCGCTTATTGTGATTTGTGTGGCATCCGAGTTGGGAACTAGATATGCAGTGCGTCCTGTTTACTATCATGAGATCGCTAGATTTATGCTCTCATACACATCTTTAGCGTCGCTGATGTCAATAAACATCGCCGTCTTTAAATTGCGTTTCGTAAAAACAAAACACAGCTTACTTGATGTGAAAACATTGCGAAAGTATATCTGAATGTTCTTTTTATCGTTTTGTGATGGTAGTGTGGAATGAATCTCAAGTTATTCTGGCTTTAAAAAGGCCCGAACACGCGAGGTTACGGCCAAATTCGGCAGTTTTACGACCTCCAGATAGGGTTATTTATACCGGGAGTCTTATTTAATAACGTTATCGGAATCGTTGTGTCGTTAAATCCATTAATGCTTGTCTTACCTGTATATTTTGGATGTTTTAAAAGATATATAACGTGGATTTTGTTTTATATTTCTCTTAAAGTGCTTTAATGGTTTAATATGCCCACGCTGTTGTATACATTTGAAGAATTCTGTTTTTATATCTAAGTTAATTGATGGTTGCTGTGATGAATGGGAGGACTAGAGATATGATACGTAAGTATTTTATTTATTTATAGCATTTAGAACTAACTATATAAAAAATTATAAAACTAATTTTATAAAATAGTTAAGATCTCTAACAGCACTAAGCAAAATTATTAATTCAAATCGCCGGTATCTCATGCTTTATCTCTCTCTTCAACACCCGAATACTCAAACGCAGGTTAACTTTAATACGTGCTTAAATGTCTATTTGTCCTTACTTTACACCTTCAAGTGACAGCAGAGACATCGTTAGGCTAAAAGGCGACTTAAATCTAATTGACGCCTCAGTATTCGGTCATGTGGACACATTATTGTAACAGATTTTTAAGAGCGTCTTAAGGTTATCTGTCACTTATATATACGGAGGTAACTCGGATTCAAATTATTATTAATATTTATAAAGCTCAACAATATCTACATCCACAAATATTCCTCACAGACAGACAATCAAAGTAGCTCAATCCTTACTAATATTATAAATACGAAAGTAACTCTGTCTCTCGTGCATTTACGCTTAAACTACTGAACCGATTTAAATGATATTCGGTACACATATAGTCTAGAGCCCGATAAAGGACATAGGCTACTTTTAGCCGCGACAACCGATATCCACGCGAGCGGAGACGTAGGAAACAGCTAGTATGTATATAAATAAGTCTGTCAGTACCCACATAACATACCCACATAATATGTTATATCCTGTGCGACTTCCTTGTGTCGTAATACAATTTACTGTAATCACATTAGTTAGTAATGACATCACACTGATCCATTTAGTTTTACATAGCTTTGTTTGGTATTTCGCTTTGGTATAATGTTTTTTAATTATAGATATTATTTAAGGCTAGAATTCTAACAACCTTGCCTGTTTAATACAATTCAATATCCAAATTGAATAATCAACATTACATTGTAAATGAGTCTTTAATATAAATATATTTTTTTTAATCACTGTTACTTACTACAAAATTTCTACAATTGCACACTTTACTTATACTATTTTTCCAAAAACTAAAAAGTGCCTTTGTTAAGATATTAATATATTTGTTTAAAAAAATAATGCCCTTATTGAACACTGAAATCTCGAAACGGATAGATAAAGCATTCATTGTTAATAATAGTCTAACAATTTTTATCTGTGTGGATTATTTCATATTATTAATTAAACAGTCTTGGAAACATTTATGCAATACAACAAATAAGGATTTATTTCTTTCTTTTTAGTTTTTTGTTTCATAAATAAGCAATGAGGATCTATTCGGCGCATCTTTGTGGGTTAAGCTCCTCCATAAATTCCATACAAAATGTATATTTTAAAACAAAATCTTAGTCATGCACAAAATATTTCGAGAGCATATCGTCCATGCGATCTCAAAAAACATTGCCACTTTGCATTGTAATGCAAAATAACGTCAACTTATCGCATATCTATGAAAATATCCTTGCAAACTCTTATCAAGAATCTGAGAGAGCATTTATCTTGCAGAAGCAGGGCAAATCTTCAAAAAATTGGTTCAATGACCGAGGGATACAAAGCACGCTGTGACAACACCCATGTTGGTGTATCCTATTGCATGGTGTTTATACCCTAAACACGGCATACCCATAGTGATGTTTAAAATTCATAGTACGTGTTTATTTTGTATGTAAAGTTATAATTTCTGTGGAATTGGGAGTTTGGGCGGCTTAGGATTAGAGCCTAGATACAACGTGCGTATTAGAAATGCTTTCACTAGTTTCTGGTTTAGTGTTCATTCACTATTTCTCTTTTTGGCACTATGGAATTTAATCCTTGTGTCGCGGGGGGTTTTAAAAATTCAAATCACATGCACAAAGAACACCCAGACTTAGAACAAGCATTTGTAGATTACACATGTTTGTCCCATGCGGGGATCGAACCCGCAACATGTCGCGCACAGTGGTAATTGGCGTGGTGACATTTACCACTCCGCTATCTATCTTTGGAACATTAATATGAGTGTTATCATAAGTATTTTTTCTGTTCAGAAGTGATAATTTGTGACTGATAACAGACAGTGGCGTGCATACCATATAGGCAATTAGGCAGTGCCTACCTCCTAAGATCCAACTAACTATCCTTAATTATTACGATATAAATATAATAAATCAGTCAACACCCATCATACTCATTAATTAAATTACAAATAATAAAACTTATAACCAAACATTTCATTACAAAACAAATAAAAAATGACGTCACATTCAACACAATTTCACAATACGTCGCGAAGTAGGCACTCGCGCCAGTGCCTACTTTACACTCACACACTCAAACCATTTTGGCGTATTCATATACGCACGCACACTTCATAATAAGCTACTTTTTTCTCAAATTTATAATACGGTGAAAGCAAAAAATATCTGTTTGACATGCACAGCACCCTGACATTTGACCTTCGCAATTTCCCAGAACTATAGTAGGCATGCCTACTCTGTAGCAAAGGCATTGACCATACAGCTCAACAAATAAAAAATATATAAATTCTAGTTATTATTATATTTTTTATATATCTAACTAATATTATAAAATACTAATAACTTGTAAATTGAATATAGATTTTTTTTAAAGTTAACAACTACATAATTAATAATGTAAACATGTTTTAGTTACAATAAATGATTTTTATTTTCTTTTATCTGTTGCAACTTGCTCGTCTTTTTGTTATTTTTAATCTGTTGTAGTTTGTTTACTTGTTGTAGTTTGCATTATTTTCGTAATTATTTGTTTTGTGTGTTATTGACTTATTGTGGTTTTGTAAAGTTACTGTAGTGTTATAAACAGAAATTGTTGTGTCTGTATAAATATGGTAAAGTTACAGTGCGTAGTTTGTTTGTGTTTCGAAAATACAATCTGTATGGATAAATTACGTGCAAACCCCTTCAAGAAGTTTAATAAAGTTTTCATTTGTTGACAAAACAAATTAATGAAGTAGTAGATTTGTAGGATAACATCCGAACCACAGAATAAGAACTACGAAACTTTAAAAAAGTGAGTAGAAAATAGTTTTTTACATTTGTTTCGTTATTTATAGTAGTAGGTATTTTATTTTGCTCGATTTGCCTAATTTCTGCCTACCTGGTCGGAAAACCAATGCACGCCACTGATAACAGATGTCTTTGCCTGTGATTGTAGATAAACAATCTTCCACCTGACTCTAAAAATAGCTTAAAACGTTCCTATCTCTGCATCACCTTAAGGTAGACTGTAGTAAATGCCTTTAGGCTTTAAGTCCGCCTATGTACTGTTTTGTGCATAAAGTATTAAATAAATAAATTAATTAATAAAACTCTAGCCATAAAAATATATTGCCTATCAATTAATTTCGGATGAAGGATTAATTTCGGACGGATTTGCGGTAAAATTTTCGTTTACAGGTGTAAACGAAAATTTTACCGCAAATCCGTCAACTCAGGAAACATACAATTGTCAACTAATAGTTAAACATAAATTAGGTTAAACATAACGAACATAAATAAACGAGTTCAGTTTTAACTGCTTCGAACGTTTGTTTTACGTGGCGCCATTAAAATTATGAGTAACATTAAATATAAATATCGAGTTAACAGTTAATCTTAAATTATGGTCTGTGACAAATGTCTGTTAGTTTAATGTCTGCGTTAATTGTAATATGAGAGGTTCCCACTGTCCCGTTTAGTTTCGATTTCCAAGATGAGAATGTTTATATATTGAGAACTAGCAGTGCCTCGCGGTTTTACTCATGTTGTTTCAAAGGACTTAATAGGAAGGACGGAATAAAAAGATAATATATAGGTTAACTGAATAGGGTAACTAGATTGGTTAGGAATACAATAATCCGTTCCACTTTCAATATCACTGACGTCACTCGAAGAGCTGCCACGAAACTTAAGTAAAATGCAACTGCCGCATGTCGGATGACCAATGGGCAAAAGTCAATGGGTCCCTCTCGATGGGAAAAGACTTCGCGTTAGACCCAGCCATGAGAGATGGCGAGAGGAGCTGGAGTCCTTAAATAAAATAAAGCACACCACTGCATTGGACAGAGAGAGATGGAAGTGTAGATCGGCTTTTGCCCTGCAGTGGGACGGAGACAGCTATATTATAAAATACCTACAAGATACAGAGTAAAAGATAAAAAAAAAACAAACCTTACCAAACCTTAAAAAAAGCGGAGGGTATTGGGATTAAAAGTACATATCATATATTCAGGTTATAACTAGCTGAGTTAAAGAATTAAAAAACCTCTATCTTTTCATATATCCTTAAGCGATGAACAATAATTACATAAAGATACATTGTTGTCATTGGACAAGCTAGAAATCTAAACTATTATGAGTTATGCTACAAATATAAATAGGAGAAACAGCCAGTGTTATCTAGAATTTCCAATTTTTATGTACCATTGTATTCAAAAACAATAGTTTCAAGAATAGAAATATTTTTGCCCACAAACTACGATTAAGGCGCACAGCGTGCTTATAAAGCAGGACTGTTGCCGTCGTGTAAGCGAGACGCTGCTACGTGAAGTGTAGTGCGCCGTCTCGCTCACACGACGACCACAGTCCTTCTATAAGAGTTCATAGTACAGGTATTGTTTTATTTTATCGTTACCGATTTCTGGGTTTTATTGGCGTCAACATTCTCGGCTAATAGTTTATAATCCATTGTTGCTTTAGACCGTAGCTAGAAACAAGTATGGCTAAGAAACGAGCATTGTATATCGTGTTTTACGATTGAGTCGAATATGTAGTATAGTGAAATCGTTGGTGTTTTATTTGAATACAAAGAATATTTATTACTTCATGGAAAATTGGAATTCATAAAAGATTGTTTGTGAGCTTTTTTTTTGTTATAATATCTATGTTCATAAGTCTTGGAGACGATCCAGTGTACGTAAAGTTTTAGGTTTGATTCCCAAAGTCATATAATTTCGAATGAAATTATTCTCGTGACTCTTTATTTCATCTTTTAAGATCGTCTTAACTGATTGTGGTTTGATTGTAAATCTTAATTGAGTTTTATCAGGTTCGCAAAATAACGAAGTTATCTATATTTCGAAGTATATAAATTCATGTGGTCATTAACTATATCCAGTAGTTCATAATATAAAAGTATTTTTCACCAGCTCAGATTATTGACAAGGTACCTAAAAAATCTAACTTATTTCTACTACCGGTTCTCGTCTTCTATACAAAACATCTAAAACTAGTTCTATCTTTAACTGAATCTAAAAAACAAGTTCCCACGTAATTTAACTATAACTGACACGCCATCAATATTAATATAGGAAAACACATTGTTGCCAACTGTATTTTATTGCTCCATAACCACGCTATAATACAAATTGACATGGGTATTAAAATCGTACGAAACAATCGCACATACACACACTCAAAAGCACACACGTCCCTTGTAATAAAATAAAAACAGGTTGCAATACTTTATCCCAAAGATGGCGAGGCGATGCAGTCAAAATACATTTATTACAAGCCATCAATTTTTAAAACATGTAACTTGACACCTATTGAACAAATGAATGTGTAAGACAACCAAAGTTTGACCGCACAGTGGGCCATATCAATGTTACATGACCATTTATTTTAGGGTTCCGTAATGAAAAAAAAAGAGAAAATGCACCTCACAACACTCAATGTTATGTACTAAGTCTTCGCTTCTGACTGACTTTTTAAAGCCTGTATCTAAATATGTTATTTTATTTGGGAAACTGTCAATTTTACATTGTATATTATATCTAAATACACAGTATGCTATAGGTAATTGTACAATCCACTACGTTTCCACATGTTACTGTGTAATTATGGCGGATTACCTTAGAGTAAACATAGACAAGCATAGAGTGCGCGCATCGCTAGTAGCCCCTTGTGCTGAGCGTAAGTAATTTTTTAGCTTAATTTACTACGCTCGCTTACGGATTTAAGTGATTTTCCGTACGACGACACGTTTTCGCGAAAATATCGATAGTATTCGAGTTCATACTCGTTATGCGCACTCTCTAGTCTACTTATATTTTTCTCTAAGCGGCTTACTAAAAAACCAAGATGGCGGGTTTCAAAATGGGCGCAATAATAAATACAAATGTAATAAAAATATCCGAACAAGTTGTAGACTGCACATACAGTTATTACGATATCTATGCAATAAAATATAAATATTACTAGGAAATAAAAAAATAAAAAATCTTGTATGTTAATACGAAACTTGCGGTGTGCTACTATGACTACTTCGGTTATATCAAACCGCCAATCACAGATTTATTCATTTGTTATAGATATTTGTTTCAAATAAAATGTTCGATAAATTACGCCGTATTAATTGAGAATCTTTTTATATTAGAAGAGCAAAATAACCGCGGTTTGCTTTTTTTTTACCTTCATCGTATTTCACGCGAAGAATTTAATGAGAAAGTAATAAACTGCTATAATAATCGTTCTTCATAGTTATAATGGGAGCGAGATAAAAATAAAATGGTTGTGAGTAGGTGGAAGCTTTAAAGTCGTTTTAATAATTGAGCAGTCTCCTAAGTAACTTTAAGTTAAAGAATTTTAAAAAAGCAGCAAATGCATGTACATATATGGGCAAAGTACATATTTCCCGAACGCGAAATTAAAAGCGAATCGTTTAAATTATTTTTTACACAAAACATTTTTTTTTACAATAAAACTTTGGGTGGCAAAGAGTTATAATAATAAAGAAAGAGTCTAGGTGCAACTATTACACTTTTACGATAAAATTATGAGTATTTTTTAATAATTAATACCACCCTTTTAAGTGGTAGAGCTTTTTTTGTGCAACTTTAATTTTTTTACTACCTACAAACTATGAGTATAAATGACTAACAATTCGAAAGTCCAAACAGCAAATTCTCACAAATGCTTTTACATCGCAACTCAAGCCACAACTTGGCAGTCATAAAATTTGAGCATAAAACGGTAATGTGGCAATTACGGGGTTAATTAGCACCAAGCGTTTGTCAGGCCAACTTTACGATGTACGTGACAGAATTTGATCGAAAACTACGTCTACGTCGTCCTCACGTGGTGTATTTATTTATTTTTGGGGGCGAGAATTAATTAAGGAGCGGATTCGGTGTACATTTCCTAGAAAAAAAAAACTATGATTGATAAAAGCTGCTAATACCCATTTGCTTGCAATACTATTTGAGTTTAAAAATGACTTGTTTTGGAACGAAATTACACATTAATTTATGAAAAAATTAACCTTGAATTTAATAAAAGTCTAATTTGTAATTTTCAAAATTTGAAAAATGTGAATCTATTGAAGTCGGTTTGATAAAGACTTATCTTAAAACTATATAACTATAATTTATCATATAAGATAGTATATACCTAATAATTATGACAAAACATTACTTTAAGTTATTTAGAATTGTCAAACTTAGTTTTCTCAAACTTCAGTATATTCTAACTTATTCAAATGAAATTACTCAACTAATTAAAACATTATTTAGTTCAAGTTACTTCAATTAGTCTACACTACAAACTAAACGAAACAAAAGTTTAAAAATAGAGAAACAACTTAAGGATTTTATGACTAACTTTTTTATGTCCGTCAGATTGATTATTAAAAAAATATTAGACATGTTTACTTTACCAAAAACTCACAACGATACATTGATTTGAAATGTCGCTTGACGTCACAGTAGTTCATTTTGTACCCAAGCATGACGTCATCAGCCACTCCTGAACTTTGATTTGCTTTATCTACTTCGTGCTTTCTTATTTTGAAAAAGCAAAAAATACGTGTCTAATATTTTTTTATTATCTAACTAGCGGATTAATTAGATTTTGAGTATTCATATTATTTTATTTTATATACTTTCGCGAATGTCTATACATACATGTCTCTATGTTATTGCAAATAGAATATAAATAAAAAAAATCAGCTTCACTTGTTCCTAACCCTCTTCACCTAATAGCTAATCTAGTCAACACTTCTTAATAATTCCTTAAAAAAACTGTAACATTAAGACTTTTAATTAACTCGAGAAGCTTGCAAAGGATGTGTGAAGTGTCATTATAAGGCGTTAAGCGAAAACGTGAGCTCGCGTGAAGGACTAGGAAACCTCCATTTTTACGTGTAACTCTTTAAAATGAGTTTCTTAATGTTTTAACTTGAGTTATATGAGGTAATTTTTCTTATTGTATTTTTAAGAATGACGAAATTAGAAGCTTTTTCTGTTCGTGGCAGCATAGCTCCGAAAGGAATTGACCGATTTTGATGCTGTTTTTAATTTAATATTGTTCCTGAACAATATTAAATTAATTTGAAAATTTTCAGTTTTATTCTAAAATGTCTCAAGAGGTTTTCTTATTTTTTTTCAAACCTAATTTAACCTGTCTATATTGCACTATAACACTTCAGTGCTTAAAATAAGCGTTATATTTAAAATATTTTTCACACTGCACAGTGGGTTTTTTAATTTTACTTGTAGTCAAAAAGCATTTTCTCCACTTCTGTTTCAGTTTACAAAGTTCCATTGTAATTATAATGTATATTAATAAAGTTTTCTGTTGGCTACTTTTAAACATAATGTTCATTATGTACGCTGCAGCAGTTTTATTAATAATGCATTATAATTTTATGCATGCTATTATTGTACTTACATAAAACGCCCACTCTTGGTCTTTATTTTATATTTTACTTCGTAACTTAATATGTTGTTCTAGTAAGTTTCTTGTGATAAAATAAGTTAGTAAATGTTTTAATGGAAATACTAAAAAGTTACTAATTACCGTCATAAGCTTATGATGGTAAGAAAGTTGCAACTGCAACTGTGAGTTAATTTAATAGGTTTATTCGTAGATATTATTATACAATAAATATAGAAGTAGATTTTATATTATGGTATGATATTGTCATTGATTATGTAGTATTTATTTTTGAAGGGAAAACTTTTTGAGGCGCATCGGGCAGTTTTGATATGAGTTTTGAGATGATAAAAAAACAATTGAACTCGCGACATTGTTACCGCTACCGACACTTCTGTACATATATTGTAAGTTTTTATCGTACAGTTAACTTGCTTATCTTACGAAATATATTTAACAAATCCATAGAGTAATTCATTTAGGTAAACTGCCACAGAAGATATTGTTTTTATAATAAATGAATTTAGACTAAATTAACATAATCTAAAATCTTTTTTCTCCTAAATTTAACTAACAAAACTCAATTTTTTTTTTCTGTAATAATTTACTATTTTATAAACCTTTAAACAACTAGCGGCCACTGAGCGCACAACGATTAGACACGGAGATAAAACTTAGCACAATTTGCAGCAATCGATTCGCTTCGCTTAGCAATGCTGTGGAACACCGGGCTTCCCATGACGTCATAGTTGGAAAGTTGACCATGTTCTATTTTACATTGTATCTAATTGTAAATCTACGGTTTTTGTTATTATGGTAAAGTAAATCATTTAACTTTCTGCAAGTGTGATTTCTAAGGTAAAAAGCAATTTTTTGTTTGCTATTGAATTGTTAATTGAAATTCCAAAGAGTTCTTAGTTAAACTATTTTGTTTTTATTGCAAAAAATTGTAGTAATCTATCATTTACCTCATACTTAACTTAAAGTTAAACTCTCGTAAGTATTTTATAGTTTCTTGGAATACTGATTTACAAAATAAAAATCTTTTGTGGGTTACACAACTTTTGTTTTTTGTATTATTTTTGTTTTGAGTTAGCAAAACTTTTTATATACCTACGTATATTGAGATACTTACTTTAAGTTATTAAGATTTCAATCTCCACGTCGAATTTAATTTAATTTTTAATTAACATCTAAATTAACATTAAGATAATTTGCTGTTATGCATATTCGAAAGATTCTTTGTGAGAATTAAGATACATTGTGTTTTTATTAAGTTGTTAGCTAATTAGTAATTACTTATAATAGTATTTATTATAAGAGTGGTGTTACATTAAATGTAATGTTTTATGTTAACAAAAGTTTCAATCTATAGTCCTCATTTTTTATCTACATTATAAAAAGGTTGGTACTACAGTAGATGCAAACAAGGTCTTACGTTAAACAAAGTTACGTCGCCATTTTGTACTGCGATAACATAATTTTACTTACGAAAAATTAAAAAAAACTTCTGTTTATACATTCTCACTTAAAGAAGAGATCTTAGACATTAACAATAAAATACATTTTGTTATCACAAATCCTAGTTCACATGCTCCAAAATTGGACCATCTCCCGATAACCCTTTGTAGGCTGTCAGGAGTCAGAACGAAACGGCTTGTAGGCTCGTCATCGTGTTAATTACTCGTATCTCGACCGTGTATATCCAATTGGAGGCAATTAGACATACAGTGCGTTTACTATGAGCTCTTAAAGCAGGACTTCACTCGTGGAAGCGAGAAGCCGCTACATGCTATGTAGTGCCATCTCGCTTCCACGATCGTATGAGTCCAGATTCTATAGCCAAGGTAAAGGACTAGGGTAGATGGAGATCATCTCAATTTTGAAGGGTTATGATGGATTTAATTTAGAGGTGTTTGGATTAAGTGAGATAGTGATGTAAGGGTTATGTTTGCTTGTTGGGCTTATGTTGATGACGATGCGACTTGGAATGAAGATGGGTAGTTTAATTTTGAAGTGTGTGACAATGAGGTCTTAAAGAATGATTGGGTATGAAAAGTCAAAATCTTAATGGGTCCATCGGTTAAATTATAACAAAAAAAATTGATCTTTTTGTAATATTAAAAAAAAATGACAGACATTAAAAAAAAAATGACATCAACCCCATTGACAAAATTGCAGTATCTAGTGGTAGGCATAGCGACTTCACGCAAACATGCCATGCATTTTTCCTATATAGTCCTAAATTTTAACTGGGAGGTAATTATTCTGCAATATCATAATGTAAATAACATAATATTTATTTATACTTTATTGTGCTCCGTAAACAAAACGGAACATTATATCTAACTAGAAAGTCTGAAATGTAAAGCCTAAAATAACTACTGGGCTATTCGGTGAAGTATATCAAGTGGCTTTAATTTAAACGATAAATACTTCTTTAGCCTTTAATTTACATCATTCTTGACAAGACTAATAATTTAGACGATTGTTAAGAGTCGTGTACAATGCATCAGACAGCCAATAACATGTATCAACAAAAACAGCTTTATTCTAACCATACTTAAAAACAATTGAATTTAAACTCCAATACTTCCCACGAGATTTATCACAGATAACTGCTTCGGTAGCGAAGTTACGATGACAACCTGCTAACATGTTCAGACGGGATCGTCCTCTGACATTAGTTTATAGCACAGGTGGAACAATGCTGCGATTTATAATGTCCAACTGCACAGTGAGCTGAATTGTGGACAAAAAATTGTTCTATTGAATCTAGTTTTTATATTGACAGTAGAGAATATGCACAAATCAATGATTTCGTTTAAAATTTTACACTGAATGCAATTTCAATTCTAATTCATAATGTTTTGATTAGTTTTTTAGTTTAATGATTCAATAAAATACAAAAACTTAAAATAGATCGCAAATTTAACGCGGGATTTATGTCATCAAAACACACGCCATTGGTCGGTGTACATATGACGTCACGGTACGCGCTGCATTAGTCTTATTATTCCCGTTGACAACGACTCTGACAATATTTTGAGGTCAATTTGCGCAGTAAGATGGCGCCTGTTTCTATTGCTATGATTCTTATGTGAGAATTCATGGCTATTTTGACACTGTGAATTATATTTTTTTATTATGATGCTATATTTTCTAGTGTTCAGACACTGTAATTGATATTAGATTGGTTAAATAAGTATTCTCAAATCTTAAAAATTAAAAAATAAAAATATATCTTAGCTAAGACCACTTAAGGAAGTTATACCAACTCATTAGCAACAAAGTGTATGCTAATTATGCTATTAAAGATAGCAGTCACATCCACTCAAAACGTGAATGGTCATGCTAGTCTCAATCTAAGAAAGAGGTCTTGTTTAAGTCCACATGTTAATAATAGGATATATTAATTAGGTCTTATCGCATGCCTGATAAAATGTCAATAGGTGTATCATTTGTTTTTAAACGTCTCATTAACCCACAAGATAATATAAAAAGGTCATTTACGTATTTATTTGTACCTACAAAGCAATCAAAAAAATATGTAGAAATCATTATTTTTCCTTGATATTTAAACTTCCATCGGGAATTTAAACAACTTAATATAAATCACTTGTTCAACAATAGCCAATTACAAATTGATTGTAAACCCCTAGCTTCACAAAGTAACGATTTAATTTATATTCAAAATCCCGCCCGGAAACGTTTAGAGTTTTTGTCGGAGCAATTTTTCATTATAATTACTTGTAAAATATTTATAGACTATTGTGAACAGTTTTTATGACGCTCCCGAGTAATGGTTTCAAGAAATAATTGTATAATTTATGTCTTAAGGTTGATTTACATTGGACCAATAACGCGTCAGTGGCAGGGGCAGCTGACTCTGAAATATTCCTTCTAGAAGTTTTTAGTCTACTCTGAAGCGCTCAATTTACACGATGGCAGTATATTTGATAGTGCTAATCTATGGTCGTCAGGATAGGACATGGCTCTTTATGCCCTAATATTATAACCCTTTGACATCTTACCAACGAAAAGAATTTGATCAGTTTGTGGAAAATACGAAGCCCCATTTTAAAGACTAGGCAAAATCGAACATTTTGGATGTATGTGGTAATATTCATGTTCGGGGTGTTATACTTAACATAAGGTGAACTAGCCCGTATGTCGTCTATACCTACCTTAAAAAGATTAAGATTACAAGTCAGCAATTACTTGTCTCGAATTTTAAGCCAATATAAATCAAGCTTTACAATTTTGTCCACGGCACGTCGATATATATCCCACAGTGCAGTGAATGTATGATTTGTAACTGTGTTTTCGAAGGCTATTTAAGTTAACGGTTTGACTGAATCGTGTCGGTACAGTGTAGTTAAATGATTTAATGCTTAATTGTTAGAGGTTAGAATTAATAGATTTCCTTTCGAAATATCTGAATTTATTTGGTCATTTGTTTAAAATACATGTTTTACAAGAGAAAGGGTGAATTGGAGTTATTTTTAATATCAGTCGTTCTTGTACGTGTTTTGTCATGTATAAAGGGGTTTTTGTAGTTTTTGTTGTATTGACAGCTGTTGTGATTTTTCTTTGTTCTAACTTGACGGTTAATAAATCATTTTAGGTTGATACAACTCAAAGGACGGTACCCATGAGTTTACTGCGCCGCTAACGCCGGGTAAACTCTTTATAACCATAAATCTGTAGTTAGTTACTTGGAAATTAAATTGATACTTGATTTTCTTTCAAAACTCAATTAAAGTAGGTAAATTCAATTAAATAAAAGTCTCAGCTAAAAAAAAACAGTCGTAGCTGTGTTTATTGATCATTCTACGTAGAACCAAAATCATACTTCGTATTATATCTGTAGCCCATATACCTACCTAGGTACGATCAACTGAACATAGTAACGATTGACGAAAATACACTTTACTGCCTTGAAATAAAGCTGCTACTGATCTCAAAGAGTTATTACTGATATGTGGTCAAAGTAGTTTGTAAATATTGCGCCAAATTAGTCAAATAAAATAATTAATTGCGTGTCCACATAAATACCTATGTTTCTTATGCTTAATTTTTTTGGGTTCCGTAGCTTCTAAATAAATTTCTTTTAACCGGCTAAAATTTTACTAATTTTCCCATATAGGTTGTTATTGTTGCGTATTGACAAACAATAAATAAAAACCAAGATGGCGTATTTCAATGTCACTCCTCTAAAATAAACGAAAGTTAAATAAGAATTTTAAGCTGGATTTTGACTAACTAAGTAGTAAGTACATAAAACTCAAATTTCTGCCCTTGTGCTGTGTACAGGCGTCTCCAATTAAAATACAATTGGTTTGGTATACGGAACTATCGGTGCGCAAATGTAACTAACACTTGGCTAGTTATTAACTATATCGCGATAACAAATAGAAACGGTGTAAGTTCATTTGTTTATGTAAACGTCAAAGAATACTATTAGTTTTGTAATAAATTAACGTTTCCTGTGCATTAGATGCACGCGAGCAATACACGCTAGTTTTATTAATTGTGTTCTTACTCGGAATCAGTTTCAATAGTTATCAAGATTGAACTATATTTTGAACTGAAATAAATTGTATTTTATTTCAGTTCTGTATATGGTAACATTTACATCCCATTTTACTGGGTAATGGGGTAAAAGACTGGGTATTAAAAGTCAAAATCAAATTAGATAATAAAATTATAATAATAAAAATAATATTTGATAGAGCGAATCAGTTCAGGAGTGTAAGCTAATAATGTAATGCTTGCGTACAAAATGCACAAATTTGTGACGTTTGTGACATTTTAAATCAATGTATCAGCTTGTTTTTGTTACTTAAAATAATAGTAAATGCGTGTCAATTCTTTTTTAATAATCTTAAAAAAAAATTAGTCATCTACACCATTTAGTATCTCTTGACCAATTATTGATAGTTTTTTTAAACATCCCCCAACTTTTAAAAACCACTACTGAATGAAGCATGTAACTAATGTTACTCAACAGTAAAATAACATGAACAATCAGTATGCATTAGCCTTTACACGACTAATTTCCTTACTAAGCAGACTAATTAACTACCCTACCGGAAGTATATACATACTCTGTACAATATTTTTAGAGAAGGGTAATTTAACTGTCGTCTTTCTCTGAGGGTAGTAATTTTTATAACAATTTTTTTGATCATTAATATTAAGTGCCGTTAATATTAAGTGAGTATAATGGTCGCTTAAATTTGTAGGTGTATACTTTGTACTTAAATGATAAATGTAAAAAGAATTTTTCAATTTTTTGGAAAATTCTATGTCTTTAATATCTTTAATTCTTTCATTAATATACAAAAACATAAAGAGTTTGTATGTTTGAACGAGCTAATCTCAGGAACTAGCTGACTGTAATGAAAAAATCTTTTTGATTTTGATAACCCAATTCTCGAGAGATTTTCGCTATTTTACATCACGTAGGTACTTGCATTGGGACAAAAGCAAGGCAAGTGATTTCACAAGCCACAGCTTGTAATATAATAAAACTGATGACTGTTTTAATGTGGTAGTTTCTTAAAAAAAAAAACATTTATTCCAAAAATTATAAAATCTAATATTTTAAATATTTATTTACGCATAACGAAAAACAAAAACTTAAACCTCAGGCAGGACTCGAACCTGCGACCACCTGAGTCCAGCCATAGGTTTAAGTTTTTATTTAGACTATTTGTATTTAATTATAAATCATAATTTTACCATAACCTGTCTAGTTTCCGAATATTTTAATGGTAAATATTAAAAATTATAACTGTAATTTAAATAAAAACCCTCTATTCAGAAAATATTGTATATTCGAAACATTCAAAGTAAAAGTTTAAATATTCAAATTACCTTCATTTTAGTTCATACATTTTCTAAAGCACTTCGCTAGAATATTTATTTATAAGCAACTTTGTAAATTTCATAATATGCTTATAACAATGTGCATTCAGTGGAAAGTGCGTGCAACGGTGGACATCAAAGTGAACGAACGAACGAATGGGTGAGCTGTGAACGAGTGACCGGGTGAATGATTCCGCACGCTCCGTTGGAAGTGACCGGGATAAGTGCGGTCATTCGAACTTACGTTGTTTAAAACATTCGATTAGTCGTTCCTGAGTTTATCTCGGGTAGATAAACTAGCTCATGAACGTATCCTAGTATATATATGTTGGCTTTTGTTTATTTCTAATTATCTAATAATGACCAGTTCCTATATACGGGTTCGGACGGTAGAATTTTCTTCGTTTTACTTAAAATATTCTACCGTCCGTTAGAAAAACATAGGTATCGTTTTTTTGAATGTAGGAACTAGGCTTTCATGTTATTCGGACTGCGAACTTTTATACGATCTGTAATTGGGTCCATACAGGCCAGGACATTCATTATTTTTTTCTTTTTTCCCGATAGAAGAGATAAAAAATTGTTTGTATTTCTGCCAAATATGCGTTGTCATTTATTGGACGATTCAAACGTACCTACAGTTCTTAATTTAGTATCAAAAATAAGTTTACACTGTAAACGCACATATTGAACCTATTTGCTTGCTAATCTTTGGATTTTCAGTTTAATTGGGATGGGAACATAAAATGGAAACTTAATTGAATGCACTACAAATACCAAATAGAACGAATAACCAGACAATGCAGTCAAAAACAAACTGACAAAAGCTACAACGTATACTAAACACAAATCGCAATTCCAACCCTAAACAGCCACTACAAAATTAATTTACCGACGAAAAACCGCTTAACTAATGCTAATTTATAAATAAACCATGTAACAGGTCACTGTCCACGGTCCAAGTAATCCGTGAACGAAAGAGTGAGTGAACGAATGAACGGCTGATTTATTTGTACGAGCCGATCTCGGAATGGGAGCCAATTGAGGGTAGAACAAAGCATTGAATTGCTACTTATTTGGAATGCTAAAATAGACGTGAATGGGGTAACATCAAATAGTGTTAACCATTTTTTTATCGTGAATCATGTGAGATTTTTATTGTTTTAAAGGGTTTGAGTTTGATTGAAATGGATTTAATGTGGAACTTAGGTTACAATAATGTGATTTTTTTATAAACGGGCGTTTTAAATCGTGAAACTATTTTGTTTGCCTACATGTGGCTATTTATTTACAAACTCCTGGCTACGTCTAGAAAACTTTAGTATACAACCCCTCAGGGGTTTAACGTGAACAGTGGTAGAAAAAATGGGGGTTGAACTTGGACTAAACCAAAATAAATAATATTGTCCGACTTAAGACTTTAGTAGGTATTTTGCATGTCACGAGACTTCTGCGTCATTGCGTTTAAATAAAAAAAAAACCTAAATTGTTGGACCACACAGTTTGAAATGATTACTAGTATTAGGCATAGAATTATTGACTACGTTTTTTTTCTTTATGCGAAATTTCAATAATAGGCACCTTCGCGAACAGTTTATAAACCTCTGATTATAATAACGGTGTCAATCTTCAACTTATTCGTTAATAAAAAAAGTCGACTACGCGCCTTACACGTAGTAGGGCTGCCAACCGTAAAATAATATTTTTATGGTAATGGTGGTATGAATAAAATTGCAATTTCAACGCACGATTATGGTACGCTAAAATATCTAATTTGTTGAAAAAAAAATATATATATTTTGCAGTTATGTGTCAAGCAACAAATAGCCTTGAGTCTTATGTTAAAAAATTGTATAACAACATTTTCTTTACTTATTTTTGCCGTTATTCCTAAAATAAGTTTTGACATCCCTAGTCCTAAGATTGTATAAGTACAGAGCACAAAAAAGGTATATTTACCCCGGGAACTCGCGACTCAATAGGTATTACACTTCAAATGTTCCTTACAAAAGAATCTTTTTCTCTTCCATGTTAAGTAGACGCCGAGTTTTTGGATGTACCGTTGGCAGGTAAAATTTGTGATTACACCCGGTTTATGTTTTTGAGATGTTTCTTACTTTTGTGATATTGATGTTACTTTCTTGTTTGTTTCAGGTAACTAAGATAAACTTTGCGAACAACTGAGGTTTTATTTCCGGCGTTTGAGATGTAAGTTATTTATATCCTAATTTTGTCTGCCTATAAAAAGAACAAGTTAAGATTTTTGAAAAAAAAAAACGTAATTTTTTTAATGCAGTCTCATTAAACCATCGCTTTTGTATTTTAGTTTCATTAAAATAATACCGAACTCAGTTGACCACAAGACGTGTTCTGCTGACCGTACATCCATTCGTCTCACAGGGCTCGGACGAACAAAGGTAGTAGAAACCAATTTGTTACGTGATAATATGCTCCTCCTCCCGATACGAAATGAGACAACCCCGGAGATCTTTGACAAAGACGAACATTTATATGCCTCGTTTTGCTAAGGATTTGTTACATCATGCGTGATTCGGTTGACAGAGAAGTAATAACATTTTACCGAAAAAAAAAAACAAAAAGATTAGTATGAAACAATACTGGCCGAACCTTTTTAGAAAGAAATTTGAGCCTTAACAGCTGGTCCTGAATGTGATACATTGATCTTTGACAGTCGTTAACATAACAATTCTACCAACCAGTCTTACTATGGTATACTGTGTTACCCAGTAAAATTTTGTTGTTGGTTGTGGAGGTCACATAGGCAGTCTCTCTACGAAAAAGTACGGTATTCAGCTGTATCCGGTAACACTGAAAGCGGACTCCAACATAGCTTGAGAAAAGACTACACCAAAAAATAAAATAGTAGTCTAAATAAAAAAAAAAAACTTTAAATAATCGCGATGATTGATTTCCTGGAAGGGAAGAGCACCCCCATCTCCAGTTAAAGTCTTGTAGATCAATGTTAGTTTTTTGGTTACTTTGAGTTTATTAAGCATCTCCATATGACAATCTAACTTAATACGCACTTCACATCTTTATTATAATCTATATTTAGATCTGGTCTGTACTATACCAATACGATGTGTCTCATTGACCTCATTCTAACTCAAATACCTAACGATTTACCTTTAATATTACCCGAATATTCCATTCAGACGCGCAAAACTCAAAGATTTTCCCATCTAACATCGAAATTCAACGCCATATACCAATAAAACGTTAAAATCTCCGTCTTACCCTCCATATTGGCAATATACATTCGGTAAATATTTGTCAAAGTGCTCACCTGTCTTAGACACACAGAAATGAAAGGCAGGGACCTACCAAATGTGTAATTTCGACCATTATTAGTATGACATTTAAAGCTTTTTGCATAAAACACTTTGATCTTGATCGGTGTTGAAATCAAAGAGATAATTTGCATAGTATTGTATTGATCTGGAAAAAGGTGGTTGGATCATTCTATCAATTTTAAAGATACATAATTTCTATAAGATATTATTATACATAGTTTGGGACTAGGTGTAGTCATGATTGTTATAATTTAAAATTCAATAATTAATTACACATAAAATAAAAACATCGGAATGCAATTGAAATAAACAATAAAATTACTTATTTATATGTCTGAGGTACATCATATACATCACAAAAATATTTAAAATCGATTTACAATTGCCGGAAATATCGCATAACAAACATATAAAAAACACGACGTGGAATTGACAACCTTCTTCTTTAGAAATCGGTTATAATAATTTAGGAACTATATAAGTAAAGAAGGTGCAAAGGTATGTACTGTTAACTTTGTACTGCTATTCCATAATTTTTTTTTTTTTTTAATAAAACATAAAACGATCTCTAGCGGTAAAAATAATTGACCCTTTATAATATATAAAATTTTAACACTACATGTGTTAAAAATTATACATCAATCGCTTATAATGGACGAAAATTACATACTTTCAATTGAAATTTATTAAATATGAATAAACCGTTTACGTTGAAAAATAAGTTGAATTAATGGGACGAGGGCTGCGTCAATAAGTACCTTTTTTGAATGGAATTTTTCGTCGCTGCCACCCCTATCCATTGATATATTTTACTAGAAGCGTTAGTATATCATTATATGTTTAGAATGAATTTTAGATTTTAAATACAGATATGGATAAATGGTCCTTTTATTTTCACATATTTTTCTATTCTAATAATGAAAACTGTTTTTGATATATAACTATTATAGATTACAAATAATTTGTATCTGTTTTTTTTTTCTCAATTAAAACATTGTCGATGAGAAAATAATATTGAATTATAATCAGATTAAAAACATTAATTCGAACTAAAAATCTGTACTACGTATTTACCTTTGAATCAGAATATTATAGATAATATCTCGAATTTTAAGCTTATCTTTAAATAAGATAAATAAAATAAATGTGGACAACATCACATACATTGCTCTGAACCCAAAGTAAGTAGCTAAAGCACTTGTGTTATGGAATTCAGAGACAACGAAGGTACCACAACACCCAGACCCGAGACAATGTAGAAAAGTGGTTTTTCTACATTGACCCAGCCGGGGATCGAACCCGGGACCTCAGAGCTGGCGACACCTTGAAAACCGGTGTGTTCGCCACTCGACCACGGAGGTCGTCAATTATAGTCTTTGATTGATAACCTCGCATTTATATGTAGGTTATTCGACAGAGAAACCATTGTTACCAAAACCTATAAGATAATCTTGTTATCTAGACAGAAACCCCGATATTAATAATATCGGTTACAATAAGTTTAGAGAGTAACTTAAGTAACTTTACCACTGTATTGACAATAGCTTACATTGTTAAATTGAGTCTCAAAGCATACAAAGCTAGATATCGTTAGTGTCTAAGGATCGATTTCAGGATGAAATCATACAGAACTCATCTTACATGACATCGAATTCATTTGTTTTCAAAGACATATTTTATCTAATTTCCATTTGTTTTTTTTTATGTGAATATGTATACTACGTCCGCAATTCTGTGCCAAACATATAAACTAACACGAGTGTTAGGAAAAACATCTGTAATGCTTACATATAAGGTTTAGTTAGCGCTACATCATATTTTTTATGATTTTTCAACAGTCCTAGTCAGTCTAAAATTAACTTTTTTTACACTCTTATAAAGTTGATTTTTATTTATGTAGAAATAATATCAATTGGAACAAGAATTTAAATAGTGTACAGAGTATAGTTAGATGGAGCCATTGTTTTTATATTATGAATTTTGTCTGTCGAATTAAAGTTTAGTTTTATACAAGTTTTACTTGCTCCAAAAGCAGTAGTTAAAAAAGACCAATAATAATTTGGATATAGTTAAACCCTATTTGACGGCACGAGGACGTTAGATAGGCAATATAGATACACTGTCAAAGAATACTCAGTACTTACAATATTTTTATCACATTATAAGTGATAATTTCTATAAAGCCTTGAAAAATATAGGCGTAAATTACAAAATATCTTTAATCACTCTTGTCCTGAGAAATGATCTAGTTCACAGGATCTATGCACTGTTAACCACTTCAACTCGATCCCTATCTAAAATGATGGCTTCATAATACCATAGTATAAACTTAATTATACCTTTTAAGTTACGATCTAAGCTTTAATGATCAACTTAAACATTTCTTTGCGTAAAAGAACAGCTATTTGCAAGCTTGGTTATGTCCATGTAATAATGTGGACGGGACTTGAAAGTTTGATAAAATCCTTTTTTTTTTTCCTTTTTGGAGTAAAAGTTTGTTTAAGTCGCCAGTTACTTGTAGATTTTTTTTCCCTTGAGGGTTATTTGGTGGATGTTGTAGGTTAATGACAGAAACGTTACAAATTATGACTGTGCAGTAAGAATAGATATTTTGGCTTGTATAGACTTTATTAATTCATCTGATTACTACGAAATATTAAAGGACTGAATATCCTCTGATACAAAAAATGATTTTGTTCCTGTTTCTGTGATTAGCTGTGTCAGTAGCTGCTGAAATTTCGATTGCTAACTATTTACGTAACTGGCGAATTTTAAACTTAAATTCTTCTATTAGGGTCAAACCCGGATAGTAAGTACGTGGTATAGTTGTTTCGATTGTAATTACTCTGGTACCACTAAGTTGGCCACGTTGCATGTCACAGTGCGATTGCATGGGAAGTCAAGTTGTGATCAAAGTATTTTTCGGGATAAAAAGCCTTTTTTCTCGCGCGGGGCATCTATTCTTAATGTAACTTATATGGAATAGGCAACTATCGCCTATTTGGGATAGTTGTCCCAAAATTTTAAGGTCAGGAAGAATCGCCAAAACTTGAAATATCAAAGATAATGTTTTGTACTTTCCTAAAGTTTAAGATAATAAACCAAAGTAGCTACCCGTTTGAAAAATAAATGCTTTTTATATTGAGAGATTTAAAATGATTTCAAAAAGTGTAGCAACAATTCAGATATTACCCTATGTGAAGCATAGATAATGCAATTACGTACTAACTTAATTTTTTAAGTCTAGTCTTGTCGTATCTAGTAATAGTTAATAACATCCGCTCTGTATTGGAAAATATATTAAATTCGGGCGAACCCTTCCGTGCCGTAACGATGTCTGTCCGGTCCGGACCAACCCCGACTCCGGCCGTCCGGAACTTTACCTAAACTTGTTAGGAATACGTGTACAACTAGCACTTATACATCGTTTTTCTTTTGTTTTCTGCTTAGTAACAGCCAGTAACTAGTAATCTTTTTTTTATTCTGTTAGATAAGTTTTTTTAATCATAAATGGCCTTATGAAATCTTAACGGTGTTTAGCTGCAATTGCTTAACAGATTCCGAATTAGAACTCTGTATAGAAACTTTAATTAGGAATCTTATGCAAATTGCTAAACACCGTCGAGATTTTTTCAAATATGGCGATAAATGTCTTAAATTGAAATTTAATTCATAACTATTTGGACTGCATGTGTATATCCTAAGCGTTTTGACAGTAAATAAATATAAATGTTCAAATATGTAAATTAAAATAAATGTTATTTTTTTTAATAGCTGTAACCACAATAGTAACTATATTTTTATAAATTAATCGATTTTCAGAGAATAAATTTGTAACATATTTTTAGTTAATTACTGTTACCGAATTAAGAATTTTAAAGAGAGTTGTATTAATTCTGTAAAGTTACGATTACTTTGTTATATCCTTGATAGTTACATTCTATTTTTATTTATTGTATTATATTTACTGTTATTTTGAATCAAAACAAATTAAAACAATTTTTCCCACGAAAAAAAAACTATGGAATACCTACTTCTTAACAAAATACAATGAAATATATGGATTTGTCACCATATAAGTACAATATTTCAACTAAATTATGTGAATAATTCCGAATAAGCTTAAAATTAAAAAGCTCTCGACAAAATTTATGCACATAGAAGATAAATTAATGCGCATAACATTAGCATTCACCCGCAAATTCGACCCAGTTCACACAAGCTAATATTTATAAACCCAAAAGTACCGTATATAAATAAAAAAAACAACAAACAAAATTTTAATAAAGAACATATTATAAAGTCGTCAACATGAAATTTCGTAAATATTAAATATTCATGGCAACACTGTTACTTCAAGGTGAGTGTTGCCATCTCCACTTTACGACGTCTTTTAATGAAAATGAAAGTCCCGATGAGTTTATTTTCACTACCCTTGGATTAACCGCAACGAACGAAGCAAGAGGGAATCGTAGTACAGCAAATTCTAGCATGTGTGTGCAAATATTGTGGCCCTTTCTGCCCGTTGGTCCCTATGGATGGGCCATTGTTTGGGTAAAGGACTTGGGGTCTTTTGGTTAAATACTACGTGTTTTTGTATTGTGGTGCCATTGTTTTACTTAGCTATCTTTTAGTATATTTGACCCTAGTGGGCCATGTTCTGAAGTCTCGAAATTAGAGCTCGAAGCAATGGTTTTAAGAATTAAGTTTTAATACTTTTCAAACTAACTAATGAATAAAGTGTAAGTGGTAATTTCACAGCTGGTTATTTTTGTTTTCTGAATCTTTTTATATAAAATTCTAGTTAGATAATGTTGGTATTTCACTTTTAATAAAAAAAAATTGTTCTCATAAAGTCCTGAATGTAATAATACAAATATCTAATAGAATAAATATACCTATTTATAAGTAGCTTATTAAGGACGTATTTTCAAAATTGACAGGCATAGAATCGCACTACTACATTGACATGAGTCATACTCACAAGTGTAGGCACGGTTTGCTGCGGTTTTTATAATCAAGTGAACTAATTTTGATACTTTGTTTTTTTATTATTTATTTTTAATACGTACATAGGACTATATACATTTTTTTATTTTTTTTCCTATTGCTGTCTATATTTTCTCTAAATATTACTATAAAAATACCTACTTCAGTGACTGAAAGCCTTCTATTAGTAGAAAGACTGCAGTGTGGAATTTGGGCTGGTTTTGTTATTTATAATGAAACTGAAGATGAGGGTGTACTTCGGTGTCTGCTACTGAAACTCCTCGGTGAGTCCATATGTACCGAGTTCGGGCTCGTTTTCCTAGTTATGAAAAGACCTTACTTCCGTATTTGATGGAGTGACCTGAAGAAAGAGGTACTTTGATGATTGTTAGAATAATAAATTAGACTTAATCAATTCTTTATTTTTAGAATATTTGTTTGGATATGTGAAGAATGTGTTTTCCTAAATGTCCAATATCTCGGCATCTACAATACCAATTGAGATATGAAAGGTACACAATGCCGCCAATTCCCTTGTACGCTAACTAAATCAAAATTAAACCATTGCTATTTTTTACTAACTTACAGCGTGACAAAAGGACGGCAACAGGTAACAACTAACTTAGTAGTGTCAAATCAGTTTTCGCCTTGAAAAATACTGTTTTAATGTAGTATTTGTATGAGAATTGTAATAATAATATGATATGTAGTCGGGGTGGGTAAGTAATTGAGAAGAGCTTATGAAGGCTTAAACTTTTATTAACACTGATTACTATTTTGTACAATTTAAATACGTACGACACTCTGAACTGCCTACCGGATACTGGTAGCGGTCTATTGTAACACTCGCACATGCGCAGCCGCCGCGCTGTGATTGCTTGAAAGCGCATGCGCGGAGTATGTTCATATCATCGTTACTTCGCGTAACGAGCAGGCGCTTTACCTCGGCCCATACGTTTAGGGAGAAAGCGCCGTTGAAAGTTGAAAGTTCATTATGATGATTTTTTTTACAATATATCTCTTAATTCAGCATGCCTTTTGGCATAGGCCTGCTCCAACGATTTCCATTGTTGTCTATCCTGAGCAACCCTCCTCCACATTGGTCTTGCTGTTAGCTTAATCTCTCTGCGTCCATCCCTCGGGTACCATTCAGATACTGCTTTACTTCATTTTCCTTTTGTGTCCCACATCATATGACCTCCCCATCTCCATTTTTGTTGATCGACTCGAGTCAGTATGTCAGTAAGTTTAGTTCTTAGGCGCAAAACTATATTTCTGACTCTATCTTGCCGTTTACATCCGCATACTTCTTTCCATTACCCTTTGTGCTATAACTAGTTTTTCTCTCAATACCTTTGTGAGGGCCTACGTTTCGCAGCCGTACGTCAGGCATGGGTTGATAGTCTTAATTTTCAGTGACATGGCTAGGTCTTTTGATTTCATTATTTCTTTAAGTGACCAATATTTCTTCCCCCCGGAAGCAATTCTGAGGTTGATTTCCTTCTAGTAGTTCGTGGTTGCTCTTGATGTCTCTTTTTTGGAAGTTTGTCATTAATTTTGTTTTGGAAGTTTTCATTTTTAAGCCAATTTTTCTACTTTCTTTGCTTATATCTTGTATCATACACTCAAGCTTTTTTGGACTTTCTTCAAGCAGCACCAAGTCGTCAGGGAATCTCAGATGGTACATTTTTGAACCGTTTATATTTATGTCATAATCGTCCCAATTAAGTTTTCGAAATACATTTTCTAGTACTGCGGAAAACAATTTTGGGGAGAGTTGGTCCCCCTGTCTCACGCCCCTTTGTACATGAAACTCCTTGCCTAATATCTCTAGTTGAATCCTAGCCTTGATATTTGAGTATATGCACTTTATAATTTTGATATACATGCTTGGTATTCCTTGGTGTTCTAGGCTTTTCCAGATGTACTTATGGCTCAGGCTATCAAAAGTCTTGGCGTAGTCTATAAATATAGTATAGTATAACCTTGGAAAATATTTTGTATATATTAGATGTAAGACATATAAGTCTGTAGTTTTCTATGTTTTCTTTATCTCCTTTTTATGCAATAAAACAAAATGAGATTCAGTCCATTGTCTGGGAATGCTACCAGTTGTAAGTATATCATTGAAAATGTTTGTAAGCATGGGTGTCAAATCTTCAATAGCACCTCTCAACAGCTCATTTGTGATTTTTTCTTTCTCTTATCTTTTTGCTAACATCTACAATAAAGTTAATATTGACTTTTTTTGTTCCTTTTTTAATTAGTTCTTTTCGTTCACTGATTAGTTGCATGGTATGTTCGCTCATTTGATATTTGCTTTTGTTTCTTGAAGAAAAGCTGCAGTATATTATTTTCAAGGATGTCATATTTCTCAATTGCATCTATATCATTATTTGTCTATTTTTCAAATTTATTGGTTTTTTATGTGACTATGAGGATGTTTTGTTTGCAATTTTCTGGTGGAACATCGGTGGTTTGAATTAAAATTTAGTTTACGAATAACAGTAGTATCTAAAAATTAATGCTTTAGGGTTGCTGCTTATTATGTAGTCAATTTCATTTTTATACGTACCATCCGGGGATATCCAAGTCCATTTGTTTTAATGATATTTTTTTAAAATTGAATGATGATGATTAGGTTGTGTTCCATCCAAATTCAACAACCTTTGTCCGTTTCGACTTCTCTTGCCATATACAAACTTTCCAAGAACATGTTCATTCCAGTTTTTTCTTTCTCCAACCTGAGCATTAAAATCGCCCAATAGAACTATGTGTTTTTCTAAATTATTTTTCACAGCCAATACTAATTCATCGTAGAATGCTTCGAGTACTGTTGTCTCTGCTTGCTCAGTTGGTGCATACACTTGTATGATGGACCAAGATTTTTTATAACCTGAAATTTTATATTCAAAATTGCTATTCTATCCGAAATGCCAACGAGTTCTAGTATGCTCTTTTTAGTGTATTTTTTATTGTGGTATAATATTTAGTTACAGTGGTCTTAAATTTTTTCGCCCAATCTGCGCAATTTACTTATACCAAGAATGTCGTATTTAGTGTATTTAACGTTCTAAGGATTCTTCTAGTTCTAATAAACTTTCTTGTGTTCTGAGGGTTCTCGTATTTAGGGTTGCAATGCGATAAACTTATCTCTTTGTTCGAGGGTGGTGATGATGATGAGAATTATAGTCGACGAAACTCAATTTGACAGCTCTAATTTTCATCCGGAAATATATTAATTGGGACCACTTCTGAGGTATACCAAATCTTTATCTTTATCTGATTTTACGGAAAACTTGTCCAAACTCAGCTCACCTAGTTCTAATTGTCGAGGAGTTTCAGTATCAATCTCGGAAGTACACCCTCAGGTTACTCCATCAAGTCCGAGACTAATAAGCATTTATGAATTCTACTTACTTTTAGTGAAATAAAATATCATAATAAAAATATGTAAATATAAAATAACCTTATCAAGTATCAAATTTGGTTTATCGAATATTTTGTATTTATACAGCGATCTTTTCAAAACAAAAATCTGCAAAAAGGCGATACAGTGTCCGCTCACGAAGGCGGCCGGCCGCCGACTGAGATCTCATTCAAAATGTTTCTGACAAGTCAAGATGGCAACCAAAAATAAAATAACCCCTAATACAATTGATTAAGATTCATTCGTAATGTCAAAATAAGCGAAAATATAGGTCACGGGTTTTTAATTTTTTCTGCGTCTATTTGTGATATTTTGATATATTTGTTCTCAAGAAATTAAAGTTTAATATGTCTGCATACGTACACTATTTTTAGAAATCATAAAATATGTAGATAATAGGACAAAAAAGGTACTAAAACTTAACCCTAAAACGTACATTTTGTGAAAGATGGCAACGGAAGATCGTTTTTGCACTATAAAAATCTATATTTTTCAACATAAATGCCCCAACAATTTACAGATAAAGAGTCAATTTATGCGTGCTAGTTATTATTTATATTTGATTTGGTCTAGTTTAGTCACAAAACGTACTCAAAAATAGCATAAATTTGCCTAAATTGCAAACGCACCCTTAAATACATGATATTAAAAATAATAAAAGCTTAAACAAAGACCACCCATTTTAAATTCCGAATGAAAACAAATAACAAAATATAATCCGATAACGAACATTGTTTTGGCAAATAAATTGATTTTGGAACGGCTATCTGGATTAAACCGTTAGGACCTAAAGGATTTAGAACGCCCAAGATAGGGAGGGCAAAACCTCAATTTTAATTTAATCCCAGGATAATGATAATCGAAATATTTTATTAATATATTTTCGTTATAACTCATCGTCGTTCATTTAATTGAAATATTACTAAGAAAACTGGGAACTCCTACAACGCAAAGATATTTAATATTACTCTGCATTTCATTTAGAAAATGAATTTTCCTATTGTGATTCCAAGTTCAAATATTTAATCAAAACAATTGAATTTATTGTTTTTCGTGTTAATTGGAATATTTGTGAAGGTTCAATATCGTTTTCGTTATTTGAAAAAATAACTTATTTTTTAAAATAAAGCGTATATTTGTGGCCTGTTTTAAATTTCCTTATTTGCTTTTAATTGAATCTCTATAAGTGATTTAGATTAGATATCATCTCCTTTCATTAGGTACGTAGGGAGAAAGTCTTGAAATTATTTTGATTTGATCTGTTTTAAAATTGCGTTTCAATGACCTTTGGGATTATAGATTTATAAGAGATTATATAAATTGAAATTTAAGGTATGTTGTATAGAATCTACAACAAGACTTTACCGTAGTTGGTTCCGAGAAGATTTTATGTTTTACATGAAATTTTATATTACGATTTTTATTTTTCTTTGTTGAAGACAATTCTCGAAAATTACTATAGCCTCTAACTTAGTGATTTTACTACATTTTGTTCTATTTAATTATCTTTTCATTGAAATTATAAATGGATTTAAATTCCTAATATTTCTCTTGTTTAAAAATAATATCTATTACAAGGAAAACTGGGCTACGAAATGAGACGACACGATGATCCCGAAATAGAATGTCGTGAAAAGTTAAATTGTTTTTTTACCCGACCGCAGAAATACGGACCCAAAAATAATAACCCGAACAGTCTGACACCGTTTTGGAGAAATTTCTTACTATTTTGTGGGTTATATAGTCGCCCAAGTAATCATACTGGTATAACTAGCTTTTGTCCGCGGCTTCTCCTGTGCGGTTATACAATATCTTAATAATTTGCAGTCTTTGTGGTAACTTATAAGCTATTTTAGTGTAAAGTTTTATCAAAATCTGTTCAGTACTTTCTGAATGAGAAAGTAACAAATATCCGTCCATTTATTATTCAAAAAACTTTTGCGTTCTTTCTTGATCGCGTAGAGCTGTAAAGTTCGTATTTAAAGTTAATGACATTGTCCCTTTTTCATACAATAATACGAAAAATGCTTCAAATAATTATCAAAAACAAATTAATGCCACTGTCAGTAACACAGATTGTTATTTATTCCTAATTTTGAATGAAATGAACATAATTACAGATGACTCCAAATTGTATACCGATCCGACATTCGATAAAATACCCAGAAAATCAAAAACAGCGATGTCAGTACCACTCGGAGCCACATGTTGCAGTAATCGCTGATTTCGGACAATTCCGTCCATACCCACTTTGTCCCTTCTAAACATTATCTCCAATCAGTGTCACACGTGGCAAACACGTGTTTACATTATTAGCTATATTGCCAACACTGTCCAAATTACAATGACCCCTGAGTTCTGGTTCCGTCATGATTTTTTTCTTTTGTTAATAGAAATATGAAGGGAAGGGTAGACCATTTTAAGCTAGTCGTAACCTCTGTTAGGTGTCTGCTTGTCTGTCCGTGTCACTGGTGTTAATAAAACCGATTGTTATGATCCTGTGGTTGTTTTTCGGGTTTTTGCAACCTCTAGGGGATTCGCTTTGGTTCGGTGCTGAAGGTAATTTGGTTGGTCTATCTGTGTCATGATTCACTGTCGTCTGATTAAAGGTAATTTGTTTGTTCCTCAATTAAAAGTGACACATTTAAGAGCTGTCTATAAAGTCAGTTTAAAACTATGCTATTTAAAGTGACAGAAAGAGATGAAGATATATTGAATGATAGTGCTATCTCTTTTATCTTCACTATATATTATAACATTATAAAGAAAAAAGATTTGTATTTTTGGATATTTGTAACAAACAAACTCAAAAACGATTTCTAAAATTATTTCATCATCAAAATGCTAAATTATCCCTGAGTTACATAGGCTATATTGCTATGCTACCCACGCGAAGCCAGGGCCGATCGCTAGTTCAATATTAAGTTACAATCCGTTTCTGCATATTTTTCTTCTAGCAAAATAAACAAAGCGTTGATAAAAAAAAATCTTCTTTTCTAAAGCTTTTATTAGAGAGAGGAATCACAGTAAGGCTGGTTTATAAACAGCATCAGTACCAATGTAACTTAGTGATCAAAACTCAAATTGAATACATGGGTATAAAAACTCCTATACTGTATAACTAACCATGAAATGAGTATCTAACTAGTAATCGTGATGTCGTGAATAAACCCAGGTGTGTAACCTTGTATGTTTTAGGGTTCCGTAATGAATGGTCCTTCAGTTTTTGTTCATTTATCCGAATATTCCAAATTATCTCGATATAACGTTAAGATTACTAACAATTGGGCAGCCTGGTAAAAAACGATGTAAGAAAACAATAAATCTATACTAATATTATAAAGCTGAAGAGTGTTTGTTTGTTTGTTTGTTTGAACGCGCTAATCTCAGGAACTACTGGTTCGAATTGAAAAAATATTTTTGTATTGGATAGTCCGTTTATTGAGGAAGGCTATATAACATCACGCTACGACCAATAGGAGCGGAGCATAATAATGAAAAATGTTACAACAATGAAAAACCGTTGAAACTAAAACACGCGAAAAAAACGGGGGGGACAGCTAGTGTATTATAATTTGCATTCCTAATATTTAATTTATACATGCACTAGTTAACTGGTTGAAATAAGTCTTTGATTATACAGCTAGCCCTTAACTGGACAACGCTATTCAACTACACGTAGTTATTCGTAGACAAGATATATCTAATACCACAGAATAAATAATAGTACTACGTACAGAAGTTCACTCAACGAAAAAAAACATTTAAATACCGACTTTACCTGCGACGAAATAAAGTACAATTCAGCTTGCATTAGCGCTTAGTGCCTAATGCAATATTTACCTAAACATTGCAGCTCTCTTTTAATGCGTAACTTTGTCTGCTAGGGTTGTAGACTTGTCGCTAGCAACAACATAACTATCTAGTAATATAATTGCGCGTTTAGCGGCTAGCAGCAACCTACTGCCATTCGCCTGCTCAGGAGGCGCCGGCGGAACGTACCTAAACTGCGGAGTGAAAGGGCTGGAATACTAAAATGTATAATGTCTGTGCGTTTTCATGTGTTAGATAATTATGTTCAAATGTTATTATTATCACTTTGAACTAACAATCGGGACCCTTTTTCCAATTACCAGTAGCCTAACTACTTTTATTTTTTCAAGTACGTTCAATATATTTAAAGGGTGAGAATACATTACAAAGAAACCCGTACTGTATTATAACAGTGTCTTTGTACTATAAGCAGGAAAGACGGGTTTGATAACCTACATAGATAAGCTTTTTTATTAGCAAAGAAAGAGATTTATTAACTCCCGTAAATTGTGTTCAGTAAAAAACTGTAAATTCTTTTTTTATATGTAGTAGTAACTATGCTAAAGAGGAAAAACGGGTAAATATGATCATTGTAAATGTGGCTGAAGTATTTTTTTATTAAGTCTTTTTAAATATGATATAAGATTAAAAAGTAATGTATAAAGAGGTGGACATCCATTAAAAAAAAAATGATTCTTATTTCTTTTTGATGATGTTCGTCTTTTTTCTTCTTTGCTATTCACCCAAAGATCTGATAATTGTTTAACCCCCATATTACAATAATTGTATCCTTCCGTTTGATTGAAAAATCAAACCTACAACTGTCTATAAATTTATCGTCTGGGGAACAATAACGTGAGCATTACCAAGTCAATTAATTGCAGAAACAAAATCGATACAACATAGAATACCATGACTAATTCCCCCATATAGAAAACCCGTTAATTCGTCCCTAAGCTATTTTTGTCTTCAAAAACATTCAAAGCTTTGACCTGGAAACTGTAAAAGCCTGTCGCGATTTTTTGAAGTCAGCAACAGTGGGTAGGCGTGTCGCATGTGGAAATTGCATTTCACTACCCTTTGTTCAAAAGGTTGGTGTTTACCCGCTCAGGCGTTGATTTGAGAGCCAAATGTACTTGTTCACTAAACCTTGTTGGGTTGAATTAACTATTGAGTGTTGCTTAAATTAGGTTTTATTTTATAATACCGTCCTATTCGTACTAGGATGAAGGGGAATCCCAATGGGATGTTATCCTAATTTCTCTCTACAAGAGATTATTTATATATTGCTGTTATTTGATTGGCCTGTTGGTCTAGTGGTTAGTGACCCTGACTGCTAAACGAGAGGTCGTGGGCTCGATTTCCACCCAGGACAAATCTTTGTGTGATGAGCACGATCATTTGTTTGTGTCTGGGTGGTAATTTATCTTTAATATGTATTTAGAAATTTATAAATAAGTTTATCAGTTGTCTGGTTGCTATAGTACAAGCTCTGCCTAGTTTGGGATCAAGATGGCCGTGTTTGAGTTGTCCCAAGATATTATATTATATGATGCGCGATTTATTCATACATCTACGTAAACTCGGCTCGTAATCTGTCATTTCCTATAATCTAGGTAAGTTTTCGTGTGTATGCCTATTTTTTTTCTAATCCACACTACTGATTTTACATGACTGAAGATCAGCTATAAAACAATCATTAACAGAAATAAATAATCTTTAACGTCAAACTAGTACAAATTTAAAAGAACCAAAAATCCTATACAATTCGTAGTCGTACCAAAAGACCAAGCAAAACGATATCTGTATCAAAGAAACGTATCCTGCGAACAAGATAAAACAAAATAAAATCGCCGCGTCTATACAGTTCACTATGCAATGGAGCGTGGAACGTGGACGCCAATTATTGGCCACTGGATTTACGTCGCGTCACTTTTCTGCCCGGTGATTGACTGACGGCCACCATTTTGTTTTTTCATTTTATTCAACAACTAGCACTATCCCTGTATAGAGCTGGCTATTATTTATGTATAGGACTTTTGTTACGGTTTCCTTTGTTTCCATGTTTTTGTTAATTAGTATTAGTGATTTATATTCTAATTAAAATGATAAAATTGGGTTTTTGGTTCTTTGATCTTGAAAGTTGAAAGATTTGATGTTGCAATTTGTGACAACCTTACATCGTGAATTGTCACAAGAAAATTGAGCACTATTTTACATAACTAAGTCTCAATCTATTTATCTGTCCGTGATACAGATTGACAAAAAGGACCCCTTTAATAGGGTCTTTTTAACCCTAAAATAATTCCTATCCTTTTGACGTTCGAGTACAAAATGGCGTGAATATATTCGTTGGTACTTCGGCAGTATTCAGGGAATAGACATGTCTCAATTCTCGATGGTAAGACGGAAATCATTTACGCCAATAACACCCCTCGCCCCCTACCGGGGTGATTTAAAGAGGGGCGAAGTACTTCAGTAAATATCGATTTTCGTAGGTAAATATTGACGTCGTTCATTCCCTTTTTTGTCGCCGTTATGAAATTGTTATTGAGGTATAAAAGTTGAGTTAAGACGAGACGGTTAAATGCCTCTATAAAATTCGAACCGTTAAACATGGAAACATTTTAGGTGGTATTTGACACGCTTTTAGTGTTATGTACATGTAAGATTACTAACAGCGTCATTGCGAATTATTATGTGGTTATTGTTAGGTGTTTATGACATATACATTTAAATAGTACCTAGAATTTAAAAGTCCACTTGTAGTTAACAAGTAATGTAATGTTACTAAACTCAATTTACGTGATAATATTTTAAACTTTTAGTATTGCTTGCAATAATTACAGAAAATCATGACAACAATATTTTGAATAATCAGTGTACTCGTAAAACCATTGTAAGATTTCCAAATGCCATATTAACCCACTTTTAATTCGTAGCTGACCCAAATAAGTTACTCGGAGTCAAGACAAATTATTTCAGAAACAAAATACAAATGCTATCGCCTCATCTCAATCGTGCTCCTCAAAAAAGACCCCTCTATATTTCTTGAATTTTTTCATGTCCAACATTTACACTTGGGGATATTTTCGGAGAAAAAAAACTTCACAAAGGGCATGAAACGGAAATAGACGCACAAAGCGGCGATGTAACGAGTGGGCTAGCTCTCATTACCACTCCGTTACAAAGATGTACAGTTTTACACAGAAATGACTACTATGGTTGAGTTTCTTTATTCATGTATAAAACAAAGGTAGAATGTTCGTGATTACCTACTTACTGAATATTTTAGTCAACAAGAGAATACTTTCTACTTCTTTTTATTCTGCCTTACCTCTTCTCAATGTTTTGTGAAGTCAGCTTCTTGTCTTAATTAATTCAGCTAGGCCAAGAGAGAGGGTTTTTCATAAAAATGCCTTATTTTATCTTCAAAGATCTGCACGTGACAACTCATTATTATTACAAGTTTAATTCAAGCATTGCAAGTTAACATAAAAGAACTCGCAATGTGGGGCTTCAAAATCCGTACGATCTTTCACCCCTCGAAATGTATTTAAAGATGTTACTTGTAGGGTAAAATAATTTATTCAATGCCATTGTCAAAGACCGAAATCAAAACGCGACTGCGTTTTACATTATGCACATTGCACAAGTTTAACTTTGTATACCATCTGTTTTTATATTCACACTGGCTTTCGCCCGCGGGATCGTCTGCATGGATGTCGATAATTGCGTCAAAAAATGACCTATATCCTTTATAAGTTTTCAAGCAAACTCCATACCAAATTTTATTTAAATCAGTTGTGTAGTTTAGACATAAAAGACAGACACACAGACCGGCAGATGAAATGACTTTCGCATTTTTATATAGCATGGATACACGTTTATTAATGCAGTAATACCCTGTCTTTACAACGAAGGTACGTGCATTAGCTTTATACAGGCCGGGTGTTTAAATATCTTAGTGAATGTACAGGTATCTGCCCAAACGGTCGAACAAGTCGTGACAGGCGGCGCACCTGTCGCCGTTGTCTTGTAGCTGTATAAGTTATATAATATATTCTTACGTACGAGCATGACGGGGTATCAATTCATCGCTTTTAATATTAAAATTCAAACATGAATGTTGATGCATTTTGTGGTGAAATTTTTGAAAGACGACGGGTTGATTTACGTATGTATCGAAGGACCAAAATATTCGTTTTACTTAAACCTTGATTTATTTATTTTGGGATAGCGAAATCATTCTTTTTTAACTGAATATTAACGTCATTTTGTAATAGGTTGTTGAATCGCCTTTTTTCGGGGATATTTATCACTGCATTACTGACAATAATAACGTTTTTTTTTAAACTAATTTTTGAGCTTTTCAAATAATAGATCTAGAGCTGTCGCTTCAATTGAGACAACGGAATGTCACCCCAAGACATTGTTTCCAAACGTTGTCTCAAATTGGGGCTCCGTTTTTATATTGATTCATTTGATTTGACACTCGTCCGAGAACTGAAAGCAAATGAAAGGACGTAATTGACAGAGAATTGGAAATTAGTGTTAGCGATGGATTAAGTTCTATTGAAATACTACTAACATTGTAAAAAATACCTATACTTTAAAAGTAAACATGTTTTGACGTTAAAATTTCCATTTTGCAATAAATCTTCTAACACAATATTATATCTTGTAACACAGCTTAGACATGAAATCGCGAAATAAACACAGGGTTCGATAGCACATTTCACTACTACAACTTAAATAAAATATACAACCTATACTATCTTGCGTGATTCATCATGTAAATAGCTGATATTCCTAAGTTTATTTCGTATATTAATAACACCATGCCCTCGCAACTTATAATAGAAATGAGTATCAATAATATGTATTTGGGGAAAAAGTAACATGAATTCCGAACTTAGGACCAAATAGCTCACCTCTGAATCGTAAACTTTCTTAATGGAATCCGAGAAGGAACAGAAAAGTTATCGAAATACCCAACAAAAAGTATTTCGACTCATGTATCATAAAAATTGTGTATTTTATATAACGCACACATTTCGACGGTCAAAACTGTGATAGGTTTTCCATGTAAGTTTATTTGTTTAACTACAGAAAATACATTTTCGATGTTCTGAAAATGTTAGATTATTATTTATTTAGTATTATCTGTGTTTCTTTTTGTTGGATCCAGCAAAAAGTTTTCTATTAGTTTGGTTTTTGTTTTGAAATAAAATTATAAGAGTTATGGCTTAGTTACAGATTCTATATTTGGTTTTCTCACACTGTTTCTATGTCATTATCTTTATTTTCTGTTTGTGTTCATAACTATAAACTAGCTGTTGCTCGCGGCTCCGCCCGCGTGAATGTCGGTTTTTACGGCAAAATATTTTTCTAAACAAATTCGCCATGTTTGACTTTCAAAATATTTTTTCCCCCGCTACCTGTACATTTAAGCCTAGTACTCATGTAGTTGTAGTAAGACATAAGCTTAGCATATGTAAAGCTAGCTGAACGTCTTCTAAACCGACTCGTCCTAGATTAATGTCTAGGGCTGACACTCATAAGATTTCTCTCTTCGTACTTTTGTTGTTTTTGAGTTAAACATTTCCGAGCGGATTTGTTTGTATTCTGGCCAGTTTTCTGCTGGATCTTATTTTTACATCAAACAAACTGCTTCTACGCTGGTCATCGCTTTAGAAAAACACGAAACCAATTTAAAATTTAGTTGTTTTTAATAAAATATCGTCCATCAACTCCTAAATCATCCAAAGTTTACAGCTAGACTCCAAAACTAAAGATTAAATAATACGTACCTATAAATAACTGAGATTCTGCACTTAAGTATTGATTTCATATTACTCTCGGCTTTATTTTATATCTGCATGTGTGAAATACTCCTTCAATATAATTTTATTCGTAATATTATGGTATCCTTCAAACCCGAGCCTAAGGAGATGGCAGTAAATACGAAATTTGAGCATACGTCGTGCGCTGGCTGAGCACGTCTCGGCATTCAAGCCGGTCGCCTAGATTGCTACTTAGGGCTGCCACTTGATATTGAGTCGATGCCATAGCATTATGTCGGGCAAAATTTTCGATAGTATTTCATTTTAACTCTAGGAACAAAAAATATAATTTCAAAGTTATTAGTTAGAGTTGACGTTTGCTAGGGAAAAGTAAAAATAATTAAAGAAAAAAATGCGTTATGGAAGCCATTTTTACTTGCCTATTTTATGTATGACACGGTCGAATATTTAAACGTGTGACATCTAAATGTGTATTGAAAAATTATCTTATCATTGATTGTAAAAAAAAAAACAAATTGTGGTTTAAAAAAATTCTAGATTCGCCAACTGTGTGAGAGGAGGCCTTTGTTGAAGCAGTGGTTCAGTTACATGCTGAAATTATAAATTGACTTATTTAGTTCTGAATTTTTTGCAAAAACTGGCAAAACGCGTACGTTGAATACATTTGTTATTCGTGTGGCTGTGACGGATCAAATATTTATTACTGTGCTCGAATTTACAACATATTTTTTGCTAAAACTCTTTCATAGAATAATTCAGTTTTCGACTGTTTTCAACCAATAGGTATATTTTATTTCAGTTTTTAGGATGTAACTTTGTTTGTTTTGTGTTGTTTTTTAACAAACGGTATTTGTTTTTAATAACGCATGAATTCTGCACCTACTAGCTAACCAACAATAATTTAATATCAAATTTTAAAAACAAAATATTTTTTTATTCACTTTCAGTTAGAACCCTAGCTAAACTAATATTCATGACACCATTCGACTCCTTAAATACCTAAAAAAAAAAACTATTAAAACTCACATAAAATATGAACAAAAATTGCTGATGGGACAACCCTACGGCCATCTTATCTTGTCGACAGGTACGCTTGACGGGACTGCGTCAATAGACGGAGCCTACAGCTGTCTATGTGTGGGTGAGCCGTCCGTGTGATAGTGCGATCTGCTGTAATCGAATTAGGTGATTATTAAAATCTTGGATATCGATTAGAAGATCGAAGAATAGGAGACGAATTTGAGAGTTTAATGTTGGTTTCGGTAAATACTGTTTTTGGCGTTAAGTATGTGAAATTAATGCTCTTACTATACGTATTTATAATTACAATATTATGTTTTTTAAAGTTACTCTTGTGTATAGACTTTGAAAGAGCTATGATAGTCGCTTAATAAAGAAAAATTCTCACGTGTCAGAAGCACTAAATTTAAGGTCCTTACAAAGGAAGATTAAAAAACAATATTAGTTTTACTACAAAAGATATAACATAAGTTCCTTAACATAAATAGCTGTGTACCTACATAGAACCTTTATAAGGGAACCTTTTACGTCTCACAGATTTCGTCCCCTTTATGACGGGAAATATATTTCTTCGACTAGAATCGATCCCCGATTTGTGGTATAATACATTATTCAGACTAGATTTTTGAAGTCAAATGTACGCTCGACAAAAATGCAAATATGAACCTTATACCCAGTGAAATAAAGGCTACATGAATGCTTTTTATAGTTAAAATGAATTGGGTTTCGATTTCTGGTTCAATACAGTCTTATAGGCTTACGATAAGACGAATAATTGAGTCTTATGCACGAAAGTTTTTTAAGTCTTTTTGACATTAGGTATTCATATCTATTTAGCTTCATAAATTTCGTAACTTAGAGGTATAGTTTATACTTGTAGCTTTATTCTTGTACTATAACGCTGTTATTTATTTTTCACAAAAAAAAATGTAAAGTTCTTATGAAAAAACTATTTAAATTCAACAGATTCCCTTCAGCCTAAGTCCTTCACATACCTGGTCCTTTGATACGGCCTATCAACTACAAAACAGACTCAAAGCTTCCTCAATATTACACAAACAATTTGCATAACTACATAGTCATCAGTCACAGAATGTTGGTTGACATATATACTATGTGTATGTATATTGGCCGGATACAACCAACTGCTAACCTCAGGTGATTAAGTTCCGTTTTGCCGACGCAGAGATAAATGACAAATACCTTATCAGGTGTCTATTAAGCTTGATGCTTCACACTATCTTAAGTATATTGAGTTTATATATTTAGGCAACATTATTATGAACAGAAATGTTGAATTAATTGAGGCGTTAGCGTCAAAAATTATCGTCACAAAACATCTCTTTAAAATAATAATATTTTATGCAAAGCCTTGTCTCAACATGTATTAATGCACACTTGAATAATAAAAACATAAACGATGTACCGTACAAAAGGACCAATATATACAAAAAGCAATTTTACACCAAAAAATAACATTAAACAACATGCAAAACACAGACGAAACTCGACGCTATTATCGTATCATTAAGCTATACACAAATGGGGTAAATTGCAACGTAGCGAGAGAAAGAGATACTTACGATACTGAGATCTCCAGTGAAATTGCTCCCAGATTATCATGAATAAGAATAAAAAAAGGCTTTACAAAAAACCTACCGAAGCATAGCCCTCCCATTCCAGATTAAACGCACATTCAGCAATATTTTTCACAAAAGGATACCTTAATCCCTAACAAGTGGGGGGTAAGCCTTTATACTCCGATTTTCATAACCGCTCGCTCTTAAAATTGAAATTGCAGTTGTATAAAATTGTAGCGAGTTGTTACTACTGTAGGTACTTTTAATAATGTGCTGTAAAATTTTTTGGTTCGACTAAAATATTATCTTATTAAATTACTATTAAGTATATGATAATCTGTACAAACGTACGTAATTAGTTTTCAAAACCAATAGCTATGGTATTATTTTTAAGGCTTTGTATTGAAGTCCTTTCGCAGGCTGTTACTAATCGTAAAAACAAACCTCGGCTAACCACAAACTTTCAATATTTACCTCTAAAAGGGTACAAAAATATCAAACATCTGGCTTCGATTTCGATACCACTCGCCAAGTATCGCGCGCGATAAGACTCGGCTGTTGACAATAGGCCGCATAAGCTTTCATTCCGATATTAATATTTCTGACTTTCGAGTCGATGAGTAACCATCGGTGTTATTTTTTATTGAAAACTTTTTCTGACATCAGTCTGGTCAGTGAACCTGCGATTAAAATGTTACAGGGAAAATTAAAAGTCGAGCTTGATCAGTCGCTTCAGTGATACGATTTGGTCCTTTAATACATTAAAAGTAGTCTTTATTCACGTGCATCATCACATAGAACCTTAACATATTCACAAAAATAAGGGACTTTAAATATCGGCTTAAAATACTCTTTTACAATAAAGTTATTCAAAGCAAGAAAGATTAGACTTCAAACAATAGGCAATTAAGCTTGACTTTTCTTAGTACATTATGAGTGTAAAATTAGTCTATTGTGAATGGTAATTAGTGAACAAATGTAGTTTAAAACAATAGTTTAATGTGTGTGCACTCGAGAGTAAAGGGAGCAATTATTTAAGTAAAATTAGGTGTATACGCGCAAAACCGAAATTTATGTTCGTAATAACTACACTTTTGTTTTCTTTGGCATTGTTTGACATGGGTAGAAGGTACATAGAAATTACATTAAGTCCTACTTGTTCTTTTACTTATTATTTTTAAATCCATACGAAGCTAAATATAAAATTGTTGCTTCGAAATCCTATTAGGCTTTTATATCAGTACTTAAGCCAAACTGTTTTTATTTCAGTAAAAGGACTTTGTTTTTATTTCTAGTAATCTGAAAACGTGCTTTTTATCTTTGTTTATAAGCACGTTTGCCGTATCTGTGAACTAGATTTTTCTGTGAAATTCTTGTTTAAAAAAGTCATTAGCCTTTTTAAAACCTAACCAAAAAGCGTAGGTACAATAGAAAAAAATAACACAAAATAATTTGCCTTTTCACTAAGTGTCAAGGGTTGGAAGTGATTAAGCCTGAACACCATAATTCAGGGTTAAAGTTAGAAAAGATTCCGTCCAAAGAATTAAGGACAAAAGACCTTTTTCGGGCGGTTTACATAATAAAACAATGGGTACCAACGGAACCCTGCTTGAAGCTAGGGCTGTCAGGACCAAAAAATATATTTCTTAGGACCAAAATTAAAAACAATTTTAAAATCAAGATTTAAAGAAAACAAGTAATAAAAATTTTATAATTAAGTCAACAAACAAAAACTTATTAATTCAGTCCTTCGAGCCATTAGGTCCCAAGTAGCACATTTTTACGACTCGAGATACGCATATATTTTAGCAAAAGATGATCTCAGCCAAATGTTGTAAGCATACGTAATTAAAACCATAAAATTTAGATTTTCGTGAGTCAGAGAATCAAGTTCCGAAAACAATAATGTTTTTACGAGAACCTTACTTTCTTCTAGCATTTCAATTTGGATGACATAATATCGGGTGTACGATAACTCGTATTATTTGATTATCAGCTTGTAAAAATCCAGTTACAAAACTCGATTCCTTTTATATTGATCCTTGCTTTATTGGTATTTTACGATTTGTTTCAAATTTGTTTAATGGCTTGATTTAATTGCTTACTTAATATTTTATTACCTTAGGTATTGAGGATTTTTGATTTGATAAAATTAGATTAACGTTAAAGTTTTGGAACTTCTTGTTATGTTTCAAATCCACGCTTTATTGCTTTGTTTTCGTATTCTATATACAAGTTTTTTTTTTATCGATTTTTATCTATAAAGATAAAGTTTCGTAGACAAAATACGAAACTCTACAAAATATAATAATGCATATTAATTAATTATATTTATAGAGCACTGTCAACCCTAGCATGTATACCGTAGTAATAATACGTTATTTGACGTGAATTATGTGAATTATTCGCGTTAAAGCGACTCCAACCGCGAAATTTTAATAATGAATTAAAACATCCTTTCAAAATGTAAATTTTTAATTAGTATTACAACTCCCCTTGGTGCTTCGTTCGTCGGACTTTTATTGTTCTATTTATTTATCAAAGTTTTATCTAACAGAGATATTTCGATGAATAGATAGGTACCAAGTACTAAGGTCTTTCTAGCATTCTTTCTACTTTTGTTAAACTTTTACGCAAAAACTGCGGAACAGATTTCGATTGAAACTGTACAATATTATAGCTTATTGATGTGTTTTTGTAGAGGTATCCACATTATGTATACCTTGTTATCCTAATGCGTAGCATAGTGTAGGTCTCTGTTTTTACGTGCTATTCTCCGATAAATGCCAATACCATATATCAAAGAGTCCAGGTAATTATTTTATAGGATTCCTAGATGTTAACCATCAAAGTTTGTAGGTAAACTTTCCCTAGATTCCTTAGTAAATGAGATATAAAGTTACTCATCAGCTGGCCTTACCTAAGTTAGTTTGAAGCATAACTTAAGTATACCGATATTGTAAGATTAGCTTGTAGTTTAACTTTGTCTGACAAGGAGAACTGATGTTTTAGCGCTGTGAAGCTATTTTAATATAAATGTTACCTCCATTTTGAACATTTTGATATTCGCAAACTTGGTCATACAAATATTGTAGTAATATAAGTATTTGTCCGCAGTTGAGAAGCCAATCAAATGTATAAAATGAAAGATGAAATAAAAACAATTTTTGAATAGTTATCGTGATTACTAAATAACACAAAATTCATACTTCTAATAAATAGACATGTCACTAGCAAAGAAAACTTCAAACTGAAATCGGTAGTCATCAAATTCTTTGATCGTGCACTTCTAAGCCTTTCAACCATTAAGAGTTTAATAATCGCTATTAAACAGCTATATAATGTGTCAACAAAACCGATCCTCCAACAAACAAGTTAAAAGCAAATTTTGGACCCCCATCGGTCCTTTGTGCACAAAATCGAACCGAGCACTAAATAATATTTCTCTAAGAAATTCACCCCTTCGATCCGCACCATTTTAAGCCCATTGTCCTTCAGTACAGGCGCCTCTAAACTTTTCGTAATTAAAATTTTACATACAATCTTCTTTCCGCGAGATTATTTTGTATACTTCCCAGCTTCGAATGCCTTGTAAATAAATTAGATTGATCATTTATGTTAATTTAATTAGCCATTATAATCCTAAATCTGTGGAATAATTTGATCCGAATAGTTTTTTGATAATTTAATAATAACCATATATAGTAGTAATTTGTATGTAACACTCTATTTGTTGATGCTAATGTTGTTGTAAAACGCCTAAAATTCTTGTAACATTTGTGTCTGCATAAATTTCGTTTTCCATTTTGTCTTTTTCGCTTTAAATATTTGAGTTTTGCATACATTATCTTAGCTTGTTCTGTTATAAAATATGCGTGATTCATGCTATTTCTAAGCAAAGATATGAAACAAACAGACTAAACAAAACTCGTATTGTATGTATCTCAAATTCAGCTAGCATACAAATTTATTCAAATTACACCTTAGTTTACGAAATGAAATTTATTGTACCTACCTCGACTTCGACTCATAAACTTTTGTTAATCTTAATTGCTGATAACAAACCTAGTAAATTAAACCAGACTCGTTAGTATAGTATTTCACAATCAATTCAAATAATATTGCAAAAAGTTTTTTGACAAATATTTAGCCGTCAGTCAAGTCACCCCTCACAATTATTAGTATAATAATGAGACATTATTACAGAGAAAAGTTTCGAGGTAAGGGGAGCTATACACCGGGCATAAATATATTATCCGGACACTTAAAACTGTCCTCCCAATGGAGAACTTGTATAAATATTGCAGATTTATGCTAAACGTTAACGTGGACTCTGGTCTTTTTATTACCGCATAAAAAGTTAATTCAAATTAACTCGGTGTAACGCGAGTTTTACTTTTACCCTTCTGAAAATCTTGAGAATGTTTTCAACTTATCTTTAATATAAATCTTTGAATCTAATTTATACGGCAAAACTAAAAACGTAAATATTTCAATCTGATATCAAGATATCGTGATTTATTACTCAAATGGTTCACAAACAATAGTCTGAATGAAATAAAAACACGATTTTTCTATTCCATTCAATTTCAATTTCACCACAAATAAAGACCGAACTCTCGGTCATTTGTCTTAAAAATTAAATCGTTCATTCATTTTCTTTTGTCCTTTTGAAATCACAAAACTCGTCAAATAATTATGTTTACAAAATTAAATTTGCTGTATCAAAATAGTCGAATAATTAATGCTTAGGTGCCTAAACAAATGGATTTAATTTGTTAAGAAAATAGTTTTTTTTTGGATTGCAACGTAAAATAATGATAGTCTCTGAGAATTAGTGGAAATAGACAAACACTTGTTCCACAAAAAAGTCTCAAACTACCCTCAAAGCTAAAACCTTCTAGAATAAGCTCTTTGCAACCGTTTTTGTAATAACTATTAATGTCATGCCATAAGTAAGTTTGTTTGTACATGGATTTAACATTTCAGTGCACGATTGCATATTAATATTCACTCGGGCCTCAAAATAGTACAGTTCTCTGGTTTCTTAACAAAAAATATCAAAGGTTCTTCAAAGTAACTCGTCGACTTAACTCCTCCCACAAAAACCAATAGTCTTTGGTTAAGACTCCAGTCTCTATTTAAATGGTTTGATTGAAATCCTTAGATTGAACACTCAGAACAAGTTACCATTCCAAATTGGACTTAATTCTTTAGCCGATAAAGTTCGAAGTTGCTAATAAAAGTTAAGATTTTGGTCTACCCTCGCCCTATGAATAATTCAAGTGGTGCCTAATAACTAGTACAGTGGATGGTGAACGTATGGATTTTGTCCTTTTCGATTTTATTAGGATTAGATGAAAGGAATGATCGATGGTGTAAGAATGTGTCGGCCTTTGATACGCTTCGGTGTAACTTTTCGATTTTGCCGTTTTTCCAGATTTGCTTTTGTTCGCTTCTGTTTTTAAGGTAACACACAATCAATTCGAATTTATATTTATGCTGCATCTAACTCTGTCCTTTTTAATGATTTAAGGACCAATAGATTGACTTAAATACGTACAAGTATATGTACCTACGCTATTTAATAAAATTGATGCTACAATTCACCATTTCTACGAGCTTTGTGTTATTTTAACGGACTTAACTAACCAAAGATTTTATCTTTCCAGGTACGTATCCAAGACACGGCAATCAACAAACTTTTACACTGCACATCAAGTTTTACAACTGTAACAAAGAAAGTTTATGACAGCGCCATCTAGTGGTGGTTGTTGGAAGTTTGAGCGTCAAGTAAGTTTGAAGATGTTTCTTTTTTTTGTAAGATTTTATTATAAATTGGTGTTTTTTTATGTTAGAATAATGTATGTTTTTTTGGTCCTTCGGTACTTAATTAAACGTGATGTGCATGTTTTATGTACCTACAATATACATACTCACTTTTAAGTTTTATTTTCGTATTTATTTATTACTTAATCTTTAATATAAAGGGTTTATAATACCTCTGAACAGCAGCTATTTTCATTCTCTTACCATTAAAATGAAGCAATAAAAAAATTAACTCAATACACAACTAAACTACCATACTGCCCTAAAGGCAATTTAACGACTATTCCTACGAATTATTGCCCTATAAAAATAACAAATATATTTTTTGAATGGCAACACCGTGCTGTCAAAGGCACATTTGGTCATAAATCATTGGCAGTAGAAACATGGGCATTGTTTTATAAACACGACGCCAATAAGTTACGGAGTAGGCTGTAATGTAAACAACGTTGATACGTGACCAATGTATTAGTTTCTGAGCTATTGATTGTGAAGTCTTAGTATTTGATGGCGTTATGAGAGATGAAGCAAGTGTTTTAATTATTGTGAGTCATTACTTACCTTAAGAAAATATGAAATTAATAATTTTAATTCGGAATTTGTTAACGCATTAGTCCCATTAAACCCATTTAGTACTTAGTATATTTGTATTTTTTTTGCCAAAAATGCCTTAGCATTAGCCTATATATACCATCTTTCAAACTGTTTATAGCATTTGTTAATATATCTTGTATACGTGTCATACGCAAAAAATGATAGACTCGTTTTAAAAAGCATACATGTTGGTTACACAATTATTAGCACAGATAAAAAAAGTCCAATTTAAAGTTTCAACTTAAATAGGAACGAAATATTTTCTCGAAATAAAATATTCCAATTTTAAGTAAAAACAAATAAATTAAAAAAAAAAATCAATGAATGAGATCAAATTTGGCGCAAGTAATATACAAAAAAAAATCACTCGAATTGAGAACTCCCTATTTTTTCTAGTCGGTTAACTAAGGTGATGTCATTACTTCAGATTTGACTGTAGGTACGTAAAGTAATATCAAGTTATGATACCTGAGTTTAAATTTCATACCTCATAAATATAATGTTATGTCCATTATGTAAATGCGAATTTAGTTTACGTCACGTCCTTAATCTGCGAAATGGCGGGATATGCGAGGATTATTACACTAAACTACTAATTAAGAATAAAACATAAACCGGGTTTAGTTTTATTTTTAGAGCTCTTTTATGTTTTTGTTTATTTAAATTCTGGAATAAGTTCCTAAGGGATCTATTTAATAAAATTCCTAATAGATCGATTGATTGAGACTGATAAGGCTAGGAGTGCACGGCCGACGACCACGGACAGCCACGCACCGCGCAGTGAGTGTTGAGAATTAAACCCAATTTTTACCGCCTTAAGGTATTCTTCGAATCGCGGTGGATTGCGACAGACCGGGGCTCACGCGTCTGCGCTATCACTGACGAGCATCTTCCACGGACGATATATTTGTTCAAAAACAAACCATTTTGGGTGGCCAATATGTAGTATTATGTAAACGTACTATTGAATAGAAAAAAAAATCTAAAGACCATTGTCCTTTCGCAACGAAAAACAATAATAATTTTTATAATAATCATCTTTATTTGCCCAATCTATACTAATATTATAAAGCCGAAGAGTTTGTTTGTTTTTTTTGTTTGAACGCGCTAATCTCAAAAACTACTGGTTCGAATTGAATAATTCTTTTTGTGTTGGATAGTACGTTTATTGAGGAAGGCTATAGGCTATATATAACATCACGCTACGATCAATAGGAGCGGAGCATAAATGAAAAATGTTGCAAAAATGAAAAACCGTTGAAACTAAAACACGCGAACAAATTCGCGGGGGACAGCTAGTATGTAATATTTTATTCAATGCATTTAACATTAATTGTAATATTTTAATAATGTAGTTACATTATTAAAATATTACAATTTTCTCCGTAGTCGAGTGGCGCAGGTACACACCGGTTTGCAAGGTGTTGCCAGCTCTGAGGTCCCGTGTTCGAACCCCGGACGGATCAATACAGCATAGCAAAACAACTTTTCAATACAATGTATCAGATCTGGTTGTTTGTAGTAACTTCGTATTTTCTGATTTCATGACACAAGTGTTTTAGCTTCTTTAGTTCATTTTAATTGTTATTCTAAAATCATCCGACTAATTCCATTCAAATAAACAACAAAACACATACAAAAGTGAACCAAAACGCTAAATAAAACGGTATAAAGGTAAATTAGTATAAACGTGTAATAAACATATCGCTTCAGTAATAGGATTTTATTGTTTGGTTCTCTCTAGCATGACTGTTTTCAGAACTGGGTCATAGTTGGCGCATTCTGTATAGATGTTAGAAAACTATGAGACTGGTTTTCCGTAATTCTTGTTACTAATTGACTTTGTCATACTTGAATGTTAGATAAAATGAGTTATATTTAGTTAGCATTACCTACTGTACAAAGAGTAGAACTAAGTATATCCCACAAGCTCTCTTCCGCAACTTTATCTTGTATTTTATTAATTACTTACAAATACTAAAATTGTAAACGTGACTGTCTGTATTTTTGTTTGTCTGTTACGATTTCACGACTAAACCATACAGCCGATTTTGATAAAATTTTGTATGCTTACAAAAAGCCATGAGCTATTTTTGATCGCGGTTTATTTAATTCTTTATTGTACGTGTTACAGACAATACAGTAATATAATAATAAATTATATATATTTAAATAGGCGAGCTTAAATTACCAAAAAAAAAAACACATCAGTAGCTCGTTTTTATTAATATATTATATGGTGCTAAAACTTGTATAGTATAGATAATCTCTCTTATTCTAATATATAAGGTACAGTGGCTGTACTACCTTTAAAGTAACGATAACATCCACTTTTCCGAATCGGAATTTAAAAGATTTTAGTGGGTCACCGTGAACCACATCCAACTGGGTCAAAAAACTAGGAATTTCTCATTTAAACCAATCCTTAAACTTTTGTCTCTCATCTGTAGAGACGAAATCAAATGTAGTAAAAGTGTACGTCTCCTTTACGCCAAAAGGACTAAACGGATTTTGATGTAACTTTACAATATTATACCTAACACATCAAATTAACAACTAGGCTATAATCTATTAAGATACTAAGAAAAATCGTAGGAGATTGCACAGTTTTTTAAACATATCAGTCTTAAGCGTCCATTGTCGACATATGCAATGGGGAAGCTACTTCAGAAATACTCCTCGCACTGGCTATTGTGGAGAAGTAGGTCAGGAGCCTACACCATGAGGAGCAACTTTGTTACTTTTTATTCACAATTGCTGGGAACAGTTTTGCTCGCACTACTTATTTTTTAGGTTAATTGGGTTGTATGAGGTGTTGTACGGAATTGTGATTCAAGAGTTTGGAAGGTTTCTGTTCAATCTTTTTTTAATGTGCATCATACATGTAGGTGTTATCTCTCGATAGTAACAAGGAGTCAGGCAGGTAAAATCAGTTTTTGTCATTGAAATCGTTAGACAAACCTTAGGCTGTCATGATCTCGTTTTTATAACAAAATTGCTTGTTACATCTTGTGGAAGATAGCCTATTGAAAAGCCCTGTTAATTAATGTAGTTCTTTCAAATCAAATCAAATCAAATTTGTTTGTTAAACATAGGTAGGTTAGGTTTTTTTATGTTTGCTTCCAAATAGGAGAAAAATTTAATATGGTTACTGTTGAGTATATAGGATGTTCACTAATAACGGACAAAAATTACAATGGGGTACATGACGAACGTTTTTTTAATGTCCGTCAGGTAGATTATTAAAAAATATTAGAAAAACTTGCGAGTAGAATTTTAAATGACAGTCAGTCACAATTTTGTACGAAAGCATGACATTATTAGCCCCCACTCCTAATCTTTAATTCGCTTTATCTTTACTTTGTGTTTTCTTTATTTTAAACAGCAAAAAATACGTGTCTTATATTTTTTATTATCTAACTGACTATTTAATAGATTTTGACTTTTCATACCCTACCTTATCGTACATCACACAATAAAAAATGAACAACTAAACCTGAAACTTACAACAAAGGTTAGTGAACAATATATTTTATATTAGAATAGATTGTAAAAGATAGAAAGACAATAAAATTCTAGTCCTTTCACATACAAAGCGATGGCAAAAATAATAACACCATAGATGGCGATTTACTTTGCGAATCACCAAATGCGATATAATAAATAATAAATAAATAAATGTGGACAACATCACATACGTTGCTCTGAACCCAAAGTAAGTAGCTAAAGCACTTGTGTTATGGAATTCTGAGACAACGAAGGTACCACAAACACCCAGACCCGGGACAATGTAGAAAAGTGGTTTTCTACATTGACCCGGCCGGGGATCGATCCCGGGACCTCAGAGCTGGCGACACCTTGAAAACCGGTGTGTACGCCACTCGACCACGGAGGTCGTCAAAATAATCTAACTTTTTAATATAGTTAATATACATTTTTACGATGTCACCCCTTTTTTTATCGCATATTGACATTAATAGTTTGATTTTAATCCGTCTAATCGAAGAAAAGGGCTTTTAACTTAACTTAATACAAAGTGTTTTGTTTTTTTTTTATCTATTGTTGTTTTTCGTTAAGTGGTACAACATAATTATGGTGATTTTAATAAAGAGTTATGTTTAAATAGGTCGAGGTAAATACACTTTACATTAATTACTTTCAATTATTTACAATCTCACATCTGTCACTGTACTTGTATTTTTAGAAGACAGAGATAAAAAATAATTGCATCATATTTTTTAATAAGATTAGGTTACTAGCAATGTGGGTGAAATTCACACTACTAGTAATCTTGTTAACCCCTCCAACTAATCTAAATATGCTTGTGTCTGGAGTTGGTACACGTCAATATACACGTCAATAGTGCTGTGGGTGGGGTTCGAACCTGTGACCTCTTCAAATTGAAAGATTTCTTACACAAAAGTCCCATTTTTCGTTGTCTCTTGAAAATCAACTTCAACAATATTTCATAGCAAAATCACTTTTATTCATGATTAAGTTTTTATTTCAATATTGTAAAAGTAACATTTAAATCAGTTGATTTAAATGTTACTTTTACAATATTGGTATGAAACTCATACAATTGAAATGAACAAAACTACAAATAAATCTAATAGTTAAGGGGCAACAGTTTAAGTGCCGTATTCCCACCGAAATCAAAGCTGGTCAATTCCCATTTGGGAAACTGCATTGAACAGTTGCTTAGTGGTACTTGCTAATGGCGTACTGCCGTAGTGCCATAGTGGCACTAACTGCTAGCACGCGACACTACTCATAATACTCCCCTCGCATTTATAATACAGAGAAATAAAATGTTCTATCGATCCTGTAGGGGACTTCTAGGGCTGTACAAAAAAGTCTTGCAAATAATCATTTTGATTTATTTTAAATAAATAAAATTTTATATAATTTGTTGGATTTAAATAATGTTTACTTTGCTTGTAGAATGTTAACAGGTATTTGAGATATATTTTTTTTACAAAAATATTTTTTTTGTAAAAAATCATTTGTGTTCGTTATTAAATATAAAAACTTTCAAAACATTTCTTGTTTTAACAAATTAAATGTTTATTTACAAAAGTAGATAAGAAAGAATTTTCAATATCATTTGTATAATTAATGTAATGGCTACGATATAGTAGCTATTTTATCGGCAGTTATCGAAATACAACATTTTTATAATCAAAGGCATGTTTAGTAAAAATTTAAATATTTGTAACTTTATATTTAGTTAAATTATATTAATGAAACAGCGGCACCCATTGTAATGTTATTCTTATTAGCATAATTAATTACCAATTATTATAATGTGGCTCATTAGTTTTTGAGCAAGACATCACCATATTTTTTCTTGAATGTGGTATTTTTTATGAATTCATTAATTTCTATATACCTAATATTACAATAACCATCAAAAACCTGTATAGAGACACAATTATACATGGTATTTTCCTAGAAGCTTCAGTATAGGTTTCAAATATCTTTGCATTTTAGTCAGTATAGTATTTTAGTTAGTAGTTTTTAATAAAAAATTCGTTAAATATAAATTATTTGATCAAAATGTGTCATTTAAATTAGAATGTTAATTAAAGTAGTATTTCTTTACATTATATATTTCTATGTTAAAAAAGGTAGCCTGGAATATTTTTGAGAATCATACTAAAAAGATCACAAGACGTGGGCGAAAATTACGGGCTTAAATTGTATAAAAAATACTTACTTCAATTATAATTTGTTTAGACAAATAATATAAATATCTTTAGTCTTTAATACCTTTTTTCATCTTTATTTATTTTAATTGCCAAGCGACAACCCTGGCACGCGCACCCGTGTTCGTTGTTCGCACGGCCTGTTTATATTACTGGCAGAAATTGCCATTTTTTTGGCGTTAGACCCAATGAATCAGAAAGCTCGCTATAATGCGAGTAATCGCCTGAATCCCTTATATTTCTATCAGATTATTTTTTAGTGATGGGCACTGAGTTAATGGCATTATCCCTTTGTGTTAAATGCGATTATATTTGGAAAATATTTGAGAGATACCATGTTGTATATTGAAGTTGTGATAAGTTGATTTAAAAGCTTTTTTTGTAATGAGTTTCATCGAAAATAATAAAACGTTTATAAGGTATAGGTATGCTTTTGGAAGAATGCAAATACTTATTTATAACCGCAAGTGGCGTGGATTTTAAATTAAACCTCTTTCGTGTGCTACGTTTAGTAGGTTATTCGTGAGGATTCCTACGGAAATCCTGATGATAAGGGAAAACATGATGAAATCACGAGTACCAGCTTAGTAGCAACTTTGACAGGCGTCATTACAATTCTGAAAACCAGTCTTACTTTGGGATACTGTGTTACCCAGTAAAATGGGCTGTGGAGGTTAGATAGGCAGTCGTTCCATGTAAAATACGGTATTTAGCTGAATCTGGTAAGACTGAAAGCCGACAGCAACATAGCTTGGGAAAAGGTTAGGCAGAAGAAGAAGCTTAGTAGCAACCCACCTTGGTCAATCCAAGACTTATTTAAAACTAGGTACCCGGCTTCGCAGGGGTATATTAAACATTAATAAATTTAACATAAAACCCTTCCTCTTAAATCACTATCTATTGCTGTAAACTGCATCAAAATCCTTTGCTTAGTTTAAAACATCTAAGCATACAAACAGCGATAGCGATTTATCTATACCCAATACTATAAAGAGGAAAGATTTGATTGTTTGTTTGTTTGCATTGAATAGACTCCAAAACTACTAAACCGATTTGAAAAAATCTTTCACGGTTGGGATGCTACACTATACCCGGGTGACATAGGCTATATTATATTTTTTATTTATTATTTTTGTGTTAGATACCCGTGTGAAACCGGATCGGGCTGCTATAAAATATGAAAAAGATATCAATGCCCTTAATTCTCTATAAGAAAAAGCTTTATTTGGTTTTGGGACCTATATAGGCTATTACTCAATTTATTACAACTAGTATAATTATATTTAAAGCTCGCAAAATTAAATTATAAATATAAAACAATAACCACAGCTGTCAATCAGATACCATACTCGTAGGGGATCTATAGCTTCTAATAAAGGCCTATTGTACTCCCCTTCTATTTATTTCGGAGATAGATAATCTTTTATTATTCCTAGTTACAATTTATGGTTGGACGTCGAATTTCATTTGTCATTCACGGCCATTGTATACGGTCCTTTGTACCCCATTCTTGGTAGGCAATCGATAAAACATTGATACGTTAGCCTGATTTTTTTAGTTTCGTTATATTTTGTTATTTTTTGACGTTGGATGTATCTTATTTAGTGAAGAATATATTAATTTATAGTTCGTATAGTATAAAAAAAAAAGTCATGTAAAAGTAATCGTCACAAATGTAAATACAAGGGATTTTATGTTTAACTCTAATCCCACTGAATTTTAGTCAGTTTATTAATAATAATAATAAATGTAGACAACATCGCATACATTGCACTAACCCAAAGGAAGTAGATAAAGCACTTGTGTTATGGAATTCTGAGACAACAAAGGTATCACAAACACCCAGACCCGAGACAATGTAGAAAAGTGGTTTTCTACATTAACCCTGTCCAAGGATCGAACCCAGAACCTCAGAGCTAGCGACACCTTGAAAACCGATGTATACTCAACTAAGGTCGTTTTATTAGTTAAATGTATATTTTCTTTCATAGTAAGTTAGGTTATCTAACATTTAAATATGTAGTATATTAAAGTGTTATGCTGTTATTTAAAGCAAATTTAAAAAAAAGTTACTATTGGTATGAAGCTTATTTACAAATTAAAAACATTGTAAATAAACTCAAAACAACGTAGGCTTAGGTTATCGTATTTCTAAGAAAATGTTGAATATACTCAAATCACAGAAAACAGCTTAAAATGACGCTCAAAAATTTCAAAATACCAAAGGAAGTGTTTCTGTTAATAGTTACCATCATTTACCATCATTTAATGACCATTACCGTTCACAGGTAGCTGTCAATGGTAATTTAACTTCGTTACCAAATCAACGGAGTTTTAAGTGTACGTTTTGATTCTGGGTTTAACGACTTAAGATCGTTTTTATTGAGAAACCTGTTGTTTTCAAATGTATCCGCACGGTACTGGTGGAGGCAAAAGTTATTTGATCTATCAATGTTAATATCGCCATGTTTTATTTGAATTTATAGAAATAAGAAATGAATAGACATTTTTATCTCATTTATACAAAAAAAGCGTGTCTATGTATAATAATAAGCTATTTTTAACTTATATGTAGATTAATGAATAAACTAGATTTGTTTAAAATCGGTTTACTTTTTCGGGTAACTCCGAATGCGTAAGTATAACATAAAATCCATACTAATATTGTAAAAGCAAAAGTAACTCTGTCTGTATGTTACGCTTTTACGGCTAAACCGCTGAACCGATTTTGATGAAACTGGTATAGGGTAAGCTTCCTACTTTTTGCCGCGATATCAGACAATTACCCACCACCAACAGCTAGTATTTTAAAAAATAAAGTGCATGATATTTAAATATATTAAGTTGGTCATAAAAACCAGTATTGATGGCAATTACATTATTTTATTTAAAAAACATACATCAATAATATTTTTGATTATAAAATTTTATTGCACTTTTGTATACACCGGTACAGTTTTACGATTTAAAAGCCTATAATTGATTTCGCAATCTTAGTCTTAACTGCAGTTACTGTGTTGTGAATAATCAATTTATTTAACTGATAGCGAATAGCCTACTTTATGGGTTTTAACTTTCAAACTAGAAAAACAGTTATAATCAGAAAACTGGTTTAAAAAACAATAAAAATGGAGGTGAAACTTTAATTGTGTTATTATTTTGTTAACTGCAACGGTGGACTATTGGTAAAGTGACGGGTTTTCTATGCATATAGGTGCAAGTTAAAATCCGGGAATATTTGATAAAATAAATAGTAAAAATTTATTCAATGTTTGTATTTTAGTTACAAGTTTTTTTTTTCATAATCTTGAAGCATTTCGTCGTATTTTTAACTGACTTTAAAAGGAGGAGATTCTTGTTTCGACTCTATATTTTTGTAAAGCGATATCTTTGGCAATGATGAATAGTTTTCAAAACATATTTTTGTCATCTATAGGATGGTAATTCAGAGGTGTTCCCATATTAACATTGAAGTTATTTCCCTACATATTACATACTAGCTGTCCCCCGCGACTTTGTTCGCGTGTTTTAGTTTCAACGGTTTTTCATTTTTGCAACATTTTTCATTTATGCTCCGCTCCTATTGGTCGTAGCGTGATGTTATATAGCCTTTAGCCTTCCTCAATAAACGGACTATCCAATACAAAAAGAATTTTTCAATTCGAACCAGTAGTTCCTGAGATTAGCGCATTCAAACAAACAAACAAACTCTTCAGCTTTATAATATTAGTATAGATTCATGTTCGTTAATTCAGATTTCTGATTAAGATGAATATCTCTGCTTATACCTTCAGCTTCTAAAATACAAATAAGTTAATAGTAGTAGTTCAAACTACTTTTTTTATTACTAGTTTGCAGCGTTTCCACTTATTCTTTGGCAGCGCCAAACCGCTAATTGAAACAGAGTTTGGCACGAAACATGTTGGCTTACTTGACTACTGTGATTGCACTAAAAGTCACAGTTAGAGTACAAACACTCTTGTTATATTATCAGGCTTGTATTTTACACAGGGATAGGCAGGAATATAAATGCACATTACATCGTCAATAATATACTAAAATATTATTTACTAGCTGTTTCCCGCGGCTCAGCCCGCGTGGATGTCGGTTATCGCGGCAAAAAGTAGCCTGTGCCCTTTCTCAGGCTCTAGACTATCTGTTTACAAAATTTCATATAAATCGGTTCTGTAGTTTTGGCGTGAAAGCGCGACAGACAGACAGAGTTACTTTTGCATTTATAATATTAGTAAAGTCTGCTCAGACTTATAATATACGTATAAAATTTACTATTCAAGCGACAATAGCCTAATGGTTAGGGTGACAGCCCAGATCGAGAGGTCGCAGGATCGAACCCCAATAATTGCACTATTGACGTGAATTCACTACAGACACAAGCATTAAATATGCTTAGTTGGAAAGGTTAACAAGATTGCTAGTAATGTGAAGTAACATTTAAAACCAATGTATTTAATATATATATAATATTAATGTCTTGGGACATCTCACACACAGTCATCTGATCCCAAACTAGGCAGAGCCTGTGCTATGGCAACCAGCAACTGATAAACATACTTATATATTTCTAAATACATGCATATTACACCCAGACACAGAACAAATGATCGTGCTCATCATACAAAGATTCGTCCTGGGTGGGAATCGAACCCACGACCTCCGGTTTAGCAGTCAGGGTCACTAACAACTAGACCAACAGGCCCGTCATAGAATAATAAAAGAATTATTATATAGAATAAGAAATTAAAATATAGAAATGTAATATTATATCGCCTTACAAAACAATCGTATTTATAACAAAATTTTCAATACACCATAATAAAATTTACCATACACATTTTCGCGTCATAGCCACGATCTAAAAATTATAAATCGATTGAAACAATGGTGGGCTTTAATCAACTATTGTTAATAGGAATTTATTGCTCATTAAAGGTTCTTATGAAGTACGGACCATTCGCGGACCCATAAATACAAAGCTCGATAGGTAATTAGACCGCAACGATTTCTATTGCCTTATACGAGTTAGGGTTGCATAACACTCGGTAAATCTATACTAATCCATACGTCCATACTAATATAAATGCGACCCGGCTAGTGACATATAATAAAGCAATTTTTTTTTTAATGCTCTCATCTCTGAAATTAGTTTGCGTTAGGATTTAGGAACTAGAGTAGCTGCGTCACGCAGTGTAACTCGTATTTTCATTATTAATGTACTAGTCGAAATAATAATTATAAAATGTGTTAGACCGCAATATAAACTATCGGTGTGTAAAATTTGATCCAAATCTGTTAAATAGTTTTTTATTGAAATCGTGCCTTGTGAACATTCGCTAGTCAGGCTCACTGACGTAAATATTTCGAGAACAAATGAAAGAATTCTTTACAAGTATAGGTACACGTTTTGAAAAAAAATAACTATATTTAAAATTGGCTGGTGTAACACAACCCTTATATAAATATCGCACACAAACACTTATCGTTTGCAGTGTTAAAATGCGCACTTTATTGTGTTAAATAACACCTCTCATAATCCTAGGGCTTAGAATAAAAAATACGACCATATGTGCGTATTATGCGTCCTTTTCTAACTTACAGGTCAAAGACTTTAAAAATCGTTATCCCATTAAACAGTTCATTCAGCTACTGGTATTTTTTACTAACTTCTATCAAGAAGCAATTTAGATTTATTATACTCAATTCTTATGTTATTTCAATCAAAGAAAGCAATCTTTAGAATTGTTAGCTCGTTTATTTATACACTGACATTGCATGTGAAAACGATAAATGGTTTTAATGGCTATATTTTTAAGATTGACGAGTATTTTTTTTCATTTAAGTAAAGCCTTTTCAATTAATTCTATTAAGATTGTTTTTAGAATGTCTATGTTAATAGTTTTTAAATGAAAATATGAAGAAATATGTACTAAAATTAAAGGACTGGATGCAAAGAGCCTCTTTGTGTAATGTTAAAAGAAAACGAGTGATTCTATAAACTGAACAGTATATTATCATTAGAATATATTCGTCGTTACATTTGCAATACTTTGAAAGGCCAGCGACACCATTAAGATAATTTACAATTATACAATTCTAGACTCGGTACAATGATAGTCGCGCGCGCCGCCATGACTCCTCTTCGACCATAGACCATCGCCTCTTTACCGCGCATTAGTGATGTCAAATGTCAATATAGTCGCTAGTGTTGGGTTGTTTAGTAGATGCTCGTTTTCCCTCTAACAGTAAATAGGTTGGATTTCTTGCAATGTCCAGTTCAAAAATATAAATTGGGAAAAAAAATATTAGAATTACATACTCATAACTTAAATTCATTGATATGAATGTTTATATTTAAGTCTATTTAGTGCAATCGCATTACAAAACGTTTTAGCAAACATTTATATAGTGGCTAATTCCGTATTAAAATCGCTGTAAAGGCAAAATACCACTGAAATTGCATTTACCTCTAGTGTATGCTGTTTTAATTAATAAATAACTGTGATTTGGATCTAAATGCATATGACTATAATGGTTTAGTTTCGACGAGTTTTTAGAGAGAATTAGCTGCGACAAAATGAAATGTCAAATCTGTATGATAATAAATTTTATCGTCATCAATCTATACTGACTAACCCGGAGGTCGTGGGTTCGATTCCCACCCAGGACGAATGTTTGTGTGATGAGTATGATCATTCGTTCTGTGTTTGGGTGTTATTTATCCATAATATGTATGTATTTAGAAAAATATATAAGTATGTTTATCAGTTGTCTGGTTGCCATAATACAGGCTTTGCCTAGTTTGGGATTATTTTTATTATTATAAAGATAGTATTTTTAAATTCTCTATCTGTGTCGTTGTCATATATTATATTAAAACAACGAAACAGATTTAAGACTATACATCGTACAACGTTTACAATAACAAAGAGGAAAACAGTGGCGCCCTCTAACGGTAAGAGGTAATGCAAAACCCTACATGTATCTGTAACATTAGGTATATTTCATAATATTATTACTAACTAGCTGTCCCCCGCGACTTTGTTCGCGTGTTTTAGTTTTAACGGTTTTTCATTTTTTGTAACATTTTTCATTTATGCTCCGCTCCTATTGGTCGCAGCGTGATGTTATATAGCCTATAGCCTTCCTCAATAAACGGACTATCCAATACAAAAAGAATTTTTCAATTCGAACCAGTAGTTCCTGAGATTAGTGCGTTCAAACAAACAAACAAACTCTTCAGCTTTTTAATATTAGTATAGATGTAAGCCTTGCCCCCGTAGCTTCCGTCTGCCATTGTGTTAAGTTACACTCCACTGACTTCATTTCTACCAATAGGGCTGTAAAAAGTACTAAAAACAATTCAATATTTAATTGTTTTTTGGCTGATTGTTTTATAATGTTTTTTTTATTTGTCTGTAATCAATCGCTACTGTTGTGTTAGCGTTCCGTCCTTAAGTAATGAATAACTTATTAGGTCGTGTCAATTTTATTATTATTGTGTCTTAAGAATATAATAAAGTAGTAATTAAACCTGACTATTTTTCATGTCGCAAACGGAACCTATAGTTAGGTACCTAGAATTTAATAAATGTGGACAACATCACATACATTGCTCTGAACCCAAAGTAGGTAGCTAAAGCACTTGTGTTATGGAAACAGAGACAACGAAGGTACCACAAACACGCACAACCGAGACAATGAAGAAATGTGGTTTTCTATATTGACCCGTCCGGTGATCGAAACCGGCACCTCAGAGCTAGCGACACCTAGAAAACCGGTGTGTACGCCACTCGACCACGAAGTTTGTCAAATTAATTAATGAAGAGGAAATTTAAATGTTTTTTTTTTTCTTATAATACTTTTAATTTTACAATTAAAGAGATATTACTATCATAATTCTTAACATAATGACTTTGTCAGCTTCTTTATATATTATTACTAGCTGTTCCCCGCGACTTTGTTCGCGTGTTTTAGTTTCAACGGTTTTTCATTTTTGCAACATTTTTGCAACATTTTTCATTTATGCTCCGCTCCTATTGGTCGTTGCGTGATGTTATATAGCCTATAGCCTTCCTCAATAAACGGACTATCCAATACAAAAAGAATTTTTCAATTCGAACCAGTAGTTCCTGAGATTAGCGCGTTCAAACAAACAAACAAACAAACAAACAAACAAACTCTTCAGCTTTATAATATTAGTATAGATAATATGTGCAGAACTCATCTCGAGACTCCGACATGGTCTTGACCGGTTTCTAGTAATCGAATCATAAGCATGTCACGTTTGATTATGAAATCATGAACTCTGATCGTAATTAATTAAAAGTTTTATTGTTTTTTTATTACCTTATGCTTTTTGTTGAATGCTTATTTAAAATTCATGTTTCATGTTTTCTTTGAGTTACGATGGATGGAAACATAGTCAATGAATTAAAAAAAAATATTACATATGTTCTTTTGCTATTTACGATACTAAAAACAATACAAAAAATATAGTTATGATCAATTTAGCGTTTCTATAATATTTGGTAGATACTGTTAAATTACATCAAATTTGAAAAACTGTTTTAACATTGGAATTCGGCGCCTCGGCGCAAGACATGACGCATCCTCTGTCCTGCCCGTCCTGTTCCATGTGCACTCTAACCGAAAACCGCCACGTCAACTCCTAATAATAATAAATCTATACTAATATATATAAAGCTGAACGAGTTTGTTTGTTTGAACGCGCTAATCTCAGGAACTTACTACTGGTCCGATTTGAAAAATTATTTCAATGTTGGATAGCCCGTTTATTGAAGAAGGCTATAAGATATATAACATTACGCTGCGACCAAAAGGAACGGAGCATAATTAAAAAATGTTGCAAAAATAAAAAACCGTTAAAACTAAAACACGCGGACAAAGTCGCGGGGGACAGCTAGTGAATAATTAACGTGGACAACGTCATATACATTGCTTTGAACCAAAAATAAGTAGCTAAAGAACTTGTGTTATGCAATCAGAGAGAACGAAGGTACCACATACACCTAGACCCAAAACGTAGAAAAATGGTTTTCTACATTGATCCGTCCGGGGATCGAACCCAGGACCTCAGAGCTGCGACTTAAACTAGTGAGGTATTATTAAGTATTCATTATCATTCGGTACTAACCAACCCTTAATTTACATCAGACAAAGTAACATACAGTAAATCAAAACCTCAGTCACAACGAAAAACAAGACAATCACACATTAGTACGGAAGTCGGAACAACGAGGAAATGAAAACAAAAATACGAAAGCACCGGTCAAGGCGAGTCGGACTCCCTCACCAAGGGTTCCGAGCTATTGTACAAAATATAGCACTCTTTTTTATTTTCATGGCGGCCATTTTAATATTATCTATGTTATTTTGGTCATTTTGTTGTTATAACGGCAATAGAAATAAATTTTCACAAATTAATCTCTCTTTTACGGTTTCATGTGTTCATGAGATACCGCTGACGGACAGACGGATACAGAATAAGGTAGTTTTTTTTTTGTAAAAGTGCCTATAAGTATCTAGTTCCTAAACAAATAGTACCTAATTTGAGATTAAATGTGGTAGATGGCTGGGTATGAAAAGTCAGAATATAATTAAGTAGTCCAATAAAAAATATTAGACACTTATATTTTTGCTTTTTATTTTTTTTTCTTTGTTTGTGTGACTATCATTACAGGTTACCATTAACTCAATGCGATAGCGAGGTCGTTTAATTATGATCAAAATAACAAAACACTACGTAGATAAGTCTAATGAAACTTCTGGAGTGGGTCCCGTTAGAACGCTTACGAAACCCTAAAATTTCCTAAAAAGTACCAACCCTACGCTGCGTATGTTATTTCACACATAAATCCGGGTCCGCAAAGGTGTTTGATTTACTACGCCACGAGAATAATATTGCATTCCTCTGTTTTGCCTGTTTCTGCTTACTCATGATTTATACAGACGTTTTTTTGGGTGCGAATGTATGTCGTAAATATGATTTTGGGCTAGACTTATGCGAGTTTATATGTATATTACCGCTAAAGTATTTCATGTGGGCTCGGTTAGTAAAGTTTGGAGATTATGTTTATGATAATCGTCACCCCTGGTGCGTCTTATTTACGAGTACCTTATATGTTATTATTTTTTGCAAAGCCTGAAAATACAACTGTTCTTTGCTGCTTCAAGTTGTAGCTAGACTTAAAATGTATCGTATGTTTTTGCACAGATTAATCTAGATTATTATTTTTACGCTACTAAGGGCGAGCTTTTCTAACCTCAGAAAGTTTTATCCGCGGTACTATTTTGAATTTTCTATAGTTCTTTCAGACAAAATCTGTCACACGACAAGTTTATTCTACAAATAAAACTTAAGTGGCGTTGGAAAAATTCGTCATAAGTAAGTTGTATTCTCTTAAAAAAAACACTTTAGCAGATACTCTCAACAATTGATGCTAAGAGTATTCTACCTGCTTTTTACAACCAGTCTTAATAATACGAACAATATACAGACACTTAAACTCCAATTCTGTTGATATTACGACTAACAAACCCACATTTAATACTTCCGACTTCGGCGACTTTGCCGACTCGGAACACAAGTGACCAACACTAACACAACACAACATCTTAAACACTTGCTCTGCTATACCCTTGAGATAATTGGAGGAGACTACATTCAGTTGTTTAGGAGAAATTGTGCTTCTATCACACATATGTAACATAAAGACTGTACGGATAACCGAGTGGTATAGGATCTTGCTGCTGACTATAATAAAGTAAATATTAAGGTTAATAAACAGACTGTAATCACGCGAAGAAATTGGAGGTGTTTATTTTGTCTGTCCCATCTACTGAGCTCATGATTAAGGGGTTCGTTTGATGCCGACAATAGACAACTCTAATAATATCTTCGCGTGAATACAGTCGGTATAGTTAGGAACTCTAATTTGAACATAAAATATCTAATGAATTACATTAAATATATACATTATACATACTATAAAACAAACTCTCCCGCCGCGTCTGTCTTACTATCTGAACGCCATAAACTCAAAAACTACTTAACGGATTTTCATATGGTTTTCGCCAATGAATAGAGTGATTCAAGAGGAAGGTTTAATTTATTAATGTTTTGTCAATCCGTGCAAAGCAGGGACGGGTCGCTAGTTAAATATAAAATTAAAAACATCAGTATTTTCTTGTATTTGAACCTACGACTGTACGACTTACACTTTGAAAACCAGTCATTAAGTCTAGAAACTGTAACTCTATTGAGGTACAGTTGCTACACTTAAGATATAATTAAAGGAAATTGCTTAATTCAATTGTTTTGGGGAGAGATTGCGTTATTAAGGATCGGAGCAGGTGTGGTGTCTGCCCCTGTATCCCTTGGGTGTAAAGGTTATAAATAAGACTATAAATAGGTACATAAATACACTAATATCATCTTCTGTATTCCCAGAAGGTTTAAAGTAAAGGACTTTTTGTCCTTTACAAAATTAGATGCTCGTTAAATAAATTGGGCAAGGTGTCCATTCAAAGTGTCCACCTAGGATATTTTTTATGTATTACTAGCTGTCCCCCGCGACTTTGTTCGCGTGTTTTAGTTTCAACGGTTTTTCATTTTTGCAACATTTTTCATTTATGCTCCGCTCCTGATGGTCGTAGCGTGATGTTATATAGCCTATAGCCTTCCTCAATAAACAGACTATCCAACACAAAAAGATTTATTCAATTCGAATCAGTAGTTCCTGAAATTAGCGCGTTCAAACAAACAAACTCTTCAGCTTTATAATATTAGTATAGATTAATGTGTAATGGCCTTATTTATAAAAAAAATCTCGATGTTGTTAAGCAATTGCTAAGAAAGTTCTATATTCAATTAAAGTTTAGTTTATAGTTAACTAAGTAGTTGTTATTATGCCCAAAGATTGTCATGCTTCGATAATTATACCCATGTAAAATTTACCTTGCCTTACTAGAAGGAATATAAAAAAGTTAATTATTAAAATAGGTTTTCAAGTACTCAATTAATCGAAATAGAATATTGTGTCTTTGTAAATTAATTATTTTAATAACAATTAATTATTTTAATAAAAATAAAAATATATTTGATGAAGAAGAACATTTATTTTTGATATACAAATCAAACCGGTTTAATTTTTGATTAAGAAGCTCACACAGAAATAAATACTAAAAATATTACGTGATAATGATTTACTTAACCTATCTTTTAACTAATTTTAAAAGCCCGTTTTCCTCTGCATTGACCTTTCCTATAAACTTTTTCTAACACAATCAATTGTTAACATATACATATATCACATAATATACATCTATACTAATATATAAACCCGAAGAGTTTGTTTGTTTGTTTGAACGTGCTAATTTTAGGAACTACTGGTCCGATTTGATAAATTCTTTCAGTGTTGGATAGCCCAATTATTGAGGAAGGCTATAGGCAATATAACATTACGCTGCGACCAAAAGGAGCGGAGTGTAAATGAAAAATGTTGTGAAAATAAAAAACCGTTGAAACTTAAAAACGCGGACAAAGTCGCGGGGGACAGCTAGTTACACAATAAAATTCAAGCGTCTTGAATACATTCCACTTTTATTCGTCATTATACCTACAAATCCGTCAGTATGACTCAATAAACATTATGTAACCAGATATCCACAATACAATGGGTGGTCGAAACAATGTTTTATTTCACAACTAATGACTCCTGGTAATTATCGCCCGTTTGTGTTCGACGAAATATATTTTGGTGTCAGATTCTAAGTTATATTGCTTCTTTCATGGTAAACAAGTGTCCATTTCATTGTTATTGTACTGACTCGTAAGACAGAGCTACCCTGGCGAGCCTGCACAGCAACCAAATCCACACAACCTACCGCCCTATGTCCGTGGACAGGAGTGAGGGGTTTGCCTCACTAAGGCAACAGGCGGAGTATGGGTAGGAAGAAGGCTGTAAGGTGTAGTGTATGCTCTCACCGCCTGTCAACCAGACTCAGAAGACCCATCTACAGATGGCGAGAGGTGTCTTGGCCACAGTGAGAGGGAAAGGAGATGAGTCAAACTCAAATAATTGAATAAGACCGCTTTAGATATAGAGATAGTATACACAGCAAACTGCTATAAGTTATTGATATGATGTTTAATGTTTGTAAATCGAGCATAAGCTAGTTGAACAATAGTATCTAAACCTAAGTAACGTATATATTATATGAAACTAGGCTTGAAATAACTAACACCATAAATTTCAGCTCACCATATTTTATCACCATAGATCATAAAGATTTTAAGTTTGTGAGTTGGTTTGTAGAAACTAATCTCTGGAACTACTGAACCGATTTTAAAAATTGTTTCATCACTAGAAAGCTACATTGTTCCTGAGTGCCATTCGAAACGGAAAGAACGCGGGTGAAACCGCGGTAATCAGCTAGTAACTATAGTTCCATGTAATTTTATTCAATGAAACATGATTTATACCGTGATCCTGCCTATAATATAATGCTACTGAACACCGCTATATAAATTATAGTCTTTATACCATACGTACAAATGCACATCAGTGGTAAACTTACAAATATGGACCTTAAGACGTTGGTATAAGACTGCTATCAATATCAGAGTGCTCTATCATTTTATTTGAGTTACAACTTCCTGGGCTAATTAATGAGTAGGTCTTGATTGGCGTTACTTAATTGATAAGAATATTTATGGAGATATTTGTCCGTTAGGATGTCTAGAACAAGTACAGTATCTTATATGTATAAGTGTCATGGTAAATCAGTGAATCTACAGTAGGACCTATATACCTATACAGGTAAATTTATATATAGGTAGGGAACGAAGAATACCTATCCAAGTGAAAGCTGAAGCACGTACTAACAGACACACATACACGCACACACACATCCACTCACACGCACACACACACACACACACACACACACACACACACACACACACACACAAACTAGATTAATAATTGAATACACAATGATGTTTGAATACCATACATAATTTATTATCTCCAAATATATTATAACTTTAATACGTAATTGAAAAATAAATATGATATGTAATTTATTCAGATAATCTGTAAAACAGTCAACATTTCTTATATGTTATTGACTTTGAATTTAATATAATAAATATTTCGATTTTAATAAATTAAATACCTATCATACTAATAAATTAATGGTAGATTTTATAATGTATACATGTAGGTTTGTATAAAAAATAAAGTAAATGTGAGATTGAGCTCTCTTATTTGAAATACCCTTCAAAGTCAATGTTTAATAATTAAATTTTATACATCGCTGGAGTATTCGGAAAGTGGCGATTTACCTGTAAATTAATTTGCATCGGTTTCGACATGTTATGCGTCATGTACAACCCTAGCCTGTCACTATAGGGCTGTCAAGTGAAAGAATTTTCTTGATAAACATAAATACGTTTATGCACAGTTTTTATTTTTAAACTTACTACTCGTATATTGCATGTTTTGTTTTTTTGCCAATATTTTTTTACGTCAGTTAAATATCTATTTACCTAAAATGTTATTATTTTCATTTGATTAGTTTTTTATACTGCGATTACTGAAGGACATAAAATTGATTCCGCTCTCATTAAATATTTTGGAATTATGATCAATAAATGATTAAAGTGATCTTACAAAACATGTGGCTTAATAGTCTACCTACCCCCTTTGGAGTACACAAGCATGATAATACATTGGTATTCTGGATTAACACATTATATTAAATATTGAACACGAAGTTTCCAGGCAGCGTTACGGAGCACCACTAGTGTTTTAATTCAAAAGGGGGCATAACCTTAAACATTAAAATATGGTTCAATCAACACGCTAAATATTGGATTATAAGCTTTGTGGTGTGTAATGAAAGTCAATTAATCTTGAGGCTTTAAGAGGCAAGCTCTAAGAGCATATTTAGTTGAATTATATTATACTAGTTGCGCCCCGCGGTTTCACATGCGTTTTGTTAAAAATGGTAATATTGATGATTATGAAAAGTAGCCTTTGCGCTATTCTAGGTAATAAACTATCTTTGTACCAAATTTCATTCAAATCCGTTCAGCCGTTTTATTGTGATTGAGTAACAAACATTCATCCCTTCATACAAACTTTCGCGTTTATAATGTTAGCAAGATTAAACCATGTATTTTATTACCCATATTAACATACACCCAGGCATTCATTACCTAGTATTAGATTAATAGAATTAACACATTACAATGTAGGTATTTTGAAAAAAAAAATGAACGGAAAAAGCATACATACCTAACATATTAAATTTTTCAGTGTGATTTCAAAACACCAATTATTTCAGCACAAAAACAAATTCAACCCGCTGCAGGGACAGAAACTCACAAAAACCTTTAAAAAACCAAATGGTGCTTATAATTTAAAACTACATCAACCAATTAGCGGGCACTATCGAATGGAATTAATTTATTTTTTTTAATTGAGCAGCCCTAACGATGTATGAGTCCCTAGGGTTGGCAACTTCGACAATTTGGCTGTACAATGTACAAGTTGCGTCGGTGTCCAGAGTATAACATATTTACTGATACGAAATATTAATCTGCTTTGTAACGAAGCGGCCGCTAGTTCGGTAGACGGCAGCATAGATTATGTTATATTGTTCAGATGTGACGGTTCTATTGTTGGGTTTTTTTTTCTTATGTTTCGAGACTAATGTACCTACGATGTATAAAAATAAGAAACTACCTTCTTTTTTTTAATTTTATTTCGCTTAAATAAATCATTTTGAGTTTGATGTCGATCTACATACATAGGTTCAATAATAATTAAAAAACATGTATTTGTTAGATAGTTTCTAAAACGAAACTTATAAATATTATTTTAAAGTGACTTCTGAAACCTAAGTAAATCTAGCTACTAGTTGTTTCCCGCGGCTCCGCCCGCGTGGATGTTGGTTATCGCGGCAAAAAGTAACCTATGTCCTTCCTCAGTGTTTAGGCTATCTGTGTACCAAATTTCATTTAAATCAGTTCAGTAGTTTTGGCCTGAAAGCGCGACAGACAGACAGAGTTACTTTCGCATTTATAATATTAGTAAGAATAATATCGCGATATTAAATTATTTTTCAATTATAATAATATCTAGCTGTCCCCCGCGACTTTGTCCGCGTGTTTTAGTTTCAACGGTTTTTCATTTATGCTCCGCTCCTATTGGTCGCAGCGTAAAGTTATATAGCTTATAGCCTTCCTCAATAAATGGGCTATCTAACACTGAAATAAAATAATAATAAAAAAAAAAAAAAAAAAAAAATCAAATCGGACCATTAGTTCCTGAGATTAGCGCATTCTAACAAACAAACAGACAAACTCTTCAGCTTTATATATTAGTATAGATTAATTTTTGTATGTTTCATAGTACCTGCAGTGTCTATATTGTCAACTCAGCCCATGGTCCGCTTCCAAGTTGTTCAAAATCAGTAGCTCAATACATTGCAACCTTTACATAATCTCAAATATAATAACATAATCAATAAAGGTCAAATCAATTGAAAACCAATTTCAGTAGATGCAATCTAATAAAAGCAATATAAATTGATAGCAATTTCATATAAATCTAATAGCTTTTTAATTAGTTTCCATAGCTTTAAAATACGAATAAAATATAAGCAAAGTCATAAAGTAAGTTTCTAAATTCTGAGAGCTAAAATGCATGCAAAAATGTTACATTGAAGTATGAATTATATCAAGTTCACTATATAAGTATTAACTTTAAACAAAAATAGAGCGATGTTTCTTACACAATTTTTAGGTTAACTGAAATAATTTCGTCAAAATTTGACTTATTTCAACAAAACTTAGAAATGGAACGATACAAAATGGCATTGATACTAAATTAAATCCTTGGTGTAGTAAATTTTTCCTAAATTCGTTGTTATGTTAATTTTCTTATAGAAATTCTCCTCCTTGGTTAGTGATTAGACCAATATATACATACAGAATACACTTTGTACGCGTAAATATCTGTACGTTTTGTATATTATGTGCGCTCTATATTAAATATATACGCGAACGTTTAACAGTAGGTGCGAATAAATGTCGGGTCCCTGCCCTTTCCTCGCCCCACTAAATTAGTATTTTATTGCTAGCGCTCGTTTTCAATTTTTATTGGGCTTTGCCAAATAGAAACGTATAAATCTTTTTACATTGATTTCGCAAGATTAGTTTATTGGTGTGTTGAAAATATAACGTTTATTGCGGTTTTTGTTGCTAACTAATATCAAATAAATTTGTCAGATTTATGGACAGTATGAGATAGTTTTCAATATAGCTTAAATTAAAAACAAATAAATATAAATGGAATTCAAATTTCATAAACAAATTTGAATGCATTCGAAAATTGAAATAGAATTTCAAATTTAGATTGTCTAGGTATTCCTTTTTCAAACTTGTTTTACGGTTACGATTAAAATCATGAAGTTGAATGGACTTTATTTTTCTAGATGTTATAGGTATTCTATTTTTGAATCTAAGCCTAAATATCACATTGCTCTAGTAATTTTACAGTTAAAAGTTGTTTTATGTGTTAAACTTAAACCGAATCTCTCGTCTATTACTGTCAGTAACAAATTTAAATTTAACACCCTTGCAGTGTGATGGTAATTGGATTGACACAACTGACATCAGTGTCAAAGTTTATATTGTAAACTAAGGTTTAACACTACCTGTTTATAACTAGTTGCTAGTTACTACTTTTGTAACTGCTATTAACGTGTTAAAATGCTGGTGTTATTTTATTTAACTATGTATTTTTTATGTGACCTTTTGATGACCAACCTTTTGGAGCTTATATTAGACTGAAAACTCTTATGTATTTTATTTCTATATCTTTAAATAACATTCCTACATCCTTACTAATATAAATGCGAAAGTAACTCTGTCTGTCTGTCTGTCTGTCGCGCGTTCACGCTAAATTTACTGAACCGATTAAAATGAAATTTGGTAGACAGATAGTCTAGAGCCTGAGAAAGGACATAGGCTTCTTTTTGGCTTAGTACTTCATAATTTAATTATTTACAAACTTAACTATATTTTCACTTAAAATAAAACTAAACTCTTAACTAATAAAAACCCTACAAAATAGCGTCAAATATACATTCACATCGCTGTCTAATGGAAGTGTACCCAAAAGACTGGCGTCACTTTCTCTATCTGTCGCCACTCAACACTGAGTGACAGACAGCAAAGACTCAACCGCGACTCAAAATTAACTTATATTTGAGTATTTGGCCACATCTTACGTTAACTTAAAAAATATAATTTACATGTAAGCCAGTCTTTTGTTTTTAAGTGTTAAAAATAACAACAAATATTAATAACTACGTTTTCGTAATTATATATTTTTATGAAGTCGGTATAATTGAATTTGGGAGCAAATTAAATATACAATCAATAGCTGTATGTCGTACAAAAACTTAATACTCAATAATAACTGTAACCCCATTTAAATGATGAAGAATGGCATTTTAACACCATAATAACAGTTTCCCATAAATATTTGGCACGACGGCAAAACAATAAAAGAACATCTTTTAGATCTTCAACAAGTATGTTCATAACACACCCCACCCCACAATTATGGGTAATTTTTATGTATGGCAAGTAAAATTGTCTGTCGAAACTCGAAACTCCAATCGTAATTCGTAACAATAAATTTTCAAGTAATTTTGGTACAAACGCCTGTGTGAAACGAAGAAATAGATGTGTTGGTGTATTTAAAGTGTATTTAAAATACTGTTTTTCATATTGCTTTCTGAGGTACCTACGCGAATGCAATATGAAAAACAGTACATTGAAATAAAACTAATTTTTGAACGGATTCTATCGCGGTTTATTTAGATTTTAGTTTCCGACGTTTCGATCACTTTGCTGATGAAATGGTCACGGGCAAACGCCAGGAACTAAAATAAGTATAATAATAAAAAAAATATATTTATTTACTCATCATCGATTCAGTTCGTTACTCTATGGCTCTAGAAGTCTAGACTGATGGACTGCATTTCAACTGTACTGCACTTCGACTTCAATAAAACTGCAAAACCAAGCATGCAATCCGATTGCAGTCGGTGTGCAGTTCCAACGACTGCAACTTGAAACTGCTTTCGTAATAAATGCATTAAAACTGCAAATTTACAGTCGAAGTATAGTTGAAATGCAGTCCGTCTATTTAAACCCTAATATAGGTACATGGATTTTCCTTAACAGAACTATGTTGCAATTTGTATATTATTATAATTAAATAATTGTTTTTGGTTTCAGGTACGCTACGACTATATTCGAACTCTTAGACATTCATCTGTACTGCATCATCTGCATGATTTTAATGTAAGTTTTTTAATATACAAATATGTTAAATTTATGTTGACGTTCACGACCTCCGTGGTTGAGTTGCGTACACACTGGTTTTCAAGATGTCGCCAGCTCTGAGGTCCCGGGTTCGATACCCGGACGGGCCAATGTAGAAAAACAATTTTCTACATTGTCTTGGGTCTGGGTGTTTGTGGTACCTTCATTGCCACTGATTCTAAAACACAAGTGCTTTAGCTACTTACTTTGGGTTCAGAGCAATGTATGTAATGATGTCCACATTTATTATACACATTTAGCTTAGATTTCCGATATTGTCAATGACTAAGTACCTTAAAATACGTCACGTATTTTTTGTCTTCGTTAAGATTAGGCTTAAAATTTTAAATGATTGAAAATTTAAACGTAACTATGAAACTAAGACACAGCAACCTAAATTACTTCACGAAATTCTAGTAACAGATTCAATATTGAGTTATAATTTAACTGGTGACGTTTCCAGTGCGTCTAATTTGATATAACTTAGAGTTATCGCTAAGTTATTGTTGGAGATGTTTTGCTTCGTCAAGCCAATCTAAGTTGTGTAGACAACAATTATAAGTTTTCCCGCCTCCTGTCATTTTGTTTAACGCTCCTACTTTTGTTAACTTCGAAATAACTTAATGTTTCCAGTCCTGTTCCGGTATTTCATAGAATTCCAAGTAAACATAATTTGCGTTAAGAATGTTTGCTCTGTATACCGGGATTTTGTAAAAGAATTCTGAAAGTAATTACAGTTTGTATCGCTGTGCCCACTCACCTTGATGTGGGTCAATCTTTATTTTTCTTCGGCATCCATCAACTTTCCTTCATTACCTCAAAGAGCACACTGGTAAAGATCTTCAAAAAGCCGTTCAAAAACCTTAATCCTTACTAATATTATAAATGCGAAAGTAACTCTGTCTGTCTGTTCGTCGCGCTTTCACGCCAAAAGTACGTAACCGATTTAAATGAAATTTGGTACTCAGATAGTCTAGAGCCTGAGACATATGCTACTTTTTGCCGCGATAACCGACATCCATGCAGGCAGAGCAGCGGAAAACAGCTAGTCTAAAATATTTCCATTTAAACGAAAACCAACGACAGTTACGTGGAACTGCAAAGTGGTACGGAGGAGTAACGACTCTTGACAAAAGTTCAAACTAAAGAAATCACGTTTCGCGAACCATTGTCACCTGCGTCCACTACCAAAAGTGCATTTCGAGAAACTACCGACACACCAGGGATTTAGTTTTTGTTTTATTTCTAACCTAAAGCGTCTACGAACAGCGTCGGCACAAACAAATACAGGTTTAACCGTAAAAACTAAATTAAATTGCCTTTACTTTGTCAAAAACAAAGTATAACGATCTCACAAAAGTTGGCGAATAAAATTTTCTTGGTTTGTACTGGAGTTTCGAAAAAATGTTAGAGTGGAACAATGTCTCAAGCTGACAAACGTTTTTATGATTCAGGAGCATGCAGCTTAGCTTGCAGTTACGTTTCCTCGCCGGAAAAACTTCGAGACGGCATTATAAATCGGTGAAGTCAGAAAGAGACAGCACTCTGGAATAGAACAAGTTCGGAAATTTACGGGCTGACCGGACCGTCAGTTTTTTGGCCAACTATTATAATGCTTCGCCACACTGGGCGTGTAAAATTCATGTAATTTAAAAGTTCTGTTTGAATTAGTAAGTTTTTGTACAGCAGTGTGATTAATGTTACCTTTATAGGGGAAAGGGGGGGTACAAACTTTTGCTATTACTTTGAATGGGTGTTTAAATTTCTCAATAAAAGTTGGTGTGCAGGGTGTTTGGCTCCACATTGTATTTGATATTTTGACAGTCTTTGGATCGAAGTTTGTGTCGGAGAAGTTGAAGAACCGCTTCATAAACGTCTTTAGGTACCTTTGAGTATGTAGATGGAAAGTTTGTATTATGAGTGAAAACTTATTTATTAAAGCTGTATACTTCCTCTGTTACTTTCCGTTGTATTTTGGTCGGTTATCTGATATTGTCGTTGGAATATTTCGGCTATTGTTAGCTGGTCAAAGGGACTGCGTGGGTGTTGAGGTTAAACAACGGTACAGAGAATGTTTAGCCAGTTTTGTGGACCCTTTTGGAGATTATTTCGTGTGTTATAATTTTAATATTAACATCAACACACGTAACAGACATTAATATAAATATGTTTGGTCTTTACTTTCAATTGGCCGCTAGGTATTTTAGCATGTAATAATTTTAATGTAAGTATGTATATTATTATCACGCCTACATGATGTAAATATATATATCTACAGAAATATTATATTACTGATAACTTACACTTCTCAAATAACCGTTCTATTAGTTCTCTATTTTATGAAGTACTTAATCTATATATTTTTTTGCTGTATTTACGACCAGCATTTCATTAATTTCAAAAACTCAGTAATCGCTATTTATTAAATGTGTATATTATTCTGGCTCACATTTAATATAAAAATCCTAAGCATAGACATAAAAGTGAAATGTAATTTGACTGCACGGATAGCCGAGTGGTATAGGTCACCACGCCAATTACCTCTGTGCGCGACGTGCCGCGGGTTCGATCCCCGCGTGGGACAAGCATTTGTGTGATCCACAAATGCTTGTTCCAAGTCTGGGTGTTCTTTGTGCATGTGATTTGAATGTTTGTAAAAACTCCCCGCGACACAAGGATTAAATTCCTTGGTGCGGGAGTCGTTTTTTTAAAAAGAAGAAAAAAAAAAAACCGAATTGTTTAATAGGTTACATGAATAATTAATTTGAGTCCTTGTTTCATGATATACTCAAGAGTGTAATAAAACATCTATTTTATTCCAATGAGAGTTTTTTTTTGGAATCAATTATTAAGACATGAATAAAATATCTCGATTGAAAACAGAGCATTTTATAAATTGAATATTTATATTCAACTAGCTGTCCCCCGCGACTTTGTTCGCGTGTTTTAGTTTCAACGGTTTTTCATTTTTGCAACATTTTTCATTTATGCTCCGCTCCAATTGGTCTTAACGTGATATTATATAGCCTATAGCCTTCCTCAATAATCGGACTATCCAATACAAAAAGAATTTATCAAATCGAACCAGTAGTTCCTGAGATTAGCGCGTTCAAACAAACAAACAAACTCTTCAGCTTTATAATATTAGTATAGATGTGTATATTATTCTGGCTCACATTTAATATAAAAATCCTAAGCATAGTCATAAAAGTGAAATGTAATTTGACTGCACGGATAGCCGAGTGGTATAGGTCACCACGCCAATTACCTCTGTGCGCGAC